>CM061548.1:227609534-232609534 GCA_030864215.1 Capsicum pubescens | reverse complement strand
TTACAAGGCATAAAGAAGTAGTAATACAAGGAAATAAATCAAGGTTATTTTAATGGGAGTATAGCGAATCATGGATCATACGTAGTGGTTCTCAAGGTAGGTACCCTCCACGCTATCCGAATCAGCATCAATGTAAGTCTATTAGGATAGTTCAGACAACACTTTAAATTATCAATGTAGGCCATTCTAGCTTTAGTGACTATTCTGGCTAGGGTAGTGGTTAGTCTTTGAGGAAATTATCTTTGAGTTATTTTAGTTATGGTGGTTATTCTAGGTTAGTCAGATCTTATAGTTTCATTACAGTGCCTGGAGCATGTTATAGTTGTCGAGATTTTGGTTATTTCTTAAGAGAGTACCCTATTGGTGGAGTAATGGTTAGATTACTTCAGAGTGTTCGATTGATTTGGGTAGTTCCTATGCATATAAAAGTAGTATGTATGGTTGTAAAGATGGTCCCCACAGTGCTTATGGAGGTTCTCTCACAGGTTGGACAGGAGATTAGTCAGAAGCCCAACTAGGTAGTAGGCGTGGTTAGTTGTCTGTAATACCTGCTAGATCTGAGGCTAAGTCCTTAGATTTTGTTATCACAGATGCAACCTTAGTGTACCATAAACTAGCTTTGGCTTTATTTGATCCAAGATTCACTTATTCTTATGTGTCTGCTTATTATGTCCCATGATTAGAGTTATCTTAGGATTTATTATCTATGCCATTACGTGTATCTACTCTCGTGGGTGATTTTTTAGTACTAGAAAGGGTTTATAGATCATGTGTTATGACTGTTCGAGAGTTTGATACTTAGGCTAATCTTATAGAATTAGATATGATATATTTTGATGTGATTCTGGGAATTGACTAGTTATCCCAATATCATGCTATCCTAGATTCTTTTGGCAAGATTATTTCCTTAGCCATTCCCGGCATACCCTCAGTCATGTGGTAGGAAGTGGTTAGCCACAAATTTATGGGGATTATTTCTTATATTCATGCTAGGAGACCTATTTTGAGTGGTTTTAAGTCTTATCTCACTTATATTCTTGATGTTAACATAGTGAGTCTGTTGTTTGACTCTGTTCCTATAGTTCATGAATTTTCTAATGTTTCCCCTTTCTTTCTACCTGGCCTTCCTACTTATCATGATATTTAGTTTTTGTTGATCTTGAGGTAGACACCCAACTTATTTCTATGACAGCTTAATGTATGGTTCCTGCTGAGCATAAGGAGCTAAATTCTCTACTTTAGGATCTTCTTGGTAAGTGTTTCATTAGAGCAAGTATGGTCCCGAGGAATCTCCTATGTTGTTTGCTAAGAAGAAGGATGGTTCCATGCATATGTGTATTGTTTATAGGCACCTTAATAAGGTGATGGTGAAGAACTAATATCCTATTCCTTACATTAATGATTTTTTTAACCAGCGTCAAGGAACAACGGTGTTCTATAAGATTGATTTGAGATTTAGTTACCATTAGTTTAGGATTCGGGCTGAGGATATCCCAAAGACAGCCTTTAGGACCAATTATGGTCATTATGAGTTCCTAGTTATGTCTTTTGGGTCGACTAACGCCTAGTAGTATTTAGGGATTTGATGAATAATATGTTCAAACCTTATTTGGATTTTTTTGTGATTGTGATAATCGACGATATCCTTGTGTATTCAAGGAGCAGAGAAAAGTATATACAATATTTGAGGATTATGCTCCAGATTCTGAGAGATCATATGTTTTTTTCCAAATTCTCTAAGTGTGAGTTTTGTCTTGAGTCGATGACATTCCTTGGGCATGAGGTGTCTAAGGATGGGTTATGGTAGACCCAACAAAGATTGAGGCTATTCGTGATTGGGCCAGTCTTACTTCTCCGACTGTCGTTCATAACTTCATTGGTTTTTTTGGTTAATATAGATGGTTCATTGAGAGTTTTGCTACCATTGAAGTGCCGATGACTAGATTGACCTAGTATAAGGTTCTTTTTTGAAGGTCTTAGGAGTGAGAGTCAAGCTTTCAAAAGTTCAAAATATTTCTTACTTTATCTCTTATATTGTCTCTTCCAGTCGAGGGTGAGTGATTCACCATGTATTATGATGTTTTAAATGTTGGTTTGGGTTGTGTATTGATGTAATGTAAGATCCTGCAAATTTCTCTCGTAGTCTGAGCCTTAGAGCGTGTCAAGTGAAGCATAAATCTAGTCTAAAAATATTGAGAAGTGTCTTCCCAAGTGAGAAATATTTTGAACCGTGTAGAATTTCCCTAATATCAACTTTTTTGTCATGTAGAGCATTGAATAAGCTTCCCATCGATACCAATTTCGGTAAAATCTTGCATCGAACGAGGAAGTTATGGCTGTTTTACTGAAAATTTTCGGAACCGCCCAGGTGCGACGACTGGGTTGACGGATCGTCGAGCTTACGACGTACCATCTCCCAGCCCATCGCAACCAAGGTAGTATTGCCTAAGTGCGAAGGCCAGGACGACGGACCGTCAAGGAAGCGACGGACCTCTACTGAGACCATCACGTGCGACAGACGATCCGATGGACCGTCGAGGCTGCGACGGACCATCGATGGAACCGTCGTATTGAGGCAGAGTGGTCTCTTCCTGGCTAACATGATACGGACGATCCGATGGATAGTCAGTATTGCAACGGACCGTCTCTTGGACCATCGAAACTAAGGCAGTGTGTTATTTTTGGATCGATGTGCGACGGACGATCTGACGGACAGTCAGACTTGCCACAGACTGTCGATTCGATCATTGCAGACCCCGTTCAGTATTCTTAACTCATTTTTAAAAGGGCTTTTTGGTCTTTTTCCCACTCTTTTCAGCCCCTATTTAAATCTGATCAAGGCTTACCATTTCATTTCTCATCTTCAACATAAAAAACTAGGGTTTCTGCAAAATCAAAACCCTTCTTTCTTCTTCAAGAAAATTTAAGAAAAATCATGAAATCAACAATCTCTCCAAGAGCCTTCAAGAAAGAAGTTTCCCTAAGGTATGTAGATGTTGATTCTTGGGTCCCTTTCATCCAAGAAGCTCAAGAACCCTTTTCTAAAATTCAAAGATCTTGTGTTTATGGGTTTTCATGATTTATATGAGTTGAAATTGATGTTCCTGCAATCATTGAGTTGTGATTCATGTTTGTTTATAAGGTTTTCAAGATTTGACCCTAGTATGTGAAATTCATGTTATGTTTATGATAAACCTCTTCAAGTTGCTTGTTAGATAATGTGTTCATATCAATTAAGTGTAGAAATGGTTGAATAAGCAAAGCATGCTACCCATATGTTTGATAAAATACTTATGTGAAGGAAATTAGAGTCATTATAGCACGTTGACTAGGAAACCCCCAATTGTGTGTAAACCCATGCATGCCAAGTGTTTGTTGAAAAGCCTTAGTGAATGAATTGAGACATGATAGGATGTAATTCACCAATTATGTGCTCTTTGATATATGCCAAGACTTTAATACATGCCAAGTGTTTGATACAAGACCTTATTGAATGGAGTATGAGCCAATATCATGTCTCCCTATATTATCACATGTTTATGATTCCTAAATGCTTGAAGAGATGCTTTAGTAATTATGATGGTGAATGAATGACCGTGGTTATGATTAGTAAAGGATGGTTATGTTTTACTTTTATGTTATTGGTATCTTGGGGTATTTATTCCCGACAATTTATCTGCTGTCTAGAGTCCGTGTCAATTTTTACAAAAATTCCAATCGATCCATGATTGTCAGGACTCAGCGAGTTATAGAACTCTGTAATCTCAGACAGATACAAAACTTAAGAAATCTCAGTAATCTCTGTAATCTCCATAATCTCAGTATTGATAGTAATCTAGCCTCAGTTCTGTACCCAACTCAGATCTAGTAGTATTCAAGTGTTCAGTTCTGACCTCTATAGTAATCGAGTACTCTAATAAAAGCTCAGTGTCGTTCAGTCAGATAATGAGATTCCATAGTATTCTGTCAAATACGGAACCAAGTGAATTCAGCTTAACTCAATCAGATTATTTGAGAAACATGATCAGTATCAGAGTCTTTCAGTTGGGAGTAGGAGCTAGCATCAAGCGAGGGAAGGGATAGAGGTTCCCCATTAGAGAGGCAGAGTCGTTAAGAGCAATCCCTAAACTCTAGAACAACATAGACAGCGCAGGATGCAGGAGTCACCCATCAAGAAAGGCTGGTCACCCGTCAGATAGGCTTGACTATTATATGCCTTAGGCTTGACTTCCTGCGAGGGTCACATGTCAGATAGACTTGACCAGAGAGGTATTTATCCGTGGTATGGTATTGACACCCTTCCAGCTGGGGTCATAGGTTGGACCCCACCAGTTGAGATTCAGAGCATGTCAGTTAAGTGACTACTTTCCACAGTTGTAGTTTCAGTATCAATCTTCAGAAATTAGGACTGTCAGATATAGTCATCTATCTCAGTGAGGAACTCAAATAGTTCCATTGATTCATGGACCACCCGTCAGCTAGGCTTGGTCCCATATAAAGTTATTCTATATCAGATCTAGATATCACCCATCAGATAGGCTTGATTTAAGTCTCATATTCAGTTGAGTAATCTTATTATCAGATCCTGAGATCACTCGTCAGATAGGCTTGATCTCAGTCTCATATTTAGTTAAGTAATCTCATTATCAGATCCTTAGATCACCAGTCAGATAGGCTTGATCTTAGTGTAAGATTCAGTCGAGAATTCTTATTATCCGATCTATAGATCCCCCATTAGATAGGCTTGATATCAGTCTCAGATTCAGTTGAGTATTCTTGTTATCAAATCTAGAGATCACCCGTCAGATAGGCCTGATCTCAGTCTCAGATTCAGTTGAGTATTTTTGTTGTCAGATTTAGACATGATCTTTTTTTTTATCATTGATAGGAGATTCTGGGATCATCTGTTAGGGATGTTTGATCTCCGATGCAGTCAGTCGAGAGTACAAAACTTAAAAATTTAGTCAATGATGTGAGTATATTTAGTCAATCAGCTTTAGTATCCTCAGATTTTGAGATCACTCGCAAGATAAGACTGATCTCAACTCTAGTACTTAGTTATCGGAATAAGATGATTCAGTTGTTTGGTATCTCAGTATTTGTAATGAGTTCAGATGATAGTAATGCAATATCTGAGTTTCAATATTTAGAGTCATGATGGTTGTAGTTATGGTTTGTGCATTCTTGTATGTGTTCTCATTTAGTACTCTCATGATTATTCAGTTAAGTAATTGTTCATGCATAAGCCTTGGATTTAGCCTTACCTCGTCTGCATACTTGGTACATTCCTGTACTGACGCATTTGCGCTATGGTGTTTTATTTGACACTATAGGTTCAAAGAAACGAGATCTAGAGTACCCTTAGCAGCTCAGTCCCAGTCAGCAGCAGTAGACATAACAGTGAGTCTTCTTCATTCGAGGATGCTTCTTTTATCATTATTGCATCAAATTTTGTTTATTTCAGTAGATGGAGCTGGTTGGGGACATGTCCCATCAACTCCACATCTCAGACAGTTTAGAGGATTTTCGGACAGATATATCAGTATTTAGTTTTATATATATATTTTTTTTTTGATGTTTTGTACCTTATGGACAGTTTCTACATTTATTATCTATATTATGCAGTGTTCAGGTACAAATATTAGTAAAGGGTTACCTTGTGGTCCTTCAGGATCATGAGCACCATGTGACGTTCCGGTTCTAGAAAATCAGGTTGTTACAAACTTGGTATCAGAGCCTAAGGTTCAATAGTGTCCTAGGAAGTCTGAAAAGCCACATCTAGTAGAGTTTTATGCATAGGTATGTTGCACGCCACATTTATGTACAAGAGGCTATAAGAAGTTTGTAGGAGCAGTTTTCCTTCTTTCAGTATTCATGTCGTGCGAGTGAACTTGAGCTCAAGTTAATCCTCGGTCTAATCCACTTCTTTCTTCTATTTATAGAGTATTCCTCCTCACAGAGATAATGTCCATAGGGTTGATGACCAGCCACCTCAGCTAGTAGATCCTAAGAATGGAATGTGTCATAAGCAGAGTTTCAGGTAGCTTTTCAGGTGCTAGCCCAAGCTGTGACTAATGTTCAGGGTAACCATCAGGCTGTGGAACCACCTTAGCAAGAAAGGGGTTCAACCGCATCTAAGATTAGAGATTTTATGAGAATGAGCCCGCCAAAATTCTTTGGGTCAATAGCAAGTGAGGACCCACATCTTTATCTAGAGGAGGTGGGGAAGATTACCTAGATTATTCATATTTCTGAGGAGAAGAGTGTACAGTGAGCGTCCTATAGGCTGAAGGATATTGCTTATGATTGGGTAGTGATGTGGAAGAAGGGTAGAGGGGAGGATGCAACTCCTATGACTTGGCAAGAGTTTCAGGGTACCTTCTTAGATAAGTTTTTCCTGCTAGAGATGAGAGAGGCTAAGGTAGAAGAGTTCATGAATCTAAGGCAAGGATCCATGATAGTGAAATAGTATTGTCTTAAGTTTAACCAGTCAGCTAAGTATGCTCCTGACTTGATAGCTGACCCTAAAGCGAGCTTGAGTATGTTTGTGACTGGTGTGTCCGGGTTAGTGTTGAAGAAGTGTAGGGCTTCCATGCTCAATAGAAATATGGACCTTGCTAGGCTGATGATGTATGCACAATATATTGAGGTAGATAATATGAAAGGAAGAGAGAAAGTGAGTAAGAGAGCCAGGACAGGTAGTCATGATTTCTCTCAGGCAGGGTCCCAGGGTGGTAGCTGTTCCCAACATAGTCAGAGGTTTTCAGTCAAAACTCCATCCTCAGCTAGTGTACCCACACCAAAGTTTGGGGATGTCAGTTATGATGGAGTGCCAGGCTCTAAATCCTTGAGTATTGCTAGTGGTGTTTGTACCAATCCGCTTTATGGAGAGTGTGGCAAGAGCCACCTAGGCGTATGTAGAGCCCATAGTGATGTATTCTTTGGGTGTGGTAATCCAGGCCATAGAATATGAGATTGCAGATTTCTAGCTCAGAGAGGTAGAGAGTTTCATCAGTAGGGTGCCCCTTCCGGTACCAATAATGGTCAGCGTCAGAAAAAACTCTATGCGCTTCAGACTCAATATGATCAAGAAAGGTTCCCTGATATAGATTTGGGTATGTTATGAGTCCTTCATCTTTATGATAAGCATTGCTAGATCCTTTGCTTCCATTTTGAGATTATATGTCAGTATGAGTCATGCATGAGTTTTAGATCTAAGTCGGTCAATCATGACCTAGTTTGTAGGTTCCCCATGCACCGCCCCAGTATTTCAGCAAAGAGTTTTTAGAGGGACATAGAGTCCCAAGGGGGAGATACCCCATGATATTACGAAGTTTGCATGTCCTTAGACTCATTCAGTTGCATTTTTAGACTCTCCTTACGAAGTTAACATCAGTTTTCATTGCATAGCCATTCATGCTTTCGAGAGTCAGTAAAGTCAGACATTCACGCATTAGAAATGCATATTCAGGGTAAAGAGTTCATCTTTTCAGTGTATTCAGTCATGCATTCATGAGATCAATTAAGTTATGTATCCATACATCAGATACACATGTCCACTATGAGATTTTAGCATATGAGTAGCTTTAGTCGAGTATTCCATGCATCTAATATGCATGTCCAGTATGAGAACTCAGAGTATTAGTGGTTCCAGTTGCATTGTCATGTTTCAGATGTTCTTATTCCTTGATTAAGTTTAGTTGATCAGAATTCTTAGCCTATAAAGTGACATTCAAGGATAAATGTTTCCAAGGGGGAGATAATGTAAGACCCCACAAATTTCTCTCGTAGTCTGAGCCTTAGAGCGTGTCAAATGAAGCATAAATCTGGTCCAAAAAGGTTGAGAAGTGTCTTCTTAAGTGAGAAATATTTTGAACCATGTAGAATTTCCCTAATATCGACTTTTTATCATGTAGATCATTGAATAAGCTTCCCATCGATACTAATTTCATCAAAATCCGGCATCGAACTAGGAAGTTATGGCCATTTTATTGAAAATAGTAGAAATTGCCTAGGTGCGACAGACGGGTTGACGGACCGTCAAGCTTGCGATGGACCATCGCCCAGCCCATCGTAACCAAGGCAGTGATACCCAAGTGCAACGGCCAGGACGACGGACCACCAAGGCTGCGACGGACCGTCGTGCTAAGGCAGAGTGGCCTCTTCCTGGCCAACGTGCAATGGACGATCCAATGGACAGTTAGTTTCGCGAAAGACTGTCGCTCGGACCATTACAACCAAGGAAGTGTGTTTTTTTTGGATCGATGTGCGATGGATGATCCAACGGATTGTCAGACTTGCGATGGACCGTCGATTCGACCGTTGCAGATCCCGTTCAGCATTTTTAACTCATTTTTAAAAGTTTTTTTTGGTCTTTTCCCACTCTTTTCAGCCCCTATTTATATACGGTCAAGGCTCACCATTTCATTTCTCATCTTCAACATAAAAAACTAGGGTTTCTACAAAATCAAAACCGTTCTTTCTTCTTTAAGAAAAATCAAGAGAAATTAAGAAATAAAGAATCTCTCCAAGAGCCTTCAAGAAAGAAGTTTCCCCAAGGTTTGTAGATGTTGACTCTTGGGCCCCTTTCATACAAGAAGCTTAAGAACCCTTTTCTAAAATTCAAAGATCTTGTGTTTATAGGTTTTCATGATTCATGTGAGTTGAAATTGATGTGATGTTCATGATAAACCTCTTCAAGTTGCTTGTTAGATGATGTGTTCATGTCAATTAAGTGTAGAAATGGTTGAATAATCAAATCATACTACCCATATGTTTAATAAAATGCTTATGTGAAGGAAATTAGAGTCATTATCGCATGTTGACTAGGAAACCCCCAATTGTGTGTTAATCCATGCATGCCAAGTGTTTGCTGAAAAGCCTTAGTGAATGAATTGAGACACGATAGGATGTAATTCCCTAATTATGTGCTCTTTGATACATGCCTAGACTTTAATACATGCCAAGTGTTTAATGCAAGACCTTATTGAATGGAGTATGAGCCAATAACATGTCTCCCTATATTATCACGTGTTTATGATTCCTAAATGCTTGAAGAGATACTTTAGTGATTGTGATGGTGAATGAATGACCGTGGTTATGATTAGTCAAGTATGGTTATGTTTTACTTTTATGTTATCGAGTCCTGGGGGTATTTATATTCTATAATTTAGCTGTTGTTTAGACCCCATGTCATTTTTTATGATAATTCCAGTCGAGCTATGATTCTTAGGACTCAGCGAGTTATATAACTCTGTATTCATAGAAAGATACAAAAATTAAGAAATCTTAGTAATCTTTGTAATCTCCGTAATCTTAGTATCGCTAGTAATCTAGCCTCAGTTCTATACCTAGCTCAGATCTAGTAGTATTCAAGTGTTCAGTTCTGACCTCTGTAGTAATTGAGTACTTTATTCAAAGCACAGTGTCATTCAGTTAGATAATGAGATTCAGTAGTATTCCGTCAGATACAAAACCAAGTGAATTCAGCTTAACTCAGTCAGACCATTCGAGAAACATGATCAGTATCAGATTCAGCTTAGTTGGTATTCAGTTACAAATTAGTTCAGAGTCTATCAGTTAGGAGTAAGAGCTAGCACCAAGTGAGGGCAGGGATGAATGCTCTCCGTCAGAGAGGAAGAGTCTTTAGGAGCAATCCCTGAACTCTAGAACTGCATAGCCAGCACAGGATACAGGAGTCACCCGTTAGGAAAGGCTGGTCACCCGTTAGATAGGATTGACTATTATATGCCTTAGGCTTGACTTCCTACGAGGGTCACCTATCAGATAGGCTTGACTAGAGAGGTCTTTACCCGTGGCACGGTATTGACACCCTTCCTACTGGGGTTATAGTTTGGACCCTACCAGTTGAGATTTGGGGCATGTCGGTTAAGTGACTACTTCCTACAGTTGCAGTTTTAGTATCAATCTTAAGAAATCAAGACTATTAGATACAGTTATCTATCTCAGTGAGGAACTTAAATAGTTCCATTGTTTCATAAACCACTCATCAAATAGGCTTGGTCCTATATAATATTATTCTGTATCAGATCTAGAGATCACTCGTCAGATAGGATTAATCTCATTCTCATATTCAGTTGAGTAATCTCATTATCAGATCCCTAGATCACCTATCATATTGGCTTGATCTTAGTCTCATATTCAGTTGAGTAATCTCATTATCAGATCTTGAGATCACCCATCAGATAGGCTTGATCTCAGTCTCAGATTCAATTGAGTATTCTTGTTATCAAATCTAGAGATCACCCGTCAGATAGGCTTGATCTCAGTCTCAGATTCAGTTGAGTATTCTTGTTATCAAATCTGGAGATCACCCGTCAGATAAGATTGATCTTAGTGTCAGATTCAGTTGAGTATTCATGTTATCATATCTAGAGATCACCCGTCAGATAGGCTTGATCTCAGTCTCAGATTCAGTTGAGTATTCTTGTTGTCATATTCGAACATGATCTTTTCTTATCATCGATAAGAGATTTTGGGATCATCCATTAGAGAGGTTTGATCTCCGATGTAGTCAGTCGAGAGTAGAAAACTTTAAAATTTTATTAATGACATGAGTATATTTAGTCAATCAGCTTCAGTATCCTCAGATTCTGAGATTACTCGCTAGATAAGACTGATCTCAACTCCAGTACTCAGTTATTGGTATGAGATGATTTATTTGTTCGGTATCTCAGTATTAGTAGTGAGTTTAGATGACAATAATGGATTATCCGAGTTTCAGTATTTAGAGTCGTGATGGTTGAAGTTATGGTTTGTGCATTCATGTATGCGTTCTCATTCAGTACTCTCATGATTATTCAGTTAAGTAATTATTCATGCATTAGTCTTGCATTTAGCCTTACCTCGTCTGCATACTCGGTACATTCCCGTACTGACGCATTTGCGCTATGGTGTTTTATTTGACACATATGTTCATAGGAACGAGATCCAGAGTACCCTTAGCAGCTCAGTCCCAATCAGCAGTAGTAGACATAGCAGTGAGGCCTCTTCATTCGATGATGATACTTTTATCATTATTGCATCAGATTTTGTTTATTTTAGTAGACAGAGTTAGTTGGGGACATGTCCCATCAACTTTAAATATCATACAATTTAGAGGCTTTTCGGACAGATGTATCAGTATTCAGTTTTAAATTTTGAGTATTTTTTTGATGTTTTGAACCTTATGGCCAGTATCCGCATTTATTATCTATATTATGCAGTGTTCAGGTACAGATATCAGCAAAGGGTTAGCTTGTGGTCCTTTGGGATCATGAGCACCGTGTAACGTTCCAGTTCCAAAAAATTAGGTCGTTACATATAGTAGGGTTATTTTATTGCTTATGCATTGAGAGAGATAAAGGTGCATGAGGGAAACTACCTCACTCATGATTTAGAGTTGGATAGGTAGTTTTTGTAGTTAATATTTATAGATATTATTTTTATGGCATTCATTGTAAGATCTTCATGGATCATCATAGTCTTCAACATCTTATAGCCCAAAGAGAGCTTAGTCCAAGGTAGTGTAGATGGATGGAGTTTCTTAAGGAGTATGAAATCTCTATATGTAATTATTCGAGCAAGGAGAATGTGGTAGCAGATGTCTTGTGCTGGAAGACGGTGAGTTTGGATAGTTTATCTTGCATTTCACTTTCTTAAAGAATATTGGCATGGGACATTCAGTCGTTAGACAAATTGATAGTGTGATCTCATAACTTAGACCTTAGGAGAATTCTTATTAGTGTTGAGGCAAGGTCTTCACTATTTAAGAAGATTTGGAGTTGTATATTTGAGGATAAGAGGGATTGCGATCAGGTGTTGAGTGGTGAGTCCAAGAGGGATACCATTGATTCTAAAGGTGTCTTGTGATTTGATATCCATATTTGTGTTTTGAGGGTTTGTGGCTTAATTCAGTCAATTTTACATGAGGCTTATAACTACAGATATTGTATTCACTCAGGTACAACTAAGATGTATAAAGATTTGAGATAATATTATTGGTGGAGTAGTATAAAGAGAGATATGGTAGACTTTGTAGCTTATTTCCTGTGTTGTTAGCAAGTAAAAGATGAGCATTAGAGACCTGGGGTCTTGATTCAGAGATTGCCCATTCCCGAGTGGAAATGGGAGAGGATTTCCATGAACTTTGTTAGTCATTTGCCTAATACTTCCCATGGTTTGGATGGTATTTGGATCATTATGGATCCGTTGACCAAGTCGGCACAATTTATTCCTATTCAGATGTTCTTCATTGTCGAGAGTTCTCTCATATCTATGTTAGTGAGATAGTCCATTTACATAGTATGCCTATATTTATTAATTTAGATTAGATAGTGAGATGCATACCTAGTATCCTCACTTTTTTGAGGCTTCAGGTACATTCTAATCCTTTACTTTCACAAATGAAAGTTCTTTTAGTAGTGGATATTGAATGACCCTCCAGGTCAATTTTTATATTTCCACTTATTTTTCCCAGTTAGAGCTTTCCAATAGCTTTCCTAAGTCATTTATAACTTGTTTAAGTCAACATTTCTATTACTGGGCAGTTCATTTGGATTTTAGATCTAATTCCCTATTTTGAAGCCTTCGTCAGTTCAAATTGGCTACTGGGCAAAACATCTGTCAAACAACCTCATATGCCTATTTTAATTGTTCCAACAGCTCCATAACATTGATTTTTGGCTAGGTGGACCTTTGATTTGGGTCCTGAGGCTTTAAGACTTTTTTTGGGCTACTGTCCAAAATTTAAGAAATATGACACATGGGTATGGACCCACCTTTCATCAAAATGACCTCGGATGGAAATTTCTACTGCGTCATTGAGTACAAAGCATCAAAATTGATAGGGTAGCATAGTTCATTTACGTATATGGGATTCCGAATGAATCCCGAGGGGTTGGTGTATCTCTTAAGAACCCATCAGTCTCTTAAGAGACCTGGCAACACCCAACAGGTATTGCTGAAGCGATACCTTTGTCTCTTAAGTAAGGGCAACTTAAGTGGCCAAAGGTCGCTTAAGCGGTATCTGGGCTGAGATAAGATATTGCTAAAGCGACACTGTGTCTCTTAATCAGAGATTGCTTAAGCAACCCAGTGTTCTCTTAAGCGACACCTGTGGACCTGGGAAGACTGTAAATAACCTACTTAGCTGAATTTTCACCATTTTTATCCATTCCCTAGAATATTGAATCCTAAAATATGGGAAAATTTGGGAGAATCATTTGTGGTTGATTTTAGAGCTTAGGTGAAGTTAATTTCGTGAAAGAATCCTTCATCTTTTGCTAAAATCCCTAAAATCTCGATGCCTAGATTATAAAACCATTAGAGTTCGGAATTCATACATTTTGAGGGTATGATTGAAAATATTTAGGTTAGTTGGACAATTTAGGCTATCTTGAAATCATAATTTAGGCGTAATTATCTTAGTTTCTCATGTTTTAGGGAGAATTGCTATCTTAGGGCAAATTATAACTTATCTTACATCTAGAATTTAATTTAGATACCTTGTCCTAGTCTAAGGTAGAATTTGCCTAATATAGATTTTGGGGATTAGAATGGGCTTCTCCTACCCACATTAGGCCAAGACTTGTGTTGGATTTTGTAGACTTATTTACTCATGATATACCCTTATTAATGCTTATTTTGGGACTTTAAGGAGATTCCATGCTTATTGGATATGCTAGTTTTGTAGTTGAGAGTTAGTACTAATTTCTAGTAAGGTTCGGTAGTTAAATACTCTTATTTAGTGATATGGCTTATGATTATGGTTTATTTATATGGTCTGTTGATATGGCCTATTGACATATGAGTTTCGGTTCAAGTCCAATATTTAATAATAATGTTTATAATATGAGTTTTGGTTCAATCTCAAAAGTGATTTTATGATGGTGATACTATTGAGGATGTTATTATGATAATGATGTGAATTTCAATTTGAGTCTGGCATTGATGGTTGGGCAGGATATGATTCTACATGGATGGGTTGATGGTTATAGATGATATTTGGTAGAGTTAAGGATCTTCAATTATTTATTTCCCTTGATTGTACCATCTAGGCTTATAGGGGCCTGCATTTACTTTTACGCACTTATTAGCTTATAGGGGCCAATTTTAAGTTACAGATGTGTGATCCTTATATTACTATTCCAAATTTATTTATTTATTTGTGTACAACAGTGTTGGAGCTTATTTCCAGATTTTCCCTATTACCTTGACTTACTTTATTTTATCTTGTATCTTATTGTATTTGTATCATGATATAGCTCCATTGACCGATGATTCCTAGTGATTACCCGTGGTTTTGGTACTCATACTGCACTTTCTTACCTTTTTGGTGCAGATGTGAGTGCTAGTTGTCCTCGTTAGCATGACATTCGTACAGGGTTGATTTTGGAGATTAGGTGAGCTCTTGGAGTCGGAGTTCCTCTTTTTCCTTCTATTTATCTATGTCAAGTCTTTCATTTTTGAGATAGATTGTATTTGACAATTCGGTACTTATTGTTCATTTGTAGTAGATCTTTACCGACATTATTGAGTCTTTGGATGGTTGTTTCTTTTTTATTCTATCTATTAGACCGTTATGACTACTTTATTGTTGTTTTAACTCTTAAAAATGTTGATTCTCAACTTTTAGGACATTTCCTACCAAGTTAGCCCATTGCGTGTAGCTCTGGGCTACAGTTTGTCATAAAGCAGGTGCCTTCATGACTTGTAAACTGAGTCATGACAGATTTTCATGACCCAAGGAATGATTCATAGGTTGTAACTACGATTCAACCTACAAATCGTAGGTATATGCCAACTCTGGTTTCCTACACTATTTAGGATAGGTTTTCTTTTATATCTATAAAAACCCTTTGGATGTTTTATTATCAGTGGATGCACTTCATGAACTTCTGACATTATTTTGAGTTCTGAGATACATTATTGATCTTGAAATTATTGTTCTTGGTTTCTAGGTTTTACAATTAATTTGAAACTTTGAGTTTTCATTCTTATTCTTCGTAAGTTAATCCTTATACTTTCATCTATGAAATGTATGTGTGTTTTTATAATCATTAGAAGCTAAACCCTATAATTAGGGTTGTGGGAACCTTGATGGATTAACAAAACAACTTTAGTGCAAAGTCATTCTAAATTGTTGTTCTTACACGTATTATGATTTCTTATGTTTTGATTGCTTTCTTAACAGTTGCTAATGTAAAGAACTATCCTATATTCAATACTTTCTCAAGAGAGAGGTAGATATTAGGAAAAGGAAATCAAAATAGTAATTTAAAGCTATTTACCTTCATCTGATTAATTTAAGACTTTGAGAAGATAGTTAATTTGAGATGAATAATAAGGGTTAGTAATGCGATACTCTAAGACCTAAAATAGATGAGTGAAGTTCACCCAAACCATGGTCGAGGGACTATTAGGTTATACATAACTTGTTAGATTTTGCGTGTAAGACACTGATATAGTTTGACATGCATGAATATCTTGTAGAGTTAAGAAGTCAGGTGAAACACAATCCCAATGATTGTCTCATATTGATAACAACCCTAATTACCCAACATTGTTACTATTACTCTTACTTTTACAGAAAAACCCCTTTTACTTTCTATAATTTCCAGTTACATCAGCAAGCTCATTATAGATTTCAGACTTATTCCTCACGGGATTGACCTCAACTTGGTTGGGTTCTATATTTTACAACCGACCATTTCATACTTTCTTGCAGGAGTAATTTGGGTGACATCAGTCACCTAAATCTTAATAAAAATAAATACATCCTTAGTGATCTTAGACATGAAAGAATTTTATATTATCTCACGGATAAGTTGATTGTCTACTTATTGTTCTATTCTTGGTTGTTATGCTAAGACTGTCACTATAGCTGTGTACGGGATGTAAAAGTCAAAGTGGGAATGTACTTCAATCCTAATCTTGTGAGAATTTTATTAGCTGTTCATGCTTAGAAATTGGTTAAGCGGGGGTGTAGCGTATTCTTAGCTCATCTTTGGGTGAAAAGTTTAGTAGTTTCTCCTATAGATTCGATTTCAATATTGTGTAAATACTTAGAAATATTTCCTATTTTTCAGTATGCTTCCGAACTATGAGTTTGAGTTTTGCATAGACTAGATCCATAAACTCAGGCCATCTTTATCCCTCCTTATCGTATGGCACCAGTTGAGTTAAGGGAACTGAAGTCCAACTTGGAAGAGATTTTAGATAAAGGTTTTATTTGTCCAAGTATATCTACTTGGTGTGCTCCTATTTTGTTTTTGAAAAAGAAGGATGGTAGTATATGGATGTGGATAGACTGTCATCAATTGAATAAGATAACTATTAACAAAAAGTATCCTTTATCTAGGATAGATATTTTGTTTGATCAGTTATAGGGAGCGACAGTGTTCTTAAAAATTTATTTGAGGTTGATAAGTGGCAATTTTACCACTTATTTTTATCTCTTTTCTTATGATTTTACATTTTTAATCCATAATATGAAGTTAATTATCTTATGAAAGGTGTTCAATTCGAGTAATTTAAGGTTACAGAGAGTTTTGAAGAAATGAAGTGGAATCGAGGTAAAGCAAAGTTGAAATGAAGAAAAATAAATCGGCAATACAATTTCCCTTTGCAAATGTAAAGGTCCTACAGTGAATACAAAGGCCAAAGTCAATTGATCCTTGCAAATGTGACCAATTAACTGGAAACACGGTAGGCAACTTTTAGTTTAACATCGTGAATGTGAATCTTAATCGCAAATGCAAAGAAGAAAGGCACCAGGTGTCTGGGTAGTTCTAAAATTTCATGATTTTGACCCCAATCTATACAAAACTCGATCCCCCGCTATTTTAGGACTATCTTTAACATATTTCTCTACCTTGGAAGCTAGGGTTCTTGACCCAACATCCTCGGATTTAAAGATTAACAACATTGTATTTTCAAGTTCTCAAACCTTTCCTCATTTCCTTGCTTTGGATAGAATATTTAGGTGTAGTTAAATTCATACTTGGATGTTGCTGTTAGACATAATGCAATATTCATGTTTTGAGTTTTAGTTTTGATTTTATAGCATGCTTTTGTATTTATTGAATACTCTTGATTTATAAATAGGCTTTGCTTGTCTAAATTAATTTTGGGTGTCTTTGGAATGAAGGAAAATGTTCCACAAAAAACAATTCTCTAGAAAATGTTTTCATGGAAAACAAGTTGGTTTCTTATTTATTTTCTAGCGTTTGGTTGGCATGTGGAAAATATTTTTTGAAAAATATTTTCTGGTGTTCGATTGGTGAATGAAAATATATTTTACAAAAAAATACATTTTAGTATTTAACTAAAGAGTAGAAAGTACTCTTTTAAAAATAATTTATTTTTTTAGGGAGGGGAAGGGGTGGCTACTAAGGGGAGTGGAGTGAGGGTGTGGCAAGAAAAAGGCTAGTAGGGTGGGGGTTAGGGGTGGGGTAAGAAAAAAATTAGATTTTAAAAAAAAATTAAATATTTTCCTTTGAGAGGGTCTAGTAGGGATGGGGTTGAGGTAGGGGATGGGGTAAGAAATTAAATATTTTTTTTGGATAGGGGTGGTAGGGGATTGGGGGTTGGGATTGGGATGGGTGATTTTGAGAGTTGTATGAACATTTCAACTTGAGAGCGAGGTTGAAAGAGAGTTTTGAAAAATGTTTTCCTTATTTTTTTTTGAAGGGAAGTCATTTTTCTTAAATTTGAGAAAAATAAGTTGACTTGGAAAACATTTTCTAAAACATTTAAGCCAACCAAACATGAGAAAATTGGAAAACATTTTCTCAAAAATATTTCCCTTCATACCAAACACATTTCTCGTTCTTCATCAATTTCTAATCTATTTGAGCTCAAAAGAGGAGATTTGTAACACTCCAAAAGTCTGAGCTAAGATTAAAGCAGTGCTTCAAGTACATTTAAAACCAAACATCATGTTTTGATAGTATGAGAAGTGAGCTAGAAAAGTATTAATTCCACAAGTAAATCCTAACTCATAGCCAAGTTGAAACCTTCATTACCGATTGAGTTCTTATGAAGAATCACTCTATAGTAAACTTAAAAAAAGTATAACTCCTAGAATACAAAGAGTTTTGTAGCTTAATACACACAAAATGAAATTTCTTAGAGTCTTATTTCCAATGCCACCAACTGTTCATCAATCCAATTCATGAGTAAAACGTTATGCTCATTTTACCTGAGGGTGTCAATCTATTAGCGATTGACGACCTGAGTTGATAAATCATCAACTGGTTGACGACCTATCAACTGAAGTCATCAACCTTAACTAGTAAATATAAAAAATAAAATTATTGAAAACCTAATTTGATAAGACATCAACGAGTTGATGGGTTGTCAACCAAGTCATCATATTGAAATTTTTTGCAACGTTAAAACATTTTCTATGGGGTTGTATGGTGTTTTTTTCACTCTTTAACACCAAAACTATCTCCTTTAGGCTATATCAAGGATAAATATAATCCCTCAATTACTTCACAACACACAAAATTACTAAGAGAAACATGAGAAACATGTGACTTTTCTTCATCAAACAAGAAACTAGGGTTTTTCATCTTCAACCTCAAATCCTCCAAACTTTAGATCAAGAATAAAAAGTAATCAGGTATGTGGGTATTCAATGAGCATCTCCATTCATACTTATGCCCAAATTATGTTTTTTGATTTATGAATTCTATTATTCCCAAAAACTAAGTTTTTTTTACCCAATTAGGATTCCAAGCCTAAATTCAGTTCTCCATGATATAGTTTTCATTCATGAGCATGTTTTCATGATTAGTACTGATTTCTTATAGATATATTATAGTATTCACATTATTCATATGTCCATGCATAATTTACATGATATTACTTAAGATTTTAAGCATATGGTCAAGCTACGTATGATGTATTCATTTTCAAGACTATTAAGTATTATTTATCATAATTTGACCGATTTCAATCTATATTAGTTTGACATGACATATTTCCTATGGAATTCATTTTCTTTAAATATTGATCATTTTATGGATTCCCAACATTTGATATTTTGTAATTTGGACTTATGTTATAAGATTTTGCACTCTTTTAAGATTGTAGAATTTATCATGGTGGTTGCATTTTTCAGAGCTAGCAGATTATGATCACTCGATGATTAGAATATCATGAATTATCAATAGAAAACCAAGTCCTTCAATTTTCTTGATTTAGAATGCTTTTAGATAAATCACTTATCTTTCAATTTCAGAATAATAGTCTTATTGAGCATTTCAGTATATCAGTTTACTTTTAGTTGGAAGTAGTAGTTTGGACCGAGAGGACACATGTTTAGATAATTCAAGTCCCAAACTACGTGTCATCATAGGTTTAATGGGCCCTCACAAGTTGAGAGTGTTGCCCTTTCCCAAAATAGGCTTATGAGTGAATTCACTCCAATCATGGTTCGTAGCCTTGGCAAGGTATAGAACACCTTCCCAACATAGATTACATGCTGGAATTTATGTTGCTCACATGGTCTATGTCAGTAATAGAAATATTCCATCAAACTTTGTATTTGTACATGACTTTCAATTTAGAAACATGCTTTTAAACTATGAATTTTGAAATTATCATTGCATATTAGTATTTGAGAATTTCATATGGAGTCTTGTACCTCAGTTCAACTCCTTTGTATTTGGTGAGCATTCAGTACACTCTTATATCTTGTTTAGTACTAGCTTTAAAATCATGTGAAATATTTATCCTCCTACAACTTTCCAAATTTTAGACATGTTTTAACTCATGATTTAGAGATTTTACTATGCCTCATAGCTTTTACATATAGACATTTTAAATGCATTTTTTAGTAAATATTTTATGTCCTCAATTTTACAGTATGCTTTAAGTGTTTTCATGACTAATGCGTATCTCATATACTCAGTACATTAAAAAGTACTGATTGCATAACTCTTCTACCAATTCTTTTTTTCATTCGACGTAGATTCAGGTGTATAAAATCAGGATCATAGTTAGGCAAATAACAGTTTCCAGCCAACAGGTGATGAGTTCTCTTTTAACATGACCCGACTGGGGGATTTGTCATAATGGTCATCCCATGTCTATCCAGGACCATGGACCACCCTCTGTTATCCAACCCAACCACCATTAGCATACCTTGAGTCGGCTGAATATCGAACATATAATAAGATAACATAACTGGATAACGACTAACTTTAAGATAGGTCTATTCCTAGACCAACCCTACAAAGTGATCCCTTCCACCAAACCGTACCAACCAAACCACCAAGCCAAACCAATACTAAACAAAGGACCATAAACCAGGAAATAACCAAATAAGATCCAAAAGATAATAGGATTAACCCCAAAATAAAATACGATGGAACAACCAACAATATCATCAACCAACATCTGTCATAATACCAATACAAATGCTAAGGCTAACACCAATACCGAACCCGCCCATTCCAATCCATAGCAGTACCACAATGGATCTAACCAAAAAGTAAGAATATTCTGTTAGGACATGCCCCCAACCATTGCAAAAAAGATTATCCAGAATTAAATAAAAATAAGAATATCCATAACATAAAATGGAGCCTTTCAAAAAGATGAAAGTTCACCACTTTAATCCAACAACTATCCCTGAGTTAATCACTATGTAGGAGGAGAAGAATGATCGGTTCCTACATAGCGTAGGTATACAGCCGCCCAAAGATGGGTTAGTGGGTGAACTCTAGCATGGACTCAGGATAAGGATAAATTAATGGCATTTATAAAACCAAGTAAAAATCATACATATGCACACAACCATACATATATATATATATATAACCATGATGGGAAAAGGAACCGGGTTTAGAATCCTATTAAAACCTTTACCTGGGCTATGTAGCTATGCCGTCCAAAACTACCCACATGTTATATGGGTTCAGCTTCCCTTGCTGAAAGGGA
Organism: Capsicum pubescens; assembly: GCA_030864215.1. NCBI lineage: Eukaryota > Viridiplantae > Streptophyta > Magnoliopsida > Solanales > Solanaceae > Capsicum > Capsicum pubescens. Next base: position 232,588,582 of record CM061548.1, on the reverse strand, counting down.
ACCAGTACGTGAAGCCGCATAACTAGGGAATAAAACCAAGGATGACTAATACATCCCACAAAAATAAAGTATGACATTGTGAACACGGTCACCAAGACCAAACCACACATCGGCAAATATGATTTACCAGTGTTGGTCCACCTAGGACCTCCACCTTCCTTGGCTTTGCTACACACCCCGCCATTATTGCCTAATTAAAACCATTACAACCAACCAACCAATCCATTAACCATTTATTTACCAAGGCCATTAGTAGTGGTATCGTCATACCGACTATTCTTGCAAGTTTTGTACATAGCCAACCATAAATAGGTTTAAGGGATTCCATGTACCCTTCATGATTTCAAATTAACCAAAACCATGGTGACCAAGGCCTTTCCAATCCATTTAAAACCATGTAAACCATTCATATCATTTAGGGTTCCATTACCAAGTTTAAACCATGCATAAGTTCCATTGATAAACCAATATTATAGTAGGAACATTGTTAAAGGCATTTTATCAAACACATTGGGGGCATAGTATTTCCAAAACCAAAGTCCATTACCAAATAACAATTCCCATGAACCAATTATCCAAAACCACCATAAATGCATATAAAAGAATATTTAAAATATCGGAAAACCATAACCAATTATTTATAACAAAACCCCTATATTTGAAAACCCAAAATAATATAATATTCAAATAAAAAAAACACTATGATAAACCATACCTTTAATTGGAACTAACAATGAGGTAAAAGCATATGCCTTAATTAATAAAGTAGATGGAGAGAAACGCCTAACAAGACCCCCAATTTAATCATCTAGTTGAAACCCAAGCTTTCTTACCCAAAAGCTTTTAAGAGAATTATAGAGTGTTTAGGAAGAGTTTATAAGTGTTAATGAATAGAATAATAGGGTAAATAGCCTCCCAAGTATGTTAGAAGTCATGGGACCTTATTATGGTAAGTGGGGAATGTTCAAATTAACCCCACTTAAGTCAAACAAAATCCCATCACAGGGGTACGATTGGACCTCACGAGATGTACCCTTCAATACGTGTGGTACCCACCTTTCATATCCTGTTCCTTAACCCTTAGAACCAATATTGTACAGTGTATGACTCATCCTACCCAAGTCGTATTAACAGCATACGATCCGTACCCTTCACCCATATCCCTGGCAAGATAGAATCACTAAAGGTTTGAACACTGTCCACCATACGGGTCCTGGGTATGACTCGTGCCCTGTCTTAGGCTCCTAGTGAGACACTCATACTTAGATCCAACTTAAGTTACCAAGTATAAGGAACCAAACAATCCATATCCAACCATACAACTCATACCACCAAGTGGTACCTATTCCAGTGACCAAAATCTATCATACCAACCAACACAGGCCAATATATGACTGGGCCATACCATTCGTTCCCCAACATACACGTTGTACCCATGATTTGTATTGGGTCCAGAGACCAGAATTCCAAGAAATTTTCTAAGGCATAGAAACCAGGGTGTTTCATATTTATTCAAGAACTAAAGTCAGTTGTTATTCTAGTTTTTTATTTTGAGTTATTTCTATTAATTAGGGATAGCTGAAGTCATGTCTCGACTAGTTATAGTCAGTATTAATAGAAGATTTATAGATATTATGATAGAGTTATTATGTATAGTTTCAGTTCCTTTTCTTTTAGATTTTAGTATTGTAAACTTTTTATAGTAATGTATTGAAACAACTCATCTCATGATTATGCTTTCACTTAGTCATTCTCATTCTTATTCATGTTTTTCTTCAGTTGGTCATGTATTATGCTTGTACCATGGGTTAGCTTAGGATGACTTATAGTTCTAAACACTATTTTACAACTAGGGGGTAGTCTCGAGTCGTGACAAATTTGGTATTAGAGAAAAAGGTTCAAGTGTCCTAGGGTGCCTATGAATCCATGTTTAATAGAGTGTTATAGAATGGTACAAACACGCCTGTGCTTTTCTTTGAGAGGCTACAAGGTATTTAGGAAAATATTTCCCTTTTTTCATATTCTAGATCATGCAGTAGAGATGTTCTCTAAGAAACTTATGTTGATTTAAGAATTGCTCCATTCTCGCTTACTGTGCCTCATCTTTGAGGTAATATAAATGGTCAATCTTAAACTTTCACTAATAAATTTTCCTAAAATAGAGTCTATAGATAGTTAAGACTGCACAATAGTTATAGAGAATCCCACAAGTATTAAGTTTAGTAATTTTAAGAAAGTCCACTCTTGTTTATGAAAATCATCAAGCCAAAGTCAGATATGTTCTTAGATCCCTTCTCAGAATCTTATGACAGAATGACCTAGAGTTAGAAGTATGAGTCTAGAAATATAGTAGTAGTAGAGTGAGGATAGTGTTTATTTGGATGTAGTAGATTGAGTTATGTTTCCAATAAGCCAACAAGTTATTTTGTAGATAGTGTTGTACCATTTTGAGAGAAATTTATCGCTTAAGAGGACTTAGAGTATCTTAAACCCTTAGAAAGGATCAAGCCTAGGTAGTGAGCAAAAAAAAATAGAGAAACTTATTAAGGTTGAGTATGTTCATATGACTTTTAGTAGATTAGAATTCCTTAACTTCTCTTTAGAATTAGTATGAGGGTAAAGAGTATGAGGAATTATTTCCATTTTGAGTATTATACGCTAAGTATGGATTATGGGTGATCAGGCTAATAGAAATAAGAGTTTTGAATCCTAGAAGGAAAAATTATGTACTCAGGGTATTATGACACTTCAAAATATTTTAAGTTAGTAAGTGTTTAAGTTATAGTATGCTGACTATTGAGGCTAGAAAAAGTTAAGAGTTGTATCTCAAAAGGAGGTACTAGCAGTGGGTTTTACAATTTCACATATAGTCTTTTAGGTGAATTTAGTATTTATGAGTATATTTATACCCTAAAATCTAGAGTGAAGTTATTAAATCCTATCTTAGAGTTTATTGAATAGGACCACATACTTTGAATGATTGATTTACTTTAATAAGATGATAGAATGAAAAACCAAGTTAAGTTTTGTGATTCTAGTAGTGATGCTAGTGAAGTTATAGGATAAAGCAAGGGAGGTAGATACCTGACCCATTCCTATCTCAATGTATTTCTTGTGCTTCAGTTATTATGATACTCTACTCATGCCGTGCATGTCAACGATATGATTATAACTCTTATTGATACTGTTCATACTACAATGACTTATTTTATGGTGATTTTGGTAAATTATTTATTTCTATGCGATTTGACTATTTTACCCCTTCCTGTGTCCTCTTTATGGTATTTTTAGGGTACAGGGAAGATTGGGATAGTTTCCAATACATTTTGGTATGATTTTGAGGGTTTATGGTTTTTGGTGGTTAAAAAGGCTTTACAGTTGACTTTGGTCAACATTTGTTGCTCTTTACATTGGATGGCAAAACTGACTGTTTCAACCCTCATAGAAATGACAATTTTAGGTTGGTAGTATAGTTGGTGTTGTTTTAGGACTTTTGTATCTTGTTTCAACCCTCATAGAAATTGTGAATTTAGGTCTCAGGAGTCAATTTTATGAAAACCACATTTTTTTGAAAATATGATATCGCCATTGAGTCTAGTAGCATATATCGTTTGAGATCTAGGATTTTGAATAAATCCCAAGGGCCCTATAAAAACATGGAAAAATTCAAATTTTGAAGGTGCATCACCAGCCGAGGCAGTCACTTAAGCGACGAGGAGGTTTCTTAAGAGGAAATATCTAAGGTGTCCATCACTTAAGCAAACCCATGGTTTCTTAAATGATGGTAGCTTAAGAGACCATACTGATAATAGACAATGCCACTCAAACAACTATCTGATCACTTAAGCATTGATTGCTTAAGATACCCTTTAGTTGCTTAAGCGATCATATTTGGTACAACATATACAAATATATTTTTTCTTGATTTTTCAACAGTTTTGACATAAAGAGCTTTGAGTTCTAGAGTTTTAGGGAGATTTCTTCCATTTTCGAGCTTGGGTAAGCTCCAAATCCTTATTACAATTATGTTTCTTCAATCTATATAATTTAAAGCTTGTTAAATGTCGATTTCAAAAGTAAAATTTGGGGATTTTGGCTTAGAAGACCTAAATTAGAAATTCTTTGACTTAAACCCCAATTTTAACTCATTTTCACTTGAATTTTCTTTTATTGGTTCCTTTAATAATGTATAATATATTTATGGAAAAAAAATTAGTTTTACTCTTTTTTTTCAAAATAAATTTTTGGGGTCCATTTTGACCTCAATTTGGAAATAGGCAATGTGGGTATCGTTGACCTCCTTTTAACATGTAGATTCTATATTTATCCCATTTATGAGGGTAAGTCTTTGTAATTGGGGATTTTTAGAGTGGGATAGCATCATTTGAGGTAGATTATCGCTTAGCTTTCTTCAGACCGGGTTGAGTAGTTAATATTGATATAAAACCATGTTATAGGTATAGAAACTAATCATGGAAATGGATTTATTATTGTTTTGTGCCCATGTGGGATCCTCTGTTGTTATTTGGTTGTTTGGAGACATTACTTGCTATATGTAACTGTATGGGTTCTTATATAATGTTATTGGCCCAGTATTTATGTAATTATCTATCTTTTCTTGGTGGATAAATGTCTATGTTGAAATTTTTTATGGTATCAAATGACACATATTGTATATCTTACTTTATTAGATTATGGACTGTATTACATCATGGATTATTGGTATATTGAGTGGATTTGTGGCTCACATGGTTGGTATATTAGTTGAATTTGGAAATTCTCATTTTGGTTGGTTTTGAGCATTACAAACTCATATCATATACATTCATGAAACATTGGTACCACTATGGAAATACTGGATTTTCTGACAAAAAATATAACATCTTAAATATCTCTCTTCTAATGTATGTGCTTGTAATACCCTGTAAGATCCTAAGCTTGGTTCAGTTGTAGTTGTATTCTTAAGGGGTCCAAGGCTTGAATTTTTCACTAATTGTTAAGGACTTAGTCATTTTTAAGACCCCAAAACTTCACGGATTTTTATTTTGGTCATCTCGACCTCAAGACGTTGGTTTTTGAGTAGATACATGTTTAGGGAGGTTAATAGTATATCTTGAGAGAGTTTTAAGATTTTTGGATAAGGTTTGGGATATGTTTGGATAGCTGAAACAATGAGCCAACGTATTAAGACCGCGACCCGTTAGTCTCTCCTATTGAGATGGGGACCACGATGCGTTGCTTTCTCTCCCAGAGTAAGTAACACGACACATTTCTTTCTTCCCTAGAGAGAGGGATGCCACGTTTTGCTCTCTCCCATCCATCACTTTAATTAAAAAAATCAAAGGGCAAGTAAGTCTTTTTCCCTCAACCTAATTTGTCCATAACATGATTTGGGGCATCCATAGGGGCATTATTTGCCCTATCCTCTCAAAATTACTCTAAAAAAACCTCCTTCTTCCCAAGAACAAAAACCAAGATCTTTCTTCAAGAATCCAAGAGTTCATGCTCCCAAGTCCAAGCAATCTTCAAGAACCTATCAACTGAGGTTTGTAGGGTATTTATTAATGGGTCTCTTTCATCCGTTGAGCCCAAAAACCTTCTCTTTAATTAAAATATGGGTTCTTGCTTTATTATAGATTTTTACATGTTCAAGAAGTGTTAAATTCATGTCTTTCCTTAGTAATTGAACTCAATTTCATGTCCACGTATGATCCCATGAAAGGTTAGGTTAATTCATGTTTTAAACTATAATTTCCCATGTCATGTTCAAGCGAATTTCATGTTACAATATCAAATTATGAATTTATCCATTTAATCATGTTGTTTCCTTATGTTTAACATATTCCCACGTTCAAGTTCATGATTCTCACTCGTTTGGTAAAATATTCATGTTTTGGGTCTTTGAACCATGATTTCATACTACAGTTTTAAGTGCTGGAGGGTTATGAACACCCAGTATCTATATGTTTTACAAGATTTTAGATTTTCAAGTAATAAGTCAGTTAAGCCATAAATCTTATTAGTATACTCAGATATTTATGATCATGATGAGAACTATTAGAAATAATTTTAAGTTAAACTTAGTTCAATTCAGTTAGGAGTAGATTTAGCATTGATTAAACCCAGGGATAGGGGCTCACCTGTCAGTAGAGGGTGTGACCTTTAGTAGTAGTCCCTTAGTTCCAAAACTACATAGCCAACATAGGTTTGAGATGTCTTCCTGTCAATTAAGGGTTGATGCATATCTCATGAGTGCACTTGCTAGTAGAGGGTGGCTCCCTAGTCCTTTGGGACCCCAGTTTAGTGGATCCACATATCCAGTGTTAGTACCCATGGCATAGTATTGATGCCTTTCCAACTGGGGTTACAGGTTCGACCCCAATTAACTTATATTTGGGCCATGTCGGTTACATGATACCTCCCACAGCCTTAATCAGTATTTAGTAAGTCTCAACTCAGGCTTACTTGACCAAAGCATATTAATTTTTAGTTATTCAGTTATACAAAAATCAGTCTTTCAAAAAATAGATTATCTCAAAAACATGTTTAAGCTTGGTCTTGCATTCACAACTATTATATGTTCATGCATTCATGCTCAGTTATCTCATGCATTTTAGTCAGTCCTTATCTCACATACCAGTATATTCAAAGTACTAATAACATAATTTTCTTTGTGTTATGTTGTATTATAACATAGGTTCGGATGCTCAGTTTTCCGACCGTTCTTAGACAACTTAGTGTACCTAGCAGTAGTAGTGGTGAGTCTCATCCATCGAGGGCATGATTTGTTTTCTTAGTTATTTCAATATTTCCATATGTTCAATCAGTCGGAGTTAGTTGAGGGTTTTTCCCATCAACTCCTCATGATGTTTATAGGCTTTCAGATAATTAGTTAGATAGTCAGTCAGTTCTTTCAGTTTTTATCAGTTGTTTCAGACAAACAGTTTAGTTTCTAGTATTTTTATTAGATATTTCAGACATATCATCGCTACATATTTCAGTATCCAAATTTAAAGTATCTTATTATCTTATCTTCCACACATGCATTGTGTTACTATTTTACTCAGTGCTTACAGTAGGTACCAACTCATAGGTTAGCTTATGATCACTTGTGGCTATAAGCACCGTTGTCTCGACTAGGGAGTAGCCTCATGTCGTGATAGTGATGGAGAGGAGTTATGAAACTAGATTGGTATTTGATATTATATTGTATATAGATTGACAAACCCTCCATGGTTCCTACCTCAGAAGAACAACTTGATAGGTGTATACAGAGGTTGTACAACAACTTCGTGCATCACATCATCATCATAATCTTCTTGTTTATTTCATCTTACACATTGTGCATATTCTGTGTTGTATTTTCATTCTTTACTTGCTATTAATCTATTTGTGCCTCTTTCTTGTTCTTTTATTTGGTATATGAGCTTATTGTAGTACTGTTAGTGGAGACAAAATGGACTACCAGTTGAGACATTTTCTGATTATAGGTTGCTTACCCATAGTGTGTATTTTATATACTTTATTTTCTACTTTGCTCAGTCAACCTATGATAGCTACTGAGTACAAGTGGACCTTACTCACCCCTACAATACTTTTTTAGTGTGGATCCTGGTATGAGTGTGACACACCCTAGTTGATTCAGGCAGCATTTGGAATATTCTTGAGTTAGTGATTAGTCTGTGCTTCCAAAGTTGATCTACTACTTTCTCTTATTTTGCTCATGTCTTGTTTTTTTTTATTTTAGAGACAAAATATGTTCTTTTAGACTATAGGTTGTATCTTTTGACATTTGAGATGTACTTAGTTGGTTTTTACATTGTGACATCCTATTTTTAGGGAGATTCATGGTATTATTGTTATGTATTTTTTTCTATTATTGCTTATGTAGGGTTTAACTTTATACTAGAAGCCTTACCTTGGGATTTGGTATTGGTTTTCCCTTTCCATATCAGTTTGGGTGATTGGACTACTAGTCAAGGCTTGCTATGACCATCATCACCCTTAGTTTCTGGGTCATGAAAAATTAATATCCGAGAAACCAGGTTCACTTGGTCTCATTAGTGTAAGAATACGGGTGTCTAGTAGAGTGTTATGGATCAGTACGTAGACATTTACAACTATATTTATAAGCTTATAACATATCATTGGAATACTTCTCTTATTTTGTTCCTTATCATGCATATTCTTTCATACCTTGTGTTCTAAATCATATTTCACTCTTTTCTTTATGCATGGTGAGGACTATATCTCATGAGGTAAGAGTTGTGGAGTCATCATCCAAGGAGAGAGCTTAGTTTAGAATAAAATTTATGAGTTGAGGATGGGCATAAAGTATTGGATGGGCATGAGGATCTGACCCATCCAAAGGTGGTACTAGGGGGCTCTTCTCTAAGATTCAAGTTGAGCATGCTAGAGAGATATGATGCCGACTTCAATTCCAAAAAGTTCTTATACCCTTGTCTTGGAGGGTTTATTGACTCATTTACTGACTTATTTTGAGGGTGCTCCTTTTAGTGCACCTATTATTCCTCTAACTCTGAGCATTATACCTCTATTTATGCCAAAACTTGCCTATCGTGTTCCTTTAGTTTTGAGTATAGATCTATTAGTGGTACCGACATTTTCTTATAGTATTTCACAGACTCCGACTATTATTTCTTTCTCTATGTCAATATCTGAGTATGGTATTTCAAGATTAGGAGTTCATCCTTTATCTATGTTACCCACTCTGGTGGGATCTTATCAAGGCAGATTCATTATGCCTTCTATTATTGCGAGTATAATTATGTCTTCTGAGCATCAGAAGAGGTTTAAGAGAATCACTCATTTGGGTTTACCCAGGTTCAGTGGTTTTGTAGGTGAAGATGCCTATGAGTTCTTCATTGATTATCGTGAAAAGTTTTATAACATTAATTTGCTTGAGTTTTATGGGGTTGCTTACACTACTTACCAATTGAGATATCCATCCAGGAATTGGTGGAGGTCACTTGTTAGTTACAAACCTCTTGGATCGCTAGAGATTGACATGGGATTAGTTTGTTGAGGCCTTTTTGGACAGGTTTGTGCCTTACAGTTTGAGGGTCTAGATGGGAGATTAGTTTGATCACATAAAGCAGGGATATATCATTGTTATGGAGAGGAATATTTCAATGCCTTTCCTAGATATTCTTGTGCCACTATTTTCACCAAGTCTAAGAAAATTTAGAAGTTTATGAAGGGGTTGGATGTTTTTATTCATCTTGCTACTGCCCAAACGGTAATGTCTAGTGCGTCATTTTAGAGTCTATTGGACTATGCTAATATGACTGAGTCTATTTTCTAGCTTCTTAGTGAGGTGCAAAGAGGGTGAACTATTAAGGCAAGTTTCGTTATCATACTCCTCAAGGCAAAGATTCTAGTGGTTTCCACAAGTATTATAGTAGGCCAGTGTAAGTAGCCTTGCATGATTCATAGTGGATCTTCCGGTTCAATAGCTTTGGATGGTGCTTCTAGCTTAGTCGTACCTCATTCTATTAAGTCAGGCCACAGAAGTTGGTTTGTGTAGGATGAGGTTGGCCATTTGGCCAAGGACTATCCCGCTTTGGCCTACTTCCATATCGATGGTAAGAGGTATAATTTCTACTAAAGGTGCATAAGGTAGAGGTAGTGGTGTCCATGGTGGTAATTACGGGGCTAATCTGTCAGATGGTGGTTGTGGCTAGTACTATGCTAACCTGTCAAACCAGAGGTAGATGCTTCCGATGCTGTCATCACAGGCACTATCCTTATTTGTTTTTGAGTTATATCTTTGTTGTTTGATCTAGTGTCTAGATTCTCTTATATATTTGCATATTTTGCTTTGGGTTTTAATTTTTCTAGTGAGCCTTTTCCCATGCCTATCTATGTATCGATCCCTATAAGAGGCTCTTTAGTGGTGGATCGAGTGCACTAGTCTTATGTTGTGACCATCACTGGATGTGAGACTTGTGTAGATCTAATTTTCCTAGATATGGTAGATTTTGAAATCATCTTAGTTATGGATTTGTTAGATCCTTAACATAATGTGCTAGACTATTATGCTAAGACTGTGACTCTAACTTCGTTGGGTGTGCTGAGGATAACTTAGAAGGGTGTGCTTTATTTGGGTCCTAAGAGAGTTATATATTTCGTTTAGGCTTATACTTGGACTAAGAGGGGATTCTTGTCTTATTTGTCCTATATTCGTGATACTAGTGGTGCTTTGTCGCCTTCATTAGATTTTGTTCGTACATGTTGTCTGTGAGTTTATGGATGTTTTCCTTGCAAATTTTCCTGGTATTCCTTTGGATCAGGACATTGACTTTACTATTTATGTTGAGCCAGACATCAAGCCAATTTCTATTCCTTCTTATCAGATGGCCCCAATAGAGTTCAAGGAATTGAAGGGTCAGTTGTAGGAGTTATTAGATAGTGGATTTATCTAACCTAGTTTATCACCTTAGGGTGTGCCTATCGTGTTTGTAAAGAAAAAAGATGGGTCTATGAGTATATGTACTGATTATCGATAGTTGAATAAGGTGACGATTGAGAATAAGTATACTTTTTCTCGTATTAATGATTTGTTTGATCATCTTCAAGGTTTTTTTTGGTGTTTTTGAAAGATTAATTTGAGGTCTAGGTATCACCAATTGAGTATTAGAGCTTGGGATATTTTGAAGATAACTTTTTGACTAACTACAGTCATTATGAGTTCTTGGTCATGTCCTTTGGGTTCACCAATGCTCCATATGCGTTCATGGAGTTGATAAATTGAGTATTTTGACTGTATCTTAACTTTTTTGTCATTGTATTTATAGCCGATAACTTTGTTTACTCCAATGTTGAGGCTGGCCATGAGCAGCATTTATGGATTGTACTCCAGAGACAAAGGGATAAGAAGTTGTATGCTAAGATCTCCAAGAGTGAGTTTTAGTTGGAGTCTATTTCTTTCTTGGATCATGTGATGACCAAGGATGGTATTATGGTTGATTTATCCAATATTACAACAATTTGTGATTGGTATAGGCCAACTTCTGCTATCAAGATTTGGAGTTTTACTGGTTTGGGATGTTACTATCGGTGTTTTTTTGAGGGTTTTTCATCTATTACAGCTTTATTGGCCACATTAACTTAGAAAAAGATTCTCTTTCAATGGTCTAATTCTTATTAGGTGAGCTTTTTAATGCTTAAGGATTTGTTGACATCAACTCCGATATTGACTTTGCCCAAGAAGGGCGTGGGTTTTACCATCTTTTGTGATGCTTATGGTGTTGGTTTAGGTCTTTTGTTGATGCAGGAGGGTAAGGTGATTGCATATACTTCTCGTCAGTTGAAGCCCTATGAGAAGAATTACCTTACCCATGATTTGGATTTATACGCAGTTGTTTTAGCTTTATAGTAGTGGAGGAAATACTTGTTCTTAGTCCATTGTGAGCTTTTCTAGGATCATCATATCCTTCTATATTTCTTTTCCCAATGAGATCCTAATATGAGGCACATCATTATCTTGAGTTTCTTAAGGATTATGACCTTACTATTCTCTATTATCTGGGAAAGGCTAATGTGGTTGTGTATGCCTTAAGCCAAAAGTCGACTAGCGTGTGTAGTTTGGGGGATCTTTTAACCCAAGAGAGCCCTTTAGTCTCATAGGTTCAATAGGCTTGATATTTTGACACCTTGATTTGTAGTGACATTCGTGGAGGCTAGATTTCTTTGTTGGAGCATATTCGGGCTTATCAATTTAATGATATTAGATCGAGAGTGGTTCGGGATAAGGTGTTGAGTGGCAAGGCTAAAGAAGCCTAACTAGATTCAGATGGTGTCTTTGGGTTTGGAGGTTTAGTTTGCGTACCGATAGTGGATAATTTGGTGAGATTAATTTTGGAGGAAGCTCATTTTTCAAGTATTCCCTTCATCCGGGAGTGATTAAGAGGTATTATGATTTGCGTCACACTACTAGTGACGTGGTATTAGGAAAAATATTGCATATTTTACAGCACTTTACCTATGTTGTCAGCAGGTGAAGGTTGAGCATTTGAGGTCGAGTGGTTTGGTTTAGAGTTTACCCATTCCCGAGTGAAAATGGATATGGATCACTATGGACTTTATAACTGGGTTACCTCGTACTTCTCATGGTTTTGATATTATTTGGGTCATCATGGATCGATTGACCAAATCTGCTCATTTCATTCCAGTTCAGGTTTCTTTTAGTGCAAAGAGGTTAGCCCGTATCATATTTGTGAGATAGTTCATCTTCATGGTGTGCCTGTTCTATCATAGCAAATTGAGGTTCAGTGTTCATATCTTACTTTGGGAAGACTTTTTAGGAGGAGTTGGGTACTTGGGTTAATCGTGTTACAACTTTTCACCCCCAGATTGATGGTCAGTCAGATATCTATCATTGCTGTATTGAGATGGTTCATTTTGAGGATTTGTATAGTAGTTGTTGTCACTCTCCAGTTGGTTGGCTTGAGGTTTTTGAGGTTAGACCATAAGGTATGGACTTGCTTCGTGAGTCTTTAGATAGAGTTTGTGTTATTCAAGTAGATTTCGAGCGGCTCAGAGTAAGCAGAAGTGCTATGCGGATCATTAACTTCGTACCTTGAGATTTAGTGTTGGCGACCGAGTCTTTCTTTATGTGTCGCCCATGAAGGGTGTGATGAGGTTTAGGAAGAAGGGCATGCTTAGCCCAGGTATATTGGACCATTTGAGATTCTTTAAACAATTGGGGATCTGGCTTATGACTTAGCATTACCCCAAGATTTATCAGTTGTTCATCCAATTTTTCATATTTCCATGTGTTGGCATTACATTCTGGATGAGTCCTTATGTCATTCATTTTCGGTCCAGTTTAATGAGAGGTTATCTTTTGTTGAGGAGCCCATCTCTATTCTAGCTAGAGATATTAGACAGTGGTGTTATAGAGGTATTCCGATGGTTAAGGTCCAATGGAGACATCGACCTGTAGATGAGGTTACTTGGGATGTTGATTCTAATATGCGTGGTAGTTATCCCAACTTTTCACTGATTCTAGTATTTCCCTTAGATTTAGTTTAAGGATGAACTAGATTTTTTGTGGCGGATGATATAATTAGTTGATTTTTGTTTATTGTTGTGAATTATTCATTTCTGATTTTACCATTTACCACTCTTCATGGTGGATTTTTGGGATTTCTGGGGGGTAGGGATGATTGGCACCGTTCCAAATGCATTTTGGTGTAATTTTTATGAATTTGTATTTTTTTTGTGGTTAAAAGTCATTATAGTTGACTTTGGTCAACATTTATTGTTCTATGCATCGGATGGAAAAATGAACTATGCCAACAAGTCTGAAACGCCGATTTTAGGGTGATAACATGGTTGATATGGTGTTTTGACTTTTATATATCATTTTGACACTTGGCTCTTAAAGTTGTGTAACTAGGTCTCGAGGGTCAATTTTGTGAAAACTATGTTGTTTACAAAAATTATATTTCCATTGAGTTTGGAACATTTAATTTAGTCTAGTGTCATATCTCATTGTATTCTAGGAATTTAGATCGAATCTCGAGGGCTCCATGAAAAACTTGAAAAATTCCAAGTTTGTTGTTGCATCACCAGCTGAGGCAGTCGCTTAAGACACCCAGAGGCCACTTAAGCGGCTATGTATGAGGTTCCCTATGTCGCTTAAGCAACCAAGGGGTTGCATAAGTGACCATGCTGGCAGTAGCCAATGCTACTTAGGAGACTATCTGGTCGCTTAAGTGTTGATTGCTTAAGTGACCATATAGCCGCTTAAGTGATCCAAAATGGTACAACATATAAGAAGGCATTTTTCTCGATTTTTTACCATTTTCACACTAGGCTCTTTGAGTTTTAGAGTTTTTGGGTGATTTATTCCATTTTCAAGCTTAGATGAGCTCCAAATCCCTATTTTAGTTATTTTTTTTCAAATCGTGTCATTTAGTTAAATCTTTATTTCAAAAGTGAAATATAGGGATTTTGGCCCGGAAGGCCTTAATTAGAAAGTATTCGGTTGAAACCCCAATTTTAACTCGTTTACTCTTGGATTTTCTTTTGTGGGTTCTTTAATCGTCGGTAATATATTTATGAACGAAAATTCTGGTTTTACCCTTCTTTTTTGAAAACCCATTTTGGGCTTCGTTTCGACCTCGTTTTGAAAATGGGCAATATGGAGAAGGGAACATACTGGACAAGGACTGACTTTAGGATAAGTCTATTCCTAGACCAACCCTACCAAGTCATCCCATCCACCAAACCGTACCAACCAAACCAACATCGAACCAAGGGCCATAAACCAGTCCATAACCTAATGAGATCCAAAACATAATATGATTAATCCCAAAATGAAACATGATGGAACAACCAACAATGTCATCAAACGACATCAATCCCAATACCAATACCATTGCTAACATTACCGATCCCGCCCATTCCAACCCACAACAGTACCACAAAGCCTCTAACCAAAACAACAAGAATATCCGGTTGGGACATGCCCCCAACCATAGCCTAAAACATTATCTAGAATTAAATCAAAATGTCTAAGAATATCCATAACATGAAATGGAGCCTTCCGAAAAGATGGAAGCTCACCACTTTAATCCAATAGTTGTCCCCGAGTCAATCACTATGTAGAAGGAGTAGAATGACCGATTCCTGCATAGCATGGGTATACAGCTGCCCGAAGATGGGTTAGCAGGTAAACGCTAGTATGAACTCATTATAAGGATAAAATAATGCCATTTATCAAACCAAGTAAAAACCATCCATATGTACACAACCATACATATATATATAACCATGACGGGAAAGGGAACTGGGTTTAGTATGTCAATAAAACTTTTACCTGGGTTGTGTAGCTTTTCCATCCTAAACCACCCACGAGCTAATGGGTTCTGTTCTCCCTGCTGAAAGGGACCCAGTGCATGAAGCTGCACGATCAAGGAATAAAACCTTGGATGACTAGTACATCCCCTAAATATAAAGTGTGATATAATGCACACGGTCACCAAGACCTAACCTCACAACGGCAAATATGAGTTTCTAGTTTTAGTCTCCCTGAGGCCCCCACCTTCCATGGCTTTGCTATACACCCCACCATTACTGTCTAATTAAAACCATTACAAGCAACCAACCAATCCACTAACCATTTAAGAACCAAGGCAATTAGCAGTGGTATCGTCATACCAATTATACTTGCAAGTTTTGTCCATAGCCATCCATATATAGGTTTAAGGGTTTCCATGCACCCTTCATGATTTCCAATTAATGAAAACCGTGGCCACCAAGGCCTTTCCAATCTATTTAAAACTATTTAAACCATTCATATCATTTAGGGTTCCATTACCAAGTTTAAACCATGCATAAGTTCCATTGAAAAACAAATATTATAGTGGAAACATTGTTAAACGCATTTTATCAAACACATTGGGGGCATAGTATTTCCAAAACCAAAGTTCATTACCAATAACCATTCCCATGCAACCAATTATCCAAAACCATTATAAATGCATATAAAAACATAATTAAAAGAGGGGAAACCATAACCAAGCATTTATAACCCAAACCCCCAAATAATATTTGAAAACCCAAAATCATACAACATTCAAATCATAAAAACACTGTATAAAATCATGCCTTTATTTGGAACTAACAATGAGGTAAGAGAACACTCCTTAATTGACAAAGTAGATGGATAGAAACCACCAACAAAATCCCTAATTTGGTCCTTTAGTTTAAAACCTAGCTTTCTTGCCCAAAAGTTTTTGAGAGAATTATAGAGCATTTAGAAAGAGTTTTAAAGTGTTAATGAATAGAATAATAGGGTAAATATCTTCCCAAGTGTGTTATAAGTGGTGGAACCTTATCGAGGTAAGTGGGGAAATTTCCATAATACCCCTATGTAAGTTGCATAAAATCATGTCATAGGGGTACGACTGACCCTCACGAGTCGTACCGTTCGATACGAGTGGTACCCGCCACTCGTATCCTAACCTTATCCCGTGGACCAAACACTGTCCAGTGTACGACTCATCCTACCTAAGTCGTATTGACAATAATTGATCCGTACCCTTTACCCGTATCCCTAGCAAGATAGAATTAAAGAAGGTTTGAACACTGTCAACCATACGAGTCCTGGGTACGACTCGTACCCTGGGTTACGGCTCCTGGTGAGCCACTCGTACTCAGATCCAACTTAAGTTACCAAATCTAAGGCCAATCTAAGGAACCAAATGATCCCTATAACCCAATATGATTCGTACCACCAAGTCTACCCATTACATTGACTAAAATCCATCCCACCAACCAACACTAGCCAACATACGACTGGACCTACCATTCGTACACCAACATACGGTTCATACCTATGAGTCATATTGGGTCCATAGACCAGAATTCAAAGACATTTTCTAATGCACAGAAACTAGGGTGTTTCAGTCTCCCCCACTAAAAACATCCATCCCCAGATGACGTACAAAGTAGGGGTAACCAAACGCATGAGTCATTTGCATGATCAAATATATTCCTAATATTTAAAAAAAATTGAAAACAAAGAGGCAAAGATATTAATATTTCCTTTAACAATCTAAAAAAAAAAGATGTGTTGAAGACATATACCTTTCACATGAATCCAGGAGGAAAAACTGATGCAGATACTTGGACTTCATATACTCCTCCGCTTTTGACATAGCTTTTTTCACCTTATGGTTCCACCATAGAACCTTAACCGATGCAACATCCTTGGTTCGCAACCAATGAACCTGCCTATCCAAGGTCTCAACCGTACCTCTTCATAAGATAGAGAGTATGAGATACCCAACCCCTCTACAGGAACAATCAAAGAAGGATCACCAAGACACTTCCTTAACATAAAGACATAAAATACTGGATAAACCGAGCTTAAGATAGAGGGTAACTCTAACTTGTAAGAAACATTACCAACCCTCCGCAGAATCTTATAAGGACCATCATACCAGGGATTGATCTTTCCCTTCTTACAAAATTGCACTACTCCCTTTATGGGAGATACCATGAGGAAAACCTTATCCCCAACCTCAAACTCCAAGTCACTGCGCCTAACATCCGTATTGGACTTTTGGCGACTTTGGACATTCTTAAGCCTATCCCAAATCACCTTCACCTTTTCCTTAGCATGGTAAACAAAATTTGGACCAAATATATCCGCCTCCCTAAGCTCCAACCAACCAATAAGAGATCTATACCTCCTACCATACAATGCCTGAAAATGAGCCATTCCAATATTAGAATGATTACTATTATTATAAGCAAACTCTACCAAAGGTAAATGCTCAACTCAATTTCCACCATAATCAATCACACAAGCCCAAAGCATATCCTCCAATGTTTGAATAATTCTCTTTACTTGCCTATCCATCTGTGGATGAAAAACAATACTCAGACTCACCTTTAGTACCCAACCTTTTCTGGAAAGAACACCAAAAGTGAGACATAAACTGCATGCCATGATCAGAAATAATCAAAATAGGTACCTCCTGACGCTTCACAATCTCCTGAAGATAAAACTTTGCATAATCCTCCACCAAAAAGGTAGACCTCACTAGCAATAAGTGACCAGACTTTGTAATCCTATCCACGATGACCCATATTGAATCATATTGATTCTGAGATCGAGGAAAACCAGTAACAAAATCCATATTGATTACCTCCCATTTCTATTCGGGCAAATAAATCTCTTGATTCAACCCACTAGGCCTTATGTGCTCAACTTTAACTTGTTGACACACCAAGAACTTTGCCACAAAATCAGCCACATCCCTCTTCATACTATTCCACTAATACTTCTTTTTGAGATCATGATACATCTTTGTGGGACCAGGATAAACAATATAACATGGCTCATATGCCTCAGTCAAAAATCCTTTGTCGCAAACCGTCGACATCAGGAATGCACAACCTCCATTGGTACGGTAAATTACCATTACCACTAATCTCAAACACCATCAGCTTTTGCCAACCAACATCACCCTTGATTTTCATCAAGGAAGGATCTAGCACTTGTTTTTCCTTGATCTCTGCACAAAGAGATGATCAAACCACTTATTGTACCATTACACCTCCATTCTTTGAGTGCACAAGGCGAACTCCAAGATTAGCCAAGCGGTGAATATCCTTCTCCAACTCCCGCTTTCCTTTCTCCATATGAGCCAAAATTTCCATGGACAACCTGCTAAGAGTATCAACAACCATGTTAGCCTTACTTGGGTGATAGTGAAGACTCATATTATAGTCCTTGAGAAGATCAAGCCATCTCCTCTGCCTTCTATTGATCTCTTTTTGAGTGAACACATACTGTAAACTCTTATGATCAGAAAAGATGTCCACGTGTACACCATACAAATAATGCCGCCATATTTTTATGGCAAACACAACCGCAAACAGCTCTAAATCACGAGTAGGAAAGTTTATCTCATGAACCTTCAACTGCCTGGAAGCATAGGCAATCACCTTCCCCTTCTGCATCAAAAAACAACTAAGACCTACCTAAGATGCATCATAATAGATCACGAACCCTTCATTACCTTCTAGAAAAGTCAGAATTGTAGCCAAAGTCAGCTTATCTTTCACCTTCTCAAAAATCCCCTCATAAGCATCCGACCAAGAAAACTTAATCTTCTTCTGAGTCAACTTAGTCAAAGGAGCATTTATCAACGAAAAGCCTTTCACAAACCACCTATAAAACCCAGCCAAGCCTAAGAAGCTCCGAATGTTGCTGGAGTCGTGGGTCTAGGCTACCTCTTAACCACAGAAACCTTTGGCGGATCCACTATGATCCCCTCATAAGAAATAATATGACTAAGAAAAGTCATAACATTCAACCAAAACTCACACGTGGAGAACTTTCCATACAACTGATATTTCTTCAAGGTATGCAATAAAACACGAAGGTAATTAGCATGATCCACCTCACTTTTAGAATAAACCAAAATTTCATCAATAAACGCAATGATGAAGAGATCCAAGAACTACCTGAAAACCATGTTCATCAGATCCATAAATGTCGCTGGGGCATTAGTCAATCCAAATGACATTACCAAAAACTCAAAGTTCCCATACCGAGTATGAAAAGCAGTCTTAGGGATATCTACCTACTTAATCTTTAGATGATGATACCCAAACCAAAGATCTATCTTAGAAAAGAACTTGGCACCTTGCAACAGATCAAACAGATCATCTATCCTTGGGAGAGGATACTTGTTCTTAACCGTCACCTTATTCAACTGCATGTAGTTAATGCACATCCAAAGAGAAAAATCCTTCTTATGCATAAACAACAACGGTCCACCCCACGGGGATACACTAGGATGGATAAACTCCTTATCTAGAAGATCCTCAAGTTTCTCTATGAGTTCCCTCAACTCAGCCGAAGCCATTCTATAAGGAGGAATAGATATTGGATGAGTGTATGGAACCAAATCAATACCAAACTCTATATCCTTATCCAGAGAAACACCAGGAAGATCATCTGGAAAGACCTCAGGAAACTCATTTACCATTGGGACTGGCTGCAAAGAAGGACCTACTAAGTTACAATCTTTAATCCAGACCAAGTGATAAAGACAACCTTTAGAGATTAACCTCCTAGCTCTAATATAAGAAATAAACCTTACCCTAGGAGCTAGGGAACCACCTTTCCACTCTATAATCGGTTCACCAGGGAACCTAAAGATAACCTTACGAGTCCGACAATCCAAGGATGTGTAACAAGAGTGTAACCAATCCATCCCTAAAATAATATCAAAATCCACCATATCAAGTTTAAAAAAATCCACTAAAGCCTTCCTACCACCAAAAGATACCACATACCCCCTATAGACTCTCTTAGCAATAATCGAGTCACCTGCTGGGGTAGAAACAGAAAGAGGATTTGAAACAACCTCAACATAAAAACCAATACATATAGACACAAAAGGAGACACATATAAAAGAGTGGACCACATATCAAGAAGACAATACACGTCATGATAAAAGAGTTGTAACGTACCAGTATTAACATCAGGTAATGCCTCGAATTCTTGTTAGGATGCCAAAGCATACAACTTATTCCAGCCAACACTAGAACTAGGAGTAGTAACAGAAGTAGACAAAACACCACCTGGTACAGGAGCCGAAGATGAAGCCACCGGTACCTTATTTGATCCTATAGCATCCTTAGTAATTAGACAATCCATAAGCCAATATCCTTCCAGGACACACTTGAAGCATTTATCCCTTCCTTCATCGTAATAACCACGATGAAGAGGACCACAAAATAGACAAGGAAGGCATTAAGAAACTGATTGACCCCCTTCCCCCTCCCCCCAGCCTGAGATTAGAAACCCGATGCCAAAAAATTATCACCACCCAGATGATGCCTTTCACCTGACTACTTCAGCTAAGGAGCACTAGTAGTAAAGAAGGATCTAGAACCCCTTACTTCTTTCTCTTCCATTTTCTTCCATCCTTATTACCCTAGGACTAAGCACCTCTCTAATTAGAAAACCCGCTCCTCTAACCCTGCCGATCTCGGAACTCAACTTGTTTTCTCATCTCATCCTCTACCTGCTGCATATGAATAGTAAACCTCAAAATATCCATACTCTTGATCAGAAAGGTAGGCTTTCTTTCTAAGATCAAATCCCAAGTTAACCCAGAAGCAAATTTTCTCATTCTTGCTCTCATGTCAGACACCAAATCAGGAGCATACCTTGATAGCTGATGAAACTTCTAAGCATATTCCTTGACAGATATTCTCCCTTGCGTAAGATTTATAAACTCCTTTATTTTTACTTTCCTTAGTTCTTGAAGAAAAAAATGATCCATAAAAACACCAGAGAAGGCATCCAATAAGGATACCTCCTCCACATCACCTCTATCCCTATCCCACTCTTTGTACCATTGGTACGCAATATCCTTGAGCAGATAAGCTGCAAAGTTTACACCTTCTATATTTATAGCCAGCATTACATGTCTTAAAGGAAGGCTTTATTGTAAGGGCACCTAAAGCCCACATGAACTGGAGCTCACCCCAATAACCTAATCTAATCATCATCACATCTATCACAAGGGTCGAGTAAATCCCAACAATATATTTAGATAGAGAAAACAATGCTAGAAGTCATAACTAAAACATGTCCAAACACTTTATTAAATTTATCAAACTAACCAATATACCCAAGTCCACAGTCATCCACAATACCTCTATACAAACCGATGTT
Organism: Capsicum pubescens; assembly: GCA_030864215.1. Lineage (NCBI taxonomy): Eukaryota > Viridiplantae > Streptophyta > Magnoliopsida > Solanales > Solanaceae > Capsicum > Capsicum pubescens. The sequence goes on along the minus strand of CM061548.1, from coordinate 232,567,343 downwards.
TAGAAATGTATGTCTCAGGATAAGCCCCCGACAATAGCCAAAACAAGTCAAAATGAGACTAAGTCTAAACATAGGAGACAAAGAAAGAATGTCTTTTACAGTAAGGAAGCTTGCCACTACCAAGTCAATGCACGAATTCCTTCGATCACCTAATCAGTGCGCAGAAAGAGAAGATTATGATCTGGCCCCTATGCCGCTTGGGGACATAGCATTCAAAGAAAGTTAACGATTGGAGCGCTAGAATATAACTCAAGGATAAGGATAAAATAGCATAAACAATCAACAACAAGTCAATATATCATATTCAACTATATTCATGACCTTATCCATACATATAGGTATTTCACATTCTAACAAGTAAACAATTCATAACAACATTTGCAAAGCACTTAATCATGAGACATGAAGTGTAGGACTCCAACCTTCCACACCCAGATTCAAAAATTATTATTAGGTACAGAAATTCAACCAAATTCATATATCACTTAGACATAGGACTTTAACCATGTATACACTAATTAAAAAAGGGACTCTAACCACGTACACACCTATTCAAGCAAGGGACTATAACCACACACACAAATTCATTTACGAAAAGGACTCTAACCACATGCCCACACTTTAGGCAGGGGTCTAACTTTATGCCATAGTAGATAAGGGACTCTAACCCAAGCCATTTCATTTGCTGAGGCACTTCAACCTCAAGAGATCTTGTTGTGCAAGATACTTTAACAATAAGCAATTTCATTAGGCTAAGGACTTTAACCTCAAGACCTTTTTATTGGGCAAGGGACTTTAACCTCAAGCCATTATGATTTTCATTAGTCGACATTGGGAATCCAACCCTTTATCCATACATCATCTTCTATTCAATTCATACTCAAGGACTTTAACCCATTTAGACAACTCAACACTATACGTGACCACATGGTCCTCATGGGAGCCTTTGTTGCTCAACCATTTCAGTAGGCCAATTCCATAATTCAATTCATCATACAATTCAATTTATGGTCATCAAGACCCTCACAAACAATTCACATTTCATTAGCAATCTTATGCCATATTCATAACATACTTTAATTCAACACATAATTCAAGTTCATTTTTATGTTTAGGGACTTTAATCGCTCTTTTGTCATCACCCAACAAGGTTATAAATTTCACCATACATGGATCATAATATATTTACAATATACTTTAACAACTATTTATACATATTGGGCCATTGCCCTAGTTCAAAACATCATCAACATAAGACTAGACAATTCACTTATACATTTCCACAAACACCTTGTGTGCATGCCTTTACCAAGGCTATTTTCATGGGAGAAATCATCAAGATTAGAGATACTCAAGACTCACATGTTATACCACATACAAAAATCATCCACATGTTCAAATCATCATCAATAACATGTATAAACACAAGTGTAAGCAAAAGTCATCATTATTCATCATTAGGCAACAAAACACTTAATTTGATTTCAAAATCACCATGTACACTTACTAATATATGTGCAAATACATGGTTTAGTGTTATTTATCAAGGGAAAGAGTTACATTCCTTATAAAACTTGATTCACCAAGAGTATTGACTTCACTTTGCCTCTTGAAGATCACCTTTGAAACCCTAGCCTCCAATTCTTCAAAGATGAGTTTGAGAGAACGTTTAGGGTGTTTGATCCATCAAAATTGATGTTTAGGAGGATACAAAGACTAATATAGTGAGGGGACTTAGGATTTTAGGCATAGTAAATGACCACCAGTCCCTTAGTTAAAATCTTGAAAATGGATCCGTCCGAGGGTATGACTCACTAAAGGAACTGTACCCTAGGGTACGAGTGGTACCCTAACTCGTACCCTAGGCTTCTTCTAGGTCACCTACATTGTTAAGGGTACGTCCACACACCCTTGAATCATATACAAAGGGTAAGAATCAACCCCTATCTCATATGGTTCAACTGCATAAAAAATATTCCACTCAAAGTTTAAGTCCAAACTCTATACGACTCACTAGGTATGACTCATACCCTTTGGTAGGATTAAGGAGGGGGTCACTCATAACCCTCACCACACTACCTGGGATATGAAAGGGGAGGGGAAGGAGGATACGAATCGTATCCAAGGGGTAAAACTCATGACCCTAGTTGTGCCCAACTCAGAGACACCCAATGAATAAGTTTTTCTCATGGTTCAAAACCTAGGTGTTTCAATTCTCCCCCACTTGGATCATTCATTCACAAATGATAGGTAAGGCAAATATAACATAAGTTAACATATTATAACACATCAAAGTAACCCTCAAACAAGTTTGGAAAAATAACACAACAAGGATACAACACAACACATATCATGATAATCATCGAACAACTATTTCATTATTGATCTTAGGACTCAAACCCATCATTTATCAAAGATACTTTTTTTTCAAAGCTTGGGGACTTAAACACCTTAATTATCAACACTTACTCATTTGACAACTTAGGGACTTTAACCCATCAACTTATCAAGGATACTTTCTCAACTCAAAGACTAGGGACTTGAACCCATCATCTATCAAAGACATGAATTAACTCAAGGTATTAGGGACTGAAGCCCATCACAACCAAGACACACATGACTTCAAAGTATTAGGGACTTGAACCCATGGTCTAACAAGACACAAATCAATTCAAATATTGTGTACTTCAACACATTATTAAAACAAGGCATAACTAAATTAAACACATTGGGTACTTTAACCCATTATCTATCAAGACATTAATCAAGGTAAAAAGATTAACACATACCTTCATCACAAGTTCCTGGGATGGGAAAAATATGGATACTTGGACTTCATGTCCTCTTCCACCTCCTAAGTAGCTTTCTCAGACCTTTGGTTCCTCCATAGAACGTTTATCGAAGCCACTTCTTTCTGAAACATAGAGACATGGAAAATTGGGTGAATGGAGTTCATGCTAGAAGGTAACTCCAAATCATAGGCAACATTGCCAATCCTTTTCACAATCAAGTAGGGACCAACATACCGGGACTAATCTCTAAGTCTGTACACCTCAAATCTGCATAGGACTTTTGGTGACTACGAGCGGTTTTTAATTTATCATGAATCACCTTCACCTTCTCTATGGCTTATGAACTAAATCAGGGCCAAGCAACTTACCCTTGCCAACTTTGTACCACCCAATAAGAGATTGACATCTTCTATCATATAATGCCTCAAACGGGGCCATGCTAATACTAAGTGGTAACTATTATTATAGGCGAACTCAATCAAAGGAAAATGTTCATACCAACTACCACAATAATCAATCACACTAGCCCACAACATATCCTCCAATGATTGGATGGTCCTCTTCACGTGCCCATCCATTTGTGCGGGTGAAAGGTGATACTAAGGAACATTTTAGTACCCTAACCTTTTTTGAATGACTTCCAAAAGTGGGATGAAAATGGAGGACCACGATTCAAAATGATCGAAATGGGAGCACCATGAAATTTCATGATCTCTGCAAGATACAACTTAGCATAATCTTCTGCTGAGTAATTAGTCCTCATGGGCAAGAAGTGAGAAGACTTGGCCATTTTATCAACAATGACCCAAATAGAATCACTTTAATTTTAAGATTGAGGAAGACCGGTAACTAAATCCATATTAATTATCTCCCACTTCCATTCGGGCAATGGAATCTCTTGTGCTCAATTTTCACTTGTTGGCACACCATACATTTTTCCACATAATTAGCCACATCTAACTTCATATTAGCCCACGAATAGAACTCTCTTAGATCATGATACATCTTGGTGGAATTAGGGTAAATAGCATAACAGGATTCATGAGCCTCGATCATGATCCTTTCCCTCAATCTATCAATGTCGGGAACACATAGTCTACCTTGGTATCTCAAGATACCATAACCACTAATCACAAAGTTCGCAACTTTGTGTTGACCCACATTACTCTTGATCTTCATCAAGTCAGGGTCCAATGCTTGCTTTTCCTTAATCTCAACAACAAGAGATGTTTGAGGTACTAGAAGCACAAATAAACCATCATGCTCGGAGTTCGCAAGTTGAACTCCAAGATTATCCAAATGGTGAATGTCCCTCACCAATTCCCGCTATCCACATATGCCAAACTTCCCATGGATAATCTACTAAGAGCATTAACGACTACACTAGCTTTAGCGGGGTGGTAATGAAGACTTATATCAGTCTTTCAATAACTCAAGCCACCTCCTTTGCATGAGGTTCAAGTATTTCTGAGTAAAAAAATATTGAAGACTCTTATGGTAAAAAAAAATATCAACATGAACCCTATAAAGATAATGTCTCCAAATCTTTAATGCAAAAACCACAGCTAACAACTCTAAGTCATGACTAGGGTAGTTCTTTTCGTGAACTTTCAATTGCCTAGAAGCATAGGCCACTACCCTACCATGTTGAATCAAAACACAATCAAGATCAATACGAGAAGCACCATAATACACTACAAAATCATCATTGCCTTTGAGCAAGGTCACAACCAGAGCTGAAGTCAACTTGTCTTTCAACTTCTCAAAACTACCCTCACACGCATCCGTCCACGAGAACTTGACCTTCTTCTGGGTCAACTTTGTCAAGTGGCATCTATAATCGAGAAAATCTCTACAAATCTTCTATAGTAACAAGCTATACCTAAGAAGATTTGAATATCGATTGGAGTCGTAGGTCTAAGCCACTTTTTAACTTCCGCCACCTTTTAGGGATGTACCATGATCCCTTCAGTAGAGATAACATGACCAAGAAAAGCTATGACTTTTATCCAAAACTCACACTTGGAGAACTTGGCATACAAATGATGATCCTTAAGGATTTACAACGTGGCACTGTGGTGATTGATATGATATGCCTCACTCTTACAATAGAATAAGATATCATCAATGATGACAATGACAAACATGTCCAAGAACGGATGGAAAACCCTATTCATCAAGTCCATGAAGACCACTGGGGAATTTGTCAACCCAAAAGACATGACAAGAAACTTATAGTAACCATATCGGGTTCTAAAGATAGTCTTACGGATATTCACATCCCTAGGAAAAGGATATTAATTCTTTACGATCACTTTGTTCAACTGACGATAATTAATGCACATACGAAGGGAACCATCCTTCTTGCACACAAACAACACAGGAGAACCCTAAGTAGACACACTTAAACGAATAAAGCCTTTATATAAGAGGTCCTTTAATTGCTTCTTAAGCTCCTTTATCTCTGCCAGAGCTAGTCTATAAAGAGGTATGGAAATCAGATAAGTGTTCGAAATAAGATCAATCCCAAAATCAATTTACCTATCGAGCGAAACATAAGGAGGATCATTGGGAAATACCTTAGGAAACTCGTTAACCACGGGAACATACTCTAGAGAGGCTCTTCTGAGTTAGAATTTTTAACTCAAACCAAATGATACAAACATCCCTTTGAAATCAACTTTTGAGCTTTAAGATAAAAAGTTAATCTTAACCTAGGCACCAAGTAACCACATTTCAATATAATAACCAGCTCATTAGGGAATTTGGACATGACCCTACGAGTTCGACAATCTAAGGAAGCATAACACGAATGCAACCAATCCATCCACATAATGACATCAAAATTGACCATATCTAACTCTATCAAGTCTATAAGAGTATATTTACCACCAACAAATACCATACCACCCTCTAGACCCTTATAGCAATCATAGAGTCTCCTACCGGGGTATAAATAAAAAAGAAACTGGTAGACTCTCGGGAGAATACCTTGACAATTGATGAAATTTCAAGGCATACACTTGAACGGACATCCTCCCTTGTTTTAAGTTCACAAAATCTTCCACTTTCGCTTCCCTTAACTTTTGAGGAAAGAAGCAGTCTAAGAAAGCCTTGAAGAAATCCTCCCACATAGAGAGACTAGCATCCACACCTCCAGAAAACTCCCACCACTTATACTATTGGTACACTACATCTTTCAATTGGTAGGAAGAAAACTCAATCGCCTCAATCTTTGAAGCATGCATGATTCAGAAGATCTTCTCCATTTTATCAATGAAGCCTTGAGCATCTTACTCAACCATCGTACCCAAAACATAGGAGGGCTCAACCTCATGAATTGGAAAACTCTTATGGCCTCAGAAGAAATAGTAGATAAGGAACCACACTATGATTGTGCATCTAAAAATTGAGTCACGAGGTTGATAGAGCGACAAAACTCATCATTAGTAGCATCCCCTTGAGGTGATAAAATAGGAGGGTCACTCTTATAGTCGGGGTTGGTGGGGACAAGTGGAACCCTACAAAGATGGTCGTATGTTATAGACCTAGCCCAGGTTTGAACTCCTAAAGTTGGACAAGCTTTGTCTATAGGGTCGTCGGAAGTGTTTGCCTGAGTCTCAAATCTCTTTAGAGGCAATCTAAAAGATAACAATCATAAATAAGAGAAATCTAAGACCTTTGACTCTATAGCTTAAGATTGAAACACAAGAAAGGGAAATATTTACTAAAATGTCTCGTAGCCCCTCTTTTATAAGTGTGGAGCATTTCACACCCATAAAAGAGACTTTACTTGACATGGTATGATGGACACCCAACTGACCATGAACTTGGCTCTGATACCAACTTGACACGCCCTAAAACTGAGCTATGTCGTAGGGGAACCTCAATCCCACATCAACCAGAGGCCACCCTGATAACACAACCCAATCATCATCATATCTATCATAAGGGTCGGGTGAATACCAATAATATAATAAGATAGAAAAAATAATATTAGAAGTTATAACTTAATCATGTCCAGACACTTCAATGGATTTATCTAACTCACCAATATACCCAAGCCTACAGTTATCCATATTACCTCTATATAAATCGATGTTTAGAAATGTATATGTCGGGACAGGCCCCCACAATAGCGAAAAACAATTCAAAATTAGACTAAGTCTAAATATAAGAGACCAAGAAGGAATGTCTTTTGAAGTAAGGAAGCTCACCACTCCCAAGTCACTACACGAATTGCTTCAATCACTTAATCATATTGTAGGAAGAGAAGATGATGCTCCGACCCTTATTTCATGTAAGGACATAGCATTCGAAGATGGTTAGTAGTTTGAGTGCTAGCATATAACTTAAGGATAAGGATAAAATAACATCATCAATCAACAGCAAGTCAATATATCATATTCAACCTTATTCATGACCTTATCCACACATGTAGGTATTTCACATGCTTACAAGTAAACAAGTCATAAATACATTCTCAAAGCACTCAATCATAAGGCATGAAGAGGAGAACTCCAACCTTCCATACTCAGATTCAACAATTCTTATTAGGTATGGGATTTAAACCACATTCATATATCACTTAGACTAAGGAATTTAACCATGTATACACTCATTAAGCAGCAGACTCTAACCATATACATACCCATTTAAGTAAGGGGCTTTAACCACACATGCACATTCATTTAGGAAAGGGACTCTGATAACATGCCCATACATTAGGCAAGAGACTCTAAACTCAAAATGTATTAGATTATGGATGCTAACTCAAGCCACTTCATTTGACGAGGAACTTAAACCTCAAGAGATCTCATTGTGCAAAGGAATTTAACTATAAGAAATTTCATTAGGCTATGGACTTTAACCTCAAGCCCTTTTATTAGGCAAGGGACTTTAACCTCAAGCCATTACGACTATCATTGGTCAATATTCATACTCTAAACCTTTGTCCATACATCATTATCTATTCAATTCACACTCAAGGAATTTAACCCATTTAGACAACTCAATACTATACATGACCACATGGTCCTCATGGGATCCTTTGTTGCTCAACTATTTCAATTGAACAATGCCCTAATTCAATTCATCATACAATTCAATTTATGGTCATCAAGACCCTCACAAACTATTAGAATTTCATTAGTAATCTTATGCCACATTTATACCACACTTTAGTTCAACACACAATTCAAGTTCATTTTTATGTTTACGGACTTTAACCCCTTGTTAACTATCACCTAACAAAGTCATCAATTTCACCATGCATGGCTCATAATACCTTTACAATATCATTTAACAAGTATTTGTACTTATTGGGATATTTCCCTAGTTTAAAACATCATCAACATAAGACTAGATAATTCACTTAGATATTTTCAGAAACACGGTGTGTGAATGCTTTACTAAGGCAATTTTCATAGTAGAAATCATCAATATTAGAGCTACTCAAGACTCATATGTTATAGAATATACAACAAGAACCCACATGTGCAAATCATCATCAATAACATGTATAAACACAAGTTTAAACAAAAGTCCACATTGTTCATCATTAGGAAACAAAACCCTTTCATTTGATTTCAAAATCACCATGTACACTTACTAATCCAAATGAAAAATACATAGGTTTAACATTATTTATAAAGGGGAAGAGTTACATGCCTTAGACAACTTGATTCACCAATTACTTGACTTTACTTTGCCTTTTGAAGATCACCCTTGAAACCCTAGCCTCCAGTTCTCCAAAGAAGAGTTTAAGAGAGTGTTTAAGGATTTTGATCCATCAAAATGGATGTTTAGAAGGCTAAAATCACTTATATAGTGAGAGGACTTAAAGTTTCAGTCATAGGAAATGGACAAAAGGCCCTTAGTTAAAAGCTGGAAAATGGACATGTCTAAGGGTACGACGTACTAAAGGAACTGTACCCTAGGGTACGAGTGGCTCCCTAACTCATACACTAGGCTTCTCCTAGGTTACCTACATAGTTAAGGGTACAACCACAAACCCTTGAATCGTATCCAAAGGGTACGACTCAACCCCTAACTCGTATACTTCAATTGTATCAAAGTCCACTCAAAGTTTAAGTCTAAACTCTATACGACTCACTTGGTATGACTCATACCCTTTGGTATGATTGAGGAGGGTGCCACTCATACCTAGGACAATAAGTAAACATTACCACACTACATAGTATATGGGGGGGGGGTGTAGGAGGATACAACTCGTATCCAAGTGGTACGAATCATGCCCCTAGTCGTTCCCAACTTAGAGATACCTAATGAAGAAGTTCTTCTCATGGTTCAAAACCTAGGCGTTTCACTGCATTACCCTGAATATCTTCTCCATCTCAGTCAAGAAACATTGAGGATATTCCTCCACCTTTACACCAGTAAAAATAAGAGGATTCAGTTTCATAAACTGACCAACCCTTGTGGCTTCAACAAACACCCACCAGACGCATCTCGCTTAGCCTGAGCAGCAACCTATTTAGCAATAGTATGAATAGACTGGCAAAACTCTACATTAGTCACCTTACCCTGAGGAGGAGTAGTAGCAATTGAAGGCACTCCAGAACTATCGGGATAGGAAACTGAGATCTAATATGAACTCTAGACGTAGGACGTACCCTATCAACATTATACCCAGATTGGAGTAAAAAGTTTCCTTGTGTTCCAGATCATCGAGGCATGATCTGAAAAGTGAAAAACCAAGGATTAGAGAGGAATTCTAGGACTTAGACTTCAATCTTGAAAATAGAATACCGAGAAAGTGAAACATTCCTAAATGCCTTGTAGCATCTCTCATATGAGTGTGGCGTGCTACATACCCGTAAAAGAGACTCTACTAGACACAACTTTGTGGAATCCCAATTGACCATGAACCTAAAGCTCTGATACCAACTTGACACGAGATGACCGGGGTCCTTGTCGTAATAGGGATCCCAACTCCATCCAGGACCGGGGACCACCAACTGTTATCCAACCCAACCACCATTATCATACCTTGAGTCGGTTGAATACTGAACATATAACAAGATAACATAACTGGACAAGGATTGACTTTGGGATATGTCTAAACCTAGACCAACGCTACCAAGTCATCCTGTATACCAAATCGTACCAACCAAACCACCAAGCCAAACCAATACCAAACCAAGGGCTATAAATCAAGCCATAACCAAATAAGATCCAAAGCATAATATGACTAACCCCAAAATGAAATAGATGGAACAACCAATAATATCATCAACCAAAATCAGCACCAATGGCAATACCAATACTAAGGATGACAATAATATCGAACCCGCTTATTCCAACCTATAGTAGTACCACAAAGCCTCATACCAAAAGAGTAAGAATATTCTATTGGGACATGCCCCCGGCCATAGCAAAAACCATTATCCAGAATTAAATCAAAATGTCTAAGAATATCCATAACATGAAATAGAGCCTTTCGAAAAGATGGAAGTTCACTATTTCAATCCAACAACTGTCCCAAAGTCAATCACTATGTAAGAGGAGTAGAACGGTTGGTTTCTGCATAGTATGGGTGTACAACTGCCCAAAAGATGGGTTAGTGGGTGAACTTAAGAATGGAATCAGGATAAGGATATACTAATGCCATTTATAAAACCAAGTAAAAACCATCCATATGCACACAACCATATACATATATATAACTATGGCGGGAAAAGGAACCGGGTTTGGCATGCCATTAAAACCTTTACCTAGGTTGTGTAGCTATGCCATCCTAAACCACCTATGTGCTATATGGGTTTAGCTCCCTCTATTGAAAGGGACCCAGTATGTGAAGCCACATGACCAAGAAATAAAAGTTGGGATGACTAGTACATCCCCTAAATATAAAGTATGACATCATGTACACAGTCACCAAGACTAAAACTCAGATCGCCAAATATGAGTTTCCAGTTTTGGTCCCTGATAACACTCAAACTACAACTCTCGTAAGAGTGTAAGAGATCGTTGTCAAATATATAACCCAACTGGATTGGGTATCGATCCCACAGAGAATAGCTGGTCACTAAGTAAGCAAAAATTATTAGACTTTTGGTGCAAGTCTCGTAAAAGGGGGGATTTTGTAGCATGCAATAATGTAACAAAATTGTAGAGTAAAAACGGAAAATAGCAAAGTAAAAAGGAAAGAATGTTCAGTAAGATGTTTAACCAATGAGAATTGAGAGTTGGGGTTATGTCCACCGTATGAGTTATACGTCTCTATTGGCTATGAGTTATGCGGAATTCAGACATGCATGTGCTTATAGAGAATTGTATTCTATGGTAAATCCAGGCGTCTTTCGACCATCAAGGATTATTTTACTTTAACTCTTTCGAGCTTAAAGCGTGTCTAACGGTACAAATTCTCCAAGAGGTTAATCCAGTTACGGCACTAACTTTTTAACAGGGGTTGGTGCCCTATTACCTTGACATTATCTCTTTTCCAGACATATAACTTTTCTTTCGAACAAGTTAATGCTATACTGGCGTATTCTATGCATTTGCAACCACAAGAATTTGCATTAAGATGAAGAGAATAATGATATAAGCAGCATACGTGTCACGAATTCACAAACTCATAGCAATAGATAGTATCTCATAAGGCTTCCATAACCCCAACAGAGAAGTTTAGCTACTCATGATTGCAACGGAGATCACAATAAACATCATCATGATCTCACATTGGTCACAAGGGCCGTGCTTTCTATGTCAGAAAGTAATATGAATAGTACTAAATGTCGAAGAAAATAGAATTGAATAGAAAATATGATGAATGAGTTGAATTGTAAGGGTTGAATGAATTAATGAGTGAATGAATAAAAAGTTCAGCACAATAGGGTATTTATAACACCCATATCCTATTCCTACTAGGCTATTGTGTACTTATCCTAATCCTACTAGGATACTGCGTACTTATCCTAATCCTAATAAGTTACTGCTGATCCCCAAAGTCTTTAGAATTGCTGTTTTTGCCCGGGACAGGTTTTCCATTCGTCACTTTTAGTCCCTAGGCGTCCAAGCTCTCCTTTCCTTCTTTCGTGAAGCTTCCTTGGGCGTCAAGTTATCCATAAAATGCTGAAATCTTCATCATTTATACCTGAAAACTTGCTAATCACGTTTGTTAGCTCACTTACAGGAAAAAGGACTAAAAGTGCATGAATTATATATTTTGTCCTCAAAACTTAGCTAAAATATGGGTAAATTATAGTACTTTAGGCGTGTAAATACGCCTATCATCAACACCCCACACTTAAAGCTTTGTTCGTCCTCGAACAAAATATCATGTCCATCTAAACATCTACTTAGGGTTTCACAGAAACAACACAAAATATTCGTCAAGACAGGCACGACAATCATTAACAAAGAGTAGTTTTCTAATTACTTCTAGAAATAATTCAGCCTCCAACATAGACTCGTGATGATGGTTTATTCGTATCCAAAATTTAAGGCACAAAGAATCATATACGACTTACCCAAAACTCATCAACCATGTGTGTCTCACATAAGATATTACCCATAATCACTCTCAAATATTGCATTTTTCAGAACATGGGTATAAGATTATCCTTGCTCTCACTCTCACAAAGAATTCATATGTTGGAACTGATGACCATAGGCTTGCCCTTAATGTAATGCTCCACTAAATATCAGAATGCTAAGCTTAGGATCAAATAGGTCTTTACAAGTTGTAATGTAGGCTAAGGGACGGGTAGGACTATTTTGGCCAAAAATAGTGACTATGTTCCTAAGCGCTTTAATACATCACATTATGCCATTAACATTCTCTTTTAATCAATCCTGCTACCTTTCTTTCATCTATCACCCCCTTTTACCTATTTTGCCATTCAAGCATAACAATCTTTTTATTTAATCATAAACACAATTTATCTTTTTGTTTTTCTATTTCTTTTTCTTTTCTCTTTCTTTTTTTTTTCTTTTTTTTATAACACACCTCTATGATAGCCACTTTTTTTCATAACAAATTCAAGTACCAATACACTCTAAGGCATCACTCTCACCCAATTTCCTCTTATTTTGTCACATGACTTCACAATTTAAAGCACTTAGGAATTTGGATCAAATTATGGTCTTGAAAAAAAATGGATTAGGCTTACATATGAGGCTGTCAAAGAAAATGGCTTAAAGGCTCAAAAGGGTTGACTAGGATAATGTCCACGAGTAGGTAAATAGAAGGTAAACAATCACAGGCTGCCAAAGAAATGCCTAAATCATCTCCTAAACTCACACTCTTTATTTCGCTTTACACACACACCAGGCAAGTTCTAGCATCAGTCACAAACATAGAATATACTATCATCTCACACACACAAGGCACATGGTTAACTTTATTGGGAGCATTATAGACTCTTGACCCAACAGATGAATGAATTAAACCACACAATTATCACACAGTGAGTCACACTTAGAGCCTAAGTATCTCAATAGTAATGATTCTAGCACAAACTCTTGTCATAACACCATGCCGCCTATCAGAACAATTTCATGCATCAAAATCTAATAAATTTAAAATTTAAACTAACTAATTACGACTAATTAAAACAAACAAGAACTAGAATAAATGCAAATGCAGACAAAGAAGTAAGGCATACAAATACCAGCACCCCACACTTAGACGGGACACACTGCCCTCAGTGGAAAATAAATAAGAAGAACCTGGTTAGTCGGACTCCTCCTCTAACATACAAATCCCAGACATACCCCCTGCGTCGGAATCATCATCAGAGTCGTCATCCTCAGAAGTTCCTCATAAGTACCCCACTTGATTCCAAGAGTGCGTCGAGGTATTTGCAGCACGGAGGATTCAACTTGCTCTTTTCTTTCTCTTTTCTTACCTTTCTGTGTGGTGGGTGCTTTTTCTTTTCCTTGTCGTCCTTTTTGTGCCATTCTACCTGAGATCTCAATAAAGCCATGTTAGCTTCATCTCGGAAGATTCAATCGACAAACAGACAATAGTGGCACCACCCCACACTTAATTTGTTGACACAAACTAATTAAGTGAATGATGTCGATTACTCAGACTTCATCAACATACATTTAGGTGATATGTTCCAACAATATGTTCAGCACAGTCATACTTTCATGTCCTCTTAACGTTATGCAATCTTGACAATGCTTTCGTGTTTGGACTAATGCATCTTTTGAACAAAACTACTACATAGATATCGTATCAATTTATGGCATAGAAATAATCACAACATCGCATGTTTGTAGTCACCCATGATTTTCATCTCAATGAACAAGTCATTTCAACATGTAAGCTTTCAAGTTATAAGATTATGCAATTATCTTGACCATGTCGATTTCGCAAAAGTATGACAGTGTATCAAAATCAAATACAAGTTGGAAACAAGTCAAGATCATCCATACATATTCTTTCACTCACTTAGTTGTATCAACCACATTCAAATCACCAACACTACTTCACGATTTAACAACTTATTATAGGCGTAGTATTGTAATACTTACGTAATATAAAAGAAGAGCAAAGAAGTACTTACTTGGTTGATGGCCTCGGAAGATGTTCTTGCAAAGTTAAAAGAGCAAAAATAAAAGTTTTGAGAGTTTTGGGAGGCAAAGGCGACGCCTTTAGCTTTGCCTAGTTGAGCAGAAGGCCATAGCATAGGCCATGCCTAATGCTTTGCCTAGTTGAGCAGAAGGCTTTTGCATAGGCGGCGCCTATTCTATGACATTGTTGAGCATAGGCGGCACCTATGCTATGGCACTCTAGAATACGAGAGCTTATGCCATAGCATAGGCCTTGCCTTATTCGTGGCCTAGATTTACATAGGCCTTGCCTTGTTCTTTGCCTATATTTTCATAGGCAATGCCTAACCCATAGCCTTTTACTTCTTCATTCCTAACTTACCACCTTCGACATGCAATACTTCCAAATCAAAATTTGAAACCAATCTCCCCCTTTACATCTCTTGCACCTACATTTACTCAAAAACAACAAAAACGATTAGAACGATGGGTTGCCTCCCACCAAGCGCCTTAGTTTTGGTCGTGGATCAACAAAATCTTAAGAAAACAAAACAATTAAAAATGATGGGTCGCCTCCCACCAAGCTCTTGATTTATTGTCGCGGCACGACATAGCTATCTCGATTACTTAGACTTCATCGAGATAGATGGGGCATCATTTTTTGAATGGATTCAGACGACACTGATTCTTACTTGTAGGCATGCAATGTTCTTCGATATGACTCTTGTGCATACATATCCTAGGAGGGATACCAATTATATCATCAATAGTCCAACCCATATCTCTCTTTTATCTCTTCAGAGCAGAGATGAGAGCCTCTACGTGCTGTTCACTTAAATCATCCTTCACACTCACTGGAAGTGTATTTCTACTTCCCAAGCATGCATACCTTAGATAATTAGGGAGCTCTTTCGATTCTAGCACTGGGGGCTCTTCAATGGAAGTCTTCGCTGTTGGTGACGGTTGATTCTTAAGATCAAGGTCCGACTGCTTAGGAGTATGAGAATAGGACCCTATTTCTGTTAGAGCACACATAGTTTCTTTATAATCTTCATCGTCCTCATGCTCAACATTCAGCAGCGCAGCAGACAATGGCTCAACAGTAAGATGTTTCTCTACAGATAATGCTTTCTTATCCTCATAATGAACATCAGCTATGGAGAACACATTCATATCGATGGGCTGCTTCATTGCTTTGCATATATAAAAGCGGACCACTTCGTCATTCAACCGAAATAAAAGCTCATTATCTCTCATGTCAATAAGCACACTTCCTGTTCCAAGGAAAGGATGTCCCAAGATTATGGGAACTTCAGAATCCACCTCGCAATCCAAAATCACAAAGTCTGCAGGAAAAATAAAGGTAGACACCTTCACCAACACATCATTCAAGATACCCACAGGTCATTTTACCGACCTATCTTCCATCACGAGCCGCATATTGGTTGGTGTAGGGTCGCCCAACCCCAACTTTCTGTAGACGGATAGTGGCATCAAATTGATGCTAGCTCCCAAATTGCACAATGCCTTAGCAAAATTCATAGATCCAACCGTGCAAGGAATAGTGAAAGCACCAGGGTCTGCCTTCTTCTGTACTAAGGACCTTGTGGCAATTGCACTGTAATGATGAATATTATCTGCCGGCTCATAGCTTACTGCCCGCTTCTTTGTTAAAAGGTCCTTCATGAATTTAGCGTATTCGGGAATCTGCTCTAGCGCTTCCACCAAAGGAACATTAATAGTCAGCTGCTTCAACATAGTCATGAATTTACTGAACCTGGTATCATCAGCTTTTTTCTTCAGTCTCTGAGGAAAAGGTGGTGGTGGAAGAGGAATAGTTTTCTCCACCACTTTCTTTTTACCTTGCTTCCAACTATCAATCTTTTCAGGCTGCAAACGTCTAGGGGTGACGTCATGAACACACTCTTCAGCTTTTTCGGCCTCTTCACATTCTGTATCAATAACATTATCCGCTATATCATCAACCACCTGCTTGTCCTTGGATGGATTTTCCAACACTTTACTACCCCAGGTAGTAATAGCCATGTATGATCCGTCGTTCCTTGGGTTTTGCACCGTATCACTGGGTAGTGTTCCAGCCTTTCTTTGGTTGAATGCCGCAGATAATTGACTCAATTGTTGCTCCAACTATTTTATTGAAGTGGAATGCGAGTCAACCAATTGCTTCATTGAGGACAGATCATTTATTACCTCAGTTACTCCTGTGATGGTTGCCTCTACTCCTTTCAGAAGCTTAGCCATCATATCTTCCATGGACATATTTCCAGAACCAAATGCAGCGGCGTCACGTCTTCCAGGAGGAACATACAAACCACTCCTGTCGGTATTATTTTTCCAACTACCTTGATCGCGGGCCTTGTATCCAGATTTATCATAATAGATCTGACCTTGGTTTCCTTGGGCATTGCCTCGGAAACCCACCTGATTATTCAAGTAGTTTGCTTCTTTCTCATAGTCGGATTCATCTCTTCCCTGTGATACAACGACCTTAACCTTTTCGGTCTTCCCTGATAATAAGTGCTTGGTAAGAAGATCCATTTGCATTTTCATGTGGGCCATATCTTGGTCACGTTCCTCTTGTCTTCGTCTCTGCTCTGCAGTCATGCCAATAGATATAGTAGAGCTTGCTACCTCAGAATCCCTGGTATGCCAAGCTCTGCTCTGCTTTGTCATACGATCTAGCATATCACTTGCCTCAATAAAAGTGAGGTCCATGAATGACCCACCTGCTGCATTATCAACCACTGGCTTAGTCACCGAATTCAAAAATCTGTATAATATCTCCATCAAGTGGACATTGGTCATATGATGGTTTGGGCACCGCATAAGCTTCTTCTTGAATCTCTCTCATGTTTCGTGGAGAGCTTCAGTTGGAAGCTGTCGGAAGTTGCTGATCTCATCTCTCAACTGTGCTCTCTTGGATGGCGGAAAGAATATTTCTAGGAAAGCGTCTTTCAATTGCCTCCAATTGGTAATAGAATCAAGAGTTAGACCATTCAACCATAGAGTTGCCTCCCCAGATAGAGACAATGGAAATAAGCGCAGCCGAATTGTATTCTGTCCAACTCCTGGATTGTTGAATGACTTGCATGTAGAGATGAAGTTGATCAGATGCATATTCGGATCATCGCCTGCAAGTCCACCAAATAATCCCTTGAGCTGCAATAGTTGAATCATGGTGCTGGTGATATTGAACTTTGCTCTAGGTGCCAAGGGCGGAGGAATAATAGCTCCTGTAGAACCAGCTCTATCCAGATCGTCATCATCATCAAAAGGAGCCTGCACAGCTCGGCGGTCAGGTCTCATTCTAGCTTGACAATCTCTCCTATGCATAGGTGCCTCCACCTCATCAGTATGCCTAGGATTTAGTAGCTCCTCATCACCCAGGTCCTCATCATCAGGATTTGTTGCCCGACCTGGGTTATCAATATTCTGTTGATGCACTTGAGCAGCTGCCAGTGCAGCTAGTCTAGCCTGCTCCTGTTGAGCCGCCCTTCTGTCAATGTCACGTTGTGCATCCATTCTGCCAATAAGTTGTGGTTCAGGGTTTATGGGTAATAATGGTTGACCAGAACTTCGAGTATTTGGCATGCACTGAACAAAACCTGCAGAAAACAAAAACAACAACTAAAAGTAAAGTATGAGAATCTTTGACCAAAGGGTCTAGTAACTATCACAAACTTAGTTGACAACCGTATTCCCCGGCAGCGGCGCCAATTTTTGATAACGCTCAAACTACAGCTCTAGTAAGAGTGTAAGCAGTCGTTGTCAAATATATAACCCAACTGGGTTGGGTATCGATCCCACAGAGAATAGCCGGTCACTAAGTAAGCAAAGATTATTAGACTTTTGGTGCAAGTCTCGTAAAAGGGGGGATTTTGTAGCATGCAATAATGTAACAAAATAGTAAAGTAAAAAGGAAAGAATGTTCAGTAAGATGTTTAACCAATGAGAATTGAGAGTTGGGGTTATGTCCACCGTATGAGTTATACGTCTCTATTGGCTATGAGTTATGCGGAATTCAGACATGCATATGCTTATAGAGAATTGTATTCTATGGTAAATCCAGGCGTCTTTCGACCATCAAGGATTATTTCACTTTAACTCTTTCGAGCTTAAAGCGTGTCTAACGGTACAAATTCTCCAAGAGGTTAATCCAGTTATGACACTAACTTTTTAACAGGGGTTGGTGCCCTATTACCTTGACATTATCTCTTTTCCAGACATATAACTTTTCTTTCGAACAAGTTAATGCTATACTGGCGTATTCTATGCGTTTGCAACCGTAAGAATTTGCATTAAGATGAAGAGAATAATGATATAAGCAGCATACGTGTCATGAATTCACAAACTCATAGCAATAGATAGTATCTCATAAGGCTTCCATAACCCCAACAGAGAAGTTTAGCTACTCATGATTGCAACGGAGATCACAATAAATATCATCATGATCTCACGTTGGTCACAAGGGCCGTGCTTTCTATGTCAGAAAGTAATGTGAATAGTACTAAATGTCGAAGAAAATAGAATTGAATAGAAAATATGATGAATGAGTTGAATTGTAAGGGTTGAATGAATTAATGAGTGAATGAATAAAAAGTTCAGCACAATAGGGTATTTATAACACCCATATCCTATTCCTACTAGGCTACTGTGTACTTATCCTAATCCTACTAGGATGCTGCGTACTTATCCTAATCCTAATAAGTTACTGCTGATCCCCAAAGTCTTTAGAATTGTTGTTTTTGCCCGGGACAGGTTTTCCATGCGTCACTTTTAGTCCCTAGGCGTCCAAGCTCTCCTTTCCTTCTTTCGTGAAACTTCCTTGGGCGTCAAGTTATCCATAAAATGCTGAAATCTTCATCATTTATACCTGAAAACTTGCTAATCACGTTTGTTAGCTCACTTACAGGAAAAAGGACTAAAAGTGCATGAATTATATATTTTGTCCTCAAAACTTAGCTAAAATATGGGTAAATTATAGTACTTTAGGCGTGTAAATATGCCTATCATCAGTCCCTCCAGGACCTCCACCTGCCATGGCTTTACTACACACCCTACCATTAATGCCCAATTAAAACCATTACAAGCAAGTAACCAATCTATTAACCATTTATTAACCAAGGCCATTAGTAGTTGTATCGTCATACCGACTATTCTTGTAAGTTTTTCCCATAGCCAACCATAAATAGGTTTAAGGGATTCCATGTACCCTTCATGATTTCTAATTAACCAGAACCGGGGCAACCAAGACCTTTCCAATCCATTTAAAATTGTTTAAACCGTTCATATCATTTAGGGTTCCATTACCAAGTTTAAACCATGCCTAAGTTCCATTGAAAAACTAATATTATAGTGGGAACATTGTTAAAGGCATTTTATCAAACACATTGGGGGCATAGTATTTCCAAAATTAAAGTCCATTACCAAATAACCATAACCATGCAACCAATTATCCAAAACCACCATAAATACATATAAAAGAATAACTAAAATATGGGAAAACCATAATCAATCATTTCTAATAAAACCCCTAAATAATATTTGTAAACCCAATATCATACAACATTCAAATCATATAAAACATTGTATTAAAACATGCCTTTAATTGGAACTAACAATGAGGGAAAAAAACATTCCTTAATTGACTAAGTAGACATAGAGAAATCACCAACAAGATCCCCAATTTAATCCTCTAGTTGAAACCTTAGCTTTCTTGCCCAAAAGCTTTTAAGAGAATTATAAAATGTTTAGTAAGAGTTTGTAAGTGTTAATGAATAGAATAATAGGGTAAATAGCCTCCCAAGTATGTTAGAATTCGTGGGACCTTATTAGGGTAAGTGGGGAAATATCCAAATTAACCCTACCTAAGATGCACAAAATCCCATCACAGGGGTTCGACTGACCCTTATGATCCATATCCTTTGATATGAGTGGTACCCTCCACTCGTATCCTAAGGCTTAACCCTTTGACCCAGCATTGCCCAGTGTACAACTCATCCAAACTAAGTCGTACTGAAAGCATACGATCCGTACCCTTCACCCGTATCCCTGGAAAGATAGAATCACTGAAGGTTTGAACACTGTCCACCATACGAGTCCTGGGCATGACTTGTAGCCTATCTTAACACTCCTAGTAAGACACTCGTAATTAGATCCAACTTAAGTTACCAAGTCTAAGGTCAAGATTAGAAACCAAACATTCCATATCCAACAATAAAACTCATACCACCAAGTTATACCCAGTTTAATGACCAAAATCCATTCTTCCAACCAATACTGGCCAGTATATAACTAGACCATACCATTCGTACCCCAAAATACGGCTCGTACCCATGAGTTGTATTGGGTATAGAGTGTAATATCTCGTATTTTTCTTGTACTTGTTCTAATTATACGAAACTTGGTATAGCCTTTTGGTAGAGGTAATAGATGAGATTTGTTATGCGAGTATTAATAGTGTAAATGGAATTATAGATGTTGGTCGTATGTTTTAATGTGATGCGACCAAGTTAACATTGATAAAACTATTTAAACTTGGGATCGTAAGATAGTATTTGAATCTAAAGTTTAAAGTAACCAAGTATATACAAGTTTTAAGTTAGATTAAAGGGATTAATAACTGAAAATGGAGTATTTTGTTAAGGTGCTTGCTTGACATTTTAAATCTAGTAGGTAAGTCACCTAATTTGACCTTTTGACCAACCTAAGAACTAAGTAGGTGAATCACCTAATAAGGATTCCTTGAATAGTTTATTGGGAAAAGTACACTACCACCTACTTGAATAAATTCTGGCCCAAATTATAGGAGAGAAAAGAAGGAGAATGGGAAACAAAGTCCCAATAGTTTTAGATCCATAAAGTCCAAATATATTGGGAAAGTAGGTGCATCACCTACTTGAAAAAGTATGACCCAAAAATGGCAAAGAAAGTAGGCCAAGAAAAGCTCCCTTTAAATGGGTTTAAATCAACCCTTTTTCTCATTTTAACTTAGACAAAAAAAAGCTTTCTAAGTTTTCTCTCTTTCTCTCTCTTAGATATATAGCAGCCCTATAATTCCACTAGGGTTATTGGGATTTACCTTACTTACAAGCTAAAGGTAAGTGAACAATTCTTGAGCTTATCTGAAGGAAACTTTGAGAATTATGTTCTTCATGATTAAATTATAGGAAAACCCTCTATAAGTTTGGCAATTCCATTATTCTTAGTTATTAAGGGATTTCTCTTTTCTTTTTTGGTTTATGTGTGAAGAGATTAAGCTATTGTATAAATATACATTAAGATACTAAACTACCACATAAATAAATGTATGGCTACTGTCCCTTTTTGCCCTTTTTCTATATATATGTATTGGTAGAGGATTGCACATATATTGTTGTTAAGAACTCAAGGGATGGTGAATTCAATATTTGGTTGCTATATTAAAGGACATTTGGGGTTTTTTATGGACTTTTTTGTTTATATATGTTAGGGTCTACCAGGTTGATATTGGGGAAAGGTGTAATTAGTTTGTATTGAAATATAGAAGAAGGGTGTGGTGGTACACCATCAAACTAATGTTAAATATGTCTACTGTCCATTCTATTTCGTGTATTGTTTGGAGGGTGTAATGAACCCAGAGTTGTTTTGGGGGATCATATAAGAAGATGTATGGTATGTGGATATAATTGGAGGAGATAAGGATTAAAATATAAATTAAGGACTTACTGCCCGACCACTATTTTGGTTTAAGTTAAATAGCCTAAATATACCGGTTGGTTGATACTATTAGTTTACCATATATTTTATGATAGATAAGTAATCCAAAAGGTGGGAAGTGAAGTTGGGTTAGAATCGGAGTTGTACGACTAGGTATGTAAGGCATACTCTTTTGCACTCTTTGGCATGAAAACAGACATTTGTTCCATCAACTAAGCTTCCAAGGTTATCCTTTAATAAGTGATACATAATAGCAGTGTATTATATACCATGTAGCCAATGAACTTATTCCCACTCTCTAACGTGTTAAAACACCTCAATACATGCTTATTATTAAGCCTGCTCATCTATTTTCACTACCAAATTTCAAGAGTTCTTCGTTTACTCAAATAAGACCTATGTGTTATTTTTAGCTCTAAACACTTCAATTGTGTGCCAATAGATCTCTACCTCATTGTTGTTGCATTAACTGCCCATTTATATGTCTCTTATTTGTAGATTATGGTTTCAAGGTACCATAATGGTATGACCACCAAAGTAACAATCTCAAAGGCTAAATAAACTAAGTAACACATATTTGTATCAAACGGGTGGCATCTCAGGGGAATAATCCTAGCATGGACCGATCCCAATAGTTTATATATGGGTGGTAGCTCAGGGGATTAAGCCTAGTATAGGCCGATCCCAATGTTTATTTATGGGTGGAAGATCAGGGGCGTAAGCCTAGCATGGGCCGATCCTGATTTGTCTATTTACTACTGATCAGCTAGTCATTAGCATTATATGACTTACAAAGATTATGAAGTAAGAAAGGTAAAATAAAGAAAGGAATATAATATACTTGACCCTATAAGTATATATAAAGGTGGTCTACTAGTACAATTTGTACACTTATATTTGTTTTTCATTGATCTCCTATATCATATGTGGTTACTTTTAGCCTTACATTTCAGTACATACTTTCGTACTAATACCCCTTATAGAGGACCTGCACTTCATGCTGCAGGCATATGTTCTTTAGTTAATACACCTTCTCAGTAGGATCCTAGGATATCCAGTGGCTATTGGTGAGCACTAGATTGATTTGGGACTTTTTGAGTCTATTCTATATATTTTGGTATTGTACAGAAGTTAAGAGTATGGCGGGCATTTGTACCGACCTTATATAGATTTCTATGTATATTTTACATGCTTTGTAGACCAATATAAAGTTAAGCATGATAGTGTCTTATATTTTAGATGTTATATCCCCAAAGGCCAAGTCTGGTATATATAGTTTTGGGCTTGTCATTTATTTCTCATCAGTGCATTATATCTAGGTATGGAAAAACCTTTGGTTATTATAGTTACATATATGATAAGTACAAGGTTATGGATTGGTTTTCTTGGGCCTTCACAGCTACGGGTGCCTGTCCGCCCTAATAGAATTTGAGGCGTGAAAAAAGTGATATAAGAGCAGGTCGTCCTAGGGAGTCTACAAAGTCGTGTCTATGTAGAGTTTTTCTTATGGGTGTATTGTGCACTGCATCTATAAACATAAGGCTATGAGACATTTAGGGGTTTTCTTTTTTTCTTCTTATCTTAGATCATGCAACAGAGCGCATGTTGTAGGTGTAGTCATAGTTAACCATACAATCTATTCTTTCCTCTTATTATAGTAAAGATGCCGGTTACAAGAAGGAATAATAATACAGGTAAGCGGATAGATATGGCTACCATAGAAGGGACCAGTAAGTCACCACCTAGGCAATTTAATCAAAGTGTGACTCAAGATGATTTTGTATCATAAACTTCTTCTACTCCTTCATCTCCTGAAGAGCTAACAAGGAGAAGAACCGCATCCTCAAAACCGACTATTAATGATACTTAGCAAGATCTAAGGAATGTGGTACAATTGTTGGCTCGTATAGTTGCTGGTCAAGCTAAAGGACAAACTATTCCAACAATAGGTTTTAGTGGTGCAGAGAGGGTAGCTAGCCTACAGCCATAGGATTTCCTTAAGCTATATCCTCCCACATTCATCGAATTAGATATTAATGAATACCCATAGGACTTTATTGATAAAATCTAAAGGGCACTAGATGTCATGCATGTATCAGTTAAAAAGACAGTTGAGCTAGCAGCATATAGATTCAAATGAGAAGATATATTTTGGTATGAAGACTGGAAATGATCTAGGGGTATCGATTCACCTTCATCTACTTGGAAAGAGTTCAAAGAGGCATTCCTTGATCATTACCTTACATTTGATATGTGAGAAACCCCTGCAGATCAGTTCTTGAATCTTTTCCAAGGAAATATGAGAGTCAGGGAGTACAACCTTTGGTTTAACTCTTTGTCTAGGTATTCTCCTAATATAGTAGCTACTATGGATGATAGAGTTCATCTGTATGTGGATAGGTTGGATCCATATCTTGTTAGAGATTTTACTATTACCGCACTGAACAAATACATGGACCTAGCAAGGATACAAGCTTTTGCATAAAAAATGGAGGATCAAAGGCAAAGAAGAAGAACACAAGAATTGTAAAGAGGGTATTCCAAGAGGGCTAAATATACTGGGAAGTTTATGGAATACCAAGAAGAGTTTAGGCCTCAGTTTTCTAATAGACTGCTTTGACCATTATCCTCTAATTTTCCAGCTAGTGCTCCACCATAGATTCAATGGTACAAAGGCAATCAGTTTGGGCAAAGAAGTGAGAGTCAGAGTTCATGAACAATAGGGTATCAAGATCAAAGAAGTATGAGCCAATTAATACCTCCTTGGAAACCATGTAAATAATGTGGAATCTTCATTTAGGTGTATGTTCGTTTAGGACAAATGTTTTCTTTTTGTGTGGTACATCAGGGCATATGATGAGAGAATGCCCAAAAAGGGGCTTAGGTTGTATGGCATGACCTACTGTATCAGTCGTTGCCTTATTATCATTGGTGCCTTATTCAGGTAGGGGTGTACAACCTATAGGTCATGGTAGAGGTACTGAAGGAGAAGCTAGCTCTGATGGAGTTCAGAATCGTACATATGCTCTAGCGAATCAATAAAATTTAGAGGCTTCTCCAGATATGGTTACAGGTACATTTTCAATCTTTTTACATAATGTGTATGCTTTAATTGATGTGGGTTCTACATTATCATATGTCACTCCATTGGTTGTTGGAAAGTTCAAAAGAATACCAAAATAACTAGTTAAGCCATTTGAAGTGTCTATATTGGTTGGTGAATCTATTATTGCTGGGAGGGTGTATCAAAATTGTATAATAACTATTTTTGATCCCAATACAATGGCTGAGCTTGTTGTGTTAGAAATGGTAGATTTGATGTCATAATGGGTATGGATTGGTTGGGTTCTTGTTATGCCGCAGTAGATTGCCAAACTAAGAGGGTGTATTTCTTTTTTCCAAAAGAGGCAGTCCTTGAATAAAGGGGTAATAATGGTTCACCATGAGGTAAATTTATTTCTTGGTTTAAGGATAAAAGGATGATTTACAAGGGTTACATATATCATCTAGTTAGAGTAAAGGAAACAGATGCAGAGCTACCAACTATTCAAACTATTCTAGTGGTAAATGAATTTCCTAATGTATTTCCTAAAGATGTTCGAGGTTTACCTCCTGTACAAGAAGTAGAGTTTGGTATTGATGTGATTCCAGGTACTCAACCAATCTCAATTCCTCCATATAGAATGGCCCAGGCAAAATTTTGAGAGTTAAAACAACAAGTGAAAGACTTGCTAGAAAAAGAATTTATAAGGCCTAGTATGTCCCCTTGGGGTGCACCAGTTTTATTTGTGCATACGAAGAATGGCTCATTAAGAATGTGTATTGACTATCGGAAATTGAATAAGGTGAATATTAAGAACAAATATCCCCTTCCGAGAATTGATGACTTATTCGACCAATTGCATGGCGCAAAGTATTTTTCAAAGATTGATTTGAGGTCAGGTTACTACCAAGTGAGGGTCAAAGAGAAGGACATACCTAAGACAACCTTTTGAATATGGTATGATCATTACGAGTTTCTAGTCAGGTCCTTTGGGCTAACTAATGCACCCACAACTTTTATGGATTTAATGAATAGGGTGTTCAATCCATTCTTAGATGTGTTCGTGATAGTTTTTATAGATGATATTCATGTTTATTCGAGATCAAAGGAGGACCATGCCAGTCACTTACGACAGGTATTACAGATTCTTCGTGATCATAAGCTATATGCAAAGTTCTCTAAATGTGAGTTTTGGTTAAAATCTATGGCATTATTGGGTCACATTGTATCTGACGAAGGAACAAAGGTTAATACTCAAAAGATGGAAGATGTGAAGAAATGGCCAAGACCTATAATACCTACAGAGGTTCATAGTTTCCTTGGGTTTTCAGGTTATTATAGGAGGTTTGTTGAAGGGTTTTATTCAATTTCTGCACCTTTAATAAAGCTAACATATAAAACGTCCAAGTTATAATGGAATGATGCATGTGAACGGAGTTTCCAAGATATGAAGAATAAGTTGACTTCTACATCCGTATTGGTACTTTTAGAAGGCACAGAAGGGTATGCACTATATTATGATGCTTCAAGAATTGGATTAGGGTGTGTGTTTATGCAACATCGTAAAGTCATGTCATATGCCTCAAGACAATTGCAGCTACATGAGAAGAATTATCCAACGTATGATCTTGA
Organism: Capsicum pubescens; assembly: GCA_030864215.1. Taxonomy (NCBI): domain Eukaryota; kingdom Viridiplantae; phylum Streptophyta; class Magnoliopsida; order Solanales; family Solanaceae; genus Capsicum; species Capsicum pubescens. The sequence continues at coordinate 232,540,628 of CM061548.1, read as the reverse complement.
GCTAGCAGCGGTTATATTTGCCTTAAAGATATAGCGCCACTACCTATATAGGATTTATGTTGACATATATACTGACACAAAAGTTTGCAATATATATTTAATTAGAAGGACCTAAATTTAAGGCAACGAAGATGGCTTGAGATATTAAAAGACTATGATCTTGATATCTTTTATCATCTGGGAAAAGAAAATATGGTTGTTGATGCGTTAAGTCATAAGGTTATGGTGGACCCTTAAGGTCAACCTACGGAACGACAAGGGATGACTAAGGATCTACACCAACTAGCCAATTTGGGGGTTCACCTTCTTGAAACTCCAGATAAGGGGCTTATTGTGCATAATGCAACAGAATCTTCATTAGTATCCAAAGTGAAAGAGAAGAAATATGCAGATCCTATTCTATTATGGCTAAAGGAGAATGTATAATATGGTATGACAAAGGCATTTGAGCTTACACAAGAGGGAGTACTTCGGTGCTAAAATAAATTGTGTGTGCATAATGTAGATGGGCTAAGAAGGAACATCATTCAAGGTATTCCATCCATCCAGTGTCAACTAAAATGTATTAGGATTTGAAAGAAATGTATTGGTGTAGTGACATGAAGAACAAAATTGCAGAATCTGTAGACTAATGTCCAAATTATGAAAGAGTTAAAGTAGAGCACCAGAAGCTCCGGGGTTATATGCAATGTATAGATCTTCCAATCTAGATGTGGGACATGATCAACATGGATTTTGTCACTGGTTTTCCTCATACATCTCAAAAGTTTGATACCGGTTAGGACCACTTACATAGTAGAAAAGTATGCGAAATTGTATATCAAAGAGATAATCCGATTACACAAAGTACCAGTCTCTATTATATCAGATAGGGGAGATCAATTTATTGCAAATTTTTAGAAGTATTTTCATATAAGTTTTGGAACACAAGTTAATTTAAGTATAACTTTTCACCCTCAGACAGATTGACAAGAAGACTGTACCATTCAAGCACTTGAAAATATGATATGAGCTTGTGTATTAGACTTTAAAGGTAGTTGTTATGATCATTTACCTTTCATCAAGTTCTCCTACAATAATAGTTATCATTCAAGTATCAAAATAGCGCCATATAAATCTTTGTATGGGATGAAGTGTAGATTACCAATTAGATGGTTTAAAGTGGGTGAAACTGCCTTGTTCGGGACAGATCTTGTTCATCAAGCTATGGAAAAGGTTAAAGTGATCCAACAAAGGCTAAGAACAACCCAGAGTCGACACAAGTCATATGCAAATATTAGAAGAACGGGGCTAGAATTTGAGTATTAAACTTAGTCTAGAACTCGTTTTAGTTGGATAATTATGCTAACATTCGAGGACGAATGTTCCGGGGGGGACTGTAACATCCCGTATTTTGCTTGTACTTGTTCTAATTATATGAAAATTGTTATATCCTTGTGGTATAGGTAACATATGAGATTTGTTATACGAGTATTAGTGTAGATGGAATTATAGATGCTGCCTGTATGTTTTAATGTGATGCGACCAATTTAACGTTGATACAACTATTTAAACTTGGGATCGTAAGCTAGTATTTGAATCTAAAGTTTAAAGTAACCAAGTATATACAAGTTTTAAGTTAGATTAAAGGGATTAAGAACTAAAAATGGAGTATTTTGTTAAAGTGTTTGCTTGACTTATTTAAGCTAGTAGGCTAGTCACCTACTTTGACCTTTTGACCAACCTAAGAACTAAGTAGGTGAATCACCTACTAAGGCTCCATTGACCAGATTATTGGGACAATTACACTACCACCTACTTGCATAAATTCTATCTTAAATTAAAGGAGAGAAAAAAAAGAGAATAGACATCAAAGGCCCAGTAGTCTTAGATCCATAAGGGCCCAATATAACGGGCAAGTAGGTGCATCATCTACTTGAGAAAGTATGCCCAAAAATTGCCAAGAAATTTAACCAAGAGAAGCTCCCTTTAAATGGGTTGAAATCAGCCCCATTTTCTCATTTTAGCTTAGACACAAAACCCAGCTTTCTTGGTTTTCTCTCTTACTCTCCCTTAGCTATATAGCATCCCTATAATTCCACTAGGGTTCTTGGGATTTACCTTCATTACAAGATAAAGGGAAGTGAACAAGTCATGATCTTATCTTAAGAAAACTATGATAATTATTCTCTTCATGATTAATTTATAGGACAACTCTCAATAAGTTTAGCAGTTCCATTGTTCTTAGTAATTAAGGGATTTCTCTTTTCTCTTTTGTTTTATATGTAAAGGGACCCTGAATAAGATGTTGAAGAGATACACATTAAGAGACTAAACTACCATAGAAATTAAGGTATGACTACTGTCCATTTTTGCCCTTATTCTATATACATGTATTGGTTGAGGATTACACACATATATTGTTGTTAAGAACTAAAGTGATGGTGAGTTCAATATTTGGTTGCTATATTAAAGGAAATTTAGGTTTGTTTGTGGAATGTTTTGTGTATATATGTTAGGGGCTGCTAGGTTGATGTTGGGGAAAGGTGTAATTAGTTTGTATTAAAATATAGAAGAAGGGTGTGGTGGTACACCATCGAACTAATGGTTGTATAAGTCTACTGCCCATTCTATTTTGTGTATTGTTTGGAGGGTGCAATGAATACAAAGTTGTGTTGGGGGGAATTATAATAATATGTATGGTATGTGGCTGTAATTGGAGGAGAAAAGGGTTAAAATAATACCCTTGATTGATAAATTAAGGGCTTACTGCCCGACCACTATTTTGGTGAAGTTAAATAGCACAAATGTGCCGTTTCATTGCTAATATTAGTTTACCATATATTTTATTATAGATAAGTAATCCAAAAATAAGGATGTCAAGTTGGGTTAGTATAAGAGTTGTACGACCAGGTATGTAAGGCATACTCTGTTTTGCACTCTTAGGCATGAAATCAGACATTTGTTCCATCAAGTAAGCTTCAAAGGTTATCCTATAACAAGTGATACATAATAGTAGTGTATTATATCCCATGTAGCCAATGACATTTTTCCCATTCTCTAATATGGTAAAACACCTCAATATATGCTTACTATTAAGCCTGCAAGTCTATTTTCAGTATAAAATTTTAAGAGTTCTTCGTTTACTCAAATAAGACCTATGTGTTATTTTCATCTCCTAAACACTTCATTTGTGTGCCAACAACTACCTAACTCATTGTTGTTGCATTAAGTTCCCATTTACATGTCTCTTATTAGTAGATTATTATTTCAAGGAACCATAATGTTATGACCACCAAAGTAACAATCTCAAAGGCTAAATAAACTAAGTAATGCAAATTTGTATTAAACGGGTGGTAGCTCAGGGGAATAAGACTTGCATCGGTTGATACCGATAGTTTATATATAGGTGGAAGCTCAGGGGAATAAGCCTAGTATGGGCAGATCCCAATGTTTATTTATGGGTGGCAGTACAGGGGCGTAAGCCTAGCATGGGCCGATCCCGATTTGTCTATTTACCACTGATCAGCTGGTCATTTGTATCTATGACTTTCAACTATTATAAAGTAAGAAAGGTAAAATGAATAAAGAAATGTAATGTACCTGAACCTATAAGTATATATAAAGGTGGTCTACTAGCACTATTTGTACACTTATATTTATTTTCCGTTGAGCTCCCATATCATGTGTGGTTACTTTTAGCCTTACATATTTAGTACATAATTTCATAGTGATACCCCTTATGAGGGACCTGTACTTCATGCTGCAAGAATAGGTTCTTCAGCTAATACACCTTCTCAGTAGGAGCCCAGGATATCCAGCGGCTATTAGTGAGCTCTAGATTGATTCGGGGCTTTCCGAGTCTGTTCTATATATTTTGGTATTGTACAAAAGTTAAGAGTATGGTGGGGCTTTGTCCCGACCTTATCTAGGTGTCTATGTATCTTTTACAGGCTTTGTAGACCAATGTAAAGTTAAGCATGATAGTGTCTTATGTTATAGATGTTATGGCCCCAACGACCAACAACAACAACAACAACAACAAACCCAGTGTATTCCAACACAGTGGGGTTTGGGGAGGGTAAAATGTATGCAATCCATACCACTACCTTCGGAGAGGTAGCAAGGCTGTTTTTGATAGACCCCCGACTCAGGATAAAGAATAATAAGTAAATTCATAATGAAGCATAAAACACGTTGGAATAATAAAAATAAGGCACCCACACAGTAGAACCCTATACTAACCAACCAAAGGCACCCTCATCCACAATACCCCTACCCCAAAGCTCTCCTAGCTTCCGACTACGGCCTACCTGTAGGTACTAACCTTCTACTCTTATCCGCGTCCTCTAGACCTTCCTATCTAGGGTCATGTCCTCCGTAAGCTGTAACTACTCCATGTCCCGTATAATTACTTCCCTTTAATATTTATTCGGCCTACCCCTACCCCGCCTGAAACCATCCAAAGCCAGTCTCTCACAACTAGAAACTGGGGCATCCGTGGCCCTCCTACTCACATACCCGAACCATCTCAACCAAACTTCTCGCATCTTGTCCTCCACTAAAGCTACTCCAACCTTCTCCCGAATAATCTCATTCCTAACCCTATCACTCCTAGTAAGCCCACACATCCAATGCAATATCCACATTTCTGCCACCTTCAATTTTTGGATATGGGCGTTCTTTACCAGCCAACACTCCTCTCCAAATAACACGGCCGTATGGACTGCCTCTCTGTAAAATTTTCCTTTAAGTTTTAACGACACCTTTTTATCGCACAACACTTCCGAGGCTAGCCTCCACTTCATCCAACCTATCCCAATCCGGTGGGAGATATCCTCATCAATCTCACCATTTCCCTGAATCAAGGACCCGAGATACTTAAAACAATCCCTCCTACACACTACCTGAGAGTCCAACCTAACTACCATCTCGTCCTTCTACCTCAAGTCATTAAACTTGCATTCCATATACTCTATCTTACTCCTACTTAACCTGAACCCTTTAGACTCAAGTGTTTGTCTACAAACCTCTAATTTATCATTCATACCTCCCCACGTCTCATCAATTAACACTACATCATCCACAAAAAGCATGCACCAAGGCTAGCCCCAATGGCTAAGTTTGGTAAATATGGTTTTGTGTTTGTCATTAATTTCTCATCAGTGCATTATATCTAGGTATGAAAAAACCTTTGGTTATTATAGTTACATGGATGAGAAGTACAAGGTTATGGATTGGTTCTCTTGGGCCTTCACGGCTATGGGTTACTGTCTGCCCCAGTAGGATTTGAGGCATAACACCGTGACCAAAATTCCATAAAATTTTCTAAGGCATAGAAACTAGGGTGTTTCATCTTTATTCAAGGAATCAAGTCAGTTGTTATTCTAGTATTTTATTTTGAGTCATTTCTATTGATTAAGGATAGCTAGGGTCATGTCTCGTCTAGTTATAGTCAGTATTAATAGAGGCTTCATAAATATTGTGTCAGACTTATTGCATATAGTTTCAGTTCTTTTTTCTTTCAAATTTTAGTGTTGTAAACTTTTTATAGTAATGTATTGAATCAACGCATCTCATGATTATGTTTCCACTTAGTCATTCTAGTTCTTATTCATGTTTGTCTTCAGTTGCTCATGTATTATACTAGTACCATGGGTTATCTTGGGATCACTTATGGTTCTAAGAACTATTTTACAACTAGGGGTAGTCTCGAGTCCTGACAAACTTGCTATTAGAGAACAAGGTTCAAGTATCCTAGGGTGCCTATGAATTCGTGTCTAATAGAGTGTTACAGAATGGTACAAAAACGTCTGTACTTCTCTTCAAGAGACTACAAGGTATTTAGGAAAATGTTTCCCTTCTTTCATATTCTAGATTATGCAGTAGAGATATTCTCTAAGAAACTTATATTGATTTGATAATTGCTCCTTTCTCGCTAACTGTGCCTTATTTTTGAGGTAATATAAATGATCAAGCTTAAACTTTCACTAATAAATTTTCCTAAAATAGAGTCTACAGATAATTAAGACTGCACAACAGTTATAGAGGATTCCACTAGTATTAAGTTTAGTAATTTTAAGAAAGTTCACTCTTGTTATGCAAATCATCAAGCCAAAGTCAGATATATTCTCAGATCCCTTCCCAAAATCTTATGGAAGAATAACCTAGAGTTAGAAGTATGAGTCTAGAAATATGGTAGCAGTAGAGTATGGATAGTATTTATTTGGATGTAGTAGATCGAGTTATGTATCAAATAAGATAACAAGTTGTTTTATAGATAGTGTTTTAGCATTTTGAGAGAGATTTACTGCTTAAGAGGAATTAGGGTATATTAATGTCTTACCAAGGATCAAGCCTAGGTAGTGAGCAAAAAAGATAGAGAAATTTATTAAGGTTGAGTATGTTCATAAGATGTTTAGTAGATTAGCATTCTTTAACTTCTCTCTAGTATTAGTAAGTGAGTAAAGGGTATAAGGAATTATTTATCTATCTATTTTGAGTGTTAGACCCTAAGCGTGGAATATGGGTGATCAGGCTAATAGAAATAAGAGTTTTGAATTCTAGAAGGAAAAATTATGTACTCAGGGTATTATGACACTTCAGAAGATTCCATGTTAGTAAATGATTAAGTTATAGTATGATTACTATTGAGGCTAGAGAATGTTAAGAGTTGTATCTCAAAAGGAGGTACTAACATTGGATTTTACACTTTTAGATATAGTTATTTAGGTGAATTTAGTATTTATGAGTATATTTATACCCTAACCTCTAGAGTGAAGTTATTAAATCCCAGTTTAGAATTTATTGAATAGGTCCACATACTTTGAATGATTGATTAAATTTCAGAAGATGATAGAATAAAGAACTAGTTAAGTTTTACGATTTTAGTAGTAATGCTAGTTACATTATAGAATAGAGATAGGGAGATGGATACCTGACCCATTCCTATCTCAATGTATTTCTTATTCTTCAGTTATTATGATACGCTGCTCATACCTTTCATGGTAGCGATAAGATCATAACTCTTATTAATACTGCTCATACTATAATAACTTAATTTTTGGTGATTTTTTGTGAATTATTTATTTCTATATAATTTGACTATTTTACCCCTTCTTGTGTCCTCTGTGTGGTATTTTTAGGGTACGAGGAAGATTGGGATGGTTTTCAATGCATTTTGGTGAGGAAAGTTTATGGTTTTTGGTGGTTAAAAAGGCTTTATAGTTGACTTTGGTCAACAATTTTTGTCCTTTATTTTGGATTGCAAAATGAACTACGCCAATAGATTTGAAACATTAATTTTAGGTTGGTAACATAGTTTGTGTAGTTTTATGACTTTTGTATCTCGTTTCAACCCTTATAGAAGTTGTGAATTTAGGTCTCGGGAGTCAATTTTCTGAAAACATCTTTTTGAAAAATGATATCGCCATTGAGTCTAGTAGCATATCTTATTTAAAAGCTAGGATTTTGAATAAATACAAAGGTCCCTATAAAAACATGAAAAAAATTCAAATTTTACTGGTACGTCACCATCTGAGGCAATCACTTAAGCTACCAAGAGGTTTCTTAACCGCCATGTCTCACGTGCCCTAGTCACTTAAGCAACCCCATGGTTTCTTAAGCGATGGTATCTTAAGAGACCATGCTGACAGTAGCCAATGCTACTCAAGCGACTATCTAATCACTTAAGCAATGATTGCTTAAGCGATCCTTTAGTTTCTTAAGCGATCACATTTGGTACAACATATACTAATATATTTTTTCTTGATTTTTCAACATTTATGAAGCAGAGCTTTGTGTTCTATTGTTTTTGGGTGATTTCTTTCATTTTTGAGCTTGGGTAAGCTCCATATCCCTATTTCAATTATGTTTCTTTGATTCTTGTAATTTAAAGCTTGTTAAATCTCCATTTCAAAAGTAAAATTTGGGGATTTTGGCTCAGAAGACCTAAATTAGAAATTCTTTGATCTAAACCCTAATTTCAACTCGTTTTTGCTCAATTTTTTTTATTGGTACCTTTAATAATGCATAATATATTTATGGAAAAAAAGGTTTTACACATTTTTTAGAACAAATTTTTAAGGTCCCTTTTGACCTCACTTTGGAAATGGGCGATATATGTATCGTTGGCCTCCTTTCAACATGTATATTCCATATTTGTCCTATTCATGAGGGTAAGGCTTAGTAATTGGAGATTTTTAGAGCGGGATTCAGTCATTCAAGGTAGATTACGGCTTAACTTTCTTCAGACCTGGTTGGGTAGTTAATATTGATATAAAAGCATGTTATGGGTGCAGGAACTAATCATGGAAATGGATTTATTATTGTTTTGTACCAATGTGGGAACCTATGTTGTTGTTATTTGGTGGTTTTGAGGCATTACTTTCTATGTGTAACTGTGTAGCTTCTTATATGATGTTATTGGCCCAGTATTTATGTAATTGCCTGTCTTTTCTTGGTGGAAAAATGTCTAAGTTGGTATTTTTTATGGTATTAAATGGCATAATATTGTATATCTTACTCTATTAGATGATTGACTATATTGAATCATGGATTATTGGCATATTGAGTGGATTTATTGCTCATACGTTTGGTATATTAGTTGAATTTGGAAATTCTCATTTTGGTTGGTTTTGAGCATTGTATACTCATATCATATACATTCATGAAACATTGGTACCACTATGGAAATACTGGCTTTTCTAACAAAAAATATGACATCTTTAATATCTCTCTTTTGATGTATGTGCTTGAAATACCCCGTAAAATGCTAAGCTCAGTTCAGTTGTAGTTACATTCTTATGGTGTCCAAGGCTTGAAATTTTAAATAATTGTTAAGGACTTAGTCATTTTCAAGACCCTTAAACTTTAAAATTTTTTATTTTGGTCATCTCGACCCCAAGACTTAGTTTTTTGAGTTGATTCATGTTTAGGGAGGTTAATAGTATATCTCGAGAAAGTTTTAGGATTTTCAGATGAGGTTTAGGATGTATTTTGATAGATTAAACAATGAGCCAACATGATAATCCCATGGCGTGTTGGTTTCTCCTATAGGGATGGGGTCCGCAGCACATTGCTTTCTCTTTCGGAGTAAGTGACGCGACGTATTTCTTTCTTACCCAGAGAGAGGGACACCGCATGTTGCTCTATCTCATCCAACACTTTCATTGATGAAATCAAGGAGCAAGTAAGGTATTTTCCCTCGACCAAACTCATCCATAACACAATTTTGGGCATCCATAGGGGCATTATTTGTCGTTTCCTCTCAAAATTACTCTCAAGAAAAAACCTCCTCTATCCCAAGAACAAAACCCAATCTCTTTTTTTAAGAATCCAAAAGTTCAAGATCCCAATTCCAAGAAATCTTCAAGAACCTATCAATTGAGGTATGTAGGGTATTCATCAACGGGTCCCATTCACCCATTGAGCCCAAAAACCTTTTCTTTGAAAAAAATATAGGTTCTTCCTTTATTATGGAGTTTTATATGTATAAGATGGGTTAAATTCATGTCTTTCATTAGTAATTGAACTCAGTTTCATGTCCACGTATGATCCCATGAAAGTTTATGTTAAGTCATATTTTAAACTACAATTTCCCATGTCATGTTCAAGCGAATTTTATGTTACAATATAAAATTATGAATTTAGCCATGTAATCATGTTTTTTCCTTATGTATAACACATTCCCATGTTCAAGTTCATGATTCTCACTCATTTGGTGAAATGTTCATATTTTGGGTCTTTGAACCACTATTCCATACTACAATGTTAAGCTTTGATATGACATTTTATGATTATTCAGTTTTGAAGGGTTATGAACATATGATACCTATGTGTTTTACAAGATTTCAGATTTTCAAGTAATAAGTCAGTTAAGCCATGAATATTATTATTATACTAAGATATTTATGATTATGATGAGCACTATCAAATATAATCTTCAGTTAAACTTAGTTCAGTTCAGTACCATTGTTAGTTTATTTGGGAGTTATATTTAGCACTGAGCGAACCCATGGATAGGGGATCACCTGCTAGTAGAGGGTGTGACCTTTAGTAGAAGTCCCTGAGTTCCAGAACTATGTAGCCAGCTTAGGTTTGAGATGTCTTCTTTCCAGTTGAGGGTTGATGCATATCTCATGGGAGCACCTGCCAATAGAGGGTAGCTCCCTAGTCCTTTGGGACACTAGTTTAGTAGATCCACACAGCCAGTGTTAGTAACCGTGGCACTGTATTGACGCATTTCCAACTTGACCTCGATTAGCTCAGATTTAGGCTATGTCAGTTACATGATGCCTCCCACAACCTCAACCAGTATTTAGTATGTCTCAACTCAGGTTTGTTTGACCAAAGCATATGAATTTTTAGTTATTCAATTATACAAAATTCAGTCTTTCAAAATACAGATTATCTTAGAAATATGTTTATGCTTGGTCTTTCATTCTCAGATATTACATGTTCTTGCATTCATGCTCAATTATCTCATGCATTTTAGTTAGTCCTTATCTTATATACCAATACATTCAAAGTACTAATCGTATAATTTTCTTTATGCTATGTTGTATTATAACATAGGTTAGGATGCTCAGTTTCCCCGTCGTTCTTAGACAACTTAGTGTTACCTAGCAGTAGTAGTGGTGAGTCCTCATCCATTGAGGGCATGATATGCTAGTTATTTTAATATTTCTATATGTTCAATCAGTCGGAGTTAGTTGGGGGTTAGTCCCATCAACTCCTCATATTGTTAAGAGGCTTTCAGATAATTAGTTAGATAGTCAGTCAGTTCTTTTAGTTTTTATCAATTATTTTAGACAGATAGTTTAGTTTCCAGTTTTTTTATTAGATACTTCAGACATGTCTTTGCTACATATTTTAGTATTCAGATTTAAAGTATCTTATCATCTTATCTTCTATACATGCATTGTATTACTATATTACTCAGCGCTCATAGTAGGTATCAACTTATGGGTTAGCTTGTGGTCACTTGTGGACGTAAACACCATTGTCTCGACTAGGGGGTAGCCTCAGGTCATGACAGTGATGGAGAGAAGTTATGAGACTAGATTGGTATTTTATATTATATTGTATATGGATTAAGAAACCCTCCATGGGTCCTACCCCAGGAGAAGAACTCGGTAGCTGTATACAGAGGTTCTTCGACAACCTTGTGCATCACATCATCATAATCATCTTCTTTTTCATTTCATCTTACACATTGTGAATATTCTGTGTTGTATTTTAATTCTTTATTTGATATCAATCTATTTGTGCCTCTTTCTTGTTCTTATATTTTATATATGAGCATATTGTAGTACTATTAGTGGAGATAGTATGGACTACTAGTTGAGATATTTTCTGATTACAGGTGATGTACCTATAGTGTGTATTTTACATACTTTATTTTCTACTTTGCTCAGTCAGCCTATGATAGATACTGAGTACAAGTGGACCATACTCACCCCTACTGTGCTTTTTAGTATAGATCCTGGTATGAGTGTGACATACCATAGTTGATTCAGGTAGTGTTTGGAATATTATTGAGTTAATGATTGGTCTGTGCTTCCAATTTTGATCTTTGACTTTCTCTTATTTAGATCATGTCTTTTTTTAGAGACAACATGTTCTTTTAGACCATTCAGTTGTATCTTTTAACATTCAAGATGTACTAAGTTGGTTCTTACAATGTGACATCAGATTTTTGGGGAGATTCATGGTATTATTGTTATGTATTTTTTGCTATTATTGTTTATGTAGGGTTTGACTTTATACTAGAAGCCTTACCTTAGGATTTGGTATTGGTTTTCCCTTCCATATTAGTTTGGGTGATAGGACTACTTGTCAAGGCTTGCCACGACAAGTTCCATTATCACCCTTAGTTTTTGGGTCATGAAAAATTAATATCTGAGCAACCAGGTTCACCTGGTCTTATTAGTGTAAGAATAAAGTGTCAAGTAGAGTATTGTGGATCGGTACATAGATATTTACTTCTATTTGTTACTTATCATGCATATTCTTTCTTACCATGTGTTCTAAATCATATTTCACTATTTTCTTCATGGATGGTTAGGACTAGATCTCGTGAGGTAAGAGATGTGGAGTCATCATCCAAGGAGAAATCACAGTTTAGAAGAAAAATCATGAGTTAAGGATGGGTACGAAGTAGTAGATGGGCATGAGGATCTTCCCCATCCAAAGGTTGTACTAGGGAGCTCTTCCCTAAGATTTAGGTTGAGAATGCTAGAGAGATATGAGGCCTACTTCAATTCCACAAAGTTTTTCTACCCTGGTCTTGGAGGGTTTATTGACTTATTTGCTGAATTGTTTGGAGGGTGCTCCTTTGCGTGTACCTATTATTCCGCCATCTCTGAGTATTGTACCTCAATGTATACTAAAGTCTGCCTATGATGTTACTTTAGTTTCGAGTATATATCTTTTAGTGGTACCAACATTTGGTTATAATATTCCATAGACTTTGACTGTTATTCCTTCCTCTATGTCAGAATTTGAGTATAGTATTTTAAGATCAGGAGTTCATCCTTCATCTATGTTACCCCCTCTAGTGGGATCTCATCAAGGCAGATTCATTATACCTTTTATTATTGCGAGTATAGTTATGTCTTCTAAGGATCAGAAGAGGTTTAAGAGATTTACTCATTTGGGTCCACCCAGGTTTAGTGGTTTTTGTAGGTGAAGATGCCAATGAGTTCTTGATTGATCTTCATGAGAAATATCATAACATTAGTTTTCTTGTGTCTTACGGGATTGCTTACACTACTTACCAGTTGAGAGATCCATCTAGGTATTGGTGGAGGTCACTTGTTAGTTACAAACATCTTGGTTCTCTAGAGATTGACTTGGGATTAGTTTGTTGAGGCCTTTTTGGACATATTTGTGCCTTACAATTTGAGGGACTAGATGGGAGATGAGTTTGATCACATGAAGCAGGGCTCCATGATTATTGTAGAGTATTAGGAATGTTTCAATGCCTTGTCTAAAAATTCTTGTGCTAGTATTTCCACTAAGTCTACGAAAATTTAGAAGTTCATGAAGGGGTTGGATGTTTTGCTTCATCTTACTACAGCCTAAACAGTAATGTCAAGGTTGCCATTTCAGAGTATATGAGACTATGCTAATATGACTGAGTCTATTCTTCTAGTCTCTTAGTGAGGTGCCAAGAGGGTGCACTGTTAAGGTGAGTCGAGATATCATACTCCTCGAGGCAAAGATTCTAGAGGTTTCCACAGGTATTATGGTAGACCAATGTAGGTAGCCTTGCAGGGTTAAGGTAGTGGATTTTTTGATTCAACAACTTTGGATTATGGTTCTAGCTTAGTCGCACCTCATTCTATTACGTCAGGACACATAGGTTGCTTTGTGTGTGATGATGTTGGCCATTTGGCCAAGGACTATCCCATCGTGTTTTTAGGCTTACTTCTATTTTAATGGTGAGAGGTAGAGGTTCTACTAAAGGTGCTCAAGGTAGAGGTAGTGGTGTCCATGATGGTAGTCGTAGGGAAAATCAATCATGTGGTGGTTGTGGGTAATGCTATGTTGTACCCCAAAAACCATAGGTAGATGATTTAATGTTGTCATCAGAGGTACCATCCATATTTGTTTTTTATTTGTATTTGTGTTTTTTGATCTAGGATTGAGTTTCTCTTACATATTTACATATTTTTCTTTGGGTTTTGATTTTTCTAGTGAGCCTCTTGCCATACCTATCTGTGTATCTACCCCTATAAGAGACTTTTTAGTGGTGGATTAAGTGCACTAATCTTATGTTGTGACCATTACTGGGTGTGAGACTTTGATAGATCTAATTTTCCTAGATATGGTAGATTTTGATATCATCTTAGTTATGGATTTGTTAGATCCTTATCATATTATCCTAGACTATTATGCTAATATCGTGACCTTAGTATCGTTGGGTATGCCGAGGCTAGTTTGGAAAGGTGTGCTTCATTTGGGTCCTAAGAGAGTTATATCTTTCATTTAGGCTTATACTTAGACTGAGAGGGGATTCTTGTCTTAATTGTCCTATATTCATGATACTAGTGTTGCTTTGTCACCTTTATTAGATTTTGTTCATACATGTTATCTGTGAGTTTATGGATGTTTTCCTTGCGGATTTCCACGGTATGCCTTTGGATCATGACATTGAATTTACTATTGATGTTGAGCCAGGCATCAAGCCCATTTTTATTCCTTCTTATCAGATGGCCCTAACAGAGTTCAAGGAATTGAAGGGTCAGTTGTAGAAGTTATTGAATAATTAATTTATCTGACCTAGTGTATCACCTTAGGGTGTGCCCGTCGTGTTTTTAAAGAAAAAAATAGGTCTATGAGCATATGTATTGATTATCGATAGTTGAATAAGGTGACGGTTGAGAATAAGTATCCTCTTTCTTATATTGATGATTTGTTCAATTAGCTTCAAGGTTTTTTGAGTGTTTTCAAAGATTGATTTGAGGTTCGGGTATCTCCAGTTGAGGATTAAAGCTTGGGATATTCTGAAGAAAACTTTTTTGACTAAGTACCGTTATTATGATTTCTTAGTCATGTCTTTTGGATTGATCAACGCCCAATCTGCGTTCATGGAGTTGATGAACTGAGTATTTTAACTGTATCTTGACTCTTTTGTCATTGTATTTATAGATGATATCTTTATTTACTCCAAGAGTGAGGCTGGCCATGAGGAGAATTTATCGATTGTACTCTAGAGACAAAAGGATGAGAAGTTGTATGCTAAGATCTCTAAGTTTGAGTTTTAGATAGAGTCTATTTCTTTCCTGGGTCATGTGGAGACCAAAGATGGTATTATGAATGATTCAGCCAAGATTGCAATAGTTTGTGATTGTGTTAGGCCTATTTCTTTTATTGAGATTTGGAGTTTTGCTGGTTTGGTATGTCACTATCGATGTATTATTGAGGGTTTTTCATTTATTACATCTCTATTAGCCACGTTAACTGAGAAAATGATTTCCTTTCAGTGGTCTGATTCTTGTGAGGTGAGCTTTCAAAAGCTCAAGGATTTGTTTACATCAACTCTAATCTTGACTTTGCCCAAGAAGGGCGTGGGTTTTACCATTTTTTGTGATGCTTCTGGTGTTGGATTAGGTGTTGTGCTGATGAAAGAGGGTAAGGTGATTGCATATGCTTCTCGTCAGTTGAAGCCCTATGAGAAGAATTACCTTACCCATGATTTGGATTTATATGCAGTTGTTTTAGCTTTATAGTAGTGGAGGTACTACCTGTTGTTAGTCCATTGTGAGCTTTTCTAGGATCATCATATCCTTTTATATTTCTTTTCCCAATGAGATCCTAATATGAAACATCATCGTTGTCTCAAGTTGCTTAGAATATGACCTTACTATTCTCTATCATCTGGGCAAGGCTAATGTGGTTACATATTCCTTGAGCCAAAAGTCAACTAGCGTGTGTAGTTTAGCAGATCTTTTAACCCAGGAGACGCCATTGGCCTCAGAGGTTCAATAGGCTTAATATTTTGACACCTTGAATGTATTGCGATTTGTGGAGGCTAGATTTCTTTGTTGGAGCAGATTCAGGCTCATCAATTTAATGATATTAGATCGAGAGTGGTTTGGGATAAGGTGTTGAGTGGCGAGACTAAGGAAGCCTCACTAGATTTAGACGATTTCTTAGGGATTAGAGGTCTAGTTTGGGTGCTGAGAATGGATGATTTGGTGAGATTAATTTTGTAGGGGGATCATTTTTTCAAGTATTCCCTCTATTTGGGAGTGACTAAGATGTATCATCATTTGAGGTACACTACTGGTGAGGTGGTATTACAAAGGATGTTGCACATTTTATAGCTTTTTACCTATGATGTTAGCAAGTGAAGGCCGAGCATTTAAGGTTGGCTGGTTTGGTTTAGAGTTTACCCATTCCCGAGTGGAAATGGGTACGAATCACTAGACTTTGTGATTGGGTTACCTCGTACTTCTTATAGTTTTGATATTGTTTGGGTCATCGTGGATCGATTGACCAAATCTGCTTATTACATTCCAGTTCAGGTTTCTTTCAGTGATGAGAGGTTACCCCATAGTTATATTTGTGAGATTGTTCATCTTTATGGTGTGCCAGTTCTATCATCGCAAATCAAGGTTCAGTGTTCACATCTTACATTTGGAAGACTTTTAAGGAAGAGTTGGGTACTCGGCTTAATCATGTTATAACTTTTCACCCCCAGACCGATAGTCAGTCAGATGGGACTATCAAAGTATTGGAGGATATGCTCCGCACTTTTTTCATGGACTTTGGAGGTTAGTGGAAGCAGTATCTAGCTTTGGGTGAGTTTACGTATAATAATAACTACCATTACAGTATTGAGATGGCTCATTTTGAGGATGTGTATAGTAGGTGTTGTCACTCTCCAATTGGTTGGTTTAAGGTTTTTGAGATTAGACCATAAGGTATGGCCTTGCTTCATGAGTTTTTTGATTGAGTTTGGGTTATTCAAGATAGACTTCGAGCAGCTAAGAGATGGAAGAAGTGCTATGCGGATCGTAGACTTCGTACCTTAGGATTTAGTGTTTGTGACCGAGTCTTCCTTTGTGTGTCTCCCATGAAGGGCTTAATGAGGTTTGGGAAGAGGGGCCTGCTAAGACCAGGTATATTAAACCTGTTAAGATTCTTCAAACAATTGGAGATCTGGCTTATGCGTTTGCATTATCCCTAAATTTATTAATTATTCATCCAGTTTTTTATGTTTTCATGTGTTGGCGTTACATTCTGGATGAGTCCTCATGTCATTCATTTTCGGTGTAGTTAGATGAGAGGTTGTCTTTTGTTGAGGAGCCCATCTCCATGCTAGCAAGGGATGTTAAATGGTTTTGTTATAGATGTATTCCAATGGTTAAGGTCCAGTGGAGACATCGACCTATAGATGAGGCTACTTGGGAGGTTGATTCTAATATGTGTGGTAGTTATCCCAACTTTTCACTGATTCTGGTATTTCCCTTGCATTTAGTTTGACGATGAACTATATTTTTAGTGGTGAATGATGTAATTACTTGATTTTTGGTGATTATTGAAATTATTCATTTCTTATTTGACCATTTGCCACTCCTCATGGCAAATTTTGGTATTTCCTGGGGTGGGGATAATTGGCACTGTTCCAAATGCATTTTGGTATAATTTGTGTGAGTTTGTGGTTAAAAAGTCTTAATAATTGACTTTGATCAATATTTATTGTTCTGTGCGTCAGATGGAAATATGAACTATGCCAACAGATCTGGAATGTTGATTTTAGGTTGATAATATGGTTGATATGGTTTTTTGACTTTTATATATCATTTTGACCCTTGGCTTTTAAAGTTGTGAAACTAGGTCTCCGGGGTCAATTTTGTTAAAATAATGTTTATTACAAAAATTATATTTCCGTTGAGTTTGGAATATTTAATTTTGTCTAGTATCATATCTCATTACATTCTAGGAATTTTGAATGAATCTCGAGGGCTCCATGAAAAACATAAAAATTCCAAGTTTGTTGTTGGATCACTAACTGAGGCAGTCGCTTAAGCCACCAAGAGTCCACTTAAGCGGCTATGTATGAGGTTCCCTATGTCGCTTAAGAGACCAAGGGGTCAGATAAGCGACCATGCTGACAGTAACCAATGCCACTTAAGAGACTATCTGGTCTCTTAAGTGATGATTGTTTAAGTGACCATTTAGTCTCTTAAGTGATCACAAATAGTACAACATATAAGAATGCATTTTTCTCAATGTTTTACCATTTTGACACTTGGAGCTTTGAGTTTTAGTGTTTTTGGGCAATTTTATTTTGTTTTCTAGCTTAAATAAGCTCCAATCTCTATTTTAGCTATTTTTTTTCAAACCGTGCCATTTAAATCTTGTTAAATCTTGATTTCAAAAGTGAAATATAGGGATTTAGGCTCGGAAGGCCTAAATTAGAATGTATTTGATTGAAACCCCAATTTCAACTTGTTTACTCTTGGATTTTCTTTTGTGGGTTCTTTAATTATCGGTAATATATTTATGAACGAAAATTCTAGTTTTACCCTTCTTTTTTGAAAATCCATTTCGGTGTCCGTTTTGACCTCGTTTTGAAAATGGGCAATACGGGTATCGTTGGCTTTCTTTTACCAAATATATTCCATATTTGTACGTTTTAGTTGATTTTGAGGCAATTCATTAGGGGAAGGCTTAGTAATTAGAGCTTTTTGAACCAAAATTCTATCATTCGAGATAGGTTATGGATTAACTTTATTCTGACTGGGTTGAGTAGTTAATATTGATATAAAAGTATGTTATGGGTGCGGGAGTTAATCATTGAAATGACTTTATTATTGTGTTGTGCTCGTGTAGACCTATGTTGTTTTTATTTGGTGGTTTTGAGACATTAGTTTCTATGCGTACCCATGTGGGGTCTTATATGATGTTATTGGCCTGGTGTTTATGTAATTAGTTGTCTACTCTTGGTGGAAAAATGTCTAAGTTAGTAGTTTAGGTTGTATGAAATGGCATATTATTGCATATCTTACTATATTGGTTTAAGGATTGTATTGGATCATGGATGGTTAGCATATTCAGTGGAGTTGTAGCCCACATGGTTTGTTATAGATTGTATTAGATCATGGATGGTTGGCATATTGAGTGGATTTGTGTCTCACATAGTTTGTATATTGTTTGGATTCAAAAATTCTCATTCTGGTCGGTTGTGAACATTACATCCTCATATCATATACATTCATGAAACATTAGTACCACTATGGAAATATTAGCTTTTCTGACAGAAAAATATGACATCTTTAAAACCCCTCTTACTATGTATGTGTCGGAGAGGATTTGTGATATTTGATTAGTATTGGATATTAGATTGTATATGGGTTGAGGATCCCCTCCCCCCCATGGATCCTACCTCAGAAGCACAACTCGGTAGCTGTATACATAGGTTTGTGACAACCTCGTGCATCACATTATCATCATCATAATCTTCATTGCATCTTACAAATTGTGCACATTCTGTGTTGTATTATTGATCTTGATTTGATATCTATCTATTTGTGCTACTTTCTTGTTCTTGTATTTGGTATATGTGTATATTATTGAAATATTGGAGGAGAAGGTGTGGAGAAATACCCTGGGTTTTGGCCCTTAGTAATTTCTTGAGTTTTTAGCTTTCTAATGATCATACAACTCACCACATGAGTCGTATGGTGATGGTAAAGGTCAGCGGCCCATATCATAGGATGTCCAGTATATGGTGGTCAAGCTTTTGTTATGGTTACAATTTGATGGTCTTGAGTCGTATGTTAAGGGTACGGGTGGTATAGTGAAACCATATGTTGTCCAGTGTCTACCATTTTTATACTTAGGGTATGACTTGAAGGGCTACTAATCATACATTATGGGTATGAGTAGGGCAAGGGGAGTCGTATGGTGGATGTCCGACCTTCTGGTGAAGATACGAGTGAAAGGTAACACTCGTATGATATGGGTACGGGTGAGTGGTCCAAACCGTACCCTCCTGGGGTAATTTTTATAGTTTAAGTTAGGGTATTCTGGATATTTCTCCTCTTAACTTCTTTTTACCCCACAACTTAAAACACTTTTGGGACTTTATTTAACCTATTATTCTCAATCAAACACACTCTAAACACTCTCAAATCTCTCTCAATCTTTTGGTTCACGAAAGGGCTAGTGTTCCCTCAAGGTATTCAATTAAGGGATTTTAAGAGTAAATATCTCCATCTTCTTTGGAATCTAAGTCATGTTCATCCTCCCTCATTGTTAGTTGAAACTAAAAGCATGTTTTACTTATTCATGGAATAATTGTGATAGTATTTTGGGGTTTGAAATAAGTTTTTGGGTTTTTGGTTGTTCTTGGTTGGACAATGTTTTTCTATATTTTTTCTTATGGTTTTCATGTTACAAAGTTGGTTTGAATATGTGGTTGCATGGGAATGGTTAATTAGTTCTTAGTTTTGGTTTGTGAAACTGTATACTATCAACATGTTTGTTAAAATACCTATGAGAATGGTTGTCACATAGTTTGACATTTATTGAAATCCTTGCATTGTATAATATGGAAATGGAACTTAAATTTTTTTGGTTGGTTTTAAACAGTTTGGAAAGGACTTGGTGGCTATGTCTTTGGTTTTGAAAGCCCTGTGGGGGTACACGAGAATCCCCCAAGTGATTTTTATAATGATGTCTATAGGGTACATGAGAATCCCCTAAGTGTTGGCTAATGACATTTCTTGCAAGCTATAGTTAGTGTGATGATACCACTTCATAATACCTTGGTAGTTAACTTCTGTAATTGGCGGTTTGGTTATGTGTTAAAGGTTTTAATTTGGCAATTATGGAGGGTTATTATAGATATTCGTGAAGGTGTGAGTCCAATGGAAGGACACTGGAAACTTATGTTTGTCGATATAAGGATTGGGTATGATGACCATATACTTGTGGGGTACACGAGTATCCTCTAAGTTATACTTGTATATATGTATCATGGAGGGCAAAGTATACACGAGAATTCGCAACCCCTATGATCTATCAAGTTCGTACGGCTACATATACTGGGGACCATTTAGGGGGTAACACTGGACCTATATAGCCCGTGGATGGTTGTAGGATTGTCAAGCTACACATCCCAAGTTAAGATTTTAAATGCATGCTAAACCCAACTCCCTTTCTCAACATGGATTATATAAATATATATATATATATACATATATATGTATGTATGAATGTGATTTCACTTGGTTATTTACTTTGGTTTTGAATAATGGCAATATTTTATCCTTATATTTAAGTACATGCTAGCATTGACCTGTTAATTTGTCTTCGGCTGTTGAATCCCCACGCGATACAGAAACCATTCTTATTACTCCTCCTGCTTAGACTGAAATGGTAAGATTCCATATTCCAAAAGACTCAATTTCATACTATTGATATCTTTTCATACTTTTGATTATTTCTTAGACTTTGGTTTTGGTTTTGGTCGGGGGCATATCCCGACTAGATGTTCTTTATATTCGGTTAGAGGCTCTGTGTGACTACTATTGGCATAGGCGGTGTTGGTATTAGTGTCAGCCCTGGCATTGGTATTTGGGATAACACTGGGTTGATATTTTATTGTATTATTGGTTGGTTATGGTTATTGATTCTCTTATTGTCTTTGATTATTTATTGTTCTATCTTGTTACATGTTTGAAATTTATTCAATATTGGTTGCAGGGTGGTTTGGTTGGGTATTGGTGGGTAGTCTTCGGTCCCAGTCGGACTTAGGCACCATAATTGACTAGGCCCTAGTTTGGGTCGTATCAGATTGGTATCAGATCTCTAGGTTCATGGTCGCTTGGGATTCCAGAAAGACGTGTTGAGTAGTGTCTCTTTTAAGGGTGTGTAGCACACCATACTCATAAGGGAGAGGCTATAAGATATTTAGGAATGTTTCTGTTTCTTGTGTTCTATTTTCAAGCTGTAGAGTTTAAGTCATGAAATCTTCTCTAATTGCCATTTGTTCACTTTTTGGATCATACCTCGATGATATGAAGATCACGAAAACTTCTCTGTCCTAATTGGGGTCAATGTTGATGGGACAAACTCTATTCTTGGTATCTATACCTGATTTAGGGGTCCAGTTCCTGATTATCCTTCTAGAGTTCCACCAGTTCCCTTTAGCCTATCTCAAACTCCTCAGGCTGAAGTAATGAAGGTCGAGTTTCATCAGTCCATTCATATATTGGCATATTTGGTAGCTACTCAGTCTAAGCATGGCGTTCCTGTCACTGCATTATTTGATGCCACAAGGGTTTGTCAGTTCATGAGGTTGAATCCTCCGACCTTTACTGGTGTTAAGGTTGAGGAGGATCCTTAATGTTTTTTGGATAAGATGGAAAAGATTTTTTGAGTTATGCATACGACGAACTTGGAGGGCGTGGAGTTTGTCGCCTACCATCTGAAGGATATGGCATACCAATGGTACGAGAAATAGGAACAATCAAGGGGTGACGATGTTGAGTTTTCTCTGGAGGAAGATTTTTGAAATGCCTTTTTGGACCGCTTCTTTCCTCAGGAGTTTAGGGAAGCGAAAGCGGAAGAGTTTGTTAATCTGAAGCAGGGTAAGATGTCTATCAAGAAGTATGCCTTTCAAAAGGCTACGAGACGTTTTAGGAAAAAGTTGTTTCTTCTTTCAGATTCTATTGTGCCTACAGTTGTCCCTTTTATCTAATGATTCGTGCTCTTCTATTTTCAGAAAATGCCTCCTCGAAGAGCGAATGTCCGCAGAAACAATGATGAGCAACCCCCACCTGTTGATCCTTTGAATGAGACAGTGTCCTATGCTGAGTTTAGGGAGGCCTTTCAGGCGTTAGCCCAAGTGGTCACCACAAATTTTCGGGCCAATAACCAGGCCCCAGTTGCTAACCAGCAGGGTGGTGATGTAGCCGCGGCTAGGATTCGTGACTTTATGCGGATGAACCCGCCTGAGCTTTATGGGTCAAAGATAGATGAGGATACTCAGTTGTACTTAGAGGAGGTGAGGAAGATCACAGATGTGATGCATGTTTAAGAGGAAGAAAATGTTGAGTTGGCGTCCTACAGACTGAAGGACATTGCTTATGATTGGGTTGTGTCGTGGAGGAAGGGTATAGGTGAGAATGCCGCTCCTATGACTTGGCAAGTTTCCCAAGATACCTTCTTGGATCAGTTCTTTCCACTTGAGATGAGGGAGGCAAAGATTGAGGAGTTCATGAACTTAAGAAAGGGCTCCATGACTGTTAAGGAGTACTGTTTGAAGTTCAATCAGTTAGCCAAGTACGCTCCTGATTTGATTTCTGACACCCGGGCTAGTATGAGTAAGTTTGTGACCAGTGTTTCTGGGATGGTACTGAAGGAGTGTAGGGCTGTAATATTGCATAAGGATATAGATCTGGCTAGGTTGATGATGCATGCCCAATAGATAGAGGTGGATAAGCTTATAGAAAGAGATAGAATGAGGGGTAGCAAGAGGGCGAGATCTTATTAGCATGAGTTTAGCCGACCTAGGTTCCATGGAAGGAACCGCCCCCAGTTTCATAGACTTTCGTCTATTCCAGTTCCTTCTTTAGCTAGTGCTCCCGCACCTAGAGGTAGGCCGGAGCAAGGGAGAAGGTCTTTCATGTCTGGGCCGCAGAACAGTGTTGGTAACAGGCCCCGTTATCCTTCTTATGCTAAATCTGGTAGGAATCACCTTGGGGAGTGTTTCGGAGATGTGAGGGGTTGTTTTGGTTGTGGCAAGCAGGGACACAGACTTAGTGATTATCCCCATGCTAGACAGGGGAATAAAGATGCCCGACCTCAGGCACAAGCTGCTAGTGCACCAACTCCGGTACTCCATCCCGCGTCTGCTCAGGGCGCTTCTTCTAGCACCGCTGGCGGTCAGCGCTAGAACAGGTTCTATGCTTTGCCAGCCTGTCAGAAGCAAGAGGACTCTCCTGATGTTGTTAGTGGTATGCTTTGTGTATTTTGTCATGATGTTTATGTGTTGTTGGACCCCGGGTCGAATCTCTCTTATGTGACCCCACTCGTGGCTGCGAATTTCAAAATGAGTCCTGAAAAGATTCCTGAGCCTTTCTTAGTTTCTACACCAGTCGGAGAGTCAGTTATTGCAAAGCAAGTGTATAGAAATTGCCCTGTTACTGTGCTTCATAGAGTCATACTTGCAGATTTGATAGAGTTAGACATGATAGATTTTGACCTTATTCTAGGTATGGATTGGCTTCATTCTTGTTATGCATCTATAGATTGTCGTACCCGTGTGGTCAAGTTTCAGTTTCCTGATGAACCCGTGTTTGAGTGGTCCGGGAGTTTGGTATCTCCCAAGAGTCATTTTATCTCCTAGATCAAAGCCAGAAAGGTTATATCCAAAGGTTGCATCTACCACCTAGTTAGGGTCAAGGACACTAAGTCCGAGACTCCAACCATCCAGTCGGTTGATGTTGTTAATGTGTTCCCTGATGTCTTTTTCGAAGATCTCCTAGGGGTACCTCCCAATAGAGAGATAGAGTTCGGAATTGACCTTTTTCCCGACACACAACCTATTTCTATTTCTCCATATCATATGGCACCTACCGAGCTTAAGGAGTTGAAGGAGCAACTTAAAGATCTCTTAGACAAAGGTTTCATTAGACACAGTATTTCTCCTTGGGGCGCACCTGTTTTGTTCGTGCGGAATAAAGATGGATCTCTGCGTATGTGCATTGACTACCGTCAACTGAACAAGGTCACAGTCAAAAATAAGTATCCTCTTCCGAGAAGTGATGACCTGTTTGATCAGTTGCAAGGTGTAAATTATTTTTCCAAGATAGACCTTAGATCTGGATATCATCAACTTAAAGTGAGAAAATTTGATATTCCAAAAACAACCTTCTAAATCCGTTATGGTCACTTTGAGTTTTTAGTCATGTCTTTCGGGATAACCAATGCCCCATCAGCCTTCATGGACCTCATGAATCAAGTGTTCAAGCAATACCTTGATACGTTCGTCATTGTCTTCATAGATGACATCCTTGTGTACTCCTGTGATGAGAATGACCATGCAGCTCATCTTAGAATTGTCTTGCAAGATCTTAGAGATCACCTGTTGTTTGCCAAATTCAGTAAGTGTGAATTTTGGCTAAGGTCTGTAGCCTTCCTGGGTCATGTTGTTTTAGCCGAGGGTATTAGAGTTGATCCTTAAAAGACAGATGCTGTGAGAAACTGGCCTAGACCTATCTCTCCATCTGACATTAGGAGTTTTTTTGGGTCTAGTGGGCTATTACCATTGTTTTGTTAAGTTTTTCTCTTCCATTGTGTCTCTTATGACCCGGTTGACCCAAACGAAGGTTAAATTCCAGTGTTCCGATTCCTGTGAGAAGAGTTTTCAGGAGTTGAAGACTCGACTCACTTCAGCCCCTGTGTTGACTTTACCTGATGGTACTGATGGTTTTGTGGTGTATTGTGATGCCTCTAGAGTTGGTTTGGGTTGTGTTTTGATGCAAAGGGGTAAGGTTATAGCCTATGCCTCTAGAGAGTTGAAGCCACATAAAAAGAACTACCCAACCCATGATCTTGAGTAAGCTGCTGTGGTTTTTGATTTGAAAATTTGGAGACACTATCTTTATGGTGTCCATGTTGATGTGTTTACTAATCATAAAAGCCTTCAGTACGTGTTTACCCAGAAGAAGTTGAATCTTAGGCAGAGAAGGTGGTTAGAGTTGTTGAAAGATTATGATATGAGGGTGTTGTATCACCCGGGCAAGGCCAATGTGGTGGCAGATACCCTTACCCGATTTTCCATGGGTAGTGTTGCGCATATCGAGGAAGGTAAGAGAGAGTTAGCTCATGATGTTCATTGTCTGGCTAGGTTGGGTGTTAGATTGGTTAATTCAGCAGAGGGTTTCAACAGGGTCTTGGCACCCATGTTCTTTTGAGTTCATCTTTTCACCCGCAGACAAATGGTCAGGCTGAGAGGACCATTCAGACCCTAGAGGATATGTTGAGGGCGTGCCCTTTTGATTTCAAAGGTAGTTGAGATGAGCATTTGCCATTGATAGAGTTCTCCTATAAGAATAGTTTTCATGCTAGCATTGAGATGGCACCATTTGAGGCTTTGTATGGTAGGCGGTGTAGATCACCCATAGGTTGGTTTGAAGTGGGTGAAGCTACCACGTGTGGGCCTAATGCAGTGTTCGAAGCTATGGAGAAAGTTAAGTTGATTAGAAAAAGGTTGAAGACCGCTCAGAGTTGTCAAAGGTCTTACACAAATGTGAGGAGGATAGATCTTGAGTTTAAGGTAGGTGATTTGGTGTACTTAAATATTTTACCCATGAAAGGGGTGAAAAGGTTTGGTAGGAAGGGAAAGCTTAGTCCCCATTATATTGACCCGTATAGAGTCTTGAGCCGTGTTGGTAAAATGGCTTATGAGGTTGAGTTGCCCTCGGAGTTGTCCGCCGTTCATCCTATCTTCCATGTATCCATGCTTAAGAAGCATATTGGTGATTCCGTTGTGGTTGATCCTTCAGAGAGTAGTGTTGATATTCAGGATAGCCTTTCCTTCGATGAGATTCCCGTGGAGATCCTAGATTTTCAGATCTATAGACTAAGGAACAAAGAAGTTCCCTTGGTCAAAGTTTTATGGAGGAACCAATCTGTTGAGGGTGCTACTTGGGAGGCAGAAGCAGACATACGAGCCAAATACCCGTACCTCTTTTCCGCAAGTTCAAATCAATCCGAAGGTACCATTCTTCCTTGATTCAACTTTTCTAATATAAAGTTCAGCTATGCATCTATCTTTTTATGAGCTCTTGCGATATCCGGAGTGGTCATGAGTTTAGGAAGATCTTGAACCGTTTAGCAATTGTTTCGGCTGTGTGTACTCAGTTTTTCCTGTATTCCGAGCCTAACTAGCGACATTCGAGGATGAATGTTCCCAAAGGGGAGATATTGTAAGTCCCCGCAAAGTTCCCTCATAGTTTGAGCCGTAGGGCATGTCGAGTGAGGTGTGATTCCGACCCTAAAATATTGAGAAGTTTCTTCCTATGTAAGTAATGTGTTAACCATATAGAATTTCCCTAATTTCTACTTTTTGTAACATGGGAAATCTGATAAGCTTTCCATCGATATAAGATTTACCCAAATCCAATACTCGGGTAAGAAGTTGTGGCTAATTTAAGCCTTAGTCATAAAACTGCATTATTTAACTGCCTAGCGCATCGCGGAGAGGGTTAATTTGGCAATTGTCTATTTCTAGTGGAACCCCGTGATAGTGGAATGTCGCGGAGGAGTCCTAGGTCCCAACCAGTGGGAAAACACGATGGCTCCGCGTCGCGGAGGCTGCCAATTTCCCAATTGTTAAATTCTAGTGAGCCACCGCGATAAGTGGCGCGTCGCGGAGGTCAATGAAATCGGCTTCCAGTTCAATTTTTCCAGTTTTTCATGGATGTTTAAAAGGTCACTTTTGACCTTTTACAAGCCTATAAAATCGTGGAAACACTAAATCAAAGCCATTTACAAGCATCTTATGAAGTTTTTCTCAAGTTTTCTCTCAACATAAACCCTAAGTATCCAAAACCTCTTTCAAGAATCTCAAGAATCCACCATGGATTTCCTAAATTGAGTCAAGATTCAAGGTTCCCAAGTCAAGGACCTCAAGAGCCCTTATTCTAGAGCACGAATAGAGTTTCAAAAGTGAGAGTTCATCAAAATCTTCTAATTCAAGGTATGTGGGGTTTTTGAACAAGGGTAACCTTTTCACCCTTGTTCCCAAAAGGCTATTTACATCATGAAATTCTTGAAATATATGAGGTTTTTTACATGAATTTGAATTGATTTTTTCACCCATTATTACTGAATGCATTATACTGA
Source organism: Capsicum pubescens (assembly GCA_030864215.1). Classification (NCBI taxonomy): domain Eukaryota; kingdom Viridiplantae; phylum Streptophyta; class Magnoliopsida; order Solanales; family Solanaceae; genus Capsicum; species Capsicum pubescens. The sequence continues at coordinate 232,513,274 of CM061548.1, read as the reverse complement.
TATTTCCCATGAATTAAGAGTCAAATGGCATGATTTCTACATGTTTTCTTGAGAATTTACATCTGGGTATAAACCCCATGATTTTACTCCTTGATAAGCTAATATTTGCATTATTGAGATATTAAAGCATATGGCTATATTGAGATTTTGAGGTAACTTGCTGAAATTCCCAGATTTCCACATGATTTATGAATCTATATGCTATATATTATGCTTTTGATAAGCTTTAACTTGAGATTGAATAATGGGTTAGTAAGCCCTATTTGAGACTAGTAAAATTATGAACTCTTGTGCTATGAGCACCCATGTTTTGAGTATTTTGAGATGATTGAGAAATGAATTGACCTACTGGTCCTTGAGCTTTGAAATCCACTTCACTATATTATCGATTTGATTGTTGGGTTCGTGGTGAACCATGTGATTATTCTAAAAGTGTATTTTTTATGAGATGAGCGCAGATAATGTAAATGGAGTAGTATTTAGCACCGAGTGAGTAAGTTACTACGGTTTCTAACCCCAAAACTATGTGCCACCGTAGGTTGGGCCTGAGGCTGAGTTTATGATGATTATGATTGGGCTCGAGGCCGAGTTGTGTTTAGTGATCACTAGACCTAGCTTATACTCCCTGGAAAGAGTATGACGCTCCTCCCCAACGTGGGGTCTCTTCCTTAGGAGGATAAAACGTTGGACTCTATGTAGCTTGCATCGTTTATGTCAGTTACGAGAATCTCCCTTGACATTTAGACTTCGAGATCAAATACTTATTTTCCTTCCCTATAAGATATTTCCCTAAATGGTTGAATTGCAAAGATGTTTCCCCAACTAAAGTATTTTCTTAATGTGAGTTATTTCCTAAATGAAAGCATCTTCCATTGTTATAGTACTTTTTATAAAGCCTTGAGATAAGTTGTTTCCATAAACTAGAATGCCCTTCCATTTGAGATGGAGTGATTTCCCTAAAGCTTGAGATAAGATATTTTCCTAAAGTGATGAAATGCCTTCAAGTATGTTTTCAAGTTATATGATTCTGAATTCCAAGAATATGAGTTCTAAATAGTTATGAAATGTTGAGCATTGAAGAAGTTTTACACTCCATGAGACTTATGCATGAGTTGAAAATATTGTTTAAAGTCCCTTAGCCTTTAGGTATTGAGAACAAGAGAAGATTTTGAATTTTGAGATTAAACAATGATGACTCACGAGATTTGTGTTACATGCTCCATTCTACATGACTTATGAGCTTTATATTTTATACTTGTTCAAGCCATGTGAGTCGTCTCATAATGCATACATGATTTGATTAAAGAAGATTGTTACTATTTTATTCATATGTATTCACCCCCGCATACTCATTACATTCCAAGTACTGATCCATATATATGTCTATGTGCTACATTGCGTCATAATGTAGGTTCAGGTGCTCAGTCCCAGCCTCGGCCATGATTCTTCGAGTACTTTTCCTACATTTTCTACACTGGTGAGTCCTCATGATTCGAGGACCGATCTTCATATATTTACCGTACTTGAGAGATTATGTTTTATCTTCAGTTCATTTCGAGTCAGTTGGGGACTTGTCCCAACATCTCTCTAGATTTTGATTTGTAGAGACTTGTCAGACTAGTGTCAGACTTGTGATGTGTCGAGGGTTCGATATTGTGGTTTTGTTGAGATTTTTCTATATTGTGGTCTTATGGACCGAGTATCTTTTCCATATTTCCTTTCATGTGATATGACTATGCTAGTGTTGAGTCCATTCTTATCTTGAATTGAGTGTCTTTGGTGGAAACTGTATCTAAGGGTTAGATTGGGGATACTCGTAGCCTTAGGCACTGTGTAACGTCCCGGGAGACGATTTTGGGTCGTTACATGTATAATATGGTAATAGAACTTAAATTGGTTTTCTTTGTTTTAAACGGTTTTGAAAGGCCTTGGTGGACATGGATTTGGTTTTGAAAACCTTGTGGGGTACACGGGAATCCCCCAAGTGATTTTTATAATAAAGTTTATGGGGTACATGAGAATCCCCTAAGTGTTGGCTAATGACATTGCTTCCAAGATATAGTTGGTATGACAATACCACTTCATAATGCCTTGGTAGTTAACTTCTGGAATTGGAGGTTTGGTTATATGATAAAGGTTTTAATTGGGCAATAATGACGAGTTTTGATAGCTAACCTTGAAGGTGTAAGTCCAACAGACGGACACTGGAAACTCATATTTGCCGACATGAGGGTTGGTCATGGTGACCATATACTTGTGGGGTACAAGGGAAAATCCCCTAAGTTATACTTGTATATATGTATCATGGAAGACGAAGAGTACATAAGAATCCTCGGCCCCTAAATATCTCCAGTTCATGTAGCTACACGCACTGGGGCCCGTTCAGGGGGTAACACAGGACCCATATAGCCCTGGGTGATTTTAGGACAGTCAAGCTACACAACCCAGGTTATGATTTAAATGCATACTTAACCCAACTCCCTTTCCCAGCATGGAATATATATATATGTATGAATGTGATTTCACTTGGTTATTTGCTTTGATTTTGAATAATGGCATTATTTTATCCTTATACCTGAGTACATGCTAGCGTTCACCTGTTAACCCATCTTCGAACATTGTATCTCCACGCGATGTAGGAACCGGACATACTACTCCCACTTCTTAGTGATTGGATTTGGGGACAACATTTGTGTCAGAATGAAGTGGTGAGCTTTGATATTCCGAAAGACTCCATTTCATACTATGGATATATTTTCATACTTTTGTTTATTTCTTGAAATTTGGTTTTGACTATGGTTGGGGGCATGTACTGATTGAATGTTCTTTATATTCGGGTAGAGGCTTTGTGTGACTACTATGGGCATGGGCAATGTTGGTATTGGAGTCATCCTTGGCATTGGTATTGGTATTGGTACTGAAACCAGTTGGATATTTGGTTAGATTATTAGTTGGTTATGGCTATGGATTCTGTTATTGTCTTGGAGTATTTATTGTTCTATCTTTGTATATGTTCGGAATTCACCTTGGAATTGTTTGCAGGGCGGTTATGGTTAGGTATTGGGGGTGGTGTCCAGTCTCGATTGAACTTGAGGAATCCGACACGACTAGGCCCTGGTTTGGGTCATGTCATATTGGCTACCATTTGGGATATTTTATAATTACAAATGGTGTGCCCATAGTTTGTATTATATATACTTATTTTCTACTTTGCTTAGTAGGCCTATGATACCTACTGAGTACAAGTGTACCGTACTTACCCCTACTGCCTCTTTTGGTACAGATCCAGGTATGAGTGCACCGCATGGTAGCTTATTTAGGGGTTGTTTGGAGTATTTTCGAGGTAGCGGTTTGTCTATCCTTCCAAAGTTGATCTACTACCTTCTCTTGTTTAGTTCATGTCTTGTCTTTGTATTTTAGAGACAAATTATGTTTTTTTGGACTATCAGTTTTATCTTTTGACATTCGAGATGTACTTAGTTGGTTCTTACACTGTGATACCAGATTTTGGGGAGATTTATGGTATTATTATTGTGTATTTTTCAACTATTATTGTATATGTGGGTTCCACTTCGTTCTAGAAGCCTTATATTGGGTTTTGGTATTGTTTTTCCCTATCCATATAAGTTTGGAAGATAGGCTTACTTGTAAAGGCTTGGTTTTTCACGACTCGATTTACGAGCCATGATGACACCTACCACAACCTTCCAATAGGTAAGCCAATACCCTAACTCGAAGCTAATGCAATGGGTTAATTCGGTAAGAAATGCCCAACATAGGCAAAATTTAAGGACATCCATTATGAACATAAGGGTTTCTAAATAGAATAAACAGTCAACAAGATACCAATCCCAAAACCTAGTAGAGTTAGTACAAGAGCAACTCATAGTATCAATATAACTCTAAGTCTAGAATAGTCAATACATTTGTCTCGAATACTAAAGAATGAATACAAGAGATAGAAGGAAATTAGGTGACTCAAACTCCAAGAGCTCACCCTATCTCCAAAATTCAATCACCATACCAACCACTACCAACGACGACAACTAATAATCAGTCTGCACCAAAAAGGTACAGAAGTATAGTATGAGAACCAAAACAATGGGAACTCAGTAGGCATCATCGATAGACTAAGATATATCATGATATAATAGTATGTGAACCAAAACAATGGGTACTCAGAAGGCATCATCAACTGTCTGAGATAAATCATGATATAAGAATGATAAAGTGAAAGATAATTATAACTAAATGAAGATACAGAATTGAACCTGAATCATCTCCATCTTTATTGCATATAATAAGTAAGCAAACCGAAATAATAGTGTAATAAAAGTCATCAACACGTACCAATATCGTTGTACATAATAAGCATTAAATATCAGAAAAACATTATAACATAAGCCATCAACACATTCCAAGACCGCCATGTATAAGAAATAAATAATTCCGGATCATAACGTAACACAAGTACAGTTACAAGCAAATACAAGTAAATAGTTGGCGCCCATACACAAACAAGTGCATAAAGTAAAGAACTCATCACGGTGACCCATGCCACCAGAAAGTACACCCAAGATAAACATAGAGGAATCAAATCAACAATATATCCAAACTTCCTCATTATCTATTGTTTTTCTCAATTTTCATTAAACGGATATTTCCAACATTCATAATCATCATCAATAATCGCAAGGGAATAACATATACCAATATACTCATAACCATAACCATATCATCATATAGGTATCTAAGCTATATCATGATATAATAGTATGTGAACCAAAACAACGGGTACTCGAAGGCATCATCAACCGACTGAGCTAAATCATGATATAAGAATGATAAAGTGAAAGATAATTATAACTAAATGAAGATATAGAATTGAACCTGAATCATCTCCATCTTTATTGCATATAATAAGTAAGCAAATCAAAATAATAGTGTAATAAAAGGCATCAACACGTACCAATATCGTTATACATAATAAGCATTAAATATCAGAAAAACATTATAACATAATCCATCAACACATGACAAGACCGCCATGTATAAGAAATAAATGATTACTAATCATAACGTAACACAAGTACAATTACAAGAAAATACAAGTAAATAGTTGGCGCCCATATACAAACGAGTGCATAAAGTAAAGAACTCATCACGGTGACCCATACCACCAGAAAGTACACCCAAGATAAACATAGAGGAATCCAATCAACAATATATCCAAAATTCCTCATTATCCATTATTTTTCTCAATTTTCATTAAACGGCTATTTCCAACATTCACAATCATCATTAATAATCGTAAAGGAATAACATATACCAATATACTCATAACCATAACCATATCATCATATAGGCATCTACTTTGTTAATACACCCTATTCACACATTATTAGCTAGCCAATGCTTAAGACCCAACCAATTACTCACTAGTCATCAAATGACCTCTAATTATTATCTATTCACTATTCATCACATAATCACTATTCATGGTTAAATGTCTAACCATTATTCACTAACTAGCCAATATCTAACATCTAGTTATGATTCACCACTAAACTATTTTCTCTAATTAACCAATATTTATTTCTAGCCATCACAATTCCACTAGCCTCCATTTAACAAAAGTCCAACAATCACCATTTTTGCATTATCCATCTATCATCTAACATCCTTTATTATCAAGCATCATTAATCCACATATCCCCGCTTAACAACTAGTCACCATCATAAACTTAGTCATCAATAGCAACAAATCACCACCATTGTTAAAACCATTATCACTAACCTCCATAATAAGTTTAACATCACTACTAATAACCATTAATGCCACTAGTCCTCTTTATCACAAAGGTACACTAATCCATTAGTTACTATTGGGAACTTAAGCAATATCCACCACTAAGGATCTCTCATCCTTAAATAAACAACTATACAACTTTATACCTTGACTCATTAGAAGACTTTGACCAACATCATTAATATCAATATTATACCCAACAACAGAAGAGCATAAATAAACACATAATTTCCATATATAGGGCTAATCGGATTCAAATCAGTTGATGTACACATAAGAACATCAATAATCAAAATCCGGCTTTGCTGGGCATCACCATGACAACATAGTTTCCTCCGGCCTTGTCGGGTAACAATGTAACATCATAATATCCTCTGATCGAACCGAGTATCAACATATCATCATAATATCCTCCAACTGCACCGGGTATCATCATATCATAACAGTATCATTCGGCCACACCAGGTATCATTATATCATCATAATATCATCCGGCCATGCTAGGTATATCATATCATCACAATATCATCCAGACTCATGGGTATCATCATATCATCACAATATTCTTCGGCCGCACTGGGTATCATAATATCATCACAATATCCTACGGCCTTGCCAAGTATCAACATAACATTATAATATCCTATGACCTTATCGGGTATCATCATAATATTAATATTCACAATAAACAAATTTATATTATTAATAAAATACAAGCCCCATGAGGGCTAAAGTAAATGACAAGGACCATGAGGGATAAATTAAATAACAATCCTCATAAGGAATAAAGTAAATGACAAGCCCCATGAGGGCTAAAGTAAATAGATATAAAGGAAAAACGAAGAAAAGCAAACCTCCATAATCCAACATTCATTGACAATGTCACTTTATCAATATAAATGTATATGTAACATGAATAACATAAAATATCATCGGCTTTCCCCTTGAAAATTATATATTTAATACCAATATCTTTCCTCCATCCCATACCGGAGAGATGGGTATATAGATATGTATAGAATATCATTACTATAGTCAATAAGTATGTCTTCTAGCACTATTAACATCATCATTTCTAATATCGATAATAAAGAAGATTTCTAATATAGTTCTTAGTGTTATTATTAAGCATGATCATAACTTGGACAATAGCATAGATAACGGCCCGAACACTAGCCTAATCAATGTCTTAATCAAAATTATAATTAAGGACTGATCATTACATAATCCATAATATAGTCATTTGATCCATAGGCATAACCATACGCGATACCATGAACAATGCCCTATTAGTTGCATATTCATTGGCCTAATATTAGCCTAAAGATAATTTATCATTAGTATGAGCAATAGCTAAGGAATGACATGATCTATAGCTTATTCATAGCATGGCCATCAACATCATTTATGGCTTAGGCCATATTATTGTCAAGGGCTCATTTAATAACATGTCCATTAGCCAAAACAATGGTTAATCACAATAACATAATTAATAACTTGACATAAGTTTTAGACAATAAGTCATACAAAGGCATAATCACTTGGGCATCATTCTCAATGCCATTCCACATGACCAACAAACACCAAGAATCATCAATATTACCTAAAAAAGGCACTCTCTAGTCAATACTAAGCATAACGGTTCAAGGGAACTAATCCTCAATCTTACCTTAAAGTGGGTCAACTAGCCCACTTCTAAATCCCCAAAAGGCATTTTAAGTTATTTTATATCCCGTACTAGGCTAAGGTATCTAAATAAACTCTTAGATGTATAGCAAGACACTATAATCCCTACGGTAGATATTCTACTCAAGCATTTTTACTAAGTCCAATAGAACTAAGGCAACCTTCTTTAGTATAAGCAACTAAGGCCAATTTTACTCAAAGTATGAGCAAATAGAGCATTTCACTTAAGTTTGGGTATTCTAAGGCATACTCAAGCTAAACATGAGTAATGAAGTCTATTCTACCTACGATTCAGGGAAATAAGTCAAGATTTTCAACTCTAAGATTCACATAGCCTAATTAGTCAAACTAACCAAAGTCGTGTATCTCCTCAATCCAATAAGTAAAAAACACCCCAGTCTAACAAGATATCACAATTATACTATAATATAACTCAATCTAACAAGGAGTAAGCCTAGCCAACCTCAAATTCAAAGATTTCTCAACAATCTGCTAAACCTTTGCTTTTCCTATTTGAGAAGTTCTTCAATGTACCAAGATATCAAATACACAATCTACACATCATTACAAGAACATTGATACCCATATTGCACCATTGTGCTTTGGGTAAAAAAATAACATAAAAAACCCCAAGTGGGTCTCTTGTATGGAAAACACGTTTCCGAGATCAATCTAATGTTCACAAATCATTGGGGAGTCATAACGTTCAAGAAACTAGATGAAAACCAAGCTTATTTGGGCTAAAATCAAACCCTTAAGCTATTTGGATTTTTGGTCAAATAATCAAGAAATTTAAACATGAAATGAAAGAATTCATACCTCAAAGCCATTGTTAATCACAAAAATATATGTTAATCAAGCTTCTAAGTTGCATCCAAGACTTAATTTATGGTTGGCACACTATTTTAGGGTTCCTTGATCTCAACGATGAGCGAAAATGTCCAAAAATTTGACCCAATTATTCCTTTTATAGCCACCACAGATAATTAGGTGTGGTGATCGCCATCAATGAATGAAGATCATGCAAGGGTGATCATGGACCCTCTTATGGTGATCATCATATCATGATTTCCTTTTTTGTTATTGTGCACCTCTCAATACCAAAAACTTGAGAAATTTCTAAGTATTCCAATGATTCCTCGGGATTCATTCAAAATTTGATATAGGCAAATGAACTATGTAAGAATACGAATTTTGACATTTTGAATGTGATGCAAAAGTAAGATTTTCCATTCGAGATTGTTTTGACCAAATTTGGATCCCACACCCAATCTTTGATATTTTAATTTTTTAACCAATAAGTCAAAATAAGCTCGGGTGTGGTAGGACCCAAACCAAAGGTCTGCCTAGTCTAAAATTGATATCTCGAAGCTGCTGGCACAGTCGGAATTTGCATCTTAGATCATTTTACTGAAGTTTTATCTTGATGGCCATTTGAAACCCGCATAGACTTCTAAATAGAAAAGTGTCTCTAAAACCAAACGAACTTCCTAGTACCCAAAATTTAAGTTCCAACAAATCATTAATGACTTGGGGATTCTATGGAATGGCTCTAACAATGAAAATAAGTAGGCACATGGAAAATGACCCGAGGGTCATTACATGCCATGACAAGTGTCATTATGACCCTTAGTTTTTGGGTTGTGACATAATTATGTTTATTCTCAATTCCTAGAATAAGTTAATACCTTACTTAGTAGTATGAATCATACTCCATGGCTTCATAAATTCCAATCTGATGCCATAAACTCATAACTCATACACTTAAGTTTTACAGCCCTCTCAGTTCTAGTTACTTATGATACCTATGTAATGATTAGTGAGATCACACTAGGCCATATATGCTCTCGGATAAGATCATATTCACAAGTTTTTTCATATGATATCTTACTCCCTGCCTCAGTTAAGTGTCAAAATTAAGAAAATCCTTGGGTTAGTATTTCTCTTATTTTAGATACTTATGTTATTATTCTTTAGTGACCTTTCTCATGGTTTAATGATGATGTTGATTGTAGGTGATTCATAAGCTTGGATGACTTGTAGATATACCTATGGGTAATGACTTATTGCGCTTAATAAATCTTTGATTAGATCTTAAGGTTGAGCGTTAGAGGCATAAAGAAGAAATATATTTTTAATTTACACCCTAGAGGTTATAGAATATATATTCCCATAGCTAAGACCAGTGTAGTCCTTTTAGTGGTAAAGCTTTGCATCTTTGGGTTTTTAATAGAGTGAGAGTGTTAAGATAGACTAGACATAGCTTTCAGGAGCCATATATCGTGTACCCCTAAGAGCATCAGAAGTTTCGGCTAGTTTAATATGGCATATCCATAAGAAGGAGTATGGTTGAGAAATATTGCCAAGTCGAAAGGTTATCAATCACATTGCTTAAATTATATTTGTCACATCCTTACTTTCAGCCTAAGGTACTCTTGTTTCATGATAAATTGTTTTATACCAAAGGTGTCTTATGTTTAGCATAAGTCATTCCTATTCTATAATATCAAATTAGAAGACTAGAATGCTTAGACCATGTTACAATCCTTATACAAATATCTCACTTAGATCATTACTGAAATTTCTCCCTCCTTACTATTATAAGAACCTTTAATAAAGAACATTTAAGGTAATATATATTACTTTCTTTGTGATAATCAGAAATTTTATGTCGTTACCTGTCACTTTATAGTTCTATATATTCATTCATGCCAGGACGGCTTCAGTTGAGTTATAAACTCTCCATATAAGTCAGTTTGTACAGCCAATAATTCATCTCAAAGATAAGACAGGGAGTTTCATTAGTTGCCCAACTTTTCTTTTAGTCGTACTATCTTAATTTTTCATGTATATGCATATTCGATGAGGATCTTTATTTTTATTCATGTTATGTGTAAATTTAGATAAGTCCTTACCCCAGTCTAAATAAGTCACAACCATGGCAGTTATCTAGATTCATAAATTAGTATTGTGTTAGTTATCCAGCTTCAAAAGTCAGGCAGGCAGTACTTGTAAGTTCCCTCATTTTTAGACCATTCCAGGTTTCAGTTGGAGAATCAGTCATTACGCCATTATTCAACTCTTAGAATTCAGTGTTAGGGATTAAACCTCTATCATCATACAATTATTCATCTCTAAGAATTGTAAAGAGTTGAGTAATAAAGATTAATGACCTGAGTTAACAAGCCATCAACTGTTGATGACCCATCAACTAAAGTAGTCAGCCTTAACTAGTAAAAATAAAAAATAATTCAGAGATTGATGACCTAAATTGATGAGCCATCAATGAGTTGGTGGGTCGTCGACCAAGTCTTCAGATAGAAATGTTTTACATGCTAAAGCATTTTCTAAGGGTTTTTTGGTCTTTTCCCACTCTTTAAAGATAAAAACTATGTCATTTAAGCTATCCTAAGGCTGAATATAATGACCAAACTACTCGTAATCCGTCAATTACTTCACAACACACAAATTTAACTATGGAAACATTAGAAACATGTGACCTTTCTTTATCAAATAATAAATTAGAGTTCTTTATCTTCAATATCAAATCCTCCCGATCTTATTTCAAGAATCAAAAGTAACCAGGTATGTGGGTATTCAATAAGGATCTTCTTCATCCTCATGCCCAATTTATGATTTTTCATTCATGAATTCTATGATTCCCACGAACTAAGGTTTTTACCCTATTAGAATTCCAAGCTTAAATTCAATTCTTCGTGATATATTTTTCATTAATGAGCATGTTTCATGATTATTTATGATTTCTTATGGCCAAATTAAAGAATTTACATTATTCTCATGTCCATACATAATTTACATAATATTAATTAAGCTTTCAAGCATATGATCAAGCTATGTATGATGTATCAGTTTTTAAGATAATTAAAGCATTATTTATCATGATTTAAGAGATTTTAGTCTATATTGGTTTTACATGACATATTTTTCATGAAATTCATTTTCTTTAAGACTTGTCATTTTATGGTTTCCCAGTATATTGATATTTTGTATTTTTGATGTGTTATGAGATTTCACATTTCCTTCAAATAATAAAATTTATCAAGATAGTTTCATTCTTTAGAGATGGTGGGTTATGAATACCAGATGATTTAGAATATCATGCATTGCCAGTTGAACACCTAGTCCTTCAGTTTTCATGATTTAGAATACTTTCAGATAAAATACTTAAATTTTAATTTCAAAATAATAGTCTCATTAAGTATTTTAGTAAATCAGTTTACTTTCAGTTGGAAGTAGTACTTAGCAATGAGATAAAACGGGTTCAGACCATGTCCCAAACTACGTGCCATTGTAGGTTAAAGGGGTCCTCACCAGTTTAGAGTGTATCCCCTAACCAAAATAGACTCATGATTGAATTCATGCTAATCACATTTTGTACCCTTACCAATATATAAAACACCCTCCTAACTTGGGTTTCAACTTAGATTCCATGTAGCTCACATGGTTTATGCTGGTTATAGAAAGCTCCCATAATTTCAGACTCAATAGTTGTACATGACTCTCAATTCAATTTTATGACACGACCTAAATAAGGGCCTAGTCATTTTGGAAGCCTCAAGCCCATTCGGGACCAAAGACCATCCCCAATTCCCAACCATAACCACCCACACCCGATGTCCGATGAATTCTAATTATATAACATAACAAGACAAATCAATCATAAATCAAATACAGTCAAGCAGTGTAAGCCCCAATACCAATTCCAATGCCAAGGATGACACCAATACCGACACCGCCCATGCCAACTCATAATAGTCTTACAAATCCTCTATCCAAAATAAAAAAAACATCTGGTCGGGACATGCCCTTGACTATAGCAAAAAACCAAAGTATAAGAAATAAACAAATCATGTAGAGAAGTCCATAACATGAAATGGAGCCTTTCGGAGTATGAAAGCTCACCACTTCAATCCGACAAACAATATTGTCCCCAAATCCAAGTTACTGAGTAGGAGTAGTATGGCCAGTTCCTGCACTGTATGAGGATACAACACCTGAAGACGGGTTAGTAGGTGAGTGCTAGCATGTACTCAAGAGTAAGGATAAAATAATCCCAATATTTAAAACCAAGTAAATAACCATATGCAATCACTTCCATACATATATATGTAATCCTTGTCGGGAAAGGGAGAAGGTTTAGAATGACTTTAAAATCGTTAACTTGGGTCTGTGTAGGTTTACCATCATAATCCACCCACGGGCTATATGTGTCCAGTGTTACCCCCTAAACGAGCCCTAATGCATGTAGCTGCACAAACCAAAGATATTGTAGGGGCTGGGGATTCCCGTGTACCCTTCGTCCTCCATGATATATATATGCAAGTTCAACTTAGGGAATTTTTGGGTATCCCACAAGTGTAAAGTTGCCATGACCAACCCTCATGTCGGCAAACATGATTTTCCAGTGTCCGTCTATCGGACTCACACCTTTATGGTAAGCTATCACAACCTGCTATTATTGTCAAATAAAAACCATTAGAAGACAACCAAACCACCAATTCCACGTGTTAATTACCAAGGCATTATGTAGGGGTATCATCATGCTGACTATAGCTTGCAAGCAATATCATTAGCCAACACTTAGGGGATCAATATGTATCCCACATGATTACCAATTAAACCAAAACCATGGTGACCAAGGCCTTTCCAAATCATTTAAAACCAACCAAACCAATTTAAGTTCCATTACCAGATTATGCAATGCAATAGTTTTAATAAAAAACAAACTATTTTACAAAGCCATTCTTATAGGCATTTTAACAAATATGTTGAGAGCATATAGTTTCTAAAACCAAAATAAAGTACCAATTGACCATTCCCATGAAACCACATGTTCAAACAACAAATATAATAACAAAAACCATTATTAAAGAATGAGAAAACAATATCCAACCATTTACAACTAAAATCCCCAATATACAATTCAAAACCAAACAATACCGTCAATTAAATCATAAAAATTATTTATTAAAACATGAATTTAGTTGAACTAATAATGAGTGAGGAGTAAAATGCCTTAGATACCAAAGAAGACGGAGATAAACCATCCATAAGAGGATTAATTGACAACCGTGAAAGAAACCTTAGCCTCTACTTAACCCAAGAACTTGAGATAGATTTGGGAGTGTTTAAAGTGTTTTTGATTTAGAATATAAGGTATATAAAGTCCCAAAAGTGTTTTAAGTCTTGGGGTCAAAGAAGATAAAGAGGTTATATATCTAGAATACCCCAAACTTAAACTGTAAAAATCATCGAAAAAAGGTACAACTCCATCTTAACTTGTACACATAATATCCGAGTGGTACCCACGACTCATACTCTAGACAGAATGTTGGACATAACACACTATCCACCATACGAATCCTCTTTCCCAATTCATATGAGTAGTACCCTAAAATTGTATCCAAGACAAAATCCAAGGGGTTGGACACTAGACAACATACGAATTAGACTATACCAATCGTACCATCTCCCTACGATCTGTATGGAGTCTATTCATACCTAGGATAGTACATAATCAATAACACACTGTTTAACATATGGCTTGGGATCCCCAAGTTATACCCACATCATACGACTAGTAAACCTAAGTCGTATGATGTGCAGAGATTTCAAACTCAAGAAATTTCTAAGGATTAAACTCAAGGTGTTTCAATTCTCCCCTATTTGGATCATTTGTCCTCTAATAATGGAATAAGTCATGACTAGCATGATTTAAACACCAAACACCCTTATTCCAACCTTTAACTAAGTTAGAAAACAAAGAGTTTATGAAGAATACATACCTTCTACACGACCTTTTGGAGAAGAAAATAAGAATGGATAGTTGGACTTTATGTCCTCTTCTACTTCCCACGTAGCCTTTTCAGTCTTATGGTTCCTCCAAAGAACCTTTACCAAGGTCACGTCCTTTTTCCCCAACCGATGAACCTGCCAATCTAATATCTCAACTGGGATCTCTTCATAAGATAAAGAATCCAAAATACCAGTATCCTTGATAGGTACGATTTGAGATGGATCACCCATACACTTTCTCGACATAGAAACATAGAACACCGAATAAATGGAGCTCAAACTATAAGAAAACTCCAACTCAAATGTAATATTACCAACCCTCCTTAAAACCAAGTAAGTAACAACATACCGGGGATTAAGCTTCCTCTTTATCCCAAACTGCATCACTCCCTTCATAGCAGACACATTTAGGAACACCCTATCCCCAACCTCAAAATTTAACTCTCTTTACCTCACATATATATAAGACTTTTTATTACTTTAGGTAGCCTCAAGTGTATACCGAATCACCTTTACCTTCTCCAAGGTTTGGTGAACTAAATTCAGGCCAAATATCACTGCCTCACCAACCTCGAACCACCCAATAGGAGACCTACACCTCCTACATTACAAGGCCTCAAATGGAGCCATCCTAATCCTACAATAGTAGCTATTATTATAAGCAAACTCTATAAGAGGAAAATTCTCAACTCAGCTACCACTATAATAAATCACATAAGCACGAAGTATGTCCTCCAATGTCTGAATAGTCCTTTCTACTTGTCTATCTGACTACAGGTGAAAAAAAGTACTAAGACTCACCTTGGTCCCCAAACCCTTCTAAAATGACTGCCAAAAGTGAGATGTAAATTGGGTACCATGATTAGAGATGATAGAAATTAGTACCTGATACAGCTTCACAATCTCATGAAGTTACAACCTCTCATAATCCTTAGTCAAGAAGTTAGTCCTCACTGGCAAGAAGTGAACAAACTTTGTTATCTTATCCACTATGACCAAAACCTAATCAAACTAATTCTGAGAATTAGGAAACGGATAACAAAATTCATGTTTATAACTTCCCACTTTCACTCTAGTAACTCAATTTTTTGATATAATCCCCCAGGCCTCATGTGCTCAACTTTTACTTATTGGTACACCATACACTTGGCTACAAAATTAGCCATGTCTCTCTTTATATTATTCCACCAATACATATTCTTGAGGTCATGATACTTTTTTGTCAAACCAGGATGAACACCTTAGAGCGACTCATGCGCCTCAGCCAAGATCCCCTCTCACAAACCAGTGATGTTGGGAACATATAATCTCCCTTGGTACCGCAAGGTACCATTACCACTAATCTTGAAGGCCATCACATTCTTGATACCAACATCACCCTTGATCCTTATCAAGATAGAATATAACACTTGCTTCTCTTTAATTTCAGCACCAAGCGACAACTGTACCACTTTTTGAATGAACACACCACCATCCTCAGAGTCCCAGAGAAGAACTCTAAGGTTAGCCAAATAGTGAATGTCCTTTACCAAATTTCGCTTCTCCTTATACACATGAGCTAGACTCCCCATGGATAACCTACTAAGAGCATCATCAACCATATTAGCTTTATCAGATAGTAGTGAAGACTCATTTCATAATCCTTGAGTAGCTCAAGCCATCTCATTTGCCTGAGGTTAAGATTTTTCTAAGTAAACACTTATTGTAGGCTTTTATTAATAAAAAATATATCCATATGTACTCTATACAAATAGTGACAATAGATTTTCAATGGGAACACCACAACTAATAATTCTAAATCATTAGTTAGATAATTCCTCTCAGGCACTTTTAACTACCTAGAGGCATAAGCTATCACAAGATATCACCTTTCCATGCTACATCATAACACAACCAAGCCTAACACAAGAAATATCAGAATAGACCAAAACTTCTTTACCACTACAACTTTCTATGGATTCACCATGATCTCTTCACTATAAATAATATGACCTAGAAATATGACAACGTTCTACTAGAATTCACATTTACATAATTTGGCATACAACTTCTATTCTTTCAGAGTCTGTAACATAATCTAGCACTCCAATCAATAACCATCTTTCATGTTGTATCCCCATGTGATACATATGTTGGTTATACTACACCTCCTACTTAGAGATCAAACTTTGGGAATAATATCTGTTGACTTGAAGTGGTGATATTTCATACTTTGGAAGACTTTATTTTAAGGTTTAATATTTTATATTTTTATTGGTTAGTCTAGGACATTAGTTTTAGCTATGGTCGGGGCATGTCCGACTAGATATTATTTTGATTTTGGATAGAGGCTTTGTGAGACTACTATGGGTTGGTATGGACAGTGTCAGTAGCGGTGTCAACCTTGGCACTGGTATTGATATTGGGGCTTAGTCGAATCTATCCTACCTTCCTTGTAGATTTTATGGGCGGTCACATCGTGGGTTTTATGAGAAAGGGAATATGTGTTTTTATTATGGTCAGATTGGTCATATGCAATGTGACTATCGTGCTAGAATGGATTTTGGGGCTAACAAGGTTCTAGTTAACTATTCATCTACTCCTACACCAAAGGCTGCTGCTTTAGTATCTATTTCTGCTTCTGGTACAGGCACTGCCCAAATTGGTTATATGCTCTTGCGTTTTGCCATATTAAGGGTAATCATGTTAGTATGATAATTTGATTCTATAGCGTAATTTCAATTTAGCCATACCCTCACAATAGAACTCTTGTTGTTAGAGGCTTGATAGCAATGAAGTCGTTTTAGCTTTCTAGCGTAGAAGTTATTTTTTGCTTGATAGCTATGAAGTTGTTTTTTCGGCTTTCTAGCTATGAAGTCATTGATTCTGAGGCATCTCCCGATGTTGTCATGGGTATGTTGAAACTTTTCACCTGTGATGTGTATTGTTTACTTAATATAGGGTCTGCTCTTTCTTATATGACCCCATTAGTGGCTGTATATTTTGGTTTTGGTCCTGAATATATTTCTTATTTTTTTTCTGTATCTACCCTGATTGGGGACTTTATGATTGCTAAAAGAGTCTAAAAGGGGTGTGTTGTATCTGTTAGTGGTAGACAAACTCTTATGGATTTTATAGAGTTAGATATGGTTGACTTTGTTATTATATTAAGGATAGATTGGTTGCATTCGTGTTATGCTTTCTTAGATTGTCAAACTCGTAAGGTCATATTCAAATTTCCTAATGAGTCGTTCATTATGTGGGAAGGGGGTTTATTAGTGCCTAAGGAAAGGTTTATCTCATATCTTAGAGAACGAAAGTTTATCTCCAAATGTTGTTTGTACCATTTGGTATGGGTTAAATATTCAAAATAGCAAGGTCCTTCTCTAGAATCTATTCCTGTGGTTAATGAGTTTCCCGAGGTTTTCCCTGATGATATTTCTGAAATACCTCTTGATAGGGAAATTTATTTTGGGATTGATCTTATTCTGCACACTAATCCAATTTCTATCCCTTCTCATAGAATTGCTTCGACTGATTTGAAGAAGCTTAAGGAGAAATTAAAGAATCTCTTGGAAAAAGGTTTTATCAATCTTAGTATGTCTCCTTGGGGTGCTCCTGTGTAATTTGTGCATAAGAAGAATGGTTACCTTCAGATGTGTATTGATTATTATCAATTGAATAAGGTGGCGATAAAGAATAAGTATCTCCTTCCTAGGATTGATGACTCATTTGATCAACTTCAATGTGCGAAGTATTTTTCTCAGATTGATCTTAGGTCAGGTCATCATCAATATAAGATTAGGTATGTGGATATCCCTAAGAATACCTTTAGGACCTGGTATGGTCACTTGATTTCCTAGTTATGACTTTTGGATTGACCAATGCTCCGGCAATATTTATGGATTTGATGAATAAGATTTTCTATCAGTTTTTGGATTGTTTTGTCATTGTCTACATGGATGAAATCTTGTTCTATTCTAAGATTGACGTGAATCAAGTTGATTACCTCTATGCTGTGTTTTAAACTTTGAAGGATCTATATTTCAAAGCCAAGTTCTCTAAGTGTGAGTTTTTGTTAAAAACTATGACTTTTCAAGGTCATGTTATCTTTAGTGAGGGGATCATAGTAGACCCACAAAAGGTTGAGGTAGATAAGAAGTGTCTTAGAGCTATGTCTCCAATAAATATTCAGAGCTTATTGGGTTTAGCCGATTACTATCAGAGATTTATGGAATTTTTTTTGACTATAGTTTCCCCATTGACTAAGTTGACCCAAAAGAAGGTCATGTTCTTATGGTTGGAAGTGTGTGAGGGTAGTTTTAAGAAGTTAAAGGATAAGTTCACTTTAGAGCCAATTTTAACCTTGCTCGAGGGTAATGATGGTTTTGTAATGTATTGTGATATTCTCGTATTTGGCTGGGTTGTGTGTTGATGTAATATGGTAGGGTGGTGGCATATGCTTCTACGTAGTTGAAAGTTCATGAGGAAAACTACCCTACTCATGACTAAGAGTTATTAGCGGTGGTATTTGCACTGAAGATTTGGCATCACTATCTCTATGGGATTCATGTTGACATCTTTTCTGATCATAAGAGCCTATAATATATATTTATTTAGAAAGATTTGAATCTCAGGCAAATGAGCTGACTTGAGTTACTGAAGGACTACAATATGAGTCTTCACTACCATCCAAGTAAGGCTAACATTGTTGTTGATGATCTTAGTAAGTTATCCATAGGGAGTCTGGATTATGTTGATGTGGATAAGTGGAAGTTGGCAAAGGACATTTATAGTTTGGATACTTTTGGAGTTTATTTTATGGACTCTGAGAATGGTGATGTGTAACGCCCCGATTTGCTGAACCGGAATGCTACACGGTGCTCATGACCCTGAGGGACCATAAGCTAACCCATGACTGATATCTGTACCTGTATACTGCAAATCATGACATAATAATGCGGAATACGTAAAACTATAAGGCATAAGGTTCAATTGAATAAAACCATGTCTAAAAATCATAATGTCCATATGGGTGAAAATACCCAAAACAACTAAATCTGAAAGCTAAATCTGAACGTAAATTTGAACATAAATTTGAAAGCCTCTAAACTTTCTGAATAAGGAGTTGAAGGAACATGTCTCTAACTAACTCCGTAACACTGAACATAAGAAATAAATAAATGTATCAAATCATATTGTCCTCGAATGAATAAGTACTCATTGTGTCTCTGCGACGAGAATGCTACCGCTACTGCTGGGCTGGAGCTCGTGTCTCGGAACCTATGGTATAACATGAAAAGAAAGCACCATAGTGCAAATGCATCAGTACAACTGGAGTAATGAGTATACGAGGAAGGTAGACTGAACATAAAGGCTTTCATGCATGAACAACACTGACTGACTAATATGAACGTGGGAGTGCAAACATGCATATATAGAAACTGGGACCGTGAATGTGTTATAGCAAGACCTGTAAGCTAATACATGGTTTACTAATAACTGTCATGACTGATACTACAAGCTGATAACATAACGACTGTATCTGACAGTCCTGTATATATTGAAATTTGAAGAACGCCCTAACTTCTTTTACTGAGACTGATACTGAAACTGTGGGAGGTAGAGTTTAACCGACATGCCCCATGTATGCCGTTATGGCTAAGCTGGGGTCCAATCTCTGCTCCGACTGGAGGGGTTTCAATACCGTTCCACGGGTAAAGACATCTTGTGAGTGACCCTTATCTGGCAGATACTCAATGAGAACGGTGGAAACCCTAAACTGACAGGTTAAATCACCTCATCAACCCTAATCTGACAGGTTAAAATGTCTCAACCTAGATGGCTACGTAGTTCTTAAAAATAAGGACTGCTTCTAAGAATCACACCCTGAACTGGCAGGTGAGTTCCCATCCTTGGGTTCACTCGGTGCTAACCTCTACTCCCATCTGGAGGGACTGGACATGAATAACTGACTATACATGACTTAACCTTACTGAATTCCGTTGACTGGTGGAATGTTACTGATATCTGACAACTGACTGAGATCATGAGGTTTTCCTTTGTCACATGACTGACTGAAGTCTATGGAATCATTACTTGAGTTCGGATATTATGAAACATGACATGGCTCTAGGAACACATCTATAGTTTTTGGGTACGAATACCCCCATGACTCGATAGGAGGAAATTGACACACATGACATGACTTGATCACAAGATTTGAGTCCATAATTCACAATATCATAAGCAGGGGATAGTATACTTCATATATTTATTCACCATTTCAAACATGATAGGAAAAACATGGATATATTTTGTGTACATAATTTATATCTCCATTATCTTACATGCTTTATACCACAACAATAACAACACATAATTTGCAGGAAATTCATATTGGAGTGTATGGCTAACATGAACTTGTTATTTAGATAGCATGAAATGATGTAAATATGAAGTTCTAACATACTAGGCATTTTATCAAACACCTTGCATGCATACTTTAAGGAATAGGTGGATTTCATACTTTCATTCTATCAATCCACCTAAAGATCATGTTTTTCAACTAAAAACATAACTTTCATGAGATGTACGGTCACGATACTATTATATAGCAAAACAAACAAGCATCAACATGGGTATGATCATATCACCACAACCAACTAAGATTTTTTATTTTAAAGATTGATTCTTGAACTGCTTGGATGAAAGAAATCCATGGATGAACACTACACATACCTTTGAAGGGAGGTTCTTGATGATTGACAGAGGAATTTCCTAGAAATTTGATCTTCAAGCTTGATTGTGCAACCCCAGTTGTTTTTCTCCTATGGTACTTTTGGATAATGAATTTTAAGATGTTAATAGGGTTTTAATGTGTTTAGAATCTATAAATTTCGTGAGTTTAAGTTTAGGGACATGTAAGGAGTGTTAAAAGACTTAACTACCCTCAAAATAGCTCAAAAACTAAGTGTTTTCGTGGCTGAAATCATACATAGGCTCCGCATATGATATCGCCTATATTTACATAGCCGCCGCATATGATATCGCCTATATTTACATAGGCGCCGCATATGATATTTCCTATATTTACATAGGCGCCGCATATGATATCGCCTATGCTTTCCAGTGGCCATGTGCGATTGGTTAGGCGACACATTCTACTTTGAAAGGCCATAACTCCTTGCTCGAGTGTCGAATTTTGATGAAATTGGTATCGTTGGAAAGCTAATTCTATTCTATACAATTTGGTGGTTCTAAATCTTCCAAAAAGTCATATATCAATCACGTTATTCTTGTTCATAGATGACCCTTGCAAAATCGAACACTAAGATTTGATGGATTCAAAAACTGCTATCTTGCATCACTATAAGCGACTTATATGAGCATGATTAAGACATTGCAAGCTATCCTATTGCTAGGATATTCATTGTAATTCATTCACTAAAATTCTACTCACAGGATAGAAGGTTTCATACGTAGGAAAACTTATTTAATTCCTAGGTTTGAAACATGTGGGGTATTATAATATCTCCCCCTTGGGAACATTCGTCCTCAAATGAGAATTTACTAAGAGGGGATACAAGACAAAAGAACCTGAACTGAACATGAAGAACTGAAACTTGATCTCATGACTGACATGGTAAACATACTGAACTCGTGCATATCTGATGCACGGATAACTAATGGATAAATGCATGACTGAGTATGCAATGGTTAATAGGTACCAAGTTTATACTGGAAACATGAACATAAAACTGAATAAGCTTAAGGAGAACTGTTTTCTTGAGCTTGATCTGAATTGGTGGGGAAGTGGTGAGGATACTTGGTATGCATATCTGCTTCTACTTCCCAAGTAGCTCCCTCATGAGACTAATTTTTCCAAAGAACCTTGACTAGAGGGACTTCTTTGTTCCTCAATCTACGAGTCAGATAATCTAAGATTTCGACTGGAATATCTTCATAAGAGAGGCTGATCTGAATATCAATGCTCTGAATAGGGACAACAACTGTTGGGTCACCTATGCACTTCTTGAGCAAAGAGACATGGAAAACTGGATGGACTGAGGCTAAATCTGAAGGCAACTCAAGCTCATAAGCTACCTTGCTGAAGCGACAGAGAATTCTGAAGGGACTGACATATCGGGGACTGAGTTTCCCTTTCTTGCTGAACCTCTTCACTTTCTTCATGGGAGAGATCTTAATATAGACATAGTCATTGACCTCAAACTTGAGATCCTTTCTATAAACTTCTGCATAGGACTTCTGTCGGCTCTAAGCAACCTGGAGTCTCTTTCTGATCAAATGAACTTTCTCTAAGGCATCGAATACTAAGTCAGGACCTATGACTGAGGCCTCACTAACTTCGAACCAACTAATTGGAGATCTATATCTCCTACCATAGAGAGCTTCGAATGGAACCATCTGAATACTAGAATGATAGCTATTGTTGTATGCAAACTCAATCAAAGGAAAGTGGTCATCCCAACTTCCCTTGAAGTCAATTGCACACACCCTTAGCATATCTTCAAGAGTCTAAATGGTCCTCTCTTCTTGACCATCTGTCTGAGGATGAAATGCTTTGCTGAGATGGACTTGGGAACCAAGACCCTTTTGGAACACTTTCCAAAAGTGAGAGGTGAACTGGGTACCTCTGTCTGAGATGATAGATAGTGGAACATCGTGTAACCTAAATAACTCCATGATATAGAGTTTGGCATAATCCTTGGTGGAATAAGAAGTACGAACAGGAAGGAAATGAGCTGACTTAGTCATTCTATCTATAATGACCAGACTGAATCATGCTGATGAAGAGTTTTAGGCAAACCCATCACGAAGTCCATGTTCACTTCTTCCCATTTCAAAGTAGGAATGGTGAACTCTTTTATGGAACCACTAGGTTTTTGATGCTCTATCTTACCCTGCTGACATGTAGAGCACTTAGCCACAAACTCCGCTATATCTCTCTTCATCCCACTCCACCAATAGATCTCCCGCATGTCGCGGTATATATTAGTAGTATCTGGATGAATAGAGTATCGCGCACCATGCGCTTCTACAAGAATTCACTGCCTCAATTCATCTACACCTGGAATACATAGACGACCCTGACAATGAACAACATCATCTCCCCCTTGGGAGAAAACCTCGACTTTCTAATTCTGAACTGGCTCTTTGAGATTGACAAGGTTAGGATCCCTGTATTTCTTCTCTTTCACCTCGGAAACTAGAGATGACTCTGAACTACTTTGAACACATACACCATCCTCTGAAGAATCGACTAAGAGAACGCTTAGTCTGGAAAACTAATGGATCTCCTGAGCCATCTTTTTCTTGATACACTCAACGTGAGAAATACTACCCATGGAGAGTCTACTGAGAGCGTCGGCCACAATATTGGCCTTGCTCGGATGATAAAGAACACTCATGTTGTAATTCTTCAAGATCTCTAACCACTTTCTCTGATGAAGATTGAGTTCTTTCTGGGAAAAGAGATACCGGAGGCTTTTATGGTTTGTGAAGACATCTACATGAACTCCATAGAGATAATGCCTCCAAATATTCAAGGCAAAATCTACCGCTGCTAACTCAAGATCATGAGTAGGATAATTCTTCTCATGTGGCTTTAACTATTTGGAGGCGTAGGCTATGACCTTACTATGTTGCATGAGGACACAACCTAAATCCACTCTGGATGTACCATAATAGACTACAAAATCTTCTGAACTATCTGGAAGAGCTAGAACTGGAGCTGAGGTGAGTCGAGTCTTCAACTCTTGAAAGCTCTTCTCGCATAAATCTGACCACTGAAACTTAATCTTCTTCTGAGTCAATCTGTACATGGGAGATGTAATAGAAGAAAATACCTCGATAAACTGTCTATAATAGCCAGCCAAACCCAAGAAACTCCTAATATCTGATGGAGATATGGGTCTGGGCCAGTTTCTTACTGCCTCGAATTTCTGAGGATCTACTCTAATGCCATCACCGAAAACAATATGGCTAAGGAATTCTACTGATCTTAGCCAAAATTCGCACTTGCTAAACTTAGCGAATAACTGGTGACCCCTGAGAGTCTGAAGAACAATTTTGAGATGGTCTGCATGATCACGCTCTGTGTGAGAATAGACCAGAATATCATCAATAAAGACTATGACAAACATGTCCAAGTACTGCTTGAATGCACGGTTCATCAAATCCATGAAAGCTATAGGGGCATTGGTAAGACCAAATGACATGACTAAAAATTCGAAGTGACCATACCGAGTACGAAAATCTATCTTTGAAATGTTATATTCTCTAACTCTGAGCTGATGATAGCCTGATATGAGGTCTATCTTAGAGAAGTAATTAGAACCCTGAAGTTGGTCGAATAGATCATCAATCCTGGGAAGAGGATATCTGTTCTTGACCATGACCTTTTTGAGTTGACGGTAATCAATACACATCCTGAAAGAACCATCTTTCTTGCGCATGAATAATACTGGCGCACCCCATGGGGAAATGCTGGGTCTGATGAATCCCTTATCTAAGAGATCCTTTAACTGATCTTTTAGTTCCTTGTGTTTTGCTGGTGCCATTCTGTATGGAGGAATAGAAATAGGTTGAGTATCCAGGAAAAGGTCTATGCCAAAGTCTATTTCCCTTTCGGGAGGAATGCATGGAAGATCTTCGTGAAAGACATCTGAGTATTTATTAACAACAGGGACTGTTTCAAGATTGGGAGATTCAGAACTGGAATCTTTATCATGTACTAGATGATACACTCACCCCTTAGAAATCATTTTCCTTGCACGAAGGTCAGAAACAAGTTGATCCCTGAACGCTGAAATGCTACCCTTCCACTCTAGGACGGGCTCATTCGGGAACTGAAACTGAACTATCCTATTTCTGTAGTCGACTGTGGCATAGCAGGAATGAAGGCAATCCATGCCGAGAAAGACATCAAATCAGTCATCTCTAACTCAACTAAATCTACTGACATGGATTTTTAAGATATCATAACCAGGAAGTTCCTGTATACCCACCGGGCTATGATGGTTTTACCCACTGGGGTAGATACTGAAAAGGGCTCTACTAGAATTTCGGTACTGATTTCGAAATTGCCTGCTATGTATGGAGTAACAAAAGACAAGAATGCACCTGGGTCTAGCAAAGCATAAACATGAACATGGAAAATCTGTAACGTACCAGCAATGACATCAGGAGAATTTTCCTGAGCCTGCCGGGACTGAAGAGCATAGAGTCTGTTGGGCGTTGCCCACTGGTAGCACTGGAAATAGCAACCCGCTGGTTTAGGCGATCAGACTGAGCTGCAGAATAATTTTGCTGACCCTGAAGACTTGACTGCGGACACTCCCTAATCCTGTGGCCTGGCTTTCCAAAACCAAAACAGACATCACTACCGGCTCTGTAAATACCCTTGTGGTTCTTACCACAAGTCTGACAAAGGGGATTCGTTCGGGCACTGCTAACACTTCCTTGAGATTTAAAGCCTGGCTCTTTGTCTTTGTTGCCATCTCTGAACTTTGGTACTGGAGCGCTGGCAGAAGAAGGGGCTGGAACGGCTGACTTGGAGCGAAACTGTGAACGGTTTCTTCCATCTGACTTGGGGTGAGCAAATTTGAAGTTACCTGACCTTGCTCTCTTGTTCTGCATCTCCTTAGTCTAAATATTCTGCTTTTCTACTTGCTGGGCATGGGTCATGAGTCTGTCTAAGGTTATATCACCGATCAACATCGCAGACCTAGACTCATTTACCATGTTATCATTGACCCCTGACACGAACTTGCTAATCTTAGCCCTATTGTCTGCAACCACATGAGGAACATACCTGGATAGCTGAGTAAATCTGAGAGAATACTCCCTAACCATCATATTCCCCTGCCTGAGGTTGATGAACTCAAGAACTTTGGCTTCCCTTATCTCTTGGGGGAAGAATCTATCTAAGAAGGTCGTGACAAATTCCTCCCACTCGATAGGGCTTGCATCATCTAACCTCTTAGATTTCCACTGTTTGTACCAATCATGAGTAACATCCTATAACTGGTAGGCGGATAACTCGGCACTCTCAATAGAAGTAACACCTATGATGTCAATGACCTTCTGGACTTGGTCAATGAACTCCTGAGGGTCCTCATCAGACTTAGACCCATGGAAAGATAGAGGGTTTATCCGGGTGAAGTCCCGAACCCTAGCTGCTATGGGATTGGCCACTGGATGGGCCAGAATGACTGGTGGCCGTTCATTCTGTGCATCCACGGACTGATAAAGTGTGGTAAATGCAGCTCTAAACTCCGCATGGGAAACATGTTCGCCCAAAGGATCTTCGGGATGAGAAACTGGCTGGTTTCTTATCTTTGGGGCCATGATCTAGAATAAAAGAAGAATGGATTTTACTAAGAGTTTAACTTGTGATTATGCTCACTAGCATGACATGAATACTGAAGAAAGTGGACTGTTCCTAAAACATCTTATAGACTCCTGTACATAAATATGGCGCGCAACACACCCATGTACAAGACTCTACTAGATGCGGCTTTCAGATTTCCTAGGACTCTATTGAACCTTAGGCTCTGATACCAAGTTTGTAACGCCCCAATTTGCTGAACCGGAATGCCACACGATTCTCATGAACCTGAGGGACCACAAGCTAACCCATGACAGATATATGTACCTGTATACTGCAAATCATGACATAATAATGTGGTATACGTAAAATTTTAAGGCCCTAAGGTTCAACTGAATAAAACCATGTCTAAAAATCATAACGTCCATGTGGGTGAAAATACCCAAAACAACTCAATCTGAAAGCTAAATCCGAACGTAAATTTGAACATAAATCTGAAAGCCTCTAAACTTTCTGAATAAGGAGTTAAAGGAACATGTCTCCAACTAACTCCGTAACACTGAACTGAAGAAATAAATAAATGTATCAAATCATATTGTCCTCGAATTAATGAGGACTCACCGTGTCTCTGCGACTGGATTGCTACCGCTACTGGTGGGCTGGAGCTCATGTCTCAAAACCTATGGTGTAACATGAAAAGAAAGAACTATAACGCAAATGCGTTAGTAAAACTGGAGTACTGAGTGTATGAGGAAGGTAGGCTGAACATAAAGGGTTTCATGCATGAACAACACTGACTGACTAATATGAACGTGGGAGTGCAAACATGCATATATAGAAACTGGGACCGTGAATGTGTGATAGCAAGACCTGTAAGCTAATACATGGTTTACTGATAACTGTCATGACTGATACTGCAAGATGATAACATAACGACTATATCTAACAGTCCTGTATATACTGAAATCTGAAGATCACCCTAAGTTCTTTTACTGAGACTGATACTGAAATTGTGGGAGGTAGTGTTTAATCGACATGCCCCATGTATGCCGTTATGGCTAAGCTGGTGTCCAATCTCTGCCCCAACTGAAGGGTTTTCAATACCGTGCCACGGGTAAGGACAGCTTGTGAATGACCCTTATCTGGAAGGTACTCAATGAGAATGGTGGGAACCCTAAACTGACAGGTTAAACCACTTCATCAACCCTAATCTGACAGGTTAAGATGTCTCAACCTATGCTGGCTACGTAGTTCTGGAACACAAGGACTTCTTCTAAGAATCACACCCTGAACTGGCGGGTGAGTTCCCATCCTTGGGTTCACTCGGTGCTAACCTCTACTCCTATCTGGAGGGACTGTACATGAATAACTAACTATACATGACTTAACCTAACTGAATTCCATTGACTGGCGTAATGTTACTGATATCTGACAACTGACTGAGATCATAAGGTTTTCCTGAGTCACATGACTGACTGAAGTCTACGGAATCATATCTTAAGTTCGGATATCATGAAACATAACATGGCTCTAGGCACACAACTATAGTTTTTAGGTACAAATACCCCCAGGACTCGATAGGAGGAAACTGACACACATGACATGACTTTATCACAAGATTTGAGTCCATAATTCATAATATCATAAGCAGGGGATAGTATACTTCATGTATTTATTCACCATTTCAAACATGATAGGAAAAACATGGATATATTTTGTTTACATAATTTATATCTCCAATATCATACATGATTTATACCACAACAATAACAACACATAATTTGCATGGAAATTCATATTGGAGTGTATGGCTAACATGAACTTGTTATTTAGATATCATGAAATGATGTAAATATGAAGTTATAACATACTAGGCATTTTATCGAACACCTTGAATGCATACTTTAAGGCATATGTGGATTTCATACTTGCATTCTATCAATCCACCTAAAACTCATGTGTTTCAACTAACAACATAACTTTCATGAGATGTACAGTCACGATACTATTATATAGCAAAACAAACAAGCATCAACATGGGTATGATCATATCACCACAACCAACCAATATTTTTTATTTTAAAGATTGATTCTTAAACTCCACGGATGAAAGGAATCCGTGGATGAACATTACGTATACCATGGAAGGGAGGTTCTTGATGATTGACGAAGAAATTTCCTTGAAATTTGATCTTCAAGCTTGATTGTGCAACCCTAGTTGTTTTTATCCTATTGTGCTCTTGGATAATGAACTTTGAGATGTTAATAGGGTTGTAATGTGTTTAGAAGCTATAAATTTTGTGAGGTTAGGTTTAGGGACATGTAAGGAGTGTTAAAAGACTTAACTACCCTCAAAATAACTCAAAAACTAAGTGTTTTCGTGGTTGAAATCATACATAGGCACCGCATATGATATAGCCTATATTTACATAGGCTCCACACATGATATCACCTATATTTACAGAGGCGCCGTATATGATATTGCCTATGCTTTCCAGTGGCCATGTGCGATTGGTTAGGCGACACATTCTACTTTGAAAGGCCATAACTCCTTGCTCGAGTGTTGGATTTGTATGAAATTGGTATTGTTGGAAAGATAATTCTATTCTCTACAATTTGGTGGGTCTAAATCTGCCAAAATGTCACATATCAATCACGTTATTCATGTTCAAATATAACCCTTGAAAAATCGAACACTAAGATTTGATGGATTCAAAAACTGTTTTCTTGCATCACTCTAAGCGACTCATATGAGCATCTTTAAGACATCGCAAGCTATCCTATCGCTAGGATATTCATTGTAAGTTATGCACTAAAATACTACTCACAGGATAGGAGGTTTCATACGTAGAAAAACTTATTTAGTTCCTAGCTTAGAAATATACGGGGTATTACATGATGTGTTTGTGCATCTGGTATCAAAGTCATCTCTAGTTTTTAAGATATAGGAAAACCAGACATTGGATCCTGATTTGATAAAGATTATAGAAAATGTAGGTCAGTAAAAGGTTGCTAACTTCGTGCTTGGTGGTGATGGTATCCTAAGGTACCAACGTAGGTTATGTGTTTTTGATGGGTTGAGGGAAATCATTCTAGCTGAAGATCATAAATCTTGTTATGCTATTCATCCCAGTTCTACAAAGATGTATTATGCTCCTAGGGAGTTCTATTGGTGGAAAAATGTGAATCGAGATGTGGCTAGCTATGTGGCTAAGTGTATGGTGTGTCAACAAGTGAAAGTTGAGCACATGAGACCCTGTGTTTTTTACCAAGAGATTGAGTTTCCCGAATAAAAGTGGGAAGTGATCAACATGGATTTTTTTACTGGTCATCCTCGGTCGAGGAATCATTGTGATTCAATTTGGGTTAATTTAGATAGGATGACCAAGTATGCTCACTTCTTTTTGGTGAGGCCTAGTTATTCGATGGAGGATTATGCTAAGTTCTATCTTATGGAGGTTGTGAGATTTCATGGTGCTCCAATTTCTATCATTTTGGATCATGGTTCTCCTTTCTTATCTCATTTTTAGAAGTAGTTTCAAAAAGGTTTGGGAACTGAGCTGTGCCTTAGTACCATTTTCCATCCGCATTCGAATGGACAAGATGAGAGAATGATTTAGACATTGGAAGATATGCTTCATGCTTGCGTGATGATTACAGTGGTAATTGGTTCGACCATTTTGTTTTGATTGAATATGCTTATTGTAATAGTTATAACTTTAGGATTGGTATGGTTCCTTTTGAGGTATTGTATGTTAGGAGATATAGTTCTCCTATTTGGTGGTTTGAAGTTTGTAAGCGTAAGTTGTTTTCCCCTGTCTTTTTTTCACAAAACTTGGAAAAGGTGAAGGTGATTCATGATAGAATGAAGGACACTCAAAGTCGCCAAAAATCCTCTGCAGACATAAGACGTAGGGATTTGGAGTTCAATATTGGGGAATGGGTATTCTTGAAGGTATCTCCTATTAAGGGAGTGATGTAGTTTGGTAAGAAGAGGAAATTAAGTCCTCAGTATGTTGGCCCCTACTTGATTTTGAAGTGGGTTGGGAATGTTCCCTACGAATTAGAGTTTCCTTCTAGTTTGAACTTTATTCCTCTAGTTTTCCACGTCTCTATGTTGAGAAAGTTTGTGGGTGATCATTCATCAATTGTTTCTTTGGAAGGGTTAGGCATTTTAGACTCATTATCTTAGGAGGTCACTACAATTAAGATCTTGGATCATCAAGTTTGTCAGTTGCGAACAAAGGATGTGGCTCGGTAAAGGTTCTTTACAGGAACCATAAGGTTGAAGAGGCTACTTGGAAAGTGGAAGAGGATATGAAGTCCAAGTATCCATTTCTGTTTTCTACTCTCGGGATTTGTACGAAAGGTATGTCTTCTTCATCATACTTTTGTTTTCAAACATTGATAAAGGAAAGGTTTATTTCCTTGCATCTTTGTTTTATAACTTAGTTAAAAGTTAGTTTGATGTGTAATGGTGTTCTAACTCGTGCTTGTTCTTGCCTTACCCGTCATTCGAGGAAAAATGATCCAAGTGGGGGTGAATTGAAAAACCTTGGTGTTGACCCGTAGAAAAATTCTAGAACATTGAGCTTCTGACATCATATGACTTGTGGGTACTAGTCTTATGATATTGTATGGGTTAGGATCAATCCTCTCATATGTAAATAAGTATGGTTTGGTTGGTTTCTTTCTAAGGTATGAATAGACATCTTACCTCTCATATGTTAGGGTACAAGGTGTACATAGTGAGGTCGTATGATACCTTAAACATAGCCTAGTGCATTCTGTTTAAGATACGAGTTAGAGGGTAGTTTTCATATGCTAGGATATGAGTTAGACCTTTTTGGTCATATGTTGATCAGTATGGAGGTCCAAGATGATGCTAGGGTACGAGATAAGAGAACTACTTGTACCCTAGGGTACGGTTTAGGGAGATGGGTCATACCTTCCTGCGACCAAGTTTTTAGCTTAAGTTAAGGGTATTCTAGACATTTCCCACACCAAAATCCTTAAGTCCCCACGTCTTAAAACATGTTGTGGCCCTTCATAACCCATTATTGAAAGACCAAACACTCTCTTGAAGATCAGGGATAGGGTTCTTCAAAGGTGTTCATTTAAAGGCTTAAGATTCAAGTTTCTTCCATGAATCTTCTTGAATAAAGCATGTAACTCTTTCCTCATTGTTAGTTCATAAATATCATATGTTTTAAAGTATGACTATGATTCTTAAAAGGTGGTTTTGAAAATCAAAATTGCGGGTGTTGTTGCATATGGTTGATTATTATTTACTCTTTGTTTAACTTGTCTTTATACATGTTTTTATCATGGTTTGCACATGTAGGTGCTTGGTAATTATGGTTTCACAAATGGGTCATGGGTTACCCTAAACTTGATGGCTTTTACCTTGATTTTGTCGTTGATAATAGTATGACCTCAAAGTGTTTGTGAAAATGTCTAAGAGAATAAAATAGTCACATTACAATGGCGTTTTGAACTAAGGCTTGTCCTAATGAATATGAATGTTGGTAAATGGTTTTGTGAAGGCCTTATTGGCCATGCGATGTTTAAATAGTAACCTTAGTGGTTTAATTAGTTAATTGGGTTTGCATCCCTAAACGCTAACTTGATTTATGTCTTTGTTACACAATAGGTTTGAGTCCCTAAACGTTGGATTGAAAAAGAGCAAATGTCTTTGTTAGACATTGGGTTTAAGTACCAAAGTCAAATGAATGCATGGCTAATTGATAATGATAATAGGATGTGGTATACTTACAAGTAATATTGGTATGAAGATACCATCGAAGTCCCTTTGGTAAGTAATTCACTTAATGGTTGTGTATGTGGAATAGTGGTTTTCAATTGGGATTTAAAGCGGGATGTGTAACCAAGCCATGAAAGTGGAGTCCAAAGGACTAAAATTGGTAACCGCACTAGCCAGTGTGGTTATCTTATGATCGGGTGGTTCAAGGCCCCTGAATGAACATATGAAAGGGAGGTTCGAGTCCCCCTTATTGCATGTATTGGTGCTTAAGTCACCTTGATTATGCTGGGAGATTTGAGTCCCCCATAAAGGCATATACAAATATGGATATTTTCTTGTTCGTGCAGCTACACGCACTGGGGCCCTTTCATCTAGGGGAGAGTTGGGCCCATATGGCCCATGGGGGCCTTGTTCTATGAAGGTCATGCTACACAACCTAGGTTAATAATTTCAAAGTTTATGTTAATATTGTTTCCTATCCCGTCATGGAATAAATATCTATATGTATATGTATGTATTGCATTGGTATATGCTTTGATTGATTAGTTTAGAGCTATTGGCACTATTTTATCCGTATCATTGAGTTACATTCTAACTCTCCAAGCACTAACCATCTTTGATGTTGTATCCCTATGCGATGCAAATGAAGGTCATGCTACACCTCCTACTCAGCAATCGAACTTTGGGAACATCTTGTGTTGACTTGAAGTGGTGAGCTTCCATACTTTGGAAGACTTCATTTCTAGTTTCAGTCTCTTATGTTTTCATTGGTTAGTCTTGGACATTAGTTTTGGCTATGGTCGGGGGCATGTTCCGACTGCATGTTATTTAGATTTTGGATAGAGGCTTTGTAAAACTACTATGGGTTGGTATGGGCGGTGTCGGTTGGATGTCTGCCTTGGCATTGTTATTGGTTTTGGGGCTGATAACGTATGACTTTATTTGATTTGTGATTGTTCCATTTATTTATGGTATGGATATGGACTTGGTTATTGTTCCGATTTTGGTTACTATTGTTGGTTGGCATTGGATGGTTAGACTTGTTTGGGTTGGCCATGGTCATGGACCTATCCTAAAGTCTTTGAGTTGTTAGTCACCTAATCATGTTATATGCTCATAATTCATCCGACTCAGGGTATATGTTGGTTGGTTGGATTGGGTAGCGGGGCGATCTCTAGTCCTTTTTGGGATTGACATACCAATTACGACAGAGCCTTGGTTTGGATTGTGTCAGGAACTATCCTTATTACGCATGAATAACATCGTTGCACCCCACGGGGACACACTAGAATGGATAAAATCCGTATCTAAGAGGTCCTTTAGTTCTCCTTAAGCTCCTTCAACTCAGCTGGAGCCATTCTATACGGGGGAATTGAAATTGAACGAGTGTCTGGAACAAGATCAATCCCAAACTCAATCTCCCTATCTAGAGGAACACCAGGAAGGTCATTAGGGAAAACCTCAAGAAATTCTTTCACCACTGGGACGGAATGCAAATAAGGACCCTTCGAGTTAGAATCTTTAACTCGGACTAGATGATAGTGACACCCTTGGAGATTGATCTATGAGCTCTAATAAATGATATAAACCTTTCCTTAGGAGCTTGGGAACCACCCTCCCACACAAGAATTGGCTCATTATGGAATTTAAAGATAACCTTACGGGGCCGACAATCTAGAGATGCATAGCATGAGTGCAACCAATCCATCCCTAATATGATATCAAAATCCACTATATCTAATTCAAATATCTCCACCAAAGTTTCTTTACTACCAACAAAAACCACACCCCCCCTATAGACTCTTCTAGCAATCACAGAGTCACCTATCGGGGTAGAAACATATAAAGGGTCCAAAATACACTCTGGAACAAAACCTAAATGCACAACCACCAATAGGGTCACATAAGAGAGAGTGGACCCTGGATCAACAAAATAGTACACATCATAGGAAAAGAGTTTCAATACCAGTCCTGACATTAGGCGATGCCTTGGACTCCTGTCGGGTAGTGAGAGCATAAAGACGATTCTGACTAGTGCCGGAGGTAGATATAGTACCCTTTGGTGCCGGAGCTGAAGAAGATGCAACAGGAACCTTTCTTTCCCTAGAGACAACCTTACAATAGGACAATTTCTAATTATATTCCCTGGATGACAATAGTTAAAGCACCTATCCCTTTCCTAACCACAGATTCCCCTATGCAAATAACCACCGATTCTACAAGAAGGATATGATGGAGCTAGCTGATATCTACTAACCTAAGATTGGGCACCCTATTCCCCAAAGTTATCACCTTCATGGAGACGCCTATCACTCAACGTATTTGGGTAGGGAGCACTATCCATCAAGTAAGACCCAAAATTACCCCACTTCTTCTTAGGCCACTTACTACTATCCCTGCCACTATGTTGTTAGACACTACCCTACTTAGAAAATATGAACTTTTTTCCCTACCTCTCCCCTAACTCAACCTGCTTCTTTTTTGTCTTCCTCTACCTGCTACATGTACTCAACAAATCTAGAGATATCTATGTCCTTGATCAATAAGGCAACTTTACTTTAAAGGATTAACTCACGAGAAGATCACGAAGCAAACATTCTCATCAGGGCGTTTATACAAGAAACCAACTCAAGAGCATACCAAGACAACTGGTGAAACTTTAAGGAATACTCCTTGACCAATATCTTTCCCTGCTTAAAATTAACAAACTCCTTCTCTTTCGCTTCCCTCATCTCCTGGGGAAAAATGGTCAAATAAAGCATTAGAAAAATCCTCCCACATAGATGACTCAGTACCATCACCCCTTGATTGTTCCCATTCTTCATACCATTGGTATGCCACACCTTTCAGCTGGTAGACAGAAAACTCCAGGCCCTCTACATTCATAGGTTACATAACTCAAAAAATCTTTTCCATTTCGTCCAGGAAAACTTGAGGATCCTCCTTCTCCTTAACACCCATAAAGTTCAGAGGATTCAACCTCATGAATTTGCTATCACTTATGACCTAGAAGATGGAGTAACAGGAATATCATGCTTAGACTGGGTAGTTACCAACTATACCAATATGTGGATAGATTGATGAAACTCAACGTTCATCACTTTAAACCGGGGAGTCTAAGAAAGACTACAGGTAACCGGTGGAACTCCAGAACTAGACCCTAGACTGGGTGTGGATCCAATGAGTAGAGCGTGTTCCGTCCATATAAAGGAGTTTTAATGAACTTTAAATCATTGAGGCATGATCTAAAAATCAAACAAACTGGAATTAGATAAGATTTTAGGACTTAGACTTTACATCTTGATAATAGAACCCAAAAAAGAAAAACATTCTAAAATTCCTTTTAGCCTCTCCCTTAAAAGTATGGCACACTACA
Source organism: Capsicum pubescens (assembly GCA_030864215.1). Classification (NCBI taxonomy): domain Eukaryota; kingdom Viridiplantae; phylum Streptophyta; class Magnoliopsida; order Solanales; family Solanaceae; genus Capsicum; species Capsicum pubescens. Next base: position 232,477,492 of record CM061548.1, on the reverse strand, counting down.
CATTCTTAAAAGAGACTCTACCTGACACGACTTTGTGGAATCTTAATTGACCATGAACCTAGGGCTCTGATACTAATATAACCTGACCTAACCAAGGGCCTAATCATTTCAGGTACCTCAAGCACAGCAGGGACCGAAGACCACCCCTAATACCCAACCATAACTTCCCTACACCCAATATTTGATGAATTCTTATTATATAACATAATAAGATGGAATTATCATAAATAAAATATAGATAAACAATGTTAGCCACAATACCAATACCAATACCAAGGATGGCACCAATACCAACACAGACCATGCCAACCCAAAGTAGTCTCATAAAGCCTCTATCTGAAATTAAAACAACATCTGGTTAGGACATGCCCCTGACCATATCCAAAAACTAAATTCTTAGAAATAAAAAAAGGATGTAGAGAAGTTCATAACATGAAATAGAGACTTATAAAGTAAGGAAGATTACCACTTCAATCCAACACACAAAGATATCTCGAAACCCAAGTTACTAAGAAGGAGGAGTAGTATGAAAGACTTCTACATCTCATGGGGATACTGCTCCCGAATACAGGTTTGTGGGTGAATGCTAGCATATACTCAGGAGTAAGGATAAAATAATGCCAACATTTAAAACCAAGTAAATAAAAATATACAATAACATCCATATATATATAATCCATGTCAAGGGAGGAAACTGGGTTTAGCATGCATTTAAAACCTTTAACCTGGGTTTGTGTAGCTTTATCTTGATAATCCAACCACAGGCTATATGGGTCCAGTGTTACCCTCTGAATGGTCCATAGTGCATGTAACCGTACGAAACTGAGATATCATAGTGGAAGAGGATTCTCTTATACCTTTTACCCTCCAAGATACATATATACAAGTATAAATTATGGGATTCCCGTGTACCCCACAAGTATAAGGTCTCCATGACCAACCCTCATGTCGGCAAACATGAGTTTTTAGTGTCCATCAATCGGAATCACACCTTAACAGTAAGCTATCACAGTCAGTTATTATTAACTAATTAAAACAATTATCACACAACACAACCACCAATTCCATGTGTTAATTACCAAGTCATTATATAGTGGTATCATTATACCAACCATAGCTTTCAAGAAATGTCAATAGCCAACACTTAGGGGATTCCCATGTACCCCACATAATTACCAATTAAACCAAAACCATGGCCACCAAGTCCTTTCCAAATTATTTAAAATCAACTAAACCAATTTAAGTTACATTATCATAGTATGCAATGCAATAGTTTCAATAAAAGTCAAACAATGTGACAAAACCATTCTAATAAGCATTTTAACAAACATGTTAAGGGCATATAGTTTCCAAGACCAAATCAAGTACCAATTGATCATTACCATGAAACCACATGTTTAAACCAAAATTATAATATGAAAAACCATAAGTAAAGCATACAAAAACAATATCAAAACATTTACAACAGAAACCCCAAACATATAATTCAAAACCAAAAAATACCCACAATTAAATCATGAAATTCATTTTTTAAAACATGAATTTAGTTGATCTAAAAATGAGAGAGGAGTAACATGCCTTATATACTAAGGAATATGGATATAAAACTTCATTGGGATCTTTAATTTACCACCTTAAAGAAAACCCTAACCTTTTTTTAACCCAAGAGCTTAAGAGAGATTTGAGAGTGTTTAAAGTGTTTTTTTATTAGGAATAATAGGGTAAATAAAGTCCCAGAAGTTTTTTACATCACGGGTTCAAAAGAGGTTAAGAGGAGAAATGTCCAAAATACTCCCAACTTAAATTATAAAAATCACTACAGAAGGGTACGACTCCCCTTTAAATCATACACACAACATACAAGTGGTACATACTACTCGTACCCTAGATAGGATGTTGGACATCACACACTGTCCCCCATATGACTTCCCTTTCCCAAATCATACCCATACCATACAACTAGTAACCTTAAACCATATCCAAGATAAAATCCAAGGGATTGGACATTGGACAACATACGAATTGGACTATACCACTAGTACCATATTTATACGACTCACATGGAGTCTAGTCATACCTAGGATAATACATTATCAAGAACACACTACTTAACATACCACTTAGGCCTCCTAGGTCATACCCACATCATACAACTAGTAAGCCAAAGTCGTATGATGTTTAGAGAGTTCAAAACTCAGGAAATTTCTAAGGATCAAACTCAGGGTGTTTTATTTTACCTTTTTTTATGCTAGTAATTTCAAAATTATCATTGCATATTATTGTATGTGTATTTCATATAAAGTCATTGTACCTTAGTTCAGCTCTTTTACATTTAGTTGGCATTTAGTACAGTCTTATCGCATGTTCAATACCATCTTTAAAAATATATAATATTTATTCTTCCATAACTTTCTAGTAGAAATTTTAAACTTATAATTTATAGATTCTTTATGTAGTACAACTTTTATGTACAAATATATTTTAAATGCATATTTCAGTAAATAGTTTATGTCCTCAATTTTAAAGAATGTTTTAAGTGTTTTCATGAGTAGTGCATTATCTCATATACTTAGTACATTCAAAAGTACTGATTTCATACCTTTTATGCCAATATTTTCAAGTGATGTAGATTTACGTGCTTACTATCAGATCATAGTCAGACTAATCACAACTTCCATCCAGCAAGTGTTGAGGTATCTTTATGCGAGGACTCAAGTTAGTTGTTATTCTAGTATTTTACTTTGATTCATATGTATTGATTAGGGTTATCTGGGGAACATGTCTCGGCATCTTATAGTAAGTACTCAAAGGGACTTCATAGATAGTCAGTCAGAGTTATTGTATGTAGTTTTAGTTCATCTTTCTTTTAGATTTTAGTTTTGTAAACATTTTAACAATACTGTATAGAAAGAACTCAACTCATAATTATGCTTTTTCTCAACCATTTTAGTTTTTATTCATATTTGTATTCAGTTGCTCATGTATTATGATAGTACTATGGGTTAGCTTGAGATAACTTGTGGTTCTAAGCATCGTATTACGACTAGAAGGTATTCTTGTATTGTGATAATATCAGAGTAAAGATTACCCATCTACTCTAGAAATTAGGCTTCTGATGCTAGAGTTGTGACCTTGAGGGCCAGAGTGTGAATTATTTTTGGTTGCTATAGTGAAACAGGTACTTTTAAAGATGTGACTTTGTATGAGAGTGCTTGCATAAGGTCTACGATGGTATTTCCATCCCCTTTTCTTTTTTGGCAAATTTTTTACTTGTGTTTTCAAGGGAGAACATGTGTCTTAGCGGTGGATAATGTAACAATCCTTATTGTGATTTTAGTATTTTTAGGGCTCTGATTATTTTTCCCTTCCTCGTGGCTTCTTTATATCATTTATGAGTTATACTAATGGTTTGCACGGTCCCCAAAGTATTTGAGAGTAATTTATGTGAGTTTGTAATTTTTAGTAGTCTTTAAAAAAATATAATTAATTCCAATCAACATAAGGTGATTCGAGCATCGAGATTCTGTCAGTTCTATTAGATCTAGAACATTTAATTTAGGTTAGTAGCATAGTTGGTTCGGGTCTCGAGGCCATTTTATGATTTTTGTATTTGATTAAAATACAGGATTAATAACCTAAATATGGGTTTGGGAGTATATTAAAGATAATGACCTCCTTTGAAAAATCTGATGATTCCATTGTATCCAAAATGTGTTTTATGATCAATCTTCATAATTGGTTCGTGCTTATAAGGTTGTGAATGAGTATAGAGGGTCAAAACCAAGTTTTGGAAATTTTTGGGGTTGGTGTAGTCACTTAAGCAATTAATTTACCACTTAAGCAGTCTTTGACCATTTAACTGAGTTACTTAAGTGACTATCTTGCTAGTAAGTGTGGTTTGGCTTCTTGATTCTTAAGACATGGAAGTTATTGTGTTTAAGACCTTAATCAAACCCAATTTATATTTTTGACATTTTTGAAGCGAGAAAGCTCCCTTTCAGGTAATTCCTAATGTGTTTTTCTTGTATAATTATTGGGTTTAGATTTTACCTTCATTTTTCTCACTTTCCTAGAATATCATTTTATAGTTCATGATTTATATCCAAAGTTAAGATGTAAAACATTATTTTCAGCTTGGCAGCCCAAATTTAAGAAATTTTAAGAGGGGTTTTGAGTTCTAAATCTTGGGTGAGTTCTCAAATCATGTTTTCATAATTTTTCATTTATTTTAGTAAAAAAATATAATCAAAACTTTGATTTTAAACTTGAGATTTTGGGTTTTATCGGGTAAAGAGAAAAGTATGTTTTCTTTCACTTCTAACTTTATTTCTACTCGATTTCAATAGGGGCTTCATATTAGTACCCTAAATCCATATGTAACTTTATTCTTTACAAAAAAATTGATTTTAACTTTTAGAGTTAATTTTCAAAAAGATTTTAGACCTCAAACCAAAGTACATTAATATGAGTAATATTGATCTTGTATTTATATGTAGGTCTTATGGCTGAATAGATTGGATAATTTTGGTGATGATTCAAGGTAGTAGATCTTTCGTTTGATGCTTCATACTATGAGTTTTCTTTTTGGGTCTTCTTTAAGGCAAGTTGAGATCTACCATTACTCTTTTATGAGGTATTTATTGTTATGAACTTATTGCTTATGCTTTGTGAATTGATATGGGTATGGGGTTCCTGGTTAGATGAGATGGACAACATATTCATAGGTACCAAATTCTAATGGTGGATGAATTAATTAAATGTATATCTTGCTCACTTTTTCAAAATGTGTATACTTTTATGGTAGATTGTAGATAGATGACTTATTGATCTTGATAAAATTGATAGTTGAAAACTAATTAAGAGCTTAAATCATGTTTGGTGATTATTGAAGTAATTATTGGGGTTTAGTAACCATTTAGGGAATAATTATGCACTTATGTTATTATGAAAAAACTTACAAGTGTAAAGAAATTTGTAGTTGTTGATGTATTATTGAGGTTAGTTATCAATTGGGATATAATCAATGATTGTATATATTTAAATAGTTATAAAAGAAATCTTGGCGTAGTTATTAGGTAAGTAATGGAGGTTAACTTTGGGACATGTTGTTGACTAGTATATTTCCTTTTCGTAATTTAGTCTAATGGTGTTAAGATTGGGGAAAGATGGAACGTATCATGTAAATTGTTTATGTTCTCCATGTAACATAATTTGGATTATTTATTATTAACGTGTTGCCCGTATGGAGGGCTTATGTGAATATTTTTATTGACTTGAGGGATTATTTTTATTGTGGTGATGGCGGAAGGGCTGGTATTGGTCTTATTTGAGCATTAAGTGCCTTTATTGTTATCGTGATGCTTGCATGGGGGCTTGGATTGCTATTATTGGCCTTATTTAAGTATTATTTATCTTATTATTTTGTTATACCCGAGTTGGCGTTTGAATTGATAATATTATCCTCGTTTGAGTATTATGTGCCTTTACCTTTCTTTATTAATATTGTTAATGTCTCACATGACTCATTATTAAAGTGGTGCTATGAAATGGCTTATATCATGATTTATTGAGATTTAAGGAGATTTTAAGCTTATTTGTACTATTGTTGAGTTAATTCATTACATGATATTGATTTAGTTATGAGAATGCATCCTCATTTCATTCATTCATATCGAATTGGTACCACTGAGACATACTATTATTGAACAAAAATAAAATAATTTACAAAAACCCTTAACCGAGGGATGTGCCAGCAAAGTTGATTGTGATATAAAATTATGATGGTATATGGGTTCCAAAACCCCTATGGTGTCCTGTCCTAGAGGACCTAGCTCGAAAGGTGTATCTGAGATGCCATATGATGTCTTACATTATTAATAATCTATTACATTGCATCAGTTGTATTGTATTTCATTCTTTTGCTTGATTGATATTGTGTTGATTATTTCCTTTCATATTGTATTATTGTGATTGAATCTTTATGTATTTTGTATTTCATATCACTACATTGCATTGTATTGTACCTTTTTTGGGATGATTTGGAGGTTGAGATATGATGAAACAGGGGTTATTGTTATACCTTGATCCATTGAAATTGTTGTATCACGTTTAGTTTTTGAGAGATATACACCTCGTCTACCTTAGTTGAGATTGTAGGGGAATTGATATTATAAACCATGTTGGTGAGATGCTCTCGTTATGAAACCCATCTCTATTGTTGTTGACCTTTAACTTATACATGTCTATCTTAATGCAGTGATTTATTTATCTTAATAAATGGTTTATCTATTAGGATAGGATTAGACTTTTCTGAGAGCAAGATAAGTTGGAGTAAATTGGATGGTTGGTGTGGCGTTTGATAATTCTCAAATTACACTCTTGAATGGGTGTAAGTGATCGTTGTCAAAATAAAACCCAACTAGGTTGGGGTCGAATCCCATAGGGAATAGGGTGTGAACTTCGATTTGTTTACGAAAGATTTTACTGGTAGTTTACTGCATCCGAAAGATGGTGGTTTAAGTTCACGGTGTGTTAAATATCACTTTCAATACTTCAGTGTTTGTAATCAAGATAAATGGGAAACCAGATCTATGTTCACCAAGGGTTTCGGGAATTGAAAGATACTAGGTAATGCTAGTGATTCTCGGAATGAGTAGAACAACAGAATATCCCTGACGATTATACTATCTGACTTATCTCTTGACCTCACCAGACAATTTATTATATAATTCTCTTGAACTTAGATAACTTATCTATTTCCAATAGGATGTTATCTCAGGTAGATTAATCCAGTTACGGCATTAATCATTAAACAGAAGGTTGGTAGCTTTCGAGTCCCTATTGATAATTCACGTCCTCTAGTCTATTTCTCCGTTAGAAACAAATAAAACCTAAGGCATAACCTAATGTTTGCGACCACTAGATTTTATTTAAAACAACAGAATCTCAAGATGTTTTACTACTCTTTGAATCCGTTAAAAACCTAGTATCATATCAAACCCTAATCCATGGATCCCATAACTCCGGCTAATGAAACTAGCTGCTCATGATTTGATGAACGAAATAACAAATTGAATTCATGATTATAATGATAAACTTACGAATTGGTAGAAAAAACAAGTAGTTCCTCCTATTTAATCACAAGGTAGAAACCCCAAAAATAGTTGATACGAAAACACAAGAATATTTTATGAAAGAGAGCAAAAGTACGTGTCTCTCTTCTCAGAGTTGATGTCTGATAGATGAATATTAATTGAATCAAAAACCCTAAAAGATTCTATTTATACTAAAGCCTAATTAAGGAAATAAAATAATAAGATTAATAAAATTGTCCGTAATAGGTGACGTCCAGGCTGACGCCGCGTTAAGAAGTTGACTCCCTATCACGGATGGCGTCAGAGAGGCTTTAGTTGCCTTCAGGTTCTATCTTAGGCTGACGATGTGGCTGACGCTGCATCATGAATCTGACGGCGTATCACCGTCGTCAGATATTTTCTTCCCATGCTAACTTTATACTTAAGGTTGACACCATTCTTGACGCCTTATCACGACTTTGATGCCACATCACCGGCGTCGTCAGAACAACTCCTCAAACTGCAACTCCCTGGTTAAGGCTGACGCCAATGCTGATAGGCTATCACGAGGCTAACGACTTATCACGGAGGTTGTCATCCATGTTTTCTTCTATTTTTCTCAGATTTTCAACTCTTTTTCTTCATTATTGTTTATTCTCATTTCTTCAGCCTTTTTCTGCAATATCATGAGCAAACACATCAAAACAACAAGAGTTGCTTTAGAATTCACAATTATTTTGAGCTAAAAAGCATTAAATGTGTTAGGTTTTGCTCACACATCAACACCCTCAACTTAAAACAAATGTTTGTCCTCAAGCAACAACTATCTAAGAGAATACAACGAATATTCAGCAGTCAACAACCAATTTAGCTCAAAACTCAGTTTACCATCTCCAAGGTCAACCAACTCAAAACTACTGTGCAATTTATTGAAAAGCAACAATGTAACACAAAGGTTTCTAACCATGTCATCAACTAAGTACCAACAATCATGCATGTATCAATGTACACTACCCAAACAAGTAAGTAACTTAGCAAGATACTAGTGTTCTCTCATAACAAAGAAATTCTCCTCTTTTTCTCATGTCAGACATAAAAAATATAAACACGAGGATCATAAAAAAAACACTCACTCTCAGAATAAAGTTCAAACCAGTGTATGCCAAATACCATATGCTTTCCCTTATCGTCATTACCAAGGTTTCCAGATAGGTACGCTAGGATCACTATAGGTTTTTCTTCGGCTTATAACGTAGGCTAGGGCTGGTATGATATTATACAACATTTAGAGTGACTAACATCCTTGGCACTACCTTAACTTGTGGGGTCCACTTATTAACCTTTTTTTCTCTCTTTTTCTTTTCTTTTCTTTTTCTCTTTTCTCCTTTTTTCACTTTTTCTATTTTCTTGATCACACTTTTAGGATGGGTCACTTCTTTTTATTCAAGCAGAGTTTCTTTTCTTATTCTTCTTCCACACAACCCAGTTTTTTATTCTTTTTCACTTATTCTTTTCCTTTTATTCTACCTTTCTTCATACCCAGTTTACATCACGCACCCCTATAATAGCCACCCTCAACTTAAGTTGTTTACCTAAGTCAAGGTGCATAGTGTCTAAGGAGGACCAGGGCCAAAACAGGTTCATTATGATCTAAACGGGAAAGTGATAGGTGTCATAGAAAGAAATGGTCAATTCAGGCTCAAAATAGGGATCAAGAGATATCATGCATACAGGGAAGGTCATTTAGGCCAAAAAGTGACTTAAAAATCAAAATGGCCTATGATCCTTTCCTAACCCCGATATTTCAACTAAGGTAAGACTAACCAGGCAAATTCTATATTCCACACACACAGGGAATTGAGTAAGACCTCACACACACATGTCACAATGGTACATCACAAGCTACTACCCATTTGGTTCATGCAATTGTTAGTAGTGATTATGATGTCCCTAGTACTAATGCCATAAAAAGATTCACAGTAGCCACATATAAATGCATATCACATAGTTATAAAATAGACCAATGGAGAGGTGTTTATCAGTCTTAAAAATAAAAAAAATATGTCAACTGCTCTAGATACTTATTTTTCTCCAGTTAACCACAACACATCACAAACAAACACAATATGCCTAAATATGCAGGCTCTACTAGGAACAAGACTCCGGGGAAACAAGGCACCAAAACAAAAAATCCAGGAGGACATCACACCCACAAGTAGCCCCACCCTCAAATATCATGCAGTGTTCCCAATGCATCAATCCAAAACAAGAGAGTTAGAAACATACCTGTGGAACCATGGGTGCGAAGATCTGATGTCAATCACACAATACAAATACAAACAACAAAATACCTTGGGTTGCCTCCCAAGAAGCACCTAATATAGTGTCACGGCACGATCCAATTCAGCTTTTTCCTCCATCTTGAGGATATGAACTTTACCCCCAACTTAGAGTCCATCTTCTTACCTCGCTAATAGGGAGTGGTACAAAGATTAAGAAGTCGGGTAATGGATGATTCATGGTAAACAACTCATCTTGAAAGTGGGGGGTGTTTTTGTGTTGCTTATCAATTGTAAAATAAAGAATATAGAATTCTTGTTCCTCATCTTCAAAGTCTTCCACTATTTTAGATGATTCCACATACATGATATTATCTAAACATAATGTGGAAAAATGCTTCGAGTGTGGCCCAATAAATCCTACTTCAAAATTTACACTTTTCTCTACACACTCACTTTTATTCATCTTCTCAACATTTTTACTTTGAATTGGGATAGAGTCTTCATAACAAATTGGATTGGCTTCTTCTTTTGCCTCTAGCACCATTCCCTCAATCTTGGCATCATCCCCCATGGTTGGCTCGTTTGGTTGGGAAATCTCCAAGGGTTGATCAACATCAAGCTCATCATCATTATAGGAATCTTGCTCTTCATCTTCACTCTTCCATTATTTTAAATGACTTCACGGACAAGATATCATCTAAACATAATGTAGAAAAGTGTTTTGGATGATTAACCTCGATATCCATCTCTTCTATCCTTTCTTTTCCCTCGTTAAATGCCCTAATGTCTTGAAGTATGTCACATATGGTATCATTCGTTGTATCTATACGATCCAACATTAGTTGAAGCATAGCTTCAATGTCACTCTTTCCAGTGCTGCGTTCTTCCTTTTCTTGATCGTAAGACCTGTCATACTCATAAGAAGAACTAGAACTTGGGTTAGCGCAATAGGGGGAGGGGTCATTTAGGCAATCACTCCAATGTCCATTTTGACCATCACATAAAGAACAATTATACTCCCGGTAGGATGGAGATGTGCACCCATCTCTCTCCGGGGAGTATATCTACAATCTTGCCAAAAGTGTGGTCCATCACAATATGGACATGGATCATCCAGATAAGATTTCCAACCATCAAACTTATATTCATTCCATGATTCCATAGTAATAAATAAACAAAAATAAAGAAAATCTACCTAACACAAGAAACAAAGCAAATCACAACAAATATTTACAAGTTTCAATTCAAGCATATAAGCTAAAATTCCAAACTAACTCAATACGACAAATTGTTCCTCGGCAACGACGTAATTTTTGATAACGCTCAAATTACACTCTTGAATGGGTGTAAGCGATCGTTGTCAATATAAAACCTAACTAGGTTGGGGTCGAATCCCACAGGGAATAGGGTGTGAACTTTGATTTGCTTACAAAAGATTTTACAGGTAGTTTACTTCTTTCGAAAGATGGGGGTTCAAGTTCACGGTGTGTTAAATATCACTTTCAATACTTCAGTGATTGTGATCACGATAAATGGGAAACCAGAGCTGTGTTCACCAAGGGTTTTGGGAATTGACAAATACTAGGTAATGCTAGAGATTCTCGGAATGAGTAGAACAACAGAATATCCCTAACGATTATACTATCTGACTTATCTCTCGACCTCACCAGATAATTTATTATCTAATTCTCTCAAACTTAGATAACTTATCTATTTCTAATAGGATGTTAACTCAGGTAGATTAATCATGTTACGACATTAATCATTAAACAGAAGGTTGGTAGCTTCTGAGTCCCTGTTCATAATTCACGTCCTCTAGTCTATTTCTCCATTAAAAGCAAATAAAACCTAAGGCATAACCTAATGTTTGAAACCACTAGATTTTCGTTAAAACAACAGAATCTCAAGATGTTTTACTACTCTTTGAATCTGTTAAACACCTAATATCATATCAAACCCTAATCCATGGATCCCATAACTCCGGCTAATGAAATTAGCCGCTCATGATTTGATGAACGAAATAACAAGTTGAATTCATGATTATAATGATAAACTTACGAATGGGTAGAAAACAACAAGTAGTTCCTCTGATTTAATCACAAGGTAGAAACCCCAAAAATAGTTGATACGAAAACACAAGAATATTTTATGAAAGAGAGAAAAAATACGTGTCTCTCTTTTCAGAGTTGACGTCTGGTAGATGAATATTCATTGAATCAAAAACCCTAAAAGATGCCATTTATACTAAAGCCTAATTAAGGAAATAAAATAATAAAATTAATAAAATTGTCCGCAATAGGTGACGCCCAGGCTGACGCCGCGTCAAGAAGTTGACGCCCTATCACGGATGGCGTCAGAGAGGCTTCAGTTGCCTTCAGGTTCTATCTTAGGCTGACGATGTGGTTGATGCCACGTCAAGGATATGACGGCGTATCACCGACGTCGTCAGATATCTTCTTCCCATGCTAACTTTTTGCTTAAGGTTGACGCCATTCTTGATGCCTTTTAACGACTTTGATGCCACATCACCGGCGTCGTCAGAACAGCTCCTCAGACTGCAACTCCCTAGTTAAGGCTGACGCCAGTACTGATAGGCTATCATGAGGCTGATGACTTATCATGGAGGTCATCAGCCATGTTTTATTTTATTTTTCTCAGATTTTCAACTCTTTTACTCCATTATTATTTATTCTCATTTCTTCATCCTTTTTCTGCAATATCATGGGCAAACACATCAAAACAACAAGAGTTTCTTCAGAATTCACAATTATTTTGAGCTAAAAAGCATTAAATTCTTTAGCTTTTGCTCACACATCAGTGTTCCTTGTAATTACTTTGGATTGGTATATATTATTACTGATCATTGTTGAGTAGACATGTTTAGTACTCACCCTTGCTTTTTCATTCCTTTTTTTACACCTCATATAGGTATTTATATGAGTAGTGAAACATAGATCGCAATGAAACATAGATCGCGTTCTCTCAGCATTTGATTTTTTGAGATTGAGGTAGCGGTTGCTGGGTCTCAAAGCTTACCCAGATCTTTCCTTAACTTATATAATACTTTATCCGCATTTATGATACTTTAGATTATTTGATCATATTCTATGTTAGAGGTTTGTACCACTGACAACCAAACTTGGGATATATCATGGTGTTTGTATATCTTTCTATATCATTTGGGTTTATTCCACCCTTATTCTTATTTTGCTTTTTATTTACTTTGATTTTTTTGCTTCTGATTTACTTTGATTACTAAATTTAGGTTGGTACAGTCTTACATATACTAGAGGGTGTGACAGATTCCATCACGTATTCTAGTTTGGATCATGAAAATAAGAATGTTGTGTGATTATGTAGCATCTCTACTTAAGCAGTCAAATTATCGCTTACGCACATTATTTGTGTGGCATACGCATTGCTTAAGTGACCTATAAAAAATAGTAGCCATTAAAAAATGCAGTTCTTTTTCCACTCATGCGGTCCTTTCTTAGTCCGTGCAAGGAACCGAGTATCTTTACTGTATCTCTTACTTTTTTTTCTCATTTTTGGATCATTTTTGTTTTTATGCATTTCATGCCTCATACATATGAATTAAATGAACTTCACACCATAAAAAGCATCATATTATGAAATCGAGATGCAAACACATAAGAAAAGAGACACTAATGAGTGGTAAAATCACAACTTATCAATACCCCTAACTTAAAACATTGTTTGTCTAAAGAAAAAAAAAATCAAAAACTCAATGAAGTTTATTATATCGCTAAAAAACCAGCAATGTCATTCTCACTTCACAATTTCTAACTGGGCACATTGACAATAACTTTTTTTGGTATTAATAATTAGTCTACATCATCTGAGTCTTGCACTATCAACTCCCTTAATTTAAAACCAAATTTCAAGAATGTATTTGAATTTCAAGAATAATCAAGTGACAACAACCAAGTCTCAAGGAGTGACTAAAAACCACTAGTCACAAAGTATGCTCCTTTGACTCATTTTTGAAATTTATCTGTTTCACCAATCTATACTAATTCAAATCCCCCAGAAAAAAGAAAGTCCCAAACTTACGACACTTACAACAATTCAAACTTTGATCACTTTCCTCTTTATTTTCATATAACATAAGGCATCTTTTTTTTCATTCGAGTTTATCCACAGATTAAACACACACTCTCCTTCTGTTTCTCACTATTTTTAGATAATGATTTATTTATTCTTTGATTTTCTGTTTTGGCATTCACTAACAAAACCACAGTGCATTACTCTTTTCCTCCAAGGTCCCTCCCACCCCAACATAGAATTTTGGCCTAAGTTGCACAGTTTCGAGTTCAACGAGGGAAGGTTGCAAAAGAAGGAACATTTAAAAAAGGATTAAGGATTGTAATGTGGTTGCCAAAGTAAAGGCTCAAAACTCAAATGGAGTAACTAGGGACAATGTTTATGCAAGGGTAGGATTTTAAGGCTTAAGAGGCTCCAAAAATACAATGAAGGCGTAAGATCATTTTTCCAACCAAATACAAATAAGACTAGCATTGAAATACTAACAAGGCAAGTTCTTGATGGCACAAGCATGCACAAAAATTCTTCAACAAAGAATCACCACACATGGAACATGAACTATTCAAGATGGATCAATTTCACTTTCTAGGAAAGAACAAATGGATCCATATTTCATAATCCAAAATATCACCATCAATAAATTAAGAGTCATAAAAATAGTGAAAGAGTTGCCACTAGTATCATTCATTTCCATGCAACTTATCTTTAGAAAAGTTCTGGATTCGTGTGTTCAATTCAACATTTCACAATGCAAGACTAACTTTAATAGTATAAAACAAGATATAATCCCATATTTTAACTCAAAAAGGCAATAATTACAATGGTTACTCAGGATTCACCATGATTAGACTTGCATACTCAATCCCAAACCACTTAGGCTACTTATAACTCACCAAAGGATACTAGTACCTAATCTAATGATAATTTTTCTTTAATAATTTCATATCTCAATCCATCAATGAGAAAAGTTGTTAAAATAAACGTAAAATATAAGTAACAAATATAAAGAAACTATACCTGATAAGGAAACTAAAGACAGTTAATAACAAGAAAAATGACTAATTCAAAAATTACCAGCCATTTATCACCACCATACCAAACAAACCCAACAAGGGTGTTAATCTAACAAGCATACAAATCATGACAGAAAATGGAAAAAAAATTCAAAATCAAATAACAATAGTACAAACCCAATCATAAATAAACCACACCACTCCCATCTAATAATCTAGCCTTGTCCCTAATCAATACAAAATAAAATAGAGAAGGAAGTAGGAACCCCCTAGAGTCTACATTAGACTAGCAAACTATGGGATAGACAAATCACTATAGGATTTAGGACTAAGCCTCATTATAACTATCATCATTACCCGCACTACCTTAGAGGAAGGAATATTCCTTGCTATCATTAATATCCTCAACTAAAATCTTCTTACATAGCTACACTCAATTAGAAATATCTGTAATGCCTCTCAACATATTTATCATGAACATTATTTTCTTCTTATTCTTTTTTGCAAATATGATGTTCTCAAGGAACTCAACATTATCCTTGTCCATATCATCATAGGTCATTCAAGCATATTGATAGATGCTTCCATGTTGGTGTAATCTTCTGTCTTTTTTTTCTAAGCATACAAGTAAGTCAACATTTATTCTCTGGTGAAATACTCAAGTTCGAGTTGCAAGGATCCTCAAAGTTATGATGTTAAATCTCAAATATATTCTAGCTAAGATCACATCACACCAAAGGGTCCCCCCAGGTTTTTTCTGCGCTCTCTTGGAGAAGACACCCCATTCTACTATTATCGACTTGCACTTTAAATGGGTGGATTGATCTGCTAGGCTATATTAAATTATTGGTGGGTTTTTTCTTAGCTTCTGCTCATTTACACAACTCTATGATCAAAGATGAGAACATCAAAGTAGGGCTATTCTGAATCATGTAGTGCCAAACTCTAATGCAATATAGTGCCTGATAGTAATAGCAATGTCATTAAGAATGTAGGCTATCATCTGATCCTTAAGAGTAGGAACATCAGAAATATTCCTAAAAGGGGACACACTTAAACCATACTCTCGCCTAAAATATGAAGTCACTAATGTGGATAAACTTCATCACTGTTTCCCAACTCATTGTCTTCCCTAAGGGATAAATAATCGACACTACCTAACTATTAACTACCAGAATAGTTATCCTTGGCTTGAATTACCTATAGTGTATACTTTAGAATCCCATAGACATCATTAATATGCTCAAGAGCAAATCTCATTATGTTTCCCCTTATGATAAGTTCAGGACTGCTGAAATCTATGCACTTGAGGTTTGCATAGAATTTTCTCTCCCATTTCTTATTATTATTTTACAGAGTAAGAATGAAACATATCCATCATGTGGCCTTTAACCTACCAAAAAAATTAGAAAGCTTTTTTGCCAATCGTGTCTCAACTATCCCCTTTTTGGTTTAACCTTTCTATCAACCAAGTTGTTGTAGTATCATAGTTGGAAATCATGAGACATAAACCACACTATGTTATATTATTCATTCTTAAACTCTCTTTTGATCTCATAAACCAATCTAATACTTTCCCTAAGGTTATTGTCACAACCCAAACCAGGGCCTGGCCTTGATGGGTATCTCAAGTCCCATATAGACCGAAGATCATCCGTGCACCTAACCAAACAGAACACACTATCCCCACAGTTGGATGAATTCCAAAAATATAACAAGATAGCATACGATACGCTTAAGAAAATTCAAAATATGTTTATAACCGACGATCGGTAACCGACAAAACAATCGACCAACACCACACAATATCTACAGTAATCTAAATAAAGCCTTCTAAACAAAGAGCCAAAAGTGAATACAAATAAAGTGTCGGAACATGACCCTGACAATGGCCAAAAATAAGTCTAAATAGTCTGTGACATAAGAGACCAAAACATGAAATATAGACTCCAAATGTATGAAAGGTCACAACTTTGATATCGATTCACGAGTTGAATCCAAATCCTAATCACTGAGTAGGAGGAGTTGAATTATGATCGATTCCAATATCCCATAGGGATACAGATTCTGAATATGGTTAGCGTCTTGAGCACTGTCATTAAACTCAAGGATAAGGTTAACATAATAACATGGTCAACAGTTCAAATTCATTCAAAACCAATGCACATAATTAAATGAATATACATATATATATATATATATATATTACATATCGGGATAGAGAACAAGGCATAACATGTTCATTAAACCTTTAGCCTGGATTATGTAGCTAAACTATCATAACATGCACCCACGGGCTATATGGGCACCATCTCTCACCCCCTGGTTTGTCTCTAGTGCATGTAGTTGCACAAACTGAAGAATAATGTCATATATATGCACGAGAGACTCAAACCTCCCAATCATATACTAAGGTGACTTAAGAACCCAACATGTAATGATTTAAGGTGGACTTTAACCTCCCTAATCATGTAATATAATACGGGGTCTTGAACCTTCCTGGTCTCATTGACCCCGCATCGGCAAACACAATATCTAGTATCAATCACTTGGACCTCCACTTTAATGACTCATCTACAAAACTCCCTATTAAAGACCAATTAAAACAATTATCACACCATCCCTATCATTAAATTACAATACATATTTAGGAATACATTAATGGTATCACCATACCAACTACACTTGAAAGGTAACAACAACATGACAAAATAATTACATCACTTGGGGAATTCACAACCTCCTTAGTTTAATTTTACAAACTCCCATATTTTTCATAATAAAATATCAATTTCACATTATAGGATTGAGGTCATAACCATTTCAAAAGTCACAAGTTTTGGGAAAATCACAAATTCCTAGTTAATTCATCATACCTATGCTCCCACAAGTTTAAAAAAATAATTAAAGCATGAAAAAATATATGTAAACCATGGGAAAATATTGTTCAACAACAAGCATTCAAAACCTTCAACCCTTGTTATAAAACCAACATAAATATCTCTAGAATAATACTTTGAAACATGTGATTTTAACAAATTAATAATGAGGGAAGAGTAACATGCCTTAAATATCAAGAATTTTGGAGAGAAATCAACCCTTGGGACCTTAGATGACCAACTTGATAAAATACTAGCTTGACTTTCTTTAGGAAATTTAGAGAGACTTTTAAAGTGTTTAAGAAGTTACTTATATTTGTTTCAAAATGCTAATGACACCCTAAAGGGGTTATAAGACATGGGTTTCATTTTGGGTAAGAGGGGAAATATCTAGAATGCCTCTATCTTAAAAGCTAAAAAAGTGCCTCCATTGATGATAGGTTAACCATTGAATCGTATCCACTCCTTATGACTCATCACGATGAGTCATAACCAAGGTAGTCTCTAGGACCCCCACACACTATTAGACCTACAACACAACTGGTACTACTCGTAATGAGACCTTATGACTCATTGAATCTAGTCGAAGTCAACATAGAACACAATTTGGTAAACACTAGACATCCTAAAATTTACACCCAATAACTCATAAAAAGTCCTTATGTCTCATATTGAGGAATTCATACTTAGAGTATAACTTAGACACTTAATTTTTTATTTGGTTACGATTGGGTCCATAGGACCAGTTAAAACTCCTTATGACTCGTACCTCCAAGTCATACTTAAGATAATAACTTAAGCTCCATTTACTGGAAACTTTATGAATAGGGTAACCTGACCTGTTGAGAAATATTATGATTCATCAGGTGGGTTGTTGCCAGGGCAGAAATCTCAAAACTCAGTAAATTTTTTAGGACCAAAAATTGGGGCATTACATACTCCCCCATTCAGATCATTCATTGAAACAACCTGGGTTTTGGACCTTAGAAGTTTCTTGAGATTGAGCCTTTTGTTGATTATATGACTCATCATACGAGTTGTACATTATAGGTACAAGTCAGGTGACCTATAACGCCCCAATTTGCTAAACCGAAACACTACACAGTGCTTATGACCCCGAGGGACCACAAGCTAACCCATGACTGGTATTTGTACCTATACTCTGCATAATATACTTGTAGAATACGGAAAATATGAACAATAGGCCATAAGTTTCAACTGAATAGAATATCTGATAAATAATAACATCCATAGAGGGTAATAAATACCTAAAACACCTGAAAGCTGAATCTAAAATATGAACTAAATCTGAAAGCCTCTAAATACTGTCTGAAATAAGGAGTTGAAGGAACTTGTCTACAACTAACTCCGTTTAGGAAAACTAAACTGAAATAATGAATGAAATAAAATTATATCATCCTCGAATGGATGAGGACTCACTACGACTCTACGACTGGAATGTTACTGCTGATCTGGAACTCGTGTCTCTGAACCTATGGTGTAACATGAAAGAAAGAACTATAGCACAAATACATCAGTACGAATGGGAGTACTGAGTATACGAGTAAGGTAGGCTAAATGAAAAAGGGTTTACATACATGAATAATGCTAACTGACTGACTGATATGAATGTAAGAGTATAAACATGCATACATAGTAACTAAAAATTATAAATACATGATATCTGGATCTGTACGCTAATACATAGTTTACTGTTATCTAACATGACTGATACTAAAATTTTGATAGCATGGATGACTGTGTCTGACAGTCCTAAATCTAATGGAACTACCTGAGTTCCGTACTGTAACTGAATTGACTGTAACTGACAGTCCTGGTATACTTAAATTTAAAGAACTATCTGAGTTCTTTTACTGATACTGGGACTGAAATTGTGGGAGGTATTTACTTAACCGACATACCCCAATAACGCATATAGCTAGGTTGGGGTCCAATCTCTGCCCTGCTAGGCAGGGTGTCAATACGGCGCCACTAGTAAGGACATCTGTGAGCGACCCTTAGCTGGAAAGTACTCGAATGAGAATGGTGGGAACCCTAAACTGATAGGTTAATCCACCTCATCAACCCTAATCTGGAAGGTTAAGATGTATCAACCTATGCTGTCTACGTAGTTCTAGAACATAAGGATGACTACTACGAATCACACCCTAAATTGGAAGGTGAGTTCCCATCCTTGGGTTTACTCGGTGCTAACTTATACTCCCATATGAAGAGACTAAATATGATTTAACTGGTTGTACATGGACTGAGTAACTGACTTCCGTTGACTGACGGAATAGTACTACTATCTGAGAATTTATTGAGATCATGAGATTTCTGAGATTTCCTGAGTCACATGACTGACTGAGTTCTATAGATCATGGCTTGACTGAGATTATCATTATAATGTGACATGACTCTAGTCACACAACTCTATTGTTTTGGGTACTAGTACCCCCAGGACTCGATGGAAGGAAACTGACACACATAACTGACTTGATCATAAAAATGGAGTCCACAATTCACCATATCATAAGTAGGGGATTTCACAATAAGTATAGTTCTCAATATCTTACGTATGGAAGGGAAATTCATACAACATGTGTACACTTGCATATCTTCAATATCATGCTCAATCCATATCACAACAATGACACATATCAATCACGTGGAATTCATGTGAAATCATAAAGCATAGAGTATGGACTTGTCATTTAAGCACTATTAAATCATGGGACATGAATCTTATCACTTTAAGCATTTTATCAAATACTTTGCATGCATTTTTTTAGCTTAGGTGTGTTTTCATGAATTTCCCTATTTTAAACCACATAAAGTCTATGGATTTCAACTAACGAACACATATACTTTATGAAAACACCTTTAAACATTATCTTGAAACTTAAACAACAATCATCAATGTGTACATAGTCATATCACAACAAGACAATCATAATATAATATTTAAAACATGGTTCTTGAGCTCTATGAATAAAATGGATCCATAGATGAACACTACACATACCTTAGATGGAAGATTCTTGATGATTGATGGAGAAATTTGTTTGAACTTGAATCCCTAATTGAAAACCCTAATGTGTTCTTGAGAGGATTTTGAGAGAAAGAGTATGTTATGGTGAAATAAGGGCTTAATTCTGTGTTTATGGAATATATATAGTGGTGGAAATATGACCCAAATACCCCTCTAGATATGTCATCTAATTTCTGTTAAAATTACCCGATTTGGGCTCCCGACGCGATGCGGAGATATCGCGTTGCCCCCTATTTGTGACCTGGAAACTCACCACGATGTGGTGGAATCCCGGAGAGACACTGGAAATTGACAAACGTCATTTTTCTTATGGCGCGATGCGCCACTGACTGAAATGACACTACTGAAACTTTAAATTGCCATAACTTCTTCACCGAGTGTCTGTTTTAGGCAAATTTGGTATCGATGGAAAGATTATTTAATTATATACAATTTGGAGGGTATAAATCAGAAAAAATACCACCTATAAACCAATTTATTCTCATTCAAAGATGACCTATATGAAATCACACACAAAAACTTAGTGGATTCAAAAGTTCTTAGCTTGGATTACTCTAAGTGACTCTTATAAACATGATTAACACATCATAATCTCTATTATCACTAGGATACTCATCCTAATTCATGTACTCTAATATGAATCATAGGATAGGAGGTTTTATGTGTAGGAACAACGGTTCATTTTCTAGCCTAGTAATATACAGGGTATTACATGACCCAACTCGTAAAGTATCCAGTGAGTAATGGTTAGTTTTTTGTTGTGGGTTTCACTTTATTGGTATGGGTTGTATGCTTTGGTGATGGGACATTGGGTTGATACTTCATATAATATAAAACATAGTGACTTGACTTGGCTTTGAGTATGAGTGTCTCACAAAGAATTATGAGGATGTGGTACGAGTGGTATAGTGGAGTCATACATTATCCAGGTTCTAACTCCTTTAATTCTATCTTTGATATGACTTAAAGGTACTAGTCATATGGTATGGGTACAAGTGGGGCAAGATGAGTCATATAGTAGACAATGTGTGGATCTCCAGCCTTCTATTTTAGGTACGACTGGATGGTACCACTTATATGACGTAGGTACAAGTGAAGAGGTCCAACCGTACCTACTAGGAAGAATTTGTATAGTTTAAGTTAGGGGTATTCTGGACATTTCCCCTGATAACTTATTTTAAACCCATGACTTAAAACACTTTTGGTACTTTATTAACCTACTATTCCCAAATTAAACAATCTAAAATCTCTATTAGAACTCTTAGTTCAAGAAAAGGCTAGGGTTTCTTTAAGGTGGTCAATTAAGGATTTCAAGGGTAGTTTCTCTCTATCCTCTGTGGTGTCTAAAGCATTTTACTCCTCCCTCATTGTTAGTTCAACTAAAAGCATATTTTAATGAATGGCTTTCATAGTATTATTAAGGTAATGTTTTGGTTTTGAAATATATGTTGAGGGTCTTCGTTATTGATTGTTGGATAATGTTTTTCTATGTTATCCTTATGGTTTTCATATTATAATGGTTGTTTGAACATCTGGTTCATGCAATGGTTAATTAGTTTTTGTTTTTTGTTTTGGAAACTATATGCCCTCAACATGTTTGTTAAAATACCAATGGGACTGATTTTGTCTCATAGTTTTACTATTCTTTAAATCTTTGCATTGCTTACTATGGTAATGGAACTTAAATTGGTTTGGTGGATTTTAAATAGTTTGGAAAGGCCTAGGTAGCCATGGCTTTGGTTTAATTTGAAAAACCTTGTGGGTACATGGGAATTCCTCAAGTGATTTTAATAATAGAATCTTGTGAGATACATTGGAATCCCTTAGATGTTGTCTAGTGACATTTCTTGCAAGCTATAGTCGGTATGACGATACCACTTTATGATTCCTTGGGAATTAACTTCTTGTATTTATGGTTTAATTTTGTACTAAAGGTTTTATTTGTGCAATAATGGTGGGTTGTGAAAGCTAACTGTGAAGGTGTGAGTTCGATGGACGGACACTGGAAACTCATATTTACCGATTTGAGGGTTGGTCATGATGACCATATACTTGTGAGGTGCATGGGAGTCTCCTAAGTTTATACTTGTATATATGTATCATAAAGGGTGAAGGCTACACGGGAATCCCCGACCCCAATGATATCTCTGGTTCATGCGGCTACACACACTGGAGTCCATTCAGGGGGTAACACTGGACCCATATACCTCATGAGTGGTTTTAGGATTATCAAGCTACACAACCTAGGTTAAGGTTTTTAATGCATGTTAAGCCCGATTCCCTTTCCCGACATGGTATATATGTATATATTATGTGATTGTATATGGTTATTTACTTTGGTTTTGAATATAGAATTATTGTATCCTTATTCCTTAGTACGTGCTAGCATTTATCATGCTAACCATCTTCAGACTCTATATCCCCATGCGATTCCAGAATTGGCCATACTACCACTCCTGCTCATGACTTAGATTCGAGGACAACACCAAAGTCAGAATGAAGTGATAAGCTTCTATACTCCAGAAGATTCTATTTTATGCTATGGACTTGTTTACATTATTTTTTTCTTGGGCTATGATTGGGGGCATGTACTGAAGGGTGTTCTTTTATTTTTTATTAGAGGCTTTGTGTGGCTACTATGGTAATGGGCGATGTCGGTATTGGTGTCAACCTTAGTATTAGTATTGGTTTTGGGGTTGACACTAGTTGGGTGTTTTTTTGGTAATGGGTGTGAACTTTATTTAATGTTCTTCAATTATAATTATTATATCTTGTTATATGTTTGGAATTTATCCATCATAGGATGCAGAGGGGTTATGGTTGTTCATTGGGATGGTCTCCAGTCCCAGTTGGGCTTGAGGCACCTGACACGACTAAGCCATAGTTTTGGTCATGTCAGATTGGTATTAAAGCCCTAGGTTCATAGTCCACTGGGAGTCGACAAAACCATGTCGAGTAGAGTCTCTTTTAACAATGTGTAGAGAACCACACTGATACGGGAGAGGCTATGAGGCATTAAAGAATATTTCACTTTTTTGTGTTTTGATTTCAAGCTGTAGAGTATAATTCTTATAATCTTCTCTTATTCCTATTTGTTTGTTTTTTAGATCATGCCTCAACGATTTGAAGTTCATAAAAACTCCATCATCCCAACTGGGGACTATATTGATGGTACATGCTATACTTATGGGATCCATACCCTGTCTAGGAATTAAGTTCTAGATTATTCTTAAGTTCCACTGGTTCCCTCTAGTCCTTCTCGAGCACCCCAGGATGAAGTGTTGATCTCTAAGTTTCATCAATATATTCATATATTGGCGTAGTTGGTATCTTCTCAGTCTGAACATGATGTTCCTATTACTCCATCTTTTAAGGCCACAAAGGTTAGCTAATTTTTTAGGTTAAATCCTCTTATCATTACGGGTGTTAAGGTTGAGGAGAATCCTCAAGGTTTTTTTGGATGAGATGGAAAAATTCTTTCGTGTTATGTATACAATGAATATGGTGGGCATGGAGTTTACCATCTACTAGATAAAAGATGTGGTGTACTAGTGGTACGCGTAATGGGATCAAACAAGGAGTGAGGATGTTGATTCATCTTTATGGGAGGATTTTTCTAAAGCTTTTCTAGACTGCTTTATTCCTTAGGAGTTGAGGGAGGCAAAAGCAAAAGTGTTTGTTAATCTAAAGCAAGGTAAGATATCAGTCAACAAAAATGCCTTGAAGTTTCATCAGTTAGCACTATATTCTCTAGAGTTGATTTTTAGCATGAGATATAGGATGAGGAATTTTACTTATGGGTTCTCCAGAGAATTGATTTTGGAGAGTAAGGCTTCCTTGTTTAATAAGGACATGGATATCTCCAGGTTGGTGGTATACATACAACAAATTGAGGAAGATAAGAAGAAATAGGTTTATTTAGGGAAGAAGTAGGAAAAGAGTTTAGATTTTCTGAGCAGGGTGTTGGCCAACAACAAAGTTACAGAGACGGTGAAAATTAGCTCAAGAAAAAATAAGGAAATTTTTTGCCTTACTCGACAACTAGTGCTCCCTAACTAAAGTTGTCGGGTGATAGGCGTCTGCATGGTGGTGACAATGTTAGGGCACGGGGTGCCGAATCTTAGGCTAGTAGGGCTCAATTAGCTCCATTATATCCTTCTTTTAGATTCTATAGTCATTTGTATCAGGGTTTTTGAGATGATGGAAGGGACAAGTGCTTCAACTGTGGTCAGCCAGGGCATATGCTTAGAAATTATCCTGTAGATAAGGTTTCTTTGGGGGGAAAATAAGTTTCTGGTTGCCTCTTCTTTAGCTCCGGCACCAAAGGGTGCACCATTTAGCTCTGGCACCAATCGCAACCATCTTTATTATTTCACCATTCTTCAGGAGTTTAAAGTATCACCTGATGTCGTGAATGGTATGTTAAAACTCATTTCTCATAATATGTACTGTTTACTTAATCTGAGGTATGCTCTATCTTATGTGACCCCATTTGTGGATATGTATTTTAGTTTTGGTCGGGAGTGTGTTTCGAACCCTTATTTTATTTCTACCCATATAGGTAACTTTGTAATTTCTAGAAGAGTATATAGGGGGTGTGTGGTATCTGTTTGTAGTAAAGAAACTGTGGTGGATCTGTTTGAATTAGATATGATGGATTTTGATGTTATATTAGGAATGAATTGGTTTCACTCGTGCTATGCTTCTCTAAAATATTAGACCCGTACCTATTGAGCTGATTATTGAGTGGAAGGGTGGTACCCTAGCTCCTAAAGGAAAGATCATATCATATCATAGATCTCAGAGATTAATCTTCAAGGGGTGTCTCTATCATCTAGTTTGGGTTAAAGATTCTAACTTAGAGGGTCCTTTTCACTCTACCCTACGGTGAATGAATTTCTTGAGGTTTTCCCTAATGACCTTTCTTGTGTTCCTCTCGATAGGGAGATTGATTTTGGGGTTGATTTTGTTCTGGACACTCATCCAATTTCTATTCCTCCGTATAAAATTGCTCCGGATGATTTGAAGGAGCTTAAGGAGCAATAAAAGGATCTTTTAGATAAGGGTTTCAACCATTCCAGTGTGTTCTCATAGGGTGTACCAGTGTTATTTGTGTGTAAAAAGGATGGTTCCCTTCAGATGTGTATTGCTTACAGGCTTTTGAATAAGGTAAGGTAAAGAATAAGTATTCTCTTACCAAAATAGATGATTCATTTAATCAGTTGCAGGGTGCTAAGTTTTTCTCCAAGATTGATCTTCAATCCGGGTATCATCAGTTAAAGATTAGGGAGGAGGATATCTCTAAGACTACTTTTGTACCTGGTATAGGCATTTTGATTTTGTTATTATCTCTTTTGGGTTGACCAATATCCTGACAACATTCATAAATTTGATGAATAGGGTCTTATGTTAATGTCTGGACTTCTTTGTCATTGTGGTCATAGATGATATTCTTGTGTACTCTAAGAGTGAGGTTGATCATGTCTATCTCCTCCATTTTATATTGCAGACCTTGGAGGAGTAGAAATTGTATGCTAAATTCTTGACATATGGATTTTTGTTGAACGTTGTCACTATTCACGATCATACCATTTGTAGTGAAGGGATCATGTAGATCTATAGAAGGTTGCAGTGGTTAAGAAGTGACGTAGACCCATGACTCCAACTGATATTTGGAGCTTCTTGGGTTTAGCTGGAAACTATTGGAGGTTTGTGGAGAGTTTATCTTCTAGAGTTGCCCCATTGACTAAGTTGACTCAGAAGAAGGTAAAGTTCTTGTGGTCTGATGCTTGTAAGGGTAGTTTCAAAAAGCTGAAGGATAATCTACCTTTTGCATATGTTTTGACTTTTCCTAAAGGCACTGATGGGTTTATGGTATACTGTAATGCATCCCATATGGGGCTTGGCTGCATTTTGATGCAGCATGGTAAGGTGATAGCTTATGTCTCTAGACAACTGAAGGTGCATGAGAGTAATTATCTAGCTCATGATTTTGAATTGCTAGTTGTGGTGTTTGCATTGAAAATTTTGCATCACTATTAGTGTGGAATGCATGTGGATATCTTTTCTGATGATAAGAGCCTGTGTTATGTGTTTACTCAAAAAGAGATTTACCTCAGGCAAATGAGATGGCTTGACCTACTCCAGGATTATGACATGGGTCTTTACTACCAGCCAGGTAAACATAATATGGTTGTTGATGCTCTTAGCAGGTTATCCATGAAGATTCTAGCTCATGTAGATAAGGAGAAATAGGAGTTGGTGAAGGACATTCACCATTTGGCTAACCTTTGAGTTTGTCTCTTGGACTCAGAGGATGATGGTGTGTTCATTCAGAAAGTCGAGTTGTCGTCTCTTGGTCCTAGAATTAACGAGATACAAGTGTTAGATCTTGTGTTGATAAGGATATAGGGTGATGTTGGTAGGCAGAAGGTGATGGCGTTTTAGATTAGTGGTGATGGTACTTTACGGTATCAAGGGAGATTATATGTTCCCAATATTGATGGCTTGCGAGAAAGAATTTTGGCTGAAACGTATGAGTCGCGCTATGTTGTTCATCCTAGTTTGATGAAAATGTATCATGACCTCAAGGAGATATATTGGTGGAACAATATAAAGAGGGGTACTGCTAGTTTTTTTGCCAAATCTAGGGTGTGCTAGCAAGTAAAGGTTGAGCACATGAGGTCCGAAGGATTGTATCAAGAGATTGAATTGCCTATGTGGAAGTGGGAAGTTATCAACATAGATTTCATTATCGATCATAATCGGTCTCAAAATTAGTTTAATTCAATCTGGTCATCGTGGATAGGATGACAAAGTCAGCTCAGTTTTTCCTAGTAAGGGCTAACTTCTTAGTTGAGGATTATGCAAGATTGTATCTCCATGAGATTTTGAGGTTTCATGGGATACCTGTTTCTATCATCTTAGATCGTGGTACGTAGTATTTATCTCACTTTTGGCGGTCATTTCAAAAAGGTTTAGGAAACAAGAGGTGTCTTAGCACTGTTTTTCACCCACTATAGGATTGGCAAGCAGAAAGGACTATTCCGATGTTGGAGGATATGCTTCATTCTTATGTGATGGATTATGGTAGTGGTTGATTTGAGCATTTTCCTCTTACAAAGTTTGCCTATAATAATAACTACCACTCAAGGATTGGGATGACTCTATTTGAAAATTTGTATGGTAGGAGGTGTAGGTCTCCTATTAAGTAGTTTGAGGTTGGCTAGGCGGATATGTTTGGCTCCTATTTAGTTCACCAAGCAATGGAGAAGGTGTTGGTGATTTGGGATAGAGTTAAGGTTGCCCAAAGTCTCCAAAAGTCCTATGAGTATATAAGGCAAAGAAAGTCAGAGTTTGAGGTTGGTGATAGGGTGGTTTTGATGGTGTATCCCATGAAGGGAGTGATGTTGTTTGGGAAGAAGGGGAAGCTCAGTCCTAGGTACATTGGTCCATACTTGGTTTTAAGAAGGGTTGGTAATATTGCGTATAAGTTGGAGTTGCCTACTAGTTTGAGCTTCATTCATCCGGTGCTCCATGTTTCTATGTTGAGGAAGTGTATAGGTGATCCATAACAAGTCGTGCCTATAAAAAATATTGGTATTTCAGATTTTTTGTCTTATGATGAGGTCATGTTTGAGATCTTGGATCGGCAGGTTCATCAATTGTAGACCAAGGACGTGGCTTTGTTAAAGGTTCTATGGAGGAACCACAAGGTTGAAGAAGCTACTTGTGAAGCTGAAGAGGACATGAAGTCCAAGTATCCTTTCTTGTTTTCTACTCCAAAAATTCATGCGGAAGGTATTTGTTCTTTATAACATCTTTGTTTTCTAACTTAGTTAAAGAAAAGATTGATTTCCTTGCATTTTTTTTCTAATTTAGTTAAAGGTCAGAGTTGAGGTGTTGGGGTGTAAATCATGCTTGTACTATATTGTTTCATTATTCAAGGAAGAATGATCCAACTAGGAGAGAATTGAAACACCCTAGGTTTTGTCCCTTGGAAATTTCCTGAGTTTTGAGCCTTCTGTTGATCATACAATTTACCATACAAGTCATATGGTGTGGGTACGAGTCAGGTGACCCAATCCATAAGGTATCCAGTGGGTGATGGTTGGTTTTCTATTATGGGTATGACTTGGTGAGTATGGTTCATATGGTTTGTTGATGGCTCATTGGGTTGATCATTCACTTAATCTGAAACTTAGTAACTTGACTTGGCTTTTAATACAAGTGGCTCACTATGAGTCATAAGGATAGGGTACGAGTGGTATAGTGGAGTCGTACATTGTCTTGTGTCCAACCCCTTGGATTCTGTCTTGGATACAACTTAAAGGTACAAGTTCTATGGTATGGGTACGAGTAGGGTAGGGGGAGTCGTATAATAGACAGTGTGTGGATGTCCAACCTTTTGTTCCGGGTATGATTGGATGGTACCACTCATATTATATGGGTAAAAGTGGAGGGGTCCAACCATACCCACCTGTGGGAGTTTGTACAATTTAAGTTGGGGGTATAGTGGACATTTACCCTCATAACTTCTTTTGACCTCATGACTTAAAACACTCTTGGGACTTTATTAACCTACTATTCCCAAATCAAACACACTAAAACATCTCTCAAAATAATTAGTTCAAGAAAAGGCTAAGTTTCTTCAAGGTGGTCAATTAAGGATTTCAAGGGTGGTTTCTCTCGGTCCTCCTTGGTGTCTAAGGCATGTTACTCCTCGCTCATAGTTAGTTTAGCTAAAAGCATGTTTTAATGAATGGTTTTCATAGTTTATTGTGGTAATGTTTTAGTTTTTAAATATATGTTGGGAGTCTTTGTTATTGATGGTTGGATAATGTTTTCTCGTGTTTTTCTTATGATTTCATGTTAAAATGGTGGTTTGAACATATGGTTGCATGGAATGGTTAAGTGGTTCTTGGTTTTGGTTTTGGAAACTGTACGCCCTCAACATGTTTGTTAAAATGCCAATGATAATGATTTTATCACATAATTTGACTATTCTTGAAATTTTTGTACTGCATAATATGGTAATGGAACTTAAATTGGTTTGGTGGATTTTAAATAGTTTGGAAAGTCCTTGGTGGCCATGGCTTTGGTTTGATTGTAAAAACCTTATGGGGTATACTGGAATCCCCTAAGTGATTTTAATAATGGGATCTTGTGGGGGTACATGGGAATACCCTAGGTGTTGGCTAGTGACATTGTTTGCAAGCTATAGTCGGTATGACGATACCACTTCACGATGCCTTGGTAATTAACTTTTGGATTTGGTTGTTTGATTATGTGCTAAAGGTTTTAATTTGGAAATAATGGAGGGTTGTGATAGTTAACCATGAAGGTATGAGTCCGATGGACGGACACTGGAAATTCATGTTTGCCGACATGAGGGTTGGTCATGGTGACCATATACTTGTGGTGCATACGGGAATCCCCTAAGTTTATACTTATATATATGTATAATGGAGGGTGAAGGGTACACAGGAATCTCCAGCCCCTATGATAGCTCTGATTCGTACGGCTACATGCACTGGGCCGTTAAGGGGTAACTAGGGACCCATTTAGCCATGGGTGGTTTTAGGACGGTCAATCTACACAACAGAGGTTAAGGTTTTAAATGTATGCTAAATTCGATTCCCTTTCATGGCATGGTATATATGTATATATGTATGTGATTGCATATGGTTATTTACTTTTGATTGAATAATGGCATTATTTTATCCTTATTCCTGAGTATATGATAGCGTTTATTAGGCTAACCATATTCGGGCACTGTATTCCCACGCGATGCAGGAACTGACCATACTACCCTTCCCACTCAGTGACTTGGATTCAGGGACAACACTAGAGTCTAACTGAAGTGGTGAGCTTCCATACATCGAAAGACTCCATTTCATGCTATGGACTTCTTTACATTATTTTTTTCCTTAGACTTTTGTTTTCAATATGGTCGGGGGTTTCTCCCGACTAGGTGTTCTTTATTTTTGGTTAGAGGATTTGTGTGACTACTATGGGCATGGGTGGTATCAGTATTGGTGTCAACCTTGTCATTGGTATTGGTATTAGGGTTTACACTAGTTGCATTTTTAGTTGGATACTTGGTTATTTATAGTTGTGAATTTTATTTATTGTTCTTCAATTATTATTTTTATATCCTCATATATGTTCGGAATTTATCCGACATAGGGTGCAAGGAGATTATGGTTGGGCATTGGGGGTGGTATCTGGTCCCGCTTGGGCTTGAGGCATTCGACACGACTAGGCCCTGGTTAGGGTAGTGTCATTCATCCTCAAATTATAGTACAAGGCATTTATCAGCACGATTGACTCCACATACCACTACTCTTATCATTAACAAACACAAAAAACAACGATGCCAAGGAAATCTCCATTTCCTATAATAGAGTCAGAAAAATAAGATTTCAAGGAATACACATACCTTAAGCATGGTTACCGGGAATGCAAAATAAGAACGGGTACTTGGACTTCATGTCCTCCTTAGCTTCCCATGTAGCTTTCTCAACCTTTCGGTTCCTCCAAAGAACCTTTACTGATACCACATCCTTGGTCCACAACTGATGTGCTTGTTGATCCAAAATCTTAACTTAGACTTCCTCATAAGACAAGGAATCTGAAATACCTACCTCCTCTAAATGAACAAAAATCGAAGGATCACCCACGCACTTCCTCAATATAAAAACGTGAATCACTGGATGAATGGAGCTCAAACTAGAGAGAAACTCCAATTTGTATGCGACATTACTGACCTTTTCAAAACCACGTACAGACTGATATAACGGGGATTAAGCTTCTCCTTCTTACCAAACTGCATGACTTTCTTCATGGAGAGCACCTTCAAAAACACCCAATAACTAACACTAAACTCTAACTTTCTTTGCCTCACATCTACGTAGGACTTTGGGCAACTCTGGGCTGCCTTAAGTCTATCCTGAATCACCTTATCTTCTCTATAGTTTGGTGAACCAAATCAGGGCCAAAAAACTTATTTTCAACAACCTCAAACCACCCAATAGGAGACCTATAGATTATATCATATAAGGCCTCAAACGGAGCCATACCAATGCTAGAGTGATAACTGTTTTTATAGGAAAATTATATTAGAGGAAGGTGGTTAACCCAACCACCCCAAAAATCAAATGCACAAGATCGAATCATATCTTTCAAGACCTGAATTTTCCTTTCCACTTGCCCATCCATCTGTGGGTGGAAAGTGGTACTA
This sequence comes from Capsicum pubescens, assembly GCA_030864215.1. Lineage (NCBI taxonomy): Eukaryota > Viridiplantae > Streptophyta > Magnoliopsida > Solanales > Solanaceae > Capsicum > Capsicum pubescens. The sequence continues at coordinate 232,445,886 of CM061548.1, read as the reverse complement.
AGGGGCACCTTAGTCCCCAAACCTCACTGAAATGACCTCCAAATATAAGATGAGAACTAATTACCCCGATCAAATATGATGGAAACTAAAGTACCATACAACTTCACAATCTCCTCAATAAATAACTTCGCATAATTCTCAAAAGATAAATAAGTCCTTACTGGCAAAAAGTGAGCAGACTTAGTCATCCTATCCACGATGACCCAAATCGAATCAATTTCCTGGAGAGACCGCGGATACTAGTAACAAAATCCATATTAATTATCCCTCATATCAACACCAGAATTTTAATATCTTGAGTCAACCCACCAAGTCTAAAATCCTCTACCTTCACTTGTTGACACACCATGCACTTATCCACAAATTGGCCATATCCTGTTTTATATTATTCCACTAATAAATTTCCTTGAGATCATGATAAATTTTTGTCGAACCAAGATGAATAGTATAATGTGACCAATGAACTTTGGCCAAAATTCTTCATCGTGACCCATCAACATCGAGAACACGCAGTCTACCTTGGTACCTCAAGATACCATCACCACCAATCTCAAAAACCATCACCTCCTGCCTACCTACATCATCCTTGATTTGCATTAGAATAGGATCTAACACTTGTTTCTCCTTTAATTCAGCACGAAGAGATGACCTCCGCACCTCTTGAATGATCACACCACCATCCTCGGAATCCAACAGATAGACTCTTAAATTAGACAAACGGTGAATATCCTTCACCAAATCCCACTTCTCCTCATCCACATGAGACAAGATTCTCATGAACAACCTGCTAAGAGCATCAACAACTATATTAGCTTTACCTTGTTGATAGTGGAGACTCAGTTCTTAGTCATTTAGAAACTCAAGCTACCTCTTTTGCCTGAGATTCAGTTTTTTTAGGGTGTTCATGTATTGCAGGATCTTATGATCAGAATAAATATCTATGTGGACCCTATCCAAATAATATCGCCAGATCTTTAATGCAAACACCACAACTAACAATTCCAAATCGTTGGTCGGATAATTCTTCTTATGAACTTTAAACTTCCTAGAAGCATAAGCAACTACCTTGCCATGTTACCTCAACATATAACCCATACCTACTAGGGATGTATCACAATAGACAATAAAATAATTAGTGCCCTAAGGTAGAGTCAAGACTGGATTCAAAGTAAACATATCCTTCAATTTCTTGAAACTACCCTCACATGCATAAGACCATAAGAATTTCAACTTTTTCTGAGTCAATTTAGTTAACGGGCTCTACAAACCTTTAATAGTAGCCTACTAAACCAAAGAAGCTTTAAATAGAAGATAGATTCGTGGGTCTAGGCCACTTCTTAAACACCACAACCATCTATGGATCCACTATGATTCCTTGACTAGAGATAACTTAACACAAATAAGTCACTAAAACACTCTTATTTCTTGACCTTAGACAACCTTCTGTGGTTTTCCCATGTTTTAATTATTCTTTTATATGCATTAATGGTGGTTTTGGATATTTTGTTGCATGGCAATGGTTCAATGGTAATGGACCTTGGTTTTTGAAATACTATACCCCCAATATGTTTGATAAAATTTCTATAACAATGATTTCACTATAATATTGGTTTTTTAATGGAACTTATGCATGGTTTAAACTTTGTGATAGAACCCTAAATGCTATGAATTTTTTAAATGGATTGAAAGAGGCATTGGTTGCCATAGTTTTGGTTTAATTAGAAATCATAAGAGGCACATGGGAATTCCCTAAGGATTGGATAAGGAAAATACTTGCAAGCTATAGTTGTCATGATGATACCACTACTGATAGCCTTGGTTAATAATAATGAAATAATGGTTTAGTTGGAAAATAATTTTAATTGGGCTTAAAGGAGGGGGAGGTTGTAGCAAAGCCATGGAAGGTGCAGATCCATGGGGAATGAGAATGAAAACTTATATTTGTTGATGTGCGGTTCAATCCTAGTGACTGTGTGCATGATGTCACAGTTTATATTTTGAGGGATGTACTAGTCATCCCAGGTTTTCTTCCCTGGTTATGCGGCTTCACGCACTAGGTCCCTTTCAGCAGGGGGAACTGAACCCATATAGCCCATGGATGGTTTAGGACAGTAAAACTACACAGCCTAGGTAAAGGTTTTAAATGGCATGCTAAACCTGGTTCTTTTTCCCTGTATAGTTATATAAATAAATATATATATGAGCTTTGTGCATATGGATGGTTTTACTTAGTTTCATAATTGGCATTATTTTATCCTTATCCTCAGTTCATGCTACCATTTATCTGCTAACCCATCTTTGGGAGACTATATCCCCACATGATGTAGGAATCATCCATTCTGCTTTTCCTGTTTAGCATTCGAACACTCAGGGGTCAGCTTTGGATAGAAGTGGTGAGCTTTAATCTATTCTGAAGGCTCCATTTAATAGATGTTCTTTCATACTCTAGACTATTTATGGATATTGGTTTTTTCTATGGTTGGGGGCATGTCCCAACAGGATATTTGTATTCCTTTAGTTAGAGGCTTTTGTGGAAATACTCTGAGTTGGAATAGGCGGGATCGATATTGGTGTCGGCCTTAGTATTGGCATTTGTATTAGGGCTGACCTCAATGGAAAAAATTTCTTATTGTTCCATCATATTTTACTTTAGGATTATTTAATTATTAATGGAACTTATTTGGTTAGGGTTTGATCTATGGTTTGGTTTGTCTTGGTATGGTTGGACGGTTGGTATGGGATGGTCAGACTCGGATGGGTTGGTATTGGTAATAGACCTATCCTAGAGTTTGTAATCTGGATAGTTATGCTATCTTATTATATGCTTGAAATTCAGCCAAGTCAAGGCAGACAACTAGAGGTTGGGTGGGTAACAGGGGTGGTCACAGTCCCGGTCGGACTTGGTATGCCCATTATGATAAGGCATAGGGTCGGGTCGTGTTAAGATGCTATCAGATCTTTAGGTTTATGGTCAATTAGGAGTCCACCAAGTTGTTCCTTGTAGAGTCTCTTTTAGGGATGTGTAGCTCGCCACACTCATAAGAGAGAGACTACAGGGAATTTACAAATGTTTCACTTTCTTGGTATTCTATTTTTAAGCTTGGAGTCTAAATCCTGGAATTTTCCGCTAATCCTTGTTTGTTCATCTTTTAGATCATGCTTTATAGATTTGTAACACAAGAAAAATGTTTGGTCCCATTCGGGGACAATGTTTATGGCGTACGTCCTACGTCTGGAGTTCATCTTTAATCTCAGGGTCTTATCCCTGATTGTCCTAGATTTCCTTCGATTGCTACTAGTTCTTCTCAGGGTGAGGTAACTAATATGGAATTATGCCAGTCTATACATACCATTTCTCAATTGGTTGCTACTCATACTGAGTGGGGTGCGTATTGTAGGTTGTCTATTGAGGCCACAACAATTGTCCAATCTGTGAAATTAAAGCCTCCTACTTTTACTGGTGCGTAGATGAAAGAGTATTCTCAGGGTTTCTTTAATGAAATAGAGAAGATATTTAGGGTGATACAAGAAACAAATGTAGAAGGTTTAAATATTGTAGCTTATCGGATCAAAGATATTGTGTACTAATGGTAAGAAGAGTGTGATTGGTATAGAGGTGATGTGGAGGAGTCATCCTTATTGGATGTTTTTTTCATATTTTTTCTAGATCATTTATTTCCTTAAGATTTGAGGGAAGCAAAGATGGAGGATTTTGTGAATCTTAAGTAAGTAAGAATGTCTGTCAAGGAATATGACTTGAAATTTCATTAGCTATTAAGGTATTCTCCTGATTTGGTGGTTGACATGAGGGAGAGGATGAGAAAGTTTGCTTCTGGGCTATCTCGACATTTGATATTGGAAAGAAATACAACTTTGTTGATCAAGGATATGGACATTTTGAGGTTAGTTGTCCACATGCAACAAGTGGAGGACAAGAAGAGAAAATAGGTGGAGTTTAGAGATAGGTAGGGTAAGAGGAATAAGTTTTCTGATCAGGGAGGATCTTATTTGCAAGGTGGTTAGGATGGGGGTAAATGGCCAAAAAAATTGGGGGAGTTCTGGATCCTTGTTTACTACTAGCGCTCCTTACCTGAGTTAGTCTGGTGATAGGCATTCACAAGGTGGTGATAACTTATGGGCATAGGAAGCCCTCAATGCCAATTCTGTGATCTTCTTCATAGGGGTTATTGTAAAAAAGTAAGGGAAAAGTGTTTTAAATAAGGCTATCCAGGCCATATGCTTAAGAATTGTTTGGTATGTAATGGAGCTTGGGGAGAGGTCAAATCTCTGGTTACTTCATCTTTAATCCTACACTTAGTGTTATAGCTTTGGTATCTTCTCCTACTTCTGGTACCGACACTGGTTAGAATAGGTTGTATGCGCCTGAATCACAGTAGGAATTTGAGGCATCACCTGATGTTGTTATTGATATGTTACAACTTTTTTCTTGTGATGTGTATTGTCTTCTTTATCCGAGGTTAACCCTTTCCAATGTGACCCCATATATGGATTTATGTTTTGGTTTTGAACCTAAGGTTGTTCATATTCTTTTTTTGTTTCTACCTTGATAGGTGACTTGGTTATGGCTAAGAGAGTCTATAGAAGATGTGTGGTATCTGTTAGTGGTCGATAGACTTTCATGTATTTGTTTGAACTTGAAATGGTGGATTTTGATATTATTCTATAGATGGATTGGTTACACTCTTGTTACGTATTCTTGGATTGTCAGACCTCTAAGGTTATCTTTAAGTTCCCGGGTGAATTGATTATAGAGTGGAAGGGTGGTTTCCTAGCTTCTAAGGGGAGGCGTATTTCTTATCTTAGAGCTCGAAAGTTAATATCTAAAGGTTTTCTTTATCACTTAGTCTGGGTTAAAGATTATAGGTGACTCGGTTATGGCTAAGAAAGTCTATAGGGGGTGTGTGGTATCTGTTGGTGGTAGGCCAACTTTGGTGTATTCATTTGAACTTGAAATGGTGGATTTTGATGTTATTCTATCGATGGATTGGTTGCACTCTTGTTACGCGTCCTTGGATTGTCAGACCTGTAAGGTTGTGTTTAGGTTCCCTAGTGAACCAATTATAGAGTGGGAGGGTAGTTCCCTAGCTCCTAGAGGAGGCTTACTTCTTAACTTAGAGATCAGAAGTTAATATCCAAAGGTTGTCTTTATATCTTGGTCTAGGTTAAAGATTTTAACTCAGAAGGTCTTTGTTTACATTTAGTTCTGGTAGTAAATAAGTTTTTTGAGGTCATTTTGGATAATTTTCCTGGTTTTCCTTTGGATAGGGAAAGAGTTTGGTATTGATTTTGTTCTAGGAACTTATCCAATATCTATTCCTCTTATAGAATGGCTTCGACTAAGTTGAGGGTATTGATGAGTGGTGATTCTACCACTTATTCTCACTCAATATTCGTGAACATTGCCTTGATTTGAATGAATAAATGAGACATATTCGTGAGTAAATGAATTGATATTCACTCTTTGTATGTATAGAGTTTAAAAGATAGAAAGATATGGATTAGAGCTTACAAAGATCAAAAGGGAGAAGGAAAAGTGCAGCTGAAGACTTGCAATAGAAGAGCCTCAGGTACTGCAGTCGTGGTCGACTGACCGCGGTTGCGGCAGTCAAGGATGGCCATTTTATCACAATCGCGTATGTAAACCACAGTTGCGTAGCCACGGTTGCAGCCACACCTACACGATCGCGGCTTAGCGGAGGAGTTCAGACCAAGGGAAAAATTGGAAATGCATGTTGTTGATTCCAGTTTTGACAAAAAGACTCAAACCCTATCCTCAAGAATCACATTCTATCTTCCCAATTTTTTTTTAGGTTTTAGTTCTAGACTTGATAGCCCCTATTTTTGGAGAAAAAAATATTGTATAAATTTTGGGTGAAGAATACATTGGAGACTTTCTAAGTGGAACATTTTCTCACTTCTATTATTGATATTGTGGGAGATACAAGATTGAAGTAACATTCGCTTAGATCTTTAACAAGTTATTTCAATGAATATTATAGATATATTTGTTCTTATTTATCTTATGTGTAGCTAAATCTCCCTCTTGGGGTTATGTGCAAATAGGGGTTTAAGTTTGTGCGGGTTGTTAGTGTTAGCATCTATTTGGTAGTTCATGTTTATGGGTTTTATCATTGCTATTCTATTTTTGTTGGATTCAATGGGTGAAAGCCCCAAATACACACATGGGTTTGATGAGTGAAAGATCCAAGCTCAAGAAATGTCAAGGCCATCTTTGAAAGAAGGGTTTTGGTGAACTTTAGGAATCCATATCATTCTCGAAAGAGGGAAGTGGAGACCAAAGCAATAATAGACAATTATGTGTGTAGTTTGCTAAATTTTCACTATCTTAGATATAAGGGTGAATGTGAGGTTGACTATGCCATGGGTATCATCCTAGAAATAGGGACACCTAGATTGAGGTTGTGGTGACCTATTATTGAACACACCTATTAGGTATTTGAAAGAATCAATGGGTGAAATTTTTGTATTTCGTTGAAAGACTAGCATCAAAATCAATAAAAAAGCCTACTCATATTTTATTTACTAAATTTATGTTGATGATTAACACCCACATGTCACTCCCTTAGTAGTGCATAATCCCAAGATCGATGCTTAATTTTTAAAACTCTAATTATTCATAGCCCCATGATTACTAGAAAACCCCAAAAATAAATACTAGTGTAGGATCCTATCTCTGTCATGTTATCATTTTGTACCATTGGTTTTAATTTAACTTGTACCTATTAATTGGAATTAATTTGATCGCTACTCACATTGTTCCAGTGGATTTGACCCCGACTCCAAAGTTGGGTTAATATATTGACGATGACCGTCTTAAACTTTAATTGACGTGTAAGTTGAGCTTTATCAGAAACTCAAGGTGCAACTTAAGGATCTTCTTAATAAGGGGTTTATTCATCCTAGTATATCTCTGTGGGGTGCACTGATGTTGTTCATGAGTAAGAAGGATGGTTCCTTTCGGATGTGCATTGACTATAGGTAGTTGAATAAGGTAATGGTTAAGAACAATTATCCTCTTCCAAGGATAGATGACTTGTTTTATCAGTTGCAAGGTGCCAAGTTCTTCTCTAAGATAGATCTTCAGTCTGGGTATCATCAACTTAAGATTTGGGTGAAGGATATCCCTTAAGACAGTTTTATGTACTCGGTATAGGCGCTTTGAATTCTTAGTGATGTCGTTCGGTTTAACAAATGCTCCGACAATATTTCTGGACTTGATGAACAGGGTTTTTAGGCAGTTCTTAGATCTCTTTGTCATTATGTTTATTGATGCTATTCTAGTTTATTCCAAGGGTGAGGACGATCATGCTAATCATCTCTGTATGGTATTGCGGACCTTGAAGAAATAGTAGGTGTATTCCAAGTTCTATTAATGTGAGTTTTGGCTGAACACTGTGACTTTTCTTGGTCATATTATTTCTTGTATGGATCCTCAAAATGAGGTTGTAGTTAAAAGGTAGCCAAGACCTATGACTCCAACTGAAATTCAAAGCTTCTTGAGTTTGGATGGGTATTATCGGTGAGTTTTGGAAAGCTTTTTGATGATAGTTGCTTCTTTGACTAAGTTGACTCAGAGAAAGGTAAAGTTTTCTTTGTCGATGCTTGTTAGGGGAGTTTCATGAAGTTGAAAGAAAAGCTAACTTTGGCTTTGGTTTTGACATTGCCTGAGCGCAGTGAGGGGTTTGTGGTTTATTGTGATGCATATAAGGTGGGACATGGTTTTGTTTTTATGCAGCATGGGAAGGTGATTGCCTATGCTTCTAGGGAGTTTAAGGTACATAACAGAAATTATCCTACTCATGATTTTGAGCTGTTGGCGATGGTTCTTTTTTTTGAAAATATGGAGGCATTATTTGTATGGAGTGCACGTAGACATCTTCTCTGATCATAAGAGTATACAGTATGTGTTCACTCAGTAGGATTTAAATCTCAGTCTGAGAAGATGGTTGGAGCTTATCAAGGACTATGACATGAGTCTTCACTATCACCTAAGTAAGGCTAACGTGGTTGATGATAATCTTAACAGGTTATCCATGGGGAGTTTGGCTCAATGGAGGAAGGAAAGTGGTAGTTGGTGACCAATATTCACCACTTTGCTAATTTTAGAGTTCGTCATTTGGACTTCGAGGATGGTGGGTGATGGTATCAGAACTGGTTCGGACCTCTCTTAGTGTAGAGGTTAAGGAGAAGAAAGTTCTTGCTACTGTCTACATAAAAATTATAAGTGATGATGGTGGGCAAAAGGTAATGGTGTTCGAGATTTGTGGTGGCAGTACTTTAAGATACCAAGGTAGGTTTTCTGTTCTTGATGTTGATGGGTTACAACAAAGGATCTTGGTTGAGGCTCATGAATCGCGCTATGTTTTACATACCAGTTCTACTATGATGTATCATTGTCTCAAAGAGATCTATTGGTGGAATGGTATAAAAAGGGATGTGGCTGATTTTATGGCCAAGTGGTTGGTGTGTCAACAAGTTAAAGTTGGGTACATAAGGCTAGGTGGGATGTATCAAGAAATTGGTTTGCCTGAATGGATATAAGAGGTAATTAATATTGATTTCATTTCTGCTCTTCCTCGATCTCAAAACCAATTTGATTCGTTTTGGTTCATTGTTGATATAATGATAAAGTTTACTCACTTCTTACCAGTGAGGACTACCTTTTTGGTGGAGGATTATGTGAAGTTATCTTCAGGATATTGTGAAGCTACATGAGGTACCTATTTTGATTTTCTCTGATCGTGGTACGCAGTTTTTATCTCATTTCTGAAGGTCTTTTCAGAAGGGATTTAGTACTAAGGTCAGTTTAAGTACTGCTTTTCATCCTCAGACGGATGGGAAAGTAGAAAAAACTATTCAAACATTAGAAGCTATGTTTCAGGAATATGTGGTTGATTATGGTGGCAATTGGGTTGAGAATATACCTTTGGTAGAGTTTGCTTACAATAATAGCTATCATTCTAGTATTGGTATGGCCCCTTTTGAGGCACTCTATGGTAGGAGGTGTTGATCTTCTATTGGGTGGTTTGATCTTTTTGAAGTGGATATGTTCAGTCCAGATTTAGTTTATCTGGCTACAGAAAAGGTGAAGGTGATTCAGGAGAGGATTAAGGCTATCCAAAGTCTCCAAAATTTCTTTGCGGATATGAGGAGTAGATACTTAGAGTTTTATGTTGGGGATAAGGTGTTCCTCAAGGTATCTCCCATAAAGGGAGTAATGCGGTTTGGTAAAAAGGGGAAGCTTAGTCCTCGATATATTGGTCCTTATGTGGTTTTACGAAGGGTTGGAAATGTTTCTTATGATTTAGAGTTGTCTCCTAGTTTGAACTCCATTCATCCGGTATTTCATGTTTCCAGGTTGAGAAAGTGTCTTGGTGATCCTTCTTTTATTATTCCTTTAGAGAGGTTGGGTATCTCTGACTCTTTTTCTTATGAAGAGGTCCCGATTGAGTTGTTAGATAGGCAAGTTCATCGATTGTGAATGAAGGATATGGCTTCGGTTAAGGTTCCATGGTGAAACCATAATGTGGATGAATCTTCATGGGAATTAGAGTAGGACATGAAGTCCAAGTATCCGCATCTATTTTATTCTCATGAGATTCATGCGGAAGGTATGTGTCTTCAGCACATCTTTATTTTTAGAGTTTGTTAAAGAAAATATAATGTCTATGCCTCTTTGTTTTAAAATTTTGTTAATGATTGTAAATATATTTGATAATGCAAATGACTCGTGCGTGTGGTTACCTCTACCTTGTCTGTCATTCAAGGAAAAATGTTCTTAGTGTGGGAGACTGAAACACCCTAGTTTCTGGACCTTAGAAAATTTCATAGATTTTTTATTTTTGGGAAAGATACGACTTAGGTGAACGATTCGTACACTTGGGTACGGGTGATATGGTCCAGTAGTATGGTGACCAATGTTGGTTGGTGGGATTGATGTAGTTACTGGAATGGGTACGATTTGGGTTGTACAAGTCTTATAGTAGGGTACGGGTTGTTTGGTCACTTCACTTAATCTTATACTTGGTAACTTAAGTTGGATCTGAGTATAAGTGGCTCACCGTGAGCCTTAAGCCAGGGTACGAGTAGTATCCAGGACTCGTATGGTGGTTAGTGTTCAAACCTCCTAGATTTTATTCTGCCAGGGGTATGGTTTATGGGTACCAGTCATACACTTGAATGCGTCTTGGGTTTGGGTGTATCATACCTTGGCAGTGTTGTGTCCAATGGGATAGCCTAAGGTACGAGAGATGGGTACCAATCGTATAGGTTGGGTACGACTCATAAGGTTTAGTCGTACCCTATGACAGGAATTCAATGCAGTTTAAGTGAGGGAAATTTGGGTATTTCCACACTTATCCTAATAAGGTCCCATGACCTATATTTTATATGGGAGGTTATTTGTCCTATTATTCTGTTCATAAACACTTGGAAAACACTCTTAAATCCTCTCTAGAATTCTTGGGCAAAGGAAGTAAGGGTTTCATCTTAAGGAGTAAATTGGGGCTTGTCTTGGTGATTTCTCTCTATCATCATCTTGGTTTAAGGCATGTTCTCTTCCCTCATTGTTAGTTCCAACTAAAGTCATGGTTTTATACAATGTTTTCATGATTTGAATGTTGTATGATTTTTGGGTTTTCAAATATATTTTGGGGGTTTTGGTTATAAATGCTTGGTTATGGTTTTCCCATTTTTTAATTATTCTGTTATATGCATTAATGGCAGTTTGTGATAATTGGTTGCATGCAAACGGTTCATTGGTAATGGACCTTGGTTTTGGAAATACTATACCCCCAATGTGTTTGATAAAATGCCTATAACAATGCTTTCACTATAATATTGGTTTTTCAATGGAACTTATGCATGGTTTAAACTTTGTAATAGAACCATAAGTTATATGAATGGTTTAAATGGCTTTAAATGGATTGAAAAAGGCCTTAGTGGCCATGGTTTTCATTTAATTGGAAATCATATAGGGTACATGGGAATCCTCTAAGAATTTTCTAAGGATAATACTTGCAAGTTATAGTTGGTATGATGATACCACTACTAATAGATTTGGTTAATAATAATGTAATAATGGTTTGGTTGGAAATTGGTTTATTGGTATTAAAGGAGGGGGTATGTAGCGAAGCCGTGGATGGTGGAGGTCCCGATGGGATCGAGACTGGAAATTCATATTGGTCGATGTGAGGTTTGGTCCTAGTGACCGTGTGCATGATGTCACACTTTATATTTTGGGGGATGTACTAGTCATCCCAAGTTTTCTTACCTGGTCGTGCGTCTTCACGTACTGCGGTCCCTTTCAGCAGAGGAGCTGAAACCATATAACCCATGGGTGGTTAAGGAAGGAAAAGCTACAAAGCCCAAGTAAAGGTTTTAAATGGCATTATAAACCTGGTTCCCTTTCCCAGCAGGGTTATATATATGTGTGTGTATGGGTTGTATTCATATGGATGGTTTTAATTGGTTTCATAATTAGGATTATTATATCCTTATACTGAGTTCATGATAGCGTTCACCCACTAACCCGTCTTTGGGCGACTGTATCCCCATGCGATGTAGGAACTGGTGTTCTACTCCTTCTGTATAGCATTCAAACACTCGGGGGTCAGCTTTAGATTGAAGTGGTAGGCTTCCATCTATTAGGAAGGCTCCATTTCATTGTTGTGGGCATGTCCCAATCATATATTTGTATTCTTTTGGTTTGAGGATTTTTTGGAACTACTATGGGTTAGAATAAGCGGTATTGATATTAGTGTCAGCCTTAGTATTTGCATTGGTATTAGTGCTGGGTTGTGAACTCCTTGTGGGGTACAATTGGATCCCCTAAGTAAACATGTTAATGAACAACTTATAGGATATATGGGACTGCCCTAAGCAAACATAATAATGGAACTATAACAGCCTGGGTTGTGACCCTTAGAAAATTTCCTAGAATTCTGGTCTCTGGTGATTTCTCTCCATCATCATCTTGGTTTAGGGCATGTTCGCTTCCCTTAATGTTAATTCTTACTAGAAACATTGATTTTGTGAATGTTTTCATGACTTCATTGATTGTATGATTTTGGTTTTCAAATAAGATTTACGGGTTTTGATATTAAACGGTTGGTTATGGTTTTCCCATGGTTTTAATTATGCTTTAGGTGCATTAATGATGGTTTTGGATAATTGGATTGCATGGGAATGGTTTACTGATAATTGGAATTGGTTTTTGTTATATTATTCCCCCAATGTGTTTGACAAAATGCCTATAATAATATTTTCATAACACTGAGTACTTTTAATGGAACTCTTGCTTGTTTAAAAACTTGGTAAAGGAATTATGAATTGTTTAAATGGCTTAGAAAGGTAAATAGATAAATGGTTATTCTAGTGGGGTACATGGAATCCCCCAAGTGGTTTAATATGGTAAATGGAAGGGCACTTGGAAGTCCCCTTAAAACTATATGTGGTTGGCTATAGATAGTACTTGCAAGTATGGTCGGTATGACGATACCCCCACTAAATAACCTCGGTTAATAAATGGTAAATGGATTGTTTGGTTGCTTGGTAATATTTTTAATTGGGCAATAATGGCAGAATGTGTAGCAAAGCCATGGAAGGTGGAGTTCCTGCGGGGACCAAAACTTGAAACTCATATTTGCCAATGTGAGGTTGGTCTTGGTGACCGTGTTCATAATGTCATACTATATTTTGGGGGATGTACTAGCCATCCCAGTTTTTTCTTCCTTGGTCCTAAGGCATCACGCCCTAGGGTACTTTGAGCTGGGGGAGCTGAACACATATAGCCCGTGGGTGGTTTAGGATGCTAAATCAACACAGCCTAGGTAAAGGTTTTAATGGCATGCTAAACCCGCTCCCCTTTCTCGGTATGGTTATATATATATATATTTATATGTATGGTTGTGTGCTTATTTATAGTTTTACTTGCCTTTATAAATGGCATTATTTCATCCCTATCTTGAGATTATGCTAGCGTTCACTCGCTAACCGATTTGTTGTCGGCTGTATACCAACGTTACATAGGAACTAGCAATTTTACTCATTCTACATAGTGATTGACTTGGGGATCAATATTTGGACTGAAGTGGTGAGCTTCCATCATTTTGAAAGGCTCCATTTCATATTATGCATATTTCTAGAGACTTTGATTTTATTTTGGATATTGGTTTTGGCCATGGTTGGGCGCATATCCCAACCGAATTTTATTACTCTTTTGGTTAGAGGTTTGATGGTACTTCTATGGGTTGGAATGGGTGAGATCGTTATTGGTGTCAACCTTGACATTGGTATAAGCTTATGAACTGAAATCATTGGACAAAATTATTGGTTGTTACATCGTATTTTCTTTCGGTATTCTTTATATTATGTTTTGGAATCTTCTTAGTTATGGCCTATTTTTGGGCCTTTAGTATAGTTTTGGTATGATTGGGCGGTTGGTGTGGTGTGGTTGGACTCGGTTGGGTTAGTCACAGTTATCATCCTATCCCAGAGTCTTCATGTGAGCTATTATAATATCTTGTAATATGCTCGAACTTCATCCAACTATGGACAAGTGGCTGGAGGTTGGGTCAGGTAACTTGGTTGGTATTCGATCCTAGTTAGTCTTGGGACGCCCATTATGACAAGGCCCCCGAGCAAGTCGTGTCAAGATGGTATCAAAGCTTAGGCTTATGGTCAATTGGGAGTCCACAACTCCGAGTTGAGTAGAATCTCATTTAGGGGTGTGTAGCGTACCACACTCATAACGTAGAAACTACAAAGCATTTAGGACTGTTTCACTTTCTTGGTATTCAATTTTTAATCTTGGAGTCTCAGTTATTCTTTCTAATCCTTGTTTGTTTATCTTTTAGATCATGCCTCATAGATATAAAACACAAGAAAATTCTTCTATCCCATCTGGGGGTAATGCTAAAAAGGTGCATCCTACTTTTCCTACTTTTGGGGTTCATCTTTGATTTCATGGTCCTATCTCTCATAGTTCTAAAGTTTCACTGGTTGATACTAGTCCTCTTTAAGGCGAGGTGACTAATGCAAAATTCTGTCAGTTTATTCATGTTATTACTCAGATGGTCACTGCTTAGGCCGAGAGAGGTGCGACTGGTGCTTTGTTTGCTGAGGCCACAAGGGTTGGACATTTTATGAAGGTAGGTCCTCCCACTCTTTCTGGAGTGAAGGTTGAGAAAGATCCACAGGGTTTCTTAGATGAAATAGAAAAGATATTTTAGGTGATGCAAGCTACCAATATGGTGGGGGTAAACTTTGTAGGTTATTAGCTTAAAGATGTTGCATATCAGTGGTATGGAGAGTGAGATAGGGATATGGGTGATATGGAATAGTTAGTCTTATGGGATAATTTTTATAAGGCCTTCTTAGATCAGTTATTTCCCCAAGAATTGAGGAAAGAAAAAAAGGAGGAGTTTTTGAACCTCAAGCAGGGGAGGATTTCTATCACGGAATATGCCATAAAGTTTCACCAATTGTCAAGGTATGCTCTTGATTTAGTAGCTGATATGCAGGAAAGAATGAGAAGTTTGATTTTGGGTTAAATTGAGATTTGATTCTAGAGAGCAAGACTACCTTGCTGATTAAAGATATAGACATCTATAAGTTGACTATTCATATGTAGCAGGTAGCAAATAAGAAAAAGAAACAGGCAGAGTTCGGAGATAAATAGGGTAAGAGGAACAAGTTTTCTGACTAGGGAGGTGCTCAATCTTAGGGTGGTAGGGATGGTGGCAAATGGCAGAAAAATAAGTGGGGGAGTTATGGTTATTTCCCTCCTGCTAATAGTCCTTACCTGTTGGGCGATAGGCATCATCAAGGTGGTGACAATTTTCGGGCGTAAGGTGCCCAATCTTAGGAAAGCGGAGGTTAGTCAATTTCTTCATGGCCTTCTAGTTAATACTGTGGTCATCCTCATTGGGATTATTACGATGAAGGAAGGGACAAATGCTTTAAGTATGTCTAGGTAGTCCATCGGCTCAAGGATTGTCCTATTAATAAAGTTTCTATGGGGGTGAATAGGATTTTTATGGCTTCATCTTTTGCCCCTACACCTGATGGTATTACATCTACTTCTGTTACTGCTCCTAGTTTTAGTGTTGGTCAAAATAGGTTGTATGTCCCAACAGTAATCTGAGGCATCACCTGATGTTGTTATTGGTATGTTATAGATATTCTCTCATGACGTATATTGTTTGCTTTATATGGGGTCCACTCTCTCCTATGTGGCTCCTTATGTGGTTATATCTTTTGGTTTCAATTCAAAAGTTATTTCAGTTCCTTTTTCTATTTCTACTATGGCAGGTGACTCGGTTATTGCTAAGAGAGTCTATAGGGGGTGCCATATTTGTTGGTGACAAGCAGACCTTGGTGGATTTCTTTGAGTTGGGTATGGTGGATTTTGATATCATTATATGGATGGATTGGTTACAGTCTTGCTACGCATCCTTGGATTGTTGGAGTCATAGGGTTATTTTTAGATTCCTTGGTGAACTATTTATAGAATGGGAGGCTGGTTCTTTAGCTCCTATGGGGAGATTTATTTCTTATCTTAACTCTTAGAGATTAATCTCCAAAGGTTGTCTTTATCACTTGGTCTGGGTTAAAGATTCTAAATCGGAAGGTCCTTCTTTCCAATCATTTTAAGTGGTTAATGAGTTTCTAGAGGTCTTTCTGGATGATCTTCCTCGTGTTTCTCCGGATAGGAAAATCGAGTATGGTATTGATCTAGTTCCCGACACTCATCCAATTTTGATTCCACCACATAGAATGGCTCCAGCTGAGTTGAGAGAACTCAAGAAGCAACATAAGGATCTTCTGGATAAGAGGTTTATTCATCCTAGTGTATCTCCGTGGGGTACACCAGAGTTGTTTCTTCTCAAGAAGGATGGTTCCCTTCAAATGTACATTGACTATAGGCAGTTGTATGAGGTGACAGTCAAGAACAAGTATCCTCTTCCAAGGATCGATGATCTGTTCGATCAGTTGCAAGTTGCCAAGTTCTTTTCTGAGATAGATCTTCGGACTAGGTACCATTAGCAAAATAATAGGGAGTTGGACATTCCTAAGACAACTTTTTATTCTCAGTATGGTCACTTTGAGTTCTTAGTAATGTCATTTGGGTTGATAATATTTTAGCAACATTTGTGAATCTTATGAATTGTATTTTCCATCAGTATTTGGATCCATTCTTTATTATATTTATTGATGACATTCTAGTTTATTTAAGAGTGAGGTGGATCATGCAAATCACCTGTGTGTGGTGTTGCAGACCTCAAAGGATCAATAGTTGTATACCAAGTTCTCTAAATGTGAGTTTTGGTTAAATGTTGTAACTTTCTTGGGTCATATTATTTCTAGTGAAGGGATCATCGTGGATTCGCAAAAGGTTGTTGTGGTGAATAAGTGGTGTAGACCCACGAATCCATCCGACATTTGAAGCTTTTTGGGTTTAGCCGGGTATTATAGGCAATTTATGGAAAGCTTTTCATCGATAGTTGCACCTTTGAATAAGTTGACCCAAAAGAAGGTCAAGTTTACTTAGTCGAATGCTTGTGAGGGGATTTTCAAGAAGTTTAAGGATAAGCTAACTTTGTCTCTAATTCCGACTTTGCTAGAAGGCAATGGTGGGTTTATGGTTTATTGTGATGCATCTCAGGTAGGGCTTGGTTGTATTTTGATGCAGCATGAGAAAGTGATTTCCTATGATTCTAGGCAGTTGAAAGTGCATTAAAGGAATTATCCTACTCATGATTTGGAGTTGTTGGATGTTGTGTTTGCTTTGAAAATATGTCGGTATTATTTGTATGGTGTTCACATGGATATTTTTTTTGATCATAAGAGTCTACAGTATGTGTTCACTTAGAAGGAGCTTAATCTCAGGCAGAGGAGATTGCTTGAGCTTTTAAAGGAATATAATATGAGTCTTTACTACCACCCAGGTAAAGCTAATATGGTTGCTAATCCTCTTTATTGGTTATCAATGTAGAGTTTGGCTTATATGGATGAAGGAAATTAGGAATTGGTGAAGTATATTCACCACTTGGCTAATCTTGGAGTTCAATTCTTAGACTCCTAGGATGGTGGTGTGATGGTGCAGGAAGTGGCCCAATCGTTTCTTAGTGCGAAGATTAAGGAGAAAAAAGTGGTAAATCCTTTCATAATAAAAATCAAGAGTCACATTGGCAGGCAAAAGGAAATGGTGTTTGAGATCAATGGTGATAGTACTTTATGATACCAAGAGAGGTTATGGGTTCCTGATATCGATGGGTTGCGACAAAGGATTTTTTATGAGGTGCATAAATCATGTTATGTTGTTCTTCCCGACTGAACTACGATGTATCATGATCTTAAAGAGATCTATTTATAGAATGGCATGAAGAGGGATGCGGCTGATTTTGTGGCCAAGTGCATGGTGTGTCAACAGGATAAGGTTGAGCACATGAGGCTAGGAGGGTTGTATCAAGAAATTGATTTTCCCGAATGGTAATAGGAAGTGATAAATATGGACTATGTTACTGGTCTTCCTCGGTCTCGGAATCAATATAATTAAATTTTGGTCATCATGGATAAGATGACTAAGTCAACACAATTTTTGCCAGTGCGGACTACCTTTTCGACGGAGGATTATATGAAGTTGTATCTTCAAGAGATTATGAAGCTATATAGGTGCCTTTTTTTATTATTTTTTATCGTGACACGCAGTTTACATCTCATTTTTGGCAATCTTTCTAGAGTGGGTTAGGGACTAAGGATAGTCTGAGTACTGCTTTCCACCAGCAGCTGGATGGGAAAATAGAGAGAACTATTCAAACATTAGAGGATATGCTTTGGGCTTTTGTGATTGATTATGGTGGAAATTGGGTTGAGCATATACCTTTGGTGGATTTTTCGTACAACAATAACTATCATTCTAGTATTAGTATGGCCCCTTTTGAGGCATTGTATGGTAAGAGATATAAATCTCTTATTTATTGGTTTAAGCTTGGAGAGGAGGACATGTTTGGTCCCGACTTGGTTTACCAGGCTATGAAAAAAGGTGTAAGTGATTTGGGATAGGCTTAAGGCTGTCCAAAGTCGCCAAAAGTCCTATGCAAATATTAGGCATAGAGACTTGGTGCTTGAGGTTGGGGATAAGGTTTTTCTCAAGGTATCTCCCATGAAGGCAGTAATACGGTTTGGCAAGAAGGGGAAGCTCAGTCCCTGATATATTGGTCCTTATAAGATCTTACGGAGAGTTGGTAATATTTCTTACGAGTTGGAGTTTTCTTCTATCTTGATCCTGGTTCATCTGGTCTTTCATGTTTCCTTATTTAGGAAGTGCATTGGTGATCCTTCTTTGGTTGTTCCTTTAGAAAGATTGGGTCTCACAGATTCTCTTTCTTATGAGGAAATCCTAGTTGAGACCTTAGATAGGCAGGTTCATCAATTGCAGACCAAGGATATGGCTTTAGCTAAGGTTCTGTGGTGGAACCATAAGGTGGAAGTAGCTACATGGGAAGCAGAGGAGGTCATGAAGTCCAAGTATCCACATTTATTTTCTTCTCTTTGAATTCGTGAGGAACGTCTGTGTCTTCAGCACATCAATATATTCTGAGTTTGCCAATGGAATGATTAATATATTTGCCTTTTTGTTTTCAAACTTTGTTAATGATTGGGAATATATTTGATAATTGAAATGACTCGTGCGTGTGGTTACCCCTACCTTGTCCGTCATTCGAGGATGAATGTTCTAAGTGGGTAGACTATAACACCCTGGGTTTTGACCCTTAGAAAATTTCTTATAATTTTTATCTGTGGACCCAATACGAATCATGTGTATGAGCCATATATTAGGGTATGAGTTTCAAGGTCTAGTTGTATTCTAACCAGTGTTGGTTGGTAGGATGAATTTTGGTTACTAGAATGGATATGACTTAGGGGTATGAGTCGTATTTGTGGTTATAGATTATTTGGTTCCTTAACTTAATCTTAGACTTGGTTACTTAGGTTGAATTTGAGTACGAGTGGCTAACCATGAGCTGTAAGTCAGGGTACGAGTCTTACCTAGGACTTGTATGGAGGATAGTGTCTAAATCTTCCTTGGGTTTAATTTTCCAGGGTACGGATCGTATTCTTCAGATACGACTTGGTTGAATGAGTCATATTCTAGACAATATTTAATCCAAAGGTTGAGGCTAGGATATGAGCTGGGGTACAAATCATATTGAAGGGTACGACTCATGAGGGTCAGTCGTACCCTTGGGACGGGGCATTGTGCAACTTAACTGGGGGTAGTCTAGATATTTCCCCACTTATTTTTAATAATGTCCCATGACTTCTAACCTACTTGGGAGGTTATTTACCCTTTTATTCAATTCATTAACTCTTAGAAATTCTTCTAAACACTCTATAATTCTCTTAAATGCTTTTGGGCAAGGAAAGCTAGGATTTCAACTAGAGGATTAATTTGTGGCTTGTTTTTGTTATTTCTCTCCATCATCATTTTGGTTTAAAGCATGTTCTCTTCCCTCATTGTTAATTCTAATGAGAAGCATTGTTTTATGAATGTTTTCATGACTTTATTGATTGTATGGTTTTGGTTTTCAAATATGATTTGGGGTTTTTGATATTAAATGGTTGGTTATGGTTTTCCCATGGTTTTAATTATGCTTTATGTGCATTAATGGTGGTTTTGGATAATTGGATTTCATGGGAATGGTTTAATAGTAATTGGAATTGGTTTTTGTTATATTATTCCCCCAATGAGTTTGACAAAATGCCTATAATTATATTTTCATAGCACTGAGTACTTTTAATGGAACTCTTGCTTGTTTTAAAACTTGGTAAAGGAATTATGAATTGTTTAAATGGCTTGGAAAGGTAAATAGATAAAAGGTTATACTAGTGGGGTCCATGGAATCCCCCAAGTGGTTTAATATGGTAAATAGAAGGGCACTTGGAGGTCCCCTTAAAACTCTATGTGGTTGGTTATGGATAGTACTTGCAAGTATGGTCGGTATGACGATACCACCACTAAATAGACTGGGTTAATAAATGGTAAATGGATTATTTGGTAGCTTGGTAATGTTTTTAATTGGGCAATTATGGTCGGATGTGTAGCAATGACGTGGAAGGTGGAGGTACCGAGGGGACAACAACTAGAAACTCATATTTTACAATGTGAGGTTGGCCTTGGTGACCATGGGCATGATGTCACACTATATTTTTGGGATGTACTAGTCATCCCAGGTTTTTGTGCCCTGGTCATGCGGCTTCATGACCTTGGTCCCTTTCAGCTAGGGAGCTGAACCCATATAGCCCGTGGGTGGTTTAGGACGACAAAGCTACAAAGCCTAGGTATATGTTTTAATGGCATGCTAAAATCGTTCCCCTTTCCCGGCATGGTTATATATATGTATGGTTGTGTGCATATGGATGGTTTGACTTGGCTTTATAAATGGTATTATTTTATCCTTATCCTAAGATCATGCTAGCGTTCATCCGTTAACCCATCCACTGGCAGTTGTATACCCATATTTTGTAGGAACCGACCATTCTACTTCTCCTACATATTGACTGACTCAGGCATTAGCATTTGGACTGAAGTGGTGATCTGTCATCCTTTCGGAAGGCTCTATTTTATGTTATGGATATTTCTAGACACTTTGATTTTATTTTATATATTGGTTTTGGCCTTGGTTGGGGGAATGTCCCAACTAAGTTTTATTATTCTTTTTGTTGGAGGCTTTGTGGTACTACTTTGTGTTGGAATGGGCAGGATCAGTATTGGTGTTAGACTTGGCATTGGAATAAGCTGGTGGGCTGACATCATTAGACGATATTGTTGGTTGTTCCACCATATTTTGTTTTGGGATTAATTATATTATGTTTCAGAATCTTCTTAGTTGTGGTATGGTTTAGGGCCAATTGTATGGTTTGGTATGGTTAGGCGGTTGGTGTGGTTTGGTTGGACTCGATTGGTCGGTCACAGTTGTGATCCTATCCAGAATCTTCATGTGAGCAGTTACACTATCTTAGAATATGATCGAACTTAATCCAACTCAAGACAGGTGGCTGGAGGTTTGGTTTGGTAATGGGGGTGGTCTCCAGTCCTGGTCAAACTTGGGACACCCATTACGACAAGTCCCCCGGGTGGGTCGTGTCAGGAATACTTATGGGGTACATGGGACTCACCCAAGTTAAATTGGTAAATGGGTAAACTGGAATCCCTTAACCTCTTAAGGTTTGGCTAAGGATAGTACTTGCAAGTTATAGTCGGTATAACAATACCACTATTAATAACCTTGGTTATTAATAAATATAATAATGGATTTATTGGTTCGAAATGGTTTTAATTGGGCAATAATGGACGAGTGTGATAGCTAACGGTGAAGGTGGAAGTCTAATGGACGAACACTGGAAACTCATATTTACCGACATGAGGGGTTGGTCCTGGTGACCATATATGATACTCAAGAGGTACAAGGAAATCCTCTAAGTACACTGTACATATGTTTCATAGAGAGCGAAGGGTACTTGGGAATCTCCTACTCTTATGGTATCTTAGGTTCGTGTGACTACACGCATCAGGGCCCGTTATGGGGGTTACACTGGACACATATATCCCGTGGGTGATTCTAGCACGGTTAAGCTACACATACCAAGGTTAATGGTTTTAAAGGCATGTTAAACCCGGTTCCCTTTCCCGGCATGGTTATATATATATGTATGGTTTGTATGGATATGGTTGGTTTACTTGGCTTTACTGGATGCCATTATTTTATCCTTATTTAAGTACTTGCTAGATTTCACCCACTAGACCATCCTCAGCAGTTGTATCCCTATGTGATTCAGGGACTGTCTATTATACTCTTCCTACTTAGTTCTAGAATTTGGGATCATCTACAAGATTGAAATGGTGAGCTTCCATATTACAGACGGCTCCATTTCATGTTCATGGATATTTTTACACTGTGGATTATTTATGGATATTGGTTTTGGCTATGGTTGGGGGCATGTCCCAACTGGATATTTTTTTCATTTTGTTAGCGACTTTTATGTAACTACTATGGGTTTGTATGGGCGGAATCGACATTAGTGTCAGCCTTAGAATTGGCATTGGTATTGGTATTGGTGTTGATAGTGTTAAACTAAATTTTTCACTATTCCATCCTTTTATATTATGTTATGGAACTTGATTTGGTTATTGTTATGGTTTGGTTTTGTTATGGCTGTTTCTTAGTATCGAACGGTCAGACTCGTTTGGGTGGTCACGGTCATAGACCTAACCCAGAGTCTTGGGTTACACAATAACGCTATCTTGTTGTATGTTTAGAATTCATCTGACTCAGGATATGCATAGGTTGGTTGGGTTGGGTATCGGGGATGCTCTCCGATCCTGGTTGGACTTGGAATTCCAATTATGACAAAGCCCTAGTTTGGGTTGTATCAAATTGTTATCAAAGCTTTAGGTTCATGTTCAATTGGGATTCCACAAAGCTCTGTCGAGTAGAGTCTCTTTTAGGGGTGTGTAGCACGCCATACAAATAAGGGAGAGGCTACATGGCATTTAGAAATGTTTCACTTTCTTGTTATTCTATTTTGAAGATGCAAGGTCCAAGGTTCTTTCTAATCCTGGTTTGATCGCTTTTCAAACCATGCACCGACAATCTAAGACGTAAGGTAACTTTTCTATCCTTGTTGGGGACAATGTTTAGGGGATACATACTACTTAGAGGATCCATACTCGGTCTAGGGGTTAAGTCCCTAATATTTCAAGAGTTCCACCGATTGCTACAAATCCTCCTCAGGATGAGATGACTAATGCAGAATTTTGCCAATCTTTTTATGTTATCGCTTAGTTGGTTGCTTCTCAGGCTAAGCTTGATGCATCTAGTGTTCCATCCACTGAGGCTATAAAGGTTGGTTAGTTTACAAAGATGAATCCTCCCACTTTGACTGGTTTGAAGGTGAAGAAGGATCCTCACAATTTCTTCAATGAGATGGAGAAAATCATCTGGGTAATGTAGGCCACGAATATGAAAGGAGTGAATTTAGCTACTTATTAATTCAAGGATGTTACATACTAGTGGTATGAGGAGTGGGATAGGGATAGAGGTGATGTTGAGGAATTTTCTGGTTGGTAAGGGTGCTTTGGAAGCAGTCAAAGCTCCAGTTGCTTCATTTTATGCTCCTGCACCAAAGGGTGTTGCTTTTGTATTTGTTTCTTTTTTTTGTACCAATGCAGGTTGGAATAGGTTATATAGTCTTACTACTCAACAAGAATTTGAGGCATCACCTGATGTCATGACTGGTATGTTACAACTTTTTTCTCGTGATGTGTAATTTTTGCTTGATTTGGGGTTCACTCTTTCTTATGTGACCCTATTTGTGGTTGTGTATTTTGGTTTTGATGATGAGGTTATTTCTGATCTTTTTTTTGTTTCTACTCTGGTAGGTGACTCTGTGATTGCTAAAAGGGTCTATAGGGGGTGTGGTATCTATTGGTAGTAGGTATACTTTGGTGTATTTGTTTGAGCAGGATATGATAAATTTTGATATTATTCTTGGGACCAATTAGTTACACTCTTGTTACGTGTCCTGAGATTGTCAGACCTGTAAGGTTGTTTATAGGTTCCCTGGTGAATTGGTTTTTAAGTGGAAGGGTGGTTCCCTAAATCCTAGGGAAAGGTATATTTCTTATCTTAGAGCTCAGAGGCTAATCTCTAAAAGGTTTCTTTATCACTTGGTCCAATTTTAAGACTCTAACTTGGAAAGTCCTTCTCTATATTAAGTTTAAGTTGTAAATAAATATCCTGAGGTCTTTTCAGATGATCTTCCCAGTGTTCCTCCGGATAGTGAAATTGAGTTTCGTATCAATTTGGTTTTGGACACTCATCCAATATCTATTCCTCTTAATAGAATGGCTCCGATAGAGTTGAGGGAACTCAAAGAGCAACTTAAGGATCTATTGGACAAGGGTTCCATCCGTCTTAGTGTGTCCCTTTGGGGTGCACCAGTTTTATTCATGCGCAAGAAGGATGGTTCCCTTGGGATGTGCATTGCCTATTGGCAATTGAATAAGGTAACGGTCAAGAACAAGTATCGACTTCCAAGGATAGCTGACTTGTTTGATAGTTGCAAGGTGCCAAATTCTTTTCTAAGATAGATCTTTGGTTTGGGTATCATCAGCTTTAGATTAGGGAGGAGGATATCCCTATGATGGCTTTATTGTACTCGGTATGGGCACTTTGAGTTACTAGTTATGTCATTTGGTTTGACTAATGCTCCAGTAGCATTTATGGATTTGATAAATAGGGGTTTTAGGTAGTTTGTGGATCCTTTTGTCATTATGCTCAGTGATGACATCTTGGTGTATTCTAAGAGTGAGGTGGATCATGTTGTTAACTTTTGTGTGGTTTTGTAGACCTTAAAGAAGTAGAAGTTGTATGCCAAGTTATCCAAGTATGAGTTTTGGCTGAATGTTGTGACTTTTCTTGGTCATATTATTTCTAGTGAGGGGATCATGGTGGATCCACAAAAGGTGTCTGTGGTTAAAAGGTGTCCTAGACACAAGACTCCAACCGACATTCAGAGCTTCTTGGGTTTGGCTAGGTATTTTAGGCAGTTTATGGAAGGTCTTTTGACGATAGCTACCCCATTGATTAAGTTGACTCAGCAAAGGCTAAGTTTTCTTGGTCGGATGCTTATAAAGGTAGTTTTGAGAAGCTAAAGGATAAGATAACTTTGGCTTTGGTTTTGACATTGATTGAAGGTAATGAGGGGTTTGTGGTTTATTGTGATGTATCCCGGGTGGGGCTTGGTTGTGTTTTCATGCAACATGGGAAGGTAATTGCCTATGCTTCCAGGAGTTGAAGGTGAATGAGAAGAATTAGCTTACTCATAATTTGAAGCTTTTAGCGGTGGTTTTTGCTTTAAAAATCTGGTGGCATTATTTATATGGAGTGCACATGGACATCTTTTCTGATCATAAGAGTCTACAGTATGTGTTCACTCAGAAGGAGATAAATCTCAAGCAAAGGAGATGGTTGGATCTTCCTAAAGACTATGATATGAGTCTTCACTACCACCCAAGTAAAGCGAACGTGGTTACTGATGCTCTTAGCAGGTTTTCCATAGGGAGTTTAGCTCATGTGGATAAGGAGAAGCGGGAATTAGTGAAGGATATTTACTTCTTGGATGATCTTGGAGTTCGTCTCTTGGACTCCAATAATGGTGGTGTGATGGTTTAGGAAGTGGTTCGGACGTCTCTTGGTGCAGAGATCAAGGAGAAGCAAATTCTAGATCCTATCTTGATGAAAATTAGGAGTGATGTTTATGGGAAAAGGGTGATGGTGTTTGAGATCAGTGATGATGGTACCTTGAGCTACCAAGGGCAGTTATATTTTCCTAGCGTCGCTGGGTTGAGACAAAGGGTTTTTGCTGAGATGCATGAATTGTGCTATGTTGTTCATCTCGGTTCGAGAAAGAGGTATCATGATCTCAAAGATATGTATTGGTGGAATGGTATGAAAAGGGTTGTGGCTGATTTTGTGGCAAAATTCTTGGTGTGCCAACAAGTCAAAGTTGAGCACATGAGGCCTAGAGGGTTGTATTAGGAAATGGAATTGCCGGAATAGAAATGAGAGGTAATCAATATGGATCTCATTACGGGTCATCCTTGGTCTCAGAATCGATTTGATTCAATTTGGGTCATCATGGATAGGATGACCAGGTCCGCTCAATTCTTGCTGGTGCAGACTAACTTTTCAGCTGAGGATTATGTGAGGTTGTATCTTTAAGAGATTGTAAAGCTTCATGGAGTACCTTTTTTGATTATCTCTTATCATGGTATGTCATTTTCATCTGGTGGTCTTTTTAGAAGGGGTTGTGTACTAAGGTTAGTTTGAGTCCTACTTTTCATCCGCAGACGAATGGGAAAGAAAATAGGACTATTCATACATTGGAGGACATGCTCCAGGCACGTGTGATTGATTATGATGGCAATTTGGTTGAGCATGTACCTCTGGTAGAGTTTTCTTAAAATAATAGTTACCTTTCTAGTATTGGAATGTCCCTTTTTGAGGCATTATCTGGTAGGAGGTATTGATCTTCTATTTCATGGTTCGAGCTTGGTGAGGCGGATATGTTTGGTTCGGATTTGGTTTATAAGGCTCTGGAATAGATGAAGGTTATTCGGGATAGTCTTAAGGCTGCCTAAAGTCATCAAAACTCCTATGCAAATGTATGGCGTAGAGACTTGGAGTTTGAGGTTGGGGATAAGGTGTTCCTAAAGGTATCTACCATGAAGGGAGTAATACGATTTAGGAAAAAAGGAAAGTTTAGTCCCCGGTATATTAGTCCTTATGTGATTTTTTGGAGGGTTAGAAATGTGGCATATGAATTGGATTTGCCGTCTAGTTTCAACTCTATTTATCTAGTATTTCATGTGTCTATGTTGAGGAAGTGTCTTGGTGATCTTTCTTTAGTGGTTTCTTTGGAAGAATTGGGTATCTCAGGCTCTCTTTCTTATGAAGAGGTCCCAGTTGAGATATTAGATCAGTAGGTTCATTGGTTACTGATACACCCAAATTATAACTTTCTGACAAAAGTGTAAGTGGTCGTTGTCAAATATAGAACCCAACGAAGGTTGGGGTCGAATCCGACAGGGAATACTCGTGCAACTAAGTAAGTTGATTTTTAATGGACTATTTATCTAAGATTCAGGGATAAAGGGGGTTTTAATGTGTTAGTACTATTATTTCACTCTTGTATCTACACTGAGGTCCATCTACTGAGAGTTAATGCAAATATAACTTCAATGAGAGTAAGATAACCAGGGTGATGCTCACCAAGACGTTCAAGCAGTCAGAGTTATGAATTTGTGGTTAATTTCTAACTTATGATTTCAATTGCAAGAAGTATTGAATTCTAAGGATTTACCCACTTGTTTCTCAACCTAATGGGTATTTTACCCTTTAGTTATTTTGAACTTAAAGGATTCATTCACTATTCAATAGAATTCTGATGAGGGTTGATCCCGTTAGGGCTTTAACCCTTTACCCAAAGGGTAATCTATGGATTTCATGTGAATCATCTCTTTTCCCAACATCCACTTTCCTGTTCAGACAAGTGGTGTTCATGGTCTCACTTATTAAGTTTACAACCAAGAGATGTCATTATAATCAAGACAGGTTCATACAATTTAGACAAGTGTTAGAAATCAAATGAATTCACAACCCCAATAACCTCTCTACATCAAGGCTCCCATAACCCTAGTTATGGAAGCTTAGCCACTCATTTCCATATAAGATATCAAAAACATATTGATATTTATAAATAACTTCAAAGGAGTACTTACAAAATTTACAATATTGATCTCTCAATCTTCAATGGAAAAGTATAAAAATAATAGTTAGATCTCACGTTTTCGCTTCCAATCTCCAAGAATAAGGTTACAGGGCTCTCAATAGGGGAGAAAAGTATGATACTACTATAAAAAGTTCCCAAAATAAAACCTAATTCTTAGTATTTATATGATTCCAGGGCTCGGGTTTTAAAATTCAAATTCAGAATTGCCGCTTCATGCTCAATGGAACGGGCGATGGTTCATCGCTGAGGTGACGGTCCTTTGCCTGGACCGTCGAGAGACTTCCAGTGGGACAACATTCTTTTTCTTGGCGATGGTCTAGGTTTACGGTCCATCACAGTGGCGACGGTCCATCCATGGGCCATTGCGGGACTTCCAGTGGCACAAAATTCTATTTCTTGGCGACGGTCTAGGAGACGTTCTGTCATAGTGGCAATGGTCCATCGCATGGACTGTCGCGGGACTTCCAGTGGCAAAACATTCTTTATCTTAGCGAAAATTTAGGCCGACAGTTCGTCGCAGGGTCAACGGTCCGTCGCCTAGACCGTCGCTTGTCATTTTTCTGTTGCTTTGCCTAGTTTTTCCAAGTTATTCTTAGCGTTCAGTTCTTGTCCTGAAAACACTAAAACCCAATGTTAAATATGACAATAGTTGCTTGAAAACACACAATTATCCTAACAGAAAGGCTTAGAATGTTTCGTCAAAAGCTGGAACATGAACACCCTCAACTTAAGGAACTTACTTGTCCTCAAGCAACTCAACACCAAGATGCACATATGAACAACTACATGATGGGAAATTCGCAGTCAAACCAACACAATTAGATAATTATTCAACTTCCCATTTGGCTATGTAATTTCAACACATATGGATTTACTACTGGCATTCACTACTAATCAGTATATTCACAGATGTAATCTCAACACATATGGATCTACTACTAGCATTCACTACTAATCAGCATATTCACAGCCACATATATAACACCCCAAAGAAATAAGTAGACTAGGTATAACTCAATATGCCCTAACAGTCAAAGAAATCCACCTCACATTTTACAATCAAATCATGGATGAGACTAAGACTCTCACTCTCAGAAGAGAAGTTACAAACATAGTGCACACCCATAAGCTTTCCCTTATCATCTAATTTCCTCTCATGATTGAATCACCAAGATCAAGAAAGACTTGCTAAGGGTTGCAATGAGGTTTTCGGCTCGGTGAAGGATGATCATTTGGACAAGTGACTTAAAGAAACTTCACTTTCTTTACACTTGTTGGTGGCTACTCACTAAGATTACAGATCTTTTCGCTCATTCATAACCTTTATTATCTATTTGTGCCCTTGCCATAACCCTATTTTTTAAGGAACAACAACATCAGCCACCCTCAACTTAAGCTGATGCAGTCAGTTGAAGTACACAATATCTACTTAGACTTCTAACTATACCGGGGCCGGATGCTACTTCTTAAACCAACTTCATCTCTCCCTCCTAGGATGCTAACAATAAAACAGTAGCCACCTTCATCTTAGGTGACTTTCCTGAGTTGAAGTGCACAATGTCCAAAATTGGACCAGGGAGAAAGCAAAGTATTAACACCTTCTAGAGAGTAATCCAAACTTATTTGGACAGAACAAACACTGATAAGGCTTAACTGGGTTTACAAAGGAACAAAAATGTTTTTGGTGGGTTATTATTTTTCCTAAGTAGACTAACAAAACAAGGAGGCCTTCTATCCTATCTTATTGGGTCACACACTCAGCAACATCAAATGAATCGGGCAAGTTCCAAGTGTAACACTTATGCAAAAACTGCGAAAATAATCACACACACAGGCATTGAGTTAATTCCTATCCTACCAACTCTTAGGAATCATATCTCATAGCTATTCTTTGCCTCACTCTACATTCTAATGCCAATTTTAGAGTCTCAAATGGTTGTACAACACTTTGCCACATGGTAAGAAGAAATAATTATACAAAAATTCAAAATACTTTGCCATTACTTTGCCATCATCACGTATCACCCATATATACAAAATGATGCCAACAAAACATAAAATTACTTATATAAATAATCAATTCACGATATTTATAGCACATCACATGGAAATAAAAATGCAAACTAAACATGCCATTTCTCCTAGATAAACATGAGGGTAAAGAACATCGGCAACAAAAACCCCATGGGACAAGTATCACCCCCCTTAAAATAATACAATGTCCTTAATGCATGCAAAGTAAGAAAAAGGGAGGAAAATACTTGTACAGCCTCTCAATCAAATGAGGGATCAGTCAAATGGTCTGAGGTTGCTCTGGCCTAATCTTCAACAACATTGACCACTATGGTGGTAGGGTCCTCACATCAATATCCTCTGGGATTGAAGGGATCTTACGGTGAATACAGTCGGAAATTGGCCTCCAAGATGGGGCCAAACTGGTGTAAACACCAGCAGCTTCATCCAACAGCCTCTTCCTCTGCTTTTCCTCTGATCAGTTCGATCTCTTAAGTGCTTTCTACGCATCATATTCCTGTGTCTCTTCCAGCGTCATGGCTGCAAGTTTCCCTTTTTTGGCTACTTTCTTTGCATCTTTCTCTGCTATTTCATCTATCTCTGCTGCTTTCTTACCTTTTTATTTTATTGGTCTACCCATTCGGTCAACAAAACCTTCATTATCATCACCTACAAGCTGGGATGGATCAAACATGGACTTCTGTTGATGCCATTTTAGTTCTGATATATCTGCCTGAGCCTGTCTAAACTCCACCATGAACTTAGCAAAATCCAAAATGGACATGGCATTCAACTTCTTATTGATTTTCTCCTCCATATCATCTATTCTTAGATGAATGTTCCTGAATGGATGTACTACAGCCTCTACAATTCTTTCAACAAAGGATTTGAAATCTGCCCCCCATATAGCTAACTATTTTTCAAACCTTTTCTGGGATCGGACCACCTTCATAAAGTTCTCTTAGTTAAGCTTGTATTCAGAATAATGGGGAGGGACTGATACAAAATTTGTAGAACCACCCGTCGGCATCGAAGCAAAACCTACAGATGAGGTAGGGGGCATAAACATAGTCAGAGGTAATGGCATACCTGAAGGAACCTCATATGTCTCAGGAACAGGTATCGGCTAAGTCTGATGAGGTGGAGGTCTATTGACTCTCATATCTAACCTTGAAAAATCCCTTATCTTCTCAATATCATATTTATGCATTGCCCGAACCTCATTATCAATTCCACTAATTAAAGGGAAATTTGTCTGCCTGCACAACTCAGTGATCAGACATGGAAATGGTAGTGTAGTGGTAGTTCTGTGAGCGTGGGAAAACAATTCATCATCATTAATATGGATGAAATCCATAGTCAATCCTTCAATCAATGCAACAACAATCAAAGTTCTATTTATTTCTAAACGGTCATCACCACCTGTGGCATTAGCCTCAGCCTCACAAATGCCCACCAGAACTTGGCCCTAAATCTTAGGGATGACTTAGATATCCTTTCGCGTGGGTTGTGTAACCATGCAGTCTCACCTTCTTCTATTAATATTCTAGCCAGCCAAGGCCTTTGGTTTCTCATCATGAACAACTGATGCTCCAAATCTGGTATTGCACCCGGTATCTGATATTCAGGCCCAAACATAATACCTATTCAATGTATGCTCTGAGATATCTATGTTGACTCTTCGCACAGGAAATGTGTCTAGATTGTTCATGTCACTAACTGATGCACTTGATGGACAGTCTTTCTCCAGCAATGCCAAGTAGTTGGCAAAAAATTCACTAACAAAATTTGGTTGATACGATCCGAATGGTCGACTCATCCATGCCAACTCATATTTATTGAATCGAAGCTCAAGTTATGGATACTTGTGCAGAGTTGTAGTCGCAATATGATATTCTTCAAAAATAGGCCTCTTGACTTCTAGCCTGTCAGTTTTCTCAAGCCCTTTGTAGAAGTATTTTTGAGCGCCTTCAACTTGCCACCTGATATCTTCCCACAGTTGTGGGTATTTGCGCCGAACCAAGTTTGGTTCCTCCTATTCTGAGACCTCTGCTTGTACGGGGTTAGATGTTTCAACCCCTTCATCACCCAAGACTGAGGTCGATCTGCTGCTACTACTACCATCACTCTCCTCTTTAGACTGGAAAGATAAAGAAACCACCTGATGTCTTTATCGGGTGTTGTGAGTCGGTGCATCTGAATCCTGTAATGGTTCTGGCCTGGCCCTTTATCCTCTACCCCTGCCTCTTGTTAGTGTTATTTTTTTTCCATATCACCTATAAATAAGATATTTATCAGTTTACAAACTCGAACAAGAAGATAAAATAGTTTTTGACCAGCGATAGGTATAGCGACGGTCCTTCGGGTCTGCGATGGTCCATCAACCCCAACCATCATGTCAATTCTAGTAAATTCAAGTTTGGGCACTCTGATACAAATTAAGGTGACTGGTTATCTGGTGTCCGAGGGTCCATCGCACAAGCCATTTCCTGCAATTTCAAATTCAGACCTCATTTTGGCATTTTATCAAACACCTTGTGTACACTTTATTTAAACACGATTTTCATGGAATTTTCATCAATAATACATCACTACTTTTGTGATTTTTGGTCCATGGGACACTCAGACTTCATCCAGGACAGTGTTTGTCAAGTTTTAAAGGGATAATTCAAAGGGGCGTTACTTAACCACTTTGAATTATCCCTTTAAAAACGTTTGGGTCGAATAAGAATGAAATATTCAAAAATTTAATTTGATCCAACCCAACCCATTAAACTAGGTTAAGTGAGATGGTTCGTCACACGTGCGATGGTCCGTCAGGTGACCCGTCGCCCCTTTTCCAGTGACTTAC
The DNA here is from genome assembly GCA_030864215.1 of Capsicum pubescens. NCBI lineage: Eukaryota > Viridiplantae > Streptophyta > Magnoliopsida > Solanales > Solanaceae > Capsicum > Capsicum pubescens. Next base: position 232,413,620 of record CM061548.1, on the reverse strand, counting down.
CTTATGACTCATTGGCAATGGTTGGGTCGACGATCAATCGTACTTACAACGGTTCGTCGGCCAACCCGTCACTATTTTTGCAGCACCCTAATTTATAGCCTTTGTTATGATGATTCCCGCGATGGTCCATCGAGGCATCGACGGTCCATCGGGTAATTCGTCGATCACCTTAACCTTTTTCAGCTTCTATTCTCCTACACTGTCAAACCTGCACACTTACACAAACCCTTCACTTGCACAAAACAACAAAATAACATGAGATATAGATTGTAGCAATGCTCTTTATCGAGTCCATTGGACTGATATACAGTTTCATACGCTGCCCATTAACCGTAAAGACACTTCCGTCTTTATTTTTTAGTTCCACTACTCCCGATGAGTAGACTTGGTTAAATCTAAATAGGCCAAACCATTTGTATTTGAACTTACCTAGAAAAAGTTTGAGTCGGGAGTTGAAGAGGATTACAAAGTCACCTTTCTAAAAATCCCGCTTTTCAATTCTGCGGTCATGGTACTTCTTCATTCTTTCCTTGTACAAGTCAGATCTTTCATAAGCTTCGAGATGGAACTCATCCATCTCATTCAGCTGCCCCAGTCTTATATCCACTGCCTCATTCCAGTTCAGATTAAGCCATTTTAGTGCCCATAGTGCTTCATGCTCCAGCTCAATCGACAAATGACACGTCTTTCCATATACTAATTGGTATGGTGACATGCCAATCAGTGTCTTAAAAGATGTTCTATATGCCCATAAGGCATCATCTAGCTTCCTAGACCAATCTTTCCTTCTAGCATTTATAGTCTTGGAAAAGATAGCTTTGATTTCCCAATTAGAGATTTCCACCTGCCCACTAGTCTATGGGTGGTATGGGGTAGCCACCCTATGCTGCTTGACTCCATATTTTGCCAAGGAGGCTATGAATATCTTATTGCAAAAGTGTGATCCTCTATCTCTTATGATGGTGCGTGGTACCCCAAAGCGAGAGAAGATATTTTTCTTTAAGAATGCAACAACCTTCTTTCCTTCATTATCCGCCAAAGCCACTACCTCGACCCATTTTGACACGTAGTCAACAATAACTAATATGTACTTCATCCCAAATGAGTTCACAAAGGGCCTTATGAAATCAATGCCCCATACATCAAATAATTATACCTCTAGCATTATAGACATTGTCATCTCATGGTGCTTTGATTTGGACCCTTGCCTTTGACATTGGTCACATCTCTTCACGAACTCGTAGGCATCTTTGAACAAGAAAGGCCAATAGTAGTCTCTTTGAAGTACTTTTCTTGCAGTCCTATCACCTGCATGGTGACCTCCAACTGTGGAAGCATGACTCGCTTCTTGTGAACTCAACATATCTACTTCTAGGATGCACCGCCTAATAATGCCATCCGCACATTGCCGAAACATATACGGCTCATCCCAGAAATAATGTGTCTCATTATGTAGAAATTTTTTCTTTTTATGAAAGGAAAAATTCTTCAGCATTAATTCACTTAACACATAGTTCGCGAAGTCAACATACAAAGGTACTTTTTCGAGCACTGCAGCCAATATTTTTTCATCTGAAAACGAATCATAAATATCTAGCTCATCCTTGACTACTTGCTCACCTTTAAGTCTGGATAGGTGGTCTGCTACCTAATTCTCACGTCCTTTTCGATCCTTGACTTCGATGTCAAATTCTTGAAGTAGAAATACCTACCGGATCAATGTTGGCTTAGCGTCTTTCTTCACCATTAAGTATCTTAAGGCAGAGTGGTCAGTGTGCACTACTATCTTGGTACCCAATAGATATGCCAGAAACTTCTCAAAATCATACACAACTGCTAGAAGTTCTAGCTCAGTCACGGTATATATCTTTTGGGCCCTATTCAAGGCCTTTCTTGCATAATGTATTGGATAGAACAACTTCTCTTTCTTTTGGCCAAGAATGTATCCAAGTGCCACTCGAGTGGCATCACACATAACCTCAAATGGCTTCATCTAGTCAGGAGCAACAATAATTGGAGCCTATAATAGTTTCATCTTAAGGCAATCAAAAGCCTTTCTACAGTCATCATCAAAAGTGAACTTAGCCTCTTTCTCCAGATGTTTGCAAAGTGGGTTTGCAATCTTTGAGAAGTCTTTTATAAACCTTATGTAGAACCCCGCATAACCAAGAAAGCTACGTACTCCTTTGACTGAGATAGGGAGAGGTAGTTTCTCAATCACTTCAACCTTTGCCTTATCTACCTCAATACCTTTAGCTGAAATTTTGTGACCGAGAACAATGCCTTCCTTCACCATGAAGTGACACTTTTACCAGTTAAGGAGAAGGTTGAAATATTTACACAGCTGCAAACCCGACTAATATTAAGCAATCAAAGCTCAAAAGAATCACCGACAACCAAGAAATCATCTATAAACACCTCCAAGGTGTCTTCAACCATATCAGAAAATATTGACATCATGCACCGCTGAAAAGTGGCGGGTGCATTACATAAACCGAAAGGCATCCACTTAAAAGAAAACGTACCATATGGGCACGTGAATGTTGTCTTTTACTTATCTTTAGGAGCAATAGAAATCTGGTTGTGACTAGAATACCCATCTAAGAAATAGTACCAATGCATTCCCGCTAGCCGATCAAGCATCTGATCCATGAAAGGCATTGGGAAGTGGTCCTTTAATGTCCACGAGTTGATTTTTCTGTAATCCATACACACTCTCCACCCAGTAACTATCCTGAGTGGGATTAACTCATTCTTCTTGTTAGACACAACTGTCATGCCCCCTTTCTTGAGCATGCACTGAATAGGACTCACCCAGTTACTGTCTGAAATAGGATATACAACTCCTGTATCTAGCCACTTGATAATTTATTTCTTTACCACCTCTTGCATAGGTGGGTTTAGACGATGTTTATGCTTAATGGTTGGAACATAATACTCCTCTAGCTAAATCTTATGTGTACATATACCAGGAGGGATACCAATGATGTCTGCAATTGTCCAACCTATAGCCCTCTTATATCTCTTAAGAACATAGATGAGAGCTTCCACCTATTTCATCATAGGTAGTGTATTCCCACAGCCTAGGAACACATACCTTAAATGACCGAGCAACTCCTTCAGCTTCAAAGTAGGTAGATCTTCTATAGAAGGTTTAGCAGGTGGACTTGGATGATTTTTTAAGTCCAAATCTAGCTTCTTGGGTGCATATAAATAAGATCCCATGCTTTTTAAGGCACACACCATCTCCTTATAATCTTCAATACCATCATGATCAAAATTCATCAATACAGCAGCAAAAGTCTCCACTGCAAATTTTTCTTCTACAGGCACTTCCTGCTCCTCCTCATAATAAACATCCACAATAGAAAATATGCTCATATATTTATGTTATTTCATGGACTGGCATACATCGAATCAAACTACTTCATTATTCAACTTGAATAGTAGCTCATTTGCCATCAAATCAATAAGTAGACTCCCGGTTGCGAGGAAAGGTCGACCCAAGATTATAGGCACCTCGAAATCTACCTCAAAATAGAGAATGACAAAATCAGCCAAAAATATAAAACTGGCCACCTTAACTAATATGTCATATAGAATCCCCATGGGCCGCTTCACAGTCCTGTCCGTCATAACTAATCTCATGTTTGTGGGAGTAGGATCCCCCAAACCCAATTTCTTATATACATCAAGTGGCATCAAGTTTATACTAGCTCCCAAATCACATAGAACTTTTGCAAAATCAAGAGGCCTAATATTTCATGGGATGGTAAATGCTCCCATGTATGCCTTCTTCTACACCAATGACCTTGTGGAAATTGCACCATAATGATGAAGATTATCCACCGGCTCAAAACTAACTATCCGCTTCTTCGTAACAAGGTCTTTTATGAACTTTGTATGCCCGAGCATTTGCTCCAATGCCTCCACCAATGGCAAATTGATTTTCAACTACTTAAGCATGGCCATAAACTTTCCAAACTTTATGTCGTTAGCCTTCTCCTTCAACCGATAGGGAAATAAAGAAGGTGGTTTTGGGAGCATAGTAACCACCACTTCATCCTTATTTCCCTTGCTCTTCACCAACTCGTCAACCTGATGATAGTTGGATAATGTATCATCAATAACCTCATCCATTTTCTCAGATGCCACTATATGATCAATCTCTGCTTTATCTACATCATCTACCACAATATCAACCATAGGCTTGACCACAGGAGCGTTTTCCAATACCTTACCACTCCTAGTGTCAACTGCCATACATGAACCATTCTTCCTCAGGTTCTAAACTGTGTTGCTTGGTAAAGTGCCACTCTTTCTCTAATTTATTATGGCAGACAGTTGGTTCATCTGCTGCTCCAACTATTTTATCAAAGTAGAGTATGAATCAACCAACTGATTCATCGAGGACAAATCACTTTTCATCTCATCCACCCAAATATTTTTTGATTCTACTCCCTTCAACAACATAGCCATCATGTCCTCCATGGACATATTTCCCGAACTAGTCACAGCAGCCTCACAGTTTCCAGGATCGCCCATATTACAATTTTCTTATAAAAGTGTAAGTGGTCATTTTCAAATATAGAACCCAACAAAGGTTGGGGTCGAATCCCATAGGGAATACTCATGCAACAAAGTAAGTTGATTTTTAATGGACTATTGATCTAAGGTTCCAGGATAAATGGGGTTTTAATATATTAGTACTATTCTTTCACTCTTGTATCTACACCGAGGTCCATATAATGAGAGTTAATTCAAATATAACTTCAATGAGTGTAAGATAACCATGGTTATGCTCACCAAGATATTCAAACAGTCAGAGTTGTGAATCTATGGTTACTTTCTAACTTATGATTTTAATTGCAAGAAGTATTGAATTCTAAGGATTTACCCCCTTGTTTCTTAACATAATGGGTATTTTACCCTTTAGTTATTTTGAACTTAAAGGATTCATGCATTATTAAATAGAATTATCATAAGGGTTGATCCCGTTAGGGCATTAACCCCTAACCCAAAGGGTAAATCTATGGATTTCATTTGAATCATCTCTTTTCCTAACATCCACTTTCCTGTTCAAATAAGTGGTGTTCATGGGCTTACTTCTTAAGTTTGAAACCAAGAGATATCATTATAATGAAGAGATGTTCATACAATTTAGAAAGGCCAAACACATCGACAGACCCCTCAATTTGGCACCATCTTTTACTCTGTCACCTCAAGAGGACGTCGTTCATTTTAAGCACCTAAATCAACTATAAATTGTGTCATTTTGGCACCTTTTGGCAACAACTCTGGTGCGTGAATGGCACGCTCTTCCAACAAGGATTAAATGGCCAATTAATTTCTGGAAACTCATTTTAAATTGCCACATCATTATATACACCCATAATTTTTTTACGAACAAAGAAGGACAAAAATAACATAGCAAAGTGTCTAATGAATTAATGACACATGGTTTTTTAACTAAATAATTACAAAAAATACCCCATAACATCTTCCCCACCTAACCTTTTTAAGCTTAACTTCCATTAATGGAGGTTGAACCTCCATTAATGGAGGTAAAATTTTTCAGAAAAATAAATTTGCATTAAAATCTTCACGAATTTTAGACATGGAGAAGGAGGAGGCCATTGTTCAGTTAATAGCTTCCCGAATTTCAGATATATCACTAAAAAAATATGGAGGAAAAGGAGCCTTGTGTTCGATTAGAAAATTAATCAACAAAAGAAAATATGGGTACCATTAGCTCAATATGTCCAACATTTTTTTCCCTTTATTTACATACAACTTTCAAAATAAGTTTAGAAGAATCAACTAAATCAACTCAATCTCTTGAATAAATGATTTATTGGTTAATTAGTTAGATCAAAATGACGTAAAGAAAATGTCCATTAATGGAGGTTGAATTTTTAGACAAATTTTTGGAAAGAATTTGAATTTTTCAATTTGATTTTTAGTTAAGAGATACTCTATTAATGGAAGATGAAAAAATAGGGAAGAAGGTGGAAAAATTAAATGAAAAATGGGCTAAAATAACATTGTCACGCACCCAAATACGAGTATGATACACTATCTTTGCTGAATCTGCAAAAGGTATCAAAGTGACATAGTTTATGGCTACTTGAGGTGCCAAAAGTGAACAATGTCCACTTGAGGTGTCAAAATGAAAGATGATGTCAAGTTGAAGGGCTTGTCGATGTGTTTGGCCATTTAGAAAAGTATTAGAAATTAGATAAATTCACAACCCCAATCAACTCTCTATATCAAGGCTCCCATAACCCTAGTTATGAAAGCTTAGCCACTCATTTCCATATAAGATATCAAAAATATATTGATATTCAAAATAACTTCAAAGGAGTACTAACAAAAGTTACAATATTGTTCTTTCAATCTTTAATGGAAGAGTATAAAAATAATAGTTAGGTCTCAAGTTTTTGCTTCCAATCTCAAATAATAATATTATAAGGCTCTCAATAGAAGAGAAAAGTATGATACTACAGTCAAAAGTACTCAAAATAAAACCTAATACTTAGTATTTATATGATTCTAGGACTGGGGTTTTAAAATTCAAATTTGTAATTGTCGTTTCGTGCTCTACGGATCGGGCGATGGTTCGTAACTCAGGAGATAGTTCATTTCCTAGACCATTGTGATACTTCCAGTGGCACAATATTCTATTTCTTGGTGATGGTCTAGGACAACAGTCCATCGCAGTGTCAACGGTCCGTCGCATGAGCCATCACGGGACTTTCAGTGGCACAACATTTTGTTTCTTGGTAATGGTCTAGGCCAATGGTCCATAGCAGTGGCTACAGTCCATCGGATGGACCGTCGCAGGACTTCCAGTGGCACAACATTCTATTTCTTGGCAATGATTTAGGCTGACGGTTCATTGCAGCATCGATAGTTCGTTGCCTGGACCGTTGCTTGTCATTTTTATGTTGCTTTGCCCAATTTTTCCAAGTTATTCTTTGCGTTCAGTTTTTGTCTCGAAAACACTAAAATTCAATGTTAAATACGATAATAGTTTCTTTAAAACACATAATTATCCTAAGAGAAAGGCTTAAAATGTTTCGTCAAAATCCGAAACATCAGTTACGGACCAAGGATATGTCCTTGGTTAAGGTTAATATGGAAAAACCATAAGGTGGAATAGTCTACATAGAAAGCTGAATCAAACTTGAAGTTTGAATATCTGTATTTGTTTTCTATTTTTGATATTCATGCGATGCGGAAGGTATTTGTTCTTGATCAGATCTTTATTTTTTTAGCTTAGTTAAAGGTTGGATTGATATTTTATAACGCAAATGAATTGTTCTTATGTTTGACCTACCTTGTTCGTTATTCTTGAATGAATCATCCTAGATGGGAAGAATGAAGCACCCTGGGTTTCGGACCCTTACAAAATTTCATGTATTTCAAGTTTTTGGTCAAGGTACGACTAGGGGGTACTAGTCATATGTTGTGATACAATTGGTAAAGTTGGTTGTACATTAAGCAGTGATGGTTAGTGGATTGGATTAGTTTTTAGAATGGGTATGACTTGGGTTGGTATGATTCATATGGTTGGATATGGGTCATTTAGTTTGGGTCATTCATTCCCATGATCTGAGACTTAGTAAAATAACTTAGATCTGAGTATAAGTGGCTCACCATGAGCCATGATCCATAAGCCAGGGTACGAGTTGTACAATGGATTTGTATAGTGAATAGTGTTCAAACCTCTTGTCATTCTATTCTGCCATGGGTACGGGTCAAGGGTGCTAGCTGTATGCTTGGGTATGACTTGGTTTGGGTAAATCATATGTTGGACAGTGTTGGGTCCAAAGAGGAGGCCTAAGGTACGAATAGTGGATACCACTCATGTTAGAGGGTACGATCGATATGGTATACTTATATCCTAAGATGGGATTTTATGCAGTTTAAGTAAGGGAAATCGGGATATTTCTCCACTTAACCTATTAAGGCCCCACGACTTCTAAACCACTTGGGAGGTTATTTACCCTATTATTCTATCATTAAACACTTAAGAACTCTCTTAAACACTCTATAATTCTCTCTAACGCTCTTGGGTAAGAAAAGGCTATAGTTTCACTAAGTAGGTCTATTTGGGGCTTGTGTTGGTGATTTCGTCTCTATCACTTCATCATCTAATGCAAGATACTTCTCCCCCATTATTAATTCCAAATAAAGGCATGTTATATATAATGTTTTCATGGCATGATTATTGTATGATTTTGGATTTTCAAATATATGTTGTGATTTTGGTATTAAATATTTGGTTATGGTTTTCCCATGTTTTAATTATGTTTTTACATTCTTTAATGATGGTTTTGAAAATTGGTTGCATGGGAATGGCAAATTGGTAAATTGATTTCATTTTTGGAAACACTATGCCCCCAACATGTTTGATAAAATGCCCATCATAATGCTTTTACTATATTATTGGACTTTTAATGGAATATAGCATGGTATGGTTTGGTAATGGACCCTAAGTAGTATAAATGGTTTAAATGGTTTGGAATGGGAAAATGGAATGGTTTGGTGGTCATGGTTATAGTTAATTGAACTCCTTGTGGGGTATAAAAGAATCCCCCAAGTAAACATGTTAATGACCAACTTGAGGGGTACATGGGACGCCTTCAATCAAATATAACAATGGAACACTTGTGGGGTAAATGGAACTCCCCCAAGTTAACTTGATAAATGTGTACACGAGAATCACTTAACCTCTTATGGTTTGGCTAAGGACAATACTTTAAAGTTATAGTTGGTGTGACGATACCACTATTAATAGCCTTGGTTAATAATAAATAAAATAATAGATTTATTAGTTAGAAATGGTTTTAATTGGGAAATAATGGTGAGGTGTGATAGCTAACCGTGAAGGTGGAATTCCAATGGACAAACACTACAAACTCATATTTGCAGACATGAGGGGTTGGTCATGGATACCATGTATGATACTCATGAGGTACAAAAAAATCCTCTAAGTATGTTGTACATATGTATCATGGAGAGCGAAGGGTACTTGAGAATCCCTTACTCTTATAGTATCTCTGATTCATACGGCTACACGTATCCTGGCCTGTTTAGAGGGTTACACTAGACCCATATAGCCTGCGGGTAGTTCTAGGACGGTTAAGCTATACATACCCAGGTTAATGGTTTTAAAGGCATGCTAAACCTGTTTCTCTTTCCCAACATGGTTAAATATATATATGTATGTATGGTTTGGATACATATGGTTGGTTGACTTGGTTTTACTAGATGGCATTATTTTATCCTTATCCTAAGTACTTAGTAGCATTCACCCACTAACACTTCCTCGCTGTATCCCCATGTGATGCAGGGATTAGCATTATACTCCTCATGTTTAGTACCCAAATTCGAGATCAGCTACTAGATTAAAGTGGTGAACTTCCATATTTTAGAAGGCTCCATTTTATGTTCATGGATGTTTTTACACACTGTGGTTTATTTATGGATATTGGTTTTGGCTATGGTTGGGGGCATGTCCCAACCAGATATTGGTTTTATTTAGGTTAGAGGCATTTGTGTAGCTACTATGTATTGGTATGGGCGGGATCGATACTGGTGTCAACTTTAGTATTGGCATTGGTATTAGGGATGATACCGTTGAACTAAATTTTAAACTGTTCCATCCTTTTAAATTATGGTACGGAACTTGTTTTGGTTATTATTATAGTTTGGTTTTGTTATGGCTGTTAGTTGGTATCGGAAGGTTGGATTTATTTGGATGGTCATTGTCATAGACCTATCCTAGAGTCTTGGGTTACACAATAATGCTATCTTTTTATACATTTGAAATTCATCCGACTCAAGATATGCATAGGTTGGTTGGGTTAGGTATCGAGGGTTGTCTCCAGTCCTAGTTGGACTTGGGATTCCCATTAACACAAGGCCCTGGTTTGGGTGATGTCAGCTGATTGGTGAACTTGAGCTAATATTATATTAGATGATAAGTGTAAGAAGTTCTAGTTCATAAAATGGGTTAGTAGAACTAAGATTATAATAATTATCATGAAATGGTTAGTTCATAATTTTGAAAATTTAAAAGTGTATTGTGAAATCGATAGAGCTAGGAATGGATATTGAGATACAGGTTTGGTGTCTCTATGGTTGTATGTATGCATCAAAAGACAATTTTGGCTTATACATCGCAGCATTAATGAATCTGCTGCTGCAGAAATTAATATATAGAATATCAATTTTTATATTAAGAACTTCATTTTCCATTTCATTATTCTAAAAAATATTCAAGGGGCCAAGATAGGGAATTTATTCACCAATTTGAGGGTTTTCCATCTTTGTGGTGAGGTTCTTTTACTCCCCAAACATGAAATTACTCCATTAGATTCTTATAGTAGTAAGAGTCATAGCCTTGGTGGAAATTAAAAATTAATCCTAAGTTCATGAACTAGTGGAAATTGGTGGAAATGACTTCATTTACGTTGTTATTGATCCTAAGGTGTTAGAAAAAACTTCTTGCGCAGAACTACTCTTTGTAATCATGAAATATGAAGAATTCAAAGGGATTAAGAGATAGAAAGTCCTAGAATAATGAACTAGGTCAAGTTCATAAGTTTAAATGGATGGGTTTTGGTTTATAATTCTTAAAAAATAGGCAAGGTTGTGGCCAGATAGTGCTTTAAGGTAAGAAACTGAGGTAGGTTATGGTTTAATTATTGTATAGACTTGATTTCACTCTATGCTTATATATGAACTAAAGTTTTTAATTATCCATTAGAAGTTACTTGTGATTATTAATTATCATTATGCATTGAGAATTAAATTTGAGATTATACATTGAAATGATATTGGGATCGAGTGTCACACCGATATTATTATTGGATTGTGTCTTATGCTGACACTATTATTGGAATGGGTGTCACACTAATACTGGTACACACACTAAGCTCGTCCCTTGTAGGTCATAGATGAGGGGCCATGCTAACCTTAGTATGTGTGTTCACTTATCATGTATGCAATCATTATTACATTTAGCCTTTTATGGCTCAGTTTAGTTGTACACCTTAGTTTAGGTTATATATTGATGGCAAGGAATATAGAAACCCTTTCTAACATGGTCTAGAATTTGGACTCCATGTTTTCTTATATGGTTTATGATTGTTAGAATATACTCCCCATAAAATGATTAATGTATAATAATCGTACATGATCACTAGTTTTTAGCTCAGACATAATTAGTTTATGATTCACTGCAGACTTTAGTTTTCCAGCTTGGATTCATGAAATTATGGGACATTATACATCAGTTTATATATGTTTTACCTTATTTACTTAATAAGTTATGATTTTAGTCCTTTAGCGTGATTTTTATATTCTATAGTAGATTAACATATCTTTCTTACTTAGTTAGTCCTATAATACCGACTGCATACCTTTTCTCCTTTGCTATATCATATTAAGATATAGATTCAAGCACTCACTCTCACACTCATGATTAGTTTGAATCCCAAATTTCAACGGTTAATTTGGTGATTCCTCATAATTTGGATAGCTTGCAGTTCCAATTGTTACCTTTCATACTTTAGTTTAGTTATGCTTTTAGTTGTTTAGAGTTATTTGGGGTCCTGTCCTAGCAATTCAACAGTTTAGTACACGTTCTTAGACATAGTCAGATAGTTTAGTTTTCATTTGGGTCTTAAGATTGTTATTTCATAATTTTAATTATTATTAGTTTGCCCACTTATTATGCTTATTGTTCTATTCAATATTTAGTACTATCTCTTAGTAATATGATAGTACCAAGGGTTTGCTTGGGATTAATTATGGTTCTAAGTACCATGTCTTGTGTAGGTATAGACTTAGGTCATGATACTTATGATAGTTTTTCTCTGAGGACCTCAAAGTACCCTCATTGTAGTAGATATGTTATGTCTCATTTGGGAGAACACAGAAGTTGAATGTATGGACTTTTTGGGTGTAAATAGCTAGGTCACATTATAAAGGATTGTCCCTTAGCAAAATGACATAATAGAGGAGATGTAGCTCAAACTCTAATAGGCAGTGCTAAGAACTATTTCTATGTTATGTCCAACTAGTTGGGTAAGAAAAATTCTCCTGAAACTATGATTAGTATGTTATTACATTTCTCCTTGTACATATCTAAAGTTCTATACCCCTATTCTTTTCTTGATTTGAGTTATCTTAGTTTAGAATGTAGAAGAGTAGTGGAGAAAAATAATATTGTGGTAGGTGGTAGTAAGATCTACGTGAAAAGCCTCGGACTTTGTACTTTGAAATTTTCTAAGCTTTAGGCTCTGTGTCCTTCTTATGACTCACACCATAAGTCGTATGGTTTTGTTACGAGTCAGGTGACCTAGTAGTAAGTAAACTAGTGTGTTATTGGCTAGGTTCTATCCTTGTTATGATAGACTCCTCATGAGTCATATGATACTGTGATGAGTGGTTAGGGTTCAGTCGTATGATGTCAAGTGTCCAGGACTTTGGTGTTTTGTGATGGTCAGGACTTAGACCATACAAGTTGTATTGGTCTAGTGACGAGTGGGACTAGGAAGTCATAAGTTGGACAGTGTGAAGTGTCCAATACTCTGTCTTGGTGATGACTCAATGATACAGGTCGTAAGTTGTGGTGACGAGTCAATGACTTGACTCGTAACCAAAGGCGAGATTTTACAGCTTTAAGCTGAGGGGCACTTTGGATATTTCCCACCCCAATACCTTAAGACCCCATATCTTATAACACTTTTTGGTCATTCATTATATGTTTTAAAAGATATAAACTCTCTCTAAACTCTCTCAAGAAAGATTGGGTTGGGGTTTCTTCAAGTGGTCATATAAGATCTTATGGATCAAATTCTCTCCGTGAATCTTTGTAACTCAGGCATGTGACTCTACCCTCATTGTTATCTCACCAAAAATACATGTTTAAAATATTTTTCATGAGTCATTAATGGTGGTTTTGAAAATCTAGGTTGAGGGTTTGAAATAATATTATTAGGCATCGCTTCCTTATGATTTAATTTATGACTATGCATGTTTTAATAATGGTTTTGTAAATGCGGGTGCATGGCAATTGTGGTTTAACAAAAGGGTCATGTTTAACCATAAATATAATAGTTTTTGGTTTTGATAATGGTATGCCCTCAACTTGTTTGAGAAATTGTTAGTGAGAATGATCTTGTCACACGATGAATTATGTGTTGAAATAAGGCACTGGCCAAAGAATGTTAATAATTCGTAAAGGGTTTTATAAAGGCCTTGTTGGACACAAATTAATTTGAAATACCAAATGGGTTCGAGTCCCTAAACGTTTAATTAAATTGATATTTTTATTTAGACAATGGGTTCGAGTTCCAAGTTGATTAATAATGGTTATGGCATATTGTACGCTTACAAGTGGGGTTGGTATGACAATACCAATGGGATACCTTTGGTAAGTAACTGGATTAATGGTTGTGTATGTCTAATGAATGTTTTAATTGGGCTTTAAAGCAAAATGTGTAGTCGAGCTGTGAAAGTAGAGTCCAAAGGACTAAGAGTGGAAATCGTGCTAGCTGGTGCGAGTGTCTGCATGACTGGAAGGTTTGAGTCCCCCGAAATGAATATATTAATAGGAGGTTTGATTCCCCCATATGGTATACATTGTGCTTAAGTCACCTTGACTTTGCCTGGAGGATTAAGTCCCCTATAAGGGCATATATAGATATGGATATCCTCTAATTCATACGGCTACACGAACTGGGGCCCTTCCAGCTAGGGTAGATCTGGGCCCATATATCCCGTGGCCGCCTTGTTTTATGCTAGTTAAGCTACACAACCCAGGTTAAGGTTTTTGAAGTTCATGCTAAGCCTTTTTCCCTACCCCAGTATGTGGTATTATATATATGTATATGTATTTCATATATATTACACATTGAATGTTGCATTGGCTCTGAACTATTATCATGGTATTATTTTTTTCCTTTATCCATGACTTACATGCTAGGGCTCCAACCTCTAACCATCTTCGAATGTTGTATCCCCATGTGATGCAGGCACCGAAACTTCTTCTACTTTTCCTTTGCAGTGATCTAGTGTTCGATTTAGTTCGAGAGTTGACATTAAAGTTGTCAGCTTCCATTCTTCGGAAGACTTTATTTCATGGTCCTTATTTCTTATGTCTTAGACCTTATTTTGACTTTTTTAGCTACTGTTGGGGGCATGTCCCGATATTTTATTAATTTTTTATTTTGTAGAGGCTTTGTTGGATTACTGTGGACTTGGGCAGTTTGGATGATTATTTTGATAGCGGACAGTTGTCTGGTTACCAGTGGATGGTATAGACACTTAATGAATTCTTATTAGTTCTGTTATATGTTATCTTTTTATATGTTTGAAATTTATTTGATAATTCAGTTAGGTAAAAGGGGTGATCTCCGGTCCATGAAGGACTTAAGATACCCATCACTGCCAGGCCCTAGTTTGGGTCATGACAAAGGTGGTATTAGAGCCTTAGGTTCATGTTCAATGGTTGTCCATAAATTCATGTCCAGTAGAGTCTATTTTATGGGTGTGTTATGCGCTATACTAATAAGATAAAGGCTACAAGACATTTAGGAATATTTCCCTTTCTTGTTGTCATACTTCGAGATGTAGGGTCTAAGGTCTTGGATTCCTCTAATTCCCATTTGCTTGGTTTTTCATATCATGTCTCCCAGCTGATCTGAAGCTCATAAAATTTCTTATATTCCACCTATGGACACTTTTGATGGGAAACACCCTGGTTATAGGGTTCAAACCTAGTCTAGGGGTCTAGTTCTTGATTTTCCTCCTAGAGTTCTATTGATTCTCTCTAGCCCTCCTCGAGCTCCTCAGACTGAGGTGATTAATGTTGAGTCTTGTCAATCAACTCATATTTTGTCTCAATTGGTAGCTTCTCATTCCGAGCATAGTACTCCATCTTTTGAGGCCACAAGGGTTGGCCAATTCATGAGGTTGAGTCCTCCAACTTTTACCGGTGTAAAGAATCATGTGGATCCTCAAGCTTTTATTGATAAGATAGAGAAGATCCTTCAGATTAGGCATCCTTTAGATGCTAAAGGTATGGAGTTTGATGCCTATCAATTGAAGAATGTGGAAAATCAATGGTATGAGGAGCGAGAATAGTGCAGGGGAAATGGTGCTAACTCTGCCTGATGGGATGATTTCTCTAGTGCCTTTCTATACCATTTCTTTTCTCAGAAGTGTAAGGAGAAGAGAGCATAGAAATTTGAGAATATGAGATAAGGTAGAATGTCGGTCAAGGAATATGCCTTGAAATTGCATCCGTTGTCCTGGTATGCTCCTGACTTGGTGTCAATCATGAGGGCTAGAATGCATAAGTTCATTTTTGGGTTATCCCATGAGTTGATTCTGGAGAGTAAGGATGCCTTGTTGAAAAAGAATATGGATATTTCTCGACTTGTGGTATATATACAACCGATTGAAGAGGTAAAGAAGAAGAAAGATCAGATTGGTGAGAGGTAAAGTAAGAAATTTAGATTTTTTTATCAGGGTGGAGACCAGCAGCAGAGTGGTAGAGATGGGGAAAAGTTTCCTAGGAAGAAGTGGGGGAGTTCTGGTTCTTTCTCTACGGCTAGTACTTCTTACTCAAAGCTATTGGGTGATTATTTTTCTCAGAATAATGGAAGGTACAGGGTACAGGGCGCCCAATCTCAGGCTGGTGGGGCTAAGTCCACTCCATCAATCCTCCTTGTTGATTTTATGGTGATCTACACCATGGCTAATGTGAGAGAGGGCAAAACCAATGTTTTAATTATGGTCAGATTAGCCATATGCAACATTATTGTACTTCTAGGGTTTCTTCTAGGGCAATATGGTTTCGGTTTTCTCTTCATCGTCTCCTACACCAAAGGGTGCCGCGTCTACCTTGGGTTCCGACACTGGCCGAAATCGCTTATATGCTCATGCATTTCATTAGGACTCTGGGGAATCTCCCAATGTCGTTACTAGTATGTTGAAACTTTTTTCCATGATATGTACTATTATCTTGATCTAGGGTCCACTATCTCTTATGTGACCCCATTTGTGGTGTGCATTTTGGTTTTGGTCCTGAGTGTATGCCGGACCCTTTTTCTATTTCTACCTCAGTGAGAGACTCTGTGGTTGTTAGGGGAGTCTATAGGGTTTGTATGGTTTCTGTTGGTAATAAAGAAACTCTGGTAGACTTGATAGAGTTAGATATGGTTGACTTTGATGTTATTTTGGGGATGGACTGGCTACACTCGTGCTATGATTCTGTAAACTGTCAGACCCTTAAGGTGATGTTTAAGTTCCCTTAATGAACCAATTATTGAATAGGAGGGAATTCCCCTCGAGCCTAAGGAGAGGTTCATATCGTATCTCAGAACCCAAAAATTAATTTCCAAGGGATGTCTCTATTATTTGGCCTGGGTTATAGATTTTAATTCAGAGTGTCCTTCTTTACATTCCATACTAGTGGTTAATGAATTCCCTAAGTTCTTATCTTATGACCTTCCTAGTGTTCCTCCTGATAGGAAGATTGATTTTTGTATTGGCCTTGTCCTATACACTCGTCCTTTCTCTATTATCCCGTATAGAATGGCTCCAGCTGAGTTGAAGGAGCTTAAGGAGCAACTAAAGGATCTTTTAGACATGGGTTTCATCCATCCTAGTATGTCTCCGTGGAATGCACCTATATTGTTCATGCGTAAAAAGGATGGTTCTTTTCAGATGTGTATTGATTATCGACAACTAAACAAGGTAACAGTAATAAATAAGTACCCAATTCCAAGAATTGATGATCTCTTTGATCAACATCAGGGTGCCAAAGTCTTCTTTAAGATCAATCTTTGGTCTGGGTATCATCAGTTAAATATTAGGGAGGTAGATATCCCTAAGATAGTTTTTCGTACCTGGTATGGGAATTTTGAGTTCTTGGTGATATTGTTTTTCTTGACCAATACCTCTGCGGCATTTATGGGCTAGATTAATAGGGTCTTCCATCAGTTTCTAGATTTGTTTGTGATTGTTTTCATTGATGATATTTTGGTATACTCTAAGAGTAAGAAGGATTATGCCGATCACCTCTACATTGTATTACAGACCTTGAAAGATCAACAGTTTTATGCTAAGTCCTCTAAATTTTGAATTCTTGTTTAACGTTGTTATGTTTCTAGGTCATGTTGTGTCTAGTGAGGTGATCCTAGTGGATTCTCAGAAAGTTGATGAGGTTAAGAAGTGTCCTAGACCCACGACTCCAATTGATATTCAGAGCTTCTTGGGTTTAGATGGTTATTATAGGAGGTTTGTGGAAATATTTTCTTCTATTGCTGCTCCATTGACCAAGTTGACTCAGAAAAAGATGAAGTTCTTGTGGTCTGATGCTTGTGAGGGTAGTTTTGAGGAGCTAAAATATAAGTTGACTTCAGCTCCGGTCTTAACTCTACCTAAATGTTCCGAGGGTTTTGCCGTTTATTGTGATGCATCTCGTGTTGGTTTGGGTTGTGTGTCTATGCACCATGGAAAGGTGGTTGCTTATGCCTCCAGACTGTTAAAGGTCCATTAGAAGAACTATTCCACTCATGACTTAGAGTTGTTAGCCGTGGTGTCCACATTGTAAATCTGGCGTCACTATCTATATGGGCTCCATGTTGATATCTTTTCAAATCATAAGAGCTTGCAGTATGTGTTCACTCAGAAAGAGCTTAATTTCAAGGAAATAAGGTAGCTTAAGTTGTTGAAGGACTATGATATGAGTCTTTACTGGCATCCATGTAAATATAACATAGCTGTTGATGCTCTTAGAAGGTTATCCATGGGGAGTACATGTAATACCCTATAAGATCCTAAGCTCGGTTCAATTGTAGTTGCATGCTGAAGGGGTCCAAGGCTTGAAATTTTCACTAAGTGTTAAGGACTTAGTCATTTTCAAGTCCTCAGTCATTTTCAAGCCCCTTAAACTTCACAGAATTTTATTTTGGCTTTCCTGACCCCGAGACATTGGTTTTTGAGTTGAAACATGATTAGGGTTGCTAAAGGTATGACCCAGGGGAGTCTTGGGATTTTTGGAAGCGATTTAGGGTGTGTTTAGATAGCAGAGGCTTAGAGCCCTTGCGATAGGCTAGCGGCATGAGGGTGGATCCACTGGTGAAGGGGGTCACGACGCGATAGTTGTTTTACCTAAGAAAGGGTTGCAGCGTGAAGGCTGCTTCACCCAACCAAGGATCGCGGCGTGCCAAGAGTATTTCATCCAGCTTTTTATTAATGATAATCAAGGGGCAATGGGGTCTTTTACCCTCAACCCAACTCATCCATAACATGATTGGGGGCATTCTTAGAAGCATTATTTTCCCTTTTCTCTCAAAATTACTCTCAAGAAACCCTCTACCTTTCCTAAGAACAACATCCAAGCCCTTTTCTCATGAAATCAAGCGTTCAAGCTTCCAAGTTCAAGAAACATCCAAGAAATATTAAAGAAACTATCTATTGAGGTATGTTGGTATTCATCAATGGGTTTCTTTCATCCATTGAGAGCCAAAACCCTATTTTTAACTTGAGGGTATTAATCTTATTCTATTTCATGAAATTAATCCATGAATCCATTGGGAAATCAATTAAAAGTCAAGTTTACAAGTGAATTAAGCTATTTCATGTTTTCAGTTACAAGATTTCATGCCATGTTCCATTGTTTTCATGTAAAATCCTCAAGTTATAAATTTAGCCATGTAACCAGGTTGTTTTCTCATGCCTAACTCATTTCCATGTTCAAATTCATGCTTCTTGCTTATTGGATGAATTATTTGTGTCTTTAGTCTTTGAACCATGATTCAATAATACAGTTTTAAACTTGATATGGTATTTTATAATCATTCTGTGCTGGAGGATTATGAACACCCGATACCTATGTGTTTACATTCTTTTAGATTTTCAAGTAATAATTCAGTTACACCATGAATACTATCATTTTACTCAGTTGTTATGATCATGTTGAGCACTATCAGTTGTTATGTTTAGTTGGAATTAAGTCATCTCTAGTGTCAGTTGAGTTGGGAGTAGGACTTATCATCGAGTGAATGCAGGGATGGTGGCTCCCTCATCAGTTTAAGCAGAGTCATTAGAAGTAGTCCCTGAGTTCCAGAACTACATAGTCAGCGTAAGTTATGGGGGGCCACCCATCAATTTAGGCTTGACTTTGTCTCAGGGGTCACCCATCAGTTAAAGCATGACACCTGGTCCTTCGGAACAACAAATTAGTGGATCCACACAATTGGTGTTAGTACCCATGGCACGGTATTGACACCCTTCTAACTAGGGTTACAGGTTAGACCCTGATTAGTTTAGATTGGGGCATGTCGGTTACATGATACCTCCCATAATTCTAGTCAGTACTTTAGTGTATCTCATCTCAGGTTTTCTTGACCAAGTGTACAAATTATCAATTATACAGTCATACAGATTTCAATATTATAGATTTTAGATAATCTTAATAACATGTTTATGCTTGGTCTTGCATTCTTAGATATTATATGTTATGCATTCATGCTTAGTTATCTCAAAAATTTCAGTCAGTCCTTATCTCACATACCAAAACATTCAAAGTACTGACCACATATTTTTCCTTTGTGCTATGTTGTCTTATAACATAGGTTTGGAAGCTCAGTTTCCTGACTGTTCTTAGACAGCTCAACATTACCCAACAGAAGTAGTGGTGAGTCCTTATCCATCGAGGACATGATTTGTTTTTCTCAGTTATTTTAGGATTCCCTTATGTTTTGTTATTCGGAGTTAGTTGGGGGTTTGTCCCATCAACTCCTTATGATATTTAGAGGCTTTTAGACAATCATTTAGATAGTCAGTCAGTTCTTTCAGTTTTATCAGTTGTTTCTGACATACAGTTTAGTTTTAAGTATTTTTATTAGATATTTTAGACATGTAATTTCTACGTAGTATTTAGATCTGCAGTATCTTATCAGCTCATGTTTTACACATTTATTGTATTACTACTTTACTCAGTGCTCACAACAGGTATCAGCTCATAGGTTAGCTTTTGGTCACTTGTGGCTGTAAAAACTATTGTCTCGATTAGAGGGTAGCCTCGGGTCGTGATAGTCTAGCTTATGTAGATAAGGATAAGCAGGAATCGGTGAAGTATATTCACCTCTTGGCTAACTTTGGAGTTCATCTCTTGGACTATAAGGATAGTGGTGTGTTTGTGAAACATGTGGAACAATCTTCTCTTGGTTCTAAGATAAAGAAGAAGTAGATATTAGACCCTCTCTTAATTAAGATCAAGGATGATATGGGTAAGTAGAAGGTGGTGGCCTTCACGATCAACGGTGATGGTATCTTGAGGTACCAACGGAGGTTGTGCGTTCTCAATGTTGATGGGTTGCAAGGAAGGATTTTGGATGAGTCCCATGAATTGTGTTATATGATTCATCTCGGTTCAACAAAGATGTATCATGATCTCAAGGATATGTATTGGTGGAATAACATGAAATGGGATATAGGCAGCTTTGTGGCTAAGTGTATGGTGTGTCAGCAAGTGAAGGTAGAGCACATGAGGCTCGGCGGGCTACTCCAATAAATTGAACTACCGGTGTGGAAGTGGGATGTAATTAATATAGATTTCATTACCGGCCTTCCGCGGTCGTGAAATCAGTGTGATTCCATTTGGGTCATCATGGATAGGATGACTAAGTCGTCTCACTTCTTGCCAGTTAGGACTATTTTTCTGCTAAGTATTATGCAAAATTGTTCCTTTTGGAAGTTGTAATGTTGCATGGTGTGCCTATATCAATTACCTCATCTAGTGGTACTCATTTCTTGTCATAATTTTGGCACTCATTTCAGCGTGGTTTGGGGACTAAAGTGAGCCTTAGTATTACCTTTCACCGGCAGTCATATGGGCAAGCAAAAGGAACTATTCAGACTCAGGAAGATATGCTACAAGCCTGCGTAATTGACTTTTTTGGTAGTTGGTTCGACCACTTTCCTCTTATTGAATTTTCCAATAACAATAGTTACCATTCTATAATTGGTATGGCCCTATTTGACAAATTATATGGTAAGAGGCGTCGATCTCCTGTTGGGTGGTTTGAGGCTGTGAAGCAGAGATGTTTGGCCTGAATTTGGTTCACCAAGGTATAGAGAAGGTGAAAGTTATTTAGGATAGGCTTAAGACCACCCATAGTCGCCCAATGTCCTATGTAGACGTAAGGCAAAGGGACTTAGAATTTGAGGTTGGAGATTAGGTGTTCTTAAATAAGTCCCTTGGAGTAATATGGTTTGGGAAGAAGGGGAAGTTCAGTCCTCGGTATTTTAGCTCGTACTTGGTTTTGAGAAGGGTTGGTAATATTGTATATAAGTTGGATTTTCCCTCTAGCATGAGTTCCATTCTTCTGGTATTCCATATGTCGACGTTGCGGAAATACATGTGTGATCCTTCATTGGTTGTTCCCTTAGAGAACATTGGTATTTTAGATTCATTATCCTATGAAGAGGTCTCGGTGTGGATATTGGATTGGCAAGTTTGTCGGTTGGGAATGAAAGACATGGCTTCGGTATAGGTTCTATGGCAAAACCAAAAGTTCAAGAAAGATACTTGGAAAGCTGCGGAGGACATGAAGTCCAAGTATTCATTCCTATTCCCCGCTCTAGAAATTCATGCTTGAGGTATGTGATATTCTTAGCATCTTTGTTTTCTAACTTAGTTAAAGGTAAGAGTATAGATGTTTGGTGTTTAATCGTGAGATTCAATGCCCTGTCCTATTATTTGAGAAAAAATAATCCTAGGGGGGAACTGAAATGCCCCAGACTTTGAACTTTGCAAATTTCCTTAGCTTTAGGCTCTCTGCCCTTCTTAGTATTCACACCACGAGTCGTATGGTATTATTATAGGTTAGGTGACCCTAGTCATAAGTTAACCAGTGTGTTATTGTCCAAGTTATGTCCTGGATATGAGAGACTCCTCAGGAGTTATCTAATTATGTGACGAGTGGTTAGGGTTCAGTCATATGTTGTCTAGTTTCCAAACCTTTGGTGTTCTGTGATGGTCACAACTTAGACGATATGAGTCTATGGTCTAGTGATGAGTGGGACTAGAAAGTCGTAAGTTGGACAGTGTGTGGTACCTAATTCTCTGTCTTGGTGATAACTATATGATATGAGTCGTATGTTGTGGTGACAAGACAATGTCTAGACTCGTAACCAAAGACGAGATTTTACAAATTTAAGCTGGGGGTACATTGGACATTTCCCACCCTATGACCTTAAGACCCCATGTCTTATAACACCTTTTGGTCATTTATTATACCTTTTACAAGATCAAAATTCTCTCTAAACTCTCTCAAGAAAGATTGGGCTTGGTCTTCTTCAAGTGGTCATCTAAGAGCATAAAGATCAAATTCTCATGTGAATGTTTGTAACTCAGGCATATGACTCTTCCCTCATTGTTAGCTCACTATAAACACATGTTTAAAACATTTTTCATGAGTCATTAATGGTGGTTTTGAAAACCAAGGTTGAGGGTTTAAATGGATATTATTGGGTATTGCCTCCTTATAATTTAATTTATGATTATTCATATGCCCAAATTATAACTCTCTTACGAGAGAGTAAGCGGTCATTGTCAAATATATAACCCAACTAGGTTGGGGTCGAATCTCATAGGGAATATTGTGTTCACTAAGTATTATGGTTGTTACTAGACTATTAATCAAAGGTTTTGAATTAAAGGGGGTTTTGGTTTGTAAGATTTATCTCGTTATTTGTAACAGAAAGTGTTCTAGTCAGTGAATCTTATTGCAAATAATAATTCAATGAGAGTAGACAACTAGAGTTATGGTTACCAAGATATTCAAGCATCTAGGGTTGTGAATTATTTTGTATTTCCGCTTAATCACTTCAATTGCAAGTGTTATTGAATCCTATAATTTACCTATTTGTCTATCAACCTAAATGAGTAGATTATCCTTCAATTCTCTTGATCTTAAATAATGAGTTAATTTATTAAATTATTCTCTCATGTGGGTTGATCCTGTTAAGGCGTCAACCCTTAACCCAAAGGTTAAAGCCCTTAGATCTCATGTAAACCTCTTCTTTTCCCAATAAACACTTTTCTATTCGAACAAGTGATGTTCTTGGGCTAACCCTTCAAGTTTGCAACCAAGAAAGGTCATTATTGTGAAGAAGGGCTTATATAACTTTAGTTAACCACAGAAATCAAGTGTTTTCACAACCCCAATCAGCTTTTCACATCAAGGCTCCCATAACCCTAGTTATGGGAGCTTAGCCACACATCTCCACAGAAGAGGAAAAAGAAATCATTATGATTCTCATAAATAAATTCAAGAATTACTTACAAAAATCACAAGATTTGTTCTTGAATCTTCAGAAGAAAATATGCATAAAATTTTTATATCCATAATTCTAGCTTGATTCTTAGAGAATACTACGTTACAATAATGTACAAAATTGGAAATATGGTCAAGGATCCCTAAATAAAATGTAAACTGGGCATTTTATATGTTCCCATGTGCAGAGTATTTAAAATTTAAACTCAGAAAAAGCCGCATCCAAGTTGGCGGTCAGGACGACGGCCCATCTGAAGCTTAATGGTCAATCAAATGAACCACCGCGATCTATCCCAAAATGGCATCTTCTATTAAAGTTCGATGGTCAGGTTGACGAACCTTCCCTGGGCCGACGGTTCGTTGTAGGAGACGTCACTTGACCTTCTAAAAGTTCATGTTCTATTTTAGCCCAACAACCAGTTTGACAGTCCATCAGGTTTTCGACGGTCCTCCACTTGGAC
This sequence comes from Capsicum pubescens, assembly GCA_030864215.1. Classification (NCBI taxonomy): domain Eukaryota; kingdom Viridiplantae; phylum Streptophyta; class Magnoliopsida; order Solanales; family Solanaceae; genus Capsicum; species Capsicum pubescens. Next base: position 232,389,787 of record CM061548.1, on the reverse strand, counting down.
CATCACAGAGATCATTCCTTTGGTCTTTTCTATTTTACTCTGATGACCACCCTGGCGGTTCGTCGCATGGCTGATGGTTCCCAGTTAGACCGTCAATGCCCTTTTCCTGTTGTTTTTCCAAGTTTTTCCTCCTGCTAACTCTTTGACCTGAAATACTAAAATGCAGTATTAAATACAATATCTGTTTTTTGAAAACATACAATTATCCCACGAAAAATATGTAAAATGTTCTGTCAAAAGTCAGAACATCAATACCCTCAACTTAAGACAATTGCTTGTCCTCAAGCAACTCAGCACCGATTTCCATATATGAACAATACAATGACAAGAAATAAACTATTGAACTAAATTTCACACAACCATTCACTTTTCAACCCACTCATATGGGCTTAACACATCAAGATCTATAACTGGTATTGCTTCAATATTCAGCACACAAACACAATTATGGACATCATATCCTACAGAGACCAGAAAAACTAAGTGTAACTCAAGTTTCCCTCACAGCCAATAAAGTCCACCACTCATTATATCTTGTGGACATAATCAAGACTCTCAGACTCAACAAAAAAGTTGCAAGCATAGCATATATACCCATAGGCTTGGTATTATCATCTACTGGTTCCTTATGGTTGATTCGGAAGGATTAAGAAGGTCTTTTTCAGGATTGTAATGAGGCTCCAGGGTTAGGTAAGGACAAATTTTTGGGAAAAGTTACTCAAATTTCAGACTTAACTCTCTTTGCCCTTGAACTCTACTCACCAAGGCTACTGCTTTACCAGCTCACTTATAATCCCTATTATTTACTCACACTTTACCACACCTTCCCCCTTTTTCTCCTTTTATATATATATATATGTGTGTGTGTGTGTATAAGCATCATACACCCTATACTTATGTTGATACAGTCATTTAAGGTGCACAATCCCTTGAATAAATTAGGGTCAAATGCTTTAAACTAAGCTCTAAACCAACTTTTCATTAGCCGGCTAACATCTTGACAATAGTCACCCTCAACTTAGGTGTTTTTGTCTAAGTTAAGATGCACAATGTCCAATATTGTACCAGGTCCAGAGTTAGGTGTTAACAACCTAAAGAGAGTCAATTAGTGTTATTGGTGATGAAGAAAACTAATACAAGTTCAAAAAGGGTTCAAAAATGGAAAAATCTTTTTGGTTGGATAATTATTTTTGCTAAGTGGACTGAATGTACAAGGAGGCCTACTATCCTATCCTATTGAATCAACCACAAGACAACATAAATGAACTAGGCAAGTTATAGGTATTACAGTTATGAAAGAACTAACACAAATACTCGCACATAGAGGCAACTAAGTCAAACTCATTATACTGCTCTTAGGATTTCCATCACATGATTGTGCATATCTTATATGTTAATTTCAATTATAGAATCACTAAACATTGCTCACATATGCTAAATAACAAGATTAAATAATCATACAAATATGTTCATAGTCTTATGACAACATCATTTATCATACATATACACAACAAGATGCTAAAATAACAGACACTTCACTTTATAAATAAACATTAACAAACAGATATTTACATAACAACCTAAGAAAAGAAAATGCAATCCTAGACATATCAGTTCTTCTAGATAGCACATAGGAGAAAAAGAACACCGGAAATAAAAACCCCCATGATACAAGTACACCCACCCCCACATAAAACAGATGTGTTTTCCTCAATGTATAAAATTAAAGTACAGAGGATAGAAAATACTTATAAATCCTCTTAATTAGATTAGGCATCAGTAAAGTGTGGTGAGGCTCCAGTGGCCTCACCTATAGCAATGTTGACCCCTATGGTGGTAGGGGTACTCACAATCTTTTCCTTTGGAATAGGAGGTATCACATCCTGAGATGGGTCTGAACTAGGCCCCCTTGCTGGGGAGGAACTGGTAGATAATTCAGCAGCTTCATCTTCTTCCTTCTTCCTTCTTCTCTCTTTATCGCTACTTGACCTTTTTGCAGCTTTTCTCATATCATAATCTTCTTACTTTTCCAGTGTCATTGCCTCTCTTCTTCTCTTTTAGGCATCTTTCTTGTTCGTGCTTTTGCCTGTACTTTCATCCACTTTCTTGCCTTTTTCTTTCAATGGATTCCCCATCAAGTCAACAATACCTTCATCTTTATCTCTTATCACCAAAGTGGGATCAAGGACCAGCTGTTGTGACTGCTTTCTCTTAAACTCTGCTATGTCCGCCTGTACTTGAACTTTGCAAGAGCTGGAATGTACATCACATCCAGCCTTTTGTTGATTTTCTTTTCCTTGTGATCCATCCTAAGATGAATGTTTGGAAATAGATGGATTACCTCAGCCACAATTTGATCAACAAACGTCATGAATTGTGAATCCCATGTGTCTAGCTGCTTCTTAAACTTCTTTTGCAGCTTAACCGACTTGGCAAAATTTTCTTGTGTTAACCTGTACTCCAAATAATCTGTGCCACCCATTGGTGGCATAAACTCCGATCCTATATATGTACTAGGTGGCACATACTTAAGCGGCACATAAGTAGTAATGGGTAGTGGCATACCTGTAGGAATGTCGGAAGTATCGGGGGCTGGCGCTGACTACGTCTGATAGGCTGGAGGTTTTATGACTTATATCTTAAACATCGAGTCATCCTTTGATTTCTCAATGTCTTGCCTATGTTTATCCTGAACTATATTATCAAATCCTTAAATAAGAGGCACATTAGCCTGCCTGCATAGCTCGGTTAAACACGAGAATGATAGTGCAATTGCAACCTTGGTTCCCTCACGAACATCTCATCAGCAATGATTTGGCAAAAATCGATCTTTATCCCTGCAATCAAACTACCCACCAGTACATCCATGTGGCAATCCAAATTAGCATCCCTTCCTAATGGTATCAATCTTAACTAAACAATGGTCCACCAGAACTTAGCTTGGAAGCTAAGGGAGGATTTAGCAATGCGCTCTCGAGGGTTTGCTTCCTAGGTGGGGTTTCCATCTTCAGTCTGTAGCACAAAAAACCATGACCTTAGAGTCGATGCTAAAGTCAGACAAAACTCAAGATCAAGAACAGTAGTCGGTGCCTCATAGTCGGGTCCAAATAATATTCTGTTGATTGTTCTAGCTGATATACCAATACTAACCCCTCTCACTGGTACTGACTCTCTGTTCGGTAAGTCTGAAATCTGCGTGCCCTTAGGACAATATTTTTATACCAATGCCAAGTAATTATCAAAGAACTTTTTTACCAGATTATGTTGATAAGAACCGAGAGGCTTGCTTATCCAGGACAACTCATACTCATCGAAACACCTCTCCAGTTTTGGATATTCGTACAACTTACTTGTCACAATCTAGTACTACTTGGAGATTGGCCTTTTAATTGGCCTACTCATCATCGGTTCTAATCCATCAAGGAACTTGTCTTTCGACCCCTCAATCTGCCACCTGAGTGCCTCCCTCATTTGAGGGTCTTTGCTCTTAGCCACAATTTTCTTCTTGATTTCTGTCTCAACATGTCCAGTTTCTACCTCAACGAGGTTGGTGTTAGATGTGTTAACCCCTTTCTCATCTGGGTTTGAACTGGTACTACTAGTGCTTCTCTCACTCTCCTCTTCAGACTGGGAGAGTGTGAGGATTGCCCTGTCTCGTTATCAGGTGTTGAAGGAAGGCATTTTCTTACTCTTGGCATACTCGCCTCTTCCTCGTACTCTACCACCACCTCTATTCAAAGGGATTTTTTATGACATAATGCCTTAAAAGGAACAACGAATCCGTTTGCAGGTCAAAACAAATAAAAAATAGTGAATATGTGGCTTGACGGTCACCCTAATAGCCCATCGATGATGCGACGGTCCTCTAGAATGGCCATCAGGCCTTAACTAATAAGTGCTGATTTTTTAGAGCCTTGTGACGATTGAATTGGAGGTCCATCAGGAGTGACGGTCCGCCAAGGTGACCGTCAGAAACCCTTTTCAGTTTAATACTTCACTTTGATATTTTTTCGAACAACTGGTGTGCATTCTTACATTCTTTACATAATCAATGGCATGCACTTGGTGTTTAAGCACAATTTTTCTTCCATTTTCAATATAGGGTTACTCATACTTCACCCAGAGCAATGCACACCAGGGGTTTGATTTTAAGATTACAATCAGAACAAAATAAGAAGAAGATGAATTTTTCCTCCCATAGCCAACAATTCACTTACTTGATGTTGATCAATTTAAAGAACAAAGACAAAGGTTGTGATCATACCTTGATGGTGCAGTAACTACACTTTACTCACTTCTAACTTTAGAAAATAAAGAAAACTTAAGGCCTTTGTCAATGATTGATACTATTGTTGTGATAAGAAGAAGAGGGGGAAGGTCTTGTTTAAATAAGAGAGAAAAGAAGAGGGAGAGTCCTAAAGGGGAATAACTGACTCCAAATACATTGAACACAAAGGAAGTAGAGAAGTTTTAGGATTTGAAAAGGTAGCAACGTATGTAACTATCTCTTCTTATCATTTTAAAGACCTTTGGGTCAGTTTCATGCAATTTAAATAGAATTTAAAATCAGTCAAACCAAACCGGTGATTAGGGTTGTGTTGACGATCTACTTGACGGTCCTTTGGGTGTTCGACAGTCCGTCTAGTTGGACATTGAATATTACCAGAATGTAGTAACTCATATCTTTCTGCGACGACTTATGTGATGGTCCTTCAGTCATGCGATGGTTTGTCAACCTGCCCGTCATTCTATTCCAGTGACCTCGAGTTTCCACTTCTGGTTGACGAAAGGAGTGACGATCCGTCGGGCCAGTGACGGTCTGTCGGCTTGGCCATCAGGCCTTATCCAGAATGCTCATTTTTTATCATGGATTTGACGATCTTAATGATGGTCCGTCGACACCTTGACGGTCCGTCGATCTTCCCGTCAACCCCTTTTCAACTGTAGAACTCTTTTCTATCTGCATTTTCAGTCTTGCACATTTCATAAACATATCATATTGTACAAGAACAACAAATAAATTCTAACTATGATTACAAAAGTACTTTGTGGGTTTCCTCCCACTAGCGCCTGATTTAATGTCGCATCACGACTTAGTGATCTTGATTAATCAGACTTCATTAAGATAGATGGTATCTATGTACCTTATCAAGTCTATTGGACCGATATACAACTTTACTCATTGGCCGTTAACCTTGAAGACACTTCCGTCCTTATTTTGAAGTTCAACTACTCCAGATAAGTAGAATTGGTTTACTTTGAATGGGCCAGATCACTTGGATTTAAGTTTACCTGGAAACAACTTGAATCTAGAGTTGAAGAGGAGTATCCAATCACCTTTCTGAAAGTCTCGCTTTGAAATCCTCCGGTCCTAGTACCTCTTTATCATCTCCTTGTATAGGTCTGCTATTTCATATGCTTCGAGATAGAACTTATCCATCTCATTTAGCTAACCCAATATCAACTCTGCTGCCTCATTCCAGTTCAAGTTTAGCTTCTTAAGTTCCCACAACGCCTTATTCTCAAATTCAATCGGCAAGTGGCATGCCTTTCCATAAACCAATTGGTACGGTGAAATGCTGATAGGTGTCTTAAAAGTTGTTCTATATGCCCACAAGGCATCATCAATCTTCCTAGACCAATCTTGTCTATTTGTATTCACCATTTTAGCAAGAATGGTTTTGATCTCTATATTCGACATATCCACTTTCCCACTAGTTTATGGGTGGTATCGAGTTGCCACCTTATGCTTCTTAACACCGTACTTCACCAAGGAAGACCTAAACACTCGATTTCAAACATATGATCCATCGTCACTTATGATGGTGTGTGGCACCCCAAAATGAGAGTATATGTTCCTTTTAAGGAACACAACAACTCTCTTCCCTTCATTATCATCCAAGGCAACAGGATCAACCCATTTAGATACATAATCAATGGTAACCAAAATGTATTTCATCCCATATGAGCTCACGAAGGGTCCCATGAAGTCGATGCCCCAGACATTAAACAACTTCTCTTCCACCATTTTTGTTAAAGGAATTTCATGGTGCTTTGAGATTGACCCTTGTCTTTGGTATTGGTCATATATCCACATGAACTCATAAGAATCTTTGAATAAAGTCGGCTAATAGTAGCCACTTTGCAACACTTTCCTAGCAGTCTGCTCACCTACATGGTGACTCCCATCTGGAGAAGCATGACAAGCCTCCAAAATATTCAGCATGTCCACTTTTGGGATACACCTCTTTATAATATTATCTGCACAACACCGAAAAAAATACGTCTCATCCCAGAAGTAGTGTATAATATCATGAAGAAACTTCTTTCTTTAGTGAAAAGAAAGGTTCTCTGAAATAACCTCGCTCACCACATAGTTTGCAAAGTCTGCATACCACGACATTCTCTCTAACACAACAACCAAGATTTCCTCATCTGAAAATGCATAATCAATTTCTAGCTCATCCTTGAGTGCTTGACCTCTCTCCAGTCTAGACAATTGGTATGCGACTTGATTCTCGCATCACTTACTATCTTTGACTTCAAAGTCAAATTCTTAGAGAAGCAATACCAATCTAATTAATCTCAACTTAGTTTCTTTCTTGGCTATCAAATATCTCAAGGCGGCATGGGTCTGTGTGAACCCCACCTTAGTTCCCCATAGGCAAGCATAGAACTTCTCAAAGGCATAGACAACTTCAAGGAGTTCAAATTTAGTAACAGTGTAGTTCTTCTGAGCTCTATTTAAGGCCTTGCTTGCATAATAAATGGGATAAAACAGCTTATCCCTCTTTTGGCCAAGTACATCCCCAAGCGCCACTCCGCTTGCATCGCACATAATCCCAAATGGCTTTGACCAATTTGGAGCAACGATAATAGGAGCATCAACCAATTTCTCTTTAAGGAATTCAAATGCCTTCAAGCACTTGTCATCAAATATAAACTTCGCCTCCTTCTCTGAAAGTTTTCAAAATGGGTTGGCAATTTTTGAGAAGTCTTTTATGAATCACCGATAGAAGCCCGTATGACCAAGGAAACTACACACTCCCTCTACTAAAATGGGAGATGGTATCTTCTTAATAACCTCTACCTTATCTCGATCGACTTCAATCTACTTGGCTGAAATTTTGTGACCAAGGACAATGCCCTCCTTCACCATGAAGTGGTATTTCTCCCAGTTAAGCACAAGATTAAACTCCTCGCACCACTGCAAAGTTCTACTAAGATTCACCAAAAAAATCTCAAAAGAATAACCTAATACTGAGAAGTCATCCATAAACACCTCCAAGGTGCCTTCAACCATATCAGAAAAGATAGACATCATGCACCGTTGAAAGGTAGAGGATTTATTACACAAACAAAACGACATCCATTTGAAAGAAAAAGTACCATATAGGAAAGTAAATTTCATCTTCTCTAGATCCTCTAGGCTATAAAGATCTGGTTATATCCCGAATACCAATCCAGGAAACCATACCAAACTCTTCCCGCTAACCGGTCAAGTATTTGGTCTATAAATGGCATTGGGAAGTGGTCCTTCAAAGTCCATGATTTGAGCTTATGATAGTACATGAAAACTCTCCACCCTATCATCAGTATAAGCGGGATCAACTCATTTTTCTCATTCATCACCACAGTCATGCCCCCTTTCTTGGGCATGCATTCGATAGGACTTACCCAATAACTATCAGAAATAGAGTATACAACTCCTGCATCAATCTATTTTATGAGATCCTTATTAACCACCTCTTGTATAGGTGTGTTAAGACGACATTGATGGTCGGAGTGTAATCTTCCTCAAGCTGAATTTTTTGCATGCAAATACCCAGAGGAATACTAATAATATTCGCAATAGTCCATCCTATTGCCCTTTTATACCTCCGGAGCACTGAGATGAGTGCCTCCACTTGCTATTCCACCAGATCTACTACAATAATCATAGGTAAAGTGTTTCCAATTCCTAGAAACACATACCATAGATGGCCTGGCAATTTCTTCAACTCCAACACCGGTGGCTATTCAATAGATGGCTTCGCTGGTCGTGTTGGGAGATTTTTATGATCTAGATCTAGATTCTTGGGAACATAAGAGTATGAACCCATTCCAGTCAAGGCACACATAGTCTCCTCATACTCTTTAATGCCTTCTCTATTGAAAATCATCAAGACTTCAGCCAAAGGCTCTACAACAAATATCTCCTTTATCGGCACTTCTTGCTCATCCTCATAATAAACATCCACAATAGAGAACACACTCATTTCCTTGTGTTGCTTCATAGATTGAAACACATCAAACCGAACTACTTCATCATTAACTCTAAATAAGAGCTTATTAGCTCGCAAGTCAATAAGTATGCTTCCAGTTGCAAGAATAGGTCGACCCAATATTATAGGCACCTCAAAGTCCACCTCACAATCCAGAATAACAAAATCTGTAGGGAATATAAAGTTGGCCACCTTCACGAGCACATCATACAAAATACCCACTGGTCGCTTTACCAACCTGTTCACCATCACTAGTCACGTATTTATAGATGTAGGATCCCCTAAACCTAACTTCTTATAAACAACAAGTGGCATCAGGTTAATACTCGCTCCCAGATCACAAAAGGCCTTAGAAAAATCAAGAGAATCGATAGTACAAGAAATGGTGAATGCTCCAGGGTCCACTTTCTTTTGCACCAAAGACCTTATTGAAATAGCTCCACAATGATAAAGGTTTTCCACCGGTTCGTATCTCACTGCTCTCTTCTTCATCACCAGGTCTTTAATAAAATTAGCATACCCAGGCATCTTCTCTAATGTCACTACTAAAGGTATATTCACCATTGCTGCTTCAACATAGCTATGAATTTGCTAAACCTTGTACCATCATCTTTCTTCTTTAATCTATAAGAAAAGGGAGGTGGTAGTTTTGGGAGTGTGGTAACCACTGCTTCCTTCTCCTTTTCTTTTTCTTTCTCTAACTTATTAACCTGTTGATGGTTAGATGTGCTTGCATTACCATCCAACTTCTTAGACTCCACTAGATAGGTTTCATCAACTTCTACCTTTTCATCAATCATATCATTGATCACAACCTTGCCCACAGAAGGGCCAGGTAATATTTTACCACTCCGAGTGGTAATTGCCATGCAAGAGCCATCATTTTGAGGGTTCTGTACTGTATCGCTAGGCAAGGTACTACTATTCCTCTGATTAAATATTGGCAAGAGTTGGATCATCTACTACTTTAACTGTTTAATAGAAGTTGAGTGCAAATTTACTAGATGGATCATGGAAGATAAGTCACTCTTCAGCATCGTCACCCTAACATTGGTACATTCAACTCCCTTTAATAGTTTATCCATCATGTCCTCTATGGATATATTACCTGAACTGGTAGCTGCATTGTCCTAGTTTTCAGGAGGTACATACAGTCCAATCCTGACATATTTGTTCTTCCAACTCCTTTGGTCCCTATCTTTGTAACCAGCCTTGTCATAATAGTTCCAACCTTTATTACCTTGGATATTGCCTTGGAAACCCCTCTAATTATTTATATAGTTCGCCTCCTCCTCAGAATCAGAATCAGCTTTGCCTTGTGACCCAACAGTTTTTACCTTCTCAGTCTTCCCGAATAATAAGTGTTTAGTAAGTAGATCCATCTATGTTTTCATGTGTGATATATCTTGGTCATGCTCTTCCTCTTTCTAACGTTTCTCCACCGACATACCACTAGACATAGTAGGGATTACTACTACAGAATCCCTGGTGTGCCAAGCTCTACTTGTCTTAGTCAACTGCTCCAACATACCTATAGCCTCATTGAATGTAAGCTATATGAATGCTCCTCCCGCTGCATTATCAACTGTTGGTTTGGTTATAGAGTTCACGGCTCGATAAAAAGTCTTCATTAAATGCTCGTCAGTCATCTTGTGGTTAGGGTACTGTGTCAACTTTTTCTTGAATCACATCCAAGTTTCATGTAGTGCCTCATTTGGTAATTATCTAAAGTTGTTGATTTCATCCCTCAACTATAACACCCTGGAGGGTGGAAAGAACCTTTCTAGGAAAGCTTCTTTCAATTATCTCTAATTTATTATAGAATCTAGGACCAACTCATTCAACCACATTATTGCCTCCCCAGACAGAGACAGTGGTAACAACCAAAGATGAATTACATTTTGACCAACACCAGGGTTATCAAAGGATTTGAAAATGTTGATAAAATTCACCAAGTACATATTTGGTTCATCCCCTAGAAATCCTCCAAACAACCTCTTAAGATTAAGCAGTTGTATCATAGTACTGGTTATGTTGAAGTTCACCCCACGTACTAGTGGAGGTTGAATAATCGCTCTTGTAGTACCAGTTTAATCCAAGTCATCCTCCTCCTCATCAAGATCAAATTGCATAGTAGGTCGGTAGTTTTCTCTCTCTGTAGCTGCCCGATTTTTATTGGTAGCCACCTCTATATTCTTTACACGCCTCCTATTTTCTGGTTAATCAGATAATTATCTCCTAAATCCTCATCATCAGTATTAGGGTCACGGCCTGGTTGTCCATCATTTTGCCAATTAACCTGTGCTCTAGCCAAGTTGGCTAGTCTCTTAGCATTTTGTTGTTCTTCCATTCTACCAATTAGATGTGGTTCCGTATTGAAGGTTCATAATGGTTCTCCCAAACTTCTGGTGTGTGGCATAAACAATAATTAACCTGTAATGAACCAAAAACAACAAATAAAAGTAAAATTTGAGAAACTTGACCAATGGTAAATTAACAATCACAAACTTAATTGACAACCGTATTCCCCGACAACGGCGCAAAAATTTGATATGCCCAAATTAAACCCCTCTTATGAGAGAGTAAATGGTTGTTGTCAAATATATAACCCAACTAGGTTAATCCCACAGGGAATACTGTGTTCACTAAGTATTGTGGTTATTACTAGACTGTTGATCAAAGGGTCCCAATTAAAGAGGGTTTTGGTTTGTAAGTTTTATCTCGTTATTTGTAATAGAAAGTGTTTCGGTTAGTGATTCTTATTGCAACTAATAATTCAATGAGAGTAGACAACTAGATTTACGGTTACCAAGATGTTCAAGCCTCTAGGGTTGTGAATTATTTTGAATTTCCACTTAATCACTTCAATTGTAAGAGTTATTGAATCCTATAATTTACCCATTTGTCTTTCAACCTAAATAATTAGATTATCCTTCAATTCTCTTGAGCTTAAAGAATGCATTAATTTATTAAATTATTCTCTCATGTGGGTTGATCCCGTTAAGGCATCAACCATTAACCCAAAGATTAAAGCCCTTAGATCTCATGTAAACCTTTTCTTTTCCCAACAAACACTTTTCTATTCGAACAAGTGATGTTCTTGGGATCACCCTTCAGGTTTGCAACCAAGAAAGGTCATTATTGTGAATAAGGGTTTATACAACTTCAGTTAACCACGAAAATCAAGTGTTTTCACAATCCCAATTATCTTTTCATATCAAGGCTCCCATAACCCTAGTTATGGGAGCTTAGCCACACATATCAATAGAAGTAGAAGAATTCATTATGTTTCTCAATAAATTCAGGAATTACTTACAAAAATCACAAGATTTGTTCTTGAATCTTCAGGAAAAAATAGGCATAAAATGTTTAGATCCACAATTTTAGCTTGATTTTCCCAGAATACTACGTTACAATAATGTTCAAAAATTGGAAATATGGTTAAGGATCCCTAAATAAAACCTAAACTAGGTATTTTATATGTTCCCAGATGTAGAATATTTAAAATTTAAACTCAGAAAAAGTCGCGTCCAAGTTGGTGGTCAGGACAACAGCCCATTGAAAGCTTGATAGTCCATCGAATGAACTGTCACTATCGGTCCCAAAAAACGTATCTTTTGTTAGGGGTCAGCGGTCAGGTTGGAGGACCATCGCTGGCCCGATAGTCTATCGCAAGAGCTGTTACTTGACCTTTTGAAAATTCACGTTTAGTTCCATCCCGACAATCAGTTTGGCGGTCCATCAGGTGTTCGACGGTCCGCCACTTAGACCATCGCAGAGATCATTCTTTTGGTCCTTTTTATTTTACTCTGACGACTACCCTGGCGGTCTGTCGCATGGCTGACAGTCCGCTAGTTGGACCATCAGTGCCCTTTTCCAGCTATTTTTCCAAGTTTTTCCTCATGCTAACTCTTTGAGCTGAAAACACTAAAATCAAGTATTAAATATAATATTTGTTGCTTGAAAACATACATTTATCCTGCAAAAAAGATGTAAAATGTTCCGTTAAAATCCAGAATATCAATTATACATATTTTAATAATGGTTTTTCACATGCGGGTGCATGGGAATTATGGTTTAATAAAAGGGTCATGTTTAACCCTAAATATGATGATTTTTTATTTTGAAAATGGTATGGCCTCAACCTATTTGTGAAATTATCAATGAGAATGGTCTTGTAACATGATGAATTATGTTTTGAACTAAGGCATTGGCCTAAGAATGTTAATGATTGGTAAAGGGTTTTATGAAGGCCTTATTGGCCATAAATTAATTTGAAATACTAAATGGGACGGAGTCCCTAAATGTTGAATTAAATTAATTTCTTTGGTTAGACAATGGTTTCGAGTTCCAAGTTGATTAATAATTGTTATAGCATGTTGTACGCTTGCAAGTGGATTGGTATGATGATACCAACGGGATGCCTTTTGTATGTAACTAGATTAATGGTTATGTATGTTCAATGAATATTTTAATTAGGCTTTAAAGCGGGATGGGTAGTTGGGCCGTGAAATTGGAGTCCGAAAGACTAACACTGGAAACCATGTTTGTCAGTGCGGGTGTCTAAATAAATGTGGGGTTCATATCCCTCAAAATTAATATATAAATGACAGGTTCGAGTCCCTCATATTGTATTCATTGGTGCTTAATTCACCATTATTATTCTGAGAGGTTCAAGTCCCTCATAAAGGCTTATATAGATATGGATATCCTTAGGCTCGTGCACACACACTAGGGCCCTTCTAGCTATGGGAGAGCTGGTCCTATATGTCCTGTGGGTGCCTTATTTTATGATGGTTTAGCTACACAACCTAGGTTAATATTTTCAAAGTTCATGCTAAGCCTTGTTCCCTACCCCCAGCATGTGGTATTATATATGTGTATATGTATTTAATAAGATATTACACATTGAATGTTGTATTGGATTTGAAATATTATCATGGTTTATTTTTATTCCTCTATCCCTGAGTTATATGATAACACTCCAAACTCAAACCATTTCCGAAAGTTGTATCCCCATGCGATACAAGCACCAAAATTTTTTCTATTTTTCCTGCATAGTGATCAGGTGTTTGAGTTAGTTTAAGATTTAACATTAAAGTTGTGAGCTTCATACTTTGGAAGACTTTATTTCATGGTCCTTATTTCCTATGTCTTAGACCTTGTGTAGACTTTGTTTTGTCTATTATCGAGGGGGTATGGCCTGACATTTTATTTATTTTGATTTTGTAGAGGTTTTTTGTGATTATTGTGGACTAGAGTTGTTTGGTTGATTATTTTGGTGGTTGACATTTGTCTCGTTACTGGTGGATGGTATAGACACTTAATGAATCGATATTAGTTGTGTTATATGTTATCTTGTTATATGTTTAAAATTCATCTGATAATTGAAGGTATTGTGTTGGTTCAGTTAGGTAATGTGGGTTATCTTTGATCCATATGGGATTTTAGATACCCATTACGGCAAGAACCTGGTTTGAGTCGTGAAATTATAGAGGTTAGATCCATGTAAGTTTGGCATGTCATTGCAACGGTGTAGGTTAAAAGATCATGTGTATAGCGTATGTAGCCACTTGATGAGTCAAAAAGATTATGTCTTAAGTCTATTAGGTGAGAAAGGCATTAGATTATTGAAAGAGGTATAGTGGGTATAAGGTTGTATTGTATTATAACTTGTATTGGGTTATGAGTTATTTGTGCAATGTGTGGTGTATATAGTGAACTAGTTATCTTATGTATCTAAGAAGATGTCGTAGTGGTGGAAGTTGCCCTTATGATTTAAATTGACGATTCTATAGAGGTCAATGTTTATTGGTATTAGTATAGTGATATTCCCATTGATATTTTTGTGAATAACTTAATAGATAGGATTATTTTGCATACTTAAGTTATAAATTTTAGGCTAAGGAGGAGATGGTGAACTATAAAGCAAAGGTTGATCTTATGTGGTAAAAAGTTTTCCCTCTAGGAGTTATGGCCTTTTGAGATAACAAACTATCCATACTTTTTCATTTCCCTTCTAATAAATAAGACATTACTTTACTCTAAACCGTGAGCATTAGCATCTTTCCCACTCCATATTCAACCCTTAGATAAAACAAATAAGAATCTTACTCTTGTTATAGACCTTTCAGACATGTCATGTCTTTCACATTGTAGTTTTTAAAGTTTTAAAATAACTCATGCTCACAAACACCGTATTAGATACCATGACTTTGAGATGTAATAGCTTAGTTCACATTAGTAAAGTATATTTTCAACCGAAGAATGTGATAGTAATTTTATTTGTGCATTCATACTAGATTTACCCACCATTCAAGGATGAATCATCCCAAGGGTGAGATATTGTAACACCACATATTTTTTGAAATATTTGATCCACACATAGCTTAGAAAACCAAATGAGAATTTAGACTTTCAAAGGATCACGAGTCACATTATGACCTGTGGTATTAGACCATGTGTTGTGAGACTACTCATCCAAACAACCGTAGTCCAGCTAAGTTCCCAGGTTCATACAAGTTTGTATAATGCATCGAATAGAACTAGGAGTTATAATGTAAAGGCATAGAACAAAGTCCGTAAGTTGATAGTTTCCAAAGAAGAACAACAAGACATTGTACGACCTATGAAAATAGTTCATGAGTTGTGAAATGGACTCATACATTTAAAGCCAAAAACTATTCAAAATATTCACAGCACTCTTGAGTAAAACTATGAGCTTTGGTTTGACTCTATGAGTTGTACCACAACTCATGTGGTCTCATTTTAAAAAAATTAGGTTATTTTATTAAAGGAATTCTAGACTTTCCCTAATTTTTAAGCCTTATACTACGTTGATTTAAGTATTATTTAGAGTATATTAAGACTAAAACACATGTTACTCCTTCATAAGCATGAATAGAATCTCAAGAATTAGAATCAAGGTCCCTCTCAAGAAGCAAACATAAGGTTTATGTTCAAGCTTTAGGATTCATGTTCATAGCCCAAATCTCTCTGTGAAAAGAGGTGCGTGGATATTCAATTTGGGTTTTAATTCGTCCTTATTTCCAAAACTTCATATTCTCTTTATGGTTTCGTGACTTTATAATTATGGTTCATACCCAACTATCCAAATTATTATATTCTCAATTTTTACAAGTTATTATATAGTTAAATTTCTTATTCTTAGTGAATATTCATGATTTCAATAGTCTCAATTTAATCATAATGTTTAAAGAATAATTTATCATGACTTTACAGATTTCTTCTTATTTTAGCACAACTTGGCATGTTTGAACACATGATCCTAGAATTTAGTAAATTTAGCATGACTACTTGCAGTATCTCGAAACTTCAGTAAGTAATAACTTGAACTAATATCATGCTTTAATCCAGACCATAATTACCTGTTATGACAAAATAGTAATATAGTTTTAGGCAAACTATTTAGCATCAAGCGTAGATGACTTCCAGATAACCGAAATCTCAAAACTAGGTTGTTGCTATATGATAAGGGTCTTTCTCTTATTGGATTGATATATTTAGCCCAATAGGCTTAGTTAGTGGATCCACAATATATAGATAGGGTATATACAAATGTCAATGTGTAGAGAAGCTCTCTATATTAGAGGTTACACACTAGACTCCATAATGCTGACATAATTTATTCTAGTTAGGATAAAATCCTTAGAATCATTTTGTAACTATATGAAATACTTTTGCTCTCACAGATTTTTATCTTTGAAAATTTTTAGCCCACTTTACAGAAAAGATCTATGTCATACAATATTGAATAATGCATCATAAAATGATTTGTATTCAACACTTTTGAATTGTTGTATTTTAGATTTTGACAAAATTTATATATACTGCTCATTGCAATGTATTTTATTTTAAAAGCACGACTTAAATAATTCTATATGATTTTACATATCTCACATTCTTAGTATATTTAGTAAAACTGACTATATACCTTTCTTTGATGCTATATCCTATCATGACATAGATTTATATGCTTATTTCCAGACACATAATTAGTTTATACTTGCAGATATTCTAGCCTAGCATAAACGAGTCCTCATCATTTATTGATAATTTTTAGTAGTTCAAACTATTATTATTTCAAACTTTTAATTTAGTTGCTTAGAGTCAACTGGGTTGTTTTCCCAACAACTTACCTTATTTATTAGTAGAGGCTCTATCAAACATACTAGTTTGGTTCTTGAGTAATTCATATACAACTTTTTTTAAAAACAGTTGTTGATCAGTGGATTGTCCATCCTGTATGATTATGGTTCCGCTCGAAATTTTAAATTCATGAACTTTATGATATGTTAATATCAAGGATTTTCTTATGGATAAATTGTAATTCTATGTACCTTGTCTCGTCTAGGGTGTAAACTCAAATCTTGACCTTTTTGTAGAATTAATGCAAGCAATAGTTATATATATAAGCGATAGTGTAATTAATTATACTTTTATACTCAATTGAAAGAAATCATATATAGAGATGAAATAAATACAAGGGAACATCTATAGTAGAAGTTGGCCTGCAGAACCTTTATATAGTAGTAATAACATTTATATGTAGACATAGACAACTATAGAGGCCACTACAAAAAATAATTCTATTCGTCAACTATAATTCTCAGCATTAAGTAGGAAATATATTCCCATAATGGTCATATAGATAACTACAATATAATGAGTATTAGGAATATCAAATGAAGAAATCAGAAGCATAATACACCACAAAACCTAAAGTCAACAAATGAAAAATATAGAAGAGCCAAAATTGTATAATGAATTTACGATGATGCAAAAAAATTTTGACCATACAGAAGTGTTCAAATTTACAAATGAAAGAACAAAAAGAGACTTACACCATATGAGTAGAGATAAAAAATTTTATATATAAATCACTTGCTTGAGTACAAATGTTATCCTTACCTTAAAAAATCATTTTATAGCATTTATGCAAAATAACTCCAATAGAATATTTCCAATATATCTGAAACAAAAATTAGAAAATAAACTTTCTTTGAAGAAAATCATAAACAGTTTTAGTGCTCACGTCGTTTCTATACAAATAACTACAATAAATAGAACATGAAACACTAAAATGACTATATAATTATGTAATGACCGTTCAGGTCATTCTCGTGATTTAGCTTATTTTCTTCATTAGAGATTTTCCATAGATGCACAAGTCATTTATGACTTGCTGGGGTATGATAGTTCCATTACCGGGCAGTCCATTTTGGTTTTTAGAACCATTTCTCCATTTAAAATTTTTTTCTGATTCCAAATGACCATCGGGCAAAAACTCTAGCCAAACAATTTTGGATGCAAATTCTAACTAGACCAATAGCTCTGAAATACCATGATAGATCTTTCTTTATTTCTCTTACACTCTCTTGCTTGTGGGGATTGTACATGTTATTGATTTTTATACATATATATATTAATGTCATGATAAATATTGATGATATGATGATGTCCGATAAGTCTGGAGGATATATTGATGTTATGTTGATGCCCGATACATTCGGAGGATATGTTGATGATATTATGATGCCCAGTACATCCGGAGGATATATTAAAGATATTATGACACTCAGTACATCAAGAGGATATGTTTACGATATGATGATGCCTTGTAAGTCCCGAGAATAGATTGATGATATTGTGATGCCCGGTAAGTCCAGAGAATATATTGATGTCATGATGATGCCCAATAAGTTTGAGGATATAATTATGATATTATGATGCCCGGTAATTTCGGAGGACATATTGATGATATGATGATGCCCGATAAGTCTAGAGAATATATATTAATATTATGTATGGTAAATATGTGTATATATGTTTATGTGTGATTATGCCTTTATATGATTACATCTATATGTACTTTAAAGATATGATGTTATTCTTAGGATATCAGTTATAATCCCTCAATACTATTACTTGTTAAGCGGTTTATTCATACTGGTGATGAATAGTGAGTAGAAGTAGAATATGTCAAATAAAGAGTTAAGACTAATTGGTAAGTGGCATCTTGTGTAGAAATAAGAATTC
The DNA here is from genome assembly GCA_030864215.1 of Capsicum pubescens. NCBI lineage: Eukaryota > Viridiplantae > Streptophyta > Magnoliopsida > Solanales > Solanaceae > Capsicum > Capsicum pubescens. Next base: position 232,371,464 of record CM061548.1, on the reverse strand, counting down.
ACCTAGTGGGTATATTTGGCATGAATAAAAAGGGTTAATTATGGAATATTTCCTAGTTAAACAAGTTGTTTGGAAACTACTTGACTGCTAAGTCACTATTTTACTTGATAACTAGAAGTCTAGAATACTAGTTAATGGACCTTGTTAGTTGAAATGTGATAACTAGCAATTGCGGTTACAATGTGGTCATTGGCAATTTTGGTCATTACATGGATAATGATGATAATGGGTTTATCATTGTTGATTATTAGTGATATTAATGCCTAGCATATAATGGTTTTTGGTTGTTAAATGAGGATTTGTAGATTTATGAAGCTAGATAGTAAGAGGCATTGGTTGATAGATTTATATGTGCATTTGATGATATGTAACCTTTTTCCTATATGATGACTAGTGCCCCTATGATAACTAGAAATAAGCTTTAGTCAAATGCCGTCTATGGATTGGTAATGCATCTTGACTAGATATGGATGGTGACTATTCAGTGAATAATAATTAGTGTTATCTCGTGAATGAGTATTATGTAAAGAATCAGTTAGACTAGATTTGGAGATCCTATAATTACTAGTGAATTAGTATTTTATTAATAATAAGTGTTGGTTAGTTGATAATGAGTAGATAGAGTTTATTGATGGCATATATTTCTCAACGGCTATATTACTATGATTATGAGAACTTTAGTATATACTATTTCAATTACTATAATTGATGATGATTATAAATCTTGGCAAATGACTGTGGATGTGAAATGTGTGGACCATGGATAATGAGAAGTTGGTTATGGGTTTACATACTTGATGATTTGATCCTTTCATTCACTCTCTACTGGTATAGGATATCGAGATGGGTTCTTTACTTTATGTTCTTTTGGGTTTACTCCCCGGTGGTATGGGACACTATGGTGAGTTCTTTTACTTTATGCTCTAATGGATGTATGTGTGTTGAAATTGGTTGTTGTTGTAATTAATTTAGTGTCGTTGTATGCTTCTTGATCAATTATTCCTTTTTATGTGATGGTATTAGTATGTATTTATATGAGATGTCGTATAATTATTCTAGTTGATTACATAGTTTGCACAGTGATGATAAAGATGATTCTGGTTCGATTATGTACCTTGACTTAGAAATATTGTCTTGCTTTATATCATCTTTATATCATAATTTAGCATAGTCGGTTGGTGATTTATATTGAGTACCCATTGTTTTGGTACTTATACTACACTTCTACACCTTTTTGGTGTAGACCCGAGTACTAGTTACCACTGCTGAGTTGAGTTTATGCAGTGTTGATCTTCCGAAAATAGGGTGAGCTCTTGGAGTTTTGTGTCGCCTATTTCCCTCTATCCTTATTTAGTCTTTTGTATTCAAGATAAATGTATTGACTATTTTAGACTTATCAGTTGTAATTCCTATTATCAAACATAGATGCTCTTGTACTGATATTATTAAGTCATGGGATTGGTGTTTGTATTTGATTTTCTTTTGTGGAACATAGTTTTTATGATTGTGTTCATCTTTTTTGGCCCTTGTCGGGCATTTCTACTAAAGTAATCCATTGCCTTAGCTCTGGGTTATGGTGTTGGCTTATCTACTGATGGGTTTTAGTAGGTGCCAGAATGAGTTATGACAAATTTGCATTAGAGCCTAGGTTTCACCGGTATTTTTGGTACAAGAGCAACTGTCTAATAGAGTCCTATCTTCGAAAGGCTATGGGACATTCTTATGAGTCCTTCATTTCTTTTGCTCACCTCATTCTAAGATTCTAAGTTAGTCAGCAAGATATTTTCTGGACTCTACTTTTTCACAGGGTGCCTAGGACACGTGCTACAACTATGCGTTAGGTGGGTCCCGAGACTGTGCCCTGGGATCCTACTCTTATTCAAGGATAGCCTCGTGATTTGTCCCTAGTAAGGGAACAGGATGGGCCACCTCTCCGAACCCCATTACTATACCTGAGATAATGATTCATCCTCCACAACCAACGGTGGGCCAGGGACCAACCCAGGCTCTACCAAGTTTTACTACCTTTTTCTTTCTTAAAGACTCCTTGGTTCAGTTGTTAGGTATTGTTGATAGAACGCAGACTACTGGGTCAGGAATATAGCCTACAACTGTAGCTCCTAGAGTTGAGGTTCCTTCTATGGCGAAAATTGTTCAGCTAATAGCCACTACCAGTTTTGACCCAGCCTGCTATGTTTGTCAAGGAGCAAAAGATGTTGGGTAGGTTTTTAAGGTTGGCTCTGCCTAGGTTTTCTGTTGTTGCTAGAGAGGATGTATTTGAGTTTTTTACTGCTTGTAAGGATATACTTGGTGGTTTAGGTCTTATTGTGACTCATGGTGTAGAATACACCATATTTCAGTTGAATTTTTCTGCTCGACACTGGTGGTGAAGTTTTATGAGTTCTTGGCCAGTTGGATCTTCTCTCCTTTCATGGACTTATCTCTCTGAGATGTTTTTGGAGAAGTATATGTTTCACAGCCTTAAGGATCGACTGAGGGATCAGTTCATAAGATTGGATCAGGGTCCTATGACAGTCACTAAATAAGAGGCACATTTTCATGAGTTGGCTAGACATGTGACTTCTATTTTGGATACTGAATATGAGAGAGTTTGCTTCTTTGTGAGAGGACCGAGACTCCCTGTTTTGATATATGCTCAAAGTTTAGTTATTAAGGGTAGAACTTTTGTTGAGGTTTTATGTAACGCCCCGAGTTTGCACCACGGATACCACACGGTGCTTACAATCCCGAAAGACCACAAGCTAAACCATAACTGATAACTACAGTGAGCACTGAGTAACAATACTATAATAAATGCGGAAAAATAGGTTAAAATACCATAATGTTTAAAACCTTAAATACTGATAAAGAATACTAACTATAATAATAGTTTGTAAAACTGAATACTGTCTGAAAGTCTATTCTGAAAGCCTCTATCTTTCTGAATATGGAGTTGATGGGACAATTCCCCAACTAACTCCGACTACTTAAATAAACTGAATACTGAAATAATGAAATGATATGATAACTTTATCCTCGAACTATGAGGACTCACCACTAGGTCTTTTGCTGATTGTTTGGGCTACTAAGTTTGGACAGGAGCCCGTACATCTGAACTTATGATATAAAACATCATAGCACAAAAGAAAAGGTATACATCAGTACTTTAAATGTACAGGTATGCTAAGTGAGGTAGGATGATATGCAAGGGTTCATATGCATGAACAATAACTGACTGAATAGCATGAACATAACTGAATGAGAGTGCATGTATAACTGAACTGGTGAAATACTATTTATGCAATACTATGCATATATCTACGTACGTGGTGTCTGAGATCATAGTAACACTAGATACTGAGTTCTGATAACTGAATAACTGATATCTGAGTTTACTGATAATTGTATTACTGATATCTGGGTTACTATTTCTGATAGTCCCAATTCTGTAGAACTTAACTAAATTCTATACTGAGCTGGGTGGCTGTGTCTGACAGTCCTTATCTATAGAATGAAATTAAGTTCTATATTGAGACTGAAATTAAAACTGTAAGAGGTAATCATCTAACCAACATGCCCCTCTCTGAATTGATTGAGGTCCAACCTATAATCCCAGCTAGAAGGGTGTCAGTACTGTGCCATGAGTAAAGACAAGTGCTGAGTCACCCTCATATGATAGGTGCTCTGAACGAGAACGGTGGTACCCTCAACTGGCAGGTATAACACCTCATCAACCCTTAAATGGTAGGTTGATGTCTCAACCCATGCTGGCTACGTAGTTTTGGAACGCCAGGATTGATTCTAAGTATTACACCCTCTAATGGGAGGTGAGTCCCCATTTCTTGGGTTCACTCAGTACTGAATCCTACTCTCAACTGAATAGACACTAAACTGATTCTAAACTGTTCTAGGCTAGACTAGACTGTTATTGATCATGTTAACTGACTGAACTGGAATGAGTTCACTGAGTACTGTAACTGATTGAGTGTCCTGAGTTTTATTTGCTTATTGGATATACTAAGTTCTGTACTGACTGAATTCTATTGTACATGTTATTATTGAGACTATTCTGAAGCTATTGTAATTCTAGGTAAACAGCTAGATTGTTGGCTACTAGACACCCCCAGGACTCGATAACATAAAAATTAAAGCATAGCATGATCTTAAAAGGCATTACAATGTTCATAACTCATTCATAGAGACATTTATCAAACACTTGTAAGATATAAGCTTGTACATATGCTAGCATGTCATGATTTCCCCATTTAATCCATATGAGCAATTTATCAAACACTTGGGGAACATAATCTATGCAAATAATACTATTCAACAAGTAGGCGTCATGATTTTGAATCCCAACTTACAAATTCAAGGGCTCAACATTAATTAACATAATACTACACACGTCCAATAAATTTACATGAATCTTGTAATAAATCATGAATTAGAAACCCAATTAACATCATAATCATGAATACAATCAAGCCAAACATGGAATTCATGAATTCAATAAACTTGAAGTTTTAAAAGAGGTTCTTGAACTCCTAGGGTGATAGGAAACCCTTGGATGAACACCTAACATACCTTGGTGCTTGAATTCGTGAAGATTGATTTTGAGTTTCTTGAATATTGATCTTGACTTTGATGGGTTAGAGTTTGTGTCTTGAGAGAATTTAACAGAAAGTGAGTGTATTTTGATTATTGAGGGCTGAATTTTGTGTTTTGGGGTTTATTAATGGTGGTAAAATAACCCAAATACCCCTATGGACGTGGGCTTTTAATGACTGAAAGCGTGCCCAGTGATGCTCAGACTGATGCGCCGAGTCGATGGAATCAATTCAATGACAAACGCGTTGCGTTGAGTTCACGTTGGTTCACTAGAATTGCACTTAAAGATGGGGAAAATTTATCTGCCGACGCGATGAACGACGCAATGTGTTGAGATCGCATCGACCCACTATTTTGGTCACCTGAACATGGTTCAAACGAGGTCTGATAAATCCGAAACTCACCCAAAGTATCTTACTAATATTCCTGATCATGAATAAACCTAAAATCGATACTTAAAGGTAATAAGGGTCATAAAATAGGATCGTCAATTTACGAAGGCTAAAATACTTCTAAGTATAAACACTTAGCTGAAATTTCGAAGTCTGGGACCTCTTTTCAAGATTTAATAGACAAAATTAATCTTAGAATTTTTGTGGGGTCTTAAAATATCTTCCCCTTGGGAACATTCATCCTCGAATGTGACAATTAAGCTGAGAAACACTAATAGACTAAGCTTACACACTGAACATGCATATCTGATGCATGCAACATCTGACTAAAACTACTGATAAGCTGAGTTTTCAAACTGAACATGCATATCTGATGCATGAGTACATGGTTTAATTGATTCATGAATGCATGACTATAATGAAGATGATATGCAACAGTAATGAATACCAAATTTATAACTGTAACTGAACATGTAACTAAGCAAATCTAAGGAAAATAGTTACCTAGAGTTGAGGCTAAGTTTACGAAGAAGAGGGGAGGATACTTGGTTCGCATATCTTCTTCTTCTTCCCAAGTATCTCCCTCAATAGACTGATTCCTCCAAAGAACTTTCACTAGCAGAACTTCTTTGTTCCTCTATCTGTGAACCTGATAATCAAGAATTTCGACTGGGATCTTTTCATAAGAGAGGTTGTTCTAGATATATATACCCTCTATAAAGACTACAACTACTAGGTCACATATGCACTTCTTTAGCAAGGAGACATGAAACACTGGATGTACTGAAGCTAAGTCTAAAGGCAACTCAAGCTCGTAAGCTACCTTTTCAAAATGACTGATAATTTGGTAAGGACCGACATATTAGGATTGAGCTTTCCCTACTTGACAAACCTCTTTATGCCTTTCATAGGAGAGATTTTCAAATACACCTAGTCGCCAATCTCAAACTCAAGATCTTTTCTTCGCACATCTGCATACGATTTCACCTGGCTCTGAGCTATCTTAAGCCTTTCCCTAATCAACTGAACCTTTTCTAAGGTATCAAATTCCAAGTCAAGCCCTACCACTGTGGCCTCACCCACTTCAGACCAATCAATGGGAGATCTATATCTCCTCCCATAAAACACCTCAAATGGAGCCATCTAAATGCTGGAATGATAGTTGTTATTATATGCAAACTCAATCAAAGGCAAGTGGTCATCCCAACTGCCCTTAAAGTCAATGTCACATACTCTTAACATATCTTCCAAATTCTAAATGGTCCTCTCTTCTTGACCTTTTGTCTAAGGGTAGAAGGTTTTGCTAAGGTAAACTTGGGTACCAAGACCCTTTTGGAAGGCTTTCCAAAAGTGAGAGGTGAACTTCGTACCTTTATCTGTGATGATGGACAATGGAACTCTGTGCAATCTGACCAACTCCCTAACATAGATCTTGGCATAATCCTCGGCTGAATAACAGGTATGAACTGGTATGAAATGAACTAATTTGTTATCCTTTCTAAAATGACCCAAATTAAATCATGCTGATGACGAGTATGGGGCAAACCCGTCATAAAACCCATGTTCACTTCCTCCCACTTCCACGTGGGAATGCTGAACTCTTGCATGGAACCACTAGGTTTCTGGTGATCAATCTTAACCTGCTAACATGTAGAGAACTTAGCCACAAACTCTGCAATGTCTGTCTTCATCCCACTCCACCAATAGACCTCCCGCAAATAGCGTTACAACTTAGTGGCCCCTAGATGAATAGAGTAACGCGCACCATGCACTTCCTCAAGAATTCATTACCTCAAGTCATCTATAACTAGCATGCATAACCGACCCTGGCAACACAACAAATCATATCCTCTTGGGAAAAAACCTCTACTTTCTATTCTCTGACTGACTCATTCAACTTGACTAATTTTGGATCTCTGTCTTGCTTTTTTGTCACTTCAAAAACCAGAGATGATTCTGAACTATTCTGCACCCATACACTTTTCTTTGCTGAATCGACTAAGCAGACACTTAGTTGGGTAAGCTGATGAAATTCCTGAAGTAACTTCTTATTATTATCTTCCATGTAAGCAACACTACCTATAGACATCCTACTAAGAGCATCAACCATTACATTGGCCTTGCCCGGGTGATACCAGATGCTCATCTCGTAGTCCTTCAACAATTCTAACTACCTCCTCTGATGTAGGTTCAGATCTTTTTGAGAAAATACATACTGCAGGCTCTTGTGGTCTATGAACACATCAATATGTACCCTATATAAATAATGCCTCAAAATCTTTAAGGCAAACATCACAGCTGCTTACTCAAGATCATTTGTGGGGTAATTCTTTTCATAGAGCTTAAGCCGTCAAGAGGCATAGGCTATGACCTTACCTCTCTACATTGAAACACACCCCAAACCAACTCTAAAAGAATCTCCAATATACCACAAACCCATCTGAACCATCTGGTAGAGTCAAAACTGAGGTTGTAGTGAGTCGAGTCTTTAACTCCTGAAAACTCTTCTCACAAGAATCTGACCACTGGACTTTGACTTTCTTCTGAGTCAATATATACATGGGGGATGCAATAGATGAGAATCCCTCGACAAACCATCGATAATAGACAGCTAAACCTAAGAAACTCCTGATATTCGATGGAGAGATGGGTCTGGCCAAGTTTTTCACTTCTTCGGTCTTTTGAGGATCCACTCTAATGCCATCACCGGAAACTATATGGCCATGAAAAGTTACTGACCTTAGCCAAAATTCGCACTTACTGAATTTGGTGAACAACTGATGGGATTTTAGGGTCTGTAACACTATTTTGAGATGGTCTTCATGTTCATGTTCACTGAGGGAGTAGCCAAGAATGTCATCAATGAAGACTATGATGAACATGTCCAAGTACTACTTAAACACGCAATTCATCAAGTCCATGAAGACTGCTGGAGCATTGGTAAGACCAAATGACATGACTAAGAATTCGAAATGTCCATATCGAGTTTTGAAAGTTTTTTTCAGAATGTCATATTCTTTGACCCTTAACTGATGATAGCCTGATCTGAGGTCTATCTTAGAGAAGTAACTGGCACCCTGAAGTTGGTCAAACAAGTCATCGATTTTGGGAGTGGATATTTTTTCTTAACCATGACTTTATTTAGCTGACGATAGTCTATACACATCCTAAGAGAACCGTCTTTCTGACGCATGAATAGAACTGGTGCATTCAACGGGATACACTAGGCATGATGAATCCCTTATCTAAAAGATCTTTTAACTATTCTTTTAATTCTTGAGTTTTGCTGGATCCATTCTATATGGAAAAATAGAGATAGGTTGAGTATCTGGAATAAGGTTTATTTCAAAGTTAATTTCCCTTTCGGGGGGATCCCAGGAAGATATTCGAGAAATACATCAGAAAATTCACATGCTACTGATACTGACTCAAGATTAAGGGTCTCTAAACTAGAGTCTTAAACTCAAACGAGATGATACACGCATACCTTAGATATCGTTCTTCTCGCCCTAAGGTAAGAAACAAGTTGACCCCTAAGTGCTGAAGTACACCCCTCCATTGAAGGATAGGTTCATTCGAAAATTGAAAATAGACAATTCGGTTTCTGCAATCAACTAAAGCATAGCATAAATGAAGCCAATCCATACCGAGAATGACATCAAAATCTATCATCTCTAATTTTACTAAGTCTGCTAAATTGACTTTTTGAGATGCCATAACTGGATAGTTCATGTATACCCATTGGGCTATGATAGATTTACCCACTGAGGTAGAGACAGAAAATAGCTCTGCAAGGATTTCGAGACTGACTCCGAAGTCAATAGCTATATAAGGATTTAAAAAAACAAAAAAGCTCCTAGATCTAGCAAATCATAAATGTGTAAATAATAAACTTGTAACATACCAGTGATCACATCAAAAGAACTTTACTGATCCTATTGGGACAGAAGTGCATAGATTCTTTTTGGGCGTTGCCCACTGTTGGAACTGGAAGTGGCACCTTGCTGATTTGGGCAATCAGACTGATCTGAAAGATGATTATACTGACCCTAAGAACCTAACTAAGGACAATCTTTGACCATATGTCCTGGCTTGCCACATCCGAAATAAACATCACTGCCAGCCCTGCAGACACCCTGGTGATTTCTACCACTTTTTTGGCAAAGAGGATTTTTTTGGGAACTACTAACACTACCCTGAGGTTTAGGTCCTGTTTCCCTATCTCTATTGCCGTCTCAAAATTTTTGCACTAGAGCACTGACTGAGGACAGTGTTGGAACTGAGGATTTATGGCAAAATTGAGAACGATTTCCACCTTCTGACTTAGGCTGAGCAAAGTTGAAACTACCTATTCTAACTTTCTTGCTCTCCTTCTCTCTCTCCTTATTCTTAGCCTCCTCTATCTGTTGAGCATTTACTACGAACCTGGATATGTCCATCTTCTTAATCAGTGTTGCGATCCTACAATCCTTGACCACACTGTTAGACACGCCAGATACAAATTTATTCATCTTAGATATGCTATCTGCTACAACATGAGGAGCGTATCTGACTAGCTGAGTAAACTTTAGAGAATACTCTTTCACTGTCATATTGCCTCGCTTCAAATTAATAAACTCAATAACATTCGCTTCCCTCAACTTTAGTAGGAAGAACCTATCCAAAAAAAATAGTAGAAAACTACTCCCATTCTATGGGCCCTATATTTACGGCCCTTTCTGCCTTCCACTACTTGAACCATAAGTGAGCCACATCCTGCAACTGATATGTGCCAACTTAGCACTTTCACTAGTTGTCACCCCAATAATATCAGTAACTTTTTGCACCTGATTGACGAATTCTTGTAGGTCCTCATCTAACTTAGACCCGGTAAAAGCTGGAGGGTTTATTTGGGTGAAGTCCTGAATTCTAGCTGCAGTAGTGTTTGCCACTAGCTTGGATAGAACGGAAGTTGGGCGTTCATTTTTGGCTGCCACAGAATGAGCTAGAGTACTGAAAGCTGCTCTAAATTCTGCACGGGAGGCATGCTCATCCAGGGGATCTGCTTGAATTGGCAAAGGTGTTGGCTGATTTCCTGTTCTCCTTTTGTTGTTCTTTTTAGGAGGCATGTTCTTTAAATGTAAGTAAGAAAAGGATTAGACTGACAGTCTAACTTGAGATCATTCTCACTCGCACGATATGAATACTGAAAGAAGGGAAACTTTTCCTAAAAATGACTCGTAGCCTCTTGACCATAAGTGTGGAACGCTACACACCCCTGCACAAGACTCTACTAGACGCGACTTTCAAACTTCCTAGGAATCTGTTGAACCTTAGGCTCTGATATCAAGTTTGTAATGCCTCAAGTCTACACCTCGGATGCCACACGGTGCTTACGACCCCAAAGGACAAAAAGCTAACCCATGACAGATATCTTTTGTGAGCACTGAGTAATAATACTGTAATAAATGAAGAAAAATAGGTTGAAATACCATAAGGTTCAAAACCTAAAATACTGATAAAGAATACCAACTATAATAATAATTTGTACAACTAAATGTTGTCTAAAAGTCTAGTCTGAAAGCCTCTATCTGTCTGAATATGGAATTGACGGGATAAATCCCCAACTAACTTCGTCTACTTAAATAAATTGAATACTGAAATAATAAAATGATATGATAACTTTGTTCTCGAACTATGAGGACTCACCACTAGGTCTGATGCTGATAGTTTAGGCTGTTAAGTTCGGTCAGGAGAACGTATGTCTAAACCTATGATATAAAACATCATAGCATAAAAGAAAAGGTATACGTTAGTACTTTAAATATACTAGAATGCTAAGTGAGGTAGGCTCATATGCAAGGGTTCATATGCATGAACAAGAATAGACTGAATAGCATGAATACAACTGAATGAGAGTACATACATAACTGAACTGATGAAATACTATTTATGCAATACTGTGCATATATCTATGTAAGTTGTGTCTGAGATCATAGTAACACTAGATATTGAGTTCTGATAACTAGATAACTGATATCTAAGTTTATTGATAACTGTATTACTGATAGCTGGGTGACTTTATCTGATAGTCCCAATTATGTAGAACTTAACTAAGTTTTATACTGAGTTGGGTGACTATATCTGGCATTCCTGATCTGTAGAACGGCACTGCATTCTATATTGAGACTGAAATTGAAACTGTGGGAGGTAATCATCTAACCGATATGCCTCTCTCTTAAATAATTGGGGTCTAACCTGTAACCCCAACTAGAAGGGTGTCAGTACCATGCCATAGGTAAAGACAAATATTGAGTCACCCTCATCTGACATATGCTCTGAATGAGAATGGTGGTACACTCAACTAGCAGGTAGAATACCTCATCAACCCTCAACTGGTAGGTTGATGTTTTAACCGACACTAGCTACGTAGTTCTGGAACACCAGGACTGCTTATAAGAATCACACCCTCTAATGGTAGGTGAATCCCCATCCTTAGTTTCACTCGTTGTTGAATGCTACTCCCAACTGAATAGACACTGAACTGATTCTAAACTATTCTAGGCTAGACTGGACTGTTATTGATTATGTTAACTGACTGAACTGGACTGAGTTCACTGAGTACTGTAACTGATTGAGTGTTCTGAGTTCTATTTGTTGATTGGATATACTAAGTTCTGTACTGACTGAATGCTATTGTACATGGTGCTACTGAGACTATTTTGAAGCTACTATAATTCTAGGTAAACAACTAGATTGTCAGATATTAAATACCCCCAGGACTCGATAACATGAAAAGTAAAGCATAACATGATCTTGAAAGGCATTACAATGTTCATAACTCATTCATACAGACATTTTATCAGACACTTGTAAGATATAAGCTTGTACATATGCTAGCATGTCATGATTTCCCCATTTAATCCATATGAGCAATTTATCAAAAACTTGGGGAACATAATCTATGCACATAATACTAATCAACATGTAGGCGTCGTGATTTCCAATCCCAACTTACAATTTCAAGGGCTTTAACATGAATTCACATAATACTACACACATGTCCAATAAATTTACATGAATCTTGTAATAATTCATGAATTAGAAACCCAATTAACATCATAATCATTAATACAATCAAGCCCAACATGGAATTCATGAATTTAATAAACTTAGAGTTTTAAAAGAGGTTTTTGAACTCCAAGGGTGGAAGGAAACCCTTGGATGAACACCTAATATACCTTGATACTTGAATTCATGAAGATTGATTGAGAATTTCTTGAATATTAATCTTGACTTTGATGGGTTAGGGTTTGTGTCTTGAGAGAATTTAAGAGAAAGTGAGTGTATTTTTCTTTTTGAGGGCTGAATTTTATGTTTTGGGGTTTATTAAGGGTGGAAAAATGACCCAAATACACCTCTGGACACGGGCTTTTAATGACTGAAAGTGTGCCCAGTGATGCTCAGACCGACGTGCTGGGTCGATGGCATCAATGTAATTACCAATGCACTGCATCAAGTTTGCGTTAGTTCACTAGAATTGCACTAAAAGCTGGGGAAAATTATCTGTCAATGAGATGGGCGACGCAATGCATCGAGATCGCATCGACACACTATTTTGGTCACCTAAACATGGTTCAAATGAGGTTCAAGAAATTCGAAACTCACCTGAAGTGACCTACTGATATTCCTGATCATGAATAAACCAAAAAGTCGATAGCTTAAGGTCATAAGGTTTGTGAAATAGGATCACCAATTTACGAAGGCTAAAATACTTCTAAGTATAAACACTTAGCTGAAATTTCTAAGTCTGGGACCTCTTTTCAAGATTTAACGGACTGAGTTAAGCTTAGAATTTTGGTGGGATCTTACAATATCTCCCCTTTGGGAACATTCGTCCTCGAATGTGACTAACTAAGCTAAAAATTACTGAAAGACTGATCTTAAACACTGAACATACATATCTGATGCATGCAACACCTGACTAAAACTACTGATAAGCTGAGTTTTCAAACCGAACATGCATATCTGATGCATGAGTACATGGTTTAATTGATTCATGAATGCATGACTATAATAAAGATGATATGCAACAGTAATGAATACCAAATTTATAACTGTAACTGAACATGTAACTAAGCAAATCTAAGGAAAATAGTTACCTAGAGTTGAGGCTAAGTTTACGAAGAAGAGGGGAGGATAATTGGTTCGCATATCTTCTTCTGCTTCCCAAGTATCTCCCTCAATAGACTGATTCCTCCAAAGAACTTTCACTAGCAGAACTTCTTTGTTCCTCTGTCTGTGAACCTGATAATCGAGAATTTCGACTGGGATCTTTTCATAAGAGAGGTTGTTTTAGATATCTATACCCTCTATAAAGACTACAACTACTAGGTCACCTATTCAGTTCTTTAGCAAGGAGACATAAAACACTGGATGTACTGAAGCTAAGTCTAAGGGCAACTCAAGCTTGTAAGCTACCTTTTCGAAATGACTGATAATTTGGTAAGGACCGACATATTGGGATTGATCTATGCCTACTTGACAAACCTCTTTATGCCTTTCATAGGAGAGATTTTCAAATACACTTAGTCGTCAATCTCAAACTCGAGATATTTTCTTCGCACAACTGCATACGATTTTTATCGGCTTTGAGCTGTCTTAAGCCTTTCCTTGATCAACTGAACCTTTTCTAAGGTATCAAATACCAAGTTAGGCCCAACCACTGTGGCCTCACCCACTTCAAACCAACCAATGGGAGATCTATATCTCCTCCCATAAAGTGCCTTGAATGGAGCCATCTGAATACTGGAATAATAGTTGTTATTTGTGTGAATTCAATCAAAGGCATGTGGTTATCCCAACTACCCTTAAGTCAATGGAACAAACTATTAACATATCTTCCAAAGTCTGAATGGTCCTCTCTACTTGACCATATATCTAAGGGTGGAAGGTTGTACTAAGGTAAACTTGGGTACCAAGACCCTTTTTGAAAGCTTTCCAAAAGTGAGAGGTGAACTATGTACCTTTATCTATGATAATAGACAATCAAACTCTATGCAATCTGTCCAACTCTCTAACATAGATCTTGGCATAATCCTCAGTTGAATAAGAGGTATGAACTAGTATGAAATAAGCTGATTTGGTCATCCTATCTACAATGACCTAAATTGAATCATGCTGATGACGAGTATGGGGAAAACCCATCACAAAGTCCATGTTCACTTCCTCCCACTTCCACGTGGGAATACTGAACTCTTTCATGGAATCACTAGGTTTCTGGTGCTCAATCTTAACTTGTTGACATGTAGAGCACTTACCCACAAATTCTGCACTGTCTCTCTTCATACCACTCCACCAATAGACCTCCTACAAATTATGGTACATCTTAGTGGACCCTAGATGAATAGAGTAATGCGCACCATGCGCTTCTGTAAGAATTTGTTGCCTCAAGTCATCTACACCTGACACGAATAACCAACTCTGGCAATGCAACAGACCATCTCCCCCTTGGGAGAAATCCTCGATTTTCTGATCTCTGACTAACTTATTCAACTTGACTAAACTGGGATCTCTATCCTGGTTTTCCTTCACTTCAGAAACCAGAGATGATTCTGAACTATTTTGCACCCACATACTTCCCTCTTCTGAATCGTCTAAGTGGATACCTAGTTTGGTAAGCTGATGAACATCCTGAACTAACTTCTTCTTATTATCTTCCATGTGAGAAACACTACCTATAGACATTCTACTAAGAGTATCATCCACTATATTAGCCTTGCCTGAATGATACAGGACGCTCATGTGGTAGTCTTTCAATAACTCTAACCATCTCCTCTGACATAGGTTCAGATCTTTTAGAGAAAATACATACTGCAGGATCTTATGGTCTATGAACATATTAACATGTATCCCATAAAAATAATGCCTCCAAATCTTTAAGGCAAACACCACAATTGCTAACTCAAGATCATGAGTGGGGTAATTCTTTTCATAGGGCTTAAGTTGTCAAGAGGAATAGGCTATGACCTTATCTTTCTGCATCAAAACAGACCCCAAACTAACTCTGGAAGCATGTAATATACCACAAATCCATATGAACCATCTAGTAGAGTCGAAACTATGGTTGTAGTGAGTAGAGTCTTTAACTCCTGAAAACACTTCTCACAAGAATCTGACCACTAGAATTTTACTTTCTTCTAAGTCAATGTAGATATGGGGGATGCAATAGACAAGAGTCCCTCGACAAACCATCAATAATAGCCAGCCAAACCCAAGAAACTCTTGATATCCAATGGAGATATGGGTCTGGGCCAGTTTTTCACTACTTTGGTCTTTTGAGGATCCACTCTAATGTCATCACAAAAACTATATGGCCAAGGAAAGTTACTGACCTTAGCCAAAATTTGCACTTACTGAATTTGGAGAATAACTGATGGGCTTTGAGTGTCTGTAACACTATTCTAAGATGGTTTGTATGTTCATTTTCACTGAGGAAGTTGACAAGAATGTTATCAATAAAGACTATGATGAACATGTCCAAGTACTGCTTGAACACGCGGTTTATCAAGTCCATGAAGGATGCTGGAGCATTGGTAAGACCAAATGACATGACTAAGAACTTGAAGTGGCCATACCGAGTTTTGAAAGCTATTTTCTGAATGTCACATTCTTTGACCCTGAGCTGATGATTGCATGATCTGAGGTCTATCTTATAGAAGTAATTAGCACCCTGAAGTTGGTCAAACAATTCATTAATTCTGGAAAGTGGATACTTGTTCTTCACTGTGACTTTATTTAACTGACGGTAGTATGTACACATCCTGAGAGAACCATCTTTCTTACGCATGAATAGAACTGGTGCACTCAAGGGGATATGTTAGGCCTGATGAATCCCTTATCAAGGATATCCTTTAACTGTTCTTTTAATTCTTTGAGTTTTGTTGGATCCATTCTGTATGGAAAAATAGAGATAGGTTAAGTATCTAGAAGAAGTTCTATTTCAAAGTCAATTTCCCTTTTAAGAGGGATCCCAGGAAGATCTTCGAAAAACACATCAGGAAATTCACATGCTACTGATACTGAATCAAGATTAGGGGTATCTTAACTAGAGTCTTGAACTCGAACAAGATGATACACTCATCCCTGATATATCATTCTTCTCGCCCTAAGGTAAGAAACAAGCTGACCCCTAAGTGCTGAAGTACTACCCCTCCACTCAAGGACAGGTTCATTCAGAAACTAAAAATAAATAATTTGGTTTTTGTATTCAACTGAATCATAGCATGAATGAATCCAATCCATACCAAGAATGACATTAAAATCTATCATCTCTAATTCTACTAAGTCTGCTAAAGTAACTTTTTGAGATACCATAACTGGATAGTTCCTGTATACCCATTGGGCTATGATAGATTTACCCACTTATATAGAGACTGAGAAGAGCTCTGCTAGGATTTTGGGACTAACTCCAAAGTCAACAGCTATATAAGGAGTTTCAAAAGACAAAGAAGCTCCTGGATCTAGAAAAGCATAAATATGTAAATGATAAACTTGTAACGTACTAGTGACCACATAAGGAGAACTTTCCTGATCCTGTCGGGTCTGAAGTACATTGAGTCTATTTGGGCGTTGCCCACTGGTGGAACTGGAAGCAACACCTTGCTAATTTGGGCAACTGAACTGAGCTGAAGGATGATTATACTGACCCTAAGAACATGACTGAGGACAATCTATGACCCTATAGCCTGGCTTTCCATATCTAAAACATACATCACTACCAGCCCTACAAATACCCTGGTAGTTGCTGCCATATTTCTAGCAAAAAGGGTTTGTTTGGGTACTGCTAATACTACCCTGAGGCTTTTTGGCCTGGTTCTATATCTTTATTGCCATCTCAAAATATTTTCATTGGAGTACTAGCTGAGGACAGTGCTGGAACTAAGGATTTTGGGCAGAACTGAGAATGATTTCCACCTTCTGACTTAGGCTGAGAAAAGTTGAAGCTACCTGTTCTAGATCTTTTGTTCTCCCTCTTCTTCTTTTTATTCTTAGCCTCCCCTATCTGTAGAGCATGGACCATGAACCTATAAATATCCATCTCCTTAATAAACATTGTGGTCCTACACTCCTTGACCACACTGTTAGACACGCCAGACACAAACTTACTCATCTTAGATCTGTTATCTTCTATAAGATGAGGAGTATATCTAGCTAGCTGAGTAAACTTTAGAAAATACTTTTTCACTGTCATATTACCTTGCTTCAAATTAATAAAATCAATAACATCCACTTCTCTTAACTCCGTGGGAAGAACCTATCCAAAGAAATAGTGGTAAACTCCCCCCATTCTTTGGGCCCTATATCTACGACCCTCTCTGTCTTCCACTACTTGAACCATGAGTGAGTCATATACTACAACTGATATATGACCAAATCAGCACTCTCACTAGCTGTCACCCCCATAATATCTATAACTTTCTGTACCTAATCAATGAATTCATGTGGGTCCTCATCTAACTTAGACCCGGTAAAGGCTGGAAGGTTTATTCAGGTGAAGTTCTCAATTCTAGCTGTAGTAGTATTGGCTGCTGGGTTAGATAGAATGGCAGCTAGGCATTCTTTTGGTGATTCCATAGAATGAGCTAGAGTGGTGAAAGTTGCTCTGAAATTCGCATGGGAGATATGCTCATCTAAGGGATCTACCTGAACGGACGGAGGTGCTGGCTGATTTCCTGTTCTCCTTTCATTGTTCTTTTTAGAAGGCATGTTTTTAAATGGAAGTAATAAAAGGATTAGACTTATAGTTTAACTTGAGCTCATTCTAAATCTCACGATATGAATACTGAAAGAAGGGAAACTTTTCCTAAAAATGACTCATAGCCTCTTATCCATAAGTGTGGTGTGCTAAACACCCACATGCAAGACTCTACTAGACACGACTTTCAAACTTTCTATGAATATGTTGAACCTTAGGATCTGATACCAAATTTGTAACACCTCGAGTCTGCACCTCGGATGCCACGCGGTGCTTACAACCCCGAAGGACCACAAGCTAACCCATGACTGATATCTGTTATGAGTACTGAGTAACAATATTGTAATAAATGCAGAAAAATAGGCTAAAAATCCATAAGGTTCAAAACCTAAAATATTGATAAGGAATACAAACTATAATAATAATTTATATAGCTGAATACTATCTGAAAGTCTAGTCTGAAAGCCTCTATCTGTCTGAATATAGATTTGATGGGACAAATCCCTAACTAACTCCGACTACTTAAATAAACTAAATACTAAAATAATGAAATGATATGATAACTTTGAACTCAAACTATGAGGACTCACTACTAGGTCTGCTACTAATAGTCTGGGCTTTTAAGTTTGGTCAGGAGCCCATGCATCTGAACCTATGATATAAAACATCATAACACAAAAAACAAAGTACGTGCCAGTTCTTCGAATGTACTGGTATTCTAAGTGAGGTAGGATGATATGCAAGGGTTCATATGTATGAACAATAACTGACTGAATAGCATGAATACAACTGAGTGAGAGTGTATGTATAACTAAAACTGATGAAAGATTTTTTATGCAATACTATGCACATATCTATATACATTTTATCTGAGATCATAGTAACACTTGATACTGAGTTCTGATAACTGAATAACTAATATTTGAATATACTGATAACATAATTACTGATAACTGGGTGACTATTTCTGGCAGTCCTATTCTGTAGAACTGAACTGAGTTCAATACTGAGTTGTGTGACTGTGTTTGATAGTCCTGATTCTGTAGAACTGAATTGAGTTCTATACTGAGACTAAAACTAAATCTATGGGAGATAATCATCAAACCGAAATGCCCCTCTCTGAACTAATTAGGGTTCAACTTGTAACCCTAGTTAGAAGGGTGTCAGTACCATAGAACGGGTAAATACAAGTGCTGAGTTACCCTCATCTGGTAGGTGCTCTGAGCGACAATGGTGGTACCCTCAACTGGCAGGTAGAACATCTCATCAACCCTTAATTGGAAGGTTGATGTCTCAACCCACAATGGCTAAGTAGTTCTGGAACACCAGGACTGCTTCTAAGGATTACACACTCTACTGGAAGGTGAGTCCCCATCCTTGTGTTCACTCAGTGTTGAATCCTACTCCCAACTGAATAGACACTGAACTAATTTCAAAACAATTCTTGGCTAGAATAGACTATTATTGATCATGCTAACTGACTAAATTGGACTAAGTTCACTGAGTACTCTAACTGATTGAGTGTTCTGAGTTCTACTTACTAACTGGATATATTGAGTTCTATAACGACTGAATATTACTATACGTGACATTACTGAGACTATTCTGAAGCTACGGTAATTCTAAGTAAACAGCTAGATTGTCGGGTATTAGATACCCCCAGGACTTAATAACATGAAAAGTAAAGCATAGCATGATCTTGAAAGGCATTACAATGTTCATAACTTATTCATAGAGACATTTTATCAAACACTTGTAAGATATAAGCTTGTATATATTCTAGCATGTCATGATTTTCCCATTTAATCCACATAAGAAATTTATCAAATACTTAGGCAAGATTATCTATGCACATAATACTAATCAACATGTAGGCATCATGATTTCCAATCCCAACTTAAAAATTCAAGGGCTTTAACATGAATTCACATAATACTACACACATTTCCAATAAATTTATATGAATCTTGTAATAAATCATGAATTAGAAACCCAATTAACATCATAATCATGAATACAATCAAGCCCAACATGGAATTCATGAATTCAATAAACTTGAAGTTTTAAAAGAGGTTCTTGAACTCCAAGGGTTGAACAAAACCCTTGGATGAACAACTAACATTCCTTGGTGCTTGAATTCGTGAAGATTGATGTTGAATTTCTTCAATCTTGATCTTGACTTTGATGGTTTAGGGTTTGTGTCTTGAGAGAATTTGAGAGAAAGTGAGTGTATTTTGCTTATTGAGGGCTGA
Source organism: Capsicum pubescens (assembly GCA_030864215.1). Lineage (NCBI taxonomy): Eukaryota > Viridiplantae > Streptophyta > Magnoliopsida > Solanales > Solanaceae > Capsicum > Capsicum pubescens. Next base: position 232,351,476 of record CM061548.1, on the reverse strand, counting down.
ATTTTGTGTTTTGGGGGTTGATTAAGAGTTGGAAAATGACCCAAATACCCCTCTGGATACTGGCTTTTAATGACTGAAAGCGTGCCCAGTGATGTGTAGACCAACACGTCACATCGATGGCATCAATGCAATGACCAACACACCTTGTCGAGTTCGTGTTGGTTCACTGAAATTACACTGAAAGTTGGGGGAAAATTATTTGTCTATACGGTAGGCGACGTGACACATCGGGATCGCATCGCCCCTCTATTTTTGTCACCTGAACAAGGTTAAAATAAGGTCTGAAAAATCTAAAACTCACCTGAAGTGACCTACTGACATTCCAAATCATGAATAAACCTAAAAATTAATACTTTAAGGTCATAAGGGTCGTAAAATAGGATAGCCAATTTATGAAGGCTAAAATACTTCTAAGTATAAATACTTGGCTGAAATTTTTAAGTCTGGGACCTCTTTTGAAGCTTTAATGGACTGAGTTAAGGTTAGAATTTTTATGGGGTCTTACATTTCAGATCATGCTAGAGTGATAAAGGACATCTATCGTGTGGGCCATTATAAGAGGCCCAAGTATCAGGGAAGATTTTCTGGGAACCATAGTAGTTCCTGATTCAGAGGTAGTTGTTCTCATATTGGGCATCCTTTGCATTCATCTTTTCATCCTCAGAGTCATACTAGTTAACAATTTCAGGCAGTTCTTCAGACTACCAACGGAGATCAATTTGGTACTAGTGATTGCCCTATTAAGGGTGATGATCAGTCTTTTAGAGGTTTATCTGCAGGCTAAGCTAGACATAGTGGTTACTCCAATTCAACCAAAGCTATGAGTAGTAGTTCTGCTCGTGACTCATGTTTTACTCATGACCTTCCTAATTATTTTTTGTGAGATTTCCCAAGTTGTGGGGTGATAGTTGTTTTAGCCTAGGGTGTTGCCCCTATTAGAATGGTTTATCCTTCAGGTAGTGGTGGTTTGCAAGGTCACATGGGTAGTTATCAGTATGCTCAAGGTGGTACTTAGGCAGGCATGATAGAAGGTCTATTAGGTGCCCAGCCAAATGGCAGCATGGTGAGTTATATGCAGTAACTACTAGACCTTAGGATGAGACTTTGGATATTGTAGTTAAAGGTACGATTTTGGTGCGCCTCAAGTCTACTCTTTATTTATTCTATACTGGATCCACTTATTTTAACATATATGCTTATTATGTACCACGATTGGAATTGACTAGTTATTTATTATCTGTTCTATTGCACGTACTACTCCCATGGGTGATTTTTTTAGTAGTGGATAAAGAATTCAAATTGTATGTTATGACAGTTAGAGATTTTGATACTTATGCTGATTTTATTATTCGGTATATGCTGGATTTTGATTTGATTCTAGGCATAGACTAGTTATCCTACTATTATACTATTATGTATTATTTTTCCAAAGACATTACCTTAGCCATGCCTGGCATACTCCCAATCGTGTGGCAGGGAGAAGTTAGTCACAAAATAATAGGGATTATTTCTTTTATTTGTTCTAGGAGCCTTGTCGAGGTATTGTTAGTCTTATCTTGCTTATATATATGATACTCCTGTAGAGAGTCCATCGCTTGACTATATTCCTATTTTTTGTGAGCTTTCTTATGTGTTCCCTACCGACTTGTCTGGTGTTCCTCCTGATTGTGAGATTGAGTTTGCTATTGACCTTGAGCCTGCCACCCAACCTATTTCTATGGCACCTTACCGTATGGCTCCTCATGAGATTAAAAAGTTATGTTCTTAGCTTTAAGACCTTCTTGGTATGGGTTTCATTAGATCTAGTATTCCCCAAGGGTAGCTCTTATTTTGTTTGTGAAGAATAAAGATGGATCCATGCATATTCATATCAATTATTAGCATCTTAATAAGGTGACGGTGAATAACTATTATCCAATGCCTCGCATTAAAGATATGTTCGACCAGCTTCAAGGTGCAGCCCTATTTTCTAAGATTTATTTACGATCCAACTATCATTAGCTGAGGATTCAGACTGAGGATATCCCAAAGATAGCATTAAGGACCCTTTATGGTCATTATGAGTTTTTGGTGATGGATTTTGGGTTGACTAATGCCCCAAGCGCATTTATGGAATTGATGAACCATGTGTTTAGACCCTACCTAGACTCATTCATTATTGTGCTTATTAATGATATTCTTGTGTATTCAAAGAGTAGTGAGGAGCATTTATAGCACTTGAGGATTGTGCTTCATACTTTGCAAGATCATATGTTGTGTGAGTTTTGGCTTGAGTCAGAGTTATTCCTTGGACATGTGGTATCTAGAGTCAGTATCATGGTAGACCTAGCTAAGATTGCGATAATTCGTGATTAGGCTAGGCCTACGTCTCTGACTGAGGTTTGCAGTTTCATTGGTTTGACTTTTTATTAAATGCTTTTTTTAGAGCTTTAATACTATTTCAACCCCTATGACTAGATTGACTTGGAAGGAAGTTCTTTTTCCATAGTCTGAGGATTGAGATTTGAGCTTTGGAAAGATTAAGAATTGTCTTAATTCAACCCCAGTATTAGTTTTTCCTATTGAGGGTGAGGGATTCATCATGTTTTGTGATGATTTTGGTGTTGATCTTCGTTTCATTGTGATGTAGCTGGGTTGTGTCATTACTTATGTCTCTAGACAGTTTAAAGTGCATGAGCGTAACCACACCACCCATGATTTAGAGTTGGCGGAAGTAGTTTTCTCGCTCAAAATTTGGAGGCATTATTTGTATAGAGTGCATTGTGAGATTTTAACCGATCACCGCAGCTTTCAGCATCTTATGACCCAGAGAGAGCTTAATGCTCACCAGCGTAAATGGATGGAGTTACTAAAGGACTATGATATTTCCATCTTGTATTTTCCAGGTAAGGCAAATATGGTATCCGGTTCCTTGAGTCGCAAGGCAGTGAGTATGGGTGGCTTGGCATGCATATTAGTTCCACAGAGGCCCATGGAATGGGACATTCAATCCTTAGCTAATTTAAAGGTTCACCTTGATATTTTAGATCCTACAAGGATTTTGGCTTTTGTGGAGGTGAAGTCCTTCTTATTTGAGCAAATTTATGAACATTAGTGTGAGGATTGCAAGTAGTGTTTTCTCCATGATCAGGTGATGAGTGGTAAGTCTAATAGGCACACTATTTATTCTGAGGGTATTTTAAGATTTCAGGGTCGTATTTGTGTTCCCTGGATTAATGATTTTATTCAGTCTATTATTCATGAGTCCCATATCTCTAGATATTTTATTCATCCTGATATAATAAAGATGTATAGAGATTTGAGGCAACATTACTGGTGGTATAGTATGAAGAAAGATATGGTAAAATTTATGGCTCATTGCCTATGTTACCAGCTGGTAAAGGCTAAGCATTAGTATCCAGGTGGATTGACTCAAAGGTTGCCCATTCCCAAGTTGAAATGGGAATAGATTACTATAGATTGAATTAGTAGTTTTCCTCGTACTTCCCATGGTGTTGATGGTATTTGGGTTATTGTGGATTGTTTGTCCAAGTCAGCGCATTTCATTCCTATTCAGATGACTTTCAGTGCTGAGAAATTAAACCAAATTTATGTTTGGGAGATAGTTTATGAAACACCTTGGTTTCTGGACCTTAGAAAATTTCCATAATTTCTGGTTTCTTGGCAAGATACGACTTAGGGGAACGATTCATACACTTGGGTATGGGTGGTATGGTCCAGTCGTATGTTGATTAGTATAGGTTGGTGGAATGGATTTTGGTTACTAGAATGGGTATGACTTGGTGGTACGGGTCGTATTGGTGGATACATATCATTTGGTTCCTTTACTTAACCTTAGACTTAGTAGCGTAAGCTATATTTGAATACGAGTGGGTCACCATGAGCAATAATCTAGGGTTTAAGTCATACCTAGGACTCGTATAGTGGTCAGTGTTCAAACCTCTTGGATTTTATCTTGCCAGGGGTATGATTTATAGGTACTAGTCATACACTTGAATATGACTAGGGTTTAGGTGTGTCATACCTTGGACAGTGTTGGGTCCAGGGGAGAGCCTAGGTTATGAGAGATGAGTACCACTCATACGGGATGCGTATGACTCGTAAGAGTTAGTCATGCCCTATGATGGGAATTTAATGTAGTTTAAGTGAGGGAAATTTGTACATTGCCCCACTTATCTTAATAAGGTCCCATGACTTATATTGCACTTAGGAGTTTATTTTCCCTATTATTCTATTCATAAGCACTTGGAAAATACTCTTAAATCCTTTTTTGAGTTATTGAGCCAAAGAAGCTATAGTTTCATCTTAAGGAGTAAATTGGGGCTTGTCTTGGTGATTTATCTCCATCATTATCTTGTTTAAGTCATGTTCTCTTCCCTCATTGTTATTTATAACTAAAGGCATGGTTTTATATAATGTTTACATGATTTGAATGTAGTATGCTTTTGGGTTTTAAAATATGATTTGGAGGTTTTGGTTATAAATGCTTAGTTATGGTTTTCCCATGTTTTAATTATGCTTTTATATGCATCAATAGTGGTTTTGGATAATTGGTTGCATAGTAATGGTTCTTTTGTAATGGACTTTGGTTTTAGAAATACTATGCCCCCGATGTGTTTGATAAAATGCATACAACAATGTTTTTACTATAATATTGATTTTCCAATAGAACATATGCATGGTTTAAATGAAGTAATGCAACCCTAAATGATATGAATAGTTCAAATAATTTTAAATGGATTGGAAAGGTCTTGGTATCCATTATTTTGGTTAATTGGAAATCATGTGGGGTACATAGAAATCCCCTAAGGATTGGCTAAGGACAATACTTGCAAGTTATTGTTGGTATGACGATACCACTACTAAAAGCCTTGGTTAATAATGGAGGAATAATGGTTATGATGGAAAAAAAAATTAATTGGACTTAAAGGAGGGAGGTGTAGCAAAGTTGTGGAATATGGACGTCCTGGGGCGATCTAAATAAGAAACTCATATTTGTCGATGTGAGGTTCGGTCTTAGTGACCGTAGGCATGATGTCACACTATATATTTGGGGGATTTACTGTCATCCAAGGTTATCTTACCTGGTCGTACGACATCATGCAATAGGGCTAGATCTTTTAGAAGGGGGAGTTGAACCCATATAACCCATGGGTAGTTTAGGACGACAAAGCTACACAACCTAGGTAAAGGTTTTAATGGCATGCTAAACTTGGTTCCCTTTCCCGGTATAGTTATACATATATATGTATGGTTGTGTGCATATGGATGGTTTTTGCTTGGTTTTATAAATGTTATTATTTTATCTTTATCCTGAGTTCATGCTAGCATTCACCCGCTAACCCATTATTGAGCATTATATCCCCACGTGATGCTGGAACCAGTTGTTCCACTCCTCCTGCTTAGCGATTCAGACTTTGGGGTCATTATTTGGATTGAAGTGGTGAGATTTCATTTATTAGGAAGGCTCCATTTCATAAATGTTATTTTATACTTTAACTTATTTATGGGTATTGGTTTTGACTATGGTTGGGGGCATGTCCCAACTGGATTTTGGTATTCTTTTGGTTAGAGGCTTTGTTGGTACTATTATGGGTTTGAATGGGCGGGGTCAGTAGTGGTGTCAGCCATAGCATTGGTATTGGTATTGGGGATAATACCAGTTGGAGCTATTGTTGGTTGTTCCATCATATTTCATTTTGGGATGATTTAATTATTAATGGAACTTATTTGGTTATATTATGGATCTCATTTAGTTATGGCCTGGTTTATGGACCTTGGTTCAGTATTGGTTTGACTTGAAGTTTGGATGGTATGTTTTGGCGGATGGGATGATTGGTAGGGCTGGTCTAGGAATAGACATATCCCAAAGTCAGGGCATATGGTTGGAGGTTGGGATAGGTAAGGGGTGGTCTTTAGTCCCGATTGAACCTAGAATGCCTATTACGAGAAGGCCTCAAGTCGAGTCATGTCAAGTTGGTATCAGAGCCTTAAGTTCATGGTCGATTTAGAGTCCACAAAGCCTTGTATGGTAAAGTTCTTTTAAGGGTGTGTAGCATGCCACACTCATAAGAGAGTGGCTACACGACATTTAGGAATGTTTTACTTACTTGGTATTCTATTTTCAAGCTTGGAGTTTAAGTTTTGGAATTCTTCTCTAATCTTTGGTTTTTCACTTTTTTTAGAATGCCTCGACGATCTGGAACACAAGGAAACTCTTTAGTCCCATCTAGGAACAATGTTAATAGGGTACATCCTATGCATGGAGTTCGTCTTTGATCTCAGGTTCCCATCCCTTATATTTTTAGAGTTCCTATGGTTGCTACTAGTCCTCCTCTGGGTGAGGTAACTAATGCAAAAATTTTGTAGTTTATTTATACCATTTCTCAATTGGTTGTTGCTCAGGCTGAGTGGGATGCATCTGGTGGGTTTTCTACTGAGGCCATAAAGGTTGGTTTATTTATGAAAGAAAATCCTCCTACTATTACTAGTGTGAAGGTAGAGGACGATCCTCAGGATTTCCTTGATGAAATAGATAATATATTTAGGGTGATACAGGCTAATAATGTGAAAGGTGTAAACTTTGCAGCTTATTAGCTCAAGGATGTTGCGTACGAATGGTATAAAAAGTGGAATAGGGATAGAGATGATGAAGAGGAGATGTCCTTATGGGATGCTTTTTCTTGTACTTTTTTGGACCATTTCTTTCCTCAACGACTGAGGGAAATAGAGATGGAGGATTTTCTGAATCTTAAGAAAGGGAGAATGTCTATTAAGGAATATGCCTTGATATTTCACTTGTTGTCATGGTATGCTCTTGATTTGGTGGATGACATGAGAGCGAGAATGAGAAAGTTCACTTTTAGGCTATCTAGGGATTTGATCCTGGAAAGCAAGACTTCTTTCCTGATCAAGGATATGGATATTTCAAGGTTAGTTGTCCACATACAGTAGGTGGAGGATAATAAGAGAAAACAAGAAGAGTTCGGAGATAGGCAGGGTAAGAGAAACAAATTTTTGGATCAGGGAGGTGCTCAGTCATAAGGTGGTCAGGATAAAGGCAAATAGTTAAAGAAAAATTGGGGAAGTTTTGTTCCTTTTCTACTTCTAGCGCTCCTTACCTGAGGCAATTGAGTGATAGGTGTCAGCAAGGTGGTGATAATTTTTGTGCACTAGGTGCCAAATATCAGTCTAGTGGGTGTAAATCGGTTTCTTCATGTCATCCTTGCCGGTTCTGTGTTTATCTTTATCAGGGTTATTATGAAGAAGGAAGGGGAAAGTGTTTTAAATGTGTCCAGCCGGTCCATATACTCAAGAATTGTCCAGTTGGTAAAGGAATTTCGGGAGTAGTTAGAGCTCTGATTGCTTCATCTTCTGCTCCTGCGCCTAGTGGTGCAGCTTTGATGTCTGCTTTTGTGTCTGGTACTGACACTGGATGAAATAGATTGTATGCCCTTGTATCTCGACAGAAATCTGAGGCATCACCTGATGTCGTTACTGGTATGTTATAATGCTTTTCTTATGACATGTATTGTCTACTTGATCTGGGGTCCACTCTTTCTTATATGACCCTATTTATGGTTGTATGTATTGGTTTTGATCCTGAGGTTTTGGATCCTTTTTTCTATTTCTACCCGACAATGGCTCAATTATTGTTAAAAGAGTCTATATGGGGTGTGTGGTGTTTCTTTCTAGTAGGAAGACTTTAGTGGATTTGTTTGAACTTGATATGGTGGATTTTGATGTTATTCTAAGGATGGTTGGTTACACTCTTGTTATGCATCCATGAGTTGTCAGACCCATAAGGTTGTCTTTAGATTCCCTGGTAAACCCGTTATAGAGTGGGAGATCCTGAGGGGTTATTTATTATCTTAGAGCTTGAAGGTTAATCTCTAAAGTTTCTTTATCACTTGGTCTAGCTTAAAGACTCTAACTCATAAGGTCCTTCTTTACAGTTAGTTTTGGTGGTAAATGAGTTTCCTGAGGTCTTTTTGAATGAGCTTCCTAGTGTTCCTCTAGATAGGGAAATAGATTTTTGTATTGATCTAGTTCTGGACACTCGTCTAATTTCTATTCCTCCTTATAGAATGGCTCTGGATGAGGTAAGGGTTCTCAAAGAACAACTTAAGGATCTTCTGGATAAGGGGTTTATTTATCCTAGTATATCCCCGTGGGGTGAGTGTTATTCATGTGCAAGAAGTTTGGTTCACTTTATGTGAATTTACTATCGATAGTTGAATAAGGTAACAGTCAAGAACAAGTATCCTCTTCCCAGGATAGAAGACTTGTTTGATCAGTTGCAAGGTGCCACGTTCTTTTCTAAGATAGATCTTTGGTCTGGGTATTATCAACGTAAGATTAAAGAGGAGGATATCCCTAAGACGGCTTTTCATACTTGGTATGGGAACTTTGAATTTTTTGTGATGTCATTCGGTTTGGCTAATGCCCCGGTGGAATTTATGGACTTTATGAATAGGTCTTTTAGGCAATTCTTGGATCTCTTCATCATTATGTTTATTGATGACATTCTAGTTTATTCCAAAAGTAAGGTGGATAATGTTAATCACCTCTGTGTGGTATTGAAGACCATGAAGGAACAACAATTGTATGCCAAGTTCTCCAAGTGTGAGTTTTGGTTGAATGTTGTGACTTTTCATGGTCATATTATTTCTAGAAAGGAGATCATGGTGGATCTGTAAAGGTGGTTATGGTTAAAAGGTAGTCTAGACCAACAACTCCAACTGACATTCGGAGCTTCTTGGGTTTGGATGGCTATTATCGGCGGTTTTTAGAGACCTTTTCGATGATATCTGCTACTTTGACTAAGTTGACTCAAAATAACGTGAACTTTTCTTGGTTGGATGCTTGTGAGGAGAGTTTTGAGAAGTTGAAAAATAAGGTAACTTCGGCTCCGGTCTTGACATTTCCTGAGGGCACTGAGGGGTTTGTGGTCTATCGTGATGCATCAAGAGTGGGACTTGGTTGTGTCTTGATACAACATAGGAAGGTGATTGCCTATGCTTTTATGCAGTTGAAGGTTCATGAGAGGAATTATCCTACTCATGATTTAAAACTGTTGGCTATGGTTTTTCCCTTAAAAATCTAGCGTCATTATCTATATGGAGTACACGTAGATATCTTTTCTAATCATAAGAGTCTGCATTATGTCTTCACTCAGAAGGATTTAAATCTCTGGCAAAGAAGATAGTTGGATCTTCTCAAAGACTATGACTTGAGACATCACAATCACCCAGGTAAGGCTAATGTGGTTGTTGATTCTCTTCGAAGGTTATCCATGAGGAGTTTGGTTCATGTAGAGGAAGGAAAATGAGAATTGGTGAAACATATTCACCACTTGGCTAGTCTTAGAGTTTGTCTTTTGGACTCCGAGGATGGTGGGGTAATGGTACAGAAAGTGGTTTGGTCTTTTCTTGGTGCAGAGATTAAGGAGAAACAAGTGTTATTTCCTATCTTGATAAAATTCAAGGGTGACGTTGGTGGGCAAAACATAATTATAACAGCCTGGATTTTGACCTTTTGAAAATTTCTTAGAATTCTAGTCTCTGGACCCAATACAACTCATAGGTATAAGTCATATGTTGGGGTACGGATGGTGAGGTCCAGTTGTATGATGGCCAATGTTTCTTGGTAGGGTGGATTTTAGATACTGGAATAGATACGAATAAGGGGTACGAGTCGTATTGGTGGGTACGGATCATTTGGTTCCTTAACTTAATCTTGGACTTGGTTGGTTAGGTTGGATCTAAGTACAAGTGGCTCACTGCAAGACGTAAGCGAAGGTAAAAGTTGTACCATTGACTCGTATGGTGGATAGTGTTAAAATCTTCCTTGGGTTTAATCTACCAGGGATATGGGTGAAGGGTATGAATTGTATGTTATCAAGATGACTTGGGTAGGATGAGTCATACACTGGACAATTTTGGATCCAAAGATTGAGGCTAGAATATGAGTAGAGGGTACCAATCATATTGGAGGGTATAACTCATGAGGATTAGTCGTACACTTGTGATGGGATTTTGTGCAACTTAAGTGGGGTATTCTGGATATTTTCCCACTTATCCTAATAAGGTCCCACAATTCCACTTATTAACACATAGAAACTCTTCTAAAACACTTTATAATTATGTCAAAAGATTTTGGGCGAGGAAAGATAAGGTTTAGACTGGAGGATGAATTTGGGCTTGTCTTAGTGATTTATTTCTATCATCATCTTGGTTTAAGACATGTTCTCTTCCCTCATTGTTAATTCGAACTAGAAGCATAGTTTTTATGAATGTTTCATGATTTCATTGATTGTATGATTTGGTTTTCAAATATGAATTGGTGTTTTTGATATAAAATGGTTGGTTATGGTTTTCCACTGTTTTATTTATGCTTTATGTGCATTAATGATTGTTTTGAATTATTGGATTGATTAGGAATTCTATAATGGTAATTGGAATTGGTTATGGTTATATTATGCCCCCAATGTGTTTGACAAAATTCCTATAAAAATATTTTCATTGCATTGAGTACTTTTAATGGATCTCTTACTTGTTTTAAAACTTGGGAAAGGAATTATGCATGGTTTAAATGACTTGGAAAGGTAAATGGCTAAATGGTTATGCTTGTGGGGTACATGGAATCCCCCAAGTGGTTTAATATAGTAAATGGAAGGGTACTTGGAAGTCCCCTTAAACCTATAGATGGTTGGCTATGGATAGTACTTGTAAGTATGGTCGGTATGACAACACTACCACTAAATGTCCTTGGTTAATAAATGGTAAATGGATTGATTGGTTGATTGGCAATAGTTTTAATTGGGCAATAATGGCAGGGTGTGTAACAAAGCCGTGAAAGGTGGAGGTACCGTGGGACTAAAATTGGAAACTCATATTTGCCGATGTGAGGTTGGTCTTGGTGATCGTGTGAGTGATGTCATACTATATTTTTAGGGATGTAATATTCATTCCAGGTTTTCTTCCCTTGTCGTGCGATTACACACACTAGGGCCTTTTCATCAGGGGAGCTGAAACTATATAGCCCTAGGTGGTTCAGGATGGCAAAGCTACATAGCCTAGGTAAAGGATTTAATGGCATGCTAAAACCGATCCCCTTTTCTTAGCATAGTTATATGTATATATATATATGTGTGTGTGTGTGTGTGTATGTATGTATGTATGGTTGTGTGCATATGGATGGTTTTACTTGGCTTTATAAATAGCATTATTTTATCCTTATCTTGAGATCATGCTAACGTTTGCACGCTATGCAGGAACTAACCGTTCGACTTCTCCCACATAGTGATTGACTTGCGATCAGTATTTAAACTAAAGTTGGGAGCTTCCATCCTTTCGGAAGGATCCATTTTATGTTATGGATATTTGTAGACACTTTGATTTTATTTTTGATATTTGTTTTGGCCATGGTTGGGGGCATGTGCTAACCGGATTTTATTACTCTTTTGGTTAGATACTTTGAGGTACTGCTATGGGTTAGAATGGGTGGAATCGGTCTTGGCATTGGTATTGGTATTGGAGCTGACACCGGTCAACGACATTGTCTGTTGTTCCATCGTATTTTATTTTGGGATTAATTGTATTATGTTTTGGAATTTATTTGGCTATGGCCTAGTTTATGGCCTTTGGTATGGTTTGGTACAGTTGGGAAGTTGGTGTGGTATAGTTAGACTTGATTGGGTCAGTCATAGATATGATCCTATCCTAGAGCTTCATGTGAGCTATTACACTATCTTGTTATATGCTCGAAATTCAGCCAACTTAGGGCAGGCGACTGGAGGTTAGGTTGGGTAACAGGGGGCTTCTCCGATCCCGATCAGAATTAAGATACCCATTACGATAAGGCCTCTGGTAGGGTCGTGTCAAGTTGGTATTAGAGCCTAGGTTCATGGTCAATTGGAAGTCCACAAAGCCATGTCAAGTAGAGTCTCTTTGAGGGATGTGTAGCGCGCCACACTCATAAGGGAGAGGCTACAATGCATTTAGCAATGTCTCACTTTCTTGGTATTCTATTTTTAAGCTTGGAGTCTCAGTATTGGAATCTTCACTAACCCTTGTTTGTTCGTCTTTCATATCATGCCTCGTAGATATGGAACACAAGGAAATTCTTCTATCCCATCTGGAGGTAATGCTAAAGGGGTGTATCCTACTTCTAGTATTCTTCTTCGATCTCGTGGTTTTGTCCCTATAGTTCTGGAGTTCCATCGGTTGCAACTAATCCTCCTCAAGGCGAGGTGACTAATGCAGAATCTTGTCAGTATATTCATGTTATTACTCAAAAATTCATTTCTCAGGCTGAGCAGTGTCCGAATGGAGCTTCATCTGTTGAGGCCACAAGGGTTGGCCAATTTATGAAGATGGGTCCTCCCTCTTTTTTTGAATGAAGGTGGACAAAGATCCACAGGGATTCTTGGATGATATGGAAAATATATTTTAGGTGATGCAGGCTACTAATGTAGAGGGGGTAAACTTTGCATCTTATCAGCTCAAAAAGGTTGCATATCAAAGGTATGAAGAGTGGGACAGGGATAGGGGTTATATGGAAGAATCATTATTATGGGATACTTTTTCTACAGCCTTCATAGATTGTTTCTTTCCCCAAGAGTTGACGGATGCAAAAGTAGAGGAGTTTATGAACCTCAAGTAAGGAAAGATGTCTTTCAAGGAAGATGCCTTAAAGTTTCATCAGTTGTCAAGGTGTGCTCCTAATTTAGTGGATGACATACGAGCAAGAATAAGAATGTTTGCTTCTGGGTTAAATCTGTATTTGATTTTGGAGAGCAAGACAACCTTGTTGATTAAAGATATGGATATCTCTAGGTTGAATGTTCATATGCAGCAGGTAGAGAATGAAAAGAGGAGATAGGCAGAGTCCAGAGATTGGTAGGGTAAGTGGAGCAGGTTTTTTGACCAGGGAGTTGCTCAATCTCAAGATGTTCAGGATGGTGACAAATGAAAAAAAAAGTGAGGGAGTTTTGGTTCTATCTCTTCTTTTAGTGCTCCTTACCTATCGAGCAACAGGCTTCATTAAGGTAGTGACAATATTCGGGCACAGGGTGCCCAATCTCAGGAAAGTGGAGGTCAGTTAATTTCTTCATCCTTCTTTGTCGGTTCTATAGTTGTCCTCATATGTGTTATTATGATGAAGAAAGGGACAAATGCTTCAAGTATTGCCAGGCAGGCCATCCACTCAAGGATTGTCTGGTTTATAAGGTTGCTACGAGGGAGAATAATATTCCCATGTCTTTATTTTTTACTCCTACACCTAGTGGTGTTGTATCTGCTTCTGTTACTGCTCCTGGTTCTAATATTGGTCAGAACAGATTGTATGCTTTGTTGTCCCGACAGGATTCCAAGGCATCACCTGATGTCATTACTGGTATGTTGTAGATTTTCTCTCATAACATCTATTGTTTTCTTAATCTGGGGTCTAATCTCTTCTATGTGACTTTTTATGTGTTTATATCTTTTGGCTTTGATCCAAAAGTTATTTTGGATCCTTTTTCTGCTTCTACCTCTGGTAGGTGACTTAGTTATTGCTAAGAGAGTCTATGGGTGGTGTGTGGAATATATTGTTGTCAAGATGACCTTGGTAGATCTATTTAAGTTAGGTATAGTGGATTTTGATGTTATTTTAGGTATAGATTGGTTGCACACTAGTTACGTGTCCTTGGATTGTTGGACCCGTAGGGATATCTTTAGGTTCCCTGTTGAACAGGTTACAAAATGAAAGGGTGGTTCTTTATCTCCTAGGGAGAGATTTATTTCCTATCTTAGAGCTTAGAGATTAATATTTAAAGGTTGTCTTTATCACATCGTCTAGGTTAAAGATTCTAACTTAGGAGTTCCTTCTTTCCAGTCAGTTCCAATGGTTAATGAGTTTCCAGAGGTCATTTTAGATGATCTTCCTAGTGTTCCTCTAGATAAGGACATAGAGTTTGGTATTGATATAATTCTTGACACTCATCTAATTTCTATTCCTCTGTATAGAATGGCTTCGTTGAGTTGAGGGAACTCAAGGAGCAACATAAGGATCTTCTGGATAATGGGTTTATTAATCCTACTATATCTCCATGTGGTTTACTGGGTTTTTTTGTGCGCAAGAAGGTTGGTTCCCTTCAGATGTGCATTTACTATAGGTAGTTGAACAAGGTGATAATCATGAACAAGTATTCTCTTCTAAGAATAGATTATATGTTTGATCAGTTGCAAGGTGCCATGTTCTTTTCTAAAATAGATCTTTGGTTTGGGTACCATCAAATAAAGAATAGGGAGGTGGATAACCCTATGACGGCTTTTAATACTCGGTATGGCCACTTTGAGTTTTTGGTTATGTCATTTGGGTTGACTAATGCTATGGATGCATTCATGGATATGATGAATAGGGTTTTCCATCAGTATTTAGATCTCTTCATTATTATGTTTATTAATGACATTTTGGTTTATTCAAAAAAGTGAGGTTGATCACGCTAATCATCTCCGTGTTGTGTTGTGGACCTTAAAGGAACAACAATTGTATGCCAAGTTCTCTAAATGTGAGTTTTAGTTGAACGTTATAACTTTATTGGGTAATATTATTTCTAGTGAGGGGATCATAGAGGATCCATAAAATGTTTTTGTGGTGAAGAAGTTTCCTAGACCCACAACTCCATCCGATATTGGGAGCTTTTTGGGTTTAGCTGGGTATTATAGGCGTTTTGTGGAAAGCCTTTCATTGATAGCTGCTCCTTTGACTAAGTTGACTCTGAAGAAGGTCAAGTTCTCTTGGTCAGATGCTTGTGAAGGGAGTTTTGAGAAATTGAAGGATAAGCTAACTTCGACTCCAATTCTAACTTTGATGGAAGGAAGTAATGGGTTCGTGGTTTACTGTGATGTATCTTAGGTAGAGATTGGTTGTGTATTGATGCAGCATAGGAAGTTGATTGCCTATGCTTCCAATCAGTTGAAAGTGCATGAGAGGAATTATCCTACTCATGATTTAAAGTTGTTGGCGTTTATGTTTGCTTTGAAAATATGGTGGCATTATATGTATAGTGTTCACGTGGTTATTTTTTTGATCATAAGAGTCTACAGTACGTGTTCACTCAGAAAGAGCTTAATATTAGGCAGAGGAGATGGCTTGAGCTTCTTAAGAACTACGATATAAGTCTTCACTACCACCCACATAAAGCTAACGTGGTTGTTGATGCTCTTAGAAGGTTATCCATGGTGAGTTTTGCTCATGTAGAGCCTCTTAGACTCCAAGGATGGTGGTGTGATGGTGTGAGAAGTGGTTTGATTTTCTCTAGGTGCGGAGATTAAATAGAAGCATGTTCTAGATCCTATCATTATGAAAATTAAGAGTGACGTTTGTAAGTAAAAGGTAATGATGTTTGAGATCAATGGTGATGGTAGTTTACGGTACCAAAGGAGGTTATGTGTTCCAAATGTCGACAGATTATGACAAAGAATTTTGGCTGAGGTACGTAAATCACACTATGTTGTTTATCTTATCTCGAGTAAGATGTATCATGATCTCAAGAAGATATATTGGTGGAATGGCATGAAGAGGGATGTGGCTCATTTTGTCGCCAAGTTCATAGTGTGTCAGCAAGTTAATGTTAAGCATATCAGGACAGGAGGGTTGTATCAAGAAATTGATTTTCTCGAATATAAATGCAAAGTTATCAATATGTACTTCGTTACCGATCTTTCTCATTCTCGAAATCAATATGATTCAATTTGGGTCATCGTGGATAGGATGAATAAGTCTTTCTAATTTTTTCTAGTACAGACTACCTTCTCGGTGGAGGAATATGCGAAGCTGTATCTTCAGGCAATTGTGAAGCTTATGGGGTGCCTATTTTGATAATTTTTTATCATGACACGCAGTTTACATCTCACTTCTGGCGATCTTTCTAGAAAATTTTAGGGATTAAGGTAAGTTTGAGTACTTGTTTCCACCAGTAGACCGATGGACAAGCGATGAGAACTATTTAGAAATTGGAGGATATGCTTTGGGCTTGTGTGATTGATTATGGTGTCAATTCGTTTGAGCATCTACCTTTGGTAGAGTTTGCTTACAACAATAGCTATCATTCTAGTATTGGTATGCCCCCCATTTAAGGCATTATATGGTAGGAGGTATAGATCTCCTATTTGTTTGTTCGAGCCTAGTGAGGCAGACATGTTTGGTCCCGACTTGGTTTACCGAGCTATGGAGAAGGTGAAGGTGATTAAGGATTGGCTTAATTCTTCCCAAAGTTGCTAAAAGTCCTATGTGAATGTTAGTCCTAGAGACTTAGAGTTTGAGGTTGGGGATAAGGTTTTCCTCAAGGCATCTCCCATGAAGGGAGTAATGTGGTTTTGCAAGAAGGGGAAGCTCAGTCCCTGGTATATTGGTCATTATGATATTTTGCGGAAAGTTGGCTATGTTCCTTAGTAATTAGAGTTGCCTTCTAGCTTGATTTTGGATCATCTGGTCTTTCGTATTTCCATGTTGAGGCAGTGCATTGGTGATTCTTCTTTAATTGTTCCTTTGAAAGGATTGGGTCTCACGGATTCTCTGACATATGAGGAAATCCCAGTTGAGAGGTTAGATAGGTAGGTTCATGGGTTACAGACCAAGGATAGGGCTTCAGTTAAGGTTCTATGGAGGAACCATAAGGTGGAAGAATCTACATGAGAAGTGGAGGAGAACATGAAGTCCAAATATATGCATCTATTTTATGCTCTTGGGATTCATTCTGAAGGTATGTGTTTTCAACACATCTTTATTTTCTGAGTTTGTAAAGAAAAGATTAATATCCTTGCCTCTTTGTTAAGGATTGGGAATATATTTGATAATGCAAATGACTTGTGCATGTGGTTACCCCTACCTTGTCCATTATTCGGGGACGAATGTTCCTAGTAGAGGAGACTATAACACCCTGGGTTTTGAACCTTAGAAAATTTTTTGGAATTCCGATCTCTGGACCGAATCTGACTCATGAGTATGAGCTGTATGTTGGGGTACAAATGGTATGGTCTAGTCGTATCCTGACCAGTGTTGGTTGGTAGGGTAGATTTTGGTTACGGGAATGAATACAACTTAGGGGTACGAGTCGTATTAGGGGGTATGGATCATTTGGTTCCTTAACTTAATCTTAGACTTAGTTACTATGGTTGGAGCTGAGTACGAGTGGCTCACCGTGAGCCGTAAGCCAGGGTACGAGTCGTATCATGGGCACGTATGGTGGACAATATCTAAATCTTTCTTGGGTTTAATTTACTAGGGATAGAGGTGAAGGGTACCAATTACATGTTGTAAATACGACTTGGGTAGAATGAGTAGTACATTGGAAAGTTTTGGATCCAAAGGTTGAGGTTAGGATACGAGTGGAAGGTACTAATTGTATATGAGGGTGCGACCCGTGAGGGTCAATCATACCCCTGAACGGGATTTTATGCAACTTAAGTGGGGGCATTCTGGACATGTCCCCACTTATCCTTTTAAGGTCCCACAACTTCTAACCTACTTGGGAGGTTATTTACCTTATTATTCCATTCATTAACACTTAGAAACTCTTCTAAAACACTATAATTCTCTTAAAAGCTTTTGGGCAAGGGAATCTAGGGTTTCAACTAGAGGATGTATTTGAGGCTTTTCTTGGTGATTTCTTTCCATCATCATCTTTGTTTAAGTCTTGTTATCTTTCCTCACTGTTAATTCTTACTCGAAGCATGGTTTATATGAATGTTTTCATGAGTTCATTGATTGTATGATTTTGGTTTTAAAATATGTAGTAGGGGTTTTGATATTAAATGGTTAGTTATGATTTTCCATGGTTTTTAATTATGCTATATGTGCATTAATGGTGGTTTTGGATTATTGGATTGCTTGGGAATGGCTTAATGGTAATTGGAATTGGTTTTGGTTATATTATACCCCCAACGTGTTTGACAAAATGCCTATAATAATTTTTTCATTGCACTGAGTACTTTTAATGGAACTCTTACTTGTATTAAAACATGGTAAAGGAATTATGCATGGTTTAAATGGCTTGGACAGGTAAATGGCTAAATGGTTATGCTTGTGGGATACATGGAATACCCAAAGTGGTTTAATATGGTAAATGGAAGGGCACTTGGTAAGGCACTTAAACCTATATATGGTTGGTTATAGATTGTACTTCCAAATATGGTCGGTATGACAATACCACCACTAAATGGCCTTGGTTAATAAATGGTAAATAGATTGACTGGTTTCTTGGCAGTGGTTTTAATTGGGCAATAATGTCAAGGTGTGTGGCAAATCCATGGAAAGTGGAGGTCCCAAGGTGACCAAAATTGGAAACTCATATTGCCGATGTGAGGATGGTCTTGGTGACCGTATGCATGATTTTACACTATATTTTAGGGGATGTACTATTCATCCTAAGTTTTCTTCCCTGGTCGTGTCGCTACATGCACTGGGGGCCTTTCAGCAAGGAGAGATGAACCCATATATCATGTGGGTGGTTTAGGATGGCAAAGCTACACAACCCAGGTAAATATTTTAATGGCATGCTAAACCCAGTCCCCTTTTCCCGGCATAGTTATATATATATATATATGGTTGTGTGGATATAGATGGTTTTACTTTGCTTATAAATGGCATTATTTTATCTTTATCATGAGATCATGCTAGTGTTCACCCGTTAACTCATCTACTAGTGGGTGTATACCTACACTATATAGGAACCAGTCTATTTACTCCTCCTACATAGTGATTAACTCAGAGATCTGTATTTGGATTGAAGTGGTGATGTTTCATCCATTTAGAAGGCTCCATTTCATGTTATGGATATTTCTAGACACTTTGATTTTATTTTGGATATTTGTTTTGGCCATGGTTGGGGGCATGTCCTAACTGGATTTTAATACTCTTTTAGTTAGAGGTTTTGTGGTACTACTATAGGTTGTAATAAGTAGGCCAGATCGGTATTGGTGTCAGCCTTTGCATTGGAATTGGTATTGGTGTTGACACCGATCGACGAGATTATTGGTTGTTCCATCATATTTAATTTTGCAATTAATTATATTATTTTTTGGAACTTATTTTGCTATGGCCTGGTTTATGGACTTTGGTATAGTTTTGTACAGTTGGGCAATTGGTGTAGGATGGTTGGACTTGGTTGGGTCGATTACAATTGTGATCCTATCCCAGAGTCTTTATGTGAGCTATTACATTATCTTGTTTTATGCTCAAAATTCAGCCAAGACAGGGAAAGTGGCTAGAGGTTAGGTTGGGTAATGGGGGTGATCTTTGATCCCAATCAATTTTAGGGCGCTCATTACGATAAGGCCCCCGATCAGGTTGTGTCAGTAATGGTGTTTGAGATCAGTGGCAATGATACTTTATGGTACCAAGAGGGGTTGAGTATTCCCGATGTTGACGGTTTACGGTAAAGGATCTCGGCCGAGGCACATAAATCATACTATGAGGTACATACTGGCTTGACAAAGATGTATCATAGTCTTAAGGAGATGTTTTGGTGGAATGGTATGAAAAGGGATGTGGATGATTTTATGGCCAAGTGTTTGGTGTGTCAACAAGTTAAAGTTGAGCACATAAAACCTGGTGAGTTGTATTAAGAAATTGTTTTTCCTGAATAGAAATAGGATCTAATCAATACGGATTTTGTTACCAGTCTTTCTTGATCTTGGAATCAATATGATTGAATTTGGGTCATTGTAGAAAGGATGACAACGTCTTCTCAATTTTTGCCAGTGAAGACTAATTTTTCAGTGGAGGATTATGCTAAGTAATATCTATATGATATTGTAAAGCTGCATAGGCTACCTATTTTGATTATCTCTGATCATGGTACAAAGTTTCCGTCTCATTTCTGGCGGTCTTTACAGAATGGATTGGGTACGAAGGTGAGTCTGGATACTTTTTCCATCCTCAGATGGACGGGTAAGAAAAAAAACTATTTAAACATTGGAGGATATGCTTCGGGCATGTGTGGTTGTTTATGGTGGCGGTTGGGTAGAGCATATACCTTTGGCAGAGTTTGCTTACAACAATAACTATTATTCTAGTATTTGCATGGCCCCTTTTGAGGCATTGTATGGTAGGAGGTTTAGATCTTCTATTGGTTGGTTCTATCTTGGTGAGGCAGATATGTTCTGTTCAAATGTGGTCTATCAGGCTATGAAAAAAGTGAATATGATTTGGGATAGGCTTAAGGATGCCCAAAGTCACCAAACATTCTATGCGGATGTAAGGCATATGACTTAGAGTTTGAAGTTGGGGATAAAGTGTTCCTCGAGGTATCTTTCATATAGGGAGTAATGCGATTTGACAAAAAAGGAAAGCTTAGTCCCTAGTATATTGGTCCTTCTGGGGTTTTGCAGACGGTTGGAAATATTGCTTATGAATTAGGGTTTCCTTCTAGTATGAACTTCATTCATCTGGTATTTCATTTCTCCATGTTGAGAAAGTATCTTGGTGATCTTTCTTTGATTGGTCCTTTTGAGGGGTTAGGTATCTTGGACTCTTTGTCTTATGAAGAGGTCCCGATTGAGACCTTGGATAGACAGGTTCGTCGGTTGCGAACCAAGGATGTGGCTTTTCTTAAGGTTTTATGGTGGAACCCTTAAGTGGAAGAAGCTACATGGGAAGCAGAGGAGGATATGAAGTCAAAGTATCCACCTCTGATTTCTGCTCCTTGGATTAGTGCGGAAGGTATGTGTCTTCAACACATCTTTATTTTCTGCGTTTGCTAAAGGAAAGATTAATATCTTTTCCTCTATGTTTTCAAACCTTTTTTTAAGATTGGAAATGTTCCTAGTGGGGGAGACTGAAACACCCTGATTTCTGGACCTTAGAAAATTTCCATAATTTCTAGTTTCTCGGAAATATATGAATTAGGAGAATAAGTCGTACACTTATGTATGGGTGATATGGTCAAATCGTATGCTGACCAGTGTTGGTTGGTGGAATGGATTTTTGTTACTGGAACGGGTACAACTCGGTGGTACGAATCGTATAGGTGGATATGGATTTTTTGGTTCCTTCACTTAACCTTAGACTTGGTAGCTTAAGTTGGATCTGAGTATGATTGTCTCATCAAGAGCCTTAAGCTAGGGTACGAGTGATATCCATGACTCGTATGGTGGTCAATGGTTAAACCTCTTGGATTCTATCCTGCCATGGGTACAGTTATGGGTAATAGTCGTACACTTGAAAAACATTCTGGAGGTTATTTGCCCTATTAAACCATTCTTAAACACTTGGAAAACACTCTTAAATCCACTCTAGAGTTCTTGGGTAAATGAAGCAAGGGTTTTATCTTAAGGAGTAAATTGGGGTTTGTCTTTGTGATTTCTCTCCATCATCATGTTGTCTTAAGGCATGTTTCTTCCCTCATTGTTAGTTCCAACTAAAGGCATGGTTTTATACAATGTTTTCATGATTTGAATGTAGTATGTTTTTGTGTTTTCAAATATGATTTGGGGTAATTTGTTATAAATGTTTGGTTATGGTATTCCCATGTTTTAATTATGCTTTTATATGCACTAATGGTTGTTTTTGATAATTTGTGGCAGGGTAATTGTTCTTTGGTAATCGACTTTGGTTTTGTAAATATTATGCCCCCAATTTGTTTGATAAAATTCCTATAACAATCACTATAATATTGATTTTGCAATGGAACTTATGCATGGTATAAACTTGGTAATGGAAACCTAAATGATATGAATGGTTAAGATGGTTTTGAATGGATTGGAAAGGACTTGGTGGCCATGGTTTTAGTTAATTGAAAATCATTTGAGGTACATGGAATTTCCCTAAGAATTGGCTAAGGACAATACTTACAAGTTATTGTTGGTATGAAGATACCACTAGTAATAGCCATGGTTAATAATAATGGAATAATGGTTTGTATAGAAAATGGTTTTAATTACGCTTAAAGGAGAGAGGTGTAGCAATGTTGTAGAAGGTGGAGATCTCGGGGGGATCTAAACTGGAAACTCATATTTGTCGATGTGAGGTTTGGTCTTAGTGACCATGTGCATGATGTCACACTATATATTTAGGGGATCTAATGATCATCCCAAGTTTTCATCATTGGTCGTGCAACTTCATACACTGGGGCCCTTTCACTGGGGGGAGCTGAACCCATATAGATTATGGGCGGTTTAGGAAGATAGAGCTACACATCCCAGGTAAAGGTTTAATTGTCATACTAAACCCAATTCCCTTTCCCGGCATTATTATATATATGTGTATGTTGGTGAGGTTGTGTGCATATTGATGGTTCTTACTTGGTTTTATTAATGGCATTATGTTATCCTTATCTTGAATTCATGCTAGCGTTCACCCGCTAACCCATCTTCGGATATTGTATCCCTATGTGATGCGGGAACACACCGTTCCACTCCTCCTACTTAGTGATTCGGACTTCGGAGGTTCAATCTTTGGATTGAAGTGGTGAGATTCCATCTATTTGGAAGGCTCTATTTCATGGATGTTATTTCATACTTTGACTTACTTATGGATATTGGTTTTGGCTATGGTTGGGGGCATGTCCTGACTGGATTTTGATATTTTTTTTGTTAGAGGCTTTGTTGGTACTGCTATGGGTTGGAATGGGTGGGGTTGGTAGTGGTTCAGCCTTAGCATTGGTATTATTATAGAGGCTAATATTAGTTGACGATATTATTAGTTGTTCCATCATATTACATTTTGGGTTTATTTAATTATTTATGAAACTTATTTGGTTATGTTTTGGATCTCATTTGATTATGTCATGGTTTATGTCCCTTTGTTCGGTATTGGTTTGACTTGGTGTTTTAGCTGGTATGGTTTGACAGATGGGATGACTTGGTAGGGAGGGTCTAGGAAAAGACAAATCCCAAAGTCAATCCTTTTCCAGTTACGCTATCTTATTATATGTTTGAAATTCAACCAACTCAGGGCAGGCGGCTGGAGGTTGGGATGGGTAACGGGGGTGGTCTCCAATCCCTGTTGGACCTGGGACTCCCACTATGATAAGGCCCCAGTTCGGTTCATGTTAGTTCTTTTATATGGGGTGCCTGAGACTGTGGTTCTATATCTACTTTGCGATTTTGGAGAGCATTCCAGGAGTAGTTGGGTACTCGAGTGGATTTGAGTATAGCAGTTCATCCGCAGATAGATGGTCAGTTCGAGTGGACTATTTAGGTTCTTGGGGATATACACTGAGCCTGTATTATAAATTTTGGAGGAGAGTGGGATCAACACTTAGTATTGACAGTGTTTTCCTATAAGAACACCTATAATTCAAGTATTGAGATGGTGCCTTATGAGGCTTTGTATGATGAAGATGTCGTTCTCCGATAGGATGGTTTGAAACTTCTAAAGTGAGACCCCATTGTATTTATTTACTTCATGACTCATTGGATAGAGTGAGGGTGATTCAGGATAGGCTCAGAGTAGCCCTAAGTATGCATAAAGCCTACGCCGACTGTAGGCTCCGCGCCTTGAGATTCAGAGTTGGCAATTATGTAATCCTTCATGTTTCGTCCATAAAGGTTGTGATGAGGTTCGAAAAAAAAGGTAATCTCAACCCTCGATATATTGACTCTTTTGAGATTCGATGCACAGTTGGCGAGGTGGCCTATGAGTTAAACTTGCCTCTAGATTTTGTTGTTGTTCATCCGATCTTCCTTGTCACTATGTTGAAAAAGTCTATTCCTGATCCGTCTTATGTGCTTAGGTGGGATTCAATCAAGTTGGATGACCAATTGACCTTTATGGAGGAGCCCGTACTTATTTTTGCTAGTGATGTGAGACAGTTGCGTACTATACAGATTCTTCTATTTAAGGTTTAGTGGAAGAACCACCCAGTAGAAGAGGCCACTTAGGATATTGAGAGCGAGATGTGGGCCCAGTATCCTTATTTGTTTGAGACTTCAGGTATTTTCTCTATATTTAACTTTTGGGGATAAAAGTTCCTTAGTAGTGGATGTTGTAATGATCCTTCAGGTCATTTTTCATGATTCCACTTATTTTCTCTAGTAAAGCTTTCCCATAGCTTCCCCAAGTCATTTATGACATGATATGACTATTAGTTTGATTACCATGCATGCCGTTTGGTTTTTAAAACCATTTCCCCATATAAAAGTCTTTGCTGGTTTCAAATGGCCATCAAGCGAAAACTCTAGTAAAATAATTTTGAATAAAAATTCTGACTGCACCAGCATCTCTGAGATATCGATTTTAGGTTGGGTAGACCTTTGGTTCGTGTCTCGCTACACCTGAACTCATTTCAACCTATTGTCTAAAAAATTGATAAATTAGAAATTCGAGTGTGGGTCCCACATTTGGTCTAAACAACCCCAGATGGAAAATACGACTTTGTCAACATATCCAAAATCTCAAAATCAGTATTGTTTCACATTTTGTTGGCTCATATTAGACTCTAGATGTATCTCGAGGCATTGGCCGAAACATGGAATTAAATTCCAAGTTTCAGTTATTGTATAGTGAAGCAAAGTACCGCGATCACAAAGACCTTATTGTGATCGCGATAGCGGCCCGTATGTGTGCACAATCATTGTATCTGAGGGCTTAGAAAGGTTCATTTAAATTCCCTTTTTGGTCAAGAATTGCTCACTTTTGCTATGCCTTGAGTTTCATAAACCCTGATAGAGTGTGTGGTCATTAAATTGAGTCTTGGGTGTTGATTGGGAACTTGAATAACTTTTATATTTGTGATTAACATCAAATCTAAGGTATGAATCCATCAATTATGGTGTTGAATTCTAACATCAAATCTAAGGTATGAATCCTTCAATTATAGTGTTGAATTCTTGATTATTTGATCCAAAACCCCAAATGGCTTAAGGCTTGATTTTAGACCAAATATGATTTATTGGCACCAATTTCTTGAGGGTTATAACTCCCTAATAGTATTTGAACAATGGGTTGGTCTAGAAAACTCATTTTCCATTGTGGGACCCACTTAGGGGTTTTGGGGTTTGTCTTGGACCCAAAGAACAATGGGGCAAAATGGGTATTGACATTCTTGTGATAATGCATAGATTATGTTTTTGCAAGCTTGGCTCCTTGAAGAAGCTTCAAGGAAGGAAAAGTAAAGATAGTTGGTTCGTGACCTATATTTGGATTCGGGATAGTTTAGGCTTACTTTTTTTAGATTGAGCTTTATAATAGTATGACTTTGATATCTTGTAGAGATTGGGAAGCATTTTAGGAGTTGGAATGGTAGATGGTAATGTTGGGATTAGTTGAACCACTTAGACTATGGGACTCAAAAAGTGTGATGTTTGACTTATAGTCTAGAACCTTGGCTAGTAGGACCTGTTATCTCATGGATAGCATAAGAATTCTCTAGTTTCTCTAGTTAGATGGGAGTGACCTCATTCACACATCCTAAGAGTAAGTTAACCTAGATATTTATAGTTGTGAGATTGGCCTTAGATGCTTCGGATGACTTAAGAGTAATACTTGAGGAAGAATTGTCCTATAGAGCTAGTATGGATTGATAAACCTTTAAGCCATGATTTAGATAATCTAGCCTAGTACCGGGTAGATGTTAGACTTAAAGAGATAATTCAGGATATTATAAGCGGAACTTGACCCGCCTTAAGCTTGAACCATGTAGCTTCATTAGTGACCTGCATACTTGTTAAATGCCTAGAATATTCTTTTGATAATATGGTGGTTAAACCTGGTAAATGGTTTATTCATGATGTTGATGCTGGAGTTAATGTGAATACTTGATTGTTATCTTATTGTCATTACTTGGATAGCAATGGAAAAAACCTATGACTATGCGATCACTTAATTTTTTTGCTAGTTTACTATGTGAGCCTTGGATTATGTCATTACTCATATCATGTTCAAGTCTAGTAACTAAACATATGTTTGTGCCCAAGAATCCCTTTTGTGCTAGTAATGTGAATCATGCCAAATAAGAGCGATTCTATAAAGTATAACTATGGCTTGTAATTGATCATACTAATAATCATGTAAAGCCCGATAATGTATTGAGTGTTCATACCATAAGGATATGCATGTTCATGCACTTACTATTATAATGTATGGACAATAAATGGTGAGGTACCATGATAGGTCTTTCTTTATTTCTTTTATACTCTCTTTCTTATGGGGTTTGTACTTGTTATTGATTTAGCTATATATATATATATTGATGCCATGATGAATATTGATGATATGATGATGTACGGTAAGTCCATAGTATATATTGATGTTATGATGATGCCCGAAACATCCAAAGGATATATTGATGGTCTTATAATGCCAGGTCCATCTGGAGGATATATTGATGATATCTCCTTGTTTTAAGCGGATTTTTTGTATCCACGAAGTTTTTATCATTGTAGATTGGCTTGATTAGCTGGTCTAGTGGATACCCTTCATATTCTTTGTCTAATGCAAGAACTGGCATTACCTGAGTGGTAACGAATTTGAATTCCTCTTTGATGGGAGGAGTTGTTGTTTTGGCCGCTGTAGGATCTACAGCTTGTGAGAAGGTTTCAGGAGCCTTCATAGCGTAACTCTGCTTCGACTGAACAGATGAACCTGAAGATTTTCCTTTATCAAAAGGTTTATTTGTCTTCAAATCTACCAATTTAGTCAGCATTGGTTGAGGAAGCTTTAGAAATTCTGCCAAAGCTGCATATTTGTTCTGAAATGGCAACTGTAGTTTCGGTTTCAATGTAGCCCTCTGCGGGACTGATGGTCGCAATTGGTTCAGCAGTGCTGACGGAGTGTCAAATGGTCTAGCCATCTTTGGTTGTTCCTGTTTACTCCTTACTGGGGTTTTCCCCAGTGTAGTGGGTCTCATTCCGGCCCTATAAGAATTCTCTTGTTAGAAAATCGGGAAGGGAATTATTTTCTCCTTTAATAAATTCAATTTGGAAATCAAAGCTAGATAGGAGAGCTTGCCATCTAGCAAATATTTGTTTAGAAACCAGATTTTTAACATCTTTTTGTAAAATTTCTTTAGCAGATTTGCAATCTACTCGTAGTAAAAATTCCTTGTTAATAAGGTCATCTTGAAATTTTGTGATACATAGCACTATAGATAAAATTTCCTTTTTAACAGTGCTGTAAAAAGCACTGTTAAAAAGGCTTATCGTGCACATAAGCCAAAATACGATAAGAATACCCTAAAATCTAGTGTCACGGTATAATAACCAACTAATACAACTCAAAGTCAAAATATACATAGGATATCCAAAAAGGAACAACTTTATTTCTAATAAAAATAGGACATAGTCTTGATAGGGTAAAGGTAAAAGTCATCTCCGGATGCATACATCAACCTCTACCTTGATTAGATTCTAAGTACCACCTAAATCAATTATCTGCAATGCACTCATACCTAGATCTGCACTAAAATGGTATAGTAGGGGTGAGTACAGTCTACTTGTACTCAGTAGGTATCATAGGCCGACCGAGCAAAATAAAAAATAAAGCATATAAAATACACACTATGGGCACATCACCCATAATCAAAAAATGTCCCAAATGGTAGCCCACATCGTCACCACTAACAGTTCTACAATATTCACATATAACATACACAAATATGAGAATGAACCACAAGTATACAAATATCACACATACAGGTACAAAGAAGTAGTACACATAGACAAATATCACATCAAGACCATAATACAACACAAAATGAACACAATAAATATATGAAATGTAATGAAGAAGAAGAGGAAGAGGATAATGATGCCCGAAGTTATTGCACAACCTTCGTATACACCTATCGGCTATGATCTTTAGGTAGGACCCGTGAGGGGTTCATAAACTCATATACAATACAATATCCAATGCCAATATCCATAACTCCTCTCCGACACATCCATCAGCAGAGGGTCTATAATGATGTCATATGCCAGTGTTTCCCATACTTCCTCAGTGGTACCAATGTTTAAAAAGTACATATAATATGACAATGCAATTCTCACAACCATCAAGAATGAAAGGTCCCAATAATGAACCAAAATGCCAACCGTGTGAGCCAAATCAACTAAATATGCACAACAATCCATGCAACCAACATAATCATATGCCAATAGAGTGAATTATACGACAATAATCCATTGATACCATATATATTGCAACTTTGGATTTTCAACAAACAAATACCACTAAATATACATACATAAAGGCCAACAACATCATATAAGACCCCACACGATCACACATAGCATGTAGTATCTCAAAACCACTATTTCACATCAATATAGGTCCCCACATGGGCACGAAACAAAGATATAGTCATTTTCATGATTTAATTCGCACACCCATAAAATGATTTTAATATTTATACTAACTACCCAGCCTAGTCTAAAGGAAGTTAAGTCATAACCTACATCAAAGTCTGAAACATGCACAAATAAAACTTTAATACAAAGCTTTCACCTCACAAAAGGAACCAGAATCAACTAAAATACAAAAATACAGAATCTATGTGTTAAATATAGCCGATGATACCCAAAATTGTCCATTTCTAAATTGGGGTCAAATTGAACCCAAAATAGGTTTTCAAAAATAAAGGTTAAAACCATAATTTTTGGCCAAAAATATATTTCTCGTGAATAAAGGAACTTATATTAGAAAACCCAAACAAAAATGAGTTTAAATTGGGGTTTAAATTGAATAAATACTGAGTTGGGCCTTTGGGGCCAAAATCCCAGAATTTTACCTTTAAATTCAACTTTAAACAAGATTTAGATAATGAAATCGAAGAAAATAGTTGAAATATGAGATTTGAGCTTACTGATAATAATCAACTTATACATAGATTTTAGTGCAAGGAGGTCGTTGTAAATATATTTACCCAAATTTAGAGTTGGGGTCGAATCCACGAGGAACATAGTGAATGGTGGTTAAATTAATTTGGAACAAAGAAAACTTTCTAAATTCAAACCTAATGTACAAGATTATAAAAATGGGGGGGGGGGTTGGAAAGTGTCATGACTAATATTTCATTTTGGGTTTTCAAGTATTAATTCGGGGATACGTATAATTCGAGTTTAAACAATTTAGACACGGATCTTGAGGTTGTGTTTTATTAGGAGAAGCTAACACGTGGGTGCAAAACAATCAACTTCACTTTTAGTAGATCATGTAAGGGTAGGCTTGGTTAGGGTTTCGATACTAGTCTTTCGACAAAGTACCAAACTATCACCCACTAATTCTTTTGAATACCAAATGAGTGTGTAAACTTTTGGTAACCAAACTTCAATTTAGGAATCCCTACTTCTAGGATGTTGCCTAAGGCCTAGCCATCCCACAATTTATCTTTATTTCTAAGATAACAAAAAGGGAACAACTAAGACATCAGTAATTATTCACAAATTCTCATGTCACCTACAACTCCTCTTTCAAGGATAATTGAAGGATCTAGGATGCCCACATCCCTTTGTCAAGGATGATGTGGGACTTGGGGAATTTGAGGCTTTCACCAACAAATTTCATGTTTTCATCAAGCATTTGCAAAACCCATCAACATGAACTACTAATTGAAGCTAATAATAACAACCCACACACACTTCAACCCTAGTCATACATAACCCCAAGAGGAAGAGCTACTCATGAGATAAATAAGTAAAGATTTACCCAAAATCTCGATTAATGTGATTTTGTGAAAGACTAAGTAAATATTACTTCAAACTTTAAACTCCAACAAATCTTCAATGGGAGTGTTTTAATCCTCCGCTTAGAAGCAACTCTAATGTATTCTTCACCCTAAATTAATACAATATTTTTGTTCTCCAAGAATGGAAACTAAGAACTAGAAAAACTTAAAATAATTGGGAGCAATGGAATCATATCCAAGAGATAGGGTTTGAGTCCACTTTTAGGGATTTGGGCATGTATTACTGAAATTATAATTCTTCCCCAGGGCAAAATTCTGTGATGCCACGATTATGGCTATGCGACCGCAATAGAATTCCTGTGATCGCGTTAGATGACAAATCTTGACTAACCACGATCACGGTAACTGAGGCTATGTTCTGCTATAGGTCTTCAAACTACACTTCTTTCCTTCTTTTGATCTTTTTCAGCTCACATCCACATATTTTGAACTCATTACCTATGTGTATGCAAGATGTGGATATTAGTGCATTTAATCACAAATATACCTCTTATTCATTCAAAAAATAGTAATGTGCACGTATGATGAGTGCGAATAAGTAGTAAATTCACTGTATAGAGTAAATCACCTAAAACCCTTAAAAATCAGAGCTTCAAGTCTCAAAAATGGTGAAGAAAATGAGAAAAAAAATTATATAACTAGGTACTAGGTGTCGCTAAAGCAGACAAATAGCCACTTTTGTGGACAAGTGGTCAAGTACTACTTTAGCGGTACCTTCTTAGCTTGTCAGTATAATAAAGAGGACAAGGGTCACTTTAGAACCCTCTACTAAAGCGGACGAGGATCACTAAAACACCTTTGCCCAGCTGGTAGTCTACTACTAAAACAGCCAAGTGGCACCTTAGCACCTGTCTTTAAAGTGGCAAAGTGGTGCTTTAGCGGTCGCACCTGTTGTGGCAACTTTCCAAGTCTCCCAAACCTCTCAGGATTCATTTAGAATCCTGATAATGCAGACAAACGTTGCTACCCAATCAAATTTTAAATTCTGAACTCAAAAGCTATATCAGATTTGAAAAAAAAAATATTTTCACCAAGTTGACCCTTGATACCTATTTTACAGCTTTCTAAACAGAGGGTTGAAATGTGATAAAAAAGTCATAAAAACACACTAACCATGTTACAAACCTAAAATTAACGTTCCTGATCTACTAGCGCAGTCCATTTTGCCATATGTCACACAAATCAAATGATGATAACCAAAGTTAACTAATAAAATTTTAAGACCATTAAAACCACAATCTCACACAAATCACACCAAAATACATTGGGAATCATTCTAATTATCCCCACACTGCAAAAATACCATAATGCAACCATGGGGAGGGGTAAAATGATTCAATCAAATAGAACTAAATATTTCACACAGATAACCAAAAAATCGGGTCATTACATCATCCACCACTATGAATATCATTCGTCCTCAAACTAAAGGCAATAGAAATACCTAAATTAGTGGAAACTTGGGGATAACTAAAATGTATGTCAGACTCAACCTCCCAAGTAGATTCATCTAAAGATCAATGCCTCCATTAGACCTTACCCACTGGAATATCCTTAGAATGCAACCGACTAACATCCTTTGCTACAATGGATGTAGTCTCTTTAATAAAAGAGAACCACTGGTCTAACTGAACTGAATCCCAAAGGATGAAATGAGACTCATCTGGAATATAACAATGAACCATAGAAACATGTAAAAATGGATAAATAGCTGATAAGTCTTGAGGTAATGCTAACTCATAAGCCACATCCCCAATGGTTCAAAGAATATCAAAAGGGTCAATATACCTAGGGCTAAGTTTGCTCCTCTTCCTACACCTATTCACAAGCTTCATAGGCGACACATAAAAGAATACTTGATCACCAACACTAAATCTTCAGGAACAAAGTCTACAATCCGCATAACACTTCTGCCTATGTGAGTTGCCCAGTCTATCCTGAATGACCCAAACTCTATCCAAAGACTCATAAAGAAAGTATGTACCTCGAGGTCTAAACTCAAAAACATCAAACCAACAAAGTAGAGAACGATAATTCCTACCATACAAAGCCTTGAAAAGATCCATCTTAATAATAGAATGGTAGCTATTATAATATGTAAACTGAGCCAAAGCTAGATACTACCCCTACTGACCTCCAAAATCCATGACACAAGCGCAAAGCATATCCTCCAAAACAAAGATAGTTTGATCTGACTGATCATCAGTCTATAGGTGAAATGTCATACTAAGATCAACCTGGGTACCTAATTCCTCTTGAAAAGTTTTCCAAAAGCATGATGTGACACTAGCCTCGATCTGAGATGATAGAAACTGACATACTATGAAGAAAAACCATCTCATGAATACGAGCCAACCTCTCATCACTATAAGAGACCTAAACTAAAGTCAAATGAGCAGATTTGGTCAATAGATCCACGATGACCTAAAAATTATCAACACCACGAGAAGAACGAGACAATCCAATCACAAAGTCCATAGTGATCTTTTCCCACTTTCACTCAAAAATGGTTTAACTCTAAAGCAAAGAAATAAGCCTCAAATGCTCAACCTTCACCTACTGGCAACATAAATAATGAGTTATAAAATCTTCTATATCCTTCGTCATACCACCCCACCAGTAATGCTATCTCAAATTATAATACATCATAGTCATTTCTCGAATGGATGGAATACCTTGATCAATGAGCCTCCTAAAAAATTAGTCTAATCAAAACACTCACTCTCGGTACAAAAACTCAGCCATTAATCTTCAACATAAAATCTGGATCAAGTGAGGTTTCCTTAGCCTTACCACTCAACACTTTATCCTAAATCACTCTCAATCCTACATCATTAAACTAATGAGCCTGAGTCTACTCCATCAAAGATGACCTAGGCTCAAAAAATGCTAAAACACATCTAGGTGTTAAAATATCAAACCTAACCATCTGGCTAGCCATAGACTAAACCACCAATGCCAAAGGTCTCTCCTAAGTCAAAAGATGTGCCAAGCTACTTATGTTGATCGACTTCTAGCTTAAGGAATCAAAAACTATATTAGCCTTGCCTGGACGATAGAGAATAGTAAAGTCATAATACTTAAGCAATTCAATCCAATAGTGTTGCCTCATATTAAGGTCTCGTAGGGTGATAAAGTACTGAAGGCTACATTGATCTGAGAAAATCTCATAATGAATACTATACAAGTAGTGCCTCCATAACTTTAAGGAAAAAACAACCATGCAAAACTTCAAATCATGGTTGTGTAATTCCTCTCATGGGGCTTTAACTGATGAGAAGCATATGCAATCACCTTACCCTCCTACATCAGCACAATACATAATCCAACACTAGAAGCATCACAAAAGATTGTAAAACTCATTCCCTCCTTGGGAAAAGTCAAGTTAGTAGCTAAAGTCAATAAATCCTTGAGCTTTTAATAGCTTGCCTCACAAGCATCGAACCACTGAAAGAAAATCTTCTTTTGAGTCAGCTAGGTTAATGGAGCTGTAATAGATTAAAAACCCTCAACAAAGCGCTGATAGTAGCCTACTAGACCAATAAAACACTGAATCTCAATAAGAGAAGTAGGCTTAGACCAATCACGAACTACTTCAATCTTTGCCAAATCGACCATAACAATATCCTTTGTCACCACATGACCTAAGAAAGAAACACACTCCAGCCAAAACTCATACTTAAAGAATATATCGTACAACTTCTCATCCCTCAATCTCTAAAGTACAATCCATAAATGCTCCTTATAATCATCCTCGCTCTTGGAATAAACCAAGATACCATCTATAAATACAATGAAAAAAGAGTTGATCTATGGTTTAAAAACCTAGTTCATTAACTCGATGAATGTAGTTGGGGCATTGGTCAATGATAACGCTCAAACTACAGCTCTCGTAAGAGTGTAAGCGGTCGTTGTCAAATATAGAACCCAACTGGGTTGGGTATCGATCCCACAGAGAATACTTAGTCACTAAGTAAGCAAAGATTATTAGACTTTTGGTGCAAGTCTCGAAAAAGGGGGGATTTTGTAGCGTGCAATACTGTAAACAAAATAATAGAGTAAAAATAGAAAAATAGCAAAGTAAAAAGAAAGAATATTTAGTAAGATGTTTAACCAATGAGGATTGAGAGTTAGGGTTATGTCCACCTTATGAGTTATACGTCTCTATTGGCTATGAGTTATGCGGAATTCAGACATGTATGTGCTTATAGAGAGTTGTATTCTATGGTAAATCCAGGCATCTTTCAACCATCAAGGATTATTTCACTTTAACTCTTTCGAGCTTAAAGCGTTTCTAACGGTATGAACTCTCCAAGAGGGTAATCCAGTTACGACACTAATTTTTTAACAGGGGTTGGTGACCTATTACCTTGACATTATCTCTTTTCCAGACATATAATTTTTCTTTCGAACAAGTTAATGCTATACTGGCGTATTCTATACGTTTGCAACCACAAGAATTTGCATTAAGATGAAGAGAATAATGATATAAGCATCATACGAGTCACGAACTCACAAACTCATAGCAATAGATAGTATCTCATAAGGCTTCCATAACCCTAACAGGGAAGTTTAGCTATTCATGAGTATGACGGAAATCACAATAGACTTTATCATTATACCAAAATAAAGATCTCACGTGTAGTAGGGTTTGGTATGGCGTTAGGCGTGAATTCCCTTTTAGAATAGCGGTTCTCTTGTTGTGGAAATTAAGAATTGAATAGATGAAGAGAAAGTAATTAATTGAAAGAGTTGTATTAAGATTAATGAGAATTTGAATAATAAAAACTTCAGCAAAATAGGGTATTTATAACACCCATATCCTATTCCTACTAAGTTACTGCATTACTTATCCTAGTCCTACTAGGTTACTACATCATTATCCTAATCCTAATAAGTTACTGCTGATCCCCAAAGTCTTTGGAAATGTTGTTTTTGCCCGGGACATATATTTCATGCGTCACTTTTGGTCCTTGGCATCCAAGCTTTCCCTTCCTTCTTTCGTGAAGCTTCCTTAGGCGTCAAGTTATCCATAATATGCTGAAATCTGCATCATTTATACCTGAAAACTTGCTAATCATGTTTGTTAGCTCACTTACAGGAAAAAGGACTAAAAGTGCATGAATTATATATTTTGTCCTCAAAACTTAGCTAAAATATGGGTAAATTATAGTACTTTAGGCGTGTAAATACGCCTATCATCAACACCCCACACTTAAAGCTTTGTTCGTCCTCGAACAATATATCATGTCCATATAAACATCTACTTAGGGTTTCACAATAACAACACAAAATTTTCATCAAGACAGGCACGATAATTATAAACAAAGAGTAGTTTTCTAATCACTATTAGAAACAATTCAATCTCTAACATAGACTCGTGATGATGGTTAATTCGTATTCAAAAGTTAAGGCACAAAGAATCATACAAGACTACCCAAAACTCATCAACCATGTGTGTCTCACATAAGATATTACCCATAATCACTCTCAAATATTGCATTTTTTAGAACATGGGTATAAGATTATCCTTGCTCTCACTCTCACAAAGAATTCATATGTTGCAACTGATGACCATAGGCTTGCCCTTAGTGTAATGCTCTACTAATATCAGAATGTTAAGGTTAGGATCAAATAGGTCTTTATAGGTTGTAATGTAGGCTAAGGGACGGGTAGGACTATTTTGGCCAGAAATAGTGACTATGTACCTAAGCGCTTTAATACATCACATTATGCCATTAACACTCTCTTTTAATCAACCCTGCTACCTTTCTTTCATCTATCACCCCTTTTCACCTATTTTGCCATTCAAGCATAACTATATTTTTATTTAATCATAAACACAATTTATCATTTTGTTTTTCTATTTCTTTTTTTTTATAACACACCTCTATGATAGCCACTCTTTTTCCTAACAAATTCAAGTACCAATACACTCTAAGGCATCACTCTCACCCAATTTCCTCTTGTTTTGTCACATGACTTCACAACTTAAAGCACTTAGGAATTTGGATCAAATTATGGTCTTGAAAAAAATGGATTAGGCTTACATATGAGGCTGTCAAAGAAAATGGCTTAAAGGCTCAAAGGGGTTGACTAGGATAATGTCCACGGGTAGGTAAAATGAAGGTAAACAAGTATCGGTTGCCAAAGAAATGCCTAAATCATCTCCTAAACTCACACTCTTTATTTTGCTTTACACACACACCAGGCAAGTTCTAGCATCAATCACAAACACAGAATATACTATCAGCTCACACACACAAGGCACATGGTCAACTTTATTGGGAGTATTATAGACTCTTGACCCTAACAGATGAATGAATTAAACCACATAATTATCACACAGTGAGTCACACTTAGAGCCTAAATGTCTCAATAGTAATGATTCTAGCACAAACTCTTGTCATAACACCATGCCGCCTATCAGAACAATTTCATGCATCAAAATCTAAAAAAAAAGTACGACTAATTAAAACAAACAAAAAAAATATGACAATAAATGTAGGCAAAGAAGTACAGCATACGAATACCAGCACCCCACACTTAGACGGGACACACTGCCCTCAGTGGAAAATAAATACGGAAAACCTGATTAGTCAGACTCCTCTTCTATGTCTGGGGCCATACCCCCTGTGTTGGAATCATCATCAGAGTCATCATCCTCAGAGTTTCCTCAAATTGTACCCCACTTGATCCAAAAGTGCGTTGAGGTATTTGTATCTAGGAGGATTCATCTTGCTCTTTTCTTCCCCTTTTCTGGCCTTTCTGTGAGGTGGTTGCTTTGTCTTTTCCTTGGCGTGCTTTTGGTTCCATTGTACCTAAGATTAAAATAATAGTCATGTTAGCTTCATCTCGGTAGATACAGTCTATAAAAAAAATAGTAGTGGCACCACCCCACACTTAATTTGTTGGCACAAACTAATTAAGTGAACATTGTCGATTACTCAGACTTCATCGATATACGTTTAGGCGTTATGTTCCAATAATATGTTCAGCACAGTCATACTTTCATGTCGTCTTAACTATCCTTTCCAAATATATTTCATGTAATCTTGATCATACTTTCATGTTTGGATTAATGCACTTTTTGAACAAGACTACTACATAGAGATCGTATCAAGTTATGGCATAGAAATAATCACAACATCTCATGCTTGTATTCAATCATGATCTTTATCTCGATGAACGAGTCATTCAAACATTCAAGCATTCAATTTTGAAGATTATGCAATTAACTTCACCATGTCGACTCCGCAAAAGTATGACAGTCTATAACAATCAAATACAAGTCGGAACAAAATCAAGAATACCCACACGTATTCTTTCACTCAACGAGATGTATCACAACAAATCAACCACATTCAAATCACCAATACTACTTCAAGATTTAACAATTCATTATAGGCGTAGTAGTGTAGTACTTATGGAATATAAAAGAAGAACAAAGAAGTACTTACTTGGTTGATAGCCTCGGAAGATGTTCTTGCAAAGTAAAAGAGAAAAAGGAAAATTTTTGAGAGATTTTGGAGAGGTAGGCGGCACTTAGGTTGAATTTGCAATGCATTTTTGTTCTAAGACTAAGGTTCTATTTATAGGAAAATCTTGGGTCGGGTTTTGACCCATTTGGAATCGGATTTGGAGGCTAAAAGTGACCATAGGCGGCGCCTAATGCTTTGCCTATGCTTGGCATAGGCGGCGCCTATGCTTGGCATAGGTGGCGCCTATGCTATGGCATTGTTAGGCATAGGCGGAGCCTATGCTATGTCATTGTTGAGCATAGGTGGCGCCTATGCTATGGCACTCTAGAATCCGAGATCTTAGGCCATAGCATAGGCCATGCCTTGTTCGTGGCCTAGATTTACATAGGCCTTGCCTTGTTCTTTGCCTATATTTTCATAGGCAATGCCTAACCCATAACCTTTTGCTTCTTCATTCCTAACTTACCACCTTCAACATGCAATACTTCCAAATCAAAATTTGAAACCAATCTCCTCCTTTATACCTCTTGCACCTACATTTACACGAAAACAACAAAAACGATTAGAACGATGGGTTGCCTCTCATCAAGCGCCTTAGTTTTGGTCGTGGCTCAACAAAATCTTAAGAAAACAAAACAATTAAAAACGATGGGTTGCCTCCCACCAAGCGCTTGATTTATTGTCGCGGCACGACATAGCTATCTCGATTACTTAGACTTCATCGAGATAGATGGGGCATCGTTTTCTGAATGGATTCAGACGACGCTGATGCTTACTTGTAGGCATGCAATCTTTTTCGATATGACTCTTGTGCATATATATCCCAGGAGGGATACCAATTATATCATCAATAGTCCAACCCATAGCTCTCTTGTATCTCTTCAGAGCAGAGATGAGAGCCTCTACGTGCTGTTCACTTAAATCATCCGCCACACTCACCGGAAGTGTATTTCCACTTCCCAAGAATGCATATCTTAGATAATTGGGGAGCTCTTTTGATTCTAGCACTGGGGGCTCTTCAATGGAAGTCTTCGCTGTTGGTGACGGTTGATTCTTAAGATCAAGGTCTGACTGCTTAGGAGAATGAGAATAGGACCCTATTTCTATTAGAGCACACATAGTTTCTTTATAATCTTCATCGTCCTCATGCTCAACATTCAGCAGCGCAGCAGACAATGGCTCAACAATAAGCTGTTTCTCTACAGATAATGCTTTCTTATCCTCATAATAAACATCAGCTACGGAGAACACATTCATATCGCTGGGCTACTTTAATGCTTTGCATATATCAAAGTGGACCACTTCGTCATTCAACCAAAATAAAAGCTCATTAGCTCTCATGTCAATAAGCACACTTCCTGTTGCAAGGAAAGGACGTCCCAAGATTATGGGAACTTCAGAATCCACCTCGCAATCCAAAATCACAAAGTCTGTAGGAAAAATGAAGGTAGACACCTTCACCAACACATCATTCAAGATACCCACAGGTCGTTTTACCGACCTATCTGCCATCACGAGTCGCATATTGGTTGGTGTAGGGTCGCCCAACCCCAACTTTCTATAGACGGATAGTGGCATCAAATTGATACTAGCTTCCAAATCGCACAATGCCTTAGCAAAATTCATAGATCCAACCATGCAAGGAATGGTGAAAGCACCAGGGTCTGCCTTCTTCTGTACTAAGGACCTTGTGGCAATTGCACTGCAATAATGAATATTATCTGTCGGCTCATAGCTTACTGCCCGCTTCTTTGTTAAAAGGTCCTTCATGAATTTAGCGTATTCGGGCATCTGC
Organism: Capsicum pubescens; assembly: GCA_030864215.1. Classification (NCBI taxonomy): domain Eukaryota; kingdom Viridiplantae; phylum Streptophyta; class Magnoliopsida; order Solanales; family Solanaceae; genus Capsicum; species Capsicum pubescens. The sequence goes on along the minus strand of CM061548.1, from coordinate 232,312,529 downwards.
TCTAGCGCTTCCACCAAAGGAACATTAATAGTCAGCTTCTTCAACATAGTCATGAATTTACTGAACCTAGTATCATCAGCTTTCTTCTTCAGTCTCTGTGAAAAAGGTGGTGGTGGAAGGGGAATTGTTTTCTCCACCACTTCCTTTTTATCTTGCTTAAGATTATCAACCTTTTCAAGAGTGTCATCAGCCTTCTTCTTCAGTCTATGAGGAAAAGGTGGTGGTGGAAGGGGAATAGTTTTCTCCACCACTTTCTTTTTACCTTGCTTCCAACTATCAATCTTTTCAGGCTGCAAACGTCTAGGGGTGACGTCATGAACACACTCTTCAACTTCTTCGGCCTCTTCACATTCTGCATCAATAACATTATCCGCTATATCATCAACCACCTGCTTGTCCTTGGATGGATTTTCCAACACTTTACCACTCCGGGTAGTAATAGCCATACATGATCCGTCGTTCCTTGGGTTTTGCACCGTATCGCTAGGTAGTGTTCCAGCCTTTCTTTGGTTAAATACCGCAGATAATTGACTCAATTATTGCTCCAGCTGTTTTATTGAAGTGGAATGTGAGTCAACCAATTGCTTCATTGAGGACAGATCATTTATTACCTCAGTTACTCCTGTGCTGGTTGCCTCTACTCCTTTCAGCAGCTTAGCCATCATATCTTCCATGGACATATTTCCAGAACCAGATTCAGCGGCGTCACGTCTTCCAGGAGGAACATACAAACCACTCCTGTCGGTATTTTTTTTCCAACTACCTTGATCGCGGTCCTTGTATCTAGATTTATCATAATAGATCTGACCTTGGTTTCCTTGGGCATTGCCTTGGAAACCCCCCTGATTATTCAAATAGTTGGATTCTTCCTCTGAATCGTATTTGTCTCTTCCTTTTGATACAATGGCCTTAACCTTTTCGGTCTTCCCTGATAATAAGTTCTTGGTAAGAAGATCCATCTGCATTTTCATGTGAGCCATATCTTGGTCACGTTCCTCTTGTCTACGCCTCTGATCTGCATTCAAGCCAACAGATACTGTAGAGCTTGCTACCTCAGAATCCCTGGTATGCCAAGCTCTACTCTGCTTTGTCATACGATCTAGCATATCACTTGCCTCAAGAAAAGTAAGGTCCATGAATGACCCACCTGCAGCATTATCAACCACTGTCTTTGTCACCGAGTTCAATGCCCTATATAATATCTCCATCAAGTGTACATTGGTCATATGATGGTTTGGGCATCTCATAAGCTTCTTCTTGAATATCTCCTATGTTTTGTGGAGAGCTTCAGTTGGAAGATTTCGGAAATTGCTGATCTCATCTCTCAACTATGCTCTCTTGGATGGCGGAAAGAATCTTTCTAGGAAAGCGTCTTTCAGTTGCCTCTAATTAGTAATAGAATCAGGAGTTATCCTGTTCAGCCATAGAGTTGCCTCCCCAGACAGAGACAATGGAAATAAGCGCAGCTAAATTGCATTCTGCCCAACTCCTGGATTGTCAAACGACTTGCATGTTTAAATAAAATTGACCAGATGCATATTCGGGTCATTGCCTGCAAGTCCACCAAATAAACCTTTGAGCTGCAATAGCTGAATCATGGTGCTAGTGATATTGAACTTTGCTCCAGGTGCCAGGGGCAGAGGAATAATAGCTCCTGTAGCACCAGCTCCATCCAGATCGCCATTATCATCATCAAAAGGAGCCTGCACAGCTCGGCGGTCAGGTCTCATTCTAGCTTGACGATCTCTCCTATGCATAGGTGCTGCCACCTCATCAGTATGCCTAGGATTTAGTAGATCCTCATCACCCAGGTCCTCATCATCAGGATTTGTTGCCCGACCTGGGTTATCAATATTCTGTTGATGCACTTGAGCAGCTGCCAGTGCAGCTAGTCTAGCCTGCTCCTGTTGAGCCGCCCTTCTGTCAATGTCACGTTGTGCATCCATCCTGCCAATAGAACCTGAATAGAACAAAAACAACAGCTAAAAGTAAAATCTGAGAACTTTTGACCAAAGGGTCTAGTAACTATCACAAACTTAGTTGACAACCGTATTCCCCGGCAACGGCGCCAATTTTTGATAACGCTCAAACTACAGCTCTCGTAAGAGTGTAAGCGGTTGTTGTCAAATATAGAACCCAACTGGGTTGGGTATCGATCCCACAGAGAATACTTAGTCACTAAGTAAGCAAAGATTATTAGACTTTTGGTGCAAGTCTCGAAAAAGGGGGGATTTTGTAGCGTGCAATACTGTAAACAAAATAATAGAGTAAAAACAGAAAAATAGCAAAGTAAAAAGAAAGAATATTTAGTAAGATGTTTAACCAATGAGGATTGAGAGTTGGGGTTATGTCCACCTTATGAGTTATACGTCTCTATTGGCTATGAGTTATGCGGAATTCAGACATGCATGTGCTTATAGAGAGTTGTATTCTATGGTAAATCCAGGCGTCTTTCGACCATCAAGGATTATTTCACTTTAACTCTTTCGAGCTTAAAGCGTGTCTAACGGTACAAACTCTCCAAGAGGTTAATCCAGTTATGGTACTAACTTTTTAACAGGGGTTGGTGCCCTATTACCTTGACATTATCTCTTTTCCAGACATATAACTTTTCTTTCGAACAAATTAATGCTACACTGGCGTATTCTATGCGTTTGCAACCACAAGAATTTGTATTAAGATGAAGAGAATAATGATATAAGCATCATACGAGTCATGAACTCACAAACTCATAGAAATAGATAGTATCTCATAAGGCTTCCATAACCCCAACAGAGAAGTTTAGCTATTCATGAGTGTGACTGAAATCACAATAGACTTTATCATTATACCAAAATAAAGATCTCACGTGTAGTAGGGTTTGGTATGGCGTTAGGCGTGAATTCCCTTTTAGAATAGCGGTTCTTTTGTTGTGGAAATTAAGAATTGAATAGATGAAGAGAAAGTAATTAATTGAAAGAGTTGTATTAAGATTAATGAGAATTTGAATAATAAAAACTTCAGCAAAATAGGGTATTTATAACACTCATATCCTATTCCTACTAAGCTACTGCATTACTTATCCTAGTCCTACTAGGTTACTGCATCATTATCCTAATCCTAATAAGTTACTGCTGATCCCCATAGTCTTTGGAAATGTTGTTTTTGCCCGGGACAGATATTCCATGCGTCACTTTTGGTCCTTGGCGTCCAAGCTTTCCCTTTCTTCTTTCGTGAAGCTTCCTTGGTCGTCAAGTTATCCATAATATGCTGAAATCTGCATCATTTATACCTGAAAACTTGCTAATCACGTTTGTTAGCTCACTTACAGGAAAAAGGACTAAAAGTGCATGAATTATATATTTTGTCCTCAAAACTTAGCTAAAATATGGGTAAATTATAGTACTTTAGGCGTGTAAATACGCCTATCATCAGTCAACCAAAAAGAATGACCATGAACTTATAATGACCATACTGTGTTTGAAAAGCTGTCTTCGAGATATCTAAAGCTCTAATCCACAACTAGTAATACCCGAACCTTAAATCAATCTTTGAAAACATCGAAGCACCTTTAAGTTGATCAAATAAATCACTAATACAAGGATGATAATACTTGTTCTTATCCATCACCTTGTTCAACTGTCTATAATCGATTCACATGTGCATATACCTATCCTTTTATTATCAAACAAGACAGGCGCACTCTAAGGTGAAACACTAGGAAAATAAATCCCTTATCCATTAACTCCTGCAATTGATCCTTCAATTCCTTTAACTATATTAGGACCATACTATAGAGAGGAATAGAAATGGGCTTGGTGCCCAGCTCAACATCAATAGTAAAGTCGATATCAGGATTTGGAGGCATACATAATAAATCCATAGAGAAAACATCGATAAACTCACGGATAATTCTTAGCAGTCATCCTTGTGTTCCAGAACTATGTAGAAAGCATAGGTTGAGATATCTTAACCTGTCAGATTAAGGATGATGAGGTGGCTTAACCTATCAGTTTAGGGTTCCCACTATTCTTCTTTTGAGTACCTGCCAGCTAAGGGTTACTCACAATTGTCCTTACCAGTGGCGCGGTATTGACACCCCTCCAGTTAGGGCAGAGATTGGACCCCAACTTAATTATATGCATTATTGGGGAATGTCAGTTAAATAAATACCTCCCACAATTTTAGTTACAAATTTCAAGACTGTCTGATACAGCCAACTTAGATACAGTACAAAACTCAAATAGTTCCATCAGACTCAGGACTGTCAGATACAGTCACCCATGTTATCAGCATCCAGTAGCAGGGCTATCAGATATAGACACTCATATTGTTAGTTACATAAGTGTTCAAAACTCATGTTATCAGCTATATCAGCTATCAGAACTCATCTGTCAGTTATATTAGATATCAATAAACTCATGCTATTAGTACTTAGTTTCAGGACTGTCTGATACAGTCAATCAGACCAGTTCTTCATAATCAGAACTGTCAGAAACAATTATTTATTTATCAGTAATGCAATATCAGTCTCTCAGTATCCAGTAATACAGTATCAGATCCATCACTTATTAGTGATTTATATATCAATATCAGTAAACTCAATTATCCAGTATCTCAGTATCAATACACTCATGTTGTCAGTATTCAGAATCAGTAGTTAGTATCTCTACGAGTTCAGTTACAATTACGTATGCATGTATGTATTCTCACGTTTATATCAGTCAGTATTGTTCATGCACATAACCTTTTGCATTTAGCCTACCTCACTCGTACACTCAGTACATTCAGACGTACTGACGCATTTGCGCTATGGTTCTTTCTCTTCTGTTACACCATAGGTTCAGAGGCACGAGCTCCAGATCAGCAGTAGACTCTAGTATCAGCAGTCAGGGTTAGACGTGAGTCCTCATCCTTCAAGGACATGATGATTTCATTTCTATTTTAGTTTTCAATTTATTTTAGTAGTTGGAGTTAGTTGGGGACATATCCCATCAACTCTTGATTCAGACATTTTAGAGGCTTTCCAGACTATAGCATGTTAGACAGTTATTTCAGATTTGTTTTGGTGTTGTTATACCATTTTCAAACATTATTATTATCAGATGTTTATTCTGTTAAACCTTATTGTCTTTCGGTGCATGTTTCCGCATTATTTATGTTATATTATGAAGTATACTGGTACAGATATCAGTCATGGGTTAGATTGTGGTCCTTAGGGGTCATAAGAACTATGTAGCATTCCGATTCAGAAAATTGGGGCGTTATAAACTTGGTATCAGAGCCTAAGGTTCAATAGAGTCCTAGGAAGTCTGAAAGCCGCATCTAGTAGATTCTTGTACATGCGTGTGTTGTGCACCACACTTATGTGCCGGAGTCTATGAGATGTTTTTAGGAACAGTTTCCCTTCTCTTATGTCTCATATTGTGCTATAGCAAGGTTCTCTAAGGAACCCATGCAGATTCATATCATGCTCCCCTCATGTCAACTTTACCTTACTTCTAAGGTAACGGAAATAGTAAAGCTCAAGTCCTAAAGATAGGGCTTTCTCAGACAGTATCCCTCAGTTCCCTTACGTTCCAAAGTTGCACGGATCTTATTCATATTGATGAGAACTTATTCTCGAACCCAGATTTAGATATGCCATCTGATCCCTTCTCAAAATCCTGTTACAGCATAGACCTAGAATTCTTAAGCATGAACTCATAGTTAACAGTGGTAGAGTTGGGATAGTATTATCCAGTTTGATCAGATTAAGTATTAATGGGGATAGTTGTGCCAGAATAAATTAGTAGTCTTGAACTGTGTGAGTTAGAAATTTAAGTTTATTGACTTAAAATTAAGCATGAAGGCGTGAATGTGATATTAGTAGTATATGAGGGAACAGAGGCAGATAATGGTCTTATTAAGGCAAGCATGTGTTTGACAGAGTGTAGGTAGGTGATTAATATTACAGTTCAGTTCAGAGATTAGTTTAGTGTTCACAGGCTTATGATGACGGTTTTAAGATAAGGGCAAGATGATAGATCAAGTAACCCAGTTAGGATCTTAGATTCCAGTAGTAGCATCAATATGTATAGAAAAGTAGTTAGGTAAGATGATTCCCGACCCATCCTTATCTCAGCGTAAAGCTTTGTACTTCAGTCAGCATAATGCCTATGCATGCTTCTTGTCCCAAATTCTATGAATACAACTTATGTTCACACGCCTTCCACAGAATCATGTGTGCTTTCAGTTCCTAGCATAGGGAGTTCAGTTCCAGCTCACTCAATGTTACGAATCATGTTTCGCAAACTCAAAAATTCCAGACTCAGGTCATGCAGCTCATGAGTCATGTACACGTATCATGCTCTCCAGTATACTCAGTTTCCATGACTCATGGTATGCCTTCACTGATCATAAAAGTCCAGACTATGTTATGTATATCCTCAGTCAAGACCTTTTTGGTAAATTTATGACACAGACATTCCATTCCTCAAGTTTCAGTTATGTGTCAAATTCAGTCAGTATCCATTCATACTTCAGGTCCTCCTGATTTAATCTTTCAGTAAGCTCTCCTTATGGAATAGTGTAGTGGTGAGCAGTCACTTAGATGGGAGAGAGTTAATGTTTTATGTTAAGGGTAGACTATTGCATGCATGTTTTATACGAGGGTGTAGATACGAAGATAGACTTGAATATCCTATTAGTATACAAGAAAGGGGATAACAAAGGTAGTAATTAGAGATTGGGAAAGTTCAGAGTGTGAATGAGTATTCAGATCCTTGACTTAAGTTAGCCTTCATTATGTGACTATCATAACTCAGTTGCCATCTCAATTATAGTTTCAGTACTCAACACTCAGTAATTAATATTTAATCTCAAAATTAAGAACTTCAGTATCTGTCTAAACCTCAGTTTCAGTATTCAGTTATCAGGACCCAGCATTTAGTTCTAGTATGAATCCCAGTTATAGTCTTAAGTTAAGTGTCAGCTTCAGATCTGTATTCAGCTCAGAAATTCAGTTCAGTTTTAGACTTGTTTGACCATAGCATACAGTTATCATCTACTCAGTTATAGGTATTTCAATACCACAGTCTATGGAATGTTTCCAAATCATGTAATATGCTTGGTCCTGTATTTTTAGACAATAGAGCTTTCACAAAATACATGATCAATTACCTCATGTTACTCAGTTAGTCCCTTCTCATATGCAGAATACTTTATGGCCTTAGCCCAGCTACTCAGATTAAGTACAACTCAGTCTTGCATACCCAGCATTCAGTTACCAGTTACTCAATTAATCAGATAAGTCAGTATGTCTATGCATTCGTGCATCACTCTTCTATTTCAGATCTCAGATAATCAATCACGATTTCGTACCCAGGTGCCTTGTGCATCGCCTTAACTTCCTCAATATCTCAGCAAGTTCAGTCCAGCATCCTTCAAGGGACATAGTGTCCCAAGGGGGAGATACACTATAGCCCACAAACTTCCTTGATTTAAACATGTTATTTTCTTTGATAAATCTATCTTGGAGGAAGTGTTACTTATGAGTCAACCCTCTAACTTCAAAACTCAGTAGTAAGTCATGTACTCAATGGCTCAATGTAGCCACAATACGATACTCTATCCATGTCACACGCATTACAGACTCAGTTCAGTTCATGTATCACGTTCCAAACTCAGTTATGTTTTTATGTTTTCGCTCATGTATATTGAGTAATCAATCTCAGACTCATTGGTATTTTTAGTTGATGGTAGCAGTCTTCTTTGAGCTTACTCATTCTCATGTTTAAATTTCAGTACAAACTTGGTATTCAGCTCCATGCTCAGTTCCCAATTCAAACTTGGTACCTTTACCATTGCATATTTAGTTGCATGTTCATGAGTCAGTTCCGTCATGTATTCACACATCAGATATGCGTGATCAACTTATTAGTACTTCCAGTCATGCATTCATGTATCATGTTAGTCATATAATCATGCATCAGATATGCATGGATTCATTTTATCAATTTTTGCATCACATATGCATTCTCATTTTGAGAAACTTAGATCATCAGAATACTCAGTCCTTTATTCATAAATCAGTTATCCATGCATCAAATATGCATGTTCAGTACGATATGCTCAGTTTTTAGTCATGTCAGTCATGAACCCAGGTTTCAGTAGTGTATGACTTGTACGTACTTTAGTTTATCTTTTCTACCCTCTCAGTCAGTCTCATTTGAGGACGAATGTTCCCAAAGGGGAGATATTGTAATACCCCGTATATTTCTAAGCTAGAAAATGAATCATTGTTCCTACGCATGAAACCTCCTATCCTATGACTCATATTTGAGAACATAAATTAGGATGAGTATCCTAATGATAATAGAGCTTGTGATGTGTTAAGCATGTTCATAAGAGTCACTTAGAGTAAGCCAAGCTAAAAACTTTTGAATCCACCAAGTTTTCGTGTGTGATTTCACATAGGTCATCTTTGAATGAGAATAACTTGGTTTATAGGTGGTATTTTGGCAGATTTATACCCTCCAAATTTTATAGAATTGAATAAGATTTCCGTTGATACCAAATTCGCCTAAAACGGACACCCGGTGAAGAAGTTATGGCAATTTAAAGTTTCAGCAGTGTCATTTCAGTCAGTGGCGCGTCACACCGTAAGCCAAAATGACGTTCGTCATATTCCAGTGTCTCTCCACGATTCTAGTGCGTCACGGTGAGCTTCCAAGTAACAAATGGGTGGAAATGCGATGTCTCCGCATCACACCGGGGGCCCAAATCAGATAATTTTCACAGAAATTAAGTGACCCATCTATAGGGGTATTTGGGTCATGTTCCCACCGATATATAAGATTCTAAACACGGGATTAATGCCATTATTCACCAAAATATAGTGCTTTCAATGATTTTCTCTCAAGAACAACCAAGAAAAAGTCTAGGGTTCAATTGGGGGTTTCAAATTCCAAGCTAATTTCACTACAATCTTCATGGATTATTAATCTAAGGTATGCGTAGTGTTCATCTATGGATCCAATTCGTTCATAGAGACCAAGAACCATGTTTTAAATACTATTTTGTGAACTTTTTGTGGTGATATGAGCATGTACATGTTTATGATTGTTGTTTAAGTTTCAGTATGATATCTAAAGGTGTTCACATGGAATATATATGTTTGTTGGTTGAAAACCATGAACTTTAGGTGGTTTAATATGGTGCAAGTATGAAACCCACCTATGCCTTAAAGAATGCATGCAAGGGGTTTGATAAAATGATTAGGATGCTAGTAATTCATGTTTATATGGTTCCATGATGTCTAAATGACAAGTCCATGTTAGCTATATACTTCAATATGAATTCCATGTTTTTCATGTGTTGCCATTGTTGTGGTATGAAGAATGTATGATAATGGGGATATACAAGATGTACATGAAATATATCTATGCACTCCCTACCATGCTTCATATGTTGAGGAACTACATGATGTATAATATCCCCTATTTATTATAATGTGAATTGTGGACAACAATCTTATGATCAAGTCAGTCATGTTGTGTCAGTTTCCTTACATCGAGTCCTGGGGGTATTCATACCCGAAAACTATAGTTGTGTGCCTAGAGCCAAGTCATGTTTCACGATACTCTCAGTCATGCCATGTTCCATAGAACTCAGTCAGTCATGTGACTCAGGAAAGTTCAGTAACCCAGTTAATATCAGTAAATCTCAGTTAATCTCAGTACTCAGTGATATCGGAATCTTCAAAAATTCTAGTGCTCTCAGTAACTTCAGTAATCTCCTTAATTCAGCACTCTCAAAAATCTCATGAACTTAGTACTCAGAAAGATTAATATTCTTATCTAGTTATCATGTCTCAGTAGTATTTAGTTCAGAACCTCAGTAACCTCATCAGCTAGTAGAGTCAGCCTTATTCAGATAAAAAGTAGAATTCCACAGTATTCCAAGTAAAATCTCAATAACCATAGTACTCTCAGTCAATCCTCATACATCAGTATATTCCGTCAGCTACGAAACTCAGTAAACTCAGAATCAATTTAGTTTAGTTATTCAAGTTCAATCTCTTCAGATGGAGTAGAAGTTAGCAACGAGTGAACCCAAGGATGGGAACTCACCTACCAGTTTATGGTGTGATTCTTAGCAGTCATCCTTGTGTTCCAGAACTATGTAGCCATCATAGGTTGAGACATCTTAACCTGTCAGATTAGGGATGATGAGGTGGCTTAACCTGTCAGTTTAGGGTTCCCACCATTCTCCTTTCGAGTACCTTCCAGCTAAGGGTTATTCACATCTGTCTTTACCAATGGTGCGGTATTGACACCCCTTCAGTCGGGGCAGAGATTGGACCCCAATTTAGCTATATAAGTTATTGGGGTATGTCGGTTAAACAACTACCTCCCATAGTTTCAGTTACAAATTTCAGGACTGTCAGATACAACCAACTCAGATACAGTACGGAACTCAAATAGTTCCATCAGACTTAGGACTATCAGATACAGCCACCCATGTTATCAGCATCCAGTATCAGGGCTATCAGATATAGTCACTCATGTTGTTAGTTACATCAGTTGTCAAAACTCATATTATCAGCTATATCAGCTATCAGAACTCATCTGTCAGTTATATTAGATATCAGTAAACTCATGCTATTAGTACTCAGTTTCAGGACTATCCGATACAGTTAATCAGACCAGTTCTTCATAATCAGAACTGTTAGAAACAATCATTCATTTATCATTAATGCAATATCAGTCACTCAGTATCCAGTAATACAGTATCAAATCCATCACTTATTAGTGATTTACATATCAATATCAGTAAACTCAATCATCCAGTATCTCAGTATCAGTACACTCATGTTGTCAGTATTCAGACTCAGTAGTCAGTATCTCTACGAGTTTATTTATAGTTATGTATGCATGTATGTATTCTCACGTTCATATCAGTCAGTATTGTTCATGCATATAACCCTTTGCATTTAGCCTACCTCACTCGTATACTCAGTACATTCAGACGTACTGATGCATTTACGCTATGGTGCTTTCTCTGATGTTACACCATAGGTTCAGAGGAACGATCTCCAGATCAGTAGTAGACTCCAGTATCAGCAGTCAGAGTTAGACGTGAATCCTCATCCTTCGAGTACATGATGATTTTATTTCTATTTTAATTTTCAGTTTATTTCAGTAGTTGGAGTTAGTTGGGGACATGTCCCATCAACTCCTGATTCAGACAGTTAAGAGGCTTTCAGACTTTAGCATGTAAGATAGTTATTTTAGATTTATTTTGGTATTGTTATACCATTTTCAGACATTATTCTTATCAGATGTTTATTCAGTTGAACCTTATGTCCTTTCAGTGCATATTTTTTCATCATTTATGTTATATTATGCAATATACAGGTACAGATATCAGTCATGGGTTAGCTTGTGGTCCTTCGGGGTCATAACCATCGTGTAGCATTCCGATTCAGAAAATTGGGATGTTACAGATAGGTACCTCTTGGTCCATTTCACATTCCAAGACTACACAGTCCGCTGGAAGTATAAACTTTTCCACTTTAACTAGGACAACAAACAAAAGGCCCACTGTCCTTTTGATAGACTGGTTCTCCATTAAGAGTTGCATAAAGGTCAAGGTAGGGTCATTTAAACCAAGCTTCTTATAGATGATAAAGGGCATGAGGTTGATGCTTTCACCAAGGTCGCATAGGGCTTTTGCAAAGACATGTGTTCCAATGGTACAAGGAATTATGAAATCCTCGGGATCATCTTCCTTCTTTGCAATCATACTATCCACGATATTACTACAACTATGGGTGACTTCAATGGTGTCACCTTCAACAAGCTTTTTTTTCGACATCAATTTCTTCATTTGCTTAGCATATCCTGGGATCTCTTGGACTGCCTCAAGCAATGTGATATTTATCGATAGATTGCTAAACTTGGCCATGAATATTCTTAGCTTTTCACCCTCCTCTTTTCTTTGCAATCATTGAGGGAATGGGGGATGAACTTGGATTGTAGTCCCTGTTTTACTTTGTGGCTTTTCAACCTCAACCATTTCTTTGTCATCTTTCTCATCTTCTTCTTCTTGATTTTTAGGTAACACCTTCTTTGTCTTAGCCTTAGGTATATTCCCACTCAAGTCATCTTTCAAGTGCTCTTCAAGTGTTGACAATTGCTTGGACTTGAGTTCCATTCTTTGGATTAGCAATCATGTCACTAGGGAGACCTTCTCTAGGCTTAGCATTTAGTTGCATGGAGATTTTCCCAATTTGGGTCTCTAATTGCTTGATGGAGGTAGAGTGGGCCACCACAGTTTGAGAGAGTTAAGAAAAGTCACCTTTTAATTAACATACCATCTTGTCCATACCTTCTTCCCTATTCAAAATTTAGGCCAAAACACCCTTGATCTTGAACTTTTTGAGGTCAATGGAGCTTGACCCTTTGTTCATAGCTCGATCAGGGGGGTACATAGTGGTCATAATTACTCTCTCTATCTCTTCAATCCTGATGACGCTCATGATTTATCCAACCTTGATTCCTATCTTGCCTTTAACAGGCCGGGCGGGAACCCCCTAAATAGTTTTCTAAATACTTGATCTCCTTATCCAACTTCTTGTCCTCCTCATCATTCTCATAGGCTTTAGACGTTACAGCATTTACCTCTTTCGCGGGTGGACCCATAACATACTTTGTCAAGAGTTCAAGTTGGGTCATCATTTTTGCCATTCTCTCCTCTCTTTCCTCATCCTGCTTTCTTTGTTCTTTGTCAACCACGGATGTAGAGGGGAAGCTTTTGGGTACTTTAGTATCTTAGGTATGCCAACCTCAATTTTGCTTCGTCACCTCTCCCAATAATTAAATTGTCGCATGGTAGTGCATTTTTACTAGGGAACCTCTTGTCGTGTTGTCCACCATGATTTTTAAGAGGATCAAGGGCCCTGTAGAAGATTTAGAGAAGCATCTTCTCTGGGACCTCGTGGTTTGGACATTTCGCCAATTTTCCATTGAATCTTTCTCATGCTTCAAACAATGGTTCCCCGCTTAATTGCCAAAAATATATGATCTCATCCCGCATTTAGAGTATTTTGGATGGTGGGAAGTATCGAACAAGAAAGCCTATGGTAAGCTCATCCCAAGTAGTGATTGAACCGGGTGGGAGTGAATGGAGACACCACACCGCCTCGCCCATTAAAAAGAATCGGAAAAAGAAAAGATGAATGGACTATTGAGTGATGTGTGTGATATTAAAAGGTCCACACACCTCCACAAAATTCTTCAAGTGAACATTAGGATCCTGATATACTTGACCACCATATATCCCCATCATTTGTAACATGTGTAACATAACATTAGTTACATGGGAAACTTCTCCCCATTAGTTTGTGGGATACGAATTGCACTCATTTGGCCCGCATCATTGAGTTGTCCATCATCATCAAGAGAAATATCAAAGGGAACCATGTAACTAGCATTGTGACTCATTGTTGTGTTAAAACTATGATCACCTACAAAAATAAAAAATAACAAGGAAAGTAAATCATACCACCCCGGGTATACCCAAGTAAGAATCACCGGGTATACCCAAGTATAAATCACAACGCACAAGTGAAATCTATATTCCACTCCCCAGTAATGACGCCATTGTGATAACGCTTAACATACTCCTATGTTTAAGGTGTAAGGAGGTCGTTGTCACTATCCCAACTTGCATTAGGGTCGAATCCACAAGGAGTGAAATGCAAATTTCAAGTCCTATGGGTGCTCTAATTACTAAAAGGATACCCCAAAGGCAAGCATACCCAACATGTAATAAAAGTGGGGAGATTTGGTTTGTATCAACTTTTGAGTTATAACAAGCTATAATGAAACTTTAGTTTTAAAAATCAAGTTTGGGGAGAATCTTGGGATTATGTCTTCCTAAAGGTATAAAGTGTGTAGGTTAGAGATGGTTTATCATGATATCTAGTTGTTGAGTGGGATATAAGCTAGGTTGAAAGTCCTTACGGGTAGTTTTTCAACTAAACCTCAAAGATTTCACCCATTGGCTATTTCGAGCACCTAACAAGTGTGACATTCATAGTCACCCAATACCTCAATCGGGCATCTTTATTTCTAGGAAGATGACAATGAAATGACTTACACCCCAGTTACATTTATTTCTAAGATTATAAATGGTAGTAAACCACATACTTAATTGTCCACCATTGCCTTGTCCCCCTATAGCCCTTTTTCAAGGATGCCATGGGTTCCCATGGGTTCACCTTCATTACTCTTTCAAGGGTGATAAAGGTTTTCTAGAGTTTAGGGTTTTCACCCATCAAACCCATTTGTATGTTTGGGGTTTTCACCCATAAAATTCCAACTGTTTAACTCAAACAATGGTGAAATCCATATTCAATAACTAGAAATCATCTAAGCACATCAACACCCATACATAAATACTCTTTAGTTTAACATAATCCAGAGACTAAACTGCTTAGCTATTCATGAAGAAAGTAGAGAAAGATATGCCATAAGGATTATCCAAAGCATCCATTTTTCAAAAAACACTAAGAATTCAAGTCTCCAAAATTAGTTACAATCTTGTCAAATTAGGGTTCTTGTTTTAAACTCAAAAATATCTATGAGGTAAGAAATACCCAATGAAGAAAGGGTTCTTTTCCTATATAAGGTTTGGGATTCGTCCAAGTGAAATTGCAAAACTGCCCTGGGCAATATTCCCGCTTAGTCGTGATCACATGAGGTTGTCCGTGGCCACGGTCAATACGATCAAGGTATGGTTCTTCGATCGCGTTTTATTGACCATCTTCACTGACCTTGACCATTGTCTTTGGCCTATGATCACAGTAACTGGGGCTGATGACTGCTCCAGGCCTTCAGCTATTCTTCTTTGCTTCCATTTGATCTCTTTTAGCTTCAATCTATATCTTTTTATCTCACCAACTCTATGCCTGCAAAATGTGGATATTAGTGCATTAAATCATGATTACGTCTCATTTATTTATACAAAACTTTTTAGTGTACACGAAAGTTTAGTGCAAATGAGAGGTAAAATCACCACTCATCAGCATGTTTGGATCACAAAACTAGTGGGTTACCGCGATAAGCCCACAGCATGGCATTAGTCTCGAACTTATGATTACTGTATCATGGTGAGGGAATTCAACGACTGTAATTAGATCACATTGCAGGAACATTGTTGCGTCTGGTTTTTGATTCAAATGGTTGAGGGCTAATTGGGTGTTTTTCCCCTCAACTCAATCGTTCATAACACGACTTAGGCATCAGTTAGGGCATAATTTTGCCCTTCTCCAATTTTCCTCTCCAGAAAACCCTCTCCAACCCTCAGGAATAAGAATTCAATTCCTTTCTCGCCAAGAAATCAATAATTCAAGCTCCCTAAGTTCAATAACCTTTAAGAAAGAATTAAGAATAGAATTTTTCCTTTCAAGTTAAAGCTTGAGGTAAGTGGGGTGTTCATCCATGATCCCTTTCACCCATGGAGCCCAAAAACCCTCTTTTCAATTAAAGAACAGATTTTTCTATCATTAATGTATTTTATATTGCTTAAGATGGATTTAATTCTTGTTTTCATTGTAAGTTAAATGCAATTTAGTCCATCTATGATCCCTTGAAACATTAGAATTACTTATTCTATGAATTTCAATTTCTCATGTCTTAGCCAAGTGAACTTCTTCTTGTTGAATTCTCATGTTTAAAATACCCCCACGTACAAGTTCATGCATCCCACATGTTTGAAGAAATGCTTATGTTTTTTAATTAAACCATGATTCAATATTACAGTTTAAGTTTAAATGTCATGTTTTAATGATCACTCAGTGCTAGTGGGTTATGAATACCCGATACCTACGTGTCTTACATGATTTTTAGAGTTTCAAGTATGATTAAGTTAAACCATGAATATCCTTTCTTATTCAGTTATTATGATTAAGATGAGCACTATCAGAAACAATATTCTGTTAAACTTAATCAAGTTCAGTACCAGAGTTAGTTCAATTGGGAGTAGGATTTAGCACCGAGCGAACCTAGGGATGGGGGTCACCCGTCAGTTAGGACTAGGTCCTTATTAGCAGACACTATGTTCTAGAACTATGTAGCCGTCGTAGGATTATAAGATGTCACCCGCCAGTATAGGACTGACACTCTCTTAGGGATTACCCACCAGTTAGGACTGACTCCCTAGTCCTACGGGACATCAGCCTTGTGGAATCCACATCTTAAGTCAGCATTGGTACCCATGGCATGGTACTAACACCCTTCCAACTGGCGTTACGGTTTGGACCCTAATTAGCTCAGATTGGGGTATGTCAGCTTCATGATACCTCCCACTATCTCAGTACAATATTCAATCTATATTCAGTTCAGGTTTGCTTGACCAAAGCATACAGATTTATAGTAATTCAATTATACAGATTTCAGTCTTTCAGTTTACATATTATTTCAGAAATATGTATATGCTTAGTCTTACTTTCTCAGATATTACATCTTTCATGCATTCATGCTTTGTTATTTCATGTTGTTCAATTAGTCCTTATATCATGTACACTGTACCTCGTGCATTTCAGCCAGACAACATCTCATATACCAGTACATTCAAAGTGTTGATCGCATACTTTTTTTGTGTTATTTTGTCTTATAACATAGCTTTGGACGCTCAATTTCTCGACCTCTCCTAGAAAGCTCAGCATACCTAGTAGCAGTACTGGTGAGTCCTTATCCATCTAGTACAGAATTTCTTAGTCCAATTATTTCAGTAGTTCTTTATATTCAGTCAGATAGAGTTAGTTGGGGACTTGTCCCATCAACTCCTCAGGAAGTTAAAGGCTTGTCAGACGAATAGTTAGACAGTCAGTTAGTTAAATTCAGTTTTTATAAGTTATCTAAGACACAACAGTATTACATATTTTACTATTTCAGTTTTTAGTAGTTTATAAGCTTATCTTCCGCATATGCTATATCAGTGCCATTTTATTCAGTGCTCACAACAGGTACCAGCTCATGGGTTATCTTGTGGTCACTTTTGACTGTAAGCACCGTTGTTACGGCTAGGGGTAGCCTCGGAGCATGATAGGAAAAGCACTCAATAGGAATAAAGTAGGATCGATAACTCTAAAATGATCGACCTAAGGCTCGTTGAAGAGTCCTATAGTACAATCTCTAGATGGGGTAGATTCTTATACCCGGCATCTACCTCAAGCCTAGCCACGACTCACAACTTGCCCTCTAGACTGGGCTCTCTCCTCAGATGAAGACTTTACATCGCTAACCTCAGGAGTTCCAGTCTTCACTTTCTATGAAAAAAAGATTGAAATATGACTTAGAACACATGGTATGAAAGATCTGTATGATATAAAACAAGATAAGGAGAGTTTCCTAAAGATATCTTATAGCCTCTCTATTAGACACCCCCTTCTAATACTATTGAGACTAATGAAACCTTAATGCTCTGATAGTAATTTGTCATGACCCAAGAACTAAAGGTCATGATGGCACTTGTCGCAGCAAGTCTTGAAAAGTAAGCTTGCCATCCAAAGTGATATAAAATAAAAAATAAAACCAAAATCCAAGGAAAAACTCCTCGAAAAGAGTCAAATCACACATATATAGTAAAAGCGGAAAGTACATAACAAAAAATACTATAAGAATACCCCCAAAATTTGGTATCACAGTATAAGAACCAACTAATACAACTCAAATTAAGAACATACATAGGATATCCAAACAGGAACAACTCTATCTCTCAATACAAATAGGACATAGTCTAGATAGGGAAAAGGTAGAAGTCAACTACGGATGCATAAATCAACCGCTACCTCAATTATACTCCAAGTACCGCCTGAATCATCTATCATGTGATGCACTCGTACCTAGATCTACCCCAAAAGGGTGTAGCAGGGGTAAGTACAGTCCATTTGTACTCAGTAGGTATCATTGGCCGACTAAGCAAAGTACAAAATAAATCAAATAAAATACACACTATGGTCATGTCCTTAATAAAAAAATATCCCAAACAGTAGCCCACAACATCTCCACTAATAGATCTTCAATATTTGCATATACCATATACAACTACGAGAAAGAAGCACAAGTATAAATATATCATAAATACAAGGATGAAAAAGTAGTACACATAAGCAAATATCATATCAAAATACAACACTGAATGAATACAATAAATATATGAAATGCAATGAAAATGACAATGATGATGACACGACCCAAACAAGGGACTAGTCGTGTCGAGCATCACAAGTCCATTTGAGACCAGAGACCAACCCCTATACCCAATCCAACCAACCAATATACAACCCATGTCGAATGAATTTCGAACATATAACAAGATAGAGTATTTAGAATTCAACGACTTTGGGGTAAGTCTAAAGTCGAGAACAACCGAATCAAGTCATACCGTCCAAACCTAACAAAATAAACCATATTATACCCAAATCCTCAATTGACCGTACAAAGCCTATAAACCATATCAAAGAATATCTAGTCGAGACATGCCCCAGACCATATCCAAAAACCAATGTCAAAGGAATAGTAAAGACATAAGAAGAACCTTACTATGAAATGGGCCTTCCTATGAATTGAAGCTCACCACTTCATTCTGACTGAAGCTATCCCCAAATCACTAAGTCACTGAGCAGGATGTGTGATAGTATGGTCAGTTCCTGCATCGCGTCGGCATACAACACCCGAAGGTGATTTAGTGGTTGAGCACTAGCATCTACTCAGGACTAAGGATAAAATACTGCCATTATTCAAAATCAAAGTAAATAACCATATGTAATCAGATACATACCTATTACATATCATGCTTGGAAAGGAAACCATATTTAGCATGCATTTAAAATCTTTAACCTAGGTTGTGTAGCTTTATCATCATAATCCACCCATTGGTTATATGGGTCAAGTGTTACCCCCTAAACAGGCCCCAGTGCATGTAGCCACATGAATTGGAGATACCATAGTTGGTCAGGGATTCCCTTGTACTCTTCGCCCTTTATGATACATATGTATGTGTATATACTTGGAGGATTCCCTTGTATTCCACAAGTACTTGGTAATCAAGATCGATCCTCATGTTAGCAAACATGAGTTTCCATTGTCAACCTTTTAGACTCACACTTTCACGGATACCTATCACAACCCCTATTATTACCCAATTAAGACCTTTAGCACATAACCAAACCACAAATTCCAGGAGTCAGTTATTAAGGCATTATAAAATGGTGGTGCCATACCAACTATAGCTTGCAAGAAATGTCATTAGCCAACACTTAGGGGATTCCCATGTACCTCATAGTATTTCCAAACAATCAAAAACATGGCCACCAAGGCCTTTCCAAATCATTTAATTCAATCAAACCAATTTAGGTTCTATTACCATACTATGCAATGCAAGGTTTTAAATAAAAGTCAAACTATGTGTCAAAAACTTTCTCATTAGCATTTTAACAAATGTGTCGAGGGCATATAGTTTCCAAAACCAAAACCAAAAACCAATTAACCATTCTCAAGCAACCACATGTTCAAACAAACATTATAACATCAAAAACCATAAATAGAACATGGGAAAATATTATCCAACCATTAGTAAACAAAACCCCCCAACATATATTTCAAAACCAACACAATATCACAATTATGCCATGAAAACCTTTAAGTAAAACATGATTTTAGTTTGAGTTAACAATGAGGGAGAAGTAATATGCCTGAGTTACAAATATTCACACAGAGATTTTGATCCTTAAGACTCTAGATTACCACCTTGAAGAAACCCTAGCCCAATATTCTTAAGAGGTTGTGAGAGAGAGCTTAGAGAGTGATTTTAATCTTCTAAAGTGTTCAAAGGATGACCACTTAGGGTTATAAGACATGGGGTCTTAAGGGGGTGGGTAGGAATTGTCCAAAATGCACTCAGTTTAAAAGTCATAGAAGACTGCAAGAGGGTACGGTTGAACCCCACACCATACGAGTGGTACCTTCCACTCGTACCTTGATCAAAAAGTTCGACACCATATTCTACGCAATATACGACTCCCTCACCTAACTTGTTCCATCACCATACAACTAGTACCCTTCAAGTCATACCCTAAGTAGAAACATCTAGGCTAGACACTGGACAACATACAGTTAGGACCCTACTTATAGTATCATGTGCATACGACTTATATGATGTCTTCTCATACCAAGAACAAAACTTGGCCAATATGACACTGAACAACATACGACTAGGGTCCTAGGCCCATACCTACCCCATACAAGTCATGGTTTGAGTCGTATGATGATCAGAAGGTTCAAGACTCAGGAAACTTTCAAGGGCCAAAATCGAGATTGTTGTACAACCTCCGCATACAACTACTGTGGTAGGATCCGCAGGGGGTTTGTCAACCTACAGACAATACAATATCCACTACCTATATCCATGACTCCTCGCTGGTGCATTCCTTAAGAGAGAGTCTATAATGATGTCACGCGCTAGTGTTTCCAGTATTTCCTCATTAGTACCAATGTTTCACAAGTGTATATAATATAAGAATGAAATAGTCACAACCAACAAGAATGAAAGATCCCAATAATTAACCAAAAGGACAACCATGTGAGACAAATCCACTCAATATACATAACAACCTATGAAACCAACATAATCATATACCAATAGAATGAATTATGCAACAATAAGTCATTGATACCACATAGATTGCAACTTAGGTTTTTCACTAGATAAATACCACTAAATATATATACATAAAGGCCAACAACATCATATAAGACCTTACACGATCAAACATAGCACGTTGTGTCTCAAAACTACTAATTCACAACAATATTGTCCCCCACACAGGAACAACCCAATGATGTAGTCATTTTCATGATTTGGTTACCACGCCCTTAGCATGCTTTTTATATCCACATTAACTACCCAACTCAGTCTGAAAGAAGTTAAGCCATAACCTATCTCGAAGGAAGAAACCTACCTAAAAAAGACTTTAATATCGAGATATCACCTAACGAAAAGACCTAGAATAAACTAAAATATATAAATATAGAATTTAAGTGTTAAAAGTAAGCCAACCATACTCATATTATGCATTTTTAAATTGGGGTCATGATGGCACTTATTGCGATAAGTCTTGAAAAGAAAGCCTATAACCCAAACTGATATTAAATGAAAGATAAAACCAAATCCAAGAAAAGACTCATGGAAAGAAGTCGAATCATACATATATAGTAAAAGCAGAAAGTACATAACTAAAAGTACTATAAGAATACCCCAAAATTTGGTGTAATAGTATAAGAACTAACTAATACAACTCAAAGTAAGAGCAAACATAGGATATCCAAAAAGGATCAACACAATCTCTCAATAAAAATAAGACATAGTCTAGATAGGGAAAAGGTAGAAGTCGACTATGAATGCATAAATCAACCGCTACCTCGATTAGACTCCAAGTACCGCCTAAATCAACTATAGTGTGATGCACTCGTACATGGATCTACAACGAAAGGGTAGTAGGAGTGAGTATAGTCCACTTGTACTCAATAGGTATTATAGGCCGACTAAACAAAGTAGAAAATAAAGGATATAAAATACACACTATGGGAACATCACCTAATAAAAAAAGTCCCAAACGGTAACCCACACCATCTCTACTAATAGCTCTACAATATTCACATATACAATATACAAATACGAGAAAGAGGCACAAGTATACATATATCATACATACAAGTACGACGAAGTAGTACAAAAAGACAAATATCATATCAATATAAAAATACAACACAGAATAAACACAATAAATATATGAAATGCAATGAAAATGATAGTGATGATGGTTTTTGAGGTTGTCACATACCTTTTGTATAAACCTACTAAGCTATGATCCTGATGTAGGACCTAAGAGGGGTTCGTCAACCCATATACAATACAATATCTAATAACTATATCAATGACTCCATTCTGGCACATCCCTCGGCAAAGAGTATAATGATGTCACATGCTAGTGTTTCTAGTATTTCCTCAGTGGTACCAATGTTTCACAAGTGTATATAATATGAGGATACAATGTTCACAATAAACCAGAAAGAAAGATCCTAATAATCAACCAAACGGCCAACCATAATAGACAAATCCACTCAATATGCACAATAACCCATGAAACCAACATAATCAAATACAAATAGAGTAAATTATTCAACTATAAGCCATTGATACCATATAAATTGCAACTCAGGATTTTTATCAGATAAATACCACTAAATATAAATATACATAAAGGCCCAATAACATCAAATAAGACCTCACATGGTCACACATAGGACGTAATGTCTCAAAACCACTAATTCACAACAATATAAGCCCTCACATGGGCACGAGACAATGATATAGTCATTTTCATAATTTGGTTCCCACACCCTTAATATGAATTTTATATTCATATTAACTACCCAACCCTGTTTGAAGGATGTTAATCCATAACTTACCTCTAATGATGAAACTTGCATGAACAAACCTTTAATATCAAGATTTTACCTCACGAATAAACCTAAATAAATTAAAAAAATAAATACAAAATCTACGCATCAAAAAAATACCAATGATACCCATATTATCCATTTTCAAATTGGGATCAAATGGATCTCCTAAATGAGTTTTTGAAAAAGATGGGCAAAACTAAAATTTTAGTCAAAAATATGTTTCCTGTGATTAACGGAACTTATAGAAGAAAACCCAAGTAAAAATGGGTTGAAATTCGGGTTTGAACTGAAGAAATACTGCATTGGACCTTACGATCCAAAATCTCCAAATTTCTCCATTAAATCTAAGTTTAACAAGATTTAGATGATAAAATCAAACAAAAGTAGTTGAAATAGGAGTTTAGAGCTTACCCTAGATTGAAAATGAAGTATCACCTGAAAACCCTAAAACTCAATGATCCAAGTCTCAAAAATAAAGAAGAAAATGAGAAAAAAATTTGATATGCCCAGTTGCCAGGTGCCGCTAAAGAGGACAAATGGCCGTTATAGTGATCACTGCTTAAGCGGTCAAGTACGGCTTTAACAGTACCCACTTAGCATGCAAGTCCACGAAAGCGGACAAGGGTCCTCCGCTAAAGCAAGATAGGGCTGCTAAAATGCCCTTTCCAAGCTGGTAGCTAGCCGCTAAAGCGACCAAAGTGGCATTAGCGGCTGCACCAACTGATTGGTGCACCAGTTGTGGAGACATGGAATTCTCCAAGTCTCCGCAAACTCCTCGAGATTCATCCAAAATCCTGAGAACACAAATGAACTATGCCGCCCAATAAAATTCTACAATATGGACTCAATTGCGACACTGGATTTTCAAAAAAAGCATTGTTTTAACAAAATTGACCCCCGAGATTTATTTTTACAACTTTTCGAATGGAAGGTCATAATGAGATACAAAAGCCATAAAACTACACCAACCATGTTACCAACCTAAAGTTGATGTTTTAGATCTGCTTATGCAGTTTGTTTTGCCATTAGGGGCACTGATCAAAATATGTTGACCAAAGTCAACTAATAAAACTTGAGCACCATCAAGACCACAATCTCATACAAATCACACCAAAATACAATGGGAACCATGCTAATTATCCCCACATACCAGAAACACCATAATGAAATCATGGGTAGGGGTAACATGGTCAAATCATAAAAAAATATTTCACGCAAATCATGAAAAAAATAAGGTCATATTCAACCATATTTTTCTTTCCCAGATGATACAGAATTGTAAAGTGATATTCCTTAAATAACTTAAGCCAACGACACTACCTCATATTAAGATCTCATTGGGTAAATAAATACTAAAGTTTATGATGATTTGATAAAATCTCACAACAGACTCCATACAAGTAATACCTCCACAACTTAAAGGCAAAAACAATTGAGCACAACTCTAAATAATGGGTAGGGTAATTCCTATCATAGGGCTTCAACTGACGAGAAGAATAAACAATCATCTTATTATTCTGCATATACGACACCTAATCTAACCCCAGAAACATCATAAAAGATGGTAAAATCCATTCCCTCCAAGGCAAAGTCAAGATAGGAGCTGAAGTCAACAAATCCATGAGTTTTTTAAAGCATACCTCACAATCATCCGACAACTAAAAAAATCTTTTTTTGAGTCAACTTGGTATATAGAGCTACAAAATATTAAAAACCATCAACAAAGTGCTGATAGTAGCCTGCTAGACCAATAAAACTCTAAATCTTAGTAGGAGAAGTAGGCCTAGACCAATCATAAAATGTTGCAATCTTGGCCAGATCAACCATAATATCATCCTTGGTCACCACATGACCTATGAAATAAATAGACTCCAACCAAAACTCACACATAGAGAACAAAGCATACAACTTTTGATCCCTCAATATTTGAAGTACAATCTGTAAATGCTCCTCATAATTGGCCTCACTCTTATAATAAACCAAGATAGCACCTATAATTACAATGACTAAAGAGTCAAGATATGATTAAAAACTAAGTTTATCAACTCCATAAATGCAGTTGGGGCATTGGTCAACCTAAAGGAAATGACCAAGAACTCATAATGATTGTACTAAGTTTTAAAAATTATCTTTGGGATATTCAAAGCTCTAATGCTCAACTAGTGATACCCGGACCTCAAATCAATCTTAGAAAACACTATGGCACCCTGAAGATGATCGAACAAATTATTAATATGAGGAATAGGATACTTGTTCTTAATCTTCACCTAGTTCAATTGTCAATAATCTATACACATATGCATAAGCCCATCCTTTTTATTTACAGACAAGACAGGCACTCCCTAAGGTGATATACTAGGTCGGATAAATTTCTTAGCCAACAACTCCTGCAACTAATGCTTCAATTCCTTCAACTCTACTGGGGCTATCCTATAGAGAGGAATAGAAATAGGCTTAATGCATCTCTCAACATTAATAGAAAATTCAATCTCAATCTAGAGACATACCCAAAAAATCCATTGGTAAAACATCCATGAACTCACATACAATACAAACATAATCAAAGGAAGGAGGGGAAGAAACACTAGTATCATAAATATGTGGCAAATAAGACAAGCATCTACTTTTAACCAAATAATGAGCCTGAAGGAAAGATATAACTATCTTGGTACGTGAATGAAGCACGCCCTTCTAGGCTATCCTTGGAACACTCAATGAAACTAAATTCATGGTCTTAGCATAATAATCAAGTATAATGTGATAATGAGCCAACAAATCCATACCAATGATAACATTAAAATCTACCACATCTGATATGATCAAATCTACCCAAGTCTCACGCCCAGAAAAGGTCACAATACAAGATCAGTACACCAAATCCACCACTAAAAAATCTTCTATGAGGGTAGAAACACGGATAGGCATAGCAAAAGGTTCAATAGAAAAGTAAAACACCCAAATTAAAGTATCCAAACATATAGGAGAAAGTTGATCTTTGATCAAATAACACAAATGCAGTGTTACAAAAAATGGGGATGATACTCATGATGATGTCATAGAAAGCCTATGCCTCTGGTTTGGCAGGTATAGAATAGTACTATCCACGACCACCACCTGAATGGGTCATCCCACAACTACCTCCATTTGCCCCACTACCCCTACCTCATACACATCTATTACAACTTCTACCTCTCATAACTGAGATATAAGTAGCATGAATAACACGGTAGGGATAGTCCTTGGACAAATACCTAACCTCATCACACACACAACAACCTCTTTGAGCCAACTCAATAAGAGAAGGTATGGCTGACTAGGAGGACCACCTAACGATGCTAAAATAGAAGACCCATAACCTGAACCTTAAAATATTATCTGTACTAGTCTTCCATGATACCCACATAAATCTCTAGAATCTTTACCTTGAGTAGTGTGACCTCTAAACTCCTCTTGATGGCTCACCCTCTTGGTGCCTCTATAGAACCCTTAAGGAATAAACTCATTGATCCTTGCATGATACAATATACTCCAAATTAATGCTCCATACACTACCATCTGAGTTGTAGCTAACTAAAGAGAAAAATACAATCCCTCAATAAACTTCTAAATCATCTCAAACTCGGTGACAATATTGGCATAAGAATATCTAGACAAGGCATGGAAACGTGCCTCATATTCTTTAACAATCATAGAGCCCTTCTCTAAGTGATCAGACTTATCTCTCATCATATCCCTTAGAGTATAAGGACAAAACTCTCTAAGAAGTCCACAGTAAACTAATCCTATGTCATCTCTAGAGAATCAAGAGGTCTGCAACTAAAGAGTGACCTCCACCAATCTTTAATTATATCTCCCAAATGCTAAGTAGTATAAGCAACATCATACAGTTTAAGAGATTAAAGGTTATACAACTTCTCTCTACAAACAATCAAGATTTCATAAGCATTCTCACCTACTACACCACTGAACCTAGGAGGACCCAAATGAGTGAATCTCTCAAACCTCTTCTGATCCTCAAAAGACATAAACTCATAATACTAGGAGGCATTGTAAATTTGGCTGTCTAAGATCCCATTTGAGAAGGTAACATAAACTAAGGATGAACTCTTAACCTCAAAATACCATACTCAAATACAGGTGCTGAAGGAGGAACAACATTCAAAATCTATGGAGTACCATAAGCTGGTGTCGATACCACTGGAAAATCCACACTCGAGAGAAGAGGAATACCATAAGTAAACTCTTGCACAGATGGAGGTACAATACTCAAAGATGGAGGAACACCAAGTGCACTCAAAGAAGCACCCTCTAAATATGTCAGTAGACGAATCAACAACCCCATAATACTGGGGTAGAAAAACTTTGTGAGATCGGAGTAGGACTAACTTCAGCATGCTCGACTTGAAGATCAAGGGAGAGTTCCCTAGTTCTATCTTTAGATAGGGAATATCCTTATGCTCTTCCTCTACCTAAAGCCTAACCATGACTTGCAACTCACTATCTAGACTAGGCTCTCTCCTTGGATAATAGCTTGACATCTCTAACCTAATAAGATCTACTCATCACCATCTGCATAGAAAAGAGTGAAATATGACTTAGAACACAAAGTATGAAAGATCTACAAGATATAAAATAAGAAAAGAGGAGTTTCCTAAGTATATTTTGTAGCCTCTCAAAGATATATACGTACGTCAACATACCAATCCATGAGACTCCATTAAATTCCCCATTCTTACACTATTGATACCAATGAAACATAGTTGCTCCTATACAAATTTATCATGACCTAAAAAACAAAGGTCATAATGGCACTTTCTGCGACAAGCCTTGACAAGTAAGCCTATCACCCAAACTAATATAAAATGAAAGATAAAACTAAAATCCAAGGCAAGACTCCTAGAACAGAGTCAAACCACACATATATAGTAAAATTGGAAAGTATATAACTGAAAATACCATAAGAATACCCCAAAATCTTGTGTCACAGTATAAGAACCAATTAATATAACTCAAAGTAAAAATATACATAGGATATCCAAAAAAGAACAACTTTGACTCTAAATACAAGTAGGATATAGTCTAGATAGGAAAAAGGTAGACGTTAACTCCGGATGCATAAATCAACCACTGCCTCGATTAAACTTTAAGTACCACCTAAACCAACTACTGTGTGATGCACTTGTACCTAGATTTGTACTCAAAAGGCACAGTAGGGGTGAGTATAGTCTACTTGAACTCAGTAGGTATAATAGGCCAAATAACCAAGGTAGAAAATAAAATATATAAAATACACACTATGGGACGTCACCTATAATCAGAAAATGTCACAAATAGTAGCCCATACCGTCTCCACTAGAAACCCTCTAATATTCAAATATACCAAACAAAAATACGATAAACAAGAATAAGTACATAAATATTACACATATAGGTATGAAAAAGCAGTACACATAGATAGATATCACATCAAGATGATAATACAACACCAAATAAACACAATAAATATATGTAATACAATAAAAATAATGATGATGATGATGATGCCCACGGTTGTCGCACAACCTCTATATACACCTATCAAACTATGCTTCAGAGGTAGGACCCATGTGAGTTTCATTAACCCATATACAATATCCAATACTAATATCCATGACTCATTTTCAGCATATCCCTCGGTAGAGAGTATATAATGATGTCACTTGCTAGTGTTCCTAGTATTTCTTCAATGTTACCAATGTTTCACAAGTTCATATAATATGTTGATGCAATACTTTCAACAAACCAAAATGAAACATTCCAATAATTAAACAAAATGAAAACCATGTGAGCCAAATCCACTCAATATGCACAACAACATATGAAGCCAACATAATCATATGCTAATAGAGTGAATTATACAACAATACACCATTGATACCATATAGATTGCAACTTAGGCTTTTTACTGGACAAATATCATGAAATATAAATACATAAAGATCAACAACATCATATAAGACTCCACACGGTCATACATGGCCTATAGTGTCTCAAAATCATTAATTCATAACAATATAGGCCACTAAACGGCCACGACACAACAATATAGTAATTTTCATTATTTGGTTCACATACCCATAACATGATTTTTATATCCATATTTACTACCTAGCCTTTTCTGAAGGAAGTTAAGCCATAACCTACCTCAAAAGCTATAACCTACATGAGTAAGTCATAAATATCAAACTTTTACCTCACGAATGGACACAAAATCAACTATAACACACAAATACAGAATCTACAAATTAAAATAAAGTCCTTGATACCCATATTGTCCACTTTTGAATATTTTTAAAAAAGAAGGGTAAAACTAGAATTTTAGTCCAAAACTATATTTCCAATGATTAAAGGATCTTTTCAAAGAAAACCCAACTGAAAAATAGGTTGAAATTGAGGTTCATAAATTGAAGAAATACTAATTTGGGTCTTCCAGGTCAAAATTCCCAAATTTCACCTTTAAATTAAGTGTAAAAAAAATTAGATGAAAAATCAAAGGAAAATAGTTGAAAAAGGAGTTGGAAGCTTACCCAAGCTTGGAAATGGTATAATGTAATGCCCCAAGTCTGTACCCCGGACGCTACAGGGTGCTCATAATCTTGAAGGACCACAAACTAACCCATTAATAGTACCTGCTATAATAACTGAATAATAATATGGTATATATGTGAAAACTAGGCAAAAAATTGGCCATAAGGTTCAATACTATAAATAATACTGGATAGGGTATCACAATACCAAAACTAAACATCAATACTAAAAACTGAACAAATGTCTAAAAATACTCTAGTCTGGAAAGCCTCTAAACTATCTGAACTGTGGAGTTGATGGGAAAAGTCCCCAACTAACTCCGACTACTAAAAATAATACTGAAATACCAAAAACAACCATTTCCTCAAACTAACTTACCACTATGCTGACTACTAAAAATCTAAACTGTTAAGGGTGCTCTAGATCCCTGCATATGAACCTATGATATAAGACATCATAGCACAAAATAAAAGCATGTGTCAATAGTTTGAATGTACTGGTATGCTCAGTGAGGTAGGCTGAAATGCAGGGGTTCATATACATAAACAATACTAACTGAATAACATGAGTATGACTGAATAAAAGTACATGCATGAATACGTATACTGTAACTGAGATCATGATAGTACTGAATACTGAATACTGAATATGAATACTGATTAACTGATGTCTGAGTTTACTGATATTATATTACTGATAACTGAATGACTATATTTGACAACCCTAATTTTGTGGAACTATACTGAGTTTCGTACTGAACTAAGTGATTATATCTGATAGTCCTAAATCTGTAGAACTGAACTGAGTTCTATTCTGAGACTAAGACTAAAACTGAGATTGTGGAAGGTAATCATCTAACCAACATGACCCTCTCTAATATGATTGGGATTCAACCTGTAACCCCAGTTGGAAGGGTGTCAATATTGTGCCACAAGTAGAGACAAGCGGTGAGTTAACCCTCTCTGATAGGAAGCTCTTCCGGCAATCCCTCACTGGTAGGAAAACTCAAATAAGATGTATCAACCCTCGTAGTATCTAGTAGGAAGATATCTCAACCTATGCTGGCTATGTAGTTCTATAATGTAGGGATTGCTACTAAGGGTCAAATCCTCTATTGACAGGAATGCCCTTATCCCTGGGTTCGCTAGATGCTGAATCCTACTCTTAACTAAACGAATACTGAACTGATTTCTAGTCTGTACTAGACCGGACTGAATTATTACTGATATTACTATTTTACTAAACTGAACTGATTTTACTGAGTTCCATGGACTGACGGAATACTACTAAATTTTTTTAACTGACTGAGTCTACTGAGGTCTAATCTGAGTACTGTGACTGAATTATGATATTATTGAGATTTCCTTAGTTTCTGTAATTGGCTGAGTTCTACTAATCGAGTCACTACTGAGATTACTTCACAACTAACACTGTCTCTAAGTAAACAACTAAATTTTTGGGTATTAAATACCCCCAAGACTCGATACCATGAAAATAAAGCATCACATGATCTTGCTTAGCATAAGCATTCACATTGAATTCATAATGCATCTATAGAGACATCTTATTAAAATCTTGCATGGTATAACTTGCAAATAGGCTAGCATGACATGATTTATTTCCCTTATTAGTTCACATGAACAATTTATCAAGCACTTGGTGAGTATACATATGCACATAACACTAAACAACAAGTAGGCATTATAATTCAAATCCTCATTCACAATTTCAAGGGTTTTACATGGATCCTCATGATGTTAATTACATATAAATTAACCTCACATGAAACATATCATAAAAAAATATTAGAATCCCTATTAATCATTATAAACATGAACATAATCAAACCCAACATGGAATTCATGAAATCCATAAACTTGAAGTTTAAAAATAGTTCCTTGGACTCCAAGGGTTGAAGGGACCCTTTCATGAACACTTCACATACCTTAGTTAATGAATTTTTGAAAGTTAATGGTGAGTTCTTTAGTTCTTGATTTGATATTTGAACACGTAGGGTTCTTGTTCTTTGGAAATTTGTGAAAGAATGAATATAATTGCTCTCCAAAGGGTTTAATTTCATATTTTGGGGGATGAAGGGCATGGGGAAAAGACCTAATTAACCCTGAGGACGCGGCCTTTTAATGGTTGTAAACTGTGTTACCGATGCGCAGTCCAACGTACCGCATCATTAGCATCGATACAATAGCCAACGTGACGCATCGAGTCTGCATCGATTCACTAGAATTTGCACTGAAGATGGGGAAAACTATCTGAACGACGCGATGTTCGATGCGACGCATCAAGATTACATCAACACACTATTTTGGGCACTCAAACATGGTCTAAACAAGGTTCAAAAAGTCCAAAACTTGTCCAGAACCACTACTGACATTCCTGATCATGAATTAACTCAAATATCAACATTTAATGGATGTAAATGTCAAGAAATAAGATTGCCAACTTTCAAAGGCTAAAATAAAACTAAGTATGAATACTTAGCTAGAATTTTCGAAGTCTAGGACACCCTTTTAACAAGCTTAAAGTACTAAATTAAGCTAAGAATTTTGTAGGGTCTTACAATATCTCCCCCTTGGGAACATTCACTCTCGAATGAGACTGACTAAGCTGAGAATACTAGTAGACTGAACTTACTTACTGAACATGAATATCTGACTGACATTACTAACATACTAAATTTCATACAGATAATGTATATTTGATGCATGAGTTCATGACTGAGTTGATTCATGAATGCATGACTGAGATTACTGATAAGCTGATTTTCTCATACTGAACATGCATATCTGATGCATGAATACATGACTTAACTGACTCATGAACATATGACTAAATATGCAACGGTAACTGATACCATGTTTGTAGGGGAAAATCTGAGCATAAAACTGATTAAGCTTAAGGAAAAACTATTACTTAAACTAAAAAATACTGATGAACCCAAGATTATTTTTGGAGTATGCATGAATGGGAACTTGAGAACATGACTGAGACTAGAACATGATACATGAACTAAATATCTTGAACTGAATTGAGCCCCCTTGAATACCTAGCTTACTGCTGAGATTGGAACTTGAGGGTCAACTTATGAGTACCCACTACTCCAAATTAGATTCATTACGTGCAGAGAACTGGGAGTTTTAGGACATAAAAGCCCAGGGTTATAGTGAATCTCTCACTTGGGACATTATGTTCCCCGAAGAATACTGACTTGGCTGAGAAATTATGGAAAACTGGGGCGATGCACAAGGTACCTACGAACTGAATCGTGACTGAATATCTGGGGCCTGAAACTGAGACATAATACATAAACTAAGCTTAAAATACAACTACTTGGTTGGTCTATCTTAGAATAGTTACATTCATGAGACTTTGGATAGTGCGACTAGATGGAAAGATGGAAAACCACACCACACGAATTTGTCCGTCTGACTGCTAAACTGAATTACTGGATTTATGGAATAACTCATGCTGAAAACTTATTCTCAACTGGAGCTTTTCTCTGACACTCTTTTTATTGACTTGCCAGCAACTTTAGGGAGCAAGAAAAGCTTAGCATTGTTTGAATAAGACATCATAATGTGGCTAGAATTCTGTAATATGAGGCGAGGCCTACAAATCATCATCTAAGATAGAGTGACTAAGACTTATGCACTGCAACTATAAATTTTCAAGGTTAGACACATCCCTTGAATTCTCTATCAACTATACTCTCCAACATAGTACGACACTTTACTTGGGACTACTGAAAAATATTTGCATAGGCGTTGTGATCTTGGGTGTATTTATACGCCTAAGTTCCATAACTTACCCATATTTTAGCTAAGTTTAGAGAACAAAGTACCTATTTTCTTCTGTTTTTACTCTACTTTGATGTAATTGAGCTAACCTATGTGATTAGCAAATTTCAGGTGTTAATGAGGTAGATAGAGACATGATGGGACTACGGATTGCGGATGACAAATCACACAAGAGAAAATTAGCTTATTGGACCAAATGTGGCACCTAGAACTATGTCCAAGACTAATTTGTCATTTATAATTAGTTTAGGGACTTAGAAGGCAATTATGAGAGAAAAGATTACTAAAAAGACTTGATGCTGAATTTTTATAATTTTTATAAAAGGGGGAAAACACGCAACTTTATTTTCTCCACCAAGATTGTGTTTACTTTTTGGTATGACGAATATTTCTATTGTGATTCCCGTTTTATTCATGAGTAGCTAAGTTTATTAGTTAGGGTTATGGAAAACTTGTAACATATAATCTATTACTTTGAGTTTTGAATTCATTATGCATTGATTTGTTTACATCATACTCTCTTCTCTTATCTTGAATTCTCGGGGTTGCAAACATAGAGGATATGCCTTAAAACATAACTTGTTTGATAGAAAGGTTGATGTACGAAAAAGAGAGTAGTGACAAGAAAATAGGATTTCCAACCCCTATTTCATATGTTAATGCCTTAACAGGATTAACTACTTGGAGATTTTGTATTGTTTTTGTAAACACTTTTGATTCAAGAGAACTGAAGTGGATTAGTCCTTGATGATTGAGAAACACTAGGATTATGTTATTAAAAGCAATACATTTCTCTATAAGCATGATGCATGTATGAACTCATAAAGCCCATAGTTAGAAAGTATTAAAAACTACAAGGTGGACATAACCCTATCTTGCTATTTCTCTAAATTTGAATACTACTAAACATATTTCATCTTATTAAACTAAAACCATTAATTTGTGAACTGAATCAAATCCCCCTTTTTTGTTTTATGGAAATGAATGATTAAAAGTCAACTAATCTTCATACAACTTAATTAGCACCATATTCCCTGTGGAATTTGACCCCAACCTAGTTGGATTATATATTTGACAATGACCACTTACACTCTTGTAAGAGAGTTGTAATTTGGGCTTATCAAATTTTGGCGTTGTTGCCGGGGAATACGATTGTCGATTGAGTTTATGTGTGTTAATTGACTGTTAGTCAAGTTTCTTTATTTTACGTTTATTTGTTAGTTTTCTTCATTACAGGCTCATTGTTGTTTATGCCATGAACCAGAAGTTCAGGAGAACCATTATTACCCTTCAATCCTGAACCTCATCTCATTAAAAGAATGGCTAACCAATAGAAAGCTAAAAGATTAGCCGCTTTGTCTAATGCTCAATTAAATCAATAGAATGCAGATAACCCAGGTCGGGTACCTAATATAGATGAAGAGGACCTAGGAGATGATTATTTAATTGACCCAACTAATAGGAGGCGTGCAGTGGGAATAGTTGCACCTGTAAATCATAATCATCCATTCAGAGGAAGACTAGACCGCCAAGTTATGTAGTTTGATATTGACAATGATAAGGACAATTTAGATGGATCTGGAGCTACAGGGGAAATCATTCTACCACCACTAGCTCCTAGGTGAAATTCAATATCACCAGTACTATGATCCAGCTACTGAATTTGAAAGGACTCTTTGGTAGATTACCTGGTGATGATCCAAATCTCTATTTGGTGAATTTTATCAATATTTGTAAGTCGTTTGATAATCTTGGAGTGGGAGAAAATGCTATTCATTTGAGATTGTTCCCATTGTCTATGTCTGGAAAGGCAACTATGTGGTTGAATAAGCTGACTCCCGATTCTATAACAAATTGAAGGCAAATGAAAGGAGATTTCCTAGAAAGGTTTTTTCCGCCCTCCAAAATGTTACAGTTGAGGGATGAGATCAACAAATTTAGGCAATTGGCTAATGAAGCTTTTCATGAGACTTGGGCGAGGTTTAAAAAGAAGTTAACTCAATGCCCAAACCATAAGATGACTGATGAACACTTGATGGAAACATTCTATTGAGCTTTAACCTCATTTATAAAGCCAATAGTGGATAATGCTGTAGGAGGAGCTTTTATGGAGCTCACCTTTACTGAGGCTACGGACATGTTAGAAAGAATGACTAAGACAAGTAGATCTTGGCATACCAGAGATTCTATGGTAGCAAGAAATACTGGGACTAGTGTAATATTAGCATAGTAGCATAGGAAAGTAGATGAGCATGATCAAGATATGGCTCATATTAAAACCCAGATAGATCTTCTCATGAAATATTTGCTATCAGGGAATGTAGAAAAGGTAAAAGATATGGGGTCCCACAGTAAGAAATCTAAATCAAATACCGAGGAAGAGGCTAACTACTTGCATAACCAGGGGGTTTTCATATCGGTGGTCAAAGAAGACAAGGTTGGAACCATTAAGGAGATTGGAAGAATAAAAGTGACAGGAATGGACTGTATGTACCTCCTGGAAGCTGTGATAATGCTGCCACCAATTTAGGTAAAATGTCCCTGGAGTACATGATGGAGAAACTATTAAAGGGAGTTGAGGCGACCAATTCTAGGGTGACTACGATGAAGAGTGACATATCTTTCATGAGTCAACTAGTAAATTCACACTCAACTGCTATTAAACAACTGGAGCAGTAGATGAGCCAATTATCTGCAGCATTCAACCAAAGATAGAATAGGACTCTACCAAGTGATGAAGTTCAAAATTTGAGGACTGATGGATCGTGTATGGCTATTACCACTAGGAGCGGTAAGATGTTATCTAGCCCAGGATTGGGAGCATTCTCTCATACTGATATGGTTGAAATGGATTGGGAGATGGATGATGAATCTTTAGTGGTTTCTATAGAGTTGGGAGGTTCAGAAAAGAAAAGTGCGGAACTGGAGCAACCACCTAAGCTGAAGCATGTTAGTGATGTGGAGCAAGGCATAAGAAAAGAGGTAAAAGTTGCTCCAGTTAAAATTCCAAGGCCACCACCCCTATTTCCACAATGATTAAAGAAGAAAAAAATGAATGCAAGTTTAACAAATTCATGGCTATGTTGAAACAATTGTCAGTGAACGTGCCTTTAGTTGAAGCACTTGAGTAGATGCCAAGATATGCTAAATTTATGAAAAATCTTATGATGAAGAAAGGAGTGGTAAGCTACGAACCAGTGGATAATCTCCATCATTGTAGTGATATTTCTACAAGGTCACTGGTGCAGAAGAAGGTAGACCCGGGAGCATTCACCATCCCTTGTATGATTGGGTCTCTGGATTTTTCTAAGGCCTTATGTGATTTCAGATCTAGCATCAATCTGATGCCGCTAGATTTTTATAATAAGTTGGGTTTGAGAGACCCCACACCTATAAACATGAAACTTGTAATGGCGGATAGATCGGTGAAAAGTCCGGTTGGGATTCTACATGATGTACTTATAAAGGTGGCCAATTTTATATTTCCTGTCGACTTTGTTATTATTGATTACAAAATGGACTTCGAAGTACCCATAATTTTAGGGTAGGCTGTTTTTAGCAATTGGGAGAGTGTTAGTTGACATAGAGCTGAATAAGCTAAAATTTAGGCTCAACGAGAAAGAAGTTAGTTTTGAAGTATGTCAGTCCATGAAATAGCAAAAGAAGATGAGTGTCATCTCAATTGTTGATGTATTCTACGTAGATGAGCGAGATATACCACTTAAGGATAGGTCTGTTGTGGATACCATAGTTGGTTTGGTTGAACTTGCAAGAAAGGATGTGAGTGAATTCAAAGTGGTTGGACTTAGAATAAAGCATTTTCTTGAACCAACAAATAAGGTACAAATAGTATCATTGATGTATCTTGACAAAGTCTGAGTAGTCAAGATAATCGAGTTATGCCACGACGTTAAATCAAGCGGTGCATGGGAGGCAAACCATGATTATATTTTCATTTGATCATATTATACAAAAAACAAAAATAAGAGTCGAGCCACCACCGAAACTAAGGCGCTTGGTAGGAGTCAACCCACTCTTCTAATAATTTTTAATTATTTTTAATTAAGTGTAAGTGTTCGAAGCACTAAAGAGGTGATAAGTTCTAAAGTCGGTTTGAAAGTTAGCCATAATAAAGGTGGTAAGTTAGGAGTAATGGGAACATTACAGGTAAGTTAGAGTAGTCAAATGTTAAGGCTCGAGTCATGATTTTTATTAAAGTTACACGGATTTTTCTTGATACCTCGTATGGAGAATGGGGTGCATGGTGTCCAAGTTTAAGTATACTATAGGGTGTGTGATGCCCAAGTTTACATAGGCCATGGAAAAATCATCGCCTAAGACATAGCCTAAGCCCACAACCTCAAATAGGCGTTACCTTGTGCGGCGCATACCTTAACTCGAGTGGCAGGTTATGCGATGCACACCTTCATTTAGGTGATAACTTATGCGCCGCTTAAGCTACCGCAAATTCTCACTGGTCCAATTAGGCACATGGTTATGCGACGCAAACGTTAACTTAGGTGTTTGGTTGTGCAACGCACACTTATGCTTATGTGATGACTTTTGTGGCGCACACCCTTCCAATTTCAACATAAATCCATCTTTGAATTGGGTCAACCCGACCCGAATTTCATTAGTTAAATAGACTCCAACTTCAACTAAATCCCCAAATTCTCTCTTATTTTACCACAAAATCATGCTTTCGACACACTCTTTGTCCCACAAGCTTCTTCAAAACTTTCAAAACCCAAGTACATCCACTCTTTTTCTTTAATCTTTCATCTTCAAGGTAAGTTTTCTTTTTTTAATCCTTAGGTGTTGTAACTTTATGTTGTAATTTTTAATTGATTTCTTGAGGATTATGGATTAAATTCTTGCCATGGCTATGTCAAAGAGAGGTTTTGAGCTTCTTGGGAAGATAAACATCATTTTTGTAGTAGACACCATTGTTGTAGTACTTTGAGTTTTTACATGTGATTGAATTCTTCATGACTAATGTAGTTTAGTTTTGTGGCCATTATTTCACAACTTACTTGATGGAACATGGTGTTGGTTAAATCATGTGAAAGTGATGGTGTTTTGTGTATATTGATATGTTGAAGTTCTAAGGCATAACTTTGTTCAAAAATTATTTTATTGAAGTAAAATTGGTGGAATCGAAGTGAGTGAATAGTATTATGACTAATGTTGGTGCACCATATCAAAGTGTATGTCGGCGAAGTCTGAGTACCCGACAATAACACTTAATTGGATTATACTAACAAATTAAGTGTGGGTAGTGACTTCACCATCTTTATCTTAATTGTAGTTAGTTTCATTATGTGTGGATGACGTGGATGATGTGATGAATACAGGAAAAATGGCTCCGATAATGATCTCCATACAGGTGGCATAACTCCTAATGTGGATAAGAAGTACTACTAGCCATGTTTTTTATCTTGTTATTTGCACTGGGGACAGTGCTTAGCTTAAGTGTGGGGTGGCTAGTTACTTTACTACTGGTTTTGTAAGAAAATAGGACCTTCTCCTTAGTATACTTCTGTGATAAGATTAGTTATTTTGTTTATTTTGTTTTTTGTTAGATATTTGTTTGATTTAGTCATAATTAGGTTCTTTTCTCAATGATGGATAGATGATGACCATCTTAAGAGAAAATTATTCATTTACTTGCATGTAACTATTCTTGTGGATCACATGACATTATAACATAAGTATGTGATGGATCATTACATTTGAAGTACCTAGGCTCTAGTTATGACTCTTGTTTTGATTGTTGATTTTATTTGAATTCATTTAATTATTGGGTCGAGAATCTATAATGCTCCTAATTGAGTTGACCATGTGCCATGAGTGTGTAAAACAGTTGTATATTCCTTATTGCAACTGATGTTAGAACTTGCCTAGTGTGTGTGTGCAAAGCGAAATAAAGATTGTGAGTTCAGGAGATGATATAGGCATTTCTTTGATAGCCTTATTTTTTCTTTCTTTTTACCTACCCTTGTGCATTATATTAGTTAACCCCATTGAGCCTTTAGATTGTTCTTTTGTTAGCCTCATATGTAGCCTAAGTCGTTCTTTAATAGACCGTAATTTGATCCAAAAGCTCCTATGCACTTTCATGTAAAATCAAATTGAGTTAGGAGTTTGACAATAAGAGGAAAAAGGTGAAATTGATGCCCCAAAGTCTAGTTATTGGCGTGTGCAATTGATGTGGTTGGGAGTAGCAAAAATTGTTGAAAAAGCTCCAAATTTTATCCAGACATGTTACAAGGAACCTGTTTTGGCCCTGATCCTTCTTGGACATTGTGCACCTCAACTAAGGCAAAGCTCTTAAGTTGAGGGTGGCTATCATAGGGGTGCGTAACATGAAATTGGTGCAAAAAAAATTGAAAGGGTTGCATACTCCCACCATTGTGTTATTAATTGAGTTTAATAAGATAGGGTGAAAACAAAAGATTGGATAGACGAAAGTGGTGTAAATTGGTTGTTAGGAATTGGTCTTAGTCGCATAATGTAGTTTATTAAAGCATTTAGAGAAGATAGTCACTATTTCTGGCCAAAATAGTTCCTACCCATTCTTTAGCCTACATTACAACTCGTAAAAGACCTATTTGATCCTAATCTTAGCATTCTGATATTAGTCGAGCATTACACTAAGGGAAAGCATATGGTCATCAGTTGTAATTTGAGAATTCTTTGTGAGAGTGAGCGCAACTTGATTCTTGTACCCATTTTATTAGAAATTGCATGATTGTGAGTGATTATGGGTAACTTTCTTGTTGTGAGGGCACATGGTTGATGAAGGTTGGGTAATTTATATGATTTCTTTTCTTAAACGATATGCATAAATTTTCCAAGTTAATGAGTCTATTCTTGAGGGTAGGTTATCTCTAGTAATGATCCATGAATTTTCTTCTTGTTCATAATTGTTGTGTGAGCCTATTTGAGCATCTTGTTTTTCCTTCATAGGTGTTAAGACTTGTGTAGTATGCATAAATGGATAAGTTGTTCGAAGACGAACAAAGATTTAAGTGTGGGTTGGTGATCTTAGGTGTATTTATACGCCTAAGCACCATAACTTACCCATATTTTAGCTAAGTTTGGAGAACAAAGTGCCTAGTTTCTTATATTTTTACTCTACTTTGATGTAATTGAGCTAACCTATGTTATTATCATGATTTTAGGTGTTAATGAGGTAGATAGGGACATGATACTATGGATTGCGGATGAAAAATCCCACAAGAGAAAAGTAGCTTGTTGGACCAAATGTGGCACCTAGAAACTATGTCCAAGACTAATTTGTCATTTATAATTAGTTTAGGGACTTTGAAGGCAATTATGAGAGAAGAGATTACTAAAAAGACTTGATGTTGAATTTTTATGATTTTTTCATTATTTTGTATTATTTTTGCATTGAGAGTGGCAGCTTAGCAAAAGGGGGAAAACATACAACTTCATCTTCTCCACCAAGATTGTGTTTACTTTTTGGTATGATGAATATTTCTGTTGTGATTCCCGTATTATTCATGAGTAGCTAAGTTTATTAGTTAGGGTTATGGAAGTCTTGTAACATACAATCTATTACTTTGAGTTTTGAATTCATTATGCATTGATTTGTTTACATCATACTCTCTTCGCTTATCTTGAATTCTCGTGGTTGAAAACATAGAGGATATGCCTTAAAACACAACTTGTTCGATAGAAAGGTTGATGTACGAAAAAGAGAGTAGCGACAAGAAAATAGGATTTCCAACCTCTATTTCATATGTTAATGCCTTAACAAGATTAACTACTTGGAGATTTCGTATTATTTTTGTAAACACTTTTGATTCGAGAGAACTGAAGTGAATTAGTCCTTGATGGTTGAGAAACACTAGGATTATGTTATTAAAAGCAATACATTTCTCTATAAGCATGATGCATGTATGAACTCGTAAAGCCCATAGTTAAAAAGTATTAAAAAATACAAGGTGGACATAACCCTAGATTGCTATTTATCTTAATTTGAATACTACTACACATATTTCTTCTTGTTAAACTGAAACCATTAATTTGTGAACTGAATCAAATCCCTTTTTTTTGTTTTACGGAAATGAATGATTAAAAGTCAACTAATCTGCATACAACTTAATTAGCACCATATTTCCTATGGGATTCGACCCCAACCTAGTTGGGTTATATATTTGGCAACGACCGCTTACACTTTTGTAAGAGAGTTATAATTTGGGCGTTTCACACTGTGCACGAATTGATAAGCATACTAACTGATCTGATTAACTGAATGACTGATAGCTGAATACTGGGTCTTCAAGACTGAACTGTACTTAATCTAAATAACTAGACTAAAACTGTAGAGTATCATGTATACGAGTTAAGGACTAACTAGGTAATATAAGATAACTGAGCATGAATTAGTGAAAGCTGTACTATTTGAAAATGCAAAACCAAGCATATGACATGGTTCTAAAATATTCTGTAAGCTGAGGTACTGAAATACTAATAACTGTGTAACTGATAACTGTACGCTATGGTCAAGAAAACCTGAAATTGAACTGAGTTACTGTTCTGATTACTCAACTGAGATTGACACTGTAACTAATACTGTAACTAAGACTATGATTCAAATAGTAACTGGGACTGAACACACTATAAGGCATGAGTGCAGAAATCATGAGCTGCATGACCTGAGTTTGGAGTTTTTGTGTTCATGAAACATGATTCATATTACTAAGTGAACTGGAACTCCTCTTGCTAAGAACTGGAAACGCACATGATTCTATGGAAAATGCGTGAATATAAGTTGTGTTCATGGAGATGAGACATAAAGCATACATAGGTATCGTGATGACTAAAGCACAAAATTTTGCACTGAGGCAAAGACAGGTTAGGCATCATTCCCACACATTACTTTTCAACACATACTAAAATTACTACGTAAATCTGGAATCCTGACTTCCTGAGATATCATAACCGAACAGTTCTTGTATACCCACCGGGATATGATATACTGACTCACTGGGGTGGAGGTTTAGAAAGGGTTTTGTTAATATTTGGTCTGACTTTGAAGTTAACTACTATGCAAAGAGTTACAAAAGACAGAGAATCTTCTGGATCTGATGAGATATAAATATGCAAATGGAAAACTTGTAACATACCAGTGACCACATTAAGATAACTTTCCTAATCTTTTCGGGATTCAAGAGCATAGAGTCTATTTGGGCGTTGCCCACTGGTGGCACTGGAAGAGGCACCCTACTGATTCGGGAGATCGTACTAAGCTGAAGGATGACTGTGCTAACTTTGTAGACCATCCTTAGGACAATCTTGGACTCTGTGACCTAACTTGCCACCTCCAAAACACATATCACTACCGGCTCTACACATACCCTTATGATTCTTACCACATTTTTTGCAAAGTAGATTAGTACGAACACCGCTTGTACTACTCTAGGTTTTAGAGCCTAGTGCCCCATCATGAATGTCATTTTTGAACCTTGGTACTGGTGTCCAAAACACACATCACTGTCGGCTCTACACATACCCTTATGATTCTTACCAT
This sequence comes from Capsicum pubescens, assembly GCA_030864215.1. Classification (NCBI taxonomy): domain Eukaryota; kingdom Viridiplantae; phylum Streptophyta; class Magnoliopsida; order Solanales; family Solanaceae; genus Capsicum; species Capsicum pubescens. The sequence goes on along the minus strand of CM061548.1, from coordinate 232,270,095 downwards.
AGTCTTTGCAAAGCAGATTAGTACGAACACCGCTTGCACTACTATAGGTTTTAGAGCCTGGCACCCCATCATGAATGTCATTTTTGAACCTTGGTACTGGTGTGCTAGCTGTATATGGAACTGGGGCTGAAAACTTCTGACTAAATCGAGATCGGTTACCACCCTCTAACCTTAGCTGGGCAAAACTAAGGCTACCTATTCTGGATCTCTTATTTTCTCTCTCTTTCTTCTTAATTTTTTATTCCTTAATCTTTTGAGCATGGACTATAAGCCTACATATGTACATCTCCCTAATCAACATCGCAGTCCTGCACTCATTAACCACTCTACCCGATTCCCCAGACACAAACTTGCTCATTTTGGATCTATTATCTGCTACTACATGGGGAGCATACCTGGCTAACTGAGTAAACTTGAGGGAATACTCTTTCACACTCATACTGCCTTGCCTGAGATTAATGAACTCTAACACCTTGGCTTCTTTCAGCTCTAAGGGAAAGAACCTATCTAAGAAGATCGTAGAAAACTCTTCTCATTCTATGGGCCCAGCATCTGCACCCATGTCTACCTTTCACTACTTAAACCACCTATGGGCTACATCTTGTAGCTGATAGGCGGCTAACTCAGCACTCTCACTGGAAGTCACTCCCAGGATATTTGTGACTTTCTGAACCTGATTGTGGAACTCCTGTGGATCCTCTTCAGACTTATAACCTGAGAATAAGGGAGAATTCATTCGGGTGAAGTCCCAAATCCTAGCTGTAGCAATATTGGACACTGGGTTGGTAGGAACAGTAGCTGGTTTTTTATTCTAGGTTGTGACTGAATTGGCTAGAGTAGTGAATGCACCCCTGAATTCTGCATGAGAGAAGTGCTCCTCCAGGGGATCTACCTGAATGGGCTGAGGTGCTGACCGATTTTCGGTTCTTCTTTTGTTAGTCCTTTTGGGAGGCATGTTCTATAAGCAAAAGGAAGAAGTGGATTAGACTGAGAGTTTTAATAGAGCTTATGCTCACTTGCACGACATGAAACTGAAAGAAGGGAAACTTTGCCTAAAACATCTCGTAGCCTCTTGTGCATAAGTGTGGCGCGCAATACACCCATGCACCAGACTCTACTAGATGCGATTTTCAGAATTCCTAGGACACTGCTAAACCTTAGGCTCTAATACCAAGTTTTTAATGCTACACAGTGCTCATAATCCTGAAGGACCACAAGCTAACCCATGACTGGTATCTACTACAATAACTGAATAATAATATGATATATATGCATAAAGTAGGAGGAAAACTAGACATAAGGTTCAATATTATAAATAATACTGGATATGGTATCACAACACAAAAACTAAACATCAATACTGAAAACTGAACAACTTTCTAAAAATACTCTAGTCTGGAAAGCCTCTAAACTATTTGAACTATGGAGTTGATGGGACAAGTACCTAACTAACTCTGACTACTGAAAATAATACTGAACTACTGAAAACAACCATTTCCTAAAACTATGTGGACTCACCACTATGCTGACTGCTGAAAATCTGAACTGTTAAGGGTGCTCTTAAGCCCGTGTGTCTGAACCTATGATATAAGACATCATAGCACAAAAGAAAAACATGCGTAAGTACTTTGAATGTACTGGTATGCTCAGTGAGGTAGGATAAAATGCATTGGTTAATATGCATGAATAATACTAACTGAATAACATGAGCATGACTGAATGATAGTACATGCATGAATACGTATGTTGTAACTAAGATCGTGATAGTACTGAATATTAAATCAAAATACTAATTAATTGATGTCTAAGTTTATTGATACTGTATTACTGATAACTGAATGATTATATATAAAAGCCCTGATTCTGTGGAACTATACTGAGTTTTGTACTGAACTGAGTGACTATATCTGATAGTCCTGAATCTGTAGAACTGAACTGAGTTCTATTCTGATATTGAAACTAAAACTGGGACTGTGGGAGGTAATTATCTAACCAACATGACCCTCTCTAATTATATTAGGGTCCAACCTGTAACCCCAGATAGAAAGGTGTTAATATCGTGCCACGGGTAGAGACAAGCTGTGAGTTAACCCCTCTCTGACAAGAAGCTCTTCCATCAATCCCTCACTGGTAGGAAAATTAAATGAGATAAATCAACCCTCATAGTATCTGGCAGGAAGATATCTCAACCTACGTTAGCTACATAGTTCTATAACGCAGGGATTGCTACTAAGGGTCAAACCCTCTGTTGACAGGAATGCCCCCATCCTTGGGTTTGCTCGGTGCTGAATCCTACTACCAACTGAACGGACACTGGACTGATTTATAATCTGTACTAGAATGGACTGAATTGTTACTGATATTACTATTTAACTGAACTAAACTGATTTCACTGAGTTCCATGGACTGACGGAATACTACTAAATTTTGTTAATTGACTGAATCTTCTGAGGTCTGATCTGAGTACTTTGACTGAACTACGAATATTACTGAGATTTTCTTGGTTTCTGTAATTGGCTGAGTTCTACTAATCGATTCACTACTGAGATTACTTCATAACTGACACTGTCTCTAAGTAAACAACTAAATTTTTGGGTATTAAATACCCCCAAGACTCGATACCATGAAAATAAAGGATCACATGATCTTGCTTAGCAAAAGCATTCACATTGAATTCATAATGCATCTATAGAGACATCTTATTAAAATCTTGCATGGTATAACTTGAAAATAGGCTAGCATGACATGATTTATTTCCCTTATTAGTTCACATGAACAATTTATCAAGCACTTGGTGAGTATACATATGCACATAACACTAAACAACAAGTAGGCATTATAATTCAAATCCTCATTCACAATTTCAAGGGTTTTACATGGATCCTCATGATATTACTTACATATCAATTAACCTCACATGAAACATATCATAAAAAAATATTAGAATCCCTATTAATCATTATAAACATGAACATAATCAAACCCAACATGGAATTCATGAAATCCATAAACTTGAAGTTTAAAAATAGTTCCTTGGACTCCAAGGGTTGAAGGGACCCTTTCATGAACACTTCACATACCTTAGTTAATGAATTTTTGAAAGTTAATGGTGAGTTCTTTAGTTCTTGATTTGATATTTGAACACGTAGGGTTCTTATTCTTGGGAAATTTGTGAAAGAATGAATATAATTGCTCTCCAAAGGGTTTAATTTCGTATTTTGAGGGATGAAAGGCATGGTAAAAAAACCTAATTAACCCTGAGGACGCGGCCTTTTAATGGTTGTAAACTGTGTTACCGATGCGCAGTCCAACGTACCGCATCATTAGCATCGATACAATAGCCAACGTGCCGCATCGAGTCTGCATCGATTCACTAGAATTTGCACTGAAGATAGGGAAAACTATCTGAACGACGCGATGTTCGATGCGACGCATCAAGATTACATCAATGGGTTTCTATAACTAGATGAGTTCAACTTATTGAGTAACTATGGAGATTACTTTTCAACTGACACTAGCTCTAAGTAAACAGCTAAATTGTTGGGTATTAAATACCCCCAGGACTCGATAGCATGAAAATAAAGCATCGCATGATCTTTCTTAGAATAAGCATGCACATTGAATTCATAATGAATCTATAGAGACATCTTATTAAACTCTTTCATGGTATAACTTGCAAATAGGCTAGCATGACATGATTTTTTACCCTTATTAGTTAACATGAACAATTCATCAAGCACTTGGTGAGCATACATATAATACCCTGAGATTCCCAACCGATAGTAGAACCATGATTTAACCTCATGAGAAATAAAATCTAGTTAATTGGTAGTTTTATGTTCATGTTTGATGTATATTAAGGCCTCAAATACATCCTAGCTATTAGACGAATCAAAACATTCATTACTGATAGAATTCTTGGGAAGGATATTAGTAGAGTTAAATTCAAATGAGAATATCTCGTTATACTATGTATTTTTGAGATTATGACCAACCAAAATATATATAATTGAATTAGCTTTCCAACGATACCAATTTGGCCCAAATCCGATATCGAGGCAAAAAGTTATACCTATTTTACTCCAGCATGTCAGCCTGGCAAGTAAGTGACGACATGAGCTGACGAATTATCACAGATATGACGGCTTATCAGCCCAGGTCGTCAGACTTAGACAGAAACCTATCAATTTCAGCTCCCAGGTGATGACCTAGGCTGATGGTCTATGACGGCATATCATCCTTGGTCATCAGCTAAAAATTTCAGCAACTGGGAAGTGATTTGGTAGGGGTATTTTGGTCTTTTCCCTCACCCTAAACCTTACCCCCACGACATAAAATGCCAAAAACACATACTTAGCTATTGTGATTTACTTTCAAAAGCTCTTAACCATCTTTGTTCCCAAGGAAAAAAAACTTAGGGTTTCTTCTCAATTAACTTCAAGACCCCATCATACTCTCCACAAGATAATTAAGAATTAAGATTACCATCCAAGAACCTTCAAGAAAAGTCATTATCTTTCAAGATTCAAGATTTTGAGGTATGTTAGACGTTGATTATTGGGTTCCTTTCACCCAAGATGTTCAAGAATCCTTTTCTAAATTCAAGATTATATATTTATGAGATTGTCATGATTTTTTTGAATAGAAATAGAACTTCATATTGTTGATGAGTTTTAATTCATGATTTGATTTCAAAGATCCAAGCTATGATCCTACTATGTGATGTTCAGATAAAACCCCTTTCAAGTTGCATGATATTGATGTATTCATGAGAATTAAGTATAGAATTTATGGTATAACTAAAGCATGCTCCCCATATGTTTGATAGAATGCTTAAGTAAAGAGAATAGTGCATTTTTAGTATGTTAAGCATGAAATCCTCAATTATGTGATAACTAGTGCATCCCAAGCATTTGTTGAAATGCCTTAGTGAATGTAATATGATAAGTTGCATGCATTCTTATCCATGTGTATTCCTTATTGAACAACTATGAGATATTAGTATGCATACCCTATACATTTACATATTTATGACATTCAAGTGATTGATGAGATATCGTATTAATTGTGTTGTGAATGAAAGTCCATTGACATGATATTCAAGTATGGTCTTATCTTATCTATTTATTCTATCGAGTCCTGGGGGTATTTATACCTAAAAACTTAGTTTCTTGTGCAGAGCCGAGTCAGTCTCAAGATAATCTCATTCGTGCTACGATCAATAGAATTCAGTCAGCTACAGAACTTAAGAAAATTTAGTAATCTCAGTACTAGTTCAATCTAGTCTCAGTATTCAGTCTAATCAAGCTCAGTACTAAGATCAGATTTCAGTAAAGCTTAGTAAGTTAAAGAACTCAGTCATATTCAGACAGAAAGTAGAATTCATAAGTATTTCGTAAGATAATGGAACCAAGTAAACTCAGTCAGATCAGTCAAGAAATATGAATCAGTCTAAGTTCAGTTAATAATCAGTTCAGAGTCCTTCAGTTTTGAGTTGGAACTAGCACCGAGCGAGGGCATGGATGATGGCTTCCCTGTTAGAAAGGTAGAGTCATTAGTAACAGTCCCTGAACTCCAAAACTGCATAGCCAGCGCAGGACCAAGAGTCACCCATTAGATTAAGGATTGACTATTATACTTCCTTAGGCTTGACTTCCTGTTTAGGGTCACCCGTTAGAGAGGCTTGACCATAGCAGAGGTCTTTACCCGTGGCATGGTACTAACACCCTTCCGGCTGGGGTTACAGGTTATACCCCATTTTTTCAGATCAGGGCATGTCAGTTAAGTGAGAACTCCAACAGTTTCATCTTCAAATTTAGTCTCAGTCAAGAACTCAGATAGTTCTCCAGATCTAGGACCTTCAATTATAGCACACATCTTAGTAAGGAACTTAGATAGTTTCATAGATTTAGAGATCACCCGTTAGATAGGCTTGATCTCAAACTCAGTTAGTTATTATCTTCATTTGCAGATTCAAAGATCATCCACTTGATAGTCCTGATCTTATATATAATCCATCATCATCACTATCAGTAGATTCAGAGGTCACTCGCTAGATAGGCCTGACCTCAGATATATAGCCAATCATTATTATTATGAGTAGATTCAGTTATTCAATATTCCAAAGTTAGTGAACTCATATGTCAGTAGTAGAAAACTCGGTTATCATAAGTTTAAGTACTAAGAAGTTAGTATTCAATGTTACTACGTTTTTAGTTATAGTGTATGCATTCATGTATATATCCTTATTCAGTACTCTCATGTTATTCAGTTAAGTTATGTTCATGCATAATCCCTTGCATTCAGCCTTACCTTATCTTGCATACCAGTACAGTCAAAGTACTGAAGCATACTTTTCTTTTATGCTATGGTGTCTTATACCATAGGTTCAGAAGTGCAAGATCCAGAGCACCCTTAGCAGTCCAGACTCAGTCAGCAGCAGTAGCCATAGCAGTGAGTCCTTATCATTCGAGGATGATTCTTGTTTCATTTTATTACTTGTTTCAGTATTTTAGTAGTTGGAGTTCTTTGGGGACATGTCCCATCAACTCCTTATTCAGACAGTTCAGAGGCTTTAAGACTACAGAGTTTTTTAGGCTAGTTATACAGACAGTTATTTTAGTTTTGATATTAATAGACATTAGTCTGTTGTATGTCAAGTTTTTGAACCTTATGGAAAGTTTCCGCTAGTTTTTTTCTTGTATTTTATTATATTATGTAGTGCTTAGTATAGGTACCAGAAAAGGATTAGCTTGTGGTCCTTCGGGTTCATAAGCATTGTGTAGAATTCCGGTTATAGAAAATTGGGTTGTTACAAACTTGGTATCAGAGCTTAAGGTTCAATAGTGTCCTAGGGAGTCCGAAAGCTGCATCTAGTAGAGTCTTGTGCATGGGTGTGTTGCGTGCCACATTTATGAATAGGAGGCTATAAGATATTTATAGGAACAGTTTCTCTTCTTTCATGTCTTAGATCATGCTATAGAAAGGCTCTCTAAGAAACTTATGTGGATTCTCATGTTAGCTTTACCTTAATTTTAAGGTAACAGAAGTAGTGAAGCCCAAAGTCCTACAGATAGAGCTTTCTCATAAAGTCCCCACAGATAGTTTTGGGATAGTGTTGTCTAAAGTTGGGCAGAGTATGTTTCATAGGGTTAGTTGTATAAAAGGTGAATCAGTAGGCTTGAAACAATGTATGCAATAGTTTAAGTTTTGTAATTCGAAGTTATATATGTTGTTGATGTGAGTATAGTGGTAATCCTCATGGTATGGGGAGAATATAAGTTTAAGAGATGTGACATTTGAAGCCTGGGATGAGAGTAGAAAGGTTATTGAATATTTGTGGATATTCATATTATGCTTTAGAAACTAATCTTGAAATCTTTGAAGAATTTAAGTTGGTGGAGTTTAGACTAAGTATGAAGGTGTGGATTGTAAGTTAAAAGATGTGATATTAACAACCCATGATAGTAGCAGATGTTATGTTGATGTATAAGTGTCTAGATATGTTTTAGATATTTCAATAAGCTTGAACAGTGCAGGGAGAATTTAAGTTTATGGGCTTCAAACTAAGTATTAAGGTGTGGAAGTGGTATAAGTAGTCTATAAAGAAATAGAAGAAGATAATGTGTTAGTGAGATAAGCATGTGTCAAAAGGAGTGTAAGTATATGATGATGATTGTAGAGACTAAAGAGAGTTAAGAGTTGTATCCCAGGAGATAGTATTAGTAGTTCAGAGTTTAGTAAAGTGTTCACAGACTTACAGTGATGGATTGAGGCTAAGGTGGAGAGTATAGTAGAAAGAGTACAGAAGAAGTACTTTAGTTAAGTATAAGTTTTCAGCATGAGTTAGTCAGTAGAACCAGCAATCAGTTTAGCAGTCAGACAGTCAGATTTGTATAGTTTGTTTTCTCATCTTTTCATCAAATCATGCTAGCATAAACCTCAGGGATGTAACTATCCCAAGATATAGTATTCTAGTTGTTGCGAGTATAACTCAGTCCATGCGTCATGCATTACATTCAGATCCCAAATATTTAGTTATGAACTAGTTCATAGGTGCCTTGTGCATTGCCTCAGTTTTCTCAAGTACTTCGGTGAAGTAAGTGTTCTTAGAGAGACATAGTGTAACAAGGGGGAGATACCCTATAACTCCCCGATGTTTCAATTCCAAAAACCTATTCAGTTTTATGCTCAGATTCACATTACAAGCTTTGCATCATTTATCTTTGCATAGTTAGTCATGCGTTCAAGAGTCAGTTCAGTCAAATATTCATGCGTTAGATATCAATGTTCAGTAGAAAAGTTCAGTTCATTAGTGTATTCAGTCATGCGTGCATGCCGTGTATCCCATGCATCAGATATGCATGTTTAGAATGAGAACTCAAAATATCAGTAGTTCCAGTTACATAGTCATATTTTAGATGTTCTCATCCTTTATGTAAGCTCAGCCGATCAGTACTCTTAGCCTAACAAGCGACATTCGAGGATGAATGCTCCCAAGGGGTAGATATTGTAATACCCCAAGATTCCCAACCGATAGTAGAACCATGCTTCAAGCTCATGAGAAATAAATTCTAGTGATTTGTTAGTTTTATAATAAAGTTTGATGTATATTAAGGCCTCAAATATGTCCTAGCTATTGGATGAATCAAAACATTCCTTACCAATTGAATTGTTGAGAAGGATATTGGTATAGTAAACTTCAAACAATCATATCTCTCATTATACTATGAATTTTTGAGTTCATGAATTACCAACAAATATATAATTGAATTATTTTTTCAACGATACCAATTTCTCCCAAATCCGATATCAAAAAAAAAGTTATACCCATTTTACTCCAGCATGTCAGCCTGGCAACTAAGTAACGACATGAGTTGACGGCTCACAGATCTGATGGCTTATCAGCCCATATCATCAGACTTAAACAGAAATCCATCAATTTCAACTCCTAGGTGACGACCTAGGCTAACGGGATATCACAAATCTGACGGCTTATAAGCCTTGGTTGTCAGCTGAAAATTTCAGCAACTGGGAAAAGATTTTGTAGGGGTATTTTGGTCATTTCCCTCACCCTAAACCTTACCCCCATGACATAATATGCCCAAAACACATACTTATCTATTGTGATTTACTTTCAAAAGATCTTAACCCTCTTTGTTCCCAAGAAAACAAAACTTAGGGTTTATTCTCAATTAACTTCAAGACCCCATCACACTCTCCACAAGGTAATCAAGAATTAACATTCCCATCCAAGAACCTTCAAAAAAAGTCATTCTCTTTCAAGATTCAAGCTTTTAAGGTATGTTAGATGTTGATTCTTGGGTTCCTTTCACCCAAGAATTTCAAGAATCCTTTTCTAAATTCAAGATTATATATTTATGAGATTGTCATAATTTTTATGAATAGAAATTGAAGTTCATGTTGTTGATGAGTTTTAATACATGATTTGATTTCAAATATCCAAGCTTTGATCCTACTGTGTGATGTTCATGATATAAACCTTTTCAAGTTGTATGATATTAATGTATTCATGATAAGTAAGTAAAGAATTTGTGGTATAACCAAAGCATGCTCCCCATACGTTTGATACACTGCTTAAGTAAAAAGAATAGTGCCTTTTTAGTATGTTAAGCATGAAATCCCAAATTATGTGATAACTAGTACATGCCAAGCGTTTGTTGAAATGCCTTAGTGAATGTACTATAATAAGTTGCATGCATTCTTATCCATGTGTATTCCTTATTAAACAACTATGAGATATTAGTATACATACCCTATATATTTACATTTCTATGACATTCAAGTGATTGACGAGATATCGTATTGATTGTGTTGTGAATGAAAGTCCATTGACATGATATTCAAGTGTGGTCCTATCTTATTTATTTATGCTATCGAGTCCTAGGGGTATTTATATCCAAAAACTTAGTTGTTTGTCTAGAGCCAAGTCAGTCTCAAGATAATATCAGTCGTGCTACGAACAGTAGAATTCAGTAAGCTACAAAACTTAAGAAAATTCAGTAATCTCAGTACTAGTTTAATCCAGTCTCAGTATTCAGTCTAATCAAGCTCAGTACTCAGTTCAGATTTCTATAAACCTTAGTAAGTTACAGAACTCAATCAAATTTAGACTGAAACTAGAATTCATAAGTATTTCGTCAGATAACAAAACCAAGTGAACTCAGTCAGATCCGTCAAGAAATATGAATCAGTATAAGCTCAGTTAAAAATTAGTTCAGAGTCCTTCAGTTGGGAGTAGGAACTAGCACCGAACGAATGTAGGGATGATGTCTTCCCCATTAGAGAGGTAGAGTCATTAGTAACAGTCCCTAAACTCCAGAACTGCGTAGCCAGCGCAAGACCAGGAGTCCCCCGTTAGATTAAGGCTTGACTATCATACTGCCTTAGGCTTGACTTCCTGTTTCGGGTCACCCATTAGAGAGGTTTGACAATAGCAGAGGTCTTTACTCGTGGAACGATATTGACACCATTCCAGCTGAGGTTACAGGTTGTACCCCACTAGTTCAGATCGGGGCATGTCGGTTAAGTGAGAACTCCCACAGTTTCAGCTTTAGATTCAGTCTCAGTCAAGAACTCAGATAGATCTCAAGATCTAGGACCATCAGATACGGTCACACAGCTCAGTGAGTAACTTAGATAGTTCCATATATTCAGAGATCACCCATTATATGGGGTTGATCTCAAACTTAGTTAGTTATTATCTTCATTTATAGATTCAGAGATCACCCGCTAGATAGGCTTGATCTTAGATATAATCCATCATCATCACTATTAGTAGATTTAGAGGTCACCCATTAGATTGGCCTGACCTCAGATATATCCAATCATTATTATTATCAGTAGATTCAGTTATTCAGCATTCCATAGTTAGTGAACTTAGATGTCAGTAGTAGCAAACTCAGTTGTCAGAAGTTCAAGTACTCAGAAGTTAGTATTCAATATTACTACGATTTCAGTTATAGTGTATGAATCCATGCATGTATCCCCATTTAGTACTCTCGTGTTATCCAGTTAAGTTATGTTCATGCATCAGTGTGATGCCCCAAAAAAAAATTCCGTTAAGAGCTCGGACGAAAATATGTTGAATTCTGTTCTTTATCGTGATTAATAATTTTTCTGTGTGGAATTTCTGGATATGCGACCCGTCATCGCATAGAGCATCGAATAAGCTTTCCAACGATATGTGGATCATCCAAAACAGATACTCGAGTGATGAGTTATGATCATTCTTATCTAACCGTTAATAGTGGTGAACAGTAAATGTGCAGGAAAAAATTACTGTGGACAGGTGAATTTTAGTGTCAACTTCAAACGATCATAACTCCTTGTACATAATGATCTGGGTGAGCTACTATATATCAACAGAAATCTCTGAAGGTCCCCTTTCCAATGAAATTGGTTTCATCCAATTTATCCATCGGAGCAAAATGTTATAGTCGATCTACTTCAGCCTAACAAAATAGTTCACCAAAGGACAGATTTGACATTATTTAATTTTTAAGGGTATTTTGGTAATTTCCACTCCAATCCATCCAGGTAAACCATGGATTTAAGTCCATTAAGAGAATTCAATAGCTCATTTTTCTCCAAAATTTCCTAAGGCTCAAACCCCAACCCTACTACTCCAAATTTCATCCTTCTATGTCTCTTGATTGAACCGTAAAAATTTCAAATTGATTTGGGATTCGAGTTGATCATGTTAAGGGCTTCGAGAAGCACCCTTTATTTTCGTAAATAAAGTTTCAGAGTCGGAAGTTCATATTCATCTTCTATTTATTGGTATGTGGGGCTTTGAACAAGATTATTCTTTCGATCTTGTGCCCGATATTTTTGTTGAATTACATTGACATGAGATTTTACATGTTTTACCATGAATTGAAAATATGATTTTATATCTTATATTATTGTCCATGAGCTATGGGATTATGTCATCCGATATGTGTATGATGTTGACATGGAATTATGTCCAAAAAGTATTTGATTATGAGAGTATGATGATTTAATTTGTTAAGCCTTGATTTATACTATCATTTCACTATTTCTTTATTATGAATTTACAATTAATACTGGAAATTTTGTATCCCTACTATGGGTTGATGTCTCAAGTACCTTTAAATGAGAGTTGGATGGCAAATTGAGAAATGTTGATATTGAAGTTGCAATGAGTCTTAGTATTTTTCGGGTGGTTTTGATGAGTTAAATTGTTGAAAATATTATGTATTGAGTCTTCATATCCTTGTCCAAATGTCGAGTCGGTTATGGTTCAATTCATTGATACCTTGTTGATATTGAGGAAGATTAAAATGTTTTGAGCTAAAATGTGTTGAGTTAGGAATCCACAAATTGATATGATTTGATAAATGAGAAAGAGATTTGATTTGGTCTTTATGATAGACCCTTGTGATGTTGTGGTGGATATCTTAATGCATTCTGAGCTTGTCGGGGAGTAGTACTTAGCACCGAGAGAGAAATTTAGTAATTCCCCAAACCTATGTGCCACCGTAGGGTTGTTTGATGATGATATTATTGGCTAGAGAGCCCGATTGTGATTATTGCAGTTTTAAGGTCGTACTCCCTGGAAAAGATTATAATGCTCCCGCCAACGGGGGTTTCAAACGTTGGTATTCCACGTAGCTCACGTGGGGTTGTCGTTTATAGAAAACTCCCCTATCCATAAGAGTCATGTTTATTGAAATACCTAGTCACTCCGAGTTTTGATGTGGTAAGTCAAGTTGCCTATGATGATCTATAATGATTTATGAGGTTTTTCTCCTACATTTCCTATCTAAGATGTTATGAGTTGCATGATTCAATGTCACTCAAGCCAGGTGTATCATTATGGTCCGTATGTACGTTTTTACGAAATTTATGATATATTTATATTTTGCATGTGTCCCTACATACTCAGTACGTATCTTGTGTTGACCCACATATTTCTCTATGGGCTACATTCTTACCATGATGTTGGTTCAGGTACTCAGCCACATCCGCTACAGTGATATCCGAGTGCCACATCTACGTTTCTTCAGTGGTGAGTCCTCATGGTTCGAGGACCAAGTTGTTAGTTTTGGTGCTGTTGTTTTTTGATCTCTTTAGTCTGTTGAGTCAGTTGGCGGTTTGTCCCAATGGCTCATTGATTTTGTTGTATAGAGGCTATGTCAGAATAATGTATTGTTGGGTTGGTTTGTGTATAGACATTCCATAAATGTACAGTCTAACGATATTCCGTGCCATGTGCGATGTGATATGATATGTACTTATATATATATCCTTAGCGTAGCGTGTATGCTGTTGTGTTGGAACCCAAGGGTAGTGTTTTGGCTTAAAGGGTTAGCTTGAGGCTACGTGTAGCCTTGGGCACCGTGTGGCATCTCGGGATGATATTTTGGGGCGTTACAAACTTGGTATCAGAGCCTAAGGTTGTGAAAATTCCTAGGGAGTCTGGCAAGCTGCGTTACGTAGAGTCTTGAGCATCGGTGTGTAGCGTGCCACACCTATGATCAAGAGGCTGCGGGGCATTCTAGGAAAAGTCATTTCTTTCTTTCTGCAAGAGTCTATCATGCTTACAACTGTTTCCTTCTGCTGTTAATTCATGTGTTCTTACGACAGAAAATGCCTCCACGTCGAGCTCACGAAAATAACAACCAACCTCAATCCGTTGATCCGTTACATGAGACGGTATCCCATGCCAAATTTCGGGCAGCTTTTCAGATGCTAGCCCAGGAAGTTACCACCAATACTCAGGCCAACGCTCCACCTCTTCAGGAAAATAATTCGGCAGCAGAACGAATTCGTGATTTTATGCGGGTGAATCCGCCAAAGTTTCATGGGTCGAGAGCAGGTGAGGACCCGCAGATGTATGTTGATGAAATGAAGAAAATTACATAGATTATGCACGTGAACAAGAAATAAAGTGTGGAGTTGGCTTCTTATCGGTTGAAGGATGTTGCCTATGACTGGGTGCAGATGTGGAATAAGGGTGGAGAGGAAGATACCGCTCCGGTGACTTGGCAATTGTTCCAAGATGCTTTCTTGGATAGATTCTTTCCTCTTGAGTTACGGGAAGCTAAGATAGAGGAGTTTATGAATTTGAGACAAGGATCCATGTCATTTAAGGAGTATTATCTTAATTTTAATCAGCTATCGAAGTACGCTCCCAATATGATGGTTGACTCGAGGACTAGTATGAGCAAGTTTCTAACTGGGGTATCGAGTTATGTGGTGAAAGAATGTAGATCTTCTATGATCAATAGGGAGATTGATCTTCCTAGGTTAATGATTCATGCCCAACAGATTGATCCAGATAAGATAAAGGAAAGAGAAAGAGTAAGAGGGATTAAGAGAGTCAGATCGGAGCAATAGGGGTCTGGTCAGACTAGATTCCCCAGAGGGAGTCGCCCTCAGTTTTAGAGATGTCCATTTATACCTGCGCCTTCCTCAGCTAGTGCTCCCGTATATCGGGGCAGGCAGGAGCTTAGGAATAGGTCGGTACCTTCCAGGTCTCAAGACAGTGTAAGCAACCGACCTCATCCTCCTTCGTGTGCTAAGTATGGTAAAGACCATTTTGGGGAGTGTTATATGGGGCAGCGGGGCTGTTTTAGTTATGGAAAGTTGGGCCACATACTTAGAGACTGCCCGTAGGCCAGACAGCAGAGTCGTGATGCCCGTCCCCAGAGTCAGGCTACCAGTGCCCCGCCTCCCGCAGCCCGTCCAGTTCCTCCTCAGGGTGCTTCATCTAGTACTGCTGGCGGTCAATGCCAGAATCATTTCTATGCTATACCACCTCATCAGGAGTAGGAGGACTCTCCTAATGTTGTCACTGGTATGCTCCGTGTTTTCTATTTTAATGTCTATGTGTTGATGGACCCCGATTCGAGTTTTTCTTATGTGACACCTCTGGTTGCTGTAAATTTTGAAACGGATCCTGAACTAATTTCTGAGCCTATTTTGGTTTCTACTCTGGTAGGAGAGTCTGTCATTGCTAAACGGGCGTATAAGAAATATCCCATTACTATCTTTCATTGGGTTATGTATGCTGATTTGATTAAGCTAGATATGGTTGACTTTGATATCATTCTGGGTATGGATTGGCTTCACTCATGCTATGCGTCTATTGATTGTCGTGCCCATGTGGTCAAGTTTCAGTTTCTTAATGAACCTATCCTCGAATGGTCTGGGAGTTCTGTGATTTCTAAGGGTCGTTTCGTATCCTATCTCAAAGCTAGAAAGTTGATTTCCTAGGGTTGCATTCACCATTTGGTTCGGGTTAAAGACACTAAGTCTGAAACCCCGACCATTCAGTCAATTAATGTTGTTAATGAGTTTCTTGATATATTTTCGAAAGATCTCCCTGGAATACCTCTTGATAGAGAGATAAAGTTTGGGATTGACCTTCTTCCCGATACTCAGCCTATTTCTAAACCTCCATATCGCATGGCTCCCGTGGAACTTAAAGAGTTGAAGGATTAATTGAAAGATCTTTTAGACAAAAGCTTTATCAAACCTAGTGTATCCCCGTAGGGTGCACCTGTCCTGTTTGTGCATAAGAAAGATGGTTCTTTGCGGATGTGTATTGATTACCGGCAGCTTAATAGGGTTACTATCAAGAATAAATATCTGCTTCCTTGAATTGATGATTTATTTGATCAATTGCAATGTGCGAGCTACTTTTCGAAGATAGACCTCAGATCCAGTTATCACCAACTTAAGGTTAGGGAATGTGATATCCCCAAGACAGCCTTCCGAACCCGTTATAGTTATTTTGAATTTCTAGTGATGTCTTTCGGGTTAACTAATGCTCCAGTGGCTTTCCTGGATCTTATGAACCGTGTATTCCGGCCATATCTGGATTTATTTGTAATAGTATTCCTTGATGATATTCTTATTTACTCCCGAAGTGAGGGTGATCATGCGGATCATCTTCGAATCGTGTTGGAAACTCTTCGAACTCATCGGTTGTATGCTAAGTTCAGTAAGTGTGAGTTCTGGCTGAACTCTGTAGCCTTCTTGGGTCATGTTGTTTCTTCCGAAGGTATTAGAGTTGATCCTCAAAAGATAGAGGCTATAAAGAGTTGGCTTAGACCTATTTCTCCTTCTGATATCCAAAGTTTCTTGGGTCTAGCTAGTTATTATCATCGTTTTGTTGAAGGTTTTTCATCTATTGCGTCTCCTATGACGCGTTTGACCCCAAAAAAAGTGAAGTTCCTGTGGTTCGAATCTTGCGAGAAGAGTTTTCAGGAGTTGAAGACTCAACTCACTTCAGCCCCTGTGTTGACTTTGCCTGACGGTGTTGATGGTTTTGTGGTGTATTGCGATGCTTCCAGAGTCGGTTTGGGTTGTGTATTGGTGCAAAAGGGCAAGGTTATAGCTTATGCTTCCAGGCAGCTAAATCCTCACGAGAAGAATTATCCTACCCATGACCTTGAATTAGCTGTCGTGGTTTTTGCTTTGAAAATCTGGAGACATTATTTGTATGGTGTCCATGTCGACGTCTTCATGGAACATAAGAGCTTGCAGTATGTATTCACCCAAAAGGAGTTGAATCTTATGCAGAGACGATGGTTAGAACTGTTGAAAGATTATGATATGAGCGTGCTATATCATCCAGGCAAGGCCAATGTAGTAGCAGATGCCCTTAGTCGGAAGTCCATGGGTAGCGTAGCACATGTGGAGATTGGTAAGAAGGATTTGGCCCGTGAGGTACATCGTTTGGCTAGATTGAGGGTTAGGTTGTTTGGTGATGCTGAGGGTAGTATAGGAGTGCAAAGCGGTTCCGAATCCTCTTTAGTTTCGGAAGTGAAGGAGAAGCAAGACAGGGATCCTACCTTGTTCAGGTTAAAAGAGTCAGTTAAATACCAAAAGGTGGACGTTTTCTCCCAAGGAGGAGATGGCATTTTGAGACTCCGAGAAAGATTATGTGTTCCTGATGTTGATAACTTAAAGCAGAGGATTATGATGGAAGCGCATGGTACGCGATACTCTTTCCATCCTGGTGCTACCAAGATGTACCATGATTTGGGGAAATCTATTGGTGGAACGGTATGAAGAGGAACATAGCAGAATTTGTGGCGAAGTATTCCACGTGTCAACAGGTTAAAATAGAGCATCAAAGGCCCAGTGGCGTGATGCAAGAGTTTAGCATTCCTACTTGGAAGTAGGAAGAAGTGAATATGGACTTCATAGTTGGTTTTCCTCTTTCTCGTCTCCATCATGATTCAATTTGGGTTGTCATAGATCGGCTGACAAAATCAACTCATTTCTTGCCTGTGTATTCATCGTATACAGCTGAAGATTATGCTAGAATATATATTCGGTAACTCGTCATTCTTCATGGAATCCCTTTGGCTATTATTTCTGACAGAGGTACTCAGTTTACCTCTCAATTTTGGAAATCTTTCCAGAAGGGTCTCGGTACCCATATTCGTTTAAGTTCTGCTTTTTATCCACAAATAGATGGTCAGGCCGAGCGGACCATTTAGACTTTAAAAGATATGTTGAGGGCTTGTGTGCTTGATTTTAAAGGTAGTTGGGATGAGCACTTAGCATTAATCGAGTTTGCTTACAGTAACAGTTGTCATGCTACTATTTGAATGGCCCCGTTTGAAGCTTTGTATGGTAGAAGGTGTAGATTACCCATTGGTTGGTTTGAAGTTGGTGAGGCTGCTGCGACTGGATCGGATGCAGTGTTAGAGGCCATGGAGAAGGTTAAGTTAATTCAAAAAAGTTTGAAAACCGCCCAAAGTCGTCAAAAATCATACGCAGATGTAAGGAGAAAAGACCTTGAATTTGACGTTGGTGATTTAGTGTACTTGAAATTTCCCCCCATGAAAGGGGTGAAGAGATTTGGGAAGAAAGGAAAACTAAGTCCCCATTACATTAGTCCCTATAAGATTGTGGATCGCATTGGGAAGGTAGCGTATAAGGTTGAATTGCTCGCGGAGTTATCTAACGTCCATATGGTTTTCCATGTTTCTATGCTTAAGAAGTCTATTGGTGATTCGGTTGTGATTGATCCTTCCGAAAGCTCGGGTATTCAAGATAGTCTTTCATATGAAGAGATTCCGGTTGATGTTTTTAACTTTCAAGTTCGTAGGCTAAGAAACAAGGAAGTTCCTTTGGTTAAAGTTCTTTGGCAAAATCAATCCGTGGAGAGTGCTACTTGGAAAGACGAAATGGATATGCGCGCCAAATATCCCCACCTCTTTTCTACGAATCCTGAGCATGTCAAAGGTATCGTTCTCTTTTGATTTAATCCTTATTGCTATGTTTATCTTGGCTTATGTGTTTTCTACGATATCCAAAAAAATCTAGAATGGAGTATATGCTTGGGCAAGATGATTTTTCTCTATATACTCATTTTCATAGTATTCTTGACCTACCTATCAACATTCGAGGATGAATGTTTCCAAGGGAGAGATGATGTGATGCCCTAGAAAAAATTTCCGTTAAGATCTCGGACTAAAATGTGTTGAATTCTGTTCTTTATCGTGATTAATAATTTTTCTGTGTGGAATATCTGGATATGCGACCAGTCATCGCGTAGAGCATCAAATAAGATTTCCAACGACATGTGGATCATCCAAAATGGACACTCAAGCAATGAGTTATGATTATTTCGATCTAACCGTGAATAGTGGTGAACAGTAAATGTGCAGGAAAAAAATACGAAGGTCAGGCGAATTTTAGGGTCAACTTCAAATGATCATAACTCCTTGTACATAACGATCTGGGTGAGCTACTATATATCAACAGAAATCGCTGAAGGTCCTATTTTCAATTAAATTGGTTTCATCTAATTTGGCTATCGCAGCAAAAAGTTATGGTCGATCTACTTCAGCCTATCAAAATAGTCCACCAAAGGACAAATTTGGCATTATTTGATTTTTAAGGGTATTTTGGTCATTCCCACTCCAATCCATCCGGGTAAACCATGGATTTAAGTACATTAAGAGTATTCAATAGCTCATTTTTCTCCAAAATTTCCTAAGGCTCAAACCCCAACCCTACTACTCCAAATTTCATCCTTCTATGTCTCTTGATTGAACCGTAGAAATTTCAAATCGATTTGGGATTCGAGTTGATCATGTTAAGGGCTTCGAGAAGCATCTTTTATTTTCGTGAATGAAGTTCCGAAGTCGGAAGTTCATATTCATCTTCCATTTTTAGGTATGTGGGGCTTTGAACAAGATTATCTTTTCGATCTTGTGCCCGTTATTTTTGTTGAATTACATTGACATGAGATTTTACATGTTTTACCATGAATTGAAAATATGGTTTTATATCTTATATTATTGTCCATGAGCTATGGGATTATGTCATCCTATATGTGTATGATGTTGACATGGAATTATGTCCAAAAAGTATTTGATTATGAGAGTATGATGATTTAATTTGTTAAGCCTTGATTTATACTATCATTCCACTATTTCCTTATTATGAATTTATAATTGATATTGGAAATTCTATATCCCTACTATGGGTTGATGTCTTAAGTACCTTTAAATGAGAGTTGGGTGGCAAATTGAGAAATGTTGATATTGAAGTTGCAATGAGTCTTGGTATTTTCCGGGTGGTTTTGATGAGTTAAATTATTGAAAATATTATGTATTGAGTCTTCATATCCTTGTCCAAATGTCAAGTCGGTTATGGTTCAATGCATTGATACCTTGTTGATGTTGAGGAAGATTAAAATGTTTTGAGCTAAAATGTGTTGAGTTAGGAATCCATAAATTGATATGATTTGATAAATGAGAATGAGATTTGATTTGGTCTTTATGATAGACCCTTGTGATGTTGTGGTGGATTTCCTAACGCGTTCTGATCTTGTCGGGGAGTAGTACCTAGCACCGAGAGAGAAATTTAGTAATTTCCCAAACCTATGTGCCACCGTAGGGTTGTTTGATGATGATATTATTGGCCAGAGAGCCCGATTGTGATTATTGCAGTTTTAAGGTCGTACTCCCTGGCAAAGAGTATGATACTCCCGCCAACGGGGGTTTCAAATGTTGGTATTCCACGTAGCTCACGTGGGGTTGTCGGTTATAGAAAACTCTCCTATCCATAAGAGTCATGTTTATTGAAATACCTAGTCACTCCGAGTTTTGATGTGGTAAGTCAAGTTGCCTATGATGATCTATAATGATTTATGAGGTTTTTCTCCTACATTTCCCATCTAAGATGTTATAAGTTGCATGATTCAATGTCACTCAAGCCAGGTGTGTCATTATGGTCCGTATGTACGTTTTTACGAAATTTATGATATTATTTATATTTTGCCTGCACCCCCACATACTCTGTACGTATTTTGTGCTGATCCACATATTTCTCTGTGGGCTACATTCTTACCATGATGTAGGTTCAGGTACTCAGCCGCAGCCACAACAGTGATATCCGAGTTCCGCATCTACGTTCCTTCAGTGGTTCTTTTTTTCATTTTATTACTAGTTTTAGTATTTTAGTAGTTGAAGTTAGTTGGGGACATGTCCCATCAACTCCTTATTCAGACAGTTCAGAGGCTTTCAGACTACAGAGTTTTTCAGGCTAGTTATACAGATAGTTATTTTAGTTTTGATATTGATAGACATTATTCAGTTGTATGTTAAGTTTTTTAACATTATGGCAACTTTCCGCCAATTTTCTGCATGTATTTTATTATATTATGTAGTGCTCAGTACAGGTACTAGAAAAAGGTTAGCTTGTAGTCCTTCGGGATCATAAGCAACGTATAGTGTTTCGGTTATAGAAATTTGGGGCGTTACAATGCATATGCACATAACACTAAACAACAAATAGACATCATAACAAATCCCCATTGACAATTTCAAGGGTTTTACATGGATCCTCATGATATTACTTACATATCAATTAATCTCACATAAAACATGGATTAGAATCCCAATTATTCATTATAAACATGAACATAATTAAACCCAACATGGAATTCATGAAATCCATAAACTTGAAGTTTAAAAATAGTTCCTTGGACTCCAAGGTTAGAAGGGACCCTTGGATGAACACTTCACATACCTTAGTTGATGAATTTTTGAAAGTTAATGGTGAGTTCTTGAGTTCTTGATTTCAAATAGCTTCACTACTCAGTTTTTGTAATTCTTGAGTTCCCATACTACTCTTTATGATGTTTAATTTATGATGCCCACCATGTATTTGGTGAAATTCCTAAGTATAATTTTCTCTTCTCACTTTCATTTCTCATGTGCCAATTTCCATAAGGAAGTATTCTTGCTACTATATGTAGTTAATTACAAATTGTGTACCCTTGTCATGTTTGAGCTTAATTTTGATTTTGTTGAATTAGTCACCTTTGTTTTCACTTCTATATTATTTTCTAGTTTCTCATGCTTTTTCTTTTTTATAGTTGTTTTGTGTGAATTTTTCCTGAATGATGGATTGAGTGAATACATTCTTTTGGGAAAATCATCGTTATTTTTCTTTTTGGTGTTGGTGTCATTTGTGCAGGGGAAGTTTGAGTACCCATAACCATTATGAATTGGGATTGTGAGTGTCGCAATTGTGAATTCTGAGTAGCCAATAAATTATTGTCTTTATTTGAGTCAAAACGTGGGTTTGTGGCTTGTTTGGATCTAATAGAGTTAGTCTTGCATTGTGAAATGTTGAAATCAGTAAGCCCCTCTAAAAAAATTAAAAAAAACAAATGCATAGAAGTGAATCATATTTGTGACAATACTTTGATTCTTTTTATGACTCTTTAGTCATTTGGCGGTGATAATGTGGAAAATGATGCCTTTTTTTCTTGTATAGGAAATGAAATTTGATCTTTCTTAAATAGTCTGCATGCCACGTGTGGTGTATTTTTGTTGAATAGTTCTTGTGCTTACTTGTATCATCTAGAACTTGCCCGGTTGGTGTTTCAATGCTAGTCTTGGTTGTGTTTCATGGGAGAAATGATTGTATGCCTTATTTGTGATTTTTAGAAATCTCTTTAGCCTTAAAATACTATCCGTGCATAAATGTTATCACTAGTTATCATATTTGAGACTAAAAACATTTCTTCGGCAACTACATTATGTAACAACCCCAAAAGTTCAAGCTAAGTCTAGCACCATGATTCAAGTACATGTAGGATTAAAAATCATGTTTTAACAATATGGGATGATATTTAGACATGTACAAAGGCCACAAGTAACTCCTAGCTCAGAACCAAGTCAAAACCTTCCTTACCAATCAATTTAATGAGAAATATCTTGCTATGGTCTGCTTCAAATGAGCTTAACTTCTATATTTTGAAGCATTGATTATATCAAGACCCACCAAAGAATGTATATTTGAATTAAATTTCCAAAGAATCTTTTTTCCTTAATTGAGTATCAGACTGAAAAGTTATGGCCTTTTTAGTAAAGCATTGTCCTGTAGTAAGATATAACAGGCCAGACCACGATCGTAGTTACATTGTACGACCATGTAATGGTCTCTTCTGATTGAGAAAAATCCAAACATCTAAAATCTTACAAGTATACCTTTCAACCACGAGATGGAACCACGACCGTGCTTTGAAACCACGATCTTAGGCACGATTATGAGTCCCCAGGGATGATCCGGATTGAACCTTCAACCTATGAACAAGGGTACGATCATATGTAGATCCACGATTGTACCAAGGTTTGTTTGATCATGTTCATAGAACTCTCGTCCATCTCCTAACCATGAGAACCACCCACGAGCCTAGTTTGGGCCCACGATCGTGACATGGTCCCATAGATTTCTTCCAGCAACTTTCAGATATGAATTTAAAATGGGAACGTTAGTCCTTTTCTATTTTTTTAACATCAAAACTATGTTGTTTTAGTTATTTCAAGGTTTCTTATTAAGGTTAATATTACTGTAAGACTTTATTACTCAAAAAAAACCTCTGACACTTAGTTTCAAATAGAGAAAAAGGGGTTCATCTTTTCTGAGCTACCAATTTCATGGATTTCTTCAGGGTTATCATATCTAGGTATGTGGGATGTCATAAATTGATATCCTTTCACCAATTGAGTCCTAAAGATAACCCAATTCTCTAAGTTCAATTCCTTTATAATAATTTTTGGTTCATGAAAGTTATCAAATTCCTTGATATCTCAGTCCCTTTTATTATTGAGTTGTAATCCATGTTTTACCATAAATTTAAGTGTCATTAGATGTACATGATCATAAACCCTAATTATATTGTGAAATCCATAATTCTGGGAATTTAGTTATTAAATTCTTTAAATTCTGACATAATTGTTGCATTCTTTAGATATGGTGGGTTATGAACACTTGATGACCTATGATTTCATGCATATATTATGATGATAGAATCCTCCATCTTACTTGTTTTTGGATTCTTTTAGATAGTGCATTTACTTTCAGTCTTTAGATTATTATTATCATTAAGTATTACAGTTGTTAGTGTCATTTAATAGGGAGTAATACTTAGCACCGAGCAGGCACATGGATGAAGGCTCACTCATTAGTTAGCTTGAGACCTTTAGTAGAATCCCCTATGTCCCTAAATTACGATTCCATCATAGGTTCTAAAGGGTCACTTATTAGACAAGGCTTGATACCTTAGTCCTTTTAGACACCATTTTAGTGGATCCACATGAACTAGTGTTTGTACCCTTGGCAAGCTACTGAACACCCTTCCAGCTGAGGTTACAGGTTGAACCATAGTAAGATTTGATTGGGGTATGTCGGTTATTAGAAGTTCCTATATTCTACAACCCACAGTTTAAGTTCAGATACTTGTATGATCATGTATTAAATTTATTATATAATATAGCTTCATTACTTGGTCTTGCATCAATTTGCCATGTTACATGCATCATTTTTATCATAGATTAATTATTTTCTATCTCACATACTCAATACATTCAAAGTACTGATTGCATACTTTATTTTCCGCTATATCGTCTCATAATATAGGTTTTAACTCTTAGTATCTAGATGCTTAGTATGATTTCCTACCATATCAGCAGTAGCACTTTCATGAGACTTCATCATTCAAGGACTAATATCAATATTTCATTTGTTTTAGTGTTAGTTGGGGGCCTGCCGAACAACTCATCTAGTAGAGGCTTTAAAACATATAGTTAGATGTTCAACTTTGTGGTTTAATACTCAGATATTGACATTAGTTTTTATTATTATTTCATCATTTAGTTAAACTTTTGCACATTATTTTTATTAGTTATTTTTAATGTTCTTAGTGTTATGCTAGGCCATGGGTTAGCTTGGGGTCACTTATGACTCTAAGAACCATGTTACAACTATGAGGTAGTCTCGAGTTGTGACAAACTTGGTATTAGAGAATCAGGTTTAAAGTGTCCTAGGGTTTTTAAAGCTGGGTTAAATAAGGTCTTATTCATGGGTGTGAAGCATGCCACACTTATAAGTGACAGGCTATGAAATATTTTAGGAAAAGTTTCACTTATTTTATATTCATATTGTGCAATAGTGTGTGAACTCTACTAAAACCTTCTTCTAACTCATTCTCTACATGTTTAATATACTTCCAAAGAGAACTAATGGAAGGGGGAGTGGAAATGATAATGGTGTTGATAACCAACAGGCATCGGCACCAGCTCCAGCAAACCCTATAGATGAACAGGTCTCCTATGTCGAATTTAGGGCTTCTTTCAGGAAATTACTCCACTCTATGACCATGCAAAATAATCATCCAGTTGTGGAACCAACCAACCCAACAGTGACTATGACAGTATTTAGAGTTTGAGATTTCACTCGGATAAATCCTCTAATGTTCTTAGGGTCCAAGTTTGAAAAGGATCCACAGGAATTCTTGGATAGTATTTAGAAAGTTATAGAGATCATGGGTGTTACCTTAGCTGAAAGTGCTAATTTGGCTGCTTATCAACTATAAGGAGTGGCTCACACTTGTTATAAACAATGGAAGAAGGATAGGGGTGCAAATATAGGATTGGTATATTGGGATGAGTTTGTTATTGCATTTATGGATAGTATCTTCCCACTTGAGTTAAGGTAGTACAAGGTTTGGGAATTCATAAATCAAAAGTAGGGTAACATAAGTGTGATGGATTATTTTCTTATATTTACCAGTTTGCAAGGTATGCTCGAATTGTGGTTGCTGATTCTAGGCCACGTATGAGCAGTTTGTGTCTGGTGTTTCAAATGATGTGGTCAAAGAGTGTAGGACTATTATGTTGGTTAAGAAAATGGATATCTCTAGTTTCATAATTCATGCTCAACAAATTGAAAAAGAGAAAGTCAAGGAGAAGGAAAGGAAGTGTAAGAGGGTCAGAACAAATAGCTTTAATTTCTCTAAATAGAGGTTAGATGGTAAGTAAATCTTTCTCATTTCTATAAAAAAATCATTAGCTCCAGCCCCATCTTCTATTAGTGCTCCAGAGCCCAAGTATAGTAAAGATAATCGGGATAGATCACAAGGTGCTAAGTCCCAAAATAGTGTGAGTAGTGTTCGTACCAACTCGGTATGCAAGAAATATGGTAAGAACCATACTACAATATTTTAATCCTATTGCCACTCTTGTAAAGTGTGGCCTAAAATAGTAGAAAGTGTCGCCTTTGATCAAAGGTTACGCTTTCGGACTTAGGCAACACTTTTTGGGGGGTGGCCTAAAGAGGCGTAACCTTTGATCAAAGGCCACGCTTTTCAAGCGTTGTCATATCAGCTATATTTAAAAAGCGTGGCCATTAAGGTATAAAGGCCACACTTTGCAGCCTGTCATTGGCAACACTTTTATTTGATAAATCTACACTTATAAGTGTTGCCTTTGAATTGCTATTGGGAACGCTTCAAAAGAGTAGCCTTTTGTAGAACCTCTATAACAACACTTAAAAAACATTGCCTTTATTTTACTATTGGGCACGCTTCACAAGTGTAGCCTTTTGTAGCACCTCTATAACAACACTTAAAAAACGTGGCCTTTTCTTTATTACTAGCCACACTTCAAAATCGTAGCCTTTTATACATCCTCTATGACAACACTTATAAAGTGTAAGCATGTTTTAGCCACACTTTTAAAGTGTAGTAATATTGCCTAAAATTTTATAGTTCAAGCCACATTTTACAGAAATGGCATTAGGCATATAAAATGTTAGAATGTAATTTCTAATTGAAAAATAATTATTTTAATCGAAATGTATACATCACTAAGAACATTACATAAACATAAATATTTATATATATATATATATATATATATATATATATATATATATATATATAATCTCACGCACCAATTAGCGAATAAATAATTGAAGTGCATAGATTTGATTTAAAAAAAAAACAAGTCTTTTACATACTAATTAGAAAGCAACATACTAAAAATTTGTACCAAGTTCCACACAAAACCAAATGTATATATAAGTATATCAAAATCTTTTGAAAATTCATCATTCACTTTAATCTCGATCAAGTTGAGTTGTGGCGCCCACCATTCAAATTTGGTCCCCCACATTGATCCTACACATTCAAAATGAAACACACAATTAGGCATACGGTGGATGAAGATCTTAAAACTAACAAACTTTGAATCTGTTTCAAGATTAGGCATATAGTGGGTGAAGATCTTAACAACAGGTTTAAGTTATGTACACAAGTATAAACTATAAGTTGTTTCCATGAAAATCAAACAAATGTAGTAGCCTATCAATAAAATTACACACATTCATCGAGGATTAACATGTCTAGGGACTTTTTTCATTAATCCATGAACAGGATCTATACATATTGATCGGAAAAGAATGGAGAGAAAAAAAAGTAGGATAAGAAACCACTGAAGATATCGAAGTGAATCAAGTTTCACAAGCTAGCAAATAAACCAACACAATGCCATTTTATGAGGAAACATCAAATACAATTTTATTGGAATTAAAATAATATATATCTAAATATTTATAAATTTGAGAGAAAATTATTGACTGCAAACTATAGAAACAGAAGATTAAAGAGAGACCTAATATGTTTCTTTAGCATCCATACATGCATCATTGTATTATTAACCATCCTATGTTGAAGAAGGATTCAGTCTAACAACAAACCCATTGTAATCCCATAAGTGGGGTCCGGGGAAGGTAGAGTATATCCAGACCTTACCCCCACCTTTGCGGAGGTAGAGAGGATGTTTCTGATAGACATCATATTTTTAACCATCATATGTATGAAGGATTCAACCCACAAATAAAAAATAAAGCTTACTTCAGAATGAGTTTTTGAATTCTCAGGATCATTTACAGACTGCTCTATCATTCGTTTCAATGTACTCATACTAGGTGCAATCTCTCCAGCAAGCATCTTAGCTTGCTAAACTAGGAGGTCCATCTGATCTGACAATTAAACCGCTCCCTATGTTCTACCAAAAAGACAAACAAAATATTAAAAGTTGAAGAAATTGCCATTTGATATGTAATGGAGGATATATATTACATAAGAAGTAGTCATTACAAGGAAAAAATACTAATGGAAAAGACTAGATTTGAAAGAAAAGTAATAACTTCACAATTAAGTCAATCCTAAGACAACTTGGGAAGATAATCCAATGTAAGTTTCCAAGAAAGTTTGAAAATTCATTACTTGAAACTAACATATAATTATCAAAAATTCAAATTCCATACAAGGACAAGGACCTTTTCTATCAGAGTAATCATTAAAATACAAGTGGAGCGAAATATAACTTCAAATTAAGAAGTCTCCTTCTTTAAAAGATCTTAAGAAGGAGGAAACATACAATGGAAAGCTTTGAACCATTGACAATTTCACCAGCCTGAGTTGAGTAGATAATTACACTGCCGGCTTGGGAGATATCATCATTCAACTTGCTACAAGATCTTTCGTGGTTGAAATCAGAAGTCTCTGATGAAGCATCTCTTTGGTTCTTGCTGTCTATGGGTACAAAACTATTCAATTTCTAGTGCAAAGGGTGCAAATAAAAAAATATTAATTTAGGAAATAGATCTTATACTTGGAAGATTAAAATAAAAGATGATTCTATATCTTTATATGAGTACACACCACCCTTCTAAGACCCCACTTGTGGTACTACATAGGGTATGTTGTTGTTGTTGTTGTTGCTTAGGGTAGATGCCAGAAAATTGCATACAAATCGTAATAGAATGCAAAAGAAACAACAAAAACTTAATTTAGGCTCTTGAAGGGGAGTGGAGGTCTTAAAATACCTATATAGATGATATGGAGAGTAGTTCTAACAAATAATTATATTCAGCATGCAAAGCAACATAAAGGAGTAGGAAAAAGTCTTGCAAATATCAAACACATCTGATGTGCCTAAAATCTAAATTCAAAAATAATCACCTATAGTTCTAGTGGGAAAATAATGGTAAATAGAAACAGAACTCAAGATAAATAGAGAGGGAAGTTTACATTATCAGAAGAAGAAAACCGACTCCCAGGAATTGAATTCTTTAAAGAAACAAGGATCAGTTTAGTTAGCTTCTGTATCTGGCTCAGTAGAACATCCTTGGCATCCTCCTCCTCTTCTAACCTTGAATGTATCTTCACCTGTCCCTCTTCCAACTGTGAAAAGATAGTTAATAAATAATATAACACAACCAATTACACCCTATGATCCATTAAACATTCTAATCTCTCCTTTTTGATCAATTCCAAGACAATTGACACTTTTTCATAATTGGAAATCATTAATTTAAAATTTTCATTTTTCCCTTAATGACGTACTATTGTAGAATTGACATAAACCTTTTGACCACAAGATACAAAGGTATTTTGGGTTGTTAATAGTTTTATCTTACGCATCAAAAGTCTCTCATCTTTCTTAAACTCTTTACTGAGACAAACACCGTCATATAAAGTTAAACGGATAGAGTACATACTTGTTGTTTCAAGGTAATAAGTTCTTCATGATTGACTCCCACAAGCATTACCCTTCTTAGCTGATCAAGCTCTTACGTGAGAGAAGATATCTCTTTCTGACATTTCTTGATCAGCAATTTCTCATCAATAATTTGAAAGCAAGATAATCAGTATTCAGCCTTCACTACAGCAATTCCATAAAATTTAAAATTTATATAAGCAAACCTTGTTATGAGATACATAAATCTTGACACGCTTAGCCCTGCTTGCAAACTTTAATGTGTTATGTGTTTCTTCCATATTGCTTGAAGCAGGAGTAACAGTGCATATGAGCTACATTCAAGAAAGGAGAAAGAAATTAGTCATCTTGACCTAAAGTTTCTAATAATCCTTTATTTGTTTGATCTTCAATTTCAACAGAACCAACAGGTCTTGGATCAGACACGAAATCCAGTGCTAGATTTTCATGATCTACAATAGTGAAAACATCTCTTGCTCCATAGTTATCTAGGTTAGATTGATCACCACATTGAGGGTAATGATACTTCAACAATGACTCTGGTAAAATTGCCTCCACACTGAGGTTGGATCCTACCTGAAAATATGGGTCATTAGCAACTATCTGCGATCTTATAGGCACAGAAAAATGAGTAATCATTGAAATAGCATTATCAGCAAATGTTTTCTCTGGTATAGCAATTGAGGTAGGTAGACTAGCTCCCTCATCATCAAGTAATAATGTCTCAAGAGATAGATTATATGCATCAAATACAACGTACTGAACAACCCTTTTCAGCTTCTTGAGCTCTTCACGACATGAGACCCTCAACAAGACCTACAAACTATGGAATGAAGGGATAAGTAACCCTCTAAGTCTAATTCCAGTCTCTTGATCAAGGTAAAAGAACATTTCTTCGTCAATTATGCGTTATAGACCAACTGAAAACTAGCAGCAATGCTTTCTTTCCCAGAATGTATATCTTCACCTTACAATAGCTGTAAGACAAGAGCCTTGAAATGACCATGTATAATAGCTTGCAATGGTTCTTTGTGATTCGCCTGCTGTTTATTCTTTGCAGGGAAAATATTGAAAAGGCTCCCACTTGAAGAGAATGTAGCACTTGTCTCTCCAATTTTATCATCGTCATCATCATATGTGAAGAAATAAGAAACAAATACAGTCATGCAATTGAGTTGTATCATATGGTTCACATTCTAAAGTTTAACATCCCTAAAAGTAGGAAGTTCTCTCTCTCTAGGCACATATTAGCGTACTGCTAGTGCTTGCTGGAGATTACGGCATAGAGCCGAGAATGACCACAATTGCAGAAGACTAAGCAACATCTACAAGATCTAGGGTAGAATCAATTGAAAAATTACAAAGTGACTCAGGTATTAGTGCATTTAGCTAACATGCAAAGACTTATGCCCTAAGCCTCCTCTACATTACCAACTCCATTCCCAACAAAGATGATCAATTCTAAATCTTTAAGCCAAGAGTCATTTGGTTGGAATTCAGGATTCCACCTTCCAATGCTCCTACTATTAGAAACATCGCTCGATTCTAACAATATTGTATAATCCCTCATCTCTGAAACATCTACTCCAGTGCATTCCTCCTTGACCAGCCTACCTAGCTAGGCAACAACTCATCTCTCAACTCTCTTGGACCTTAATTGTCCATCCTACCTGATATTAACCAGTATAATTATTATATAAAAGTGATTTTTGAGCGTAGAATAGTCATTGTACAATACTTCCCAATTCCTCCCTATAATAAACTAGCAGCAAAAGGGTGGAAACTTTACATTTTGGAGGAAAACATTTGGAAACAAATCACAACCCCTAACACACTGAGGTCAAGCTCTTGAGGTACACAATCAGACTTCCCCAATTTTGATAGCAAATTGTACCAAAATCCACATCACTCAAAACACTAAATCAATCAAATCCTAAATTCTAATTTTCACTTAATTTTAACATCAATGGCTATATATAATGGGAATTTGTGGTTTAAATAAATAATCAACATCCAAGATATGTTTAATTTAAATAATTACAACCAATACCATTGGTATGAAGAGTATGAAATGATAGGTTTTCAGCAATTACCAGATGTGGATGGTGTTGAAAGAGTCGGTATGCAGTTGGAGGACAGTGGGACTGTAGAAATTACCAGATATGGATAAAACTTCTCAGCCGGTACGAACCTGCTGAGTCCTCTAAAGACTGCTTCAATGAAGACTCTAGCTTGGTGTGGATTTAAATCAATTGATAACCACCAAAACTGGAACCAAATTAACCTTTATTAAACACAAATCTCAAACTAATCGGCCCTATAAACAATGATAATTAGTGGAGCATCAACAAGATAATAAATGAAAAAAAGAAAGGGGAAAATGGATTTTCAGCTTGGTACATTAACAGCGACAGAGTAATTGTACTTTGGAGAAGCCAAAGAGTAACAATCAATGAGAACACCGATGCTTCAATTTTCACCAACAAAGATGAGAAAAAACCCTATAATTTCTCTTCAAAATGGGACATTAAAAATAAGATAATATTATCCTGTTTTAAGATTTTTTTTGGGGTAATTAGAAATAGAAGGGAATAAAATATTCTAATATTAAAAATATTGAAGGGAATATTACATTTTGCTATAAAATTTATAAAAGTGTATAAGGAAACACTTATAAATTGTTTTTTTAAAATAATAAAAATGGCCACATTTTAAAACTGTAGCTATATTTGTAAAAGGTATCGTCAATTATATAATAATTTGGCAACACCTATAACGTGTAGCCTATAGCATTAAAGAGCACACTTTACAAGCGTTGTTAAAATTATTGTGGATTAGAGCTAAAACTTAAGGATACATTTTAAAAGCATGCCCAAAAATATTTTAGACAACACTTTACCAAATTTAGTGTGGCCTTAGGCCAAAAATGTTGTGGTACCACAAGGGAAAGTATATGGCTTGTAGTGATGTTTTCTTTGGGTATGGCGAGTTGGGACATAGACTGAGGGACTGCTCAGTCGCTTTACAGAGTAGTAGGGATACTCATTAGGAAAGTTAGTACAACTATTCAGCAGCTCCAGTAGGTCGCCCAAGTCTGTAGGTTTCCTCATATAGTACAGTTAGTGAATGGCATTAGAACAGGTTCTATGCCCTTCAAACTTGACAGGATTAGGAGGTTCGCCTGATGTAGACACTGGTATGTTACATGTCTTCCATATTCATGTTTATGGATTATTAGATCCTTGAGCAACACTTTATTTTGTAACTCCCAATATAGCAGTAGACTTCAGTGTCAGTCCCAAAATTCTCTTAGAACCTTTTTTTGTCTCTACTCTGTTCGTTTATTCAGTCATAGCTAAATGGGTATACAGGACTTTCCTAGTCATAATTTTCCACAAAGTTACCTTAGTTGACCTTGTAGAGTTAGACATGGTATATTTTAGTGTTATTCATGGAATGGATTGGATACACTCTTGTTATACCTCTATTAATTGTAGAAATAGCATAGTCAAAATTTAGTTCTCAAATGAACCAGTTCTTGAGTGGAAGGGCAGTACTTCAGTGCCTTTAGATTGATTCGTCTCATAACTTAAGATTAGAAAACTGATCTCCAAAGGGTGCATCTATCATTTTGTTTGGGTTAAGGATTTAAAAATGAATCCCCAATAGCTAGGTTAGTTCCAATGGTTTCTATAAGACCTACCTGGAGTTTCTCCTGAATGGGAAATTGACTTCAGAATATATCTCATTAAAGATACCAACCTATTACAATTTCACCCTACAAAATGGATCTAACTAATCTTAACGAGTTGAAGAAATAGTTGAAAGACCTCCTAGAAAAGGATTTTATTAGTCCCAACATCTCTCTAAGGAGTGCTCTGATGACGCTTAATTCACTACCATAATTAGAGGTGAGGTGGTCGTTGTCAAGTAACTCAATTTGAATTTGGGTCAAATCTCAAGGAGTGAAATTATAGACTTCAAACTTTATAGATGTTCAACTTACAATGAGATTACCCGAAAAGCTAATAAAAATGACATGTAAAATGAAATGGGGGGATTTGTTCAGAAACTTTTCGCAACACACTTAAGCAAGCGCTCGATGAATGAAACTTTTACTTAGATTTCAAGATTTGAGGGAAATCTTGGGATTAAGTCTACCTAGGGTTAATGCATGTGGGCTAATGTTGGTTCATCATGAAGTTTAGTCGTTGATTAACTGATAGGCTAGGTCAAATATCATTGGGCTCAATCTTTCAATGAAACCCTAACGATTTCACCCATTGTCTCTTTCAAGCACCTAACAAGTGTACACATTTTCAAAATCACTCAATACCTCAATTAAGCATCCCTATTTCTAAGATAATGTTCTTAACATGATTTACACTCCTAATACACTTATTTCTAAGATTGTAAGGGGTAGTAAACCATTGGCTCTATTTTCCACCATTTTTTCCCTTATAACCCTCTTTCAAGGATGTTATGGGTTACCTAATATTTACCTTCATCCCTCTTTCGAGGATGACAAAGGGTTTCTAGAGTTTGGGGCTTTCACCCATCAAACCCATTTGGAGACTTGGGGCTTTCACCCAATAAATTTCCACCCATAAGCTCAAGCAATGGTGGAATCCATACTCAATAACTAAAATCCATGCAAACACAACAATACCCATACACAATTACACTCTAATTCAACATAATCTCAAGACTAAATTATTTAGCTACTCATGAAGAAATTAAAGAGA
Organism: Capsicum pubescens; assembly: GCA_030864215.1. Taxonomy (NCBI): domain Eukaryota; kingdom Viridiplantae; phylum Streptophyta; class Magnoliopsida; order Solanales; family Solanaceae; genus Capsicum; species Capsicum pubescens. Next base: position 232,236,476 of record CM061548.1, on the reverse strand, counting down.
GATATACCATAAGGATTCTCCAACACATTCATTCTTCACAAAGAGTTTAAGAAATTTATCCTTCAAAGTTTATTACACACTTGCCCAAGATTAGGGTCTCAAGTCCTCAAGTGCAAAATATCTTTGAGCTAAGCTATCCTAAAGAGGAAAGGGTTTTTTGCTTAAATATGGGTTGGGGGTGTCTAAGTTCTTTTACAGATCTTTCCCTAGGCATATTCCTACTTGACCACTATCACGTACGGTTGTCCGCGATCGAAGTCATGTGACTTGACCATGTTGCTCTGACTGTCTTGACTAACTACGACCACGGAGAGAGGACCGCGATTGCGGTAACCGAGGCTGACGTAGTTCAGGTCTTCAACTACACTCTTCTTTGCTCCCTTTTCATTATTTTTAGCTCCAATCTGCATCTTTTGGTCACCTAAGGTTTATACCTGCAAAGAGTGGATATTAGTGTATCTATTCATGGATTTTGTCTCATTTATTCATTCAAAACAAGGAAATTTGCATGAATAATAAGTGCGAATGAGTGGTAAACTCACCACTCATCAACACCCCAACTCAAAACCTTACTTGTCCTCAAGAAACACTCTCACTTACTATGAGACAATTTCATATGTATTCCCTCTTTCTATTAATCAATGATCATGAAGACTCAACTTAATTGCGACTACTAAAAGCTTTTCACACATGGGCAAATAGGCTTTTAACGACTCCTCTCATCATAAAATAAAGTAGTGAAAGATGTAATAGACTTCGGGGAGAAACTATGTAACAATTACTAATCACTCTAAAAATAAATCATATGTTTACTACAATCATTCTATATTTCCATTTGTCTCATTGTACGAAAGATGACAAAATCACCCACATTGACTGGTTCACATGCCTCCTCACAAGAAAGAGAATTCCTCACATCAAGCTACAAAATATGTAATAAGGAATTTTGACTGCACAAACTCTCTCTCACACACAAAAAATCTTAATGTAACAAGTGTTGTACCATAGGCTTGCCCCTATTTTCAATTACCACTACTAAGAAAGTAGATGGTTGTAGATCTCAAAGGACTTTCTAAGCTTGCAATGTAGGTTTGGGTTAGGGTAGGATATTGTTTAGGAACAACATGGCTACTCCCTTCCTTGAACGTCAACATCACACTTTTCAATCTTTTTTTTTTACTATTGGACACTCTTATTTGTTTTATATCCTTCCCCATGCCTACAATTTGCTTCCTTTGTACTCCACTTTTCTTTTATCTCTTATTCTTGAATCTTTCATTCAATTCTATCCTTTATTGGATCCTTTTCTTTTCAAAACATTTGTTTTGCAATCACTTAGGCACCTTGGCATTATACTAACACCTCATGGCCTCAAACTTACTTCCATCAACTTTACCGCTCCTAACTTAGGATTTTAGCCTCACGATGCATTTTTGAGTTCAAGAAGGGTATGGTTCAAAAGAGGGATAATAACAATGGTTCATGGCTTGTAATACATTTGCTAAAGAAAGGTCCAAAGGCTCAAAGTGGGTAACTAGGGGTTGCATTCATGTTTGGGTAGGATTTTTAGGATATAGTGGCTTCCAAAATAACAAGTATGGCCTAAGATCATTTCTCTTACCACATACAATAAAAACTAGACTTGAGAGACCAACGGGGTAAGTTCTAGACAACCCGAGTATACAAGAAATGAATGCCAAAAGCTCACCTTTTGGCATCACCACACATGGCAATGCAAAATTTGCCAAGGGGGTTCTAATTTCCATCCCTCTAAAGACAAATTTAGAGTATCTAACATTATTCAAAAGTCAACATTATGCAGAGTCATAGGATGAGAGATAAATTTCATCACAAAGTTGCTCACATCCATGCTTTCGAATGATTTTTTTTCTCAAAATTTTTGGATAGAGGGGGTTGTTTGCTTTTGTATCCACGCCATACATAATTTTCTAATCATGGAAACTTTCCAATCTATCATCTCATATTCAAGTTCATAGTATAGGCGACCTGCCATATGGCTACCCACACTTAACCAATGGATCTTAATGCAACCCCAAATTATCAATGCTACAGGTACTAAAACTTTCCTTGCATTTTATAGCTTTGATGTTACGGGTACTCAGACTTCCCCTACACCTATAGTTAGAAACCCAATAATGAAGGCAAGGCTTGTCTAATGATATTTAGACTAAAATAGCAAACTATGAACAAAATAGTTAATCCATGCAAATGTAAGCACCATTAGAGTGCTCGAATATTACAACCCAAATAAAAATCACGCTAAGAATTTTTCAAGATAACAGAAAAGGGTGCAACAATATCACTAATAGAAGCCCAAATGAAATGAATAAGGAAACATACACCCCCAACCAAAAAGGTAGCAGTGTTCCTACTGCATTAATAATCAAGGCTAACAAAGAGATAAGGATTCTCCCTAAAACTTCATCAAAGACTGCTATCCTTTTTTAGATTCTGCACCGTCACCATTCACCTTGAGATTAAACCCTTTCTGCATGGAAGAACTTGAGTGAGAGTCTGAGAAAATTAGGGAGTAGTTGGTGAATCAACTGGATTTTGTATCTATAATCCCAGCTGACTGACCGCAATTGCAGACATACGGGTAACCACGATCGCGCATGGGTACCGCAGTCACGACAACTGAGGGTATGTCTGCTCTCCTATTTTTCCTTTGTCTAGTTTTTTTGCTCACTTGGTGCTCATTAATCCTTTGATTGGTGTTCACCTTAAATTATGCACACTTCTTCATTTCTAAGCTTAAGCAAAGAACTCCATAGTGTCACACATGCATGAGTTATTCATATGCAAGAACTAACATTAGTACTATAAAAATATGATAAAAAGGATACGAGCCATCCTCGTGTCATTTATGGGTTGTCTCCCACACTATGTCTTAGTTATCATCATGGAATGATGTTGACATGTATCCATTTTTCAATGAGGGTACACAGGACCCCACTTGTCAAACTCCTTTTTATTGATCAACCTTCCAACTATGTGCTCCACCTTTTTTTTCTTTGTCGATTATACTTTGGCACAATCTCACTTTTGATCAGGCATTGGACACCGTTCTACCTAAGTCCTCCGTTATGTGCTCCTTCTTTATTTTTTTCTCTCTACTCGCACCGCTAAGATTTGATCATTATTTTTTAGGTTGGTGATTGTGCCACTAGTGGAGTGCCCCTTGGGTTTAGCATCTAGATGGTTGAAGACTAGTCCCATTTGATTTTCCAAATCTTTAATAGTGAACAAATGGGATACCATAATTTTATATAGTGAGACGAAGTCCTCTTTTAATTCACAGATCATTTTGTCCATCCCCTCAACCTAGTTCAAAATTCTTGCAAGGAGATCCTCCGTTCTACCTCTGTCAGTGTCAATGGAGCTTGACTCTTTGTTAGAATCTCAATTATGGTGAGGTGTTAAATGAAAATACTCATGTTCTCGATTTCTCCAAACTTGAACAATACCACTACTTCTCTAACCTTGATTTCCTCCATGCCTACGATAGGCCGAATGAGAACCCCCCGAGCGGTTAGCTAGGTACCCAATTTCCTCCTCCATTCTCCTAGCTTCATCATCTTTATAATGGGATCTTGGTTTCATGTGATTTTCCCTTTTCATGGGTGCACCCATGACATAATTGGTTAGGAGCTCAAGTTGGGTCAAGATCCTTGCCATGGGTTGCTCTTGATCTTCATCCCACTTTTTTTGTTCTCTACTAATCATGGTCTTGGTTGGAGGGCTAATTGAAATGTTGAGGTCTCAGGTATGACATTCCTCATTGTGTTTAGTTACCTCTCTCAACAATTTTGTAGCCACATGGAAGTGCAAGTTTAAGAGAGAACCTTCTGCCGCATTATTTACCACCGCTTGGCTCAAAGGTTCTAGTGCCCGATAGAATATTTGGAGAAGTGTCTTCCCCAGAATCTCATGGTTTGGGAACTTGGATAACTTCCTATCAAATCTATCCCATGCGTCATGAAGTGGCTCCCCGTACCTTTGTCTAAAGTTCATGATTTCATCTCTCGGGTGACACAACTTGGATGGAGAGAAGTATTGATATAAAAACTCCTTTATGAGCTCCTTCCATGAAGTAAACGAAGCCGTAGGGAGTGTATGGAACCATAACAATGCTTTATGAGAATAGACGAGGCCAAAAGGACTCTTGAGTCATACGAGAGATGTTGAAAAGAGTACAAACTTCCAAGAAAATTTTCAAGAGAACATATGGATCCTCATGGTCTTGGCCTCCGTATAGCCCCTTTACTTGCAACACATGAAGAATGACCTTGTCACTTGAAATGTCCCGCTCCTATGGTGAGGTAGGATACGGTCTTCACTCGTATGACTCCCACCATTCAAGTGACTTTTCTATGAGGGGCTTCATCAAGGGACTCCACATTATTAGTGCCTTCACTCATAGTTTCACTTATGCTAAGATTACCTACAAAAGATCCAAAAACAACAAAGAAAATAAAGTGCGACACAATGGATAATTCCAAGTAAAAATAACACCACATAAGCGAAATCTATATTTCACTCCCCAGCAACGACGCTATTTTGATAATGCTCAACTCACTCCCATAAATACGGGTAAGGCGATCGTTGTCAAGTAACCCAATTTGAATTGTGATCGAATCTCAAGGAATGAAATTATAGACTTCAAACTTTATGGATGTTCAACTTACTAAAAGATTACCTAAAATGCTAATAAAAATAATGTGTAAAATGAAATGGGGGGATTTGTTCGTAAACTTTTTGCTACACACTTAAGCAAGCGCTCGATGAATGAAACTTTTACTTAGAGTTCAAGATTTGAGGAAAATCTTGGGATTAAGTCTACCTAGGGGTAATGCATGTGGGTTATTGTTGGTTCATCATAAAGTTTAGTTTTTTATTAATTGATAGGCTAGGTCGAAGATCATTAAGGTCAATCTTTCAATAAAACCCTAACTATTTCACCCATTGGCTCTTTCTAGTACCTAACAAGTGTACATATTTTCACAATCACCCAATACCTCAATCAAGCATCCATATTTCTAGGTTAATGATCTTGACATAATTTACACTCCTAATACACTTATTTCTAATATTTTAAAGGGTAATAAATCGTAGGCTCAATTGTCCACTATTGCTTTGTCCCCCTATAACCCTCTTTCGAGAAGGTTATGGGTTACCTAATATTTACCTTCATCCCTCTTTTGAGGATGAAAAAAGGTTTCTAGAGTTTGGGACTTTCACCCATCAAACCCATTAGGAGTTTTGGGGCATTCACCCATCAAATTACAACCCGTAAGCTCAAGCAATGGTGGAATCCATACTCAACAACTAAAATCCATGCAAACACAACAATACCCACACACAATTACACCCTAATTCAACATAATCCCAAGACTAAATTATTTAGCTACTCATGAAGAAAGTAAAGAATGATATACCATAAGGATTCTCCAACACATTCATTTATCACAAAAAGTCTAAGAAAGTTAGCCTTCAAAGTTGATTACATACTTTCCCAAGATTAGGGTTTCAAGTCTTCAAGTCCAAAATATCTTATGATCTAAGCTATCCTAAAGAGGAAAGGGTTTCTTCTTAAATACGGCTTGGGAGGCGTCTAAGTGCTTTTAAAGTTCTGCTCGTAGGCACATTACTGCTTGACCACGGTCACGCACGACTGTCTTTAGCCGCGACTATGAGACTACGGTCATGTGTTGCAACCGTGTTGCTCTGACTATCTTGACTAGCCGCGACCACGCAGAGAAGACCATAGTCGTGGTAACCAAGGATGACGTAGTCCAAATCTTCAAATGCACTCTTCTTTTCTCCCTTTTCATCATTTTCAACTCCAATCCATATCTTTTGATCTCCTCGGCTTTATATCTACAAAGAGTGGTTATTAGTGTATCTATTCATGGATTTTGTCTTATTTATTCATTTAAAACAAGGAAATGTGCATGAATAATGAGTGTGAATGAGTGGTAAACTCACCACTCATCATGCTCTAGTTCTTTTTATGCTCAAGAATGATGGTTCTCTTAGAATATACATCGACTATCATCAGTTGAGCAAGGTATAGTATAAATAGTACCCTATTACTTGTATTGGTAACTTATTTGACCAACTTTAGGGAGCAAATTATTTATCTAAGATAGACCTCAGATTAGGATCATCACCTTAGAGTTAGAGAACGTGACATTCTGAAGACAACCTTCAAAACTCGATATGGTCACTTTGAATTTATTGTTATGTCTTTTGGACTAACAAATACCCCTATGGGTTTTATGTTGTTGATTAATAGGGTTTGCAAATAATACTTGGAGATGTTCATCATTGTATTTATTGATGACATCCTTATTTATTCTCTGAGTGATAATGTACATGCAGGCCACTTGAGAATTGCCTTAAAGACTCTTAAAGATTGTCGACTATTTGCCAAGTTCAACAAGTATGAATTTGGATGAAACTATAACATTCCTTGGTCATATTATTTTTGGTAAAGGCATTCGAGTTGATCCTAGGAAGACCTAAGTAGAAAGGAACTAGCCTAGACCTATCTCTCAAATAGATTTAAGGAGTTTCTTGGGTTTCGTTGGTTGCTATGGATGGTTTGTTGAAGGATTTTCCTCCATTACTTATCTCATGTCAATGCTGACTCAAAAGAAAGTCATTTTTTTGTAGTCTGAATCTTATGAGAGATAACACACCACTCAATTGGGTGTTACATAAGCATATTATCAATCACACATTATGCAACCCATGGAGTGTTTAAAGGATATTATAAGAGGGTTGTATAGTGTACATATGTGGGTAAAGAAAATGGGGAGGAAAGGAAACATTGATTTGATAAATTATGGGCTTATTGTATGATATTTTTTAGTGATGTTATGTAGACCAAATGTGTTAGTTAGCTACTAATACTAGTTTTACTACTTACCTTATAATATATTAATAACCTGAAAGAAAAGAGGGTAATTTAGGGTGATGTTCGAGTCATATAACAAGGTATGCGAGGCTTCTATATCCCATACTCTTTGGTATGAATCTAAATCTTGAGTTAAAATGTAAGATTCCTAAGTGATCTTCTTTTTAAATGCTACATAATGGAAGTATACAACCTCAGATGTGGCTAACAACTTTGTTCCCACTTCTTAGTGTGTTAAAGTACTTCAAAATGTGTTTGTGACTAGATCTGCACATTTACTCTTTTAAGTTTTAGTATGAAAAAAGTACTTTCAACAACAAGATTTGTGGGTTCTTCTCTTAGTCAAAGAACGTCCATTATGCTATTTAAACTCCTAAGTGTTATATTATTGTTATTATTTCTTCCTATATATTGTTATTACATCAAGTATGTGTTTGTATGTCTTTTACTTACTTGTCCAACATTCTAAACTCAATAATGTCATGAGCACCAAAATAACAACCTTAAAGATAAAAGAATTAAGATAAATCTATATATTAATGGGTGTTCCTAGGGAGAGTGCCTAGCATGGTTTGATCCCAATCTATATATTTCGAGTGGTATCCTAAGGATAAAAGGAAATCTTAGCATGAATTTATCTTGATTTGTGTATTTATGAGGACCATATCATAGGGGTTAAAATTCCAAGCATGGGTCATCCTCTTTTACCACTGATCACTTGATAATTTGTATTAAATGCCTTACCATGTTTATAAAGTGAAGAATAGAAAAGAAAAGAAAGAAATGTAATGTATGTGATCCCACAAGTTTAAGCAAATGTGGTCTTTTATCCTTATATACATAGTTAATATTTATATCAGATTTAATTGAGCTCTAGTTTTACTTAAAGTTAATTTATGACTTACATATTCAGTGCATGCTTTCATACTGATGTCCCTTTAGGGGACACTGTTCAATGTTGCAGGTACAGGTACTCCAGCTAATAAACCTCCTCAGTAGGAGCACAGGACACTTAGATGTGGTTGGTGATCTCTAGGTTGATTCAGAACTTTAATGAGTCTTTGGTATATATTTTTGTATTGTATTGTAATTAAGGGTAAGGCGGGGCTTGTCCTAACTTAGACAAAGTTTGTTGATCTTATAGAGGCTTTATAGACTAATGTATAAAGTGCATTTATGGTTGGTTCAATAATAGTTCTGGCCTCAATGGCCAAGTCATCTATATATTTTTTTGGCCTATCTCTATGTTGGTCTTTTATCATTACTAATCTTATATATTTGTCAAAGATTCACTACTAGCATAGTTATTGCATAGAAAATAAGGCCATAAGATGGTTCATTCGAATCTTTAGGGAGTTGGATGACTGTTATCTCTATGTATTTGAGGTATGATGGGTGATGTGCCATAGTTTTAGGGCATTTTCAATGTTTAAAACTGGAAAATATGCAAGTACTTAGGTCTATTTTGTTAGATATGATGTGTTTTGACTTTATTTTGCAGGAAATTAGGTTTTGGAGCTTAAAAGAAGAAAAAGAGTTAAAGTGGGTAGAAGGACTCACTTATGGGCCATAAGTGCCATTTACGACCACCTAAGTTGCCTCGTAAGTAGTAGCAGGAATGTATTTTGAGAAGTTAAAGTTTGAAAATTGGTCTGATAGTGATAAAGGGACACTTATGGGATGTAAGTGCCACTTAAAGCCACATAAGTATCAGAAGATAAAGATCTAACGTTCTAATGTTTGAAAAATTGTCTAGGAGTTATGAAGGGGCTACTTATGTGGATTAAGTCCCACTTATGTTGTCGTAAGTGCCATCGTATGTGGCATGCTGCAAATCTAAAGAAATTCTGTCACTTACGACCCACTGAGGGGCTTATAAGTACAACTTATGACCCGTAAGTAGATTCGTAAGTGATCACCGACCCAATTTTCCTTGTTTGTTTTGGTTAGGATTTGTAGGGTTTTGATGTATTCTATAAATACCCTTTTGATGTTTTTTATATTAGTTTATGCAATCTTTACATTCAAAAACATATATTGATTCTAAGATTTGATTTTTAATCTTGGAATTCTTTCTTCTAGATTATTTGGTTGATTATTAATTTAAGATTCTGGATTTTTTCTCTTAAATTATTATAAGATTAATCTTATGCTTTCTTTTATAAATTCCATGAATATTCCTGCAAACATGAGAGGTTAAACTGCCTAACTAGGGTTGTGGGAGCCCTAACAAAATAATAAAGTAGAGAAAGTGTGAGGTCCTTCAAAATTAGTGTTTATGCATGTATTTTGATCTTCTTCATTTTGTATGCTTTCTTAACTACTACAGAAGTTAAAAACTGGCTTGTATTTGAGATTATCTTCACAAGATAGACTGAGATTAGGAAAAAAAGATTGTAACAGTAATTTGAGGCTATCAACCCTCATCTAATTAACTTGACACCCAAAAGGAGATAGTTAATCTGACATCAAAGACAAGGGTTAGTAAGGAAATACTGTGAGACTCATAAGTTAAAGAGTGAAATTTACCAAAGGCGTTCACAACACGGTTGGTGATACATAGCTTATAAAATTCTGCATACAGAGCATTGAGATAGTCGAATTGAGAATGATAAATATATGATGTTAAGAGCCAGAGGGACCACAGTCCTAGTATTCATCTTAGATTAATTTCAACCTAAAGTGATCAAGACTTGTAGCTACTTTATAGTTTTCACTAAATCCTTTATTTACTTTTCTACACTTTCCATCTACTTCATCAAGTTCATGAGAAATATTCGGCCTATTCCCTGTGGGTTCAACACAAACCTCTACTGGGTTACTATGTTAGACATCGACCACATATACTGGGAGACATTAAAATTTGGCATCGTTGCTGGGGAATATAATTATGAATTAATTACGTGAAGTTGTTATGGATATGGGGTTTTACATTTTTGGAGGGGGTGTACATCGGTGTATGCTTTGTACTAGGATTCAAGGAAACACCTTAATCCCACCTAATCCAAAGCTTAAAAGAATCCTACAACTGAATCATAGGATGTCAAAACACAATCGCAAAGCTCATCACGAAGAGTATTAAGATGATCCTCTTGACTTGAATTATCCTTCTTCTCTTGGTGATCAAGATACAGCTATGCAAACCACTATGCTGTTACTAGTTGAAGAAAATATGAGGAAGGATGTAGCTACCGGTTGTTCATCACAAGAGGAAAGACCGAGGCAGGAAGCATAATGTCAAGCCGAACTCGATAGAAGTAGAAGAGATAGAGTTAAAATGACCCTAATTTTTTAGTATATGCCAGCATATAATAATCCGAAGGATGACTTGTGGTTTGTTGAGACTATTGAGATAGGAGCCATCATTCCTCTTGAATTACCCCGGGGGTGAATTTTGATATTGCAAGTGCTATGATTCAGCGGATCAATCTTATGAGTGTGTTTGTGGGTTTGCCGATTGATGACGTAAACATGCATATCATGAATTTCATAGGGATCTGGATTTCATATAATTTACCTGCGAGTTAAGAACCTTTGAGACTCAGGTTATTCCCATTCTCTTTGACAGGTGAAGCAATATTATGGCTAGAGAAACTACCTCATGGGTCCATTATTAATTAGAATGACTTACAAAAATAGTCCTAGGACCAATTCTGACCACTTTCTTGGATGCTGTAGTTGAAGGATGAGATTGATAATTTTAGGTAATTACAGTCTGAACCACTGTGTGACATATGGTTGAGGTTTAAAAGAAATTGATAATGGTGCCTAATCACCATGTTTTAGGAAGAAATTTGCTTGATATATTCTATCAAGTCCTGAATGTCAATTCCAAAGCTATTTCAGATACTATTACTGGTAGAGCTTTTAAGAGCTTTGCATTGGGTGGTAGCTTCAGAAATCTTAGATCGAGTCTACATCACCAATAGAGGATGGCATACTTGAGAGGTATAAAGAGTCACAAGCACTTATGCTATGGTACTTCCAGCGACTAGCGGATCATGGATGATGTAGTGGCTCAAGAAATTACATAGTTGAGGATAGAGATTGGAGTACTGACCAAGCAATTTGCATCTATGAATTTCAAATAGATGAATGTTACGGGTGCATAAGGTGAATCTCCTAAGCTTTATGATTCAGATATCGAGAAAGAGTCAAAGTACCTAGATATAGAGATGGTGGGGTTTTTGAGCCAAGGGCCAAGGATCTTCTCAAGACACTTAGAACTCAAGGCAAGGGAATCAAGTTTTGAACTATTATGGGGATAAATATAAGGATCAGAGCTGATAGAGATGGTGACTAGAGGCATAAGGATGATTATAGGGAGAAGAGTGGTTCATATATTCCACCAAGAACTTTGATACTTATTTGAGGATGGAATAGTTGCTTACTAAGTTTGTTAAGGGTTTAGAGAATCAAGAGACTTGACTTAAGGAGATTAAGGAAAATATTTCAGGTTTAAGCCCAAAAGTGGAATCATATTCTACTACAATCAATCAACTTGAGAAATAATTTGTCCAAATGTCAGCTACTTTGAATCAATCTCAATTGGGTACCATTCCTTGTAATACTTTATTGAATCTGAAGAATGATAGTCACTATTGTCTAGCACTACTCAAAGTGGTAAGGCTACTATTGATCCCCTTATGTCAATAGTTGATGTGGTTTGGGATGATGTTGATGTTGATTATGCACCTGAAGCAGAACCTAAAAAGTTGGTGACTAGTGGTGAGTCATCACAAAATAGACGAGTGTTGATAATAGAGTTGAGAAGGATAAAGAAAAGGAGAAGAAAGTTGAGCCTGTAATGAAGACCACTCCATGACCTACCATACTTTTTACTCAGAGATTGAAGAAGTGGTAAAAGGAAAGGAAGTATCAGAAGTTCATGTCAATGTTGAAAAAACTTTCTATTAATACTTTTCTTATGGAAGCATTAGAGCAGATCCCAGGCTATACAAAGTTCATGAAAGACTTGGTTACTATAAAGCGGATGATGACTTTTAAGCACGCTGATAATATACACCATTATAGTGTTATTGCTTCTTGATATTTAGTATAGAAGAAAGAGGAACTCAGAGCCTTTACTATTCCATATACTATTGGGTCCTTTGACTTCTCTTAAGATTTTTATGATTTGGGAGCTAGTATTAATCTGATGTCATTGGTGGTTACAAGCACTTGGGGATGGGGGAACCCAACATGACATCTATAAGGTTATTGATGGCTAACCTCACTATGAAGAAACCAGTTAGTATATCATGTGATGTGTTGGTGAAGGTGGTATCCTTCATACTTCTTACTAATTTTGTAATCCTTGACTACGAGGTGGATTTTGAATTCCCTAATATATTAGGAAGGCACTTCCTAGATATGGGTAGGGCATTGGTTTACATGGTGATGGGGTAGATAAAGTTCAAACTTAATAAAGAGTAGGTGACTTTTAATATTTGTTAGTCAATGCGGTAGTCAAAGGATATGTGGATGGGTATCTTTGATAGACACTATTGATGATGATGCATTGTTGTACCTATTGAAGAGAGACTTGAGGTTGAGGCACCAGCGGTGATTATCATGAACTTTAGCAATAATGATATAAACTTTAATAGTAATGGCATCGATGAATATAATGAGATGATGAGTGCACTTTATAGAAGAGGTTCTTAATCTTATACTTCAAAGAAGTTGGATCTTGATTTGAAGAGTAGAGAAACTCTGCCTGCTTGTCCATCTATTAAGGATACACCAGTCTTGGAATTGAAGGCCCTCTCATCTCACTTGCAATATGCATTTTTGGGGGGCCGACAATACCTTATCGGTCATTATTGTTGCTGATTTTTTGGATTCATAGGTTGAGGTGTTGATTTTAATACTGCAGAGATTCAAAAGGTGGAATATTGCAGACATTATGGGGATTCCACCAAGAATTTGTACTCATAAAAGTTAGTTTGAATTGGATTGTATTCCTATCACCGAGTACCACTTTCATTTGAACCCACCTATACAAGAGGTAGTAAAGAAAGAGATCATAAAGTGGTTAGATGTAGGGGTGGTTTATCCCATTATGAATAGCAAGTGGGTGACCTCAGTTCAATGTGTACCTAAGAAGGGTGGGATCACTATGGTTCCAAATGAGAAGAATGAATTAGTACCCATGAGATCGATTACTGGATGGAGAGTGTGCATGGATTACTAAAAATTGAACACTTGGATACAGAAGGACTATTTCCTATGTTGTTCACGGTTCTAATGCTAGACACACTTCCAAGTCGGGGTTGGTATTATTTTCTTAATGTTTATTTGAGGTATAATCAAATTTTTATCATCCCAAGGACCAAGACAAGACTATTTTACCTGCACATATGGTACTTTACATTCAACAGGATGTCGTTCGGACATTACAATACTCTGACTTCATTTCAACATTGCATGATGTTGATATTTTTTATATGATGGAGGACACTATAGAGACCTTTATGGATGACTTTGAGATTGTTGGGGACTCTTTTGATAATTGTCTAGACCATTTGGCCAATGCACTTTCGAGCTATGAGAAGTGCAATCTAGTTTTGAATTGGAAAAAGTGCCACTTTATGTTGAAAGAAGGGATTGTTCTCATACACAAGATTTCAAAAAGGGGTATTGAGGTTGATAAGGTGAAGATAGAGGTAATTAAAAAATTACCTCTTGTGATTTCTGTCAAAGGTATCAGAAGTTTCTTAGGTCAAGCTGAGTTTTATAGGAGATTCATCAAGGACTTTTTTATAATTGCTAATCCATTATGCAAGATTTTAGATATAGTGGTGATGTTCATGTTTGATGATGCATGTCTCAAGGCATTTGAGTTCCTTAAGGAGCAATTGATCTCGGCTCCCAATATTGTGTCCCCTAACTAGTCCTTGCATTTTGAGGTGATGTGTGATTCTATCATTGTGGATTTTGGAGTTGACTAGGAAAACGACGTGAAAAGATCCTTCAAATAATATACCATGACAACAAAGCATTAAACCCCACAAAAAATAGTTGTACAGTCACTGAGTAGGAGTTGCTAGCGGTGCTTTTTATTTTGAGAAATTTCAATCCTACTTAATATGGACCAAATTCATTCTTGCAGTGTTGAGGTATCTCATGTCGAAGAAGGATGCTAGGCCAAGGTTGATTCGTTGGGTACTCTTGTTGCAGGAATTTAACTTTGAGGTGAAAGACAAGAAAGGCACTTAAAAATAAGTTGTAGACCACTTGTCTCTCATTGAGGAAGAGGCAATGCTAAAATTAGGGGATGAGCTTGATATAGATGATACTTTTCCAGATGAGTGAGTATTGGCAACATCTAAATACTTAATCCACTGGTTTGCTGATTTTGTCAACTTCTTGATAAATGATAGTGCCCTAAAAGATTTATCATTTCAACAACGTTAGCGATTTATGTATGAGGTGAGAAAGTTCTTCTAGGACGAATCTTATTTTTCATATTTTTATAGATGGAGTTATTTGGAGATTTATTCTTGAGGTAGAGATGATAAGAATCCTTGAGGTTTTTCATTCATCACTAGTTGGGGGTCATCATAGTGGTACCCATACAACCCACAAAATTTTGCAATGTGGGTACTATTGGCTATCTATCAAGATACTCATGAGTTGGCTCGAGCCTTTGTTCAGTGTTAGAGGCAAGGTAATATTTTGTAGAAACATGAACTCCCCATGACACCTATCAAGGACTTAGAGTTGTTTGACGTGTGGGTAATTGATTTCACGGGTCCATTTGTGAGCTTTTATGGGATAAAGTATATATTAGTGGTGGTTGACTATGTTTCTAAATGGGTGGAGGCAATTGTGATTCCTAATAATGAGGGAATTAGTGTCACCATATTTTTAAAGAAAAACATCTTTTCTCAATTTAGCACTCCATGTGCTATTATTAGTAATGATAGGTCCTACTTCTGTAATCGTCTATTTAAGGCCCTACTAAAAAAATATGGTGTGAAGAATAAGGTGGCAACACCTTACAATCCTTAGACAAGTGAGAAGGTTACAGTCTCTAATCCTGAGATCAAGTCCATAATGGCGAAGATTGTGAGGGCAAATAAGATTGATTGTTCAAAAAAGTTACATGATTCTCTTTGGGCCTACCGAATAGATTTTAAGACCCCCATAGGGGCATCTCCATATCTACTCGTGTACGACAAGGCATGCCACTTGTCAGTTGAACTTGAGTACAAAACACTATGGGCGTTGAAAAAGCTTAATTTTTAGTAGAATGATACAACTAATTTGAGAATGAGCAAGGTGAATGAGTTAGATGAATTCCGGCTTTGAGCTTATAAGAGTTTAGCTTTTAAAAGTGGTGTTTAAGCCTGTTAATATGTTCCTGTTGTATAATTCAAGACTTTTCTTATTTCTTGGAAAGTTGAAATCTAGGTTGTTGGACCATTCACTGTGCTTAAAGTGTTCCCTCATGGTTCTATTGAGTTGAAACGAGATGGTGAATCTCTATTTAAGGTGAATAGAAAACATGTCAAGCTCTATATGGGAAATGCTAATAAAGTTAAAGTGTGTGTTGGTGTAAGCCTTGGTGAAGTTCGAGTATCCAAGGCAGTTGAGTCATGCCACGATGTTAAATCAAGTGCTTCATTAGAGGCAACCCAAGGGCTTGTTGGTGAAGTCTGAGTAACCAATATAGCCATGTCTGTAAGGATGTTAAATCAAGTGTTGGTTGGGAGGAAACCTAATATTTTAGTATTCACTTTGTTTTCATTTTTGTAGGTTTAAAGCTTGGGAAAGTAGCTGGAATATGGAAAAAATTGTAAAATTGAGAAAATTTCAGGTAAGGGGACTTACTGACCCACTTATGGGGGTCATAAGTCCCACCTACGCCATATAACCAATGCAATAGATATCAGAGTGAAAATTTGAGAATTTTGAGGTCTCTGAAGTTATACTTACGAACCCACTTACGGGGGTCATAATTACAACCTACAACTCCATAAGTGAGGTCATTGAAATCAGAGATTAAGTTAAGAGGGCTGCTAAATTTTTAGGCCACTTATGACGGACCACTTATGGGTTGTAAATACCACTTACAGTTTTTAAGTGGCCCCATAAGTGGCTGCAAAATTAGGGGTCACAGATTTTGAAATCCGGGTCGGACCCAAGTGGATCCGACCCAATCCAGCGCACCATGGCCTTAAAACCCCAAAACCAATCCTTTTCCCCCACTTTCTCAAATTTTCTAACTCCCCAATAAATTCAAAATCTCCACCTCACTCTTAATATATAAACACAGAAAAAAATCCCTCAAATTCAGTACCAAAAGTTCACATTTCACGTTTGTTCGTCCAAGTAGGGCTAAAGCTCATACTATCATCTTCCACTTCCAAGTTTACTTAAATCCAGGTAAATTTTTTGGCTCCAACTATAGTTAAAATCATGTTCTTTATGTTTGAAGATGAACAACAATGCGTAATATAGCCTGAATTTAATACTGCATGATCAACTGTGACATGTATAGATCCTAAATTGGTAAAAGTTGAACTTGTGTAAGAATACTTGTGATCATATCATAAATGGAAGTGGAAGTTGAATAATATAGGGAAAGCTAAAATATACTTGTGCTATCCCAAATTGAAATTGGTATGTTTTAATGTACGAAATTGGACTTAGAATTGCAAAATCTACTGTGTAGGATAAAATTTTTGGGAAAACTTTGACGTACGATAAGGAGGGTACCCACAAAGGTACTTACGATCCTAGTAAGTAGTGCTTATGGGACATAAGTGACCTCATAGGTGTTAGACCTGATGCCCAAAAGTTTTAAGGATTAGTCTAACACTTACGTGGGCACCTATACCCTCTCCTCCGTAAGTGGCACTTATGGCCCATAGGTGGGGTCGTAAGTACCTTACCCTTGGTACTCTAAAATTTTTCCTATCTTTTTGTTCTACAATTACTTTTTCAGCTACGATGGAATCTAAAGTATCCTAGAAAAAGGGAGTTCAGTCGAGACTCTGCAATGAGTCTCCAAAGTAGATAGGCTCCATAGAGGAGTACCCTATTTGGTCAAACAGCACTACAATATCCCCACGACAAACCAGGGGCTAATCTCTAAGATAGGATACAGTTGTAGTAGTTGTGACCATAGATGCAGTAGTTATGGTCACTTATCCCGCACTAGCACAGGATGGGGCCCATACGATAACACTTAGACCTATTCCTAGGTCGAGGATAATAAAGGCCCGAACCTCACCACCATTTTCTCACCAATTTGAGAAGAAAATGGGTGTTTTTTAAGGTGCTTTAAAGGATGAGGTAGATTCACAATCTAGGTCCAGATGGGAGGTTAAGTCTAGATCAGCATCAGGATCTGTATATGAGGAGAAAGACCCTAGCTTCCAATCTGAGGATGGGTCAGAAAATGCCTCAGGATCAAAGAGTGAGTCGGCATCGGTTGCAACCTAGTCTAACAATAGTATAGCCCAAGGGCCACAACAAATTTTATCTTACTTAGCATAGGATGCCCCATCAGTTACAAAAGACACCCAGCCTCCCATTCCACTACCTGATACCTATGGTCTGACTATACACACATCTCAGCTAAGCCTATAGCTTAGATAAGCCAAAGATAGTGTGTAGAAGGGATGCAACATATATTTGATAAGGACATCCTCATCATGGAGCATGGTCAACCCAAGAGGAGTATTTTTATTGAGAATATGATTGATCTAATATATCTAGTAGGGGTGATGTTGCTCACAACTACACCATCAAGAAGTATAATCCGATCATTGTAAAACATAGTAATCCAACAGCAGTTGGGGTCGAACCCACAGGGAATAGGCTGAATGTTTCTATTGAATCTATTGAAGGAGCCAAAAAATTCATGAAAGTAAATGGCTATTTTCAGAGAATAGTATCAAAAGTAACAAATCTTAGATTCTTTGGTAGAAATCAATACGAGATGAATACTGGGATTATATTTCCCTAACTTCCTATCTTAGTAGATTTATCGAACTTCATCGAACTATCCTTATATCTTACATACATAATCTAATAACATATGTATCACTAACCGTATTATGAATGCCTTTAGTGATTTTTTCTTTTTACCTTTTGAGTCTCGAAGTGTTTCCTTGCTAACACTTATCCTAGATCGCAGATTAACTATTACCTTATGAGTGTCAAGTTAATTAGATAAGGGTTGGTTGCCTTAAATTACTATTGTGATCTTTTTTTCCTAATCTCTACTTCTTTTGTGAAGTAAGTATCGAATGCAGGCATGTTCTCAATGTTTGTCACCTCTAAAGAAATAATTAAATTGAAGATGATCACAATATATGCAAAAATATTGATCATGAACTATTTTTCATTTCCTCTACTTTAGTATTCTGCCAAGGTTCCAACAACCTTAGTTAGGTAGTTTAGCCACTCATGGTTGCATGAAAATCCATGGAATTCATATATAATCTCACAATAATTTAAGAACAAAACCCCAATAAGACATCTAAACCCACAAGTAGCCCCACCCCCATCAAATAGACATAGATTATACCCAATGCATTAGACCTCTACAATGAAAGAGAGTTTGGAACATACCTATGGAACCTAAGGTGCATATATCTAACATCATTCATACTAACACGACATATAACAAATGCTAAAAAAATATGATACCTTGGGTTGTTGTAATACCCCACACTTTTCCTAGTTAAATTTATTCCTAGAATATTAAGAAATAGCTTACAAAATGAAGAATATTTAGTTCATGTGGAATTTTCTAGATTTAGACTTCTGATTGTGTGGTAAATTGAATAAGCTTTCTATCGATACCAAATTTTCCCAATTTCGATACTCGGTTAAGGAGTTAGAGTATTTTTAAGTTGATAGTGTACCACCTGGGCACTTGGCGCATCGTGGAGGTGGGTAAAATGATGATTTTCAAATTCCAGTGGCCCTGTGTGATATCCACGCATCGTGGAGAAGCACAAATTCCCAATAATCTCATTCCAGTTGACCAATGTGATATTGGCGCATCGCGGAGAGGGCCAATTTCCTAGTTGTCGATTTCCAGTAGCCCAACGTGATATTGGCGCATCGTTCCAGGGGCCAAACTGGAAAAACTATAGGGCACCACGATAGCTCTGCGTTGCGGAGATAAACCAGTTCCCATTCGTCATTTTCCAGTGAGCCACCGCTATAGTGGCCCGTTGTGGTGGCCAGCTAAATCGAGAAAATATACATTTTCTAGTTTTGTCCAAAAGTTTAAAAAAGGGTATTTTGGACAATTCCCAAGGCCCCAATCCGTTCGAAACATAATATTAATCATATTCAAAGAACTTTGAGCTCATTATTCATCATTATCTTCAAAAGCAAAACCCTAGAGCTCTAAAACTTCTTCTCCAAGAAATCAAAATCCTCCATTGATTCTCTAAGAAAGCTTAAGATTGAGGACTCCCAAGGCAAGATAATCAAGAATCCATCTTCAAGAACTTAATTAGGAATTAATAATTCAAATTTTTTCATCTAATCATCTATCAAGGTATGTGAGGTTTATGAACAAGGATCTTCTTCCATCTTTGTGCCCCAAAACAAGATTTTACGTTAAATTCATATGATTTTGAATGATATTACATGAGTTTTGAATTAGGGTTCATGCCCATTATTGCTATTTGCAAAGTTATGAGTTTATGAGATATTTTGAAGATGAATTGTATGTCTATTTTCATTTTTTCATGCCTATGACACGTGTCTAGCTTAAGTCTACTATAATCAAGACATAACCTACCTTGAATATGAGTTCTGCTACTATGGAGAGTGAAGATTATTTTCTTGAATGCCTTTTCCTCTCAAATGTGTTAAAATCTCTACCAGAAATGCTTAGAAATTTCCCTCTCAAATTTTGGCCTTTTAAACCTTATTGTTCTAAGCATAGGGTTTATCTAAGACGTTTATGTAGGAGGAAAATAAAATAAAATGCCTCGAATAGGGGAAGGGTTTAAGAAAACCAATTTGGCTCACTACCTTGGCATTGCTATGGTGATAAAAGTGTCACTACGTCGATAGTTTTGAGGGCCTAGCCTAAATTTTTAAGATTCAGCCTAAATTAGTTTGGGGCTATGGATTTTTCCAAAGAAAATTATTCCTACATGGTCCAAAACAAAGATTTCTTGATCATAAGTATTCTTTCATAATTGTTTTAGCATAACGATAATTTGGGTCATTATAAAAGCTCCCCATAAACCCAAGACAATTGAGAGAAAAGTAAGAAGGAGAATACAGGCTAAGGGGTTAATGCCACAAAATAGCACCTGATAAGTAGGAAATAATAAAAGGTTCAGATACCACTGATCATGCTATGTTACGAGAAGAGAAAATGCAAATTAAGATTTTTATATATTCAACTTTCAAAGCAATTTTATTATATTCAACTAGAAAGTTAGAGTTTTGATAAAAAATAACCTTTCACATACATTGTTGACTCTTCCCTCTCATTCACACATATAATTAAGACTTTTATTTCATCCTTTAGAAATAATACTAGTATTTGAAATGATATAATTATATAAAATGATAATAAGTAAAGAGGAAAACATTTATATGGATAAAAAGAATTTTTTTAAAAAGGACCATTTTATGCATCATATGCATGTGAACTAGAGTTATTAATTCTTACTCTGAGAAATGCATTGTTTGAATTCGGTTGGAATGACAAGCACATTAATATTCGGGAGTTCTTACTATAGCAAACATGAGGGAAGGCTCGTTTATAGTTGTTGCATCCAAATGCATACACAATTGCATGGGGTCATATAAGTAATATAGGATTTTAAGTCCAAATAGCATATTTATAGAGACTTGTCGATTAACTATTTACTAAATTAAACTAATTCTAATTATTCAATCAAGCAATAAAACCTAATGGTATATTTATATTTAACTAAATGAAGGATAAATATAAGTTAACTAAAAAACCATTGAATGTGTATTCTTATGTAATCAATGAGAAGAAATCAGTCTAGGGCTATGGTTTGCCATCAATCATATTGAGTAATCACTTAAACAGATTATAATTGTTTATCGAGTTACTAGTTGTGGGTTGATATTTGTGATGTTAAGAGTCTTTAAAAAAAATTGTGCCTACTTGACAATTCATAACTCTTATATTCTTATAATCATAGGGTGATAGAGAAGTGCATATGATTTCTCTCCCTATCAATTGAGCAAGGTTAATAGGTGTATGTCTATCCATATTAGTGAATCATTCCTCTTTCCATAGAGATATCACAACCAATCCCTATTTTACCTTATTTTTTATATATATTTTACTCTACTCCTAGTTCAATTAATGCATCATAGATTGTATTTGAATATTAATTAAGCAAACAAAAAAATTAATCTCAAGAGAAGATAAATAACCACACGAGCCTTAATTCAATAATAAACATCTTGACAAATAAAATCTAGTTCAATCACTAATATCACGACCCAAAATTAAACAATGATGGAACCTATTATAACCCTCTAGTAGGTAAGCAAAATCTCAATCCATATACCAAAAGTAATGACTAAAAGTAGATAAAAGTATCTCAAATAATATAACATGGATAAAAAGTATAGATATATTCATAGCAGGTCAAAATATACAAAAGTGGTCCTAAGTAAAAGGATAGAGAATATTACACAAGGAAATCCAACCTCTATACCTTGTGTCACCAGTATATAAGATACTAAGTGATGGAACAGGTGCTATGTAATGACCCTTCCAGTCATTTTACATAATTCCATTTATTTTTGCCATTTGAGCTTCTCCGTAGTTGCCCAAGTCATTTATGACTTGATGGAACTGACTTTTCATTATTGGGAAGCTCGTTAGGGTTTCAGAACCAATTCCCTATTTAGAAGTCTTTACTGGTTCCAAAGGGTCACTAGGAAAAAACTTCAGTACGATGATATCATACACAAATTTTGACTATGTTAGTAGCTCCAAAATATCGATTTTAGGCTAGGAATACCTTTGTTTAGGGTTCCAATGCACCCAAGCTAATTTTGACCTATTGGTCAAAAAGTTGAAAATTTAGAAATATAGGTGTGGAACCCATATTTTGTTAAAACAACCTCATATTGAAAATCCAACTTTGCAATGTGACTGAGTCATCGAATATAGTATGGTTACATAGTTCAGTTGCGAAAAATAGATTCCAAATGAGTCCCCAAGCATTAGATGAAACTTGGAATTTCAACTATCATTTGTCATAACAGAGGATAGTTAAATTGCGAGAAAGGGATGGAAATTGTGGCATCTTGATCATGCTCCAAGGAGTGTGATCACAATATCTCCTTACCTATGAAGGGTATTTAATGACCCCTTAGACCGTGTTTTGGTCATTTTCTCCTCACTATTGAGAGCCAAAAATCCTAAATGTGCATAATGACTCAAAATTGAGTTTTGTGGGTAACTTGAGAGCTTCATTAACATCTTTTGTTGTGATTATTATCCGAATTAAGGTAAAATTTCATCACTTTATTGATGGATTTCTTGGGTTTTTATCAAAAACCCCAATATAACTTTGGGCTTGCTTTTAGCCCAAAATTAGCTTTGTTTTCACTCATTTCTTAAGGGTTATGATTCTTTATTCATGTTTGAATATTGGATTGACCTTGAAAATGTATTTTTCATAAGTAGGGACCACTTAGGGTTTTTGGTATCATTTTTAGAGCTGAAGTGGTGTAATATGGGTATCGTTATTCTCATATTGATGTGTATGATACGATTTTGATAGTGCAATGATATTTTGGTATTGTGAAGTGAAGATAGATGTTAGTAAATGATGTAAGGTTTTATGGTTTAGCTTTGAGGTAGGCTTCTGTCAACTCATCTGCATAAGATGATACATGATACATATTACGTGTGAATGTGAATGTTAAGTTTGATTATGAGTAGAATAACTCAGTCTTCATTATTAATGTTAGGATTAGATGAGGATTTTGGACCCGTAAGGTGAAATACTTAGAACCTTTTAGAATCCCTTGTTGCCGTCTCTCTAGATTGGACTAGTTTATTACATAAATATCATATAATTCTAGGTTTGTGATATGGTTTATATATTGGAACCATAGGTAGTGTGCTTAACCTTACTGGGCTAGTCTAGTGACCTTGAAACCGTAATTTGGATAGAATTGACTTAAATTTCTATGTTTCTAGATGAAATTCCTATCTCAGGATTCGTTGTGGCTTACTTGAAATCTAGAAGTTGAACTAGATACCTTAGGGTGGTTTAGGGTGTAGATTACCTAAATATAGAAATTGAGGATTAAAAATGGGTTCGTCCAGCCCAATTAGGCCAAGACTTGTCTTGTCCCTTGTGGACTTAGTTGTGGATGCTAGGCATAGTTAGGACTATTGATTGGTAAATATGATGACCTCTCCCAGATTAAGAATAATGGATTATGGCTATGATATTCCTTATAGAAAGGATAACGATCTTTTAGAGATGTTATTTTCTTTTATATATAGTATTTGGCCTTTATGGATGTTATTCCTCTAAGATATGATAATTGCCCTATAGGGATGATATTTACCTTAGTCATGATACATGACCAATAGACATGAGATATGTTATAGATGTGATGTGACTCATAGTTATGAGTTATGGCCTTATGATATGTTATATCTCCTAGATGTGAGATACCTAGCTTAATGGATAATCTGTATGTATAAAAGAGGTTAAAAATGATGATTTAAAGATTTGACCAAGACATATTCCTGTCTATGAGTTGACACTATTATTTACTATGGTCATTAGATATTTTGAACCTTTCAACACTTTTTAATAATTTAGTCTCAAAGATCACTCGGGGCACTTGATTTACTAACTTACACTCTTTTAGCCACGACTTAAGACCATGCACATGCCATATATATACTTATTAATGATGTGATATTGATTATGAATGATGAATTATGGAAATATACTCTACCTATCCTCTCTTTTCATGATTATTTACTTTAAACCTCGTGGGGCTTGCACTTTACTTAGCTCTTGTGGGGCTTGCACTACTTTACCCCTTGTGGGGCGCACTCACTATTATTGACATTGATTTGGATATTATAATTATATGATGATGCCCAACAAGGTTGGAGGATATTATGATGATGTGATGATGCCCGACAAGGCCAAAGAATATTATGATGATGTGATGATGGCGGCAAGGACGGAGGATATTATGATGATGCGATGACACCCAATAAGGTCGGAGGATATTATGATGATATAATGATAATCGATAAGGCTGTAGGTTGATTATGATAATGATTATGGTACTGATGATGACAAATATGATGGATATAGTTATGATGATAAGGTTGTGATATTGATTGTGTAAATTGCATTAATTCTTACATATGCATCGCTTATCACTAGTATGCGTCTATGTCTATCAGTTGGTATAGGATGACGGTATAGATATGGATGATGACTATGCCTTATGTTGTTATATACTGATTAAACTAGCTAATCCTAGGGGAGTGGGGGTATGCATAGGATCAGTTAGGTATTTAGTTATCCAGAATAGTTGATTACTTCTATCGTTGTTGACATTGTTATGATCATTATTGTGGCTAGTTTATAATAGAATGGTCCTTCACTCGGTATCGAGACTTGAGGTACGATTCTGCCCTATTTATCTTATGCATATATTTTTATACATGATCATCAGATGACTAGGTATATGAATCAGAACCCTGAGTATTCTAGCACTAGATCCTACTATAATTATAAGGTCATAAATAGCTAGTTTAATGATCTAGGTTGTAGTTCAAGTAGATCTCAATTAAATACTTATATACAACGCTATATATAGCTGTGATGTTACCATATATCCCTTTCTTTCATTGATTCAGCTTATATATTCATTCCTTGGCCTTGTATACTTATATAGATGGCTTTTTTCCACTTTTACTTTGTATATTGATCAGTGATATACGGTATAGTGATGATATTTCTAAGTATGGCTAGAATAGGATAGTTCATCCTTGATATTTCTTAGCCTTAGTATGTTAGTCTTTTATGCATGAATAGAATAGAATATCCTTGTTATCCCATTAGCTTTGTTATATGGTTACTGGACTCTAGGGTGTAGTTTTCCATTCTGTTTATATGTTATGTATATCTGCATTATCTTTGGATCTCAATTGGTAGTTTACTAAGTACTATTTATTTGGTACTCATCCTATACTTTAGCAGCTTTCGGATCATATTAGGGGTTATCGTCGTTGATGTGTGCATCATGCAAAGCAGCTACGCTTCGGAGACTAAGAGTGAGCTCTTAATGTTTGGAGTATTACTCACCTTGCTCTTATGTATTAGACTAGTCTTTATATTGTATTCTAAGTTAAGTTATATCAGTATAGTTTATTTCATCTTTCCACTTTTGTGCTCTTATTATATTAGGAGCTCTTATACTGATACCACCAGGTTTTTGGAGTTTATTTATGAATTTAATCTTTCATTAAATTTATTTCATATTCTTTCCTTATTTTATTTACTAGTCTATTACTAGTCATTTTGAACTACGTATTTGGCATACCTACTGGTAGATTATAGCAGGCGTCATCATGATCCAAGAAATTAGGTCGTGACAAATGGTATCAGATCCAGGTTTCACCGATGTATTAGTACAAGAGCAAAGTGTTAGTAGAGTTCTGCAGATCGATGCAGAAATGTTTGTAACCTATCTTTGAGAGGCTGCAGTGATATTTTAGGAAATTCACTTCTTGACTCCTTATCATGTGTCCATATTGCTATGAAATTCAAACATATTCTTTGACTCTATTCTATCCTCGAAGGATAATCAAACATTATCGATAGATGCAAATGAGACTTCAATACTTATTTCCAGAGTTTCAGTGCAATATAAGACTAGAGAGTCAAAGATAGAGGTTGAAGACCTTCAGCATCAGCCAAAAGTATTTAGGGTCATCTTTGGCTCCAATTGAGCTCATGGCTACTTTAGACCTTTGTGGTTCAGTATTAGGGATCTGACTCATGTGTAGATCCCTCTTATCCATGGATGACAATTGATTCTTCGAGCAGTTCTTAGACTAGAGTTGGGTCTATTAGTGTTCATCAGGGTTCTTTACCAGTTTTTGAGTACGAGATTGGATTTCTCAAGCGTGCCAGGCATTTTTCTATGCTATATCTCTTTGAGTAGTGCAGGTGCATAGATCTATTAGAGGATTTGCATTGCCACTCCATTTGGTGTTGGAGCACTTGATAGCAGCTACATCTTCCTACTCTTAGGTGGTTGATCATTTGATAGCCATAAAGAGAGTACGTATTGATACTTATGGAGATGGAGGAAAGAGGACATGGCATCAGTATAGTGTTTTTTGTATATCATTTAACATCTTGTTTTGGTTTTGGCAAGATAAAGTTTGGGTCCATCGAGTGTCCAGGATATGACTTAGTTGATCAGGCAGAGCTAGCATGTATTTTCCCTGCTAGCCTAAAGTTATTGAGTTAGGCTATGATTATGGGAAGTATGAACTTTATAGTAGAGAGTGCTCTCAGTGTTAGTTGGCGAGTCATTTGGGCTCTGTTTATGTCCTCACCATGTTGGTGCTTCAGGCATTTGTTATGATTGTAGAGAGATCGACTATTATTCTAAAGAGTTCCCCTAATATAGGATTACTAGTCTTTTAGCTCATTCATATCAACCTCATGATGATTGTGGCACCTTTAGTTAGAGATAGTGCTCTTAGTGCCTCAGTTGATGATGCAGTCAGTTGGTCTGAGTTTGGACCTATTTAGATTTACTCTCCTTTATATTCGTCAAGCATGAGGTTATGGATTTTACCATGATTGGTATGCTTTTATTTTCTTGCATTAATCTTTTTATTATGTGTATTGGAGTTTTCATACCCATTGATGATTATATGCCTTGATGAGTTCATGTTGGTTATTGTGTGCCTTCTTATTAAATTCATAATTATATGACTACCTCTATGGATTATTTCTTTAGTACTGGATGGGGTAGATCTGTATTGATGTTTTCTCTCTATGGGCGTAGCTTTTGGGTTTGAGTCTCATTTACCTTGGTACATTGGCCTTATTGTGGACCTTGAGTAGTATATGATATTAATGTTTATTTTGATATCGCTTATTCATTATATGGATGTTGATATTGTTGTTGCTAATGCTATCATCGCTGGAGGTTATTGATGTTATTTGATATTAATACTTGATGTATTTGATCCTCGCTGGGTAGTTGTATAGACTAGTGTTATCTAGTGAGAATTTCATTTCTTTGCAATTCTTATTCAATGGCGTGAGTATATATAGCCTAATTTGATGATTCTTTTTCCATAGCGTAGTAAGGTTGATTGTTTTCCCTCTTAATTAGTTGTGTTAGTTTGATTTGGGAATTTATTGTAGTATCAAAGGTAAGTTGACCTTTAGTGGTTTTGTATGACTCTAGAGTTGGTAATTTAGTTATATTGCCCATTATTGAGTTTGAGATTCTTAGACTTGCCTCTTGGGTGTGAAGGCTTTTGTACTGGCTATCAATTTCAACATAGCCCGTTTTAAGCCTGACCAGTTTGGGTCCGTTCTTGGTTGTGGCTATTTCATCGCCCAATAGTGGCTTTGACTTTAAGATTAAGATTCCCCGAGTTCATCTCTTAGACTCGTAGGGTTCGTTCCCCTGTGATGGTTTCCATTATTATTAGTATAGAGATTGGAAGATTCTTTCGTGTTGTGATATGGTTTTGTCAGGTGGAGTTGGAGTGTTAGAGGAAAGTGGCCTTTCATGTAATTACTTCTTGAGTTGAAAATTGGAAATTCTCTATCTTGAGTTATTGATTTTCAGGTGGCGGTTTTGACTTTGACCTTGGTTTTGAGACTAGTCTATTTCTTCTTTGATGACGTGATTCATGGGTGGATTTAGGAAATCCCTATTTCAGAGTTTGTTTGACCTAATGATCCTTAGTGGAATGATTCTCCTTATTGATATATGCCTATGGCTATTCTTGCCGAGATCGAGTGTTGGATTGATTAGTTGTCGGCTAAAGTTTTGTTTCCTCAAGGTGGTAGAGTTTTTTTTTGCCAATCACTAGTGTGGTTTATAGACTTGGGGAGTTCTTTAGTATGGGTCGATAGTTCACGCCCTCTAGTGGATATGGAATGGATCTCCTGAGGTTTTAGCTGGCAATTTATCCTCTGTTGCGATTTTGTTCTTCCTCTATGTTTCCATTTTAGCTCGGCATGATAGGGTACAAATATACTTAATTTGAATAGTATGGTTTATATGAGTATTTGATCTTAGTTTTTGTTGGCTCCAATTTGGATTTGATGCCTTGGATGGCAATCTGGAAGTTATAATAGATCTGAAATATAAGTTCCTACCCATCTTCAGGTTTGGGTTTGGGTAGTTGAGATCGAGCAGTTCAGCCTTAGTGCTGAGACTTCATCTAAGAGTTGTGGATCTGAGTACAACCTTCGTTTTTATATTTGTCTCAGTTCGGATTTCATTGATAGGCTGGTTGAGCCTACTCCACATTTACCTATTTGGTTTCCTCGACTTTAGATGGATTATAGTTGTTAAGTATCAGATGATATCCCATGAGCTCAGCATTTGTTCTTTCTATTTTTACCTGGAAATTTTAGTTTTCTTTGAGAATTCTAGATGATATACTCAGTGGTAGTAGTATGCTTGAGTTGAGTTTAGTATGGTTTCATTCTTGGTTGATGGGATATGCTGGAGCAGATCATTTAGTTATGAGTAGTACGCCTTGATCTTCTAGATTTCAATTTTATTACCATTCAAACTAGATATAGTATTGGCATAGGTTGCATTTCTAAATTTTCTCCATTTGTGTGCCCAGATAGTGCCTTATGGATTCATTCTCATGTTTGCCATATGGACTTTCAACGTATCATCTTTAGTTCTTTGAGTTCTCTGCGATAAGATGCGCGGATGAGACTCGTGTGATTTTCCTCCTAGTTTAGAAAGGATAACAGGTGTGAAATGGTAAAGGAAGGTTATATTTGGATTTGGAGTTAATGGTATGACTCATGTCTTGGGATTGCTTTTGGCTTGGATAAGACTCTGTTGATTTGTATGGATATCAAGATGGTATTAGTGTGTTGTGATTCATATTTACATGCTTTATCCTTTTCGGTTTAGTTGGAGGCCAGTTAGCAATTGAAGTAGAGTTTTGGTTGTTTAAAAGTGAAGTGAGGGTGCTGGTTGAAACAGGGATACCTGTGGTGAAATCCTTAGAAGTTTTCACTATTTGTGGAGGTTATCTGGGAAGTTAAGCTCGTAGCATGCGGACCTAGTACACCATCCCTTCAAGCTTCTGAAATTCTTTATATTCATTGACTTTTAGGGACGAAAGTCTTTTTAGTAGTGGATATTATAATGACCTTTTCAGACATTTTACATAATTCTATTTATTTTTGTTGTTTGAGCATCTCCATAGCTTCCCCAAGTAATTTATGACTTACTGGGACTGACCATTCGGTTATCGGGCAATTTATTTGATTTCTAGAACTAATTCCGTATTTAGAAGTCTTTAATGATCCTAAATGGCGATTGGGTAAAAATTTCAGTAAGACAATCTCAGTGCGAATTCTGACTGCACTAGCAGCTCAAAAATATCGATTTTAGGCTTGGTAGACCTTTGGTTCATCTCCCAATGCACCCAAGATCATTTTGACCTATTGGTCGGAAAGATTAAAATTTGGAAATATGGGTATGGGACCCATATTTGGTCCAAACAACCTCAGATTGAAAATCTGACTTTGCCAACGCGCTCGAAACATCAAATTTAGTGTGGTTACATAGTTCATTAGCGAAAATCATATTTCGAATGAATCCCGAGGCATTGGCCAAAACTTGGAAAAATTCCAAGTTTCAATTGTCATCTATCATAACATAGGATAGCGTGATCGAGAGGGAAGGAAGGCGATTGAGGCATCGCGATCATGCTCCAAGGAGTGCGACCGCGGCATCTCCTTACTTGGGAGGGGTATTTAATGTCCTCTTAGGCTGTATTTTAGTCATTTTCTCCTTGCTCTTGGGAGCCAAAACCCCTAAATGGGTTGATGACTCAAAATTGAATCTTGTGGGTAACTTGGGCGCTTAATTAACATATTTTATAGTGATTATCTGTAACACCCCAAAAATTTGCTCGTTAAAGATTCGTGCGTAAGCGTGTCGAGCTCTATTTTCTATGCGTGATTAATAATTTTTTTTGTAGAGTATTTCTAAGATTTCGACCTTCCATTGCGTAGACCATAGAATAATATTTCCAACGATATGTGGAGCACCCAAAACGGACACTCGAGCGATGAGTTACGGACATTCCGATCTAGCGATGAATAGTGATGAATAGTAAAACGTACAGGAAATTAAAATTACTGCAGCCAGGCGAATTTCAGGGTCAACTTCAAACGATCATAACTCCTTGTACATAATGATATGGGTGAGCTACTATATACCAACGAAAAGCTTTAAGAGTCCTCTTTCTAATGAAATTATTTCATCCAATTTGGCTGTCGGAGTAAAACATTATAGTCGATCTACTTCAGCCTATCAAAACAGTCCACCAAAGGACAGATTTGACATTATTTGTTTTTTTAAGGGAAATTTGGTCATTTCACACCCCCTCTTGGACGAAAATTTGTCCATTTAATCCATAATTGAACCTTCAAAATTCATTTTCTCCATGAAACATTTGGGATAATAAAACCCTAGCCAAATTTCACCTTCAAATATCTTTCAATTTCACCGTAGAAATCTAAAATTATTCCGATAAACGAACTCCTCATTTCAAGACCTTCGAGGAGCACCCATTATTTGTCCAAACAGGATTCCGTAATCAAGAAGTCAATTTCAAGGTATGTGGGGTTTTGAACAAGAGCAATCTTCCGTTCTTGTGCCCAAAGCTTTAATTTTATTATGGTTTTACATGATTTTGCAAGTGAGATTATGTCTAAATAATTCGATTATGAGATTATGATGATTGAATGAATAAACTTTGATTTATATGATTATCTCAATGTTTTCATGATATGATTTAATAATTATCATTGCGAATTACACACTTTTACCACGAGGTGGTATTTTGAATGATTTTGGGATGTATGTCGAGATGGTATTTTGGAATAATATTTTGAGATATGTGTCAAGTTTTATGTTTCCCAATGACGATTTGAATTATTGAATATATATTTGATACATGAGATGTCTTGATATCTATAATTGTAAATTTCATATTTTTATTTTGAACGGTTTCGAGATATATGTTGAAATGGGTATACACTCAAATTACTTTATGAAGGATTTATAAGACTTTGAATTTTTTTTCCAATATGGATATACATGATTACTTCATTACTCTACTTCTCAAATTGAGAATTTATGCTATGAATTGCATACTACTACAATGAATTGATATTTCTAAAGGCTTTCGAGAAAAAAGTTGTGATTTGGGTTGTACTACGGGATATGTATTCTTATTATGAATTGAAGGTCTCAAGTGCTTTTCAAATGATGTTGTCATGATTTAATTGTCGAATTGAAAGAATAATCATTTGAGTACATTGACCTTGAACTCGCAGAGTCGAGATGATTTTGACTATGAGAAAGATTGATTTTGATATAGATGTTGAGATGAATTTTGGTATTTTTTTTTGGATGATTTTGATGAGTTGAATTGTTGAAAATATTATGTATTGAGTCTTCATATCCTTGTCCAAATATCGAGTTGGTTATGGTTCAATGCATTGATACCTTGTTGATGTTGAAAAAGATTGAAATGTTTTAAGTCGAAGTTGGGGTTAGGAATCCACAAATTGTTGATGAATTAATAATTTGAGAAAGATACATGACTTTGGTCATCATTGTTGACCCTTGAGATGTTTTGAAGTGGAATCCCTAACGTGTTCTGAGCTTGTCGGGAAGTAGTACTTAGCACTGAGAGGAAAATTTGGTATTTCCCCAAACCTATGTGCCACCGTAGGGTTATTTGATGATGATATTATTGGCCAGAGAGCCCGATTGTGATTATTGCAGTTTTAAGGTCGTACTCCCTGGCAAAGAGTATGACGCTCCCACCAACGGGGGTTTCAAACGTTGGTATTCCACGTAGCTCACGTGGGGTTGTCGGTTATAGGAAACTCCTCTATCTATAAAAGTCATGTTTCTTGAATTACCGAGTCACTCCGAGATTTGAGTCAAAGAGTTGAGATGTTATGATGAATTATGATTACCTATGATGAATTTTGATGATATGATAATTTATGATGATTTATCATAATTTATGATTTTTGATGATTTACATGGATTATGAGATTTTACCATTTGAACTATTTATTATGAAAGTATGAAGAGTATGATTTGATATAACTCAAGCCAAGTGAGTCATCATTATCTGTATGCATGTTTTCATGAAATTGATGATGTTATTTAAAGTGTTGCATGCACCCCCACATACTCAGTACATTCTCTTTGTGCTGACCCCCATTTACTATTCTATTCAGTTGCAGTTTTTGGTCAGCAGGTAAAGAGTGCTCACAGTTCAGGGACTTGGGTTAGTTATTTCAGTTTGGAGCATTGTATCTTCTTTCGCCGGTCGTATTGAGTGTGGTAGTTGGGAGTCATGACCCGACTATGTACAGAAAATACTAGTAGAGGCTTCATAGACAGTAATAGTGGTTGATGTATTCAGTCTCCTTCTTGTATATGTATATGTATATGTGTTAGTAGAATTGTCATCTTGTAATTTCAATATTGTACTGAACAGATTCTGTATTGAGACATTTTCAGCTTCATTCTCTCAGAATTATGTTTTAATCAGTTGTTTTTGAGTTATACCGATAAAAAGGGTTAGCTTGGGGTCACTTGTGACCCTAAGCACCGTGTAGCGTCTCGGAACTTGATTTTTGGGACGTTACATTATCATCTGAATTAAGGTAAGATATCATTACTTTAATGATGATTTCTTTGATTTTGACCCAAAACCCTAATATAGCTTAGGGTTTGATGTTAGCCCCAAATTAGCTTTGTTTTCACCCATTTCTTGAGGGTTATGATTCGTTGTTCATGTATAAATGTTTGGTTTACCTCAAAAATGCATTTTTCATAAGTAGGACCCACTTGGGTATTTTAGTGTCATTTTTTAACCCGAAGAACAATGGTGCAATATGGGTATCGATATTACATATTGATGAGATGGATATGATTTTGATAGTGCGATGGCATTTTGGTTTTATGAAGTGAATACGAACGTTGGTTAATGATGTAAGGTTTTGCAGTTTGGCTGTGAGGTAGGTTTCTCTCTACTCTTCTTCGTAAGATGATACATGATATATATTGTGTGTGAATGTGAATGATAAGTTTGATTATGGTAGAATAACTTAGTCTTGGGTATTAAAGTTGGGGATTAGATGAGGGTTTTGGACCCATAAGGTGGAATGCTTAGTACCTATTAGAACCCCTTTTTCCCTCTCCGTAGATTGGACTAGTTTGTAGCATGGATAAGATATAATGCTAGGTTGTTGATGTAGTAAGTGTTGGAACCATGGTTAGTGTGCTTAACCTTAGCTGGGCTAGTCTAGTGACCTTTAAACCTTAATTTGGATAGAAATAATTTAAATGACTATGTTTCTAGATGAAATTCCTATCTTAGGATTGGTTGTGGCTTACTTGACATCTAGAAGTTGAACTACATACCTTATCCTAGTGTGGGGCGTAGATTGCCTAAATATGGAAATTAAGGATTAGAAATGACTATGTTTCTTTTTACCCATGAATTGTTTAAAGGGTATACAAGGATGGGGATGAGTGCAAGGTGTGTGCTGAAGGTGGATCTAAGGAAAGCATATGACACACTAGATTGGGATTTCCTGAGGAGTATGTTACTGCACCTGGGATTTCCTCACAAGTTTATTATGTGGATCATGGAGTGCATTACCACAGTCACATATTCCCTAACACTGAATGGTGGTTTAACAAAACCTTTTGAAGGGAAGATGGGGATTAGGCAAGGAGATCCAATTCTCCGTACTTGTTTTGTATTGCTATTGAGTATATTCAAAGGGAATTTAACCACCTGGCACTAAACAGGGACTTCCAATTCTACCCAAGGTGTAAATAACAGAGAATTATTCATGTGTGTTTTGTTGATTACCTCCTCATGTTTTGCAGGGATGATGTGCATGCTGTTAAGATATTATATGTAGCATTTTTGAAGTTTTCAGAAGCATCAGGACTACAAGAAAATGCAGAGAAAAGCTCCATATATATTACAGGGGTGTCTGGGAGAGTAAAGGTTGAGATTCTGCAGCATTTGTGATTTAGTGAAGGATCCTACCATTCAAATACTTAGGGGTTCCCCTTGCAGCAAAGAAGTTATCTATCATTCAATGTTGGCCTCTGGTGGAGAAAATTACAGCTAAGATTAACTGATGGACATCCAAACTATTGTCTTATACAGGTCGTGTCCAACTAATAAAATCAGTTCTGTTTGGTGTCCAATCATATTGGGCATAGATATTCTTGCTCCCTAAGAAGGTAATGAAGATCATAAATGCAATCTGTAGATCCTTCCTCTAGACTAGTGCAACAGTGGTATCTAGGAAAAGCCTTATTACTTGGGACAAGGTGTGTCTGCCTGAGGAAAAGCCTTATTACTTGGGACAAGGTGTGTCTGCCTGAGGCTGCAGGTGGCCTTAACATCATCGACCTGGAACTATGGAACAAAGCAGCATTTATAAAACACTTATGGGATATAGCAATGAAGAAAGACTCAATGTGGATAAAATGTATACATAGTGTGTACATTAAAAATAGAAGATTGGAATCAGTCATAATACCCAAGAATGCAGCCTAGGTGGTTAGAAAGATTTTGGCTACAAGAGAACCGGTATTAAGATTACAAAGAATTCAAGGTGATCTCCTGAGTAGATTACAACAACTCCAATACTCTGATGTTTTTAGCATTAAGAGAATGTATAACCAAATGAGGCCACAATACCCAAGATCACCCCGGAAGAGTTTGATACTTCAACCTAATATGCATCCCAGATACAAATTTATCCTTTGGTTGATGGCATATGAATGACTAACTACTATGGATAGGCTAATGAAGATGGGAATCCAAGTACCTAAGTCATGTGTGTTTTTTGGGCTTGATGATGAAGTGTTTGAGTACTTATTCTTTAGGTGCCAATATGTGAAAGCTATATGAACAAGACTGATAGTATGGCTGGGCCATCAATGAAGTATTGGCACATGGAAAGAAGAAGTACTATGGTTTTGTAAAAGACCAAGAAGGAAAATAGGGCATTGGCAAATAGTCATCTGTGTGTTTGGCATGATGATGTACCTGATCTGGTCAGAAAGAAACAACATCAGATTCCAAAAATGCGCCACTTGTCCAGATAGACTACGAAAGGAAGTGGCACAATACATACACATCAAGGGCAGAAAGGTCAGCACATGGCAAGAAGTAATACAAAAGTTGCAGCACTACCCTTAGACTTTAGTTCTTCTCTAGTTGATGTGTATAGTTATATGGAAGTTAGATTATTAGTGAAGTGAGTGGTCAGCATTCATGAGATATGTAATGACAATTTTTTTGGTGAAATGGAAAATCTATTTCCCAAAAAAAAGGATGAGAAGAGGGTTCATCCTCCCCACTTAGGCCAAGGCTTGTGTTAGCCTTTGTGCACTTAGTTGTGGATGCTAGGCATAGTTGGGACTATTGAGCCCTTAGAATAAGTTTACTTTGTGGCTTGGTAAAATGTGATGACCTCTCCCAAATTATGAATAATAGATTATGGACATGTAATTCCTTATAGAAATGATAATGGAACTTTAGAGATACTATTTCCGCTTATATACGATATTGGGCCTTTAGAGATGTTATTCCTCTTAGATATGATAACTGTCCTATAGGAATGATACTCTTCTTAGTCATGATACATGACCTATAGACATGAGATTTATTTTAGATGTGATGTGCCTCATAGTTATGAGTTATGTCCTAGTGATATGTTATAACTCCTAGATGTGATATATCTTACTTATGATATGCCTCCTAGATGTGAGATGATTACAATTATGCTTTACGACCTATAAATATGTTATGCCTTATAGTTAGGCTATGACATTAATAGGAGATGGCTTACTAATATGGCTATTGATATGAGTTCTGGGTATGTATATGGGCCTACTGCTGTGATTATGAAGTAATGATCATTCCGGACACATTATTGGGCCCAAGGTTGTGTAATGATATGAGTTTACCATCCGGCAAGTACTTACCCTTGTAAAGAATGTGGTTGTAGCTTATGAATATATATATATATATATGTTTATATACACATCTGTCTAGTTTAGGGCGGGGGAAGATGTGATATGATATTTATCATTCCAATGCTTGAATACTGGTGATGGCATGCATAGATTCGACGCATTCATGATAATTATATCAATAAATGATGTGATTCTAATTATGTATGATATTTTGACTATTCTTCCTAAATAAGAGTTAAAACCCACTTTGCATCCTAAAAGTAGATTTCTTTACAATGATAACCTCCTAGCTTAATGGATAATTTATATGTATAAAAGATGTTAAAATGATGATTTCAACATTTGATCGAGACAGATTTGGTCCATGAATCAAAACTGTTATTTACTACGGTCGTGAGATATTTTGACCCTTTCTACAATTTGTAATGATTTAGTCCCAAAGATCACTCTGGGCACTATATTTAAGAACTTACACTCTTTTAGCCACCGCTTGAGTCCGTGCACTACCATATATATACTTATTAATGATGTGATATTGATGTTGAACAATGAATTATGGAAATATACTCTACATTGCATCTCTTTTCATGATTATTTATTTTAGCCCTCATGGGGCTTGCACTTTACTTTATCCCCTATGGGGTTTGCACTTAACTTTAGCCCTCGTGACACTTGCACTTTAAATTAGCCCATGTGGGTCTTGCTCTCTATTATTGACATTGATTTGGATATTATGATGATACCCAAAAAGGCCGAAGGATATTATAATGATGTGATGATGCTTGGTAAGGCTGGAGGTATTATGATTATATGATGATGCCTGGCAAGACTAGAGGATATTATATGATGTGATGATGCCCGACAAAGTCAGAGGACTATTATGATGATGTGATGATACCCAAAAAGTCTGGAGGTTTATTATGCTGATAATGATGGTAATGATGATGACAGTTGTGATAGAGATGGTTATGATGATGAGGTTGTGATAGTGATTGAATACCTTGAATTCATTCTTGCATGCACATCACCTATCACAAATATATGCCTTTGTCTATCAGTTAGTATAGATAAGGTTGATGAATATGCCTTGTGTTGTTATATGCTGATTGAACCTTCTGATCCTAGGGTGGTGGCGGTATGGATAGGCTCAATTATGTATTTGGTTTTCAGATTAGTCGGTTACTCCCATTGTTATTGACATTGTTATTAGCATTTTTGTGGCTATATTATGACAGATTGGTCATTGATTCGGTATCGAGACATGTGGTATGATTATGACCTGTTTATCTTATGATTATATTATTATGCATGACCTTTTGATGACTATGTATATGAATCAGAACCCTGAGTATTCTTGCACTAGCTCCTGTTATGATTATGGGGTCTTAAATAGCTAGTTTGATGATGCAGGTTGTACTACAAGAAAACTTAAGTTATATACTTGCATATATTCACATACCTAGCTATTTGTAGTTATGGTGTTACCATATATCCCTTCCTTTCAGTGATTTAAATAGTATATTCATTCCTTGGCCTTGTATACTTATATATATATATCTTCCTTCCACTTTTACTTTGTATATTGGCCAGTGATATACGGTATAGTGGTAATATTTTTGTGTATGGCTTAATAGGATAGTTCTTCCTTGATATTTTCTTAACCTTAGTATGTTATTCTCTTGAAGATGAAT
Source organism: Capsicum pubescens (assembly GCA_030864215.1). Classification (NCBI taxonomy): domain Eukaryota; kingdom Viridiplantae; phylum Streptophyta; class Magnoliopsida; order Solanales; family Solanaceae; genus Capsicum; species Capsicum pubescens. Next base: position 232,198,526 of record CM061548.1, on the reverse strand, counting down.
AAGATAGAATATCACTATTATCCCATTGGCTTTGTTATATTGTTTAGTCGACTCTTAGGTGTAGTCTTCCATTCTGTTTATATGTTATGTATATATGCTTTATATTTGGAGCGTCGTTGGCAGTTGCCTACTGATTTGGTACTTATAATACAGTTCTGCAGCCTACAAATAATAGTGCGAGTTATTATTGTTGATGTGTACATCGTGCGAAGCAGCCATGGTTCGGAGTCTGAGAGTGAGTTCCTGATGTTTGGAGTATTACTCACCTCCCTCTTATGTATTAGACTAGTCTCTCTATTGTATTAGGAGATAAGTTATATCCGTGTAATTTATTTCATATGTTCCACATTTCTACTCTTATATTATTAGGAGCTCTTGAACGAATACCACCAGTTTTTGGAGATTTATTTATGTATTTTGTTAGATTTATTCCACATTATTTTCTTATTTTATTTGGTAGTCCATAACTATCCTTTTTGGACTACGGGTTTGGCTTGCCTACTGGTGGGTTATATTAGGCACCATCATGATCCAAGAAATTGGGTCATGACACGCTATACTAATACAAGCCTGTATAGGAGATATAGGAATATAGATACTAAAAGGATATGTGTAAGCAATCAGATGTCAAGTGCTCATTGCAACTTTGAGAATTAACCTCCGAATGATCATAATCATTGAAGCAAACTCATACTAGAATCTGTATCAGGAAAAAAAATTGAGTAGTATGAGTACCAAAACACGCAGTACCTAGTAGGCATCATACGCTAACTAAGCTCAAAGATAATAAACATTATGAATGGCATGAAAAGAGCTATTACACTTAATAAATAACTAAAGATAGTAATAATATTATACACAGATTACCTATTCATTTATATGGAGAAGTAGTGAAATTTGACTCTAAATATGAAAATACTAGAAAGAGTACCAATAAGGCATATCTGACCAACGAGTAAAAGTATAAGTAACTATACTGTCAAAGGTTAAGCAATAATAAGCAACAATAACCTAACCTAACCAAACCCACATAATCTTTAAAGGTACAAACAATAGACAATAACCTAATTAGCCCCCGTAAGCACGACAAAAACAAACAACCAACATTACTAGCTACAAATAGTGCATATGAATAAATGAGTGCAAATGGGGATCATGTAGTGCAATATGAGATGCATACCATATCCAACAATATCATATACTTCTCCTCAAACATTTGTGACTCACAAAGGAAGGACATATACTCTTCCTTCAGAATTTGTACCTCGCAAAGAAAGGACTCATGCGAGATTAGCAATGTCTGTATAAGCTGCCCAGTCTTGAGCCAAAAGTAAGCATGATTTTATTAGGTGCCCAAAACTGAATTTGAACTAAATGATCCAATTTCCCCTTTTGATAAACAATGTGTAGATAAAACCTCTCCAAGTTATTTTTAAAGTCCAAAACAGCTTTTTAAACCAATGACATTCATATACCATGAATATGCAAGAATAACATACATGAATAAGGTAGAAAAATTAATCGACCAACCAATACTTAGCCCAAATAATAAGTATCATGGTAAATCAAGGCTACCTTACCTGTAGACGTATAAGAAAGTAAATAAAAAAATGGACAAAAAATGTCCCGCGACCCAAATTTTGAAGGTGGTACAATTTCTTTTAAAAGCCAAAACTAGTGAGCAGAAATTAATACAAATCTTTTAAAAATCCAAAATCAGTAGTAAGAGAGTAAAATCTTTTCAAAACGACAAAACATTGATAAAATGGTTACAAATCCTTTAAAGATCCCCAGAAATATATGGTAAAGGTGATACATTTAGTCTTAAAAATCCTTTACTTAATAGTTAAGGTGGTATGATTTCCCTTTTCCTTTAAATGAACAAAAATTAGTACTTTCCCTGGGAATCATGCCACAATGCATATGTATGCAAGAGTGTATGTATGTGTTCCATCACTCGTTTATAAAACATGGAAATATATATATATATATATATATACAAGTATACACAAATAGGGTAACACCACCCATAAGAGCAAGGTAACACTAAGCTGGAGTCCAGCTATCATATCCATGGCCTCGAACCCACACCATATAGTACAATATAAGAATATGGACAAAAAGGTTTTAATAAGCGTAACCCAAGCAATAAAGCTCACCTACTAGGAAATATTAGTCTTATCACAAATTATACCCTTAGATAATACTAAGTATCCCTAACCTAATTATACCATTATAGAAAGTATCCTAAAACTAAGCCTCTAGAAAATACTCTACTCTAAGATCCCCAAAGAAAGCCAATTATAGCGAAAAGGATAAAATAATCTTAAGTATATCCTTTAATCCTCTAATCCACATGAAATTCATAATATATACCATATCTAGAGGAAAGTCTATAAGAAAATAGACCGCAACCTACCTCAAATCCAAACCGCGACCTCAGATTGACAAAGAGTGCTCACCTCCTCGACTTGACCTCAGAATATGGTCATGATTTCAAAAACACAATTTATAAGTCAATAAAAGATGAAATATAACCATATTACAATATAACACTTTGAGCAATAAATCAGCCTTGGGGTCTGTAATGAAATTCAACAATTGAAACTGCAATTATCTCCCTTGAAAGACAAGGAACACATGGTCAAAACTTGAGCATTATCGTAACCTATCTTGCGGCTTAAAATAGCCTCAAAATTTATAAGAAATTAAGAACTTAAGCCAAGTTATTCTAATGGAATTAGAGAAAATTTAAATGAGAAATACATAGCTTTTGATCAAGGGAGAAGAAGTATCTTACCGTAGCTTAATATTATGGAATTCCACATTTATCCATAGCTTTAAGCTCTAACAATGGAGAAAATCTCAAGAGAAATGAGCTAAGAATGAAGGGAAAACTACTATATATCCATTAGGGGTCCTTCTAGATCGTGGGACCCCTTTTGTAAATATTGGCCCCCACTAACATAAGTCTTCACAATTATAATGCCTATACTTTAACTGCACTGACCGATCTTGACCCGATCCCACAGTGCCTTGATCGTGATCGCATGATATAGCCTAAATAATAAGTATCACATTAAATCAAGGCTATCTTACTACTAGGAGTAAAAGTAAGTAAATTGAGATATAGACTAGAATGTCCCTTAATCTGATTTTTAAGGTGGTACATTCTTTTAAAATCTAAAACTAATGAGTAGAAATCAGTACAAATATTTTGAAATTCTAAAATAATTTGTAAGTGAGTAAAATCTTTTTATGACAACAAATATGTAATGAAATGGTTACAAATCCTATAAAGAATCCCTAGATATCTATGCTAAAGGTTGTGTAGTTTAGTCTTAAAAAGCCTTCAATCAATAGTAAAGGTGGTACAATTTCCTTTTTCATTTAAAAGTACCAAAATCAATATTTTCCCTTGGAATCATACCATAATGCATTCATATGCCATATGCATAACTGAATGTATGCATACAATCACCATTATATGAAATATAGACATAAATATACAAGTATACACAAACAGGGTAACATCATACAGTACAACATTAGAATAAGGGGAAAGATACTATAATAAGTGTAACCCAAACCATAACGACTATCTTACTAGGGGATATTAGTCATATCACGAGATTCTACCCAAATTTGTACTAAGGATTTCTAACTTAATCCTAATGCTATAGAAAGTATCCCAAACTAAGGCCCAAATAGATACTATACTCTAAGATCCCCCAAAGAACGCCAATAATGGGGAAAAGATAATCTTAAACCTATTCTATAATCCCATACCCCACATAAAATTTATAATGTATACCATCTCATAAAGCAAAGTCTACAGGAAAGTAGATCGTAGTGCACCTCAAAGCCTAACCGCAACCTCGGACTGACAAAGTATTGCTCTTCCCCTCTGCTTGACCTTATAATACCATCTACAATAAAAAATACAATCGATAATCCATTACGAGTAAAAAATATAACCATATAGAAATTTAACACTTAAGGCCAAAATAGGGTTGAAAATTGACTCGTGGGGTGTGATGAGAAAATTCAAAAATTGAACCTGCAAGTAGCTCCATAGAAGGATAAAGATCTCATTCTCAAAACATGAGCATGATTGCATCCCATTTCAGGGATAAAAGCAGCACCAAGAGATACAAGAAATCAAGAACTTCAACCACGGGATTTTAATACAAATGTCAAAAGGAAATACATGGAATTTCGATCACGGGATGAAAAACTAACTTACCTTAGCTCAGTATGATGAAATCCCATAATAGTTCACATCTTTAAGTTCTAACAATAGAGAAAATCTAGAGAGAAATGAGTTAGAAATGAAGAAAGATCTTATATATAGACACTACCAGGGGTCCTTTGTGATCATGGGACCCCTATTGCAATCACGAACCCCCAATAACACAAGACATAATGATTGTGATGACCATTCCCATCACTGCACTGAGTAATTCTGACTCTGTCCTATAGTGCTTCATAGCGATCGCAACATTCCTCAAAATGATTACAATGCCCAGAAAAATCAAACATTTGTAATCTCAAAGGTATGAATGTAAATGCAATATAGAATTAAGGTTGCACGAGGTTCATAATGGTTCATAATGGAACTTGCTGCGACAAGCCTTGACAAGTAAGCCAATCACCTAAACTGATAAGAAATGAAAGATAACACTAAAAACCCCAGGCAAGACACTTAAAATTGAGTTGAACCATACAAATATAATAATAGAAAAAATACAACCAAGATAACAAGCCAAATCCCAAAACCTAGTGTCACAATATAAGAACTACTAAATACATCTCGAACGTTAATGACACAATAATAGTCCAAAAAGGATCAAAATATATTTCAGGATACTAAATAAGACATGAAAATAGACAGGAAGAGGTAATAGGACAACTCCTGAAGCATAGGACATCCACTGCCTTAAATATACTCCAAATGCTGCCATAATCAGCCATCCATATGTCATACTCATACCTGGATATACATTGAAAAAGCGTAGTAGGGATGAGTATGGTCCACTTATACTCAGTATGTATCATAAACCGACTAAGTAAAGTAGAAATAAAGAATATAAATAAAAACTATGGGCATGTCACCTGCAATCAGAAAATGTCCAGAACGATAGCCCATACTGTCTTCACTGACATTGGAACTATATACATATATAAAAAAATAGTAATACAAGAAGAAAACATAGATATACATGTATACTAGGTACAAGTAAGAGAAAAGAATACAAATAGTTAGATATCACATCAAGAATCAATACACAACATAGAATAAGCATAATATGTTTGGAATACAATAAAAATATTGATAATGATGCACGAGGTCATCACACAACCTCCATATACACCTACCAAGATGTGTTCCCAAGGTAGGACCCATAGGGGGTTCGTCAACCCATATACAACCAATATCTAATACCAATATCCGTAAGTCTTCTCTGGAATATACATCAACAGAGGGTTTTTAAAAATGTCACATTTTCTATCAGAAAAAGTCAATGTTTCTAGTATTTCTAGTATTTCCACAGTGGTATCAATGTCTTATGAATGAATATGATCTGAAGATGTAATGCACATAACCAACCAAAATGAGAATATCCAATATCCAACAAATATACCAACCATGTGAGACAAGATGCCACTCAAATTAACCAACCATCTATGATCCAATATAATCCAGAAACCATCAAGTGAAACATGTATGAAAAATGTCATTGATACCACATATATCTAAAAATCAAGGCTTTTTCAAACCAAAAAGAGTGCAACCATATATATATATATATATATCAATACCAGGCCAACAACATCATACAAGACCCTACACGATCACATATAGAAAATAATATCTCACAAACACCAAATATTATCCACATAGGCCCCCACACGGGCACATAAATTACCTAAACATATTTTCCATGATACAAACCCATACTCGTAGCATAATTTTACATTATTATTAACTACCTAACCTAGTCCAAAGAAAAGGGGTTGGGTCATTGGTCCACTCAAAGGACTGATCAAGAACTCATAATGGCCTCACAGAGTCTGAAAAGTTATCTTTAGAATATCCAAATCTCTTATCCTAAACTGGTGATACTGGGACCTCAAATTAATCTTTGAAAACACTAAACCACCCTGAAGCTGGTCAAATAAATAATCAATATGAGGAAGAGGGTACTTATTCTTCACTATCACCTTGTTCAACTATCGATAATCAATACATACATGCATAGACCCATCCTTCTTCTTCTTAACTAAGAAAATCACATCCCAAGGTGATATGCAAGGTTTGATAAATCCTTTATCCAACAACTCTTGCAATTGATCTTTTAATTTCTTCGACTATGCATGAGCCATCCTATAAGGAGGAATAAAAATGGGTTTGGTGCCAAGGTCAACATCAATAGCAAAGTCAATATCATGATCCATAGGGAAAACATCTATGAAATAACAGCCAACATGAACATTATCCAATTAAGGAGGGAAAACAACACTAGTATCAAAAATATGGTCCAAATAAGACAAACATCCCCTCTTTACCAAATAATGGGTCTGGAAAAAGAATATAACTCTCTTGGGACCCAAATAATGCACACCCTTCTAACCTATCCTTGGCACACCCAACGAAGCCAAAATCATAGTCTTAACATAATAATCTAAGACAGGATGATAAGGATCTATCTAATCTATACCCAAGATGACATCAAAATCTACTATATCAAGGAAAATCATAAATACCCAAGTCTCACACATAGAAAAGGTTACAATAAAAGATTAGTACACCTGATCCACTACTAAAGAATATCCTACTAGGGTAGATACATAATAGGCACATCAAGAGGCTCACAAGTAGAATCAAAACCCAAAGTAAAATTTGTAGACACATAGGAGAAAGTCGATGCTAGATCAAGTAACATAGATGCAAATCTAAAATAAATGGGGATGATAACTGTAATGATAGCATAGGAGGCCTCCACCTCTGGCCTGGTAGATATAATATAGCATTGACCATGTCTACCACCTGACTGAGTATCTCTGCGATCACCAACACAGGCACTACTACCTCTTTTTCTCTCACTTTTAGTAAAACCTCTACCTCCTATATACGCTATAAGAGTAGTTCTAAAAACACAGTATGGATAGTCCTTGGCCAAATTTCCAATGCCATCACATATATAGCAAACTCTGTGACCTAATTTAGTAAAAAAAGATATGATTAAACTAGGATGACCAGCCTAAGTTATTGAAATAGAAGACCTATTACCTTAACTCTACAAGGTTTCCTACACCGGTCTACCAGATACCCACTAAAGCCTCTTGAATCTCTACCTCGAGAAATATGACATCTAAACTTACCCTAATGGTGCACCTTCTTAGTGTCTTCCTAAAATGCTTGAAGAATAGACTCAGTCATCTTAGAATAAACCACAATCCTCAAAAAAGATACAAAATATACTACCATTTGAGTCATAGCAAGCTAAATAGAAACATCCAACCCCTTTATAAACATTTGAATATTCTTAGACTTGGTGGTAATACTGGTATAAGAACATCAATACAAAGCATAGAAATATGCCTCATACTCCGCAATAGTCATAGAGCCCTACTCTAAGTAATAAAACTCATCTCTCATCTGAACCATCAAATTAAAAGGCACAAACCTGTCTAAAAAGGTCTAAGTAAATTGATCCTAAGTCATCTCTAGCAAACTAAGAGGCTAGCAACAAACAAGTGACCTCTACTAATCTCTAGCTACATCTATCAACTGGTAGGTAGTATAAGCTACCCCATGTGACTCAAGTTAAACAAGGTTATGCAACTTCGCAAAATAATCCATTAAGAACTCATAGGTATTATCGCTTATAGCACCACCGAATCTAGGAAAACCCAAATGAGTGAATCTCTCAAACCTCTTCTCATTTTACAGAGACATAATAGTACTTGTAATAATAGGAGATATAGTAAATCTAGTTGGCTGAGAACCCACCTGAGGAGGAAACATAGAAGAAGGCTGAATTCCAAGCACCATACTCAGATAACACTAAAGAAGGAACAATATTTGGAGTCTGTAGAGTACCATAAGCAAATGTCAGTGCAACAGAAAAATCCACACTTGGGATTAAAAGGACACCATAAGCAGACTCTAGCATAGATAGAAGTACCATACTCGAAGCTGGAGGAACACCAGGTGCACTCACTAGGTTAGTTAAATCGTTTAGGTTATTTTGAAATCATGAAGTTTAAACATTTGGCTTGTTTTCCTTATACCTTAGGTGATTGAGACTTCATTCCTCTGGTTTAGCATGAGAATGCCTCGGATTACTCAAATTAGGTATAATTGACCTAGTTGTTTTATTTAGGTAAATTTCTTATCTTAGGTCTAGTTGAGCCTTTGTTAACATCTAAAAGTAGATATTAGATACCTTTAACCTAGTTCAGGTAGAAATTTTCCTAAAGTAAGACTTGAGGATTAGAAGTGTATGCTTAACCCACTTTATGCTTTGACACATGTTAGCTTTGGTAAAATCATTTATGCTTACTAGACCCTTGGAAAAAAACGATTATGGTAATATTGAGAAATCTTGATGCATGATGGTTATGTTGGTTAAGTAATAGTTGATGCTTATAAATTATTCCATTATTTATGCTATTAATGATACTACTCATGATATTATTACATAAATATATAGATCTAGTTCGAGTCTAAAAGATGATTATGATGTTGATTATATATATACCCAGTTTAAGTTTTGATGATGATTATGACATTAATGATATATTTAACAATTCAAGTTTAGTTATTTATTATTTACCAATTTGTCCGGTATCTAATTATATTTACCGATTTGAGTCTGGATGATGATTATGACATTAATGATATATTTATTGGTTTGAGTCTGGCTATTGATTATATTTACTGGTTTGAGTCTGAATATGCATATTATAATATGATGGTATACTTTTTATGATTGATGATATCAGGATGTGAGATTAAAGGTAGCAATTAGGCTAAGTTTGAAAATGAGGGAATAGTTATGATATAGCATGATACAAATGGAATCTTATGGTAAAATGGCTAGTTAAACAATGATGGTTAGTTGTTAATTGATAATTAAAGGTTATATGATGACTAGTAATTAAATGGACTAGCTCATAAGAGATGGTTAGCTAATGAATGGTGATTAGTGAGTAATGATAATAAGGTTGTTAAATGATGGTAACATTATGGAATATAGGTAAGTTATGGAATGACAGTTAAATATTATGTTGTTTAGTTGTAAATGGTCGATGATTGAATTATTCTACCTTTATTGTACTCTCCAATTGTATGGGAGTCTATGATGAGTTATTTACTTTTCTGCACCAATTGGTGTATAGGAGCATATTTTTGTAGTTTGTGGTTGCTTGTGTGATATTATGTTACGTTATATTATTCTGGTTATTTACTTATTATGTATAGTGTTATTGGAGATGATTCAGGTTCATTTCTATACCTTGACTTAGTTATGTTATTTGGTATTTTATCGTACTTATATTATGGTTTAGCTCAGTCAGCTAATGATACCTACTGTGTACCCATTATTTTGGTACTCATCTGCACTTCTGTACCTTTTTGGTGTAGATCCAAGTACTAGTTACCATTGCTAATCATTTATTATATTGTATTGATATTTTCAGAGATAGGGTGAGCTCTTGGAGTTTGAGTCTCCCATTTCCCTCTATTATTTTTTTAGTCTTTTGTTATCGAGACAGATGTATTGACTACTCTAGATACTTGGGTTGTATTTCTATTATTAAATGCTTTTATATTATCACTACTAGGTCATGGGATGGTATCTTATATTGATTATTTATCTATTTAGAACTATTTGCTTATTTATAAGTGTGTTGTTCATTTTCGCCTAAGTTTGGGAATTTTCCACCAAGTTCACCATTATATTTAGATCTGGGTTATGGTTTTACTTACCTATTAGAGGGTTAGAGTAGGTTCCATCATGACTCATAAATCGGGTTTTGACAAATTGGTATCAGAGCCTAGGTTACACCGGTATTATTGGTACAAGAGAAAATATCTAGTAGAGTCCCTAGGATTGGAATGTTAAGTTTTGTTTCCTATCTTCTTTAGGCTATGGGGCATTCTTAAGAGTTCTTCACTTCTTTCACTTATATCATGCTAAAAGTCTGAGTTGTTTTGTAGAATTATTTCCTTGACTTTACTCTTTCACAGATGGATAGGACACGTGCTATTGCTACACGAGATGAGGGTTCTAAGACCAAACCTAGGGATCTTACTCTTATTTGTGGATGACCTAGAGTTCAGGGACAGCCGTGTGATTTGTTCCTAGTTAGGAGCCAGGATAGGTCGCCTTCCCCATGTCCTAATCTTACTCATAAGATAGATTCTTTTGCTCGAGGTTCCATAAGGGTTTATTTCTTATTTAATGCTTAAGGATGTGTTGGTTCAGGTTTTGGGCTTAGTTAGTAGAGCACTGTCTGATGGTGCATAGTCTACAGTTCAAAGTGGTACTAAGGAAGGGCACAATCTGCAGTTGTGGCTCCTAAAGTTTAGTTTCCTCTTACATTGGTAGTCTCTTCATTAGTAGATAATCATCCAATGGTTTCTCAACCTTCTATGTCTTCTATGGAGCAGAAGATATTGGGTAGATTCTTGAGATAGGCTCCGCCTAGGTTTTTTGGTGCACCAAATGAGGATGCATATGAGTTTTTGATTACTTGTAAGGATATGCTTCATAATTTGGTACTTATTGAGACTCGTGGTGTGCATTACACCATATCTCAGTTGGACTTGGCTGCTCGACAATGGTGGAGAGATTATATAGATTAAAGACCAGCTAGATCTCCTTCTTATCATGGACTTAGTTCTCTGTGATATTCATAGAGAAGTATATACCTTATAGACTTAGAGATTATTTAAGGGATCAATTCTCTAGATTAGAGCAGGACTCTATGATATTTGCAGAGTATGAGGCTCATTTTTATAAGTTGTCTAGGCGTGTGACTTTTATTCTTGATAGTGAGTATGCGAGTGTTTGTTTCTTTATCAGAGGGTTGAGAATCCTCTTTCATATGTCTACTGATATTTTGGTTGCCGTGAGTAGATCTTTTTCTTAGTTTTTGAATCATGCTTGGATGATGGAGAAAGTACATCATGAGGCCAGGGGGTCAACGATCAGAGGCCTAAATATCAAGGTAGTTTTAATGGGAGCCAGAGTAGTTCCCAATTTAGGGGAGCAGCTCTTATAATGAGTTTCTCTACATCTATCCTACCAGCCTCAGATTCAACCTAGTCGACCTATTCAGACAGTGCTTCAAATCACTGATGGAGGTCAATCTTATGCTAGAGACCGCCCTGGTTAGGGTGGTAGTCAGTCTTAAAGGGTTTTATATTTTAGTCATTCTATTCATAGTGGTTACTCTAGTTCAGCCAGATATATTGGCTTTGGTTTAGCTCATATCTCATATTACACTTGTAGATCTCCTAGACACTATTCATATGAGTGTCATAGTCGTAGGGCAATTTTTGTTTTAGCATAGGGATCTTTCCCTACTAGAGTAGTTTATCTCTCAAATATAGGTGGTCCTCATGGTCATAGGGGTGGTTCTCAGGATACTCGAGGATGTTCTCAGCAGGAAGGATAGGAGGTCGGTTAGGTGCATAGCAAAGTGGTGGGCATGGTTAGTTGTATACAATACCTACTAGACCTAAGGCAGAGACTTCTAATACTGTTTTAATAGGTATAATTTTAGTATGCTACCAGTAGTCCCTCGCTTTATTTGATCTACGATCCATTTATTCTTAAATATTTGCTTATTCTGCACCACGGTGGAGTTGTCTTGTGATTTATTATTTATGTCATTGCATGTATCTACTCCTATAGGTGATTCTTTAGTAGTTAATCGAGTTTTCAGATTATGTGTTATGACTATTAATTATGTTGGTACTTATATTGATTTTATTGTTCTAGATATGGTGGATTTTAATATAATTTTAGGCATGGACTTGTTATCTCACTATCATACGGTCATGGAATATTTTTCCAAGATAGTTACCTTATCCATGACCGACGTACCCTTAGTTGTGTAGTAGGAAATAGTTATCTACAAATCAGTGGGGATTATTTCTTATGTTTGTTCTAGGATGCTTATTTTGAGGGGTTGCGAGTCTTATCTCGCTTATATTTGTGACACTTGTATAGAGAGTCTGACGCTTGACTCAGATCCTATTGTTTGAGAGTTTCCTGATGTGTTCCCTACCAACCTGTTTGGTATTCCCCCTGTCTGTGAGATTGTGTTTGCTATTGATCTCGAGCCTGGCACCTGACCTATTTCTATGGCACCTAATCGTATGGCTCCTGCCAAGCTTATAAAGCTAAATTCTCAGCTTTAGGATCTTCTTGGTAAGGGTTTTATTAGACCAAGTGTGTCTCCTCGGAGAGCTCATGTATTATTTGTGAAGAAGAAATATGGATCTATGCATATGTGTATTGATTATAGGAAACTTAATAAGGTGACGGTGAAGAACAATTATCCTATGTATCGTATTGATGATTTTTTTACTAGCTTTAAGGAGTGACAATATTTTCTAAGATTGATTTGAGATATGGTTATCATCAATCGAGGATTTGGGATGAGGATATCCTGAAGATAGCTTTTAGACCCATTATGGTCATTATGAGTTCTTAGTGATGTTATTTGGGTTGAATAATACTCCAGCGATGTTCATGGATTTGATGAATTGAGTGGTTAGGTCTTAGTTGGATTCCCTTGTGATTGTGTTCATCGATGACATCCTTGTGTATTCAATAAGTGGAGAGCAGCATGAGCTGCATTTAAGGATTGTGCTCTATCTTTAAGAGATCATATGCTTCTCGCCAAGTTTTCTAAGTGTGAGTTTTGTATTGAGTCGGTGACATTCCTTAGACATGTGATATTTAAGGGTGGTATTATGGTAGACCTAGTAAAGATTGAGGCAATTCGTGATTGGGCTAAACCTACATCTCTGACTGAGGCTTATAGCTTTATTGGTTTGACTGGTTATTATAGATGCTTCGATGAGGGTTTTGCTACTATTTCAACCCTATGACCAGATTGACTCGAAAGGAAGTTCCTTTTCTATGGTTTGAGGAGTGAAAGTCGGGCTTTAGAAAGCTCAAGTATTTCCTTACTTTGACTCCTATTTTAGCTCTTCCTATTGAGGGTGAGGGATTCACCGTGTTTTGTGATGCTTTTTATATTGGTTTTGGTTATGTATTAATTCAGCAGGGTTGTGTTATTGCTTATTCTTCTAGATAGCTTAGGTGCATGAGCGCAACTACCCCACTCATGATTTAGAGTTGGCGGTGATAGTTTTTGTGCTTAAGATTTGGAGGCATTATCTTTATAGCATGCATTGTGAAATTTTTAATGATCATCATAGTATTCAACATCGTATGACCCAGATGGAGCTTAATAATAGACATTGTAGGTGGATGGAGTTTCTTAAGGTTATGATATTTTTATCTTGTATCATTAAAGAAAGTCAAATATAGTAGTAGATGCCTTGAGTAGGAAGGCAATAAGTATGGGTAGCTTAGCTTGTATTTTAGTTTCTCAACGGTCGTTGTCATGGGACATTTAAATCTTACCCTACATGATAGTTCACCTTGATATTTCAGAGCCTTGGAGGATTCTTACTAATGTTGAGGCAATGACTTCATTATTTGAGCAGATTTGAGATTATCTATTTGAGGATTATAAGCTTCACTTTCTTCATGATCAGGTATTGAGTGGTGAGTCTGAGAGAAACACCATAGATTCTGAGGGTTTTTGAGGTTTGATGGCTGAATTTGTGTTCCACGTATCGATGACTTGATTTAGTTGATTTTGTATAAGGCTCACAACTCTAGATATTCGATTCATCCCTAGATGAAAAAAGATGTATAAAGATTAAAGGTGGCATTATTGGTGGAGTGGTATGAAGAGAGATATGGAAGACTTTGTAGCTTGTTGCCTATGTTGTCAGTAGGTAAAGGCTGAGCATCAACGACCGGGTCGTTTGACTCACAGATTGCCCATTCTTGAGTGGAAATGAGAGCAAATTACCATAGATTTTGTTAGTATCTTGCCTTGCACTTTCCATGGTTCTAAAGGAATTTGGGTCATTGTAGATCGTTTGACCAAGTCAGCGAATTTCCTTTAGTGCTTAGAGATGAGCTCATATCTATGTTTGGGAGATAGCCTGTTTGCATATGTGCCCATTTCTACTATTTAAGATCATCTGTGTTTACTTTGAGATTTTGGAGAGCATTTCAGGAGTAGTTTGATACTCATGTGGATCTTAGTACAGCTTTTCATCTACAGATAGAAGGTCAATTGGAGTGGACTATTTAGATTCTTGAGGATATACTCAAACCCTGTGTTATGGATTTTGGAGGCCAGTGAAAGCAGCATATGGCCTTGACAGAGTTCACATATAATAATAGTTATCATTCGAGAATTAAGATGGTGCATTTTGAGGCTTTGTATAGAGGAAATTTCATTCTCCAATTATATGGTTTGAGTCTTTTGAGGTTTGTCCCTGTGGTACTAATTTGCTTCATGAGTTGTTGGATAGAGTCAAGGTGATTTAGGATAGATTGAGAGCGTCTCAGAATAGGAAGAAAGCCTATGCAGATCATAGGTTTTGTGCCTTGAAGTTTTGTATGTTGGTCGTGTCTTCCTTTGTGTATCGCCCATAAAATATGTGATAAGGTTCGGGGAAGGGCAAGATCAGTCCTAGATATATTGGACCTTTAGAGATTTATTGCACCATTGGTGAGGTGGCTTATGAGTTAGATCTACCTCCAGATTTTTACATTGTTCATCCAGTTATCCATGTCTCTCATGTGCTTGGATGGGACTCAGTCTAGATGGACGAGTGTCTGACCTTGTGGAGGAGCCAATGCTAATTTTGGCTAGTAATGTAAGGCGATTACGCACTAGGGATATTTTTGTAGTTAAGGTTTAGTGGAGGCACCACCCAGTAGAGGAGGCCACTTGGGAGATCAAGAGCGATATGAGGACCCAGTATCCTCACCTGCTTGAGACATCAGGTATATCCTAATCCTTAAATTTCACAAATGAAAGTTCCTTTAGTAGTGGATATTGTAGTGACCCTTCAGGTCATTTTCCATATCTCTTCTTATTTTTGCTATTAGATCTTCTCTATAGCTATCCTAGGTAATTTATGGCTTGGTGGGACTGATAGTTTGGTTACCAGGGAATTCATTTGATTTTTAGAACCAATTCCCTATTTTGAAGTCTTCACAAGTTTCAAATGGCCACCGAGTGAAAACTTCAGCAAAATGATCTCTCATGCAAGTTCTAACAGTGCTAGCAGCTCTGGAGTGTCAATTTTAGGCTAAGTAGACCTTTAGTTTTGGTCTCGATGCACCCAGGATCATTTCGACCTATTGATCAGACGGTTAAGAAAATGAAATATGGGTGTGGGATCCATGTTTGGTCGAAACAACCTTGGATGGAAATTTTAAGTGCTTCATCATGTTAGAAATATCAAATTTGGAGTGGTTACATGTAACGCCCCGTAAAAGTCATGCATGTATTAGACTGTAATTTCTGAGCTTTAGACTTAAGTTTTAAATTTTTTTCTAAGTGTTGAAATGACTTAGACTCATTCTTAGCTGGCAACCTTCGGGATACAACTTCTCGACCTTCCCGACCTTCATTTTTATATTTTCAAGTTGCGTTACGATAGGGCAATCTCATAGTACATCTCGGATAAGTTTTGGAATTTTTCGGAATGCATAAGGCTGCGTTTGGATTTCAAAACAGTAGCAAAACGCATAGCCTATTGCCCAGTTTTTCAGCATTTCAGGGTCAACTTCAAACGATCATAACTCCCTGTATATAATGAACTTTGTGATCTATAATATATCAAACGAAATATCTTTGAGTCCTATTTCAAATGCAATTGGTTTCATCCAATTTGAATATATGAGTAAAAAGTTATAATCGATTTACTCCAGCCTATCAAACTGTCAACTGAGGGACAGATTTGACCTTAATTGTTCCTTACGGGTATTTTGGTCATCCTCCACCCCTATATATACCACCAACACGGGAATTAATCCCTCAAACACCATAATACACATGCTTTCCTCACAATTGCTCAAGAATTCTCCTTAGGGTTTCAAAATAAAAACCCAAATAGTTCAAGATTCGACCGTAAGTTTTCAAAGATAATTACATATTCGGAATCACCAATCCGCAAGCTTCAAGAAACATCTATTATCCTTGGAGAACAAGGTACGCGGGGTTTTCCTAAATTCTCATGGGCATAGAAAAATCATGTTTTAGAATGGGGTTTTAAATTATGTATATATATTTATGTATAAGATGTTTTAACATCATTGTTTTGGTCTTTTGACCATCTCCAAAGCGATTTGACAGTTTTTATACATATATGAATTGAGAGCATGATTTTCATGAAACCCCTCTCTTAATGTAAATTTTTCCATGTTTCACGTAATATAAATTGTTTTGAAAGACATCTTGAAGAAAAGAAATTATGATATGAAGTGCTTTGACTTTTGCTATGTTTGGAATACGATTCTTGAACACGAAAGAGAGGGTTGTGAATGTTGAATATGCATGTAATGAAAGAATGCATGATTTTACCAAAATGCACATGACCACCATATGTTTGATGAAAGTTTTGCATGGATTTGATTTGAGTTTCGGAACATGACATCTTTAATGTAAACTACATGCTTCGGTGGTCTGAAACGTTATTTCTATGAAAAATCGTGCTAAATGCACTATGGCTCAGAAATAGGACTTGCAAGTCTTGGTATGATGATACCAACTCAGACAAATGCCATAACAGACACAGACTAGTTCAGAAATCAGATTTTTATCAGACTCTCATGATTTAGAAATTTCAGAATGATACATGTTCAGAAAAGGCTAAAATAGGGCATAAAGAGAGCTTAGGTGGTTCCCTGAAGAAGGCGGGAGTTTCAGACAACTCTTTGCCTAAAACCGTGGTTTGCCGACCCGGGTATATTATTATGCGCTGACTTAAATGTCCTGTGGCGTATCAGACTCAGACACTCCAACCCTTGCGGCACACTTGGGTTGGGGGCTTCCCCGCCGAGTCAATGACGGATTCCATACAGCCCGTGGAATATTCAGACTTGTAGGGGAATACCACCTAACTCAGAAGTAAAACACAGATCATGATTTGAAATGAACAGACAGGTTGCATGTTTTCAGAAAGTGCCCATGTATTTTTCAGAAACAGTTTTATACGGGATGTCTTGATGAAAAATTTCTTTCACTTATATATATATATATATGTATGTTCTATTATACTATACTTTTGGATTGCTTCGCGTGCCAGTACTTTTGTGTTGACCCCCCCTCCTTCCAGGTTCTGAGGCACAGTCTAGGGGTCCAGCTACTCAGTAGATATTCTCGGATTTGCAGACTTGATCTCATAGTGGTGAGCCTTCTATTATTCGGAAGGCCTAATTATATCAGACATTATCTTATTTATTATATTTTTGGTTTACTGGGGGCCTTGTCCCAGTTTCTTTTCAGACAGATATTTGTGTTCTTAGTAGAGATTTCGCAGACTGATGTAAGATAGTATTATTCAGAAATGTTGCAGAACTTCACCATGTTTTCCGTACTCAGTTTTAATTCCGCATTTTATTATGATTACGAATGTTGTGCATGATAACCAGATAGAGAATGGGTGTTCCGGGCCTTCATGGTTCGGGATGCTCGTCACGGCTAGGGCCTAGGCTCGGGTCGTGACAAGCTTGGTATCAGAGCACGGTTCATGGTCCCAGGGTGTCTGTGAAATCGCGTCGAGTAGAGTTCTGTTTATGGGTGTGTAGCGCGCCACACTTATAAATAGGAGGCTACAAGGCGTTTAGGAATGTCTCTTTTTCTTCATGTTCTAGTTCGTGCAATAGAGTCAGAATGTTCCTCTTTCATACTCTAATTCGTGCTATGGTGACGTCCATACGAAAGAAAAATCATCCCAAATTCTTTCCTTACTCTGATGTTCTCAGACCCATCACATTTCTGGGGTGAATCAAGTGCAGAAGTTTAGAGTGTAAATGGTATTGTCCCTTCGGATCGCGTCATATAAGATCTTAAAAATTATGCAAGGACTTGAGAAGAGTCCGTTATTGCTTCAGAGAGTGGATGGGTTCTAGTGTGAACCTTGATCTTGACGAAATCGTGTTTTTCAGCCTTCTGTATTGAGTATATTCGGCCCTTTTCAGAAATTTATGTTGCAGATGTCTTGCTTAAGGGGGGATGATGTGTAGTAGAATGTTGGAACTGTATTTCCACCCAAATAGTAGTATGAGTCAAAGTTTTGTTTTCATGACCTATTGGTAATGAAATTAGACCAAGAAGTTGGTGATGTAAAGTCACAAAGTTAGAAGTGAGAGTGAGGGTGATTTACCCCTTTATAGTGATAAAGTAATGTGGTAGCTAGTAGCACGTGTGGATGGTATGGTAGTCCACGGGGGAAGTGTTTTACTCAGATTTTTATTTATACAGAATATGATGTATATTCTTAGACCATTAAATATTATGTGTCAATTTTCTATCTCTTGTAATATGTAATCTTGTTATCATGGTCTTTTTGAAAAAAAAAAAATTTAAGTCTAGTGAAGCCGTGTGGGGATCTTTCGATTCACTAGCATAGTTGTCTTGTCATTTTGCTTGTTCAAAATACAAAAAAAAAATTTAAAAAAAAATCAAAGTCTAGTGAAGTCGTGTGAGGCCTATTTCGATTCACTAGCAACTTGTCGTCCAACTTGTTGATTTTGTGTTGGTTTAATATATGTATAGCTGAATTTATTTGCATGAGATTGAGTTGGTAATGAATTGATACGTCTTTGTGTGTGATTAGTAGAAGGTAGAGGAGTTGTTAGTCAGGGTGATTTGTCGGTTGCTTGATGTGTGAAAATGGTTGTATTAGCCATTAAGTTATGATTATAGACTCATGGTTGTAGTGGAAATTGAAGGTAGTCTAAATGTATGTGGGGAGAAATCCGTATAAGTAGAAAAGATTGTATGGGGTAATAATATAAGGATAAGGTTGACCATGTCTATTATGAGGCTTTAACCCCATTGACCCTCTTTTCATTGGTAGTTGTAAACTAGTGCTACTTGAGAGAAAGTATGTAGTAGATTTTTGAGATATTTGGGTAGAATATCCCAATTTGATGGATTAGTATATTTATATTATATTGCATTCTTCATTGGTGGTGAATGATTGATACTAAACTATAGGCTTGAATTTAAATGGTGTGGTGGTAAATAGTGGCACGAGTTTGATGATGCATGTTTTGTGGGATTAAATTAGTAGGCTTGATGTGTTGAAATAGTACATGCTAATGGATTATGATAAGGAAAACCGTTAGGTCATGATCGATTATTGTGGTTATGAAGTTCTAGTGCACTAGTGTTTCGTGATGTTTATTTCATAGTTTCCAAGTGAAAATTTCGTGTAAGGTTGGGCTGTAAATCATGCATAGCACTAGATATTAAGTTTGAACAGTTGATTTCCATGAAGGTGGATGTGAAGATTTCTTGGTTAATGAATTCTAGTTGTATAGAAGTGATCTAATAGACTTAAACGGTGCATGCAATAGAGTAAGTTTATTGCATTTGTAGTGGTGTATAATCTTACATGTATGATGTAGAAGTATGCCTAAGGTGACATGAGGTTGCGGTATTTTTCTAAGTATATTACTTGTTGTGCGTGGCTAGTGGTACCATTGAATTGTTAAGTGGAGAAAGACTAGTTAGATGGTACATGGTGATCTAAATAGCCATGTTAAGGTGTTTTGATTGATAGTGTTGGGCCTTTTGCGGTGATCTTGATTTCTCATAGTAGAGGGATATAAATTTGGAGTCGCAATAGTGGTATGCTCTATAGAAAGAGATATGGTTCATCAAAGGCTTGGTGATATCCATGTTAAGTGTTAGCATCTAAGCTTGACTTTTGAAGGTTGAACCGATAGAATAAGTGTGCAAGCATTATACTATGACTATTGGTGGCTAGAGAAAGATAGAGTGTATCCCGGAAGGTAGTCATTCGGGCTAAGTTCTATGATATGCATGTATTGTTATTTTTTTTTCAGACCCTAGAGTGTAGTAAATGTAGTTCTGTTAGAACCTCGTAAAGGATCTCCCAAACTCTAGATGATGACTTGAAGCTAAGGGGGAGATAACAAAACGAATGACCAAGTAAGGCTCTCAGATTCTAGTAGTGATGCAGTATGATTTAGAACGTTAGAAAGTGAGGGTGAGACTCAACCCATTCTTATCTTAGTATTTTTCAGTGATCCCAATGCCTACTCAAGCTTTACGTTTCAGTTCCGTGATCATAGTTCGTGATTCCTGTATATGATAGAGAGTCACGTACTCTTCCAGTTCCAAGATAATGAGTTCTACTTCATTCAAGTAGTCGGAATTACATTCCTTATGTTAGGAACTCTAGTTGAGGTCATGCAACTCATGACGCATGTACTCACTCTTTATAGTGTGTTCAATCCCATATAAAAATCTTCTCATGCTTCAGGGTCTTATGTTTTAACCTTTTAGTGACCTCCCTATGCAATGATAGTGGTGATGATGTAAATGTTCTTGTTGATGGAAGATCATAGTACGTTTGTTTAGATAAGGCCATAAGTATGAAGTGAGATTTGGGGCCAATCTTTGATACATGTGATGTTTAGTGGAAAAGTTTGTGTGTGTATGTTTTTAGGATAGCGTGTGGGAGTTATATTGATAATAGTTTAGAAACTATGTGAAGTATGTATTTATGGGTGTTTTCCTTGAAGTTAACATGCGGTTATAAATTAGGCTTGAATGACGTTTTGGGATTGTAGTGGAAGGTTGCAATATGCATTAGCGACTTCATATTAAGAGTTCAGAGTAGTCATTAAAGTGGTAAGGCATGTTATGCTTAGAATGTGATCTTTAAAAGAGGTATAGAAGGTGGCATCATATGGTTTAGAATAATAGCATGGTGTAGCATGTTGTATTTTTGTGACTTAGAGTTAGGCTTGATCACGGGGTAAGGATTAAGCTATTTTAGACATTAGTAGAAAAATTTGTCAATGCTCATATGAGAAATTTAAGCTGAATTGAATGAATATCATATTTATAGGGAATAGTATAGTTAAGGGATATTCGGGAAGTGCGCTAAGCCTGAAAGTAAGAAGTCGTATTGCCAAAGGTCTGAAAATTCTATCCTAATTTAGGAGTTATATGTCTATATTTCAGACTGCAGAGTAGATTCAATGTTGTGATTTCCTCAGTTGGATGTCTTGTGTAATCCATACCCAAGATTCGTGGCTCCCTATTACTGTTAGAACTTCTTTAGAGCGAGTGTTGAAGAGATACTCCAGTTAAGTATGAAAGTTCATCTTAATAGTGTATTTAGTCCTGCGTTCATGAGAACAACTCAAGGACAGATCCATGCATCAGATATGCATGTTCATTATGAGAATTCAGCTTATGAATAGCTTCAATCGTGTATTCCATGCATCAGATATGCCTGTCCGATATAAGAATTCAAAATATCAGTAGTTCCAGCCATATGGTCATGTTTCAAATCAATGTATTCTTTATTAGAGGACATTTCATGTCTGCGTTATTCTATATCTTTAAGGCTTCAACAAGTTCCTATCCATCATTCGAGGACGAATGATCCCAAGGGGGAGATAATGTAACGCCCCGTAAAAGTCATGCATGTATTAGACTGTAATTTCTGAGCTTTAGACTTAAGTTTTAAATTTTTTTCTAAGTGTTGAAATGACTTAGACTCATTCTTAGCTGGCAACCTTCGGGATACAACTTCTCGACCTTCCCGACCTTCATTTTTAGATTTTCAAGTTGCGTTACTATCGGGCAATCTCATAGTACATCTCGGATAAGTTTTGGAATTTTTCGGAATGCATAAGGCTGCGTTTGGATTTCAAAACAGTAGCAAAACGCATAGCCTATTGCCCAGTTTTTCAGCATTTCAGGGTCAACTTAAAACGATCATAACTACCTGTATATAATGAACTGTGTGATCTATAATATATCAAACGAAATATCTTTGAGTCCTCTTTCAAATTCAGTTGGTTTCATCCAATTTAAATATATGAGTAAAAATTTATAATCGATTTACTCCAGCCTATCAAACTGTCAACTGAGGGACAGATTTGACCTTAATTGTTCCTTAGGGGTATTTTGGTCATCCTCCACCTCTATATATACCACCAACACGGGATTTAATCCCTCAAAAACCATAATACACATGCTTTCCTCACAATTGCTCAAGAATTCTCCTTAGGGTTTCAAAATAAAAACCCAAATAGTTCAAGATTCGACCGTAAGTTTTCAAAGATAATTACATATTCGGAATCACCAATCCGCAAGCTTCAAGAAACATCTATTATCCTTGGAGAACAAGGTACGCGGGGTTTTCCTAAATTCTCATGGGCATAGAAAAATCATGTTTTAGAATGGGGTTTTAAATTATGTATATATATTTATGTATAAGATGTTTTAACATCATTGTTTTGGTCTTTTGACCATCTCCAAAGCGATTTGACAGTTTTTATACATATATAAATTGAGAGCATGATTTTCATGAAACCCCTCTCTTAATGTAAATTTTTCCATGTTTCACGTAATATAAATTGTTTTGAAAGACATCTTGAAGAAAAGAAATTATGATATGAAGTGCTTTGACTTTTGCTATGTTTGGAATACGATTCTTGAACACGAAAGAGAGGGTTGTGAATGTTGAATATGCATGTAATGAAAGAATGCATGGTTTTGCCAAAATGCACATGACCACCATATGTTTGATGAAAGTTTTGCATGGATTTGATTTGAGTTTCGGAACATGACATCTTTAATGTAAAGTACATGCTTCGGTGGTCTGAAACGTTATTTCTATGAAAAATCGTGCTAAATGCACTATGGCTCAGAAATAGGACTTGCAAGTCTTGGTATGACGATACCAACTCAGACAAATGTCATAACAGACACAGACTAGTTCAGAAATCAGATTTTTATCAGACTCTCATGATTTAGAAATTTCAGAATGATACATGTTCAGAAAAGGCTAAAATAGGGCATAAAGAGAGCTTAGGTGGTTCCCTGAAGAAGGCGGGAGTTTCAAACAACTCTTTGCCTAAAACCGTGGTTTGCCGACCCGGGTATATTATTATGCGCTGACTTAAATGTTCTGTGGCGTATCAGACTCAGACACTCCAACCCTTGCGACACACTTGGGTTGGGGGCTTCCCCGCCGAGTCAATGGCGGATTCCATACAGCCCGTGGAATATTCAGACTTATAGGGGAATACCACCTAACTCAGAAGTAAAACACGGATCATGATTTGAAATGAACAGACAGGTTGCATGTTTTCAGAAAGTGCCCATGTATTTTTCAGAAACAGTTTTATACGGGATGTCTTGATGAAAAATTTCTTTCACTTATATATATATATATGTATGTTCCATTATACTATACTTTTGGATTGCTTCGCGTGCCAGTACTTTTGTGCTAACCCCCCCCTCCTTCCAGGTTCTGAGGCACAGTCTAGGGGTCCAGCTACTCAGTAGATATTCTCGGATTTGCAGACTTGATCTCATAGTGCTGAGCCTTCTATTATTCGAAAGGCCTAATTATATCAGACATTATCTTATTTATTATATTTTTGGTTTACTGGGGGCCTTGTCCCAGTTTCTTTTCAGACAGATGTTTGTGTTCTTAGTAGAGATTTCGCAGACTGATGTCAGATAGTATTATTCAGAAATGTTGTAGAACTTGACCATGTTTTCCGTACTCAGTTTCAATTCCGAACCTTCATGGTTCGGGATGCTCGTCACGGCTAGGGCCTAGGCTTGGGTCGTGACATTATATAGTTTGTTTGCATATTTGAGATTCTAGATGAATCCCGAGGGCTTGATGAAAACTTGGAAGATTTTCTAAGTTTCAGCTGCTATCTGGTATAGCTACTATCACAGGAAAGGTCCACGATCAAGGTGGTGCAATAACAGGGCATAGGTTGCGATTGCAACCAATTTGTACAACCAATGGATAGTGCGATAACAGATACTAGGCCACAATAGCAGGACTCGAGGACCTGGTATGGGTATAAATAGACCCCAAAGTCACAAATTTAGCCATTTTTCATTCATTACTTGAGAGCAAAAACCTTAAATAGAGAGATTAAGTGAAATTGAATCTTGTTGGTGATTTGGAAGCTAGAGTAACATTTATTTTCATAGTTATCTTCTGATTTAAGGTTAGAATTCACCCTTGTCATTGTGAAATTTCAATATTTCTTGCTAAAAATCACAAAATCCTTAGGACTTGATTTTATCCCCAATTTAGCTTGGATTTAACCCATTTTTAGGGTAATGATTCCTTGATCTTGATATTATATTGGGTTGGGTTTGGAAACATGATTTTCATAAGTGGGACCCAGATGGGGTTTTGATATGATTTTTGGAATCGAAGAACAATGGTGCAATATGGGTATAGTTATTCATGTAGTGTTGAGTATAATGTGTTTTGATAACTTCGCATCTTGAGAAGGCTTCTCGAAAGGGAAAAGTGGTGCTTTAGTGGTTCGTTGAGTTTTTCTTTGCGTCGAGGTAGGCTATGTTTATTTCTTGTTAAATTGAGCTATCTTATAGTGTTATTATGATATTGTGTTAGATTTGGCATGGGTTTAGGTATTGGATAGATGAAATGCAAGACTTGGGTTAGTTGGACCTTTAGACTATTTTGAAATCATAGAGTTGAAACACTTGGCTTATTTTTCTTATACCTTAGGTGAATTGGACTTCATTCCTCACGTTTAGTATGAGAATGCCTTAGATTACTCAAATTAGGCACAATTGACCTAGTTGCTTATATTTAGGGGAATTTCTTATCTTAGTTCTAATTGAGGCTTGTTAACATCTAAAAAGGGATATTAAATACTTAAAGCCTAGTTCGGGTAGAAATTTTCCTAAAATGGGACTTGAGGATTAGAAGTGAACTCTTAACTTACTTTAGGCTATGACACATGCTAGCTTTGGTAAAATCATTTATGCTTACTAGAGCCTTGGGGAAAAAGTGTTTTTGTAATATTAAGAAATCATGATGCGTGATGGTTATGTTGGTTAAGTGAGGGTTGATGCTTGTTTATTTAGCCATTTTTATGCTATCGATGATACTACCCATGACATTGATTATATATATATATATATATATTCGATTTGAGTCCTAGATGATTATGATGTTGACATATATATACCCGTTTGAGTCTGGATGATAATTATGACATTAATGATATATTTACCAATTTAAGTCTGACTATTGATGATTTACTGATTCAAGTCCGGCTATTGAATATATTTACTGATTTGAGTCCAGATGATGATTATGACATTGATAATACATTTACCGATTTGAGTCCAACTATTGATTATACTTATCGATTTGAGTCTTTCTATAGATTATATTTATCGGTTTGAGTTTGAATATGCATATTATACTATGATGGTATAATTTCTATGATTGACAATATCGGGATGCGAGATTGAAGGTAGCAGTTTGGCTAAGTTTGAAAATGAGGTAATGGCTATAATATAGCATGACACAAATAGACTCTTATGGTAAAATGGCTAGTTGACAAATGATGGTTAGTTGTTAATTGATGACTAAAGGTTATATGATGACTAGTGATTAAATGAACTAGTTAAAGAGAGATGGTTAGATAATGAATAATGATTGGTGAGTAACGATAATAAGGTTATTAAATGATGGTCACATTAAGGAATGTGGGTAAGTTATGGAGTGATGGTTAAATATCACGTTGTTTAGTTGTAAATAGTAGATGATTGAATTATTCTACCTTGATTGTACTCTCTAGGCATATGGGAGTCTATGATGAGTTATTTACTTTTTTACACCAATTGTTGTATAGGAGCCAACTTTTGTAGTTTGTGATTTCTTGTGTGATATTATGTTATGTTATTATTATGGTTATTTACTTATTTTGTACAGCGACATTGGAGATGATTTAGGTTCATTTTTGTACCTTGACTTAGTTATGTTATTTTGCATTTTGTCATACTTATATCATGATTAGCTCAGTCGGCCGATGATACCTACTGAGTACCTATTGTTTTGGTACTCATACTACACTTTTATACTTTTTTGGTGCAGATTTGAATACTAGCTATCATCGTTGATCATTTTCATGCTATATTGATATTTCTAGAGATAGGGTGAGCTCTTAGAGTTTGAGTCGCCTATTTTTTTCTATCTTTTATATTCAATCTTTTGTTATTGAGATAGATGTATAGACTACTCTAGGTACTTAGTTTGTATTTCCATTATTAGATGCTCTAGTACTGGCTCTACCAGGTTGTGAGATGGTATCTTTTATTGATTGTTTATCTATCTAGAACTCATTGCTTTTTTATAAATGTGTTGTTCATTTTCACCTAAATTTGGGCATTTCCCACAAAGTTAACCCATCGCATTTAGCTTTGAATTATGGTTTGGCTTACCAACTAGCAGGTTAGAGTAGGTGCCACCATGACTCATAAATCAGATCGTGACACAATATATGTGGAATGCAATAAAGATGATGATGATAATGATAATGGTGATGATGCATGAGAGTCTCACAACCTCCATATACACCTACCAAGTTGTACTCCCGATGTAGGACCCATGAGGGGTTTGTCAACCCATATTGAACGGCTCTTCGGCACATATATCAATAGAGGGTTTTTAAAAATATCACTAATATTTTTGTTTTCATTCTCATTGTCATCTATCAGAGTCAGGGACATGTCCCGCCAATATTATTTTTGGTTCTTTGTTTAGAAGGCTTAATTTGGTTTACTGTGGATATTGGGCGATGTTGGTTGGCTGTTTGTCCTGTCAACGGTCCTTGGTGATAGATATGTTTTAAATTGTCCTTGAATTTATCTTGTTATATTTTTAGAATTCTTAAAAAATCAGGGGTATTATGTTTTTTGGTTAGGTTGAAAGGGTGATCTCTGGTCCACGTGGGACTTGAGATACCCGTCATGGTCAGGCCCTGGTTTGGGTCATGACAAAGATAGTATCAAAGCCTAGATTTGTTATCATTGGGTGTCCAACAGAGTTGATTCAAGTAGAGTCTCGTTTATGAGTGTCTAGTAAGCCACACTTATAAGAGAGAGGCTACGAGGCATTTAGGAATGTTTCCCATTCTTGTTATTCTATTTTAAAAAATAGAGTCTAAGGTCTTGAATCTCTCTAATCCCCATTTTTTCACCTTTCTGATCATTCCTCCAAAAATATTTGATAATCGTGGGAACTCGTCTGCCCCATCTGAGGATAATATGGATTGAGGTCGTCCAACTCCAGTAGTTTAGACCCGGTCTAGGGTTGTTGCTTCTGATTGCCCTGATGGAACTCTACCAGTTCCCCTTATCCCTCCTCAGGAACCCTAGGCTGGTGTGTTGAATGATGAGTTTCACTAGTTGATTAATTTGCTTACCCAATTAGTGGCCTTTCATACTGAGTTTGTTGCTTCTATGGCTTCATCATCTGACACCACTAGAATTGGCCAATTCATAAGGTTGAGTCCTCCTATTCTCACTGGTTCTAAAGTTGAGAAAGATCCTCAAAATTTCATCGATGAGATGGAAAAGATCTTTTGTGTGATGCATGTTACTAATGTGGAGGGTGTAAAGTTCGCCGCCTATTAGTTGAAAGATGTAGCATACCAATGGTTTGAAGAATGGGAATAGTCTAAGGTGAGGATACTGAGTCTACTTTGTGGGATTACTTCTTTAGTGCTTTTCTTGATCGCTTCTTTCCTCAAGAGTTGAGGGAGGTGAAGGCTGAGGAGTTTGTGAATTTGAAACAAGGCAGGATGTCAGTAAAGGAGCATGTCTTAAAGTTTCATTAGTTGTTGAGTTTTGCTCCTAAATGGGTATCTAGTGGGATGGATAAAATGAGGAAGTTTACTTCGGGGTCGTCCTGTGAGTTGATCTTAGAGGGTAAGATGCCTTGTTAAACAATGATATGGACATCTCTAGACTTGTAGTGTATATGAAACAAGTGGAAAAAGAAAAGAAAAAGAAAAAAAAATGAGTAAAAGGTATAATAAGAAGTTTCACTATTCAGATCAAGGTTGAGGTCAGAATAGAGTGGTAGACATAGTGGAAAGTGGTTTAAGAAAAAGTGGGGCAATTTTGGTTCCTACTCTATGGCTAGTACTCCTTATCTGAAGTCGTCGTGTGTTCATCGTTCATAGTATAATCATAGGCTCAGAGCATCGAGAGACTAGCCTCAGGATAGTGGGGCTCAGTCAGCTTCATCGTATCCTTTTGTAGATTCGGTGGTCAGGTGCACCATGGTGTTTTTGACGAGTTGAGTAACAAGTGCTTTAAATGTGGTCATACTGGTCATATGCAAAGGGATTATCCTTCTAAGGTTGCTTTTGGGGAAAATAAGGTTCCTATTACTACTTCATCAGCTCTCACACCAAAAAGTGCTACTTCTGTTTTTGTCTTTGGCACTATACGGAACTTTTTGTACACTCTAGACACTTGCTAGGATTTTGAGGCATCCCCTAATATTGTTACTGGTATGCTTAAACTCTTCTCTCATGATATATAATGTCTACTTGATCCTGGGTCTACTTTATCTCATGTGACCCCTTATGGGGCTATCCATTTTAGTTTTAACCCTAAATGTATTTCATACCCTTTCTCTGTGTCCACCCCATTAGGTGTCTTCGTTGTGGCTATAAGGGTTTATTGGGGTTGTGTGATGTCGTTCCATGGTTGGAAGACCTTTGTGGATCTGATAGAGTTAGACATGTTAGACTTTGATATTCTTTTAGGGATGGATTATTTGCATTCGTGCTATACTTCTCTTCATTGTCAGACTTGTAGGGTCATCTTTTATTTCCCTAATAAGCCGGTGATCGAGTGAGAAGGTAGTTCCTTAGAGCCTAAGGAAAGGTCCATTTCATATCTTAGAGCCCGAAATTAGTTTCTAAAGGGTGCCTCTATCACCTAGTGCATGTTAAGGATTCAAGATCTGAATGTCCTTCTTTGCAGACTGTCTCTGTGGTATGTGAATTTCTTGAGGTATTTCCTGATGATCTCCCTGGTATTCCTCCCAATAGTTAAATTGACTTTGGGATTGATCTTCTTCTGGACACTCTCCCTATTTCTATCCCTCCTTACAGAATGGCTCCAACTGAGTTGAGAGAACCCAAAGCACAGTTCAAGGATCTTCTTGACAAGGGTTTTATATGCCCTAGTGTGTCTCCATGGGGTGCTTCTATTCTTTTCATGCATCAGAAGGATGGTTCCCTTCACATGTGTATTGATTACCACCAATTGAATAAGGTGATCGTGAAGAATAGGTATCCCATTCCTAGGATTGATGATATATTCGATCAGCTTTAGGGTGCTAAGCTCTTTTCCAAGATTAATCTTTGATCAGGTTACCATCAGTTGAAGATTGGGGAAGTAGATATCCCTAAGACTACCTTTCAAACCTGATATGGTCATTTTAAGTTTTTGGTGATGCCTTTCGGTTTGACCAATTTCCCAGCAACATCTATGGACCTTATGAATTAGGTTTTTTGTTAGTTATTGGACTTGTTTGTCATTGTCTTTATCGATGATATTTTAGTGTATTCAAAAAGCTAGGTGAATCATGTTGATCACCTCATCCTTGTGTTACAGACCCTAAAGGATCAATATTTGTATGTAAAGTTCTCTAAGTGTGCATTCTAGTTGAATGTTGTGACTTATCTAGGTCATGTTATTTCTAGTGAAGGGATCATGGTTGATCCACAGAAGGTTGCGGTTTTAAAGAAGTGTCCTAGACCCATGACTCCAACTGATATTCGAATCTTCTTGGGTTTAGCCAATTATCATAGAATGTTTGTGAAGAGTTTCTCCTTTATTGCTTCCCTATTTACTAAGTTGACTCAGAAGAAGGTGAATTCTTGTGGTCTAATGCGAGGGTAGTTTCGAAAAACTGAAGGATAAGTTAACTTCGGCTCCGGTCTTAACTCTGACTGAGGGAACTGAGGGTTTTACTGTCATTGTGATGCATCCTGGAGAGGCTACGTTGTGTGTTAATGCAGCATGGCAAGGTGGTTGCTTATGCTTCTGGACAGTTGAAAGTTCATGAGAAAAATTATCCAAACTATAATTTAGAATTATTAGTTGTGGTATTTGTATTAAAAATCTGGCGGCATTATTTGTATGGGGTCCATGTTGATATTTATTTTGATCATAAGAGCCTGTAATACGTGTTCACCCAGA
Source organism: Capsicum pubescens (assembly GCA_030864215.1). Taxonomy (NCBI): domain Eukaryota; kingdom Viridiplantae; phylum Streptophyta; class Magnoliopsida; order Solanales; family Solanaceae; genus Capsicum; species Capsicum pubescens. The sequence goes on along the minus strand of CM061548.1, from coordinate 232,168,112 downwards.
AAGAATTGAATCTCAGGTAAAGGAGGTAGCTTGAGTTGCTCAAGGACTATGACATGAGTCTTCATTATCATCCAAGTAAAGCTAACATAGTTGTTGATGTCTTAGAAGGTTGTCTATGGAAAGCTTATGCTATATGGATGAAGAGAACTAAGATTTGGTGACGAATATTTGCCGTTTAGATAATCTCGATATTTATCTCATGGATTTCGAGGATGGTGGTGTGATTGTCCAAGAGGTGGCAAAGTTATCTGTTGGTGTTGAAGTAAAGGAGAAGCAAATGGTGGATCCTATTCTGATGCAAATCAAGAATGATGTGGGTAGCAGAAGGTGATGATTTTCAAAATTTGTGGTGATGGTATCTTAAGGTACCAAGGCAGATTATGTGTTCCCAATGTTGACTGTTATGAGCAAAAAATTTTGTCCGAGCTCCTGAGTCGTGTTATACTATTCATCCTGGTTCGACGAAAATATATCATGATCGTAAGGAAATTTATTGGTGGAATAATATGAAGAAGGATGTGGCCAATTTTTTGCTAAGTGCATGGTGTGTCAAGAAGTGAAGGTAGAGCACTTGAGGCCCGGTGGGTTGACTCAAGAGATTAAACTGCCGATATGGAAATGGGAGCTAATTAATATAGAATTTGTTACCGGTCTTCATGGATAGGATGAATAAGTCTGCTCACTTTTTGCCAGTGAGGACTAATTTCTATTCTAAGGATTATGCCAAGTTGTTCATTGAGGAGATCGTGAAGTTACATAGTACTCCAGTCTCTATTATATCTGATCTAGGTGCCCCGCTCTCATCTCAATTTTGGAGGTCGTTCCAGCGAGGCTTGGGGAATAAGGTAACCCTTAGTACCACTTTCCACCCGCAAATAGATGGTTAAGAGGAAAGGATAATTTAGGTATTTGAAGATATGATACGTTCTTGTGTTTTTTTTTGTGGTAGTTGGGTTGACCACTTGCCTCTCATAGAATTTTCCTAAAACAACAGTTATCACTCTAGCATTGGTATGGCTCTGTTTAAGGCCTTATATGGTAGGAAGTGTAGATCTCCTATTGGGTGGTTTGAGGCTGGTAAGAATAAGTTGTTTGGCCTTGATATGGTTCACCAAGACATGGAGATGGTGAAGGTAATTCAGAATAGACTTAATCCGCCAAAGTAGCCAAAAGTCCTATGCGGATGCGAGGCAAAGAGAGTTGGAGTTCAGTGTTGGTAATAGGGTGTTCTTAAAGGTGTTCCCCATAAAGGGAGTGATGCGGTTTGGTAATAAGGGGAATCTTAGGCCCTATTATGTCGGTCTGTACATGGTTTCAGATAAAGTTGGTAATGTTGCATAAGAATTGGATTTTCCTTCTGGTTTGAGCTCTATTAATTCGGTGTTTCATGTTTCGATGTTGAGGAAGTGTGTGGGTGACCCTTCAATGGTTGTTCCTTTTGAGGAGGTCGGTATTTCGGATTTCTTGTCCTAAGAGGAAGTCCCAGTTGATATTTTGGATTGGTAATTCCATCGGTTACAGACTAAGGACATGGCTTTGGTAAAAGTTCTTTAGACGAACCAAAAGGTTGAGGAAACTACTTGGGAAGATGAAGGGAAAATGAAGTCCAAGTATCCATTATTGTTTCCTGTTTCGGATAATCATGATTAAGGTATGTGTATCCCTTAACATTTTTGCTTTCTGGCTTTGTCAAAGGAAATGGTGGACTCCTTAGCATCTTTGTTTGTTGTCTTTGTTAAAGGTAAGAGTAGTGGTATATGGAATCAAATTGTGCTAATAAATACCTTGTCCTATCATTCGAGGATGAATGATCCTAATGGGGGAGTATGTAACGCCCCGAGTTTTCGGTCCTTGAAAAATTTTTGAAATTTTATTGTCACTGTCCTGACTACGACTCCCCTAACAAATCATAGGAAGTCATGATGAGTCATAGGGACTCAGTCATGACTTAATCAGAACAAGTGTCTTAGTATTTTGATCTAAGTATGAGTGGCTCCTAACTATTTGTCAATACTTCATACGAGTCATAAGGACCAAGTCGTAAGGTCTCTAGAAAATTTGTCCTAAGACACTGTCTTCATTACGACTTGAGGCCACAAGTCATAAAGACTCATGATGATTCGTTATGTCCTAATCGTAGGGTTTCTAGTGTGTCATCCTAATTTATTATTATCTTGAGTACGAGAAGTGGTTACGAGTCATTAAGTGTGGTTACGATTTGGTGGTATGAATCGTATCCAGACCAATGGGGGGCCCTAGTGGTTCTGTCTTGAATACAACTCCTTGTGATGAGTAGTAATGTGTCTATACGAGTCTTATAGTGACCCATAGTCACTTGCGACAAAATTTTCAGTCTTTTCATTAAGGTCACTTTTGACATTTCCCCTCTACCCCAATTGTAACCCACGACCTAAAACCATATTGGGGACCCTATTAGCATTCTTAACTCACTAAAAAACTTTCAAAATCTCTCTTAAATTCTCTCAACAAGCCATACTTAGGGTTTCGAAGAAGTGGGTCAAGTAGAATTTCAAGGGTTGAATTCTCTCTGTAATCTTAGATATTTCAGGCATTTTACTCTTCTCTCGTTATTAAATTGTTCAAATCATATGTTTTATGAGATATTTATGTCAATTCTGAAAACATGGGTTGAGGGTTTTTGTATAATTATTGCTTATGTGTTGGTTCGTAGCGTTGTGGTGAAATGGTGAGCATCCATCCCCCAGAAATCCTAGGCATTTCACCAACTTTCATTATTAGATTTGAGTTGATAGATACTTTCATAATCACAAACATTATCATTTTCATTCTCATTGTCGTCTATCAGAGTCGGGGACATGTCCCGACCTAGACTGGTTTAGGTTCTTTGTTTAGAAGGCCTATTTTAGATTACTGTGGATATTGTGCGATGTTGGTCAGTTGTTTGTCTGGTTGTCGCACATTGGTGATAGACATATTTTAAATTTTCCTTGAATTTATGTTATTATGTGTTCGGAATTCATCCGACATCAGGGGTATTGTGCAGTTTTGTTAAGTGCGAAGGCGTGATCTCCGGTCCACATAGGAATTGAGATGCTCATCATAGCTAGGCCTGGTTTGGGTCGTGACATGTACTCTTACTCTTCCTGAGTAAGATATATACTCATGGCTTAGATCTCTTCTACAGTTATACCAATTAAAACAAGATTACTTAAACTAGGATTAAAATGACTACAATGGATGACAAGTTTTTATTACAACAGGTTTAATTCAGTCATATATTAAAAACTCATGAACAACTACTTCAAGACCACCTATCCTCACGAAATGATTCTATGATAGTAGTAAACACTCATAGATAACCTAGTCAAGAAATTAAACACTTCAACTATCTTTTGTTAATCATGTGCCTCGCACAATAGGAGAGTTACCCATATTCACCCATAAGTATACATAATATCATATGAATGGGTATAAGAGTAGAATCATGCACAATCTAACAAATAATTTCAAATGCAACATATGATGAACCATAAGATTTCCCTTAGTGTACTATCTTACTAATATAAGAACATTAAACTTAAGATGAAGCAGGACTTACATGCTTGTAATGTAGGCTAGGGAAGGGTAGAAACTATTTTGGCCAAATATAATGAGTATTTTCCCTAAGCACTCTAATATGTCAGAAATTATTTTTCATTCTGCAATCAACTAACTTTTTCTTCTACTCTTCTCACCATATACTTTCTTTGTTTCCCATATTTTTATGCAAGAACTACATACCATTAATAAGGCGGAATCAAACACTTTTTTTCTTTTTTCATACTTTCAACTCACTACAAATACTATATGAATTTTTCAATTGCTTACATCCTTAGTCTTTATACAAGTTTTCAATTCAAGTCTTTACCTTTTTTATTCTCACTATCTTAACCCTTTTTCAAAGTGCATAGTAGTTTTGGTCTAATTTAAAAGTCAATTAAAAGAAAAGGAGTAAGATTCATACATGGCCATCAAGAATAGACCGAATGCTCAAATGAGCTAACTAGGATAATCAATTGTGGATAGGTAAATAAAAGCTAATAAAAATAACATCTATATAATTTTATAAACTCAACATTCTTCATTTTGTTTTGCAAATACACAAGGCAAGTTCTGGAGATTAGTATAAAATGTGGAATACGAACGAACACCTAACACACATGACATATGGTTAACTCAAGAAAGATCTATGCAAGACTCTCAATCAAGCAAACCAAAATGCTTAAATTTAAGCTAAACATACAAAAGTTAGGCAAAAGAGCCTAGGTGTCTTAAAAGAAGTTATTCACTTTTCACATAACATGCTTTAATATTAAAACAAACTTGCATCATTCAGTCAATTATAGAACTTAACTAGAGCATCTAGAATTCAATTGGTCCTAAAGACTCTTTAACTCCTAATGACTAACAGCAACTATTCTAAAAATTAAAAAAGATAGACAATTCAAAGGGCCCCTCCTCGAAAAAGAAAAACCACGGTGTGGGTGAATACACTCTTCTAAAAGCTAAGAACTAACAAAAACTATGCTATCCTAAGAACAGGAGAAAAATACTTGTGTTTTTTTGGGCTTTCTTATTTTTTTCAAATTTTCTCAACTAAATCAAGAACTAAACACAATTAAAACAACTCCAAAATTCTGTAGCATACTTCACTATAAAAAATCTCATAAGATCCCATACCACACTTAAAGTCATGCTTTGTCCCCAAAGAATCAAATAAGATAAAATAGAGGGTTAAAATACTCATCGAGGCCCTCTAGGACCTAGCTATAAGCATTCTTATCTCAAGACTATTATCAAGGGGCGGACGACCCCATACTAAATTTTCAATGATGCTCATTCGCTTTAAGATTTGAATACTCAAACATCCCCAAACCTACTCAAAAAAATATGGAACTATAAAAAATAGAAATCAAAGATAACTACTAGATCTATTACCAGTTGGGTTGCCTCCCAAGCAGTTCCTGATTTATCGTCACGGCAACAAAGCCATCAACCCCACTACTTTTCCTTCTACATTGAGGATATGAATCTCACCCCTAACTTCTATTCTAATTTTCTTCTCCACTCAAGGGGAGATGGTGTAAGTACAAAGACACCAAGCAATAAATTTATCACGGCTCGATTTCACGAGTCATGATGGAACCTACTTCACCCCTCTAGTAGGTAAGCTAAACCATAGCTCGGAACTATACGTAATGGGATAGTTGGTGTAAATGGCATAAATTCTAGAATTATGCAAGTTAAATGAACTACAAAACATAAACCATAAGAAAAATAATTAACTGAAGGACAATAAAGAGAAGAGTAATATTATCCTATGACCTACTAAAGTCGGTACAAGAGTATCTAATCAAGAGAACATGAGTACTATCAAAGTCAAAGATACAACAAGCCCAAAAAAAAGACTATCCAAAAATAGATGGTGAAGAAAAGGTAAACTCCAGCTCTAAGAGCTCACCCTATCTTCAAACTCCGACCAGCACAATCACAACATCAACGACGGTAGCTAGTACTCGTATCTGTACCAAAAAGGTATAAAAGTATAGTATGAGTACCAAAGACACGGGTACTCAGTAGGCATCATCGGCCGACTAAGCGAAATCATAATATAAATATAATAAAATGCGAGCTAAGTAAGCTAAGTCAACAAAAAGGGGAAAACCTAGAATAATACTCCAAAGGGGGAAAGTAAATAACCAGAGTAATGAAAGTAAGGAGAACATAGCTACCTCTAATATAACTGGGACCCCATAAGACCAGAAGACATAGACAAAGTAAATAAATTACTCAATGTGGGCCCCTATAAGCCTAGTGGATGCAATAAAAAAGAACTAACAACAATAATTAAGCCAAATATCCATATCTCAAAACCATAATCATGGATATTTCCATACTATAAATACCGAACTTGAACCAGTTCCATAACCTCTTCATCTCAGACTTGAACCAGAACTAGTATATTATATGTCGGCTTAAATCAGAATGCATACCATAGTTCGCCGGACTTGAATCAAACTCATATCATCATCCAACTCAATTCTAGAATAAACCCTCATATGCCTATGATCTACTTGACTCGGGAATATGATTAAAATAATGTGTAAAGGCCTATTGAATCTACAAGGAGCTAAAAACAATCTTGACCTAAGGGAAGCAGGAGGGTCCGACTTCAAACCTAGAAAATCCATTCTAAGGAAATTCTACCTCGAACTATACTAAGATGTCAAATTTCACTACTAGGTACTAAATAAGCCTCATTGTGACCTAAGATAGAAATTCTATATAAGAAATGAAAAGTTAAGTAAAATACACCTTATTACGGTTCCTTGATCAACTAAATAACCAAACTCACACCAAATATACCTCCAAGTCCAAATTCCCAACCAAAAACTAGCACAATATCATGTCAACACTATTACTAAGCCCAGTCTTAGAGAACGGTAAGCTTATCCTACCTAGACGCCAAACAAATCCCGAATAAGTATGCCAAATTGGTGATTTTCCCTTTTGAGAAACTTCTGCGTGATGCTATGCTATAAAAATAGTAATCTATGCATCAATAAGAGAACAATGGTACCCATATTGCATTTTTATGCTTTGGGTCCAAAATAAAGTCAAAATACCCTGTAGGGCCTGCTTGTAGAATCATACTTTTGAAATCATAAACATGTCTCTCTATGCTCAAGGATCATTTACCCTCAAGAATGGGTAAATTTTGGGCTAAAATGATACTAAAATGAACCCAATTAGATTCAAAGGATATGAGTCGAAATAGAAGAATTAAACCAAGAATTAAACAAAAACTTACAAGGATATTGATGAGGGAATGATTATTCCAAGCTTCCTAAAGCCCTACAATCACCAAAAGGTTAGCCTCCTAACTTTCCACACTCTTTTGGGGATTTTAGCTCTAGATACTTGGGAGAAATGGGTGAAAATAGGGCTAAGGGCTGAATTTAATGCCCTCCCAGGTGCCACTTAAGCGTCCACTTAACCGTTCACCGCTAAAGCAATACTTGGAAGGCTTGGCTTTTCGATAGAGCAGACAAGTTGTCGCTTAAGCAACCTCTACTTTAGTGGAAAGGGTTCTACATAAGAGACACGACTGGGCAAGCCTTGGTTGCTAAAGTGACCGGTTGGCCACTTAAGCAGCCTCTGCTAAAGTGACCAAAGGTTCACTTTAGCGAATGCACCATTAGAAACTCCACCCGCCCCTCGAGATTCATTCAGAATCTCATAAATTCAAAAGAACTATGCTACCCTATCAATTTTAACATTCTAGACTTAATATAAGGTTGTTAACCTAAAGTTTACACCAGATAGCCAATCCTTACATGTGAAGACTTCAAAATAGAGAATTGGCTCTAAAAAACAAACAAACTGCCTGGTAACTGAACTGTCAGCCCCAGCAAGTCACAAATGACTTAGGGCAGAAGCTTTAAACAACAAAAAGTCTAGAACAAAGAAAATGACCTAGAGGGTCATTACTATATCCACTACTAAAAGAACTTTCATCCGTGAAAGTAAAGGGTTAGGATATACTTGAAGGCTCAAACAGGTGAGGATACACTAGGCCCGCATCTCACTCTCGATCTCCCAAGTAACCTCCTCTACTGGGTGGTTTATTTACTAAACTATAACTATTAAAATCTTCCTAGAGATATGCGTTTGACATCCTTGGCTAATATGAACACTAGCTCCTGCACGAAGGTCAATCTCTTGTCAAACTAAACTGAGTCCCATAGAAGCACAAGCAACTTATCAAGATATAATATCACAACATAGAAATACAGAAAATTGGATAAACATCAACAAAATTTAGGGGTAAGGCAAACTCATAAGCCATATCTCTAACTTAGTGAAGGATCTCAAAAGGTATAATATATCTAAGGTTGAGCTTGTCTTTCCTCCCAAACCTTATCACAACCTTCATGGGTATATACGAAGGAATACTTAATTCCCAACTCCAAACTTCAAGGCACAAAGTCTATGATCTACATAAGTTTTCTACCTATCCTGAGCAGCTCGCAACCTAACCTGAGTCACCCTGACTTTATCCAATGACTCCTAAAGTAAGTCAATACCACAGGCCTTAACCTTGAAGGTCTTGAATCATCTAATCAGAGATCGGCAATGCCAACCATATAGTGTGTCAAATCGTGTCATCTCAATTCTCAAATGGTAACTATTATTATATGTGAACTTATCAAATTCTAAGTGTTGCTCCCAATGACCTCTAAAATCCATGAATTAGGCTCGAAGCATATCCTCAAGAACCTGAATAGTCTGTTCAAGTTGTCCATTGGTCTAAGGGTGGAAAGTGGTGTTAAGATCCACCCGAGTACCAAACTCCTCCTAAAAATCTCTCCAAAACCAAGAAATGAATACTGCACCCCAATCTAAAATAATAAATATCAGCAATCTATGCAGGCAAACTATATCACGAACATAGATACGGGCTAACCTCATGACCCTGAAGAATGTCAAAATATGAGGAAAGTCTGTCGATTTAGCCAACTGATCTACAATGACCCAAATGTCATTGGAACTACGGGAGGTGCAAGGCAAACCACTCACAAAGTCCATGGTGAGCCACTTCCATTTCCACTCGGGAATGGGCAACCTCTAAATTAGAAAAGGCCTCTGAAGCTCAGCCTTCACCTTCTGACAACATAGGTAATGAGCTACACGCGTCTCCTCATGCCACTCCACCAGTAATACTGCCTCAAATCCCTATTCAACTTAGACATCTCAAGGTGGATAAAGTATTTGGAGCTGTCAGTTTTACGTAATATTGATGATAGGTGTATTTACACGCCTAAAGTACTATAATTTACCCATATTTTAGCTAAGTTTTGAGGACAAAATGTATAATTCATGCACTTTTAGTCCTTTTTCCTGTAAGTGAGCTAACAAACGTGATTAGCAAGTTTTCAGTTATAAATGATGAAGATTTCAGCATTTTATGGATAACTTGACGCCCAAGGAAGCTTCATGAAAGAAGGAAAGGAGAGCTTGGACGCCTAGGGACTAAAAGTGACGCATGGAAAACCTGTCCCGGGCAAAAACAGCATTTCTAAAGACTTTGGGGATCAGCAGTAACTTAGTAGGATTAGGATAATGATGCAGTAACCTAGTAGGACTAGGATAAGTAATGCAGTAGCTTAGTAGGAATAGGATATGGGTGTTATAAATACCCTATTTTGCTGGAGATTTTTATTATTCCCATCCATCCATCCACCATCCATCCATCCATCAAAACAATTCTCCACCACCCTCATCCCTATTCTATCCTTCCCCTTTTTCTTCATTAATTCATTATTGACATTATTTTTCATATATTCGACTTTTAATTTTTACAACAAGAGAAAATCTATTTGCAAGGAATTCACGGGAGATTTTTATGATGATAATGTCTATTGTGTTTTCCGTTGCACTCATGCGTAGCTAAACTTCTCTGTTGGGGTTATGGAAGCCTTATGAGATACTATCTATTGCTATGATTTTGTGAATTCTTGACACGTATACTGCTTATATCATTACTCTCTTCATCTTAATCTAAATTCTTGTGGTTGAAAACACATAGAATACGCCAGTATAGCATTAACTTGTTCGAAAGAAAAGTTATATGTCTGGAAAAGAGATAATGTCAAGGTAATAGGGCACCAACCCCTGTTAAAAAGTTAGTGTCGTAACTGGATTAACCTCTTGGAGAATTTGTACCGTTAGATACGCTTTAAGCTCGAAAGAGTTAAAGTGAAATAATCCTTGATGGTCGAAAAACGCCTGAATTTACCATAGAATACAATTCTCTATAAGCACATGCATGTCTGAATTCCGCATAACTCATAGCCAATAGATACGTAGAACTCATAAGGTGGACATAACCCTAACTCTCAATTCTCATTGATTAAAACCTACCAAGTATTCCATTTTTACTCTACTATTTTGTTTACATTATTTGCACGCACAAAATCCCCCCTTTATTCGCAGAACTTTCATCAAAAGTCTAATAATCGTCGCTTACTTAGTGACCAAGTATTCCCTGTGGGATTCGACACCCAACCCAGTTGGGTTCTATATTTGACAACGACCGCTTACACTCTTACGAGAGCTGTAGTTTGAGCGTTATCAAAGTTTGGCGCCGTTGCCGGGGAATACAGTTGTCAACTAAGTTTGTGATAATTAGTAGACCCTTTGGTCAAAGATTCTCGTATTTTACTTTTAGTTGTTGTTTTTGTTTTTTGCAGGTTTTGTTCAGTGCATGCCCCATACTCAAAGTTTGGGACTACCATTATTACCCATAAACCCTGAACCACAACTTATTGGCAGGATGGAGGCACAACGTGACATTGAAAGAAGGGCTGCTCAACAGGAGCAGGCTAGAGTAGCTGCTTTGGCCGCCGCTCAAGTGCATCAACAGAATATTGATAACCCTGGTCGAGCAACAAATCCTGACGATGAGGACCTGGGTGATGAGGAGTTACTTAATCCACGGCGTGCAGATGAGGTGGCAACACCTATGCATTGGAGAGATCGTCAAGCGAGAATGAGACCTGACCGCCGAGCTGTGCAAGCTCCTTTTGATGATGATGATGATGATCTCGATGGAACTGGTGCCACAGGGGCTATTATTCCTCCACCCTTGGCACCCGGAGCTAAGTTCAATATCACTAGCACCATGATTTAGTTATTGCAGCTCAAGGGGTTATTTGGTAGACTCGCAGGAGATGATCCGAATATGCATCTGATCAACTTTATTTCAACATGCAAGTCGTTTGACAATCGAGGAGTTGGGCAGAATGCAATTCGGCTGTACTTATTTCCATTGTCTCTGTCTGGGGAGGCAACTCTATGGTTGAATAGGCTAACTCCTGATTCTATTACTAATTGGAGGCAACTGAAAGATGCTTTCCTAGAAAGATTCTTTCCGCCATCCAAGAGAGCCCAATTACGGGATGAGATCAGCAATTTTTGACAGCTTCCAACTGAAGCTCTCCACGAAACATGGGAGAGATTCAAGAAGAAGCTTATGAGATGCCCAAACCATCATATGACCAATGTACACTTGATGGAGATATTATACAGATCTTTCAACTTGGTGACTAAGCCAGTGATTGATAACGCAGCAGGTAGATCATTCATGGACCTCACTTTTATTCAGGCAAGTGATATGCTAGATCGTATGACAAAGCAGAGTAGAGCTTGGCATACCAGGGATTCTGAGGTAGCAAGCTCTACCGTATCTGTTGGCATGACTTCAGAGTAGAGGCGTAGACAAAAGGAACGTGATCAAGATATGGCGCACATGAAAACGCAGATGGATCTTCTTACCAAGCATTTATTATCAGGGAAGACAAAAAAAGTCAAAGCATGTGCGTCAAAAGAAAGAGACGAATCTGATTCAGAGGAAGAAGCCAACTACTTGAATAATCAGGGGGGTTTCTGAGGAAATGCCGAAGGAAACCAAGGTCGGATCTATTATGATAAATCTGGATACAAGGACCACGATCAAGGTAGTTGGAAAAATAATACCGACAGGAGTGGTTTGTATGTTCCTCCTGGAAGACGTGACACCGCTGCATCTGGTTCTAGAAATATGTCCATGGAAGATATAATAGCTAAGCTGCTGAAAGGAGTAGAGGCAACCAGCACAGGAGTAACTGAGGTAATAAATGATCTGTTCTCAATGAAGCAATTGGTTAACTCGCATTCCACTTCAATAAAATAGCTGGAGCAATAATTGAGTCAATTATCTGCGGCATTCAACCAAAGAAAGGCTGGAACACTACCCAGCGATACGGTGCAAAACCCAAGGAACGACGGATCATGCATGGCTATTACTACCCGGAGTGGTAAAGTGTTGGAAAATCCATCCAAGGACAAGCAGGTGGTTGATGATATAGCGGATAATGTTATTGATGCAGAATGTGAAGAGGCCGAAGAAGCTGAAGAGAGTGTTCATGACGTCACCCCTAGACATCTGTAGCCTAAAAAGATTGATAGTTGGAAGCAAGGTAAAAAGAAAGTGGTGGAGAAATCTATTCCCCTTCCACCACCACCTTTTCCTCAGAGACTGAAGAAGAAGGCTGACGACACTTCTGAAAAGGTTGATAATCGGAAGCAAGATAAAAAGGAAGTGGTGGAGAAAACAATTCCCCTTCCACCACCACCTTTTCCGCAGAGACTGAAGAAGAAAGCTGATGATACCAGGTTCAGTAAATTCATGACTATGTTGAAGCAGCTGACTATTAATGTTCCTTTGGTGGAAGCGCTAGAGCAGATGCCCGGATACGCTAAATTCATGAAGGACCTTTTAACAAAGAAACGGGTAGTAAGCTATGAGCCGGCAGATAATATTCATCGTTGCAGTGCAATTGCCACAAGGTCCTTAGTACAGAAGAAGGCAGACCCTGGTGCTTTCACTATTCCTTGCACGGTTGGATCTATGAATTTTGCTAAGGCATTGTGCGATTTGGGAGCTAGCATCAATTTTATGCCACTATCCGTCTACAAAAAGTTGGGGTTGGGCGACCCTACACCAACCAATATGCAGCTCATGATGGCAGATAGGTCGGTAAAATGACCTGTGGGTATCTTGAATGATGTGTTGGTGAAGGTGTCTACCTTCATTTTTCCTGCAGACTTTGTGATTTTGGATTGCGAGGTGGATTCTGAAGTTCCCATAATTTTGAGACGTCCTTTCCTTGCAACAGGAAGTGTGCTTATTGACATGAGAGCTAATGAGCTTTTATTTCGATTGAATGACAAAGTGGTCCGCTTTGATATATGCAAAACAATGAAGCATCCCAGCGATATGAATGTGTTCTCTGTAGCTGATGTTCATTATGAGGATAAGAAAGCATTATCTGTAGAGAAACAGCTTAATGTTGAGCCATTGTCTGCTGCGCTGTTGAATGTTGAGCATAAGGATGATGAAGATTATAAAGAAACTATGTGTTCTCTAACAGAAATAGGGTCCTATTCTCATACTCCTAAGCAGCCGGACCTTGATCTTAAGAATCAACCGTCACCAACAGCGAAGACTTCCATTGAAGAGCCCCCAGTGCTAGAATCGAAAGAGCTCCCTAATTATCTAAGGTATGCATGCTTGGGAAGTATAAATACACTTCCGGTGAGTGTGACGGATGATTTAAGTGAACAGCACGTAGAGGCTCTCATCTCTGCTCTGAAGAAATACAAGAGAGTTATGGGTTGGACTATTGATGATATAATTGGTATCCCTCTTGGGATATGTACGCACAAGATTCATCTCGAAGGAGATTGCATGCCTACAAGTAAGCATCAGCGTCGTCTGAATCCATTCAGAAAATGATGCCCCATCTATCTCGATGAAGTCTAAGTAATCGAGATAGCTATGTCGTGCCGCGACAATAAATCAAGTGCTTGGTGGGAGGCAACCCATCGTTTTTAATTGTTTTGTTTTCTTAAGATTTTGTTGAGCCACGACCAAAACTAAGGCGCTTGATGGGAGGCAACCCATCGTTCTAATCATTTTTGTTATTTTTGAGTAAATGTAGGTGCAAGAGGTGTAAAGGAGGAGATTGGTTTCAAATTTTGATTTGGAAGTATTGCATGTTGAAGGTGGTAAGTTAGGAATGAAGAAGCAAAAGGCTATGGGTTAGGCATTGCCTATGAAAATATAGGCAAAGAACAAGGCAAGGCCTATGTAAATCTAGGCCACGAACAAGGCAAGGCCTATGATATGGCCTAAGCTCTCGGATTCTAGAGTGCCATAGCATAGGCGCCGCCTATGCTCAACAATGCCATAGCATAGGTGCCGCCTATGCAAAAGCCTTTTGTCTCTGAATCTAGCATGCCATGGCATAGGCGCCGCCTATGCCTAACAATGCCATAGCATAGGCGCCGCCTATGCTCAACAAGGCTTTGCAAAAGGCACCGCCTATGCCAAGCATAGGCAAAGCATTAGGCGCCGCCTATGGTCACTTTTGGTCTCCAAATCCGATTCCAAATGGGTCAAAACCCGACCCAAGCTTGTCCTATAAATAGAACCTTAGTCTTAGAATAAAAATGCATTGCAACCTCAACCTAGGCGCCGCCTACCTCTCCAAAATCTCTCAAAAATTTTCCTTTTGCTCTTTTACTTTGCAAGAACATCTTCCGAGGCCATCAACCAAGTAAGTACTTCTTTGTTCTTCTTTTATATTCCGTAAGTACTACACTACTACGCCTATAATAAATTGTTAAATCTTGAAGTAGTATTGGTGATTTGAATATGGTTGATTTGTTGTGATACAATTAAGTGAGTGAAAGAATACGTAATGATGCTCTTGATTTGGTTCTGACTTGTATTTGATTGTTATACACTGTCATACTTTTGCAGAGTCGACATGGTGAAGTTAAGTGCATAATCTTCAAAATTGAATGCTTGAATGTTTGAATGACTCGTTCATCGAGATAAAGATCATGATTGAATACAAGCATGAGATGTTGTGATTATTTCTATACCATAACTTGATACGATCTCTATGCAGTAGTCTTGTTCAAAAAAGTGCATTAATCCAAACATGAGAGTATGATCAAGATTACATGAAATAGAGTTGGAAAGGATAGTTAAGACGACATGAAAGTATGACTGTGCTGAACATATTGTTGGAACATATCGCCCAAATGTATGACGATGAAGTCTGAGTAGTCGACATCACTCACTTAATTAGTCTGTGCCAACAACTTAAGTGTGGGGTGGTGCCATTACTGTTTGTTTATCAATTGAATCTTTTGAGATGAAGCTAACATGACTCTATTAGGATCTCAGGTAGAATGGCCTTAAAAGGACGACAAGAAAAACAAAAAGTATCCACCTCACAGAAAGGTTAGGAAAGCAAAAGAAAAGAGCAAGCTGAATCCTCCTCGCTACAAATACCGCAACGCACTTTTGGATCAAGTGGGGTACAATTTGAGGAAACTCTGAGGATGATGACTCTGATGATGATTCCGACGCAGGGGGTATGACCCCAGACATAGAAGAGGAGTCTGACTAATCAGATTTTCTGTATTTATTTTCCACTGAGGGCAGTGTGTCCCGTCTAAGTGTGGGGTGCTGGTATTCGTATGCTGTACTTCTTTGCCTACATTTATTGTCATATTTTTTTTGTTTGTTTTAATTAGTCATAGATTTTTTTAGATTTTGATGCATGAAATTGTTCTGATAGGCGGCATAGTGTTATGACAAGAGTTTGTGCTAGAATCATTACTATTGAGACATTTAGGCTCTAAGTGTGACTCACTGTGTGATAATTGTGTGGTTTAATTCATTCATCTGTTAGGGTCAAGAGTCTATAATACTCCCAATAAAGTTGACCATGTGCCTTGTGTGTGTGAGCTGATAGTATATTCTGTGTTTGTGACTGATGCTAGAACTTGCCTGGTGTGTGTGTAAAGTGAAATAAAGAGTGTGAGTTTAGGAGATCATTTAGGCATTTCTTTGGCAACCGATACTTGTTTGCCTTCATTTTACCTACCCGTGGACATTATCCTAGTCAACCCCTTTGAGCCTTTAAGTCATTTTCTTTGACAGCCTCATATGTAAGCCTAATTCATTTTTTTCAAGACCATAATTTGATCCAAATTCCTAAGTGCTTTAAGTTGTGAAGTCATGTGACAAAATAAGAGGAAATTAGGTGAGAGTGATGCCTTAAAGTGTATTGGTACTTGAATTTGTTATGAAAAAGAGTGGCTATCATAGAGGTGTGTTATAAAAATAAAAAAAAATAAAAAATAAAAAAGAAATAGAAAAACAAAATGATAAATTATGTTTATGATTAAATAAAAAGATAGTTATGCTTGAATGGCAAAATAGGTGAAAAGGGGTGATAGATGAAAGAAAGGTAGCAGGGTTGATTAAAAGAGAGTGTTAATGGCATAATGTGATGTATTAAAGCGCTTAGGAACATAATCACTATTTCTGGCCAAAATAGTCCTACCCGTCCCTTAGCCTACATTACAACATGTAAAGACCTATTTGATCCTAAGCTTAACATTCTGATATTAGTAGAGCATTACACTAAGGGCAAGCCTATGGTCATCAGTTGCAACATATGAATTCTTTGTGAGAGTGAGAGCAAGGATAATCTTATACCCATGTTCTGAAAAATGCAATATTTGAGAGTGATTATGGGTAATATCTTATGTGAGACACACATGGTTGATGAGTTTTGGGTAGTCTTGTATGATTCTTTGTGGCTAAACTTGTGGATACGAATTAACCATCATCACGAGTCTATATTAGAGGTTGAATTGTTTCTAGTAGTGATCAGAAAACTACTCTTTGTTAATGATTGTCGTGCCTGTCTTGATGAATATTTTGTGTTGTTACTGTGAAACCCTAAGTAGATGTTTAGATGGACATGATATTTTGTTCGAGGACGAACAAAGCTTTAAGTGTGGGGTGTTGATGATAGGCGTATTTACACACCTAAAGTACTATAATTTACCCATATTTTAGCTAAGTTTTGAGGACAAAATATATAATTCATGCACTTTTAGTCCTTTTTCCTGTAAGTGAGCTAACAAACGTGATTAGCAAGTTTTCAGGTATAAATGATGAAGATTTCAGCATTTTATGGATAACTTGACGCCCAAGGAAGCTTCACGAAAGAAGGAAAGGAGAGCTTGGACGCCTAGGGACTAAAAGTGACGCATGGAAAACCTGTCCCGGGCAAAAACAACATTTCTAAAGACTTTGGGAATCAGCAGTAACTTAGTAGGATTAGGATAATGATGCAGTAACCTAGTAGGACTAGGATAAGTAATGCAGTAGCTTAGTAGGAATAGGATATGGGTGTTATAAATACCCTATTTTGCTGGAGATTTTTATTATTCCCATCCATCCATCCACCATCCATCCATCCATCAAAACAATTCTCCACCACCCTCATCCCTATTCTATCCTTCCCCTTTTTCTTCATTAATTCATTGTTGACATTATTTTTCATATATTCGACTTTTAATTTTTACAACAAGATAAAAGCTATTTGCAAGGAATTCACGTGAGATTTTTATGATGATAATGTCTATTGTGTTTTCCGTTGCACTCATGCGTAGCTAAACTTCTCTGTTGGGGTTATGGAAGCCTTATGAGATACTATCTATTGCTATGATTTTGTGAATTCTTGACACGTATGCTGCTTATATCATTACTCTCTTCATCTTAATCTAAATTCTTGTGGTTGCAAACACATAGAATACGCCAGTATAGCATTAACTTGTTCGAAAGAAAAGTTATATGTCTGGAAAAGAGATAATGTCAAGGTAATAGGGCACCAACCCCTGTTAAAAAGTTAGTGTCGTAACTGGATTAACCTCTTGGAGAATTTGTACCGTTAGATACGCTTTAAGCTCGAAAGAGTTAAAGTAAAATAATCCTTGATGGTCGAAAGATTCCTGAATTTACCATAGAATACAATTCTCTATAAGCACATGCATGTCTGAATTCCGCATAACTCATAGCCAATAGATACGTAGAACTCATAAGGTGGACATAACCCTAACTCTCAATTCTCATTGATTAAAACCTACCAAGTATTCCATTTTTACTCTACTATTTTGTTTACATTATTAGCACGCACAAAAGCCCCCTATATTCGCAGAACTTTCATCAAAAGTCTAATAATCGTCGCTTACTTAGTGACCAAGTATTCTCTGTGGGATTCGACACCCAAC
The DNA here is from genome assembly GCA_030864215.1 of Capsicum pubescens. Lineage (NCBI taxonomy): Eukaryota > Viridiplantae > Streptophyta > Magnoliopsida > Solanales > Solanaceae > Capsicum > Capsicum pubescens. The sequence continues at coordinate 232,150,385 of CM061548.1, read as the reverse complement.
CCAGTTGGGTTCTATATTTGACAACGACCGCTTACACTCTTACGAGAGCTGTAGTTTGAGCGTTATCAAATATTATTTGAATCAACTCACCAACCCTTGAAACACAAATATGGCCATCATATCTCAGAATAGCCTCAGAATCTATGAAATGTCTCCTAGACTCGCCACTTTGTACCTGATCATGGATGACACAAAGCTTTCTATCCTCCAATTGGATATTCTGAATCTGCTCAAATAAGGTTGACCTCTCATCAACACTAGCAAGGATCCTCCTAAAATTAGGAATATCCAATCGCATAATCAATTTCGCTAAGGGTCGGATATCCCATGCTAATGACCTCACAGAAACTGAAATAGAACCTAAGCTACCCATACTCACTTCTTTCTATCTCAAGGCATCTGCTACCATATTCTCCTTGCCTAAATAGTATTGAATAGAGATATTATAATCCTTTAGCGACTCCATTGATTGCTACATAGAATTAAGCTCTCTTTGGGTCATAATATGTTAAATATTAAGATGATCGGTGTAGATCTCACAATGTAGGCTATATAAATAATGCCTCCAAATATTAAGAACAAAAACTACCACCTCCAACTCTAAATCATGAATGGGGTAGTTACGCTTGTGCATCTTCAGCTTTCTCAATGCATAAGCAATATCTCAATATTGTTGTATCAAAATACAACCTAGACCAATACCAAAAGCATCACAATATACAAAAAATCCCTCACCCTCAATAGGAAAATCCAATATTGGAGTTGAAGAGAGAATATTATTGAGCATCTAAAAGCTCAACTTCACACTCATTAGACCACTAGAAAAGAACCTCCTTTTGTATTAATCTAGTCAGCGACGATGTAATAGTAGCAAAACCCTCGATAAACCGCCAGTAGAAACCTACCAGAATAAAGAATCTATGAATCTCATACAAAGATATAGGCCTGGTCTAATTATGAATAGCCTCAATCATTATTAGGTGTACAATAATGGCATCCTTAGACACCACATGTCCTAGAAACATCACCGACTCAATCCAAAACTTGCACTTTGAGAATTTTGCAAAAATCCTATAATCTCTCAATGTCTAGAGCACAATCCTCGAATCCCTCATATGCTCTTTTTTACTCCTCGAATACACAAGGATTTCATCAATGAACACAATCATGAAGGAATCTAAATAAGTCCTGAACCCATGATCCATATACCTAATCCATTACTAACGAATCATTCATGCTAGTAGATACACATAATAGAATGGATAAAGAATCACAAGACAACTCTAACTGTGGGGCATAATAATCATACACATAAGAATAAGTGGAACCCAAATGAAAGAAAGCAAAAGTTAGCTAATGCCACACTAAGATCGTACCTATGATAATAGCATACAAAAACTCTACCTCCTATCTACAAGGTAAAATATTTAAATGAGCTCGCTCGCCACATGGTTGGGCATATGAGGAATCACCTATTATACCTACTCGCTACCTTGTGTTTGCAGGCTATTGATTATGCATGATATGAACTCGTCAATCATGTGATCCACTATTACCATATGATCCTAAACTTTTGAGAACTATGAGAAAGAATATGAAATCATAGTAAGATATAGAAAGGCTGGTTGTACTAGCCATCGCCTAATTGAACTAACAAAACATTGATACACTCGGTCATGTGCACAATAAAGATGATGAGGATCTAAGAGATGATGACTTGGTTGACCCGTGAATAGACGATAAGCTTATAATGTCACACTAGGAAATAAAAATCAGCAAGCATGAGGCAGAGGATGCCATTAGCCTATAGCTCAATTTACCATAGATTATGATAACGCTAATTGGGACGGTCCTGGTTCTACTAGAGTGATTATGCTACCCATATTGTCTCCTAGGTTGAAGTTTAATATTACTAGCACAATGATTCAATTACTCAACTTGAAAAGGTTGTTTGGTGGGTTATCTAATGATGATCCAAATATAAACTTGGCGAATTTTATTAACATTTGTAAGTTGATATGCCCAAATTACACCTCTCTTACGAGAGAGTAAGCGATCGTTGTCAAATATAGAATCTAACTGGGTTAGGTGTCAAATCCCACAGGCAATATAGTGTTCTCTAAGTATTGTGATTGTTATTAGACTGTTGATCTAAGGTTCCGAAATAAAGGGGGTTTGGAAATATTAACGGTGTTCTTTTGTATTTGTGTTACACAAAAGTACAGCTACTGAGAGTAAATATAGATGTAATTTCAATGAGACTGAATAAAATAGAGTTAAGCTCACCAAGATGTTCAAACCATTAGGGTTGCGAGTTTGTGTTCGAAATCTAACTTATGTATCCAATTGCAAGAATTATTGAATTCTAAGGATAACCCAAGTGTTTCTCAACCTATTGAGTATTTCACCCTATAATTCTCTCAAACTTAAGGATTTATGCATTATTCAATAATACTCTCATGAGGGTTGATCCTATTAAGGCATCAACCCATTAACCCAAAGGGTAAACCTATGGAGTTTATGTGAATCACTTCTTTTCCCAATATCCACTTTCTTATCAGACAAGTGAAGTTTATGGGATCACTTCTCAAGTTTGCAACCAAGAGATGTCATTAAGATGAAGAAAGATTTATGAAATTTCGATAGATGCTAGAAATCAAACCCATTCATAACCCCAAATTAGTTCTCTTAATCAAGGCTCCCATAACCCTAGTTATGGGAGTTTAGCTACTCATCTCCATCTAAGAAATCAAAGTTATATTGATGTTCATAAATAACTTCAGAAAAGTACTTACAAATGTCACAATATTATTCTTCTCAATCTTTGATGGAAAATATGAAAACTAATAATCAACTCTCAATCTCTAGATTCAAATCCAAATGAAAAGTAGTGTAAAGCTCTCAATAGAGGAGAAATTATGAAACTGAAGACAAAAGATACCTACTAAACCCTAATACTTCGTATTTATATGTTCCCAGCTAAAAGGATTTAAAATTCAAAATCATATAATTTGCGTCCAAAGTGACGGCCAACTTGGTGGTTCGTTGCAAGGTTGACGGTCCACCATTTGGCCCGTCGCTGCTAATCTTGGAAGGTCACTTTCTAGATAAAACTGATGGCCAACTTGGTGGTCCATCGTAAGACTGACGGTCCACCATTTGGTCCATCACTGAGTCCTTCAGGGATCCAGGTTCTGGATAAAACTGACGGCCAACTTGGTGGTCCATCATAAGACTGACGGTCCTTCATTTGGTTCGTCGCCACAAGACCTAAAGGATTGGGATCTGTCTAAGTTTGATGGTCAAGTTGGTGATCTATCGTAAGACTGATGGTCCACCATTTCTACCATCCCAGGGTCTTCTGAAGGTCTGAGTTCTGGTTAGATCTGATGGTTAACTAGGTGGTTCATCGCAACACTGAAGGTCCACCATTTTGACCGTCAGAAGTGTTTTTCTGTCATTTTTCTGAGACTTTTTCTTTAGCTAAATCCTTTCCCTGAAACATTAAAAACCAGCATTAAACGTAACCATCATTTCTTGAAAACATACAACTTTCCCAAGAAAAAAATGCAAAATGTTTTGTCGAAAGCCAGAACATCAACACCCCTAATTTAAGATTATTGCTTGTCCTCAAGCAACTCAGCATCCAATTGTAAACATGAACCATACCATGACAAGCAACCAACTAATGAATCACTTTGATGCAACCATTACCTCATTATTTCACTCATATGAATTTCAACCGGCAAGTTCTACAGCCAGCATTGATTATAATTCAGCACACTCAAACATGGATGTCATGTCCCACAGAGAATAGCAGAACTAAGAAAAACTCTAGCTACCCTCACAACAATGAAGTCCACCACTCTTTATACTACATGGACACAATCTAAACTCTCACGTTCATAAAAAAAGTTACAAGCATAGTCCAGGTACCCATAGGCTTGCCCTTGCCATTTAACATACCCTCAAAGTTGATTCGCTAGGATCAAACAGGTCTTTTCTAGGCTTGTAATGAGGCTTCAGTCTAGGTTAGGGTACTCTTTTGGGTAAAATGACTCATTAGGAATTAACTCTCCTTGCCCTAGCAACTTTTCAGCACCAAGCTGCTATTTTCATGAACTTGCTTAAAACCTCCCTTAATCAATTCTACTTAAATCATCTATTTTACTTAAATCATAACACATACTCTCTCTCTATTTTTTTAACATCAGCCACCCTCAACTTATGCTAATGCAGTAAGCTAAGATATATAATATCTTTGAACAGATCACGGCCAAAAGCCTTTAAACTATATTCTAAACCAACTTTCCACTTGGTACTTACATTTTGACAATAGCCACCCTCAACTTGGGTGTTTTGCCTAAGTTAAGGTGCACAATGCCCAATATTGGGCCAGGGCCAGAGTTCAATTCTAATTCCCTAAGGAGGGTTAATTATAGTTATATAAAATGAAGAAAACTACTAAAATCTCAAAACGGGTTCGAGTGAGAGAGAAATCTTAGAGAGGTTACTTATTTAGGCTAAGTGGACTAAACGTACAAGAATGCCTGTCATCCTATCCTATTGAATCAGTTAGAGAATAGTATCAATGACTTGGGAGAATTTTAGGCACTACACTATGCAATAACTCAAGACAATCCTCACACATATAGAGGCAACTGAGTTGAACTTTTCCTGCTACTCTTAGGATTTCCATCACATGATTCATACACCTCTTACATGTTAATGCCAAATGCAGACTCACTGAAGGTTATGCACACATGCTACATGATTAGAGTAAATAATTACACATACATGCTCATAGTTTTATGCCAACATTATTCATGATTTATATCTACAAAGGGATACTGAAACAGGGAAGAAAAAACATTTTATAAATAACATTACACAGATATTTACATCACAAGCTTAGGAAATTAGAAATGAAAAAGTAAGATACCCTAGACATGCCGATTCTACTAGATAGCACATGGAGGGAAAAGAGGTTGGAAATACAACCCACCAAGGTACAAGTACACCACCCCTACAGAAAAATATATGCATTGTCCTCAAAGCATTAATTTAAAGTTCAAGGAGATGGTTTTACTTATTTTGCCTCTTATTCATCTAAGGCATTCTTGAAGTACGGTGAGGCTCCTGCATCCAAATCTGGTGCAATTTTGGCCCCTATGGTGGTAGGGGCACTCATAAACTCACCCTTCAAAATTTGAGGAATTGTCTCTCAAACTGATCCTGCACTGTGCCCCCTTGATGGGGCAGCACTAGTGGATACCCCTGCTGCTTCATCTTTTTCATTCTTTATATTCTTTTCTTCATCCTTCGTTGACTTATTTCGAGCTCTCTTAATATCATACCATTTTTGTTGTCCTGGTGTCATTTCTTCTCTCTTTCTCCTCTTTGCTTCTTTCCTTACAGCTTTTTCATCCATTTGCTCCTTCCCTTTGTCTTTTACTGGTTTGCCCATCAAGTCCACAATACCCTCATCAACATCACTTTTCACCAAGGTTGGGTCAAAAATAGGTTGTTATGGCTGCTTACTCTTCAGCTCTGCAACATTCGCCTTTGCTTATTCAAATTCAGCCATCAACTTGGCAAGGTCAGGGAGGGACAGTGAATCAAGCCTTTTGTTGATACGAAGTTCCATGGTGTCTATCCTAGTATGAATGGTTTGGAATGGATGAACTGCATCATCCACGATTTCATCAACAAAAGGCTTGAAGTTTGTAACCCACTTATCTAGCTGTCTCTGAAGCCTCTTTTGCGTCTTCACTGACTTAGCAAAGTTTTCTAGTGTGAACCTATACTCAGCAAAAAATCTGCTCCTCCCATAGATTGTGTAGAAGTTGACCCTGTAGATGTTCCTTGGGGTACGTACTCAGGTGGAACATAGGTGGTAATGGGCAAAGGAATACCTATGGGAATCTCTATAGCATTAGGAGCTGGTGCAGATTGAGTCTGGTAAGATGGAGGTTTGGTAACACGTATCTTAAACTTTGAGTTGTCTTTTGACTTATCAAGGTCCTTCTTATGTATAGCCTGGATTTCATTGTCTACTCCACGAATCAAGGGCACACCAGCGTATCTACATAAAGTCGTGATTAAATACGGAAATAGCAATGAACTGGGGATTTTGTGTGCCCTCACGAATATCTCATCTGTAATTATCTAGCCAAAGTCAATTTGAAGCCCTAAGATCAAGCTTTTCACCAACACGGCTCGGTGTTTATCTTTCCATCACCTTTTGTTGGCATTAACCTAAAACGAACAACAGCCCACCAGAATTTAGCCTTAAAACTAAGGGAATATTTTGCAATATGCTCCCGTGAGTTGGTCAACCAAGAGGGGTTACCATCCTCAGTCAAGAATGAGGCCACCTAAGGCCTTTGAGCGAAAGTGTTTCTCAATCTGTACTCAAGATCAGGCACAGTAAGTGAGGCCTCATACTCTGGTTCGAACAACATCCTATTGATTGTTTGGCCTGAAATATCAACAATGACTCCTCGGACAAGTACAGACTCTATGTTCGGCAAATTTATAATTGAAGTCCCCTTTGGGCTATCTTGTTCTACCAGTACAAGATAATTTGCAAATAATTCTCTTACCCAATTCGGTTGTTAGGCTCCCGGTGGCTGGCTTATCCATGCTAGTTCATACTCGTTGAACCGGCGTTCCAACTCAGGATATTCATGTAAGTCCTTGGTCATAATCTGATGCTCTTCCGCAAACAACCTTCTGATCCCTCTCACAGTGGGTATCAACCCATCATAGAACTTCTCATGTGCTTCCTCTATCTACCATCTAATCACCTCTTAAACTTGAGAATCCTTACATCTGACAATGTTAGCATCCTCAAGTTCAGTTTCTACGTTATCCGCTTCAGTTTGCCCTTCTACATTGGCATCCTCAGTTTCAACATCAGTGGACTCAGGTAGAGTGGCATCAACTATCTCCTCATCTGGGCTTGAATTGGTACTACTGGTACTATTCTCACTCTCATTTTCAGACTGGAACAGTAGGGAATTTCCCTTCCATGTTGTCTGGTGTTGTATTCAGAGGGGGGTTCGCCGCCACCCCTTTGAGATCTTCCTCCTTTGTTTACTGGTAGTTTGGGAGCCATAACACCTGAAAAAAAGGTAAGAAATCAGTCCACAGCAAAAATCTATCAAATCAGTGAATTTCATGACTTGACGGTCAAAATAGTGGTTCACCAGTGGTGAGATGGTCCACCACTTTGGCCGTTGAGCCTTATCTAGTATCGTAGAATTTTCATAGCCCTGCGACGGTCAAGTTGGTGGTCCGTTGCCAATTTGACGGTCCACCATTTCAATCGTTGCACTCCCTTGTTTAGGTTCAACTTTTAATTTGGCATATATTCGAGCATTTGTTGAGCAACATTATTTGTTTAGTAACATTTAAGAACAATAACACAATCAGGCACAACTCTTCATATTTTAATCATGTAGGTTACTCAGACTTCACCTAAACAAATTATGCTCAAGCGCCTACTTCAAAACCTTTAGCAATTCAAGGCAACAGAACTATAACAAGATGCTAATTCTCTTACAAAACAACTTGCCAAACACAACTCACAGCTGAATGCGTCCTTTAGACAAAGAAGAACAGAATTATGCGCATACCTTGGTTTTGCAGAGAGACAAGCTTGCAACTTTAGAGAACCAAACTAATTCAAAAAACTCTTCAATTGTGATCTCAACTTGATGGTGATGAAGAGAACAAGAAGAATGGATGTGTTAAAATAGGAGAAAAAGAAGGAGATGTAGAGTCCTAGAGGTAATAATTTTCTTTAGATTCTTTAAATCCGAAGGAAGTTGAACAATTTAAGGATTTGAAGGGATTACACCGTATGTAACCGCCTTATTTTATCACTTTTAAAACCTTTTTTGGTCAAAAACAGGTCATTTAACAAGGCTTCAAATTCAACTCGACCCGACCCAGAATTAGGGTTACAGCGACGCTAGGACCGACGGTCCGTCAGATCTTCGACGGTCTACCAGGTCAGCCGTTGAATCTTACCAAGACCTGACCAACTCTGTTCGTTACGACGGTCATCGAGAGGGTCCACCATATTTTTGACAGTCCATCAAATTCATCGGCGTACATTACCAGAACCCAGGCCATCAAGGTTAATTTTGACGGTCGATTAGACAGTCCACCAACTTTGGGACGGTTCACCACTTTAACCGTCAACTTGATCCAGTGAATAAATTTTTCTGCCTATTTGCAACGGAGGAAATGGTGAACCATCTTGGGAATGGTGGTCCACCAAATCAGCCTTCACTTTTGTTCCAGTAGCTCAGATTTTTACCCCTATTTTCAACTGTACCACTCCTCCTTTTTGCTGCAATTTTGATCCTTCAAACTTCACAAACACATCAAAAATGCACTAACAACAACAAAAAAAAAAAAATGCTTTACAATCACACATTGTGGGTTGTCTCTCACTAGCGCCTGATTTATTATCGTGGCACAACTTAGATATCTCGATTACTCAGACTTCATTGAGATAGACAGTAGCAATATTCTTTATCGAGTCCTTTGGGACGATATAAAGTTTGACTCATTACCCGTTGACTTTGAAGACGCTTTCATCTTTATTTTCAAGTTCGACTACTCCAGATGAGTATACTTGACTCACTTTAAATGGGCCTGACCACTCGTACTTAAGTTTACATGGGAACAGTTTAAGTCTGGAGTTAAACAAAAGCACCAAGTCACCTTTCTGGAAATCTCGTTTTTCAATCCTCCTATCATGATACTTCTTCATATTCTCCTTGTATAGGTCTGGCCGTTCATAAGATTTGAGACGGAACTCATCCATTTCATTAAGTTGCCCCAGTCTCATAGTTACCGCCTCATTCCGATTCAGATTAAGATGCTTCAGTGCCCACAGTGTTTTATGCTCTAGCTCAATCGGTAAATGGCATGCCTTTCCATAACCCAATTGGTATGGTGACATGCCAATAGGTGTCTTGAAAGATATTTGATATGCCCATAATACATCGTCCAGCTTCTTAGACCAATCCTTCCTGCCCGCATTCACAGTCTTGGCAAGGATAGCCTTAATTTCTCGATTGGAGATTTCCACATGCCCGCTTGTTTGCGGGTGATATGGCATAGATACCTTATGTTTCTTAACTCTATATTTTTCCAATGAGGCTCGGAGCATCTTGTTGCAAAAGTGTGATCCTCCATCGCTTATGATGGTACGTGGTACCCCAAAGTGAGAGAAGATGTTTCTCCTTAAGAATTCAACAACTCTCTTCCCTTCATTATCTTCTAGAGCAACAACCTCGACCTATTTTGAGACGTATTCAACCGCAACTAGTATGTACTTCATCCCAAATGAGCTCACGAAGGGCCCCATAAATTTAATGCCCCATACATCAAACAATTCAACCTCTAACATCTTGGACATTGGCATCTCATGGAACTTTGAGATAGACCCTTGCCTTTGACATTGTTAACATCTCTTTATGAACTTGTAAGAATCCTTAAACAAAGTGGGCCAATAGTAACCGCTTTGAAGCACTTTTCTGGCAGTACAACCATCAGCATGATGACCTCCAACTAGGGAAGCATGAGTTGCTTCCAGTACACTCAAAATCTCCACTTTTGGAATGCATCTTCTGATAATGCCATCCACACACTGTCTAAAAAGATACAGCTTATTCCATAAATAGTGTTTCACATTATGGAGAAACTTTTTATTCTGATGGAAGAAAATATTCTCTAGAATTACCTCACTTACCACATAGTTCGCGAAGTCAGCATACCAAGGTACTTTTTCGAGCACTGCAGCCAATACTTTTTCATTCGAAAAGGAATCATCAATTTCAAGATCATCTTTGACTTCCTGCTCGCCTTCAAGACTGGATAGGTGATCAGACAACTAATTCTCACATACCTTACGATCCTAGACCTCAAAGTCAAATTCCTCAAGTAGTAATACCCACCGAATCAACCTTGGTTAACATCTTTCTTTGCCATTAGGTACCTCAAGGAAGCATGGTCAGTGTGTAGCACTAACTTGGTACCTAACAGATATGCTTGGAACTTCTCAAAAGCATACACCACTGCTAGAAGATCCTGCTCTATCATCGTATAATTCTTCTGAGCCCCATTTAGGGCCTTGCTTGCATAATATATTAGGTGAAATAGCTTCTCTTTCTTTTGTCCGAGAATAGCTCCAAGTGCTACTCCACTAGCATCACACATAATTTCGAATGGCTTCATCCAATCAGGAGCAACAATAATTGTATATTCCACTAGTTTTAACTTAAGGCATTCAAACACCATTCTGCAATCATCATCAAAAACAAATTTGGCTTCCTTCTCCAAGAGTTTACAAAGCGGGTTCACAATCTTGGGGAATTCCTTTATGAATCTGCGGTAGAACCCTGCATAGCCAAGAAAATTGCACACCCTTTTGACTGAGATAGGAGGTGGTAGTCTCTCAATCACCTCAATCTTTGACTTATCTACCTCAATACCTTTAGCTGAAATTCGGTGACCGAGCACAGTGCCTTCCTTCACTATAAAGTGGCTCTTTTCCCAGTTAAGAACAAGGTTGAACTCTTGACACCGCTGTAATGCCCGACTCAAATTTAGTAAGAATAGTTCAAAGGAATCACCAACAATCGAGAAATCATCCATAAACACCTCCAGGGTGTATTTAACCATATAAAAAAGACTGATATCATGCACCGCTAAAAAGTGGCGGGTGCATTACATAACCCAAAAAGCATTCTTTTAAAAGAAAACATACCATATGGGCATGTGAATGTTATCTTATCCCGATCTTTAGGAGCAATGGAAATTTTGTTGTAATCGGAATACCCATCTAAGAAGCAGTAACACCCCCTTCCTACCAACCGATCAAGCATTTGATCCATGAAGGGCATTGGGAAGTGGTCCTTTAAATTCCATAAGTTTAGTTTGCGGTAGTCCATACAAACTCTCTAACCAGTAATGGGTCTGAGAGGAATCAATTCATTCATTTTATTTACAATAACCGCCATGCCCCCTTTCTTGGGCACACATTGAACTGGACCTACCCAATTACTGTCTGAAATAGGATAAACCACTCTTGCATCCATCCACTTGATAATATCCTTCTTAACCACCTCTTTCATCAATGGGTTAAGTCGGTGTTGATGCTCAATGGTTGGAGTACAATCATTCTCAAGCTGTATCTTATTAGTGCAGATTCCGGGGGAATGTCAATAATATCAGCAATAGTCCAACCTATTGCTCTTTTTTACCTCTGAAGCACCGAAATAAGTGCTTCCACCTATTTATTGCTCAAATCAACTGCAATAATAATAGGTAGAGTGTTTTTATCTCCCAGAAACACGTACCTTAAATGCTCAGGCAGCTCTTTCAATTCCAACACCGACGGTCCTTCAATGGATGGCTTAGCTGGTGGTGTTGGTCTATTCTTTAGATCAAGATCGTGTTTCTTAGGAGCATAAGAGTATGATACCATTCATGTCGACGTACAAACCATCTCTTCATACTCCTCAATGCCCTCACGATTAAAATTTATCAAAACTGCAGCTAGGGGCTCGACAGCAAATCTTTCCTCTATAGGTACCTCCTGCTCATCCTCACAATATACATCAATAATTGAGAACACGCTCATTTCTTTCTGCTACTTCATTGATTGGCATACATCAAATTGCACCACTTCATCATTCAACCTAAATAAGAGCTCATTCGCTCGCAGATCAATCAACACACTTTCGGTTGTGAGGAAAGGTCGAGCCAATAATATGGGCACTTCAAAGTCCACCTCACAATCTAAAATGATAAAATCCGCCAAAAATATAAAACTAGCAACCTTCACCAGCACATCGTATAAAATACCAACAAGTCATTTTACCGACCTATCCGCCATCACAAGTCGCATGTTGGTGGGTGTGGGATCCCCCAAACCCAACTTTTTATACACATCTAGCAGCATCAGATTGATGCTAGCTCCCAAGTCGCATAGAGCTTTAGCAAAGTCAAGAGGCCCAATAGTGCATAGGATAGTGAATGCTCCCAGATCTGCCTTTTTTGCACCAGAGACCTCATGGAAATAGCACCACAATGATATAGATTATCCCATTAGCTCAAAACTAACTGACCGCTTCTTTGTGATAAGATCTTTCATGAATTTTGTGTACCCGATCATTTGCTCCAATGCCTTCACTAATGGAAGATTAATAGTCAACTGCTTAAGCATGGTCATGAATTTTTTGAACATTGTGTCATCGACCTTCTTCTTCAATCGATGGGAAAATAGAGGAGGTGGTTTTGGAAGAGTGGTAACCACCACTTCTGCTTTTTTTCCTTTATTCTTCTCTAACTCGTCAACCTTATGACTGTTGGATGGTGCATCAGCAATAAACTCATTCGATTTCCCACACTCCACTGGATGATCAATCTCTGCTTCTTCACTATCATCTGCTACTATATCAACCATAGCCTTGCCCACAGTAGCGCTTACCAATACCTTACCACTTCTAGTAGTGACTGCCATACATAACCTATCTTTCTTTGGGTTTTGCACTATGTCACTTGGGAGGGTGCCAGCTTTCCTCTGATTAAATGTAGTAGATAGTTGATTCATCTATTGATCCAACTATTTTATAGAAGTAGAGTGAGAGTCAACTAGATAGTTTATTGAGGATAACTTGCTTTTTATCTCAGTCACCCCGGTACTTGTTGCTTGTACTCCCTTCAATAGCTTAGCCATCATGTCTTCTATAGACATCTTCCCCGAACTAGTTGCGGTAGCCTCACGGTTTCCAGGAGGTACTTATAATCCATTCTTGTCACCCTTACTCTTCTAATTTCCTTGATTAGGGTCCTTATATTCAGCTTTGTCATTGTAGTTCCGACCTTGGTTTCCTTGGCCACTGCCTCAGAAACCCCACTGATTGTTCAAGTAATTGGCTTTCTCCTCAGAATCGGAGTCATCTCTTCCCTGTGATGCTACTGCTTTAACCTTCTCTGTCTTTCCTGATAACAAATATTTGGTGAGAAGATCCATCTGTGTCTTCATGTGAGCCATGTCTTGGTCACGCTCTTCTTCTCTTCGCCTCTGTTCTGCAGTTTTTCCTATAGATATAGTGGAGCTTGATACCTCAGAATCCCTAGTATGCCAAGCTCTACTTTATTTTATCATACGATCAAGCATGTCAGCTGCTGTAGGGAAGGTGAGGTCCATGAATGACCCACCTACTGCATTGTCCACCACTGGCTTATTTATAGAGTTCAAAGACCGATGTAATATCTCCATCAGGTGGACATTGTTAATCTGATAATTTGGGTACTACATCAGCTTCTTCTTGAATCTCTCCCAAGTCTCATGGTGAGCTTCAGTTAGAAGCTATCTGAAATTGCTTATTTCGTCTCTCAACTGTGCCCTCTTGGATGGCAAAAAGAATCTTTCTAGAAAAGTGTCTTTCAATTGGTAATAGATTCGGGAGTTAGCCCATTCAACCATAAAGTTGCCTCTCCAGATAGAGACAATGAAAATAGCCACAACCAAATAGCATTTTGCCCAACCCCTGGGTTGTCAAATGATTTGCATGTTGAGATGAAATTAACCAAATGCATATTTGGATTGTCTCTAGCAAGTCTACCAAATAATCTTTTGAGATGCAATAGCTAGATTATAGTGCTTATAATATTACACTTGGCTCTGGGTGCTAAGGGCGGAGGAATAATAGCCCCCATTGCACTGGCTCCATCCAAGTCATCATCATCATACTCCAGATTAAATTGGGCAGCTTGGCATTCTGGACTCGCCCTCACAGGACAATTTATGTTGACATTCCAATTTGTTGGTGCAGGTAAATTATCTGCACGCCTCGATTTGACTAGAGCTAATAAATCATCATCATCTAAATCCTCATCATCTGGGTTTTGTCGCTGGCCTATATTATCTGCATTCTGCTGGTTTACTTGTGCAGCTGCCAAGGCGGCTAGTCTGACTGCTTCCTGCTAAGCAGCCACTCTTTCTTGGTCCTTTAGACCATCCATTTTGCCAATAAGTTGAGGTTCTGGATTAATAGATAATAAAGGTTCACCTAATCTCCGAGTACTTGGCATACAAGATGATCACCCTGCGCAAAACAAAAACAACAAATAAAATGTAAAAATTTTGGGAAACTTTGACCAAAGATCAAGCAACAAACACAAACTTAATTGACAACCATATTCCCTGACAACGGTGCCAAAATTTGATACTCTCAAATTACACCTCTCTTACGAGAGAGTAAGCGGTCGCTGTCAAATATAGAACCCAACTGGGTTGGGTGTTGAATCCCACAGGGAATACAGTGTTCGCTAAGTATTGTGATTATTATTAGACTGTTGATTTAAGGTTCTGAAATAAATGGGGTTTGGAAATGTTAACGGTGTTCTTTTGTATTTGTATTACACAAAAGTCCATCTACTGAGAGTAAATGTAGATGTAATTTCAATGAGACTGAAGTAACTAGAGTTATGCTTACCAAGATATTCAAACCATTAGGGTTGTGAGTTTGTGTTCGAAATCTAACTTATCTATCCAATTGCAAGAATTAATGAATTCTAAGGATTACCCAAGTGTTTCTCAACCTATTGAGTATTTAACCCTTTACTTCTCTCGAACTTAAAGGATTCATGCATTATTCAATAACACTCTTATGAGGGTTGATCCAGTTAAGGCATCAACCCTTAAACCAAAAAGGTAAACCTATGGAGTTCATGTGAATCACTTCTTTTACCAACATCCACTTTCTGTCAGACAAGTGGAGTTTATGGGCTCACTTCTCAAGTTTGCAACCAAGAGATGTCATTAAGATGAAGAAAGATTTTTGAAATTTCGATAGATGTTAGAAATCAAACCCATTCACAACCCCAAATTAGTTGTCTTCATCAAGGCTCCCATAACCCTAGTTATGGGAGTTTAGCTACTCATCTCCATATAAGAAATCAAAGTTATATTGATGTTCATAAATAACTTCAAAAAAGTACTTATAAATGTCACAATATTGTTCTTCTCAATCTTTGATGGAAAATATGAAAAATAATAATCAACTCTCAATCTCTAGAATCAAATTAAAATGAAAAGTAGCGCAAAGCTCTCAATAGAGGAGAAAGTATGAAACTAAAGACAAAAGATACCTACTAAACCCTAATACTTCGTATTTATATGATCCCAGCTAAAAGGATTTAAAATTTGAAATCATAAAATTCATGTCCAAAGTGACGGCCAACTTGGTGGTCCGTCGCAAGGTTGACGGTCCACCATTTGGCCCGTCGCTGCTGATCTTGGAAGGTCACTTTCTGGATAAAACTGACGGCCAACTTGGTGGTCCGTCATAAGACTGACTGTCCACCATTTGGTCCATCGCTGAGTCCTTCAGGGATCCAGATTCTGGATGAAACTGAAGGCCAACTTGGTAGTCCATCGTAAGACTGACGTTCCGCCATTTGGTCCATCGCCACAAGACCTGAAGTCTTGGGATCTATCTAGGCCTTATGGTCAAGTTGGTGATCCGTCGCAAGACTAATGGTCCACCATTTCTACCGTCACAGGGTCTTCTGAAGATCTGAGTTCTGGTTAGATCTGACGGTTAACTTGGTGGTTCGTCGCAACACTGACGGTCCACCATTTTGACCGTCAGAATTATTTTTCTGTCATTTTTTTAGACTTTTTCTTCAGCTAGATCCTTACCCTAAAACATTAAAAAACATCATTAAACGCAACCGTCATTGCTTGAAAACATACAACTTTCCCAAGAAAAATATGCAAAATATTTCGTCGAAAGCCGGAACATCATAAGTCTTTTGACTATCCAAAAGAGGGACAAAATGTTATCCCTTTGAGCTTGTTCTTGTTGACTCTTTCTAAAGAGGCAATTCTGTGGCTGATTAAACTAGCACCCTATTTTATAATAAACTAGAGGCAATTGAAAAGATATTTCCTAGAAAGGTTTTGTTTGTCTTTCAAAATGTTACGGTTAAGGGTGAGATTAATAACTTTAGGCAACAGCCTAGTGACGCCTTTCATGAAACATTAATGAGATTTAAGAAGAAATTGATTCAATTCCCAAATCATAAGTTGACGGATGAGCATTTGATCAAGACATTTTATATGGATTTTGAACTCAAACATAAAGCTAGCGGTGGATAATACAGTAGAAGGAGCTTTTACGAGTTGTACTTTTACTGAGGTAATTGATTTTAGATAGGCTAACAAACACAAGTAGATCTTAGCATACTAGGGATTCTGAGGTTGGAAACCATACTTATTTAGTAGGGATATCAATAAAACAATGCTTAAGAGAAGAAGAATGTGACCAGGATATGGCTTATATGAAAACACAGATGGACTTTCTCACTAAGCATTTACTGTCAGGTAATGTAGAAAAGGTAAAACCAGTAGGGTCTCATAGCAGGGCAGTTGAATCCAATTTTGAAAAAGAAACAAATTACTTGAATAAACAGGTGTTTTCTAAGCCAATAGCCAAGGAAACTAAGGTTGGAACTATCAGAGAAAAAATTATTGTGACAAAGCTGGTTATAGAGACCGTGACAAAGAAAATTATAAAATCAAAGGTGATCAAGTTGTATTGTATGTACCACCTAAGAGCCATGACAATATGGCTAATGATTCAGGAAAAATATCTATGGAAGCTATAATGACTAAAATGTTTAAAGGGGTGGAGTTAACTAACGCAGGTGTCATGAAAATGAGAAATGATCTATCAACTATGATTCAATTTGTGGATTCCCATTCTACTTTGACTAAGCATTTGGAACAAAAAATGAATCAATTATTGGTTTCTTTCAATCAAATAAAAAGCAAAATGTTACCGAGTGATACAGTTTAAAATCCAAGGAATGATGGGACAGGCATGGCTATTGCCATGAAGAGTGGAAAATTTTTACCAAATCCACATCCATTGGTGTATCCATAGGGAGATAATGTTGTGTCTAAAGAAGAGATGATGATTAATGATGAATTAATGGGTGGTAAACCAGCCAAGTCTGATAATTTAGAAGAGTTGGGTGAGAAGAGTGTTGTTATAGAACAACCATCTAAGCAAAAAGTAGATAATTATTTGGGCCATGGAAAAGGGAAAGAGGTGGGGGCACCTTTATCAAAAATTCCTAGGCTACCTTCTCCATTTCCACATAGGATGAAGCAGAAGGAAGAAGATGGAAAGTATAATAAGTTTATGCCAATGTTGAAACAGTTATCGGTGAATGTACCATTGATTAATTCTTTAGTGAAAATTACCAGGGTATGCAAAATTTATGAAAGATCTGGTTACAAAGAAGAAAATAGTAAGATATGAGCTAGTAAATAACCTTGATCATTGTAGTGCCATTTCCACAAGATCACTAGTGTAGAAGAAATTTGATTCAGGAGCATTCATGATTCCTACACGATTAGGGCCTTCAGCTTTTTCAAATCACTTTGTGATCTTGGAGCGGGTATCAACCTCATGCCCCTAAAATTTATCAATAATTGGTTTAGAAATGCCTAAATTGACATCTATATGGTTTATGATGGCAAACTGATCAATGAAGAGATCGGTTGGTATTTTTTTATGATATATTAGTGAAAGAGGCAAATTTCATATTCCAAGTGGAGTTGTAATTCTAAATTTCAAAGTTGATTATAAAGTGTCTATAATCTAGGGTAGACAATTTTTGGCCACTAGAGAGTATTAGTGTATATGAAGTGGAATAAGCTGAAGTTTAGACTCAATAATAAAGAAGTTAACTTCAATGTTTGTTAGTGTATAAAGAAACTGAGGAGGACGCATGTAGTTTCTGTTATTGATATTGTTGATGAACTTGACCTAGTGGTGCCTATTAAAGGGAAATTATATGTTGAAATCTTGGCAGCAGTGTTGATAAACTTTGATAGTGAGGGAATTAAGGAATATAATGAAATAGTGTGTCCTTTGACTGGAATAAGGTTCATACTCATATTCTCTGAAGAAGTTATATTTAGACCTGAAGAGTAAACCAGTACCACCTGCAAAGCCATCTATGGAAGAGCCATATGTGTTGGAGTTGAAAAAGTTGTTGGGTCATTTTCGTTATGTGTTTTTGGGAGAGAGCAATAAATTTCCACTGATTACTATAGCTAAATTGGTGGAGCATCAGGTTGATGCTCTTGTATAAGTATTGAAAAGTACAAGAGTGTTAGAGGGTGGACGATCATAGATATAATTTGTATTCCGTCAAACATATGCACATAAATCCAGTTGGAGAAAGATCGTACACCAACTATTAAGAATCGAGGGAGGCTTAACCCACCAATGAAAAAGGTTGTTAAGAAAGGAATAATTAAGTGACTTGATACAGGAGTGGTGTATCTAACATCTAATAGAAAGTGGGAATGTATTCCAAAGAAAGAGGAATGACGATAATAGCGAATGAGAAAAATGAGTTGATCCCTCCTATACCAATGGAAGGGTGGATATTTTGTATGGATTATTGAAATTTGAACTCATGGACACTCAGAGACCATTTCCCAATGCCCTTCATGGATCAAATATTGGACAGATTATCTGGAAGGAGGTCATACTACTTTTTCGATTCTGGTACAACCAAATCTCCATTGCACCCAGGACCAAGAGAAGACTACACTTACATGCCCATATGGTACTTTTTCCTTTAAATGGATGCCATTTGGGTTATGTAATTCTCCATCTATATTTTAAAGGTGTATGATATTGATTTTTTCTGACATAGTTGAGGACACTTTAGAAGTGTTCAAGAATGTTTTTTCATTAGTTGGAGATTCATTCGAGGATTTCTTGACCAATTTGAGTAATACATTGTGGAAATATAAGGAATTCAATCTAGTGCTCAGTTGGGAGAAATGTCATTTCATGGTGAAGGAAGGCATAGTTTTGGTCCATAAGATCTCAGAAAAAAGGATTAAGGTGGATAGAGACAAAAATAAAGTAATGTAGAAGTTACCTCCACCTAACTTAGTGAATAAATATAAAGTTTCTTAGGTCATATGGGATTCTATAGGAGGTTCCTCAAGGACATCTCCAAAACTACCAATCCTTTATGCAAACTATTTGAAAATGAGGTTAAATTTGAGTGGAATGAGGAGTGTTTGAAAGTATTTAAGTGTATTAAAGATAAGTTGATTGAAGAACCGATCATGATTTCACTTGATTAGTCTAAACCCTTTGAGATTATGTGTGATGCAAGTGGGGTGGCCCTTGGTATAGTTCTAGGGAAGAGGAAAGAGAAGTTGTTCAGCTAATATACTATGCAAGGAAAGTATTGAATGGAGCTCAAAAAAATTACACTATCACCAAGCAGGAGCTACTTTTTGTGGTGTATGCATTCAGGAAGTTCAAAGCATACTTGTTGGGAACCAAAGTGGTAGTGCATACTGACCATTCAGCATTGTAGTATTTGATGGAAAAGAAAGATGCCAAACCCCGATTGACTCGATGGGTGTTGTTTCTATAAGACATTGATTTTAAAGTAAAGGACAGAAAAGGTTGTAAGAACCAAGTGGCTAACCACTTAGACAGGTTGGAGAATCAAGGGATCAAAAGAGAAGAATTGGAGATTGATGATTCATTACTATATGAACAAGTCATTACTACTACCCTTGACCTTGTTCCGTGGTTTGTGGACTTCACAAAATATACTGTAAGCGATATTATTTTGGAGGATTTGATCTTTCAACAGCGAAAGAAACACCTCCATGATATGAACAAGTACTTCTGGTATAAGCCTCATTTGTTCTGTTTGTCTACAGATAATATAATTTGAAGGTGTGTATCTGAGGAGGAGATGCTTGAAATATTGTAGTCTTGTCACTCTTCTCCTATGGGAAGACCTCATGCAGGTGATCGCACAGCCCAAAAAGTTTTACAGAGTGAGTACTACTAGCCGACCATTTATAAGGAGGCTTATGAGTTCAAGAGATCTTATGATCAATGCCAGTGGCAATTATCAATTTTTAATCACCAGGAGATGTCTATGTTAACCATGTTAGAGGTTGAATTATTTAATTTGTGGGACATCAACTTCATGGGACCCTTCGTGAGTTCTTAAGGGTGAATGTATATCCTAGTTGTTATTGATTACATGTCCAAATGGGTTGAAGTTGTGGCATTAGTTGATAATGAGGCCAAGAGGGTAGTACTGTTCTTGAATAAGAAAACTATTTCCCACTTTGGCACTCTACATACAATTATTAGTGATGGGGGATTGCATTTCTGTAATAAGGTGTTTAGGGCTACATTAGAAAAATATGGTGTAAATCAACACAAGGTGGCTACTCCTTACCATCCCCAAATAAGTGGGCAGGTTGAAGTGTCTAATGGAGAGGTTAAAATAATTTTGGCCAAATCTATGAATACTAACCACGGTGATTGGTTAAGAAAGATCGATGATGCTCTTTGGGTTTACCGTACAACCTTTAAAACTCCTATATATGTGTTAACGTACCAACTGGTGTTCGGTAAGGTGTGTTATTTGCTAGTGGAGTTGGAGCATAAAGAATTGTAGGGATTAAATCATTTGAACTTGAGTTGGAAGGAAGCGACTGATTTAAGATTTAATCGGTTGAATGAAATAGATGAATTTTGTCTTCGTGCATATGAAAGGTCTAGCCTTTACAAAGAGAAAATAAGACTATAACATAACCCAAGGATTGAAAAGATAGCCTTATAATATAGGGATTTGGTCTTGCTATTCAACTCAGGATTCAAATTATTCCCAGGTAACTCAAGTGTTTGCATCAGGAACAGTAGAGCTTGAAAACTGGGATGGTAAGTTTTTTAAGTTTAAAGGATAGTGTATCAAAAAATACATTGGCCAACAAAAGGAGCTAAATCTGGTAATGTCGATGTATTTTGATAAAGTCTGAGTAATCAAGATAACTGAGTTATGCCGCAGCATTAAATCAGGCGTTATTGGGAGGAAACCCACAATGTTGTTGTAAAATCAGGTAGTAAAATTATGTTTTTCTTAATTTGTTAGTCAATGTAATTTGTGTGCTAAGTGTACAGGAGGCAAAAGTGCAAGGAACTAGAAACTTTGCATCAGTAACAACTAGATAAATGGACCGTCGCAGGTGGTGACAAACCATCGGTATGGATTGTCAAGTGGAACCTGGAAGATAAACATACTGGATAATTATCAAAAAATAAGTGGATAGATCATCGCAAGAAACTTCCCCAATTGATCAGAGTTTGATATTTACTAGATAAGCACAAGGAAAAAAGGGAACAACCATCACTGAGTCGATGGTGATTAGGTAGAAATATACTGGTGAGAAATAATGGATTATATGATGCACCATCACCATACCTATGGACCGTCGCAGTACTCGACCCTGGTAAGTCAGTGGAAGTTTAAAATGGTACAGCCCAAGTGATGCATAAACTGGTAATTAATTTTATTTTGGTCCCAATACCCGATCTAAATACACCCATGCATGAATATGGAATAAGTCCCCACGCTCACCTCGAACTTCTCACTTCATCATCCAAAATGGTTAAAACTCCCACATTCATCCGCTTTTAAATGTCATTCATCCCCAACTAATTTTCTATTCATATTCTCTTGCTATATAAACCTTCCCAAGCACATCACTTCATCCCATTAAGAACTTATTATCCCTACTTTGGAATTGGTTTCTTTTTATTTTCTTAAGAGTTCAGCATTACTTTTCATCACTTATAAGCTTATTTTGAAAGTGCATTTCATGCCCAGGTATGTTCTCATAAACTGAACTTTTGTGTGTACGTAATAGTTGAAATAGGATGAAGTTAGTAAGATTTTTGCATTCATGTTTTTGGTTTAAGTTGAAAAATAAGGTTTGATATATGGTGGCGGAGCCCACGTAGGGGTAAAGTCTAAGTAACCCTCCATGGAATAAAACTTGATGGCATGATAAGTTGAACTTGTAAAATTATCGGGTGCAAAAATATGGGCCCACCACATGTTCGACAAAATAACCCAAAAGAATTTTAAAGAATTTTCTCCAAGATGGTTTACCTAATAGACCGTTGAAAGAGTGATGGACTAATAGAACAACCTTCTCCGAATTGGTTAGATCTTGAACACTAGTTAAGGGGCGATGGTCGAGTAGACTAATCATCACAAGGGTGATGAACCATCGCTTGAACCATTACCCTAACCCTGAAAATACCTAAAACATACTAAAATGGTGTGATGGTTTGCTCAACAAACTGTTAGATATGCAATGATCCATCGGTTTATCCATCACTATTCAGAAACCTATTCTACTTAAGCATGATGAAAGGTGTGATGGACCGCCACTGTCGCGACGGACCGTCAACCTACCCGTTGAGCTTAAACAAAATTCAATATTCATTTTTAATTTCATATTTTCTTTTTTACTTAAACCTGTATTGTCTACTCCTTATCTCAGGTACAATGACCCAAAATTTACCATTAAGGCTATGTGGGGGTAGGAATAGGCCAACCAGAGAGACCACAACCTCAAGACGTTGTGATGAACCTAAAGGGGACATTGTGGCCCTAGCCTGCCACACTCGATAGAATGAAAAGAATCATCAATGACCCTCCCAGTCTGATGATAAGTTGGAATAATATAGTGATGAGGAAAGTAGTGAAAGTAAAAGTAATGGCAATCTAGTTCAAGTTCGAGTGGAGAGGGCGAAAAGGAGCTTGACAAAGAAGAGGGGGATATGATTCAAAGAAAGGACCTTGAGGTTTAGGATACAATTAAGTGGACAGTAAAGGGTTAAAGAAACACTACTATGATGGCCTTCAACCTACATAAAGAAGATGTATGAAAAGGCCTATTGCAGAAGAATGTTTGATCATCACCACAGATTCCCTAGAATATCCAAACTTTGAGGGTGATTCAATGAGTATTAGTTAGGATATTTGAGTAGACCTCCTGGATCATATTACGCCACTATTATTTGGGAATTCTTCATGAATTACATGGAAATATTGGATAAAGATTATCCAAAAGGGTCAAACATAACATATTTGCGAAATAAAACAAGAATCTCTGTGAGAGGAGTAACAGTAGATATCTCTGAGCATAGCATCAACCAAATACTTTTAGTCAGTTGTATACCGCTCCTATAATCACTCTGTATATTGAGCATCAGATGACTACTACATCTATCCATAGCCCGTGGTAAGCAAGAATATTAAAAAATAACGATGACCCATCATGGATGATAAATAGAAAGAGACTTAATGAATCCACATTGAGGATTAGAGCCAAGTTTTGGTGGGTTACGGTGAGACTAAGGTTGATGGCAATGCGAATCTAGATCCAAAACGAGCGGTTTTGGTTGCTAATTTGATTAAAGGGATGTAAATAAATTTTGGGAAAATTGTAGATGATAAGTTTTTTGTTCAGGCCCAAAAAACTCCCAGTGCTTTACCATTTCCATGCCTCATCACGGAACTATATATATAGAAAAATATGCAAATCATTTAAGGAGTTGATAATGAAGTTCGAGCTTCAAGGAAAAAAAATATTGAGAAGACGAGGAACGAAACAAGATTGAGATGAGAGTGCACAAACCACCAACATTTGGACCATAATCCCAACCCACTCCAGAGGCATTAGATGCACCTTTAGGTATGCCATTACCTTTATCTACTATTGTTTCACAAGGCACTTCTGAAGTATCTGAGTCAATTCCTACACCTCCTACTACATATATTGCGGATACATCCATGCCACCTAGTTATTCGGAGTATAGGTTGACCCCAAATAATTTTGTGAAAATGGTGAAGGCTCAAAAGAAGTTGGGATGGTAATTAAATATATTGGCCAAAGAGTTTAAACCATTTGTGGATAGAATCGTAGTAGATGCTTTGAAGCTTATAAAAACCTACATGCACAAATGAATGATATAGATGAACGGGTGAACAACAGGCTGCGAGAGTTGTCAGTTCCAAATCTAGTTAGGTTTATTGTTGAGCTAAATCAGGCACAGGCTGATATAGCTGAATTAAAAAGACAACTTATTTCAGGTATGTTTAATTTGGTATTTATGAAGGCACAAAAAGAAGAGGATAATATGGATCTAATAGGTCAACCACTTAAAGACAAAGGCAAGGCCGCAAGTGAAAGTGGTGAGAAAATGTCATCAATAAAGAGATGGCATAAGGATATGACGGATGAAGAAATGGCATTACAAAAAGTAGTGAAATGATTGAAGAGAGATTAGGAAGCATAAAAAATAGATATGGAAGAAGATGTTGGTGTATCTACTAGCTCAGCTCAGGAAGGCGGACATAGGCTACCAGTTTTACAACTATCCACTCTATTTTTTTACAAAACCGGTACTTTGAGCACCCCGGTCACCGTTGGGGTCACTGTTGCTGATACTGATTCCACTGAGGCCTCCCATGACTCACCAGTTCCTAAGCATAAGGTATTTGAAAGTATTCCATCTCTTGTACTTTGTTGTTTATACATTGAGTATAATGCATTTGGTTTTTCATGGGGGTTGGGTACTTGTATCTGTTAGGGAGTCTGTCTTCATAGGGGATTTTGTTGCTTGTGCTCTTATTCCTTATGTTTTATATAGGATAACTGACACTTCTAGGATGTTTATTTCTTTATTTTTGGTGTTTGTTTATGTTTTATTATTGTCATGTGATTGTATATATAGTGTTTGTTAAAAGAAAAGGATTGAATAAAAAGCAGTTGGTGGTTGGAATGTGTGATGTTGTGAAATAAGGATTGTCCACAAAAAAATTAATCATATCCATAGTTTTTAATGATTAACTATTGCGAATTTGTACATGGCATTAGTATCTCTAGGTAAAGAAAGAGTGCTTAAGCAAAGCACAAATTTGAAAATTAGAAACATGAGTACCATTTCACTGCAATGTGTGTAAGGATTTTATGCATTTCTTACTTTGTGTATGCAGCTATAACGTGACCGTTCATTATGTTAAGTGCTACTTAGTTGAATAGGACAGAATCACAGGCTATATTTTTCAAATGAGTCCACATAGACTTAGAAGCCTGACCAAAAATATAGTTATTTGTGCATCCACCTGATCCCCTCTTGATCTGGTAACTTTTTTCCAACACCTTTAACTTTTCCTTCTCTATTTCTAAATCCCTATTTTGGCCCTGGTTCCTCCTTGGACATTGTACACTTCAACTCGGGCAAGTTGCCTAAGTTGAGGATGGCTACTATAGAGAGTTAATAAGTGAAGAATAGGTTGAAGAAAACTCCTAGTGATAGACCTTTACATTTGCCCTAGTCCCTTGTGGATATTCTACACCTCAAATTATAGCAATAGCATAAATTGAGGGTGGATAGTGTGAAGGGTTTAATGAATAAGTGAATCAAGTGGTCGAAGTTGTACAGTAAAATATGTATAAAAGTTGTATAAAAGAGAAGAAAAAGAAATTTGGGACATTAAGAGGGAAGCATAAAGTGAAAAATTTAGCTTATAAGTAGAAACGATGGTAAAAAGGTCTGAGTCACTGTTCCAAAAAGATATCTTACCTTCACCCAAGCCTTTGTTACAAGCCTAATTATGACCTACGGTGATCCTTGCCAATTATTGCGCCCAAGCACACACGTAAGTGTATGTGGTCACCCACATAGTAAAGTGAACTTTAAAAGCCACGTATCAATCCGTCAAGGACTTATGCTAAACAACTATCCAATTCTTGTCTCACTATGAAAATTAAACAAGTGCAAAAGTGACCAATAATGTTTGGGAGGTAAAAACTAAAAATAAACGTTAACAATGTGGTAATGTAAAGTTCTTGAATAATAGTGGGGGTAACCTAGGGCTAAGGCACTACAAAAAATCCTACATAGCTATATAATTTCATTGGTTTAGTTAATTATCTTGGTTATTGATTCACGAGGTTGATAACATGAATATAGTCTTTTGAGCCTTTAATCAACTATGTAACTTAGCCTCACAAGTACATTGTTTAGAAGGGATGCAAGAACTAAGATAAACGTGTTTGTATTTCATCTCGTATATGAATCAAATAGGGAAAATTAGGTATATTCCTATCCTAAACGTAAATCATAACTTCATTCCCTCTAATGATTAAGATCCCATCCTATATATCCCACATTCTATTATATTGTTCCTCCTTCCGGGATCCCGATAGAAATATGTGTTTATCCTAAGGGTCATGAATCCATAGAATAGTTAAAGAAAGGATATATGTGATTTTGGGTGTATTTATGCATTCTAGTGTCATTATTCTAACCTTTTTAGCCTTGTTTTGAGGATGATTCATGAGCTATATGGTTTGATAATCAACTAGAAGTGTATCAAAGTGTTAAAGCATGTGTTTATGATGTTAAGAGTGAGTTTCAAACAATTTTGTATCTAAAAGATTCATTTAGAGTTCAACCCGGAAAACTAGTATTACTAGCTTGAGCTAGGTGCTTGTCTAGTTGATTCCGCTGGATTTTATTGTGTTTAAAGTGTTACAAATGATTTTTATGTGTATTTATATGAGAAAAAACTTTTTTATAATGCTCAATGGTCAATTGTATCAAGAAAAGGGTCAAAATAATGAGTTAAAGATCAAAGTGAAATTAGACTATTCTTAGCTCGTGTTTCCAGTTCGTCGTGTTGGATGTTATGTTCTTTTGAGCTTTAAATTGTTGTGTTTAATGATATAGAATTCTTTTTTAATGTATTATTGTGATATATTAAGGATATACAAGCTTCAAATCAAGTGGGAACAACTCAAAAACGCTCGAAATGGCTCAACAAAGGAACAATACGCAGATTGACGTACTTTTGGACCCATGGAATTTCTTAGGCACGTATGGACTTTATGAGTGTACAATATACTCTTTTAAAACACCAATGGATTCATAGGAGGCCCAAAATATCAAAAAACCGGCGCGTGGTTGTCCTAAAGTCGATTATCCCGCGAAGCAGGCTCATTTCGGTGCTCCCTTGCCTTAGAAAAAAAATTCAAGACAACTTCCAAAGAGTGCATACGATTAGCATGCATCGCATGCTCTATTACAGAGGGATATAGGGTTCAAATCATGCTCCATTCCATATCGATAGAGGGTGTGATGCACGCTCCACTCTACACCTGGGCATTTTAAGCTAATTTGACTCCTACACGGACTTGGCTTACCCTTATGCAATATATACATGTTGTATCACGTTTTTACACATATTTTGACATATTTTGGATATCAACGAGCTTCTAAAACTTCATAATTAGGTTTTTATTAATTTCATTTAGTTCGTACATATTTTTAGTCATTAATTACAACCTTGTAATTACGATTATGACTATTTGTGGCTAAAAGCACTCTTTCCAGGGTTGAAGACAAGAAGATGATTATTATTGCTATGGATTAAGTTTTTTTGGTGTGCTTATCAATATTGGTTGTTTGTTTATTCTTATTTTAACTATTTTAAGGATTCGCGACCCTTAGAGTACATCCATTGTCAACCTTGTGAACTCGGGAGAGGGAATAGGGCGATAGAACATGGGAATAAGCAGAGTATGGTTCTTGATTCTTTATAAAATAAGAAACTTAAATTAGTATCTAGTACAGGATGTATGTAGATACCTTACTTGATTCATATGTAGGATGATATTTGTAAGAACTTAAGTGAATTATTACATCTCTGCTCAACAATGTAGGTGTAAGGTTAATCTTAGGTAAAATATTAGAGGTTGGGAAACCATAATCGCACAATTAACCCTTCGAATCAACAACCAAGATAAGCAAGTTAACGAATGAAATCCAATAGCATAATATGATTGTTATGAGTGCTTCAACCCTGGGTTTTCTCCTACTGATTGTCTTAAGATCTTTACTTTACGCTTTGTTTACTTTCCTTGCAATTATAACATCCAAACTCTCTTTGGTTACTTTCGCATCAATTGAATCTAAACTGTGAATTAAAATCAAATCATTGCTAAATCTAGTCTTTGTGGGATCAATAACTCGGCTTTCTTGAAGGCCACTATATTACTTGGTAGACCACGTACACTTGTGTGCGTGCTTGGGCGCTGTCAAATTTTTGGCTTCGTTGCCGGGGACTTGTATTTTGGCAATTTTTTATTTTAGTTTTATTTTTAGATTTATTGGGTATTTTTATGCTTGGTCTTATTTTCGTGTTTGCAGGAGACTGGTTTCTAAGTTTATAAGCTGGCAAGGGATTGAGAGTTGGTAGAACCAAGCCCAGAACCCGAGCAGCTTTACCATCAATATAGGAGAGAAGAAATCCTTCTCCCCAGAATTCCACAAATCCAAGAAGACCAAGAGAATACCGCTCCTATGGTTGAACAACAAGTAGCTGGTAGGAAGGCTTGGGAAGTGGCAGTCCCACTTCCAACTAACTTGACTTCCCCAATTCAAAGACCGGTAACTGGGGGAAATTTTGAGTTGAAACACAATATGGTGCCTCTTCTTATTAGCAGTGGACAGTTTGCAAGTCTTTTACATGAGGATCCACAAGTCCACTTGCAGACTTTCATTGGCCTTACTGATACATTCACTCCTAATGGGTGACTCCAGATTAAGTAGGGCTGACACTATTTCCCCGTTCACTTTTGGGGGAATCTAAAAGGTGATTGAATGTGGAGCCGGCCAATTCAATTACTTCATGGGACAACTTAGACAAAAAGTTCCACATCAGATTTTTTCATCAGGCAAGACTGTGAAACTTCGTAGTGAGATAGTGAGCTTCAAATAGATGCCCAGTGAAAACCTCTATCATGTTTGGGAATGCTTCAAGGTTCTTCTTTGGGAGTGTCCACGCCATCAACAGTCCAATGAGGTACTTACTCATACTTTTGTAGAAGCTCTTGATCATAATACAAAGATTTTTCTAGATTCAGCCGCAGGGGGTTAAGCGCTGAAATTGACTTATGATGAGCTGTACACATTGTTGAACTACATGGCACAAGGAAATCCAGAGTGGAATTCAGATTCTATAAGTGCCGCAAAAATAATTACGGGAGTATTAGAGGTGGACCAATTCACAGCCTTATCAGCACAGGTATCTGCCTTACAAAATTTGATCAACACTCATTTCAGCAGCATGAAGTTGGGAGCAGCACAACCTGTAGGCACAGTCAATGTTATCCAATAAGCTGCAGGTTGTTATAAGGTATGCAGAAATAGTGGTCATGCAGCGGCCATATGTGCTTCAAATCCAGAATCTGTAATGTATGTAGGTAATGCTCAAAGGTCGAATTATGGCAATGCCTACAACATGAAATGGCAAACTCAACCACCAAATCATCCATGGAATGCCCCACAACTGAAGACCCAATCAAATCAGTCAATGAGCAACATGGAAGAGATTTTGAAACAACTCTTAGTTAGTCAAGAACAATTGGTTGCGGATATGAAAAGTCAAAAGGTAGATTTACAAAATCAACAAGCGGTCATAAGAAGTTTAGAGTTGCAAGTGGGCCAATTATCACAGGTACTGAATACAAGACCATAAGGTGGGTTGCCAGCAGATGTAGAAAATCCAAAGCAAGTTATGGCAATCACCTTAAAAAGTGGTAAAGAGCTTCAAGGAGAACCTCCCAAGGCAACAAAGCAGGTTGATGTTGATATGGTGACCAAACAGGTTCCCGAAGAAGTTGTCAAAAATTCAAGGAAGTCAGAGTACTTGAGATCAAAAGTTGTTGAACCGGAAGTGAAGAAGGCACTTCCATTGCCCTTCCCTCAAAGGCACATAAAAGTGAATGAGTATGCTTTGTTCAAAAAGTTTATTGATATATTCAAAGAGCTTCATATTAACTTACCTTTGCTAGATATTTTGCAGAGTATGCCTAAGTATGCAAAGTACTTAAGGGATGTGGTGGTGAAAAAGGTGAAATTGCAAGATATGGGAGCAATAACACTCACTGAAGAGTGTAGTGTGGTAATGACACAAAAAAATCCCCAAGAAATTGAAAGATCAGGGGAAGTTTGCCATCCCTATTCAAATTGAGGGTAAAGAGGTTCATGCACTGAGTGACTTGGAGGCAAGCATAAATTTGATGCCCATATTATTGTTTAAAACATTGGTCTTGGAGGATCCTAAATCGACACTCGTGGTTATGCAACTCGCAGACAGATCCATTATATATTCGAAAGGTGTAATAGAGGACGTCCTCATAAAGGTTGGTAAATTCATTATACCTGCTGACTTTTTTGTTCTTGATTTTGAGGCAGATGAGCATGTACCAATCATCTTGGGGCATCTATTCTTAGCAACTGGAGGAGCCTTAATTGATATGAGAAAAGGCACGCTAAAAAAATAAGGGTAAATTATGAAGAGGTGGTATTTGATGTTTACAAAGCACCCGTTGAAAATTCCCAATACAAAGATTTGTGTGTGATAAATGTTACTGAAGGGGAAAGTGTGGGGTGGTTAATCTACCAAAGACCTCTTCGAATTACCTGATTGAGCGGGCCAAGTCGAATCCACTATTTCCTAACATGATGAAGGTTGAATTTGAAAAAGATGTTGATTTTGAGAGTGCAAACTCAAGAGGTCTGAAGCGAATGAAAAACCGGCTCCCAAAAGGGAATAAAAGGTTTAAGAAATATGGTTGAGTTGGTATGGGTCGTGCCGCAACACTAAATTAGGCGTTGCTTGGGAGGCAACCCAAGTTAATTAGGTATGTTTTCTTTTCAGTATTTAGTTCTTATTTCATGTAGTTTCTATTTTGGTTGAGTCATAGGTTAATGGGAAGTCTGAGTACCATAAACTTGAGCTTGAAGCATGGAAAAGACTGAGTATGGGTCCCATGGATCTCCTTTATGTATAAAGATGCTACTAACTAGGCCTAGAGGCCTCAGGGAGCATTTCTATCTCTTACCTTTAAATTCACTTTGGGGACAAAGTATATTTTTAAGTGTGGGGTAGGAAAATTCCAAAATTTTGGCTCAATTAAAAAAATATAGGAATAAGTGAGATATTCTTGTTGGTGCTATTTTTGATTGCATGATCCAAGTGGGTTTGTTTGGTAAAAGCATGTTGATTGAATGAATTACTATTTTTGAGACTCTTAGGCTCATGTTTATGACTCTTGTACTTGTTGGCTTAATTTTGAATTCATGTTATTGTTTGGTTGGAAGTCTATGATGATCCTATTGAGTTGAGCAAGTGCCATGTGCATGTGAGAATTTTGTATATTCCTTGTTGCATGTGATGTCTAGAACTTGTACGGTGTGTGTGAAGCGAAATAAAGAATATGGGTTTAGGAGATGATTTAGGCATTTCTTTGATAGCCTTGTTTTATACCTTCTATTTGTCCTATCCTTTGTGCATAATCTTAGTTAAAACCCATTGAGATTTTAGCTTATTTTCTTTAGTAGCCTCATATGTAGCCTAATCCCCTTCTTTGATAGACTATAATTTGATCTAAAAAGGTCCTAAGTGCTTTAATGAAAAATTGAATTTGTGAGGAGTTTGAGAAATTGAAGAAGAAAAAAGTGAAATTGATGCCCCAAGGTAATAGTTATTGGTGTTTATAATTGATGTGTGATGGATGGATGTGATATAATTGATGTTAGAAATATTTCCATAATTGTGAAAAAAAAAAGAAAAATTGATTTTTGGTGGTAGTAAGCTATGCATCCACCATGTGTTTGTGAAAGTGCTTAAAAGAGATTGGGTAAAAACAAAAGGTATGGAGTAGACAAAAATTGGTGTAAATGGGTTGTTGGAGATTAATTCTAAATGTATAATGTAGTGTATTAAAGCACTTAGAGAGGTGAGTCACTATTTCCAAATAGTTCCTACCCATCCCTTAGCCTATATTACAACCCGAAAAAGACCTAAGTGATCCTAAGATTTACATTCGACTATTAATGGAGAATTACACTAAGGTCAAGCCTATAGGTCATTGTGTGTAACTTGTGAACCCCTTGTGAGAGTGAGTGTAACTTGATTCTTGCACCCATCATGTTATGAATTGCTTAATTGTGAGTGATTATGGGTAACTCTCTTGTTGTGAGGGGCACATGTTTGATGAATGTGGGTGACTTTTATGATTTCCTTGATTGAATGATAAGCATGAGTTTTCCAACTTGGTGAGTCAATTCATGAGGCTAGGATGTTTTGGAGTAGTGTTCATAAGTTTTTAATTGTGTTTGTAACATGCTTAGTATAGAAACTTACATTCCGTGTAGTCATTGTAGTACTAGCTTGAGTGTCTTGAAATTAGTATAAATGTAGAATATCCATCTCATGAGGTTTATAGTAAAGAGTTGTTCGAGGACGAACAAGGCTTTAAGTGTGGGGTGGTGATGTTGGGTGTATTTATGCATTCTAGTGTCACTATTCTAGCCTTTTTAGCCTTGTTTTGATGATGATTCGTGTGAAATATGGGTTGATAATAATATAAATGTGTATCAAAGTGTTAAAGCATGTGTTTATGATGTTAAGAGTGAGTTTCAAATAAATTTGTACCTAAAAGATTCGTTTAGAGTTCAACCCGAAAAACTAGTGTTACTAGCTTGAGCTAGGTGCTTGTCTAGTTGATTCCGGTGGATTCTATTGTGTTTAAAGTGTTACAAATATTTTTATGTATAGTTATATGTGAAACAACTTGTTTATAATTCTCAAGGGTCAATTGGAACAAGCCAAGGGTCAAAACAATGAGTTAAAGATCAAAGTGAAATTAGCCAATGCTTAGCTCATGTTTCTAGTTCGTTGTGTTGGATGTTGTGTTGTTTTGAGAATTAAAATGTTGTGTTTAATGCTATAGGATTCTTGTTTAATGGATTATGATGATAGATGAATGATATACAAGCTTCAAATCTAGTGGAAACAACTCAAAAAGGCTCAGAATGGCTCAACGAAGGCACAATACACAAATTGATGCACTTTTGGACCCATGGAATTTCTTGGGCGCGTGTGGACTGTGGGAGTGGCCAATAAACTAGTTCAAAATACCAATGGATTCATAATAGGCCCAAAATATCAACCAACCAGTGTGTGGTGGTCCTAAAGTCAATTAGCCCGTGAAGCGATCTCATTTCGGTGCTCTTTTGCCTTAGAAAATTTTTTTAGGACAACTTCCAGAGAGTGCATGCGATTAGCATGCGTCACATGCTCTATTCCAGGGGGATATAGGGTGCGAATCATGCTCCATTCCATAGGGATAGAGGGTGTGATGCACGCTCCACTCCACACCTGGGCGTTTCAAGCTAATTTGACTCCTACACGAACTTGGCTTGCCCTTATGCTATATATACATATTGTATCACGTTTTTACACATCTTTTGACATATTTTGGAGATCAAGGATCTTCTAAAACTTCATAATTAGGTTTTTATTACTTTCATTTAGTTCGTACATATTTTTTAGTCGTTAATTACAACCTTGTGATTACGATTATGACTATGCGTGGCTAAAAGCCCTCATTCTGGGGTTGAAGCCAAGAAGATGATTATTATTGCTATGGATTATGTTTGTATTCTTTGATTATAATTATTGGTTGTTTGTTTATTCTTATTTTAACTATTTTAAGGATTCGCGGACCTTAGAATACATCCATTGTCAACCTTGTGAACTCGGGAGAGGGAATAGGGCGATAGAACGTGGGAATAAGTAGAGTATGGTTCTTGATTCTTTAAAAAATAAGAAACTTGAATTAGTATCTTGGAAAGGGATGTACTTAGATACCTTACTTGATTTATATGTAGGATGATATTTTTAAGAATTAAGTGACTTACTACATCCCCGCTCAACGATGTAGGCGTAAGGTTCAACTTAGGTAATAGATTAGAGGTTGGGAAACCATAATCACGCAATTACCCCTACGAATCAACAACCAAGATAAGCAAGTTAACGAATGAAATCCAATAGCATAATATGATTTTTCAGATTGCTTCAACCTTGGGTTTTCTCCTACTGATTGTCTTAAGATCTTTACTTTACGCTTTGTTTACTTTCCTTGCAATTATAACATCCAAACTCTCTTTGGTTACTTTCTCATCAATTGAATCTAAACTGGGAACTAAAATCAAATCGTTTCCAAATCTAGTCTTTGTGGGATCGATAACTCGACTTTCTTGAAGGCCACTATATTACATGGTAGATCACGTACACTTGCGTGTGCGCTTGGGCGTTGTCAATATGAACAACCAATACTAATAATAAACATAAAACAACTTAATTACAAACTTAAGTACTCGTGTTCTTGGCCTCAACTCCAGTTGAGGGTGTTTAGCCACTCATGGAATTACAAAGAGTCAAAATCATAGAATTCATGTAATAATAAAAAATTAATCTAAAGAAAAGGATAAAAACCCTAATATAAGCCTCCTCAAGTGTATTCCAAGCTCCAATGGTCGTCCAAGGTATGTACAATTCAATAGGAATGTTCTATTTATACTTGGAAATAATTAGCCGAGCTTGACACACTAACGTACCATACCCTTATCGTAGAGGATAGGGAGCGTGGCACGCCTCTATCATGGTGACACACTGGAAATTGCATTTTGGTTTGTGACCAAGGGTGTGGCAGGCCCTTGACACGGAGGCTAGAGGATGTGGCACGCCCCTAAGCTCAGAAATTTGAGATTTTAACACTGTTTTCTCCATGCATTTGGCCTTTAGTTCCTTGCTTTGTGGTAGATTTTCCTCTTCAAAAATAGCTTTTATATCATTCCATTATCAAGACAATCTAGAATAATGCATAGCTCAAGCTAAGAATACTAGGTTCCCTGTTTAAACTCGAAGTGAAAGTTTTACTTCCAATCTTGTTTTGAACACACCTTAAACATTATAAACACGTAGCTTAACACTTAGATTCTCAATTATATGAATATTAACTCATTATACTATCATGGCCCAATTTATGAGTCATGTGGACCCTACTAAATCCCACCAGTAGGTAAGCCAAACCATAAACTGGAGCTAACGCAATAGGTTAATTGGGTGGGAAATGCCCAATCATAAGAGAAATTTCAAGAACACAATATATATAAATAAACGAAGTGTTCTAGATAGATAAAAACAGTCAATACAATATACCAATCTCATGGTCTAGTAGAGCTAATAGAAGAGCATCTAATAGTATTAATACAACTCAAAGTCTAGAATAGTCAATACATTTGTCTAGAAAGAAAAGACTAAAAATAAAGATAGAATAAAATGGGTGAATCAAACTCTAAGAGCTCACCATATTTTCGGAAATCAATCACTACATGACAACGATCGGGGACGACAGTTAGTACTCAAATCTACACCAAAGAGGTTCAGAAGTGCAGTAAAAGTACCAAAACAACGGGTACTCAATAGGCATCATTGACCAACTAAGCTAAATCATGATAAAAGTATGATAAAATGCAAGATAACATAAACTAAGTCAAGGTACAGAAACAAACCTGAATCATCTCCAATATCGTTGTACATAATAAGTAATTAAACCGGAATAATAATATAACATAAGACATCAACACATGTCAATATCTCTGTGCAAACATACATAAGTAATTCAGAATAATAATACATCATAAAGCATCATCAAAAGCAAACATAACAACAAAATTGGCTCCCATACACCAATTGGTGCAGAAAAGTAAAGAACTCATCACAGACTCCCAAAGGACTGGAGAGTACGCTCAAGAGTAGAATAAAGCAATCAACCAACATCATAGCTAACTTTCATCGTCATTTAACCATCATTTCAGAATTATCATCAACTGGTCATTTACCAATATTTCACAATTCACCAACATTAGACAATGTACTCATATTCCATAATATTATCATCATTTAACAATGTTAGCATTAATATGCACTACTCGCCATTTACTAGTTAACCGTCTCTTATTAACTAATCCATTTGACTTTTAGTCCTCATATAATCTCTAATCATCATTCAACAACTATTTACCGCATATCCACTAACTATCATTGGTTAGATAATCATCAATCATCACTAGCATCATCTATTATCAATCATCATTTATTACCAATCATCATTACCAACAAAAATATGGAGTCCACTTAAATTTTTTCCACTTATATGGAGTTATATGGAGTCCACTTAAATTTTATTATGGAGTCCACTTAAAAAAAATTCAACAAATACTTTTTATAGTAATTTTATTATATCACTTCTAATTAGTTAACCATTGATGTTTTAAATTAATTTGACGACTTATACGGGGTTCACTTAAAAAAAATTCAAAAGTAAATTTTATAGTAATTTTATTATATCAACTATAAATAGTCATTATAAGTCATTTAAGTATTAGATTCAAACAAAAAATTAAATACATAGTTACGATGTAGATTTGAGTAATTAAAATATTAATTTTTATTAGGTACAATTAAATGAAGAATAAAATACATAAACAAGAAAATTAATTTTTAATTTTTTTAACAACCTTTTCATTTCGGTGATCGACATGCTTGTCGACCACTATTTGCTCCCTAATTTTACTATATCACCCTTAATTATTATATGTCATTTTTGTGTCTGCTTCAGCTACTTCAACCATAATATACCACATCACCTCTCATTATAAATCATTTAAGTATTAAAAAGTTAATTAATTGGATAAAAAGGTAAAATAGATATAAAATAATTAACTACTCTTTATGTTTTAAATTAACTTGACATCGTACATGAAGCTCACTTAAATTATTTTTACAAGTATTTTTTATAGCAACTTTGCTATATCACTTCTAATTAGTTATTATAAGTCATTTAAAACATGTCTGTTTCACTACTTCAATCGTGATATTTGCTTAACTCTCGAAATTATATCGGTCACTTAAAATAGAATAAAATAAAAAATATTATAAATTAAAATAATTAAAAACTTTAATTATTTATAATTATTTAATAATAATAATTTATTTCACTGCTTTTATAATAATTTTAAAAATTGAAGCTTAGCATGTTGGATCCGTGCTAGCACGGGCCTATCACCCCTAGTATATATATATACACTAAACTAGTTTCACGAGGTCCGTGCTAAGACCGAGTTTAAACTCAAAATATAAAAAATAATAATTTTAATTTAAAAATATAATTTGTATTATATATATTTTTTTACTTTATAATCAGTATAATCTAATGATATGTTAAACAAGCCATGTTGATAAGTTTTCATAATTATTAAAGTTGTTAATCACATAATTGCATAGTTTTAAATAAAATATTATTTGTGAGGAAGAAAGTATTACCAGAGAATGAGAATATATCAAAAAGTTACAAGTAACTCGATCTATATACGCTCGATGAAGATCACAAATAGAAAAAATACTGATACTTTTATAAATTTACTAGTATGTAATTTCTTAGTTATAGCTAAAAATAATTTTAATTTGATTTTTGTTCAGTTTAACTTCGCTCATAATTTTAGTGGCAATAGTTTTTGCAAAATAATTTTCTTCATCGATAGAATCATCTAAAATAAAATCAATGATTTCAAATTTATACTATAATAATTATAACCTTAATTTAGAGTCTTTATATGAATTAACTAAAAAATGATCTATAAGGATATTAAATGATAATTTAACTACATTAATAGTTTACTCAATTCGTTCCATTAACTTATCATGTTTATTTTTTCATGCCCCTTACAAGAGTACTCCATTCGTACAATTTTAATTATATATTTTGAGAACTGAATAATATTAAAAAGAACTATGTATGAGGTTGTAGTTGAAAATCATTGCAAATTTTTTTATTCTGGATTAAAGTTAGCTTGAATATTTTTTGAGTTAAAGTGATTGTTGATTTAAAATGAAGGGAGGTTTAACTAATTATCTAACAAGTGATGGAGGGAGGTTTAACAAGTGAATTGTTGAGTTAAAGTGATTGTTGATTTAAAATAATCATCTAACAAATGGCAAGAAAAAATCAATTATAAAAATCCAAGTGGAATAGTTTTAACAAAACGAATAAGGGTGAAAATAAAAATATGTAATAAAAAGACACTATTAATTATTGTGTAATAATTTTATTTCACAAAAAAAATAAAATACCAAAAAACTCATTGTGAGGACTAACCAAAATCAAGATCCTTTCTGATACATAAGTACAATGTTAATCGATTTCTATACCCTTAAATAACTAGAATATTTGCTTATTGAAGGAAGTTAAAAGATGGATATAATTGTAATATTTAAGCTTCAATATCTACAACTTTGAATTGAACTAGAAATTGTTATTTAAATAAAATTAAAGTTGTTGATAAACCCTACTTTGATTACACTTCTAATTAACTAAATTCACTCCTAATTAGTACGACCGAGTTTGTAAATTAAACTACCCTTCAAAGTGTCACGATCGAAAACTCAAACCAATCATCAAACTCAAACCCTTAACCGAATAATTAATCATTTAAAGTACTTTCAGACCAAAGAATAGTGAAATATCCAATAAAAACAATAATATGCAGAAAAAAACTACCTATTTCATCATTTCAAGGACCCGAAAGTCACCGTACAAGAACATTTTAAACTAAATCAAAGTTTGAAGTGAGTATCTCAAAAACAAATAACAAAGGAATGTCATTGTTTGAAGGAGTGAACATGATCAATGAAAAGATGCAATGGCTTCCTGAAGATAGGTGCTCACTCTTGAATCGAAAAGCTATTAGACACAAACTAAATTTGAGGTATTGTCTCAATCACTGGAATAGTTTCTGCACTCAACAAAAAAGAGCACTTGTAGTATCAGTACAAACTTTATGTATTGGTAAGTATCATCAACTGACTTAACTTAAAATACACACATTAATAAGTCAAATAAGAGCAACTAGCAATCAGGACATAACAAGTAATTGCACCAAGTCACCACTATTTACAGAAGAACATCTTACGAAACTAAATAACACAACAATACCAATCTTCAACCTATCAACAGATTTGTACTACCATCTCAAACATAAGTTCAACCATAACAAAGGAGGAGCCTATGACCCTCTACCATTCAGAAGTGTAACACATCAAGTCATGTTCACCTAACCATCTCTCAAGTAGTCTCATGCTATGATACGGGTACGGCCACGGAGGTGGGTGAGTGCGAGAGTGAATGAACCCGAGACTTGGAGTGTACACGTGAAGTGCAAAGAAAGGGCTAACTAGGCTCCGAAATCAGTCCATACAATGCACTCCAAGGGAGCCCACTGGAAAACTTTTACTAAGGGGTCATTTTGGACATTTCACACTATTCTTGTAATACACTATAAATACAACCTTCTAGGGATTCATTCATTAGATTTTGATGATGATGAATGTTGTATAACATTGAAAGACAAGTCCTCTCTCCTTGAGGCACAAATCTAAAATTGTAACTAGGGAAATCAACTTGAGTGTAAAATCACTCGTGTTGGATTCAAGCTTGGAAACGTTGGTCCTTGGGAGATCGAGATCCCTCTTGTGCCTACGTAGGATATAGGTTAGTGTTGTGTATATTATTAAAGGTTCAAGGGTGTAACAATTCTTGGGTTGTTAATATTATTCCCTCATTTGGTCTATCTATCTATCTTTATCTTATTGCACTTTGTAGATTCATAGTGGACTGTTTTGTGTCCTTCTTGAATCCGAAACTTGTTCTCATTGTGTTCATCTTGTTATCATTGTGTTGCTTCTGTGATTGGTGTCAAATGCACCGTTGTTATCTCGTATTGTTGTTGTTGTAGTGAATCCAAGAGTGGTCTCCATCTTAGTCCTCAAATCCTTAAGATTAGTGGACTGTTTTGGAGTTGTTTTGTGTTTCCGTTGTTTTTCCCGTTTCATTTTGTATCAGAGCATGGCTTGATCTTGTTCCTACAAGATCAAATCTTGGGCTAGCTCACTTGAAAAATCAAAAAAAAAAATTGAAATCTGAAAAATCCAGAAAAAGAACAATCTGTCCATTTTGTGTTCTTGGCCAAAAATTGTGTTCTCGTTGTGTCTTGGCCAAGATTTTTACTTTTCTTGAGTGTTTATAGTGTTAGTTTTGTTTTCCACTAGCACTTTGAGTCTAAATTTAAGTTTGAGCTTGTATTTGTTGAAGTTGCAATCGTGAACTTGGACTTGACCGATTTGTTGTTGAACATTGTTCTGGTGGACTGTTTTGGCCTAGTGGCCTTCATCTTGATGTTTTTATAAGCTTGGCCACGTGATATTTTTGTTCATTGGTGGCCTAAGAACCATTTTTTTGAAGTTGTAGTTGCCTTGGCCAAGTGTTGAAGATATTGTATTATAAAAATTGGAAGTTAGCCGTGTGAAATTGTTGGTGTTCTTGGAGATTGTTGTTGGTTATTCTTGGTGATTGTTGATTTTGTTCTTAAAGTTCTTCACAACTTTCATATATTGTTAAAATAAAGTGAACCTTAGATCTATAAAGGTGAAGGGAAAAAGGTGAAGCTTTGTTAGTTTTGAAAGACTTACCATCACTCATCAACAAGTCAATCACATCTCAACCATTTTCCTATAAAACAAGGATCCATGTTTTAAGGAGGAGTACAAGTCTAATCCAAGACTTTGAGTTTAGAAATTTTAATTGAAAAAGAAGCTCTAAAGACTACTTTATGTTTCCCTCCATTGAACAAGTTCCACCAAAGTCCAAATTGAAAAATTGACCAAGACTTGAAATTGGACAACAAAAGTTGTGTGCAACCGATACCAATATGTGGCTTCCACATCATCATGTTTTACTGTTCACGCAACATATTTAAGCTCAAATTTTAGATTTCTTAGTTTCCATTTGCTGTTTCTTAGTTTCAATTTTGTTGGTTCCAATACTAATTGGCAAACTACTACTTATCTACTAGATTGTTAGTTAGATTTTGTGTTCGTTCATTCGTGTTACGCATTTGTTGTATGCTTTTCTCTTTTGTGAAATCGTTGTATCTTGTTGGTTCAAGTCCGTAACAAATTTTGCTTGAGTCAACTCAAACGAAAATCTATTCCGGGCAAGAGTAGACTCAACCCTCAATCACTCGCGAAGTACAAGCCGAATTTCAATACTTGTGAAACCAAGTGTGAGACGATCAAGTGTGCGAGAGTGTGGTGAGGTTGTTTCGAACTAACTTGTGTTTTGTTTTGTAAGTGTTCTTTTCTTTCTTTTTTTTAGGTACAATTACAAGGAAATCCGCGGCTTCCACCTTTCAACCCATGGACAACAATGCCACCAATGTTATTTTAGCCAACCTTGACACTATGTCCCGAGACCTAGTTATGGAAAATGAAAGGTTGGATCGTATGATAGGTCAAAAGGAGCAAGTGGGCTTCCCGGACATACGTCAAGAGGAAGGTCGTAGCTCATGTGAGCTACGAGGTAAAAACACTATTCCCTACACTCCTATGAACTTAGAATGTTGTGTTGTGGCTAGTAGTGGCCAATTGGATGTAGTTATGAATTTACCTAGAGTAGAGGTATTTGAGTCTCCCTATGGTGATACTCTTGGTGATGTTAGGTTACATGAGGACCAAACTCTTGTTGTAAGTACGCAAGCACTAGTTGATCCTTTAGATGACGAAATTGATTCTTCTTGTAAGAATGATTTATGTCCATCTAGTGCTAGCCCTTATAACTTGAACAAGGTTCTATTACCAATTGACAAGAGTACTCACATACTAGTTGACCCTTGTACGAACCAAGGTGAGTCTACGTTGGTATGTGAGTTGCCAACAACTAGTGAGGATGTGAATGAAGATCAACTTACTCATGAATGTATTCCACTACTTGAGCATATGTGTGGCGTTCTTAAAAAATCTCAAGTTAGTGATGGTGTTTATAGAGTTGATCTTGATGGTGCACGTGACTCTTTGAACATCTTGTGTGGTAAAAGCCTTGCTAGTAGTTTTGTTCATAGAGATCATATGTATGGAAATGTTGTAAATGATGGCATGTGTCTTTTTGAGGTAGGACTTCTAGGCCGTGTCTCTCTATTCTTGAATGTTAGTTTTCTCTTAAAGGAAAATGTCATATGTGGTTGTGGGAGTGACATTCTAGGGGAAGGAAGGGCTAACCTCGGCTTAGACCCTTGGATACTTCTCCCATTTGACCCCAGCACCCTCCGGGAATGTGGGAATTTCTACACTTCCTACTTGATGCTTGGTCAAGACGACAAGCAATGTTTGATTGTGGGTGCTAATAAAGGAAGTCAAGGTTCTTCCTTGTCTCTTTTTGTTGATGATTACCTCTTCCTTTGTGCCATTTATACTAAGGTTTTCATGTTCAACACAAAGGACCCGTGGGTATACTCCAAGTTTGTCCCACCTTGGCATGGCATGTGATGTGT
This sequence comes from Capsicum pubescens, assembly GCA_030864215.1. Lineage (NCBI taxonomy): Eukaryota > Viridiplantae > Streptophyta > Magnoliopsida > Solanales > Solanaceae > Capsicum > Capsicum pubescens. The sequence goes on along the minus strand of CM061548.1, from coordinate 232,108,122 downwards.
TATTTTTGCTAACCCTAACCCCTCATGTCATTAGGATGTGTGCTTGTTTGTCTTCTCTTGATTTTTCAAGGTACGGATTCGAGGTCGAATCCTTTTCAAGAAGGGAAGGATGATACGGGTACGACCATGGAGGTGGGTGAGTGCGAGAGTGAATGAACCCGAGACTTGGAGTGTACACGTGAAGTACAAAGGAAGGCCTAACTAGGCTCCAAAATCAGTCCATACAATGCACTCCAAGGGAGCCCACTGGAAGACTTTGACTAAGGGGTCATTTTGGATATTTCACACTATTCTTGTAATACACTATAAATACAACCTTCTAGGGATTCATTCATTAGATTTTGATGATGATGAATGTTGTATAATATTGAAAGACAAGTCCTCTTTCCTTGAGGCACAAATCTAAAATTGTAACTAGGGAAATCAACTTGAGTGTGAAATCACTCGTGTTGGATTCAAGCTTGGAAACGTTGGTCCTTGGGAGATCGAGATCCCTCTTGTGCCTACGTAGGAGATAGGTTAGTGTTGTGTGTAGTATTAAAGGTCCAAGGGTGTAACAATTCTTGGGTTGTTAATATTATTTCCTCATTTGGTCTATCTATCTATCTTTATCTTATTGCACTTTGTAGATTCATAGTGGACTGTTTTGTGTCCTTCTTGAATCTGAAATTTGTTCTCATTGTGTTCATCTTGTTATCATTGTGTTGATGTTGTGTTTGGTGTCAAATGCACCGTTGTTATCTCGTATTGTTGTTGTTGTAGTGAATCCAAGAGTGGTCTCCATCTTAGTCCTCAAATCCTTAAGATTAGTGGATTATTTTGGAGTTGTTTTGTGTTTCCGTTGTTTTTCCCGTATCATTTTGTATCAGAGCATGTCTTGATCTTGTTCCTACAAGATCAAATCTTGGGCTAGCTCACTTGAAAAATCAAAAAAAAAATGAAATCTGGAAATTCCAGAAAAAGAACAATCTGTCCATTTTGTGTTCTTGGCCCATAATCATAGTCTAAATCATCATTCTTGGGGTTTTCACCCTATAATCCACTCTAGTTTCCCATAATTTATGATTAACAGAATGAGTTCCATTCTAGCAAGTTTATTATAGCAACTTAGAGCCACTAACAAGTGATTTAAAGGCACCCATAAGTAATTTACATCAGTTCATTCAACTAGGGTTAAACCCATAAATTCCATCATGAACAAGTTTTAACTATTCTAAGAATTAAAGGAAGTAATCATAGGTTAGAATGACATAAAAAAACTTACCTTATCAGTAAGAAATACCTAAGAATGCAGAAAATTGTCTCTTTCTTAGCCTTAGTTCAAACTTGAATGTTTGGAAAAAATAACTCCAAGTCTCCGATTTTTTGGGTATAAATTGCCCCGACATTGCTACAACAGTCACTTTGTCCCGACATGAAACAAGTATGACCTCGTAGATGGACATATTTTGAGCATGTCAAAGACCACCGAGAGGAGTCCCGACTGTAAGTGTAAATGAAGCCCAAAAACCGCCCCTATGTATGCACTTCATGGGCGGCTCTTTGGAGCATTTTAATTAAAGGGGAACTTTTGTCTTTTAATCTTATTTTGTGATGTAATATAAATAGAACACCTTAGGGTTTTCTTTTACTTAGTTGAATATATTTGAGACTTGTAACATTGTAACACCTTAGTCTTCTCTTAGAAGCTCCAAACCGAAATAAGGGCTTGGCAAGTGAAGATTCACTTCTGTTTGCATATCGACTTGAAACGTTGGTGTTTAGAGGAGGTAAAGGCCCTCTTGTGTCAACGTAGAGTTAGGTTTGTGTCGTGGGTAGTGTTAAGGGTCCAAGAGTGTAACAATTCTTGGATTCTTAAGATTGTCCCTTCATTTGATCTAACTATTTATCTTGTATATTGTTGTATCTGTTGGTTCCTTGTGGTTGTTAATGTACCCGTAACTTTCTGGTTGTTGTAATCTTGTTTTTTATGTGTTGATATAGTGAAGCAGTGTGGGGCTCTTTCAGTTCACTATAGACGTTGTAATCTTTTGTTCTCTATCTATCTTGTTAAAGATTGTGGTTGTTGTCTTGAAAGTATAGAGAAGCCGAGTAGGGCCTTTGATTCTCTAGTGTTATTGTCTTGTAGATCTCTTGATTTACTTGTTGTGTGTTTCATCTTGTATCATTTGGTATCAAAGATCAAGGCTTGATTTTGTGAACAAAATCAATCTTGGGAAGAGACCACCAACTTGTGTTGAAGACCTTGGCCGAGAGTTTGTTGATTTTGTGAAATTGTCTTGGCCGAGATTTGTACTAGATCTAGTAGATTTTTGTTTGTCTAGTGTGTTTCTTGTGTTGGTTTCTTTCTCACCAACACAAAAGGTGTCTAGATCTAAAGTTGAGCTTATAATATTGACATTATTGTTGTGGTGACTTGAAGTTAGCCGTGTGTTGAGCCTTGTCATTGAAGATTGGTGGACATTGTTGATGTGTTGTTGATGTGTTCTTGGAGGGTTGTTGTTGTGTTCATATTGTTATTTATCTCTTCTCATACTTAAACCAACAAAGAGGTGCAAATAGATTCAAAGGAGTAAAGATAAAAGTTGTAAAGTGTGTTTGTGAGAAGACTTGAACCATCACTTCCTAGACTTGACATCAACTTTTCCAACTACTATCCTTAAATCAAGGAGCCTTGTTTGGTGGAATTAGTACAAGTAAAGGTCATCTTTTGAGATTAAACTTACAAAGGACTCAAAGACTTGTATTTTTTCCTCCAAAACCAATTGTCCTCCAATTCTAAATTGTGTGAAAGTTGAAGATTCAACATTTGTGACTAAATTGTTTAGGCCCGAGACAAATTGTTTGCTGCCATATCACCACTTGCTACTGTTCACGTCAATATTGAGCTCAAATTTGGATTTTCTAGTTTCTAATTGTTGATTCTTGGTTTCATTAGTTGATCCTAGAACTAATTAACAAACTAGTAAATTCCTACTAAATTGTCAATTAGTCCTTTGAATCCATTATTCGTGTCTACGTTTCTTTTGTGCTTTTGTCATTTTTATAATCGTATTGCTTCTTGGTTCAAGTTCGAACATTACTTACTTGAGTCGTCCAACAAAGAATCCATTCCGACTAAGGAGTAGGATTACTCTTTAACTCACCACAACTACAAGCCGACTTGCAAACATTTGTGACATCAAGTGTGAGGCCACAACGTGAGTGAGAGAACAGTGAGGTTGTTTGAACTAAAGTGTGTTTTGTTTTGTAGGTTTTGTGTTGTATTGTTGCGTTACATAGTGGACTGATTTGATGGCTTGTTGGACCGTAACTTGAAGGATTAATTTCGATACCATCACAATGGAACCCGAAGCTTCAAATAACAATGGACAATAATGCCATCAATCTCATTGTGGCTCGCCTTGAATCTCTGTCTCGAGATATGGCTAGGTTGAATGTGGGTCTTGAGAAACTAGATACGGATGTGGCATCAATGAGTGGGAGATTAGAACGTGTGGAAAGTCAAAGGAGTCAACCATCCACCCCTTAAAACATTTCCCCGACCACTACTCCCGAGGCCTTGCACTAATGTTCCATCCATCGAGACAACCATCCAATGTCACAAACCGAACTCCACTATACTCCCTCACCCGAGACCATGAGAGGCCAACCCACCCACCACTTCACCAAGACCAACAAGAAGGACTTGGAACCCAAATGCCACCCCACAACCCGAGCCCTCCAAACCAAACTCCACTTGACCAAAGACCTCATTATCCACCAAATCCAAACCCGCATGATACAAGAATAATCACGGAGATGAACTTATGAGAGTGCGCGTCGAACCCGAGACTCGAAGCGTGCAAGTGAAGTGCAAAGGAACACCATATCACACACTAAGAACGGGTCATACACTACACTCCATAGGCATCTTTTGTCTTCCCTTCATTAAGGGCTTTTGGGACATTTCACTTATGTTTGTAATAAGTCTATATAAATAGACTAGTTTTAGGTCTTTAGTTCTTTAGTTGTTAAATGATATTGAAAGACTATTCTCTAGAGAGAGAGTGAGTTGTAACCGAAACTAGGGAAAGAACAAGTGTGGTACTCACTTGTGTTGCAAAATTGGCTAGAAACGTTGGTGCTTGAGTGGTGGATTCCCTCTTGTGTCTTCGTAGGAGTGTGGTGTTACTATTGTAAGTCTTAGGGGTCCTTGGATTTGAGATATCCTTGGGTTCTTTGGTCTTGTAATAGTGTATGTCTTACTACCTATCTTTACTTCCATGTACTAGTTTGTTCTTGTTTTAGTGAAAACCGTTGGTTCTTGTTATCTTGTGTTGTTATTCTTTTTGTTATCTTGTGTTGTCCTTGAGTTTGTGGGCTGTTCTTGTATCATTTGGTATCAAAGCAAGGTTTGATTTTGTTCCAACAAAATCAATCTTGGGATTGTTATCTTGAAAATAAAAAAAAGTGAAAAAAAAAGAAAAAAGAAAAAAGTTACTGTTCACGTTTTTTGGGTCTTTCTAAAAACTTGATTTTTGTGTGTTTTGTGTGTTTCTAGTGTTAGATCTTTGTTCTCTAACACTATCAGAGTATAGAAATTGAAAATCCCAACAAAAAAGAAGTGTCAAAATCAAAAATCCCAAAAAAATACTAAACCCATTTTTGACCCAAGGTCAAATTTTGAGTTTTTGATTTTGTATTTTTCTTGTATTTTTAGTGTTAGATTTGTGTTCTCTAACACTATAGGAGTATTGGGTTCGAATTTGAGCTAAATTGGAGGTTATTTGAGCCATCCACCATTGTTGAGCTTGAGTTTGAAGAAACTTGAAGGGTTATTTTCGGTACAATCCCCATGGAACCTGAGGCTTCAAATGCACAAACAGTGGACAATAATGCCATCAATCTCATTTTGGCTTGTCTTGATGTTATGTCCCGAGACCTTGCTAGGGCGAATGCGGGTCTTGAAAAAATTGGCTCATATGTGGTAACTATGAGTGAGAGGTTGGATCGAATGGAGAGTCGAAGGAACTCTCGTGCTTTGACACCCGACACTTTACTTCCAATGACCAATCCTCCAAGACCATCACCTAATTCCGCAAGCCAAGCTCCAAATAGGCCTCAAAACCAAGACATAACTAGGCCCATTTCCCCACAATTCGATCAAGTCCAACAAGGACTTGGACGCCAAATGCCTACACTAAAATCGAACCCTCCCATCCAAGATCCACTTAACCAAAGGTGTCAACTTTCACCAATTCAAATTCCTTCCGTCCAAGCTCCACAACCGAAGATCCGCTTCACTAAACCAACCCTCTTGACCGAAGCCCCATTTTACCAAAACCAATATGTCCATGTAGAGGAGAATGGTAGAAAGGAACACGAAGGATATGGGGTCTACAACAATGCTTGTATGATGGTAGGAGACTTAAATCAGATGAGATTGAAGGTAAAGCTCAAGATGGAGAGGAAGCCAAGATTCAAAATGAAGATGTCGGCCGAGATTTGTTGTTATTGAGCTTGCGGGTTCTCCATGTTTTGCGGACTGTTTTGAGTGGCTTCCTTTAAGTGGCCAATTGAACGAGGTAAAGCCATGAATTTGTGGGCAAATTCCTCTCAAGATAGAGAGGATGATACAAGAATAATCACGGAGATGAACTTATGAGAGTGCGCGTCGAACCCGAGACTCGAAGCGTGCAAGTGAAGTGCAAAGGAACACCATATCACACACTAAGAACGGGTCATACACTACACTCCATAGGCACCTTTTGTCTTCCCTTCATTAAGGGCTTTTGGGACATTTCACTTATGTTTGTAATAAGTCTATAAATAGACTAGTTTTAGGTCTTTAGTTCTTTAGTTGTTAAATGATATTGAAAGACTATTCTCTAGAGAGAGAGAGTTGTAACCGAAACTAGGGCAAGAACAAGTGTGGTACTCACTTGTGTTGCCAAATTGGCTAGAAACGTTGGTGCTTGAGTGGTGGATTCCCTCTTGTGTCTTCGTAGGAGTGTGGTGTTACTATTGTAAGTCTTAGGGGTCCTTGGATTTGAGATATCCTTGGGTTCTTTGGTCTTGTAATAGTGTATGTCTCACTACCTATCTTTACTTTCATGTACTAATTTGTTCTTGTTTTAGTGAAAACTGTTGGTTCTTGTTATCTTGTGTTGTTATTCTTCTTGTTATCTTGTGTTGTCCTTGAGTTTGTGGGTTGTTCTTGTATAACCGCCACTACAAGCTCCACTTAACCCAAATAGACCTATCCAACATAAGGGGTATGGGCCGTTTGATGATAGTTACATGAGGGGGGAAGAGGTACGGGGTAGACATGTTGATCTAAGGGAAGTTCATGGACGGGAAGAAAGAGTTGGTCCTTGGAACCAACAAGGTAACCAAACCCGAGATGTAGGGCTCAATACCATCAAGATGGGGCTTCCAATCTTCAAGGGTGAGAGTGATCCCAAAGAATTTCTTACATGGGAATCTGCATGTGAGAGGGTCTTCCAAGTCAATGATCTTACCGAGGAAAAGAAGAGTTGCTATGTGATTGCTCACTTCGAGGGTTATATTATTACATGGTGGGAGTATGTTAAGCATTTTGGCAACATTTTGATTGAGGGGCAGCCCTCTCCTTGGTTTTGGTTAAGGTACCTCACGAGGCAAAGGTACCTACCCGAAAGGTATTATCAAGAGCTCCTTTACAAGTTGTATAACTTGAGGCAAGGAAACAAGAGTGTCGTGGCTTACTACGACGAGTTCCAACAACTCATCTTGAAACTTGATCATAGAGGAGAGCAAGTGAATCACGACATCATTCGATTCAAGGTGGGGTTGAATAGAGATATTGCATCACGGTTGACACTTCACAAGTTCGACACCCTCGATACCATCTTCCAAGCCGCCTTGGAGATTGAAAGGGAGTTATGGGAGACGCCGGGGCATAAGCTTAAGGGGAAATCTCGGGTTGGCACAATGACAAGAATGATTCGTTCAAGGTGGAACAACCCGAGGCCAAGGCTGCCCAAGCCGAGAACAAGACACCTCAAAGGCACCCTCCGAGAAATGAAGTTAAACCGCATTCCTTTCCTAATTCTAAGGGTTTTCAATGTTTTAAATGCCAAGGTTGGGAACACAAGGCTAGTGAGTGTCCCAATAGGAGGAATATGATCTTAAGGGAGGGGAAATTATATTTTCTTGGAGAGGAGGTTGGACTTGAACCGAAGGAGATTGATGATCAATCTCAAGGTGAAGAGGGGATGGAAACTGAGAAGCCAAAGGAAGGGGAGGAAGAGGATGATTGGTCGTGCGAAGGCGAGCTTGAAGTTCCATGTTTTGTAATGAGAAAGGCTATGAGTAGTAAGGTTTTGGGTGATCATAGTCAAAGGGAAAACCTTTTTAACACCAAATGCTTTATTAAGGGGGTTGCGTGTTCTATGCTTATTGATGGAGGTAGTTGTGCCAATATTTCTAGTAGTACCTTGGTTGATGTCTTGAGGCTGCCCACTATCCGTCATTCCAGCCCATAAAACCTTCAATGGTTAAATGAGTGCGGGGAGTTAAAGATAAACCGATAAGTGGTGATACAGTTCAAGGTAGGCAACTACTTTGACGAGGTGTTGTGTGATGTTATTCCTATGCAAGCGTGCCACCTATTGTTGGGAAGACCATGGCAATATGACAAAGCTACCGTGCATGATGGACGAGCCAATAGCTACACTCTGGAGCACCATGGCGGAAGGTATATACTCCACTCTCTCTCACCAATACAAGTGGTCGAAGTTAGTCACTAGTTAGAGAGTTGGAAGAAAAGAGAAAAAATGAGAGAAAGAAAAAGACCGAGAGTGGGAATAGAGGAGAAGTGGAGGGAATCAAGGAGCAAAGAGGCAAGGGGTCCTCACTTTTGTGACTTATCCTCGGGGAACCTTCACTTCTCACTAACGTAGGTACTAGCATTTTGCTTAGTACCCATTTTTTCTTGCATGCAGGTACATGATCATGTGCGTCCTAAGGGGAAAATCGGGCAGCATAATCACCAAAGCATACTTGATGTTCTCGAGGAGTCCATAACTAAGCCTCCAAGATTCGGGACAGAAAATGAGAAGGTGATCCTATGGAAGAGTCGTGGGGTTGATGAAGCCGTGAGTTTAAGGTCAAACTCCTTTCAAGGTGGAGAGGATGATACAAGTACAACCTCGTAGATGGACATATTTTGAGCATGTCAAATACCAGCGAGAGGAGTCTCGATCTTAAGTGTAAATGAAACCCAAAAACCGCCCTTATGTATGCACTCCATGGGCGGCTCTTTAGAGCATTTTAATTAAAGAGGCACTTTTGTATTTTAGTCTTATTTTGTGATGTAATATAAATAAAACACCTTAGGGTTTCCTTTCACTTAGTTGAATATTTTTTAGACTTGTAACATTGTAACACCTTAGTCTTCTCTCAGAAGCTCCAAACCGAAACTAGGGCTTGGCAAGTGAAGATTCACTTGTGTTTGCATATCGGCTTGAAACGTTGGTGTTTAAAGGAGGTAAAGGCCCTCTTGTGTCATGTAGAGTTAGGTTTGTGTCGTGGGTAGCGTTAAGGGTCCAAGAGTGTAACAATTCTTGGGTTCTTAAGATTGTCCCTTCATTTGATCTAACTATTTATCTTGTATCTTGTTGTATCCGTTGGTTCCTTGTGGTTGTTAATGTACCCGTAACTTTCTTGTTGTTGTAATCTTGTTGTTTATGTGTTGATATAGTGAAGCCATGTGGGGCTCTTTCGATTCACTATAGTCATTGTAATCTTATGTTCTCTATCTATCTTATTGAATATTGTGGTTGTTGTCTTGAAATAATAGAGAAGCCGAGTGGGGCCTTTGTTCTCTAGTGTTATTGTCTTGTAGATCTCTTGATTTCCTTGTTGTATGTTTGATCTTATATCACGACATTTTTGGGTATATACATGTCTATTGTGGTGGAACTACTAACGTGTGGACCTTCGTTGTAACAAACTAATGCTTGTTATAGCGAGTTCGCTATAGTGGAACCTCCGTTTGCATTGCGACAGATAGACAGTAAGTCAGGATGTTTCTCAGCCTAGCATATTTCACAACACACTTTTCAAATTTTGACATCATAGAATATCTTCTTTACGATAATCACTATAATCGAGTTCGTGAACTCGATTTTCATTTCAAAAATTTCAATGGATTACTAAACCTCTTGGCTATCATATTATCATCTTAAATCCATCAAATACTACTATAACATTCACCAAAATTCTCTAAACCACACAATACTAAAAATTCATTTGAAACCATCCTAGTCTGAGATTTCACAATTTTCATTCGAGGGGAAACTTATCTCGGACTTTCACAGTGGATTGTTTCATCATATACCAATTAAAGAATCGTTCGGCGTCAAATGACAACTAAAAAGGAAAGAGGAAAAATGAGCAAGAATTACCTAAATCAATGAACTGGGGATAACACTTGCACATGTCCACTTTAGTCTCCAAAATAGCCTGTTTGACATGATTCTTTCACTGAACTTTCACATACGGAATCACTTCAGTCCTCAACTTTTGGACCACTCTATCAAGAATGGCAATATGTTCCTCTTCATAAGAAATGTTCTCATCGTGCAAAATCGAATTTAAATGAATGATAAAATCACCACCCCCAAGATACTTCTTGAGCATCAAAACATGAAACACTGGATGAAGTTTCAACAAACTTGGAGGTAGAGCCAACCGATATGCCACTAGTCTTACACCCTTCAAGATCTTGAACGACCAAATATACCTTGGGCTAAGTTTATCCTTCTTCCAAGATTACATTACACCCTTTATAGGTGAAACTTTGAGCAACAATTGCTCATTTTCCATGAAATACATATCATGCACCTTCTTATTCACGTACTCCTATCAGCTTTGAGCTGTTACCAACTTCTCTTGTACGAATCTAACCTTCTTCATCGACAATAGGATATTTACATCTTCTTCCATAAAAAACATCAAAAAGAGTTGTCTATACTCGAATGATAGTTGTTGTTGTACACAAACTAGCATAATGGTAAAAATTGATCCCAATGACCATCAAAATTCATGGCACGTGCCATAAGAATGTCATCCAACACTTGAATCATCCACTCAGACTGCCCACTAGTCTAAGGATGAAAGACTATACTTAGATCCAATTTAGTGCCCAACTTTTTCTAAAAAAAAAAAATCAAAAATTAAATAGGTAGAATGCATACCTCTGTCTGAAATAATAGAAACGGGCACCCCATTACAATTGAACAATCTCTTTATCATAAATTTTGGCCAAATAAATTGCATTATAAACGACCTTCCTAGAATGAAGTGTGCAGACTTAGTCAACTGATCCACAATCACCCATATCGAATCATATTTTTCCAAAATCTTGGAATGGCCAACAACGAAATCCATGGCTATCTTTTTCACCTTCATTCCGGAATGAGTATTCTTTGAAGAGTACCAGCATGACTTTGACGTTCATACTTCACAAGTTGGCATTTCTAACACTTAGCCACAAAATCCACTACATCCCCTCTTCATACGGCGCAACCAATAGTGTTGCCTCAAGTCATGATACATCTTGATTGTACCGGAATGTATGGAATGCCTCAAACTATAAGCCTCTGCAAAAATAATTGGAATCAAATCATCTGCACGAGGCACATGCAATATTGGAGCGGGTTGGATGAAGTGGAGGCTCGTCTCGGGAATGTTGTGTGATAAGAAGGTTCCCTTTAAGCTTAAAGGCAAATTCTACAGAGTAGCAATCCATTCGGCTATGTTGTATGGAGCGGAGTGTTGGCCAGTCAAGAACTCCCACATTCAAAAATTAAAGGTAGCGGAACTGAGAATGTTGTGTTGGGTGTGTGGGCTTACTAGAGGGGATAGAGTTAGAAATGAGATTATCCAAGAGAAGGTGGGAGTGGCTTTGGTGGAGGAGAAGATGCGGGAAGGAAGGCTGAGATGGTTTGGGCATGTGATGAGGAGGAGCACGGATGCTCCAGTTCGTAGGTATGAGAGGCTAGCCTTGGACGGACTCAGGAGGAGTAGAGGTAGGCCGAAGAAATACTGGAGGGAGGTGATTAGATATGACATGGAGCACCTTCAGCTTACTGAGGACATGACCTTAGATAGAAAGGTGTGGAGGTCACGGATAAGGTAGAAGGCTAGTGTGGATGTGTGAGTTGTAGCTAGTAGTTAGGAGAGCTCTTGTGTAGCCGGATTAGTAATCCTAGGACTGTGTCCATAGGTAGGAGACTCTAGCCAGGAGAGTTTGGGTGGGGTGGGTGTCTTTGGGTGTATGAGTGTATGTTACTACTAGGTGGGTGTCCTATTTCTTATTTCTTACTTCCTATTCCGTATTTCGTATTGCTCGGATTTCTTCTTATTTCGTATTTCTCTGAGCTCTATTTGTATTATTTCTCGTTCATTATTTATGTTATGTCATCCATCATGCTTCATGTTTCATTACAACCTTATTTACTATTCTTTGTCCTGGGCCGAGGGTCTATCGGAAACAGCCTCTCTACTTCTTCAGAGGTAGCGGTATGAACTGCATACATTTTACCCTTCCAGACTCCACTTTGTGGGAATACACTAGGTTTGTTGGTGTTGTTTGTTTTATCCTTAATAAAATGATATATAACCACAAAAATAATCGTCAGTAAAATTTTATGCTTTGAACAAGAAATGTACCAATTATACATAAAAATTTGGGAAAATAATAATTACATTATAATTACTTAATTACTAACAATGAACAATATATTGAAATTCTATAACTTTTTATAATTAACTTTTAGGGGTCGTTTGGTTGGGAAAGAATTATCTCGAGATAATTAATTTCGTGATTAGTTACTCCTAAATTAGTTATATCATCATATATATGAAATAACTTATTCCATCACTAATTATTACCTCATACCAAATATAAAATAAAATAATCTTTTATTTTATTCTGAGATTATTTATCTTTTATATCTCACTCCAAACAACCCCTTAGTGAACAATGTAATGTGGTGAAATTACTTTTTTCCAAAAAAAAAAAAAAAAAAAAAAGAACATGCTCTTAGGGCAATGCAAAAAAAATTGGCCAAGGCCCAAATCCAAATACAAAAGCAATTTAGGGTGTTTTGTTCAAAGTCACAAGAAAGTGAGGCGGTGGCTATTTCTTTCCTATCCTGTCAATCTCCATCAGTTTTCAAGAGACCTCAATTTCGTTGTGTCGTAGAATCAGTTGATTTCTCTTCTATTCCTTCATTATTCAACTTGCTTCTCAGTTTCTTCTTTCCTCTATTATTTTTTCCCTATACATTTCTTGGTAATGGTATTTTGATAAATATTTTCTCCTATTTTGGATGATCTTTTTACATGCATATCACTATATTTTAATTCTCTTTTATTTGCATGTTTCAAATTGGTGAATAAACACTTTAGCGGTGTCATCGAATATAGTATTAAGTTTTTCATGTCTTTTCCTTTTTTGATTTCTTCTTTCTAGGTCTATTGTGGGAGACCCCAATTTTGATGTTCTTTATATCTATATATCTGATTTTGTATTTGATGATTATCAAGAGATAATCTTTGATTTGAAGATTGAGATATTGTATTCTCAGATTTGGTGCAGAAAACAGAAACATTTTCTGGGAAATGTTGATTTTGCCTATAAGTTAATTCAATTTAATCCGAGAAATAGTCGATGATTATCTGTGTATCACTACGGATACAAAGTTCTTTGAGTCTGAGGTTTACAGAAAGTAACCAAGAAGTACGAAGGAGGACGCGGTAATTTTTGACCGATGAATCCATACATTCAGCTACAAGAAGTCCCAAACTGAAATGACAAAAATACCCCTCCTGATGAAGCAACTCCTGATGAAGCAAACATGTTGAAGTATTTATCTATATAAAAAAAAATTCAAAGACAGGCACTATATACGTAATTTAATTTACGAGGACTACTACAAGGATAATAAAATTTACTTTTGTTTTAAAATACAAATTAAATAATTTTATTCAAAAAAAATGTACCAAATAAGTCTAATAGGTTTTAACTTGTGCGAGGATATTGGAACAATTCATTTGACTTGATAAAGAAGCAACATATTCAGCCTAAAAGGGGAAGGGCTTCATTACGGGATATCTTTTAATATATTGTGACATTTTAGGCAAGGGTTTCGTCGTTTGCAAGGTTGTGCTATAAGGGGTAGGTAGAAGAGCAACCCGGTGCATTTATAGCTTCCGTTTTATGCAGGGTGGAAGGGGTCCGGGAAAAGGGCCGAACCATAAATAAGGTTTATGAAGGTAATTTTGCTATTGCTGATATAATCAATTTTATGCTTAAAAAAAAAACTGCATTGTTACGCGACACTACTACAATTTAAAGTATAATTTTAATTGTAAATGGGACCCTTCACGTCTGCCTTTTGATTTGCATGTTGGAATCCTAGACAAGTCTTTATTTTTTCTCCGCACTCTTCCTCTGGGGATAAAATAGTCTCGTCTCTCACCAACATAAGCAAATTCTCTGTTGAGGATGTGTAGGAAGCTTTCTCAAATAATAACCCTTCTTCAACATCATACATTTGGTTCTAGCAACCTTTGCCAAAAAGCAAGTATTTTTTATGGCAATATTGCCACAAAAGACTACCTACCCTCACCAATCTGCATAGACTCAACATCACTACGACTTCAATTGTACCCTATGCACCCGCAGGAAACATAAAACTTTGGAGCATATCTTCCTTCAGTGTAAAAATGCATTACAAAGTTTGGCATACTCTAGGATTAATAATTTATAGAATGTATTGCATCCCAAGTTCACTCTCAACTTCACACAGTGTGGCTAGATAATCACCAGGATAGTGCCTGGAAACCTTCATTATGGCATTCCTGCCAAAGGTCTCCTTCCGTTCTACTAATGGAATATTTGGATCGCCCATAGTGGGAATTCCTCTGACAAACAAAAACTGCTGCTAAAAAACACACCCTCAACAAAGCTTTGGAATTTCTCCGCCTTCGTTCACACGACCTTGGAGAAAAGGTTTGTCTCCCCCCCCCCCCCGCCAATACCCCACCCCCCTTTCCCCAGCTCAGACCTGTTTTTAAACTTAACATAAATGGAGCAGTCATCTACTGAGGAGCATTGTCGAAGAGGAGGAACAGTGCAATATGCAACTAGAAGTTGAATTGTAGGATTTGCCTCTTGCTTACTAAAAGCTGCTATACATTCTATTCAACAAATGGCCCCATTATAGGGATTACAAATTGCATAAAATCCCGTCTTGCAACCACTATTGGTGGAGACTGAATCACAGGAAATTATAAATATATTACGCACTAATCCTGATTCTCACACACGTAATTTCTGACTACACATACCTAATCCAGAAGCTGAATAAATCACCTATTCAGAACGTCTATGGGGAGCAAAACTTTCAGCTGATGATCTAGCTAAGTATGGAATGCATTCCCAAAGAACAGAAACTTTTGCACATCTACCAGCTCATTTTTTGGAAAACACTTATCTTGATGAGGGAAAGACATCCATACGACAAGTTTCTAAGCAACACTACTGTAATCATAATGAATAAGTGAGAGAGTCTACTAGTATAAACAACTACTATAATACTAATCCCTACAACAAAAACAACAACAACAACAACATACCCAGTATATTTCCAGCAAGGGGGGTCTGGGGAGGGTAAGTGTACGCAGTCCATACCACTACCTCAAATGTCAGACATATAATATGCCTCACTCTGTGTCTGTAATAGAACATTAGGGCAAAGACCCTACTATGTAATGTTTACTAATATACATGTAATATTACGCATCCGATCACCAAAAAAAACAGACTTTTAAGAGTGTCAAAAAGAATGAGTTGAAACCAAAGATGTCAAACAAGACGTTAGTTTTTTTAATAAAAAAAACTCCTTCACTGTTCATCAGATCAAGTGCATGACAAAATAATCTAATCTTTCAAATTCAAAAATATACAAAAATTATGCATCTAAAGAATAATTTTGCAGTGAGCACTCCTTAGCTTATGGCGAAGAAATTCAAGAAGTAGACAATAAGAATACTGAGGAACTACCAGCAACTTTAGATTCCACAGAGCCCTTGGTCAACTGGAACTTCTTGTCCATAATGAAACGCTTTTTAAATCTAAGTTTACCATCCTAGTGCACGGCGTATATAACTGCAAGTCCAGCAGCTGGTCAACCAAGGTTCAAGTGCAACTATTGTCCCATCTCTCAAGGACGTGGAGAATTTTCCAGATGTCAAGTTCTACTTCCATTCAAGTGTGCAGTGGAATTCATTGCATTTAGTTCTACCAACCCTGTCCCATTAATTACTGTACATATCATATCACACCTACTTGTCATGACGTTCCAAGGTGCCATTCAGTACTATCCACCATCTGAGTTGACACATTGTGCAAGGATGCCCAAGCTCTCCCACAATATTTCTGTAGATCTTGAAGTGTGGAAGACCATTAGGCAGATATTTCGCTTCCTCTCTTGCTAGGCCAGACAAGCCCATCAGTCACCTGGAAATGTGAGTTTTAACAGAGCCCAAAAACATTGAAAATAATTAACTTTAGTTTCTTGCATGTGATTACTAGTGCCTTAAGAGAAAACATATTCAAAGCTTGAATGACTTGAATAGGTGGTGCAAACACAAATGACAAACATAGCTAACTGTGAATCAGATTGTTCAAAGAAATAATATTATCTATGACCAAATCAGGACAAGTACTATATGTTGTTCCACAGATATGACTTTCCGTTCCGGATATGTGGATTGAGATCTGTTAGAATATGAACAAGAGAAGGAAAGGTATACATCCCACTTGGAAAAGGATTGTAATGCAGTGTCCTACTTGAAAATAGATTGGAATGTACTGTCTATAAATACGATCTCAAGTTACAACAACTCAATAATATTATTCTCCAATATTTCTCACATGGTATCAGAGCCTCTACGATCTTGGTAGAGAATCAAAGAGCTTCTGCTGTCGGTGGGCAGCTATAACCCATATATGTCGTCTGCCTGGCCAATGATCATGTTAGCAAAAGATTGGTTTACCGTACTTTTTCGGTTACAATTTTCTCATATTTGATTTGCAGTACCACTGTGCAACTTTCCGATGACTACTTTCTCATATCTGATTTGCAGTAAGACCATGCATCTTTCTAGTGACTACTTTCTCGTATATGATTTGCATAGCACCGTACATCTCTTCGGACTACTTCTCATATTTAATTTGCGTAGTACCGTGCATCTTTCCGGACTACTTTCTCATATGAGAGTTACATAGCACCGTGCGCCTTTTCGGTGACTCCTCAAATTTTATTCGCGTAGTTCCATGCGTCTTTTCGATGACTCCTGACGATGACTCCTCAAATCTGATTTGCGTAGGGCCGTGCCATCATTTCGACCCTACCCATTATTTCTCTTTTTCAGTAGGACCGTGCCATCATTTTGATCCTAACCATATAATTTCTCTTTATCAGTAGGGTCGTGCTGTGATTCCGACCCTACCCATATAATCTCTTTTTCAATAGAGTCGTGCCATCATTCCGACCCTACCCATATGATCTCTTTTTCAATAGGGTCGGGCCATCATTCCAACCTTACCTAATGATGACACGATCCAACTGGAAAAGAGACATTATATCATCATTCCGACCTACCCATATAAATTTCTCACATTTTGACCAGCTATAAAATCTAATAATCCGGCGTGTGAGCATGTCCGGCCAATTTTCAGTGACTTTCTTGTTCAAGATTCTCATCTCTTGATTTCGAGATGACCCATATATTTTATACCAGTTTCCAGCAATTTTCTATCAACAAATTGAGTTTTCCAACCACTTTTTCAGTTGGTTCCTTTTCAACTGTGATCGCTCAAACGTCCCGAGCACTTCTTATCAGTGTTCTTACATATATTTTCACCAAGTCTCTCACTGATCCTCGTATTAGTTACATCCTTGACAAGCTTAGTGCATATGACTTTTATACACCAGCTTGAGGGGAGTGTTAGAATATGATTAGGAGAAGGAATAGTATACAAAATCCTATTTGGAAAAGGATTGTAATGTAGTGTCCTACTTAAAAAATGGATTGGAACGTAGTGTCTAAAAATAGGGCCTCGGTGAAATAATGTAGTTACAACAATTCAAAAATATTATTCTCCAATATTTCTCACAATGCTAAAGTTCAACCGGTTGGATCATGGATTTCCCGATACGGTATCTACATTCATTTCCCCGTGTAAATAACATTACTACAATCTAACTAAGGTTGTATGTCATAGTTGCTTTCTAAGTTTCTCGGATATCCAAAAATGTTGTCGCACCCGTGTCGGATCCTCCAAAAATAGTGGCTTTAAAAGAAGACTAACAGATACAGAAAACTATGTGTCAACAAAATTGAAAAGCCATCAAGTCAAAATGAAATTGGTAGTATACCAAAGGAATATGAACCAAAGACCAAAGTATATGTAGCGACCCTGAAAATATCATAAGGTTCTACAACTATAGAGTGTGTTAACAAGTAATAAAAAAAATGTTTTGTGTGCGAAAGGTGACTCGGACATGATAATTAGTATACGAGGTGCATTGGAAGTGATTTAGGGTCTAATGAAAGCCCTAGTAGGACCAAGCCAAGTTGGATACTACACAACGAACTAAAGTTACATATAAGCACCTATGGCCTAACTTCAAGTGATCGCTACTTTCAACGTATAATGATTTGACTGGATAAAAATATCAAATTAAAGGACTTTGTGTCTAGTTTCCAATGCCGCAGACATTGATCAATCAAACATTCCTACAAAAAGTTATGGACATTTTACTGAATGACGTCAAGCAGAAAATCCAAGCACACATAAGTGTCTCCATGCATGAGAAGTGTCGCGGCCTGGGACAAAGTTATTTGAAACGAGCTTATCTAGCAAGAAATACAGTCCGCAAACCTTGGCCATGAATACCATTGATGGGTCAACGAAATTTTCGGCATTTGGGACTTGGGGTTTTGAAGGTAAAGTGGAGATTGGAGCTTGGGGATTTTTCTACCATAAAAGGTGAGTATTATTTGGTGCTTTGAGTTTATTTTACTCATCATAAACAGAATTTAACACCATTGACCATTCCAAACACTAGATTTGGCATTGAATCTTTCAAGAACCCGAGAACCACAACAACTAAGATTTTCAAGATATAGTTCAAGGCAAGGTAATTCCATCACTTGTAAATGATGTGTGTTGAGTATTTATGATAGTAGTATTTATGGGATTTTTTGTGGTTGGAATGACTGAGTGAAGAACCTTAAATTTGCCGTTAGTGGAGTTGTGTGAGCTTGGAAAGATGATAATGGTTCACGCGTTTTAAATGACCAAATACAATGACCATAACAAAGTCATTGAATCATTTACTAATTTTTGGATTGTTGGAGTATGAGATGAAATAGAAAGAAATGCAAGAAAAGTTGAGAATTGAATTGTTATGAGTTGATAGTGACACAAATGAGTTTTTAAATGAAGAGAGAAGGTGTTTTACAAAGATTTCACCAAGAAGGAAGGATTATGAAAATGTGGAAGGTTAGCATAAGTGTAAAACACTTGGTTGGATTAATTGGTCTATGAGTTGATGAAAATGTGTTTAATTATGTAGCTTGATTGTGTCGGAGATGCTTAGTCATCAATTGGCAGTTGGAGCTGATGATGGTTGTGTAAGGGTTGAGGTATGTTGGGTCTTTACACTACAAGGGAGCTTTGAACTATCTTATGATGTTTTCTAATCTTATTTTTATCCGATATTCCCGAAGGGATAAGTGATTTTCCAGTCAACCTTACGAATTTTGAATTAATATTTTGACGGAGTTCCTATGTGCTAGAGCGACAAGTTCCCATAGTTTGCTCTATTTCGTTAAATACATGATGCATTGCATAAATTATCAACTATTTGTCTTTGTAAAATTGTATGTTTTATGTTATAGCCATGGTGCCGAGCAGCTAGAGGAACCTCGACTAATTCCATGGGGTACCTCCTACTTCCCACCAGTATAGGTAGCGGATAACTTGGACAAGTGGAAAGAAGTCTCCTAGTGTTTTTGCCTCTGTTGAAATTTGAACCTGAGACATCATGGTTCTCATCCCACTTTATTTGCCACTAGGCCACACTCTTGATGCTTTGTAAAATTTATGTTCTAATAAGAACTAAATAAGGTTGGTGCAACGCACTATGATTCTTAAATGATCTTTTGTACCAGCTACCTCCCACTAGTATAGGTACCGAGTAACTCTATCCATTAAGGCTTTGACAAATAGGAACAAATCACCTAGTATTTTTGCCTCTACTGGGATTTGAACCCAAGACATCATAATATTCCACTTCGTTAGACCACTAGGTCACACTCTTGGTGTTTTATAAAATTTCTATTCTTATAAGAACTAAATAAGGTTTGTCAAACGCACTATGATTCTTAAAATGATTATATGCTAAAAGTATGAGATGAAGCTACATGAACTATTGTATAATGCTTCAGCTACAAGTCATGAATTATAATATTCTAAATAAATTGTATATACATGCCTATTGATTGTGTTTGGCTTGGTCAACCGGGAGAGTAATCGACCATTTTAAATCCTTGATGCATCATTGCCTAGTCGATGGGGAGAATAATTGTACGTCAATGATTGAAATCTGATGTATCATTGCCTAGCTGCTGGGCGGTACGACATCCTTCGTCGATGACATCCCGACATATTCTGATTAATCGATTGTTGTATAATAATGATCTTGTGCTTGGTGTAGTTCTCCCTCTGTTTCAATTTGTTTGTCTTCGTTTGACTTGACATAAAGTTTAACAAAGTAAAAAGGACTTTTGAATCTTATGGTCTTAAACTAAAGATATATACTATTGAAGTTGTGACCATCTCATTGAAAAGCTTAATCTATTAGAAAGAGCACATTTTTATTATTTAATTATATTCTCAACACGCCCCCTAATGAGCAGACCTGATTTTTTCTCAAGCACGTGGAAATTCTTTTTAATAACGGTGAGATTTGATCCTAGAACCTCTGCCTGCTTTACTACAATGTGAGAAATATAAGAGAAAAATATTATTGAATTGTTGTTTCTACATTATTACATTGAAACTATTTATAGACAATTCACTCCAATCCTTTTCTAAGTAGGACACTAGACCACAATCCTTTTCCAAGTAGGATTCTATATACTATTCATATTCCTACTCATATTCTAACACTCCCCCTCAAGCTGATGCATACAGGTCAATATGTACCGAACTTGTTATAGATGTAATTAATACGAGGACTAGTGAGGGATTTGACCGCAGGAAAACTGGTAAGGAAGTCTGGGCGATTATAGTTGAAAAAAGATCAAGTTGAAAAAGTGATCAGAAACATAGTAAACGTCTCCGAAAAATTGATTTTTCATTGAAGACTTGTCAAAAATTGGTATAAAATATATAGGTCATCTCGAAATCAAGAGATGGGTAGATCTTGAACAAGAAACAACAACAACAACAAACCCAGCGTATTCCCACCAAGTGGGGTCTGGATTTCGAGAAATAGGTCATAACATGCTCACGTGCCGAATTATTAGATTTGACGGTGGAAAAGTGGTGAATATCAGAGAAAAATTATATGGGTATGGTCAGAATGAGGGCACGACCCTATTGGACAACAAAAACAATATGGGTAGGGTCAGAA
Source organism: Capsicum pubescens (assembly GCA_030864215.1). Lineage (NCBI taxonomy): Eukaryota > Viridiplantae > Streptophyta > Magnoliopsida > Solanales > Solanaceae > Capsicum > Capsicum pubescens. The sequence continues at coordinate 232,087,375 of CM061548.1, read as the reverse complement.
TGATGGTACGACCCTACTGAAAAACAAAAATTAGACAAATCACGGTTGGTACTTCCATTTCCTCCCTCAAAAGTAAAACCTCTTATAGGGTAATTTAATAACAAAGAAACAATCACTCAGCGCCACCCAGCCCCTTCTTTGCTAGTATCTTCCGTACCGGTGCTTTTTAATAATGGGTGGCGGTGAGATTCGATCCCCGGACCTCTGCTTGCTCTGATACCATGTGGAAATGTGTGACCATCACATCTAAAAGCTTAGCTTTTAGATGTGATGGTCACGCACTTCCACATGGTATCAGAGCAGGACCCATCTAACCCAAATGTTGGGTCCCCAAATTAAAAATTACCCATGCACCATATGTCTAGTCTTGGGCGTAATGTGGGGTGTTAAAGAATAAGAAAAAGTCCCACATTGGTGGTTAATGAGATGGATGGTCTCTTTATAAAGCTCGAGCAATCCTCCTCCCTTTGAGCTAGCTTTTGGGGTGTGAGTTAGGCTCAAGACCTAACTTCAACATATACAATGTACCTAAATGTCTTCTAATCTTGCGGTCTTAAACATGCCATATGGAATGTTGAAATTGAAAAGTTGTCAAATTAGGAAAGAGACCCTTTTTGAAACACACTAAAAAGAAATGTAAGACAAACTAACTAAAATCGGGGGTAAAATTTGTTCTAACTACTCTTGTGCTTTGTGAAAATCTCTTGAATTTATGAAAGCTCTACAATTAAAGTGAAAGACTTGATTTACGAAATGCTAAAATGGTTTTACATGCATGTTATTTTATAACTCTTGTCCCATCATACGGTGGCGATGAATCATATCTGAGTACCTATCATGTATTCAGACATCCTTTATCATGTTGTAGGTAGGGTTCAGTAATGACACGCGAACGAGCTAAGAACCAGTGTCATCTCTTGCCTTTGGTGTTCCCCACTTCATATCTATAGAAAGGTTGTTGCTTTTGCAATTACTGTTCATTATTCATGTCATAAAGATAGGTTGATATATAATTTGGGTCATGGGGGTACTCATTTGCATCGTAGTGACTACTATATCCATGATATGCTTATTATGTTTGAAACTCCATGTTTTGGGAAAGCAAATGAAACTGATGATACTTGATCTTTGTAAAACATATTACACATGATATGTTTAAAAAGATAATGTTTTCATAAATGAAATAATATATAGTGTATGTGGGCAAGACTCAGGTAGAATTTTATTGGGTTGCTCAGTGCAAATTAACGGCATCGGTTGGCTGCCACGTCTCAATCCGTTTTGGGGCATGACAGACTGACAGTATAGCCATCAAGAGATTTAAAGAAGCCAACAAAAGAAAAGCCTAGAGATACTTCAAATGAGCTTACCTAGTTCCAGATGGATGGGTTTCTGAACTGAGATGACATAGCCTCCAATAGAAACTTGACGAGGTTTCCTCTCTCCACTTCTTTTTCCTTCTTGAGCTCAAGATGTCGGACCTGGTTACACATGAAAAGGGAAAATACAGGTCGGTTACTCAAAATCGAGAGTATGAAAATTTGTGTGCCTCCAAAGGAAAAGTAGTGCTTTCTCGAAATAGACAATAATTCCTACACTAAATGAACTTTGACAACTTCATTATACTGCTAAAACTTAAGCAACTAAGTAGAAGTATCTTGGTAGGGAGTTCCACAATGTTCCATCATTTCACAAGATACATCCTAACATTTGGAAGCAATATCAGCAAACATAGGGAAAATATTGTATCTCATTAGACATGATAGCATACACTGAACAGCTAAATCTCCTACATGTGTTAAAATCATAAAGTGATCACATATTCCTGAATAGAGTCACTTTCCATCAAATATCAGTATTTTCCCAAGGAAAAGTTCTATTTGCGATGCATCATTTTCTTTCACAACAGCTCCATATATGAAAATCCTCAGTCATTATGGGAGACAACCATGAAAGAGAGATAGTCAATAGTGGGATTGCCATTTTATTGTTAGGAGGTGACATTCACCAGAAGATTGAATTTCAGTACAACTAAGAACATCAAATCAGAAAGTAGTTTGAACATGCAGTAGAAGTCATCCTACCTTCACTGAATCCTTTTGGGATACACCAGTGTCAGTGATGATGACAAGGCATTTAAGGTCATGCTCATTAGCATATTCATACTGTTCCGTAAGGCTTGGATCACGTAGTGGAACAAATTCAGCCTGTAGAATGTTCAAAACTCATTTCATATATCAAATGCATCCAGGCAGAATAGTGGTAATTGAACAACTAACCCTGATATTTTCTTCCCAAAGCTCTGCCAACAGTTCCATCCGCTCTATTAACAGACCACCACCTCCTCTTGAACAAACAAGAACATTGGTGACAACATCATATCTGCATGTTACTGCTGTAACTTTAGGTAAATTGCTACTTGGAAAGTGAACAAGTAGGAAATAAGGGTAAAGACAAAATAGTATCAATATCATATTTCTACTTGATGAAAACATAGAGAAAATAGCACCTGTAAGGTCTAATATCCAGAGAAGCATGTAGCAAAATTGTCTCTAAGGCAAGACTGCTCCCTGCAGCTCCTGGAGGATTCGATTTCTGGAAAAATTCATGCAGAAAATTACATATTGAGACAGACAAAAAGAATGACACAGAAATAAATGTCATAAAATCCTAGGGATTTGGAAAATAACGATGATGCCACTTCCTCCAGCTTATTCTATTAGACATAATTTGGCTGCAGAAGATGTTAATCAAATTAACATTCACAATATAGCATTAGAATAATAAGAAACAAGCATTTCAAAGTTTGACAAGGTAAACTCGTTTGATGACATTGTTGGAATAGTTATTGCACCAAAGGTTCACAAAATAGGAGACACAACATCCTTCTTTACACGGACAGTCATTCGTGAATAGTAAACTGGAAAGGATGTTGAGCAATGAAGAAATTGTCAACGCCTAGAATCTCATAAAGTCACAGGAGTCTATAAAATTTCAGTGGCACCCCCACCTAAGTTGAGTCCCCTTGGGGACTCAGATGCGGGTGTCTGATACGGATGTGGATCTAGAAGTCGGACCCTTCATGATCCAAATTTTAATATTTGGGGGTATGGACCAAGATACGGATACGAGTGAGGGGATTTAGTTAAAAATAATTCAAAAATCTAAAAATAGAGTTATACGTATACTATGAGACATTATGTGGAAAACTTGTAAGGTATCCCGAGGAGAAAATAATGATCGAGCGGAGAATCCCAAAAGGAGATTTAAGGGAAAGGACTAACACAGAAATTTCTATATACAAGGTATTCCATTTTCTTCAATTTCACCTTAGCTTTTATTTAGATTCCGGAAATCATTGTATTTGTCTCAAATTTCTCAGGCAACTTGTTTATTTCTGAAGGTTATTTGTCAGAACTCTCCTCAATCCAACATAAGTCGCGAGTATTTCAAAAACTTGGTTGCAACAAAATGATCTTGTGAGAAACAATGGAGAAAAATCATTATTGAATTGTGTATCTAGATTGTAACAATAATGTATTGTTCTGGGCAAAAAATTCTAATTGCTCAGTAACCTTCAATAACTCGTATGTCACATAGGAACACTAAACACGAGAAATCATTCGCAGGGCTTAATCACATGGACTTTATTATCTTAGCATTCCTAAATCATCGTTAACTTATTCATCGTTCACGACACGTATCACCGATTCAACAACAACAACATACCTAGTGTGTTCCCACAAAGTGAGATTTGGGGAAGGTAAAGTGTACGCAGTCCATACCACTAACTCAGATGAAGTAGAAAGATTGTTTCCGATAGACCCCGGCTCAAGACAAATGATAGTATAACAAGCAAAAAGTACAAACACAAACAACAAAATGGGGTAACATACCGCTAAATAACAAAAAGAAATGAGACACCCACAGCGTAATACTCTAAACTATCTATCCGAAAATCACAAACATCACCAAAACACCATGAACAAGAACATGCATAGCACTATGACTACAGGTACATCTACAAACAAAGCACTCCTCCTAACTAGTAAAAATGCACTCATACCCACTAAAAGCTTCTACCCTAATCCGCGTCCTCCATGCAATCCTATCAAGGGTCATGTCCTCCGTAAACTGTAACTACTCCATGTCATGCCTAATCGTTTCCCTCTAATATTTCTTCGACCTACCTCCACCCCGTCTGAAACAACCCATAGCCAGCCTCTCACACCTCCATACTGGGGCATCCGTGCACTTCCTCACCATATGCCCGAACCATCTCAACCTCACTTCCCGAAACATTTCTACCGAAGCCACTCCCACCTTCTCTCGAATAATCTCACTTCTAACCATATCCCTCCTAGTAAGTTCACACATGCATCTCAACATCCTCATCTCCACCACTTTCAACTTTTGGATGTAGGAGTTCTTAACTGGCCAACACTCCGTTCCATACAACATAGCCGGTCAGACTGCCACAATGTAGAACTTATCTTTAAGCTTGGAAGGCACCTTCTTATCACACAATACTCCCGAAGCGAGTCTCTACTTCAACCACCCTGCACCAATACAGTGCATGACATCCACGTCAATCTCTCCATTCCCCTAAACCAAAGATCCAAGATACTTGAAACTATCTCTCTTCCGAATGGTTTGAGAATCTAGATGTATCACCAATTCACCTGATCTATTATATAGACGGTTGGCACATCCTAGTTTACCAAAGCTTCAAAAATGGCATCAAATTGGTTGGACTTGTCTATTTTGAAATATGAGTCGCCGTCTTGTGGTGGGCCCTTCCCCGAACCCTGCGAATAGCGGGAGCTTTAGTGCGTCGGGCTGCCCTTTTTTTTTAGCCGTCTTAATTGGAAAGAATACTTGTTCCAATCGCCTGACGTCGGTAATTGATCATAGTCTTGCTGTCTTAGTTAATTCAGAGTTTGAGGTCCTAGTTGGGTCTATTTTGAATTTTCGTTAATTTGTCAATGTCGTTTTTTTTGGTAACTAACTATTCTTATTAATCACCAGTGCATGAATTACAAGACCATAGCTGAAGTACTCATTCAGCAATCACAAAACTACAAGACTCTACCTAGTAGGGTATGAACTAAAATTTCAAATTTTGCATAATTGAGCTTACACCTGGAGGTTCTCTCACATGACATATATAGACTACTTCCTTTGCTAATCTTTCCTAAGTCTTCTCTTCATGCTTGAATATTCTATGGTTCCTTTCAATCCAAATAGCGTAGGAAAATTCCTGAACACCAACTTAAACAGTTTAACATGTTGTGTTCTCCCTTTGGCTGCATCAATGATGTATTCCAACTGCCCACCCCATGTTATGTGTCCTCCGTGATTTCTATGTAGCCAATGTTGCAACCTCTGCCATGGTTTCATAGTGAACTCACAGCTAACAAACAGGTGGTCTTTAGTTTCCTCTTCTTGGTGGCATAGTGTACACATTTTGCATCCACATCCAGACCCCATTTTATCAATCCGTTGTCAACAATCACCCGTGCATTAGTAGCCACAATATGAACTTAGCTTTGGGTCTTGTTGAATTATCAAACATCAAACATTTCCATCGCATCCTCGGTTGATCCCCGAGTAATCTCAAATATAGTTGTTTGATGAGGCTTTGGTGTTTCTTGATATGATCTTTTTCAAATCCCACTATAGTTCGAGCATCAAGGATCTTTCTAACCATCCAACTGGCCTGTTTAGGGCTTGAGCATTCACAGACGGTTTGCATTTTTATGTAGAACATGGGTCCCCTTGCCTCAATTCTTTAGCAGCTGGGAAGGGTTGTGTGGGTTCCCCATTTATAAGAATAGAGTAGCTGTCTTAACACACTCCATGACCCATGCTACGCTATTCCCATGAAACCTAAGCTCTTCCATTATCTGCTCCGAGTAAATCCATTCCACTAAGTCATACGCCCTTTTTCAGATCAATTTTAATCATGCACCGAGGTAAAATATTTTTCCTGTGCATTCAAGGTGCACTTAGATATTCTTGATAAAAAATCAATCTGATTGTTTTCCATTTTTCATGCCTTCCATGTTGAATCCAAACCAATTTGGGGTTCCTATCAGCATTTTTCATAGTGTGATAATGCACCTGAACATTTATCTCCTCTACTTTGGCAGTTCATGAACTCTTATGTGATCATTCCTTGTATGCCATGTCCTTGTACCTCTCAACAAAATATGGGGCAGCTGAGAGGAAGAATAGACATCTCATTAAAACAGCTCAAACCTTACTCATACAATTCCATGTTCAGTTACATTTTTGGAAGATGTCTTCCTCAACAATATTTCACGATATGCGTATGTATTATTGTTGTTTTTAAATTTCTGTTAGTCAATAGCGCACACACATGCTGATAGCAATATGTAGAAAATAATGGGAGATGCAATTGGCTAATGTTAGCACTTCCTTTATACCATTTTTTGCAACTTTATGATTTACGTAATGCACAACACCAAGCATGATCATCCGAAAAATTCTCTGAACCTCAGTGCAGCTTAATTGGTCCCTATTTTAGAAAGAAGTTCACCAACAAGAAGACTAGGTTCCAGTTTGAGATTACAAAGGTACCTGCATTGCCTTCTCAACTAATTATTACTAGCAGGCAATTTTATTCTACCCCAATTGGTGTGTACCCAGAGCAGAAAAGAGAAACATCAACATCTGCTCAAGGATTTCGATATTTTTAATGGGGAAAAAGCCAAAAACGCTGATTCTGTCACACCAACAGTATAGGATGTACCTAATATATGCAGACATGCAACATCTTGTCCAATACTAAGGGAAAAGAATTTTCTCTGCACCCTATTACGGAAGAACATACGTCCAGCCAAGAGAAATAAACATATGAGTTCACCTTATCAAAAAAAGAAAAAAAGAAAGAAGTATGCATATGAGTTCATGTGTTGTATAAGAGCAAGGAATGTAGAAAGAAAAAAATGATGAGACAAAACTTTCCAGAAACCTACTTACATATTCCAAATCTCCACTTTGGTGGAGCAGGTAGTCATATCGACCACCTACTGCAAGCAATGTTCCTTCCATTAGTGATCCAGGATGGTCATCTTTTCTTAAATATATCTACACAAGTAAAACATTGCAATGAGTAGACGAAATATAAGTAGTTCAGAGACTCTTTTTGGTTTTCTTGGGGGGTTTCGTACATGTAGATAAAGCTTGTGAAAGTTTTAAATTCATAGAATTGCTCTAACGTATTTGCACGTTGGAGTTCAACGTAAGAGCTTGTGAATGATTATGTCAGAACTCCGAAGTACAAGTATTTACACAATTATAAGAGGCTTTATCATAGGTAGGAAAATGTTGACTGTATTAATTAATTAGCATGACAATAGGATATTTATTTTATCTTTTCCTAGCATAATGATAGCAATAGAATATTTCCTTTTATTGTTGATTGCCTTTCCTTAATTAGTTAGGATTTACTTGTATAAATAACCCTTCTCATGGGATGTAAATACATACTGAAAGAAGCCTTTTCTTCTTCCTCAAATTCTACATGGTATGAAAGAGATCAAGTTTTTCTTCCTCCTAGTGGCAGTTCGTTGCTCAGACCCTTTCCAGTAAGTTTTTTAAGAAACTAACACCACCACGGGGTCTATCAATCTCCGGAGACCAAACCCAGCAAGTCAAACTGGCAGGCGCCGGCGACACGTCCAACCCACACACCGGTGGGTCAAGCCTCTTTCAGCCATCTTTTCAAGCAGATCCTGGTTCCTTAGGAGTCTTCCAATTATTCCGAGCCTGCCCACCAAGTTTCATTGTGGAGATGCAATGCTTAATCCAACGAATCTATTTCTACCCAAAACCCATCCTTTCCGGTGTGTTCAGCAAATATCCCCAATTGACATTATCATATGCTTTCTCTTTGTCTAACTTGCAGAGTATGCTTATTCTGGTTCAATCTGGAACCCACTGCATCCACAATCTGTCTTCCCTGAATGAAGGCCATTTTTTGTGAATCCATAAGCTTAGCAATAATTCCTTATAATCTGTGTCAGAACTTTAGAAAATATCTTGTAAATACTGCCTATTAGACTGATAGGCCTGAAGTCCCTAAGCTCATTAACATCTTTTCTCTTTGGAATAAGGGCAATGCAAGAGACATTGAAACTATTTTGAAAATACAATAGAACTATATATATATATATATCCAAAAGTTACAATAGCATAGAAAAAAAATAATATTTCCTTTATAATGTATCTTAGAATGCCAATTAATGCAAGAAATATACTCATTATGTTTATCATAGTCCCGTGATGCACCACTCTAATAGTGAAGAGGCACATGAATATTTTTATTTTAAATTGGAATCAATAATTGGTTTTGGTGAACAATTAAGTTTATGTAACTTAATAGATTAAATTTGGAATATATAACTCTTGTCATTGAGGTAAGCCTTAGCTTACGGACTTCCAAAGAACAAGTACGCCCTATGGGCAAGACTTGACACTACCACATTGTATCTTGGTTTATGAAGTACTCTTTAACTCGTGCCTTAGAGGCAAACTTAGCCCAAGGACTTCCAATCAACAAGTTACGTGAGATGTCCCATGGGTAAGAGTTGAAACTACCTCATTCTATCTTAATTAATGAGATACTTCATGACTCTTGCCTTAGAGGCAACACTTAGCCCAAGGATTTCCAAAGATCAAGTTACGCCCATTGGTAGGGGTGTCAATGGTTCAGTTCTGTAGGTTATTTTTAAAACATTGTATCACAATAATTTTTTGTTACTCTATGATGTATAACTAAAATCAGACTTCTTGAAACCGTCCCAAACATCATGGTTTTTATATGGTTCGATTAATTTTTGGTTATTCAAACATCTAAGGGCTATCACAATAGATAAAATTTGATAAAATAAAATATAAATCCAAAAGGTACAATACCATAAAAAGAAAATAATTTCTCTTTATAATATATCCTAGAATTCCAATTAAGAAAAGAAAATACTCATTATGTTTATCATAATCACATGATGCACCACTTACTATGAAGAGGTTTACGAAAATTTAAAATTGATTTTGTTGAACAACTAAATTTGTTTTATTTGTTAGATTAAATTTGGAATTTATAACTTTTGTGGTAGTGGCAAAACTTAGCTCACGGACTTCCAAACAATAAGTTACACCCCATGGACAAGAGTTGGCACTATCTCATTGTGTCTTAATTTATGAAGTACTCAATAACTCTTGCCTTAGAGGCAAAACTTCGCGCAAAGACTTCCAAACAACAAGTTACACCCCATGGGCAAGAATTAACACTAAATCGTTGTGTCACGATTTATGAGATGTTCAATATCTCTTACATTAGAGGCAACCTAAGACAAGTGTAGGGCTGGCAACAGTACCGGACCTTCACCGGAACGGTGCGGTTCTGGTCACGGAACGGTAACGTTCCGCTCCGATACCGGTTAGAACTGGTAAACCCGGTACCTGCCGGTTCATAATTCGGTATCAGTGCAGAAAGCGGATTTTTACCGCTAGACCCGGTTCCGGTCCGGCACCGGCCCGGTAACAATCAAAACAACGGATCTTTTTTTTTCTTTTTTTTTAACCTTCAATGTTGTTATATTAGTTGGGGCCATTGGGAGGGGGGGAGGGGGCAACCAAAGGCTATTTTGACCCCCCTACCCCCACCTAAGTTGCTCGAACTCTTGGAAAATGTCATGGGATGCGTGTTGGATCCTTCAAAGTAGTGCATTCTTCTTCTTCTTAATCCAGCGTCCAATACTTGTATATGGTGTTTTTTGTTCTTCCTCTTTTTCTCTTCTTCTTTTATTTTCCTTCTGGCTTCCACTGCAATACTGTATTCCGTAACAGTGTTACAACCTTACACTGTTACTGTAACAGTAACCAGTAAGTTGTAGCCTTATTATGTAATTTTTTTTTAATAACTTATATAAAATTAACATAGTATGATAAAAAGGGCAGCCCGGTGCACTAAAGCTACCGCTATGCGCGGTGTCCGGGGAAGGGCCCCACCACAAGGGTGTATCGTACGCAGCCTTACCTTGCATTTCTGCCAGAGGTTGTTTCCAAGGCTTGAACCCGTGACCTCCTGGTCACATGGCAGCAACTTTACCAGTTACTCCAAGGCTCCCCTAATAATATACTAATTGAATTGTTGAGTCATTTAAGTTCTAGACTTTTAGTAACTATATACGATCTATTTTTAATTCTTGACTTGAAATATTTCCTAATATATTAGTGTTATTGAAATTTTGATCATTTATATATTATTTTAATTTTTTATATTAATTCTCGCCATACATTCAAAAGGCGATCGCCTCGCCGCTCGCCTTGCCGTGTGGCGAGGCAGGGCCTTGTCGCCTCTTGTCGCCTTTCGCCGTCCAAAACACTACCTCACACAAGTTTGAAAAGAGATGAGTTGTGACATGAATTGGGGGTTGTCAAAGGATTATGGGCTGTTAGGATAGGATCTCTCTGGAAAGATCGAGTTACAACGCGATATATAAATTCAGCTCGTTAAAGAGAGGATGAAACCTTAGAGTTACATGGAAGAGAGTACTCTGATTCCTTCAGCTCGTTAAAGGGAGGCTGAAACCTTAGAGTTCAATGGAAGAAAGAACTCCGATCTCTTGTTTTTTGAAGAAATAAAACTTATTGATTTATTCTTTAAAAACCCTTTTAGATATAAGTCATATTACATCAATAGTCTAATCCTTATGAAAGTAGGAAAAACAACACTCTATTCTAGAAAGTCTTATCCTAATGAAAGTAGGAAACATAAAACCCTAATCTAGAATAATAAAGAAAAAGAGGGGTGGGGAAGAAGTTAATTCTGTTATCATGAAGTTAAAATTATTTCATGAAATGTGAGGGGTTTGAATGACCCTAATAAGAGGGCCACCATCAAAGTAGGTTTTAGAGAATGGGGGGTAGATGTGATATGTAGCCAAGAAACAAAAATGAAGAGTTTGATGGAGAGTTTCATTAGAAGAGTGTGTGTGCGCGCGCGCATGTGTGTGGAGGGGGAGAGGGGGATGGGTGAAGCATGATTATATCTCGGCTCGGGGAAGTACAACACGAATGTTTTTCCTTTGGGTTGATAGGAAGGTGGAGGAAGTGGAGGTCAACGGGGGGAAGTTCATGTTAGCGGCTCAGTTTAGAAACATTGGCAACGAAACGAAGTGGGGTTTTGAGGGCATCTATGGTCCGGTGGGGGAGGGGTCAAGGGAGAGTTTCAGGGAAGAACTAGGGGATGGTTTGCGAATGTGGGATATTCCTTGGATACTAGGTGAGGACTTTATTACTATTAGATTCCCAAATGAGAGAACGAGGACTGTAACGGAGGAAATCGAGCGAGGTCTCTTTCCAGATTTAAGAACATGTGGTTAAGAGTACATGTGGTTAAGAGTGGATGATTTCAAGGATAGAGTGGGCAGTGGCGGAGCAGCTATGCGGTGGAGGGGAGGCCTTCTTTCAGACTTGCCAAAAAGTTGAGATTGCTAAAAAAAGATATAAGGGAGTGTAATAAAGAGTGTTTGGTAGGGTAGAGGTGAAGATGAGGGAGAGCATGATTGAATTGGGGAGTTAGAGAGGATTAAAATGGGAAGGGAGTTAGAATTGAGGGAGAAAGGAAAAAAAAGTGAGGTTAAGAGGGAACTAGAGGAGTTGGCTTAAGCTCAAGAGATCAGTTGGAGGCAAAAATCGAGGGTGTTATGGTTAGAGTTAGGGGATTCTAATACAAAAATTTTCCATCAGGTGGCAGTCACTAATAAGAGAAGGAACTATATCAAACCGGTGGAGTTTAATAGCGTGGTCCATGTGGGGGAGGATGAAGTAGAGGGGGCAATTGTAGATTACTAGAAATGTTTGTTATTGAAAGAATCGAACTAGAGGCCTAAGTTGAGAAGGTTAGGTTTTAGTCATATTGGCAAGGAGGAGTGTGAGTGGTTAGATAGGGCAATCGAGGAGGAAGAGGTGGAGATGGCGATAGAGGGATGTGCGAGTGATAAAGCCCAATGATTTCTCTTTGGCTTTCTTCCAGCACGATCAAAGTTGATGTGATGGATACTATTTCTGAGTTTCAGGAGGGGTGAATTTGAAAAGAGTTTGAATGTTTCGTTTGTTGTCATTATTGTTAAATGTGAGGGAGCTTTGTGCATGAAGGATTATAGACCTATTACTCTAGTGGGAAGCATTTATAAGATCAATTCTAAGGTGTTTTCCATAAGAATTAAGAAGGTGTTGGATGAGACTATATCTACTTCAAAAAACGCTTTGTGGAGGGTAGACAGATTTTAGGGGCAACTTTGGTGGCAAATTAAGTGGTAGATTAGGAGAAAACAAGGAATGTCAGGGGTGTTGTGCAAGCTTGATCTTGAGAAGGCCTACGATCATGTGAGCTGGAGTTTCCTAGACTTCATCATGACTCAGATGGGATTTGGGGGAAAAATAGAGAAAATGGATCAGATTTTGCATTTCTTCTGTAAGATATTCAGTGTTGGTGAACGACAATCCATGTGGGTTTTTTGGGGAGTTCTAGGGGTTTGAGATAAGGAGATCCTTTTATCTCCGAGCCTGTTCATCCTAGTTATGAAAGCTCTGTGTAGGATGATGGACAAAGTTGTCATAGGAGGTTTTTAAAGGGATTTAATGCAGCAATTGAAGGTGTTAGTATAGACGTGGTTTCCCACTTATTGTTCTCAAATGATACTGGTTAGTTGTGATGCTGATATGAACCAATTGGATCATTTAGGCCAAGTGTTTTCTTGGTTTCACGTGGTGTCAGGCCTTAAAATTAACCAAAGTGTGAGATTTTATCTGTCAGGGAGGTGGCAGGCATTGGGCCTTGTTCGCTCAGGTTTTTGAATTGCAGGGTAGGGGCTCTTCCAACTACCTATCTTAGACTATAGATGGGGGCTTCAAATAAGGATGTTGTGTCGTGGAATCCGGTTCCTCCGATAGTTGAGAAGAGACTAGCGGGGTGGCAATAAAGAAACTTGTCCAAATGAGGAAATAAGGTTCTTATTAAGAGTCATGGTTTTGCTTCAAGCTCCAACTCCACTCATAGGAAAATTGGAAAGGTTGCAAAGAAAATTTTGTTGTGATAGGGGCGGATAGAGCAAAGAAGTTTCACTTGGTGCATTGGTAGACTATCAAATCTCCTAAAAAATTGGGAGGTCTAGGAATTAAAGATGTGGCTATTTTTAACAAAGCTTTGTTGGGTAAATGGCTCTGGCATTTCGGGATGGAGGTACAAGCTTTTAGGAGAGAGGTGATAGTTTATGGGGTAATGGTAGGAGGATTGAGAACAAGGGTTGTCAATATGCCTTTTAGGTATGGTTTGTGGAGGAATATAATGAAGGGATGGGATGATTTCAACAGAAATATCACATTCAAGATTGGAAATGGGAGGAGAGTTAATTTTTGGGGCATAGGTGGTGTAGTGATAGCTCATTGAAAGATGATATTCAGATTTTGAATAGAATGTCATGCCAAAGGAACATGTCAGTCTAACAAATTAGGGAGATACATGGTGGAAAGACTTTTACGGATTTGAGATTTAGAAGGCATTTCCATGATTGGGAGGTGATCGAGCTTCAAAGGCTGATGGTCATCCTTCACAGGCAAGTCAATTTGATGGATGATCCTGATGCTTCGTGGTGGGGTTTAAGGAACAATGGATTTTTCTCTGTTAAATCTTTTTATGAAAAACTTCTAATTACGGAGGAGTTTGTATTTCAATTTGGATAGAGTTTATGCCGAGGAAGATGTGTTTTTTCTCTTGGCTAGCAACTAGAGGGTGATTTTAACGACAGAAAATCTTAGAAAGCATAAGTATTACATGTGTAAGGATACAAGGAAAGAAGTGGACCATCGTCTCACACATTGTGCCTTTACCATGAGATTATGGTGGGATATGCTACACTGGTTTCTTGGGTTATGCCAAAATTTGTGAAAGAATTAATGTTTTGTTGGAAAAGTGGGAATAGTAGAAGAGGATGCAGGGCATGGAATTTGGTCCCTCTTCAGTTGAGGGGGTAGAGTCGAGTTTTTCTCAAGTGCAGAATAGTTTCCGTTCTCTTATTTTCTTTTATTGCACCCATAAAATCCCTAGTTGTATAGAAGAATGGGTAGACTTTGTAGAGAATCAGATTTTGCAGATTCTTTACTATTTGATATTTACTTTGTATATGGCCAACTCGGCCTTGTTTATGAATGAAATACACTTACCTTATCAAAAAGAAAAAAATAATAATAATAATAGTAATGATAATAATAATAATAGTAATAATAAATAAAGCTACTTAAAATATAAATAAATAATAAATAAAGCTACATAAAATAACAGTTAAATGCTTAATTAATTGACTTACCACACATCCACAATATTACTTCCCTCACGTTCAAAGAACTTGTCCTCAAGCTCAAATTTCAAGACAGACACCCAGAAAATCTGGAATAGTATCAACTTATCCAATTCCAACCCTAGCCAAATTTTCTAGAAATTGACATTGACAAATTTCAACTCTATTAGTTTGCTGAAGCATGACTAATTCGCCCATCAGGTTGTTACTTTTAGGAGGTCCAACTTGCTAGTAACAACATTTCCGAAATTCATCCCAACCCATTGGACCCTTTTCGTTTAAGTTGATAACAGCATAATTGTGCTGCTAAATCTCAATTACTTCAACCTTTTCCGTTCCGTTGTATGTTGATTTTTTTCAAAAAATTGTTCCCAACAATGTACCCAAATTAATGGGTCGTTGATGTCGTCATAAGTAGGAAAATTCATCTTTACATACCTTGGTACTATCGAATTAGAATTATCATTTGTTGGGTGATTCTGATCGGCCAGTTGAATAGGCGGTGTATTGCCTTTAGTAGCAAGAATTGTTGATCTGCCAGTCCTCGGGGCGCTACTCGATCCTGGTTTGGAGTTGCTGGTTTTGTGGAGCCAATTCCCAAGCTATTCAATTGTTCTTGGATGAGCTGGACAATTTTTATTCCGAGGCATTCTTCCATTGTTGTAATTT
Source organism: Capsicum pubescens (assembly GCA_030864215.1). Lineage (NCBI taxonomy): Eukaryota > Viridiplantae > Streptophyta > Magnoliopsida > Solanales > Solanaceae > Capsicum > Capsicum pubescens. Next base: position 232,072,316 of record CM061548.1, on the reverse strand, counting down.
TAAAGTACATTAGAGTTTCTATAATCGCACGCTCTTTCAGGAATCTAGAATTAATCTCATCGCCCATTGTGTTAGGCTCTGATACCAATTATTAGGATCTTTTTGGAAGGATCGAGTCACAGGCGATACATAAATTCAGCTCGCTAAAGGGAAGCTAAAACCTTAGAGTTCAATAGAGGAGAGAACTCTGATCTCTTCAATTCGTTAAAGGGGGGCTGAAACCTTAGAGTTCAATAAAAAAGGGCAGCCCGCGGTGCTGAGGAAGGTCCCCACCACAAGGGTGTATCGTACGCAGCCTTACCTTGCATTTCTGCCAGAGGCTGTTTCCAAGGCTTGAACCCGTGACCTCCTGGTCACATAGCAGCAACTTTACCAGTTACTCCAAGGCTCCCCTTCAAAACCTTAGAGTTCAATGAAAGAGAGAATTTTGATCTTTTGTTTTTTTTGCTAAAATACAACTTATTGATTTATTCTTCAAAAACCCCTATAGATAGGAGTCATATTACATCAAAGGGTCATTTGGTTTGGAAATTGTTATCCCGGGATAACTAATTATCCCGGGATAAAATAAAAGAACACATTTTCCTTTGTTTGGTTGAAGGGATTAATCCAACCCGGGATAACTTATCCCACCATTTTCCTCTTAGTGATGGGATAACTAATCCCATATACATGGTGGGATAAGTTATCCCGGGATAACAATTTTCAAACCAAACGACCCCCAATAGTCTAATCCTTATGTGTAATGACCCATTAAATCATTTTGTGAATTTTTCTTATTTTAACCTTCCTCGTAGTGTTTAAACACGATTTATGACTTACAGAGATGGGTAGTGTCGATTCTTGAGGTGTTCGTATGCGATTTAAGTCATTATTTAGGTTCTTAAATTTTAATAAAGTTAAGCCCGATCATGATCAACCCTTGATCGAGGCGACCTCGGATTAGTGTCGTAATGTTTTCAATAGGTACAGAATGTACTTTTTAGTCAATATACATATTTGGGTTTTTTCCCGAGGTTCCTAATAAATTTCGATGATTTATTTAAAGTTTCGGGTATTTTAGATAATTAATTTAATTGGTGGTTTAATGGGTCAAAACCACAACCATGGAATTATATAAATATATAAATTAAAAAAATAATAACCTGCACGTTCTAACCCTATAAAGAATATTTTAGAAAAAAAAAAAGAAAACTGCAATAGTGAGAGAGAGAAGATCGGCCTTTCTCAAAAATAAAATTGGGCAGCGATACACGGATCATCACCGTGGAATTGCTGAAATTCTTAAGCAAAGCATCCAGGTAATATATATATATATATGTATGCCTCTTTCAATGATTTTAGTCAAATATGTTAGATTACTAGGTGCATATATGGGATGCAATGTTACGCCATCATTGGCAGTGATTAAAAAGCTTTGAAATTTAATGTTTTTGACATTATTTGGTCATTTGTCATTCATTGGTTTAAGAATTTAGAGTTAGCGTCGTGTTAGGCGGTCATTGTTCAAATTATTTCTCTGAAATTTGAAGATCTTTGTTTAATTCTACACATGATAATTACTATTTTGGAATATGACTATTGATATATTGGGCATATTATTAACTAATTAAGTTCAAATGGTGACATTAAGAAATGAGTTTAATTACCATATTATTAACTAATCACATTTAGATGGTGACATTAAGAATGAATTTAATTAGTATAGATTGACAAGATTTAGCTCTAAGTTTAAAATTTGCTGAAATTGAAATTTAATTCGCCTTTCGAGTTGAAAATAAATATGGTAATATGGGTGTCATTGGAACCGTAATCCTATGGAGGTTATGCATTTGGAATAAATTTTGACCACTCAGAAGCTTTACGTAGGGGCAAGTTTGTTAATTGACGCTTGGGTTCAGTTTGAGGCAAGTTAAGACTTGCTTAGACTCTTTTTCGAAGTGTTTATTGTTAGTTATGTGTAATGGGAGTAATGGGGAATGAGGGTCCCGTATAAGTGAAGTAACGAGTATCTTTGCGGGTACCAGCGTAATTTGAGGGGTTAAAATAAGTCAATTATACATTTGAAACTGTTTTTCCCTATTTGCTAGTACGATAGGCTGATTTGCTATGGTAAATGAATTGTTTTTTAGATCGGAGTTGCACGCTTGCATATCATGCATTGTATCTCGTATGGGGTCAGAGTGCATTGCATTGCACAACATTCATTCTTTCCTAGTTCAGATGAGTAAGGTATATTTGTTGACTTTGTACTGTCTATTAAGTACTTGAATATCTGTTATTTGATTTCACGGTATTGAGGATTTCTTGGACTAGTTATGATATCCTTATAACTGTTAGACTTGATTATTCAGTTAAATTAGGGTGACTTTCTAAGTGCGGATTGTATGATTGTTTTAGATGGTTGACGTGGTGTTACTCGTCACCACTTTGAATTAGGGTCGGTCAACGATGCTTGTTGAGTACACGTGACTCCGTACTCACCCTTTTTTTAATAGCACCTTACGTGTAGGTACCGATCCGACGACCTTTGGGCATTGATTTATGTGGTTCCTTCGGTGTTAGCATCTTTGGAGATTCGAGGTGGCTGCTATTGTTTTCAGAGACTACTAAAATCTCCTCCTGCCTTATCTTTATCCATTTTCCGCATTTTGAGATACTCAAACTTTTCTTTGATTGTTGTATTTAGGGTCTTGTATTAGTGACTAGCAGACCTGAGATTATCTATGTTTAACTATACTAGTCTATTAATCTACTTTGGAGATTATTTGGTGTTTATTATGTTCTTATTTCCTCTCGCTTCTATAAATTTGGGATGTTGTATTTGGAATTGAATTCATGGCTTACCTATCATGGACGGTTGGATCAGTGCCATGACGGTCCCGAATTTGGGTCGTGACTATATGAAAGTAGGTAAAATAAAATCCTAGTCTAAAAAGTCTAACCTTAATGAAAATAGGAAACATAAAACCTTATTCTAGAATAATAAATAAAGCTACTTAAAATATAAATAAATAACAAATAAAGCTACTTAAAATAATAATTAATTGGCTTCCACGCATCTACAACAATTATGGGCCTGGTAATGGGTGAGAGGAGGTGACTTCAAGATATGTAGATTTGAAAGTGAAAGACACAACTGTGTCACTAAATTTAAGGCTTGAGGAGGTTTTCAGATGTAATTCAAGACCTCAGTTTGGCGGATTTCCCTCTAGAGGGGACTCATTTTACATGGTTTAGAGGCGAGGACAATATCCAAGCCTCTAGGAAAAATAGATCTCAAATAAGTGGAATGATACATTCAGGCAAATTATAAAATTGGCACTGCCTAAAGTAAAATCGTCTTATGTTCCTACTATGCAAGAGAGTGGGGACTAGAATCTAACCCTATCTACTTCAAATTTGACTATATGTCGTTAAAACGAGGGGCTTTATGGAGAGGATCAAGACATGGTGGCAGAGTTATGGGGCACATGGAAACCCTGACTTCATCCTGGTGCAAAAATTGAAGCTACTAAAAAAAGACCTCACAAATTGGACTGGGGAAGTTTTAGGGAAGGTAGAAGCAAGTAGAAGGTTCTGGAAGACATACTGGATCTACAACAGTCCCCAGAATGGGGAGCTCAATCAATGCAAGGGAAACAAAAGTTCTTGAAACTAAGCAGGAGACTCCAAATATGGAAAAAGCAGTAGTAGTTTCATGGAGGCAAAAGTCTAGATGGCTTTGGTTGAAAGAAAGGGATAAGAATACAAAGTCTCTTCCGGCGGATGGCAAACTCCAACAGAAGAGTAAATTGTACTCATGGATTGAAGGTTGGAGACAAAACAATTGAAGATAAAGACCTAATCAGGGGGAAATCTTAAGCTTCTACCAACAGCTATATACAATGAATGGAACTTCAAGACCATCAGCTAATTTGAAAGATGTGGCTTTAATCACATTAGTGGAGAAAGATTTGCTGGAAAGACCATTGGAAACAGAGGTCCTGGCAGTCATAAAAGCAAATGCCCTAATAAAGCTCCAAGCACAAATGGACGTATAATGGAATTTTTTAATGCTTTGGAGGTGATCAAGCAAGACATCATGGAAGCTCTTCATCACTTCCATCAAACATGACATTTGCTTAAATCATGCAACGCATCATTCATAGCTCTTATCCCTAAAAACAAAGGAACTATGGAACTGAAGGACTATAGACCAATTAGCGTAGTGGGTAGTTTCTATAAAATTGAGTCCAAACTAGCTGAAAGATCGAAGGGGGTGATCAGGAAGTTGGCTTCCGGACATCAAAATGACTTCAGAAAAACAAGGCAGACCACTGATGCAGCCTTGTTAGCTAATGAAGTCCTGAACTCTTGTTCAAGACCAGTTGAATAGGCCAGATCTGATCAGTATACTCAGGAAAAAGGGGTTACGGGAACGTTGGATAAGGTGGATCAAATACTGTATGGGATTCTTTGTTAAATGGCCTTTTCAAGTCTACTTTTTAATTAAATGAACGACAATTTTTTTCTAGGGAAATGACCCATTTTTGAATATTTAAATTTATTTGTGATTTAAAATTTATTTACAAGTTTTAAAAGTTAAAAATTAGTCCACAAATCACCAACTTACAGAATTTAAACAAAACTCATCCCATCAAAATCTTTTAAAAATTTTACAAATTAATTCAAAACCTGATTTACAATGAACAGATCAATTATCGATCCGACCGATGTACAATATCGGTCTTCTATGTTATTCGATAGCTAACCGATTATAGTAATTAGTCGGACAGATTAATCATTGATCATTTCTTATCCGATAGATTAATCATCGATCTCTTTTTATCCTAGCGGTTACATATATATACAGTTAAGAAGAAGGTGGAGACGAAGAAGGCGGCTTATGCTAAGTGGATTGAGAGTAAGGTTGAAGAGGAGAAGTGGGTGAGCAGGGAGGAGTACAAGTTAGCTAAGAAGGAGGCTAAGTTAGCAGTTACGACTGCTAAGACAGCAGCAGCTTTTGAGAGTGTATAAGGGGTTAGAGGAGAAAGGCGAGGAAAAGAGGTTGTTTAGGCTTGTCAAAGTTAGGGAGCGGAAGGGTCGGGATCTGGACCAAGTGAAGTGTATTAAGGGGGAGGATGGCAGAGTATTGGTGGAAGACGCCCTCATTAAGAAAAGATGGCAGTCGTATTTTCATAGGCTCTTAAATGATGAGGGGGACAGAGGTGTTGTGTTAGGGGAGTTGGAGCACTCCGGGGAGTGTCGCGATTTCGGCTATTATCGGCGTTTTAAGGTCGAGGAGGTCATGCGAAGGGGCAGGGCGACGGGGCCCGACGAGACCTGGTGGATTTTTGGAAGTTCTCTGGCGGGGCAGGGTTGAGGTGGCTGACCAACTTGTTTAACAACATTTTCAAGTCCGCAAAGATGCCCGAGGCGTGGAGATGGAGCACGATGATCCATTTATATAAGAACAAGGGTGACGTTCAGAGTTGCAACAACTACCGGGGTATAAAGTTGTTGAGTCACACGATGAAGATTTGGGAGAGGGTGGTGGAGCGGAGGTTGAGGAAGATTGTGTCTATTTCGGAGAATCAATTTGGTTTTATGTCTGGTCGCTCTACAACTGAGGCAATTCACCTGGTGCGGAGACTGGTTGAGCAGTATAGAGAGAGGAAGAGGGATCTTCACATGGTGTTTATTGACTTGGTAAAGGCGTATGACAAGGTCCCTAGGGAGGTTCTTTGGAGATGCTTGGAGACGAGGGGGGTCCCGATGGCGTACATCAGAGCAATTAAGGACATGTATAAGGGGGTGAAGACGCCGGTAAGAACAGTGGGAGGAGATTCCGAGCATTATCCGATCTTGACAGGGTTGCACCAGAGATCAACTCTTAGTCCGTTTTTATTCGCCTTGGTGATGGATGTGTTGATGCGGAGTATACAAGGCGAGGTGCCTTGGTGTATGCTTTTTGCGGATGATGTAGTTTTGATTAATGAGTCGCATCAAGGTGTTAATGATAAGCTGGATGTTTGGAGAAAAACCCTGGAGTCTAAAGGGTTCCGGTTGAGTAGGACCAAGACGGAGTACTTGGAGTGCAAGTTTAGTGACTCGAGGCAAGAGGAGGAGGTGGTAGTGAAGTTGGATTCCCAGGCAGTTTGTAAGAGGGATAGTTTTAAGTACCTTGGGTCTACGATTCAGGGGAACGGAGAAATAGATGAGGATGTATCTCATCGAATTAGGGCAGGCTAGATGAAATGGAGGCTCGCTTCGGGAATCTTATGCGATAAGAAGGTGCCCCATAAGCTGAAAGGCAAATTCTATAGAGTTACAGTCCGGCCGGCTATGCTTTATGGAGCGGAGTGTTGGCCGGTTAAGAATTCTCATATCCAAAAGTTGAAGGTGGCAGAAATGAGGATGTTGCGTTGGATGTGAGGATTTACTAGGGCTGACAGGGTTAGGAATGAGATTATTCGAGAGAAGGTGGGAGTGGTGTCGGTGGAGGATAAAATGGGGGAAGTGAGGTTGAGATGGTTTGGTCATGTGATGAGGAGGGGCACGGATGCCCCGGTTCGTAGGTGTGAGAGGTTGGCCTTGGATGGTTTCAAGCGAGGTAGGGGTAGACCGAAGAGATACTAGAGGGAAGTGATTAAAATGACATGGAGCGATTACAACTGACTGAGGACATGACCAGATAGGAAGGTATGGAGGAAAAGCATTAGGGTAGAGGGCTAAAGTGGGTGGATGATCGTAGTCAGTAGGTAGGAGGGCCTCGGTGTCCTTTGTTTGGCAATGTACAATTTTGTGTGGATGTCGTACCTATGTTATTTTTATCGTGTTCCATGATTTTGATGTTTTATATACTGCCCTTTGTTTTGAACCGGGGGTCTATCGGAAACAGCCTCTAAAAGAGGTAGTGGTATGGACTGCGTACACTCTACCCTCCCCAGACCCCACGATGTGGGAATTTACGGGGTTTGTTGTTGTTGTTGTTGTGGTTACATATATATACACAAACCTTTTTCTTTAGAAAAAAATGATACTAAAATTAAAGGAGTAGAAACTTTATAAATTTGGGAGGAGACAGAACATTAAGAAATAAAATACGAGTTTCAAAAAGAGAAAGTTGAAGAAACAATGAGTTTATAGTAAGAATGAAAGAGAAAAAGTTAGAGAGAGGGAAAGAAATAATTTGAAATTGAAAAATGGGTTAGGGTTTTATGTTTAAAGTATATTTGTAAATAGCTTCCATAGTTTTTAATACTCCCTCCGTTTCAAAAAGAATGACCTACTTTGACTTGACACAAAGTTTAAGAAAATAAAGAAGATTTTTGAATCTTGTGGCCTTAAATTAAAGTTGTGTCAAATGTATCAAAATGCCCTTTAATCTTGTGATCTTATGACATATCTTGTGGTCTTAAACATGTCAGGTGAAAAGTTGAAATTAAAGTATTGTCAAAAAAGGAAAGGGGTCATTCTTTTTTAAACGAACTAAAAAGGAAAGTAGGTAATTCTTTTTGAAACGGAGGGAGCATATTATTATACACCAATTCGTTATTAAAGTAATTTTTGAATTTTATTTTAAAATGAGAAAATGATAGTAGGCTATTTTGCTAATTGGAGACGTGAAGAGGCCTATTAGCCAAATTTTCTCATAATGTATAACCACTAAAGTATTCTATTTTGATCAATGGTGGACCTGATCATTTTTCTCACCACAGAAAGGACACAGGCAAGGCAATTCTCAATCATCATTTTTGTTTATTCTTGCTATGGAAGGCCACAACAGTATGCTAAATAAGGACAACCAACTTCACTAGATTAATGGATTTAGGGTTGGGAATTAAGTAGGAAGTACAGTAGCAATTTCTCATTTACTTTATGTTGGTGACTCCCCTAATCTTTTGTGGGGCTAAAAGTTCACAGGTGAGGTATCTCAACCTTACACAGACACATTTTTATGATTCGTGCTTATACCTTTTCTTTGTGGGTTGTTATGGAGCTCTCATGTATTGTAGTACCTAGGAACCATAAGAAAGTTCTTTAGCAAAGTCGCATCCTCTATTTCTTGCATGTAGAGCTTTCCATGAGTCTATAAACTTCATTCAAGGACGAAGGTTTCCAAGTGGGAGATATTGTTACACCTCGCGTCTTAAATTCCACTTAAATAATCCGTTTAGGTATTGAAGCCTCGTAATCGAGTTTAACGTGCTCTAAAATAAGTTAGAAATCAAACCAGGATTATACGTATGTGATTTGGGAGTTAAAGGGGAGAAAATCTCACCTGAGGCATAAAATTGCACTACGGCAACGCCCCGGGCTGCGCCCTAGGTGTCTCGGTAGTACAATGAGGCGAGGGGGGCAGCAAGCCTTGAGACAACTGCCCAAAAGGCGTGCTGCACCGCACCAGGCGGCGCCCTGGGCTACATAGTAAGCCAATTGGGCGTGGCTCAATTGCTAGGAAGCCCCTTCGGGGGAAATTTCGTTTGGGTCTCTTCAAAAAAGCCTTTTTCGGAATGTGTCAGCTCCTTAGTTATAGACTAGCCTTTGTACATGAGCAGACACATTTTCTTCCCCTGCTATCTTTTGTTGCATCTTTGTCTTGCTTTTTAATTCATCCACTCTTCATAAAAAAAAAACAGTAAGTTCAGTTCACTGAAATAAAAACAAAGAACTAGCATACCGCAGCATTAACTATAGCGCTCATATATGCAATAATGGATTGCGCCAATAAAAAAATAACCCAACTTTCTCAGAGTCCATACTGATCTCACGTTTAACTATAGTCCTACATTATTCTGAAAGATGAAAGTCCAAAAAAGACAGCCTTATCAGCCTAACCCCCACCCCCCCAGAAAAGGAAAAGAAAAAACTAAAATGGGCCAGAGACTATCTTTACCAACCTCCTCGGTGGGAACATATACACGTGACTCATCAAATGCTACCATTCTCTGGGAGCACAGACAAGCATGACTGATACAATGCTACCAATGATGTTGCTTAAAACCAGTCCCCAGATACAAATTACCATCGCTTCTTCAGTTTCACTCAAAAATTCCTAATGTAAAAAGCATGGCCCAAAGTCCACGTGCTCCTTTTTTCCCTAGAAAATACTGGCACAAAATATAGAATCAAACAATATCTCTGAGCATTGTAAATAGCCATCCTTACTCTGCTTCCCTCTTTTCTAGTTGCAGATTGGGGTTTGAACGTTTTAACTTAATAGCTAAAGATGACTGGGCAACAGAAAATTCCCCAAAAAAAGAAAGAAGGGACAGATACCTGGAAAAACAAGTTCCTGTGGTAACTCTCAGTTGGTGGCATAAGGGCATCCACATAGACACGCTGATCAAGTCTCCAAACGCGTAGGTAGTTAAAAAGTTGCGACAAATCTTCAAGTGCCTTGTGCGTGGTTTTATCTACATTAGGTAACAAAAATGTAAGTGTCGTTATGCAACTAATAGAAGCGGTAAACATGGCAATGAATGATAATATACCAGGAGGAAGAGCTCCCCTTAATCGAGGAAGAGCCTGGTCTGCAACTCCACAGAACCTCAACCCCACAGTTTGTAATCTATTTACAGCAGTTTCTGCAAGATTAAGTTCCTGAAAATACAAAGATTGGGGACCAAATTTTCCAATCAAAGATCCAAATAAAATGCCAGTATGTCCAAAATTCTGGGGAATTTGCATATTCACCAGAGAACAAAATTCATGTAAACATCAAAGAGGAGCCTACAAACTGAAGCACACTTCACAAAATTGCTTCTGCATCATACTGAAATAACTAACTTGAACGGAATTCCTTTAGCATTGACTATGGTACAAACAGTACTTTTTCCTTTTAAGGCTCTTGATTCTGAAACAGGGGCTGCCCACTGATTTCGGACCATTTTTGATAAAATATTACTCTACTTTTTTTTATGTTGTGGGGAAACCTCAATAAAAAGAGGTATACAAAAATTAAAGGACCTATAGAAATAATATAGTTCTCTACAAATAAAACCAATTATCAACTGTAGAAAGGACCACATAGGAGCTCCAAAATTCTCCAAAACCAAAAGACAAGCCTCTCAATACAAGAAAAAAATTATCTCCTCAAAAGCACTCCCAAGTAGAACATGGTGTTAGGTATTATGCTAGTATAAGCAGTTCAAGGGTGTCATGTTGCGCTTTAAAGGAAATTTTGTTAGGTAAGTCGATAAATAAGTCATCTATATTCAAACTTAGTAAAAGAAGCCACCAGTCACCTTTCTGTGGGTTTACCTTTACACTACATTGAAATCTGTGCATAGTGCATACTGACTAGAACCCTTACCACATCTTTGAAGAATCAATGATTTAATAATGTAGGTCATTATAGGCAAGCGTTATTGCTTAATATTATGCGTCTTTGTCGATTAGTTAGAAAAGATAGAGATAACCCGAATACGAATTTCATCTTCTTTACTTTTATTTATTTATTGGCCGGGGGTGGGTATGTAATTATAAAATATAGAGAAATCTTATCTTCCAGACGAGATTTATGCAATCTTCGACGGAGTTCTAATAGTCTATCTTTAATTCATAACCCTATGAATAAGGAGTGTAATTTGTTTAGAAAATATTTACTTGAATAATCATTTTACTCGATGTACAATACCTTCTGAACTGATCTCTCTCTCTCATATCATTTCCCCATTTCTCTATTCCTCTACCATTGCACCTTCGCTCTTCCGGTGCTACATTACTTATGTACGTTGCATCTTGAGCATTCATTATGTCTACTTAATATATAAGAATGATTTTTACTTATAGGTCCTCAACACAGCTCATAAGAGCAGGTTGATTCACTCTTGGGACCAAGCACCTAAAAATAAGTTGAGAGCAGGTGGGCGAAAGACAGATCCAAGGTCTCCATGTACTACAGAATACAGACCATGTTAAGTTGTATATTTCCACTTTGTTTGAGCTTCCACAGAGGTTGGAGTTTTATACTCCCTCCGTCCCATTTTATGTGCCGTCATTTCCTTTTTAATCCGTCCCAAAATGAATGTCATCTTTCCTTATTTGGTAACACTATTAAATGGCAACATCCCCACTTTATCCTTATCAAGTCCTACTTAATAAGAAAAGACAACTAAAAAGTAAACTTTAAGAGGGCAATTTTGTAAACTTTACAAAGTGATTCACTCATTTCTTAAACTCCGTGCCCGGTCAAAAGGCGACACATAAAATGGGACGGAGGGAGTATATGTTTTATAAGGTCTTTTTAACAGTTTTTTAGGATTGGGCCATACAGGTGGAAACCTGTTTGAATTCATATGGATCAAACAACTTTCATAGAACTGAAACTTAGAAAGATCAGATGGACCTTGTGGGGCAATTAACAAATTGCACTTCATACTACACCAAATACAGCGTCACATGAGAGTCCACGCTCGTAAAAATCGATTGTTAATAAGAAATTGATTGCCATTTTTCTCGTATAAAAATATTGTCATGAAATATTATCATAAAGTCATAAACATCTCATATTCACCAAGTCACTTATTAGTCCTTCAACTAGTTATACATGTAGCAAGTTCGATAAATACAATTCATTCCTATTTTAATACATGTGTATCACTATATAAGCTCGTTGAATACTGCAGTGTAGCGCACATGCAGACCAGAATGCCTACCAAGTACCAACATAGCATACAATGAGCACATCACAATATTAACCCCTCAATAGCTTGAAGGCATAATCAAACTATGGATTCACTTCATCTTTCCCCATGTCTCATTCTCAAAAACATAATGCCTAAAGCAACAAGAGTTCCAGCACCTTATAATAAGGCAGTGCCCTATGACAAAATTAATCACTTGTAAGTTCACATTAAGAAAATTAACTCAGACCTGTCGAAGTTGTCGCCTGATGACCACCCATTTCGTCTTTCTTTCAGAAGATTGAGGGCGCAAAGAACCCAAAAGGGAAAGAAGCTTCAAAAATGGGAACAAGAGATTAATACAAGCTCCCACGAGAGTTAAGAGGCACAATAAGCTAGGTCACTTGACATGGCCCATTAATTCAATACCTCTGCAACTTTTTGTCTGTGTTCTGGTCTGATTCCCACCCAAGACCAAATTGCGTCCAAGAGATCCGCATGATTCAAATGAACATCACATGATTCAAAATGAAAGTAATGAAGGATAATGTCCATCGTAGCCTATAATTAAAAGGAAACTAAGTGAAATGAAGGATGTACTTGTATTACAAAGCTAGCTAGAATGAAGTGCAAGATAAGGGCAGATCATGGAAAGTAAAGGATCTGAATAACAAAGCATTAACATATCAAGTGACTCAGCGTAGCAATATCAACCATGAAAATGTAGGAAAGATCTTTGCGATGTATCTCTGCTCAGGAATTTGGGATTCTTTCTCATCAGAGAAAATGGACCTTCTGAGGCTTTGGAAATGAGTAGGGAGAAATAGCACATGTTTCACAAGATCAAGACTAAGAGCACATCTGATAATATGAGTGTCTTACCTTAATTATCTCTGCTTCAGTTAGAGCAATTTCTCCTCCAATAATATCAAAATCCCCCTGCAGATAAGTTATTAACAAATATAAAATTTATGAACTAAAATATCAGCATTTCTCTATTCAGTCAAAGGAAATTGCTGAACAAAGTTAAAACCTGCAGATATCGGTTTGGGGGTGAATGACCTATCGCTCGCCTGTACACATATGCTATTTCGTAGCGTTTAAAGAATGATCTCTGAGGAGGATTAAAATTTAAAATATGTAAGTAGATGCTTAACTTTAACCACAAAAGATATTCTATATTTTCCAGTATTCTTTTCAAATTTATATTTCCAATATGGCCACGTTGATAGTAACTAAAAAAATTTCATATCAGAAAGATGCACCCCCTCCATCAAAAACTCAGCTTTTTATCAATGGCACCGATATGAAGAAAAGAATTGAAGATGTGTACGCTTAAAGTTAACCAAGGGAACATGGAAAGGAAATTAATAACTTTAAACTATTTAAAGAATAACTAGAGAAAAAAACTGTGCACGTGTAAAAGCAGATATGATGGTGCTTTATTAGACAAGATAGCATGGACAAAACTTTTCTTCAATCAGGATGTAGATATTAGTGAGAGGACTCAAAAGAACATCCAGTGAAACTAGACTAGTTTTGTTGGCAGTGAACAAGGTTAATAAGAGCTCAAAAAAGAAACTTCTTTTAGATTTGTGAAATATTACACAAGACAAGATTTGCAAAGACTTCTATCAGACACTTTAGAAGACTGTTTTGTCGAGAATTATGAGTTGTAGGTTTTCTCCATTTTATCTTCTTTGTCATCAAGTACTTTATTTTATGTAATATTTTCCCATTAATATTCATACATTTATTCAAATTATATATCGTTATATTTTCCGTTTATTACATACAAGATGATTGTCATTGTTGAATTGTGTGACCATCTCATCTAAAAGTTTAAGCTGTTAGAGAAACTTTTTAAAATTTAATTATGTCTTTTACAGCCATTCGTTCTGATTTTTATATTTTTTCTTGCAATTTGAGATTCATTTTTCTGTTTCTTATAAAATAATATGTTTCCCCTATATGTCAATAAACCTTCCTGGATTTCTCATTTTGTTGAATCTAGTATCAGGATTTAAAATTCAAAAGGGCATTTCAGTGGTTTCATAGCCACATATGATTACATACATAATAGAATTGTTAAAGTTAAAACAGCGGAACATTGGCACGCAATATCATAAACAAATGTATCTAATGTTGCACATAACCTAGCGGGAAGTGCAAAAAGTAAGACAGATGATAAGCAATTAAGAAGAGCAGGGGAACACAGGTGACATTAGAAAAACAAAAGAAAAAAAACACAATATAAACTCTAATGATCAACTCAAACTGTCATTCTTCACTGAACAGTCCTAAAAACTAGGTGACCACAAATTAGAAAAATTAAAAGTAAAGAGTATACAAATCAAGACATAAGAAAACAGAGTTTTAAGAGTGCAGCACAACTACTAATATTACAACAACAAACATGCCTCAATCCAAACTAGTTACAGACAGCTATACGAATCTTCTACACCCATTTCACTAAAATATATACCGACTTAATTCCAATGTCAATATTTGTCCTTTAAAATAAACCAAGTGTTACTCCACAAGTAGGGATTCACTAAATCTAGATTCATCCATACTCTGAAATACACGTCCCTAATCAAAATAAGAAGACTCCTGGAACATATCGAACCTAAATTGATTGCACCAACAATGACTAAACCCTGACCCAACTAAGTGATTTCATCTATATGTCTACTTTGCTACCAAAAGTATATGAGACTATAGAAAAAAATACTCCCTCCGTCCCATTTTATGTGTCGCCATTTGACCGGGCACAGAGTTTAAGAAAAAAGGGAAGACTTGGTAAAGTTTACCAAATTATCCTTTATCAAAAAATGTGTCAATATCTTTTTTTTAATTAAGTGGGACCAATAAGGGTAAAAGGGTAATTGTGTCTTTAAAAAGTTGTCTAATAAGAAAAGGCGACACTTATTTTGGGACAGACTAAAAAGGAAATGATGACACATAATTTGGGACGGAGGGAGTACAAAATTCTTCCACAATTTCTAAGAGCACCGAATAAGCATGAGAAGCAATAATTATGGAATACAATTCTTTAAATTCTGAAATCGGTCAATGAGCTGATGAGGTACCCGAGTGGCAACGATCCACTTCACTAATGGCAGTCTAAGTTCATGGCAAAGCTCAACCATGTCCCCTCCATGAGTCAAAAGCTTAACAGCGTTCCTTTCTCGACTGAACCAGCAGAAAGAAATTGAGAAAGAGAGAAGCAAATGTCAACCTAAAGAATTAAATACAAAGGGAAGATTAAAATTATACTGAGTTAATGAGCAGGCAAACTTTGAAATGGTCACCTATTTGGCTGTGGACATTCACCCAGCATTCGCACGGGTATAATCTCCAAATGCTTTGCACAATGTCGTCTGAAGACTTCTGTGGCAATCTCAACGACATGATCACGGCTTTCAGTCTGTAGATCAGTGAACAAAATACATGAGGTATCCCTTCCATCTACCTTCAAACTTTCAAGATTTGTGTTATGGCCTTTTGTGTTAAAAGTGTCTTCATTGAAAATGGCATTTACAACTTTTTCATAAGCACCAGTATCATCTGAAGCGTGAATTGTCCTAAGAATATCTGCAAGTACAGGAAAAGAGAACTTTAAGCTAAGAAGAAAGCAACACTACTAAGCAAAATAGTGTTCAACCTAGTTGGTGGTCTATACAGAAACAATTATGGATCACACTAAAAAGAAAAAGAAAAGACTGAAAGCTGGAAATACGGGAAACCTAGACTTCATCCAAGTATATGATCCACTTGTAATACTAACCCCATTTATACCTTTTTTACTTATCATTGTCTGTCATCACCTCTTATGCCTTTGTAGTTTGTATTATCTTTGTCCTCTGTTGGCATCCCTAAATCTACAGGTTAAGCATTTTCTCATCCAAGATGGCAACATGTAATGACTGACGAGATGTCTGTTTTACATGTGAGTGGTACTTGGGAAGTTATTCTCCTTTTACCAGGTAAATCTATTGTAAGGTGTCATTGGGTTTATGCGGTCAAAGTTGGTCTAGGTGGTCAAATTGATCGGCTTAAGGATCGCTTTGTTGCCAAGGGGTACACTCAAATATTCAGGCTTGATTACAGTGATGTTTTCTCTCTCGTCGTTAAAATAGCATATGCTCCGCTTTTTCTATCCATGGCTAATGTCCGCCATTAGCCTCTTTATTAGTTGGACAGTGAGAATGCTTTTCACCACAGTTACCTTGAGAATGAAATTTATATGGAGCAACCACTTAGTTTTGTCGCTAAGGGGAAGTCAACTAGCCTTGTCTCTATTGTGTTTTTGCCTGTCATGCTAAGGACTAAAATAGTCTCCTCGAGTCTAGTTTTGAAAGTTCAGCCAGCCAGTAATTCAGGAGTTGACATGACTCCTTGTGAAGCTTAGCACTATGGCATCGTTTGATAGAGTGTATAAGAATAGTATTGAATAGGGTGTATTAGTAATGTTGGGATTGTAGTGCTAGGATTAGTTATGCAGAGTTTATTTCTTGTCCAGATGTATTAAAAGTAACATACATTGCTATATTTCTAAAAAGATATTATTTGTTTACAAAAATACCCTCCACATTTTATAATTTTGTGTACTTTCTTTATAAAGCTTTATTATTTAATCTAAAAATGAAAATATGTTACAGGAGAAAAGACATCATTTCCCACTTGAACTTGTCACCAAAACTTACTTTAGCACTTAAACTTAACTTATAATTATTTACCCCCTTAACAACTTTCAAGTGAATTAAATACAACCTCAAAATCACAATCTCACTCTCACAACGGAGAGTACACTACACACGCGTCATATCATTGTCAAATCAGTGTCACATCAGTGCCATGTCATTGCCACATAAGAAATTATTTATTTATTTTTTAAAGTAATCCCACACACATTATTTTTATATATTTTTTAAAAAAAGTAAAAAATATATATATACTATTTATATATATATAAAATATATATATATATGTGTGTGTGTGTATATATATATATATAAATATATATATAAATAATAAAAAATGCCCCCCCCCCTCTTCCTTATTCTTCAGCACCCCACCTCCTCCTCTTCCAGCCCCCACCCCTGCACCCTTTTTTTCTTCTTCTTTTTTTTAGCGTACACACAATCATTCAGATTTTCTCATAAAATCAAAAGTTTCAAGACAGTGAAAACCTTTAGCAAGGTTCTACCAAGAAGATTAAGAACATCAAGAAATCTTGAGGCCAATATGAAGAAAAATATATTGGGCATAGCCGAAGCCCGGATATATGGGATGAATTAGAAGATTGTAACATGACAATTTATTTGAAAAAGTTGAGACAACTCCTGCAATTGAAAATCTTGTTCCCACTGTAATGTACTTGGCTTTACTATATGAGTTACATTTTAGTGATCTTGCAGACTCATAATTCTTGAAAAGATGAAATCCTATAGCAAAAACAAACATCGTCATATTATAATACAAACTGATTAACCTTGTTAAGAAAGAATTTGTAAAGGAAAACAATGTTCAAATAAAGAGAAAATTATACTGATTTGGTGTGAATCAAATCAAATCAAGCAGTATGGGGATCAGATGAATTATACATCTGTTGAAGAAACTAAATCATGCACCATGCCAAGATGAAGAAACGGGGGGAGGGGGGATACGGAAAAGATAAAGAAACGATGTGTTTGGGGTGGGGGTGGGGGGTTACGAAGAAGATAGGTTTCTCTTTTTTTTTACATATATATATAATAAAATAAAAGTGGGACCATGTCTATATTTTAAATAAAATACGCGCTTTTTTTCTTTTTTTTTAAAAAAAAAAAAATCACATCAACATTAGGGGTGACATTAATTCACTTTAAAAATGTTAAGGGGGTGAATAAACAAAAGTTTAGTTTAAGTGCTAAAGTAAGTTTTGGCAACAAGTTCAGGGGAAAATGATGTCTTTTCTCTATTTTACTATTTTGATATCTATATATTATTAAAAGGACAGGATACAGCCTACTCATTAAGCCAAGTGGCAGCATACAAAACTGACACATGTAGCTTTTAAGAATAAGTTAATTAGATAGGAATTAGTTATTACTTTTTAATTAAATTTATAAATATGTATATATTTATATATTTTTTAATAAATTCAAATTCTACGTTAGTTTAATGTTGACATATTTTTAAAATTGAAATTTTGACAATCATATAGAAGAGTTTGAGTTCCTAATAAAATGTTAGCTTCTGGTGGTTTTTAAATTTGAAACTGATACAACTTCTTTACATGATAACTTCTATATAGAACAGTTTCAGTTTCTCTCTTCTCTTCTTGATAGAAATTTATAACCCAACTAATTTCATCAAAGGAAGGAGTTTTGTACAAATGGTGACCACATCAAAGAACCAACGATATGTCGATGATAGATTGCATAAGAAGACAATACGGTTTGTGGTTGTACGCACAAGATACTAATTTTGTCAAATCTATAACAGGTTTTTTGTTCTCTCTTCTTCAAATATATTTATTTTTGTTTTAAAAAAAATCTGAATTGTCTATTAGTATATCCAAATTAATATGGTAGACTAGTATATGACGAAGGAAGGAAGGTTTTAAGCAGAGAATCAGAGTATTCATCCTCAAACATTGCATCACAATCTATCCGTTTTTGTTTACTAAAATGGTTTTGTTTCTCTAATCAGTTTGGTGAGCAAGAAATAAATCACAGTGTGAGAATATGAACTTTGCAGTGAATTTGTGCAGTCATTTAGATCAATTTTGTTTATTTAGTTCTGTTTGTGGTGGAATTTTAATTTTATAACGAAATGATAATTCTGCTCTACAAAATTTGATTCTTTTTCAAACTTTGTTATATATTTGAGGATTTTCCAGTGATAATTTTTTATTTACTTTTTGATATTTTCTGTTTTGTATATACATAAGAAAATTGGCATATGGATGAAACTTTGTTGACTAATACCAATTGCACATCGTAGCAATTTAGCATGTTGCGATTTAGACCTCACCGAGCAATACACAATTTTCAATATATTCTACTTGATAGAGATTTAAAACTTAAATTTGATACTTAAAGTTTTGAAGATGGTTACAATTTTTCTACTTTTATCCCTTTTTGTTGTAATTGTATGAGTTTTCATCATTTTATAAATTTGTATTTCATCATTTACTCTTACCGAGCAAGAAGAAGCTTAAACAAAAAAATATGAATATAGCAATAGCAGTTTCACAAACAATACCTTATGAAATCTAAGGAGTGACCAACAATGCCTTTCAATTTGGACTTAAGGATGTTGAGAGCAATATTTTCTGATGTCATCGGCCTATCACTCTTAATAAGGTAAGGCAAGAGGAGATGAGCCAACCCATATGTGTTTACAAGTATCTTCTTCTTCATCTCCGTTTTATTTTGAAACTATACTTACCTTCTATTGTCCTTTCTTCAAAGTTTTCTCTTGATGCTAAAATAAATCGATCTTTGTTTCAGTGATGTAGCTAATTCTATAACTTTTATATGCTTAATGCAGTAAATTTTCAGTAAATGAGATGATTATGATAAGCATGAAAGGTATAAAAAAAATTATTTAAAATGTGTAAGATTTGATTAATCTTCAACACTGCCTAACATTTTGATCGGGTCTAGGTAAGGAAAAATCATTTTAGATATGTTTCATTGAATTTCATGATTCTTCTTCTATATGGTTGATCTATTGAATAATCTCGGTGGCTGGGGAAGAAAGGCTCCCAAATATTGAATTATCGTACTGTTTTTTCAGGTATTTTCACACTACCTTTATGTTAATTTTAAGTACATTTTTATTCAAGATTATGTCAAAGTTATATAGAAAAAAAAATTCATCAGCAAATTGTTTATAATAAGTTTGTTCAAGGTAGCAATTAAGAATTACCAATTTTTAGTATCAAGTAGTGTTACTCATTGGCTTATGACTACTTGAATTCACGTATATTCTTGTGATTATGGCTTATATGACATTTAATTACAATAAAGATATGTGGTAAATTTTCAATAATAGTGTTAAGAAGAGTCGCATTTTTAAATTATAGATAACTATGGAACCTTAAAGTGTCGCTACTGGCGAAAATATGGGTGAACAGCAATGCGTTATACTGATGAAGATTTAGCATTTGGTAATTCGGCTAACTCTTAATTTGGATGGAATATCACAAATAAAAAATATTTATTATTTGTCGTTCTGTTGTATATTGTTCAATCTAATGTGAGGCAGATCAGTCAACTGAGGAAGTATCATTTGTGAAAGTGCACAAGAGTTACTGCAGTGACTAGGTATGCAGGGAATAGAGACATCTCATCCTGACATATAGAGGAGAGTGTTTAGAAAACTGAAACGAAGGCTTTGTAGAAGCTTTGCACTTGTTGTTCTGGCTGCTTTGGTATATGCTATTTGGAGTGCTAAGAACAAGGCAGTGTGGAATCACAAAGTCCATCGAACAACTATGATATGCGACCAGATGAAAGAGGAGTGTAAATACAGAGTATATGGGCATAAAATAGTACAGTGGTATAGGAAAGATAGGAACAGATAGAGAAGTTGTACAGCAGAGATAACACTAAACAGAGGTAGATAGGTGGAATGCACAGATTAGTCCCTGCGAGGTAGACAGAGAGGTATTAGTAGTGTGCCTAAAATACACAAATTATTAGCTCAGATTTACACTTAAAAGGATAAAAGCTCTTTTTGAAAGTCGTGAATTATTCCATCCATGTAATATAAGCAATCTCAAAAGAGTTTACGTAAATATTAGTTCACTATTCACAATGCTTTACTGTTAATTTAATAGCAAAGTTTTTTGTTGTAGGTAATATACTGTTGTAATTTTATTTATAAAGCACGATAGTTATTTAATAGCTTGAGGTGATGTATTATGCTAAAAAAATTTGAACTTAGATTATACTAAACTATAGGAGTTGTATTATTTTTTATTAAAAAAAACACATAATTTAAAAGCTGACACTAATAATTCATAAATAATTTTATGGATTCATGAATAAATTTTAAATTTTATTGCACATAATACAATTTTTACTGTAATTTAAGATGGAAGAAACTTAATATGATCAAGCAAAAAAAAGTATTAATAGTTTTTATTCTGGAATACTTTCCGCGCGATGCGGGTACTATACTAGTTCTCACTTAAATTATTTGGTGGAAATTATCATATTGATAAATTGGAAAGAATTTATTCATACTTTTATTATTGGTTAATAGGAGTTACTATTGCTATGTAACTGCACATATAATTATTTTATTTTTTGGTTAAGCATATAAAATTATTCATACTGTATAGATATAAAGCATGAAAACCAACAAAATAAATTAAAAAATTGGAAAGGATATAGAAAAGGTGTATAGGGACTTTGGGGTATTTTTGTCTTCACCCATATTTATCCCATGTATTAAGACCCTAGTATTACTTATACCATGCATTGTGATGTATTAGTGATACACCTTATAATACCAAATAGGGTGTATAACGAACACATGTATTAGCTATACATAGGCGCAAAATCTCTATCAATCAAAGGATTAGTTAATACCACATCTATTACATGTATTATTTGTTCTAATGCGCTCTACCAAACGACCCCTATATGTTTTATTAGCATTCTGCTCCAAATCTGCCTTGGAAACAGTCTGGCAGAAATGACAAGGTAGGCTGAGTACAATACGTTTGTGGTGGGGCCTTTTCCCGAACCATGCATAGAGGGAGCTTTAGTACACCGGGTTGCCTTTTTTTTTGGCTCCAAATCTATGTATTTATTAGATAATCTATGTTGACGATATTGTTATTACCGACAATAATCAGGATGGTATCACTAATTTGAAGAAACATCACTTTCAACACTTAAAGACTAAAGATCCCAGCAGACTGAAGTATTTTCTAGGTGTTGATGTCGCTCAATGCATATCAGGCATTGTTATTTCACAACGAAAGTATGTGTTAGACACATTTTTTAGGAGACAGGAATGACGGAATGTAAACCCATTAACACTTCTATGGATTTGAATACTAAACTCCTACTAGGACAAGGGAGCCACTCACTGATCCCGAAAGATATAAGAAGTTGGTTAGTAAGTTGAATCATCTCGCAATGACTATACCTAATATTTCTTTTCTTGTGAGTGTTGTAAGTCAATTTGTAGATTCTCTATGATAGTCATTGGGGTGCAGTTGTCAGGCATTCGGCGATATATAAAGTTAGCTCCACAAAAAGACAACTCTTTGAGGATCGAGATCATGAGCGGATCATTGGATATACAGACGTAGATTAGGAAAGATCACCTCTTGATAGATGATTTACATCTAGATATTGTGTTTTAGCATGAGATAATTTGATGCCCTAAAATAGTAAGAAACGGAATGTGGTTGTTCTATCTTGTGGGGAAGTAGAATATTGAGAAGGATTATAGTAATTTGTGAGCTAGTCTCAATCTATGTTGCTCGGACTCGGCAATTTTGCCGCCGAACCCGTCTCGACACGAGACTGGCGCGGGTGCGGACGC
The DNA here is from genome assembly GCA_030864215.1 of Capsicum pubescens. NCBI lineage: Eukaryota > Viridiplantae > Streptophyta > Magnoliopsida > Solanales > Solanaceae > Capsicum > Capsicum pubescens. The sequence goes on along the minus strand of CM061548.1, from coordinate 232,050,144 downwards.
TTCCGTCGTCTCCGATTCGGTCAAACGATTTCGGACTCGTTGACCAAATTCAAGAAGAAATTTGAGGGGAAACATTGGATAGGCCAGCAACTTACCTGAAAAAATTCCGACCAACGACTACACCGGCGAACTGTAAAGTTACAAAACAGAAACGACGTTGTCGATGTGCCTTGTCGAAGTGCCGATGATCGACAACGATGTCGACTGGGTAGGAAGAAACAGTAACTGTTTCTTGGCGATGGCATTGGTGTATGTATTTTTCAGCGACGGCGTTGATGTATGTACTTCTTGGAGTTGGTCATTATGTCGGTTCACTAACCAGTTTTATTTAATTGTGCTATATCTAAACAATTTTAAAAAATAAAAACTGCAAATATACAACAATTTTGTTTTAATAAAAATATTTAATACACATGTGGTTTTATATTGGGTTTTTGATAAAAAATTCACTACAGTTATGAGTTATGTCGGTTTACACATGCCGAGCAACATAAGTTTACTGCATGCCGGTTCTTGTGTTTTTTATTTTAACTTTTTTATGATATAAAAATAATTTATATCAATATTTGGTAAATAAATGTAAGTTAAAATTTTGGGAAAAAGTTCCTAACATTAAAACTACTTCTAATTGAAAAGTAAAATTAAAGACAAAAGTAACTAAAAATAGTAAACTAACTAAAATAAATAAATCACAATCCCAATGTGTCAAGGAAAATTAAATTGATTTAAATTGGGAAAAGTCTAAAATTGTCTTCATCAGTAACATTATAAATAGAACCTCTATATTTATAATATTTAATTTCTTTTTGCCGAATCCCCGCACCCACATCCACACACAGATTCGCACCCCCCGCATCTTAAAATTTATATTTTGACAAATCTGACTCTCGGGTTCGTACCCATCTCGGATACCCGCACCCGAGTCCGAGCAACTTAGGCCTCAATCAACTGGTTGCTCAAAGAATAGAAAATTTAGGGAAATCAATTAGATGGGACTCAACCCTTTGCCGATATGGGACTTTTAACACTCTCCCGCACGCCAAGACCTCGTTAACTAGAGCACGGACAATATAATATGGGGGTCCACCATTGGTGAACACGGACTTGGGATGAACCTAGCTCTGATACAATGTAAAAAAATGAACCTGCCTTGGTTAGTTTTATTAATTTTCTGAAACAGAAACTCAAAGGAAAAAGTACAAGTAAGGGGGACTAAGTCTTACCTTATTAATCCTGTTAATGCATAACACTGGGTACTTCTTAGGTATTCAGTGTGGAACCAAAATACCCCGAAGTTACTGTTACAAAATTTGTGAAGTCAAATGATCAACTCACATATATTTTTGTCAAGTCCCTCACTAGTCCTTGTATTAATTACATCTTTAACAAACTTGGTACATATGATTTTTATGGACCAGCTTGAGGGGCAATGTTAGAATATTAAAGTATAGGAAAATGATTATGTATATAGTGTCCCAGATGGAAAAGGATTACTATGTATTGTGTATTGTGTAGAATATAACTATAAATAGGGCTCAGTGTAATAATGAAGATACAAAACTTAATACTCCCTCCGTTTCAAAAAGAATGACCTACTTTGACTTGGCACAAAATTTAAGAAAATAAAGAAGACTTCCGAATCTTGTGGCCTTAAATTAAAGTTGTGTCAAATGTACCAAAATGCCCTTTAATCTTGTGGTCCTAAACATGCCACGTGGAAAGTTGAAATTAAAGTGTTGCCAAAAAAAGAAAAGGGTCATTGTTTTTTAAACGGACTAAAAAGGAAAGTAGGTCATTCTTTTTTAAACGGATGGAGTAGTATTTTTCCCGTGTCTTTACTTCTCACGGTGTATATGGTGTGTGTTAATGCTTGTGAAGATGGGAAGTGTAGAATGAAAAGGAAAGAGAAAATTGAAAATTTTGAAAGTAAATGAAAAATGACAATGCATCATAGAAATTTTAAGGTGACACTGATGTGTCATCTACATCAGCACACTCGAGAAACACGGGAATTTAAGCGGTTCAAGAGAGTAGTTTTGAATAGTTTTGGTGTCTGAATGTAACCCTATGGGGCAGGGGACGGAAGACAAAACGCAACACATAGAGGTGTCTATTATTCAAAATATATAAAACTGCTCAAAAAGTGTAACTGGTCATGCATTATCCTAAAACCTTTATAGGCCAAATCTCAAACCGATAGAGTAGCAGAACACATATAGATATTGATAATAACAAAATAGGACTTGATCAATAGAATTACTAATACCAATTAGTGTTCCCCTTCCCATGTTCATGTGTTATTACCAATGTAAAGATACTTAACATCATCTGCTTCTTTAGTTCTATTTGCCTAGGCTGTCAACAATGAGATTAATTTCTCATCTTTCCTACCCACTTCACAGACCATCTCCAATCATCTTTAATATTATCCCTTCTTATATCAGTGTACTACAAAAATCAAGCTGGGGATATACCCTACAACTAAGTTGCTCGGACTCTTCATTTTTGCTGCCGCACCCGTGTCGAAACGACGTGGGTGTGGGATCCGTACCTGACTGGTCAACCGATTTTGGGTACTTTGACCAAAATCGACCGGAAAAGTCCGGACAGATTTAAGAAATTTTGTAATCAAACCAAAAGCTAAGGTGAATACCCTGTATATAGAAATTTCTATGTTATTGTTTTTCTCTTTATCTCCTTCCAAGGTTTTCTACTTGAACAATATTTTCTCCTCAAGTTTTTCTCTCATAATTTGTGTTTTATAACTCTATTTTTAGATATTTAAATTATTTTTTGTTGAATCCCCGCACCTGTATCCATCCCTAGATCCATATCCCCGAATCTTTAAATTGAGATCGTGAAGGATCCGACCTCTAGATCCGTACCCGTATTGGACACCCGCACCTGAGTCCGACCTCTATGCTTTTGTTGCTCTTTCATACTGTCTTTTGTCTTGAGCCGAGGGTCTATCGGAAACAGCCTCTCGACCTCTTTAGAGGTAGTGGTATGGACTGCGTACACTCTACCCTTCCCAGACCCCATTATGTGGGAATATACTGGGTTTGTTGTTGTTGTTGTTGTTGCTTATTTGATGACGATTACATATTCAACTGTTTGTTTTTGTTTTTTTTGAAAACTGGGGGCAGCAAACAAGGATTGAAGACGTCGTTCAATATTTTTATTAAGCATTAGGGCCAGAAATTAAAATTCAAACTACCTAAAATATCACAATAACTAAACAAACCACTAAAAAATAAAATTTCAAATTCATCTTAAACTTAACCAACTTATTAGGCTAAAATTTACTGCGGTAACTAAAGTGAATTTCAACACTCCTTTGCTTTAGTTGCTGCAATTTGAAAAAACTGTTCCTCAATTCTTGGTAGTTGGTGTTGAATCCTTTTGGCTGTTTTTTGAACTTGCACATTTTTTTATATTGATCTTTCTTGGGGTTTTTTTTCTTAGTTCATCTGTATTTGCCGTGGTGACGGGTGTTTTGAGGCAGCAAATTCAAGGTTGTGTCATGGTGTATGCTTTTTGTGAATGATGTAGTTCTGATTGACGAGACTTGTGGAGGAGTTAATGCTAAGTTGGCGGTTTGGAGACGGACCCTGGAGTCTAAAGGATTTAGGTTGAACAGGACCAAGACGGAATATTTGGAGTGCAAGTTCAGTGATGTGACATATGAGGCTGACGTGGTAGTGAAGCTTGATACTTGGGCTATCCAAAAGAGGGATAGTTTCAACTATCTTGGGTCTATATTCTGAAATTGAGAGATCGACGAGGATGTCACTAACCGTATTGGTGAAAGATGGATGACATGGAGGCTCATATTTGGAGTCTTGCACGATAAGAAGGTGTCTCTTAAACTTAAAGGCAAGTTTAACAAAGCAACAATTAGACCTACTATGTTGTAAGAGGCAGAGTGATTGCCAGTTGAGAACTCTCACATCCAAAAGATGAAGGTGGCAGAGATGAGGATACTACGATGGATGTGTGGGGTGGGTTTACTAGGAGAGATAGAATTAGAAATGATGTTATTCAGATAAGGTTAGAGTGGTTTCAATGGATGCCAAGATGCGGGAAGCAAGGTTGAGATGGTTCGGGCATGAGATGAGGAGGAGCACTGATACCACCGTGCGGAGGTGTGAGGGGTTGTCTATGGATTTTAACTTCATCCTAACCAACTTATTGGCTAAATATTACTGCAGTAACTAAAGTAAATTTCAACAGCAACCATAGCATAATTATGTTGTTGAGCTGTTTTATCTCATTTCAGATGTTACCAGTGAACGCCATCTACTCAAGGAGTCATAGAAAAGGAAATAGAAGTCATAAATAGATATCTCAACTACTTACTATCCAACATCTCATACTCCATTCGAGGAGGAAAGGCATTTTGAAGAAGTTCAACAGCTGATGGACGATCTGATGGACTTGGGGACATTAAGCGCCTCAACAAGGATGACTGTTCTGGATATTCCGCAGCCCAAGCAGGAGGAACCTCTCCTTTTTGTTTTAAATCAGATAGAACAATATGTCGCTCCATTGCAGTGTCAAAAGGATGCCACAACTCAAAGAAAACAACTCCTAAGCTGTACATATCAGCCTGAGGACTATTGAGTCAGAAGCAAACTAGTATCCAAAATCTTTTTGTTAAGATCAAGCAAAATTTGCTGACAATAAAAAAATTCTGACCTTCTCATTAATCTTTGGCCACCTTTGCTCTATTTCAGGTGCAGTATAGAAATATGTACCAACTTGGCCAGTGCCATCAACAGAGACTCCTATTATCTCAGAGGCATCCACATCTTGATCCAGCTGCTCTAGTTTCAAGAATTTGGCTGAAATTTCCAAGAGTAAATACATCATATGTTTCAATTCAGATTCCTGCACCTGATACAACAACAACAACATACCCAGTGTATTCCCACATAGTGGGGTCTGGGGAGGGTAGAGTGTACGCAGACCATACCACTACCTCAGGTGAAGTAGAGAGGTTGTTTCCGATAGACCCCCGGCTTAGGACCGATAACAGTATAGCAATCACAAAACATAAATGTGTATAGACTAGTACAATATGCAAAATAAACTAACAAAGCTATCCACAAAATAATACTATAGCCACAAGAAAATACTAAAAACTATCTATCCGAAATCATAGACATCACTCAACACCACAAACAATAAATTTCAAACAAAAATAAAGAACGCTCCCCTACTGTAACCGACACACTCCCACTGATACGGAAAACACAAGAGGAACACGAAACAACTCTAAAACAGTCCACTAATCTTAAGGATTTGAGGACCCTTTTGAAGACCACTCTCGGATTCGCTATCAACAACACAATAACAAGATAAAGAGGTGTGTTTTCAACACCAAAACAGCCACAATATAAGATGAACAAGATGAACACAATGGTTACAAAATTCGGATTCAACAAGTCACAAAAACAGTCCACTATGAATCTACAAAGTGCAATAAGATAAAGATAGGTAGATAGACCAAATGAGGGAATAATATTAACAACCCAAGACTTGTTACACTCTTGGACCTTTAATACTACACACAACACAAACCTATCTCTTACGTTGGTACAAGAGTGACCTCGATCTCCCAAGCATCCAACGTTTCCAAGCTTGAATCCAACACGAGTGATTCCACACTCAAGTTGATTTCCCTAGTTACAATTTTCAGATTTGTGGTCTTCTCTCCTTAGAGAGGAAATGTTTCTAAGTGTTATACAACATCCATATTCAGCCAAGTCTAATGAATGGAACCCTAGAAGGTTGTATTTATAGTGTATTACAAGAATAGTGTGAAATGTCCAAAATGACCCCTTAGTCAAAGTCTTCAAGTGGGCTCCCTTGGAGTGCATTGTATGGACTGATTTTGGAGCCAATTTAGGCCTTCCTTTGCACTTCACGTGTACACTCCAAGTCTCGGTTCAATTCACTCTCGCACTCACCCACCTTCGTGGTCGTACCCATATCACCCACCCCCTAACCCTCTACCCTAATCTGCATCCTCCACACCTTCCTATCAAGGGTCATGTCCTTTGTAAGTTGTAACTGCTCCATATCATGCCTAATCACCTCCCTCCAATATTTCTTCGCCCTACCTCTACCCCGCCTAAAACCACCCATAGCACACCTCCGTACTGGAGCATCAGAGCCCCTTATCATCACGTGCCCGAACCAACGTAACCGCACTTCTCGCATCTTGTCCTCCACCGAAGTCACCCTCACCTTCTCCCAAATAAACTCATTCCTCACCCTATCTTTCCTGGTATGGCCACACATCCATTGCAACATCCTTTTGGATGTGAGACTTCTTAACTGGCCAACACTCTGCCCCATACAATATAGCTGGTCGAACTGCCACTCCGTAGAACTTACCTGATACGAGACGAAAATACGAAAACGAAAACAAACACGAAACAAGGACAAACAAAGGAAAATGAGACAAACAAGTAAAGGATAGATAGATTGACACAAATTGATAAAGAAAGGACAACCGAATGGTATATTAAACCCTAAGACCTTCCTATTGAATACCAATAAACACCAACCTCTTACGAGGATCTCACGGGAATGGAATCCCGAGCAACCCACGTTTCTCAACAATCCATAAGCTCCCAACAAGCTTAAAAACAAACACTCGCAAGTGTATCTCAAAACATCATTCATCAACTACCTAGAATGAAGAGAGTCCTAGCTATTTATAGGCCAAAGGCCACCTATTTCAACTTGGGGCCAAAAGTGACCCTAAATGATAATTGGGCCCAAAAGTGACCCAAAAGCCAAATATTCATGACTATGGGCCCAAAAAGTGACTCAAAAGCCCAAATAGCCATATGTTGGCACATGTGCTCTTCCTTTGCTTTGTTGAACCTCTTAAACTCCATGCAATCTTCCAAATACGATGTTGTCCAACACCCTTTTGGAGGAGATCATCAAGTGTAGTTCCTTCCCAAGCTATCCTCCAATCACATATTTGCTCTCCTAGAACGACCATGCCTTGGATTCTTAGGAGCGATCCTTGAAGTATAGATCCAGAAAGAGTGGATAAAAGAGTGAAGCCAATTCGTCTTATATTAGCACCCAAGCAAAATAGGACTACCAAGAATACAAAATATTTGTAGGACACTAGAGAATCTCGGTAGAAATTGCAGATTGGTTGAACAGGGTAAAAGTTGTAGGCTCATTCAGAAAATACCCAGAATATAAATTAATACACTAGAGACATGGTCCATTTGTCTTATACACTGAATAATATAGACATCCTAATATACATGGCAAAGATACCAGGTCACTGCAGGAAAAATGCATTCCATGTTCAAACATGGATTTTCAAATTAGGGGAAAAGTTAATGGTATCTCCCAGTGGTCAAAAAGACATCCAATTATAGTCTCATGTGAGAATCTGTATTAAGTGCAAAACTCTCGTGCCTTGCAGTGTAAAAAAAATTTCAGGCTTTCCTCTTGGAATCTGAGAATAAGAAAGCAGAATCAAAACTGGACCCTTTCCACAATACTCACATGTTTGCTTATAAGGTTCTATCAGAACTTTTGGCTTCTTCCGCTTGGACAGTAAGTGTTTCACAAGGGAAAAGCTTTTTCAGAGTCAATCTTAGATATGATTGTAATAGTACTTTCTCAAAAATGATATGGTTGTAAGAATATTATCTGGCGCCAATAAGACGTGATAAGACATTATATTTGTTGTTGCTCAGGGATAAAAGATATCCCACTTAATCCTTGTATCAATCTCTGATTCTAATGAAAAGCTTTAGGGAATTCCTTTTGCTTCTTTATTAAAGAGCACAGATGCTTGAAGATCGCCATATAAATCATGAAGCAAAAGATAAATACCTCAGTGAAGCCAAAAGAGAAACACTTTTACAAGTTACGAATATGAAGCAAATGCTTACCAAGGCCAAAATCCCCAATTTTAATGTCGTTGCGAGCGTCAAAAAATATATTATTAGGTGTCAAGTCCCGATGAATAATGCCTTGTCCATGGATATGTGTCAAGCCTTCCACAATTTGCCGGAATAAATGCCATGCAAGTTCCTTGTCTAAATGACTATATGATTCAAACATTTGATGGAGCGTCCTTCAAAAAGATAAATGAAGTCAGTACCTTCTGGTTGGAACGACAAGAGGAGAGAAGGAAATATGTAGAGTAATGGTTATTTCCTCTATTTGATAAGAAGCAATCAAGGGAGAAAGAGAAATCATGCAAATCTATGATTCAAACGTCTAATTGGAATCTGGTTGGAATTCTAAGCATAGATTTGGACTCGTGGGGTTATGGGTAACCAGATTTGAAAACAGGTTTCATGGTTTGACTGAGTCAACTTAGGGTTGAGTTTGACTTTGACCAAGTCTTAAATTATGGAATTGAGTTCAATAGCGTTGTTTGATGCCATTGGGTATTCATTTTTTATTTTTAAGAAAGCTAATAGTAGTATCATAAAATCTCCAGCACAACAATATTTACAGTTCAAAAAGCAAAAGAAAAGTGATCCTTAATCTTCTTACAAGGATTCAATAATGTCTAATAAAGATTCCTGCTTCTTCCATAATTTCTTCTTTACATCAAAACTAAAATAAAAGAAAAAAAAATCATCTTGATTTTCTGGATCAGGCTACTACTTTCTTCAAAACATCTTGAGTTCCTTCACTTCCAAATTGTCCACCAAATACATGCAGGTATAGTTCTAAACCATATTTTCTGCTTCATAGTTCCTCCCATGTTGCTCAAACCAGCCAGCTATTCTCTATTAGTCTTTGGGATAAGCCATACGATCCCCTTCATACCTAAGGACTATTTCCATAGCTGATCCGCTAATTTGCAGTGTAAAAGCAAATGGTTGGTGTTCTCTGCATCCTTTTCACAAAGCAACATTTTGACCACACTCGCAAACCCCTCCTCAAGTTATCTTGGGTTAAACATGCATCTTTAACCACCAGCCACAAGAAACAAGCCACCTCATATGCTGCTTTGACCTTCCTAATGTGCTACCAAGGCCAGATGATTTTTTATTCAGTGTCGCTTAGAGCTATGATGTTTGGCCTAAAATACGTATTTTTATATGTTTATCGTCTCACATCTTGGCTTGTTAAGCGGCATTTGAGTATTAATTATAATGATTTGCGCTTAATTTTGTATATGTACTTTGTAGGTACATCGGAGATGGAGTTAGGAACAAAAATATGAATTTAAAGCAGTGATTAGAATTATCCACACTTGTGGGATTACACTGGGTATGTTGTTGTTGTTGATTAGATGGAGAATATAGTGGATCCAATCATCATATAACGAGTACTCGTTAATCATTACATGATGATTAAATACAAATAAGATTGCAATAGCAACAAGTTTCAGCCAAATGTTGTAAGGATTGGAGATTAAAAGATAATCATCAAGGCGACATGCACGTTTGGCACAAAAAGGCGCCAATTTCCAGAACCAGGAAAACCCATGGTCCCCATATGCCCGCTTGGCGCAGGCATAGCACTAATGTCAGGAATTTTTGGAGTAAACGCACATAATGTCTATGTGAAGTGCCAAGAAGACGCCAAGGCCTGGCAGTCAGGAAACATCTGTTCTTTTTTGCATGACCGGGGGCTCTTCCAATTTGATTTGGGATTGTCTTAGGTCCTAAACACAAGTTCTGAGAAACTTTTTGATGCTGGGAGAGCAAGGAACGGCCGTCGAGCTTCATTGTTCACATTTTCACCATCCAAACTAGTAATGTTATGTTTATTTGGATGAATTGTTGTTTTGTTACCATGTCTATGTGGAGCTAAACTTCAAATTCCAGGGTGGTGGTTATTTCATGATCATTGTTGTTAAGACTGATTTTTGGTTGATTAATTCATAGTACGAGGTATGGAAAGATCTGATAGATTTGTTCAAAGATTTATAGGCTGCCTTTTTCTATCACACTTAGAAGCATATCCATGGAAAACTCTTCACAGGAAGTTATGAACTCAAAAGGTTGAATCCGTGCTTAGGACGTATCTTAGGAAGCAAGAGTCAGTCCCTGAGGGGAACAACTAAATAAAAAGAAGTTTGATGTGAGCTGCAGCCTGATCCGTAGTAGGGAAAAGAAAAAGCACATCTCCTTGTGTCACATAGAAGGGCTATTGATTGATAGTCTGTGGATTCATTTGGTTAGCACTCTGTCTTTCAAAGAGATTCTGCTATCATGGAGGGTGCGTGCTCCACTAACACGGAAGAAGTGGAGGACTGGATGATGAGCTTGACAGAATAGGAAAACTTGAGGTGAAGACTGCATCCGGCCTATTAACATCCTAACTTCTTTTCATTTACTGGATTGTTGGTTATAGGGCAAACATCATTTTTTTTCTGTATCTCTAGATGCATAGAGAACATATAGGTTCAGGGCGTTCTTTCCCAGATTTGTTTTTCTTTAAGTTGTTTTTTTCTTTCCCAGATTTGTTTGTCATATTTGTCCATTCTATGGCTTTAAGCTGTAATTTTCCTAGGATTGTGATGATACTACGAGCATGACACCCGACTCCTGACTCTCAACCCTGATCCAAAACACAGGACCCAGAATTCGACCTCAATTTGAGACCCGATTCCCAAACCGGACCTGGGTTCGGACTCCGTACCTCGACCCATCCCTGACCCCAAAACAAGAACAACTCCCGACACTAACTCGGGATCAACCTTGATACGAGAATCGAGGTCCGATCTCGACCCATCTACCAACTTCTGACTCCATCGGGTCCCGGGTTGAGAGCCGAGGTCGGGTCACTAGGTCGAGTATCGGGGTCAGGTCCCGGGTCAAAAGACGGGGTCGGATTCCGGATAGGGAGTCTGGGTCGGGAGAGTCGGGGCCGGGTCCCGGATCTAAGTCGATTGTCGGGTTCGGGAGTCGTGATTGGGTTCCAGGTCGGGATTCTTGGTTTGGTCCGGGTCGGGAGTCGGGGTTGGGTTCTGAGTCACGAGTTGAGCTCTCGGGTCGAAAGTCGGGGTCAGGTTAGGGTCGGCAACTAAATCCCGTGTCAGAAGTTGGGGTCTCAAGTCGTGATCAGGTTTCAGATCGGTTGTCAAGGTCGGGTCCTGAGAAATGGGATCTCTAGTAGTGGTGGGGTCTGGTGTCATTAGCATTCGCCTAGATTATGCATAGATTCTCTTGCGCAATATTTTCTTCCTACTAACCAAACACCCGAAAATAAGTAAGAAAACCACTTATTTTCCAAGAAAATATTTTCTAGGAAAACATTTTCCTTCATATCAAACACCCCTAAGTGAAAGAAAATTAGAGACGGAGAAGGGCAATGAGTACTGGAAAATTAGATGAAAGTTCTAAAGAAAAACAAATTAGCTAAAGGAAGATTACGAAGTAAGAACAGTACGCGTCGACTCTTCCAGTTTCTTCTCCCTATAATTCTATGTAGTTTCTCATCCCTTTAACTTTTTTCTGGGGGTGATTATTGAGATAGTTAGACGTTTCCTTTAAAAAGGAAAGAAAGTGGGGAGAGGATGCAGAAAATCCAACAGATAAGAAAGGAAAAAAAGAACCTTGGGCAGTATTCCATTTGGATATATAGGTAAGTCGACTCGAGCTTATTCTCCTGTCCAAGCTGGTCCGACATACTCCCATCCACAAAGGTGAAACTAGAGCTCACAACTGTTCTGGAACCGCAGCTGGAATCATCGCAGGAGACAGTGATGCCTGTTTCATACCATGCCTGAAATGTTTGAGTATTAGATAATTTAAACATCATAAAACAGAGGGGAACTGTTGAACATTAACAATGAATTTGAAATGCTTGAACAAAATTAATTATTTTATATCACAATACCTGGTAATAACGAACAACGTGTTGATGCTGCAACCGGGAAAGTGTAGCGACTTCTCTGAATAAATGGAAGAAGAAACTTCTTGAAATAACACAATGTCAACTATTAAAGAAAAATGAAGATTTTGATTTGTGTATTCAGTAAAAGGAGCTCTGCAACAAGCAGTTTCCATTGAAAGATAGAACATGTGATGGACAATAATGATTACTGTCAGTGGCAAACATGAAACACCAAAATAGGATTATGTGAGCGTGCAGAGGGACGAAGATATGAAGTAAGAATACAGCTAAAAGGAAAGAAATAAAATATGTATGTATACGTATATATGGGATAATAAGAATCTTATCATAAGGTAGTGCTGGTACTACCACACGCTTCTCCGTGATCACGAAACCATCTCATCACTAATCCCTTAGAAAATGGAAATGCATAACAAAATTTGTATTAGGCTCACTGCTTGTATTGCACAAATTATACACCAAGAAAATGGAATACACTGGGTTTGTTGTTGTTGTTGTTGTATACACCAAGAAGCAGAAAAGTTTTTTTCTTCTACAGAAGCAATTGTTATTCTTATGGCTTGTTTCTTTGATTATTTCTTTTTACCTGATTTGATCAGCAATTCTGATTAAATCATAATTATAACAGCACTACTGTTTATGTTAGGAACAAAAACTGTTTTAGTAGATAATCAATTTTTCAAGAAGTAGAAATTGATTAATTACTATGCAATTGCTTTTTCAATAACGGATAAGGGCCAAAACTGCCCTAGATCTATTGGATTTGGTCTAAAAATGCCCTCTGATCAACTATTGAGACAGAAATGCCCCACCACTTTTTGGGCCCAAAAATTCCGTAAAAACTAACAGACGATTTAAAATGAAATGCAAAAAGGCCAAAAATGCCCCTGATATATTGGATTTGGTTGAAAATGCCCTTCGTTAACCACATATCTTCTCTGGTACAATCTAGTGTTCGAACAACTTTTCATTTGTTTCCCTTATACTTGCAAAGCAAGGTTGGTTACATTATCTTTTCATGGTAAACTTGATACTTTGGCTGTGACTTGCTATGTGAGGAAAAAAAAAAAGAAGAGGAAGTACATAAAGTCCCCTTTAAACTTGTCTCGAAAACTTACTGTAGCACTCAAACTTTACAGGTAATTACTTACCTCCCTAAACTCGTTTCAAGTGAATTTAGTATATCCTCTAACAGGTTAAGTGTTTTCACTCGCCCAAACTCGCGCAAAGGGGGAAAAAAAAATTTGGCCAGGTCACAATTTATTTATTTTTACTTTTTTTGTTTCTCTCCACCTTTCTCCTTCTTTCACAGCCACTATGCCACCCACCATATGTACAACCACCAGCCACCTCCTCCATTCCTCTTCCTCCATTACCATCCCCACCCCCACCTCTTCCATTCCACCAGAATAAAGAACAAAAAAATACACTAATTTTTTTTGCATAGGACAGAGACCTAGCTTGCCGGAAGTGTCTATTGTGGTTGTTAAAGAGAGCCTAATTTCTAGAACTCCGAGGAGGGTATTCAATTCATGGGGAAATGGAATTGTCATGCTAGTGTTTGTTGTGGGTCTTATGGAGTTGGCGATGGGTATTGCGGTGTTGAAGACGGTGACGTTGTTGTTGGTAGTTCCTTCTCATGTCCCTATCTTTCCTGGCCTCCTCACAGTGCACCACCATCCATTTTCATTCCTCACCGTCATTTCAATCTCCGGCCACACTCTTTAATTGCATTATAAACTTGTTTCCGTAAGATTCTTGTGGCCCAATTTCTAGTTGACATAGCAGATGTTGGTGATGGGTGTTGTGGAATTGACGAAGGTGGAGGTGAAATATTGTTGGTTTTGAAGTATGTTGGAGTTAATATCAGTAGCGGTGGTGGGAATTGTGAAATTGATGGAGATAAATGTGAAATTGTCGTTAGTGGTGAGTATTGTGGAGTTGACGAAGGTAGAGATGAAATTGCCATTGGTGATGGGTAGTGTAAAGTTGCTGGTTGCGACGATGGTGTTAGTAGTGGTGAGAGCTTCCAAGATTCGACGGTGACGATAATGAAGAGGATGAGGAATAAAGCGAGGAGTAGTAGTGGTGTGTTTTGTGAATTCGACGAAGGTGGTACGGTGAAGTAGCAAGGCTAGTGGGTGAAAAAGAAAAAGAAAACTTTTTGACACATGGAGGTGCACGTAGAACACCTTCTACTATGTGTGGTTCTATACTTTTGAAGAGGTATAAAATTCACTTGAAACAAGTTTAAGGGGATAAAGAATTATCCGTGAAGTTAGAGTGCTAAAGTAAGTTTTGGGGACAAGTTTAAGGGGGACTTTGTCTTTTCTCAAAGGAATAAGAATGTAAACTAGCAATGACAATAACAAAGATGAAGCAGAGTACCAACTCTCTAGCATCAAGGTTCAACATTGAATGCTATTTAGTTTTCTGCACAAAAAGTCAAGACTAATTTCTGCAAACCAACATCAGATACAAACCTCAATATACGGTCATTTAAAGGCAGAATCTTGTCCTTTAATCGAATCTTCTTCATGGCATATTGCCTCCCATCAAGCTTATTCTTGCAGAGCACAACGTGACCAAACCCGCCCTGACCTAGAATGTAAACAATGAAGTGAACATTTTATTACCAGCATAAATCCTCACATGAAAGGTTGAATGGTTATTGCGCATTTCAAACCAAGCAGCCTCAGAAATAAGAGTGTAGAACAACGTTGTGAACGATATTGTTAACTGAATCAAGTTATCCCAAATTCATGTCATTGCAGACCACTATCTTTTGGTTCAGGTCCAAGCCTATCCCCCATTGATATGATAAAAGAGTAAAAAATACCAAAAGGGACCTTTTACCAAGTTTATTAAAAAAGAATATAGTTGCAGAGACAAACTATTCTTGATGAAGCTTAACCACTCCTCTATACAAGGACAAATGTGCTTCTAAATTACGAATGGATCAATCGCTGGATATTATCTTGTGAAAACATTCTTCATTTCTTTTTATTTTTTTATTTGTTAAATGAGTATTCATTTATATGGATGGTTTTGGATGTGTGCTCTCAGAAGGCATACTCATGCAATAATTGGAATGTACAGATAGGAGAGTGGTGAAGAGGGAGAGTGGATACATGCAAAAAAAAAAAAAAAAAGGTAGAACATCATATACAACAACAACATACCCACAAAGTAGGGTCTGGGAAGGGTAGAATGTATGCAGACGGTACCTCTGCCTCAGAGATGAAGGAGAGAGGCTGTTTAGGTAGAACCTCATATGACTAGAAGAATTCTTCAAACATGATTTGAACTTCCAACAGTAGGACTGACGGTGATTATGAAAGTATAACATGGAGAGATGAGCATACATTAGAGGACTGGACGTAATATATAGTTGGATATATCTCTGGCAGAAATAATAGCCTTAGGACTTCAAGTCTGCTTACCAGTGTTGTAAAAGGCGAGCGCCTCGTCGCCAATGGCGAATGGCGAGGCGAGGCCTGGTCGCCTCTTCACACGGCATGACGCTGCGACATTCAAAAGGCGACATGGTGAGGCGAGGTGACATGGCGACAAAGGCGTCGCCTTTTAATTTATTTATTTTTAAATTAGGGTTTTAGGTATATAAGCTAATTTTAGGACTTATTTACCCATTTTGGCTCTACCAACTTACTAATTGGTGACTGCGGTTGCTACCATTTATCTCACAATTTCGATTCCGGCGACCGGCAACGTATTCCGGCGACTCCCGCTACTCCCGATAAGCAGTGAACTACCGATTTCTATTTTTTTTCTTCTTTCTTCTTCTTCTTAATCCAGCGTCCAATACTTGTATATGGTGTTTTTTGTTCTTCCTCTTTTTCTCTTCTTCTTCTATTTTCCTTTGGCTTCCACTGTAATACTGTATTCCGTAACAGTGTTACAACCTTACACTGTTACTGTACCAGTAACCAGTAAGTTGTAGCTTTATTATGTAATTTTTTTTTAATAACTTATATAAAATTGACATAGTATGATAGTAATATACTAATTGAATTGTTGAGTCATTTAAGTTCTAGACATTTTGTATCTATCTACTATCTATTTTTAATTCTTGACTTGAAATATTTCCTAATATATTAGTGTTATTGAAATTTTGATCATTTATATATTATTTTAATTTTTTATATTAATTGTCGTCGTACATTCAAAAGGCGATCGCCTCGCCGCTCGCCTTGCCGCGTGGCGAGGCAGGGCCTTGTCGCCTTTCGCCGTCCAAAACACTGCTGCTTACCATGTATTAAGAGTGAAGAAGTGATGAAAGCAGGAAAACTAAGGGGTCGTTTGGTAGAGTGTATTGGCAAAAATAATGCATGTATTAATTAATGTGTATTATGAATACCTTGTTTGGTACAATTTTTAGTCTATGTATAACTAATGCTTGCATTAGTTATACACTCTACTGTGTATTAAGGTGTGCATTACTAATACCACCCATTTTCTATGTATTAGTAATGCAAAGTCTTTAATACATGCATTAACTTATTAAATGACCTTAATACCCCTCAACTTCCCTCTCAAAATATTTCATCATTCCTTTTCCCGCCATTTTAATTTGCAATAGTGAATTTTTTCAAAACATTTCACAATTTTTTTCCCACCATTTTAATCTACAATAATGAATAATTGATATAAATAATTGTAACATATTTTTGCTTTGCTTCGAAGGTCTTTAAAAAGATTAAAAAAAACTGAGACTATTTCTTAATTTTACGTCTTATATTTTATTTTTGTTTCGACTATGTTAATCCGTTGGCATAATATTTCATACGCAAAGACGAAGGTCTTGCAATTAATCCGAAATCTCTATATACTAGTTCAACAATACTAATTATATTTGAGATGGCAAAAAAATTTTGTTGCAAAAAAGTATACAAAATCAAAGAAGGGTATTTTTGTAAACAAACATTTCTTTTATAGAAACTATGTAAGATGTATTATTTTTATACATCAAACCAAATAATGTATAAGAAATAATACATGCATAACTAATACAAGCATAACTAATACAAGCATTATTAATGTAAACATTATTAATACACTATATTTTGCATTGATCTTATACACTCTACCAAATGACCCCTAAGAGGTAAAAGTGTTATGATTATCCTATCTTTTCACCTACCTTTATGATTTTTTATTAGTATTTTTTGTGTTTTCATGCGAGTATATTTGCTTAGTGCTTCAGCAATCAGTAGTATGTTCATATGCTTTTAGCATTCTTTAACTCTTTTTAATACTTTCCGAATAATTTCAATTATCTTCTGCAACGAAAGGAGATTGAAGAGACAGACAGTGATATAAGTGAAAAGGTTTTTGTTGTATCATCCAACGGACAAATCATCTGACAGATATTTTTGTTGCAGAAAAGCATTAAATATTGTTCATTCATAACTGTAATGAAGGGGCAGTGTTGTGAAAAGCATTGAAACGCTCGCTTAAAGAGCCAAGCAAAGCGAAGCGACAGAGGATCGCTTTTTTTTACCTGAAGCAATGGGGCAAGAAAATGGCGCGCGCTTCAGGCCCAGAAGCGAGAAGCGACGAAGCAGAAAAGGCACGGAAAAGCTTGCTTAAGCGCTATTTAAGTTTTTTCTTTTTTTTTTAAGGGTTTTATTGGTTTTTCCGATTTATTCTAATTAAAACCCTTAAGCGACTTCTTCGACTGTGGAGCTGCTGCTGCTGCAACTGGTATGCGACTTCTTCTTCTCTGTTTCTCTTCTTCTTCTCTATTTATCTTCTTCTTCTCTGTTATCTGGTTCTGTTTTTTTTTTCCTCTTCTTCTTCTCTGTTTTCCAGCTCTGTTTTTCTTCTTTTTAATTGTTTTTTGCCGTATGTGTTCTTTAGATCTGACATCTGTCGATCTGTATATGTTTTCATTACTTTGTTTTCTCTTGTAGTATATTTCTTTATTCAATGGCTCAAAAAAGAGAACCATCTTGGGCGTATGGAATTGCAATAGGCAATACTAATTTATTATTTTGTTTGCTTGGATGCTTGTTATGACTATCTGTTGTCTTTTTAATAAGAATTGAAAGTGTGAGAAATAATGGAGAAAAATATTATTGAATTGTGTGTTTACATAATTACATTGAGACCTTATTTATAGACACTACATTACAATTCTTTTCCAAGTAGGATTTTACATACTATTCCTATTCCTACTCATATTCTAACATTCCCCCTCAAGCTGGTGCATGCAAGTCATATGTACCTAGCTTATTACAAATGTAATTAATACGAGGACCGTTGAGGAACTTGGTGAAGATATTTGCAAGTTGATCACTTGACTTCACAAATTTTGTAACAATATTCTCCTGAAAGTATCTTTTCTCTGACAAAGCAATCAATTTCTATATGTTTAGTCCTCTCATGAAACTCTGGATTTGATGCGATACAAACGGTTACTTGATTATCACACACAAGTTCCATCTTACCGGTTTCTCCAAATTTTAGTTCTCTCAACAACTACTGTTGGATCCAAACTAGCTCACAAGTTGTTATAGTCATTGCTCGATATTCTGCTTCCGCACTAGATCGAGCAACCACAATCTGTTTCTTACTCTTCCAGGACACCCAATTATCTCCTACTAAAACACAATATCCGGATGTAGAACGTCTACCGGAGGGTGATCCTGCCTAATTAGCATCTGTATATACAATGATATGCTCATGACCTCGATCCTCGAAGAGTAGTCCTTTACCTGGAGCTGACTTTATATATCGCAAAATATGAACAACTGCATCCCAATGACCATCACAAGGGAAAGTAATAAAAAGACTTACAACACTCATAGGAAAGGATATGTCAGGTCTAGTCACTATGAGCTAATTTAGCTATCCAACCAACCGCCTATACCTTGAGATTACTGAGTGGCTCCCCTGTCCTGGCAGGAGTTTAGCATTTAGATCAATAGGAGTGTCAATGGGTCTACATCCCATCATTCCTGTCTTCTTAAGAATGTCCAAGGCATACTTGCGTTGAGAAATAACAATACCTAATTTGGACTGAGCAACCTCAATACCTAGAAAATATTTCAGTCTACCGAGGTCTTTGGTATGGAAATGCTGAAAGAGATGTTGCTTTAATTTAGTGATACCATTTTGATCGTTGCCGGTGATAACGCTATCGTCAATATAAACCACCAAATAAATACACAGATTTGGTTCAGAATGTCAATAAAACACTGAGTAATCAGCTCCACTACGAATCATGCCAAACTATTGAATTACTGTGCTAAACTTTCCAAACTAGGCTCGAGTGAACTATTTCAGACCATAGAGTGACCTGCGCAATCGACATACAAGGCTACTAGACCCCCTGAGCAACAAAACCAGGTGGTTGCTCCATATAGACTTTTTCCTCAAGATCATCGTGCAGAAAAGCATTCTTAATGCCCAACTGATAAAGAGGCCAATGACGAACGGCAGCAATAGATAGGAAAAGACGAGCAGATGCTATTTTAGCCACCGGAGAGAAAGTGTCACTATAATTAAGCCCAAATATTTGTGTGTATCCTTTGGCAGCAAGGCATGCCTTAAGCCAATCAACCTGACCGTCTGGACCAACTTTGACTTCATAAACCCAACGACAATAATAGATTTACCTGTAGGAAGAGAAACAAGTTCCAAAGTACCACTCATATGTAAAGCAGACATCTCATCTATCATAGCTTGCTTCCATCCTGAATGAGAAAGTGTTTCGCCTATAATCTTAGGGATGGAAATAGAGGACAAAGATGATACAAAATCATAATGGGGTGATGATAAACGATGATAACTCAAGAAAGTATAATGTGGGTTAGCATTACAAGTGAAACGTATACATTTTTGAAGTGCAAACGATTGTCTAGGAGAAGGCAAATTCGCAGTAGGATCAACGTCTGGCGCATGACACGAATCATCTGGGACTAATGTTGGATGCGGACGATAATGATAAGTCAGAAGTAGTGGCACTGCAGCTGCAGATGTAGAAGTAACAGTTGATTCCCCAAAGGTTGGTGCGGGTAAGACTAGAGATACGGGCAAGACCTCAGAGACATCAAGATGATCAGAAGATGTATAGTAAGGTTGAGATTCAAAAAATGCGACATCGGCGGACATAAGGTAGCAACGAAGATCCGGTGAATAGCAACGATACCCTTTTTGAACTCGAGAGTAACCAAGGAAGACACACTTGAGAGCACAATGGGCTAATTTATCTTTTCCCGGGGCTAAGTTATGAACAAAGCATGTGCTCCCAAAGACATGAGGGGGGATAGAGTAGAGATGTGACTGTGAAACAGTATGAAATGGGAACTAGATTCTGAATGGAAGATGATGGCAAATAGTAAGACGCGACGACTGCATCGCCCCAAAAATGCAGTGCGGAACATGAGATTTAATAAGAAGAGTGTGAGCAGTCTAAAGAAGATGCTTATTCTTCCTTCTGTTTGCCGTTCTACTGAGGGGTGTATGGACAAGATGTCTGGTGAATAATTCCTTGATGAGTCATAAACTCCTGGAACTGAGAGAATAAGTATTCTAACACATTATCACTATGAAAAGTACGAATAAGAAATACCAAATTGATTTTGTATTTCAGCACAGAAACTTTTGAATATAGAAAAAACTCAGAACGATCTTCATTAAGAAAACCCAAGTATATCTTGAAAAATCATCAATGAAACTAACAAAATAACGAAAACCTAAGGGTGAACCAACTCTACTAGGACCCCAAACATCAAAATGAACTAATGAGAAAATAGACTCTAAACGACTCTCAATACTACATGAAGTAGCACGAGTGTGTTTCCCAAGTTGACATGACTCACAATTTAATGAGGATAAACTAGACAAACTAGGCATTATGTTCTGTATCTTAAATAGACTCGAATATCCCAAACGTTTGTGAATTAGGTCTAGAGGGTATGTAACGGAGCATGTTGTAAAAGAATTTGAATAGGTAAGATAGTAAAGGCCTTGTGATTCATGTCATGTGTCAATCGTCTGTCCCGTACTACGATCGTGCATTAGAAAAGAATCATCAAAAAAAAGTGATACTACAATGAAGGGCACGTATCAAACAACTAACAGATGCAAGATTAAAAAGGACAACCAAGGACATAAAGAACAGAGCCCAGAGTAACAGAAGATAGGGGTTTGGCTTGTCCAACTCCTTTTGGTTTTGTTCGAATCTCATTGGCTAAAGTAATAGCATGAAGAGATTGTGAATAAACAATATCATACAGTAGTGTTTTGTTACCAGAAATATGATCAGAAGCACCTGAGTCCACGACCCATGAGTACTAGACTGTGAAACACAAGCAAAAGTATTACCAGCAACAGAAGCATCAGGCTGAGCAACCGAAGCTACTAGTGGAGATGTTTGCTTACTTGCTCGATACTGAAGGAACTCATTATATTCTGTCTGGACAATATGAGCATTATTGGATGGTCGATTAGACTGTGGAGATGTCTGCTTACTTGCTCGATTCCAAAGAAACTCATTATATTCCTTTACAACAATAGGATCATAACTGGTTGGTGGACCATGCAAAATATGACATATATCTTGAGTGTGTCCAATTTTATGACAATAACTACACTTTGATCGAGACTTTCCAAAATGACCTCCTCGTCGATTCTCCATAAGCTGATATGTTCGTTTTTTATGGTTTGAGATGCAAGAATAAAGGACTCAACGGTGGGTGATGAAATTACTTTGTGACTGGGAGGCGCTGCAAGGCGAAGCAGACGAGAGAATAACTCATCAATTGTAGAAACCGTGGGACTAGCTAAAATCCGATCACGTACTGAATCATAGTCAATAGAAAGTCCAGCAAATGTAAAAACTAAAAACATCTGTATGTGCTCTTGTTGTTTTTCCATCTGCAGTGACGGGCATCAGTGTATTAAATTCTTCCATGACTACTTGTACTTGTCCCTAGTAAGTAGACATATCGGATTCTTGTTTCTTCAAGTTAGTCATTCGAGGTATCATATAATAAAAACGAGATATGCCATTAGTGTATAAAGCACGAGCCTTTTCCCAAACTAAATAACATGTCTAGAATGCGCGAAACAAGGGCGTCAACTTGGAATCAATAAATCGCCATAAAAGACTACATAATTGAGCGTCAACTTTCTCCCATTGTTCTTTGGTTGTCGCATCTTCCACTAGATTTTGCCTTTTCATTTACCACTAGCCTTGATCTTTAAGTGATCTTGGACACCCTGAGCTTTGCACCATAACTCAATTGAGGAAGTCCATGCTAAATAATTTGAAACTTCTCATTAATGATTCGAAAGTAATTATGAACTTCCAATTTCAGTAATTTTGGAGCCAAAAATATCATACCCAAAAGACATCTTGGGAATTTTGTCTTGAAAATACCAAGAAACAGAATCTGGATGTCTGATATTGCTAAAAATTCACCGGAAAAAAATGTGAAGTCGCCAAATTAGGGTTCTGGCGATCGGAATCTGGAAAAACTAGTCGGAATCTAAAAAGAAAAACTGGTCGGAGGTCGGAATAGCTAGGCGACACCAACAGAAAAGGAACAACTCAAAAATTCAACCAGAGAAGAGCTCAGTACCAGCACGTGACACAGATCTCGCTGGAATTATGGGATTTTGACAGGCGTGTGGGGCACGTGGCTTGTATTTTTCTGTGCTTTTGGTCGGGTTTTTGTTGATTCAGCTTTCCGATCCTCTTGGCGGCGTTGTATTTTGCACACAACCCACAAAATGGTGCAGTGACTGAGTTTTCTTTTTCTGAAGTTTCTCACCAATGCTTTGATACCATGTGAGAAATAATTGAGAAAAATATTATTGAATTGTGTGTTTACATAATTACATTGAGACCCTATTTATAGACACTACATTACAATTCTTTTCCAAGTAGGATTTTACATACTATTCTTATTCCCACTCATATTCTAAAGATTATGTAATTTATTGAGTTCGTGGCCATTTATTTATGCATGCTTAATATTTTAAAATTTTGTACTAAACAACGCTTTAATGGAGAAACGCATGCACTTCGCTTCATGCTTCTCGTTTCTGTGAAGCGAGCCCTCATCGCTTTTTTCTGCCTCTCGCTTTTCAAAACACTGTGAATGGGAGCCTTGGAGTAACTGGTAAAGTTGTTGTCAAGTGACCAGGAGGAGGTCACGGGTTCAAGTATTGGAAACAGACTCTGGCAGAAATGCAAAGTAAGGCTGCGTACAATACACCCTTGTGGTGGGGCCCTTCCCCAAACCCTGCGCATAGCAAGAGCTTTAGTGCATCGGACTATCCTTTTTTTTGTTCTTAAAACTGTGCAAGCTTGGGACATTCAAGCTTGTCTTTACAAGTTGTTTCACAAAGAAGTGTAAAGGTCATACAAGAAGTAAAATATTGTTGCGGGTAATGAGAATATAAGTCGACATGTATCTATTCTGGGCTGTTAAATCAAAAACAAAATCATATAACTAAATTACAATTAGGACTAGAACAAATAAATATAACTAAATTACAATTAGGACAAGAACAAGTCAATTTCAGGAAATCACTTTTTATTTTATTTTATAACTAATATCTATGTGAACTTTAAAATTTTATAGTCAGTGATATAACGTCCAAGCGCAATGTAGTGTGCAAAGAGACTGGTTAAATAATACTAAGTGCTAACGAGTGCTTAGCTAGGATAGATCAACAAACAAGTAAACGTGGGTTTACAATCTAACTTCTAGAACATACCTGTAAGTTATCATACTTGTAAGTTAGCATAACTATTAAAAGCAGTGTTTAGGGAAGCGTGATGTGGAAAAAAGAGACAAGGCTCTGCATCACGCATTACGCGAAGCGTGAAGCGATGCGAGCGCATCATTGAAGTGAACCGATGAAGAAGAAGAAGTCGCAGTAGTGGTAGTCGCACAATGAAGAAGAAGAAGTCACCGCAGTTGACTTCATAATTAACCTCACAAAACTGCAGCAGTGGTAGTCACTACAGTAAATTTTTTTAAAAAAAAAAAAAAATTGACCCTAAATATAAAATCAATATGAAGTGACTCTTTTTAAAATTTAAAATTGACCCTAAAAATAAAATCAACATAATGCGCTCGCATCAGCCATAAGGACCGAGAGGAGCTCACATCGCTTCGCATCATCGCGTTATGCAACGATGCGAGCGCATTCCTAAACACTGATTACGAGCCTGTTTGGATTGGCTTTTAGCTTATGACTTTTTAAGATCGGATATCTAACTTATGGCTTTTGGCTTATTGTTACTATTTGGGCTTAAAAGCACTTTTTTATCTTATCCTAAGTACTATAAAAGTGCTTATAGTTATTTTAGCTTAAAAGCACTTAAAATAACTCAATCCAAACAAGCTCTAAGAGGGTGTTTGGATTGGCTTATTTTTGAGTGTTTTTGGCTTTTAAGCACTTTTTAATTTTGAAAGTGTTTGGCAAGAATAAAAAATGCTTAAAAGCACTTTACTTTAGCTTGAAAAGTACAAAAATAAGTCAAAAGCCAAAAGTAGGTTGTTACCTACTTTTGGCTTTTGGCTTATAGCTTTTAAGCCACTTAAAATAAGTTCATCCAAACACCCTCCTAAATGTCCATTTGGTATAACATGTGTTCCTTATCTTCATATAATTTTTGTTACTGAGCTTCTACTCTTATTATTAAAAAAAAAGTGTTCTTTTCTCTACTGCACCAAGTTGACAGTGCTTACGTTTTACACACACTTGGTTAGTCTTCAGATTTAAATAACTACTCTAGTGTCATTCTAGCAATAGGCTTCTTTCATATAAAATGCCACACAATAGATTCTAGGATGTTTATAAGGCTTTTTTAATTAACGACATCAACTGTAGAATGAGACTGCAAATCGAAAATAATATTATCTTCTGAAGAAAAAGATACAAAAGGGAATAAATCGCATATTGTGACAGCAATTGATAATTATATTCTCTTCAAAGTGACAGATGCATTAACAAAATAAATATGGGAAAAGCACGTAAGCGGGATTCTGAAAAAAAAATTACTCGCCTAGGGGTTGGAGCTCCTCAAAGTCATTTAAATATCGAGAGTTTTGAGGAGGTGAAGAATTCTGCACTTCGAATTCAGATGAAGCTTTCCAAAATTGTGAGAGCTTTGATGACACCTGTCAAATTCATTCGTTGGAAATTATTAATACTGTCAATCACATGGGCGTACAACTGAAGCAGAAAGAAGCCAGTCGAGAAAAAACAATAAACCCTTACCTTATGTGCTTGAAAAGCACTATCAAAAGCCCCATCAAAGATTGAAGGTTTGGTTGCCAGATCTTGTACACGTTTGGAGACAATCTTGAAGATAAAGTCATTTTCAGAGGCGTTCATTTTCACGATCAGATTTAATTGTAGTAATGACCAAGTGATACAAAATTAGAAGTGGAACAAAAAGTAAGCATAAAATCTAACAAAGAACTAAATTAAGATGATCATACCCCAAGGTCAAAGAGCTCTGATGTTATTTCTGGCAAAGCATCAGATAGCGGTCCTTTAGGGCCACAGGCGAGCCGAAGCAAGTGTGCCTACAGAAGCAAAGTTTAGCATCGTGATAGTTTATTTGGAAAGAATTCACAAAAGGTGGAAGACTTCATGAAGAGAATTTTAAACAAGGCTCTTTTACCAACCCAAAAGCCAAATGTACTACCTTATCTCCTGTTATCTTCTAAACCAAAACCAGAAAATACCTAAAGATGCTTTAGTTTTGTTTCCAGCTTTCAAAAAAAATCTCACCTGTACTTTGAAAAGAATGCTAGTAACTATTTAGAGGGAAGTACCAGAATGAGGTCTTTTTCTAGGGTGTTGGGTAAATCGTCATGAACCAGAGATCCAGAGGACACCAGTTCTGAAGGTTCAGGTTCAGTTTCCTGCTGAGCATCACCAGAGTCTGATAGATTCCCTTCCAGAAAAATATTCTGTAAGAGAGTCAGATGTTAGAGGGAAGATTCTTCAAGATGGATAAAATCTCCCTAACGCCAGCAATAGATATAATCAATTGAGCTAGTCAGTGATATAAAATAGCTAGAATGGATAATAATATATTCACATCAAAGGATTGAAAAAGAAAAAAAGATTGATATGTCGGTGGTTTTAGCTGATTCAGTTCAATCCTGGAAAACTATTTCGCCACTAATATGGATAAAATTTTCCATTTCAAAAGTGAAACTTATTATTTTAATAAATTTTACCTTGCACATGACATGGTCTTCGATTGATTCATCCGTATAACTTTTACTCAAATCACTAGAACTTTTACTTTCGCCTTCACTCTCTTCTTCAAGAGCATCTAATTTATTTTCAGCTTTACGCAAAGATTCTTGCTTAGCTGCTTGATTCAATGCTGGCTTCACAATTTGGTTAATTTTCTTCTGCTGATTGTCATATTCATGGTTAAGACCCACTGATACGTGGGACTCCACCAAAGAGTCTATCCGACCATTATCATTTATTCCCAGGCTCCAATGCCACGACTCACCTGAGCCACTAAAAAGATCAACAAAGCCATATACAAATAGTCCACCAAAAGAACAGGTGTCACTGGATGAAACTGCTGCATTATAAGTCAATTGGCTGGTAATATCCATCGTCTGGCATGAAACCTAAAACAAATAAAATGCACTTGGTCAATTACAAGTATCTCTAGGATAATGGTATCAACCCTTTATCAATAATGAATTCCCAACTACAATAGAGTTGCATCGATAGGCTCATCAGCTCATACAACCAAAACAAACAGGAGAGAAGCTGTTTGCTTTCCATGCTCCTGTATGAAAGAGGAGCAAGATGCTACTTTGCTGCAGCTATTAAAGCAATGCTGAAAGTAAGACAGCTCACAGCTCCATGTAGACACTCCTGTGGAACAATTTCAGACAAGAATTCTTGAGCAGCTTCTACCACACTGTAGATCATTACACGACCTTCTCGAGCATTGGAACTGGCCTGGATGGTTTAAAACTAACAAGTGAGATTCGTGCTGTCAAAGGTAAAACCGTTAAAAGCATTTCAGGTCTATCGAGGCTTTAAGCACAATTGAAGTGTGAGCTTTAGTTAACAAAGGCACAATGAAGGAGAATTTAAAATATAGATGTAATGCAAGAAAAAAGTAACACCTTCATTCAGAAGGCCTGGGTCCCGATTGCATTAATGTGGGTAGTTTGGGGAGAGAGAAATAAGAGAGCATTTGAAGGTGTAGAATCGAGTTTCTTGCAATTGAGGAGTAGCCTCCACTCCCTTATTTTCTTTTGGTATAAGCAAAATGTTCCTTGTTGTTTAGAGGATTGGATGGAGTTTGTAGAGAATCATATCTTGTAGAGTCTTGATCTTTTGGTATATCCCGTGTATACGACCGTTTTGGTCATGTTTATGAATGAATATACTTTTACTTGATTAAAAAAGAAAAGGATTTCCTAAACAATTAATATATAATTTTGCCAACCATATTTATTGTTTAGTACCGTTCTATTGAAGATAGAACTTATGGGCAATAGGCGCCGCATGCTTTAGTACCTTGCCTACACTAAAGCGCCTACCCTGAGCTTCAGGACTTAAACTCTGAAGTGCGCCAAATGAGCCTTTGACAACACTGAATGAGAAACACAAGTTTTAAGTATAAAACAAGCAACTCAGTGTAGTTAAAATAAATAGAAAAAACATGAGCTCGTCAAAGACCGGTTAGCAGCCAACATTACTTTAGTATAGCAACAAAATTTTATTTACTTTAACCATGTATTCAAGGAGAGATGTGTCCATTTTCAAAAACCAATTCGGATTCATGTCGGGGCAATCTACTACGGAAGCCATCCAGTGAGGAGACTGATGGAGAAATACGAGAAAAAAAACGGGACTTACATATGATGTTCATTGACCTTGAAAAGGCTTTCAAAAAAGTTCTGAGGGGAGTCCTTAGGAGATGCCTGGAGGATAGAGGTTGTTCCGATGGCTTACATTAGGATGATTAAGGACATTTATGATGGACCTACAATGCAGGTTAGAACGGTAGGAGGAGACTCAGAGCACTTCCCTGTCAGCTCTTAGTTCATTCCTCTTTGCCTAGGTGATGGATGTATTGACGCGGTGCATCAAAGATGAAGTGCCTTGGTGTATGTTATTTGCCAATGACATAGTACTGATTGATGAGACATGTAGTGGAGTGAATGATAGGTTGGCGGTGGGAAGACGAACTCTGGAAGCTAAAGGGGTTGAGTTGAGTAAAACCAAAACTGAGTATTTTGAGTGCAATTCAATGAGAGGTTGCATGAGGCAGGCGGGAAAGAGCGATTGGACACACAGGCGGTCCCTAAGAGTGATAGTTTCAAGTATCTTGGCTCTATTATCCAGGGTAGTGGGGACATCGACGGTGATGTCACACATCGTATTGGTGCGGCGTAGACAAAGTGGAGGCTTGCCTCCTATGTTATAAAAAGTTACCACCGAAACTTAAAGGTAAGTTTTATATAGTGGTGGTTAGATCGACGTTGTATGGGGCAGAGTGTTGGCTAGTCAAAAACTCTCATGTTCATAAGATGCATGTTGCAGAGATAAGGAATTTGAGGTGGATGTGTGGGCATAATAGTCGTGATAGGATCAGAAATAAGCCTATTCGAGATAAGGTTGAAGTGGCCTCTGTGGTGGACAAGATGAGGAAAGCGAGATTGAGATGCTTTGGAGATGTGGTGAAGTGAGTGGTGAACGCCCCAGTGAGGAGGTGCGGGAGATTGGATAGGAGGTACGATGAGGAGTAGATGGCCGAAGAAGTACTGGGAGAGGTGATTAGACAGGACACGGCGCATATTCAGGTTACCTAAGACATGACCTTAGATAGAAGGATACGGCGGACACGTATTAGAGTAGAAGGTTAGTCGGGTAGGAGTGTTGTCATGCTCAGATCAAATCGATAAAAAGAAGCCTGGATATCATTAAAAATTATCCTATATTTTCTTAAAGAAAATGAAAGGTAATTATATGAATAAGAACGGGTAGTATTCGACTAGAAAGAGAGGGTTTGATAAGAAAGTGAAAAATAAAGACATTTTCTGATCTAGAAAACCTCTTTTGAGTCTTCTTCGCTTATAATTGATAAAATCAGCCATTTCTTTACATAACTCATTCCTCGAAATGACAAAAATTCAGCCAAAGTCCCTCAAATGTATCCTCTTGATGTACTTCATAGTCCATAGGTTTACAACTGCAATGATCCTGCTACACATAACTACTTTGTCACATCAAACGTAATCTTTTCCCCGAAATCCCTATAAATTTAACCAAATACACTATATCAAAACGTCATCTTCACAGTTCATCCTATTTCGACTCTTTCAATTCCAAATCCTCCTAGTCCAGCTCCTCCTCCTCTTCAAGTCTACTCCAAACTAGTTAAACCATACCCTCCACTAACTAATTTAATTGATAACTTCACAAGTTAGCATCCTTTGTTACCATCATATCATGTCCTTGTAACCAACTTAACCACTCTCAAAGTACATACAATTGTAGCAGAGCCAATGACTCATCTGAGATGGTATCAGGATATGATTGAGGAAATGGTTACTTTACCATTGGGCAAAAGAACAATTAAAAATCGGTATTTACTATCAAAGTGGGTTTTGATGTGAAGATTGATCGTCTAAAAGCTAGACATGTAGCCAGGAGATGTACTCAAATTTATGGTCCTGATTATGATGGTGCCTTTTCTCCAGTGGCAAAAATTGCATTTGCTCACCTCTTTATATTCATCATAGCCGTGCCTCACTGGCCCGTTGGCCCGTTATCAGTTGGATATCAAAAATGTCTTTGTTCGTGGCAATTTGATGAGAAGGTCTGCATGGAGAAACCTTTAGGGTTAGTTGCTCAAGGAGAGTCTTTGTTAGAGTATCAACAGCGATAATTTTGGTATGGTCTCAAGCAATCACCAAAGGCATGGTTTGGCTGATTTTGCACCATCATGAAATTATGAAATGCTTCGAAATGTAGTTGTTCACTATGTTTTACAAACATTCTCATAATGGCAAAAACATATTCTTAGTTGTTTACATTGACGACATTTTTATAACATGTGATAATAGTGAAGGCATTACTCAACTTAAGCAACATCTTCTCATTCATTCCCTAATCAAAAATCTGGGTAAACTAACATCCTAACTAAGCATTAAGGTGGCATAATATAGTAATGGGATTGTCCTTTAACGAAGTGTGCTTTGAACATACGGGAAGACACTGTCATGTTAAATAGTAAACCTATTGATACTCTTATGGACCCAAATGTTAAACTTCTTCCTAAACAAGGGGAGCCCTTGATGCACGCCAGTCATTATCAAAGATTGCTTGATAAGATGAATCATCTTATAATCGCAAATCAAATATCTCATTTTTGTCAATTTTGTTAGCTATATTCTCCAAGCTACTAGTGATAGTCACCGGATTGCGGTGATTCACATTTTAAGGTATATTAAGACTCTACTTGGATAGTGTATTATAGAGAATTAATAACATGCAAATACTAGTAGATACTCTAAATCAGATTAGGAAGGATGTCCTTTAGATAGTAAATCCAGTTCATAATACTGAAGACATTCTAATTAGAGGAAATATATTATTTTTTTTAAGAATCAGTAACTTTTGGACTTGGAAAATCAAAAGCAAGAGGTAGAGGGGAATCTTAGTAGCTCGGTCGGTAGGATACCTGAACCCTCCCCTATTCCCCCTTCCCCCACCCCCAAAAAAAAGAAAAAAGAAAGGTAGCAACTAAATCAAGTGGAGAGACTATACATCAAGCAATAGTGTTGGCTATATGGAGCTTAATATGGCTAAAGCAACTTCTTAAAGAGATAGGACTTAAAGGAGTTGAACTAATACAATTGATATGTTACAATTAGGTTGCAATACACATTACTTAAAACGCAGTGTTTAATGTGAGAATAAAGCATATAGAAATAGATTGTTATTTTACACAACAAAAGATTGAGTCAGGGTGAGTTGCAACAGGTTTTGTCAATTCAAATGATCAATTGGCAGATACTCTTGAAAAGTCACTATGTTGCTTTAGAATTTAGTATATTTACGGAAAGTTAGGAGATTAAAATATGTGCACTTCAACTTGAAGTGGAGTGTTAAGAATTAAGAAATTGTTAATATTGAAAGAGCCCATCCCTTGTACCATAGGAATGGTTTAGAATCCTGATAATTGTGTTGTTCACAATGAAAATTACTTTCCTTTTCTGGATTACTTGTAAATATTATTTAAACAACATGCTTAAGGGAATAATCAAGGAATTCATTTTTCAAAATTTCTTCTCTCTTTTCTTTGCATGCTTCATGGGCAAATGTTCAAGCGAATATGTGAACCACCTACTACATTTTCCGATGGCAGCTCGGCTTGATTTTGGAGATTTGATATGATTTGAGATGCAATGAACGATGATGAGTGTTATAAAGGCATTATCCAACTGGAAGTTCAGAAGATCAAGATCTTGGAAGGTTATGCCACTAGCACTCATGCGAGTCCTGAGGAAGGAAACAACTAGAACTTTTAATGGGGTAGAGAATGACTATGCACACTTGAGTAGTAGCCTCAAATTTCTAGTTTCTTTTAAGTGCACCACGAGGTCCAGTGTATAAGAAGATTATGTGTCGTTCATATAGAGTTATATTATGTTGTAAATTCTCCACATTTTTGTATACTGCTTGCATATAGGAAAAATTTTCATCATAAATATAACTATTTACCTTATCAATTGAAGAAATGATCCAACATATCCACATATCGCAAATGGAGATGTTAGAATGTGCAACCACACTTGATTAGACAAGAGTAAATGAACACATTAAACAGATGGTGCAAACCGCACACATAAAGGACAAATAAGATAAGATCACCTGAGACGGTTCATGGGTTGGGAGTTAAAGATTTGAAAGGCTTTAATAAAGCTTTATTGGGCAAATGAATGTGGAGGTTCGGGGTGGAGGTACAAGCTTTATGGAGGGGGTAACTAAAGGCAGGCACTGCGGGGTAACTTATCAATTTGGTTGATTGATCGCAGCTCACAGCATCTACAGCCATTAAGCTCCCATTTTTTGGCATCTGCTAAGTAGTAATAGAATATCGTAATGCAACCTATACTTAATAAAGCATAAACTCTAAGGCTATTAAATATGTCAATCATCAGCTTTGTTTTCACCTTGCTGGGAGTTGCAGTATGAAATTCCTAACTGCAACAACTCCAAAGTAAGCATAGAAGAAAGGAGTCTGACTGAACCAACAATAACAAGGATAGTGTAGGAGTAGGAAAAATTAAAGTGCTAGTACTACATTAAAATCCATCTCTACCTGATCATAAAGCAATGATAAAAGGCTGCTAGCATCAGCCTTGGATAAACCTTTTTCTGGTATTATCTGAAGCTTTGGGCACTTGTACGGATAGCCAGGCAAATACCTAAAATGCAAAGGAATGCATACAGGATGAAAATTAGTAGAAATGAATAACCAGAGAAGAATAGACAACAGAGCAACAAAAAGGGGCATAAAACTGCAGCCTATTAACCTCACTGAAAGAACAGCTGACACGTCTGAATCTTCATAGCCAGCATCTTTAGAGTATGGCCTGTCAATTCATGTCTATAACTTTGGGATAAAGGAAAGAAAAGATAGTATAGAGGAGTTTTATCAGTATTTCTGATGTCCAAAAACCTGAGCTTAATATGAATCTGTGAAGGTGACTTTGAAATAACTTCACAATCTTCTTGAAATATGGCACACCTAAACATTTTGTGAATCAATGAGTAAGGCCATATATGCAAATAAAAACTTCTCTAGAGTAATTATCAATTGAAGAAAGGTTAGTGTTACTTTTGGCAAAAGTATATACTATGTAAATATAGAGCGTTTTCATATCCTGTTATTAGATAAATTAGAAAATTAGAAAGTTTTGTAGGAACGTAATTATTACCTAATATTTTATTTTCTTTATGTGTAGTTCCTGTGAGGATTATTTAAACCCCAATGGCTTTTATTTAGGGAATAATCAACCAACCTATTCTCAAATTCTCTTGTTTTCTTAATTCACATGGTGTCAGAGCTAGGGTATTAGTCCCTTCTCTAGTTCTCCCTTTCTTTCTTTTTTTCTGTTTGATAAGGTAACTCTAGTTCTCTCTTTCTTTTCAAGCCAAAAGAAGAGAGTCTGATATCTGGTTGCTCAGATCGACCAACTCGAACTTCTTCTAAATCTCACCTCCCACTTGAATAGCTTACCCATCGACTGGCAACCAAAACCCCACCAAACCCACTAAAACAGACATCACGCATGCCTCCACACACTGACAGATCCGTTTCCGGCAGCGCATCAGTTCATGCTACTGACGTGTGGGGAAGTTTC
The DNA here is from genome assembly GCA_030864215.1 of Capsicum pubescens. Lineage (NCBI taxonomy): Eukaryota > Viridiplantae > Streptophyta > Magnoliopsida > Solanales > Solanaceae > Capsicum > Capsicum pubescens. The sequence goes on along the minus strand of CM061548.1, from coordinate 232,016,854 downwards.
TGGCACTTTTCAGCCAATTTTTTCTTCTCTGATTCGTCTCATCAGTTCAATGTCATCCATCAAATTTCCATTGCATTGCACGCACCGAAACTCTATCCCGAGGGGATTAGATCATTGTTCCAGTGAAATACATTGTTCCAGCAAGATTTTCTGGTTTCTCTAGTTGCTATTTACCTCTGCACACCTATTCTAGTACTTTGAAGGTTCATTTATGTCCATATGTGTAGGGTCACATTCGAATGATGAATAAAATATTCAAAATTGTATAATGATAAATGAAGTTGATGTGTGCTCCCTAGATAGTGGTTGTTGTTTATTTGTCAAAGATTTTGGTGGAATGATACGTTGTTGTCACTTGCAAACGAGGAAATGGCTAACGTAAACAAGAATGGATGAATTGGATGTGTGGAACTTGTAGCACGTATGCACCAAGCTTTCTATCATTAAGCATCCAGTATGCCAGCCATGTGCATATGTGTCAAAAATAAAGCATGCACCAGGCGACGAGCCAAAGCATAGTTAATACTTATTAGTATGTCTTATTGATATTCGGCCAAACTATAGAGAATACCATCACCTCAACAAACTAAATCAAAAGGGAACTTATGAAGGTTGTATTGCCGATTTGAACCAAACCAACTAGACAAACTCAACCACAGGGGACTCACCAAATGTACTACATCATAAATTAAACAACCGTATCATAACCTTTATCAAAAAAAATAAAAACTAGTGTTGAACTTAACCAAGAGGGGAAATGGTACACTGTCTTAACTAAAAAGGAAAGTGGCGCAGTAGGGTTTTGTCATACTCTGAGAATTAAAGCTTAAAGGTCTGTCAAATAAAGTGAAAGAGGGCATCAGTGAAATTGACACCATAAAGTTCATCTCTTCTAAATAGGTGCTTGCTTGTATAATTTTATATCATTTGCAGTTAGTTCTTTTTTTAGGTTACATTCAGTCCAACCATGGATGATATTCCCTCTTAAATAATGCTTATAATAGTCTCTGTGGTAAAATAACTACTCTTTATTACATGACGACTAGTACACTGGCTTGGGCATTTGAGCCTCATTAGAAAGACACTCGAGTATGCCCTAATGCTAGAGTTTTAATTCTTATAAAGGTACTGTTTTCAATAGGTCTATTCATTAGCAATCTTAAAGTGCAGGTGATACATGTGATATTGACAAATGCACGGGAGTAGAGTTTTGAAATGTCGAAAAAAACTACTCCCTCCATCCCAATTTGAGTGTCTTAGTCTGACTGGTTATAGAGTTCAAGAAATACGGGGGACTTTTGAATCTTGTATCTTAAATGAAAGATGTGTGCAATATTTTAAATCTTGTGGTTTTAAACTTGCCGTACAGAATGTTGGAATTAGAAAACTTACTAAGTATAAAAAGAGACACTCTTTCGGGGACAAACCAAAAAGGAAAACAAAACATTTAAATTGGGATGGAGGGAGTAATTCAAATGAAATATCATTAATTACAACCGTTTTACCAATTAAAAGTTGTTTCCTTTGATAATTGACGTAAACAAAAGTTACAAATTGAGTATGACATACCAAACTTTTGTTATTCTAACCAAAATTCACAGAATTCACAAAATTATAAAATTCAGATTAAGGTTGATGGGGGTTCATATATGAAGTTTGATGGTTTGGATTGTATAAGATATTATTAATTACCATCATTGATAATTGTATACTCATATATATTTTATAGACAACATATCAAAGTCATTGACAATTATACACTATTGCATGGACTTGTCCTTTGCCTTGACGGGCCCATGTCAAATAGCTATGACATGCTCAGTTAAGATGTTTTAAAATAAGATGGTAATTTATTAAATCAGTTGAAGAATGACTTACAATGCAGTGAGCTCTTCGGCCACCAATTCAGAATTATCTTCACCAATGGAATTGTGATCTTTGGATGAAGTTCTTCCCTTGTTGCGCCGCCCTACTCCACTCTTCTTCTTCTTCTTCTTTGAACTTTGCCCCATTCTTCTTCCCGCTTAAAACGATCACCGACTAAAACCCCTAGATTTGATCAAATAATCGGGCACATACGCAATTCGTAGCCCTCCTATTTTGTATGCCTTTTCTGAGAATTGAATAAAAGGGGAAAGGGAAATGGGGCGGGAGACAGAATGAAACCGTGTGATACCATTTGTTGGCGGTGCGGATTAGGTGAGTAGTTTCAACTAGATAATAAATAAGTATGTATTTATTTTTATAATAAATATTATTGATTGGAATAATTTTCATTTTTATCTTCTTGACTTAAGATGTTTTATTAATTCATATTCTAAATTAGATATTATCGTGATTAGATTATCTAGTGTTTTAGAATCCTCGTTAATAATATATAATCTTTTATATTCTTGGTATAGACTATATAGTTGAGTTTCTATTTCTTTTAATGATTTATCCTTTTCGTGAGATGTATTCATTAATTTATTTGGTTTTTTATTTTATCATGTAGTAACTGCAGAGTTACAAATTTCTGTATAATAATTTATCCTATCTGTACTGTAGTATATATCTAATTCTAGATTTTCTATGTCATTTATTATCTTGTGTTATTTTTCTCGTAGTGCGTTTTTTAAATTATTTAAACTATCACATGTACTTTTTTCTAAATTTTCTAAGGTTTTTTCTATCCATATTAACTTTTCTTTTAGATTCTCCATTATTTCTCTAATTCGATTTCTATAATTAATTTCGTCACTTAGGTTATTTTGGTTTTCCCTAGTTTTTCTTATATATTCTAACATCCACAGTCTTGATCTGAATAATATCCTTCTGGGTAAATGTCTTCGTATATCTGTTCTAACGCATTTATTGTTTCAATTTCGTAGTTTATTACTTCTTCTAATATTATTTTCTTAATATCTATAATTTCTATGTCTTTAAGTATATATAAGATTAAAACTTTAAGATTATCTATCATTTAAAATTGACTAAATATTTTATTATAATATTCTGTAGTTGTTTGTTTCAGGCTTAGTAGTTCTTGTATATTTTTATTAAGAAATTCTATGCAATTTATCATGCTAAGTATTTATAAGAGTAGTTAGGTAGGCATGGTATATAATTTACTCTAGTCATGTAATATTTACCAAATGCTTTTTCTAATATGATTTTTCTTATATCTACTACTTTTATATCTTTAAGTGCATACAAAATAAGTATTTTAAATTTATCTACCATCTCATCAGATAAATAATTATTCATTTTCATAAAATTGTTTTTTTCAAAATATTCCTTTCAACCATGTTCATAATAAAATATGGTCATCTTAGATTACTATATACTAGATTATTCTTAAATAACATGTTCTTCGGTCACTATTAGCATGGTAATCTGGATATTTTCCCTTAAACAACGCCTCTACTCTGGTTACTCCCCACCACGGCTTCTTGCCTTATTGGTTTCACCTTTAAGATGGCATAGTTCTTAGGGATCTTTCTCCGTTTTCACTTTGCTAATAAACTTCTTAACATATTATTCTTCGAATAATTCTACTATAAAGTAACTAACATGAATTTATTTTATCATACCATGATTGTTGGGAATTATGAATTTAGCTATTCATAATCATAAATAAATGTACCTGTTCTGGTAGGTTTGATATTTCTGAGCTTTGTTCCTCCATAGATTTTTCCATTGAAATATACCTGTTTTTTAATTAACTGAGCAAAATATTTTTTGTGGATTTGAGAGAATGTTTGCTTCAACGCATGAATGCTTGTTTTGCAATGCCTTCTGCTTTCTCTATTTATAGAATGAACGGACATTTACATGTATTTGCAAAAGATCAAAAAGCTAGGCTAAAAAAAAACAAAAACTTAAAAAGTCTTCTAACCTAAAAAGGCTACTCTACCTAGGCTTAAAGAAAGTCTTTACAAAAATAGTATCTTAAAGACTTTTTACGTAAATACAATTTGTACATTAAATATTTTGCCTCCGTTGATTTTGTCGTATCTGCTATGTCTCCATTATTGCTCTCTTATCTCTTTTTCCAGCTGGCGTTCTTATTTATTTTATTCTAGCTGAACTGCTGGGACATCATTATCTCCTCCATTACATTTTGAACATCTGTGATTTGGATATTTATGTCCAATAGTCTTGCAGTATCTGGTCAATAATTCTTCCGAAATAAATTTTTCTCTGATAGCTCTGGCAATAGGTTCTGTTTCTGGTTTAAGCAACGTGATAATCCATTGCCTAATAATTTCCATATCTGTTTCTCGTAACTCTTTTGAATTTGAATATATTAGTACATGATCTCTTGAATAGTAGTTCCATATGGGATTTTGTTTGCAATATGTATTTGCTAGCTCTTGTAAAATTGTAGATAATCCGATAATCCTCTTGTTTGCATAAAATTTTGGTATCTCGATTCTAGGTATCTCTGGTTGTGAAATAATATCTTGTGGTATAATCATATCTCGTGTCATTCCTATCTTTACAACTTGTATAGGTTTTTTAACTTCATCAAATAATATCTCTGCTGGTGCCGCGTAAATTTTTATAAAAAACAAGGTACCTTTGGTTATTCTTTTAAAAATGATAAATGCTTCATATATTTCTGGTATAGTGGATATCTCAGTTCCGTCCGTGGTATATACAGTACTAAGTAGTCCATATTCGTAGCAAGTTTTAACTATGTTTGGTTTGGTTTTAGGTAAGGCAATTAGTTTATTATATCCGGCCAATCTCTGGGTTATATAGTTTGTATCTGGTTCTTGGACATTTGTAGCTTTGGGGTTGCTATTTAAAAAGGTTTGTATATTGTAGATATTTTCTATGTATTTCTGGGATGTGTAGTTATAAACTTTTTTATCTTGGTTCAGACTATCTCGGTATGTGGTAATTTGTGGGGGTATAAACATGGGATCTTTTGATGTATTTGGGGTATATGTTTTTTCAAATATTTTATTCATATTCATGTTCTGGTATCTTGGTCGACTAACTCCTTTGCTTGTACCTGCAGAAGTAGATAGATAAACGTTATGGGTTTTATGGAGTATCCCAACGTCTCCTTCTAGCTCTGGAATTTTAATGTCTTCCGATCGACATAGCTCTGCACACTGCTGAGTTAGCTGATTTGTAGCTATAGACTTCAGTTTACCTTCATTAGTCTTTAGCTTTTCTATCTCATTACCCATACTGTCCACTTTTATTGAAAGCGTAGTTAGGGTGTTGAGTATTTTTTCTAGAGTATCTTCTTCTATGATATCAGTCTGTGTAGCTTTGTCTTGATATATAATCTGCAATAACATTTTTATTAGTACCAATTACTTCAATTGTAAATGTAAAATTTAATATATTCAATACTAGTCTCCGAATTTCTTTTGTTGTAACTGAATTTTGTATTTTCTTTGTTAGCCACCAGCGTACTTGTGTATTATCTGTTCGCACAATGAATTTGTTATATACAATATATGGCTCAAATGCTAACAAACATTTATATAATGAACATAATTCTTTTCTATTTATTCCCCATTTTATTTCTGTCTCGTTGAACGTACCTGAGTAATATCTACAATGGTGTTCTATTTTTTCTGCTTCATATTTATATTTAAGTACTCCTCCGTAACTATATTCACTAGCATCTGCTTCTACTATATATATAAATTTTCTATTTTCATCTGGAAATTGTAATTTTGGTAATTCTTTACAAAGTATTTTTATTTTTTGAACTTGTTTTTTATCTTCTTCATTATAGTTATATTCTATATCCTTTTTTAATTTTTTCTGTAGTGGTTTTAAGTTTTCTGCTAATTTTGGAATATATTCTCTTACTTGGTTTACTAATCCTAAAAATGATTGTAATTTCTTTTTCGTATCTAATTCTTCTTTCGAATTTATTATTTTTTGTACTATATGTTGTTGCATTTTTACTCCACTTTTATCTATTTGTATTCCTAAAAATTCTATTTGATTTTTCATAATTTCAGCTTTCTTTTTACTTAAACTTATTCCCGAATTTTCTATTATATCCGTAAATTGTTCCAATAATTTTAAATGTTCTTCTTTGGTCTTTGTATATAATAGTATATCGTCTATGTATACTATACAATTAGGTAGTTGTTTAAAATAACTATCCATAAAATGTTGATATCTACCTGGTGCATTTTTATATCCAAATGGTAGTACATTCCATTCATAAAATCCTTGTGGTACCGTAAATGCGGTTAATTCCTTAGATTCTTCTTCTAACTTTAGATGGTAAAATCCTGATTTGCAATCAAATTTACTAAAATAATTATATCCTTGTATTTGTCTTATTTTTAATATCTTATTTGGTATTGGGTAATTATAAGTTATTGTTTTTGCATTTAAATTTCTATAATCAATAACCATTCTACTTTTTCCTTTTTTTGTTCACTGTGTTTATTTACTATAAATGCTGGGCTATTATGTTTGCTATTACTTTTTTTGTATATATTGTTTTTCTAATAATTCATCTATATGCATTTTAAATTCTTTTAAATCATCAAAATTATATGTTAATGGTTTCTGGGTTATTATGTTATTTTTATCTATTAATTCAATTTTTATAGTAGTTTTATGTTTTTTCCATCCTTTTAATGGATCTTCACTATATAATTGTTCTAATTTTCTGTTAACTATTTCTATCTTATTTATTGAAAATATAGCTATTTCTGTTTTATTTATCGAAAATACGACTAGTTCTATTGTATCTTCAGTATTTTTTATATTTTCTAACTTTTGTGTAATTTTTTCACTTCCTTTTATCCAATCAGTTTTCTTTCTTATTTTATTATTAACTCTTTTTGCTCTTACTTTTTGTTTACATGGTGTTGTAAACCACCAGTCTGTTCTAGTTATTATATGTGGGTATAATTTATCTAGAAACGGCATTCCTAAAAGTATATCTTTTGATGTTAGTTCATAATTATAAATTTCTTCTATTGTTAATATTTTATCCCATACTTGTGTTTTTACATTCTTAGCTTTATAAGTAATTAAGCTTCCTTCGTTATTAAATCCTTTAACTATTATTGGTGTTTTTAATTTATCCCATTTACTTTCTGGTAAACAATTATATCTGCATAAATTAGCTTCTGCTCCTGTATCTATCATAGGCGTATAATATCTACTGTAATATCCTTCTACTACTATCTTCATCAATACATATATTTTCATTTTTATGTTAAAGCTCTTCTTAAGAATAGTTTCTCTCTGTTATATGTTATAGTTAATTGTGTATGTTCTATATTATATGGTTTTACTTGTTCTAGCCATTTTATTCCTAATATTATGTCTGTTTTTTGCATTTCTTCTTTTACTTCAAATTCTATTTTTATTTTTCTTATTCCTATTATTATTATTTTTTCTGCTATATTTTTAGTGTTTATTAAACTTATTGGTAGATCTGGGCATATATTATTGTCGGTTTTTATTTCCTCATTTTTTACTAGATATTTTGCTATATAATTTTCTTCTTGTCCTGTATTTAAGAGTATTAAATATTCTTTTTCATTTACCTTTCCTGTTATGTAATAATGGTTTGAATTATCCATTGAACTTGTTTCATAACTTATTCTTTTTTATGAGCTTGATGATTCCGGTTTATCATAAGCTGTTCTTTTTGTTGTACTTATCCTATCATTTATTATTTCTAGATTTTCTTCTACATCTATGTCTCTATAGCTATAATCATTATAATCTATCGTTTTTACAAATTGTTCAAATGGGCTATCTATTTGTATCTTGTTAATCTTATTTTTTCCCGTTATTTTATGTTTTGTTGTTAATACATATAAATTTTTGCATCTTGTTGTAAATATTTTACTTCCTGGGGTTAATTCTATTCCTGATATCTTCCAATATAATACTAGTGCTTTATCTATATTTCTATCCGTTACTGCTACTGAATAGTTCGCACTTATTATGAATTTAAATTTTTGGTATATTAAATTTCCTTTTATGGCAGTTATTATGCTTTTTTCTATAGGTTTTATAATTCTATCATCTGCTAAATATAATTCTATTGGTGTATCTATTCCTTCTCTAAAACATGCTTTTATTAATATTTCTGTACCTCCAAGGTGTACATATTTTATTGGGTCTCTACTTTTTATATCGTTTATTTCTTTATTAATTATTCTTTTTGTTACTAGTGGTATACTGGCTTTACCTTTTGCATATCTACAGTCTATTACGTGCTCTTTTTGACTTACTACATAATATTCTTCCTTTTTTCTAGTAAATATATTTTTTATTGTTGGTATTTTAAATATTTTTTCTACACTTAAGTCTAACTCTTTTCCTTTTATTTCATCAAATACATTGTTATCAAATATTATTTTTTGATCTGTTCCTTCTTCATTTAAATATTCTTCTTTTGTTAATATTTTTTATATCTTCTTCAGTCATTTAATTCATCTAATTCACTATCTATTTCATTATCTGTTTCATTCTCTGAAATTTCATATATACTGTCTTCACTTTCTAATTCGTAATCTATGTAATCTATTTGCATATATTCTGTATTTTCTATTTTTATTTCTGATATTTGTTTATTTTTTGGGTTTTTAGTTAATTTACAATCTCTAGCTAAGTGTCCTAACTTTCCACAATTATAACAAGTACATTCTTTTATAGATTTTTTCTTTCTATATGGTCTTTTATTTTTATAATTTTTTACATAATATCTTTTTCTTGGTTTTTTGTATTTATATTTTGATTTTTTGTATTTCTTATATTTCTTATGCCTTTTTCTTTTCTTATAATATCTTTCTTCGCATCCAAATTGAGGTGATATTTTATCTTTGCAACATGCTAAATTTCTTATTAATATTTTTTCCATTTTTATTTCTTCTCTGTATTTTTCACATAGGTTCCTATACCATTGTTGTAAAAATTTTATTCTTGCTCCTAAAGTATCTACTATTTTTGTTTCATCCCAACTTTTTATTATTTTTGAACTAAATGGTTCAGGTAATTTATTAAAATATAATTTTCTTATTTCTTTACTTTCTTCTATATTATATGCTCCTTTATAATTATATTCTTTAAATGCGCAAGTATATTCATCTATGTAACACATATTACATATTGCTAATTTTAGCATTAAATTCCTATTTATATCTTTCTCTTCATTTTGTTCTTCTTCTGTTGTTGTCATACTACTAAATTCGTCTTTTATAGCTGTTTCATATTTTTTTAGTAATTCTATAGGTGTTAATTTTATTGTTCCTTCTGTGGGTTTGTCAGTTCTTAATATTTTTTTACTATTTTCAGTTAGATTTAAAAACCATAATTTCACTGTTCCTATTAGTGTTCTTTCTATATATTCTGGTGCATCTGTTACACTTATGTTATTATCTAGTAATTGTTTTGTCATATATCCTATCCATAATTGTATTGTTTTTTCTGTATCTATTACACAATCTAAGTCTAGAAAGTTATAACTTTTATTAACTATTTGTTTTGGTGTCCATTTGTCATATTCATTCTTTAGATTATATCTTTTAAACTTATTTTTATAATATGTAGGTTTCCTTATTTCTGATGTACTAGGTATTATATTTTGATCTTCTTTTTTATCAAGAGTATTTATTTCTGTGTTGATATTTTCTAAATTTTCTCCATTAATTTCTTCTTGTTTTTCATTGATTTCTAAATTTTTTGTATTTGTTAATATTTCTGTATATGTTTCACTATCTTCTGAATCATAATTGTCTGTTTCTTCAACATCTATATTATTTATTTCTAATTCCTTGTTTTTTATTTCTTTATTGTCTATTTCTAATTTTTCTTTAAATTGATTTATCTCGTTTAATAATTTTTGTTCTTTATCTTTTTCTTCTTTTTCTTTCTGTCTTTTTTCATACAGATGTTTTAACATTTGTAATTCTTTTTCTAATTCAGCAATCCTACTATGTTTAGTTTCTTCTATTTTTCGTATTTCTTCTGTAGTTTGTTGTTTTATTTTTTCTATTTCCTTTTTTCTATCTATTTCTTCGTTTTCTCTTTCTATTCTTACCATAACTGTCAATTTATCTTCTAATTTTAATTCTTCTTTTTCTAACATTAAATATAAATGTTCGCCTATTTTCTTATATCTTCTTCCTAAATTAGAAAATACTATTCTTATTTTTAATCCTTCGTGATTTTCATATATATTTTCGTCTATTATAAATTCTTCTTTGTTCATTTTATTGTAAATAGTTCATGTTGATATATATATTCTAAACTATCTATTTGTGATTCTAAATTTGATATTTCATCCTTTTGTGCATTTATTGAGTTTTTACTAACTCCGGCAAATATATTATAATTTAATCTTTCTATTCTTATTTTTAATTCTTTACGTTTTTCAGATATAGTTTGTTTTAGTTCTTTGTATTTTTGTATTTTATTCATTCAAACAATATTTATAGTACTTTGGTGGATATGTAAATCTAATTTTATCATAATTAAGTGGTATATGTCTCATTCTTCTAGATTTTAAATGGATTATTAATTTTGCTTCAATACTAGATATTAAGGTAATTAGGTAAGCTAATCTTTGTGGGTTTTCTTTTGTTTTATTTAGACTTATATATTCCGAATAATTACTAATTAAAGATTCTTTAATTTTTCTAAAAGCTTCTCTGTTTTTAAATGGTCTTCTCATAATTAATTAATTAATTGATTAACTCCATGTTAAGTAAATCCGATCTAAATTCATAAACACATAAATTCAAACATATATAATAAACACATAAACTACGCACCTAATCCGCACCCCCTACAAATGGTATCAGAGCGCAGTTATTTAAAAAATACAGAAGTAGTATATATGTTTGAGTACAAAATTAGAACTGTCAGATACAGTCATTCAGTCTCAATAATAGGACTCAGATAGTTCTACAAGATTCAGGACTTTCAGATACAGTCAACTCAGAACAGTACGGAACTCAGCTAGTTCCATCAGAAACTAGACTGTCAGATACAGTCGCTCAGTATTAGTTATTTCAGTTATATAGATATCAGTATCTCATGTTATCAGTACTCAGACTCAGTAATCATGTTATCACGAACTCAGTTATAGTTATTATGTAGTCATGCATGTATTCTCACGTTCATGTTATGCAGTCAGTTAGTGTAGTTCATGCATGTGAAACCGTTTGCATTCAGCCTACCTCACATGCATACCAGTACATTCAAACATACTGATGCATTTTTGCTATGGTGTTTTATACCATAGGTTCAGAAGCACGAACTCCAGAGCGTCAGTAGCATTCCAGTCTCTGCAGTCAGAGTTAGCAGTGAGTCCTTATCCTTTGAGGACATGACCATTACTTTATTATCTTATTAATTAATTTATTTTAGTAGTTGCAGTTAGTTGGGGACATGTCCCATCAACTCCTTATTCAGACAGTACAGTCAGTTAGAGACTTTTCAGACTACAGTATGTTCAGACAGTTTATTTCAGTTGTTTTGGGTATTTCATACCCCATCCATATGTTATGTTTTATCAGTTATGTTATAGTTTTGAACCTTACGGCCTTACAACCTTTATTTTCACATTTATACAGTATAGTATGCAGTGTTCAGGTACAAATATCAGTCATGAGTTAGCTTGTGGTCCTTCGGGATCATGAGCATCGTGTAGCATTTCGGGTACCAGATTTGGGGCGTTACAAGTTTATAGGTGGTAGATGAGTGTCGGACGGCTTTGAGAAAATTTTTGTGTAATGGTTAGATTTAATTATATTATTTTGATGTCTCTATCATCATATTATTTTGTTGTAGTTTACAAGTGGTAGATGAATGTCGATCGACTTTGAGAATTTTTTTGGTAAAGGTTAGGTTTAATTAAATAAATTCTCCAAAAGATGTTGAATTAAATTATTGTATTCATCTTTATTATTTAAACAAATATCATATTTAGTGTAACATTTGAACTCAATAAAGTGAGGTACAAGTGTGAGGCGCGTACACCTAAACTAGTAAAGTAAATAGTGTATTTATATTAAGGAGATAAGAGACTGTTTTTATCTATATAAATATATCATATACTCATTTTCATAATGAAATAATATAAAAATACTAAAGATACATTATTGATATTTGAAAATTATCTATAAAAAAAAAGAGCACAAATCAAATTAATATTGGTGGAGTTAAAATTTTATTAAAGGGATTGAAAAAGTAAATGTTATTTAATGTTAGTTTAAAGAAATTTTACATGCAGATTAATTTAGCTATTAATTAGTGCTCTCTCATTCCTTTTTATTTGCTCTGTTCGGGCTAGACACACACCTTAATAAATCTTTTACTCCAGTAAAATTTAAAGTAATTTCACTAATATACTCTTGATTAAATTTTATACCTCTTTCCAAATCAATAATGATTACATTTATTGAACAAGGGCATAATAGGAAGATTTTGTTCAAACTATTATTGAAAGATTAAAGAAGCAAATGTTTAGGAATATAAGCACAACCCAAATGAAGCAAATAAAAAGGAATGAATGGAGTATTATATTATCTTATTTTTAAGATTACAAATCTCATTTTTTATAAAAGCTTACATCTAAATATATTTTTATTATATAGTAAAAGTTTTTTACACTGACCATTTAATGTACGTCAACCTCTTTTTTAAAAATTATCTTTTAAATAATTATTTTGCGAGTTGACATGCACGTAAATTGTGATTACACCTACAATCCATAAGTGAATACAAAATTATGTGTTCAAAGGCTTATATGAATATCACATATGTAATTCTTTTTTTATTCTAGTAAAATATTTATAAACTGATTTAATGATAGTTTTTGTAAAATTATTTGATAATGAGCAAAAAAATACATATTTAAATAGGTTAACAACTTAAATTTTAATCCGTCAAGTTCATGTGTGACAGCATTTTTTTGAACAAAAAACTAAAGTATTAGAACCTTGGAGTATTGAAAATTTTGGCGGAGTAAGAATTTTCACTTAGAAAGTTTAAAATAAAAGAAAATAAATATATGAAGAAAAAAATTCAACATTTACCACATAAAAATAAAATATAATTTTAGTTCTTTATAAAAAATTTAATATTTCGTGAAAGAAGATTCAGATTATAAATTTAAATTTATTTGAAACATTACTTCATAAATAATGTGGTTGAATAAGTTGGGATTTGAAAGTAAAAATGTTGTTAACCACATAATGGGTCCTTGAAGAAATGTAGACACATAAGCTAGCAAAAAAATGGTTAATGGAATTTTTTGTTAATATGACTATTGACTAATAATTGTATTTTTTAGATGTGAAATGATGTTTATGTCCTTGATTGCCCTCCAACTCACATTTCTATATCTATATAAATAAAAAAATATGTGCACTTATACTCACTTTAACATTATGTCAAACAAATATATGTGGTAAGATAACTAATGTCATGAATTAACTTCATCTGTCTCATGCTTATACCAAATAAGCTATTAGTGTTACAACAAAAGAGCTTCAAGGAGAATTTAGGTACATGATGATATAATGTGCGACTTTAAACAAAAAGATAACCATTAACAAAGAATAACGAGGTAAAAATTACAGTAATTCAATAAGTTTTAAAGTTATATTTTATATAAATTATTTTAATTAAAGGACATTAACTGGTAATAAGATGATAAATATGGGAATGCAATTCTACATAAATTGCACATATTTTAAATATTTTTCAATAAGAAAACGGATAAACTTCTTTACCTAAATTATAAATAAAAGAAAATAACATAATGTATTGTTAGAAAATAAGAACTAATTTTGTTAATATAGGTTTATCTTATGTTGATTTTCATAATGAAACAACATAAAATTATAAAAGTAACTCAAAAAAATGGAGTAGAAAAAATATACAATTAAATGAGTTTATGTGATACATTATTAGTATAGAGAAATTTAACACTATCAAATTCATTGATTTAATGTGATATGTAATTTTTCTTATTTTGAAAATTTATCTCTCATCTTTTATAAAAAAAAATACTCAAAATTGTCATTATAGTAAGAAGTTTTTTACTTTATAATGTATAAGACTGTTAATTAAAATAATTTATCAATTAAGCGTATAAATTATAGTATTCTCATATAAATTGAAAAAAAAAAACATCACTTATATCAATTTTTTGGATTAAGAAATCAAACTTTATAATTACTTTTAGACACAGGAATGTCAACAATTAATTATGCAAATCAAAATTAATATCCAATTTTTTTCTAGATATTTGCATTTTAATAAAATAAAATAAAATAAAATTTTCACATAAAAAATTACATAAGGTCAATATCTCATTAAAATAGTCTGATTATCAATATACAAAGTATTTTATAAAAAATTGTATTTGAAAAAAATATAGTGTCCATCTTAGATGTCACGTCATTAGGCACACTTGGCATTTAGGCAAAAGTGCTTGCTTATTTTGTTATTTTAATCATATAGCCAACTTTTGAAGTTATATCATAAAAATAAATATTCTAATTTTTTTATGAAATGACAATTTTGCCCTTGGTCATCCTACAACTCACTCTTCTATAATACTAGATATGATTACCCATGCGTTGCACGGGCCTAACGATCAGGGATTGGCTATAAAGTAAAATTTTCTAAACTTTTATTTGGTCATAAATTTTTGTGAAGTTGTGATTTTTAGAACTTAAAGTTTTAATAGTGAAATCTCGAAAATTCAAAAATTGACCTCAATCATTTTTTAGAACTTGAAATTTGTTTAAAGACAATTTCTGACCAAACAAATACATGAACTAAGGATTTAAAGATCTAATCCAAAAGCCAAATGCTAGCTACATAACATCCACACATATCGCATAAACTAAGTAGAAATACGATACACAAATCTCAAGCAAATCTATATGAATATAATTGAAATGTTAATTTCGAGCAATCTTTTACACACATATGTACTATAAATGCAAATTCATCGAGTCAAGCAATGTATATGTACTATAAATACAAATTCATCATGTCAAGCAAAGTAAATTATGTACTCAAAACACAAGATTTATCAAATCAAACAATGACAAACATATGTACTTGAAACACAAGATTCATCAATTCAGATATCTTCATATCATTTTTGTTCACTAAACTTAAAAAATCTTCCTAAAAGAATTAAAAAAAAAACTATAAAGAGAACACTATATGAAAAAGTAAATCAACAGTTATGGTGGTGGTCCATGTTAATCCTTGCAACAGATTGAACTACAATGCAAATGTTATTGTTCTCTTCCCTTTGCTCGAGCATATACGTAAATAGTATATTCTATCACAACCTGAACGACACAAAAAGTTATGAGCGTATAAACCTTCGTATTAAATATTTCAATGAAAATCTCTTGAAAGACTTTCCCGACAATTCATCTTTGTAGGATTCAACTTCCTTTCAGCAAGTTCCTTGCCCTTGGAGGTGGTAATATGGTACTAGGCACAAATAGTTCATAATAAAGTCAATTCATTTCATTTAAATGGAGGGACGTTATATTTTTTCACTTATAATATTATAAATAGAAGCATTGAAGAAGTCTACACATTATCTGTTAAGAATGTATAGGTTTATGTACATCATAAGTTTACATTCACGAGTGAATATTGAATTTTAACTTTTCTCTTTTTTTTTCATTATCGAGAGAGGCACATAAATAGTAATTTATTTTAAAAATAAATTAAAAAGCTTATAAAAGTTAGAATTATTCAACCTACCAACAAAAAAGAATTACAGACTCGACTAAAAGCATAGGAAAAAGATCAAAGAAAATAAACAAGAAGTAAAAAGAATAAGATGATGCTTTCATTTCAATCAATAGTATATGCAAGCTGAAACGGTGTGTGCAAAACAATCAAAAATTACTTTATTTTTAACCATTTACATCCAAAAGGAAATTGGAAAGAAAAAATAACAATTAAATACTGGGATCAATGACATGTTGAAAGTAAATGACAATTAAATACAGGGATCAATTTGTACGTAGTCTGATTTCATATTTGAAGTGTAGGATTTGACAGCGTTCCAGCAGAACACTACAAAGAACAAATAGGTTTAGATCACACTTATATATCTTAAAAAAGAGAATGATCACAAAGTTTTGGCTTTCTCTTAGATATTTGCTTATCTGTTAGTGACATAAATCGAAATAATGGATAATGAAGGAGAAAAAGATAAGTGATAGGATCATGGATGTAAAGGATGAATTTTTTTTTATGCGTCTCTTATGGATAATTATCTTTAATTATTTTAGTTAGAAATACAACCATAACATGCATCAATTAAGCAATACGAAGAAAGGTACACATGAAGAGTAGAAAGATAATTGAATTTTCTAGCAAGGCTAGAACATAAAGGTAGAACCAAACGCAAAAGAATAATTATTCTGAATATCTGATGGATTCAACATGGGGACAACACTCTGTTAAAAATGATTATACCAATGCCTAGACAATAAATGTTTAGCGATGAAAAATTGATATGAAAGATAAAAATACTATTCATAGTTGCATGCTTTAATTGGCAACCATCTAGGAAGATATTTGACACATGAAGACTTAAACAGAAGAGGATTTTCGTACCATAATGCTATATATCAACAAGATGCAGAAGATATCTGACACTTTCTACTCCAATGAGAAGTATACATATGCTTTGATGGAGTTCTAACTCAATCATTCATTGAAAGCTAGATGTTTAAATGACATTTTGGGCAGGTGCATTTGACAAGATGTAAATCTAAGTTACTCAGACTCTTCACTTTCAATGTCACATCTGTATTGACACACATGGGTGTGGGTGTAGGTGTGAAATTTGTAGTCGTATCCCAACGTCAATCCATACCTGGATTTATATCTTTGAATCTTAAAATTGAGGTCATGAAGGATTCAACCTCTAGATCCACCCCTTATCACGCACCCTTATCAGTACATCCACACCCAAATCAAGCAACTTAGATGTAAATAACTTTATTTTCTATTCAATCCAATAATCAAGACTCTCACTTCCCATGGTGATGAGATATTTGACATAAACCCCTATTTTTTTTATTTATAAGTGAAACATTACAAGGAGAGGACAAGAAACAAAAAACTATCGAGCAAATAACCAGAAAAAACATACTCTTACAGTGATGACGCACATTACGCAAAACTCAGGTAAAACTTGCTCCACAAATCTACAAAATGTGCTAAGCAGCCCAAAACAGAGTACTCACTATACAAAATTTAAATTGGCTAAGAGATTTACCAGGTAGTAGAAAATGAACCAACAACCTTGGCAAAAATAGTCAGCAACCATACCAATAGACCACCTAATTTAAAAGTAACTAGATAGCCGTACTTGTGCAAGGCACGAGTATTTTGGCAACACTACTGTGCAAAAGAGATCCAACTTTGGGGAAGATTATTTCCTACTTGTTTTAATTATTTAGTATAGCAGTAAAAGAAAAGAAATGTAGTACAATGAACCAATGTTAACATAATGTATACATTCAGTGTGGAATAAAATTGAGCTTGCTAGACAGGACCAACTAATACAAAAGTGATTATATAAGTGGATAAAAATCTAGCTAGATTGTTGAAACTACAGTTGGTGGCATGTAATACCCCAAACTTTCCCTAAGCTTAATTTCATCTCGAGAAGGTTAAGAAATGACTTTCTAGGTGAGTATCATTTTTAACTGTATAGAATTTCCCTAATTTCAACTTTTTATCACATGGAAAATTTAATAAGCTATCCGTTGATATAAGATTCGCCCAAATCCGATAATCGGACAAGAAGTTATGGCTAATTTAAGTCCTAGTCGTAAAACATCATCATTTCAGTGCTTGGCACATCGCGGAGTGGGTCTATTTAACAATTGTCAAATTTCAGTAGCCCAGCGCAATAGTGGTGTGTCACGCTGAAGTTCCAGGTCCAAACCAGTGGGACAACGTGATGGCTCTGCATCGCGGTGACCCCAAGAATCCCATTTGTCAATTTCCAGTGAGCCACCGCGATAGTGGCACATCGCAGTGGCCCATAAAATCGGGCTCCCAGTTATATTTTTTCCAGTTACGTTAAGGGTTAAAAAAGGGGGTATTTTGGGCAATTACCCTACCCCCAATTCATCCATAAACACACAATCAATGGCATAACAAAGCACTTTAAGCCCAAAATCTTCATTCTCTGTAAATCACAAGCCCTAAGCATCCAAATCCTCCCCCAAGAATCACAAAAATTCACCGTAGTTTTCTAAATTGAATTGAGATTTGAGATTTCCAAGACAAAGGCTTCAAGAACCCTCATCCAAAAGTACGAGAAAGAGTCTCAAGCAAGCTTATTCATTAAAGTTCATAATTCGAGGTATGTGGGGTTTGAACAAGAACACTCCTTCCGTTCTTGTGCCCAAAATTTTGGTTTTCTTAAAATATTTTAATGTTTTCAAGATGAATTATGCCTAAATTGCTACATTCAAGTATATGAGATTATGGATTTGTTCAAGTCTTGAATTAAATGATACTACACTTATTTTATGATTTGAATTGACAATTAATGTTATGAATAACATATTTCTTCCATGATTGGTGTTTGGAATACTCTTAAGATTGAAGTCATGATTTACTCTCTATTTTGAATTGAGATTTCTTGAATATGTATACATGTTTTAAGGTCCAAGAATGAATTTTGATATATTCTATAGTATTTCAAGAATGGTATTAATATCTCCATATCATTGAAGTTTCAAAGCTTGTTAAAGATAGTCTACCAAAGTTTAATGAAAAGAGTTGATTTTGATCTTAAGTTAAGAAAAGAATCCACATCTTGTGATTTAAGTTAAAGGAAAACATATTTGCTCCCATTTCATAATGTTGAATTGTATAAGGTGGATTTTTCCTAAAAGTTCTGAGCCTATTATGGGAGTAGTACTTAGCACCGAGTTAGGCTTGATTCCGAGGTCTCATGCCCCCGAACTACGAGCCATCGTTGGATTTGATTTACCCCAAGTGGGTTAAGCTAGTGATCACTAAAAGTAAAAGGTTCTACTTCAATGGCAAGGATAGAACAATTCTCCCCAACATGGGCAAGACGTTGGACTCCATGTGGCTCACATGGTTTATGTCGGTTGGAAGAATCTCCCAAAAGTAGTCCCTACTCTATTTAAGATAAAAGTACTTATATTTCAAAAACTATGATTCTAAGATTTCTAAGGTTCTCAAGTGCTATAATCTTTAAGTTTCAAAGAATTTCCTTGTTTTTCATAAGATTAAAGTGTATGTTCTTAAGGTTGTCACTTTAAGACTATCTAGTTCGCAAGCTTGAGTACAAAGAAAAAGTACAAATTTAGAGTAAAGTGAAATGGCTCACGTGTTTTATATGGTATGTTTTATATTCATGATTTATGAGGATTTTTTTCAAGCTATGTGAGTCACTTATTATGGTATGCATGTTTTCTATAAACACTTATGATATGGATTATTTAATTGCATACACCCCTATATACTTAGTACATTCCCAAGTGCTGATCCACATATACGTCTGTGTGCTACATTGTCTTATAATGTAGGTTCTGGTGCTCAGCCCTAGCCTCGTCAGTGACTTTCAAGTACCTTTGTCTACATCTCCACAGTGTTGAGTCCTCATGGTTCGAGGACCTATCTTCAGACATTTCAGTATTTTAGTAGATGTTTTATTGCTTTCAGTTTAGTTCGAGTCAGTTGGGGATCTGTCATAATGGCTCTCTAGTTCATTGAGTAGTAAAGGCTTTGTCAGACTAGATTGTTAGTATATTTAAACATTTATTATTTTGTTACTTCCACAATACTCTTTCATATTTCAGTAAGACGTGCTATGGTATGTCTCAGTATGTTGCTCTCAGTACCTTGATTTAAGCATTTAGAAGTAGTAGCAGGCTCAAAGGGTTAGCTTGGGGTTACTTGTAGCCTTAAGCACCGTGTGATATCTCGGGACCCATTTTTGGGGCGTTACAAACTTGGTATCAGAGCCTAAGGTTTAAGGAGTCCTAGGGAGTCAGACAAGCCACGTTAAGTAGAGTCTTGATCATCGGTGTATAGCGCATCACATCTATGAGCAAGATGCTACAAAATGTTTTAGGAAAAAGTCATCTCTTTCTTTCATAACCTATCGTTCTTACAGTTGTCTCTCTCAGCTATTGACTCATGCTCTATTATTTCTGAAAATGCCTCCTCGAAGAGCGAATGCCCGCAGAAACAATAACGAACAACCTCAGCCAGTTGATCCCTTGAACGCAAACGTGTCCCATGCTGAGTTTCGGGTAGCTTTTCAGGCGCTAGCCCAAGCAGTCACCGCGAATGTTCAGGACAATAACCAGGACATAGTTCTGCTCCAGCAGGAAAGTAATTTAGCTGCTGCTAGAATTCAAAATTTTATGCGGATAAATCCTCCAGAGTTCTATGGGTCTAGGTCAGGTGAGGACCCACAATTATATCTTCAGGAGGTGAGGAAAATTTCACAGGTGATGCATATTTCTGAGGAAGAAAGTTTGGAGTTGGTGTGTTACAGGTTGAAAGATATTGTTTATGACTGGGTTGTTGCATGGAAAAAGAATAGAGGGGAAGATATGCTCCCGTTACTTGACAGGTGTTCCAAGATGCTTTCTTGGATAAGTTCTTTTCGTTAGGGATGAGGGAGGCAAGAATAGAGAAGTTCATAAACTTAAGGCAGGGCTCCATGACTATTAAGGAGTACTGCTTGAAGTTCAACCAGTTAGAAAAATATGCCCCTGATTTGATTTTTGACACCCGTACCAGTATGAGTAAGTTTGTGACAGAAGTTTCTGGTTTGGTGATGAAATAGTGTAGGACCGCTATGTTAAACAGGGATATGGATCTGTCTAGATTGATAATACATGCACAGAAGATAGAGGCAGACAAGATAAGAAAAAGAGATAGAGTGAGGGGAAACAAGAGAACTAGGTCCGAGCAGCATGAGTATGGTCAGGCTAGGTCCCATGGAGGGAACCGTCCATAGTTTCAGAGTCGTTCATCTATTCCAGCACCTTCGTCAGTTAGTGCTCCCGCACCCAAAAATAGGCAGGAGTAAGGGAATATGCCTTCTATGTTTAAGTCCCAGAACACTGTAAGTAACATGCCTAATTATCCTCTTTGTGCTAAGTGTGGTAGGACCCATCCCGGTGAGTGTTTGGCCGAACATAAGGGTTGTTGTGGTTGTGGAAAGTTAGGCCACATACTTAGGGAGTGTCCGCATGCCAGGCAGGGGAACAAGGATATACGACCTCAGACTCAGGCTAATAGTGCCCTAGCTCTCGTAGCCCGTCCAACCCCTCCTCAGGGTGCTTCTTCTAGCACTGCTGACGGTCAGCACCAGAACAGATTCTATGCCTTACCATCCCATCAGGAGTAGGAGGATTCTCCCGATGTTGTTACTGGTATGCTTCGTGTATTTCACTTTGATATTTATGTGTTTTTGGACCCCAGGTCGAGTTTTTCTTTTGTGACCCCACTTGTTGCTGTGAACTTTAAAATGGGTCCCGAAAAGATTCTTGAGCCTTTCCTAGTTTCTACTCCAGTAGGGGAGTCAGTTGTTTCCAAGAAAGTGTATAAAGATTGTCCTGTTACTATTTTTCATAGAGTCATACTTGCTGATCTGATAGAGTTAGATATGGTGGATTTTGATGTAATTCTGGGTATGGACTGGCTTCTTTCTTGTTATGCATCTATAGACTATCGTACCCGTGTAGTTAAGTTTCAGTTTCCTGATGAACCAGTTTTCGAGTGGTCTGGGAGTTCAGTATCCCCCAAGAGTTATTTCATCTCCTATCTCAAAGCCAGAAAACTTATATCTAAAGGTTGCATCTATCACCTAGTTAGGGTTAAAGACACCAAGTCTGAGGCACTAAGTCTGGTGGGGTCCAACCTATAACCCCAGCTGGAAGGGTGTCAGTACCGTGCCACGGGTAAAGTCAAGCTGTGAGTATACCCTCTCTGACAGAGAGCTCTTCCATCAACCTCTCCTAGTCAAAAACTCAAATGAGATGTATAAATCCCTAAACGCGTAGGGTACATCTCAACCTACACTGGCTACGTAGTTCTGGAACACAAAGATTGCTTCTAAGGATCACACCCTCCACTGAATAACAGGTGAGTCCCCTTTCTTGGATTCACTCGGTGCTGAATCCTACTCCCAACTGAATAGACACTGAACAGATTAACTGAACAGAACTGATACTAATGGTATTTTTTAGTGGATCTAAACGGAGTTCACCGAGTTTCATTGATTGACGGAATGCTACTGAGATCAGAGGACTGACGGAGAGTACTGAAGTTACTGAGATTTTTGGGAATATTGAGGTTACCGAGATTACTGAGTACTGATGTTACTGAGACCACTGAGGTCACTGAGATTACTGAGTAGGACTAGACTGATACTGAATTTACTGAGTTTTCCTGAGCCATGAGACTGACTGAATTCTAAGGATCATGGCTTGACTGAGAGTATCGTGAAAACATGACACTGGCTCTAGGCACACAACTAAGTTGTCGGGTACAAGTACCCCCATGACTCGATAGCATGAAACTGACAGGACATGACACTTTTTGAACACTTGATCAATATCAACAATTCATAATACATTAATTTGGGGATTTCATGAAGCACATGGTTATCATAGTCTTGTACATGAATGGAATTGCATATAAACATGTCATACTTTCATCAACCTAATCTCATGGACATTCCCTCAACCATTCATAATGTAAACAATATCATGGAAGTCATTCTTAGTCATAGGGTAAAGCATACACTTATCACTTGGATCATAATTAAGCTATAATGCATAATTTCTATTCTCTTAGGCATTTTATCAAACACCTAGGATGCATGACTTAGGGCATAGGCATGCCCATTAAATTAATACAACAAAACTCCATATTTCAACTCAATTTCACATGTTTCAGACCACATACTAGCATAGGTTCATGAACAACATATAAAGATTCCAACTTGGAAATCATACAACCATAATCACATGAACATAATCAACCCACAACAAAATATTCACAATACAAGATTTAAAACTTGATTCTTGGGCTTCATGGATGAAAGTAATCCATGAATGAACATTATGCATACCTTGGTTCTTGATTCTACGAAGATTAATAGAGAGATTCTTGAATTTGAGTCTTGGATTCGAATCTCCAATTGAAAACCCTAGCTTGTTCTTGAGAGAAACTTGAGAGAAATAATATATTTTGGGTGAATTATGGCTGAATCACGTGTTATTGGGTATATATAAGGGTGAGAAATTGACCCTTTTAACCCTTGGACACGTATTTTAATTCTGTGAAAATTTCCTGACCTGGACCCTTGGCGTGACGCGGCGCTATCGTGCTGTGTCACTGGAATTTGACAACTTTGAATTTGAGCCTTGGCGCGATGCTCCATAATCACGAAGGATCACTGGATTTTGACGATTGCCATTTTGGCTGGTTCCGCGACGTGTTGATGGCTCAGGTGGCACACGGTCTTACTAAAATGGCTCTAACTCTTCGCCTGGGTGTCAAATTTGGGCAAATTTGGTATCAATGGAAAGCTTATTCAATTTCACACATGATAAAAAGTGAAAATATTGAAAATACCACACGTATAAAAGTGTATTCATCTTTGAAACTAGTCTTTAATATTTCTGGGATGATTTTAAGCTAGGTAGATGTACGGGGTATTACAGTATATCACAAGTATAATTGTTTGGAACTTATATCTATCAGTCTTATTAGGGGATATAGAGGTATATATTATATTTGTTGTTTGCTGAGTGATTGATTGTTCTTTCAAGTTTATGGGGTCCCGTTTAACTTATATTTGTCCAATCTAGTCAGTTATATTATTGCATGGATATTTTTATATGGTTCATGGTAGGCTGGTTAGGGATTGACACTTGAGGTTATCAGTATGTTTCTTATCCATTCACTTTTATTATGGTAAGCTTTATTATTATTAAGCCATTTTTAAAGCTATGCGTATTTTGATTAGTGGCCTTGGTTATGCTAGAGTTAACTCCTTTCTTGATGTTGTAATCCTTTTGAGATTTAGGCTGTTAGACTATCTCACTTTAGTAATCACTTTCAGTTTAGCTTATCTTATGATATATGACTAGTTCCCTTGTATTATCCTATATATATTCCCTTTCTTAATATTAATATTCTGTACCCCTTCTATATTTTTTCCTTATTAATGTGTATTATACATTCTTTCCTTCACTATACTATCGTACATTGACTAGCTACTTATGGTACCGCGCCTTCCTTCCTGATCATGGGTACTATGTGATAGCTTACCACAATTAGTGGTATAGCTTTATCATGGATTACTTGTAGGGTTTGATAGTTTTACCTTACTTTTCTTTTGGTATTATTATATGTCATTTCTTAGATAGCTACCTGGAGTTTATATTTCTGCTTTACATATTATTTATACTTATATTATCTTTGGAGCTCAGTCAACCAATTTCTATTGAGCATTTCATAATGGTACTTATACTACACTTCTATCATAGCATGAGTTCTCATAATTGATATACATATCGCATAGAGCAACCATATATCAGAGACTTGAGGGAACTCCTGACGTTCAGATTTGTTCCTGATCCCCCTCTTATTGTTAGATCGATCTTTATTTTTGTATTTTTGAGATATATTTATTCTATGTTTTACTTTGTACTCCTGTTGTATTAGAAGCTCCTATGTTGAATTTACCAGGTTTAAGGGATATACTTATTTTTTTCTTGCTTTCTTTCCCTTTGCTATTTAGCTTTGCTTTCACCTTTCTTATTAGTGTATTACTAGTTTTTTTGGATTATGGGTTAGCTTACATACTGGTAGAATATATTAGGTGCCATCGTGACTTGAGAGATAGGGTAGTGAAAGTTTGGTATCAATGGCAGGTTCGCTGGTGTTGTTGGGAGCAAAGTGCCTTGTAGAGTCCCTCAGATCAGTACAATGTTGCTCGTATTCTATCTTTTGGAGGCTATAAGGCATTCTTAGGAAATTCTAATTCTTGATTCTTTATCGTGTTTCTTGAATTTTATGAACTCTTAAGTACCTCTTTTAACTTACTCTTTCTTAGATGGATAACATAAGAATGTCAATAGATGCAGATGAGACTTCTAGGCGTGTTGCCAAAGTTTTAGTTCAGAGCCATACCGGATAGTTGGAGATTAGTATCGAGGATTTTCAATGTCAGCTAGAGGGCTAGGCTTTGGTAGAGCTTGAGATCGCCTTAGCCTTTTAGGATAACTTATTAGGGTTTCTGAGACTTATACAAGGATATATCACAATTAGAAGTAGTGTTTGGTTCATCGAGTGATTTTTATTCCATAGTTTTTTTGTTGCTCTTTATTAGTTTCAGGGTATGAGATTAGGTTTCTTGAGTGGGCTTGACATATTTCTACATTATTTCATTTAGAGTATAAGATAGTGCATAGATTTATCAGAGAATTGACTCTACCACTCTGATTGGCATCAGAGTATTTGATAGCATCTTGGTCTACCTTTCTTAGGTTGTTGATTATGCGTGATCTACTGATAGGGCATGCATTGGGACTTATAGAGGTGGAGATAAAAGACCATATTAGTATTTTAGTTTCAGTCATATTTTGTCTATAGGTAAGGATCTTCCTAGCATGGGTCAGCATCACTTGTAGTCTATTAGGTCCATATAGGTAGCACCTCTGATTATAGGTAGCTCTTATACAGGTCATGGTGATGGCAGTGGATAGATTTCTGGTAAGGTATTATAGGGCTATCAGTTTAGGTAAGTCAGTAGGTTTAAAGCATCAAAGAGTTTTGGGGGTTTGTTTTGATTTTGGAGCGACTGGTCATTGGTTTAGGGAGTGCCCTAGAAGTGAGTTAGTCAGCCAGCTGGGGTCAACCCGTGTTTTTTTACCTTGGTTGGATGGTTTTCCTATTTTGTGAGAAAGGTCAATTATTGAATGGGTTATGAAAGTGAAGGACGTTTCAAACTTCCATGGTTGTTGCTGTGATTCTAGCTTTGGCGATTTTTTCTATAGTCCACCCTAAATGTTGATAAGTTGGGGTCTGTCCTTCTGGTTTGTCTAGTTTGTCTTTCAGTAGTGGTCTTGAACTTGGTATTAACATTAAGTTGGATACTCTATTCTCTCTACAATATGGTTCATGGTTCAGTCGAGTTAAGATTGGTTTAAATGGGTGAGTTTAAGAAACTTCTCAGTTCGGTATTTGTTCGGTCTGGTATGACTTCATGGAATAATTTGACTTGGTGATATATATTTGTGTTCAGTCAACGATAACCCATGCAGGTGTCTTCTGGGAGTGAGTATTTGATGCCATAGATTGATTATTGGGTTGTCCAGATTCAGGCTAAGATTGTATTTTCTTAGATGTTGCTCGAGATTTATCTACTATTGGTGCTCTCTATAGTTTCAATGAGTTCTTAGTTATGCCTTGGGGAGTTATGACTTCAACGGATCTGGAATTGATTGCTCGTATCTTTACACTACGGTTTGCCTCAGTTGTGGTTATGTTTTTTCGGACAATATATCAGTTTCATCCCTTGGAAGAACCATTGGATATATTTTTTATTTCTTGTAATGAGATTGATTTGGGTATTTGACCTCCTTGAAATTTTATTTGATCCAGTTATGTTTTTTGCATCTTTTGAATTACGACTTGAGAGTTGTGATAGATTTTGGTACGCGGATGCTTACTTGTCAACAATATTAATTTGGATAGTTGAGATCGAGTAGTTCATCTTCTGTGCTAAGATCATAGCCATGGTCTGCTTAACTTTGTGGTAGCCTTCGTTTCAATATTTGATTTAATTTATCCTTCACCGATCAGTTGACTAGGCTTCTCACCATAGAGTAGTTTAGTTTTCTTCAGTTCATAGTATTTGACTTATATGGAAGTTCGAGGGATGATCCACTGGCACATGGTATTGGTTTTTATTACTTTTGAAATACCCTAGTTTCTGGACCTTAGAATTTTTTTATGATTTCTGGTTTCTGGGCAATATACGATGTAGGGGAATAAGTCGTACTCTTGGGTACGGGTGGTATGGTCCAGTCGTATGCTGACCAGTATTGGTTGATGGGATGGATGTCGTTACTGAAATGGGTGCAATTTTGGTGGTATGAGTCATATCGGTGTATACGAGGTTTTTGGTTACTTCACTTAACCTTAGACTTGGTAGCTTAAGTTGTATCTGAGTACGAGTGGCTCACATGAGCCATAATCTAGGGTACGAGTCATACCATGGACTCGTATGGTGGTCAATATTAAAACCTTTTGGGATTCTATTCTGCCAGGGGTATGGTTTATGGGAACTAGTCCTACAATTGGATACAACTTAGGTTTGGGTGTGTCGTACCTTAGATAGTGTTGGGTCTAAGAGGAAAGCCTAGGGTACGAGAGTTGGGTACCACTCGTACAGGATGGGTATGACTCGTAAGGGTCAGTCGTACCCTATGACGGGAATGAAGTGCAATTTAAGTGAGGGCAATCTGGACATTTTCCCACTTTTTCTAATGAGGTCCTAGGACTTATATTGCACTTGGGAGGTTATTTGCCTTATTGTTCTATTCTTAAACACTTGGAAAACACTCTTAAATCCCCTCAAGAGTTCTTGGGCCATGAAAGCTCGGGTTTCATCTTACGGAGTAAATTGGGGCTTGTCTTGGTGATTTCTCTCCATCATCATATTGTTTTAAGGCATGTTCTCTTCCCTCATTGTTAGTTCCAACTAAAGACATGGTTTTATATAGTGTTTTCATGATTTAAATCTTGTGTGATTTTGGGTTTTCAAATATAATTTGGGGATTTTGGTTATAAATGCTTGGTTATGGTTTTCTCATGCTTTAAATATCCTTTTATATGCTTTAATGGTGGTTTTGGATAATTGGTTGCATGGGAATGGTTATTTGGTAATGGACTTCAGTTTTGGAAATTCTATGCCCCCAATGTATTTGATAAAATGCCTATAACAATGCTTTCACTATAATATTGGGTTTTCAATGGAATTTATGCATAGTTTAAACTTGGTAATGAAACACTAAATGATATGAATGGTTTAATGGTTTTGGAATGGTTTGGCTTAATAAACATACTTGTGGGGTATATGGGAATCCCCCAAGTTAATTGGATAATATAATCTATGGGTACATGGGAATCCATTGATCTCAATATGGTTTGGCTAAGGACAATACTTACAAGTTATAGTTGGTATGATGATACCACTACTAATGGCCTTGGTTAATAATAAATGGATAATGGTTTGATTGTTTGGTAGTGGTTTTAATTAGGCTTAAAGGGGGGAGGTGTATAGCAAAGCCATGGAAGGTGGAGGTCCCGAGGGGATCGAAATTGGAAATTCATATTTGCCGATGTAAGATTTGTTCCTAGTGACCTTGTGCATGATGTCACAGTGTATATATAGGGGGATGTACTAGTCATCCCAGGTTTTTTTCTCTGGTTGTGCGGCTTCACATACTGGGGCCCTTTCAGTAGGGGGAGCTGAACCCATATAGCCCGTGGATGGCTTTAGGAAGGCAAAGCTACACAACCCAGGTTTAGGTTTTATAAGGATGATAAACTCGGTTCCTTTTTTTGGCATGGTTATATATATATATGTATGGTTTATATGCATATGGATGGTTTTAATTGTTTTCTTAAATGGCATTATTTCATCCTTATCCTGAGTTCATGCTAGTGTTTATCCTCTAATCCATTTTTGGGCAGCTGTATCCCCACGTGATGTAAGAATCGGCCACTCTACTCCTCCTTCTTAGCATTCGAACATTCGAGGGTTAGCTTTGGATTGAAGTGGTGAGCTTCTATTTATTTGGAAGGCTCTATTTCATGAATGTTATTTCATACTTTGATTTATTTATGGATATTTATTTTGGCTATGGTTGGTGGCATGTCCCAATCGGATATTGGTATTCTTTTGGTTAGAGGCTTTTGTAGAACTACTATGGGTTGGAATGGGTGGGATCGGTATTGGTGTCAGCCTTAGCATTGGTATTAGTAGTGCTGATACCAGTTAATGATATTGTTGGTTGTTCTATCCTCTTTTATTTTGGGATTATATATCTAATTATAAATGGAACTTATTTAGTTATGGTCGGATCCATGGTTTTGGTTTGGCTTGGTATGGTTGGATAGTAGTATGGTACGGTTGGACTCAATTGGGTCGGTTTTGATAATAGACCTATCCTAGAGTATGTAATCAGGATAGTCATGCTATCTTGTTATATTCTTGAAATTCAGCCAACTCAAGGCAGGCAGTTGGAGGTTGGGTTAGGTAATGGGAGTGGTCTTCGATCCCAGTCAAACTTGGGATGCCTATTACGACAAGGCCTTGGGTCAGGTCGTGTCAAGTTGGTATCAGAGCTTTAGGTTCATGATCAATTGGGAGTCCACAAAGCCTTGTCTGGCAGAGTCTCTTTTAGGGATGTGTAGCTCGCCACACTCATAAGAGAGAGACTATAGGGCATTTAAAAATGTTTTACTTTCTTGATATTCTATTTTTAAGCTTGAAGATTAAGTCCTGGAATTCTTCTCTAATCCTTGGTTGTTCACTTTTTAGATCATTCCTCGATGATCTAGAATACAAGGAAATTCTTCTATCCCATCTGGGGATGATATTGATGGGGTACGTCTCACATTTGGAGTTCGTACTCATTCTCAGGGTTCTATCCCTGATTGTTCTGGAGTTCCTTCGGTTACTACTAGTCCTCCTCAGGGTGAGGTGACTAATGTGGATTTTTGCCAATCTATTCATGCTATTGCTTAGTTAGTTGCTGTTCAGGCTGAGCGGGATGCGTCTGGTGGGTATTCTGCTGAGGCCACAAGGGTTGGCCTGTTTATGAAGCTGAATCCTCCTACTTTTACTGGTGTGAATGCAGATGAGGATCCTTAGGGTTTCTTGGATGAAATGGAGAAGATATTCAGGGTGATGCATGCCAAAAATATGGAAGGTGTAAACTTTATAGCTTATCAGCTCAAGGATGTTGCTTACCAATAGTATTAAGAGTGGGATAGGGATAGAGTTGATGTGGAGGAGTTTTCCTTATGGGATGTTTTTTCTAATACTTTTCTGGATTGTTGCTTTCTTCAAGAGCTGAGGGAAATGAAGATGTAGGAGCTTGTGAATCTCAAGCAAGGTAAAATGTCTATAAAGGAATATGCCATGAAGTTTCATTAGCTGTCAAGGTATGCTCTTGATTTAGTGGCTGACATGAGGGCGAGAATAAGAAAGTTCATTTCTGGGCTATCTTGGGATCTGATCCTTGAAAGCAAGACTGCTTTGCTGATTAAGGATATGGATATTTTGAGGTTGGTTGTCCACATGCAGCAGGTGGAGGAATAAAAGATGAAACAAGCAGAGTTTGGAGAAATGAAGGGTAAGAGGAGCAGGTTCTCTGAGCAGAGTTATGCTCAGCAACAGGGTGGTCGGGATGGAGGTAAATAGACAAAGAAGAAGTAGAGGAGTTCTAGTTCCTTCTCTACTACTAGCGCTCCTTACCCAAGGCAGTCGGGTGATAGGCGCCCGCAAGGTGGTTATAATTTTTGAGCACAGAATGCCCAATCTCAAGTAAGTGAGGGTCAGTCGACTTCTTCATGCCCCCTTTGCCGGTTCTGTGGTCGTCTTCATTGTGGCGATTGTGACAAAGACAGGGACAAGTTTTTTAAATATGGCTTTCCAGGCCATATGCTCAAGAATTATCCTATTAGTAAGGGAGATTCAGGAGTAGTCAAAGCTCTGGTCGCTTCATCTTCTTCTCCTATGCCTAGTGGTGTAGTTTAGGTGTCTGCTCCTGCTTCTGGTATCGGTACAGATGGGAATAGGTTATATGCTCTTGTATCTCAATAAGAATTTGAGGCATCACCTGATGTTGTTCCTGGTAGGTTACAACTCTTTTCTCGTGACGTGTATTTTCTGCTTGATCCGAGGTTGACTTTTTCTTATATGACCCCATTCATGGTTGTATGTATTAGTTTTGATCCTGAGGTTGTTTTAGATTCGTTTTCTATTTCTACTCTGATAGGTGACTCGGTTATTGCTTAGAGAGTCTATAGGGTAGTAGATAGACCTTGGTAGATCTATTTGAACTAGATATTGTAGACTTTGATGTCATTCTGGGGATGGATTGGTTACACTCTTGTTACGCATCCTTGGATTGTCAGACCCGCAAGGTTATCTTTAGCTTTAGGTTACTTGGTGAGCTAGTTATAGAGTGTAAAGGTGGTTACCTAACTCCTAGGGAGAGGTTTATTTCTTATCTTAGAGCTCAAAGGTTAATCTCTAAGGGTTGTCTCTATCACTTGGTCCGAGTTAAAGATTCTAACTCGGAGGATCCTTCTTTTCATTTGGTTCCGGTTGTAAATGATTTTCCTGAGGTCTTTCTGGATGATCTTCTTCGTGTTCCTTCGGATAGGGAAATAGAGTTTGGTATTGATATATGGTTCCGGACACTCGTCCAATATCTATTCCTCCTTATAGAATGTCTCAGGCTGAGTTGAGGGAACTCAAGAAGCAACTTGAGGATCTTCTGGATATGGGGTTTATTTGTCCTAGTGTATCCCCGTGGGGTGCACCGGTGTTGTTCGTGCGCAAGAAGGATAGTTTCCTTCAGAGCATTTACTATCGACAGTTGAATAAGGTAACGATCAAGAACAAGTATCCTTTTCCTAGGATAGATGACTTATTTAATCAGTTGCAAGGTGCCAAGTTCTTCTCTAAGATAGATATTTGGTCTGGGTATCATAAACTTAAGATTAGGGAGGAGGATATCCCTAAAACAACTTTTTATTCTCGATATGTGTACTTTGAATTCTTGGTGATGTCATTCGGTTTGACTAATGCTCAGGCGGTATTTATGGATTTGATGAATAGGGTTTTCAGGCAGTTCATGGATCTCTTTGTCATTGTGTTTATTGATGACACTCTAGTTTATTCCAAGGGTGAGGTGGATCATGCTAATCACCTCCATGTGGTATTGCATACCTTATAGGAACAACAGTTGAATACCAAGTTCTCCAAGTGTGAGTTTTGGTTGAACACTGTGACTTTTCTCAGTTATATTATTTCTAGAGAAGGGATCATGGTGGATCCTCAAAAGGTGGTTGTGGTTAAAAGGTGGCCTAACCCATAACTCCAATTGATATTTAGAGCTTCTTGGGTTTGGCTGGGTATTATCGGCGGTTTGTGGAAAGCTTTTCGACAATAGCTGCTCGTTTAACTAAGTTGACTCTGAAAAATAAAAAGTTTTCTTGGTCGGATGCTTGTGAGAGAAGTTTTGAGAAGTTGAAAGACAAGCTAACTTCGGCTCTAGTTTTGGCATTGCCTGAAGTTAATACGGGGTTTGTGGTTTATTATGATGCATCTCGGGTAGGGTTTGATTGTGTCTTGATACAACATGGGAAGGTGATTGCCTATACTTCCAAGCAGTTGAAGGTGCACGAGAGAAATTATCCTATTCATGATTTGGAGCTGTTAGCGGTGGTTTTTGCTTTGAAAATTTGGCAGCATTATTTGTATGGAGTGTACGTAGATGTCTTCTCATCATAAGAGTCTACATTATGTGTTCACTTAGAAACAACTAAATCTCAGGCAAAGGAGATGGTTGGAGCTTCTTAAGGACTATGACATGAGTGTTCAGTATCACCCAGATAAGGCTAACGATGTTGCTAATGCTCTTAGCAGGTTATCCATGGAGAGTTTGGCTCATATGGAGAAAGGAAAGTGGGAATTGGTGAAAGATATTCACCGCTTGGCTAATCTTAGAGTTCGTCTCTTCGACTCGAAGGATGGTGGTGTGATAGTTTAGGAAGTGGTTTGATCGTCTCTTAGTGTAAAGATTAAGGAAAAGCAAGTGCTAGATCTTATCTAGATGAAAATCAAGAGTAATGTTGGTACGCAGAAGCTAATGGAGTTCGAGATCAGTGGAGATGGTACTTTGTGATACCAAGGGAGGTTGTGCATTCTTGATGTCGATGGTTTGCGACAAAGGATCTTGGCTGAGGCACATGAATTGCTCTATATTGTATATCTCGGCTTGGCGAAGATGTATTATGATCTCAAGAAGATGTATTGATGGAATGGTATGAAAATGGACGTGGCTGATTTTATGGCCAAATGCATAGTGTGTCAACGAGTAAAAGTTGAGCACATAAGACCTGGTGGGTTTTATCAAGAAATTCATTTTCCTTAATTGAAATGAGAGGTAATCAATATGGATTTCGTTACTAGTTTTCCTCGGTCGCAGAACTAATTTGATTTGATTTGGGTTATCATGGATAAGATGACAAAGTCTGCTCACTTCTTGCCAGTGAGGATTACCTTTTTGGTGGAGGATTATATGAAGTTGTATCTTTAAGAGATTGTGAAGCTGAATGGGGCACCTTTTTTGATTATCTCTGATCGTGGTACGCAGTTTTCATGTTATTTTTGGTAGTCTTTTCAGAAAGGATTGGGTACTAAGGTGAGTCTGAGTACTGCTTTTCATCTTCAAACGGATGGTTAAGCAGAAAAAACTATTCAGACATTGGAGGATATGCTTCGGGCATGTCTGATTGATTATGGTGGCAGTTGGGTTGAGCATGTAACTTTGGTAGAGTTTGCTTACAACAATAATTATTATTCTAGTATTGACCTTTTGAGGCATTATATAGTAGGAGGTGTAGATCTCCTATTGGCTGGTTCGAGCTTAGTGAGGCGGATATGTTTGGTTTGGATTTGGTCTATCAGGTTATGGAAAAGATGAAGGTAATTCGGGATAGGCTTAAGGCTGCCCAAAGTCACCAAATGTCCTATACAGATGTATGGCGTAGGGACTTGGAGTTTGAGGTTGGGGATAGGGTATTTTTAAAGGTATCTCCCATGAAGAGAGTAATGCGGTTTGGTAAGAAGAGAAACCTCAGTCCCTGATTTATTGGTCCTTATGTGGTTCTGCGAAGGGTTGGTAATGTGGCTTATGAATTGGAGTTTCCCTATGGTTTGAGCTCCATTCATCCGGTATTTTATGTTTCCATGTTTAGAAAGTGCATTGGTGATCCTTCTTCGATTGTTCCTTTGGAGGGGTTGGGTATCTTGGACTCTCTGTCTTATGAAGAGGTCCCGATTGAGATCTTGGATAGACAGGTTCTTCGGTTGTGAACCAAGGATGTGGCTTCGATTAAGGTTCTTTGGTGGAACCATAAGGTGGAAGAAGCTACATGGAAAGCGGAGGAGGACATCAAGTCCAAGTATCCATACCTATTTTATGCTCTTAGGATTTGTGTGGAAGGTATGTATTCTTTAACACATCTTTATTTTCTAAGTTTTTTAAAGAAAAGATTAATATCTTTGCATCTTTGTTTTAAAGCTTTGTTAAAGATGGGGAATATATTTGATAATGCAAATGACTCATGCGTGTGGTTATCCCTACCTTGTCCATCATTCGGGGATGAATGCTCCTAGTGGGGGAGACTGAAACACCTTAGTTTTTGGACCTTAGAAAATTTTCTTGATTTTTGGTTTCTGGTCAAGTTACAACTTAGGGGAACAAGCCGTACACTAGGGTACGGGTGGTATGGTCCAGTCGTATGCTGACCAGTGTTTGTTGGAGGGATGAATGTAGTTACTGGAGTGGGCGTGATTTGGGTGGTACAAGTAATATCTGTGCATACGAGTTGTTTGGTTACTTTACTTAACCTTATACTTGGTAACTTAAGTTGGATCTGAGTATGAGTGGCTCACTATTAACCGTAAGCCAGGATACGAGTCGTACCATGGACTCGTATGGTGGTCAATGTTCAAACATTTTGGGATTATATTCTGCCAGGGGTACGGTTTTTGGGTACTAGTCGTACACTTGGATACGACTTGGGTTTAGGTGTGTCATACCTTGAACAGTGTTGGGTCCAAAATGGAAAGCCTAGGATATGAGAGGTGGGTACCACTCGTATAGGATGGGTAAGACTCTTAAGGGTCAGTCATACCCTATGATGGGAATTAAGTGCAGTTTAGGTGAGGGCAATCTGGGTATTTCCCCACTTATCCTAATGTGGTCCCATGACTTATATTGAACTTGGGAGGTTATTTTTCGTATTATTCTATTCTTAAATACTTGGAAAACACTCCTAACTCCTTCTAGAGTTCTTGGGCAAAAAAAGCTAGGGTTTTATCTTAAGGAGTAAATTGGGGCTTGTCTTGGTGATTTCTCTCCATCATCATATTGGTTTAAGACATGTTCTCTTCCCTCATTGTTAGTTCAAACTAAATGCATGGTTTTATACAATGTTTTTATGATTTGAATGTTGTATGATTTTGGGTTTTCAAATATGATTTAGTAGTTTTGGTTATAAATGTTGGTTATGATTTTCCCATGTTATTAATTATTCTTTTATTTGCATTAATGGTGATTTGGGATAATATGTTGCATGTGAATGGTTCTTTGTTAATGGACTTTGGTTTTGAAAATACTATGCCCCCAAAGTGTTTGATAAAATGCCTATAAAAATATTTTCACTATAATATTGGTTTTTTAATGGAACTTATGCATGGTTTAAACCTGGTTATGGAACCCTAAATGTTATGAATGATTTAAATGGTTTTGAATGGATTGAAAAAGACTTGGTGGCCATGGTTTTGGTGTAATTAGAAATCATATGGTATACATACGAATCCCCTAAGGATTGGCTTAGGACAATACATGCGATGTACTAGTCATCCCTGGTTCTTTTCTCTGGCCGTGCGGCTTCACCAATTGGGACCCTTTCAGCAGGGGGAGCTGAACCCATATATCCCGTGGTTGGTTTTAGGACGACAAAGCTACACAACCCGGGTAAAGGTTTTAAATGCATGCTAAACCCGATTTTCTTTCCTGGCAAGGATATATATATGTATAGTTTGTATGCGTATGGATGGTTTTACTTGATTTCTTAAATGACATTAGTTTATCCTTATCCTGATTTCATGCTAGTGTTCACCCATTAACCCATCTTCGGGCGACTTTATCCCCATGCGATGCAGAAACCAGCCACTCTACTCCTCCTACTTAGCATTCAGACATTCGGGGGTCAGCTTTGGATTAAAGTTATGAGCTTTCATCTATTCGGAAGGCTTCATTTCATGGATGTTATTTCATACTTTGATTTATTTATGGATATTGGTTTTGGCTATGGATGGGGGTATATCCCAACTGTATTTTTGTATTCTTTTGGTTAAAGTTTTTTGTGGAACTACTATGGGTTGGAATAGACGGGATCGGTATTAGTGGCAGCCTTAGCATTGGTATTGGTATTGGGGCTGATACCGGTTGATGATATTGTTGGTTGTTCCATACTCTTTTATTTTGGGATTATATATCTAATTATTAATGAAACTTATTTGGTTATGGTCAGATCCATGGTTTTGGTTTGGCTTTGTATGGTTGGACGATTGGTATGAGATGGTCGAACTCGATTGGGTCGGTCTCGATAATAGGCCTTTCCTAGAGTCTGTAATCAGGATAGTTACTCTATCTTTTTATATGCTCAAAATTCAGCCAACTCAGGGAATGCGGCTGGAGGTTGGGTTGGGTAACGAGTGATGGTCTCTTGTCCCTGTCAGACTTGGGACGCCCATTACGATAAGGCCCCGGGTCGGGCTGTGTCAACTTTTGGGCTTGTTTTTTGTTTTTTTATCAAAAGTTTAATTGTCTACTCAGTGGAAGAAGTGTACTCGAGTTGGGTTTATCATGGTTTCACCCACAATTGGTGAGACATTTTTAAGTTGGTCATTCAGTTTTGAGGGTTAATCTTTGAATTCATGCCTATTGGTTTTGAGGGTCATCCTGACCAGTTTGTAGCTTTGTCAGATATCACAAACATTAATCACCACTATTTGTGTTCTTAGGACTCAGATGGTGTTGGAGATATTTTGTGTAGTTCAGAGTGGACAACAGGTTTGGAAGACAAGAAAATATTAGATTTGAGTTTTAGAGTTGGTTTCATGATTCATGCTTCGAGTTGTCCTTAGCCTGGTTGAATATTTGTCTGGTTATGCTTGTATTAGTTTAATGTCCATATGTTGTAGTTCGGGTTTGTATGTTTCAGTCGAGCTCATTTCAGTTGGAGGCCACTAGGTTGTCGAGTATAGGTTTGTGGTTATTCAGAAAAAGTAAAGTAAGTATGCAAAGAAAAAAGGGATACCGTTATGAAAATCCCTTAGAAGCGTTTGTGGGTCATTGTGGTTATCTGGGAAATCTTTCTTGGGGTATATAGGCCCAGTACCTCATCCTTTAAAGCTTTTAGGCTCTTTTATCCATTGACTTTTGTGAATGAATATTTTTTTGGTAGTAGATATTATAATGACCCTCTAGGTTATTTTCTCAATTTTTGTGCATTTTTGGCATTTCATGCCTTCCTATAGTGGTTACATGTCATTTTGACTTGCTGGAATTGATAGTGTGATTTTTGAGTAGTTCATTTGGGTCTTAAGCTAATTTCCATGTTTTGGAGCTTTTGAATTTGAGAAATTAGTCTTGGAAAAAATCTCCTAGTAAAGAACCTCGGATAATAATTTTGATAGCGTCGTTAGCTTTGAAATGATGATTTTAGGTTAGGGGGACCCTTGGTTTGGGTCTTGAGACTTTAAGACTCATTTTGAGCTATTGGGTAGATTTGGTTAAATTGGAACTATGGGTGTGGGGCCTATATTTTGTTGAAACGACCTCAGTTGGAAATTTTAATTGTTTTGTTCAGTCAAGAATGTAAAATTTGGTATGGTAGCATAGTTTATTTTTGTGCACGGGGTTCTAAATGAATACCGAGCATCAGTCGGAGTCTATTTGGACTTGGTGAAAATTTTAATGTATGGTATCTGGTGCAACCGCTGAATTGGTATAGGATTTTGTTTAATGACCTTGTGCCACTTTAGAGGTTTATATTCACTTTAGTGAATGCCATTCTAGTGAATAGGATGCCTCTTAAGTGGTCCCTCATCTCCTCTTACCCGCTGCTTTAGTGATCAAATGCCATTTTAGTGGCTAAGTGGCCGCTGAAGCGGTCACTACTGGTTCTTTAAACCCTTTTCTCCACAATTTTTGCAACAATTTTCTCAACTTTTTTCCTACATTTTGACCTAAGATCTCAAGAAACTTGTGGTAAATGATCAATTGAAGCCGGGTTCAAGTGGATAGCATTTTAGTAATCCCTTTTCCATCATTATTCCGTTTGTTTCACCTCAATTCTTTATTTAAATTGTTGATTTCATCCTTTTTTTTCCTTAGCTCTTGAGGCTTATTTCAGACCCTATTAAGACTCTCTTTGTGCTCAATTTATGTGCATGAGTTACTTGTCCTTTGAGGGATATCGTGTTATATTCAATTTTGGGATTTCGTTAGCAGGCTCCATAGGACTATTTTTGACTCAATATTAGGTCTGAAGCTTTATATTGCAATATAGATATTGTTTTACTCATATTAACATGTAGATTTTAACTTTGATAGTGCAACAACATTCAAGGGCCGATGAGTGGAGATGAGAAACTCATGGACCATTTGAGACCGCAGTTTGATATCAAGGTAGGCTTCAGTCTACTCTTCTCTATGAGACTGTATGTTATTGATTGCATGCTAGGTGGGGGTTATAAGATAGGATTAGGGCTAGTTGTATTAGTATTTGGCCTGGTTATGGTATTTTATGTATATTTATAAATTGATCCTTAGTTTAGAATACCCCCATAGCTTTAGCATACTTTTAAGCCTTATTATTTATGTATATGACCTTAGGTCGCCAATGACAATCCTTAGCATAGGAGTTGGATTAGTACTTATCCATTTTGATGATTTTCCTTGGTTAAATTCACCTGGTAGACTGACATCTCTCATTGATCTTGCTTCTGACTTTCTGCATATACGTATGTACTCTTATTGTTCTATATATTACCTTATTGGGCTCGAGGCCTTGGTTATGAGACCTTGGACACAGGGTTAGTTCTTTATGATTTAAAGGAGTTATGGCTTATTTTATAGACATTTCAGCGCTTACGTTTGCTTTGTTTGAATAATGGTGGTGGCATGCATGCATTTTTGGCATTCTCACGCTTACTTTATCCAGTTTTAGAGACTTAGCTCTTTAAGTGCCTTGGGATTGTTGCGTCCAACCTCACATACAAGTTTACATGGTCGTGCGTGTTATAAATTGTCTTTTGCGAGCCAAATATCGGTCCGACAGGGACTTGGTATTTTATTGATAATCCAATTCAAGTATTACTATTGAAGTTAAATGAGTGCGATTTGTGATGAATGAAAATTTGAGTTTTCTTATGCTAAAAGTAACAATGAACAATAACAAAAATTAAAGGTGTTGGAAGCAATAAGTTGTTGGATTCCAGGGTCATAGCATCCTGAGTATTCATGCGAACTATACAAACTCGTTGGTTAAGTTATCTATCATAGTTGTTGATTCATGTGGTTAATATCATGATTATGGTCTTTCGAGCCTCTAATCTTCTATTTTAATTAGCCTCACAACTACATCATTGCATGGGGACGTGGGAACTAATTCAAACACGTTTATATTTCATTCCATATTTGGGCCAAACAGGGATAATTAGGTATATTTCTATCCTAACCTTAAATCTATCTTTAATTCATCTAAAAAACAAGAACCCATTCCTTATATTCCACATTCTTACCTAATGTTACTTCTTTCGGGTACACGAAAGAAATATAGATGTATTTTAAAGAATGCAAATCAATAGAATAGTAAGTACAAGAGCATAAGAACAACAAAATATGATAATTAACATCAACCTATTGAATATACGCTAAAAAATCATGTTCATAGCCTCAACCCTAATGAATTCATAAGTAAAATACAAGAAAACTCGGACGACAAACCCTAGAGTAGAGCCCTTGATGCCTTCTCCTCTCTCTATTCGTGTATTGTTTCAAAAATGTTTTGTAATTTTAGCTAAGTGCTCTTTATTTTTCCTTTAGGTATTCCATAAGCTAACCCATACGAAATATAAGCATTGACCACTTTGCCCTTAACTTAAACCAAGTAAAAGACCAAGTTTTAGTTGTTTTGGTGGTGTTGGCGGGGGGTTGCGTTGCATGACCTATAGCATGACCATAAGGTAAGCCTGATGGCTCATAGAACACCCCAACTTATAGAACCTAATTCTAGGGGGTGCGGTGCAATACCCCCACCCATGCTTTGGGGGGTGCGGCGTATGGCCAACTCCACAATGTGAGATCTCGTCCAATCTTTGTCCTATTCTTCTTGTCTACTTGTTGCTTGTTTACCCACTCCTCGTGGGTTGTGTGAAGGCTTCATTTAAATTCCATATCTTCTCAGATGGTCCCCTACAACAAATCATAACAAAAATTAGTCCTTACAATACAATAAAGAAAATCAAAGTACACTAGGACAAACATAACTTATGCTAGCCTAACTACTTTTCTTGTCTAAACTCTATTTGATCATTTTGACTCTTGAATATTTTCCAATGCCCCTTTAAATATGCAACTTAGCACACGAATACATAAATAATAATTTATACTTCATTAAATACACCAAGTTATCCTCAAAACTAGGCTAAACATGCGCAGATAATGAGAATTAGGTGTATAAATATGCCTAAGATCACCACCCTATTCTTAAAGCGTTGTTTGTCCTCAAACAACTCCTTACATTAATCACAAACAATGAAGACTCTAACATCACTGCACGAACTAAAACGCTCAATCTAGAACTACAATGACTACATGAATGAAACATTCTACATTAGGCATGCCATATTACAATTGAAAACACATGAATAGTACTTCAAGACTTCCTAGCCTCAAGGATTAACTTTACCAAGTTGGAAAACTCTTGCACATTACTCAACAAAGAGATCATATAATTCACTTATACATCATTAAACATGCACCCTCACCATAAGAGAGTCATCCATATTTACTCTAAAGCACATAATTTTAACGCAAAAATGAGTGTGAGAATAGAATTTCGGTCACTCTTTTTAAGAATTCTCATGCCACATACAATGAACTA
This sequence comes from Capsicum pubescens, assembly GCA_030864215.1. NCBI lineage: Eukaryota > Viridiplantae > Streptophyta > Magnoliopsida > Solanales > Solanaceae > Capsicum > Capsicum pubescens. The sequence continues at coordinate 231,975,787 of CM061548.1, read as the reverse complement.
CAAGTCTACCTTTAGTGTAATACTACACTAATATCAGAATATCAAAATCTCAAGTTGGACTTTAAGGATTGTAATTTAATCTAAGGGATGAGTAGGAACTATTCTGGCCTATAATAATGACTATCTTCACTAAGTGCTTTAATACACTGCACTTTACATTAAACTCATCTCCAACCTACCTATTTTTTATGGTTTTGTCTTTACACCTCTTTTTTGTTTTGTCCCATCTCATTAATCTAGCTTACATGTCTTTAGTAGGGAGCATGTGCCATCAACACATGATTCACTTCTTTTGATCAATTTTTCTTTTTATTACATTACTCTATACCAACAACACATAAAGTTTTTGAACACACCAATATCTATTATTTTGGGGCTTTACTTTCACTTTTTACTTCTTATTCGCTTCTCACTCCTTACCAACTTTAATTTTTCAACTAAAATAATAGGAGTTTTAAATCAAATTATGTTGGTCAATTGAAAAAAAAGAATAAGCTGCATATGAGGCTACCATAGAATAGGATAAAGGCTCAACGGGGCTAATTAAGGTGATGCAAAAAGGGTATATAAAGTAGGTATAAAACATGGATATCATCTCCTAAACTCAATATTCTTTATTTTACATTGAAAACACACTGTGAAAGTTCTAGACATCAATATAAAATCATGGAATACAACAAAAACTTCAACACACATGGCACATGTTTAACTCAAGAAGGATCTCTATAGAATCTAAATCAAGCAATCACAAGAATTCAAATTTAATCCAAAATCTCACAAGAGCCAGATAAAAGAACCTAGTCTCACATAAGTCATTCAATTTTCACATCATGCCTTAGAATTAAGAACCACTTACAATAAGTAATCATGGCTAGAGCATATCTATTTATTCCAAATGACGAAAAAAATTAAAATTACTCTTAAAAATAAAAAAAAGGATACTGGGTACAAAGGGCTCCTCCTAAAAAGAACCAAAAAATATACCAAGGGGTGGGTGAAGTGTCTTCTACTAAACGAACAAAACAACCACAACTGAAAATAACAAAGATAAAATCTTTTTATAATTTTTCAGATTTAGTCAAAAGCTTGCAAATAAATTATAACATCTCGTATTTTGTGTGTACTTGTTCTACTTATATGGAACATGATATAGCCTTGTGATATAAGCACTGGACTAGATTTTTTAATGCGAGTATCGATGGTTTAAATAGGTTTCTTGATAATTCCCATACATTATAATGTGACACAAAAGTTAACGTCGATGCAACTATTTATACTTAGGATCGTAAGATGGTATTTGTGTCTAAATCTTAAAATGAACGAGTGTATATAATTTTTAAGTTAAACTGAAGGCATCAAGAACTGAAAATGGAATAAAATGCAGAGGTGTTTGCTTGACCTAATTAAGCTAGTAGGTGAGTCACCTACTTGAGCTATATGGACCAAATTAATGGAGCGAAGACTCTGGATCATATTTGGGCTTCTATTAATATACTATTTTGAGGCCTAAACTAAGTATAAGAAAAAGAAAATGGAGAAAGGGACCAATACCTAAATATTTTCTCAAAGGCCCATTAAGTTAAAAGACCATTTTTAGACATTAATAAAACAAGTAGGTACATCACCTACTTTGACCTTTTAAGTAGCATGAACCCTAAGTAGGTGTGTAACTCCCCGAATCTGGTACCCAGAATGCTACACGGTGCTCATGACCTCGAAGGACCATAAGCTAATCCATGACAGATATCTGTACCTGTATACTGCATAAAATACTTTATAATGCGGAAACATGAACTGAAAGGCCATAACGTTCAATACTGAACATGATCTAAATGATATAACATCTGTGTGAGGTAATAGAATACCCAAATTAAAACTGAACATACTAAAGTCTGAAACATGATAGCCTAGAAAGCCTCTAACTGACTGAACTGTCTGAGTAAGGAGTTGATGGGACATGTCCCCAACCAACTGCAACTAAAAAAACTGATTAATGAGATAATAGGGAAATAATTATGTCCTCAAAAGATGAGGACTCACTTCTAACTCTGTCTGTGGATATTCGAAATCTACTGTTGCTCTGGAGCTCGTGTCTCTGAACCTATGGTATAAGACACCATAGCTTAAATGCGTCAGTACTTTGAATGTACTGGTATGCATGCGATGTAGGCTGAATGCATGGGGTTCATATGCATGAACAATAATAATAACTGACTAACTATCCTGAGCGTGAGAATACATGCATGAGACATAACAACTGACACTAACACTGTGATAACATGAGTACTGAATCTGAATATAACTAATAACATGAGTGATTGTATCTGACAGACCTAAATCTGATGGAACTATCTGAGTTCCGTATTGTATCTGAGTTGACTGTATCTGACAGTCCTGAAATCTGAAGAACTATCTGAGTTCTATTATTGAGACTGATTGACTGTATCTGACAGTCCTAATTCTGTAACATGAAACTGTGGGAAGTAGTTATCTAACGACATGCCCCTGATACACTATTATGGCTGAGTTGGGGTCCAATCTGTAACCCTAATTGGAAGGGTGTCAATATCGCACCATCGTTAAGGACAAGCTGTGGGAGAACCTCATCTGATAGTGTCCCCTATACGAGAATGGTGGGGCCCTTAACTGACAGTTCTTATCCACCTCATCAACCCTCATCAGACAGTGTTGATGTTTCAACCTATGTTGGCTATATAGTTCTGAAACACAAGGATGACTTCTAAGAATCACACCCTCATCTAATAATATGTGTTCCCATCCTTAGGTTCACTCAGTGCTAATTCCTACTACCATCTAAATAGACTCTGAATCATGATTTACTAAACTAAACATGGGCTGAGTTACTGAATTTCGTTGATTGACGGAATATTATGGATATCTGACAACTGACTGAGTTCATAAGATCATGGAGATTTCCTAAGTCATAAGACTATCTAAAGTCTAAGGATTCATAGATTGACTTATAGTATCGTGAAAACATGACATGGATCTAGGCACACAGCTAATATTTTGGGTACAAGTACCCCCAGGACTCGATAGAAGGAAACTGACAAAGCATGACTTGCTCGAATACATAATAATCACCATAACGCATTTACTGAAGAATTTCATCAAATATGTGATGGGCATAAGCTTGTACATACATGGGGATTTCATGACAATATGCTAGTTAGGTACTTTTCCTTCATTTAGGCATTAAATCAAACATATTGTAGGCATGGTACATGTAAACATCATTGTACAACAATTAAACATCATGGTCACATTCTAATTTCATTATTCAAGGGTTTAGTCATAGGTTTGCATGAATCTATATCTATAATAATTAAATCCACATAGAAATTATCACCCAACATGGAGTACAATTCATAACATGTTTGATGAGAACAACCCAATCATGAAATCATAAAGAAAATCCATAACTTGAAGTTGGAAAAGGGATTCTTGGACTTCATGGATGAAAGGAGTCCATGAATGAACACTATGCATACCTTAGTTCGTGATTTCATGAAGATTGACGGTGAAACCTTCTTGAAATTGGATCTTCTATGAAAACCCTAGCTTGTTCTTGAGAGAAACTTGAGAGAAACTAGTATATTTTGGGTGAAAAGTGGCTGAATCACATGTTAAAGGGCTTAAATAGGGGTGGGAAGTTGACCCTTTTAACCCTGGATGCGTCATTTAATTTCAGTAAAATTTTCCCGAACTGAACCCTTGGCGTAATGCGACGCTATCGCGTTGTGTCATTGGAATTTGACAATTGGGAAATTGAGGGATGGCGCGACATGGAGCCATCGCATTGCCCCTTCTTTTGCAACTTGGAACTTTGGCGCGACGCGGAGGAAATCGTGCTAAGACACTGGATAAGGAAAATTCTGAATTTGGGCCCTGGAGCAATGCACCATAATCGCGGACCCCTACTGGAATTTTCCAAATGCCATTTCATCTTGTGGCGCGGTGTGCCACTTACTAATATGGCGCTGATTTACGATGAAAACTTGAAATAGTCATAACTTCTGACTCGGTTATCGGATTTGGGCGAATCTTATATTGATGGAAAGCTTATTGAATTTACCACATGAAAAAAGTGAAAATATTGAAAATTCCTCATGGAATAATCATCATAGAATAATCATTATTCAATTTAGAAGCTAATACTAGACATTCTTGAGATAAAATTAGCTAGGAAAAGTATGGGGTATTACAATATCCTTGAATGAGACTGACTGATAGGGGAAAAAAGACAACTGATGTACATACTAAACATAAATAACTGGAACATGATCTCATGACTGACAAGATGAACATATAATACAAAACATGCATATATGATACATATGTAACTGATTCATGAATGCATGACTGAGTCTTCTGAAGAACTAAGTTTCTCACAATGAGAATGGATGTCTGATGCATAATTACATAATTGAACTGATACATGCGTGCATGACTGAATATGCAATGGTACTTGATACCAATTTTATAATAAGAACGTGAGCATAAAATTGCATACCAAGTTTGTGATGAACACTGAACATGAAACTGAGTAAGCTTAAGGAGAACGGTTACCTTGAGCTTGATCTGAGTTGGCGAAGAAGAGGTGAGGATACTTGGTACACATGTCTGCCTCTCTTTCCCAAGTACCTCCCCCAACAGACTGATTTTGCCAAAGAACCTTAACTAGAGGGACTTCTTTGTTCCTCAATCTATGAGTCTGATAGTCTAAGATTTTGACTGGAATCTCTTCATAAGAGAGAGTGTTCATAACATCAATGCTCTGAATAGGGACTATAACTGATGGGTCACCTATGCACTTCTTAAGCAAGAGACATGAAAGATTGGATGAATTGAGGCTAGATCTGAAGGCAATTCAAGCTCATAAGATACCATGCCGAATCGACTGAGAATCTTGAAGGAAATGACATATTAGGGACTGAGTTTCCCTTTCTTGTCGAACCGCTTCACTCCCTTCATGGGAGATATCTTTAGATAGACATATTTACCAATCTCGAACTCGAGATCTTTTCAATGAACATCTGCATAAGATTTCTATCGGCTCTGAGCAGCCCGAGTCTTTCTCTGATCAACTGGACCTTTTCTAAGGCGTTGAATACCAAGTCAGGACCTATAAATGAGGCCTCACTAACTTCAAACCAACCAATTAGAGATCTATATATCCTACCATAGAGAGCTTCAAATAGAGCCATCTGAATACCGGAATAATAGCTATTGTTGTATGCAAACTCAATCAAAGGTAAGTGGTCATCCCAACTTTCCTTGAAATCAATTACACACACCCTTAGCATATCTTCTAATGTCTGAATGGTCCTTTCTGCTTGACCATCTGTCTGAGGATGAAAGGCTGTACTAAGATAAACTTAGGTACCAAGACCCTTTTAGAATGCTTTCCATAAATGAGAGGTGAACTAGGTACCTCTGTCTGAGATAATGGAAAACGAAACACCGTGCAATCTGACCAACTCCTTGATGTAGAGTTTGGCATAATACTCGGTTGAATAAGAGGTATGAACTGGAAGGAAATGAGCTGATTTGGTCATTCTGTCTATAATGACCCAGACTGAATCATGCTAATGACGAGTTCGAGGAAAACCCATCACAAAGTCCATGTTCATAACTTCCCACTTCTATGTAGGTGTAATGAACTCCTGCATAGACCCACTAGGCTTCTGATGCTCTATATTAACCTGCTGACATGTAGAACACTTAGCCACCAACTTTGCAATGTCTTTCTTTATTATACTCTACCAATAGATTTCCTGCAAGTCGTGGTACATCTTTGTGGCCCTTAGATGAATAGAGTAGCATGCACCATACGCTTCTGTAAGAATTCACTACCTTAAGTCATCTACACCTGGAACACAGAGACGACCCTGACAACGAAGAACACTATCTCCCCCTTGGGAGAAAACCATTATTTTCTGATCCTGAACTAACTTTTTCAACTTGACAAGGCTGGGATCTCTATCTTGGTTTTCTTTCACCTCAAAAACTAGAGATGATTCTTAACTACTCTGAACCCATATATCACCCTCATTTGTATCGACTAAGTGAATGCCTAGCCTGGGAAGCTGATGGAATTCCTGAGCTAACTTCTTCTTAATGTGCTTAACATGAGAAACACTACCCATGGGTAGTCTACTGAGAGTGTCGGCCACTACGTTGGCCTTGCCTGAATGATAAAGAACACTCTTGTTGTAATCTTTTAAGAGCTCTAACCACCTTCTCTGAAAAAGATTGAGATCTTTCTGAGAAAAGACATACTGAAGACTCTTATGATCTGTGAAGACATCTATATGAACTCCGTAGAGATAATGCCTCCAAATCTTCAAGGAAAAGACTATGACTGCTAACTCAAGATCATGAGTAGGATAATTCCTCTCATGGGGTTTAAGCTGTCTGGAGGCATAGGCTATGACCTTACTATGCTGTATGAGGACAAAACCTAGACCCACTCTGGATGCATCACAATACACTATGAACCCATCTGAACCATTTGGGGTAGCTAACACTGGTGCTGAGGTGTGTTGAGTCTTCAACTCCTAAAAACTCTTCTCGCAAGGATCTGACCACTAAAACTTGACTTTCTTCTGAGTTAATCTAGACATAGGGGATGCAATAAAAGAAAATCCCTCAATAAACCGTCTGTAATAGCCAACCAAACCCAAGAAACTGCTTTAATCTTTTGAGGATCTACTTTAATTCTATCACCGAAAATGATGTGACCAAGGAATGCTACTGACCTTAGCCAAAATTCGCACTTACTGAATTTGGCAAATAACTGATTATCTTTGAGAGTTTGAAGTACTGTTCTGAGATGGTCTGCATGATCTCGCTCACTGTGGGAATAGACTAGAATATCATCTATGAAGACTATGACAAATATGTCCAAGTACTGCTTGAACACACGGTTCATCAAGTCCATGAAAGCGGCTGGGGCATTGGTAAGACCAAGCTATTTTCAGAATGTCACATTTTCTCACTTTGAGCTGATGATAGCCAGATCTGAGGTCTATCTTAGAGAAATAACTGGAAACCTGAATTTGATCAAACAAGTCATCGATTTGGAAAGAGGATACTTGTTTTTGACCATGACTTTATTGAGTTGATGGTAGTCTACACACATCCTAAGAGAACCATCTTTCTTGCACACGAATAATACTGGACCGACCCACGGGGAAATACTGGGCCTGATGAATCCCTTATTTAAGAGATCCTTTAATTTTTTTCCAGTTCTCTGAGTTCTGCTTATGCCATTCTGTATGGTGGAATAAATATAGGCTAAGTATCTGGAAGAAAATCAATGCCGAAGTCTATTTCCCTTTCAGGAGTAATTCTTGGGAGATCTTTGGGAAAGACATCTGAATATTCACCTACAACTGGAACTGATTCAAGTCTTGGAGTTTCGGAACTAGTGTCCTTAACTCAAACAAGATGATAGACATATCCTTTAGATATCATTTTCTGTGCCCTAAGGTAGGAAACAAGCTGACCTCTGAATGCTGATGTACTTCCCTTTCTCTCAAGGACGGGTTCATTCGGAAACTTAAACTGGACTATTCTATTTCTACAGTTGACTGTGGCATAGCAGGAATGAAGCCAATCCATGCTAAGAATGACATCAAAATCAGTCATCACTAATTCGACTAAGTCTGCTGAAGTGACTTTCTGAAATATCATAACTGGGCAATTCCTGTATACCCGCCGGGATATGATGGTTTTACCCACTGGGGTAGAGACTAAAAAGGGCTCTGCTAAGATTTTGGGACTGATTCCAAAATCGCCTGCTATATAGGGAGTAACAAAAGACAAAGAAGCTCCTAAATCTAGCAAAGCATAAACATGCACATGAAAGATCTATAACGTACTAGTAACTATATCAGGAGAATTTTCCTGATCCTGTCAGTACTGAAGACAATAAAGAGGATTTGGGCGTTGCCTACTAGTAGCACTGGTGGTGGCACCCTACTGATTTGGGTGACCGAACTGAGCTAAGGAGTGGAGATGACTCTGATAACCTGATTGAGAGCAGTCTCTGACACTGTGTCCTGGCTTGACACAACCAAAATAGACATTTCTACCAGCTATGCAAGCACCTTTGTGGTTCTTACCATAAGTCTGACAAAGGGGTTAGTTTGGGCATTGCTAACACTACCCTGAGACCTAGAGCCTGGTGCTCTATCTCTATTACCCTCCCTGAACTTAGGAACTAGAGCAATGGGTGAAGAAGGGGATGGAACTGATGACTTAGGATGAAACTGGGAATGGTTTCCTCCTTTTGATATAGGCTAAGCAAAGTTGAAACTATATGTCTTTGCTCTCTTATTCTGCTTCTCCCTCTGCTTAATCTTTTGGTCCTCTATCTGTTGAGCATGAGTCATGAGCCTGGCAAAAGTCATATCACTATTCAACATGGTGGATCTGCACTCATTAACCATGCTATCATTCACCTCTGAAGCAAACATACTCATCTTGGCTCTGCTGTCTGCAACCACATGAGGGGCATATCTGGCTAATTGAGTAAACTTAAGAGAATACTGTTTCACCGTCATATTACCCTGCCTGAGGTTGATGAATTCTAGCACCTTAACCTCCCTAAGCTCTTAGGGAAAGAATTTGTCTAAGAATGTAGTGACAAACTCCTCCCACTCTATAGGACCTGAATCATCTGACCCCTCTGACTTCCACTGTTTGAACCTAGTATGAGCCACATCCTGCAACTGATATACAGCTAGCTAATCACTTTCAACAGTATTCACCCCCATGATGCCTGTCACCTTCTGAACCTGATCAAAGAATTCCTGAGGGTCCTCATCTACCATAGACCCAAGGAAGGATAGAGGATTTATTCGGGTAAATTCCCGAATCCTAGCTGTGACTGAATTGGCTACTGGGTTGGCCGGAATGACTGTTGTCCATTCACTTTGAGTGGCAACTGACTGAGCAAGAGTAGTGAATGCGACCCTAAACTCCGCATAAGAAATATGATCGCCCAAAGGATCTTCAGGCTGGGTGGCTGACTAATTTCCATTTCTTCTTTTAGGAGGCCTGTTCTGTAGAAGAAATGGGGAAATAGATTAGACTGAGAGATTAAATTGAGATTATACTCACTGGCACGACATGAATACCGAAAGAAGGGAAACTTTTCCTAAAATATCTTATAGCCTCTTGCTCATAAATGTGGCGCGCAACACACCTATCTACAAGACTCTACTAGATGCGGCTTTCAGACTTCCTAGGACTCTATTGAACCTTAGGCTCTGATACTAAGTTTGTAATGCCTCGAATCTGGTACCCGGAATGCTACATGGTGCTCATGACCCTGAAGGACCATAAGCTAACCCATGAAAGATATTTGTACCTGTATACTGCATAAAATACCTTATAATACGAAAACATGAACTGAAAGGCCATAAGGTTCAATACCGAACATGATATGAATGATATAACATCTGTGTGAGGTAATAGAATACCCAAAATAAAACTGATCATACTGAAGTCTGAAACATGATAGTTTAGAAAGCCACTAACTAACTGAACTTTATGAGTAAGGAGTTGATGGGATATGTCCCCAACTAACTCCAACTAAAAAAATTGATTAATAAGATAATAGGGAAATAATCATGTCCTCTAAATATGAGGACTCACATCTAACTCTGTCTGCAGATATCCAGAATCAACCGTTGCTCTGGAGATCGTGTCTCTGAACCTATGGTATAAGACACCATAGCGCAAATGCATCATCACTTTGAATGTACTGGTATGCATGTGAGGTAGACTGAATGCATGGGGTTTATATGCATGAACAATAATAATAACTGACTAACTATCATGAGCATGAGAATACATGCATGAGACATAACAACTGACACTAATACTGTGATAACATGATTACTGAATCTGAATATAATAGATAACATGAGTGACTGCATCTGATAATCCTGAATATGATGGAACTATCTGAGTTCCGTACTGTATCTGACAGTCCTGAAATTTGAAGAACTATCTGAGTTCTATTACTAAGACTGATTGACTGTATCTGACATTCCAGATTCAGTAACATGAAACTGTGGGAAGTAGTTATCTAACCGACATGCCCCTGATGCTCCATTATGGCTGAGTTGGGGTCAAATTTGTAACCCCAATTAGAAGGGTGTCAATACCGTACCACCAATATGGATAAACTATGGGTGAACCTTAGTTGATAGTGTCCCTTATACGAGAACAGTGGGGCCCTTATCTAGCAGTGCTTATCCATCTCATCAACCCTCATCAGACAGTATTGATGTCTCAACCTATGCTGGCTACATAGTTCTAGAACGCAAGGATGACTTCTAAGAATCACATCCTTATCTGATAGTGTGTGTTCCCATCCTTGGGTTCACTCGGTGCTAATTCCTACTCCCATATGAATAGACTTTGAATCATGATTTACTGAACTGAACATGGGCTGAGTTACTGAATTTTGTTGACTGACGAAATACTACTGATATCTGACAACTGACTGAGTTTATGAGATCATGGAGATTTCCTGAGTCATAAGACTATCTGAAGTCTAAGGATTCATAGCTTGACTGAGAGTATCGTGAAAACATGACATGGATCTAGGCATACAACTAATATTTTGGGTACAAGTACCCCCAGGACTCGATAGAAGTAAACTGACAAAGCATGACTTGCTCGAATACATAATAATCACCATAATGCATTTACAAAAAAAGCATTTCATCAAACATGTGATAGGTATAAGCTTGTACATATATGGGGATTTCATGAGAACATGCTAGTTAGGCACTTTTACTTCATTTAGGCATTAAATCAAACATATTGTAGGCATGGTACATGTAAACATCATTGTACAACAATTAAACATCATGGTCATATTCTAATTTCATCATTCAAGGGTTTAGTCATAGGTTTGCATGAATCTATATCTATAATAAGTAAACCCACATAGAAATTATCACCCAACATGGAGTGGAATTCAATTTCTCATTTATTTTCATGAACAAGAACAACCCAATCATGAAATCATAAAGAAAATCCATAACTTAAAGTTGGAAAAGGTATTCTTGGACTTTATGGATGAAAAGAGTCCATGAATGAACACTATGCATACCTTAGTTCGTGATTTCATGAAGATTGACGGTGAAACCTTCTTTAAATTGGATCTTCTATGAAAAGCCTAGCGTGTTCTTGAGAGAAACTTGAGAGAAACTAGTATATTTTGCATGAAAAGTGGCTGAATTACGTGTTAAAGGGCTTAAATAGGGGTGGGAAGTTAACCCTTTTAACCCTGGATGCGTCATTTAAATTCAGTAAAATTTCCCCGAACTGAACCCCTGGCGCGATGCGGTGCTATCGCGTTGTGTCACTGGAATTTGACAATTGGTAAACTGGGGGATGGCGCGATGCAGAGCCATCGCGTTGCCCCTTCTTTTGCGACCTGGGACTTTGGCGCGACGCGGAGAAAATCGCGTTAAGACACTGGAAAAGGACAATTCTGAATTTGGGACCTGACACCACTCACCATAAATGCGGACCCCTACTAGAATTTTCCAAATGCCATTTCCTCTTGTGGTGCAGCGCGTCATTGACTAATATGGCGCTGATTTATGACGGGAACTTAAAATAGTCGTAACTTCTGACTCGGTTATCAGATTTGGGCGAATCTTATATCGATGGAAATCTTATTGAATTTACCACATGATAAAAAATGAAAATATTGAAAATTCCTCATGGTATAACCATAATTCAATTTAGAATCTAATACTAGATATTCTTGAGATGAAATTAGCTAGGAAAAGTATGGGGTATTACAAGGTGCATCACATACTTGGACCAATTTGTGGATGAAAATGGAGTTAAAAGATGAGGTTATGGAGGTATCAATATAAGACCACTATATCTATTTTTTTTACTTATTTTAACACAAATCCCAACTTTTTTACTTCAGCTTTCTCTCTTTTCTCTCAAGGCTTAAAACATCAGCCTTAAAATTTCTTCTAGGGTTCTTGAAGAAATCCTCACCTTTGCAAACCAAGGTAAGTGAAGACAGTTATGGTTTTAGCTTAATTTTCCCATATAAGACTAGGAAAATATGTTATTCATGATTAAGTATTAATATAGGGTAGAATGCTTCCATTAGTTGACAGTTCACTTTTCTTGAAGAGTTCAAGTTAAAAGAATAAGTTACAGAAATTGAGGTATGGTGACTTCTCCATTTTTGTCCTCCTTATGTATGAGTTTGAAAAAATAACTATGAATTTATTGTTATTAAGAACTCAAGGAATGATGAGTTCAATATTTGGTTGCTATGATAAAGGAAATTTAGGGCTGTTTTGGGGACTGCTTTATATGTATTTATTTGGTATTGTCAGGTTAATGTTGGGGAAATATGTGAGTACTTTGTATTGAAATATGGAAGAAGTGGGTAGTGGTATGCCATAAAACTAAATATTATGTATATTTATTGCCTGTTCCACTTTATGTACTGTCTGAGGGTGTAATGAACCAAATTTATTCTGGGAGATCTTATTAGAAGTTGTATGGAGTGTGGGGGGGGGGGGTTTCCCAACCTTAACCAAGTCTATGTATCTTTTAGAGGCTTTGTAGACAAATATAAAGTTAAGCATGACAGTGTCTTGTCTTTTAGACGGTGTGTCCCCAATGACCAAGTCTTGTATATATAGTTTTGGGCTTGTTTACATTGTTTGTTTTCATTGATGCACACATCCATACTTGGTAGAACCGTTAATCATCATTATTACATACATGAGAAGTACAAGGTTATGGGTTGGTGATCTCGGGCCTTTACAACTATGGGTTCCTATTCTCCCCAATGGCAGTTGAGGTGTTACAAAAATATTATCAAAGCTGGGTTTTGATTTATGGAGTCTACAAAGCCATGTCTATGTAGAGTTTTGATTATAGGTGTGTTGTTCACAACATCTATAAATTAAAGGCTACATGACATTTATGGGTTGTCTTTTTTTCATATCTTAGATCATGCAAGAGAGCCAAAGTTATAGGTGGTGTCTGTAATGACCCTCCAATTCATTTTCTATCCATAATTTTTTGACATCTAGAGCTTTTTTATAGCTGTCCTAAGTCAGTTCTGGCTTGCTGGAGCTAGCACTTCAATTATCGGGCAGTTTATTTATTTTTTAGAGCCAATTGCCTATTGCTACGACCCATTTAACGGATCGTGATAGTTGGTATCAGAGCGTTAGGTTCACCGGTCCCACAAGTATAAGAGCAATGTTAAGTAGAGTTTTTTAGATTGGTATGTAGGGCCCCACACCCAATCTTCGAAAGACTATGAGGCATGTATAAGTAATTTTCCTTTCTTTCTCTCCACCGTGCCATCCTAATCTTAGACTATTAGATTAAATCCAATTGGTATCTAGACAATTCTAATCGGTATCTTAACAGAGCTCAATTGGAATATTGTTGATTCTAATTAGTATCTTAGTAATTTTGAGTAAAAATCTACGAGATTTCAATTGGTATCTGTTAATAAGGTCTAAAAGTTATTGTTAATAGGTAAAGACTTGTGAAAGTTGTGAACTTAATGATTACTTGTGTTTGATAATTGGCTAAACTTGTGTTGCTAGATTTTTGTCATTGTTGTGAATTATTTTTATTTGAATTTAAGTGATGAAAATTGATCAAGTTGTTTTTGTTGATAATTGTGATGGGGTTATTTGATTTCTTGCTATTGTGAAACAAGCAATTCTATGGTGCTTACTTATTTTTGGTACTATTACACTGATGAAATTTATGGTATGAAAATTGAGAGGATGATATTAGAACATGACGTCAAGTAAAGATTTCATGATTTATTTTCCTTAGTTCTATTTTATGATTATATGAACTAACATGGTCGGCCGATGATGCTTACCAGTACGTGTGGTTGTACTGACCCTACTCTTCTACATTACTTCTTGGAGTGTAGACTCATGTTAGAGTCTTTGTATTATTTATTTCATTGTCAGTCTATGTTGTAACAGGTAGCTCTTGTACATGTCTGATCAAGTTTTGGGATAGTGAAGGACATTTGTAAGAAGTATTTGTAAAAAGTTTGTTTATTAGTATTTAATTTACATTATATTTCCTTAAAAATAGAAATTTTTCTCATATTTTTAGTTGGATAATAAGGGTTCTCCTAGCTACTTAGAATCACGTAGGTGCCCGGACGGTCCGTTAGTCTGGGCCGTGACACCTATTTTGAACTCTTTGATGGTAAATATGGGCTATTGGGTGTAAACTTTAGGTTAATGACCTCGTATGCTAATTCTGACAGTTCCATCAACTCTAGAACATTGATTTTAGACTTGGGGGGACCTTTGGTTCTTGTCCCAAGTCTTTCAGACACATTTTGGGCTATTAAATGGATTTTGGTAAAAGTCGCCCTTTGGTGTGGGGTCCATATTTCATTGAAAAGACTCCAAATGTATATTTTCATGGTGCCATTGGGTCTAGAGTATCCAATTTGATAGGATAGCATAGTTTGTTTGAATTCATGAGATTTCAAATTAATCCCGAGGGGTCGGTAAAAACTTGGCAAATTCCAAGTTCAGCTGGTGTATGGGCTCAACTAGTGCAACCACTTAAGTGGACCTTTGATCTCTTAAGTGGCGGTCACTCTAGCGACTAAGGTTGGTCCCACCCATATTTCTTCATTGGAGTCCTAGCCACTAACGTATACATTACTTACGTGATATCTTGTCTACTTTATCAGAGGTCGACCAAATGCCAGGGATTGCTTAAGTGATCCTACGCTACTTTAGTGGCGACCACTTAAGAGGTCAAGTGATGACTTAAGTAGTAATTGCAGGGGCATTTATTTAATATCTTACCCATTTTTCTCTTATTTTTTCAAAGTCCTAAGAGCATAAAAACCTTAAAAATGTTGGAGTATGACTCTTTGGTGATCGTGGGGTGTTGGTAAGCTCGTAAAAGTCATTTCCTCATCGTAATCCTTGTAAGTTTCTATATAAGTCTTAGTTTAATTCTTCGATTTAGTCATAAATCCCTTTTTCTTTGATGGGTTGAACTGAGTATCGTTTGAACTTGGAATTTACTCATTCTTGATAGTAAATGTTCCTTGCACATAAAGGGACGTGTTGATAACTTTGGAAGTGCAATTTCATAAGCGATCCCTACATGGTATTTGGCTCAATTTAGGTCTTGAAGCATAACAATATAGTATAGGTATCGTTATTCTAGTATTAAAAGTACAATCTTCAGAGGCTGTTATTACAGGTATGATCTCAGTGTGCCATGAATTGACTTTTGCTTTATTGGATCTGGGATCCACTTATTTATACGTGTCTGTTTATTTTGCATTGCATTTAGAATTCTCTTAGGATTCTTTATCTATTCCATTATGTATATCTACTCTCATGGGTGATTTTTTAGTACTGTATTGAGTTCATAAATCACATGTTATGATCATTCGAGAGTTTAATACTCAGGCTGATCTTATTGTATTAGATATGGTGGACTTTGATTTGATTCTTGGCATGCCTAGCTACCCCCTATTATGCGGTCTTGGATTTTTTTCCAAGACCATTACTGCAACCATGCTCAGCATATCCCTGGTGGTATGGTAGGGATTTGTTAGACGTGCGTCGATGGAGATTATTTCTTATGTTTGGCTAGGAGACTTATATCGATGCGTTTCAAGTCTTATGTGAGAATAGTCCTTCGCTTGATTTCGTTCCTATAGACCATGATTTTCTTGATGTGATTCCTTCCAGTCTACCTGCCTTTCTCCTAAACGTGATATTGAGTTTATTATTGATCTTGAGTAGGGCACTTGACCTATTTCTTTGGCACCTTACCATATGGATCCTATTGAGCTGAAGGAGCTGAATTCTTAGCTTTAGGATATTCTCGGTAAGGGTTTTATTTGGTTGAGTGTGTCTCCTTGAGTGCTCCTATCTTATCTATGAAGAAAAATAACGGTTCCTTGCATATGTGTATCGATTACAGGCATATGAATAAGGTGACAATAAAGACTAGGTATCCTGTGCCTCGTATTGATGACCTATTTGACCAGCTTGAGGAAAGAGCAGTGTTATCTAAGATTAATTAGAGATCTAGTTACCATCAGTTAAGGATTCAGGATGAGGACCGATGCTGCCTAAATTAAACTTCCTAAAAAGTATAACACATCCACTTTAAAATAAAGAACCCAACATAGTTTGGGTCAAAACCAAAGAGAATAAGACGAATTTTTGTCAATAACTTACTGAAGTAGTCTTTAAGTAGTAAATAGGGGGATTTTGTAAGAACAATAGTATTAACAATGCTTGATCACTTTAGATTGAAATCATTATAAGATGAATACCAGGACTGTGTTCCCTATGACTTCCTAATTCCGCAGACTTATCATGCTCATCAAACTATTTGCATGCAGAATCTAACAAGTTATGTATCACCAACCATCTTCCAGACCCTTTGGTGAAATTTACTCATCTCCTCTCGATTTCAGAGTGCCACATTACTAAACCTCGTCCTAGATCCCATATTAACTATTTTCTCTTGGTCTCAAGTTAACTAGATAAAAGTTGGTAGCTTTAAATTACTAATGTGATCTTCTTTTCCTAATCTCAACCTCTCTCTCAAGTTAGTATCAAATACCGATAGTTCTTAACATATGCAGTCATTAAGAAAGTAATCAAACCAAAGAAATAACAATACATACAAGAACACCAATCAAGAAAGACTTTCCACTTTTGCCACTTCGTCATTCCATCAGGGTTCCCACAACCTAAGTTAAGAGGTTTAGCCGCTCCTATTTGCAAGAACACCTATAGGATTCATTATTGAAAGTATATGAATAATCTCATAATGAATTAAGAATGAAAACCAGAATATCAAATTAATCTCAAATCGTAAAAGTAAAGAACCCTGATTTTTTGAGATTTTATTCTCACTACCCAGACTACGACTCTCCATATGAGTTGTAAGGAGTCTTGACGGGTCTTAAAGACCCAATCATATCCTGTCCAGTAGGTAGCCTAGAGTTTCTGCTATGACTACGCCTAGGGGGTTACGAGTCGTAAAGACTCAAAATAAGTTATATGGTGTTTTTCGTAGCCTAACCAGTGTGATACCCAATTGTTTTTGCTTTGATAACGATTGGACCATGCGAGTCATAATGTATGAATATGAGTCATATGGTATGAATCGTAGACAAACCAGTGTTGGTGATCACAGACACTATCCAGACTAGGAGTTGGACCCTATGAGTTGTAAGGTGACCCTACGAGTCGTAAGGTCACCAATAGTGACTGACAGTCAATTTTCAGTCTTTTTATTTAGGGTATTCTGGTCAATTCCCCTTTTCCCTTACTCAGACCCTGTACCCATAAAACACTCAAAAGGGTTATTTCTCATTCATAACACAATTAAAACACACTCTCTTCTCTCTAAATTCTCCAAGGTCAAGATACTTAGGATTTCTAAGAAGTTGGGAATCTATGGGATTAAGAGTTGATTTCTCTCTATAATTTTGGTATTTCAGGCATGCTACTCTTCTCCAATTATTACTTTATCAAAATCATGCAATTAAATGGTTTAATTTTATGGTTTTGAATGTGGGTTTTGATGTGGTTGAGGGTTTTGACATGGTTGATTCTTAAATTGTTTTCCTATGATTTATTATGCATTATTTATACTTTTTAATGGTTTCGAACTTGTGGGGTGCATGGGAATGGTGATTAAACTAAGGGGACATGGTCTTTCCCAAATTGATGTTTTGAGATTGGAATTGGTTTAGAATAATTGTGTTCCCTCAACCCACTTGTGTAAATATCTTGAATTGTGAAATTGCCACTTGGTTTGACTTACTCACCTATGTTATTACATTGCATAAATGATTAAGCAATGAACATGAATTTTGAAAGCCTTGTTGGCTATGATTTGATTTAATGAACAAAGGGGGTCAAGGCATTCCCCCAATTTGAATTGATAAACTAGAGGGGATCAAGGCATTCCCCTAATTTAATGTGATTGTTATGGCATAGAGATAATCTTACAAATTTAAGGGTACGACGATACCTATTGTGTGCCTTAACAGTTTATTCATTGGTTAATAAATGGGTTAGGTGAAACTTATTTTAAATTGGGCTTAATGAGGGTGATATAGCTAAGCCGTGAAGGTGTGGGTCTTGGATGACTTAGACTGGAAACTCGTGCTTGACCATATGAGGTTTGGTCTTGATGACCTGTGTTCTTGGTTCACACTATTGACATATTTTTATATTAGACTGACATGGGGTAGGGGCATTCCTTAGTCTTCTTTAATACCTCCAGTTCATGCGGGTAATAGGAACTAGGGCCCTTTAGCTGGGGGAGCTGAACCCATATAGCCTGTGGGTTCCTATTTATGATGGTTGAGCTGCATAGTCCAGGATAATATTTTTTTCCATGCTAAGCATTGTTCCCTATCCCACCATATTATTTATGTATGTGTATGATGATGTTCTCATGGTTTTGAACTAGATTTGACTTTGAATTATTTTATCCACTATCCTTGAGTTTCATGCTAGTGCCCAACCCACTAACTGTCTCTAAACGCTGTATCCCCATGCGATGCAGGCATCAGAGATACTTTTAGTTTTCCTGTGCAGTGTTAGGTGGATTAGCGCAGTTCGTCGGTCATTTGTGGTGAAGTGGAGAGCTTCCATTCTCTGAAAGACTCGGTCATTTCATCAGTTTCCTTTCATAAACTAGAATTGAAGAGTTCACATTAACATTATCATTGTCATTATCATTATCAAAGTCGGGGGTATGTCCCGACCTAGATTATTTTTCGAATTTGTAGAGGCTTTGTGGATATTACTGTGGATCGAATTGTGATGATTGCGACTATTAGTTGTCTTGAGTTATTATTCTCTATCTTGTTTTATGTTTGGATTTCAGCTGCTGCTAGGTGTTATGTTCTGTTTGGCTAGGTATAAGGGGTGGTCTTCGGTCCTCGGTGGACATGAGATACCCGTCATGGCTAGGCCCTGGTTTGGGTCATGCCAAAAGAATGTAAAGTGCATAAACTATTAACAAAACATCAATGGGGTATTTATAGGATAAATTAAAAAAACCTAAAAATCATAACCAAAATAAAATTGGAAAACTAAGTCGGTACCAACCTACGACCTCACTTACGGGTCGTAGGTACTACTTAAGGATCTTTGGTGGGTTCGTAGGTCTCAGAAGCAATCAACAGGCTACTGATACCTACTTAGGAAGAGGTACTTACAGGGGCTGTAGGTACCACTTATGCCCCATAAGTAGGCCTTTGTAAGTTTCAGAGCCAATATCAACTTTCAGAACACATCTTCTGCAATCGACAAACCCACTTACGATGGGCGTAAGTACTACCTACGCCTCGTTGATGGGTCCGTAAGTGTCCTACTAGCTGTAATTCATCATTTTTTTCTCTTCTTCTACTACAAAACCTATTTTCCTGCAAAACCAACATAAAAACACATCACATCTAACAAAACTTGACCTAAGTACTTGCATAATTTCTGATTTTAAGCATCAAAAGTGCAATGAAACCATGCCACATCAACACCCTCAACTTAGGATGTTTTCATGTCCTTAGGAAAATAACACATAACATAGACACTACGATTCTTAACTAAGAGAAACCTAATGCACCTACGATAGCCAACTCAACTTTAGCTTAAAAATTCTTACCCTCTCCTATTTATAACTTTTCAAAATCACTGTGTGGCTCTATGTAGCATAACAGTATGACACTAAGGAATCAAGTGATGGAATTACATTAATAAAAAATAACCAAACAAATATCCAATTTACACTACCCAAATAGATAAGCAGTTAACAACACAACCCATGTACCCTCACAAAAAAAAAGTCCCAACTCTTACAGTATCATCATGTCAATGCAAAAGGACTATGTCGGGACACTTACGCTCATAAAATAATTTCTAATCAATGTGCATAAAATACCATAGTCTTTTCTTTATTTTCCTTACCTTAGTTTTCTTAGGCAATTGGACTAAGATCACTATAGGACTTTACTCGACTTGTAATGTAAGCTTGGGGGAAGGTATGGTACATTTGGGATCTAGTGACTCACCCTTATTAACATAACACATACATTTTGGCTCCATTTCTCAACCATTTCTCTTTTATTTCTCCCTTTTCTCCTTTATTGATTTTTTGGATTGGGTGTGGTTTTATTTTTGCTTTTCATTTATTCTCTTTTATTTTCTAGTTTTTCATTTTGTTCTTTTCTCTTTACTTTTCCTTATACCACACCAAACTTAATTTCATTTCTTATATATTAAACACCTTTTTGCATACCCAATTTTAGCTATGCACCCCTATGATAGCCACCCTCAACTTAGGAGATTTGCCTAAGTTGAGGTGCACAATGTCTAAGAAGGGACCAGGGCCAAATCAAGTTCATTGTAATCAATTAGAAAGGTGAAAAGGTGAAAATAAGAAAATAGGTCAATGTAGGCTTAAATTAGGGATCAAGGGATACTTATTTATTTTTGGGCGGTTATTTAGGATAAGATGGACTAAGTCAAAATGGCCTATGATCATGTCCTAACCAACTATCTTACAACCTAGGCAAGACTAACTGGGCAAGGTTTGGATTAAATGCACAAAGGTAACTAGGTAAGTACCTACACACATATGGTACAAGGTTATATTACCAACTACTACCTATCCAATTCATGCAATGGTAAGCTATGGGTATTTTGTCCCTAATCCTAATGCCATGACAAGATTCACAATAGTCACACAAATATTTACATCATATATTTCACAAAATTTTTAGAAGTGTATCATTTTTTGAAAACACTAAGAACAAACAAAACATGTCAACGGCCCTTAGGTTCCTTATTTTTCTCCCAATTAAACAAAAACAAAATATAACACATATAACAACACAAACACAACCTAAACATAACAGTTCTATTAGTAATAATGCAATCAATGGGAAAAGAAACACGATAAGATAAACCCTCGGATGTGTTACACCCCTACCCCCAACTAAAAGTTGGTGCACTGTCTACTGTGGATGCTAAAAAATAAATAAAATAGGTTTAGGGACTTACTTGGGATACTATAGGCATCTGAAGCTAACTAGCATCTATTTAGGGCATCTCATAGCTCAACTATAGGAGGTGGTGGGGGTGATGACTAGTGGAGGCGCCCGCTGCCATCTCAATATGCCTACGCTCATTAATCGAATACTACACAACAAAATCGCGAGTGGACTTTTTAGGGCCTACTGATTGTCCATTATTAGATCCTATAAATCCTCCTAATGACCTCTCTTAGCCTCAATAATCAAGACCATATAATCATTCACGAACAAATAAAACACCACAGTAGGAGGTAGGAGGAATGACTGGAGGGACGACCAAAATATGGCTTTTAGCTAATGATCGCATCACTGAGCATAAGGTATCCATCTCTTCGCATAGGACAAACAAGTCTGGTGCCTGGACCTTATGTAGTTGTACACTTATCCGAGTATTAAATATATCTATATGGGCATTCAACTCTCTAGTATACCCCTCTATGGCTACCCTTATCCTTGCCTCAAATCTAGCCTCAGAGGCCTCTAATATTGTTCGAACCCATGGCTGGATCTGATCGAACTGTCGCAAGCTGGGTCTCAGTATGAGTGAGGTAATCAGTCATCTTATACTTCTACTCAACCATCTATTGTAGAAATTCATGTGGCACACTAACAAATCTAGTAGTTGTCGAGCGAGAGAGCAAAGTAGATGCCCCGACTGGGGCTGAAGTAGAGGTCAATGCTGGTGCGGATGTGCCTATGGCCCCCTCACCACTATTAGTATTCATAGGATCAACTCTATGACCACCCATATCAACATTAATACTCTTTTCCAGCCTCTCACTAAGATGGGTTGGAACAAATAAACCCTCAAAATGGGCCATACCAAAAGAAGTAGGTGGATGCACATTTTGAGGAAGGATCAGGTTGGCTGCATCCTTAATCATGACAACATCTACTATGTCGGTCACCTCAATCTGCTGATCTACATTGGAATAGGCAACACTCTAACTACATCACACAACTACTGTATCAAACATGGGAAAGAAAAGGTGGCAACTCACTAAATGCTCTCTCAAGGATCTTTATATGAATCCATTAAGCAAAATCAATACCATAACCAGAAATTATCGATATCTATATAATTGTACTCAATTGATGTCGCCTTTCTGCCCACCAGAACTTTACTGGAAAGTGCAAAAACACCTTCTTGATCTCTCCATTTTCCTCAACCCATGGGGCATCAGTGCCCAACTCTGCTATCTGTATGGATATCCATATAACCTAATCTACTCTTAATATTTTATGCTCAACGTCCTCCATATTGTACCAATTGCCCTCTATGCTTAGCACTCTTTATAGTGCACCTACTCCACGCTATTCTCATATGATAATTGAACTCCATTATTGTGGCCAACCCCTTATACTCTAGACCAAATAACATACATCAAATAATTGCCTTAGAAATATCAACTCTAAGCTCTCTAACTAAAGTGTGGGTCAACTGGGGCTAATCAACTGCTCTACCTCCAATGGGGTAACCCGGTATATAAATGATGCATAAGAGACATAAAACTCTTGAACAATAGTTGTCCTGGGTCATCCACCCAAATCTGTATCTACTAAAAAATCCTGTAGGTTTGGAGCTCGTGCTAACCCAACCAACTCTATCCTGATCTCTCCTATAATACTGCATCATGGTTGACCCTGCTTTGTGATAAAACTATCTCTATCATAAATCTATGCATACCCTCTACATATCATCATAGAGGAATTATGCTATAGGTACTACAGATACATATGTGGAATTAGACTCTAATACAACAGGTGGTGAAGCTGTAGGCTGAGTACCATGAGCAACTATCTAAGTACCCTGGGTTGATGATGATAATATTTCCTATGGAACCTAAGATATATCAGCACCCTCATCAGATTGGGGTGCAACTGAGCCTAATGTAGACTCACTCTCAGCTTATCCACATACGACTCTAACCCTACCTTAGACTTGGAGCCGGCTGCATCCTCCTCCTCACTAAAACTTGAACCTGACCCTGAATCAACCTCGCTATCTGACCCTATAGCTGAATCATCTTTTTTCTTATCAGACTAGGAAAACTATAGTGGTGATATAGTGGTTGACTTTATCTAGATCTCAGTCCAAGTGAAGTATGCTAGTATAGGATGTGGCCCTATGATGTGTGAGTAGATACTAACACATTTGAGCCTTTTAACTGAGAATAATCGCAAAGTCTTAAGCAACTTTTGTCATTTTTGATTGTTTTCTCTTTGATATTGCAGTAAAAGTCAAGATGCAAGAGAACCAACAATAATGGAAGTAAAAGAGTTGATTTTTGAGAAAGTAGAGAGGGAAATATAGCTAGAGACTTATCTAATAATCCATTAGCCTTGTGATAAGTTATTAGAAGTACCGTCAGCCTTAGATAAAGAATGGACTTTAGCTAGAATACGTGATGACATCTGTGATAGGCCATCAGAAATGTGATAAGACATCAGGATTATAGTTAGGCTTAGCCAGTGAATGGGATTTAAAGTGAATAATCGACGACGTTTGTGATAAGTTATCAAAGGTATGGTAAGCCATCATGCCTCATCTTCAACCTAAGGTAGAGATTGTTAAAAGTGAAGAGGAGCTGATGTTATTCCTGATAAGTCGTCAGACTCCCAATAATCCATCACCTACGACGTAATCTGTCCGAGAAAAAAAACTGTGATCTGTGATTTTGTTTCCATAATTAAGCCAAAGTATTTAAGGACAAGTTCTAGGGTTTTCATGGGAATATGAAAATGGATGGAAATTATTTCAAAGGAGTTCACCTCTCTTTGAGGGCTAAAAAAAACTTAGAATTGAATTTTAAACACTTTGTTTTTGTTGTGGGAATTTTCTTTTGAACTTATAAGAGAATCAACTTCAGACTTCATCTTTTGTAAGTTTAATTACTTTGAATGATGATAATTGTTGCTATCTCTTTATTTCTTATGTGGAACTAAAACCCACAACTAGGGTTGTGGGATCTATGATTATTCCCTCATGGATTTAATAGTTGGTTAGGGTTTGAGTGATTGAGGGGACATCTTGATAATTCCTTTGTTATGATTGTTATTTATTGGTTCTAAACAATAAATCCTGCCTTATGTTGATTTGCTCGAATTGAGAAATAAATTAAAGGTAGCAAACTATCAACTAGGATTCGGGAAGGTTAAGCTCCCATCTAATGATTTACGCTATAACAAGATTGATCAACTTAAGATAAAATTAGTATGAATAGAATGATTTCCTAAGTTCGAGAGAATTAGGGAGTTCAACATCTAGGCAGGTTGAGAAATAATTAGATGGACTCTTGAAACTGATAATTTGGTATTTCCCACAAGTCATGAGAACCCAATACTACAGTTATTATTTAATGGAGATTAACAATCATAGTGATGACAACCCTAGTTCCTCTCTATCACTGATTTGAACTATTGAAATTTTAGTTTTGAGCTCTGAAGCAAGTTAAAACTTTAACATTTGTTTGATCATCAAAAACCCCCATTTTATCTTTTTGTCTCATTTATTTAAATCCAACTTATAGCCATACTTTCAAATTAGTTTAATCGCCACTCACATTGTTTCTCGTGGATTCGACCCCAACTCCAAAGTTAGGTAAATATATTGACGAGACCGCCTTGCAATAAATTGACGTGTAAGTTGAGCATTATAAAAAATGGCGCCGTTTACGGAGAACAATTTAGCGTATTGAGTTGGTTTGAAATTTTAGCCTACTTGCTGGAATTCAAACTTGTAAATATTTGTTTTTAGTTTTCTTTTATTTCTTGTGTTAGGTAGATTTTTATTTTAGTTTACTTATTACTATGGCATCGTGGAATGAACATGACCTTGGTGGTTGGAAATCTTATCTTGATGATCCATGTCCATATTGTGATGGACCTCACTTTTGGCAAGATTATAGATATGCTCCCCGGAGAGAGATGTGTCCATCCTATCAGGAGTATGGTTGTTCTTTATGTGGTGGTAAATATGGACATTAGAGTGATTGCCCAAATGACCCTTCTACCTATTGTGCTAACCCAAATTCTAGTTCTTCTTATGAGTTTGATTGGTCTTATGGTCAAGAAAAAGAAGAACGAAGCACCGGTAAGAGTGGCATTGAAGCTATGTTTCAATGAATGTTGTATTTCTAGAAAGAAATATATGATATCATATGTGATATTCATCAAGACATAAAGCCAATCATTCATAAGGAGATAGATATAGAGGTCAATCATTCAAAGCAATCTTCTATATTATGTTTAGATGATATCTTATCTGTGGAATCATTTAAAATAATGGAAGAGAGTGAAGATGAGGAGCAAGAACCCTATATTAATGTTGAACTTGATGATGAGCAACCCTAGGTGATTTCCTAACCAACCGAACCAACCATAAGAGGTAATGCCAAGATTGAGGAAATGATTCTACAAGCAAAAGAAGAAATAAAGCAAATCTCTTATAATGACTCTAGCCCAATTCAAGGTGAAGAGGTCGAAAGGATGCAACTCCAAAATAAGGGCGAAGACCTCACTCAAATCTCTTTTCAACATTATGCTTCATGGACGTGATGAAAGTCGAATCACCCAAGCATATGATGAATTTTGGAAATAAAGAGGAAAATTCCTACATTTTGGAGTTTGTCATGCCGAAAGGGAATAATACAACCCCAATCTTGAAGGCCAAGAAGCTTAAAGATCAATGTCCAATTAGTGGCTTTTTATGATTCTCACCATTGCCAAATGAGCCCACACAAAAGTTTGGTGCAAAATTGGGCAAGTAGTTCAAGTCTTTGAAGTGGCGTGATAGAACTTTCCTTATCATGCTCTCACATTTGCCTAACGCACCTAAAAGATGTAAAGATCAAAAGATGGGCTGATGATTCAAATTGTCTAAGTGAAGGGATAAAGGATGAAGCACTTTTAAGGTATCTTGATGAATTCTGAGTAGTCAAGATAACCTAGTCGTGCCGTGACATTAAATCAGGCACTGCTTGGGAGGCAACCCAAGGTATTTTGTTGTTTGTATTCTTATTATGTAATTGACATCAGATCTTTGCACCCATGGTGCCACAGGTATGTTTCTAACTCTTTTGTTTTGGTTTAACACATTGGGGACATTGCATGATTTTAAGTTGAGGGTGGGGCTACTTGTGGGTGTTGATGTCCTCTTGGAGTTTTTGTTGTCGTGCCTCTTTTCTTTAGAGTCTTGTTCCTAGTAGAGTCGTCATATTTAGGCATATTATGATTTGTTGTAAAATGTTGTAGTTGACTAGGAGAAATACAAGTACCTTAGGCAATTAACATGTTTTTGTTGATTTTTGAATACCTCTCCAATGGTCTTTTTTATAACTGTGTGATTGCACTTATGTGTGAGCACCGTGCTTTTTGTTATGGCATTAGTAATAGTGACATAATAACCATTCCTAAACAATTTCATGAACCGAATGGGTAGTAGCTTGTGATGTACCTTTATGCCATGTGTGTGTGAGATACTACCTAGTTCCTATTGTGTGTTAAATCCAAAACTTGCCCGGTTGGTCTTGCCTTGGTTGTAGGATAGCGGTTAGGAAAGGATCATAGGCCATTGTTGATATTAGTTCACTTTTAGCCTAAATGACCTTCCATGTGTGAATAATATCCCTTGATCCTGATTTTGAGCCTGAATGCCTATTCTTTTTATGTTACCTATCACCTTCCTATTTGTATTATAATGAACCTGTTTTGGCCCTGGTCCTCCTTGGACATTATGCACTTTGACTTAGGCTAATAGCCTAAGTTGAGGGTGTCTATCATAGGGGTGCGTGATGTAATATGAGTATGAAGAAGGGTAAAAAAATACAAGGCTGGGTATGGTAGAAAAAGAATGAGAAAAGAAAAGTTGTGAAAAAAATAAAATGGATGAATAAAAACTGCACTCAGCTTGAATGTGCTTTAATTAAGAAAAGGGAGAAATAAGGTTAAGGTTGATAAGAAAGACCTCAAAAATAGTGTAGTGCCAAGGAGACTTAGTTAGTTTAAATATCCTTATGTATTATACCAGCCCCAAGCCTACATTACAAGCTGAAGAAAAGTCCTAGAGTGATCCTAACTTAACTGTCTGAAAGCTTCAATAATGAAAATAAGGGCAAGCTTATGGTATTTGACATGCATTGACTGGAACTTCTTTCTGAGAGTGAGTGTCTCTTGACCGTCCCCACATTGATAAGTTTGAGTTCACATATGAGTGAGGAGGGACCCTTTTGTTGTAACGGCACATTGGTTACACTGCTAATTTCTAACTTGTTTGGATAGTGTAATCTTGGTACATGCATGGTTGTTGTTGCTGAATTGATGCCATATCTTGATTCCTGTGTGTCGCATTGTTGTTTTTGAATAATATGCACAATTGTTTTTTTTAAATTAATTAACCTTGGAGATGGTGAAGATGTTTTGAGCTAAAATGGATGATTGACTGCCGAATGTGCTTTGTATCCTCTTAGTTATGTTTTAGTTGCTTGAGGACAAACAATTATTTTAAGTTGAGGGTGTTGATGTGTGAGAAGATACTAACACATTTGAGGCTTTTAACTGAGAATAATTGTAAAGTCTTAAGAAAATTTTGTCATTTTTGATTGTTTTCTCTTTAATATTGCAGTAAAAGTCAAGATGCAAGAGAACCAGCAATAATGGAAATAAAAGAGTTGATTTTTGAGCAAGTAGAGAGGGAAGTATAGCTGACAACTTGTCTGATAAGCCGTCAGCCTTGTGATAAGTTATCAGAAGTACTATCAGCCTTAGACAGTGAATGGACTTCAGCTGGAATATATGACGACATCTGTGGTTGGCCGTCAGAAGTGTGATAAGCCATCAGGATTATCGTTAGGATTAGCTAGTGAATGGGATTTGAAGTGAATAATCGATGACGTTTGTGATAAATCATCAAAGGTCTAATAATCCATCACGTCTCATCGTTAACCTAAGCAAGAGATTATCAAAAGTGAAGAGGAGCTGACGACATTCCTGATAAATCGTCAGACTCCTGATAAGCCATCACCCATGACGTCATCTGTCTGAGAAAAAAAGCTGTGATCTATGATTTTGTTTCCATAATTAGGCTGAAGTATTTAAGGACTAATTCTAGGGTTTTCATGGGAATCTGGAAATGGCTGGAAATTATTCCAAAGGAGTTCACCTCTCTTTGGGGGCTAAAAAAAACTTAGAATTCAATTTTCAACTCTTTGATTTGGTTGTGGGAATTTTCTCTTGAACTTAGAAGAGAATCAATTTCAGACTTCATCTTTTGTAAGTTTAATTACTTTGAATGATGATTATAATTGTTGCTATCTCTTTCTTTCTCATGTAAAACTAAAACCCACAACTAAACCCACAACTAGGGTTGTGGGATTTATGATTATTCCCTCATGGATTTAATAGTTGGTTAGGGTTTGAGTGATTGTGGGGACATCTTGATAATTCCTTTGTTATGATTGTTATTTATTGGTTGCAAACAATAAATCCCACCTTATATTGATTTGCTCGAACTGAGAAATAAACTAAAGGTAGCAAATTATCAATAAAGATTTGGGAAGGTTAAGCTCCCATCTAATGATTAATGCTGTAACAAGATTGATCAACTTGAGATAAAATCAGTATGAATAGAATGATTTCCTAAGTTCGAGAGAACTAGGGAGTTCAACATCTAGGCAGGTTGAGAAACACTTAGATGGACTGTCGAAACTAATAATTTGGTGTTTCCCACAAGTCATGAGAACCCAATACTACTGTTATTATTTAATGGAGATTAATAATCATAGTGATCACAACCCTAGTTCTTCTCTATCACTGATTTGAACTATTGAAATTTTAGTTTTGAGCTCTGAAGGAAGTTAAAACTTTAACATTTGTTTGATCATCAAAAACCCCCATTTTATCTTTTCATCTCATTTGTTTGAATTCAACTTATAGCTATAGTTTTAAATTAGTTTAATTGCCACTCACATTGTTCCTCGTGGATTCGACCCTGACTCCAAAGTTGGGTAAATATATTAACGGCGATCGCCTTGCACTAAATTGACGTGTAAGTTGAGTGTTATCACCCTACTTGTGGTGGTGTTGGCTGATATCCTAACTCTCTAATAATTACTACAGCTGTTGCCTGCCTCTGTGATTGGCCCTGAGTTTTGCCTGGTATCAATGATGTGCTATCTGGGCTTAAGGGATACTTCTCAATGAAACCACTTCTCTCAAGAGACTCATCACGTAACCTGAAATGAACTCCCTTTTTCTAAGCAGCTTTTTGTACCACAGTACCTACAAAAGTAGTTGTTAGTGATTGAAAAAAAATTTGAAACAAAAAATTTGAAAAAAATTGACTACCCAAGGCAGGGGTTACCTATGACCCCTACCTACGGGCCATAGGTATTACTTATGGGGGTTGTAGGTACCATCGTAGGTACCAGACAAAGCCTTAAAGCTTTAAGGCTTCAAGTCTGATACTTATGTGGACACCTACGAGTTTATAGGTACTACTTACAAGGCTTGTAAGTAGCCACGTAGGTTCCCTCTAAGAGCAAGTCAGCTCTTAACAAAAATTTCATCCCCCACAGATATAATTTCAATTTTTAGACCAATTTCAACCACTACAACATACAACAAGTCAGTTTTCATAGGTATTGCAGATGAATTTTAGGATTTCCACTTATTATTAAACTTCTACTTTTGTTTGTCATGTGATCAAAGGTTTCCTAAAAAGAAAAATCATGCAATAAATTATATTTTACCCAATTTATGCTCCACAAATTTCAAGAATCATGTGACTTAAAATTTTTTAGGGCTATATCAAGCACTATCTCAAGTTCAATGATGAAAATATGTTTTTAACCAAGTTGGAGCCAAGTATTTTTACCTGAATTGATGAGTTTTGAAAATAGAAAATGAACAATGTAAATTTAGCCCTCCTTTTGATTATGCATTTGATTATGTGCACTGGTTGTGAATGATTTTGAACTGTTGATCATGACATTATGTTATCCTTATCCCTGAGTTCCATGCTAGTGTTCTAACTATAAACCATCTTCAAACAAAATATTCTCATACGATACAGGAATTGGTCATACTTCTACTCTCCCTACTTAGTGATTAGGATTTGAGATCAACTCATGAGTTGACATTGAAGCAGTGAGCTTCCATACACTGGAAGTATACATTTCATGTTTTGTTCATTTATGTCTCAGACTATTTAAACTTATTTTGGCTATAGTTGGGGCCATGTCCCAATATTTTATTGGTATCCAGTTTTGGTTCATTCTTTAGAAGGCTTTGTTTGGAGTACTGTGGTTATTAAGAGGTGTTTGTCAGTCATTTGGACGGTCATTGGTGGTTGGTTATGGACATGTATTGGATTACTGTGGTAATTGAGAGGTGTCGCTCAATTGTTTGGCCAATCGTTGGTGGTTAGTTATGGACATGCATTAATTTTTTTTTAAGATATTACACCCTATCTTGTTATATATTTGGAATTCATCTGACCTTATGATGTGGTATGTTTGGTGTTATTAGGTATAGGGGGTGATCTCTGGTTTACGTAGGACTTGAGATACCCATCACGGCTAGGCCCTAGTTTGGGTCATGACAAAGATGGTATTAGAGCCTAGGTTTGGTGTCATTGGGTGTCCAACAAAGCCGTGTTAAGTAGAGTATCGTTAATGGGTATGTAGCACGCCACCCTTATAAGGGAGAGGCTATATGGAATTTAAGATGTTTTCTTTTCTTGTGCTGTATTCATTGGGCTATAGAGTCTAAGGTCTTGAAATCTTCTCTAATTCCCATTTGCTTACTTTTTAGATCATGCCTCCCAAATGATCTGAAGCTCATGGAAACTCCTCTATCCCACTTGAGGGATAATACTGATGGGACATGCCTTGCTTATGGGGTATAGACTCGGTCTAGGGGTTTAGTTCCTGATTTCCCTTCTGGAGTTCCACCGCCCCTATAGTCCTTTTTGAGCTCCTCAGTATGATGTGTCTAAGTAGAATTTCATCAGTCTATTCATATGTTGGTTTTGTTGGTGGTTTCTAAATTTGAACGTGTAGCTTCTGTTACTCCAACTTCTAGGGTCACAAGGGTTTGCCAGTTTATGAGGTTGTCCTCTAACTTTTACTGGTGTTAAGGTTAAGAAGGATCCTCAAGGTTTTATAGATAAGATAGAGAAGATCTTCCAGGTTATGCATGCTTTGGATGTTGAGGGTGTGGAATTTGTTGCCTGTCAACTGAGGATGTTGCATACTAATGGTATTGGGAATGGGAACATTCTAGGGGAGATGATGTTGAATCCAAACTACAGGATAATTTCTCTAGTACTTTTCTAGACCGCTTCTTTCCTCAGAAGTTGAGGAAGGCAAAAGTGGAAAGGTTTGTTAATCTAAAACAAGGCAGGATGACGATCAAAGATTATGCCTTGAAATTCCATCAGTTATCCTAGTATGCTCCTGAGTTAGGGTCTAGCATGAGGGCTAGAATGAGGAAATTTGCTTTTGGGTTATCTTATGATTTGATTTTAGAGAGTAAGGCTGCATTATTTAAAAAGGATATAGACATCTCCAGATTGGTTGTGCATTTGCAGCAGGTTGAGTAAGAGAAAAAGAAGTATGGAGAGATAGAGGAAAGACATAGTAAGAAGTTTAGATTTTCTGATCAGGATGGAGGTCAGCAGCAGAGTGGTAGAGATATGGAAAGTGCTCTAAGAAGAAGTGAGGGAGTTCTGGTTCCTACTCTACGACTAGTGCTCCTTATCTCAAGTTTTTAGGTGATTATCGTTCTCAGCATGATAATGGGTTTAGGTCATAGGATGCCCAATCTTAGGCTGGTGGGGCTCAGTCATTTCCATCATATCCCCCTTGTAGATTCTGTGGGTAGGTGCATTGTGGTTTTTGTGAATAGGGAAGGAATACGTGTTTTAAATGTGGTCAAATTAGTTATTTGCAGAGGGATTATCCTTTTAAGGTTGCTTTTGGGGCAAATAAGATTCCCACTGCTACTTCATTAGCTCCTGCACCAAAGGGTATTGCTTCTACTTCTGGTACCGACACTGATCAAAATTACTTATTTGTCCTTGCTACCCATTAGGACTTTGAGGCATCTCCTGATGTCTTCACTGGTATGTTACGACTTTTTTCTCGTGATATGTAATGCTTGATTGATTCGTGGTCTACTCTCTCTTATGTGAGCCTATTTGTGACTGTATATTTTTGTTTTAGTCCCAAGTGTATCCCTGATCCTTTTTCTGTTTCTACCCTGGTGGGTGACTCTGTGGTTGATAGAAGAGTCTATAGGGGTTGTGTGGTATTTGTTGGTGGCAGAGAAACTCTGGTAGATCTGATTGAGTTAGACATGGATGATTTTGATGTCATATTGTGGATGGACTGGTTGCACTCGTGCTATGCCTTTTTAGATTATCGAACCCATAAGGTCATATTTAAATTCCCTAAGGAGCCAATCATTATGTGAGAAGGGGGTTCTCTAGTGTCTAAGGGAAGATTTATATCATATCTTTTGGCCTTGAAGTTGATTTCTAGGGGATGTCTTTATTATTTAGCCTGGGTTAAAATTCTTACTCGGAGGGTCCTTTCTTACAATCCGTTCCAGTTGTCAATGAATTCCTCGAGGTTTTTCCTGATGATCTTCTTGGTGTCCCTCCCAATAGGGAGATTGATTTTGGGATTGACCTTGTTCTGGACACTCATCCTATCTCTATCTCTCCTTATAGAATGGCTCTAGCTAAGTTGAAGGAGCTTAAGAAGCAATTGAAAGACCTCATTGACAAGGGTTTTATCCGTCCTAATGTGTCTCCGTGGGGTGCTCTTGTTTTGTTCATGCATATGAAGGATGGTTCTCTTCGAATGTGCATCAATTACTGTCAATTGAATAAGGTTATGGTGAAGAATAAGTATCCTCTTCCTCGAATTGATGATTTGTTTGACCAGCTTCTGGGGGCTAGATGTTTCTCTAAGATTAATCTTAGGTCTGGTTATCATCAGCTAAATATTAGAGAGGTGGATATCCCTAAGACTACTTTTCGAACCTAGTTTGGTCATAATGAGTTCTTAGTCATACCTTTTGGTTTAACTAATGCCCCGATGATTCTGATGGACTTGATGAATAGGATCTTTCATCAATTTATGGATTTATTTGTCATCGTGTTTATTAATGGTATTCTGGTGTATTACAATAGCGAGGTGGATCATGTCGATCACCTCCGTATCATGTTGCAAACCTTGAAAGATCAATATTTGTATGCTAAGTTTTTAAAGTGCGAGTTCTGGTTGAAAACTGTTACTTTTCTAGGTCATGTCATTTCTAGCAAAGGGATCATAGTGGATCCACAGAAGGTTACAGTGGTTAAGAAGTGGGCTAGGCCCACGACTCTAACTAATATTCAGAGCTTTTTGGGTTTAGTCGGTTACTATAGGAGATTTATGGAGAGTTTCTCGACTATAGCTGCCCCACTGACTAAGTTGGCCCAGAAAAATGTAAACTTTTTGTGGTCTGATGCTTGGGAGGGTAGTTTTGAGAAACTGAAAGATAACATGACTTCAGATCTAGTTTTGACCTTACCTGAGGGTAATAATGGACTCGTGGTTTATTGCGATTCGTTATTTATGGGACTTGGTTGTGTGTTCATGCAGCATGGTAGGGTGGTGGCCTATGCTTCTAGGCAGTTAAAAGTCCATAAGAGGAATTATCGGACTCATGACTTGGAGTTGTTGGTTGTGGTGTTCGCATTGAAGATTTGGTGTCATGATTTGTAAGGAGTCCAAGTAGATATCTATTCATATCACAAGAGCCTGCAATATGTGTTCACCTAGATAGAGTTGAATCTCAGGCAAAGGAGGTGGCTTGAGTTGCTGAAAGACTATGACATGAGTCTCCACTACCACCCAGGTAAAGCTAATGTGATTGCTAATGCCCTTAGCAGGTTATCCATAGGGAGTCTAGCTCATGTGAATGAGGATAAGCGGGAGTTGGTGAAAGATATTCACTATTTGGCTAACCTTGGAGTCCATCTCTTGGACTCTGAGAATGGTAGTGTATTTCTGCAAAAGGTGGCGAAGTCATTCTTTGTTACTAAAATAAAGGAGAAACAGGTACTGGATCCTGTCTTAATAAAGATTAAGGAAGATGTGGGACAATAAAAGCTTGTAGCTTTTGAGATTGGTGGCAATGGTATCTTGAGGTACCAAGGAAGATTATATGTTCTCGATGTAGATGGGTTAGGAGAGAGGATCTTGGCTGAGGCTCATGAGTCACTTTATGCCATTCATCCCGGTTTGATGAAGATGTATCATAATCTTAAGGTGATTTATTGGTGGAACAATATGAAGCGAGATGTAGCTAAATGCACGGTGTGTCAACAAGTGAAGGTCGAGCACTTGTGGCACGGAGGGTTGTATCAAGAAATTGAGTTGCCTGTGTGAAAGTGATTAATATGGATAATGCAAAGTTTGATTCGATTTAGGTCTTCGTGGATAGGATGACTAAGTCTGCTCACTTCTTGCCAGTGAGGACAAATTATTCGGCAACGAATAATGCAAAGTTATTCCTTCATGAGATTGTGAAGTTGCATGGGCTCCCTTTTTCTATCATGTCAGATCGTGGTACTCAGTTTTTATCACACTTTAGCATTTGCTTCAGAGAGGTTTGGGAACTAAGGTGAGCCTTATTACTGCTTTCCACCTATAGTCATATAGGCTAGCAAAAAGAACTATTCATACATTGAAAGATATGCTTCGAGCTTGCGTGATTAACTATGGTGGTAGTTGGGTTGATCATGAGCTTGTGTGATTGACTATGGTGGTAGTCGAGTTGATCATTTGCCTCATATTGAGTTTGCGTATAATAATAGCTACCACTTTAGTATTGGGATGGCTCAGTTTGAGGCGTTGTATTGTAGGAGGTGCAGATCTCCTATTGGGTGGTTCAAGGTTGGTGAGGCAGAGATGTTTGGCCCTGATTTGGTTCACTCAGCCATAGAGAAGGTGAGGGTGATTTAGGGAAGGCTTATGACCACCCAAAGTCGCGAAAAGTCCTATACGAATGTGAGGCATAGGGAGTTAGAGTTTGAGGTTGGTGATTGGTGTTCTTGAAGGTGTCTGCCATGAAGAGAGTAATGCCGTTTGGGAAGAAGGGGAAGCTCAGTTCCCAGTATGTCGGCCCGTACTTGGCCTTGAAGAGGGTCGGTAGTGTTGCATATGAGTTAGAGTTGCCTCCTAGTTTGAGCTCCATTCATTCTGTGTTTCATGTTTCGATGTTGAGAAAGTGCATGGGTGATCCTTCGACGGTTGTTCCTTTGGAGGATGTGGGTATTTTGGATTCCTTATCTTATGAGGAAGTCCCGGTTGAAATTTTAAATTGGCAAGTTCATCGGCTACGAACAAAGGACGTAGCTTCGGTAAAGGTTCTATGAAGGAACCACAAGGTTGAAGAGGCTACTTGGGAAACCGAAGAGGACATGAAGTCCAAGTATCTGTTCCTATTCCCTATTTCGAAAAATCGTGCTTAAGGTATGTGTTGTTCTTAACATCTTTATTTTCTGACTTTGTTAAGGAAATTGTCATTCCTTGATATCTTTGTATTCTGACTTTGTTAAAGGGAAATGTGGTTGTTAGTTGTGTTAAGTCGTGCTTGTGTATACCTTGACCCATCATTCGAGGAAGAATGATCCAAGTAGGGGAGAATTGAAACACCACGGGTTTTGTCCCTTGAAAATTTCTTTAACTGTAAGCTCACTGCCTTGGTAGCGACTTACCCTATGAGTCCTAGGGTGTCATTACGGGTCCTAGGGACCATGTCGTAACCAAATCTGTGAGTAAGTGATAAGTTCTGCTCTGAGTACGAGTGCCTCACTAAGATCCGTAAGGATATGTCACGAGTCGTTAGGCGTAATCGTAGGGCATCTAGTGTAAGTCCTAATTTGGGTTTTGTATTGACTACGAATGGACACTATGAGTCATAGCATCCCATTATGAGTGGTTCCATTGAGATTCACAAGGATAATAGTGTAGGGTGCCGTGGTGGTACTTCCTTGGTTTTGACTTATGGAGACGAGTCGTAAGGAGTGACTACGAGTCAAGGGTTGACCCGTAGTCAAAGGCGACACTTTTTCAGCTTTTAAGTTAAGGGCATCCTGTACATTTACCCTCTTACCCAAATTGGAACCCATATCTTATAACCTCATTAGGGTGTCATTAACACTAAAAAAAAATCAAGTAACTTCTCAAACACTCCCAAAAGGAACTCTAAATTCCCTCAAGCAAGTCAAGCTGGGGTTTCAAAGAGATTGTCATCTAAGGGCTCAAGGGTCGATTTTTCTCCAAATTTCTTGGTGTTTAAGGCATGTTACTTAGAAAATGATATGGTTGCTGCCAAATGTAGTAACACAACAAAGGTTGGGGTCAAATCCAAAGGGAATACGTGGACTCACGGCTCTCAGTTGTTGAAATCATCAGGTTGAACTGGAAAAGTAAATATGGGATTTAAGTATTAATGTCGAACTAGTAGAAAATAGCAAAGTGAACACTAGGCTTGTATCCCTCCTAGCTTCTCAACTTCATAGGCTTATCGTGCTCTGTTTAACCAACCCGATACCTTGCATGCAGAATCTATAAGTTATGTACCTTTGATAGTTTTTTGGACGAGTAGAAGGATCTCACCCTTTACCTTTTGAGTCTCAGGATGTCGCCTTACTAACCCTTATATTGATCCTAGTTAACTATTACCTTTTGAGTCTCTAGTTATTATATGAAATCTTACCATCTTACTAAGATAAAACCTAGAAGCATGGATCGACAGTTAAACTCTACATTACTGTTGTCTTTATCTTTTCCTAGTCACTACTCCTCTTTTGGAGTAAGTAGCAATAATCTAGGTGGGATCCTAACGTGTGCACCCATCAAGAAAACTATTATATTGAAGAGAAAGCAATGCATGCATGGGTATCGGTTCAGAAAACAATAGTACTTCCCCTACTCCGTCAATCCGCCACGGTTTCCACAACCCTAGCTATGGGTTTTTAGCCGCTCATACTTGTGAAGTAAACAACAACATTCATGATTGAAAGCATAGATGAAATCACAATAATAAGAAGTAGAAAACCCAAAATCGTAACTGAATTAATCAACTAAAGTTAATACAAGAGAGTTTCAAGATCAAAATGGAATCTCGGAATCGAAATATGTTTGTGAGTATCAAAAGTGCATCTCTTCTACATTTTTTTTTATAATTTAAATGCATTCATCTATTCTACTAAAAAACATATAAGGGGTATTTATAGTACATGAGGAGACCCTAAAATCAAATCTCGAATGAAATAGGCAAAAAAGGGGTCGGTGGCCACTTAAGGTCCATACTTGTGCCCTGTCCTTGGGTGTAGGTAGTAGTTGTGACTTGCAGGGAGGGCGCAAGTGGCGACCGCAAGTGCCAGACCAAAATTTCCTGCAATTGAGCTCTCACAATTTTGGAATTCTAACACTTGCTTTGCCCATATGCGGTCCACAAGTACTACATGCGGTCCGCATGTTACTTAGCAAGTGTCGGGAGTCAGATTTTCAGCTCTTCTTCAATTACCGAACATGATTTGGTCACGAACCATCCGAAAAGTGTCTCAAACATCCATAATTACTCTCAAAAGTAGTCAAAAACACCTTTTTCCTCTTTTGCATGAACTTAGCATCCAAAACATGATTTCCTACAAAACATACCCAAAACTCATCATATCTAACAAAACAACCTCAGAAACTTGCATATTTTTCTCGTTTTAAGCACCGAATGTGCTATATTTCTATAACACATCAACACCCTCAAATTAGAACATTTGCATGTCCTCAGACAGCAAAATACAACAAACAAAAACGATGCTTAACTAGGAGAATCTAACCTATTCAAGGCAGTCAGTCAATGCTTTAAGCTCAGAACACAACACCCCCTCCAACTTCACTTTTCAAAACCAACTATGTATGAACATGAAGCACAACAATGTGCCACAATGGGATCAAGGTATGACATTACATCAGAAATAGACAACCACACATATGTACAAGTTACACTACTCAAAACAAGCAAATAGCTAGTAATATGACTCATGTGCCCTCAAAATAAAGAAGTCCCACTCACTTATATGAAATCATGCATGTCAATGCAAGGATAATCAAGAGAAACTCACCCTAAGAAAATAAGTTCTGATCAATGTGCATCACATACCATAGGCTTGCCCTTATTTTCTTTGCCTGAGTTTTCAGACAATCAAGTTAGGATCACTATAGGACTTTTCTCAGCTTGTAATGTAGGCTTGGGGGCTGGTATGGTACATATTGACATATCAAGTGACTAAGACTACTTAGACTATACTAACCTTGGGGTGTCACTTATTAGCCAATTTTCTTTTTATTCCACCCTTATTTCTCCCCTTTTTATTCTTTATTGCACAATCAGGTTGGATATGGCCTTCCATTCTTTCTTTTTCACTTTTTTCACGAATTTCTCTTTTCTTTTGCTACCAAACCCAACCCTACTTTCTTTTTCTTTTATTTTTCCCTTCTTCATACCTACTTTACATTACGTACCCCTATGACAACCACCCTCAACTTAGGCGATTTACCTGAGTTGAGGGGCATAATATCCTAGGAGAACTCGGGGAAAAATAGGTACATTGTAATATAAATGGAAAGGTGAATAAATGAAAACAAAGAAAAATAGGTTATAAGGCTCAAAAAAAGGATCAAAGGATACAATTCACACATGGAAGGTTATTAAGGCTAAAAGTGGACTAAAATAAAAATGACCTATGATCCTTTCCTAACTAACTATCTTTCAACCTAGGCAAGACTAACCAGGCAAGTTCTAAATCTAATACATAAAGGGAACTAAGTAGCATCTCATACACACATGGAACAAAGTCAATATTACCAACTACTACTTATTCAGTTCATACAATTGTTAGAAAGTGATTATCATGTCCCTTATCCTAATGCCATAACAATATCCACAATGTTCACACATATATACATTCACACAGTTTTAAAACACACATTTTTAGAGGGTATTATTTTTCTTAAAAATTAATGAAAAACACGATAACTGTCCTAAATACTTAAAAATCTCCTAATTACATAAAACATATCACAATATGAAACAAAATACAATACGACAAAAATTATCCTAGAAATGCCAGTTCTACAACCATACCACAACCAACGGGAAAAAAACACGTCAATAAAAACCCATAGCGACTATGGTATACCCTACCCCAAATAAAAAACTATGCACTTTCCTCAATGCATAAAAATAATACAAAACAAAGAGAACTGAGAACATACCTAGGATTGACTAAAGTGTCTGTGTCATGAACATCCCCAAATAGGGGTATATAAGCTGGCGGAGTTGGTGGTAGTGGTGGTGCACTACTAGATGATGCACCCACTTCTATATCTATACACCTCTTCTTATCAACGACTACAGTCTCCATCAAATCATGTCTGAACCTTTTTACGACATGGTCATATGGCATATTAGGATCCTACAAGTCTCCTATGTGACCTCTCTTGGCCCCAACTACCCGGACCTCTTTCTCATCCTCCGCAAAGAAATCAAATTATCTCGATACGCATGGAGGTGATATTTTGCCACTGGGGGTATAACTGAGAGAGTGGATACTACACGACTCTTTGTGAGAGAGCGTATCTCAGCTCGTAATACATCTAAATCCTCCTTTATTTGAGCTAGATCTGGTGCCTCCATCTCTATAAATTTGGTTGTAAACTGCCTTTCAAACTTATCTAGATGCACCTTAAAGTTATCACGTAGCTCAGATAGTGCAGCTCTCTATGCGGCCTCCTATCTTGCCTCTGCCTGCTCAAATCTAGTCTGAACCACTAATCTCATCTTCCTATATAGGGTAGTTATCTCAGTCTCAACGAACCTCAACCAAGTAGCAGTGGCCTTCTGACTGTCCACTATGCTATGGAATAACTCTCTAGATATAGTAATCATACCTATAGCAAGAGCTGTAGTGGATGGGCGAGTAGGCTCTGAGGATACGCCAATCGGCTCTGAGGTCGAAGCCAGGGCTGATGAAGAAGTGGTTAGTGTCCCCTCACCCTGAGTGCTCATATTTGGGGACTCTCTTTTCTCTTCTATCTCCATATCAACACTAACCCCCACATCTCCTACGTGTGCATCACCAGGATCTGTGGAAATTGATGGGCCCTCATTCTAGGCCTGAGGTACTCTGGTAGGATCTCTAGATCTCCTGGGAAGTCCTGGGCATGCCAGATCCTTTATACTCTTTGTCTGTGTAGTATCCGTCACACGTACCCTCTCATCTACTCCTGATATCTCAGGTACACCAGCCTCGTCGCATAGTCTTTGAATTATGCAAGGGAATCTCAGATTATTGTTTCCCAAAAGCTCTATCATGGATCTCATGCTGGAGAATAGCTGCAAAATTAATAGCATAACAAGCCATCATACTAGCAACTGGGGCTGCTTTCTCCCAAGTCAACAAATTATCTGAAGCAAAGAGGAATAGTCGGCATCTAATCAGAAACCCCCAAAACTTGTCCTTAAAGGTCAACGCACCCTTCTTGATCACACCATGACCCTCAATCCATGGGGTCGCATCACCCAAAGGTAAAATATAGCTGGCTATGTACCTATCCATCTCAATTCTCTCTTATCTATGCTTAGACTCCCATATAATGTGTCGATCACGTGCGACTCACAATCTGAAGTAACACTCAGCTTTAGATGCAGAAGTGATATAATTTTGGCCAAAAATGACTCGATAGATAGTCTCTGCTGATAGATCAACTCTGAACCCTCTCACAAATATATAATAAAGTAATGTCTTGTCCATGTGCCTCATCAGGCCTAGAAATATATGAATGGAAAGATATACTATAACTTGTTATGATGCATAAAACTCACGTACTATTGATGGGCTGTAATAACTGAGTGTTCTGATTATCTATTCTAACTGGTAATGATCCAATTCAACCCATAACTATGGTACTCAACTCATCCTAGATAGATTGATCTGATGCTCCTTATAAATAAGACTCTTAGGCCTTCCTGCCTCTAAAATATGACTTTCTATATCAAATATCTCCCACCTATCCTCTACACACCACCTCAAAAGTACCTTCATGGCATGGTGGGTGCAGGACTCTTCCCTTGATGTACTGGTGCATCGTGAGAAGCCTGCTCTATACGCTTCTTATACTGGGGTACATCTGACTCCTATACATGTGTGGTGGTACCCTTCTTAGACAGGGGTACCACTGATGACTCCTCCTACTCTACATCCTCGGTCCCCTTCCCAGACTAGAGGTACTAAGCTAAAACCTGTGGAGTAGTCTCAGAATCTATCTCCTTCTCTTCCTCCTCCTCATCTGGTGGAGGAGTGTGTGGGTGTGACATATGAACCACTTTATCCTTGGCCGGGCTGCAGTTGCCTAAGCATCTTGGCACATCTGTCCTCTAGTAACTTTATATGTCACCCCATATGCAGTGTCTCGACGTTGCTACATCAGGTACTCCTCAACTAACCACTAGGCTTGGAAGACTCTGCCCATCTTCCTGAGGTATCGACCTTCTTATTCTTAGTAGATTTTGGTGCCATGTGTACCTGAAAAGCTATTCGTTAGTTTTCAACAAAAGTGTGGGATTGCAAAAGTTGAAAAAAAAACTCAAAATTCAAAAAGTACAAATTTTCCTTAATTTTCACATCCCTTTAACTTATTTGAAATCCCAAAAAGTACAATATACACACATATGTAAAGAATCATGATTTTCAAAGCAAACTAACATGCTCTACTGGTATTGCTCTACTCATTCAAGTTCAACTTTTGGTTGGGGCCTAACATTAGAATTTAATTCAAAACAAGGTCCTATATTAAGATTTTGGGCTACTTCAAGGCTCCTACATACAAGCATGATAGAATCTATATATTTTGAATTGGAATACACATATCAACTTATTTATACAATAGATAAATCAACACATAACCATTAGGAGCTGAGAAAGTTACCTCTTTTATGATGAACCGAAAGTGAACAATGAAGAACTCAAGCAAAATCAAAGTTGGAACTTGTTTTTAGTATGGTGGGATATGCTGGTATCTAAAATAAGTGTCAATTTAGCCTTTACTTTAGTGTGGGGTTAGTTTATGTTTTAAGAGTAAAGTTTGAATTCAACGAGAAAAGTGAAGTTTTGAGGATTTGGATGAGTTAGAATGAGTCTAGGGATGTTTAAATATAGATGGGGGGCTATTTTAGGTCTTATATAAGTGTTGGAGAGCCCAAAATTTTAATTAAAATTTGGGCCCACTAATGGCCTAGTCGCGGCAGCTACTTGCGCCTACCACATGCGACCAGGCATGGGGTGCAAGTGCCATATGTGTCCAACATGTGCAGGGTAAAAAATTTTAGCCCGCTTTCCTGCAATCTGGAATTGTTTTTTTGATATTTTTCTAGCTACTTATGATCCCGTAACCTAAGTTTATGGTCCCATAAGTATGATTAGGTGTCAAAGTCCACAACTTTTCATTCTCATCCTGAAAATTTTGACTTTTCAATTTATTGCTCAACTTAGCTTGACCGTGTGGGATTTGTTACCATGATGGGTTGATCACACCGCCCCCTTATCTGGAAATTGATGAATTTAGCAATTTTACCATTTTTTGGGCAAGTCCATAAGCTAAAACCTAAAAAAGAAAAATAATTAAAAGTGATCCCTAAAATAGTGGG
Organism: Capsicum pubescens; assembly: GCA_030864215.1. Classification (NCBI taxonomy): domain Eukaryota; kingdom Viridiplantae; phylum Streptophyta; class Magnoliopsida; order Solanales; family Solanaceae; genus Capsicum; species Capsicum pubescens. The sequence goes on along the minus strand of CM061548.1, from coordinate 231,932,841 downwards.
TTGCCTCCCACTCAGCGCTTGATTTAACATCGTGCCATGATGTGGCTGTGTTGGTTACTTATAATTCACCAAAAATCCCATTGGTTGTCTCCCATTCAATGCTTGATTTAATGTCACAAAATGCCATATGTATCTTGATTACTAAGAATTCATCAAGATACCCATATGATTACCCTTTAGGGTAACTAATACAATCGATTACTGACACCTCCCTCTTGCTAGTAGGTTGCTTCATTGATTTTTGGATGTTGAATGTGGCCTCCTCATAATTGACTCTGAATTTCAACTCTTTTTTCTCTATTTCAACTATCGCTATACCTGTGGCCAAAATGGTCTCCCCAATATGATGGACATCTCGGTGTAAATCTCACAGTCCAGAATGACAAAGTCAGCTAGAAAGATGAAATTATCCACTCTTACAATCACATCAAATAAAATTCTAAAATTTTTCATCACCATACGGTCAACCATTAATATCCGCATTGAAGTCGGTTCTGAAGGGTTCAAACCCAATTGTTTGAATATGGCTAACGGTATCAAATTTATGCTGGCTTCTAAGTTACATAAGGCTCTGGAAAATCGGGATAACCCAATAGTACATGGTATAGTGAATGATCCAGGGTCACCCTTTTTCTTAGACAAAGACCTCGTAGTGACTGTACTACAGTGGTGCAAGCCATAAACATCCTCAATCATAGTTCCTTTCTTCTTTGTGACCAATTGCTTCATAAACCTGTCATATCCAAGTATCTGCTCCAATGCCTCGAGAAGAGGAATATTCAAGCTCAATTCTTTCGGCATCTCAATAAATCACTTGAATTTTCCTTCCACTTTTTTTTTGCTTCAGTCGCTGAGGAAAATGTGGGGGCGGTCTCGAAATTTATCTTATTTCCTACTCAATAACCGGGCCCTTACCTTTTTCCTTAGAAACTGCATCATCACAACCTGTTGGCTTTTTTGACTCTACAATAGGAGTCTCATCAACAATAGCTTCTACAACAGGTAGTGGGGCATCTATAGTAGTCATACCGCTCCTTGTGGTAATGGCAAGAATTTGACCGTTATTTTTAGAATTTTGCACAGTGTTTCTCAAAAGGGTACCTGGCTGCCTCTGGTTCAGAGTTCCTGACATCTTCTTGAACTGGTGCTTTAACTACTTGATTGTAGTGGAATGAGATTCAACCTTTTGGATCAACCCTGAACTGCCGACCTTAATCTTCTTAAGGCTGATCTCCTAATTTTCTTGACCTTTCACCAGCTTAGTCAACATCTCTTCTATTCCTGATTCTGCATCTCATATGCTAGGCGGAATGTACCTATCTTCCTTCTCTCTATAGTCATCCTTCTTTCTTCAGTCACTATTTCTCTCTCTACTATTGTCTCTATATCTGCCATAGTAGTTCCAACCTTGTTTCTTTTGCCATTGGGCTTGGAAACCTGCCAACTGATGATCCAGACAATTTGCTTTCTCCTTCAATTTTAACTCATAAGCTTTGAATGCTGAACCCTTTGCTGCTACTGTATTCACTTTCTAAGAAGTTGCTACTACAAGGTGCTTCACTAGTACCCCTAAATTAGTTCTTAGTAGCACAATTTCTCGCGCTACTGAATCATCAACTACTTTTTGATCACAGAAGGCACCTATAGTATATGTGCCAGATCCCCTCTCAGCCTCTTGAGTTTGCCACTATCGATTAGTGAGTGAGATCTTATCTAGAATCTATGAAGCTACCCCCCAGTGTAGTCTCATACAAGCTCCTCCAGAGATGGTGTCTTCCATGGTTCTAGAAATGATGGTCAAGGCTCGGTAAAGTATCTCTAACAAGATTATCCCTGATATCTGATGGTTGGGCATCGTACTCAGCTTCTTCTTGAACCTGAACCATGCATCGTACATAGATTCTAAATGCAATTAGTTGAAATTATAAATCTTATCCTTGAGTTATAATATCCTGGATGGAGGAAAGAACTGGTTCAAGAGTTGCCTGCACAACTCATTCCATGTAGTGATAAAGCCTCTTAGCAGTTCTCGTAACTATAAATATACTTCTTATGTGAGTGAGAAGGAGAACAACCTCAATCTAAGTGCTTCCTGATTAAACCCTGGAATGGTATACAAAATGCAAATCACAATAAAATTAGCAAGGTTCATATTTGCATCATCTGCAAGAAAACCCGCAAATACACCCTTCAAGTTTAAGAGCTGGACCATTGTAGTCGTTATGTCAAACTTGATGCTTGGGGTTAAAACAGGAGGAATAATGGCTCCAGTCTCTACCGGCTCAACATATCCCAGACCTTCTTCATCATCTATATATGGATGCACATACTGATATACTGGGATCACTTGAACATGGGCACCTCTAACTCTATTCTGACACCCATGAGTGCTGCTTGGCGGTTTGCTTCCTGAATCTACTCATCTAGCTCTACCTCCCGAGCTACCCTCTGAGCTTCTTCCATTGCCCTCCTATTATTTTAAGCTTGAGCTAAAAGCTCATCGGTCTATCGATAAATAATATCTTGTACTCCTTCGAGAAGAGAGGGAGGTACAACATCACTAACCCCTTTAGGATAATCGTCTATTTTCTATTCAACTATCCTACTAGGTGTTTGTAGGATTCTCTATGGATTCGGGTTCACTGGAAGTAAGGAACTGCCTATACTATGTGTTTTAGGCATACACTGATATATATCCAACTAAAAGCAAAAACTAAAAGAAAAACACAAAAACTGCAACAACTTCAAATCATAAATCAACACCGTATTCCCCAGCACTAACGCCAAAATTTGGTGACATCCAAGCTACACCTCCTCTTAGAAGATGATACAGTCTCTGCCAAATATAGTAACCCAACAAAAATTGGGATCAAATCCCAAGAGAATATGTGGACTCACAACTCTCAGTTGTTGAAATCAACGAGTTAAACTGGAAAAAGAATTTGGGGATTTGAGTATCAATGTCGAATTAGTAGCAAATATCAACTTCGGTTGTAATCAGTCATAAGTGAACACTATGATTGTGTTCCCCCTGGCTTCTTAACTCCGTAGGTTTATCATGCTCTGTTGAACTAACTCGATTTATTGCATGAAGAATCAATAAGTTATGTACCTTCTACAGTCTTTTGGACGAGCATAAGGATTTTACCTTTTACCTTTTGAGTCTCAGGATGTCACCTCAATAACCCTTAGCATGATCATAGTCAACTATTACCTTTTGAGTCTTTGGTTATTAGATAAAATCTAACCATTTTACTAAGATAAAACCTAAAGCATGGATCGACAGTTAAACTCCAAATTACTGTTGTCTTTATCTTTTCATAGTCACTGCTCCTCTTTTAGAGTAACTAGCAATAATCTAGGTGGGATTCTAATGTGTGCACCCGTTATGAAAACTATTATATTGAAGATAAAGCAATGCAGGAATGGGTATCGATAAAGAACAACATTAGCATTTCCCCTACTTCATCAATTTGCCAGGGTTTCCACAACCCTAGCTATAGGTTTTTAGCTACTCATATTGTGAAGTAATCAACAACATTCATGATTGAAAGCATAAAGGAAATCACAATAATAAGAAGTAGAAAACCCAAAACCGTAACTGAATTAATCAACTAAAGTTACTACAAGAGAGTTCCAAGATCAAAATCAAATCTTAGAATTGAAATATGTTTGTGGGTATCAAAAGTTCATCTCTTATACTACAAAACACATAAAGGGTATTCGTAGTACATGAGAAAACCTTGAAATCAAAGCCCGAATGAAATAGGCAAAAAATGGGTTGGTGTCCACTTATGGTCCCTACTTGAACCCTGTCCTTGGGTGTAGGTATTACTTGCGGCCTACAATGAGGGAACAAGTGGCGACCACAAGTACCAGACCAAAATTTCCTGTAAGTTAGATCTTCTTTAATTCCCGAACATGATTTGGTCACGAACAATCTGTAAAGTTTCTCGATCATCCATAATTTCTCTCAAAAGTATTCAAAAATACGTTTTTCATCTTCTTCATGAACTTAGCATCAAAAATATGATTTCCTTCAAAACATACCCAAAATGGATCATATCTAGCAAAATAAACTTGGAAACTTGCATATTTTCCTCGTTTTAAGAATAAAAAATGCTATATTTCTATAACACATAATTTACTCTTCCCTCATTGTTAATTTTTTAAAAGTATGTGTTTTAAAGTATTGTTCATGAAATGTTTATATTGGTTTTGAAACAAAGGTTGGGGGTTTTGAATGCTTGTTGTTGAACAATGTTTTCCTATAGTTTATATATGATTAATTATGCTTTAAATATGGTTTTAAACTTGTGGGTGCATTTGTATAGTGAATGAACTAGGGAGTTGTGATTTTCCCAAACTTTTGACTTTTGACTTTTGAAGTGGTTATGACCCCAACCCCATAGTGTGAAATTAGTTTTGTGTTATGAGAAAGGTTGGAATTTGTAAAATTAAACTAGTCTTGAACTATTGCGTGATATAAAGAGATATTGGAAACTCAATGGTCCGATTTAATGAACAAACGAAGTCGGTGTCCCCCACCTTGTATTAATGAACAAAGAAAGTTGTTTTCCCCAAGTTACTAGATAATTGTTTTGGCATGTTGTTATTACCTTGCAAGTGTAGTTGGTATGAAGATACCAATAATGTATGCCTTAATGTGAAATGTTGTTCATGAATGGGATTGTGTGATAAATGTTTTAATTGGGATCTAATAAGGATTGTGTAGATGAGTTGTGAAAGTGGAGGTTCGAGTGACTGACACTGGAAACCACATTTACCGATGCGGGGGTCAAAGTGACCAGGAAGGTTCGAGTCCTCCTTATTATTATTATTTTATGATTAGGGAGGTTTGAGTCCCCCGTAATTCATTACATGATCGGGTGCTTAATTCACCTTAGTATATGTTGGGAGGTTCGAGTCCCCCATGTGCAATATATGAGATTATTCTCCAATTCATGCGGCTACATGCATTGGGGCCCGACCAGGGGGTGAGAGTTGGGACCCATATAGCCCATGGGTACATGTTAATGATAGTTGAGCTACACAATCCAGGCTAAAGTTTTGAAACGCATGTTAAGCCTTGTTACCTATCCCGATATGTGATACACACATACACATATATATATGTTTATGCATTTGATTATGTGCAATTATTTTGAATGATTTTGAACTGTTGGTAATGACATTACGTTATCCTTTTCCCTGAGTTTCATGCTAGCGCTCCAATCGGTAATCGTATTCGGATGCTGTATCCCCACGAGATACAGGAATTGGTTATACTTCTACTCCTCTTAATCAGTGATTAGGATTTGGGATCAACTCGTGAGTTGACATTAAAGTGGTGAGCTTCCATACATCGGAAGTCTACATTTCATGTTTTTTTCTTTTTTGTCTCAGACTGTTTAGACTTGTTTTGGCTATAGTCAGGGGCATGTCTCGAAATTTTGTTGGTATCCAGTTTTTTTTCATTGTTTTAAAGGCTTTGTTTGGACTACTGTGGTTATTGGGCGGTGTCGGTCAGTTGTTTGTCCGATCGTCAGTGGTTGGTTATGGACATGCATTAAAAGTTTCTTAAGCTATTGCACACTATCTTATTATATGTTTGAAATTCATACGACCTTGGGATGTGGTGTGTTTGGTTTGGTTAGGTGCAGGGGGTGATCTATGGTCCACATGGGACTTCAGATACCCGTCATGGCTAGGCCTTGGTCTGGGTCATGAAAGTTAATCCCACCTAAAATAATAGCAACTAAGGTAATTTCCTCAAACGAATGCAAATCATACCAATTCTGCACTAACATGCGTGACTAAGGCAATTTCACCTAACTTAAGCAACTAAGGAATTTCCATTCTAAATATGAGTAACAAAGTCAAATTCACCTAAAACATGAGTAACTAAGCTAATTAGTCCTAATTTACGATCTCAAAATATCCTAAACGGTTCAACTAATCCAAATATTCTCAATTCATACTTCCAGCACCCAAATCCCACCCCATATCAGGCATAATATCATAATCATACTAAGAGATAGTTCAATCTATGGAGAAGGTAAACCTAGCCCACCTGAATGCCAAAGAAAAAGATCAAAGAATCTGCTAAATCACTAATCTCTCATTTCAAGAAGCTTCCGCAAGGTGCCATGCTATCAAAAATCACAATCAACTCATCAAAACGAGAATAATGATACCCATATTTCACTATTATGATTCGGGTCCAAAATTACTTAAAAATCCCATGCGGGGTACACTTGGGGAAATTGCATTTTCAAAACCAACACAACATACCTCGATGCTCAAGGAACCTTTAGTCACAAAATGGGTGTATTCCGAGCTATAATGGGGCTAAAATTAAGCCACCAAGCTTTTAGGAATTTTAGATAAGAACAAAGAATTTAAGAATTAAATTAACGGAAGCTTACCACAAATTCAATGAAGAATCACGTAAATAAAATTTACCCAAGCTCCAAAATCACCCACAAATGATTCTCCCAAGTTTCCACTTTATTTAGGGTTTTAATCTCTTGAGAACGGGAGAAGAATGGTGAGAATCAGGCAAAGTGGGGTATTTATACCCTTCTCAGGCACGCGAATGCCACTAAAGAGGACACTGGGTTGCTTTAAAGGTTACCACTAAAGTGCCTGGGCACCGCTAAAGTGTTACCTATCACAAGCTAGGCCGCTAAATCGGACCATGGGCCACTTTAGTGCTAGCTGCTTTTAGATGATCTAGGGCCAGTAGAGCGCCCAATGGGCCACTATAGCGTCCTCCACTAATGTGTTCAAAGGTCCTCTTTAGGGGTCACACCAGATATTAGGCACTGACTAGAGACTTGGAATCTTTTCGAGTCTCAACCAACCCCTCGAAATTCATTCAGAATCTGGTATGTGCAAATGGACTATGCTATCCTATAAAATTTGATACTCCAGACTTAATGCCACAGTATAAATTTCCATCCTAGGTCGTTTCAATGAAAAGTGGGTCCCATACCTACTTGCCATTTTTTTAACTTCCGACCAATAGCTTGAAATGAGTCCAGGAGCCTCGGGACTTGAGCCAAAGGTCCGCTTAACCTAAAATTGACGTTTTGGAGTTGTTGGAACTATCAAAATTGGCATACAAGGTCATTTAACTAAAGATTTCACTCGATTGCTAATTTAAACCAACGAAGGCTTCAAAATAGAGAATTGGCTCTAAAAACCAAATGAATTGCCTGGTAATCGAAGTTTCCGTTCCAGTAAGTCATAAATGACTTTGACTTGGAGAAGCTATAGAAAAGCTCTAAATGACAAAAGTAAGTAGAATATTAAAAATGACCTGGAGGTTCATTGCATCTGATACCCACACTTCAACTTACCTATCATGGGTTGGACTTACGACCCTCGTTAGTAGGGTCGTGAGTCCACTAACCTTGACTTGTCTAAAATCTTGCAAATTTTATCATTCTCCAGGTGTTTCTCCTTGCTTCTAACCTACAAAATAGAAACAAAGTAAACACTAATACGTTGGTTCCTCCCAAGCAACACTTGATTTAACGTCGCAACACAATGGGGCTATGTTGGATACTCAAACTTCATTAATAAGACCATGGGTTGCCTCCTACGAAGTGCCTGATTTAACATCGCAACATGAATCAGTTGCCTTGGCCACTTAAACTTCATCAAGGCTTACATCCACACAAACCTTCAACTCTTCCATACTTCCCATAGGTGCTTAACATGATATCTATTCACCTTTAATGAGATATCTACGCCTCGTTTCTTCTCAACTGTAGCATGCAAAAATACTCTAACCACATAATGGTCCAGAACACCTAGAATTCAACTTGCCAGGAAATAAGTAAAGTCTCGAATTATACAACAAAGCTATATCAATGGGCTGGAATATCTTTTTTCTCAATCATTGTGTCATGGTACAACTTCATCTTCTCCTGGTATAAAGAAAAGCTCTCATAATCTCGGAGGCGAAATTCATCCAACTCATTCATATTACTCATCCTTAGGTTTGTAGCATCACTCAATTCAATATTTAGCTTCTTCAACATCCTTAGTGCCTTGTGCTCGAGTTCAACTGGCAAGTGGGATGCCTTGTTGTACACAAGTTGATATGGAGAGGCACCTATGAGAGTTTTAAAAGCTGTCAGGTAGGCCCAAAGTGCATCATCTAGCTTTCTTGAATAATCAGTCCGCTTGGCATTCATAGTCTTCGCCAAAATGGACTTGATTTCATGATTGGATACCTCAACCTCCCACTTTTCTGTGGATGGTAAGTTGTTTCCACCTTATGTTTCACACCATATTTCTCAAGTAGGATCTTAAATAGACAATTGCAGAAATAGGACCCCCTATCACTAATAATAACATGTGGAGTACCAAACCGAGCGTATGTTCTTCAACAAAAAATGTTGTGACACTGCAACCCTCATTATTGGGAAGTTCAACCTCTTTCACTCACTTAGAAACATAGTCAACTGCAACCAATATGTACTTCATCCCATAAGAACTCACAAACGGACCCATGAAATAAATTCCCCACACATCAAACAACGCAAGCTAAAAAATAGGTGTCATGGGAAGCTCATGCTTTTGTGAGATATTTCCTTGGCGCTAGTAATGGTCTATCACGATCCATTTTACAAGTCATGATGGAACCTAGTTTATCCCGCCAGTAGGTAAGAAAAATAATAGCCCAGAGCTATGAGTAATGGGCAAAATTTGTGTGAAATGGCCTAAAAGGCCGAAAATCAACAATTTCTTACTTATAATAAGGACAAGGCAATAAATATAATCCAAGATAGATAAAATATGGACAACCATCCCACAACCTAGTAATGTTGGTAAAAGAGAAACTATAAATATACTATAAGTTTTGAAATAGTCAATACAATTTATCTCAAAAACAAAGGATAAGACATAGATAAATAGAAGGAAAAAGGGGGTAACTCTGACTCCAAGAGCTCACCCAATCTCCGAAATCCAATCACAGCATGAGTGTCGAATCAGTGGTGGCAACTAGTACACGAATCTACACTAAAAAGGTAAAGAAGTGTAGTATGAGTACCAAAACCATAGGTACTCAGTAGGCATCATCGGCCGATTGAGGTAAATGATGATATGAATACGATACAGTGCTAGATGAAATAATCTAAGTCAAGAAAAATTGCAGACCCGTAAATAAACTCCCACACCGATGTGAATAAATGAATCAATAAATCTGAGATAATAATGTAAAGATCACATGATTATATCTAGTAAATTAGTCCCCATAGGCTAATAAGTTTGGAAAAGTAAATAACCCAACGCAGGCCCCCATAAGCCTGAAGGGTACAATCAAAGGAAAGTAAATAACTGGGTAACCATAATCTACCAACTATCTTGCCATGATAAAAAATCTAACCGTACTATATCACATCATAAACAACTCTCAATTGCTGGATGTGAACTGATGCTCATATCATCAATATCATAATTAATTACCGGACTTGAACCAATGCTCATATCATCAACATCATAATAAATTATCATACATGAATGAGTGCTCATATCATCAACATCAAAATTAATTGTCGGACTTGAATCAATGCTCGTATCACCAACATTATAATCAATTATCAGACTTGGACCAGTGCTTATATCATCAACATCATAATTAAATTATCAGGTTTTTCCATAAATAACATCAACCCCCAAAATCAAACCATCAAGTATTTAATCCCTTTAATCCCATAATAAATCTTTCAAAATATAAAACAAGCATATAAAGGTCTACCAGAACTATCTCAGGTCTTGGCCTAAGGCGAGCCAGAGGGGGAAACTTCTAATCCCTGAAGTCCATTATAAGGCCAATTCTACCCCGGACTTGGCTAAGGTATCTAAATCCGCTTTTAGATGTTAAACATGCCTTAATTATCCCTAAGATAGAAATTCTACTTAAAGCATGAGCAACTAAGTCAATTACACCTAAATTACAGTTTCAAGATAACATAAGCAATCCAACTAACCCAAATATTTGAAAATAATATTTCCAATACCTAAATCCCATCCCAAATCTAGAATAATATCATAATTATACTATGAAATAGCTCAATCTATTAGGAGGGTAAACTTGACCTATCTGGACACCAAAGAAAAGCCCAAAGAATTTGCTAAGCCACCGATTTTCCCTTCCGAAAAGCTTCAACGAGGTGCCACATTGCCAAAATCAAAATGTACTCATCAAGAAGAGAACCAGATACCTATATTGCATTATTATGCTTTGGTCCAAAAACCATGTAAAATACCATATGGGGTCGTTTATGGAATCGGTCATTCGAAACCAACACAACATCCCACTATGCTCAAGGAACATTTACCCTATAAAATGGTTGAGTTTCAAGCTCCAAGGGTGCTAAAATCAAGCCACTAAGGTCTTAGGACTTTTAGAAAAAGATGAAGGATTTATCCTAAAATAGATGGAAGCTTAATCCAAAATCAAAGAAAAAACACATAAATAATCTCCACCCAAGCTCCAAACCACCTAAAAATATTTGTCCCAAAATTTCCCACTCATTAGGGTTCCAATATATTAGGAATGGATGATGAATGGAGAAAAGTGAGCTAAATGGGGTATTTATATCCTTCCCAAGTCCGCGGGTGCCGCCAAAGCGGTCATCGCTTAAGCACCTAGTGTCGCTTCAGTGACATTTGGTAGACTACACAGGTACCATTTAAGTGGTCCGTTGCCTCTTTAGTGGTAAGGGTTATGCTTTAGAGGCATTCGACTGGGCCAGTCTGACCGCTTAAGTGGTCAGCTGGGCACTTCAGTAGACCTCCACTTAAGCGACCCAAATGGCTACTTAAGTGGGTGCACGAACCGAAGCATCAAGTTTTATTTAGTTTTTTTCCAACCCTCGGGATTCATCCAAAATCCTGTATAAGCAAATGGACTATGCTACCTTATAAAATTTGACATTTAGGACTCAATGACATAGTTGAAATATTCATCCAAGGTCGTTTCGATGAAAAATGGGTCCCACACCCACTTGCCATTTTCTTAACATTCCACCAATAGCCCAAAATGAGCTAGGAGCCTCGGGACCTGGACTAAAGGTCCTCCTAGCCAAAAAATAGTATTTTAGAGCTGTTGGAACCGTTAGAATAGGCATACAAGGTTGTTTGACTGATGTTTTTGCCCGATGGCCAATTTGAATCAATGAAGGCTTTAAAATAGGGAATTGGGTCTAAAACCAAATAAACTATTCGGTAACCAAACTGTCAGTTCCAACAAGTCATAAATGACTTGGGGCAGCTATAGGAAAACTCTAAATGGTAAAATGAGCAGAAATATAGAAAATAACCTATGGGTCACTACAAAATCCACTACTAAAGGAACTTTCATCCCTGAAAGTTAAGGATGAGAAAATACCCGAAGTCTCAAACAAGTAAGGATACTGGGCCCACATCTCGCTCTTGATCTCCCAAGTAGCCTCTTCTACTGGGTATTGCCTCCACTGAACCTTAACTACAGGAATCTCCCTAGTACGTAATCGCCTCATATCACTAGCCAAAATAAGCACAGGATCCTCCACAAAGGTCAACCGCTTATCTAATTAGACTAATTCACATCTAAGCACATGAGACAGTTAGGAATGTATCGTCGCAAAATAGAGACGTGGAAAACTGGATTGACAACAACAAAATTCAGGGGTAAGGCTAACTCATAAGCTACCTTACCAACTAGGCGAAGAATCTCAAAAGGGCCAATATATCTGGTGCTGAGCTTGACTTTCCTCCTGAACCTCATCACACCCTTTATGGCGATACATGGAGGAATACTCAATTACCAACTCCAAATCTCAAGGCAAGAATTCTATGATCTGCATAATCCTTCTACCTACTCTGAGCTGCCCTCAACCTTTCTTGAATCACCCTGACTCTATCAAACAACTTCAAAAGCAAGTTAGTACCATGGGGTCTAATCTCAAAAGTCTTAAGCCATCCAATCGGGGAACGACATCTCCTACTACATAAAAACTCAAAAAGTGCCATCTCAATACTTGAATGGTAACTATTACTATACATAAACTCCACCAAGGCTAAGTGCGGCTCCCACTAACCTTAAAAATCTGTAACACAGGCTCGGAGTATATCCTCAAGAACTTGAATAGTTTGCTCCGACTGCCCAACTGTTTAAGGGTGGAAGGCTGTGATAAGATCCACCTGAGTACCTGGCTCTTCCTGAAAAGCTCTCTAAAGCTAGAAGTGAACACTGAACTCCAATCTGAAATGATAAATATGGGCACACTATGCATATGAACTATCTCATGAACATAGATTGGAGCTAACCTCTCAGAATTGAAGGATATCTGGATAGGAATGAAATTTTCCAACTTTGTCAATCGATCCACAATGACCCAAATATCTTTGGAACCATAGAAGGTACGAGGAAAACTACTAAAAAAGTCCATGGTAATCTACTCCCACTTCCACTCAGGAATGGGCAACCTCTGAATTAATCCACCAGGTCTCTGATGTTCAGCCTTCACCTGCTGAAAACATAGGCAACAAGCTATAAAGTACGCCACATCTATCTTCATGCCATTCCACCAATAATGCTGTCTCAAGTCTCTATGCATCATAGTTCTACCTGAGTGATTAGAATATCTAGAGCTATGACCCTCATGCAAGATCGACTAAATCAAGCCATCAACCTTCGTAACAAAAATATGACTATTAAACCTCAAAACACCCCTTGAATCTATGGTAGCCCTTTTGGACTCACCACTCTGCACTTGATCATGGATGATGTAAAGTCTCTTATTCTCAATCTAACAACTCCAAATCTTCTCAAATAGTGAAGACCTGACCTCGATACTTGCAAAAATCCTCCTAAGGTATGAAATATTAAGTCACACCATCAAGTTGGCTAAGGATTGAATGTCCTGCACCAACAACCTCTGCGAAACTGAAATACAAGCCAAGCTACCCATACTAACTGCCTTCCAGCTCAAGGCGTTCGCTACTATATTTTCCTTGACCAGATAATATTAGATAGAGATATCATAATTCTTAAGCATCTTTATCCATCTATGCTACCTAGAATTTATCCCTCTGTGGGTCATAATATGTTGAAGACTACACTGATCTGTGAAGATCTCAAAATACATGCCATAAATATAATTCCTCCAAATATTAAGCCTACAAACTACCATCGCCAACTACAAATCATGGGTAGGGTAGTTGTGCTCGTGCACTTTTAGTTGCCTTAAAGCATAAGTAATAACACGACCCTACATTAACATATAACATAAGCCAATACCAGAAGCATCACAATACATAATGAATCCCTCACCCTCAACAGGGAGATCCATAATAGGATATGACATAAGAGTCTCCTTAAGATTTCCTAAGTTTGACTCTCACTCTTTGGACCATCAGAAAGGAACCTTCTTTCCAGTCAATCTAGTCATAGGTGCCGCAATAGTAGCAAAACTCTCCAAGAACCTCTTATAGTAACCAATCAAACCAATAAAGTTAAAAATCTCAATCGGAGATATAGGCTTGGCCCAATCACAAATGGCCTTAATCTTCGTTAGGTATACCATAATCCCATCCTTAAACACCACATGCCTCACTTAGGGAATTTGGAAAAACAAATGATATCTTAAAGTCAGGAGCACAATCCCCAAATAATGAATATGCTTCTCTCTACCCCTTGAATATACAAGGATGTCATCGATGAACACAATCATGAAGAAATCCAAATAAGGCCTGAACACTCAGTTCATCAAATCCATAAACACGGCTGGGCTGTTAGTCAACCCAAAAGGCATCACTAGGAACTCATTATGACCATAATGGGTCCTAAAGGTTGTCTTCAAGATATCCTCAGCTTGAATCCTCAACTGATGGTAATCGAACCTCAATTCAATCTTAGAAAACACTACTGCACCCTGAAGCTGGTCAAATAAATCATCAATCGAGGTATAAGATATCAATTTTTTATCGTCACCTTATTAAGCTTCCTATAATCAATACACATATGCATGGAGCCATTTTTTTTCTTCACAAACAACATAGGAGCTCCCCAGGGAGACACATTTAATCTAATAAAACCCTTACTAGGATGATCTTAAAGCTGAGAATTCAGCTTCTTAAGCTCGATAGGAGATATATAATTAGGTTCCATAGAAATAGGTTGGGTGCTAGGCTCAATATCAATAACAAACTCGATATCACGTACATGAGGGATAGACGATAGATCGGTAGGTAAAAATATCAAGAAACTCACAAACTACAGTAATAGGGTCAAGCGATGAACTCGTCACACTAACATCATGAATATAAGAGAAATAAGATTAGCAACCCCTTGAAATAAGCCTCCTAGCATGAATGTAAGAAATAATCCCCATTGGCTCATGGCTAACTATTCCTTGCCACACTACTGGGGGTATACTAGGTATGATAAAGGTAACAGTCTTGGCAAAACAATCCAGGACTGTATGATAGTAGGATAACCAGTCCATGCTCAGAATTACATTAAAATATACCATGTCTAATATAATAAGATCATCAAGAGTATCGAAATCTCACACCGTCACAACACATGATCTGAAAACTCGATCCACTACTAAAGAATCACTCATGTGAGTAGATACACATAGTGGCATAGGTAATGATTCTCAAGATAACTCTAATCATGGGGAATAATAAGAAGACACATAAGAATAAATGTACCCTGAATAAAATAAATCAAAGGTCGACTAATTGCACACCAAGATCGTACCTGTGATAATAACATTTGAAGACTTAGCCTCAGGTTTAGCAGGTACTGCATACAATAGACCATGCCCACCACTTGGCTGTGCTTCTAACTGATTACCTATCCTACCTGCTTGAGAGTATCCATGAGCACCCTGGGGACCACCCTTACAACTATGCATACCATCTCTAGTTGAGGGGTGAACTGCCCTAATAGGTGGAACACCCTGAGTTTAAGGAACTATCGATCCACGACTGGGGCACTCTCATGTGAAGTGACCAAAAACTCCACAAACATGATATTCCTTATGAAATATACCAAAATTAGAAGATTAAACTAACCCAAAATAACCATCATGACTAGAATAACCAGATGATGAATCCCTTGAAGACTGTCCACTACCCTGGCCAGGATGATCACTGATACTAGACTGATCTCCATCGGTAATCTGGAGCGCTCCCTGAACGGGTTTATTGGAATGAACCTAAGGCTGATATAACTAACATAGAGGGTACCTACCTTGAGAACCACTGCCTCTGAATCGTGATTCACTACGGATCCCACTGAAACTGCCCTGATATTAGGTCCTCTTATCGCTGCCCACTTGAACCTCACGATGCATATCCTCCATAACCTGAGTATGGTGTGACACCTTAGTAAAATACCTACTGGAAACAACCAAGCTCTATGTAGACATGTGAAGAGGAAGTCTCAATACCCTTATAAAGCAATGAATCCTCTCATACTCAGAAGCTAGAATAGAAGTAGTATGTCTAGCCAACTCGTGGAAATAAATCTCATACTCTACAACCATAATGGAGCTTTGCTCTAATATTGAGAATTGATCTCTCAAATAATCCCTAAGGCTGCGAGGCATATAATTATCCAAGAGGATATTAGAGAACTAAGTCCATGTCAAAAGAGAAGATCCAACTCGCCTGAAATCAAGATGACCTCTCCACCAATGTGTAGCTGCTAGATCTAATTGAAAAATAGTGTAATCCATACCTCTATTCCCAACTAGGCCTAAATTCAGATCCTATCCTTACAAGTAATCAGAAACTCATAAGCATCCCACCCGGTGCACCAAAAAACCTAAGCGGAGCCAATCTTAAGAATCTACCCAACAACTTCTACTCCTTAATAGACATAGCAAGATGGGCAACCACTGGCTGAGTGACTACCAGCTGAGAAACTGCCAACGCAAAAGGGACCTCAGTAACACTCTAATTTATAGACCATGCACCATCAGATGGTTCACCACCGACCAATACCAAAGGCTAAACCAATGCATCTCTAGAAAATAAAGAGAAAATAAACCTCGATGGGGCCAAGGATGGTTCCTAGCCTATCACTGGCTGTGGCACTAACTCAAGAGCAGGAATAGGGTCTAGGGAAGGCCCCCTATCTTGATCCATAGTTGTGGGACATATCTTAAGGCTGTCCACGAACTCTAGGTCATCCACAAATAGTGATATGATCCTTAGGCTCAGTCTTATGACCCTCATTTCATGTAGTGATAACACGTGTCCTATCCATCTGTGAACTAGTGAAACTAATGAAATTCTTTAGAAACCAACTTAGTCTCTTAGCACGAGATAAGTAAGAGAGTGAAGAACTCCTAAGGATGTCCTATAGCCTCCAAAAAATAAGAAATAGAGATCATTATTTCAATCCTCGGGACTCTACTAGACACTTGCTTTCGTACCAATAATATCAGTAAAACCATAGTCTGATACCAATTTGTCAGGAACCATTTTACAAGTCATAATGAAACCTACTTTGTTGTGCCGGTAGGTAAGCCAAATCATAGCCGAGATCTATGAGCAATGAGTTAATTTGATTGAAAATGGCCTAAAAGGTCAAAAATCAACAATTTAGTACTGATAATAAGGACAAGGCAATAGCTATAATCCAAGATAGGTAAAATATATACAAACATCCCCAACCTAGTAATATTGGTACAAGAGCAACTACAAATACACCATAAGTTCTGAAATAGTCAATACAAGCTATCTCGAAAACAAAACACTAGACAAAGATAAGGAAAATGGGGTACCTCCGACTCTAAAAGCTCACCCAATCTCTGAAATCCAACCATAGCACGGATATCGAATCAGTGATGATAACTACTCCTTGGATCTGCACCAAAAAGGTATAGAAGTGTAGTATGAGCACCAAAATCATAGGTACTCTGAAAGTATCATTGGTCGGCTGAGCTAAATCATGATATGGATATGTTAAGATGCAAGATAAAATAAACTAAGTCAAGGGAAAATGGCAGACCTAGAAATAAACCCCAACACCGTTGTGCATAAGTGAATCAATAAATCTGAGATAATAATGTAAATATCACACGACTATATCTATAAATTAACCTCCAAAAGACAATAAGTATGGAAACGTAAAAAACCTAACGCAGGCCCTTATAAGCCTAGAGGGTACAATCAAAGAAAAGTAAATAACCGAGAAACCATAATATACCAACTATTTTTCCATGATTGAAAATCCAGCCGTACTATATCACATCATAAACCACTCTCAATTACCGTACTTGAATTGATGCTTATATCATTGATATCATAATCAATTGCCAGACATGAACCGATCTCATATCATCAACATCATAATCAATTTTCAGATTTGAACCAATGCTCATATCATCAACATCATAATCAATTGCTGGACTTGAACCGATGCTAATATCACTAACATCATAATCAATTGTCAAACTTGAACCGCTACTTATATCATCAACATCATAATTAAATTGCCGAGTTTTACCATAAATATAATTAGCTCCAAAAATCAAACCATTAAGTATTTAATCCCTTCAATCCCATAATAAACATTTTGAAATGTAAAACAAATATATAAAGGTCTACCAAAACTAGCTTAAGTCTTTACCTAAGGCAGGCTGAAGAGGCCCATTTTTAATCCCTGAAGTCCATTATATGGAAAATTCTACCTCGAAATAGGATAAGGTATCTAAATACACCTTCATATATTAAACAAGCCTTAATTAGCCCCAAGATAGAAATTCTACCTAAAGCATGAGCAACTAAGTCAATTACGCCTAAACTACGGTTTTAAGATAGCCTAAATAGTCCAACTAACCTAAATATTTGACAATAATATTTCCAACACCTAAATCCCATCCTAAATCTAGTATAATATCATAAGTATACTACTAAATAGCTCAATCTATGAGGATGGTAAATCTAGCCTACTTAGAAGGCAAAGAAAAGCCTAAAGAATCTGCTAAACCATCACTTTCCCCTTTTGAGAATCTTCCGCGAGGTGACATGCTACCAAATGACAATCTACAAACCATGATAAGAAAAATGATACACATATTTCAATTTTGTGCATCGGGTCCAAAAATCATGTAAAATCCCATATGGGGCCCATTTGTGGAATTATTCATTTGAAACCAACACAATGTCCTACAATGCTGAATGAGCATTAACCCTTAATAATGGGTGAATTTTTAGATCTAATGGTGCTAAAATCAAGCCATCAAATATCTTGAGAATGGATGATGAATGGATAAAATGGGCTAAGTGAGGAATTTATACCCTTTTTAGGTCTGCGCGCGCCATTAAGGCAGACATTTGGCCACTTGCGGTCATCGTTTAACTGACTTAGTATCGCTTTAGTGACATCTGGTCAATTGTGCTAGTACCTCTTAAGTGGTCCCTTTCCGTTTTTGCAACTACAACTTTAGTGGTAGGGGTTCCGCTTTGGCGGCATTCGACTAGGCTAGCCTAACCGCTTTAGCGGACCTTTGCTTAAGCAACCCAAATGGCCGCTTATATGGGTGCACTAGCTGAGTGCACCAGCTAAAACATTAAGTTTTACTTGGGTTTCCGCTAACCCCTCAAGATTCATCTGAAATCTTGTATATGAAAATAGACTATGCTACCATATCAAATTCGATATTTCATAATCAATGGCAAAGTCAAAATTTCTATCCGAGGTTGTTTTGATGAAAAGTGTGTCCCATACTTATTTTCCATGTTCTTTACTTCCAGCCATAACCCAAAATGAGTCCGGGAGCCTTGGGACCAGAACAAAGGTCCTCCCAGCCTAAAATCGACATTCTAAAGCTATTGGAACAGTAAAAAATGGCATACGAGGTTATCTAACTAAAGTTTTTGACCAATATCCAATTTGAACTAGCAGATGCTTCAAAATAGGGAATTATCTCTAAAACCCAAATAAAATACTCGATAACCGTACTGTCAGTTCCAACAAATTATAAATGACTTAGCGAAACTATAGAAAAGCTCTAAATGGAAAATATGAGCATATATATAGAAAATGACCTGAATGGTCAATACATGATCATAGTCCCGAGCATAATCATATGCATCTTTATAAATAGTCGACCAATAATAACCCCACTACATGATTTTGTGGGCTGTGCGAGTACCTCCATGGTGACCCACAATTGGAGACGTGTGACAAGCATCAAGAATTTACATCATCAAAACTTCGGGAATACATGTATGAATCACACCATCCGCACATACCCAAAATAAGTAAGGCTCATCCTAGAAAAACTTTTCTACCTTATGCATAAATAATTTTCACTACTGAAACGATATGTCTTTCGAGATGAGGTCACTTGCCAAATAATTGGCAAAATTAGCAAACCAGGAAATTAAGTCTTGTGATGATGCCAAGACCCACTCATCAGGAAAAGTTTCATCAATATCAAGATCATCCATAATAGAAGCACCGTCTCTTCTTCTAGGCAGGATAGATAGTCTACAACCGGATTTTCTGTACTCTTTCGGTCTTTTATCTCAAAATCTAACTCCTGCCGCAATAATACCCATTAAATAAACCTAGTCTTTGCATATTTCTTCGCCATAAGGTACCTCAAATATGCATGATAAGTATGCACAATGACTTTGGTCCCAATCAAATAGGACCAAAATTTCTCAAAAGCAAACACCACTGTAAGTAACTACTGCTCAGTCACTGTATAATTTTTCTATGTAAGGTTTAGTAATTTGCTGGCATAGTAGATAGGATGAAGTATTTTCTTGCGTCTTTAGCCTAGGATAACTCCTAGGGCTACACTACTAGCATCATACATAACCTCAAATGAGAGGGTCAAATTCGGAAACACAATGATATGCGCATAAATCAACCTCTCTTTTATGCACTCAAAGGCCTTGAGACAAGCATCATCAAACAAAAATCTCACCTCTTTCTCTAACAATTTGCTATTTTAGAGAAGTCCTTGATGAACTGCCTATAAAACCCTGCATAACCTAAGAAACTTCGAATACCTTTGATAGAAATAGGTGGAGAAAATTTCCCAATCACCTTACTGTTAGCCCTGTCAACCTCTATTCCCTTCTTTAAAATAATTTTCCCCAAAGATATTCCTTCTTAACCATGAAGCGACTCTTCTTCCAATTCAATACCAAGTTGTACTCCTCGCATCTCTGAAGTGAATTAGCCATATGGTCCAAACACTCATAAAAAAAGTCACCTACAATCAAGAAATCATCCATAAAGACCTCTATATTATCCTCTACCCTATAAAAAAAGATGGACATCATACAATGCTGAAAGGTGGTAAGAGCATTACATAGTCTTAATGGCATCCTCTTGAATATAAACGTACTATATGGATATGCAAAAGTGGTTTTCTCTTGATCTTTGGGGGAAATAGAAATCTTATTATACCTCAAATAACCATCAAGAAAACAATACCATCCTCTACCTATAAGACAGTATAACATCTGGTCCATGAATGGCATAGGAAAGTGATCCTTTTGCAACCAAGTATTCAGATTTCGATAATCCATACAAACTCTCCATCCCGTAACCGGTCTCATGGGTACTAACTCATTCTTTTCATTTGAGACCACAGTGATCCCACCCTTCTTAGGCATACACTGAACCTGAATCTTCTACTTGCTATTGGTAATAGGGTAAACCACACCTATATCTATCTACTTGATGATTTTCTTCTTCACCACCTCTTGTATGGATGAATTTAGATAACATTGATGCTTAATGATATGAATATGCTCTTATTCCAGCTGAATCTTTTGAGTAAAAATTCCATGTGGATTTTTGATAATATCTGTAATGGTCCAACCAATGGCCCATTTAAATCTCTAAAATATCAAGATCCAGGCCTCAATCTGCCTATCCAACAAATCTTCAGAAATAATAATTGGCAAGGTACCATTGACCCCACAAAATGCATAACATAAGTGAGAAGAAAATGCCTTTAATTTCAAGATCAGTGGCTTCTTAATAGACTGCCGAGTTGGTGGAGTCGCTTTATATTTCAAATCAAGATCAAACTTCTTTTGTTCATAAGAATAAGAACCTCTACCAATAAGAGCACTCAACATCTTATCATACTCATCGATACCGTCACTATCAAAGTTAATGATCACCCTTACTAATGCCTTTACACTAAGTATCTCCTTAATAGGCACACTCACTGCATTATCCTCTACAGTGTCTATCATATATGCCCCATGCATATCTTTCGGCTATCGCATTGACTGACCCATATTAAAAGTAACATATTCATTATTTAGCCTAAATTTTATATGTCCTATCTTCATGTTGACCAATACCCTACCCGTGGCTAGGAAAGGCCTTCCCAAATACCATAAAATCAGCTGGGAATATAAAGAAAGCCTCCTTCACCAAAACATCACATAAAATACCAACCAGTTTCTTCATAGTCTGGAAGCCATCAATAATCTCATAGACGTCGGCTTAGTTGAACCCAACCCCAACTGCTTGTATACCACCAGTGGAATTAGATTGATACTAGCTCCTAAGTTACATAGTGCTCGTGCAAAATTCAAGGACTCAATAATGTAAGAAATAGAGAAAGCTCTGGGAACCTCTTTCTTCTTAACCAAAGATCGAAAAGTAATAGCACTGCAATGGTGCATATTATCAATATGCTCAAAACTCAGTGTCTTTTATTTGTCAATAAATCCTTCATAAACTTTACATAACTAGGCATCTTCTCTAATGCTTCTACAAAAGGGATATTCACAGATAATTTTTCAACATCGACATGAATTTTTATTATTTCCTTTTTTTCTTCTTCTCCAACCTTTGAAGTAAAGAAGGGGGATGTCTTGAAATGGTCTTCAAAACTGGTTCAATCTCCTTACCCTATTCTTTATTAGTCTTAAATCTTTTCTTAACACCCATCAATTTCTGTGACATCTCAGCATTAGTCCCCAAATTCTTAGTTTCAACTTTAGGTGAATCATCAATATCAATAGTATTACTCCTTACCTTCTTAACTACCTGAATAGGAGGATCAATAGTAGCCTTACTACTCCGAGTGATGACAGCTAAGAAGTGACTGCCATTCTTTAGATTCTGAATGCTATTAATTAAAAAACTTCCTAGTTAAAGCTAATTTAAAGTATCTGACATCTGACCAAACTATGCTCTTGTTTCTTAATTACAGTAGCATATGATTCCACTTTCTTGCTTGGTCTTGAAATATCTGCCTTAATCTCCTTAAGGAAACTCTTTTGCTCTCTAAACCCTTAACTAACCTTGCCAGCAATGCTTCTATCCTTGAATCAGCATCACAATTCCCTAATGGAACATACATATTACTTTTTTCCTTATAATCATCCTTTTTTCTCCAGTCATAATCCCTTTCTCTGCTTCTATCCCTGTATCTGTCCCCATAATAGTTCTGACCTTGATTCCCTTACCTCGAGTTCTAAGTTTCATAATTAGATGCTTGAATATTGGCTTGAGAACCCACTATCTCTCTATCTAAATACTTAGTTTCTTCTTCAAAGTTAAACTCATTATATCTAACAAACTTACCTCGCGCACCCACTGCATTTACTTTTTTAGCATTCATAGTTGCAAATTACTTGGTAAGTAACCCAATCTCCATCCTCAGTTGTGCTACCTTTTGATCCACTATATCATCTAGGGATCTCTTCTCACTGGAAGCACTAATAGCATAAGTACTGGCTCCTCTTTTTGCCTCTCAAGTATTCCATCCTTGGTTGGTTTTAGAGACCTGGTCTAAGAATTTGTCAACTAGCATCCAATGAAGGCTCATGAAAGCCCCACCATTAATAGTATCAATAACAACTTTGGTGTTTATATTCAGGTCTTTATAAAATATCTTGAGCAAATTCCTCCCTGAAATTCTGTGATTGGGCACAGTCATCAACTTCTTCTTGAACATCAACCATGTCTTATATAGTGCCTCTGAATAAAATTGCTTGAAATTATAAATCTCATCCTTCAACTGCAACATTCTAGAAGGCAAGAAGAATATATCCAAGAATTTTGTCTTAACTCATCCAAGAGGTAATGGACCCATGAGGTAGTTCCCCTAACCATAACATTGCTTCTCTTATAGGAAAGAATGGGAACAACCTGAGTCTCAAAGCTTACTGACTCACCCCAAGTAGATTATACAAAGTGGAAATCCCAATGAAATTCATGATGTGCATATTTACATCATCCATCGGCAAATCAACAAACACACCTTTCAGATTAAGCAACTACATCATAACACTCGTAATGTCAAACTTTACCCCTTAGGTCAACTCAAGAGGAATGATAGATCCTATCTCAATAGGCTTAACATACCCTAAGTCTTTTTTCGGATCATCAAAGACTAGTAAATACTAATAAACTGGGGGTGTTTAGATCTATCCCTTATAGCCCTGTCTCTATCGAATGTTGTATGACACTCTTCTTCCTGTCTTGCTCATTACTCTTGAACTGCACGATGGGCATTTACCAATCTTGCATTCTCTTCACCTAATAACTTCATAGTAGTTTGTACGACTATTTCTTGAACACCATGTGGAGGTGGCAAAGTCAAGGCATTTGGGTCATCTTGAAACCCATCAAGCCAAACTCCATGCTCATGTTTTTCCATCTTATGATTTCTGTCGTAAGGTCCTCTCTATCTCAAGATAAAGTGGTATCAAGGGATTGCATTAACTTTGAGTATTGGGCATACACTGACGTATGACCTAAGAACAACAAAAAACCATAAACCAATAACCTCAAAAACCTTAATTAATCAATCCATAACCATATTCCCAGGAAAGGACAACAAAATTTGATGTCTCCCAAATTATACCTCCTAAAAAGTATAATGCGGTCACTGTCAAATAAAGAACCCAACAAAGGTTTGGGTTAAACCCACAGGGAATAGGATAGATTTTTGTTAAGAACTTGTCGATGTAGTCTGTAAGTACACAAAGTAAATAGGGAGATTTTGTTAGAACAATAGTAGTAATAATGCTTGATCACTTTAGGTTGAAATCAATATGAGACAAGTACTAGGATTGTGTTCCCCCTAACTTCTTAACTCCGCAGACTTATCATGCTCGTCAAACTATCTTGATAACTTGTATACAGAATCTAACAAGTTATGTATCACCAACTGTATCTCAATATCCTTTGGTTAATTTCTCTCATCTCCACTTGATTTTAGAGTGTCGCATTACTAACCTTGTCCTGGATTCTAGATTAACTATCTTCTCTAGGTCTCAAGTTGATTTGATCAACGTTGGTAGCTTCAAATTTCTATTGTGCTCTTCTATTCCTAATGTCAACCTCTTTATCGAGTTAGTATCGAATACAAGTATGTTCTTCATGTCTGCATTCATTAACAAAGCAATCAAATCAAAGAAAATCACAATACATGAACACCAATCAAGAAAGATTTTTCACTTCTACTACTTCAATATTACATCAAGGTTCCCACAACCCTAGTTGAGAGGTTTAGCAACTCATGTTTACAAGAACACCCATAGAATTCATAATTAAAAGAATATGAATAATCTCATAATGAATTAAGCATTTAAACCAAAATCTCAAATTAATCTCAAACCTTAAAAGTCAAGAACAAGAATTCCAAGATAAAAAATGTATCTCAGAAATTAATATAACATTGTAAGTATGTAATGTGCATAAACTAATAACAAAAAATCAATGGGGTATTTATAGGATACATTAGAAAACCTAAAAATCCTAACCAAAATAAAATAGGAAAACTAAGTCGGCACCTGCCTATGAACCCACTTAGGGTCCGTAGGTACTACCCACGAACCCACTTCAGATCTACATCATGAAAGGATGTAGCATCCTAGGATGGTCAATGGGATAAGCACTATCATATAACTAAGGGAAAATAATAACATAATACCATTCCCAAAAATCAGTCAAAACCACAATGCACATATTTAAATATACATATATAGGATGCTGGGATAGGGTACAAGGTTTAAGCATGAGATTTAAAAACCATTAACCTGGACTGTGTATCTCTATCTATCCTAAGGGAACCCACGGGTTATATGGGTTCAGCTCTCCCTACTGAAAGGGTTCCAGTGCATGTTAGCCGCACGAACCAGGAAAACCCAATGAAAGGAAAAAGCCACCGAGGCTCCAACCATTCCTATATATATAATATACATATATATATATATAAGGTATGAACTATGCACATGGTCATAGAGACCCCCACATCATCAAATGTGGTTTCAAGTATTGGTCCCATGGGACCTCCACCTTCACAGCGAGATACACAACCTCTTTTAAGAAAAAATTAAAACAATTTACACACAATTCCAACCATTTACCCTGGAGTCATTCATTAAGGAATTAACCACTTGGTATCATCCTACAAATACACTTCTAAGATAAATCACAAATGAAAAATCAATTCACACGACCATATTAACTCCCAAGTTCCATAAAAATTCAATTCATAGACACCAAGGCCATCCAAATCCATTTAAATAACCATTTATACATTAATGCAATGCATTGAGTTCAAATCATGGGACAAGTAATTCAATAAAAAACAATCAAATCATATGAAAATCCATCAAATCAATGTCGCAATGTAAAATTAAAGTTTGGAGAAGAGAAACATGCCTGAAACATACAAGAATTTGAAATCAATTTGAAGTTTAGAGCTCGAATGATAAATGAATAGTGAAACCTATAAATATTCTTGGGTTTTGTGTCTGAGAGTGAAATAAGGGGATTTGATCTATGAAAATTGATAGGAATGGGACTATTTTATGATTAAAAGTTGTACAAGGGGTAAAAAGAGCAAAATTCCCTCATCCCAAGAGAATAAAAATAAAACTTTATGAATTTTTACCTTGGCGTGGCACACCGTTGTCTCAGAGGTTATCCTTCATTCCACGCCAATATCATAGAGGGTAACCTCCGTGACACAGTGATATCATGGACCATCACTACCTCTGGGTCCTCAAATGACCCCGAACCCCTTTTAAAAATTTCAAAACTTTTCTTGATTATCCTTTTAACATCCCTAAACACAATTCAAGTCAAAAACCAATATTATGAACATGGGAAGGTCAAAATGACCCCAAACCCCTTTTGAAAATTTCAAAACTTTCCTTGATTACCCTTTTAATATCCCTAAAGACAATTCAAGTTAAAAACTAATATTACGAACACGGGAAGGTCAAAATAAATTGATGGAAATTGTAAGAGTCTTACATTATCCCCTTCTTAGGATCATTCATCTTTGAATGATAAGTTATGACACATTTAGAAAGAGAATAACAAGAATACACTAGAATGAAATGACAAACTTAGATAATGACAAGAGAAAAATGAAACTCATACCTTAAGAACTTTTATCCAATGTAGGGAACAAAAATGGATACTTGGCCTTAATATCATTCTCAACTTCCCATGTAGCTTCTTCTATCTTTTGATTTCTCCAAAGAACCTTCACCGAAGCTACATCTTTGGTCATCAATCTAAAAATATGCCTATCCAATATCTCAATTGGGACTTTCTTATAGGACAAGGAATCCATAACACCAAAATCTCAATAGGCACTACCAAATAAAGATCACCCACACACTTTTCAAACATGTACACATGAAACATGAGATGAATAAAATCCAAATTCGCAGGTAAGTCCAACTCATAAGCAACATTACTAATTTTCCTCAAAATATGGTATGGACCAACATTACGAGGACTGAGCGTCCCCTTTTTTCTAGATCTCATGACTCCTTTCAAATGAAACACCTTCAGGAATACCCAATCATTTAATTCAAGATCCAATTTTCCTTGCCTTATATTCGTATAAGACTTTTGGAAACCTTGAGCAATTTTAATTCTTTCTATAATTACTTTCATCTTATCCATTGCTTGGTGAACAAAGTCAGGACCAAACAACCTAGTCTCACCAACCACAAACCAACCAATAGGATACCTACACCCCCTACCATAAAAAGCCTCAAAAGGAGGCATATGAATGCTCGAATGATAACTATTATTATTTGTAAACTCAATAAGAAGTAAATAATTAAACCAAATTTCCATTAAATCAGTAACACATGCACTTAGTGATGTTGGGTGTATTTATGCATTCTAGCATCACCATTCTAGCCTTTTTAGCCTTATTTTGAGAATGGTTCTTATGTTATATGTGCTTATAATGACAAAAATGAGCATTCATGTGTCCAAGTATGTGCTTACAATGTTTAATGGTATTTTCATATGAGTTTTAATTCAATTTGAGCATTTAGAGTTCAACCGAGAAAACTAGTATGACTAGCTTGAGCTAGGTGTTTGTCTAGTCTATTGTGTTGGGTTATAGTGTGTTTTAATGAGTTACTAAGGTTTTTATTATGTATTTATATGTTAAAAAACTTTGTTATAATGTTCAAGGGTCAATTAGATCAAGAAAACATGCAAAACAAAGAGCTAAAACTCAAAGTGAAATTAGCCTATGCTTAGCTCGTGTTTTAAGTTCATCGTGTTAGATGTTGTGTTGTTTTGAGCTGTGAATTGTTGTGATAATGTTATAGTATGCTTTTTTAATGGATAATGATGATATATGAAGGATATAAAAGCTTTAAATCGAGTGGAAACAACTCTATAAGGCTCAGAATGGCTCAACGAAACCGAAATGCAAATTTTGACTCCATTTGGAGTCCTGAAATATCATGAATTATTGAGGGCATGTGAACAGTTAAATGGACACTTTAAAAAGACCATTGGATTTAGAAAAGGATTAAGTTTAAGGAACTGTGGGGCGGGTAGTAAGTTATGGAGTTTAAGGAGTCTCTACGATGCGGTGAAATTGTAATGAAATTCTGGAAATTGACTGATCACTGAAGGTCGAACTGGTGGACCACCAGTCTTGTGAATGACCACCAGTTCGACCACCTAGATAAATTAGAATGC
Organism: Capsicum pubescens; assembly: GCA_030864215.1. Lineage (NCBI taxonomy): Eukaryota > Viridiplantae > Streptophyta > Magnoliopsida > Solanales > Solanaceae > Capsicum > Capsicum pubescens. The sequence goes on along the minus strand of CM061548.1, from coordinate 231,904,850 downwards.
AGGATTTCAGGACACCCTGTGAAGGCCAAGATGGTGAACCACCAGCTTTGTGACTAACCACCAAACGGACCACCAGATTCAAGATTTCAGAAAATTCACTGGTGGCCAAGATGGTGAACCACCAGCTTTGTGACTAACCACCAAACTGACCACCAAACCTCCAAAACGGAATCTAGGATTGCAGAGGATCCAGTGAAGGCCAAGATGGTGGACCACCAGTTTTGTGGTTAACCACCAACTTGACCTTCAACTTTGATAAAAATTTTCTGAATTTAATTTTTAATCCTTTTTTACTTGGAACATATAAATACTAGTTTAGGGTTTTATTAGTGGATAATTTTCAAATTCATCATTAATTTTTTCTCTCTTTTTCATAGCCTCCATTCTTGAAACTCTTTGGAAGAGTATTTTTGGGAAAATTAAGCAAACCTTATGGATTTAATTATTTCATCTCCATTGAAGTTTCAAGAGCAAATTCTTGTAACCCTTGTAAGTAAATCTTGAATTTATTTATGAATTACACAAATATGCTTCCTATTTCTTCCATGGAAATGTATGATTAAGCTCCCATAACTAGGGTTATAGGAGCCTTGATGTGAAAAACGAAATTTAGAGTGTGAATCCAATTGAACTTTATGAGGAATTGACATTGTATAAATCTTTCTTCATTTTCATGATTCTTCTTGGTTGCAAACTTGAAGAGTGAGCCCTTATACAATCACTTGTTCGAATAGAAAAGTGTTTATTGGGAAAATAAAGGGTTTACACAAATCTAAAGGCTTTAACCTTTGGATTGAGAGTAGATGCCTTAATCGGATCAACCCATGTGAGAATACAATTGAATTATTAATCCATTCCTTAAGTTTGTGAAAATTAAGGGATGAGCTACTCATTTAGGTTGAGAAACTAATGGGTAAACCATAGATATCAATTACTCTTACAATGGAAATTGTTAACTAGAGCTCATAAGTGATTCACAACCCTAATTGTTCAAGCATCTTGGTAACCATAACTCTGGTTTGTTTAACATCATTGAATTACTACTTACAAAATGAATCAATCGTTGGAATACTCTTGTTACAATTAATTAGGACATAATTCACAAATTAAAAACCCCCATTTTATCTTTTTGTATCATTTATTTGAATTTAACTTATAGTTATAGTTTCAAATTAGTTTAATCTCCACTCACATTGTTCCCTGTGGATTCGACCCCGACTCCAAAGTTGGGTAAATATATTGACGACTACCGCCTTGCACTAAATTGACGTGTAAGTTGAGCCTTATCAAAAATGGTGCCGTTGCCGGGGAACAATTTGGCGTATTGAGTTGGTTTGGAATTTTAGTTTACTTGCTTGAATTTGAATTTTTAAATATTTTTTTAGTTTGGTTTTTTTCTTTTCTTTTTATTATTATCATACCTTTTTGAGATGTCAACCTGGATATATGGTTTTTGGAGTGGTGACGATTCTTGTGATTATTGTGTGAGACCTAATTATGAGGTTTACTGTTCATATTTAGATGGAATTGTAACTTGGTGTTTAAATTGTGGTCAAAGTGATCATTCTAAAGATATGTGTGCTGCCATGATTCAAGCAGAAAAATTGATGAAACAAATTTTAGAGAATCAAGAACAGCTGTGGGAAGATCTAAAGGAGTTACCACTCCCACCATGTTTACAGTGGCTAAACAAAGAAGAATATGAGGAGGACATTAGACAATTTAAGGAGAAAACTCAAGAATCACAATCACTCGATTGCCATCTTCATCTTGAGACTGACGTTAAGAAGGTGAATAAAAGTGAGTGTGTAGTAGATAGTGTAAATTTTGAAGTAGAATTAGTTGGGCCTCACTCGAAGAATTTTTCCACATTATGTATATATGCTATCTTGTCTATGGAATCATCTAAAATAGTAGAAGAATGTGAAAATGAGGAACAAGAATCCTATATTCTTTATTTTACACTTGATAAGCAATATAAAAATGTACCTCACTATAAGATCGAGTTGTTTACCATGAATTATCCATTACTCGGCTTCTTAATATTTGTACCACCCCCTTATGAGTGAGGGAAAAAGATGGATGATAAGTAGGGGGTGAAATTTATATTCTCACGGTGGAGGAAAAAAATTGATTTGGGTCGAGCCGTGACACTAAATTAGGCGCTTCTTGGGAGGCAACCCAAGCTAAGGTATTTTTTTTTCAATTTTGTGTTAGTTTTTATTTCACGTAGTTTTTGTTTTTGGTTGAGTCACAGGTTAATGGGAAGTCTGAGTACCATAAACTTGAGATAAGAAGCATGGCATCAAATAAGTGTGGAGTCACAAGGATATCCTCGATGTGAAAATGCATCTAGCTAGGCCTAGAGGCCTCAGGGAGCATTCCTATCGCTTCATTTAACAAGTCACTTTGGGGACAAAGTAGGTTTTTAAGTGTGGGGTGGGGAAATTCCTAAATTTTGGCTCAACTTAAAAATTTTAGGTTGGGAATAAGTGAGATATTCTTGTTAGTGCAATTTTTGACTACATGATGCAAGTGAGTTTTTTTGTAAAAGCATGTGATTTTGGAGAATTACTACTTTTTAGACTCTTAGGCTCATGTTTTGTGACTCTAGTATTTGTTGGCTAAATTTTTAATTCATGCTATTGTTTGGTTGGGAGTCTATGATGATCCTATTAAGTTGTGCATGTGCCATATGCGTGTGAGATTTTTGTATATTCCTTGTTGCATGTGATGTCTAGAACTTGCCCGGGTGTGTGTGAAGCGAAATAAAGAATGTGGGTTTAGGAGATTATATAAGCATTTCTTTGATAGCCTTATTTTATACCGTATGTTTTACCTACCCTTGTGCATTATCATAATTAAACCCCATTGAGCCTTTAGCTTTTTCTTTGGTAGCCTCATAAGTAGCCTAATCCCTTCTTTGATAGAACATAATTTGATCCAAAAGGCTTATAAGTGCTTTAATTAAAAAAAAATGAATTTGAGAAAGGATTTTGAGAAATTGAAGAAGAAAAAGGTGAAATTGAAGCCCCAAGGTAATAGTTATTGGTGTATAATTGATGTGTGGTGGATGGTTGTGATATAATTTATGCTAAAAATATTGCCATGATTGTTAAAAAGAGAAAAATTGATTCTTGTGGTAGTAAACTATGTGTCCACCAAGTGTTTATGAAAATGCTTAAAAGAGATGGGGCCAAAATAAAAGAGATGGGTAGACAAAAGTGGTGTAATTTGGTTGTTGGAGATTGGTTTTAAATTTATAATGTAGTGTATTAAAGCGCTTAGATAGGTTAGTCACTATTCTTGGCCAAAATAGTTCCTACCCGTCCCTTAGCCTACATTACAACCCGGAAAAGTCCTAATTAATCCTAATATTTACATTCGGCTATTAGTGGAACACTACACTAAGGGAAATCCTATGGTTCATTATGTGTAACTTGTGAATTCTTTGTGAGAGTGAGCATAATTTGATTCTTGTACCCATTGTTATAAAATGCATCATTGTGAGTGTTTATGGGTAAATCTCTTGTTGTGAGGGGCCCATGTTTGATGAATATAGGTGATTTGTAAGATATCTTTGACCGAATAATAAGCATAAGTTTGCCATCAAGGAGAAGAAATTCCCGAGGCTAGGATGTTTTGGAAGTAGGATTCATGAGCTTTCCTTTATGTTTGTGACATGCTTAGTGTAGAAACTTGCATTTTGTGTAATTATTGTAGTACTAGATGAATATCTTGTGTATAGTATAAGATTAGATTTCCCAGCTCATGATATTTAGGGTGAAGGGTTGTACGAGGACGAATAAGGTTTTAAGTGTGGGGTGTTGATGTTGGGTGTATTTATGCATTCTAGAATCACCATTCTAGCCCTTTTAGCCTTATTTTGAGAATGGTTCTTATGATATATGTGCTTATAATGACAAAAATGAGCATTCATGTGTCCAAGTATGTGCTTACAATGTTTAATGGTGTTTTCATATGAGTTTTAATTCAATTTGAGCATTTAGAGTTCAATCGAGAAAACTAGTGTGACTAGCTTGAGCTAGGTGTTTGTCTAGTCTATTGTGTTGGGTTCTAATATGTTTTAATGAGTTACTAAGGTTTTTATTATGTATTTATATGTAAAAAACTTAGTTATAATGTTCAAGGGTCAATTAGATCAAGAAAACATGCAAAACAAAGAGCTAAAACTCAAAGTGAAATTAGCCTATGCTTAGCTCGTGTTTTGAGTTCATCGTGTTAGATGTTGTGTTGTTTTGAGCTTTGAATTGTTGTGTTTAATGTTATAGTATTCTTTTTTAATGGATCATGATGATATATGAAGGATATAAAAGCTTCAAATCGAGTGGAAACAACTCAATAAGGCTCAGAATGGCTCAACGAAACCGAAATGCAGATTTTGACTCCATTTGGAGTCCTGAAATGTCATGGATCATTACGGGCGCGTGCACAGTTAAATTGACACTTTAAAAAGACCATTGAATTTATAAAAGTATGAAGTTTAATAAACTGTGGGGCGTGTAGCAATTTATGGAGTTTAAGAAGTCTCTACGATGCGGTGAAATTGCAATGAAATTCTGGAAATTGACTGATCACTGAAGGTCGAACTGGTGGACCATCAGTCTTATGACTGACCACCAGTTCGACCACCAAGGTAAATTAGAATGCAGGATTTCAGGACACTCTGTGAAGGACAAGATGGTGAACCACCATCTTTGTGACTAACCACCAAACGGACCACCAAATTCAAGATTTCAGAAAATTCACTGGTGGCCAAGATGGTGAACCACCAGCTTTGTGACTAACCACCAAACTGACCACCAAACCTCCAAAACGGAATCTAGGATTGCAGAGGATCCAGTGAAGGCCAAGATGGTGGACCACCAGTTTTGTGGTTAACCACCAACTTGACCTTCAACTTTGATAAAAATTTTCTGAATTTAATTTTTAATCCTTTTTTACTTGGAACATATAAATACTAGTTTAGGGTTTTATTAGTGGATAATTTTCAAATTCATCATTAATTTTTTCTCTCTTTTTCATAGCCTCCATTCTTGAAACTCTTTGGAAGAGTATTTTTGGGAAAATTAAGCAAACCTTATGGATTTAATTATTTCATCTCCATTGAAGATTCAAGAGCAAATTCTTGTAACCCTTGTAAGTAAATCTTGAATTTATTTATGAATTACACAAATATGCTTCCTATTTCTTCCATGGAAATGTATGATTAAGCTCCCATAACTAGGGTTATGGGAGCCTTGATGTGAAAAACGAAATTTAGAGTGTGAATCCAATTGAACTTTATGAGGAATTGACATTGTATAAATCTTTCTTCATTTTCATGATTCTTCTTGGTTGCAAACTTGAAGAGTGAGCCCTTATACAATCACTTGTTCGAATAGAAAAGTGTTTATTGGGAAAATAAAGGGTTTACACAAATCTAAAGGCTTTAACCTTTGGATTGAGAGTAGATGCCTTAATCGGATCAACCCATGTGAGAATACAATTGAATTATTAATCCATTCCTTAAGTTTGTGAAAATTAAGGGATGAGCTACTCATTTAGGTTGAGAAACTAATGGGTAAACCATAGATATCAATTACTCTTACAATGGAAATTGTTAACTAAAATGACCAAACTATCCCTGGAAAATTAAAATTCATAACTGAAACCCGAATTAGACCCTTACTGAAATGCTCCAAGGCTGTCAATGAGATTTCTACCTCGATTGTACCTAAAAATTGGACAATTACTGAATTGACCTTCACCGCAATGCAGTGACTCCCTTTATCTCTATACTCACCGTGATGCGATCCAATCATAGTGAGATGCATTTGAGGAAACCAAACAGTCTCCAAACCTCATCCAAAAAATCTGAAACTTACCCGAGATATGCTACTTACACCCCTTAACATGAATCAACTTAAAAACTTACGTCTCGCGGTCGGGAAGGTTACTTTAAAATCCCCAACATTGGGAACCCTAAAAATAAGACTAATTCCCGACACTTAGCCAAATTTTTTAGGTTCTAAGACTCTTATACAAGTACTATGAGTTGGACTAAATTTAGAAAAGTGTGGGGTATCACCTTTTTTGACAAGGTGTGGTTTTGTAATGGAACTATAAATAGTTTAAATAGTTTGGAATGGTTAAATAGTAAGGTTGGGTATCATGGTTATGGTTAGTTAAACTTTCTCATGGGGTATAAGGGAATCCCCCAGGTAAACATGTAAATGAACAACTTATAGGGTACAAGGGATTCCCCCAAGCCAACATAATAATGGAACACTTGTGGGGTACACGTGATCCCCCAAGTTAACTTGATAATGTAATCTATGGGTACATGGGAATACCTTTACAAAAAAGGTTGGCTAAGGACATTGCTTGCAAGATATAGTTGGTATGACGATACCACTACTCAAAGACTTGGTTAATAATAATGGATTAGTGGTTTTGTTGGATGTTAATTGTTTTAATTAGGCAATAACGATAGAGTGTGATAGCTAACTGTGAAGGTGCGAGTCCAATGGATGGGCACTGCCAACTTATATTTGCCAACATGAGGGTTGGTCATAGAGACTATATATGATACTATGAGGTATATGGGAATCCTCTAAGTACACTGTACATATGTATCATGGATAGCTAAGGGTACTTGGGAATCCCCTACTTTTATGGTATCTCCGGTTCAAGTGGCTACATGTATCGGAGCCCATTCAGGGGGTTACAATGGACCCATATAGCCCATGGGTGGTTCTAGGATGTTTAAACTACACATACCCATGGTAATGGTTTCAAATAGATGTTAAAACCAGTTTTCTTTCCAGGCATGGTTATATATATGTATGGTTTACATGTATATGGATGGTTTACTTGGTTTTACTGGATGTCATTATTTTATCCTTATCTCGAGTTCGTTCTAGTTTTCACACACTAACCTATCTTTGGGCAGCTATATCCCCACGCGATACAGGAACCAACCATTCTACCCTCCTTCTTAGTGATCGGATTCTGGATCAACTATGGGATTAAAGTGGTGAGCTTCCAAATTTCAGAAGGCTCTATTTCATATCATGGATGTCTTTACATACTTTTGTTATTTTATGGATATTGGTTTTTGCTATTGTTAGGGGCATGTCCCAGTCGGATATTGTTCTTCTTTTGGTTAGAGGCTTTATGGAACTACTATAGGTTGGAATGAGCAATGTTAGTATTGGTGTCAGCCTTAGTATTAGCATTGGTATTGGGGTTGATACCATTGGACTGAATTTATTATTGTTCTATCCTTTTATATTATGTTATGGATTGGAACCTGGTTTACATAATGGTTTGGTTATGGTTGATGGTTGGTAATGAATGGTTGTACTTGTTTAGGTTGGTCATGGTTATAGACCTATCCCAGAGTCTTAGGTTACACTAATACACTATCTTATTATATGGTCAAAATTCATCCGACTTAGGGTATGCGTATTTGGAGATTGGGTTAGGTAACGGGGGTGGTCCCCGGTCCTGGTTGGATTTGGGATGCCTATTACGACAAGGCCCTGGTTTGGGTCTATCATAAGAGGACATCACTTTAGTTTCCATGAGACCTCTTTAGTAATGCTAGCGTCCTTGGTGCCTGACCTCTTTAGCAGACTTGTGCCGTTAGAGTTGTAGCCGCTTAAGAAGACAAGTGACCGCTTTAGTGACACCTAGGGATTGTTAAATCCCCTTTCTTCATCTGATTTCTTCTAATTTTCTCCACCATTTTCTACTTGGATCTTGAATAGATAGAAAGAGTGGGGAATTATCCATTGAAGCTAAGGTAAGTTATCCTAACACTCTTTGGCCAGTTTCCACTTTTTTCCCTATCCAATTACATCTTATTTTATTGTAAATTCTTAGAAATCTAGTTCCTTAAATACTAGACCTTAGGGGCTGATTTGGGTCTCTATTTGTGCACTATTTGTGCTTAACTTTTGAACATACATTCATTTCTCTTTGAGGGACCTAGTGATCTATTCAATTATGGATTTCATTTGCAGTCCTTGCGAGTCCATTCTTGACTCAAACTATGACCTTTAATGTAGAAAGTATGTGTCTCACTACTTTTAATGACATATATATTATTATTTTGATAGCATGGCGGTATTCAGGATTGTGGGACAAAGACAGGTAATTTATGATGATTCAAGGATTGTAATTTGACATCGAGGTAGGATTTGGTCTACTCTTCTTCATGATATAGTATATTATATATATTTTAAGTTAGGTAAGGATGATAGGATATGATTATGGGTAGAATATCATGAATTTGCCTAAGTTAGAAGTTTGGGTATAGAAGGGTGAATCAACCCTTATAATAGACTACTTGTTGTGGCTATAGGTTCCTATCACCCTACTTAAAGTGCAAATCATAGTTGAATCTAAGGACCCTTTAGTATAAGGTTTACTACTTGACTTATTGGATTCTTATAGTTTCTTGAATTATAATATTATTGTTATATAAGTCATATATTGTTGGGCTCAAGGTCGTAGTTATGATGCCAATTGGACTCTAGGTGAGTATTATATCCTTATAACGGGCGTGGATTTAGTCTATAGAGGCTTGGCCACTCATGATTTTTTTTGGATACTGTTGATGGCATGCATAGATCTCGGTACATTCATGCTCACTTAGTGGTAGGATTCCAACTAAAATCATAATTTTACTATCATTTTTTAAATGGATTCTTTCATATCGAAAATCATACCACCTTAATAGATGATTTATGTACTTTTGTAACTGAAGAATATATTTTGGAAATTAGACCAAGATTGATTTGGGTCTCCATGGAATATCCACTCTCTGACCACTACTATATACTTTGGTTGAGAGAGATTCTAATCCTTTCTACTCTCTGATACCGACTTAGTCCTAGATTGATATTGGGAAGTATATTAACAAACTAACACTCTTTTAGTAATGGTTTAAGTTCGTGCATTTATTACATACTTATATATTCGGTACTGGATGGAGTAGATTGATTATGATGATGATTGAAAATCCTAGATCAGGACTAGGTTGGTATGTATGGGTATTGTTGAACCCCCTGGGTTCTGGTCGTGTTGGAGAAGACAGGTTGCCATAGGTCCTTTCTTTGCAAGCCATTGAGCTGGACAAGGTGCTTACACTTGGTGTGTTATGACACTTAGATCAATTATGGTACTAGGGATTTACTTTTCATTTATTTATTTATTTATTTATTCATATGCATTGTGTATCACCAATATATTATTTAGTTTTTATATTTATCAACCTTATGAGGGGTTTCATAGGTCTCTATGGTGGCTATTTGATAAGGTTTGGGATATTTTGGGTTTATGGGCCTGATTAGGTGTTTTTTTGGACTAGCCGATTACTTTATTATCATTATCATGGCTAGTTCATGGCAGGATGATTATGGACTGATACTAAGGTTGGAGGTATGATTTTGATCCTTTTTTATTTTTATGGTAAATTACATTATGGATAGCGTGTTCATGGTTAAATTTGACTATAGGCCGAGATCATGCTAGTATTGCTATCCTACTTGGTTAGTATTTCATGGAGAGGTTAGGTTGGCTACCTTAGGTTCTACCTTCAAGTTAACCTTATATACCTTTATTTATACACACACACACACACACACACATATATATATATAGCTATGGTATTACTGTATATACCTCTCTTCCCTCATTTATTCATATTGCATACGTATTCCTTGGACTTGTATACTACAATATATCCTTCTTACACTCTTTATTTGTATATTGGCTAGTGATATATAGTATAGTACTTTAGTTCCTGGATACTACTAAAATAGGATAGTTATCCTTATTGCCTCTCTAGATTTATATATTAAATTCCTAGATAGTTGTCTATAGTTTATATTCCTGCTTATATGTTATCAATATTTGCATTATCCTTGGGGCTCAGTCGGTAGTTGCCTACTGACTAACACATGTTTGGTACTCATTCAACATTTCTACAACCTACAAATCATAGTACGAGTTCTTATCACTGGTGTGTACATCATGTAGAGCATCTATGCATTAGAGATTTGGGGTGAACTGCTGACATTTAGAGCATTACTACTCTCCCTTTTGTTGATTAAGCTGGTCTCTAAGTTGTATTCATAGATGGGTTGTACCTATATATTTATTCAGTAATTAACTTTGTACTTTTATTGTATTAAAGGCTCTCATACTAACTTCATCAGATCTTAGGGTCACTTTATATATATTTGCCTCTTTGTTTCCATTGTTTTCATTCATTTCTCTTACTAGTCCATCTAGTTTTGGACTACTGGTTGGCTCACCTACTGGTACATTATAGTAGGTACCACATGACCTGAGTAACTGGGTCATAAAAAATTAGAATCAGAACCTAGTTTTATCGATATGTTATTACAAGAGCTAGTGTCTATTAGAGCACTATGGATCGATGCAACATCATCTGTATCCTATCTTTAGGAGGATACAAGTCATTCTTAGGAAATTTTATTCTAGACTCTTTGTCGTGTGTCCGTTTTGTGAACCTCTTGTACATTATTTGTCTTTATTCTATTTTATATGGATGATATGAGGTTATTGATAAATGCAAATAGGACTTTGGCACGTGTTTCTAGAGATTCAACACAGCGGACTAGGGAGTCAGAGATTAATGTCAAAGATCTTTTATGTCAGCCAAAGGATTTGGGGCCAGCCCAGGATTTGGTAGGGTTTGTGACTGCTTCGGCCTTTCAAGATTTAGCATTGGAGATTCTGAGCCTCTTTTATAGATACCTCACAACCAGAGATAATATTCGGTTCATCAAGAATCTCTCAGGCTAGAGTTGGATTATTGGTGTTCAAAAGGGTTCCTTATCAGTTTCAAAGTATGAGAGTGAGTTTCCTGAGTTGGCCAGACTTACTCCTATGCTATATAATTCAAGCATAAGATGGTGCGTAGATTAGCTTTGCTATTTTATTTGGCATCAGATCATTTGATAGTAGATGTGTCTTCTTTCTCCCACATTACTGATTGATATCACCCAAAAGTACACCTCTTTAGAAGTGTAAAACAAATGCTATCAAAATAAAGTAACCCAACTAGGTGGGGTCGAACCCACAGGGAATACGTAGAACTATCTATCAAACTTCCTGATATCACCGGGCTGTGCAGAAAAGTAAAAGGGGGGATTTACTGGATTAGTAAAATGTGACAAAAATTGGATTCTTGTGGTATTAATCAATCTAAGACGAACACTAGGCTTGCATTTCCCCTGGCTTCTAGCTTCGTAGATTTATTCATGCACTTTCGAACTATTCCAATACCTCGCATGCATAATCCGACAAGTTATGTATCACCAACTGTCTTGTGGACTCATTGGCATATCTCACTCTTTACCTTGTGAGTCTCAGAGTGTCACATTACTAACCTTTGCCTTGGATCCTAGATTAACAATTATCTTATGAGCCTCAAAAGTGCTAGCTTAGATCGACAATTAACTCAAATCACTGTTGTGATCTCCTTTTCCCAATCTCTACCTCTCTTTTGAAGTAAGTAGTGAATACAGGCAGGTTTTTAACGTTGGCTACCGCTAAGAAATCAATTAAATAAAAAAACCATAATACATGCAAGAATCTTAATCTAGAATGACTTGGTAGTTCCTCTACTTTGTTAATTTGCCAGGTTTTCCAAAACCCTAGCTAAGGGGTTAGCCGTTCATAGTTGCGAGACACTTCATGGAATTCATAGATAAAATCATAGAATTAATTTGACAATAATAAAAGAATAAAACCCAAAGTCTCAGATCAATTATTCAGACAAAAACTAAAAACACATGAATCCCAAGATCAAAGATCAATCTTGGAATCAAAATATGTATTTGAATGATGTATATGATGCAAAACTTAGCCTCAAAGGGAATATATGAGCCTCTACAAGCATATCCTCACTAAAAAACATAAAAAGGGTATTTATAGATTACATGGAAACCCTAGAAATCAATTCCTAAAAAAAGAGGAAAACCTGAGTAAACGTACATAATAATGACTAGAAACATCATAGGAGTCTATATAGGTTACATGAAAACCCTACAAAATCAATCCAAAATGATTCGGGAAAAGTGAGTCGGCGACCACCTATGGACCAACCTACGGGGCATAGGTGGTACCTACGACTAGTAGGTGGGTGGTGGTAGGTGGTGCCTCAAAAATTTCTCACTAAATTTTAGTTTCTGACACCTACGCCACTACCTACACCCTATAGGTGGTACCTATGGGGCTTAGGTGCCTAGGTAGGTGGTCATTTTTCAGCTTTTCATTCCATTTTCTTCCGGTTAGCTTCCAACACCTAGTTTCCTACAATATCACTCCAAAAATACATCAAATCCAACAAATAGCCTTAAATACATGCATATTCTCTAAGTTTAAGCATCATAAGTGCCATAAAACCATGGCATTTCAAGATCCTCAACTTAAAACGTTGAATGTTCTCAGGCAACAAAAACACAACAAAACAACATAATGATTCTTAACATAGAGAAACCTAAGATACCTATGGCCGTCAAACTCAAATTTAGCTCTAAAATATCACCCCCATAAAATTTTAACACTTCTAAACCAATTGTGTGAATTTATAAGGCACACCAATATGACACGAGGGGATCAAGATATGGAATTACATTAGAAACAAACGGTCATGCATATGTACAAGTTATACTACCCAAAAGAGTAAGCAACTAGGGACACAATCCAAGTGAATTCACATCAAAGAAGTCCCAATCTCTCTTATGGAATTATGCATGTCAATGCAGGGGCGTATCAAGAGACACTCACACTCACAAAGAAGTTCCAATCAATGTGCATAAAATATCATAGACTTGCCCTTATTTTCTTTAACTTAGCTTTCAAACAGCCGGGTTAGGATCACTATAGGACTTTACTTGGATTGTAATGTAGGCTCGGGGACTGGTTTGGTACATATGGGAATTTTAGTGACTAAGACTCCCCGGCACTACACTTACTTTGGGGGTCCAATTATCAACCAACTCTTTTATTCTACCCTTATTTCTCTTTTTTATTCCTTTATTGTACATTCAGGTTGGGTGTGGTTTCTTTTATTCTTCTTCTTCCTTTTTTTCTTTTCTTTTTCAAAAAATTCTTTTTCTTTTGGTTTTTATGTCGCACCTATCCCTACTTTCTTTTCTCTTATTTACCCTTATTCATACCTACTTTACATTACACACCCCTATGATAGCCACTCTCAACTTAGGTGATTTGCTTGAGTTAGGGTGCACAATGTCCAAGGAGAACCAGAGCCAAAACAGGTTCATTGTAAAAAAATGGAAAAGTGAAAGGTAAAACAAGAGAAATAGGCTATCAGGCTCAAAAAAGGGATCAAGGGATACTTATTCACATTTGGAAGGAAATTTAGGATAAAAATGAACTTATTTCAAGAACGACCTATGATCCTTCCTAATCGACTATCCTACAACCTAGGAAAGATTAACTGGAAAGTTTTGGATTCAACACACAAAGAGAACAAATTAGTATCTTACACACACATAGCATAGGATTGCATTATAAACTATTATCTATCCGGTTTATGTAATTGTTTGCTATGATTATTATGTCCCTAATTCTAATGCCATATCGAGATTCACAATGACCACACATATATACACATCACACAATTCAAAACATAATTTTTTTGAGGGGAATCATTTTTCTCAAAAAATCAAAAGAAAGTAAATCAACAGCCTTAAGTACTCATTTCTCCTAGTAAAACATCAGTAACACAATACAAAACAAAACACAATACATCCTAAATATATCGTCTCTACTAGGAACAAGACTCCAGGGAAATGAGACACGATAACAAAAACCCCAAGACAACATCAAGACCCATAAGCTATCCTACCCCTATAAATAATACATGCATTATCCCCAATTCATTGGTCCGTTACAAAGCAAGAGAGTTAGAAACATACATGTGACACCATAGGTTCACAAATATGACATCAATCACAATAACATGAATGAATGTACGAATAATAAATACTTTAGGTTGCCTCCCAAGCAACACTTGATTTCATATCGCGGTATGACGTGGCTATGTTGGTTACTCAGACTTCACCAACAAGCCCACGGGTACCTTGATTACTCAGAATTCATCAAGGTAGCCCAAGAGGTTGCCTTCAGTTTTCTCTTTCCATTTTTAACTTATGAATTTCACCCTTAATTGTTTTTTCTGGTTTTCTACTATGCCCATGAGGTAGTGGTATAAAAAAAAAGGAACTAAGCAATAGATGTAGCATGTTGCATCTTTTGTCCCTTAAGTGAGAAATGTAATTACTTGATTCTGGCTCAATAAATTGAAGAATATAGATATTTTTTGCTACTTCTTGCACTCTTCTATGGGTGTGGATGGATCGACTAATGTCGTACTATCTAAATACAATGTTGAAAAGTGATTCAAATGAGGTCTAATATGTCTCAACCCATGAATTGTATTATCCTTTACATTCTTACATAATTCTGGTGTACTTTTTTCAACAGTGACAACATCCACAAAAGTATCATCAAGTGTTGACTCCTATAATTTTTGCTCCTCAATTTGGCTCATGAGAATTTTTTTAGCCTCACACAACTCATAACTAAATTGGTGGTCATTACACATATCAACCTTTACATTCAATTCTACTTGTAAATTGTAAATATCAAAGCCAAACCTATCAACCTCTTGACTAAACTCCTCTTTTTCTTTTGCTAGGAGCATCAACATGCTTAGCATGCTCTTATTATGCTCCAATAATATATTGATCATGCTCCTGCAATACTGCACTATATCAAAAGGGTAAGGATCAATAAATAAAGAATCATCATCACTCCACCCTTCCTCTTATAAATATGTCATATCCAAAAGAGTAGCAAAATATAAAAAAATAAAACCCCAAAATCTCAACAAATCCAATCAATAATTCACAACTGTATTCTCCGGTAACAACGCCAAAATTTTTTTATTGCCCAAAAGTAACCTCCTTAGAAATATAAAATGGTCACTGTCAAAATATAGTAACCCAACTAGGTTGGGGTCGAACCCACAGAGAATACATGGAACTATCTCTCAAACTTACTTAAATCACTAGGCTTTGTAGAAAAGTAAAAGTGGGATTTGCTGGAAGAGTAAAAAGTAACTAGAATTAGATGCTTGAGGTTGTAATCAATCTAATACAAACACTAGGCTTGTGTTCCTCCTGGAAGATAACTTCATAGATTTATTGTGCACCATCGAACTATTCCAATACCTCACATACAGAATCTGATAATTTATGTATCACCAACAGTCTTGTAGTTGGAAAATCTCACACTTTACCTTATGAGTCTCAGAGTTTCATATTACTAAATCTTTCCCTAGATCCTATATTAACAATTACCTTGTGAGTCTCAAGTAATTAGATGAAATATAATTATCTTAAGTAGATGGAGATGACTAGCTTAAATTAATGATTAACTTCAAATCACTATTGTGATCTCCCTTTTCCAATCTCTACTTCTCTTTTAAAGTAAGTAGTGAATACAAGCGGGTTCTTAACATTGTACACTGCTAAGAAATTGATTAAATTAAAGAAAACCACAATACATGCAATAATCTTTATCTAGAATGACTTGACACTTCCTCTACTTTGTTAATCCATCAGGGTTCCTACAACCCTAGATAAGGTAATTTGCCACTCATAGTTCCAAGGAAATTCATGGAATTCATAGATAAAATCATAGAATTAATCTTACAATAATAAAAGAATAAAACCCTAAGTCTCAGATCAATTATTCAACCAAAAAACCAAGAACTCAAGAATCCCAAAATCAAAGATCAATCTTAGAATTGAAAGATGTTTGTGAATGATGTATATTATGTAGACTTTTTCTCAAAGGGAATATATGAGCCTTTAAAAGCATATCCTCACTAGAAAATATAAAAAGGGTATTTATAAATTACATGGAAACCTAGAAATCAAATCTTAAAAAAAGATGAAAACTTGAGTAGCCGTATATAATAATGACTAAAACATAATATGAGTCTATATAGGTTACATGGAAATCCTAGAAAATTAATCTAAAATAATTTGAGAAAAGTGAGTCGACGACCACCTACGGAGCATATGTGGTACCTATATCCAATAGGTGGGTGTCCATAGGTGGTGCCCTAAAAATTCTCTCTAAATTTCAGTTTCTGACACCTACGCCACTGCCTACACCCTGTAGGTACCACCTACAGGGCGTAGGTTCTAAGGTAGGTGGTCAATTTTTAGCTTTTTGATCTATTTTCTTTTGGTTAGCTTCCAACACCTAGTTTCCTGCAAAATCACATCAAATCTAATAAAATAGAATTAAGTATATGCATATTATCCAAGTTTAATCATCGTAAGTGCCATAAAATTATGACATATCACTGATCACGTGAGGGACATACACAGAGCATGTATTGAGACTTATGGAGGTGGTGTCAAGAGTCCTTGTCACTAGTATGGGGATTTTCATTTTCTATTTTTGAGTAGGGATACCCTCAGCATGGATCAACTTTTATTGCAGTTTGTTAGTTCCATGCAGGCAACGTCTTAGGATATAGGTTACTCTCAAATTAGTTATGGTGGTCATAGGAGGTAGAGTTCTCGTTAGACCTTATAAAGTATTTGACATAGAACTTTAGTCTCCATGGACCCATTTTGTATTAATGGGTACAGTACCTCAAAGTATTCCGAGAGCTTGCTTTAGCTGGGGTGAGATTGGTCATTGGTTTAGGGAGTGCCCCAGATGTGAGTTGGTTGTTCATATAGAGTTAGCATGTGTTATTTGCCAGCCTAAGGATCCTAAGGTATGTTATGATTACAAAAAAGATGATCATTTCAGTAAGGAGTGTCCCCAATTTTAGTTGGTCAACCAGTTGGGGTCAACCTATGTTGCTCACAAAGTTAGTACTTAAAGAGTTTTTTATGACTGTAGAGAGATTGGCCATTGGTCCAGAGAGTGTCCCTGATGTAGGATTATTAGTCACTCATCTCATTTAAATTAGTATCATAGAGATATAAAGCCTTTGGGTAGAGATAGGGTGCTTATTGCCGCAATTAATAATTCAGATAGTCAGTTCGAGCTTGGTCATGCTCAAATTTGTACTCCTTTTAGCACATCAAGCTTATGACTCTAAATTTCCTCTATGATAGGTACACCTTTTATTTTTTTCTATTTCCTTTCTATTTGAATAAATTGGGGTTTTCGTACCCATCAATGATTATATTGTTTGTTGTATACCTTATTGTAGAGTTCACGATTATGTGGCTACCCCCGTAGATGATTTTTAAGGAGTGGATAGAGTAGATCAATATTGATATGTCCTTAAGGGTGTAGTATTTGGGTTCGAGTCTTATTTATCATGGCATATTAGCTTTCTTATGGACCTGGAGTGGTACTTGTCATTGATTTAATTTTTGGTACCACCTACTCTATATATAGATATTTGTATTATTGTCATTATCTGATGTTGATTTATTCTTGCTTGATTAGCAGCTAGACTAGTATTATCTAGTTAGAATTTCCTTCCCCGAGATTTTTATTTGTTGGACTAGGCGTCTGGATTGGTTGGATGGATTCTCTCTTTTAGTTAGGTTAGGTGGGTCATTTTTCTCTTCTATTCATAATGGTAGACCGGTTGTTATGTGGGCTATTAAAAGGAAGGAAGGTTAGTCTTCCATGGTTCAGAGTTGGTTATTTGTTGCCCATTTTTGAGTTTGAGATTCTAGGACTTTACTTCTGGTTTGACAAGGTTTTAACATTGGCTATCCTTCTTTATAGACATTTTTGAAGTTGATCAGCTTGGTATTTGTTCTTTTGATTTGTACATTACATCTCCCAGTAGTAGTCATGGCGTTGATGTGAGAGGTCTTGGGCTTGCCTTTCAGGTTTCTTAGGTTTATCTCCTGCGAATAGTTTGATCGTGGAATTATTGTTGAGTTGGATACTCTATTTTTGTTGGGATGTGGTTGTTGTTCTAGTGAAGTTGAGGGAAGTGGAGATAGGTGATCTTTTCTTGTGATTGCTTCCTAAATTAGAGAATTGGGGATTTGTTACCTTGGGTTACTTGGTTTATTTTCTAGTAGTGGCCTTGACCTTGGAATTGGTGTTGATATTGGTATTCTATTCTTTGGCAATGTGATTCATAGGTTGATTGGGTTAAGGTTGTTTTCATGGGTGGATTCAAGAAATTCTTATTTCAATTTCTATTTGGCCTAATAAGACTTGATGGAGTGATTCTCGTTGATGATATGTGTGTACAGGTATTTGTTGCTTTAGGTGGAGCATTGGATTGACCAATTTCTAGCTAAGGTTTCACTCCTACGAATTGCTAGAGTTTTGGTTATCACTAGTACTACTTACAGCCTTGGTGAATTCCTGAGTATGCTTTGATGATTTATGCCCTCCAACAAATATGGAGTTGATTGCTTATGTTTTCAACTTTTGGTTTATCCTCTGTTGTGAGTTTATTCTGTAGCTATGCTTCAATTTCAGCTCTGGCAGGAAATAGTGGGGACATGTTTGATTTATGATAGTAAGGCCAATTTGGGTATTTGGCCTTAGTTCAGACGTGTTGACTTCATTTTTGGATTTTGACACCTTTGAATGGCGGCTTGAATGTTATGATAAATTAGGAGTATGAAGGCTTACCCATCTACAGGATTGGTTTGGCTTGTTGAGATTTAGTGGTTCAGCCTTGGTTTTAGGATTTCAGCTGAGTTGTAGATCTTGAGAGAAGCCTCCATTTCTAGGTTTGGATCAGTAGGGCATTCTTTTATAGGTGTTCTCAGCCTGCTTCTTATCTACCGATTCGGTCTCCTTTAGATCTATAAATTGTGGTTGATTGATACTCGGATGATAGCCCATTGGAACTTGATGATGGTTCTCAGTTTTTACCAAAATTTTGTATTGTCTGCTCAATGGATATGTGTAACACCCTGAGATCCCATCCCGAGATGTCACACGGTGCTTATGGACCCAAAGGACCATAAGCTAACCTTTTTATGATATTTATACCTGTACACTGCATACTATCTGAAATAAATGTGGAAACTGGCCATAAGGTTCAACACATCTATACATACTCAAACTTAAAACTGAATACTAATACATCAACTTCCGTTTGAAAAGCCTCTAAACTGTCTGAACTGTGGAGTTGATGGGACATGTCCCCAACTAACTCCGTCAACTGACAATATAAACAAAATCTGATGCAATAATAGTAAACTGAGATTCGTCCTAAAAAAGAGGACTCATTGCTACTGCTACTAACTGGGACTGAACTGCTGAGGAAACTCTGAATCCTATGCCTCTGAAACTATGGTGTCAAATAAAACACCATAGCGCAAATGCGTCAGTACAAAATGTACTGAGTATGTAGACAAGGTAAGGCTAAATGCAAGGGCTCATGCATGCATAATGTGTAAACTGAATAATCATAAAAATATCGCACGAGAACACATACATGAATGCACAGGTCATAATCACAATCATCACAACTCTAGAGACTGGATGTCTCAAGCCACCTCATCTACCCTCATCTAGCAGGTATGATGTCTCTCATCCACCCTCATCTAGCAGGTGTGATGTCTCAACCTATGCTGGCTACGTAGTTCTGTAGCACAAGGATCACATCTAAGGATCAGACCCTTCACTAGTAGGTGAGTCCCCATCCTTGAGCTCGCTCGGTGCTAGTTTCTACTCCCAACTGAAAGACACTAATTTGATTCGTAACTGAACTTAGACTGAGCTGAATCTGATACTGATTATATTTCTCCAGAGATATGACTGA
Source organism: Capsicum pubescens (assembly GCA_030864215.1). Taxonomy (NCBI): domain Eukaryota; kingdom Viridiplantae; phylum Streptophyta; class Magnoliopsida; order Solanales; family Solanaceae; genus Capsicum; species Capsicum pubescens. The sequence goes on along the minus strand of CM061548.1, from coordinate 231,884,995 downwards.
GTTATGCTAAGATTACTTAGTTCCGTAGCTGACGGAAAGGTATCAAATCATAACATCTAACTGACGATCCAAAGCTTGAATAGATTATTCAAATCGCTTCTGAGATTAGAATTGAATCACTTGAATACTATTAGATATGAGATGATTATAGGACAGAGGCTAGATTACTAGCGATACAGAGATTACAGAGATAACTGAGATTACAGAGCCTGATTAAGCTCTGCATTTGTCTGAAGATACATAGTTTTATAGTTCACTGAGTTCTGAGAATCGTGGCTCGATTGGAATTATCGCAAAACTGACACGGGCTCTAGAAAATAGCTCTATTGTCAGGTATAAATACCCCCAGGACTCGATAACATAAAAGTATAACATAATCATTCTCACATCATCACAATCATCCATTCACCATCACAATCATTTATGCATCAACACAAGCATTCATTTATCATCATAATCATTCATGTATTACCGCAATCATTCATGTATTACCGCAATCATTCATGTATTATCGCAATCATACCTTAATCGTCACCATCATTAATGCATCATCACAATTATTAAAGCATCTCTCTAAGTAATTAGAAATCATAACATACTTCCCCCCCTCAAAATCCTTAAGGCATCACATCCAACATTTAGGAAACATAGACCTCTATTCATCATCACAATCACCAAAGGGTCTCTTTAAGCATCTCGAGATATTAATCACATAATAACATAGAGAAAACATGCTATTAGATCGTACTCCATTCAATAAGGTTTTACCTCAACTATTTCATACCTATATCGGTCTTAACATGTATTTGGATTTCACACCGCTTGGGAAACTTCATACTATCATGTCATAGCTTACTTGCTAATCACTTGGCATATATTAAAAACTTAGCATATATCAAAGGGCACATAATGGGGAATTTACAACCATCACATCTCCACTCCTTTACTAAGGTCCTTCAACAAACACTAGACATGAATAGGTTCACACTTATTTGAGGATTTCCTACTAGCATGGAATAATTCATTCACTTGGTCATTTTATCAAACACTAGGCATGCATAGACTAGCTCACAATTTTGGGCTTCCTATTCAACATTCTATAATGGCCCATATTCTTCTTCTAAGCTTTTATCAACCTATGGGAGACATACTCTGCTAAATCAACCAATTCTACACCCAAAAGTTATGAATACATCAACAATCGTAACACATAATCGTATCTTAGAAGTCATTAGATCACGATTTAACTACAATGCTTAATTTCTAGTCTCTTAGACATTTTATCGAACACCTCACATGAATAACTTAGACATAAGTATAATAACCCAACTACTCATCATGAACAATCAAATTTACATGTTTCCACTCATATATTATCATAGATTCATACAAACCACATAAGTATCCCATCTTGGAGGTCATTCAACATCAACAACAAGTAAATAATCCATTTACCACACAAATACCACATACTAAGGCCAAGGCTTGATAATCTTGTAGAAAAACATGAACCACAACTCAATCATAGCAAGAACATCAATTTCAACTCACAAGAATCATTAAAAATTCATAAACATAAATCTTGGAGATTTAGAAAAAGGTACTTGAGCTTCTTGGATGAAAGGGACCCAAGAATCAACATCTACATACCTTGGGGAAACTCTTTTCTTGAAGGCTCTTGGAAGAAATCTTGATCCTTGCTCTTGATTCTCTCTTAACTTTTGGTGGAAGAAGAGAGAATTTTTTATTTTTGGAAACCCTAGTTTTTGGGTGAAAGAAGAGAAAAGAAAATGAGGCCTTCAACACTTAAGTGGGTATTTATAGAGGTTGGGGAAAGAGTGGAAAATACCAAAATGCCCTATAAAGAAAAAGAGTTGAAAGCTGCTGGTCGGGGTCTGTGAAGGTCGATCTGATGGTACGTTAGAAGGACTGACGGTCCACCAGGTCGTCCGTCACTCGAGTGCAAAATCTGGGTCGTTCTGCCTCATCATGACGGTCGAAGTGATGGTCCGTCAGGAATCTGACGGTCCACCAGATCATCCATCACTCGGGGGTCAGGAATAGGCCATTCTGTTTCGACCTGACGGACCCCTTAACGGTCCGTCAACTTATTGACAGTCCACCACTTTGGCCGCCACATGATGACCAAAAAGAGGGGTCACTGCCTTAGATTGATGGGACACTTGATGGCCCACCAAGGACCTGACGGTCCACCAGGTCGACCGTCAAACCTGGGTTTTTTCGACACAGTTTAGTAAAACGGCCATAACTCCCTCGTTCGATGTCGGATTTTGATAAAATTGGTATCGATGGAAAGCTTATTCAATGATCTACATGACAAAAAGTTGAAATTATAGAAATACAACACTATTCAAAGTGTTTCATACTTGGGAAGATATTTCTGAAATTTTTAGACTCAGATTTTCGTTTTTCCAAAAATCCTCTAAGGCTCAGACTAGGAGAGAACTTTGCGGGGTATTACATTATATCATCCTTAGGAACATTCTTCCTCGAATGTCTCTTTGATAGAATGAGAACGGATCAACAAAACTTACTTAAGACACAGAAATATCTCAAGGCATGACTACGCAACTGGAACGACTGACATACGTATGAGAGGTGTATTTGATTTGTGTTGGGATGATAATGAGGCTACAAAGATATTTTATGGTCGTGAGTCTTAATTGGGGAAAGAGTGAAATGGACAAAGTGGCTCCAATTAGAATGTAAGGAAAACTGTCGCTAGTGACTACGAGTCAACTTATGACTCATTACGAGTCATCACCACGACTCATGGTCTGAACAATAACTCAGGGTAAACTTACTGCTAGGGTCCCGAGTCCTAGTCTATGACTCATGACCAGACCTGATTACTCGTGAGGTCCAAGTCGTGACCTCAGCAGAAACCATAGACCATCACACTGGTGGGACCACAAGTCCCACCTTATGACTCATAATATCTCATGCTGACTCATGAGGTATTAGTCGTATTCAGGACAAAAAATTTGGCCAACTTACTAGTCCGGCTATGATTAGAACCATACGACACATAAGGAGTTTTCACGACTCATTACCTAAGTTGTACTCTGGACAGGGAGCTAAGAACTCAGTAATTTTTTAGAGTCACAAAACCTAGTGTATTACATTGCCCCCTCCCCCCGGATCATTTTTTCCCAAATGATGAGTCAATGCACCCAGTAGCATGAATACAAGATAGAATAAACCACAAAACCATGCATAATTTAAAAAATGTAAGAAAAAAGAGAACTCGTACTTCAAACACTTTCATCCAGCACAGGGAAGAAGAATGGATATTTGTACTTCATGTCCTCTTCAGCTTCCCAAGTGGCTTCCTCTACCTTTCGATTCCGCCAAAGAACCTTTACCGAGACCACATCCATAGTCCTCAATCTACGAACTTGCCTAACCAAAATTTCAATTGGGACTTCCATATAAGACAAGGCATCTAAGATACCAACATCCTCAATAGGTAAAATTAGAGAAGGATCTCCCACACACTTTTTCAACATCGACACATAGAAAACTGGATGAGTAGAAGACAAACTTGCAGGCGATTTTAACTCATAAGAAAAATTCCCAACTATTTTCAAAATTATATATGGAATGAAGTAACAGGGACTGAGCTTCCCCTTTTATCCAAATCGTATTTCTCCCTTCATAGGAGAAACTTTCAAGGACACCTAATCACAATCTTTAAACTGTAATTCCCTTTTCCTCACATCCACATAAGACTTTTAGTGACTTTAGGTAGTCTTAAGCGTATCCCTAATCACCTTAACCTTCTTTATGGCTTGGTGAACCAGGTCAGGACCAAACAACCTAGTCTCACAAACCTTGAACCACCCAAAAGGAGACCTAAACCTCCTACCATAGAGAGCCTCAAAAGGATCCATATAAATACTCAAATGGTAATTATTATTATATGCAAACTCGATGAGAGAAAAATGATCCATCCAAATACCTCCAAAATCAATCATACAAGCCCTTAACACATCTTCCAACATCTGAATAATCCTTTCTTCTTGCCCATCCATCTGAGGGTGGAAAGCGGTGCTAAGGTTCACTTTAGTCCCCAAACCTTTCTGAAGCAAACACCAGAAATGAGATGAAAATTACATACCTTAATCCAAAATGACAGACACTAGCACACCATGCAATCTGACTAATGAATAACTTGGTGTACTCTTCTCCTAATTAAGTAGTCCTTGCAGGTAGGAAGTGAGCAGACTTAGTCATCCCATCGAAAATGACCCAAATTGAATCATACTGATTACAAGGCCACATAAGATCGGTAACAAAATCCCATATTGACCATCTCCTACTTCCACATGGGCAACTCTATCCCTTGAGATAATCCACCGGGCCTCAAATACTCAACCTTCAGTTGCTGACAAACTATGCACTTGGAAACAAAAATTTTCACACCCCTCTTCATATTGTTCCACTAATAAATTTCCTTCAAGTTGTGGTACATCTTTATCGAGCTAGGATGAATAGTAAATCTTGACTTATGAGCCTCATCAAAAATCCTTTCCCATAGTCCATCAATATTAGGAACACACAATCTGCCTTGATACTGCAAGATACTATCACTGCCAATATCAAAACCCAAAACCTTTTGCTGACCCACATCAACCTTAATCTACATAAGAATAGATTCCAAAACCCATTTCTCCTACACCTCAGTACCAAGAAATCACTTAAACACCGCTTGAAAAATAACCCATTCCATCATTATAATTCAAGAGATGGACTTCCAAATTAGCCAACCGGTAAATATCATTCACCAATACTTGCTTTTTGTATTCCACATACAATAATCTCCCCATAGATAACCTGCTAAGAACATCATCAACCACATTAGATTTACCTGGATTGTAGTGAAGGATCATGCCATAATTCTTTAGCAATTCAATCCACTACCTCTGTCAAAGATTTAACTCCTTCTGAGTAAACATATACTGTAAGATTTTATGATTGGAATAAATGTCCACATGCACCTCATACAGATAGTGGTGCCAAATATTTAAAGAAAATACCACAACTAGCCTTTCTAAGTCATACGTCCGATAATTCTGAACCTTACACTTCCAAGAAGCATAAGCCATAACCTTACCATGCCATATCAACACACAACCCAATCCCATACAATATGCATCACAATAAATAACAAAACCCTTAGCAGCCTCGGCTAGGGTCAAAATAGGCTCAGAAGTCAACTTATCCTTCAACTTCTCAAAGCTAAGCATCAGACCATATGCAATGACTCTTCTGGTTATTATCTATAATCTTGCTTATTTCCACTGATAGAGCTTCTCCATAGCCATCCCAAATCATTAGTGACTTGAGGGGACCGATAGTGCGGTTACTTGGCGGTTCGTTTGGGGTTTTAGAACCCCTTTCTCAATTTAAAGTCTTCATTAATCCTAATTAACCATCAAGAAAAAACTTTAGTAAAATAGTCTTGTAAACAAAAGTTGACTTTGCCAACGCATCTAAAATGTTGAAAACTATGGGGTTTCATACTTTATTTGTTTGAAACGGACACCGGATGCATCTCGAGGCATTGGCCGAAGCTCGGAACCAAGTTTCAAGATCCAGCCATGCATGGCATGCACCAAGTCCCGCGACCATAGAGAAGGAGGTGCGACCGCAAAGCAGCGACCGCGGTGAGGCAGAGGCTACGATCGCGCCATCAAAGAGCTAGTTGGTTCATATTTAAGTATTGTTTTGCATGAATTTTGGATATTTTATGCCTCCCTCTTAACCTATAAACTCTAATGGAGTGTAAAACCTTCTAAGTGTATCTTTTGGGTTGAGTTGGATCTTAAACAACTTATGTACTTGATTATTCCTACAGTCTAAGGTAAGAATTGCTCTAATTTGGTATTGATTTCATGGTTTCTTGACTTAAAACCCCAAAATCATTGAGGGTTAATTGTACCCCCAAAATTTAGTGATTGACTCAAATTACTTGAGTGTTTTAACTCCCAAAAGATAGTTACTTTTGCCCCCCAACTCTTCTTATTGGACCATTGTCTCCCATCTCTACCTTTATTCTGTTGTCCTGCACCCTGGTCTGAACACCTAAACTTCTTATTTTGCCTCTTTCCCATTTATTCCAGCTTCTTTTTCTCATCCTCAACCTGCTACATGTATACCACAAGTCTATAGATATCCATATCATTATTCAGCATAGTATCCTTACACTCCAAAACCAAGTACCATATGAAACTCGAAAAAAATTTCCTCATCCTAGCCCTCATGATAGACACTAACTCCAGAGCATAGCGAGATAGCTAGTGAAATTTCAAAGCATACTCCTTCACACTCATCCTCCCCTGCTTTAGGTTCACAAGCTCCTTTGCCTTAGATTCCCTCAACTCCTGAGGAAAGAAACAATCAAGGAAGGAACCAAAAAACTCATCCTATAATGTCGGCTCTGCATTATCGCCCCTTGACTTCTCCCATTCCTCATACCACTAATATGCCATTTCCTTCAACTGATATACATCAAACTCTATACCCTTTATATCAGTAGAATGCATTACCCAAACAATCTACACAATCTCATTAACAAATCCTTGAGGATCTTCCTCAACCTTAGAGACAGTGAAGGTTGGGGGATTCAACCTTATAAACTGCCTAACTCGATTTACCTCAGAAGAAGGAGAAACAGAACCTACATGATTAGATGGAAAGACTGAGATGTAACCAACTATGTCAATAAATGAATAGAATGGAGAAACTTTACATTAGAGATGCCTCCCTATGGTAACTTAACATGAGTGTAACCAAATGGAGAAGGATCAGTGGGGACCATCGGAAACCCAGGTAGAGCAGCACAATCAAGAGCAGGGACCCTAGACCAGGTTTGTACTCCATAAACAAGTTGAGTTCTATCCATACTGCCCTCAGGTGGGGCAGAGGTGCCAGAAGAGTTTCTACGAACATCAGATCTTTGGGAAGGCATGATCTAAAATGTAAGCAAATTAGGAGTTAGAGAATTCTCAGACCCTAGACTCAATAGCTTGAAATAAAACACAAGAGATAGAAAATATTCCTAAATTCCTTGTAGACTCCTGCTTATAAAAATGTCACACTACACACCCATAAAATAGACTCTACTCGACACAATTTTATGGATACCCAATGCCCTGAACCTATGCTATAATACCAAGCTTGTCATGACTCGAATCTGGGTCTAGTCGTGATGGGTATATCAAACCCGCCATGGATTGTAGACCACACTCATAGCCCATCCAAAACACAACCCAAATAATAGCGGAAGATATCCAAACATGATAATAAGATAATTAAAGTAACTCAAAGGTAATCTCTAAGAGTCAACAACAACCATTCCCACAATTTTGTCCACAAAAGGCCTCTAAATAAAATCAAACATTAGTCTAAGTTGAGACATGCCCCCAAAAATAGCCATAAGAACCCAAAGAGATAGTGTAAGACATAAACCAATCCAAAGAGTAATAGAAGATCTACACTACGACTAGTGACTGAGCTTGATAAGTTGTGAGGTTCAAGTTGTGACCTCAGTAGAAACCATGGACCATCACACTAGTGGGACCATGAGTCCCACCATATGACTCGTAATGTCTCACCCTTACTCATGAGGTCTTAGTCACATTCAAAATAAAAATATTGGTCAACTTACTGGTATGGCTATGATTGGAATAATACGCCACATAAGGAGTCTTCACGACTCGTCATCTAAGCCGTACCCTGTATAGGGAACTCAAATATCAGAGTTATTTTAGGATTTTACAGCTTTGGGATCCTAACTATAAGCTTCGAGGGTCATCTGGACCACTCATAGCCTTGGTAGTAGATTCTAGACTTCGTTCATCACCATTTGTGTACCTAGGTAGCTTATTATGGGCTTATACTTATGCTGAACATTACGAATTTTGGTGGATAAACTTTAGTTCTCAAAATTTAGAATGATGGGGTTGCACGAACATGACTCGAGTGACCTTCTATTTGGTTTGGAATAGATAAAAAGTTTAGAAAGCAAAACGAAGGTTGTATTTGGATATTGGAGTTGGTTTTATGATTTATGACTTGTAGTGACATTGGCTTGGATAATTTTTTGCTTAGTTGTGCTGGTATCATTTTGGTATTTGATCTTAGGTGTATTTATGCACCTAAGAGTCATTATATAAATGTGTTTAGCCTAGTTTTGAGGACTTTGTGTGTGTTTATTGAGTTCATAATGATATAATTGAGCATCCATGTGTTAAATTACTTGTTTATAATGTTTATGTTATGTTTCAAACAAGTTTAGAAACAAATTGGTCACTTAGAATTTAGATTAGAAAACTAGTGTTACTAGCATGAGCTATGTGTTGTTCTAGTGTATCTCGATGGATTCTATTGTGTTATGTGCACTAATTCGTGGTTATTGATGCTATAGAAGACCACGTGAGATGTTAAAATCAATGTTTGGGAGCATGAAAAGGTATAATGATGTTGGAAAGACATCTACTAAGTAAGGAAATCAACGGCGAAAGGAAAGAGTTTACTATGACAAAATATGGAATTTTTTAGTCCATGGGCATGCCACGCCCTCTATCATCTGAGATAAGGGTATTCCATGACCAAAGAGACAAATTAGCATGTGAATAAATAGTGAGAATCCAAGTTAAGGGTATGAGACACCCTAAATGAGCCACAACATGAGCGTGCCACACCCAAGGCACAAAAGCGGGCAACTTCATCCTAGTATAAATCGATCATTTATCTCTTATTGTAGAGACCTTGGAAGAGTTTTGGGGATAGAAACACACTTGAGAAGGCTAAAATTAGGGTTATTAATATTTTATTTAGTTGACTTTTGGTTTATACATGAATTTCATTCTTCTGATTTGTGGTAAAACCATAAGTGGCTAAACACCCTCGTTCTAGGGTCGAGGTCAAGTTCATGAACACTTATGCAATTGAGTTTTTTTAAGTTAATTATCATGTTTCATTTTTCATATATTCTTGTTATTACTATTCTGTGGATTCTCGACCCTTTGGATAAATCTATATTTCTATTGTGAGCCTAGAGGAAGGAACACTGGATTAGAACGTGGGATATATGGAATGGGTTCTAAATCTTTAGATGAATTAAAGATATGATTTGAGTTTAGGATATGAATATACCTAATTATCCCCATTTGGTTCATATACGGGATCAGATATAAATGCACTTAACTTAGTTCTCGCATCCCCGCTCAATGATGTAGTTGTGAGGTTAAGTTAGATAGACTATTAGTGGCTCATAAGACCATATTCATGTTATCAACCCCGTAAATCAACTGCCAAGATAATTAACTTAACCAATGAGATTTTATAACTTAGTAGGATTTTTTAAAGTTCCCTTGAACCAAGATTCCATTCCATTATTGTCTCCAATACTTTATAATTTCAAATTATTTATGGTTACTTTTGAATTCTCAAGTTTCAAATGGTATTGGTTACTTGCACTTGTTTAATCTTAGTAGTAAAGCTAGAATTGGATTGTTGTTGAACCAAGTCCTCGTGAGTTCAACATTGACATGACTCGCCCTGGGGCCTTGTCATAATGGGCATGCCAATTCCATCCAGAACTGTAGACCATTCCCGTTACTCAACTAACCTCCAGCCGCCTTCCCTGAGTTGGCTGAATTCTGAACATATACAAAAATAGTGTAACAGCTCACACAAAAACTCTGGGATAGGATCACAACTGTGACCGACCCAACCAAGTCCAACCACCCCATACCAATAATCCAACCATACCAAACCATACCAAAATAAGGGTCATAAACTAGGCCATAACCAAGGACATTCCAAATATAATATATTTAATCCCAAAATGATATATTATGGAATAGTGAGAAATTATGTTCAATGATGCCAGTATCTCAGCTTATTCCAATGCCAAGGCCTACACCAATACCGATCCCACCTATTCCAACCTATAGAAGTACCACAAATCTTCTAACCCAAAAGAGTAATGAAATTTGGTTGGGACATGCCCCCAACCATAGCCAAAACTAATAACCAAAATAAAACCAAAATGTCTAAAAATATCCATAAAATGAAATGGAGCCTTCAGAAAGGATGGAAGCTCACCACTTTAATCCAAATATTGATCTCGAGTCAATCACTATGCAGGAGGAGTAGAACGGTCGGTTCCTTCATACCGTGGGTATAAAACCGCCAGTAGACGGGGTTAGCAAGTAACCGCTAGCATGATCTCAAGGAAAGGATAAAGTAATGCTATTTATAAAACTAAGTAAAACCATCCATATGCACACAACCATACACATATATATATAACCATGCCGGGAAAAGGGGCCGTGTTTAGAATGCCTTTAATACCTTTACCTGGGTTGTGTAGCTTTGCCGTCCTAAACCACCCATGGGCTGTATGGGTTCAGTTCCCCCTGTTGAAAGGGGCCCAGTGCGTATAGACACACGGCCAGGGAAGTATCCCTTGGGATGACTAGTACATGCCCCAAATATAGTGTGACATCATGCACATGGTCATCTAGACCCTCATATCAGCAAATATGAGTTTCCAATTTTGGTCCCCCAGGGACCTCCACCTTCCACGGCTTTGCTACACATCCCACCATTATTGCCTAATTAAAACTAATTACAAAATAACCAAACCATTATCCATTTATTAACCGATGCCATTGATATTGGTATCGTCATACCAAACCTTACTTTCTAGTATCATCCATAACCAACCATTTATAGGTTTAAGGGGACTTTCAAGTGCCCTTCTATTTACTATATTAAACCACTTGGGGATTCCATGTGCCCCTCAAGCATAACCATTAGCCATTTACCATTCCAAGCAATTTAAACCATGCATAATTCCTTTACCACATTTTAAAACATGGAAGAGTTCCATTAAAAGTAGTCAATGCAATGAACATATCCTTATAAGCATTTTTGTCAAACATATTGGGGGTATAATATGACCAAAACCAATTCTAGTTACCATAAACCATTCCCATGCAATCCAATTATCCAAAATCACCATTATTTCATATAAAAGCATAATTAAAATCATGGGAAACCATAACCAACCATTTAATATCAAAACCCCCAAATCATATTTGAAAACCAAAATCATACAATCATTGTAATCATGAAACCATTCATCAAAACCAAGTCTATAGTTGAAATTAACAATGAGGTAAGAGAACATGCCTTAAACCAAGATGATGATGAAAAGAAATCACCAAGACAAGCCCCAAATTGATCCCTAAGTTGAAACCCTAGCTTCTTTTGACCAAAAGCTCTTGAGAGAATTATGGAGTGTTTTAGAAGAGATTCTAAGTGTTAATGAATGAAGTAATAGGGTAAATAAACTCCCAAGTAGGTTAGCAGTTGTGGGACCCTATTTGGATAACTAGGTAAATATCCCAAATACCCCTACTTAATTTGCACCAAAATCCCATCGCAGGGATATGACTAACCCACAAGAGTTGTACCATCTGATACGATTGGTATCCTTCAGTCGTAACCTGGCCTCAGCCCTTGGATCCCACATTATCAAGCATATGACTCATTTAACCAAGTCGTATTAACAGTATATGATTTATACCCTTCATTTGTACCCCTGGAATATTTATACCCAAGGAAGATTTAGACACTGTCCACCATATGAGTCCTAGGTATGATTTGTACCCTGGCTTACGGCGCATGGTGAGCCACTCGTACTCAGATCCAACCTAAGAAACCAAGTCTAAGATTAAGATAAGGAGCCAAATGGTCTATAACAACTAATACGACTCGTATCCCTAAGTCGTATCCATTCTAGTAACAAAAATCTATCCTACCAACCAACACTGGTCAGATACGATTAGACCATACCATCTGTACCCCAACATATGGCTCATACCCATGAGTCGTATTAGGTCCAGAGATCAGAATTCTAGGAAATTTTAGAAGGTCTAGAAACCAAGGTGTTTTAGTCGCCCCCACTAGGATCATTCATCCCTGAATGATGGACAAGGTAAGGGAAACCACACGCAAGAGTCATTTGCATTATCAAATATATTCCCAATCTTTAACAAAGTTTGAAAACAAAAAGGCAAAGATATTAATCTTTCATTTAACAAACTTTGAAAGTAAAGATGTGTTGAAGACACATACTTTCTGCACAAATCCCTGGACTAGAAAACAAATGCGAATATTTGAATTTCATGCCCTCTTTCGCTTCCCATGTAGATTCTTCCACCTTATGGTTCAGCCAAATAACCTTAACCAAAGAAATATCCTTGGTCTGCAATCAACGAACCTTCCTATCCAAGATATCAACTTGGACTTCTTCCTAAGACAAAGAATCAGTGATACCCAATCCTTTCAAAGGAACAACCGAAGAAGGTCACTAATGCACTTCCTCAATATGGAAACATAAACCAAGCTCAAGATAGAAGGAAACTCCAGCTCATAGGCCACATTACCAACTCTCTGTAAAATCTCATAAGGACCCACATATCGGGGACTGATCTTTCTCTTCTTGCCAAATTGCACTACTCCCTTCATGGGAGATACCTTGAGGAAAAACTTATCCTCAACCTCAAACTCCAAGTCTCTATGCCTAACATCCGTATAGGACTTTTGGCAACTTTGGGCAGCCTTAAGCCTATCCTGAATCACTTTTACCTTTTCCATAGCCTGGTAAACAAAATCAGGACCAAACCTATCTGCCTAACTGAGCTCAAACCAACTAATAGGAGATATACACCTCCTACCATACAATGCCTCAAAAAGGGCCATACCAATACTGAAATGATAACTATTGTTGTAAGCAAACTCCACCAAAGGTAGTTGCTCAACCCAATTGCAACCAAAATCAATTACATAGGCCCGAAGCATATCCTCTAATGTCTGAATAGTTCTCTTCACTTGCCCATCCACCTACAAATGGAAAGCAGTACTCAGACTCACCTTGATCCCTAAACCTCTCTAAAAAGACCGCCACAAGTGAGATATAAACTGTGTTCCATGATAAAAAATAATCAAAACGAGCACCCCATGCATCTTTATAATCTCTCGAAGATACAACTTAGCATAATCCTCAGCTGAGAAGGTAGTCCGCACTGGCAAAAAGTGCACAAACTTAGTCATCCTATCCACGATAACCCAAATCAAATCATATTGATTCCAACACTGAGAAAGATCGGTAACAAAGTCTATATAGATCACTTCCTATTTCTATTCAGGTAATTCAATTTCTTGATAAAACCCTCCCGGCCTCATGTGCTTAACTTTAACCAATTGACATACCATGCGCTTTCCTATGAAATCAGCCACATCCCTCTTCGTACCATTCCACCAATAGATCTCCATGAGATCATGATATATCTTAGTTGAGCCGGGATGAACAACATAGTGCGACTCATACGCCATAGCTAAAATCCTATATCACAACCCGTAGATATCAGGAACACACAACCTCCCTTGGTACCGTAAAGTACCATCACCACCGATCTTAAACACCACTACCTTCTGCCCACCAACGTCACACTTGATTTTCATCAAGGTAGGATTTAACACTTGCTTCTCCTTAATCTCCATACTAAGAGATAATAGAACCACTTCTTGCACTACCACACTACTATCTTTGGAGTCTAAGAGGAGAACTCAAAGATTAGCAAAGTGGTGAATATACTTCACCAATTCCCAATTTTCTTCCTCCATATGAGCCAAGTTCCCAATGGATAACCTGCTTAGAGCATCAGGAACCACATTAACCTTATCTGGGTGATAGTGAAAACTTATATCATAGTCCTTGAGAAGCTCAAGCCATCTCCTCTGCCTGATATTAAGCTCTTTCTAAGTGAACACATAATGTAGACTCTTATGATTAGAAAATATATCCACGTCCACACCATACAAATAATGCCACCATACTTTCAAAGCAAACACAATTAGCAACAGCTCTAAATCATGAGTAGGATAATTCCTCTCATGTACCTTAAACTGCATGGAAGCATAGTAAATCACCTTCCTACACTGCATCAACACACAACCAAGACCTACCCAAGATGCATCGTAATAAACCACGAACCCATCATTGCTTTCCAGCAAAGTCAGAACTGGAGCTAAAGTGAACTTATCCTTTAACTACTTGAAACTACTTTCACAAGCATCTTACCAAGAAAACTTAACCTTCTTCTGAGTTAACTTAGTAAAAGGAGCAATTATCTATGAAAAGCTTTCTATAAACCACCTATAATACCCGGCCAAATCCAAGAAACTCCAAATATCAGATAGAGTCATAGGTCTAGGCCACGTCTTTACCACAATAACCTTTTGCAAATCCTCCATGATCCCTTCTCTAGAAATAATATGACCAAAAAAAGTTACAACATTCAACCAAAACTCATACTTGCAGAACTTGGCATACATTTGTTGTTCCCTTAAGGTATGCAACACCACATGGAGGTGATTAGCATGATCCACCTCACTCTTCTAATAAACCAAAATGTCATCAATGAGCATAATAACAAAGAGATCCAAATACTGACAAAAACCCTATTCATCAGATCCATAAATGCCACCGGTGCATTAGTCAACCTAAATGACATCACGAAAAGCTCAAAGTGCCCATATCGAGTACGAAAAGCCATTTTAAGGATATCCATCTCCCTAATCTTTAGCTGATGGTACCCATACCAAAGATCTATCTTAGAAAAGAACTTAGCACCTTACAACTGGTCAAAAAGATTATCTATCCTTGGAAGAGGATACCCATTCTTGATCGTTACCTTGTTTAACTGCTTATAGTCAGTGCACATCCAAAGGGAACCATACTTGGACACAAACAACACCAGTGCACCCCAAGGAGATACACTAGGATGAATAAACCCCTTATCTAGAAGATCCTTAAGTTGCTTATTGAGTTCCCTTAACTCAGTTAGAGCCATTCAATACGGAGGAATAGAAATTAGACGAGTGTTCAAAATTAGATCAATACCAAACTTTATTTTCCTATCTGGAGGAACACCAGAAAGATCATCCAGAATGACCTCTAGAAACTCATTAACCACTAAAACTTACTGGAAAGAAGGACCTTTCGAGTTAGAATCTTTAACCCGGACCATATGATAAAGACACCCTTTAAAGATTAACCTCTGAGATTTAAAAAAAGAAATAAATCTCCTTTTAGGAGCTAAAGAAACACCCTTCCATTCTATAACTGGCTCACCAGGGAACCTAAAGATAACTTTACGGGTCCGACAATCCAAGGACGCGTAACAAGAATACAACTAATCCATCCCCAGAATAATATCAAAATCCACCATATCTAACTCAAATAGATACGCCAAGGTCTACTTACCACCAATGGATACCACACCTCCTTATTGAATCTCTTAGCAATAGCCGAGTCACCTTAAAGGGTGGAAACAAAATAAGGATCTAAAATAACTTCTAGATCAAAACCAAAAGATACTGCCATATAAGAAGTCATATAAGAGAGAGTAGACCCCAGATCAAGCAAACAATATATGTCATAAGAGAAAAACTATAATGTACCAGTAATGACATCAGGTGATGGCTCAAATTCCTGTCCAGATGCCAAATTATACAATCTATTTTGACCAACACTAGAGCCAAAAGCTGTAATAGTAGTAGATGCAACACCACCAGGTATAGAAGCAGAAGATGAAGCCACACGAATCTTATTTGCCCCTATAAAAACCTTATTAACCGAACAATCCCTGAGCCAATGGCCTGTTTGACACACTTGAAGCATTTGTCCTTTCCTTTATCATAATAAACTCAATGAGGACGACCATAGAATCTACAAGAAGGGCATGAAGAAACTGACAGACCTTTTCTTGCCTGAGATTGGGCACCCTAATCCCGAATATTATCACTACCATAATGACGCCTATTTCTCGACTGATAAGGATCACTAGCATAAAACAAAGAAATAGAACTACCCCATATTTTTTTGCTATTTTCCACCATCTCGACCATCCTGAGACTGAGCACCTCCCTGGTTAAAAAACCTGCTCCTCTTACCCTGCCTATCCCTAAACTCTATCTATTTTCTCTTCTCATTCTCTACCTGTTGCATATGAATAGACAACCTAGAGATGTCCATATCCTTAATTAGCAAGGCAGTCTTGCTCTCTAAAATCAAATCTCGATTCAAACTAGAAGTGGACTTCCTCAATCTATCCCACATGTCATCCACTAAATCAGGAGCATACCTTGACAATTGATGAAACTTCAAGGAATATTCCTTGACATATATTCTCCCCATCTTGAGGTTCACAAATTCCTCCATCTTTGCTTTGCTCAACTATTGGGGAAAGAAATGATCCAGAAAAGCATTAGAGAAGGAATCCCATAAGGATGACTCCTCCATATTTCCTCTATCCCTATACCACTCTTCATACCACTGATATGCAAACCTTTTGAGTTGATAAGCTGTAAAGTTTACCCCCTCCACATTGGTAGCTTGCATCACCCAAAATGTCTTTTCCATTTTATCCAAGAATCCATGTGCACCACTTGTACCAAGAAGCCCTATATACCACATTGGTGAATCCTAGGGTATGAGTTAGGGTACCAATCATACCTTAGGGTACGGTTTAGTTAAGTAAGTTATATTCACCTGGGAAGTCACTTTTTAGCTTTTAAGCTGAGGGCTTTATGAATATCTCCCAACCCAAAATTCTCTATATATAACATCTTTTGGCCCTTTATTCTTGATATAACAACATAAGAACACAAAAAATCCTCTCAAAAATTTCTCCCCTAAGATTGAAGCTAGAGTTTCAAGATCTGTTCTTCTAGAGGCTTGGAAACCAAGAATATCTCCGTGAATCAACTTGTATTAAGTCATGTGACTTTTTAAATTATTATTAACTAAAATATAACGTATTTTAAACATGTATTATGACTTTTAAATGGTGATTTCGAAATAAAATGTTAAGATTTTTTTATGCCTAGTGATGAGTAATGTTTATTCTTGCTTAGACTTGCATTTATACATAATTTTGGTGATGATTTTCACATGTGGGTGCTTGTTATTTGTGATTTAACAAATGGGTCTTGAGTAACCCTAAGAATGATGATTTCTACTTTGATTTTGGCCTTGGTAAAGGCATGCTCACAAGGTGTTTGTGAAAATGCCCAAGAGAAATGTCTAGTCACATGTTGATGACGTTTTGAACTAGGGCAATAGACCAGTAAGTATAAGTGGTTGGTAAATGGTATGTTAAAGACCTTTATAGTAATGTAATAAGTTAATTTATGATTTTGATAGTTTGATGGCTAAAAGGGTTAAAGTCCCTAAACATGAAATTGAACTTGTTTTGTGCTTGAACTAAAGTGTGGAGTAAAAATGTTAATGAAGAATTAATGGTTTTGTAAGGATCTTGATGAATATTAATTGAATTGAATGATGAATTGAGATAAGGCCTTATCTTATTAGTGTTTGATTGATAAATGGTTCCACAAGGACCTCGTGGTCATTTATGGTGATGAATTCGTTAAATGGGCTAAAGTCCCTAAGTGTTAAATTGAATGAAAGATGATGTATGGACAAATGATTAGATTCCCAATGTCGACTAATGATAGTCATGATTTCTTAAGGTTTAAGTCCCTTGCCTAATAAGGTAGCTTGTGGTTAAAGTTCTTTGCTTAATGAAATTTCCTGTGGTTAGCGTCCCTCACCAAAATAAACTCACTTGTGGTTATAGTCCATTTCCTAATAAAATGATATAAGGTTAAAGTCCCTTGCCTAATAAAATGGCATGAGGTTAAAGTCCCTTGCCTGGTGAAATTGCTTGAGGTTAGAGTCCCATACCTAACAAAATGACTTGAGGTAAAAATCCTCTTGCTTGATATGATTGGGAAGTTCCATTCTTCATAAGTGTTAGGATGGAAGGTAAGAGTCCTCTACTTTATAACTCGTGATTGAGTGCATCAAGAATGCTTGCTAAATCTTATTTCTAGTTTGTACGTTATGAATATGTTATGTACCTATATGTATGCCTATATATATAAATTTGGTTGATTATGATGTTTTGACTTGGTTTTAATAACTCTATTTTCTCCTTTATTCTTGAGTTACATATTAGTGCTCCAACTGCTAACCATCTCCGGATGCTATGTCCCCATGCGACATAGGGGATGGAGCTTCCTGTTATCTTCTTGTGCAGTGACTAGGTGATGGAAGTGGTTCCTGTGTTGTCTTTGAAGTGGTGAGATTTTCTACTTTAGAAGGCATACATTTTATAGTTTCTTATCTTTGTTTGTAGACTTATTTAGACTTGGTTTGGAAATTGTTATGGGCTTATCCCGACATATAAATAGACATCGAATTTATGTAAAGGAATTGTGGATAACTGTGAACTTGGGTATGTTGGTTAGTATGTTGATGTAAATGAAATGTTTAGACATTGTCTAAGTTATGATATTAGTTTTGTTTCCACTATTTTAATTTATGGTCGTAGTTCATCCAACACTTATGAATAAGGTGATGGTTAGGTTAGGTTATGGGGTGAACTCCATTCCATTTTGGGCTTGAGATACCCATATGATATAAACCATCTTTGGGTCCTGTCAAGATGGTATCAGAGCCTAGGTTTATGATCAGTTAGGTTTCCACAAAGTCGTATAAAGTAGAGTCTCTTTTATAGGCGTGTAACACACCATACTTATAAGAGAGGGGCTACTAGACATTTAGGAATATTTCCCTTTCTTGTGTTTCAATCTTGAGCTATAGATTCTATGGTATTGGATTTCTCTGATTTCTGTTTGCTTATCTTTTAGATAATTTCGCCAAGGATATCTGAAGTTCAGGTAAAACCCTCGACCCCGACTAAGGGCCTTATGGATGAAGCTCGTCAAACTTTTGGGGTCTAGACCCGAGCAAAGGCTGCGACATCAAACTATGATTGTGGGGTTCCACTTATCCTCACTAACCCTGCTTATGTGAGTGACACTCCTACTAAGTCAACATATAGGGATACTACTAATGTTGAGTTTTATCACTCCATTAACCTCTTAACTCAATTGGTTTCTTCTTAATTGGAGCTTGGTGCTCCAGCTACTATTTCTTCTGAGACTATAAGGGTTGGCCAATTCTTAATTGGAGCTTGGTGCTCCAGCTACTCGATGTTTTAATATATATTATAAACTTTTCTCTTATGATGCGTATTGTTAAGTTGATCCAGGGTTCACTCTTTCTTATATGACCCCATTTGTGACTGTGTATTTTGGTTTTAACCCTGAGTATCTGTCAGTTCCTTTTTCTATTTCTACCCTGGTAGGACTCTATGATTTTTAAAATAGTCTATAGGGGGTGTGTAATAGTTTTTGATAGTAAAAAAAATCTTGTGGATTTGATAGAGTTGGATATGATCGATTTTGATATTATTCGAGGGATGGATTAGTTGCATTCGTCTATGCTTCCTTAGATTGTTGGACCTGTAAGGTCATATTTAAATTCCCTAATGAACCAGTCATTGTGTAGGAAAGGGTTCTTTAGTGCTTAAGAAAAGGTTTATCTCATATGTTAGAGCCCAAAAGTTGATCTCTAAAGGGTGTTTGTATTATTTGGTCCGAGTTAAAGATTCTAACTCATAAGGTTCTTCTCTAGAATCCATTCTTGTGGTTAATGAGTTTCTTGAGGTCTTTCTCAATGACCTTCCTGATATTTCTCTCGATAGGGAAATTGATTTTGGGATTGATCATGTTCTATACACTCATCTAATTTCTATCCCTCCTTATAAAATAGCTCCAGTGGAGCTAAAAGAGCTTAAGGAGCAATTAAAGGACCTCTTAGATAAAGGTTTTATCTGTCCTAGTATGTCTACTTAGTGTGCTCCCATGTTGTTTGTGCGTGAGAAGGATGGTTCCCTTTGAATGTGCATTGATTATCGTCAGTTTAACAAGGTTACCATAAAGAACAAATATCCTCTTCCTAGGATCGATGATTTATTTGATCAGCTTCAAAGTGCAAAGTGTTTCTCTAAGATTGATCTTAGTTCTGGATATCATCAACTTAAGATTACGAAAGTGGATATCCCTAAGACTGACTTTAGAACCCGGTATGGCCACTATGAGTCCTAGTTATGTCCTTTGGGTTGAACAATTCACCGACGACATTCATGGATTTGATGAATAAAGTCTTTCATTCATTCTTGGACTTGTTTATCATTGTCTTCATTGATGATATCTTGGTCTACTCTAAAAGCTAGGTGGATTATGTCGATCGCCTCTATGCCGTATTAAAAACTTTGAAGGACCATCATTTGTATGCCAAGTTCTCTACGTACGAGTTTCGGTTGAAGGCTGTGACTTTTCTTGGTCATGTTATCTCTAGTGTAAGGATCATAAAGGATATCCAAAAGGTTGAGGTGGTTAATAAGTGTCCAAGATCTGCGACTCCAATTGATATTCAGAGCTTCTTGGGTTTAGCCGGTTACTATAGGATATTTGTTGAGAGTTTTTCGATGATAGCTGGCCCATTGACTAAGTTGACCCAGAAGAAGGTGAAGTTCTTGTGGTCGGATGCATGTGAGGGTAGTTCTGAAAAGTTGAAAGATAAATTAACTTCAAATATTTTTAACCTTGCTCGAGGCTAATGATGGTTTTGTAGTATATTGTGATGCTTCTCGCATTGGGCTTGGTTGTGTATTGATGCAATATGGTAGGGTGGTGTCTTATGCTTTTAGGCAATTAAAAGTTCATGTGAAGAACTACCCTACTCATGACTTAGAATTGTTAGCCATGATTATTGCACTAAAGATTTAGAGACATTATCTCTATGGGGTTAACATCTTTTCCGGTCATAAGAGCCTTCAGTATGTGTTCACTCAGAAGGAGTTGAATCTCAGAAAAAGGAGGTGGCTCGAGTTATTGAAGGACTATGATATGAGTCTTCTTTACTATCAAAGTAAAGTTAATGTAGTCATTGATGCTCTTAGTAGATTATCCATGGGGAGTTTACCTCATGTGGATGAGGATAAGCAGGATTTAGTGAAGGACACTCACCATTTGGCTAATCTTAGAGTTCATCTCACGGACTCAGATGATGGTTGTGTATTTGTACATCAGGTATCACAGTCGTCTCTTGTTGTTGAGATAAAGGAAAAGAAATGTTGGATCCTAACTTGACAAAGATTAAGAGTAGCGTGGGTCAACAAAATATTGTTGACTTCGTGATTGGTAGTGATAGTATCTTGATGTACCATGGTAGGCTGTGTTCCCGACATAGATGGATTAAGGGAGAGGATTATGGTCGAGGCTCATGAATCTCGATATACTATACATTCAGGTTTTATGAAGAAGTATCATGATCTTAGGGAATTCTATTGGTGGAGTAATATGAAGCGAGATATGGCTAGTTATGTGGCTAAGTGTATGGTGTGTCAACAAATTAAAGATGAACACATTAGGCCCAAAGGTTTGTACTAATAGATTGCATTGCCTGAATGAAAATAGGAGGTGATTAATATGGATTTTGTTACCGGTCTCTCCCAGTCTTGGAATCAATGTGATTCTATTTGGATAATTGTGGATAGGATGACCAAGTCCACTCACTTTTTGCTGGTGAGGACTAATTACTCGGTGGAGGATTATGCTAAGTTGTATCTTGGGAATATTGTGAAATTACATGGTGCTCCGGCTTCTATTATTTTGAATTGTGGCACTCCATTCTCATCTCACTTTTGGAAGTCGATTCAAAAAGGTTTGGGAACTAAGGTGTGCCTTAGTACCATTTTCCACCTACAAATGGATGGACAAATGGAGAGGACCATCCAAACATTAGAAAATATGTTGCGTACTAGTGTGATTGATTATGGTGCTAGTTAGTATGACTATTTTCCTTTGATCGAATTTTCCTATAATTATAGTTACCACTCTAGCATTGGCATGGTCCCCTTTGAAGAGTTGTATGGTAGGAGATGTCATTCTCTTATTGGGTGGTATGAAGTCGGTGAAGGTAAGTTGCTTTGACCCTATTTGATTCACCAAGCCTTAGAGAAGGTAAAGGTGATTCATGATATGTTGTAAAACACTAAAAGTCATTAAAGGTCCTATACAGACGTGAGGCGTAAAGATTTGGATTTTAATGTTGGCGATTGGGTATTCTTGAAGGTGTCTCCCAAGAAGGGAGAGATGAAATTTGACAAAAAGGGGAAGCTTAGACCTCGGTATGTTGGTACCTACTTGATTTTGAAGAGGGTCGGCAATGTTTCCTATAAGTCTGAGTTGCTTTCTTGTTTCAACTCAATCCACCCAGTTTTCCATGTCTCTATGTTGCGTAAATGTGTGGGTGATCCTTCGTTGGTTGTTCTCTTGGAGGATGATGGAGTGTCGGACTTTTTATCCTATGAGGAGGTCCAGGTTATGATCTTGGATTAGCAAGTTCTCCGATTGTGAACGAAAGAGGTGGTTTCAGTGAAGGTTCTATGGAGGAACTAAAAGTCCGAGGAAGCTACTTGGAAGGCAGAAGAGGACATGAGGTCCAAGTATCCCCATTCGTTTTCCTTTCTGATACTTATGATTAAGGAATGTGTTAATCTTCTCAACTTGATTTAAGTCTTGGGTAGACAATGGGTTCAAGTCCCTAATCTTTGAATTGAGCAAGTGTCTTTGATAAATAATGTGTTTGAATCCCATAGTCAATGAAATGAATAGTTGATTGATAATGATCTTGGCATGTGCCTTATCCTTTTTGTATGTCTTGATTTCTAACTCAATTAAAGGTTAGTTGATGTTTAATAATGTGTTAACTCGTGCTTATTCTTGGATTACTCGTCATTCGAGGACAAATGATCCAAGTGGGGGAGAATTGAAACACCTAGGTGTTAGACCCACAGAAAATTTCCCTTGTTTGAGGTTTCTGGGCAGGGTACGACCCATGGGTACTAGTCATACCCTGGGATATGACCTATGACCTCCCCTCTTGTATGTTGGACATTCTAGGTTGAGGGCATACTAACCAAGATACAACTTAGCCTCCCCATGGCCGTACATTAGGGTTAGGGTCGTACACTACCGAGTTGTATGGAGTGTTTAGTTGACCTAGTTGAAGCTGTTTTGGGATACAATTTAGGGTACCATTCTTACCCTTGGATAAGTCATGTGACTCTTTCCCTTATTATTAACTCAAATATCATATATTTTAAACATGGATTGTGACTTGTAAATGGTGATTTTTAAATCAAATGTTAAGGGTTTTTGATGCCTAGTGACGAGTAATGTTTACTCTTGCTTAGACTTGTGTTTATACATAAATTTGGTGATGATTTGTACTTGTGGGTGCTTGTTGTTTGTGGTTTAACAAATGGGTCTTGATTAACCCTAAGATTGATGATTTCTACTTTGATTTTGGCCTTGGTAAAGGCATGCCAACAAGGTGTTTGTGAAAATGTCTAAGAGAAATGTCTAGTCACATATTGATGATGTTTTGAACTAGGGAAATGGCCTAATAAGTATAAGTGGTTGATAAATTGTATGGTAAAGACCTTGGTAGCCATGTAATAAGTTAATTTATGATTTTGATAGTTTTATTTCTAAAAGAGTTAAAGTCCCTAAACATGAAATTGTACTTGAATTGTGTTTGAACTAAAGTGTGACATAAGCATGTTAATGAAGAATGAATGGTTTTGTAAGGGTCTTGATGACTATAAATTGAATTCAATGATGAATTGAGTTAATTAATTGGCTTATTAAAGTGTTTGATTGATAAATGGTTCCATAAAGACTTCGTGGTCATTTATGGTGATGAATTGGTTAAGTGAGCTAGAGTCCCTAAGTGTTGAATTGAATGGATGTTGATTTATGGACAAAAGGTTAGAGTCCCAATGTAGACTAATGATAGTCGCGACATCTTGAGGTTAAAGTCCCTTGCCTAAAAAGGTGTCTTGTGGTTAGAGTCCCTTGCTTAATGAAATTGCTTGTGGTTAGAGTCCCTCACCAAATGAGCTCACTTATGGTTAAAGTCCCTTTCCTAATAAAATGGCATGAGGTTAAAGTCCCTTTCCTAATGAAATGACATGAGGTTAAAGTCCCTTGCCTAGTGAAATTGCTTGAGGTTAGAGTCTTTTTCCTATCAAAATAACTTGAGTTAAAAGTCCTCTTGCTATATATGAGTGGGAAGTTAAGTTCTTCTAAAGTGTGAGGGTGGAAGGTTAGAGTCCTCCACTTCATGACTCGTGATTGAGTGCATCAAGAATGCTTGCTAAGTCTTGTTTTCTTTTTGGCTCATTATGAACATGTTATGTACCTACATGTATGCCTATGTATATAAATGTGGTTTAATATGATTTTCTGACTTGGTTTTAAATGATGACTCTATTTTCTCCTTATCCTTGAGTTACATGCTAGCGCTCTAACCGTTAACCATCTCCGAATGCTATACCCCCATGCGACATAAGATCCGGAGCTTCTTCTTCTCTACTTGCGCAGTGACTAGGTGATCGAAGCGGTTCATGTGTTGTCTTTGAAGTGGTGAGCTTCCCTACTTCGGAAGGCATACATTTCATAGTTTCTTAACTTTGGTCATAGACTTATTTAAACTTGGTTTTGGTATTGTCGGGGGCTTGTCCCGACATATAAATAGACATCGAATTTGTGTAAAGGCATCGTGGATGACTGTGGACTTAGGTATGTTGATGTTTATGAAATGTTTACACATTGTCTAAGTTATGATATTAGTTTTGTTTCTGCTATCTTTATTTATGGTCATAGTTCATTCGACAATTATGGATTGTGGTGATGGTTAGGTTGGGTTAACAGGGCGATCTCCGGTCAATTTTGGGCTTGAGATGCCCATACGACATGGCCCGATTTAGGGTAGTGTCAATAAGCTAGCAAGGAAAAGGGATTTGGTTGACCCATGTCCTGAACTTGACCGATGCTTACACCAGTTAAGTAGAGAAGTTGTACTTCTCTATCGCATACCAAAAATTCAAGAGAAAGAAATTATTTCTGCACCAATGGATGAAGATCAAGTATCCCACATGATAGTATGCAAAGTGGCAATCCCACTCGAAACTAATGTTACCTCCGCCATTCACAAAGAAAAACCTGGAGGTAGATTTGAACTCAAACAGAACATGGTGCAACTATTGCACAAAAATGGGCAATTGACAGGCCTATCACATAAAGATCCTGAAGTTAATCTACAGAATATTTTGGAGATTAGTGACACATTTATCCCACTCGAGGCTCCACTAGTTATATGAGGCTCACTCTCTACCCCTGATCACTTTTGGGGGAGTCAAGGAAATAGTCAAAGGCAGAACCTTCAAACTCCATCACTACCTGGGATGATCTGACAAAGAAGTTCCTCATTTGATTCATCCCGTTTAGAAAGACTGCAAGGTTATGACGTGAAATTTTGATTTTCGAGTAGAATACAAATGAGAACTTATATCATGTATGAGAAAGGTTCAAATCTCTTCTTAGGGACTGCCCGTACCACCACCAAACTAATAAGGTATTGGCTCACACTTTTGTTGAAGCTCTTGATCACACAACAATAATTTTGTTAGATTCAGCTGTAGGTGGTCATGCTTTTGAGACAATGTATGATGATAAATACACTTTGTTGAACCTAATTGCAAAAGGTAATATCGAATGGCAGGGGATATGTCCAAAAATATAGTGAAGAAGAAGACCGAGATGATTGAAGTGGATAGTGCCACAACTTTGGCCATTTAATTGTCAGCCTTGTAATATCAAATGATAAAGCAGTCAATAAGTTAGGTGTGAACCAACCTCAGGCCCAAGTAAATTGTCACGACCCAATCTCTCAGGTCATGATGGCTCCTACTATAATCCACCAATAGGCAAGCCAAACATGTAGTCAGGAACACCTAGTAATGGACCACCCAAATAGATAAAGGCTAGAATATGGAATAGACGTAATAAAACATCAATACATAATATAATACGAAAATCTGGTGCTATCAGTATAAGATCTTCTAATATAATAAGAGTACAAAATGAAATACCAAGGGAATTACACTATTACTACTCATCTCTCGATACAACATAGAGACTAGTCTAGTGCATAAGAGGGAGAAAAGTAATACTCCAAATGTCCATAGCTCAGTCTATGTCTCTAAACCATGGCTTCCCCGCACAACTATGGCGATAACCCATACTATGATCTGTAGGATACAGAAGAGTATTATGAGTACTAAACATGTGGTACTCAGTAGGAAACTGCAGACTAAGCTCCAAAGATAATGCAGATACATGTAACATATAAACAAAATAAAACTATACCCAAATGTCTAGCAATCACATAATAAAGCTAGTGAGATAGTAAGGGCAACTATTCCAGTCACAACCAAGAAGCTAACATAATAAGGCTAAGAAAGTATCAAGGATGAACTATCGTATTCAAGCCATAATCAAGAATCTCAACACTATACCATATATCCCTAGCTAATATACAGATAAAGTACTAAAGAAAGATATATAAAAGTATACAAGGCCAAGGAATAAATATACAATCTGAATAAATGAAAGAAGGGATATACAGTAACACCATAGCTATATATATCTAGATATACATACATACATATACACATACATATATATATATATATATATAATCAAGGTCAATTTAAAGTATAGCCTAAGTCATCAGACTCGCATTTTAAGACCTCATAATCATAGCAGGAACTAGTACTAGAATACTCAGGGTTTCTATCTCATACGACTAATCATGAGTTATTCATGTATAATAATGAAATCTAAGATAGAAGGGATAGAATCATACCTCAAGTCTCGAAACCGAATCAATAACCAATCTATCATAAACTAGACATAACAATGATCATAACAATGATAATAAAAATATCAATAACAACGTGAGTAATCGGCTATCCCAAATAACAAATTACCTAGCTGAGCCTATCACGTACCCCCACCACCCAGGCTCAGAATGTTTAATCAGCATACAACATACCACAAGGCATAGTCATCACTCATTCCCATGCAACCCTTCCATATGAACTGATAGATATAGGTGTATACTGGTGATAGGCAATATACATGAAGGGATGAATGCAATAGAATCCACAATACCATAAACAATCCAAGTATCATAATATATATCCGAATTCAAACTGGTGAGTATAATAAGTATCATAATATCATCATAACCATCACCATCATAACTATCCTTATTATAACCATCATCATCTTAATCATTGTCTGACCTTGTTGGGTATATATAATTGCCATACATTGGTCTAGCCGAAATCAAACCAGAAGATGTACACATAGGCACATCAATATAATCATCCGCTGACCTTGTCGGTTATATCATCATAACTATCCTCTGGCCTTGCCGAGTATCAATATCATCATCACAATATTGTCCAGCCTTGCTGGGTATTAATATATCACCACAATGTCCTCTGGCCTTGCCGAACATATAAGAAATATTATCATAATCATCAACACATACATATATCATCATTACTAAAATCTATCATTAGGTTTTATCCAGAATTTATATCATCATACAACATCTTCCTCTATCCCATACAAAATAGATACATATATAGATATAATAGGTGCACAAAATCAATATGTGGTTAAAAAGAGTATAAATTCATAAATCCATTGCCCGGAATGAACTTCAGGACTAAATCGTTATAAAAGTATAGAAAGGGTAGGAATCTCTCTTGATCGGAGTAATTAGTAGTATAAAATCATAGAACAAAATCTATCTCAGTCAAATCCTTAAAACATCAGTATTAATCTATTTTTCATATAAGTTATCCATTAATATAGATAGTTAATGTTATGAAGAAATCTATTTTTAAGATGAAAAGTTGGCTTTAACCCTTATTTAGAAAAAATAGTAATAAGATCATATTTTAGCTAGAATTACATCATATACCGATATAATGATCATGAATGTACCGAATCTATGCATGCCATCACCACTACTCAATCAATGGAACCATAAATATTAATATATTCATAAACTACAACAACATCCTTTACAAGGATAAACACTTCCCGGATGTCCAACCGATATCATAACATGGCCTTTGTCCCAATAACATGTCCAGAATGATTACAACATAATAATCACGACCTTAGGCCCACATACGTATCTAGAACTCATATCAATAATCATATTTATAAGCTACCTTATATCTCTAAGTCATAGCATAACTATGAGGCATAACATATTTATAATCTATAAAACATATTTATAATCATCTCACATCTAGGAGGCATAATATCAATAAGCATCTCACATATAGGAGGCATAATATCAATACGCATCTCACATCTAGGATTCATGATATTAATAAGAATCTTACATCTAGGAGGCATAATATCAATAAGCATCTCATATCTAGGAGGCATAATATCAATAAGCATCTCTCCGCTAAGAGACATGATATCATTAAGCATCTTATATCTAGGAAGCATGATATATATAAGCATCTTAAATCTAGGAGAAATAATATCAATAGGCATCTCACCTTTAGGAGACATAATACCAGTAAGCATCTCACATCTAGGATGCATAATATCAATAAGCATCTCACCTCTATGAGACATAATATCAATAAGAATATCATACCTAAGAGACATAATATCAATAAGCATCTCACCTCTAGGAGGCATAGTATTAATAAGCATCTCACCTCTAGGAGGCATAATATGAATAAGCATCTTACATATAAGAGGCATAATAAAATAAGTATCTTACCTATAAGAGACATAATATAAATAAACATCTCACACCTAAGAGGTATAATGTCACTAGGACATACTATGAGGCATATCACATCTCTAAGGCATTTCATATCTAGGCCATATATCATATCTATAACTATATCATGGCCATGAGCTATTAATCATTATTTAAGAAATACCACCATGACTCACCAAGTTATGAAATAACCTTACACTAAGGGCTTAGTAGACTCAGCTATGTCTAATATCTGCAAATAAGTCCACATGAGCTAACATAAGTCTTAGCCTAAGGTGGGTCAAAAGAACCCACTTATAATCCTCAAATTCTATATTTAGGAAATTTATACCCCAGACTAGGATAGGGTATCTAAATTCACTTCTTGATGGTACATAAACCTTAATCAACTCTAAGATAGGAATCCCCACCTAGAAACATGAGCAATTAAGTCAACTCCACCTAAATTACAATTTCAAGATTACTAGAATAGTACAAATAAGGTTAATCATACTAACCATGCTTTCAATACTTAAACCACATCATATCACATCTACTCTATGAATTAGTTCAATCTAGGGAGGAGGCAATAGGATTCTAAAGGTCTAATAAGCATTTCACCTTATGGCTTAAAACCCTCATCTAATCCCTGAACTTTCATAATCAAGACTAGGTCATTCTACCTATAATCAATCTTAAAATCCACATTCACATGTAATATATAACACACATCATCTTACGAAGAAGAGTAGACAGAAGCCTACCTCAAAGTTAATCCACAAATCCTTGAATCATCAACAATTTATTCGTCTTCACTCTATAATCTCAAAATGTTGCTATGCTATGAAAATCATAATGTACGCATTATTAGGAATAAAAAAAGACCTATATTTCCATATAAAAGGTCAGGTCAAATTTCAGGTTAAGAATAGGCCTGCAGGGCCCATTAATGAAATCCAAAAATTAAAATTATCATGAAAAGGACAAGGAAGTTATGCTCAAAAGTTGAGCACCAACGAAACACAATATGGGTCTCAAATCACCCCTCAAAGTTTAGGAATTCAAAGCCCTAATTTTTAAGAATTTATCAAGAAATTAAAGGAAATTACCATGAATTCAATGAGAAATCACAAACTAATAAATAACTAAGCTCCTCAAAGCATCTACAAGATTAATCCTAAGGTTTTCCTCTCATTTAGGGTTTTTGGCGCTCAAGACATAAGTGGAAATAGGAAAAATCACAGACTAAATTGTCTATTTATACCCCTTCCAGGTACTCAGATGTTGAAATCATACAACCTAGCATCAGGATAAGGTGTTGCAATCATAAAAAACTTTAGTGAAATTATACTATCTCCTCTCCAAACTGAGGTGAGATATCCAATCAAGAGGTGTAATCGCAAAGGCACCAACTATCAGATGAAACTTGAAAATTTTCCAAGATTCTGCCAAGGCCTTGGGATCCATTCAGAATCTGTTATATGCAAATAAACTATGTAACCACACTAATCTTAAATTTTTAGACAAGATGGAAAAGTCATATTTTCCATCCGAGGTCGTTTCCACCAAATATGGGTCCCACACCCAAATTTCCAAATTTTCAACTCTTGGACCAATAGGTCAAAATGTGCTTGGGTTCCTCGGGGCCCAAACTAAAGGTCTACCTAGCCTAATATTGATATTTCAAAGCTGCTAGCATAGTCAAAATTTGCATATGAGGTCATCTACTAGGATTTTAGTTTGAGACCAATTCCAAACCAATAAAAGATCTAAAATAAAAATGAGTATAAAATCCAAAAAAAACTATACGATTATCAAACCGACAGTTTTGGCAATCATAAATGATTTGTAGAACACTGTGGAAAGGCTCCAAATTCCAAAAATATATGCAAATCAAGGAATTGACCTGGATGGTTATTAATAAATGTAATCTAGTAGACCCAAACTTGCTATGAGATTTATGGCATTAGTGGTCACTTTATAGGATCACGTAGAGCAAATCTAGAATTGGTTAACTTTATGAGAAATGCATAAAAGGGTAATCTAAATTATGGTAACACTTACAACCACAAGTAGCAGAGTTAGACCAACTACTTATAGGAAAACAATCAGGCTCAAACATAGCAATTTCAGCAATAATAGAATATGCAAGCCAGTAATATTTAGATCCTAGCTAATTAGAAACAAATGGCTGAAGAGATTAAAAATTAACAGTTTTCTTAAAAGAACCTGGAAACACAGTTGGGGTAGTTACATTAGGCCCAGAAGATAGTACCTCAAGGGGGTTTGCTAAGTATTACAAAGAATTCAAAGCATGTAATAGAAATCACCTTGAGGAGTGGTAGAGACCTCATTAATAAACCTTCTAAGAAAAACTAGAAGGCACAGAAAGAGTTAGTCTCAAAGTAGGTAGAGGAGAAACAAGTTGAAGCTAAAGATACTAAAAAATTTAGGGAAGGTTGAGTACCCAAAAGCAAAGAAAGCTAATTGGGGATAAGGAAAACCACCACCACCATTATCTCAAAGGCTTAAAAAGGCTAAGTAGAATGCATTTTTTAAGAAGTTCTTTGGCACATTTAGAGAACTTTATATTAACTTCCCATTGTTAAATGTTTTATAGGGTATGCCTAAGTACTCCATGTACTTGAAGGATGTGTTGACCAATAAGACAAAGCTAGGTGACATTGAGACGGTGGAGCTTACTGTAAAGTGTAACTCAATTGTAGTGAGAAAAATACCAGAAAAGCTTAAGCACCCAGGGAGTTTCACCCTCCCCATTTAAATTGGTGACAATAATGTGGTCCACTCTTTGAGTGACTTGGATGGCGAGCATAAATTTGATGTAGATAATAAGGTACCATTTATACCGGGGCATCCATTCTTGAAGATAAGAGAAACACTGATTGGTATTATAAAGGGCACTCTAACAATAAGACTGGATGATGAAGAGGTGTTCTTAAAAGTATAAAAAACACTCAATCCACCTTTGCACTGTAAGTATTTGTGAATGATCACAACTATGGAAGCGGGTGAGTGTGGGGTAGTGGAGTGCATACCACCAATGGCTTATTTTGACTTTTTCATAGAGTTTCCCAAGCGACCACTTAAGATCGAGGATTGAGAGATGAATGAGGATCATGGAAAGGCTAGTGTTGAAAAAAGATGTAGACCTTAAGTGTAAATACTCAAGAGGTCAAAAAAGAAGGAGAAAATGGCATCCGAGTAGGAGAAAAAGATTAAAGAAATATGGTTGAATGTAGTGATGTGGGTCTTACTGTGATATTAAATTAGGTTCTTCTTGTAAAGAAACCCAAGTTAAGGTAGGTATTTAATTTTATTTTATATCATATTTTATTTTAGTTTTTATTGAATCATAGGTAGATAGAAAGTTTGAGTACCCGGGACCCAATCTAAAAAGCATGGAATAGTCTGGGTGTGGGGTCAAACATACCTTATTAATGATTAAAGATGCTTCTATCTATACCTAAAGGCCTCAGGGACTATTCTATCCTTGATTTGGAGTTATACTTTAGGGACAAAGTGTGATTTCAAGTGTGGACTAGGGAATCTTCTTATTGGTTAGGGATGCACTACTGCTATAGAATTTTTGTTTCTGGTTATTTTCTATTTTTTAGGATAAATTTTAAAAATTACAAAAGGATTTTTCTCTTGGTTTGTTTTAATTTTGTTACTGTCTGTTTCGCAGGAGCACACTTCACCCACCTCTTGGTTTTTCTCGGTTCTTTTCCAAGGGGGTGCCCTTTAAACATAGTATCCCTTTTTATTTTTTGGGAGTAAATTTTTAAACTTATTATATTTTAAAATAAGGAGATGTTCTTACTAGTTTCTATGTATGATTGCATGATATAAGTGGTTTTAAATGCAAAAGCATGTTGAATGGTTATTTCTGGATTCCTAGGATTTTTTTATGACTCTTGTACATTGTTGGCTTAATTTTGAACTTAGGCTATTGCTTGGTTTAGAGTCTGTAGGGATCCTAATTAATTTGAGCATGTTCCATGTGCGAGTGAGGTATTTGTTGTATTCCTTATTGCATATTCATGACTAGAACTTTCCTGGTGTGTCTACAAAGCAAAATAAAGAATGTTGGGTTTAGTAGACGATATTGGCATTTCTTTGATAGCCATTTTGCATAACTTCTTTTGTCTACCCTTGTTTCATAATCTTAATTATCCCCATTAAGCCTTTAGCCTATTCTTTTTGGAATCCTCATATGCAACCTATTACCCTTATTTGATTGATCTAATTTGATCCAAAGCTCCTAGTGCTTTAGTTGAAAAATTAATGTGGAAGGAGTGTAAAACTAATGAAAGAAAGAAGGAAAAATAAATCCCCAAGAACATATGTAAGATCCTTAAATTTTCCATTATTTTATTTTTGACCTTCCTGTGTTTAAAATATTGATTTTTAACTTGAATTGTATTTAGGGATGTTAGAAGGGTAATTTGGGAAGGTTTTAGAATTCTTGGAAAGGGTTCAGGTAATTTTGGTACTTCGAGGCAATGCGACTTTACTTTTTTGCCGTGTCACAGAGGATAACCTTTGCAATATTGGAGTGGCATAAAGGATAACCTCCTCGATATTAGCATGCCATGCCAAGGAAAATTTTTTGTGCAGTTTTATTTCTATTCACTTGGGGTGAGGGGCTTTTTTGTATTTTCACCTTTTCCATGACTTTTAAAGATAAAGTAGTCCCATTCCCATTAGTTTCAAAGAACAATGCCCTCTATTTATGTCTCAGACACAAAACCCAAGAATATTTAAGGGTTTAACTGTGCATTCATCATCCGAGCTCCAAACATGAAATTGATTACAATTTTTTGTGTGTTTCAGGCATGTTTCTCTTCCCCAAACTTTACTTTTACATTGTATAATTTATTTGATGGATTTCCATGTGATTTAAATTATAGGTTTGAGATTGGGTTGATGGGTTTTGGTTGTTATTGATTTAATTACTTTTCCCAAGATGAGTTGATTATCCATGCTTTGAATTGGTATTTTTGGGACTAAATTGGTACTTTAATTTGATGAATGGAATCGGGAACATTGGTTTTCCAAAATTGGATGAATTTTGGCTTGGAATTGCATGAACCTCGACCCACTTTTTGAAGTTGATTTAAATTATGGAATATTGCATAGTTTGACTTATTTTTGAACTAAATAAATTTTATTAATGGATAAATGGTTATTTAAATTGGTTTTGAAAGGCCTTGGTGGACATAGGTTAGATTTTAATGGAACTTGGGAGTAAATGTGGTTGTGTGAATTGATTTGGCATCTGTAATTTAGGTTGCAAGCATATTGGTATGATGATACCAAGTGGTTAATTCCATAATGAATGAATCTCGGATTAATGGTTGGAACTATGTGATAAATGATTTTAATTTTGGCTTAAAATGGGTTCTGTAGCCCGCCTTGAAAGGTGGAGGTTCGGGGGAGGGGGGTGCTAGAAACCACATTTATCGATGTATGGGTCTTTATGATTGTGTACATGTTTACACATTATATATATATACATATATATACGTGTATATATATATATTGGAATGGTTGAAGCTTTAATGACTTTAGCCCTTTCTCAAATTTCTTTATTTCGTGAGGCTAACACGTGCTGGGGCCTTTTTAGCAGGGGAGCTGAACCCATATAGCCCGTGGATGCCCATAGGACAGTTAGTGCTACATAGTCTAGGATAATGGTTTTGAATCTCATGCTTTAACCTTGTTCCCTACCCCAATATCTTAAATATATGTATATAAATGTGTGCATTATGATTTTGACTAATTTTTAGACATGGCATTCTGTTATCATTTCCTCTAAGTTAAATGTAAGCGCTAAACATGCTAACCACCCTAGGACGCTAGGTTATTTCATAATGTAGGGTCTGAAGACACTTTTTTTTACCCGTGTGCAGCGCCTCTATTATTTGAAAGGCCTTATCATTTCCATATTCTTTTATTTTAACTCAGTACTTTTGGATTCTTTTGGTTATGGTCGTGGCATGTCCCGATCTACTTAGTATTCTGGTTTTACGGGTGATTGTGGACAAATATGGGTTGGTTGGTTATTATTTTGACACTTAGTTTCATTGAGTCATTTATCCATCTTCTTATTACTCTTCAGTTGGATTTTACATTATTATTATGATTATTATTGTGCTCTTGAGGTTTGATTAAGGGGATGGTCTTCGGTCCTTGGTGGACTTGAGATACCCATTACAGCCTGGCCCTAGTTTAGGTCGTGATAAGCTTGGTATCAGAGCGATGTTTAGAGTCATTGGGTGTCCATAAACTTGTGTCAAGTAGAGTCATTTTTATAGGTGTGCATCGTGCCACACTTATAATGAGGAGGCTACAAGGCATTTAGGAATATTTTTCTTTCTTGTGTTCTATTTTTGGGCTATAGAGTCTAGTGTTATGTATTCTAACTCCTAGCTTTCTCGCATTTTAGATCATGCATCCTCGAAGATCTAATATTCATAAAAACTCTATTGGGAACTCTATCTTTCTTGAGGACAATGTGGAAAGGAATCACCTTATGTATGGAGTGCAGATCCGATCTAGGGTCCCTACTCCTGATTGTGCTACTCCATATGGAGTTCCACCTATCTGCATTAGTCCTTCTTGGGCTTCTTGGAGTGGAGATGCTTATCCTTTATGTCATTTTTATGGGCATCTCCATTTATTATGAGGAGGGGAGAAATTATTGTTATAATTATGGTCAACAAGGTCATATGTGGAGGGAATGTTCTTCAGCCAAGGTTGCTACTGGAGCTAATAACATTTTGATTGGTACGTCTTTAGCTCCTATACCAAAGGGCGTTGCTTCTGGTATTGGGACTAGCTGGAATTGCCTCTATACGCTTGCGGCTCGCCAGGAATCTGAGACATCTTCAGATATTGTTACTGGTATGTTACAACTCTTCTCTCATGATGTGTATTATTTACTTGACCAAAGGTCTACCATTTTTTATGTGACCCCTTATGTAGATGTGCATTTTGTTTTTTGTCCTAACGGTATTTTCGACCCCTTTTTTGTATCTACCACGGTGGGTGATTCTATTGTGGCTAGAAAAATCTATAGGAGTTGTGTGGTGTCTATCTTTTATTGAAAGACATTGGTCAATTTGATAGAGTTAGATATGTAGATTTTGATATGATCTTGGGGATGGATTGGCTTCATTCATGTTATGCGTCTTTGGATTGTAGGAATCGAAAGGTTGGTTTTCACTTTCCAAATGAGCTGCTAATTGAATAAGAGGAAAGTTCTTTAGTTCCTAAAGAGAGATTTATCTCTTATCTTAGATCTCAGAAATTAATTTCAAAAGGTTGTATATATTGTCTAGTTTGGGTTAAGGATACTCTGAAAGTCCTTCATTTCAATTTGTCCCCATGGTTAGTGAGTTTCCTGAAGTGATTCCCTATGATCTTCCTGAAATTCCTCCGAATAGGGACATAGACTTTGGGATTGATCTTCTACTGAATACCCATCCTTTTTCTATTCCTCCTTATAAAATGGCTCCAATTGAGTTGAAGAAGCTAAAAGAGTAGTTAAAAGATCTTCTTCATAAAGGTTTCATCTATCCTAGTGTTTCCTCGTAGGGTGCTCCTATGTTTTTTGTGCGTAATAAAGATTGGTCTCTTTGGATGTGTATAGATTACTGCCAATTGAATAAGGTGACACTAAGAATAAGTTCCCTCTTCCTAGGATTGATGATCTTTTCGATTAGCTTTAGGGTTCTAGATACTTCTCTAAGATTGACCTTTGTGCGGGTTATCATCAGTTAAAAAAGTTGATATTCCCAAGACTGCTTTCTAAACCCGGTATGGTCACTATGATTTTTGGTTATGTCATTTGGGTTGACTAATTCTTTGACTACATTTATGGATCTTATGAATTGAGTTTTTAGGCAGTTTTTGAACTTGTTTGTGATATGGTTTATTGATGATATCTTGGTGTATTGTAAGATTGAGGAGGATGATAACACTCAACTTACACTTCAATTTAGTTCAAGGCGGTCGTCGTCAATATATTTACCCAACTTTTGGAGTCGGGGTCGAATCCACAGGGAACAATGTGAGTAGCGATTAAACTAATTTGAGACTATAGCTACAAGTTGAATTAGAACAGATGATACGAAAAGATAAAATGGGGGTTTTGGAGATTAGCAAATAATTTTTGGTCACCTTAGTTTCAGTTTGTAATCAAGAGTTTATGGAAAAACCAGAATTATGTTCACTAGGGATTTTGGTACTTGACAGATGCTACTAGTGGTTCAAGATTGTCATGGTAGGTAGGATAACAAGATATCTTTATCGATGTTATACTTAAATGTCTCTCGACCTACTTAAGCGTTTAATTCCCTAATACTCTCGGACTTAGGGAATTTCTATTTACTGCTCAGATTTTACCTCAGGTTAACCAACCTTGTTACAATGCTGATTATTAAACGAAGTATTTCCAAGTCCCTATTGATAATTCACTTCTTAATATATTTGATTTCTTTGTCAAGAAAATCAAAGCAGGTGTGTCTACTATTTGCAACCAACAAACATTAATTAAAACTTTAGAATTATCAAGGAATCCTACCACCTTTTGAATCTTGAATACTTAGCACCTCATCCAGACCTAACCCTAGATCCCATAACTCAGGTTAATGGAGTTTAGCCACTCATGATTTAACAAACAAAACACATAATTGAATTCATGATTTGAAAGATAAACTTATAGAGATGAATAATAACTAGTGAATCGCAGATTAGATCACAACGGAAAAATCCCAAAATACTGATAATAATCTCTCAAAAAGAGTTGTGTTGTTAAAGTCAAGAAGTAAAGAGAGAAACTATCCAAATATGCTGTCCAAAACTCAAGGTGTCGACCTTGTACAAAATAATAATAATAATAATTTCTAGAAAACCCTAAAACAAAGTTTTAAATAGTTTACCCTAAATAAGGAAACAAATTAATAAAAATCAGAAATTCTTCGGATTAGCCGACGACATTTGTGATAGCTTATCAGAAAGCTGACGACTTATCACAAATGTCGTAAGCTTCTTCTTCAGTTTTGGCTCTTCCATCTTAAGGCTGACGACAAACTTGATAACGTATCATCTATGTGACGGCCTATCACAAAATGTCGTCAAGGATTTGCTTCAGTTCTCCTTGGTTGTCTTAGGCTGGCTACATTCTTGTTAACTTATAAGACCCTTAACGGCTTATCACAAAATGTCGTCACAACTTCTACTTTAGGAAAATTCTCTGTCTACTGATGACGACCGACCTGATAGCTTATCACAGGGCTGACGACTTATCACAAATGTCATCAGCCACACTTGTCTTCAAATTTAAACTTCTTTTCTTCATTTCATGTTGGTTCTTTATCATATCAGCTTAAACTGCAAAATAAAACATAAACTAATAAAAAATAACTAAATTTGCTCAAGACCTTGCAATTATTTAGAGTTAAAAGCCTCAAATATGTTAGAATATACTCACACATCAACACCCTCAACTTAAAACAATTGCTTGTCCTCAAGCAACCAAAACATAACTAAGAGAATACAAAGTACAATTTGTCAGCTAACTACTCATATTAGTTCAGAATAATTTCACCATATCCAAGGTCAGTCAATTTAAAACTCATTGTTGATTTTTTGAAGAACAACCATGCAACTCACAAGCATCAAGATACGGCAAAAATTCAGCAATAACAATCATGCCATACCAAGATCACACTATCTGAACAAGTCAGTGACTTAGCAACATACCCAATGTGCCCTCACAACAAAGAAATCCCTTTTTCACTCATATCAGAATTCACATACATAAATATAGGGATAATCACAAGTCTCACTCTCAGAATGAAGTTCCAAACACTGCATGTCAAATGCCATAGGCTTGCCCTTATAGTCAGTACCCAAATCTTTAGGTAGGTCAGAGGCTGGTATTATTTTCTTAGATATTTTAGAGTGACTAAGCCTCCTTGACACTACACTAAACTCTTAGGGTTTCACTTTTCAACCTTTTTTTCTTCCTCTTCTTTTATTGATCACACATTCTCAAGATGGATGCGGTCTTTTAAATCATCATATTATATTTTTATCATCTTTAACACAACTTTATCTTTTCTTATTCCTTTTTCACCACACCCAACTTTTTATTATTTTCTCTTATTCTACCTCTCTTCATGCTCATTTTGCATCACGTACCCCTATAATAGCAACCCTCAACTTAGGTTGTTTGCCTAAGTCAAGGTGCACAGTGTCCAAGGTGGACCAGGGCCAAAATAGGTTCATTATGGGGTAAACGGGAAGGTGAGAGGTTTCACAGAAAGAAACAGGCATATAGGCTCAAATCAGGGATCAAGGGATATTATTCACATTGGGAAGGTCATTTAGGCTGAAAGTGGGTTACAATAAAAAATGGGCTATGATCCTTTCCTAACCCCTATCCTTCAACCAAGGTAAGACTAACCAAGCAAGTTCTAGATTTCAACATACAACGGGAACTGAGTAAGATCTCACATGCACTTGGCACACAAGTATATCACAAGCTACTACTCATTCAGTTCATGCAGCTATTTAGAAATGATTACTGCGTCACTAAAACTAATGCTATACAAATATGCACAGTGGTCATAATCATATGCAATTCACATAGTTAAATACTTAGTCCATTGGAGAGGTGCTCAAAAATCACACAAACATGTTAACTTCCTAAGGTACTTGTATTTCTCCTAGTCAACTACAATATTTTACAACAAATCACAATACGCCTAAACATGCCGGCTCTACTAGGAACAAGACTTCGAGGAAAAGAGGCATGACAACAAAAACCCCAAGACGACATCAGCACCTACAAGTAGTCCACTCTCAACTTATAATCATACATTGTTCCAAATGCATCAAACCAAAATAAGAGATTCAGAAACATACCTATGGTACCATGGGTGCAAAGATCTGATGTCAATCACATAATATGAATACAAACAACAAAATACCTTGGGTTGCATCCCAAGAAGCGCCTAATTTAGTGTCGCAGCACGACTATGTTATCTTGACTACTCAGAATTCATCAAGATACCTTAAAAGTGCTTCATACTTTATCCCTCCACTTAGATGATTTGAATTACACCTCCAACTTATAATCCATCTTCTTGCCTCGATCATAGGGGGGTGGTACAAAAATTAAGAAGTCGAGTAATGGATTGAGCATGGTAAACCACTCGACCTTAAAGTGAGGTATGTTTTTATGTTGCTTATCAAGTGTAAAATAAAGAATATAGGATTTTTTTTCCTCATCTTCACACTCTTCCACTATTTTAGATGATTCCACAGACAAGATATCATCTAAACATAATGTGGAAAAATGCTTCGAGTGAGGCCCAACTAATTCTACTTCAAAATTTACACTATTTACTACACACTCACTTTTATTCACCTTCTCAATATCTGTCTCAAGATCAAGATGAAAATTGAGTGGTTGTGATTCTTGAGTTTTCTCCTCAAATTGGATAATGTCCCCCTCATATTCTTCTTTGTTTAGCCACTGTAAACATGGTGGGAGTGGTAACTCTTTTAGCTTTTCCCACAGCTGTTCTTGATTCTCTAAGATTCGTTTCATCAATTTGTTTGCTTGAATCGTGACAACACACATATCTTCAGTATGATCACTTTGACCACAAGCTAAACACCAAGTTATAGTAAGTAGGACAGTATCCACATCATATTGTAAAGGTCCCATCCATGCAATTCCAAGTAAATCTGGACAGCGAGCTTCAAAATATGGTCCCCCACAATAATAGCAAGAATCATCATCACTCAAAAAACCATCTATCCAGGCTTACATCTCAAGAAAGGTGTGAGAAAAATAAAAATAAAACAAAATAAAATAAATAAAAAATAAACTAAAAAAATATTTACAAGTTTGAATTCAAGAAAGTAAACTAAAATTCCAAACCAAATCAATACGCCAAATTGGTCCCCGGTAATGGTGCCATTTTTTATAACGCTCAACTTACACTTCAATTTAGTGCAAGACGGTCGTCGTCAATATATTTACCCAACTTTTGGAGTCAGGGTCGAATCCACAGGGAACTATGTGACTGGAGATTAAACTAATTTGAGACTATATCTACAAGTTGAATTCAAATAGATGATACGAAAAGATAAAATGGGGTTTTTGGAGATTGACAAATAATTTTTGGTCAGCTTAGTTTCA
This sequence comes from Capsicum pubescens, assembly GCA_030864215.1. Taxonomy (NCBI): domain Eukaryota; kingdom Viridiplantae; phylum Streptophyta; class Magnoliopsida; order Solanales; family Solanaceae; genus Capsicum; species Capsicum pubescens. The sequence continues at coordinate 231,844,016 of CM061548.1, read as the reverse complement.
GTTTGTAGTCAAGAGTTTATGGAAAAACCAGAATTATGTTCACTAGAGATTTTGGTGCTTGAAAGATGCTATTAGTGGTTCAAGATTCTCACGGTAAGTAGGATAACAAGCTATCTTTATCGATGTTATGCTTAAATGTCTCTCGACCTACTTAAGCGTTTAATTCCCTAATCCTCTCGAACTTAGGGAATTTCTATTTACTACCCAGATTTTACCTCAGGTTAACCAACTTTGTTACAACGCTGATTATTAAATGAAGTATTTCCGAGTCCCTATTGATAATTCACTTCCTACTATATCTGATTTCTTTCTCAAGCAAATCAAAACAAGTGTGTCTATTGTTTACAACCAACAGACGTTAATTAAAACTTTAGAATTATCAAGAAATCCTACCATCTTTTGAATCTTGAATACTTAACACCTCATCAAGACCTAACCCTAGATCCCATAACTCATGTTAATGGAGTTTAGCCACTCATGATGTAACAAACAAAACACATAATTGAATTCATGATTTGAAAGATAAACTTACAGAGATGAATAATAACTAGTGAATCACAGATTAGATCACAAAGGAAAATCCCAAAATACTGATAATAATCTCTCAAAAATAGTTTTATTGTTAAAGTCAAGAAGTAAAGAGAGAAAATATCAAAATATATTGTTCAAAACTCAAGGTGTCGACCTTTTGCGGAATAATAATAATAATAATGTCTAGAAAACCCTAAAACAAAGCTTTAAAAAGTTTACCCTATATAAGGAAACAAATTAATAAAAATCAGAAATCCTTCAAATTAGCCGACGACATTTGTGATAGCTTATTAGAAAGCTGATGACTTATCACAAATGTCGTCAGCTTCTTTTTTAGTTTCGGCTCTTCCTTCTTAAGGATGACGAAAAACTTGATAACCTATCATCTACGTGATGGCCTATCACAAAATATCGTCAAGGCTTTGCTTCAGTTCTCTTTGGCTGCCTTAGGCTGACAACATTCTTGATAACTTATCAGACCCTTGACGGCTTATCACAAAATATCATCACAACTGCCACTTTAGGAAAATTCTCTGTCTACTGATGATGACCAACCTGATAGCTTATCATAGGGCTAACAACTTATCACAAATGTCATCAGCCACATTTGTCTTCAAATTTTAACTTTTTTGCTTCATTTAAGGTTGGTTCTCTATCATATCAGCTTAAACTGCAAAATCAAACATAAACTTATAAAAAATAACTAAAGTTGCTCAAGACCTTGCAATTATTTAGAGTTAAAAGCCTCAAATATGTTAGCATATGCTGACACATAAGAGAATAATGCCAATCACCTCTGAATTATGTTGCAGACCATTAAGGACCAGATGTAGTATGCAAAATTTTCTAAGTGTAAGTTTTGGTTGAATGATATGACTTTTCTAGGTTATGATGTATCTAGTGAGGGGATCAAGGTGGATCTAAAGAAGTTTAAGACAGTTAAGAAATGGACTAGACCCATGACTCTGACTGACATTAGGAGTTTCTTGGACTTGGTCGGATATTATATGTGGTTTGTGGAGAGTTTCTCTTCTATTGTTACTTCTTTGACAAGATTGACTCAAAAAAAGGTTAAGTTTTTAAGATTCGATGCTTGTGAGGGTAGTTGTACGAAATTGAAAGATAAGCTGACTTCTGCGCCAGTTTTGACTCTGCCCAATGGTACTGATGGTTTTGTTGTATTTTGTGATGCGTCCCGTATGGGTTGGGATACGTGTTGATACAACATATAAGTTTGTGGCCTATTCTTCTTGGAAGATTAAAGTTCATGAAAGGAATTATTTGACTCACAATCCAGAGTTGGCGGCTATGGGTTTTGATTTGAAGATTTGGCACCATTATTTGTACGGGGTGTATGTATATATCTATTCATATCATAAGAGCTGGTAGTATGTGTTCACTCAGAAGGAGTTGAATCTCAGGCAAAGAAGGTGTCTTGAATTACATAAGGATTAGGATATGAGTCTTCACTTTTACCCAAATAAAGCTAATATTGTTGTTGATACTGTAATAAGGTTATTTATGGGGAGAGTATCCCATGTTCATGAGGAGAAAAGAGGATTAGCGAAGGATATTCATAGATTGCCTAACTTGGGAGTTCATCATTTAGACTCTGACGATAAAGGAGTTATTGTTCAGGAAATGGTCAAATCTCTCTTGGTGTTGAGGTGAATGAAAAAATGGTTTTGGATCCCATAGTTATGCAAATTAAGAAAGATATGGGTTGGAAAAAGGTTATCTTTTCGTGATTAGGGGAGATGGTATTATGAGGTACCAAGGTAGGTTGTGTGTTCTAAATGTTAATGGGCTGCGGGAAAAAATTCTAACTGAGGCTCACGAGTCCCGATATACAGTTCATCCGAGCTAGACTAAAATGTACCATCACTCAAAGGAGATCTATTAATGGAGCAATATGAATAAGAATGCAACAAATTTTGTTGCAAAATGTATGGTTTGTCAGCAAGTTAAGGTTAAGCACTTAAGGACTGGTGGAATGTCTCAAGAGATAAAGTTGCTTATATGGAAGTGGAAGATAATCAATATGGAATTCATTACAGGTCTTCCATGGTATCACAATAAATATGATTTGATTTGGGTCATTATGGATAGAATGACTATGTCCACTCACTTTTTGCTTGTGAGGACTAACTACTTAGGAGAGAATTATGCCAGGTTGTTCATTTAGAAGATTGTGAAGTTGTATGGTGCGTCCGTGTCCATTATTTAGAATGAGGTATGCAGTTTTCTTCCCACTTTTGGCATTTATTTCAGAAAGGTTTGGATACACAGGTGAGCCTTAGCACCATTTTCCACCCTCAAATGGATGGGCAAGCGGAGAATACTATTCATACTTTGGAGGATATTCTAAGGGCTTGTGTGATTGATTTTAAGGGGAGTTGGGTTGACCATTTACCTCTTATTTAGTTTGCATATAATAATAGTTATCATTCCAGTATTTAGATGGCTTCTTTTCAGACACTTTATGGTAAGAGGTGTAGGTCTCCTATTGGGTGGTTTAAAGTTAGTGAGACTAGGTATTTTTGTCCTGACTTGGTTAACCAGTCCATGGAGAAGGTAAGAGTGATTAGATAAAGACTTAAGACTGCTCAAAGTCGCCAGAAGTCTCATACGGATGTGAGGCAAAGAAAGTCAGAGTTCGAAGTGAATGATTGGGTATTCTTGAATGTGTCTCCTATGAAAGGAGATGAGGTTTGGGATGAAGGGGAAACTTAGTCCTTATTACGTTGGTTCATACCAGATTTTGAGGAGAATTGGGAACGTTGCATATGAGTTGGACTTGCCTGCGTGTATGGGTTCTATTTATCTCGCTTTTCATATGTCCTTGCTGAAAAAATGTTTGGGTGATCCTTCTTTGATAGTTCCTGTTGAGGATGTTGGTGTTACAAATTCCTTGTCTTATGAAAAATTCTCGATTAAGATATTGGATTGGTAGGTTCATAGATTGAGGACCACGGATGTTGCTTCGGTGAAGGTCCTTTGGAGAAACCAAAAGTTAGAAGAGGCTACATGGGAAACTGAGAAAGATATGAAAGCTAAATATCCATTCTTTTTCCCCGGGTTGGATGAGTGTACTTAAGGTATGAGTTTCATTTTTCTCTTGTTATTTTACGAGTTTGTCATTTTATTCTAGTGCATTTTTTCAAAAAAGTGTCTTAACTCATCATTCGGGGATGAATGATCCTAAAGGGGGGGGGGATAATATGTGACCCTTAAAATTTCCATTATTTTATTGTTACCTTCCCGTGTTTGATATATCATTTTTTGACTTGAATTGTGTTTAAGGATGTTAAAAGGGTAATTTGGAAAGGTTTTAGAATTTTTGAAAAGGGTTTGTGGCAATTTTTCGAACTTTGAGGCAGTGAGCCTCAATATTTTTATCGTATCACGGTGGTTGCCCTATACGATATTGGCGTGGCATGAAGGATAACCTCCGCGATATTGGCGTGCCAAACAAAGGCAATTTTTTTTTGCAATTTTCTTCTTATTCACTTGGGTTGAGGGTGTTTTGGTTTTTTCATCTTTTCAACAACTTTTAAACATAAAGTAGTCCCATTCCCATCAGTTTTCAAAGATAAAATCCCCCTATTTCACTCTCAAACACAAAACCCAAGAACATTCATGGGTTTCATTATGCATTCATGATCCGGTCTCCAAACTTCAAATTAATTATGAATTCTTGTGTATTTCAAGTACGTTTCTCTTCCCCAAACATTAATTTTACATTGTGGAATTTATTTGATGGATTTCCATGTGATTTAAATTGTAGGTTTTGAAATTGGGTTGAGGGTTTTGGTTGTTATTGATCTAATTACTTGTCCCATGACTTGAATTGATTATCCATGCTTTAAATTGGTATTTTTGAGACTGATTTGGTACTTTAATTAGATAAATTCAATTGGGAACATGGGGTTCCCCAAATTGGATGAATTTTGGCTTAGAATTGCATGAACCTCAACCCACTTTATGAAGTTGATTTAAATTATGGAAAATTGCATGGTTTGACTTGTTTTTGAAGTAAATGCATTTCATTAATGGATAAATGGTTATTTAAATTGGTTTTGAAAGGCCTTGGTGTCCATGGAATGAATTTTAATTGAACTTGGGAGTAAATGTGGTTGTGTGAATAGATTTGGCATGTGTAATTTAACTTGCAAGCATATTTGTATGACGATGACGATACCAAGTGGTTAATGACTTAATGAATGACTCCCGGGTTAATGATTGGAATGATGTGCTAAATGTTTTTAATTTGGGCTAAAATAAGGTTGTGTAGCTCGTCGTGAAAGGTGGAGGTCCGGAGGGGACTGATACTAAAAACCACATTTGCCAACATGGGGGTCTTTATGATTATGTGCATAGTTCATACATTATATATATGTGTGTGTGTGTGTGTATGTATATATATATATATATTGGAATGGTTGGATACTCAGTGTCTTTGTACTTTCCTAGAATTTCTCAAGTGCGTGCGGCTATAACGCACTGGGGCCCTTTCAACAGGGGGATATGAACCCATATAGCCTGTTGGTGCCCTTAGGATGGTTAGAGTTACATAGTCTAGGATAATAGTTTTATATTATCACGACCCTATTTCCGAGTAATGATAGAACCTACCATAACCTACCAATAGGTAAGCCAACACTATAACCCGGAGAAAATGCAATGGGTTACCTTGGTAGGAACATCCAACATGGACCCTATATGGGAACACAATATGACAAAGACATTCCACAAAGAAACAACTAACATTCAAATACCAATCCTATGACCTGATAGTATTAGTACAAGAGCATCTCTACATTCGACAATAGAGAATACAACTCAATGTCTAATAGTCTTAATTAGTCTCATACATTCGTCTCAAATATAAAAGACAAAATAAGGATAGAAGGGAAAAAGGGCAACGCAAACTCCAAGAGCTCACCCTGTCTCCTGATGATCAACACTGCACGATCTCGACTCAACGGCAAAAACTAGAACTCGGGTTTGCACCAAAAAGGTTTTGAAGTGTAGTATGAGGAAAAAAATACGGGTACTCAATAGGCATCATCGGCCGACTTATCTAAACTATAATATATGGATGATATAGAGTAAGACAATAACTTAAAGTCAAGGTACAAAATCAAACCTGAATCTTCTTTGATATCACTGTATAAGGTAACTAATTAACTAGAACAATAGTACGACATTCCATATCCACATATACCTTAACTTTCATACAACATGAGTAATCACTTTGGAAGAGTAAAGACACATATATACAATAACAATCATGTAATTACCATAATCAACACAACTACCATCATTAGAGTATAAAGAAAAAGAACTTACTACGATGTCCCATACCGCTGGGAAGTACACTCAAGGAAAAAAAACAAAGAACTCTTCACGATGTCCTATACCACCAGAGTGTACACCAAAAGATAAATCCATCAACATATCAAGGCACAACTACACAAGAAACTCACCAAAGACGCGGGTTGTACATTCCCTCCATGGCCTCTTACCGAGGTCTACAATAATCATCAATACTGCAATTTGAAACAACGAAGCCAATATCACCATAACATGGTTATATAGCTATTTAATATCTAACTCATCAATAAACTTAATGTCTATCCTATACTATATAGTCTCCCTTTCCATGAGCCATTAGTTTGAAAGTGTAGTAGTTTACTATTCATCAAATAAGGAGAAGCTACAAGTTACCCACACTATTATATTTACCCATCACAAAGCCATCTTCTAGTTAGCCTCCTAATTATATAAGTTATCAATTAAGCCACCACGACTTCATATACTAAATGTCAACTTAACCACTCATCATACAATACTTAGTCTATTATCATTTAGAAAATCACAACATTAAGGACTAGTTTCCATATTCTAGCTAAGTTAGGTCCACCAACTAGTTCACTGGGCTTCTAGCCTACAAGTCATAGTCATTTATTAGAGGCAACTAGTTATCACATAAGCTACTTTTCTAGGAGAAATTCCACAATGTAAATATTTATACAAGTCAAGTAGATTTACTAGGTGAGCCCTTGGTTCTACACAAGATTATACAAATCAAATAGCCTTAACCCAATACTCGACATAATCTACTTCTTGTTACTAATTAGAGTTGGCAAGGGTCACACCTCTTATCTAGTGATTAATGACAAGAATGGATAACAATTTACAAAGGAAGACATCATGTCCCAAGTACAAAAATAGGCTTAACCACCCACAACATATCCTCCCATACATTAATGTATTCATATATATATACTCACCACACATAAACTCATCATAATATCATTACCTTTTCCAGATTCACCGGGCATCATCATAATATCATTATATCCTCAAGATTCACCGGGCATCCTCATTACATCATTATAGCATCCGGATTCACCGGGCATCATCATAACATCATTATATCCTTCAGATTCACCAGGCATCATTACAATAATATTATATCCTCCGGATTCACCGAGCATCATCATAACATCAATATATTATCAAAATTCTTTGGGCATCATCATAACATCATTATAACCTTCAAATTCTTTGGGCATCATCATAATATCATTATATACTCCGGATTCACCGGGCATCATCATAACATCATTATAACCTCTGGATTCACCTGGTATCATCATAACATCATTATATCCTCCAGATTCACCGGGCATCATCATAACATCATGATATCCTACGAATTCACCAGGTATCATCATATCATCATTACCTCTTCCAGATTCACTGGCCATCATCATAACATCAACATATCCTCCGAATTCACCGACATTATTATCACATTAACCAATCCTTAAAGACAATAATAAACATATACATATGTAGCCAAGTCAATAAGCATATTCAAACCACAATAATAGAGTGCAAGTGATGTATGGTAACACATACCATCATACTTTACCATTAATCATCGATACATAATATAAGTAGATGCATGAGCATGAGTATCTAAATGATATACACAATCACCACTTTTCCAAGGCTTCCATATCATGACAAAAATATAATCAATCAAGTATACACCTTATCCAACCATCAACCACATGCACAAACCAACAACCGGGTTTAACCATTATAATCTCAACAACATAACTTTTCATTCATCAAGTATCTAGGCTACTAAGGAATTACATTGTTCAAGCTTAAGGCGGGTCAAGTCCCACTTCAAAATCCCATTAATGCCAAAGTTCACTTATACAAGACTAATTTCTACCCTAAATTAGGCTAAGTTATCCAAATCATACCATAAGGGCTTATCAATCCTTACTAGGCCTATAGGGCAAAATCTTGTTCAAGTATCCTTTCTAAGTCACCCTAAACACTAAGGCCAATTCATAACTAGTCATATCTAGGTCAACATACTCTTAAGGTTAGTCTACAACATCATTCTCAACTATTAGATCAACTAAAGTATTCTCATATTATTCATAAGAGTACAAGTAGAACTATCCAAGATTCTAAGCGATAGTCAAGCATCACATTTTACGAGTGTAATAGCCTACAAGAATCAACTAATCCTAAAAGTCGCCAATCATCCATTTATCATCTAAGACCCCACCCAATATCACAAGATATCAATAATTATGCTACAATCAAGCTTAATCTAACTACGAGTAAGCCTAACCTACCATTATGCCATGGTTCCAAAATTATACCAAACCCCCAAGTATGTCCCACCTTCGGAAAATGAGTTTCTGAGACCAACCAATTGCTCAACTATCATTAGGGAGATATAACCCTCAAGAAATTTGAGTAAATCAACACATTTGTGGCTATAATTGAGCCTCAAAGACTTATGGGTTTGGGTCTAGAAATTAAGAAATCAATACCAAACTAGAAGGAATCTTACCTTTGATTTATAGAAAAATTAGATTACACAAGTTATCAAGCTCCTAATCAACCGATAAGACTCACTATGAAGATTTTACACTCTATTAGGGTTTGAGAGATCAAGAGGGAGGCACAAAATGGCCAAAATTTCAGGTAAGACAGCCTTTAAATAGGCCTTTCCCAAGCCTCGTGTAGCGCATTAGCTCCCCTCACTTGGTCATAGTTGTGGCACTGTGTTCCCACCCCACACGCCGCGGTCATGATATCTACCCCTGTGTCAGGCATGGCTGAAACTTGAAACTTGGTTTCGAGCTTCGGCCAATGCATCGAGATGCATTCAAAGTTCAATGCGAGTAAATAAGATATGCAACCACATAGATTTTGATGTTCGGATGTGTTGTCAAAATTGGGTTTTTCATTTAAGGTAATTTCATTGATGTTTTCACTCAGTGGTCAATTAGAACCAATAAAGGTTTCAAATTGTGAAATGGTTTTGAAAACCAAGCGAACCACCAGGTAACCAAACTATTGGTTCTAGAAAGTCACTAATGACTTGGGGAGGATATGGAGAATCTCTATCGATCAAAATAAGTAAGAACACGGACAATGACCTGAAGGGTCATTACAATATTCCCTACTAAGGAACTTTTATCCCTAAAAGTTAAAGATAGAGAATATACCTGAAGTCTCAAACAAATAAGGATACTGAGCCTGTATCTCACTCTCGATCTCCCAAGTAGCCTCCTCTACTAGGCAGTGCCTCTACTGAACCTTAACTACCAGAATCTCTCTAGTATGCAGTCTCATCACATCACTAGCCAAAATAAGCACGACCTTCTCTACAAAGGTCCACTACTCATCTAACTATATCGAGTTCTATCTAAGCATATGAGAAGGATCAAGAATATACTTCCACAACATAGAGACATGGAAAATCGGATGAATAATGGTAAAATCTAGCGGTAAAGCCAACTCATAGGCCACCTCGCCAACTACACAGAAAATCTCAAAAGGGACAATATAGCGAGGGAAAAACTTATCCTTTCTCCCAAACCTTATCACACCTCTCATAGGTGAAACATGATGGAACACACAATCACCCACTCTGAATCTCAAGGCACGGAGTCTACGGTTGGCATAGGCCTTTTGCGCAGTCTAGGCTGCTCTCAGCCTATCCTGAATCACCCTGACTCTATCCAATGAGTCCCAAATCAAATCTATACCACAGGGTCTAACCTCATAGGTTTCAAACCATCCTATAGGTGAGTGACATCTCCTACCGTACAAAGTCTCATAAGGCGCCATCTTAATACTAGAATAATAATTGTTGTTGTAGGCGAACTCTGCCAATGCTAAGTGCCAATCCTACTAACCTCCAAAGTCCATAACACAGGCTCAGAGCATATCCTCAAGCACCTGAATAGTCCACTCGGACTGACCATCTATCTGTGGATAAAAGGTTATACTCAAATCCACTCGAGTACCTAACTCCTCCTGAAATGCACTCTAAAACTGCAAAGTAAACACAGAACCACAGTCTGATATGATAGACACTGGGACCACATGCAAACGAACTATCTCTCAGACATAAATCTAGGCTAATCTTTCAGCACCAAAAGTTATCTGAATAGGAATAAAATGTACTAACTTGGTCAAATGTTCCACAATAACATAAATACCATTGTAACCATTGGAAGTACGAGGTAAACTACTAATAAAGTCCATGGTAACCCTTTCCCATTTCCACTTGGGAATGGATAACCCCTGAGTCAATCAGCCTGGACACTAATGCTCGGCCTTAACCTGTTGACAACATAGGCAACAAGCTAAAAAGTCATCCACATCTCTCTTTATACCATCCCACCTATAAAGCTTCCTAAAATCTCGATACATTTTGGTTGTACCGGGATGAATAGAATATCTAGAGCTGTGACCCTCATGCAGAATCGACTGAATCAAATCATCAAGTTGGGAAACACAAACACGATCCTAAAACTTTAAGATGCCCTCTGAATCTATGGTGTGTCTCCCAGACTCACCACTTATCATTCGATCACGGAGAAGGCATAACTTACTATCCTAAATTTGACGATCGTGAATCTTCTCAAACAGGGAGGACCTCGCCTCTACACAAGCCAAAATTCTTTCAGGATCTAATATATCGAGGCAAACCATCAAATTGGCTAAGGAATGAATATCCTATGCTAAGGGCCTCTGAGAAACTGATATACAAGCCAAACTACCCATACTCAGTGCCTTACGACTTAAGGCATCAACCACTATATTTACCTTAGCCAGATGATACAAGATGGAAATATTGTAGTCCTTTAGCAACTCTATCCATCTGCACTGGTGAGCATTAAGATCTTTCCAGGTCATAAAATATTGAAGAATATGATGATCGGTGAAAATCTAGCAATGTACACCTTACAAGTAATGCCTCAAAATCTTGAGTGCGAAAACCACTATTGCCAACTACAAATCAGGAGTGGGGTAGTTGCACTCATGAACCTTAATCTATCTACAAGAATAAGTAATGACACAACCCTGCTACATCAAAAGACATCCAAGACCATTACCAGATACATAAAAAAACACTGTGAATCCCTCATCCTCTCCTAGAAGAGCTAACACCAGGGTTGAAGTGAGACAATCCTTGAGCTTTCCAAAGCTCAAGTCACACTCCTCGGACCATTAAAAAGGAACTTCCCTCTAATTTAATCTAGTCATAAGAGCCGATATTGTAGCAAATCTCTCAATAAAGCGCCTATAATAACCAACCAAACTAATAAAACTGTAAACCTCAATCAAAGATGTAGGCCTAGCCCAATAACGAATCACCAAAATCTTAGCTGGGTCTACCATAATATCCACCTTGGACACCACATGTCCAAGAAATAACACCGAATCAAGCCAAAACTCGCACTTGGAGAACTTGGGAAAAAACACATGCTCTTGCAAGACCTGGAGCATAATCCTCAAATGCGGCACATGATCCTCACTACTCTTCGAGTACTCAAGAATATTATCAATGAACACAATAATGAAAGAGTCTAGATAGGGGCATTAGTCAGCCTAAAAGACAGGACCCAAAACTCATAGTGACTGTAATGAGTCCTAAAGGCGTTCTTCATGATATCCTCAGCTCGAATCCTCAACTTATGATAAAAAGACATCAAATCTATCTTAGAAAACATGGTTGCGCCCTTAAACTAGCCAAACAAATCATTAATATGAGGCATAGGGTGACGGTTCTTCATCGTCACCTTTTTAAGCTGCTTATAAGCAATGCACATTCACATCGAACCATTTTCTTCTTTACAAATAAGACAGGAGCTCCCTACGGGGACATAGTTTGTCTAATGAAACCCTTACCAAAAAGATCCTGGAGATGAGAGTTCATCTCTTTAAGTTCAGCAGGAGCCATATGGTAAGGTGCCATAGAAATAGGTGGGGTGCCAAACTCAAGGTAAATAACAAGCTTAATCTTACGGTCAAAGGAAATGCCGGGAAGTCTGATAAGAAACATCATGAAACTTACACACAATAGGAACAGAGTCAAGCGTCGAACTCTCTACATGGGTATCACATACATCGGTGAGATAAGACTCGCAACCCTTTGATATAATTCGTCTAGCACAAATATAAGAAATAATTCTTATCGGCTCGCAGGTAATCTCTCCTTGCTATACAATTGGGGGTACGTCGGGCATGGCTTATGTAATGGTCTTGCCAAAACAATCCATGACCACATGATAGTGGGATAACCAGTCCATGCCCAAAATCATATCAAAATCCAATATATCCAGAATAATAAGATCAGCAAGAGTATCAACATCACTAACTGTCATAACACATAACCTGAATACTCGATCCACTACTAAAGAATCACTTACAAAAATAGATACACATAATGAAATAGCTAATAAATCACCAGTAAAATCTAACCATGGTGCCTAATAAGCAGATATATAAGAATAAGTGGATCAAGGATCAAATAAAGCAAGAGCTGACTTGTGGCATACAAAATTTCACCTGCGACTACAACATCCAAAGTCTCAGTCTTGGGCCTAGCAGGTATTGCATACAACTAACTACGCCTGCCACCTAGCTAGAAACTTAACTGACCTCCTATCTCGCCTGTTTTAGTACCACCTCAAGTACCCTGGTAACTACCCCTAGACATCGCGAACCACATCTACCAAAATTACCTTACTAAAGGTCCTACCCACATCAATCAAACTCTTCATAGCCATCAAAATAGAAAGTCTCAATCCTCTCACAAAGAAACATACTCTCGCATACTCTGTATCCAAAATAGAAGTCACATGCCTAGCCAACTCATGGAAATGAGCCTCGTATAAAGAGACTGATATAGAACCCTTCTCCAATCTAGAGAACTGATCTCTCAAATAATCTCTAAGGCTCTGACATAAACTTCTCTAAGAATATCTCAGAGAACTGAGCTCAAGAGAGAGGGGAAGATCCAACTATCCTAGAACTCACAAAACCCTTTCGCCAGTGTCGAGTAGACAAGTCCAACTAAAATATGGTGTAATCCATACCATAGGTCTCAACAAAGCCCAACCTACAAAGGCTATCCTCACAAGTAGTCAGAAATTCAAATGCATCCTCTTTAGGAGAACTGAAAAACCTAGGTATATCCAACCTCAAGAATCTACCCAACATCTTCTGCTCCTCAGTAGACATAGCGGGATGGGTCACAACGTGATGAATGACTGTCGGCTAAACAACTATTAGAATAGGAGGAACCTCAAATTTAGGAGCTGCAGCTATAGGCTGCACTCATGTCCTATTAGTCTGCAAACTATTAACAATACCCAATAACTTAACTAAAGCATATCTATGCAAATAAGAGGGGATGAGTCCTGGTGGAGCCTAGGCTGATCTACCCTGACCCCTAACTAGGGACACATCATGAGTCTGGATCTCAATCTTGGGCATCTATGAAAGTGTATAGTCAAAAAATTATCCAACAAACCAACTTAGACTGTTAGCACGCTAGGAGTGAAAGAAGTGAAAGACTCCTAAGAATGTCCTATAGCCTTCTGAAGATAGAAAATGGATGTCAACATTCTAATCCATAGGACTCTATTAGACACTTGCTCTTATAACAATAATATCAATAAAACCTAAGCTCTGATACCAATTTATCATGACATGAGTTTCGAGTTATGATGACAACTATCATAACCTACCAGTAGGTAAGCCAACACTGTAACCCAGAGCTAATGGAATGGGTTACCCTGGTAGAAATGTCCAAAATAGACCCTATATAGGAACACAATATAATAAAGACATTCCACAAAGAAACAACAAACATTCAAATACCAATCCCATGACCTGATAGTATTAGTACAAGAGCATCTCTGAATTCGACAATAGGTATAATAACTCAACGTCTAATATTCTTAAATAGTCCATACATTCATCTTGAATACAAAAGATAGAATAAGGATAGAAGGTAAAAAAGTCAACTCAAAGTCAAAGAGCTCACCCTGTCTCCGAATAATCAGCACTGCATGATCTCGACTCAACAACGTAACCTAAAACTCGAGTCTACACCAAAAAGGTACAAAACTGTTACATGAGTACCAAAATATAGGTACTAAGTAGGCATCATCAGCCAACTAGGCTAAATTATAATATAAGGATGATATCGAGCAAGACAATAACTTAAAGTCAAGGTACAAAATTAAACCTGAATCTTCTTTGATATCACTGTATAAGATAACTAATCAACTAGAACGATAGTACAATATTACATATCCATATATACCATAACTTTCATACAACATGAGTAATCAGTTTGGAAGCATAAAGTCATCTATATACAATAACAATCATGTAATTGATGTGTGAGCTAATGGTAATACATTTGAGGCTTTTAACTAGAAATAATTGTAAAGTCTTGAGAAACTTTTGTCATTTTTGATTCCTTTCTCATTGATAATGCAGGAAAGTCAGGATGCAAGAAAACCAAAGACAATAAGAGCAAAAGACATGAATTTGGAACAAATGGCCATGAAAGTGTAGTTGACGACTTTTCTGATATGTTGTCAAATTTGTGATAAGTTATTAGATTCATCATCAGCTGTAGACAGTGTGAGGAAGTTGGAACAGAAGTGTGATGACATCTATGATAAGTCATCACAATTCTGATAAGTCATCGAGAATATCGTTAGCCTAAGGCAGTACATGATATTTGAAGTAAAGAAGTGATGAAATTGTCAGATATGTCATCAAAGTCCTGATAAGTCATCATGATTACCATCAGCCTTAGGTAGTGTTCAGAAACTGAGTTAAAGAAGTGATGATATTCCGTGATAAGTCATTAGATCTTTGATAAGCCGTCAGACTCATCGTCAGCTAAAGATAACAACATATTAAATAAATAGAGGAGTTGACTACATGTTTGATAAGCCTTCAACCCCCTGATAAGTCATCACATATTGTCATCACCTGTGCGAGAAAAAGTTGTATGCTGTGATTTGATTCCTAATTTAGCTCTTGGTATTTAAGGGAAATTTTTTAAGTTTTATTGAGGGGCAGACATTCATCTTGAACTTCACAACATTAATCTATTTTCTCTATAGTTTTAGGGCTTAACCCCTGGAACTTATTACAGAGACTACTTTACTTCTCTTTGGTCTCTAAAATTGGGTTTTCAGTTTTTAATTCTTTGATTTAGTTGTGGGATATTCTTCTTGAGTTTGGGAAGAGAATCAATTTCTGACTAAATCTTTTGTAAGTTTAATTACTTTAAATTATGAATTCAGTTATTGTTATCGCTTTCTCTATCATGTGGAACTAAAACCAATAACTAGGGTTGTGGGATCTATGATTACTCCTGTATTATCTTAATAGTTGGTTAGGGTTTGAGTGATTGTGGGAACATCTTGATAATTTTTTTATATTAATTATTTTTTATTGGTTGCAAATAGTAGATCTCGCCTTATGTTGATTTGCTCGAACTGAGAAATAAACTAAATTTAGAGAATTATCAATGAGGATTTGGGAAGGTTAAGTTCTTATCTAATGATTAATGTTGTAACAAGATTAATCAACTCAAAATAAAGTTAGTATGAATAGAATGTTTTCCTAAGTTCGAGAAAATTAGGGAGTTCAACATCTAGGTAGGTTGAGAAACACTTAGATGGACTGTCAAAACTGATAATTTGGTGTTTCCCATAAGTCATGAAAATCTAGTACTACAACTATTATTCTATGGAGGATTACTAATCATAGTGATCACAACTCTAGTTTCTCTATATCATTGATTTGAAATAGTACAGTTTAAGCTTTGAGTTCTAAGGAAAATTAAAATGTTAATAACTTTTGTTCAATCATTAAAAACCCCTATTTTATCTTTTTGTATCATTTGTTTGAATTTAACTTGTAGCTATAGTTTCAAAGTAGTTTAATTGCCACTCACATTGTTCCTCATGGATTTGACCCCGACTCCAAAGTTGGGTAAATATATTGACGACGACCGCCTTGCACTAAATTAACGTGTAAGTTGAGCGTTATAAAAAATGGTGCCTTTTCTGAGGAACAATTTGGCGTATTGAGTTGGTTTGGAATTTTAGTCTACTTGCTTGAATTCAAACTTGTAAATATTAATTTTTAGTTTTCTTTTATTTTTTGTGTTACATAGATTTTTATTTTAGTTTACTTATTACTATGGCATCATGGAATGAACATGAGCTTGGTGGTTGGAAATCTTATCTTGATGATCCATGTCCATATTGTGATGGACCTCACTTTTGGTAAGATTGTAGATATGCTCCCTGGAGAGAAATGTGTGCACTATCTCCATCCTACTGGGAGGATAATTGTTCTTTATGTGGTGGTTAAGATGGACATTGGAGTGATTGCTCAATTCCCCCCATTGTCCTAACCCAAATTCTAGTTCTTCTTATGATTTTGATTGGTCTTATGGTCAAGAACAAGAGGAAAGAAGCACCAGAATGAGTCGCATTGAAGCTATGTTTCAATAAATTTTGGATAGCTAGGAAGAAATACTTCAAGACATGAGAGAATGGAAAGAGGAAAGAAAAAGGATAGAGGAGATGGATATAGAGGTCAATCATTCAAAGCACTTTTCAATATTATGGTTAAATGATATCTTATTTGTGGAATCATTTAAAATAATGGAAGAGTGTGAAGATGAGGAGCAAGAATCCTATATTGATGTTGAGCTTGATGATGAGCACCCCTCGGTGATTTCCAAACCAACCGAACTAACCATGAGAGATGATGCCAAGATTGAGAAAATGGTGCTAGTGGTAAAAGAAGAAACCAAGCCAATCTCTTATAAAGACTCTAGCCCAATTCGGGGTGAAGGGGTCGAAAAGGATGAAAATCCAAAATTAGGGAGAAGACCTTACTCAAATTGCTTTACAACATTATGCTTGGTGGATGTGATGAAAGTCGAATCACCCAAGCAAATGATGAATTTTGGAAATGAGGAAGAAAATTCCTACATTTTGGAGTTTGTCTTTCCGAAAAGGTATAATACAACCCCAATCTTGAAGGTCAAGAAGCTTAAAGATCGAAGATCATTTAGTGGATTTTTAAGATTCTCACCATTGCCAAATGAGCCCACACTAAATTTCAATGCAAAATTAGGCAAGCGGTTCAAGTCTTCGAAGTAGAGTGATAGAGCTTTTCTTATCATGCTATCATATTCGCTCAACACACTTAAAAGATGTAAAGATCAAAAGATAGGCTGATGATTCAAATCATCTAAGTGGAGGGATAAAGGATAAAGCACTTTCAAGGTATCTTGATGAATTCTGAGTAGTCAAGATAACCTAGTCATGTCGCGACATTAAATTAGGCACTTCTTGGGAGACAACCCAAGGTATTTTGTTGTTTGTATTCGTATTATGTGATTGACATCAGATATTCGCACCCATGGCGCCACAGGTATGTTTTTAACTCTCTTGTTTTGGTTTGACGTATTGGGGACATTGCATGATTTTAAGTTGAGGGTGGGGCTACTTATAGGTTTTGATGTCCTCTTGGGGTTTTTGTTGTCGTGTCTCTTTTCCCTGGAGTCTTGTTCCTAGTAGAGTTGGCATGTTTAGGCATATTGTGTTTTTTTTGTGATGTGTTGTGGTTAACTTGGGGAAAAATCAGTATATAGGATAGTTGGCATATTTTTGTTGATTTTTCTTGGAATGATAAATACCTCTCCAATTGTCTATCTAGAAACTGTGTGATGTGCAACTATGTGACTACTGTGAATTTTTTTTATGGCATTAGTACTAGGGACATGATAATCACTGGTAACAATTGCATGAACCGAAGGGGTAGTAGCTTGTGATGTACCTTTGTGCCATATGTGTGTGAAATACTACCTAGTTCCTATTCTGTGTTAAATCCAGAACTTGCTCGGTTGGTCTTGCCTTGGTTATAGGATAGCGGTTAGGAAAGGATCATAGGCCGTTGTTGATAGTAGTCTACTTTTAGCCTAAATGACCTTTCACATGTGAATAATATCCCTTGATCCTAATTTTGAGCCTGAATGCCTATTCTTTTTATTATACCTATTACCTTTCCAGTTGTATCATAATGAACCTGTTTTGGCCCTGGTCCTCCTTGGACATTGTGCATTTTGACTTAGGCAAAAAGCCTAAGTTGGGGGTGGTTATCATAGGGGTGCGTGATGTAAAGTGAGTATGAAGAAGGGTAATAAAAAAATATGCAAGGTTGGGTGTGGTAGAAAAAGAATAAAAAAAGAAAAGTTGTGAAAAAAAATGAATGAATAAAAACTGCACCCAGCTTGAATGTGCTTTAATCAAGAAAGGGATTAAGGGAAAATTTAGCTCCTGGTATTTAATGGAAAATTTTTAGGTTTTATTCGGGGGTGGACATTCACCTTGAACTTCATGACATTAATCCATTTTCTCTCTAGTTTTAGGGCTTAACCTCTGGAACTTATTGCAGAGACTACTTTACCTATCTTTGGCCTCTAAAGTTGGATTTTCAATTTTCAATTCTTTGATTTAGTTATGGGATATTCTTCTTGAATTTGGGAAGAGAATCAATTTCTGACTACATCTTTTGTAAGTTTAATCACATTGAATTATGAATTCAGTTATTGTTATCACTTTCTCTTTTATGTGGAACTAAAACCCACAACTAGGATTGTGGGATATATGATTACTCGTGTATTTTCTTATTAGTTGGTTAGGGTTCGAGTGATTGTGGGAATATCTTGATAATTCTTTTGTATTAATTATTTTTTGTTGGTTGCAAACAATATATCTCGCCTTATGTTGATTTGCTCGAACTGAGAAATAAACTAAAGGTAGTGAATTATCAATGAGGATTTGGGAAGGTTAAGTTCCCATATAATGATTAATGTTGTAACAAGATTAATCAACTCGAAATAAAATCAGTATGAATAGAATATTTTTCTAAGTTCAAGAGAATTGGGGAGTTCAACATCTAGGTAGGTTGAGAAACACTTAGATTCCATCAAGTCACTAATAACTTGGGGTGGATATGGAGAAGCTTTATCAGCAAAAATAGTCAAAAACATGGACAATGACCTGAAGGGTCATTACATAAATCTCATGCTTAAACCTTGTTCCCTACCCCGACATCTTATATATATGTATATAAATGTGTAACACTCCAACTTAGGTCAAGGAGTCCCACATCAGTAAAACATAAGAGAGATCCTGGGTATATAAGTAAGTAAGCCTTACTACCTAGTGACGCATTTTAAATCCATGGGGGACTAGGCCTAAAGAAGACAATATCACTAGTGGGTTGGACCATTGGAAATAGTATCAAAGCCACTCCTATGTCTTGTTTATCAATGTGGGCTACAGTTTAAATTGAGCTTTGAAAAATCCCGATAAGGAAGGGAAAACCTCAGTCCTGAGTCTTGAAAAATCCCATTTGGTGTAGCAATACTCAGCGAGGAAGTTGAGTCCATAAGAGGAGTGTATGTAACATGATAACATAGGATAGGGATTCCCACATCGATAAAACATAGGATAAATATTAGGTATATAAGTAAGCATGCCTTAATTCCTAGTGATGCATTTTGAATTCGTGTGCGCCTAGGCCTAAAGCGGACAATATCACTACTGGGTTGGGACATTATAAAATGTGTGCATTTTGGTTTTGACTGATTATTGGACATAGCATTATGTTATCATTTCCCCTGAGTTACATGTTGGTGCCTACCCCGCTAATTACACTAGGTCTATACATTAATTCATAATGTAGGGTCCAAAGATAATTCTTTAACCCCTATGTAGCATTATGTGGATTAGCACTCTCGTTGAGTAGCTGTGAAGTGGTGAGTCTCCATCCTCTGAAAGGCCTTATTATTTCCATATTATTTTATTTTGACTCAGTAATTATATATTCTTTTGGTCATGGTCAAGGGCATGTCCATACCTGCTTAGTATTATGGTTTTAGAGGCTATTATAGAAAAATATGGGTTGGTTGGCTATTATTTTGACACTTTGTTTCATTGATTCATTTATCCATCTTCTCATACTAGTTGGATTTTGGATTTTTATTATGATTATTATTGTTCTCTTGAGGTTGGGTTAAAGGGGTGATCTCCGATCCTTGGTGGACTTTAGATACCCATCATGGCTAGGACCTACTTCGGGTCATGACATGATATTAGATATTGTTATGTGTAAAGTTTATGTGTTGTGGTTGGGAGTGGTGTAATGAAAAGAGAAAAGTTGATCAAAAGTGAAGCTTGTGTTGATTTTTGATACTCCCTCCATACTATATATGAATTAGCATAAAGAGATAGGGAAAAACAAAAGAGTGTGGGAAATAGAAGTGGTGAGAACTTGGTTGATTAGAGATAAATTAAATGACAAAGAGTGATGTATTAAAATGCTTAGAGAAGATAGTCACAATTACTGGTCAGAATAGTTCTTACCTATCCCTTAGCCTACACTACTACCCTTTTAGTCCTACTTGATCATGAACCTCGACCTTTTGATATTATTAGAGTACTACACTATAGGAAATCCTATGGTTCATCTTATATGGCCTGTGAATTCTTTGTGAGAGTGAGAAAAATTTAATTGTTATACCCATTTTTATGATAAATTATATCTCTGTGAGTGACTATAGGTAACTCTCTTGTGGTGAAGGAACATGTCAGATGATAGTTACAAGACTTGTGTGATATATATGATTGAGTAAAATGCATGAGTTCTCCAACTCTGTTGAGTCAATTCTTGAGGCTAGGATGTTTTGAAATAGTGTTCATAAGTTTTAAACTATATGACCTACTAATGTGAAACTTGTTGTTAGTGTAATCATCGTAGTGTCAGTTTTAGTGTTTTCTTTATAGTAGTAATATTGGAGTCTTCCTTGGATGGTGCTTAATTTAAGGAGTTGTTCAAGGATGAAAAAGGCTTTAAGTGTGGGGTGGATATCTTAGGTAGATTTATGCACCTAAGGATCGTTATCTATGTTTGTTTAGCCTAGTTTTGAGGACTTCTTGTGTGTTTAATGAGTTGATAATGATATTATTGGGCATCCATGTGTTAAAATAATTTTTTATAATGTTTAAGGTATGTTTAAAACAAGTTTAGAATGAAAATGGTCACTTAGAATTTAGATGAGAAAACTAGTGTTACTACCTTGAGCTATGTGTTGTTCTAGTGTATCTAAATGAATTCTATTACGTTATATTCCCTAATAAGTGGTGCTTGATGTTGTAGGAGACCATATGAGATGTTATGATCAATTTTTGGGAGCATAACAAGGTCTAATAATATTGGAAACACACCCATGATGTGAGGAGCTCAAAGGCAAAAGAAAGGCATTTACTATGACAAAATATAGAACTTTTGAGGCTATGGGAATTCCACACCCTCTAGCTTCCGAGATAAGGACATTACAAGCACTAAGAAACAAAGTAACATGTCAATAAATAGCTATCATCTGTGTTAATGGTGTGAAATTCCCTAAACATGCCACAACATCAGCGTGCCATGCCAAAGGCACAAAAATGGGCAACTTCATCATAGTATAAAATAGAACACTTGTCTCTTGTTGTAGAAACCGTGGATAACTTTTGGGGATGGAAATACATGTGAGGAGGATGAAATTAGGATTCTTAGTCTATACTTTAGTTTATTTTGTTTTTGATACATGAATTTTATTCTTGTGATTCGTTGTAAGATCATGTGTGGTTAAACACCCTCATTACAGGGTTGAGGTCAAGAACATGAATACTTATGCTTGAAACTGAGTTTGTTTAAGTTTATTATCATATTTTTTGTTCATATATCATTGTTATTACTATTCTATGGATTCTCGACCCTTAATATAAACCCATATTTCTAATATGATCCCAAAATAAGGAACAATAGATTAGAATATGGTATATATGGAATGGGTTATTAATCTTTTGATGAATTAAAGGTAGGATTTGTATGTAGGATAGGAATACACCTAATTTTCCCCATTTGGTTCATATACGGGATGATATATAAATGCATTTAACTTAATTCTTACATCCCCTCTCAATGACGTAGTTGAGAGGCTAGGTTAGATAGATGATTAGAGGCTCAGAAGACCATAATCATGTTATCAACCTCGTGAATCAACAACAAAGGTAATTAACTTAACCAATGAGATTTTATTGCTTAGTAGGATTTTTAAAGTGCCTTAACCTTGGATTCATCTTCATTATTGTCTCCAACACATTATAATTTCAAATTTTTTATGATTACTTTTGAATTCTCAAAACTCAAATGCTATTGGTTACACTTCCAGTTATTTAATCTCAGTAGTAAATCTACAGTAGGATTGTTATTAAACCAAGTCCTTATGGGTTCAACATCCAGATTGAAAGGGCTACTTTATTACTTTCACGATCACATACACTTATGTGTGTGTTAGGATCATAATAGTATCAGTGAGTTGTAGTTTGGGTTCACTTGCATCAACCATTCTCGGTTCAGTTGGTGGCTTGGTTATTATTGAGGTTGAGTTTTGGTTGTTTGAAAAGTAAAGTAAGGAAATTTGTTGAAAAAGGGAGACCTATGGAAAAATCCCATGGAAGAGTTGTCTCTCTATAGAGGTTATCTGCGGAGTCATGCTCGGAGTATGAAGG
Source organism: Capsicum pubescens (assembly GCA_030864215.1). Taxonomy (NCBI): domain Eukaryota; kingdom Viridiplantae; phylum Streptophyta; class Magnoliopsida; order Solanales; family Solanaceae; genus Capsicum; species Capsicum pubescens. The sequence goes on along the minus strand of CM061548.1, from coordinate 231,821,469 downwards.
CCCAACACCTTATCCCATCGAGATTTAGTGCTCTTTTATGGATGAAAGTCTTTTTAGTAGTGGATATTGTATTGACCCTCCAGGTTATTTCCTTAATTTACGTACATTTTTTGTGTTTCAAGCCTTCCCACAGTGGCTACAGTTCATATACAACTTGTCAGAACTGTCGGTTTGGTTATCGGATAGCTTGTTTGGGCTTTAGGATTATTTCCCTATTTTGTTGAGGAATTGGTCTCAGACCAAACCTCCTAGAAAATGACCTTGGTTGAGAATTCGATAGCGCCATCATCTCTAAAACATTAATTTTACGTTGCAGGGGGGACCTTGGTTTAGGTCCTAAGGCTTTTGGGCTCATATTAGGATATTGGACGACTGTTATGAAAAATAGCACTATAGGCGTGGGTTCATATTTAGTTGAAACAATCTTGGATAAAAGTTTCAGTGGTTCTATTAAGTCTGGAATGTCAAATTTGGTATGGTAGTATAGCTTTTTTACATGCACGGGGTTTCGAATGAATCTTGAGCACTCAGTCGAAGTCTATTCAGACTTAGCAAAATTTAGTGCATGGCACCATCTGGTGACAATGCTTAAGAGGACCTTTGGCTGTTTATGTGGAAGTCACTTTAGTGACCCATAGATGTTTTAACAGCCTTGGCCATTTGGCTGAGGTCCACTTTAATGATCAAAGACCGTTTAAGTGGACATCACTTTAGTAGCAAGGAGACCACTTTAGCGATGGCTGCATCCCTTGCACCTAACCTCTTAGTAGACTTGTGGCGCTTAGGCGGTAGCCGCTTATACAGGCAAATGGACTCTTTAAAGGCACTGGGTATTGTTAAATCCTCTTTTTTCATCCTATTCTCCCATATTTTCTCCATAATTTCCCACTATTTTTTGGAGCTTGAATAGAGGAAAAAATTGGGGAATCATCCATTGAAGTTAAGGTAAGTTAGCCTAACACTCCTTGGTCATTTCTTATTTTTTTCCTCATCAAATTTTATCCCTTTTCATTGCAAATTCATAGAAATTAGGTACTTAAATACCTCGACCTTAAGGGCTGATTTGGGCTCCGATTTATGCACCATTGGTGCTCAACTTTTGAGCATACATTCCTTGTCCTTCGAGGGACCTCGTGATGGATTCAATATTGGATTCCGTTTGCCTCCGTGGGTTTGTTCTTAACTCAAATTTTGACCCAAACTTTTATATAGAAATATGGGTCTCATTCTACCCCTAATGACATGTAGATTACTATTTTGATAGCATGTGCACATTTTGGGGTCATGGAACAAAGGTGAGCAATTTATGGACAATTTAAGGACTATGGTTCAGCATCAAGGTAGGATCCGGTCTACTATTTTTCACGAGATTGTGTATAATATATATTGCATTTTACGTAAGGATATAGACTATGATTATGTGTTGAAACCATGAATTAGCCTAATTTAGAAATTTGGGGATAGAAGGGTGAATCAACCCTTAAGATGAAATACTACTTGTGGATATAGGTTCCTATCACCCTAGATTATTAGCATGCTAATCAGAGTTGATTCTAAGGACCTTTTAGTATAAGTTTTACCCTTTTAGTATTATTGTTATATTAATCATATACTATTAGGCCCGAGGTCGTGGTGATGATGCCAGTTGGACTCTAGGTGAGTATTACATCATTATAACAGGTGTGACTTTAGTTTATAGAGGCTTGGATTCTCATGATTTTATTGTTCTGATACTGGTGATTGCATGCATAGATCTCAGTACATTCATTCTAACTTAGTTGTTTGATTCAAACTAAGATCATGATTTTACTATTGTTTTCTAAAAAGGGATTTATTCCCACTTTCCATATTTAAAATAGATTCTTTCATATCGAGAATCGTACCACCATAATGAATGATTTATGACCTTTTGGAACTATAAAGGATTTTTTGTAAATTAGAGTAAAATTGATTCCAGTCCATGGTTTATAAACTTTTTTACCACTACTATTTACTTTGATCGGGAGAGATTCCAACCCTTTCGACTCTATGATGCTGATTTAGTCCTAGAGTAATCTCAGGCAATGGATTTACAAACTTATAGACTTTTAGTCATGGTTTGAGTCCGTCCATTTATGACATATACATCTCTCCGATACTAGACAGAGTAGATTGATGAGGATGAAGAAGAAGTTTGAAAATCCTAGGTTGGGACTAGGTAGGTGTATACATATATTTCCAAATCCCCTAGGTACCTCTTCGGTCATGAGCCATCATGCAGAAGAAGAAAGGTCATCGTAGTTCCTCCTTTGTAAGTTGTGGAGTTGGAGGAGGTGTCTACACTTGGTAAATTATGGTAGTTGGATCAGTTATGGTACTATGGATTTAATTTGCATTCATTCATACATATTCATTGTCTATCACCAATATGTTATTTGGTCCTTATATCTATTAGCATTATGTGAGGGTTGCATAAGTATAGCCTATGGTCACTGTTTGTTGAATATTGATTGAACTTTTCGAGTTTATGGGGCCTCAGTTAGGTATTGTTTGTTGGGACTATCCAGTTACTTTATTCTCATTATTATGGTTATTTCACGGCAGGCTAATCATGGACTAATAGTAAGGATGGACGTATGATTTTGATTCCTTTCCTTTTTACAGTAAATTACATTATGGACACTATATTCATGGTTAGACATTTGACTATAGGCCCAGATCATGCTAGTATTACCTTTCCCACTTGGTTAAGATTTCCTAGAGAGGTTAGGTTGACTATCTAAGGCTGTACCTTTGTGTTAGCTTTGTATATCTATGTGTGTGTATATATATGTGTGTATATATATCTAGCTATGGCATTACTGTATATATATCTCTTCCCTCATTTATTTATATTGTATATGTATTCTTTGGTCTTGTATACAATGATATATCCATACTTCTTCCACTCTATATTTGTATGTTTACTTAAGGTATAGTTATTTAGTTCCTAGATATGGCTAAATTAGGATAGTTATTCTTATTGTCTCTCTAGATTTTTTATGTTCGCTTCCTGGATAGTTTTCTCTAGATTATATTCCTACTTGATGATATCGATATTTTTATTATCTTTGGAGATCAGTCGGAACTTTCCTACTGAGTGCCACATGTTTGGTACTCATACTACACTTCTGCAGCCTGCAGATCATAGTATGAGTTCTCGTCGCTGGTGAGTGTATCTTGCGCAGAAGCTATGGATCGGAGATTTAGGGTGAGCACCTGACCTTCAAAGCATTACTACTCTTCCTCTTGTTGAATAGGTTAGTATCTATGTTGTATTTAGATATGGCTCGTACCGATATTTTTATTTAGTATTTAACTTTGTACTCTTATTATATTAAAAGCTCTTGCACTAACTTCACTAGGTCTTGGGGCCCCTTTATACATATTAGCCCCTTTGTTATATATATCCCGTTGTTTTCATTCATTTCTCTTGATAGTCCGTTACTAGTAGTTTTGGACTATGGGTTGACTTTCCTAAAATTAGTTTAAAGTAGGTACGATCCTGACCTGAGAAATTGGGTCTCGACAATTCTCCTCCGTCCTATATCTTCTCATGACCGTCTTAACAGGAAATTTGAATGCAAAGTGCAGGCATATATGTCATCAACATATTCATTGAGTTTAACTATTGCAAGTGTAAGAGAATAGAGTAAAATTTAATGAAAGTATTTAAGATAAATAGAAATAACTTTAAAAGGAATAGAAAAGCTCTACCTCATGAATCTATTATTATCGATATCAGAAAATAAAAATTGCGCAATAGTCATATCCTAATAAAGTATCTATTTTGTTATTCCCCGATTACGTTTATATAGTCTGACCTAAATTGAGTAAAGATAGGGTCGAGCTGTAAAATACTATCTCTATGCTAGGGAAGTAATCTCCATAATGAATCATCAAAGTAGAAGCAAACAACAATAATTTAAAGTCTAACAACATAACAACAATAGATAAAGTTGGTTGAGAAAGCCAAAGGCGAGCAAAAATATGTGTCATAGAAATAGAAGAAAAATTGCAACAAGAAGTGTAACCAAAAGTGGATACTGCAACCCCAAACTAATAAGCATTAACAATGATTGAAAATAAATGAGGAAGTGGATAGATACACACGGAGAAGTAGAGCTTGTACATTTTCTTCTAGATCAACATAATAGATTCCCAATGTTTGCTCCTTCATTAGTGCCTTTCTACCATAGGTCTATGCTACTGGTTGTTTGGAAAAAAATCAATTGGTTGAGGTCAAAAACTATTTTGGAATCAATGGTTTCGAGTAATCTCCATGTGATAATTAAATCAATACGAAAGCTTTTATTTTTGTACTATCAATACAAAAAATATATGTACAATTTTACTTCAAGTTAAAAAATTAAGACACCATATACTCCTTCCAGTCCAAAAAAATTGTTGGGCTGTGCACACTGTTTACTTATAAGGAGTTTGTAAAAGGAGCCATTTTTACCAATGTTTTCATAGCTACATAGTCTCTACATAATAAAATATTAGTTGAAAGAGGATGACTCATTGGAGAATTTCCACATATAGTTAGAGGGAAAAAGTTGACCCTAATAATGAATTTCGAAATCACACAGAGAGAACTAGTAACATCAATTTCCTAATATGACTCAAAGAAACTTCGGGACTTACTTTCTCTGAATCGCACATAGAAAATAAAAAAATTGAGATACCACGTTTGAACTTCTCTCTTAAAACACAAAGGGAAGGAAGGATGGGGACTTTTAGAAAAAATACCAAAAATGAAAAAGACCCTCACAAAGCAACAAACTTGACACTGAATTACTTGAAATTCAACTCAAACACCCCTCAATCCCGAATTGAACAGAGTAGAATACATAATAACCCCAAAAAACACAAAATAAATTCCAAATCAAACAATCATGCCAAAAAGCATACACAAATAGAAAATCCAGAAAATGAAGGACATGAGCATATGGAAAAAATGTTGAGTAGATTCATCAGAGGGAAATAGCATAAAATATTTTCTTTCTTTGGGGCTTTAATCTAAAAACAATAATATCAAATAAAACCCAATATGTGGGGCATGTGTATAGCCAAAAGGATGCCATAAAATTCATTCAGCTGAAAAGAAGAAACTGCTCCTAGGTGCTGAAGTAGACATGTCGCCACCACCTGTGTATTTATCACCACTTATTATTAAAAAATGTTGAGTAGATTCATCAGAGGGAAAGTATTCCAAATTTATTCATTAAAGAATAACTTTATTTCAGTAATTACATATAATTTTGAAGTTCACAAAAATGATCAATATTATCAAATTGAAAATTCACACATTTTTGACCCGTGTAATTCTTTTAAACATAAAATAAAATTTAATGACCCTCCAAGGCATTTTATGTGTTTTCATTCCTTTTTATATTGTAATGACTTGATTTTGTAAACTTTTCTTTGTTATGTTTTTGACCATTTTACTCCTCCGGTGGTTGCTATGCATTGTTTCTAGGGCATGGGAGTGGTTGGCACAATTTCAATACAATATGAAATGATTTATGTGAGTTTCTGGTTTTTAGAGATCGGAGAGGCCTTTTAGTTGACTTTGGTCAACATTTGTTGTTCTATGTATCAGATGGAAAAATGGACCACGCCAACAAATACGAAACATCAATTTTGGGTTGGTAGCATTGTTGGTTTGTTTTTATGGATTTTTTATCTCATTTCGACCCTCAGTCCAAAAATTAGTGAAATTAGATCTAAGGGGTCAATTCTGTGAAAACAATCTTTTATAGAAAATTCGATGTCGCCATTGAGTCTGAAACGTCGAATTCTAGTAGCATATTTTATTTGCCTTCATGGGATTTCAAACGAATCATGAGGGGTGGATTGACAACTTTGCAGCTTAGCAAAATTTCTAATCCAACTGATATCGGGTGCAGCTGCTTTAGTGGCTAAAGGACTGCTATAGCGGTATGCACTACTTAAGCAGAGGGTCAGCTGAAATTCAACTACAAGTAAAGAAGACATTGACCGCTTTAGTGGCCAACCAATTTGGACTAGATAGCTTAAGAGTTTGACTTGCCACTTAAGCTGAACCGACCCGACTCAGGTCCTTGTCGTAATGGGTATCTCAAGCCCAACGAGGATCGGAGATCACCTCGCTACCCAATCCAACCAACCAACATATACCCTAAGTCCTTCAGTAACTCAAGACACCCAATTTGCATAAGATTTAGCTATTTTAGATAAAATACATGTTGCAGGATCTTATGATCAGAAAAAATGTCAACATGAATCCCATAGAGATAGTGACGACAAATTCTTCAGCACAAATACCACCGCTAACAACTCCAAGTCATTAGTAGGGTAGTTATTCTCATAAATTTTCAACTGCCTAGAAGCGTAAGCCACCACTATACCATGTTGCATCTATACACAACCCAGCCCAACATGAGAAGCATCACAATACACTATGAAACAATCATTACCCTCGAGCAGAGTAAAAAGCATAGCTGAAGTCAACTAATCCTTTAACTTCCCAAAACTACCCTCACATATATCCGACCACAAGAACTTGGACTTCTTCTGGGTCAACTTAGTCAATGGGGAAGCTATAGTAAAAAAGCATTCCCCAAATATCATATAGTAATCGACTAAACCCAGGAAGCTTCGAATATCTATTAGAGTCGTAGGTTTAGGTCACTTCTTAACCACCATAAACTTTTATGGATCCACCATGATCCCTTCACTAGAGATAATATGACCAAGAAAAGTCACAGCCTTAAACCAAAACTCACACTTGGATAACTTGGCATACAAGCACTGATCCTTCAAGGTCTACAACACAGCACAAAGGTGATCGACATGATCCTTGCACAAAGGTGATTGACATTATCTGCCTCACTCTTTGAATAGACCAAGATGTCATCAATGAAGAAAATAACATACAAATCTAAAAACTAATGGTAAACCCTATTCATCAAAACCATAAATATTGCCGGAGCATTGGTCAACCCAAAAGACATGACTAGGAACTCATAGTGACCATACCTAGTCCTGAAGACAGTCTTACTAATATTCACTTCCCTAATCTTAAGTTGATGATAACTCAACCTAAGATCATTCTTAAAAAAATCATCGATCCTAGGAAGAGGATACTTATTCTTTATGCTTACTGTATTGATCTAATGATAGTCAATGCACATTCGAAGGTAACTTACCTTCTTGCGAACAAATAACACAGGAGCACCCTAAGAAGCCACACTAGGATGGATGAAACCTCTATCTAAGAGATACTTCAATAGCTCCTTAAGCTTCTTCAACTCAGTCGGAGCTATTCTATAAGAAGGGATAAAAATTAGATGAGTGTTCGAAACAAGATCAATCCCAAAATCAATTTCCTTATCAGGAGGTACACTAGGAAGATCATCAGGGAAAAACTCAAGAAAATCATTAACCATAAGAACGGATTCTAGAGAAGGACCTTTCGAGTTAGAATCCTTAACCCAAACCAAATGATATGAACACAATCTGGAGATCAACTTTCGGGTTCTAAGATATGAGATAAATCTCCCCTTAGGCACTAAAACCCCCTTCCCATACAATGACCGTCTCATTAGGGAATTTCAATATGAATTTAAGGGTCCAACAATCTAAGGAAACATAATATGAATACAACCAATCTATCCTAAATATGACATTAAATTCAACCATATTTAACTCTATCAAATCCATATAAGTTTCTCTACCGCTGATAGATACCACAAATCCCCTATAGACTCTTTTAGCAATCATAGAGTCACCAATCGGGATAGATATAAAAATAGGATCAAAAATAAATTCAGGACCAAAACCATAATGTACAGCCACAAACGGTGTCACATAAGAAAGAGTAAAACCTGGATCAAGTAAGTAGTACACATCATGGGGGAAAAGTTGCAACATACCTATGAAAACATTGGGAGATGCCTCAGAATTCGAGTGAGACGCAAAATCATATAACCGATTCCGTCTAGTGTTGGTACCAAAAGCAGAAACATATGTGAAGCAACACCCTTTGGTGCAAGAGTAGATGAAGAGGCAACCGAAACCTTGTTAGCTTTAGAAGCCATTCTGGCATGACAATCACGCTGTATATGACAAATATAACGACAATAAAACATATGTTCTTACCTTCCTCTTAGCACCTACAGTGCAACCACCCATAAAATCTACAAAGAGGGTGGGCTAGAGCCAACTGAGCCCTACTAGCATAAGATTGGGCATCCTGTGCCTGGGACCCATTATTCTGGTGAGACCGATAATTACCTAATGGCTTCGATAAGGAGAAATAGCTGTGGAAAAAGAACCAAAAATCCCCCACTTCTTTTTTGGCCACTTACCACCATCTCTACCACTCTTCTCTTAAGGACTAAATTTTTTTCCTTGTCTCTTACTGAACTTAGACTGCTTCATTTCCTCTTCCTCTACTTGCTGCATATAAATAACCAACTTAGATATATCTATGTCCTTTATCAGAAGGCAATCTTACTTTTAAGGACTAACTCATGAGATAATCCTAAAGCAAATTCCTCATCCGTGCCTTCATATCAGACACCATCTTTGGAGCATACTGAGACAACTGGTGAAATTTTAAGGCATACTTCTTGACCGATGTCCTTCCTTGATTCAGATAAAAAAACTCCTTCTCTTTTGCTTACCTCATCTCCTAAGGAAAGAAGTGGCTGAGATATGCATTATAGAAATACTCCTACAGGGATGACTCATCAATGTCACCCCTTACCTAATCCCATTCCTTATACCATTAGTACGTCACTTCCTTCAGCTGGTAGGTAGAAAAATCCACCCCTTCTATATTAGTGGCATGCATAACCCTAAAATTATTTTCCATCTTATTAAGAAAACCCTAAGGATCCTCTGATGTTGGGCGTATTTATACGTCTAAACACCATAATTTACCCATGTTTTAGCTAAGTTTTGAGGATAAAATACTTACTTCTTGCACTTTTAGTCCATTTCTAGTTAAGTGAGCTGACTTATGTGATTAGCATTCTTTTCAGGTACTAATGAGGAAGATCTCAGCACTTTGGGGACCTGTGGACAGCAAAGGAAAACTTCACATAAAAAGGAAAGCAGCTCTTGGACTGAATGTGATGCATGGGAACTTTTTCCTCGGCAAACTCAATATTTTTAAATAGTTAAGGATGCAGTAGAAATTTATTAGAGTAGGATGTTATTAAAAGCATTATTGCTGAATTTTTAGGGATTATTATTCACATAATTCAGATTCTGTAATATTGGGAACGGAAAAAAACACAGCGGAGCTTGAGAAGAGAGAGAGAGAAACGTGTTTCTCTCTTGATTTTGCTAGTCATCTTCATCACCATAATCATTCATTTTTTTGGTATGATGACTACTTCTATGTTGATTTCGGTTTTATTCATGAGTAGCTAAGTTCATCTGTTAGGGTTATGGAAACCTTGTAGAATACTCTCTATTGCTATGGGTTTTTGAATTTATGGTGTGTCATGCCATTTATATCATTACTCTCTTCATTTTGATTGAATTCTCGTGGTTGCAAACATAGGGAATACGCCATTATAGCAATAACTTGTTCGATAGAAAAGTTGCTGTTTCGAAAAGAGAGTGTGACTAGAAATTAGGGTTTCCAACCTCTAGTTTACATGTTAATGCCCTAGAAGGATTAACGTCTTGGAGAGTTCGTATAGTTTGTTGTACACTTTAGGTTTGAGAGAAATAAGGTGAATAAATCCTTGATGGTTGAAAAACACTTGGATTTAGAATTAGAATACGTCTCTCTATAAGTGCATGCGTGTATAAAATCCGTATTACCAATAGTTAATATAGAAGTAGAAGCTACAAGGTGGACATAACCCTAACTTGTTATTCTCTGTGATCCAATATAACTACGCATATCATCTCATCATTACACTGATAATATTATTGTGCACTTAAACCAAACCCCCCTTATCTTGGAACCTTCGACCAACAGCCTAATAATAATCGCAATACTTAGTGATCATAGTATTCCCTGTGGGATCCGACACCCAACCCAGTTGGGTTCTATATTTGACAGCGACCGCTTACACTTTCTAACGAGAGTTGTACTTTGGGCGTATCAAATTTTGGCGCTGTTGCCGAGGAATACGGTTGACAACTAAGTTTGTGATAGTTAATAGACCCTTTGGTCAAAGATTCTCAAATTTTACTTTTTGTTTGTTGTTTTTGTTTTGTTCAGGTTTAGTGGATTGCATGCCAAATACACAAAGATCTGGTCATCCATTATTACCTATAAATCCTGAACCACATCTCATTGGTAGAATGGATGCGCAACGAGACCCTGAAAGGATAGCTGCTCAACAGGAGGAGGCTAGATTATCTGCATTGGCAGCTGCGCAAGTAAATCAACAGAATGCTAATAACCCAGGTCGGGTACCAAATCCTAATGATGAGGACCTGGGTGATGATGAGTTATTAAATCCGAGGTCTGCAGATGATGTGGCTGCACCAGTAAACAGAAATGTCAACAGAGATCGTCAAGCTAGAATGAGACCCAAACGCCGAGCGGTGCAAGTCGCTTTTGATGATGATGATGACGACTTGGACGGGGCTGGTGCCACAGGGGTTATTATTTCTCCGCCTTTGGCACCCGGAGCCAAGTTCAATATCACTAGCACTATGATCCATCTATTGCAACTCAAAGGGTTATTTGGTGGACTTGCAGGCGACGATTTGAATATGCATCTGATTAATTTTATCTCAACATAGAAATCATTTGACAATCCAGGGGTTGGACAGAATGCGATACGGCTGGGCTTATTCCCATTGTCTCTATATGGAGAGGGAACTCTATGGTTAAACGGGCTAACTCTTGACTCTATTACCAATTGGAGGCAACTGAAAGACGCTTTCCTAGAAAGATTCTTTCTGCCATCCAAGAGGGAACAATTGAGAGATGAGATAAGCAATTTCAGACAGCTTCCAACTGAAGCTCTCCACGAAACATGGGAGAGGTTCAAGAAGAAGCTTACACGGTACCCAAATCATCAGATGACCAATGTCCACTTGATGGAAATATTATATAGGGCTTTGAACTCGCTGACTAAGCCAGTGGTAGATAATGCTGCGGGTGGGTCATTCATGGACCTAACTTTTCTTGAGGTGTCTGACATGCTGGATCATATGACAAATCAGAGTATAGCTTGGCATACTAGGGATTCTGAGGTAGCAAGCTCTACTGTATCTATTGGCATGATGGCAGAACAGAGGCGCAGAGAAGAGGAACGTGACCAGGATATGGCTCACATTAAAACGTAGATGGAACTTCTTACCAAGCATTTATTATCAGGGAAGATAGAAAAGGTCAAAGCTGTTGTATCACAGGGAAGAGACGACTCCAATTCTGAGGAGGAAGCAAATTACTTGAATAATCAGGGGGGTTTCTGAGGCAATGTCCAAGGAAAACAAGGTCGGAACTATTATGAAAAATCCGGATACAAGGACCGAGACCAAGGGAATTGGAAGAATAAAAATAATAGGAGCGGTTTGTATGTCCCCCTGGAAATTGTGAAGCTGCTGCATCTAGCTCTAGGAAGATGTCCATGAAGGACATGATGGCTAAGCTGTTGAAAGGAGTGGAGGCAACCAACACGGGAGTAACTGAGGTAAAAAATAATTTGTCCTCAATAAATCAATTGGTTGACTCGCATTCCACTTCAATAAAACAGCTGGAACAACAAATGAGTCAATTATCAGCGACTTTTAATCAAAGAAAAGCTGGCACTTTAACGAGTGACATTGTCCAAAATCCAAGGAAAGATGGATCATGTTTGGCTATTACAACTAGAAGTGGCAAAGTATTGGAGAATCCATCCAAGGGTAAGCCCGTGGTTGATAGTATAAAGGAGAACGTTATCGAAGCAGATTATGATGATTCGGTAGAAGTTGAAGATCAGGATAAGAACGGTCATGATACTACACCTAGAGGACAACAGTCTGAAAAGATTGATAATGGGAAGAATAATAAAAAGGAAGTGGTGGAGAAAACTCTTCCAAATCCACCACCACCTTTTCCTCAGAGACTGAAGAAGAAGGCTGATGACACAAGGTTCAGTAAATTCATGACCATGCTGAAGCAATTAACTATAAATGTGCCTTTGGTGGAGGCACTGGAGCAAATGCCAGGATATGCCAAATTCATGAAGGACCTTTTGACAAAGAAAAAGGCAACGAGCTATGAACTGGCAGATAATTTTCATCATTGCAGTGTCATTGCCACGAGGTCTTTGGTACAGAAGAAGGCAGATCTAGGTGCTTTCACTATTCCTTGCACAGTTGGATCTTTAGATTTTGCCAAGGCTTTGTGTGATTTGGGGGCTAGCATTAATTTGATGCCACTAGCCATTTATAGAATGTTGGGGTTGGGCGATCCTACACCAATAAACATACGACTCGTAATGGCAGATAGGTCGGTAAAATGACCTGTTGGTATCTTACATGATGTATTAGTGAAGGTTTCTACCTTTATTTTTCCTGTAGACTTTGTTATTTTTGATTGCGAGGTGGATTTTAAGGTGCCCATAATCTTGGGTTGACCTTTTCTCGCAACTGGAAGTGTGCTTATTGAGTTACGAGCAAATGAGCTTTTATTTCGGATGAATGATGAAGTGGTACGTTTTGATGTATGCAAATAAATAAAGCAACCCAAAGATATGAATGTGTTATCTATAACTGATGTTTATTATGAGGATGAGAAGGAATTATCTTTGGAGAAGCAGCTTACTGTTGAGCCATTGGCTGCTGTGCTTTTGAACTTTAAGCGTGAGGGTGTTGAAGAGTACGAAGAAACTATTTGTGCTTTGACAGGAATGGGGTCGTATTCATATGCCCCCAAGAAGTTGGACCTTGACCTTAAGAATCGACCCTCACCACCGGCGAAGCCACCATATATCTTGATGAAGTCTGAGTAATCGAGATAACTATGTCGTGCCGCGACAATAAATCAAGCGCTACATAGGAGGCAACCCATCATTTTACTAGGATTTTGTTTTCGGTAAATAATAATTCAAAAAGAAGAGTCGAGCCACGACCAAAACTAAGGCGCTTGGTGGGAGGCAACCCATCCTTCTAATCATTTTTGTTGTTTTTGATTAAGTGTAGGTGCACGAAGTACAAAGAAGGAGATTAGTCCCAATTTTGATTTGGAAGTGAGTTATGTCAATGGTGTTAAGTCTAGGAATGATGGAACAATACAGGTAAGTGGGAGTGATCAAATGTGTAAGGTTCAAGTATGATTTGCATTAGAGTCGCACCACGAATTATGAAGATTCAACCCAAAAAGTTTTGCGGGGTGACTTTATTTTGTGACTTTCAATGAGGTCTGTGGTGGTAGCGTAGGGATCGGACTTTCAATGGACCTTTTTGACCAAGAGTGCGTCGTTTTTCAATTGCCTATGCCAACTTAGGCAATAGGTTAGGCGCCGCCTATGCCAAGATAGGCAATTGGTTAGGTGCCGCCTATGCCAACATAGACAATAGGTTAGGCGCTGCCTATGCCATTACCTCTGTTCACTGTCTTACATAGGCGATAGGATAGGCGCCGCCTATGCCAACATAGGCAATAGGTTAGGCGCCCCCTATGCGAACATAGGCAATACATTAGGCGTCGCCTATTCCATTGCCTATGCTCACTACCTCACATAGGCGATAGGCTAGGCGCCGCCTATGCCAACATAGGCGATAGGCTAGGCGCCGCCTGTGCCAAGATAGGCAATAGGTTAGGCACCGCCTACTTATGCTTAGGCAATTCTATAGGCGCCGCCTACTTATTCTTTTTACCTACTAACCCGTTTGTGAATGGACCAACCCGACCCATGGCTCATCCTTTAAATATATCCTCTACCTTTGAACACCACCCTTATTTTTTAAATCTATAGTCATTTTGATTTAGTCGTAGTTAGTTAGTTGTAATTAGTCAGATTTTGCATAAAATTGTTCTTATAGACGGCATGGCATTATAACAGGAGTTTGTGTTGAATCACTACTATTGAAACATTTAGGCTCCAAGTTGTGACTCACTCTGTGATAATTGTATGTGGTTTAATTCATTTATCTGTTGGGTCAAGAATCTATAATGCTCCCAATTAAGTTGACCATATGCCATGTGTGTGTAAGGTTATTGTATATTCTTTGTTGTGGCTGATGCTAGAACTTGCCTAGTGTGTGTATGAAGCGAAATAAAGATTGTGAGTTTAGGAGATGATTTAGGCATTTCTTTGGCAGCCCTGATATTTTTTTATCTTCTTTTGACCTACCTTTGTACATTATCTTAGATAGCCCCATTGAGCCTTTAGCTTATTCTTTTGTTAGCCTCATATGTAGCCTAATCCGTTCTTTAATAGACCGTAATTTGATCCAAAAAGCTCCTAGGCGCTTTAATGTAAAATCAATGTGAGTTAGGAGTTTGAGAATAAGAGGAAAAAGGTGAAATTGATGCCCCAAAGTCTAGTTATTGGCGTGAGCAAGAGAAAGTTCAAAATTTTATCCCAGACATGTTACAATGAACCTGTTTTGGCCCTGGTCCTTCTTGGACATTGTGCACCTCAACTAAGGCAAAGTACTTAAGTTGAGGGTGGCTAGTATAGGGGTGTGTAACGTGAAAAAGGTGCAAATAAAAAAAGAAAAAAAAAAGAAAAAAAAAGGAAATACTTGAAATGGTTGCATACTCCCACCACAGTGTTATTAATTAAGCTTAACGAGTTGGGGTGAAAAGAAAATCTGTGAAGATAGAAGAAGTGGAAATTGGTTGTTTGAGATTGATCTTAATTGCATAATGTAGTGTATTAAAGCACTTAGGGAAGATAGTCACTATTTCTGGCAAAAATAGTTCCTACCCATCCTTTAGCCTGCATTACAATCCGTAAAAGACCTATTTGATCCTAATCTTAGCATTCTGATATTAGTGGAGTATTACACTAAGGGCAAGCATATGGTCATCAGTTGTAATTTGAGAATTCTTTCTGAGAGTGAGCGCAACTTGATTCTTGTACCTATTTTGTTAGAAATTGTATGATTGTGAGGGATTATGGGTAACTCTTTTGTTGTGAGGGCACATGGTTGATGATTGTTGGGTAGTTTTATATGATTTTTTTTGGCTTAACTTGTGTATACAAATTAACCAACTTAATGAGTCTATGTTGGAGGGTGAGTTGTTTCTAGTAATGATCAAGAAATCTACTCTTTCTAAATAATTGCAGTGTATGTCTTGTTGAAAATTTTGTGTTTCTCTTGTGAAGTTTAGTTAGGTATTCACATGGATGTACTATTTTGTTCGAGGACAAACAAAGCTTTAAGTGTGGGGTGGTGATATTGGGCGTATTTATACGTCTAAGCACCATAATTTACCCATGTTTTAGCTAAGTTTTGAGGATAAAATACATACTTCTTGAACTTTTAGTCCATTTTTAGTTAAGTGAGATGACCTATGTGATTAGCATGCTTTTCAGGTACTAATGAGGAAGATTTCAACACTTTGGGGACCTGTGGACAGCAAAGGAAAACTTCACATAAAAAGGAAAGCAGCTCTTGGACTGAATGTGATGCATGGGAACTTTTTCCCGGGCAAACTGAATATTTTTAAATAGTTAAGGATGCAGTAGCAATTTATTAGAGTAGGATGTTATTAAAAGCATTATTGCTGAATTTTTAGGGATTATTATTCACATAATTCAGATTCTGTAATATTGGGAACGGAAAAAAACACAGCGGAGCTTGAGGAGAGAGAGAGAGAAACATGTTTCTCTCTTGATTTCGCTAGTCATCTTCATCACCATAATCATTCATTTTTATGGTATGATGACTACTTCTATGTTGATTTCGGTTTTATTCATGAGTAGCTAAGCTCATCTGTTAGGGTTATTGAAACCTTGTAGAATACTCTCTATTGCTATGGGTTTTTGAATTTGTGATGTGTCATGCCATTTATATCATTACTCTCTTCATTTTGATTGAATTCTCATGGTTTCAAACATAGGGAATATGCTATTATAGCAATAACTTGTTCGATAGAAAAGTTGTTGTTTCGAAAAGAGAGTGTGATAAGAAATTAGGGTTTCCAACCTCTAGTTTACACGTTAATGCCCTAGCAGGATTAACGTCTTGGAGAGTTCGTATAGTTTGTTGTACACTTTAGGTTCGACAGAACTAAGGTGAATAAATCCTTGATGGTTGAAAAACACTTGGATTTAGAATTAGAATACGTCTCTCTATAAGTGCATGCATGTATAAAATCCGTATTACCCATAGTTAATATAGAAGTAGAAGCTACAAGGTGGACATAACCCTAACTTGTTATTCTCTGTGATCAAATATAACTACACATATCATCTCATCGTTACACTGATAATATTATTGTGCACTTAAACCAAACCGCCCTTTATCTTGGAACCTTCGACCAACAGCCTAATAATAATCGCAATACTTAGTGATCATAGTATTCCCTGTGGGATCCGACACCCAACCCAGTTGGGTTCTATATTTGACAGCGACCGCTTACACTTTCTAACGAGAGTTGTACTTTGGGCGTATCAAATTTTGGCGCCGTTGCCGAGGAATACGGTTGACAACTAAGTTTGTGATAGTTAATAGACCCTTTGGTCAAAGATTCTCAAATTTTACTTTTTGTTTATTGTTTTTGTTTTGTTCAGGTTTAGTGGATTGCATGCCAAATACATGAAGATCTGGTCAGCCATTATTACCTATAAATCCTGAACCACATCTCATTGGCAGAATGGATGCGCAACGAGACCCTGAAAGGATAGCTGCTCAACAGGAGGAGGCTAGATTATCTGCATTGGCAGCTGCGCAAGTAAATCAACAGAATGCTAATAACCCAGGTCGGGTACCAAATCCTGATGATGAGGACCTGGGTGATGATGAGTTATTGAATCCGAGGCCTGCAGATGATGTGGCTGCACCAGTAAACAGAAATGTCAACAGAGATCGTCAAGCTAGAATGAGACCCAAACGCCGAGCGGTGCAAGTCGCTTTTGATGATGATGATGATGACTTGGACGGGGCTGGTGCCACAGGGGTTATTATTTCTCCGCCTTTGGTACCCGAAGCCAAGTTCAATATCACTAGCACCATGATCCATCTATTGTAACTCAAAGGGTTATTTGGTGGACTTGCAGGCGACGATTTGAATATGCATCTGATTAATTTTATCTCAACATACAAATCATTTGACAATCTAGGGGTGTGACAGAATGCGATACGGCTGCGCTTATTCCCATTGTCT
This sequence comes from Capsicum pubescens, assembly GCA_030864215.1. Lineage (NCBI taxonomy): Eukaryota > Viridiplantae > Streptophyta > Magnoliopsida > Solanales > Solanaceae > Capsicum > Capsicum pubescens. Next base: position 231,804,161 of record CM061548.1, on the reverse strand, counting down.
CTATCTGGAGAGGGACTCTATGGTTAAACGGGCTAACTCTTGACTCTATTACCAATTGGAGGCAACTAAAAGACGCTTTCCTAGAAAGATTCTTTCCGCCATCCAAGAGGGAACAATTGAGAGATGAGATAAGCAATTTCAGACAGCTTCCAACTGAAGCTCTCCACGAAACATGGGAGAGGTTCAAGAAGAAGCTTACACGGTACCCAAATCATCAGATGACCAATGTCCACTTGATGGAAATATTATATAGGGCTTTGAACTCGCTGACTAAGCCAGTGGTAGATAATGCTGCGGGTGGGTCATTCATGGACCTAACTTTTCTTGAGGCGTCTGACATGCTGGATCGTATGACAAATCAGAGTAGAGCTTGGCATACTAGGGATTCTGAGGTAGCAAGCTCTACTGTATCTATTGGCATGATGGAAGAACAGAGGCGCAGAGAAGAGGAATGTGACCAAGATATGGCTCACATTAAAACGCAGATGGACCTTCTTACCAAGCATTTATTATCAGGGAAGATAGAAAAGGTCAAAGCTGTTGTATCACAGGGAAGAGACGACTCCAATTCTGAGAAGGAAGCAAATTACTTGAATAATCAGGGGGGTTTCCGAGGCAATGTCCAAGGAAACCAAGGTCGGAACTATTATGAAAAATCCAGATACAAGGACCGAGACCAAGGGAATTGGAAGAATAAAAATAATAGGAGCGGTTTGTATGTCCCCCCTAGAAATCGTGAAGCTGCTGCATCTAGCTCTAGGAAGATGTCCATGGAGGACATGATGGCTAAGCTGTTGAAAGGAGTGGAGGCAACCAATACGGGAGTAACTGAGGTAAAAAATAATTTGTCCTCAATAAATCAATTGGTTGACTCGCATTCCACTTCAATAAAACAGCTGGAACAACAAATGAGTCAATTATCAGCGGCATTTAATCAAAGAAAAGCTGGCACTTTACCGAGTGACATTGTCCAAAATCCAAGGAAAGATGGATCATGTTTGGCTATTACAACTAGAAGTGGCAAAGTGTTGGAGAATCCATCCAAGGGTAAGCCCGTGGTTGATAGTATAAAAGAGAACGTTATCGAAGCAGATTGTGATGATTCTGTAGAAGTTGAAGATCAGGATAAGAACGGTCATGATACTACACCTAGAGGACAACAGTCTGAAAAGATTGATAATGGGAAGAATAATAAAAAGGAAGTGGTGGAGAAAACTCTTCCAAATCCACCACCACCTTTTCCTCAGAGACTGAAGAAGAAGGCTGATGACACCAGGTTCAGTAAATTCATGACCATGCTGAAGCAGTTGACTATAAATGTGCCTTTGGTGGAGGCACTGGAGCAAATGCCAAGATATGCCAAATTCATGAAGGACATTTTGATAAAGAAAAAGGCAGCGAGCTATGAACTGGCAGATAATTTTCATCATTGCAGTGTCATTGCCACGAGGTCTTTGGTACAAAAGAAGGCAAATCCAGGTGCTTTCACTATTCCTTGCACAGTTGGATCTTTAGATTTTGCCAAGGCTTTGTGTGATTTGGGGGCTAGCATTAATTTGATGCCACTAGCCATTTATAGACAGTTGGGGTTGGGCGATCCTACACCAACAAACATACGGCTGGTAATGGAAGATAGGTCGGTAAAACGACCTGTTGGTATCTTACATGATGTATTAGTGAAGGTTTCTACCTTTATTTTTCCTGTAGACTTTGTTATTTTTTATTGCGAGGTGGATTTTAAGGTGCCCATAATCTTGGGTTGACCTTTCCTCGCAACTAGAAGTGTTCTTATTAATTTACGAGCAAATGAGCTTTTATTTCAGATGAATGACGAAGTGGTACGTTTTGATGTATGCAAATAAATAAAGCAACCCAAAGATATGAATGTGTTATCTATAGCTGATGTTTATTATGAGGATGAGAAGGAATTATCTTTGGAGAAGCAGCTTACTGTTTAGCCATTGGCTGCTGTGCTTTTGAACTTTAAGCGTGAGGGTGTTGAAGAGTACGAAGAAACTATCTGTGCTTTGACAGGAATGGGGTCGTATTCATATGCACCCAAGAAGCTGGACCTTGACCTTAAGAATCGACCCTCACCACCGGCGAAGCCAACATATATCTTGATGAAGTCTGAGTAATCGAGATAACTATGTCGTACCGCGACAATAAATCAAGCGCTATATGGGAGGCAACCTATCATTTTACTAGGATTTTGTTTTTGGTAAATAAAAATTCAAAAAGAAGAGTCGAGCCACGACCAAAACTAAGGCACTTGGTGGGAGGCAACCCATCCTTCTAATTATTTTTGTTGTTTTTGATTAAGTGTAGGTGCACGAAGTACAAAGGAGGAGATTAGTCCCAATTTTGATTTGGAAGTGAGTCATGTCAATGGTGGTAAGTCTAGGAATGATGGAACAATACAGGTAAGTGGTAGTGGTCAAATGTGTAAGGTTCAAGTATGATTTGCATTAGAGTCGCACCACGAATTATGAAGATTCGACCCAAAAAGTTTCACGGTGCGACTTTATTTTGTGACTTTCAATGAGGTCTGTGGTGGTAGCGTAGGAATCGGACTTTCAATGGACCTTTTCGATCAAGAGTGCGTCGCTTTTTCAATTGCCTATGCCAACATAGGTAATAGGCTATGCGCCACCTATGCCAAGATAGGCAATTGGTTAGGCGCCGCCTATGCTAACATAGGCAATAGGTTAGGCGTTGCCTATGCCATTTCCTATGCTCACTATCTCACATAGGAGATAGGATAGGCGCCGCCTATGCCAACATAGTCAATAGGTTAGGCACTGCCTCTTCCAACATAGGAAATACATTAGGCGCCGCCTATGCCATTGCCTATGCTAACTACCTCACATAGGCAATAGGCTAGGCGCCGCCTATGCCAACATAGGCGATAGGCTAGGCACCGCCTATGCCAAGATAGGCAATAGGTTAGGCACCGCCTACTTATGCTTAGGAAATGCTATAGGCGCCGCCTACTTATGCTTTTCTCCTACTAACCCATTTTTGAATGGACCAACCCGACCCATGGCTCATCCTTTAAATATATCCTCTACCTTTGAACACCACCCTTGTTTTTTAAATATATAGTCATTTTGATTTAGTCGTAGTTAGTTAGTTGTAATTAGTCAGATTTTGCATAAAATTGTTCTTATAGACGGCATGGCATTATAACAGGAGTTTGTGCTGAATCACTACTATTGAAACATTTAGGCTCCAAGTTGTGACTCACTCTGTGATAATTATTTGTGGTTTAATTCATTTATCTGTTGGGTCAAGAATCTATAATGCTCCCAATTAAGTTGACCATGTTCCATGTGTGTGTAAGGTTATTGTATATTCTTTGTTACGGCTGATGCTAGAACTTGCCTAGTGAGTGTATGAAGAGAAATAAAGATTGTGAGTTTAGGAGATGATTTAGGCATTTCTTTGGCAACCCTGATATTTTTTTATCTTCTTTTGACCTACCTTTGTACATTATCTTAGATAGCCCCATTGAGCCTTTAGCTTATTCTTTTGTTAGCCTCATATATAGCCTAATCCGTTCTTTAATAGACCGTAATTTGATCCAAAAAGCTACTAGGCGCTTTAATGTAAAATCAATGTGAGTTAGGAGTTTGAGAATAAGAGGAAAAAGGTGAAATTGACTCCCCAAAGTCTAGTTATTGGCGTGAGCAAGAGAAAGTTCAAAATTTTATCCCAGACATGTTACAATGAACCTGTTTTGGCCCTGGTCCTTCTTGGTCATTGTGAACCTCAACTAAGGCAAAGTGCTTAAGTTGAGGGTGGCTAGTATAGGGGTGTGTAACGTGAAAAGGGTGCAAAAAAAAAGAAACAGAAAAAAAAAGAAATACTTGAAATGGTTGCATACTCCCACCACAGTGTTATTAATTAAGCTTAACGAGTTGGGGTGAAAAGCAAATCTGTGAAGATAGAAGAAGTGGAAATTGGTTGTTTGAGATTGATTTTAATTGCATAATGTAGTGTATTAAAGCGCTTAGGGAAGATAGTCACTATTTCTGGCAAAAATAGTTCCTACCCATTCTTTAGCCTTCATTACAACCCGTAAAAGACCTATTTGATCCTAATCTTAGCATTCTAATATTAGTGGAGTATTACACTAAGGGAAAGCATATGGTCATCAGTTGTAATTTGAGAATTCTTTCTGAGAGTGAGCGCAACTTGATTCTTGTACCCATTTTATTAGAAATTGTATGATTGTGAGGGATTATGGGTAACTCTTTTGTTGTGAGGGCACATGGTTGATGATTGTTGGGTAGTTTTATATGATTTTGTTTGTCTTAACTTGTGTATACGAATTAACCAACTTAATGAGTCTATGTTGGAGGGTGAGTTGTTTCTAGTAATGATCAAGAAATCTACTCTTTCTAAATAATTGCAGTGTATGTCTTGTTGAAAATTTTGTGTTGCTCTTGTGAAGTTTAGTTAGGTATTCGCATGGATGTACTATTTTGTTCGAGGACAAACAAAGCTTTAAGTGTGGGGTGGTGATGTTGGGCGTATTTATACGTCTAAGCACCATAATTTACCCATGTTTTAGCTAAGTTTTGAGGATAAAATACATACTTCTTGCACTTTTAGTCCATTTCTAGTTAAGTGAGCTGACCTATGTGATTAGCATGCTTTTCAGGTACTAATGAGGAAGATTTCAGCACTTTGGGGACCTGTGGACAGCAAAGGAAAACTTCACATAAAAAGGAAAGCAGCTCTTGGACTGAATGTGATGCATGGGATCTTTTTCCCGGGCAAACTCAATATTTTTAAATAGTTAAGGATGCAGTAGCAATTTATTAGAGTAGTATGTTATTAAAAGCATTATTGCTGAATTTTTAGGGATTATTATTCACATAATTCAGATTCTGTAATATTGGGAACGGAAAAAAACACAGCGGAGCTTGAGGAGAGAGAGAGTTTCTCTCTCGATTTCGTTAGTCATCTTCATCACCATTATCATTCGTTGTTTTGGTATGATGACTACTTCTATGTTGATTTCGGTTTTATTCATGAGTAGCTATGCTCATCTGTTAGGGTTTTGGAAACCTTGTAGAATACTCTCTATTGCTATGGGTTTTTGAATTTATGATGTGTCATACCATTTATATCATTACTCTCTTCATTTTGATTGAATTCTCGTGGTTGCAAACATAGGGAATACGCCATTATAGCAATAACTTGTTTGATAGAAAAGTTGTTGTTTCGAAAAGAGAGTGTGACATGAAATTAGGGTTTCCAACCTCTAGTTTACACGTTAATGCCCTAGCAGGATTAACGTCTTGGAGAGTTCGTATAGTTTGTTGTACACTTTAGGTTCGACAGAACTAAGGTGAATAAATCCTTGATGGTTGAAAAACACTTGCATTTAGAATTAGAATACGTCTCTCTATAAGTGCATGCATGTATAAAATCCGTATTACCCATAGTTAATATAGAAGTAGAAGCTACAAGGTTGACATAACCCTAACTTGTTATTCTCTGTGATCAAATATAACTACGCATATCATCTCATCGTTACATTGATAATATTATTGTTCACTTAAACCAAACCCCCCTTATCTTGGAACCTTCGACCAACAGTCTAATAATAATCGCAATACTTAGTGATCATAGTATTCCCTGTGGGATTCGACACCCAACCCAGTTGGGTTCTATATTTGACAGCGACCGCTTACACTTTCTAACGAGAGTTGTAATTTGGGCGTATCATCCTCCTCTACCTAAAAACCCATAAAATTTAGAGTATTGAACCTCATGAACTAGCCAACTCTTTTAGCCTCAAAAGATAGAGTAGCAGATGCACCACACTCAGCCTGAGAAGCTACAAACTGAGCAATCATATAAATCAACTGATGAAACTCCACGATCATCACATTAGCGTAAGGAGGACTAGAGGCAACCAGTAAAATTCCATGATAATCAGGATTTGGACCTCTAGATCTAGAATGGATTCCATGAGTAGAGTGTGTGACATCAACATTGTCCTCAATTGGGACAAAGCAGCTTCCAAGAGTTTCAGATCGTCAAGGTATGATCTGAAAGACAAACAAAAAAAATTAAGAAGAATCTAAGACCTTAGACTCTATAGCTCAAAATAAGATAGCAAGAAAGTAAAACATTCCTAAATGCCTTGTAACCTCTCCTTTATGATTGTGGCATACTACACACCCTTAAAAGAGACTCTATTCGATATTACTTTGTGGACTCCCAGTCGACCATAAACCTAAAGCTCTGATACAAACTTGACATGACCCAAATCAGGGCTTATCATAATGGACATCCCAAGCCCAACGATTACTGGAGATCTCCCTGCTACCCAATCCAACCAACCAATATATACCATAAGCCGGATGAATTCTAAACATATAACAAGATAGAGTAATTATTAACTCAATGACTTTCGGATAGGTCCATGACCATGGCCAACCCAAACAAGTCTAACCATCCAATGCCAACCAACAGCCATAACCAAAGTCAAAATAATAACCAAGTCTGTATCTATAACGTAACAAAATTGAACAATCATAAATAAAATAGAGTCATATGGTATTATCCCCAATACCAATACTAATGGAAAGGCTGACACCACTATCGACACCATCTAAATCAATCCATAATAGTCTCACAAAGCCTCTATCCGAAATCAAACAACATTCGGCAGGGACATGCCCTTGACCATAGCCAAAACTAATGTCCAAGACTAACCAATGAAAACTTAAGAAAGTAAAACTAGAAATAGAGCCTTTCAGATTATGAAAGCTTACCACTTTTAGTCAACACAAGCTGATCCTGAGTCTAATCATTGAGTAAAAGGTGTAGTATGACCTAAACCTACACCATGTGGGGATACAACATCAAAGATGGTTAACGGTTGGATAACTAGCATGTAACTCAAGAATAAGAATAAAATAGTGTCAATAGTTCAAAACCAATCAATCAATGTATATACCAATGAAATACATATATAAACATATATATTTATACCATGTCGGGATAAGGAACAAGATTAACATAAACTTTGAAATCGTTAACCTGGGCTGTATAGCTTGAACATAATAAAACAAGGGACCTACAGGCTGTATGAACCCAACTCTCTCTAGTTAGAAGGGCCCCAGTTCATGTAGCCGCATGAACCAGAGAATATCCATAACCGTACTTGCCTATATGGGGGACTCGAACCTCATAGCATAGTCAAGGTGACTTAAGCGCTAATACATGTAGTAAGGGGGACTCGAACCTCCCATTCATATATTTATTTAAGGGACTCAAACCATCCCATAATATTAACCCGCACCGGCTAGCGCAGTTTTTATTGTTAGTCCTTCGGACTCCACTTTCATGTCCCGGCTACATATCCCTCCTTAAAGGCTAATTTAAAACCATCATCCCACATACATTACCATTATATTAATTACTTAACAAAGTCACTTCATTGGTATTGTCATACCAACACTACTTGCAAGTACACCTCATTCCATTACTATTATTAATCAACTATTCATTAAATTAATTATGGGACTAAAACCCATCATCTCACAATGACACTAGTTCATTCCAAAGTTTAGGGACTCAAACCTATTATCAAGTGAAGTCATAAATTAATTTAATGTTAGCGACTTAAACTCATATAACAATTTAAACCACCAAGACTAGCATTTATATCGTTACATGGCCAACAAGGCCTTCACAAAACCATTTACCAACCATTCATGTTCATTAGGACAATGCCTTAGTTGAAAATAACATTAACATGTGACTAGTTTATTCTCTTAGGCATTTTCACAAACACTTTGAGGGCATGCTATTATCAAGACCAAAATCAAGGTAAAACCCACCAAGTCTATGGTAACCCATGACCCAAATATTAAACCATAATTACCAAGCACTCTCATATGTAAATAATCATAAAAACATGTATAATCATAAGTTAAACCAAGAGTAAACAATACTTAACCATATGAAATAATACTCTCAATTTTAGTGTTCAAAACCACCATTTAAGAATAATAATCACACTTTAAAAAACATTATATTTGAGAAATAACAACAAGGAAAGAGTCACATTCCTTATTCAATAAGATTCACGGAACAAACTTGACTCTTAAACCTCAAGATGAGTACCTTTGAAGAACCCTAGCCCCAATCTTCAAGAGAGAGTTTAGAGATTATTTTTGGAGTGTTTGATCCTTCAATAGTTGGTTATGATAGGACAAAAATGATTTAAGACATGGAGACTTAAGGGTTTTGGGGTGGGAAATATCTGAAATACCCTCAGCTTAAAAGCTAAGAACATGCATGCAGGAGGGTACGAACTATCCCTCTAAACCAAACCCTGGGGTATGAGTGGTACCATTATATCATACCCTAGAATCATCTTGGACCCCCATACTGACAAAACTATGACCACACCTGACTAACTCGTATCCTAACATACGAGAAGTACCCTATAACCCGTACCCTAGACAGAATACTTTAGACAAGACTTAGGGTACCATACGACATAGCAACATACCATTCATACCCTAAATAATGACTAGTAAGATGTATAATTATACCTTGGATTGGAACCAACCAAACCACATTGTTTTACATACGAAAAAAGGGACCCTAAACCTCAGAACATCATACGATTAGTACCCACCAGTCGTATGATGTCCTATGAGCTCAAAATTAATAAGTTTTTATAAGGGTCAAAATCCAAGGTGTTTCATAAGAGATGACCTCTTAAGCGGTCATTTGACCACTTTAGCGGTCATAGCTAAACAATTATAAATAAATTCCCTTCCTTGGTTTTATTAAATTTTTAAGACTTTGAACTTTAGGTTGAGAGAGTTTTGGGAAATTTCTTCCACATTCGAGCTTGGGTAAGCTCCAAATCACTATTTCAGTTATTTTACTTTGATTATTTCCATTTAAAACTCATTAAATTTTGATTTCAAAATTAGAATTTGGGAATTTTGGCCTGGAAGGCTTAAAAAAGTCTTTCTTCAATTTAAAACTCATTTTAAACCCATTTTAACTTGGTTTTCTCCTATGGATTTATTTAATCAAGGGTAAGTCTTTATAAATAAAAATTCTAATTTTACCCTTTTTTTCAAACCCATTCCAGGGGTCAGTTTTGACCCTGACTAAAAAATAGGCAATATGGGTATCATTAGCTTTCTTTTAATGTGTATATTCTAAATCTATATGTTTTAGTTGGTTTTAAGTCCATTCAAGATGGGGAAAATACACATTAAAGGGCTCTAGGCTTGGGTTTTGATATTGCAAGATAGATTATGGCTTAACTTTCTTCAGACTAGGTAGGATAGTTCATATTTATATAAAATCACGCTATGGGTAGGGTTAATACTCATAAAAATATATTTTGATGTTATTATTATTTTTTGTATGTCGCGTGGGGGCTTATATTATTGTTGTTGGTGACTTGAGATGATTTTTTTTGCAAATTGCTTATTTAGAGGACTTTATTTGACATTATTAGACTTGTAAGTGAATGTTATGCATGTGTCATTGACATATTACCCATGTAGGGGATTAAAATGGTAAATATGAAATTAGTGATTCTTGAATATTTATTCTAATTGTACAATGCTTATGCTAAATAGTGGATTGTAGACATATTGAGTAAATTCTAAGCTTATATGTACATGTATTGAATGGATTTGAGATCTTCATACTGGTTTGGTTGTGAGCATTAGTCCTTATAACACACATACATTTATGATACATTGGTACCATTTAGGAATCACAAACTCTTTATCGCAGTCCACAAGTTAGTGCGGAGATATGGATATTGAGATTGGGATTGAGTATTGAAAATGTATATGGGTTGGAAACCCCCTATAGTTCCTAACTAAAAACGTTGAGGCTCGGTATGTGTATACAAAGGTTATGCGATAACCTATATTATATCACACCGTCATCATTATCATCATTATTGTATTTCATCCATTTATGCATCTTTAGTATTGTGTTTTTGTATTTCATCTGTTGCATGTCTATTTTGTTTCTTTTACATAGCTATTTTCCTGCTTATGTACTATAGTAATGTCAGTTGAGATTGTGTGAGCTACTATTTAAGACATTTTTCTTACTGTAGGTAACATGCTCATTGTATGTATTTGCGTATCTTATTATCTACATTGTTAAGTCGTCCTATAATACCTATTAATTAAAAGTGTAATGTACTCATCCCTATAGTACCCTTTTGGTGCAAATCCAAGTTTGAGTGCACTACACAACCATTGAGCATTGATACATTTGAGTTAGTGGCCACCCTATGCTTTTAGAGTTGACCTCAGACCTTATCCTATCCAAATGATGCCTTTATCATGTCTTAAGAGATAGAGTTGTAGTTCTATTATTTTTAGTTGTATTTCTTTAATTTGATGTTGTATTTATATTGTTTTTACACTATTACACCTGGTTTTGGTATGTTTTATGATATGTATAATTATTCAAACTTCTGCTATAATTATAAATGTATGGTTGGTCTTTGCTCTAGAAGTATCGCCTTGGGAATTGTGTTATGATTTCTTATTATATATCAATTTGGATGATTGTCTTACTTATCAAGGCTTAGTCACGATAAATTCCATCATGACCTTAGTTTTTGGGCTATGAAAAATTGGTATTAGAGCAACTATTATGTCTAAAAGTCTCAAATGCTAGCTCTAGAAGTATCGCTTTGGGAACTGTTATGTCTTCTGAGGATTAGAAGAAGTTTGAGAGATTTGGTTGCCTGGGTCCACTCAGGTTTAGTGGTGCTGTGGGTGAGGATGCCTATGAGCTACTAATTGATTGCTTGAAGAATTTGCATAACTTTTGATCACTTGAGTTGCATGGGGTTGCTTACACTACCTACCAACTGAGAGATATAGATAGGGATTGGTGGATGTAACTTGTTAGTTGCAGACCCCTTAGATTGCCAGAGATGACTTGGGATCAGTTTTTAGGCCTTTTTAGATAGGATTGTGCCCTACAATTTGAGGGATCAGATAAGAGATGAGTTTGATCACTTGGTGCTGGGTTCCATGAGTATCGCCGAGTATGAGGCACGTTTTCATGCATTCTCCAGATATTCTTTCACCATTATTTCCACTAAGTCTGAGAAGATTCATAAGTTTATAAAGGGATTGGATGTTTCTTTTCGGTTAGCTACTTCCCAGATGGTAGTTTTAGGGGAATCTTTCTAGAGTATAGTGGATCATGTGAAGATGACCAAGTCTATCCTTTGAGCCTCTCGAAAAGGAAATAAGAGAATGCATCGGGTGAGTTTAATGGACATTCCCATGAGGTAGAGATTTTAGAGGTTCCCATGGTTACTATGGTAGACTAGTGCAGTCAGCTTTGTAGTGTTCGAGTGGTAGATCCTTAGTTTTAGCGACTATGGGTAATTGGGCTTCATCCTAAGATAGTCGTTCTAGATCATCCCCACCTCCTTAGATTGAGTCAGGCTGCAGAGGTTTTCTGCATATGTGATGAGTTTGGATATGTATCCAAGGATTTTCCCCATCATATTTTTAGGCCTACTACTATATCTATAGTAAGAGGTAACCCTCAGATGGTAGAGATGTTAATAGAGGTGTAGAATATAGAGGTAGTGGTGCTCGTTATGGTGGTCGTAGGACTACTCTGTCTGGTAGAAGACAAGGACAGTGCTATGTTATATCCACCAGACCTTAGGTAGAGGCTTTTAAAATTGTAATCACAGGTATCGTCCCCATTTATTTCAGATCTGCATCTTTATTATTTGATCCAGAGTTGACTTTCTCTTATGTGTCTGCATATTTTTTTCATTGGGTTTTGATTCTACTTGTGTGCCTCTTTCCATAGCAATTCGTGTATCTATCCCTGTAGGAGACTCTTTAATGGTGTATTGGGTGTACCGATCCTGTGTTTTGATTTTTGCTGGGTGTGAGACGTGGGTAGATTTAATTATCATAGATATAGTAGATTTTGATGTCATCTTGGGTATGGATTGGTTAGATCCTTATCATGCTATTCTAGACTGTTATACTAAGACCATAGCTTTAGCTCATCCGGGTGTGCCAAGGATAACTTAGAAGGGTGCACTTCATTTGTGTCCCAAGATAGTTCTATCTTTTCTGCGTGCTCGTCGCATGGTATAAAAGGGATGTTTAACTTATTTGGCGCATATTCATGATACTTGTATTGCTTCACTTCCTTCTTTGGATTCTATTTATTATCCATGAGTTTTTAGATATTTTTCATACAAATTTTCTTGATATGCCTCAGGATCATGATATTGACTTTGCTATTGATGTTGAGACTGGCATCAACCCATCTCTATTCCTCTTTATAAGATGGCCCAATATAGTTGAAGGAATTAAAGGACCAGTGGTAGTTGTTATTGGATAAAGGTTTTATCCAACCTAGTGTTTCACCTTGGGGTGCAACTGTCTTGTTTGTGAAGAAGAATGATCGGTCCATTCGCACGTGTATTGGTTATTGATTGTTGAATAAGGTGATGGCTAAGAATAAGTATTCTCTTCCATGTATTAATGATTTGTTCAATCAACTTCAGGGTGCTTTGGTGTTTTTGATAATTTATTTGAGGTCTGGGTATCATCGCTGAGGATTAAAGGTTCTAATATTCCAAAGACAACTTTTCATATGGGATATAATCATTATGAGTTCTTGGTCATGTCCTTCGAGTTGACCAATGCCCCTACCACGTTCATGGAGTTGATAAACTGGGTGTTTTAGTTGAATCTCGACTCCTTTGTCATTGTATTTATAGATGATATCTTTGTTATCTCCAAGAGTGAGGCCGACCATGAGGATCATTTGCTGATTATACTTTGGAGGTTGAGAGATAAGAAATTGTATGATAAGTTTTCCAAGTGCGAGTTTTCGCAGGAGTTTGTCTCTTTCTTAGGTCACGTTGTGAGCAAGGATGGTATCATCGTTAATCCTGCTAAGATTGCAATGATTCATGATTAGAATAAGCCTACTTCTCCTATCAAGATCGAGAGATTTATAGGTTTATCAAGCTAATATCGATTCTTTGTTGATGGGTTTTCATCTATTGTGGCTCCATTGACCAATTTGACTCAGAAGAAGATTTATTTTCAGTGGTCTGATGCTTATCACACAAGCTTTCAAAAGCTCAAGGATTTATTGACCTCAACTTCTAGCTTGACTTTGTCTAAGGAGGGAATGTGCTTTACCATCTTTTATGAAGCTTCAGATATTGGGTTAGGTGTGGTGTTGACGCAGGAGGGAAAGGTAATTTCATATTCTTCTTGTTAGTTGAAGCCTCATGAGAAGAATTACCCTACCCATGATTTGGAATTATGCACAATTGTATTTGCTTTGAAGTTTTGGAGACATTACTTGTATGGAGTCCATTGTGAGATCTTCTCGAATCACTGTAGTCTTCAGTATTTCTTCACCTAGCAAGATCCTAATATGAGGCAGCGTTATTGCCTTGAGTTGCTTAAGAATTATGATCTTACTATTCTCTATCATTTGGGAAAAGCTAATGTGGTTGCAGATGCCTTGAGCTGAAAGTAGACTAGTGTGGGTAACGTGGCACATCTTTTGACCTATGAGAGTGTCACGGCCTGATTTACGAGTCATGATGGCACCTACTTTACCCCATCATTAGGTAAGCCAAAAATCATAGATCGAAACTATAAGTAATGGGCTATTTGGCGGAAAATGGCATAAATGCCAAAAATGTACAAATAAATAAAGCTCATGAGATAAGTCATCAGATAAAAACATAAGGAAGAGAAATAAAAAGAGTACTAACATCCCAAGACCTCGTAATATCGGTACAAGAGCCACTAATAAAAAAGAATACGAGTACTATCATGGTCAAATGTACATCAATCTCGAAAATGGAAGGACTAAGCAAAGTACTGAAGATGGAAAAAGCTCACCCTGTCTCCAAAATCTAGCGCTCACAATCGCAGTGTCAACAGCAGCAAGTAGTACTCTCATTTTCAACAAAAAGGTACAGAAATATAGTATGAGTAACACAATAGGCATCATCAGCCGACAATGCGAGATAAATATGATAAGTCAAGAAAAGAGGGAAAACCTGGAATAATGCTCCAAAACTGTAAATAAATAACTGGAAAAATAATAAACATAATAACAAAAAACACAACTGTGTCTACAAACTATCCCCCATAATCCAGGAAGTGCAAAAAAGTAAATATCCCAATGCGGGATGCCATAAGCCAGAGGGTGCAATCAATGGGAATTAATAAGCCAAATCACACTAATAAGCTATATCTCAAAATCATAACCGTGGATCCTCCCATACCGTAAACACCGGTCTCGAACCATTTTCATAACTGTCATAAATAATATTTCTATACCCGATTTGGATCGGAACTCATGTAGTCATTTGTCGGACTTGAGTGGAAACTCATATCATGAATAATGCCAAAATCAAACTGGTCTTAATATCATAAATCACCGGACTTGAATCGAAACTAGTATCATCTCCCAAGTACCAATCTATGATCAAATGCCATATATCTAAACCTTGTTGGATAAGAACATAATCAACCCAATACGTTAGGTATATTAAATCTACAAGGGACTAATAGTAATCTTTGACTAATGTGGGTTAAAGGGTCCGACTTCTAATCCTTGAAATCCTTTCTAAGGTAAATTCTACCCCCAACTAGTTCAAGGTATCTAATTTCACTACTAGATATTAAATAAGACACATTTTAGTCCTCAGATAGCGATTCTACCTAAAGAATAAGTAGTTTAGTCAATTATGCCTAATTATGGCCTCTAAATCGGCTAATTGTTCCAATTCACACTAAACGAAACTTCTAACTCCTATTTCCCAACCTATATATAGAATGATATCATAAATATACTACAATTTAGCCCAATCTAAGAGAAAGTAAAACCTAGTCTACCTGGAGGCCGAAGAAAGCCCAGTGAAATTTGCTAAATCATCGATTTCCATTTTCTAGAAATTTTTGCTTAATGCCACTTTATCAAAATCATAATCTACTCATCAATACAAAAACAACTGTACCCATATTGTATTTTTATGCTTCCGGCCCAAAATTAAGCCAAAATCTCATGTGGGACCCACTTATAGAATCACACTTTTGAAATTGTCAACACGCCCTTTATGCTCAAGGAATACTTACCTATAAAATGGGTAAATTCCGAGCTCAATCTACTCAACAAGAATCTAGGTATTTTGGAATTAAATTGAGAAATTACCCAAGAATTAAACATAAAATTACCAAGGATTTGAGGGGGAAACGAATAATCCGAGCTCACAAGCACCCCAAAATCTCTTATGAAATGTTTCTTCTACTTTCCACACTCTCTAGGCTCAAAGGTCTTGAACTTGAGGGAAACAGGGAGGAAAATAAGGGAAAAGGGCATTTAATAGCCTCTAGGGTGCCGCTTAAGCGACCAAGTACTTCTTAAGTGGTACCGGCTGATCCTTCATCCTCCGCTTAAGCGGACAAGGGGCCACTTAAGCAGCCTCCACTTTACAGACTAGGCTCTTCTTTAGCAGCCTAATCTGGTAAGCCTAGTACCTTAGTCAGCCTCCGCTAAATCAAACCTAGTACTGCTTTAGCAGTTACGACAGCATAGTGGTGTACCAAATGGGACTTGGTTCCAAGTTTTCACCGTCCCCTAAAGATTCATTTAGAATTCCATGAATGCAAACAAACTATGAAATCCTATCGAATTTGACATTCAGGACTCAATGACATAGTTGAAATTTCCATCCAAGGTTGTTTCATCAAAAAATGGGCCTGACACCCAAGGACCATTTTTTTTACTAATTTTGACCAATAGCACGAAATGCGTTCGAAAGCCTTGGGACCCAAAGCAAAGTTCCCTCTAGCTTAAAATCAATGTTTTGAAGCTGTTGGAACAATCGAAATTGGCATACGACGTAATTAAACTGATGTTTTTTCCTTATCACCAATTTTTACCAGTGAAGACTTCAAAATAGGAAATTTTCTCTAAAAACCAAATGAACTGCCTAATAGCTAACTATCTTCTTTAGCAAATCATAAATGACTTGGTGCAACTATAGGAAGGCTATAAATAATGAAAATGCATGGAAATGCAGAAACTAACCTAGAGGGTCATTACAATATTCACTACTAAAAGAACTTTCGTCTGCAAAGTAAAAGGTTAGGATGTACCCAAAGGCTCAAACAGGTGAGGATACTGGGTCTTCATATCACTCTTGATCTCTCAAGTAGCCTTCTTTACTGGGCAGTGTCTCCACTAAACCTTAACAATTGGAATCTCCCCAGATCACAACTTCCTGGAATCCCTGGCCAATCTAACACCGGCTCTATGAAGCTTAATCTCTCATTCAACTAAATAGAGTCCCAATGAAGCACATGAGACTCACCAGGAATGTACCACTGCAACATAGAAACATGGAAAACCAAATGAACAACACCAAAATATAGGGGTAAATCATACTCATATGTCACTTCTCCAACTCTACAAAGGATCTCAAATGATCTAATAGATCAAGTGTTAAGCTTGCCTTACCTTACGAAATCATCATACCCTTCATAGGTAATACTAGGAGGAATACCCGACATCCAACTCCAAATCTTAAGGCATGAAGCCTATGATTCGCATAAGCCTTCTGCCTAGTGTAAGCTTCCCTCAGCCTATCCTAAATAATCCTGATTCTATCCAATGACTCCTTAATCAAGTCAGTACCACGACATCTAATCTCAAAGGTCTTAAAACATCCAATCAGAGATTTACAATGTCTACAATATAATGCCTCAAATGGTGCCATCTCAATACTCGAATGGTAGCTATATTGTGACCTCCACCAAATCTAAGTGCTTCTCCTACTGACCTTTAAAATCATAATACAGGCTTAGAGTATATTCTCAAGAACCTGGATAGTTTGCTTTAATTGTCCGTTAGTCTGAGGGTGAAAAGTTGTGTTAATATCCACCTGAATACCCAACTCCTTCAAGAAAGATCTCTTGAAACTAGAAGTGAACCCTGTGCCTTGGTCTAAGATGATAGATATAGGCACTCCATGCAGGCGAACTATCTCATGAACATATATACGAGCCAACCTCTTGACACTAAAAGACATGTAAATAGGAATAAAGTGTGCTAATTTGGTCAACCGATCCACGATAACCCAACTATCATCGAAATCATGGGAGGTGCGAGGCAAACCACAAATAAAGTCCATGGTGATTCGCTCCCACTTCCACTTGAGAATGGGTTCTTTGAATCAAGCCACCATGCCTATGAATCCTTGGCTTTCACTTGCTGACAACATAGGAGATGAGATATAAAATCTGCCACATCTCTTTCATACCACTCCACCAATAATCCTGCCTCAATCCCTATACATCTTGGAAGTAACAGGGTGAATAGAAATCTAGAGATGTGAGTTTTATACAATATCGACCGAATTAAGTCACCAACCCTTCAAACATAAATGCAACAACAAATCTCAGTACACTCTTAGAGTCTATCCCTCCTAGAATGACCACTCAACACCTGATCGTGGATGATACAAAGTCTTATATACTTGAACTAACGACTCCAAAACTGCTCAAGTAAGGTATATCTTTCCTCAACATTAGCAAGAATCCTCTTGGGGTCTGAAAGATCAATTCACACAACCAAGCTGGCTAAGGACTGGAAGTCCCACACTAATGGACTCTTAAAAACCATAATATAAGCCAAACTAAGCACACTTACTATCTTGCAGCGTAAGAAGTCTGCAACCATAATTACTTGGACCAAATGGTATAAAATAGAGAGGTCATAATCATTAAACAACTTCATTCATCTATGATGCCTAGAATTAAGCTCTCTCTGGGTCATAAGATGTTAAAGACTACGATGAGCAGTGTAGATCTCATAATGCATGCCATATAGATAATGTCTCCACAGCTTAAGCACAAAAACTATAATCACGAACTCTAAATCATGAGTGGTGTAGTTACGTTCGTGCACCTTTAGCTGCCACAATGCATAAGCATTAACTCAACCTTGTTGCATCAAAACAAAACCCAAACCAATATCAAAAACATCATATTATATGGTGAATCCCCCACCCTCAACAGGAAGAACCAACATAGAAGCTGAAGTAAGTATATTCTTGAGTCTCTGAAAGATCAACTCACACCCCTAAGACTATTAGAAAGGAACATCCTTTGGAGTCAATCTGGTCATCGACGTTGTGATAGTAGCAAAACCCTCAATGAATTGCCTGTAATAACCAACCAAATGAATGAGTTTATAAACCTTAGACGGATATGTAGGACTGACCCAATCACGAATAGCCTCAATCTTTGCTGGGTGCACCATAATCTTATCCTTATACACCACATGTCCTAGGAAAGTCACCGACTCGAGCCAAAACTCACACTTTGAGAATTTGTCAAAAAGCCTATGATCTCAAATTCTAGAGCATAATCCTTAAATATTGCATATGCTCCTCCCTAATCCTCAAATACATAAGAATGTCGTCGATGAACACAGTCATGAAAAATCTAAATAAGACCTGAACACGTGGTTAATCTAATCCATTAATGCGGTTGGGGCATTAGTCAACAAAAATGACATCACGGGAACTCATAATGGCAGAACAAGTCCTGAAGGCTTTCTTTAGGATATACTCGGCCCGAGTACTCAACTAATGGTAACTTGACCTAAAGTAAATCTTAGAAAACACCGCTGCTTCCTTAAGCTGGTCAAATAAATCATTAATGTGAGGCATATGATACCTATTTTTTACTATCACCTTATTAAGCTAATTGTAGTCAATACATATATCAAGGAACCATGCTTTTTCTTCATGAACAAGACATGAGTACCCTAACGATATAGATTAGGCATGTGAATCCCTTACCTATAAGATTATAAAGTTGAGAATTTAGCTCCTTATGCTCGGTATGAGCCATACAATAAGGTTCTATAGAAGTAGGTTGGGTCCCTGACTCAAGATCAATAATATACTCAATATCATGCTCAGGAGGAACATGTGGTAGATCGGTAGGAAAAACATCAAAAACTCACAAACTATAGAAATAGAGTCAAGAAAGGGACTCTCTACACTAACATCATGAATATAAGCAAGATAAGACTCGCAACCCTTTGATATGTCGAGAATTACATAAAAATCCACCATATCTAGCACAATAACATCAACATGAGTATCAAACTGTCATAATAAATGATTAATAAACCCGATCCACTACTAAAGAATCACCCACAAGAATAGATACACATAACATCACAAATAAGACATCCGAAGGTAACTCTAAAAGAGGTACATATTAAGCAGATACAAAAGAATAGGTGGATCCTAGATCAAATAAAGTAAAGGCCGACTGATAGCATACTAAGATCATACCTATAATAACAACATCTAAAGACTTTGCCTTTGGTCTACCAGGTATTACATATAGATGACCTCACCTGCACCTAGCTAGGTATCTAACTGATCACTTGTCCTACCTTCTTGAGGACCTCTGCGAGCACCTTGAGGACCACTCCAACGACCATGCATACCACCTCTAGCTAGGGCAGTACTACCCAAATAGGCTGAACAATCTATGCTGCAGGCACTGCTGCCCCATTACAAAGACACTCTACATAAATATCCATAGGCCTCACAATCATAACACGCCCTAGAGGCTGCACTAAAATCTCATAATTCGACTAATAAAAAATAGCCACTTTGTCTAGAAAACATAAAAAATGAACCTCTCGAAGGATGGTCACCACTTTGACCAGGATAATCACTGTAACTCAACTAACCTCTATCAGTAATCTAAAGTACGCCATGAACGGTCCTACTAGACTTATTCTGAAGCTGATTGGGCTAACGTAGAGGGTACCTACCTTGAGAACCATTACCTTTAAACTATGAGTACTCCGCTCCCACTAAAACTGACCTGATAATGCAACTTATTATCACTGACCCCTTGGGCCTCACAATATATCTCCTCCATAACCTGAGAATGATTAGAAACCTCAATAAAGGCCTACCAGCTGCATCCAAGATCTACATAGCTATGCAAAGAGAAAGTTGTAACCCTAAATAAAGCACTAAACCCACTCATACTTGATCAATAGAATAGATGTAGCATGCATGTGAAACACATGAAACTCAACCTCATAATCTATAATAGACATAGAGCTTAAATCCAATTTCGAAAACTGATCTCCGAGAAGATCTCTAAGGCAGCAAGGCATATATTTCTCTAACAAAACCTCAAAGAACTCGGTCTATGTCAATGAGGGAGACCCAGCTGACATAGAATCAAGGTAACCTCTTTACTAGTATAAAGCTGCTAAATCCAGATGGAAAGTAGTGTAGTCTACACCAAAAGTATCAACTAGGCCCAAATTATGAAGCATATCCTCTCAAGAAACCAAGAAATCAAAAGCATCCTCACTTGAAGCACAAAAAAACTTGAGCATAGTAGATTTCCAAAATCTACCCAACATCTTCTGCTTCTTAACAAATATAGCAGGCTGGGCGACTACTAATTGAGAAACTACCAGTGCTGGGTGATTCTCAAGTCTAGGAGCCATAGCTACAAACTACACTCCTACCTTATTACCACTCTAGTCCATAAACTTACCACCATAGATAGTGTAATAGTAACCCAAAAGACCCAGGGCCTTGTCGTATGGGCGTTCCAAGTCCAAATAGGATCGAAGACTACACCCATTACCGAACCCAACCTCCAATCACCTGCTTTGAGTTGATTGAATTTTGAACATATAACAAGATTGTGTAATTATCCATATTACAAACTCTAGATAGGTCTATTACCAAGACCGACCTAATCGAGTCCGACTGTCCCCTACCAACCATCCAACCATACCAAGACAAACCAAACCATAGATCCAACCATAACAAAATAAGTTTCAAAACATAATATGATTAATCCTAAAATAAAAGAGAATGGAACAACCAAAAATATCATTAATCGGTATCAGTCCTAATACCAACACTAATGGTAAGGCTGACACCAAAATTGATCCCGCCCATTCCAACACGTAGTAGTTCCATAAAGCCTCTACCCAAAAGAATACCAAAATTTAGTTGGGACAAGAACCCAACCATAGACAAAACCAATATCCATATATAAGCCAGAGTATGAAATAACATCTATGAAATGGAGCCCTTCGGAAAGATGGATGCTCACCACTTCAATCCAATAGTTATCCCTGAATATCCAAATGCAAAGCAGTAGGAGTAGAACGGTCGGTTCCTGTATCACGTGGGGATACAACTCCCAAAGATGGGATAGTGGGTGAATGCTAACATGAACTTAGGATAAGGATAAAATAATGTCATTTATAAAGCCAAGTAAAAACTATCCATATTCACACAACCATACATACATATATATATAACCATACCGGGAAAGGGTACCGGGATTAGCATACCATTAAAACCTTTACCTGGGTTGTGTAGCTTTACCATCCTAAACCACCCACCGGCTATATGGGTTCAACTTCCCCTTCTAAAAGGGCCCTAGTGCGTGAAGCTGCATGACCAGAGAAGAAAACCTGGGATGACTAGTACATCCCCCAAAATCTAAAGTATGATATCATGTATATTATCACTAGGACGAAACCTCACATCGAAAAATATGAGTTTCCAATTTAGATCCTCTTAGGACCTCCACTTTCCATGGCTTTACTACATATTTCTCTCTTAAGCCCAATTAAAACCATTAAAAAGTAACCAACCAAACCATTAACCATTTTTTAACCAAGCTATTAGATAGTGGTATCATCATACCGACTATAACTTACAAGTATTGTCCTTATCCAATCCTTAGGGGATTACCATGTACCCCTCATGATTTCCAATTAAACCAAAACCACGGCCACCAAGGCCTTTTCAATCTATTCAAAACCATTTAAACCATTCATATCATTTAGGGTTCCATTACCAAGTTTAAACCATGCATAAGTTCTATTGGAAAAACAATATTATATTGAAAGCATTGTTCTAGGCATTTTATCAAACACTTTAGGGGTATAATATTTCAAAAACAAAAGTCAATTACCAAAGAACCATTCCCATGTAACAAATTATCCAAAATCTCCATTAATTCATATAAAAAAATAGATAAAAACATGGGAAAACTATAACCAAGCATTCATAACAAAAAACCCCAAATCAAATTTGAAAACCCAAAATCATACATCATTCAAATCAAGAAAACACTGTATAAAACTGATAACGCTCAATCTACAGCTCTCGTTTGAGTGTAAAGCGGTTGTTAGCAAATATAGAACCCAACCTGGGTTGGGTGTCGATCCCACAGGGAATAGCTTGGCCAACAAGTAAGTAAAATTACTAAACTTTTGGTGCAAGTCTCGTAAGAAGGGGGATTCTTGTTTTGCAAGTAATGTAAACAAAAGCTGAAAATAATAAAGTAAAAAGAGAGAGATTGTTACATTGGTTGTAAACAATGAGAATTGAAGTGTTGGGGTTATGTCCACCTTCTGAGGTATACGTCTCTATTGGCTATGAGTGTGTAGAATTCTGACATGCAATTGCTTATAGAAGATTGTAGCCGATGGTAAATCCAAGCATCTCTCGACCTAAACAAGGACTATTTCACTTTAACTCTCTCGAGCTTAAAGCGTATATAACGGTACGAATTCTCCAAGAGGTTAGTCCAGTTACGGCACCAGCTTATTAATAGGAAAGGCTGTCCTGCTACCTTGACATTATCTCTTTTCCAGACAAATAACTTTTCTCTCGAACAAGTTAAATGTTAGACTGGCGTATTCTTGCGTTTGCAACCGTAAAGAATGTAGATTAAGATGAAGAGAATAATGATATAAGCAATATACGTGCCTCGAACTCACAAACTCACAGCAATAGATAGTATCTCATACGGCTTCCATAACCCCAACATAGAAGTTTAGTTACCCATAAATGCGAAGGAGATCACGATTGACATTGTTGTTATACCACAAGATTGAGTAATTTCGTGTAGCTTAGGTGGTAGGCGTGAGGCGTGAATTCCTAGGCAAAGTAACGATTCTCTTGTTGTGGAATTTAAGAATGGAAGAGTAGAAGAAGAAAAATAGAATTAATGGAAAGATTAGAAGAGTTGTAGAGTAATAGAATTGAATTGTAAGATTTGTTGTTAAGAAGATCTTCTAAAATCTCTAGCATGATAGGGTATTTATAATACCCATATCCTAATCCTACTAGACTAATGAAATCCTTAACCCAAATGTACTAGGTTAAGGTAACATTATCATAATCCACATAAAATAATGAAATACATAACCTAATTGTACTAGGTTAATGTATCATTGTCAAAATTCAGCTTTGTGTCTGTAAGTCCCCAAAGTCTTCAGAATTGTTGTTTTAGCCCGGGACAGATTTTCCATGCAACAGTTTTGGTCCTTAGGTGTGTAAACTCCCTTCCCTTCCTTCGTGAGCTTTCTTTTGCGTCAAGTAAGTCATAAAATGCTGAATTCTGCATCATTTATACCTGAAACTTTACTAATCATGTTCGTTAGCTCATTTACAGGAAAAAGGACTAAAAGTGCATGAAATATATAATTTGTTCTCAAAACTAGGCTAAAATATGGGCAAAATATATTGATATAGGCGTGTAAATTCGCCTATCATCAACACCCCACACTTGAAGCTTTGTTCGTCCTCGAACGAAATACCATGTCCTTCTAAACATCAACTTAGGGTTTCACAGCAACAACACAAAACATTTGTCCAGACAGGCACAACAATTATCAACAAAGAGTAGCTTTTCGATTATAGGTAGAAACAATTTAACCTCTAGCATAGACTCGTGATGGTGATCAACTCGCATGCAAACGTTAAGGTACAAGGAATCATATATAACTACCCAAAACTCATCAACCATGTGTGTCTCACACTATAGTACCCATAATCACTCACAAGTATAGCATATTTTTCAAACATGGGTATCAAAATATCCTTGCTCTCGCTCTCACAAAGAATTCATATGAAGCAACTGATGACCATAGGCTTGCCCTTAATGTAATACTCTACTAAATGTCAGAATGCTAAGCTTAGGATCAAGTAGGTTATCATATTCATAGGCAAGATAAGACTCACAAACTCTTGATATAAGCCATCTAGCAGAAATAATAAGAAATAATCCCCGTTGGCTTATGGCTAATCACTCCCTTCCAAACGACTGGGTTTACGCTGGGAATGGCTAAGGTAACGGTCTTGGCAAAACAATCCATGGTTGTATGATAGTGGGATAACATATCCATGTCCAGAATCACATCAAAATCAAACATATCCAATATAATAAGATCAATAAAAGTATCAACATTACTAACTGTCACAACATATGATCTGAATACTCAATCCACTACTAAAGAATCACCTACGAGAGTATACGCGCAAAGGCACAAATAATAAATCAATTGTTAAGTCCAATTATGGTTCCTAATAAGCAGATATATAAGAATAAGTCGATCACGGATCAAATAAATCCAGAGTTGAGTAGCGGCATACCAAATTTTCCCCTGTAACTACAACATCTGAAGTCTCAGCCTCGGGTCTAGTAGGTAATGCATACAACTGACCATGCTTGCCACCTAGCTGGGCACTTGACCAACCTCTTGTCCTGCCTGCCTGAGTTCCACCTCTCGCACCCTGGTAACCACCTCGATGACCTAGCGAACCACCTCTACCTGGAAGATGAACTGACCTAATGGGAGTATCTCCCTGGGCTAAAATGGGCATCGCTCTACGACTAGGGTACTCTCTAGAGAAATGACCAAGAAGTCCTCAAGTACAACAAGAATCATGAGCAGAACCTGAACTCACAGATCCGACTGATCTGACATAGCGGCCACGCCTAGCATGGCATACATATGAACCTCTCAAGGATTGATCACCGCACTTACTAGGGCGACCACTAGAAATGAACTAACCCCTATCAGCGGTCTGAAGGGTTGCCTAAACTGGCCGACTAGTTTGACTCTAAGGATGAAAAAAGGGACATAGAGAAAGTCTAGCATAAGAAATAAACCCATAAATCGGGAACTAATATGGATCCCACCAAATCCGTCCTGAAACTTAGGCCTCTTATCATATCCCTTATGCTGTATATCCTCTATCACTCTAGCATGATCAGAAACCTCAGCAAAAGTCCTACCCGAAGCAACCAAACTCTGAGTAGCCATATGAATAGAAAGCCTTAATTCTCTCACAATGTAATAAAATCTCTCATACTCTGTATCTAAGATAGAAGTCGTATGTCTATCTAACTCATGCAAATGAGCCTCATACTTAGTGACTGTCATAGAACCCTAATCCAATATAGAGAACTGATCTCTCAAGTGATATATGAGGCTGCACGGCATATACTTCTCAAAGAACATCTCAGAGAATTGATCCCAAGAGAGAAGGGAAGATCAACTATCCTAGAACTCACAAAACCCTGCCATCAGTGTCGAGCAAAGAAGTCCAACTAAAATATAGTGTAATCCACACCACGGGTCTCAATAAGGCCTAACCCATAAAACCTATCCTTACAAACAGTCAGAAACTCAAATACATCTTCTCTAGGAGCACTAGAAAACCTAGATGGAGCCAACCTCAATAATCTACCCAGTGTCTTTTTCTCCTCAGCATACATAGCGGTTGGGTCACAACTGGCTGAGTGACAGTCAGTTGAACAACTGTCCGAGTAGAACAAACCGCAACTCCAGAAGCTATAACTATAGGTTGCACTCTTATCCCAGTTGTCTACAGACTATCAACAATACCCAACAGCTGAACTAAAGGATCTTTAAGCAAAGAAGAGGGGATGAATCCTAGTGGATCCTGGGATGATCCCTAGCCCACCAATGGCTGAGGTGGAGGAATCTATGGATCGGGTGTAGGAATAATGTTTGGGAGAGGTCCACCTGATCCCTAATTGGTGACACATCACGAGTCTGGGTCTTGAAACCCTCCACGCGTATAACTATAGCACGAATCCTAGGCATCTGCAAAAGAGTAAGGTCAAGAGAATATCCAACAAACAAACTTAGACTCTTAGTGTCAAGAGAATATCCAATAAACCAACTTAGACTCTTAGTATGATATGAGTAAAAGAAGTGAGGGACTCCTAAGAATGTCCTATAGCACCCCGAAGATAGGAAACAAACATCAACGTTTTGATCCGCAGGGATCTATTATATACTTGCTCTAGTACCAATAATATCAGTAAAACCTAAGCTCTACTACCAATTTATCAAGATCTAATTTCCGAGTCACGATGGCACCTACCATAGACCACCAGTAGGTAACCCAACACCGTAACTCAAAGATAATGCAATGGGTTACCTTCGTAGAAACGTCCAACATGGACCCTATATGGGAACATAATATGACAAAGACATTCTACAAACAAACAACTAAAATTCAAATACTAATCCCATGAATTGATAGTATTAGTACAAGAGCATCTCTACATTTGATAATAGAAATAACAACTCAATATCTAATAGTTTTAAATAGTCTTAGACATTCATCTCAAATACAAAAGGCAGAATAAGGATAGAAGGGGAAAAAGGCAACTTGAACTCCAAGAGCTCACCATATTTCCTGATAATCTACACTGCATGACCTTGACAAAATGATGATAACTAGAACTCGGGTCTACACCACAAAGGTATAGAAGTGTAGTATGAGTACTAAAACATGAGTACTTAATAGGCATCATCGGCCGTGTGGGCTAAATTATAATATAAGGATGATATAGAGTAAGACAATAACTTAAAGTTAAGGTACACAAACAAATCTGAATCTTCTTCGATATCACAGTATAAGATAACTAATCAAATAGAACAATAGTACATTATTCCATATCCGCATAAAAATAACTTTCATACAACATGAGTAATCATTTTGGAAATGTAAAGCCACATATATACAATAACAATAATGTAATTACCATAATCAACACAACTGCCATCATTAGAGTATAAAGCAAAGAACTTACCATGACATCCCATACCGCCAGGAAGTATACTCATGGAAAACAAACAAAGAACTTATCATGGCGTCCCATACCACCGGAGAGTACACAAAAGATCAATTCATCAACATATCAAGGCATAACTACAAAAGCAACTCACACAAGTTTTACGTTGTACATTCCCTCCATGGCCTCTTACCGAGGTCTACAATCATTATTAATACCGCAATTTGACACAACGAAGTCAATATCACCATAACATGGTTATAAAGTTATTTAATCTCTAATTCATTAATAAACTACATGTCTAGCCTATACTAGCTAGCCTTCATTTCCATGAGCCACTAGTTTTCAATTCTAATAGTTTACTTGTCATTAAATAAGGAAAAGCTACTTGTTACCAACACTATTATTTATTCACCCATTACAAAGTTGTCTTCTAGTTAGCCTCCTATATATAAGTCATCAAGTAAGCCACCACGACATCATATACTAGATATCAACTTAACCACTCAACAAACAATACTAAGTCTATTATCATAGAGAATATCACAACCTTAAGGACTAGTTTTTATATTCTATCTAAGTAAAGTCCACCATCTAGTTCACTAGGCTTCTAGCCTACAAGTCATAGTCATTTATTAGAGACAACTAGTTATCACATAAGCCAATTTACTAGGCAAAATTCCATAATGTAACTATTTAGCCAAGTTAAGTAGATTTACTAGGTGAGCCCTAGGTTTTAAACAATATTACATATATCTATTATCCATAACCAAATACTCGGCATAATCCACTTCAAGTTACTTATTAGAGTTAACTAGGGTCACGCCTCTTATTTAGTGATTAATCACAAAGAATGGATATCAATTTAACAAGGAAGACATCATGTCCCAAGTACATAATAGTTTTATCCACAGGCATCATTACTTCACATACATCCATGTATTTATATATAATTACCACACATAACATCATTACCTCTTTCAAATTCACCAAGTACCATCATCATATCATTATATCCTCCGAATTCACCGGCCATCATCATAACATCATTATATCCTCCGAATTCATTGGGCATCATCATAACATTACTATATCCTCTAGATTCACCGGGCATTATCATAACATCATTATATAATTCGAATTCACCGAGAATCATCATAACATCATTATATCCTATGGATTCACCAAGCATCATCATAACATCATTATATCCTCTGAATTCACCGAGCATTGTCATAACATCATTATATGCTCCATATTCACTAGTCATCGTCATAACATCATTATACATATACATATATAGACAATTCAATAAGTATATACAACCCATAATGATAGAGTATAAGTGATGTATGGTAACACATAACATCATATTTTACTATTAATCATCACTACATAATATAAGTAGATACATGAGCATAAGTATCTAAATAATATACGCAATCACCACCTTTCCAAGTTAACATGTTTATAAGAAATTCAATTATAAGTCAAGTGCATGCTCTCTAGATACCTCTTTTACCCCCCACTTTTCAATACTAACCCCAGTGGAAAATCCTTCACATAAATATTGACTTAATCATTAGGCTCGGGTCATATCAAGAGTGGTAACATAATTAGAGGTTCACTTGGTGAACTCATCAATAAGCAAAACAATAGCATAACCGTAGATATAATTTACAAGACTTTCCAAGGCTATCTATATCATGACAACAAGATAATCAATCAAGTATACACATTATCCAACCATTGACCACATGTATAACCGACAATCAAGTTTAACCATTATAACCTTAATAACATAACTTTGACATTCATCAAGTGTCTAGGTCACTAAGGAATTTTATAGTTCAAGCTTAAGGTGGGTCAATCCCACTCCTAAATTGCAATAATGTCAAAGTTAACTTCTATAGCACTAGTTTCTACCCGCAATTAGGCTAGGTTATCTAAATCACACCAAAAGGGCTTATCAATCCTTACTAGGCCTATAAGGGAAAATCTTCTTCAAGTATCCTTTCTAAGTCTCCCAAACACTAAGGCTAATTCATAACTAGTCATATCTAGGTCAATATACTCTTAAGGTTAGTCTACAATATCATTATCCTCTACTAGATCTACTAAAGTATTCTTATACTAGTCATGAGACTACAAGTAGAGCTATCCAAGGTTCTAGGCTATAGTCAAGCATCACATTTTACAAGTTTAATAACTTACTTGGATCAACTAATCCAAAGTATCATCATTCACACATTTATCATCAAAGACCCCGCCTAATCTCACAAGATATCATAATTATACTAAAATTAATCTCAATCTAACTACAAGTAAGCCTAACCTACCTTTAGTCTAAGTAGATCACGAACCAAAAAGCTTTGCCTTTTCTATTCCTGAAGCTTCTTCCACGAGCCAAGCTATCAAAAACATAATCTAAGCATCATTACAAGAATAACAATACCCATTATGGAATTATTATGCCATGGTTCCATAATGACACCAAACTCTCTAATGGGTCCCACATTAAAAAATGAGTTTTTGAGACCAACCCATTGCTCAACTATCATTAGGGAGCTCTAACCCTCAAGAAATTTGAGTAAATGAATCACATTTGTGGCTACAATTGAGACTCAAAGATTTAAGGATTTTGGATCTAGAAATTAATACTAAATTTGAAGGAATCTTACCTTAGATTTGCAACAAGATTTGATTACACAAGTTATTCAAGCTCTTAATCAACCCACTAAACTCACTTTGAAGATCTTACACTCTTTTAGGGTTTAAAGCTCAAGAGGAAGGCATAAAATAGCCTAAATTTTGGGCAAAACATCCTTTAAATTAGCTTACCCAGATCTCGCAGCCATAGATACCGTTTGGCCGCGGTTGCAGCACAACGTTCGCACCCCTGACACTATGGTTCTGGCATCTTTCCCTATACCAGACACGACTGAAGCTTGTATCTTGGTTCCAGGGTTCAGCCAATGCCTCGAGATGCATCTGGGAATCCATTTTGAGCAAGTGAGATATGGAGCCACTTAGATTTTTACTAAAGTTTTCACTCAATGGTCAATTAGAACAAACAAAGACTTCAAATTAGGAAAGTAGTTCTAAAAAACAAATAAACTGCCAGGTAACCAAACTCTTGGTTCCAGTAATTCACTAATAACTTGGGGCAGCTATGGAGAAGCTCTATCGATGATAATAAGCAAAAACGCAGACAATGACCCAAAGGGTCATTACATATAGTTGTTAAGAAAGTAATCACACTAAAGAAAATCATAATACATGCAATAATATTAAGCAAGAATAACTTTCACTTCTTATACTTCATTATTCCATCAGGGTTCCCATAACCCTAGTTCGGTGATTTAGCGGCTAATATTTGCAATAAAATCCATTAATATCTTAAAATAAATCATATAAATAATCTTAAAATAATTAAAGACTAAAAACCAAAATTTCAAATTAATATTCAATCGTGAAAATAAAGAAGAAAGGATTCTAAGAACAAAAGTCGAATCTCAGAATCAATATAGTGTTGTGAATGTAAAGAATGCATAAACTAACACAAAAAACATCCAAGGGGTATTTATAGTTTATAAAATAACATAAAAATCTAACCAATATGAAATTGAAAAATAAGGTTGGCAATGACTATGCCTCAGATAACAAGTCATCTAGACTGATGACGACTCATTGTTAGCTCTATTTCCTTTATTTTATGATATTTGGTGATGAATCATCACGTCTTCCTATGAGTCATTGGCTAGACTTGTTGCCTCTCTAGTGAATTTTTTCTCTCATGTTTATTCTCCACGATCTAAGAATGGTTATCTCTATGAGTCGCAGTCAGATCCTATGACTCATTTCATCCTCGTCTCAATTGGGCTTTAACTTGTAATATTTGAGGAATTTTTCATGTTTTTTCTCAGAACGATCTTACATATGACTCATGGTATGATAATACAAGTCTTAGATAGTGTCCACTTTATTAGTATAATTAGATTCCTTCATTAGTCACCCTATGACTTGGACGATGAGTCATAGTGTCACCAAATGACTCATTTTCCGAGAAGAGACTTACATTTTTTGAGATTTTTCCTTCCTATTTTATTCCAGTCACTTCCAAACCTATTTTCCTCCAATAAAAACACACAAAACACATCATATCTAACAAAATGACCTAAGTACTTGCATATTTTCATAGTTTCAAGCATCGAAAGTGCCACGTGGCACATTAACACCCTCAACTTAGAACATTTTCATGTCATCAAGTTTACAAACACATAAAAATACAACACGATGCTTAACCAAGACAAACCTAAGGCACCTATGGCAGTCAACTCAATTTTAGTTCAAAATTCTCACCCACTCCAATTTTCATATTTTAAAAATCAATTGTGTGGATCTCTGTAGCACAATAATTCGACATAAAGGAATAAAGATATTTCATTACATTAGAAAAAAATAACCAAGCAAATATGCAAGTTACACTACCCGAATAAATAAGAAGCTGACTACATACCCATGTACCCTCACGACAAAGAAGTTTTACTCTCATAGTATAACCATACATGTCAATACGGGGATGATATCAAGACACTACCACTAATAAAAGAAGTTCTAATTGATGTACATATAATACCATAGGCTTCCCCTTATTTTCTTAACTTATTTTTTTTGGAAAGTTGGAGTAGGATCACTATAGGACTTTATTCAGCTTGTAACGTAGGCTTGGGAATGGAATGGTACATTTGGGATCTAGAGACTCGCACTCCTTGACATTGCACTTACATTTTAGATCCACTTCTCAACCAACTTCCTTTTAATTCACCCTTATTTCTCCCTTTTATCTTTTATTACTTATTTAAATTGGGTGTGATTTCTTTATTTTCTTTTTTTTTTTACATTTATTTATTTTTTCTTTTTTTTTCTATTTTTTAAATTCATTTACCAGACTCAACCCTACTTTATTTTCTATTATTCAAACCCTTATTCCTACCCATTTTTAACAATGCACCACAATGATAGCCACCTTAATCTTAGGCGATTTTCTTAAGTTGAGGTGCACAATATCTAAGGAGGGGCAAGGGCCAAAACAAGTTCATTATAATAAAGTTGTAAGGGGTAAATGAAAAAGAAGAATAGGTCAATGCTAGATAAAATTAGGGATCGACGGATACTTATTCACATTTGGATGGTTAATTCGGTTAAGAGTGGACTAAATAAAAAATGGCCTATGATCATGTTATAGCCAACTATCCTACAACCTAGGCAAGACTAACCGGGCAAGTTCGGGATTAAATGCACATAGGGAACTAGGTAAGTTGCTCAACACACATGGTATAGGGTTATGTCACCAACTACTACCTATCTATTTCATGAAAAATGCTAAGCTATGATTATTTTATCCCTAATACTAAAGACATAAAAGGACTCACAATTGTAACATATAAATTTATATCACACAATTCAAAACTTTTTTGGGGGTATCATTCCTCAAAACACTTAAGAAAAAATAAAATATGTCAACTACCCTTTGGCTTCTAAGTTTTCTCCTAATTAAACACAAACAACACAAAAAATATAAAACAAAATACAATATGGCCTAAACATGCCAAATCTACTGGGATAACACGACCGATGGGAAAAGAAATATGGAAAGCAAAACCATCGACTGTGGTATACCCTCACCCCTAACTAAAGTCTATGCATTGTCCCAAGTGCATAACTACAATATGAAATAAGGGATAAAGACATGTATGGGTGAACTACGTGTTGAATTATGATATCTCGACAGATGGGACCTCAAAATGGGCCTCACTCTCATCAACCATGGTTCTACCAGTGACCGAGCCACTCTCATCAACCATGGACCCACCAGTGACCGAGCCACTCTCATCAATAGTGGCACCAATAGTGGTTGGTGTACTTAAAGTTGTCTAGCTCTCGAAAGGTGGAATGGTGCTTCCACTTATATCCTCTATAGCTACAGTTTTTATCTCAATAGTTTGGGAGATACCGGCCACCACTTTAATTTTATGGACCCTAGTCAAATGGTCTTGTAAAGTCTGCAGGTTGGCTAACCATGCCACCTGTACATCATTTTTGTCTCTTCTCCTTTTTTTCTCTTCTTTGATATCTCTCCACTATCTTATTTATTAGCCTTCTCCATAACCTTCATTCCCCAAATATCCAATAACTTATCAACTGAAATCTCCTTAATAATTGGAAAGGTTGAGAATGACCTTGAAACCATGTCCTCAATAGCAACCTAAAGTGCAACCAACTTATAATGCACACCCATAAAATATGTGGTCTAAATGCCTGCCAACTTTTGGATAATATGCCACTCAACTTAGTCAAACCGGGTATGCATACCTCATATTTCACTCATAATATCCTTCTTCACCCAAGGCAGTACCCCCTCCTTAATATTGGCCACTTATCACTCAAAGGTACCTAGTCTCTTTATCACTCTAATCAGGAAATCAAGTGAAACTAAAACATAACCACCTGGAGGTGGTCTCAATATGGATGGTCTTGTATTCAAAGGTGGAGTTAGGTCCTATAAGGACCCTGCAGCATTGTTGGAGGCCTAAGGATCACAGTAGGCAATCATTATAAGGGTGTCACCATGATTGAAAAATACTAGAGTGTCAATGTCCATTTGCCTTCTAGCTTGAAAAGTTGTCTGAAGAAGTGAAACACTAACCTTGTCGCTCGAAATAAGGTTTGCATGGTCCTGAATCACTCCTAAATATTTTATCCTGTGGACCATTAAAAATTGATCTACACCTGGAATTTCTAGCAACCCCTTATCTAAAAAAATTTGCATCAATAAGAAAGAGAAGGCTAAGTTGTTATTTGTACTCATAGCCCAATCGGGGATCTCTCTCACTAATATCTTGGCTACATAAATCTTGTATTCCTTTATGATAAAAATGACCAAGGTGGGGCTCAGTATATTATCCCCCATAGTAGGACTCAACCGATGGCAAACCAAGGTCCACCACACCATAGTAATAAAACCCAAGGTGCCCTTTGTAATCTGAGTAGAAGGGCCTATAACCAAAGGCGCCTCCTCTTACACCATGATGATAATCCCAGCAATCCAGTAAAAATGCATACTATTTATCATCTAACCCAATCTACTTTGTCTTAACTTTCCATATTTCCTTAGTGTAGTGACCATTCTTTAAAGTGTCTGTGAGGAGCTAAAATTTTACCCCATGAAGAAAGTTAGGTATTACCCGAGTAGAGATGTTCACACTAACAACTCTGATCATCAATGAGAGTGGGGGTCACATCTCTTCCATGACATACCCTATGGGTACATCTTCTTTAGCTCCATCTAGTGCGCCACATAAAACTCCAAGACTAGTTCCAGGTTGTATCTACCAGGGGCCCTTATCATCCATTCAAAATGATACTTTTTGAATCGAGCCTCAAATAATGGCATATTATACATGCCCATGGTTATCAAATTAGGCTCAAGGTATAACCCTCTATTTGTTCTCTATATAGTGGGGACAATGTAATTATCCTAATCATATATCCTACATTTTTGGGTACCCCTATCGATTAACGATTGGCATCGAAGTGGGCTTAATCTATAATGTAGACTGAATAAATAGAGGGGGAGGAATCTCAAATGGGTTACTCTCACTTGAATCTTCATCCTTTCTCCCCTAACCATCTTTAAAATCCTATTCTAAACCTCTACTATCATATCCACTGCGAGATGCAATATTATCTTCTTCAGTTTTACCCTTGAGCTCCGATTTAGACTACTCCTCGTATTCAGACTAGAGAGGTGAGTGTGGTGGTGAATGACTTGGGTTCTTCATATGGGGGCTAGCTTGTGGAGGTGACTGGCCCAAATACGCAACCTTTATTACCCTGGTTTAATTGATCCTTGGTTCAACCAATTCTGCTATGGGATATTCTTCTATGAAATCTTTGGACTAATCATCAGTGTCTCATACCTAAGTTGATGAGTGGTGGGAAGATCCTTCTCTTAGGTGTATTCTTGGTGGAACCATTATTTGGTGACATTTGTACCTTAAGGCAAACACAAGTTAGTTATTACTAGAAAAAGAAAATTAAAAATCAAAGAGGAACTAAGAATCTTTGCTATGGTAGGTCACCCTACGACTCCTTTCCATAGGTTACGAGTCATCCTGACACTCATAGGGAAGCATATCATAATGGATCTTGGGTATTGGTTGCCCTAAAAATCAACCGAATGAGTCATTGGGTCACCCTATGACCTGTTAGGGGACTCGACGTGTGACCATTGATTAAGTGCTTAGTAATCATTATTATACAGTCACAATGAGTCCACACTACGAGTTGTAAGGTGAGACACCGACCCATTGTGTGAATCACAGTGTGACTCGAGAATAGATTATCCTTAGACACTCAAGTTATTAGTCACTATGAGTCACTTAACGACTTATTAGCTTACCCTATGAGTTGTTATGAGACTTGTAGTGACTGCAACATGCATAGATAAGGATGGTTCTTGTCCAAATCAATCTCCTGAGGGTACTCACACTTCCCCAAGCATATTTCACACACAATGTTGTTTGTAAATCATTTCCCCATATAGTTCTATGTCATTTATCCATATTTTTAACAGTCCAAATAACCCAATCATTTATTTACTTTCATCCCGTTAGCAATTTAGACTCTGAAGCATATTCTACATATGAAATCAATACCAACTCATAAATTAGTAACAAGAGTAGCCAACTTACTTTGGAATTGAGGAAAGTGCTTGTATTCTTTGTTAATTATTAGCATGTTCTTGAGAATGAGAAATTTTGTTACCCTTTTGGAGAATCGTAGAACTTGAATGGTGTGTTTATGGACGATTAGGAGTATATTTATGGAAGGAGAGTCAGTGATGGAATGTGGAGGAGTTTATTCATTCAAAAATGGAAGAGAGATCATGAGAAATTACTCCTCCCTTTTTATTTCACGTAATTCGGGTTGGGTCAGCCCTTAGGGTCCTCGACATTTATTCTGATGATGACTCAGGCAATAACTCATAGACAATTGCTATGAGTCATTGTCTCCCTCCTTTTATCAATAATTCTTACTTGGGTCTCCATTCATGATAACTAAAGGTGACGAGTCATTGTCATTGACAATGACTTGTTCTAAGAGTTGTCAAGACTCTAGAGACCATTTACCTTACGGGTGTCACTTGGGATCCTCATAACGAGTCCAGTGAAGAGTTTCCAAGACTCTAACCATAGTGAATGGTCCAAACCACCTAGACTTTAATTTTTTGTGAAACAAGCGAAATCTTGAATTATACAACAAAACCATACAACCAGGCTGGAATACCCATTTCTCAATCTTTTTATCATAACAAAACTTCATCTTCTCCTTGTATAAAGCTGCACTCTCATAAGGGCAGAGTCATAATTTATCCAACTTATTCATCTTAGTCATCCTCAAATTTAAAATATCACTCCACTAAAACTTTAACTTTTTCAATGCCTATAGTGCTTTATGTTCAAATTCAACCGATAAAAGGCATGCCTTGACATACACAAGCTGATATGGAGAGGAGCCTATGTGTTTCAAAAGCTTTTCGGTAATCCTAAAGTGCATCATCTATCTTTCTAGAGAAATAAGTTTGGTTGGCATTCACATTCGTCACTGATATAGATTTGATCTCATAATTAGAGACCTCAACCTGCCTACTTTTTTATGGATGGTAAGGTGTTTCAACCTTATGTTTCACTCCATACTTCTCAAGTACGGCCTTAAAAAGATGATTACAAAAATGATACCTACCATCACTAATGATAGCACATAGAGTACCAAACTTTGAGAATATGTTCTTAAAAAATATCTTGACACTGCAACCCTTATTATTGGGAAGCGCAACTTCTTACACCTACTTAGAAACATAGTTAACAACCACAAATATATACTTTATACCTTACAAAATCACAAACAGTCCCATAAAATCTATCCCCTACTTATCAAATAACTTAAGCTCAAGAATAGGTGTCATGGAAGCTCTTGCTTCCCGCGAGATATTTCCTTGGTGCTGGCATTAGTCACAAGTAGGAGAATTTTCATGTGCATCTTTGTAAATATTTAGACAATAGTAACGACACTCTAAGTTCTTATGGGCTATGCGAGTATCACCATGGCGACCCCCAACTAGGGATGAGGGCCTCAATAACATGCATCATCTCATAGGGATCAGTGACAGGCCTCTGAATAATGAAAATTGCACACACCCAAAATGAAAATCACTCATCCTAGAAGAACTTCCATACCTTAAGCATAAATTTCTTTCTCTGATGAAACGATAAGTCTTCTGGGAAAAGGTCACTTGCCAAATAATTGGCAATATCAGCAAACATAGGGGATTAAGTATTGTGATTCTACCAAGACCCTCTCATCTTGAAAAGTATCTTAATTATAAAGTTCATCCCCTAATTTACGCATCGCCTCTTCTTCTAGGAAGGATAGATGATCTGCAACCTGATTCTCTATACTCTTTCGGTCCTTGAAATCAAAATCAAATTCCCTCACCAATAGTACTCACCAAATCAACCTAGGATTTGAATCTTTCTTCTCCATAAGGTACGTCTGTGCTATGTGATAAGTATGCATAATGAATTTGGTCCCAATCAAATAAGACCAAAATTTCTCAAAAGGAAACACCACCGTAAGTAACTTCTCTTTAGTCACAATATAATTTTTTGATGCGGGGTTGAGTGCTCTGCTGGCATAGTATATGAGATAAAGTATTTTCTCGCGTGTTTGGCCTTGGACATCACCTAAGGCCACACTACTGGTGTGACATAGCATCTCAAATGGAAGAGACTAGTCTGGAGACACAATAATATAAGAGGAAATCAATATTTCTTTTAGGCAATCAAAAGCCTTGAGAGATGCATTATCAAACACAAACTTTAGCTCTTTCTCTAATAACAAACAAAATGGATTTTCAATTTGGGAGAAGTCCTTGATGAACCATATATAGAACCCTGCATGACCCAAGAAACTTCTAATACCCTTGACATAAATAGGTGGAGGCAATTTATCAATCATGTCAATCTTTGCTTAGTCAACCTTTATACCCTTCTTTGAAATATTGTGCCCTAAGACTATACCCTCTTTAACCATAAACTGGCACTTTTCCTAATTTGACACCAAATTGCACTCTGCACATCTTTGAAGTGTATTGGCTAAATGAACCAAATAGTCATAAAAAAAATCACCCACGACTGAGAAATCATCCATAAAGACCTCTATATTATCCTCTACTATATAAAAAAGATGGATATCATACAATGTTGAAAGGCGGCGGGAGCATTACAAAGTATGAAAGTCCTCCTCTTGAAGGCAGACATACCATAAGGACACATGAATGTGCTCTTCTCTTGATCTTTGAGGGTAATAAAAATTAGATCATTCCCTGAATAACCATCAAGAAATAATACCATACTTTACTTGTGAGACGGTCTAACATTTGATCAAAAATGGTATAGGAAAGTGATCCTTCCGAGTCCAAGTGTTCAACTTCTTATAATCCATACAAAATCTCTATCCTATAACTGATCTTATGGGTACCAACTCATTCTTCTCATTTTAAACCAGAGTGATCCAACCCTTTTTCAACATACATTTGATTGGGCTCACCCACTTGTTGTCTTTAATAGGGTAAACCACACTCACATATAAACACTTGGCAATTTGCTTCTTCAATACCTCTTGGATAGGTAGATTAAGAAGATATTGATGCTCCATGCTAGTTATACACTCTGAATCCAACTGAATTTTATAAGTACAAATCCCGAATAAAATCCCAATAATATTTGTAATGGTCCAACCAATGGCCCTTTTAAACCTATACAATACCGAGATCAATGCCTTAACCAGTGTATCAAATATATAGGTAGCAGAAATAACCGACAATATATTGTTTACCCCATAAATACATAATGCCATTGAGAAGGGAGGGCCTTCAATTCCAAGATCGATGGCTCCTTAATAGATGGCCTGGCTGGTTGAGTATCTCTATTATTTAAGTCAAAATCCAACTTCTTTGGTGCATAAGTGTAAGATCCTCTACCAATAAGACCACACACTATCTCTTCATACTCATCAATGCCATCACTATCAAAGTTCATGATCAAACCCACTAATGAATCTACATTTAGTCACTCTTCAATATGCATAATTAATTTATCTTCATCAATAATATCTATCACAGAAACTACTCTCATATATTTCGGCTGCTGCATTGGGGGACCCACATTAAAAGTAACCTATTTGTCATTGAGCCTAAATTTCAAATATCCCATCTACATGTAAACTAATGCCCTACTTGTCGATAAGAAGGACCTTCTTTTGATATTAGGAACATCAAAATCCACCTCGCAGTCAATCATAAAATTAGGTGGTAATATAAAGGAAGATACATTTACCAAAACATCACACAATTTACCCATAAGTTTCTTCATAGTTTGGTCAATCGTTAATAATCTCATCAATATCATCTTGGGTTCCTCAACCTTATCTACATATAAAACACTAGCGACATAAGATTTAGGATACCTCCTACATTACACAATACTCGTGTGAAATTCAGATACCCAATAGTGCAACAAATAGTGAAAGCCCTGAGGTCCTCTTTCTTCTCAACCAAACACTGGGAAGAAATAGCACTATAAGGGTGCATATTATTAATGGTCTCAAACCTCATTATCTGTTTCTTAATTTCTAAGTCCTTTATGAACTTTGCATAACCGGGCATCTGTTCCAATGCTTCAATAAGAGGGATATTTACAGACAACTTCTTTAATATTGACATAAATTTTTAATACTTTTCTTCTTCTTTCTTCTTCTTCAACCTTGGAGAAAAAGGTGAGGGGATTGCGGAATGGTCTTCAAATCTAGATCGACCTTCTTACCCTTCCCTTCATTAGTTTAAAGTCATTTATCAAAACCTTTAGATTTATGTGATGCCTTAATATCAGTCACCAACTTCTCAGTTTTAGCTTTAGTTGCATCATCAAGATTAATAACATCATTTCTCATCCCATCAACCACTATCATAGTGGGATCAATAATAGCCTTACCATTTCGAGTGGAGATAACTAACCAATGATTGTCATCCTTTGAATTCTTCACAGTATTAATTAGAAGAGTGCCCAGTTGATCCTTGTTGAATATAGCCAACATCTTCCCAAATTGGTGCTCTACCTGCTTAATTGCAGTAGCATGTGATTACCATCTGGATAAATCCAAAAATAGTTTCATTAATCTCCTTAAGTCCACTCTCTTGATTCTCTGAACCCTTAATCAGCTTTTCAAGTAAAATTTACATCCTTTAATTAGTATCATATTTCCCTGGAAAAACATATGCACCACTCTTCCCCTTATAGTTATCCTTTCACCTTCAGTCACCATATCTCTCCTCTTGAATCCCTATACCTATCTCGATAATAGTTTTGACCTTGATTCCCTTCCCTTAATTTCTAAGTGTCTTAATTAGACCATTGTCCCTTGGATAAAAAACCGACCATCTCTCTGTCTAGGTACTTTGCTGACTCCTCAATATCGGAATCATACGACCTAGGAGATTTCCCTTTTGTGCCCATAATATTAACCTTTTTCAGAATTCAGAGTTGCAAATTACTTGGTCAGTAAACCAATCTCCATCCTAAGTTGTGCAACCTCTTAAGCCACTGTATCATCTATAATTCTCTATTCACTAGAAGCACTAATAGCATAGGTATCGTCTCCTCTTTCTGCCTCTCGAGTATGTTACCCTCTATTGGTATTAAAGATCCTAACTAAGATTTCTGCAGCTAACTCCCAACAAAGTCTCATTAAATCCCCACAAGTATTATAATCAACAACAACTTTGGTATAACATTCATGGCCCTACAGAATATCTCAAGAAAATTCCATCCTAAAATTCAGTGATTGGAAACCAATAGCTACTTCATCTTGAACCTCAACCATGTCTCATACAATGCCTCAGAATGTAATTGCCTAAAATTATATCTTACCCTTTAACTGCAACATTCTAGAAGAAGGGAAAATCGGTCTAAGAACTATTTTCGTAACCCATTCCAATCTGTAATAGACTTATAATGCAGTTCTCCCGACCATAATATTTCTTTATGTAAGAGAGAATAAGCAAAACCTAAGTCTTAATATCATATGGTGTTTAGAGACATAAGTGATACAAAACTAACCCATGATACTAGCATAAGTCATGACCAATTGAATAAAGTACATAGAACTATAAATAATAAGTATAAGAGATGTCTTTATTTGAACAAGTTCAATACATAACTGTTTAAAACCTTTATAAAAATAGTCATACAAAGGATACTGAAATTGAATACATAAACTATAACTGAGTATCTATGATACCTCTACTGATACTAACTACAGGTAGCCGAGACATGACCCCCAGCTATCCCTAATCAATACATCTAAATAAAAAATATAATACTGGAACTATAGTTGACTCGATTCCTCGAATCAAGAGTACTCATCACATGCTGGTTAGGAGCTGAGAATCATTTGACAATGATGTATGGGATATAATTAG
Organism: Capsicum pubescens; assembly: GCA_030864215.1. Classification (NCBI taxonomy): domain Eukaryota; kingdom Viridiplantae; phylum Streptophyta; class Magnoliopsida; order Solanales; family Solanaceae; genus Capsicum; species Capsicum pubescens. Next base: position 231,762,530 of record CM061548.1, on the reverse strand, counting down.
TACCTATATTATGAAACAGTGTGCCCACACAGACATATATGTGGCTAGTACTTCAGGAATGTGCTGAGTAAGTGAGGGTGGATGAAATAAGTAAGACTAAATTAATACATAATCTTAAGACATGTATGCTAAGTGCAAGTAGACTTACCAAGAAACTGAAGTAAACTGAAAGTTGAAATATCATAAAATGTGAATATCAAACATAATATGATAAGTTGGGTGAGTTACTACACTTAGTTTTTGAGAACTCTCTTTTATGTGGAATAAGTAAAATTGACACTGAATATACTTTCAAATCATGTAGGTTAAGTATAAAAGGACTAACCTTGATTGTAAGTAAAAATTAAACCTAAAATCTCATGGAGAATAACTCATAAAATAATATCTGAATAAAATTATGAGTCTTTACACTAGCTTTCTAAAATACTTATTTTTGTGGGAGATTCTCATAATCGACATAAACCATGTGAGCTACCATGGAGTCTAACATCTGACCCACGTTGAGGAGGGATTTTCTACCCTTTACATTGGAATAGAACCTAAAATGAAACTAGAGAGATCACTAAATCGAGCAAATATTTTGCAAAGGGGATGGTCTCTGGCAAGGCCCCCAAATCTATTGTTGCACGTAGTTTCTGGACAATAGGATGCGCTGAACCAACACTTCCCTCTCGATGCTAAATACTACTTCAAAAATATATATACTATATGCTCATACTTATGAAATTCACCTTAAAATATGCATATGGATTTTTATTACTAAAAACCAATCATTCTTCTGTTTATAACACAACTCATGAATAACTGTGTGAGTTTCATATCATGTCTGAGATCATAAGATCAAAAATGCAATCTGAATCACATTGTGGTCATATGGAATAGTAATTCTAAACTTCTTGTAAACCAGGAGAATCATGATAAATTCATATGTTCTTATTTGTAAACTGACTAAAATAGGTTGAAAATCATATTTCTCATGGAAATTCATGTCAAAATACTAAAATTCATCTCATAATAACAATCATATAAATGTAAACATGAGTAAAGGTAAATTCTTGTGCTAACTGAACTTTAAATCACATGATAATGCCATAATATCAAAAACATGAAAATTGATTATGAACCCTAATTGAAATATCATAAATTCAGTAAAACCAAAAATTTTTGGCACACAAATGAAAGGTTATCCTTGTTCAAACCACACGTACCTAAATTTAGTGAATTTATTGATGGAAACTTGAATTGGGGCGTTGGGATTTGAACTTTTGGATGAAATCCTAACTTCTTTTCTCTTGAGAGTGTAGAGGATAAATAGCATTGAAAATTGTTTATGAATGGGAAAATAATGTTTATTGGCTCATTTAAGTCATGGAAGAGAAGTTTTATGTGAGTAAAAGACCAAATTAGCCCTAAAATAACTTTAAAAAAGTTACAAGAATTTTCAGTTGACAACTAGGTTGACGACCTATTAGTTTGGCGATAACTCGTCACTCTAGTCGTCAATATCATGCTGGATTTTTCCATTTAGTGGCTAAGGCTGACAACTTGAGTTGACGGCTCATCAACTTTGTCTTCATCTATTTAAAAGCTCGTCAACTTAGTCGTAATCTAGTTTACAGCTCATCAACTTAGTCATTACATTTTGGCAGACAGACACTCCTAAGTAAAATGAGCATAACTTTTTACTCCAAAGTTGAATAAAGGTGAAATAAAATACGTTAGAAAAAAGACTCAAAGATCTTGCATTTGATATATAGTAGGACACCTAACTCATTATATTGTAGGATTTACATATGTTTAAAGTTGACCCTCATAGAATCCAATATTAAAACTCAGTCAATACAAATGTTCTCAACTCCACTATGCTATAAGTGCTTCCTATGTCCATAATCGCATTGAAAATACTTCACACTCAAAGTGAATGTTCATGACACTTATTTATGGTTTGACATAAATGCTTTAGGGCCTTTAAACATATGATAGATTGTTGGAAATTTGTCAAGGAGATTGTGGGGTATTACAATATTTCCCCCTTGTTATCATTCATCCTTGAATGAAGACTGGGATTCACACAAAAATATGTAGTTATAATCTTGCAACTATATTTCTTTTGTAACTGGAATCACCTCTTGACAGGGAACTGATTTAGCTGATACATATGGAACATGAATACATACTTAGGAATCATATGGAATAATGTAGATATGACATGTGTGCTCATGAAGAATATAGATGAGTTGAAATGATTAAACTTCTATCATGAAACTGATTTCTGAACAGACTTAATTGATTAGTAGGAGCTAATTCATGCTGAGATTTAGAACTCTATTGAAACATTCATGATACGATCATACATATGGAACTGTGAAGTGATAGCTAATGTGATAAAATCTCCAAGAGTTACTAAGAATGGAATATGAGTTTCCTCAAACTCTCCTTATCATAATTTCTAATAACAATTGGGGGAAAGAATTATGGGCCAGATATGAGTATGAAATTCGAATAAGGAATCGCAACATGGCTACAACTCTATAACATAGAAACTAGAATAGGATTACTATATCTCAGGCAATGTATATGCTAAATTTCAAGCTTAGCCAAACTTCTCAAATACTCTCTCAACTATACTTATCCTCTTAAGTACTATGCTTGATTTGATGCAACTTATAATCTTCACATAGGTATTGATAGCTCCTCTTACAAAAGTCTAAGTTGAACTATATACTCTCACCATGTTCAAGACTAATTCGAAATCACAAGGTACTACACATAACACCATAGTACTAGCCTAAACTACAAGATTCAATACCTATGTCCTTTCAGAGCTCTCATCTCAAGAATAACACTCTTTAGCGATTCAACAACTAACTTTGACCTCTTACTATGAATTTACTAGCACACAATGCATTCATCCACTTATATACCAACATAACATTCAAGCCTATAGTTATAACTACATATGAACTTCTCAGCAACCAACCCATCTAGAAATTTTTTGCATATCCTCTAATACCTTTATCAATAACAATTTTCATGCATTATCCCTAAGAAGAAACACCTAGAATTCTTAACTAACTCTGCCATATACTAAAGCTTTGCCTTAATCATCCTACACACTTATAGCCTTAGATAAGGAAAGCATACAACAAACTTCCTTAATAAGGGTCATCTACTCTTTCTCATCTAAACTATTAATTATCCATTTTCGTCATTGCTTCCTTAATGTAAGTAGGGGTCACTGAAGGGATAGAACATGAGGACCTAAAGCATTAAACAAAATTATAGCTAAATTTGTCACATGATTGAGGCTTGAGGAATAAAGTATCAAAAGCATAGATTCATTAAGGAGATCTAAGTTGATAACATACATAACATAATGCGACTTTTACTGGTCATTAAGGGTGTACCATGTGTCCTGAGAATTGAGCATGTTTTGAAATATGAGTTCATGCTTATCATAAATTAATTTACATAAAAATGGGATCCATAGATTCATGAAGAATGACTTGAACCACAGAGTAAAGCAGTTACTTCATTACTATGAGATGAGAATGAACATGAATATGAATGAAGTGTATAAGCATTGGTCACGACTCGGCTTTATCACACAAGATATGGATAGGGTTCCATAATGACTGAAATCTAAGAAAAGGAATACGCTATAGTAATAATGGATCACTATCTCATCACAACTCTTATTGACATGCATCACAATCTAAATCTAAAAACTTGATTTGGTTTTTCACCCTACCATCACCCCTTTATATCAAAGTCGACATTCTAGGCCGTCCTATTCCATATCCTTAAGACAAAGCCATAATTTTTTTTCTCTAACGATCTAGACATGAATGATCACTCATATGGATAAACTCTATCTAGATAATACTCACTTCATTATTTTATAGTCCTTTCATATATACCACTCTTAACATTCTCTAGTTTTAACAATCATCATAGTATACATACACTCTTCTTGACAAACATACCTTCTTCACCAAACACATAATCTACCTTTTTTCATAGCCTACTAATATCACATCTCTAAACATAGATTTTTTCCTAAACCAAATCATACCAAAAGTCTTAGCATTATCTATCCATAACTCCTTAACTTAGCCATGAAGAATACCATATACTATATGACTAGCCTTATTCAGATTTAGCAACTCACGGGCACTATTCTAAGAACACATGAAACTTTAAAAACGTAAAAAATAATTCATCCCCATATCTCTTTGGGCACACCTCTACATCATACCTATACCATCATACTTAATTGCAAAAGAAACGAACTTAAATTTTTGCATACATCATTCCAATCCTACTAGCTGACCTTTCATATAACTAATATCACTATCCCAACAAATAAGTATCTCCACCTTGATAATCATTCACTGTTGAATCTTGGATTCTAGTAGTATACATGATTAACCATAATCTTACACACCATTCTTGCTTGGCAAAACATCAAGAAACACTAGTCTACTAGAATCTCATAATAATAATATTTGATCATAATCTTATGGTCTAGCTTACTATAATCTATTAGCATATCCTTGTTTCACACATAACTACTATTTATTCATCCATATATCTAAATTATACTTCTATCCCTACAAGTATCAACCAATTTGTCTTTCACAACCACAAGGAGAACCCATATTAAAAATTCTTATCAACATAATACTTTTTGTTAATAACCTATACTTTTCTAAGATAATGGAATACCATCAAGAACTTCTTTCCTACTATAAGCATACCACAATTCACCTTAACTAATAACTCCTTCTCTACCTTTTACCATGAAACCTACACTATATTCAATACCCTTTAGTTAACACACAATGACATATCATCTCAATCCTACTTAATAGCATACATAGATCTATCAATTTACCCATAACTAAATTCTAACCCTACCTTTTCTTCTTACTACACTTCTAAATCCATACTTCCAACTCTAAGAATATTCTACTACTTATGAATCATTACACCATAAGTTACATTATAACTTAATAAGAACTATATTTTATACCCTAGGAACATGTTCTCACCTTTCATGAGTGCTATTTGTAATGAAGGGCTAAAGAGAAATCTGATTACATAGAATATTCTGTCTTAACTGTACAACTCATAAGGGTGAGGACATAAGCTATCAAATTAAATGACTTTAAACATACTAGCATACTACTCTCAAGACCTTTGTGTGATTTATGAAGTTACTGATAGTAAATCTTAGAGCATTATCTAAAGAGGAATTGAAATATACAACTCATGTTATCTCAAGAATAAGTCATAGATGGAGAATTATTTAGTAACATATAAATTGAAAAAAAAATTGATAGAAAAACCTTAATGCATGATCTAAAGCTTGAAGAAGGAGAATATTTATTAAGTACCTAATAACCTCTCAAAGAAAAGTATAGACATCTTTGTACCATTTCACAAGACTCTACTAGACAAGGATTCAAAGACACCCTAGGACACTTAAACTTTGTTCTCTAATTCCATGTTTGTAATTCCCTAAGACTACCCCCTAGACGTCAATGGTTCTTAGAACTATAAGTGATCCTAAGCTAACCTATGAAACTAGCATAACTTATGAGAAAATGAATAAAATACATATAACTAGAAATAATAAGCAGAAGAGATGCCTTTACCTGAACTAGTTCAATACAAAACTATTTAAAACATTTGCAACACTAATCATATAAAGGAAACTAAAACTGAATACATAAACTCTAACTGACTGTCTATGAAACTTCTACTAGTACTATCTACAGGTAGATGAGACATAACCCCCAGCTATCCTTAATCAATTTAACTAAATAAAACATATAATACTAGAACTATAGTTGAATAGAGTCCTTGAATCAAGATAACTTATCACCTATTGGCTCGAAGCTACGAACTGTCTTACCATGATATGTTGGCTACAACTGGTACCTACATTATTAAATAATGTATCCACATAGACATATATATGGTTAGTAATTCTGATCAATTTACCATGATATGTTGGCTACAACTGGTACCTACATTATTAATAATATTTACTAGTGGGGGTGAATTCTATAAGTGAAACTGAATTAATGTATAATCTTAAAACATACATGCTACGTGAAAGTAGACTCACCAAGAGACTGAAATAAACAGAAAGATGAAATATCATAAAATATAAATAAAAAAAATATTTAAGCTGGGTGAGTTGCTACACTTAATTTTTGAAATATCTCTTTTCTGTGAAATAAGTAAAAATGACGTTGAATATACTTTCAAATCATATAGGCTAAGTGTAAAAGAACTCATCTTGATCGTATGTAAAACTGAAAGATTAAATCTCATGGATAATAACTCATAAAACAATATCTGAATAAAATTGTGAGTCTTTGCACTTGGTTTCTGAAATACTCTATTATGTGAAAGATGCTCATAACTGACATAAACCATGTGAGCTATCATAGAGTCCAATGTTTGACCCAGGTTGAGGAGGGTTGTTCTACCCTTTCCATTAGAATAGAACCTTAACTGAAACTAGAGTGATCACTAAACCGAGCCCATATAGGGCAAGGGGATGCTCGCCTGTGAGGACCCTAATCCTATGATGGCACTTAGTTTCTATGAAATAGGATATGCTAAACCCACACTTCCCTCTCAGTGCTAAATACTACTCCTAAAATATATATAGCATACGCTCATACTGATGAAATTCATCTTAAAATAAGAATATGGGTTTTTAAATCTAAAAACCTATCATGATTCTGTTAATAACTCATACTTAAGAATAGTTGTGTGGATTTCATATCTTGTCTGAGATCATAAGATCAAAACTAAAATCTGAATCATATTGTGGTAATATGAAATAGTAAGTCTAATCTTCTTGTAAACTAGTAAAATCATGATAAATTGATATGCCCTTATTTGTAAACTGAGTAAATCAGGATTAAAATCATATATATTCACCATCTCATTGAAATTCATGTCAAAATACTGAAATTCATCTTATAATAACAGTTATATAAATGTAGACATTAGTAAAGATAAACTCTTGTGCTAACTGAACTTTAAATCAAATGATAATGCCATAATCTCAACAACATAAAAATTCGGTATGAACCCTAACTAAAATATCATGAATTCAATTATAAAACCAAATCTTTTGGGCACAATGATGAAATGTTATCCTTGTTCAAACCTTACATACCTGAATTTAGTGAATCTCTTGAAGGAAACTTGAATTGGAGCCATGGGAATTTAACTTTTCGATAAAAAGCTAACTTCTTTTGTCTTGAGAGTGGAGAGGAGAATGAGATTTAAAAGTTGACTAATAATAGGAAAATAACATTTATTAGGTAATTTAAGTCGCGGAAGAGGTGTTTGATGCAAGGAAAAGACCAAACTATCTGTAAGAAAACTTAAAAAAAGGTGCAGGAATTTTCAGTTGGTAACTAGGTTGACGACCCATTAGTTTGGTGACAACTCATCACCCTATTCATCAATATCAAGTTGGATTTTGAGGTTTACTGGATAAGTCAGGCAACTTGAGTTGGCGTCTTGTCAGCTTAGTTTTCACCTAGTTGACAGATCGTCAACTTAGTCGTTACCTTTTGGCAGACAGACACTCCCAAGTAAGATGAGCATAGCTTTGTACTCTACTATCAAATTAATGCGTAATAGGATGTATTGAGAAAAAGACTCAAAGTTATTTTATTTGATATATTGTAGAGGACGTAACTCGTTATATTATAGGAGTTACACTCATTTAAACCTGACCCTTGTAGAATCCAATATTAAAACTCAACCAACATAAATATTCTCAACTCCACTTTGCTCAAAGTGTTTCCTATGACCATAATCGCATTTAAAACACTTCACACTCCAGGTGACTGGTCATTGCACTTACTTATGGTTTAACCAAAACTCTTTGGGCTCATAAACATATGACAGATAGTTGAAAACTTATCTAGGATCCTGTGGGGTACTACACAAAGGTTCCTGACTCACTCTAGGTAAATTACATGAAGTACAAATCCAAGAAAAATTCATGATATGGGCATTGGTTTCATCAGTCGGCAGATAAGTAAGAACACCATTAAAATTTGGCACTTGGATCATAGCACTTGTAATATCAAACTTCATCTCTTAGGATAACTCAGGAGGAATAATAGATCTTATCTTGACTAGATCAACATACCCCAAATCTTTCTATGAATCATCATATGCTGGTAAAACTCAAAAAGATGGGGGAGCTTGAGCTAGCTCTTCTAGCTCTGTTGAGTTCTGCTCGATGCATTTCTTCTTCCTGTCATACCCTATCTTCTTGAGCTTTATGGAGGGAAGCAATATTCTTCATCACATTCTCTTCAACCAATAGTTGATTAGTGGTTTGGATAGCTATTTCCTAAGAACCCAGTAGAGGTTGAGGATTAAAGAGATTCGGGTCATCGTGAACTCTATGCTCGTGTCCTACCATCCTACGATTCTGTTGTAGGTTTTTTTTTCAAGTTCAGGGTTAATAGGGATCAAGGGATTTCCTTTACTCCGAAACTGAACATGGACTAGCGTAAAACCCAACACCTTAATAACTTTAATTAATCAATCCATAATTGTATTCCTCCACAATGACACAAAACTTGATATCACCTAAGATTATATCTCTAAGAAGTATAATACAGTCGTTGTAAAATATATAACCCAACAAAGGTTGGGGTCAAACCCACAGGGGATAGGCTGAATATTTATCAGAACTTGCTGACGTAGCTAAAAAAATATAGAAAACTAAATGGGGGATTTTTTGAGAATAGTATCAATAATAATAAATCTTTATATCGTTGGGTTGAAATCAATATGAGATGAATACTGGGATTGTGCTCCCCTGACATCCTAACTCTGTAGCCTTATCGTGCTCCGTTAAATTATTATAATACCTTACTTGTTAAATCTGATAAGTTATGTATTACCAACCTTCTTGTTAATTTCTTTGGTAAATTTTACTCTTTACCTTTTGAGTCTCAGAGTGTCACCTCAGTAACCCTTGTCCTGGATTCAAGATTAACTATTACCTTTTAAGTGTCAAGTTAATTAGATGAAGGTTGATAGCTTCAAATTACTGTTATAATGTTCTTTTCCTACATGTAGGTTGTCAACATTTGTATTCACTAACAAAGCAATACCACAAAAGAAATTTGAATACATGCAAGAATATTGATTAAGATTGACTCTGCACTTCCTCTATTTTGTGATTATGCCAGGTTTTCCACAACCCTAGTTAGGTGGTTTAACCCTTCATATTTTCCAGAACATCTATTGAATTCATAAAATAATGCAAATGAATAATCTTACAATAATTGAAGAATAAAAATCAGAATCTCAAATTAATATTCAATTGTAAAAAACCAAGAATAAAGAATTCCAAAATCAAAAGTCAAATCTTAGAATCAGTATAGTATTGTGAATTTAATGAGTGAATAAACTAATACAAAAACATCCAAGGGGTATTTATTTTAGAAAATAACATTAAAATTCAAACCAAAACAAAATAGGAAAATAAGGTCGACAGTGATTACGCTTCAGACAATGAGTTGTCTGGACTGATGACGACTTGTTGTCATCTTTATTTCCCATCTTATATACTCTTTGGTGATTACTTGTCACATATCCCTATGATTCATTGGCTAGACTTATTGCCTCTTTAGTGAATTTTTATCTCCCAAGTCTTTTCTCCAGGTTCTCAAAATGGTTATCATTACTTGTCATAGTCAGATCCTACGACTAGTTATTAACCTTGTCTCCACTGGGCTTTAAATTGTAATCTTTTAGGACTTTTTAATGTTGTTGATTGAAATGATCTTCCCTATGACTCATAGTCATACCCTATGAGTCATTGCAAGTGTACACTTTATTAGTATAATCAAATTCCTTCATTGGTCACCCTACGACTTGGACGACGAGTCGTAGCGTCAACCAATGACTCGTTGTCCAAGTAGAGACTTCACTTTTTGGAGATTTTCCTTCCTATTTTATTCCACTCACTTCTAACATTATTTTCATGCTACACAAACATACAAATACATTATATCTAATATATTAACTTAAGTACTTGCATATTTTTGTTGTTTTATGCATCAAAAGTTCCATGAAACTATGGAACATCACTATTATAGTCAAATAAAGCAAGTACTAAATAAACAACTTAAAGTAGAAATAAAATCTAACTATACCACCATAAGTGAAGAAATCACAAACAAGGAGAAAGAAACATGACCAGGCCCTCATAAGAATGATGGGTATAAGCAAAGAGTATTACTAAAGTAAGGATAGGATATAACAATAACAAAAGTAAAACAACAATAGCAACAACAAAAACAAACCCAATATATTCCCATAAAGTGGGGTTTGGGATTAAGTGTCCATACCACTACCTCAGGGTGATATACACAGGCTTTCCTTGATACACCCCTGAAAGAATAAAATAGTCTAGAAGAAAATAGTAAAGGAACACAAAATAATAAGTATTAACACAATAGATATAACATAGAGAATACTAACACCATGTAATATGATAAATTATTACACACCGCAACTACTAGCAAGAACACACTCCTTCCTATTTTCCTTCTACCTTAATTTGCATCCTCTAGACCTTTCTTTCTATGGTCATATGCTCGATAAGTTAAAGATAATACATGTTATTTCTAATAACCTCCCTCTAATATTTCTTTGGTCTACCTCTACCTCTCTTAACTCTATTTTTACCAACCTCTCACATCACCATACTTCAGCCTTTGTACCACTCCTCACCATATACCCAATCCATCTAAGCCTTGCTTTCCACATCTTGATTTCCACTGAAGCCACTCCCACCTTATCAAGAATAGCCTTATCTCTAATCTTATATATTCTCATAAACCAACATATTGATTATAGAATTTTCATATATGACACCTTTATCATTAAGAAGTAAGATTTATTGACTAGCCAACGCTCTACCCCCAATCAACTTAGTTGGTCTAACTTTCACTTAATAGATCTTCCCTTTGTGTTTAGGAGGAACCTTTTAATCATACAAGATTCTAAATGTGATACTCTATTTCATACACTCTGCCTTAATACGGAGGGTGACATCCCCGTTAATCTTTCTTATACCTTGGATCATAGACCCAAGTTTAATGACACTCCAGGTTATTTTTTGTATTTCCACTAATTTTCACCATTTATAGGTTTCATATAGCGAGCCCAAGTCATTGATGACTTGCTGGAGAAGACAGTTCAGTTATCGGGTAATTTATTTAATAGTTAGAGCCAATGTCCTATTTTGAATTACTCTTTGGGTAAAATAGGCTACTAGGTAAAAAACCTCATAGAAATTACCTTGTATTCTAGGTCTAACAGTTCTAAAAATTGAGGGACAATAATTTTAGGCTAGGTAAACCCTTGGTTTTGGTCAGAGGATTCAAGACTCATTTCTAGCTATAGGCCAAAAGTTAAAGAAAATGACACATTAGTTTGAGACCCACTTTTCATTGAAATGACATCAAATGGAATTTTTTACTGCACCATTGAGTTAGGAACATCAAATTTGATAGGGTAGCATAGTTTGTTTGTGTATACGGTATTTCAGATGAATTCTCAGGGGTCAATGGAGGCTCAGAACAATTTCAAGTCTCAGTTGGTACTAGTGCATTCGCTTAAGTGCCCATTGGGTTTCTTAAGTGAAGGACACTCAAGTGTCTAGTTGGTCTATTAAGTGACCTAGTTTTCCTAGTAGTAATCTCTAAAGCAATGCATTTTGCTTTTAAGCGATGACTCCTTAAGCGACATGAGAAAGGGTCAGCAAGTATTTCTAAAACTACACTTAGTCATTTAAGAAACTAGAATTTAAGTGACCTAGTGTCTACGTAAGCGGCACCTGGACACCAGGGAATCCTATAAATTCCCCACATAGCCTATTTTCTCCCATTTCCAATAGTGTAGAACCCTAAAAAGTCTAAAAACTTAGGAGAACCATTAGTGGGTGATTTTGGAGTGTTTGTTAGGTCGAGTGACATGTTTCTTCTCCAAATTCTCTATAAGCTTCCATCAATTTCATAATTTAAATCCTTTATCATTTTCCAAAATCTTTATAGTATCGGTGGGTTGATTGTAGCACCATTAGAGCTCAGAATTCACCCATTCTCGAGGGTAAATATTCCTTGAGAATAGTGGGATGTATTATTGGTTTCTAAAGTGAAATTTTTCAACAGGGCCCTATATGGGATTTTTATAAAATTTTAGACCCAAAGCACAATAGTGAAATATGGGTATCATTGTTCTTATTTTGATGACTGTATTAGGATTTTGATAGCGTGGAATCTTACAAAAGCATCTCATAAATAAAAATCGTTAGTTTAGTGGATTCTTTGAGCTTTTCTTTGGTGTCCAGGTAGGCTATAGTTACCTTCTTCATAGATTGAAATAATTCATAGTATAATTATGATATTATGCTTGATATGGGATGCGATTTAGGTATTGGAAGTATAGATGGTATAGTTAGTATTATATGGACCGTTCAGCCTATTTAGAAACCTTAATTTAGTAGTAATTGACTTAATTACACATGCTTTAGGTAGAATTGCTATCTTAGGGCTAATTATGGCTTAACATCTAATAATGAATTTAGACACCTTAGCTTAGTAGGGGTAGAATTTTCCTTAGAATGGATTTTAGGGATGAGAGGTAGGCCCCTCTATCCCACCTTAGGCCAAGATTTATGTTAGCTCTTATAAAGTTCTATACTCATGTTATACCTTTTAAAATACTTTTTAGAGTTTGGGGAAATTGGATACATTATTTTTATGTTAGTTTGGTATTTGGGAGTTGGTACTAATTTGAGAAAACCTAGTGTATTATTAATGTTGAGTTTTGTTCAAGTCTAGTGATTAATGATGATATTGATGGAATGATTTCGATCTACGTCCAACAAATGGTGCTATTTTTGATAATGATATTGAGTTATGCTTCGAGTCTACCATTGAGAGTTATTCATTATATGACACGATAGGGATAGATTCATGGTTATAGCTTGATATTTGGAAAATTTATAGATCTTTAGTTATTTACTTTCCATTGATTGCATGCTCAAACCTTATGGGGGACTCCATTGGGGTATTTAATTTTATGTACTTATTGGCTTATAGGGGCCAGTCTTATAGTATTAATTATGCTTTCTTTCATATTATATTTGTTTCGGTTATTTATTTATAGTGTTGGAGCTTATTTCTAGGTTTGTCCTTTTACATTGACTTGGATTATTTATCTTGCATCTTGTCATATTTATATTATTATTTAGCTTCGTCGGCCAATGATGCCTACTGAGTATCCATGGTTTTGGTACTCATACTACACTTTTGTACCCTTTTGGTGCAGATACAATTACTAATGGCTGCCACTGACATGACAATCATGCTGAGTTAATTTCAGAGATAAGATGAGCTTAATTTCCCTTTTTCCTTCTTTTATCTATGTCTTGTCTTCCACTATTTGAGATGACTTTATATTTGACTATTTTAGTACTAATGTTCCTTTTGCAGTAGCTCTTGAACGACACTACTAGGTCGTGAGATGGTTGTTGATGTTTTATCTATCTTTTAGACTATCATTACTGCCTTATTATTATAAGACTTTAATTGTTGATTTCTAGATTTTAGGCCCTTTTTCACCAAATTATCCCACTACTTATAGCTCTGGGCGACGGTTAATCTTTTTTACGGGAGGGATAAAGTAGGTGACATCATGACTCCTAATTGGGTCGTTACACTAAGATACTTGAAATGATGTCACTTTTGAATGGCCTAGGTATCAATCTTTACAACTATATCAGCCTCATTCATCACCTTGATGAACTTGCATGATATTCTATCTTAGACCTACTCAATATAAACCCTTTAGACTCAAGGAATTACCTCCCTAGCTCAAACTTAGCATTAATTCCACCCCATGTATCTTTAATTAGGATAACCTTATTTGTAAATAGAATACACCATGGCACCTCATCTTAAATTTCCTATGTTAAAACATCCATAACTAAGGCAAATAGAAATGGGCTAAGAGTAAAACCCTACTGTAACCTAATTAATAAAGAATAGTTCTCTAAATCCCTTCCCATATTTAAAATATAAGTATTATCCCTATTGTACATATCCTTAATCTACCTAATATACTTCACTAGCATACCTCGATCCTTAAATCACCTCTAAAGAACCTCCTTAGGGTCTTGAACATAGGAGTTCTCTATGTCGATGAAAACCATGTCCAAGTCCTTTTTCCACTTCCTATATTGCTCAACCATACTTCCAGTAAGATAAATGTCTTTACTAGTTTACTGTCCCAAAATGAATCCAAACTAATTCGCAGGAATAGAAACAATCTTTATCAACCTCATCTCTACTACCCTCTCCAAAACCTTCATAGTGTGGCTTATCAACTCAATGCCCTTATACTTGTTGCAATCTTAAATTTCCCCCTTTGTTCTTATAAAATAAAACCATCATACTTCATCTTCAATATTTTAGCATTTTCATTATCTTGATAATAATGTTAAACAACCCAGTCAACCAATCCATACATGCCCCTCCTGAGCACTTCCAAAAATCCACTAGAATCTCATCTAGCGCTATCGCTTTATGCATCCTATGAATAACATCCTTAACCTCTTCAAACCTAATATACATACTATAACCATAGTTATGAAGCCTCTATGAGTTATCTATATCCCCCAAAATAATGCTAGTGTTTCTCTCTTTGTTAAAGAGTTTATGGAAGTTATACTACCATCTCTATTTAATAAGAGCCTCCTCCGCCAAAACTTTGCCGTCTACATCCTTTATGAACTTCACTTGGCCAAGGTCCTGGACCCTCCTCTCCCTAATGTAGTGTTTAACCCATTTATTCTTATATATTGTAACTGCCAACTTAGCTTCTTTCCTAGCAATTTTATACTCTTTTCTTTTATTCCACTTCTCCTCTTGATCCATACTCTCAGCCAACTTTATGTAATCCACTTTCTTTGCCTCTAACCTCACTTTCACCTCTTTATTCCACCACCAGTCCCGTCGATGCTTGCCAGAGTGTCTGCACAAGAAACCCAATACATCTTTAGACATCTCTCTAATGCAATTAGGAGTTATATCCCATATACCATTTGCATTCCCTATATTCTCTGAAGTCTTTCTAGCCTTCAACTTCTCCAACTAAGTGAACCTCTTTTTTTGGAAAGCTAGAATTCGATGCCATCAATTCATAAGCCTGAGAAAAATCCAAAAGTGAAGCTATTTGTTTGTTCATATTACTAAAACCAATTCCTCCATGCACATTGTGATAACCCCTTACTAATGACCCAATTTGCCCATTGAAATCCCCTCCTATGAAAAGTTTCTTGGTTCTAGGGGCACCCCTCGCCACCTTATCCAAAACCTCCCAACTTATCTTCTTCTCTAAAGCATCAAGCCTATGTACAGGGCACAAGCACTAACAATATTCAAAGTATACACCAATGAATAATTTAATCGATATCATCCTATCATTGACTCACCTAACCTATACCACTAGATCTTTAAGCTTTTTATATACCAAGATATCTAGTCCATTCCAATTCCTCACGCTTCCTGAGTACCACAACTTATAGCCATTTACTATCAATGCTTTAGCACCTTAATATTTGGTTTCCTAGAGACAAGATATATTAATCTTCTTCTTTCAAAGAATTTTCATTAAATCTACAAATTTCTTCGATAAAGACCCTATGTCAATGGCCCTACCTAAACCTATGGGCTCTGCTTCCCTACTTACCCCCCTCTCCTACCTTTACTCTCGCACTATCCTCTCCTATGTCCCCAACCTCAATCCCTTCCCCAACCACAAACATGGACTTCATCTATCAATATCAACCCCAACCACCTAGGAAATCATAAGCTAATAAGGGGTAGTTTAATCCTACCAGCTAAACTCTAGGAAAGCACACCTGAGAAAACAAAGTAATCAAAAAAATGAGTGCTACCAAGATCACACAACCAAAACACAACAAGCCCGCAAGAAAAGAAAAAATACGAATATAAATGTATCAAGAAACAATCAATAATGAATATTAAAATGGGCCACCCAAAAAGAAATATGGTTGTCACAACGATATGCTAAGAAAAAATAATAATACATCTGCAATCATTCAAGAATATTTTGAAGAACTAAATTAGAAATCAAGAGAAAAGAGACAGAGATACAACTATCAACAAAATAAAAAGTATCATCTACCAACAATCAACAAACATAAACAAAATAGCTAGATTATTGGGAGAAAGTGCACATGGTAGTAAAAAAAGAATACTCAAGTCACCTGATCTTTTTGAGTAGTCAATTTGTTGTATTTCAACTAATTGGTGCTGAAATTAGTCACTGAAATCTTATGTAATACCCCGCATGTTTCTAAGCTAGGAAGTGAATAAGTTTTCCTACGTATGAAACCTCCTATCCTGTGAGTAGCATTTTACTGCATGACTTACAATGAATATCCTAGTGATAATATAGCTTATGATGCATTAATCATGTTCATATGAGTCACTTAAGGTAATACAAGCTAAGAGTTTTTGAATCTATCAAGTTTTAGTGTTTGATTTTGTAAGGGTCATATTTGAATGGGTATAACTCGATTATAATGTGGTATTTCAGCATTTTTAGACCCACCAAATTATAGAGAATCAAATTATCTTTCCAACGATACCAATTTCGCCTTAATCCAATACTTGAGCAAAAAGTTATGCCCATTTTGGCGATTGGTTAGGCACCGCCCAACCAAACTTAAGCGATTGGTTAGGCGCCTCCTAAGTTAATTCCAATTGCCAAAAATACTCCGTTTTGAGTTATTTTAAGGGTAATTAAGTCTTTTAACACTCCTTACACGCCCCTAAATTTAACCCTACGAAATATATAGCTTCTAAACACATTACAACCCTATTAACATCTTAAAGCTCATCATCCAAGAGCACTAAAAGAGAAAAACAACTAAGGTTGCATAATTAAACTTGAAGATCCGATTTCAAGGAAATTCCTCCATCAATCATCAAGAACCTCCCTTCAAAGATATGCGTAGTGTTCATCTATGGATTCAATTCGTTCATAGATCTCAAGAATCATGCTTTTAAATGTTGTTTTGTAAACTTTTTGTGGTGATATGCATATGTACATGTTGATGATGGATGTTTAAGTTTCAAGATGATATCTAAGGATGTTTTCATGAAATATATGTGGTTGTTGGTTGAAAATCATGAACTTTGGGTGGTTTAATATAATGCAAGTATAAAATCCACCTATGCCTTAAAGAATGCATGCAAGGTGTTTGATAAAATTCCTAGGATGCTAGAAATTCCTATTTACATTATTCCATGATATTCACATGACAAGTCCATGTTAGCTATACACTTCAATATGAATTTCCATGCTAATTATGCACTCTTATGGTAGTGGCATGAAGCATGTATGATGATGAAGATATGAATTATGTATGCGAATTATATCCCTGCTTTCCCTACCATGTTTGAGATGTTGAATAAATACATGAAGTTTAATATCCCCAAATCATTACAATATCAACTAAATGTTACATGTTGCCATTTCCTTATGCTTGAATGGTTTCCATGCCCTTGCTATAAATAGTATATGTTGTCGGAATGTCCATGATATTAGAATATGAGATTTATGACTTGATTATAAGCATTCCTATTCCTGATAGATATTATGATGACCATGTACTTCATGAAATCCCCCACTCATGTATTATGAATTGTTATTGATGGTCGTGTACTCAAGAAATTCAAGTTGTGTCAGTTTCCTTCCATTGAGTCCTGGGGGTACTTGTACCCGAAAAATATAGTTGTGTGCCTAGAGCCATGTCATATTTTCACGATACTCTCAGTCAATCCATGATCTATAGAATTCAGTCAGTCATGTGACTCAGGAAAACTCAGAAATCTCAGTAATCTCAGTAGTCCAGTAATCTCAGTAATCTCAATGCTCAGTAACCTCAGCAACCTCAGTATTCACAGTCAATCTCAGTAACTTCAGTACTCTCAACCAGTCCTCAGAACTCAGTACATTCTGTGAGTCATCGGAATCCAGTAAACTTAGTTTAGCTCTGCTAAACAATACCACTAGTATCAGTGTAGTTAATCAGTATCAGTTCAGCTAATCAGTTCAGTTCAGTAATTCAGTTCAGCTTAGTTATTCAGTTCAGTGTCTTTCAGATGGGAGTAGAAGTTAGCCCAGAGTGAACACAATGATGGGAACTCACCTGCCAGTTCAGGGTGTGATTCTTGGCAATAATCCTTGTGTTCCAGAACTATGTAGCCAACGTAGGTTGAGACATCTTAACCCATCAGACTAGGGTTGATGAGGTGGCTTAACTCGTCAGTTTAGGGTTCCCACCATTCTTATTTGAGTACCTGCCAGTATAGGGTTCTCATAGTTATCCTTACTAGTGGCGCGGTATTGACACCCCTCCAGTCGGGGCAGAGATTGGACCCCAGCTTAGCTATTATAGCGTATTTGGGGCATGTCGATTAGATAACTACTTCCCACAGTTTTAATTACAAATTTCAGGACTATCAGCTATAGCTACCCAGTCTCAGTAAAGAACCCAGATAGTTCTTCAGATTTCAGTATATCAGGACTATCAAATACAGTTAACTCAAAAATAGATTGGAACTCAGATAGTTTCCTTCAAATTTATGGACTATCAGATACAGTCACTTATGATATCACTCACAATAATTATCAGAACTCATGCTATCAGTACTTAGCTTCAAGACTGTCAGATATAGTCAATCAGACCAGTTCTTTATAATTTGAACTGTCAGAATCAATCATTCACTTATCAGTAATGCAATATCAGTCTCTTAGTATTTAGTAATACAGTATTAGATCCATCACTTATTAGTGATTTACATATCAATATAAGTAAACTCAGTCTTTCAGAATCTCATTATCAGTACACTCATGTTGTCAGTATTCAGACTCAGTAGTCAGTATCTCCACGAGTTTAGTTACAGTTACGTATGCATGTATGTACTCTCATATTCATACCAGTTAGTATTTTTCATGCATATAAACTTTTTCATTTAGCCTACCTCACTCGTATACTCAGTACATTCAGACGTACTGACGCATTTGTGTTATGGTGCTTTCTCTTATGTTACACCATAGGTTTAGAGTCATGAGCTCCAAATCAGCAGTAGATTCCAGGATCATCAGTCAGAGTTAGACGTGAGTCCTCATCCTTCGAGGACATGATGATTTTATTTATATTTCAGTTTTTAGTTTATTTCAGTAGTTGGAGTTAGTTGGGGACATATCCCATCAACTCCTTATTTAGTTCAGTTAGAGGCTTTCAGACTAGATGTTAGATTAGATGTGCAGACTTCAGTATTTATGTTCCTTTTTGGTATTTTTATACCATGTTTTTCAAATATGTATCAGTATTGAACCTTATGGCCTTACAGTTTATGTTTCTGCATATTTTATGAGATATTATGCAGTTTACAGGTACAAATATCATTCATGGGTTAGCTTATGGTCCTTCGGGGTTATGAGCACTGTGTAGCATTTCAGTTTTGAAAATTGGGGCGTTACAAACTTGGTATTAGAGCCTAAGGTTCAACAGTTTCCTAGGAAGTCTGAAAGGTGCATCAAGTAGAGTCTTATACATGGGCATGTTGTGCACCACGCTTATGTGCAGGAGGCTATGAGATGTTTTAGGAATAGTTTCCCTTCTTTCTTGTCTCAAGATCGTGCTATATCAAGTTTCTCTAAGGAACCCATGTAGATTCACATCAGGATCCCCTCATGTCAACCTTACCTTACTTTTAAGGTAACAGAAACAGTGAAGTTCAAAGTCCTAAAGATAGGGATTTCTCAGACAGTCCCTACAGTCAGTTATGGGATTAACCACAGACTCAAACAGTATCCCATTAGTTCAGTCATATTCCAAAGTTGTACAGATTTCATTTATGATCTTGAGAACTCCTTTGTAAACTCAAATCCAATTTTTGATATGCCATTAGATCCCTTCTCAGAATTCTATGACAGTATAGACCTAGAATTTTAAGCATGGACCCAAGAGTTTAGCAGCAGATGAGTTGGTATAGTATTATCTAGTCTGATTAGATTATGTATTCATGGAGATAGTTGTACCAACATGAATTAGTAGGTTTGAACAGTGCTAGAAGGTGAGCAATAATTTAAGTTTATTGACTTGAAATTAAGCATGAAGGTGTGAATGTGATATTAGCAGTATATGAGGAAACAAAATCAGATGATGTGTTTAGTAAGACAAGCAGGTGTTGAACAGATTGTAGGTGTGTGATAATATATCAAGTGACCAAGTCAGTCCATCAGACTCCAGTAGTAGATCCAGTATGTATAGAAAGAAGTAAGGGAAGATAATTCTTGACCCATTCTCATCTCAGTGCAGAGTTTTTCACTTCAGCTATCACGAAACCAACTCAGGCATTGCATACCAACTCTATGGTCACGAACCATGATCATGTATTTCTTTTTCCCATAAATCATGTATGATTTTCGTTCCCAGTATAAGAGGTTCAGTCCCAGCTTCCTCAGTATTACAAATCATATCCCACGAGTACAGAAACTCTAGACTCAGGTCATGCAGCTCATGACTCATGTATGCATATCATGCTTTCCAGTATACTTAGCTTCCATGACTCATGCTATGACCCTACAGATCAGATAAATTCATACCACATCATGTATATTCTCAGTTCAGACCTTATTGATAAATCCAAAATATTGATATTTTATTCCTCAAGTTTCAGTCATGTGTCAAGTTTAGTTTGTATCTATTCATGTTTCAGGTCCTCCTAATTTACTCCTCCAGTTATCTCTCCTTATGGAATAGTGTAGTGATGAGAAGTTGTTTAGATAAGAGAAGATTGTTGCATGCTTACTTTGCACGAGGGTGTAGTTATGAAGATAGGCTTGAATGTCATGATAAATGTGCAAGTAAATGTCTAGAAAGGGGTTGTATTTAGAAGTTGGGAAAGTACAAAGTGTAAGTGTACATTTAGATCCTTGACTTATGTCAGTCCCCAGTATGTAGCCATCAAAAACTCAGTTGCCAACTCAATTATAGTTTCAGTATCCAGCACTCAGTGATCAGTGTTCAGTCCTTGAATTCAGTACTTCAGTATCAATCTAAGACTCAGTTACAACGATAGTTCAGAAATCAATATTCAGTAGAGGACTCAGATAGTCCTACAGAACCATGGCTTCAGTTACCAGTTACTTAGCCTCAGAATTCAGTACTTCTATACTAGTTATAGGCTTAGTTATAATGTCATCTTCAGTTCAGTAACCAGATTTGAAACTCAGTTCAGTTCCAGACATGCTTGACCATAACATTCAGGTTGTCAGTACTCAGTTATCAGTGTTTCAACACCCCAGTTTATAGAATACCTCAGAGCTATGTCGTATGCTTGGTATCACATTTATAAATAATACAGACTTCATGAATCCATGATCAGATACCTCATTCTACTCAGTTAGTCCTTATCTCCTATGCATAAAACTCAAAAATCTTAGCCCAGCTATTCAGACTAAGTATAGTTTAGCTTTGCCGATCCAGTATTTAGCTATCAGTTATTCAGTTAATCAAATAAGTTAGTATATTTATGCACTCGTGTTCAGCTCAGTTCATGTATCATGTCTCAGTTTCAGATCCTAGCTATTCAGTCATGACTCAATTCCTAGGTGTTTTGTACATCGCCTCAATTTCCCTCAGTAGCTCATCCAAGTCAGTATTCTTTGAGGGACATAGTGTCCCATGGGGGAGATACATCATACCCTCAAACTTTCATGACATAAACATGCTGCTCTCTTTTCTTTTGATGAATCCAGTTTGTAGAAGGGGTACTCATAAGTTAACCCTCAAACTCCAACTTTAATCGTATGCCATGTTTTTATAATTTAGTTCAGATCATGATATTCAGTATATCTACCACGTCCTAGACTCAGTTATGTTCTCATGTTTCCGATCATGCATATGGAGTAATTAATCTCAAACTTATCGGTATTTTCAGTTCAAGGTAATAGTTTTCCTTAAACTTACTCGTTCTTATGTTCATATTTCAGTACCAAACTTGGTATTCAGTTCCATGTTAAGTTTTCAGTTCAAACTTGATACCTTTACCATTGCATGTTCATGAGTAAGTTTAGTCATGAATTCATGCATCAGATATGTGTGATCAGCTCATCAGTACTTTCAGTCATGCATTCACGTATTATGTTAGTCATATAATCATGCATTAGATATGCATGGATTCAGCCTTTCAGTTGTGCATCAGATATGCATTCTCATTTTGAGAAAACTCACTTTATTAGAATCCTCAGTCTTATATTCATGAATCAGCTTCCCATGCATCAGATATCCATGTTCAGTATGTTGTGCTCAACTTTCAGTCATGTTAGTCATGAACCCATGTTTCAGTAGTGTATGTCTTGTATGTACTTTATCTTATCATATCTCCCACCTCAGTTAATTTTCATTCGAGGACGAATGTTCCCAAGGGGGAGATATTGTAATACCCCGCATGTTTCTAAGCTAGGAAGTGAATAAGTTTTCCTACGTATGAAACCTCCTATCCTGTGAGTAGCATTTTACTGCATGACTTACAATGAGTATCCTAGAGATAATATAGCTTATGATTTATTAAGAATGTTCATATGAGTCACTTAAGGTAATACAAGCTAAGAGTTTTTGAATCCATCAAGTTTTAGTGTTTGATTTTGTAAGGGTCATATTTGAAGGGGTATAATTCAATGATAATGTCGTATTTCTATATTTTTAGACCCACCAAATTGTATATAATTGAATTAGCTTTCCAACGATACTAATTTCGCCTTAATACAATACCCGAGCAAAAAGTTATGCCCATTTTGGTGATTGGTTAAGCACCGCCCAACCAAACTTAGGCGATTGGTTAGGCGCCGCCTAAGTCAATTCCAAGTGACAAAAATACTCTGTTTTGAGTTATTTTAAGGGTAATTAATTCTTTTAACACTCCTTACACATCCCTAAACTTAACCCTACGAAATAAATAGCTTCTAAACACATTACAACTGTATTAACATCTCAAAGCTCATCATCCAAGAGCACTAAAAGAGAAAAACAACTGGGGTTGCATAATTAAATTTGAAGATCCGATTTCAAGGAAATTCCTCCGTCAATCATCAAGAGCCTCCCTTCCAAGGTATGCGTAGTGTTCATCTATGGATTCAATTCGTTCATAGATCTCAAGAATCATGCTTTTAAATGTTGTTTTGTAAACTTTTTGTGGTGATATGAATATGTACATGTTGATGATGGATGTTTAAGTTTCAAGATGATATCTAAGGATGTTTTCATGAAATATATGTGGTTGTTGGTTGAAAATCATGAACTTTGGGTGGTTTAATATAATGCAAGTATAAAATCCACCTATGCCTTAAAGAATGCATGCAAGGTGTTTGATAAAATTCCTAGGATGCTAGAAATTCCTATTTACATGATTCCATGATATTCACATGACAAGTCTATGTTAGCTATACACTTCAATATGAATTTCCATGCTAATTATGTATTCTTATGGTAGTGGCATGAAACATGTATGATGCTGAAGATATGAATTATGTATGCGAATTATATCCATGCTTTCCCTACCATGTTTGAGATGTTGAATAAATACATGAAGTTTAATATCCCCAAATCATTACAATATGAACTAAATGTTACATGTTGCCGTTCCCTTATGCTTGAATGGTTTCCATACCCTTGATCTGAATAGTATATGTTGTCGGAATGCCCATGATATTAGAATATGAGATTTATGACTTGATTATAAGCATTCCTATTCCTGATAGATATTATGATGACCATGTACTTCATGAAATCCCCCACTCATGTATTATGAATTGTTATTGATGGTCGTGTACTCAAGAAATTCAAGTTGTGTCAGTTTTCTTCCATCAAGTCCTGGGGGTACTTGTACCCAAAAAATATAGTTGTGTGCCTAGAGCCATGTCATATTTTCATGATACTCTCAGTCAAGCCATGATCAATAGAATTCAGTCAGTCATGTGACTCGGGAAAACTCAAAAATCTCAGTAATCTCAGTGCTCAGTAACCTCAGCAACCTTAGTATTCACAGTCAATCTCAGTAACTTCAGTACTCTCAACCAGTCCTCAGAACTCAGTACATTCTGTCAGTCATCGGTATCCAGTAAACTTAGTTTAGCTCCGCTAAACAATACCACTAGTATCAGTCCAGTTAATCAGTATCTGTTCAGCTAATCAGTACAGTTCAGTTATTCAATTCAGCTTAGTTATTCCGTTCAATGTCCTTTAGATGGGAGTAAAAGTTAGCACCGAGTGAACCCAAGGATGGGAACTCACCTACCAATTCAGGGTGTGATTCTTAGCAGTCATGCTTGTGTTCTAGAACTACGTAGCCAACGTAGGTTGAGACATCTTAACCCGTCAGACTAGGGTTGATGAGGTGGCTTAACCCGTTAGTTTAGGGTTCCCACCGTTCTTATTTGAGTACCTGCCAGTATAGGGTTCTCACAGTTGTTCTTACCAGTGGCGCGGTATTGACACCCCTCCAGTCGGGGCAGAGATTGGACCCCAGCTTAGCTATTATAGCGTATTTAGGGCATGTTGGTTAGATAACTACTTCCCACAGTTTCAGTTACAAATTTTAGGACTGTCAACTATAGCTATCCAGTCTCAGTAAAGAACTTAGATAGTTTTTCAGATTTCAATATATCAGGACTGTCAGATACAGTCAACTCAGAAATAGAATGGAACTCAGATAGATTCCTTCAGATTTATGGACTGACAGATACAGTCACTTATGCTATCAATCACAAAAGTTATCAGAACTCATGCTATCAGTACTCAGTTTTAGGACTGTCAGATACAGTCAATCAGACCAGTTCTTTATAATTCGAACTGTCAGAAACAATCATTCACTTATCAGTAATGCAATATCAGTCTCTTAGTATTCAGTAATGTAGTATTAGATCCATCACTTATTAGTGATTTACATATCAATATAAGTAAACTCAGTCTTTCAAAATCTCATTATCAGTACAGTCATGTTTTCAGTATTCAGACTCAGTAGTCAATATCTCCACGAGTTCAGTTATAGTTACGTATACATGTATGTACTCTCACGTTCATATCAATTAGTATTTTTCATGCATATAACCCTTTGTATTTAGAATACCTCACTTGTATACTCAGTACATTCAGACGTACTGACGCATTTGCGCTATGGTGCTTTCTCTTATGTTACACCATAGGTTTAGAGTCATGAGCTCCAAATCAGCAGTAGATTCCAGGATCAGCAGTCAGAGTTAGACGTGAGTCCTCATCCTTCGAGGAAATGATAATTTCATTTATATTTTAGTTTTTAGTTTATTTCAGTAGTTGGAGTTAGTTGGGGACATGTCCCATCAACTCCTTATTCAGTTCAGTTAGAGGCTTTCGGACTAGATGTCAGATTAGATGTTCAGACTTCAGTATTTATGTTCCTTTTTGGTATTGTTATACCATGTTTTTCAAATATGTATCAGTATTGAACCTTATGGCCTTACAGTTTATGTTTCCGCATATTTTAAGAGATATTATGCAGTTTACAGGTACATATATCAGTCATGGGTTAGCTTGTGGTCCTTCGGGGTCATGAGCACCATGTAGCATTTCGGTTTAGAAAATTGGGGCGTTATATCTTATTACGTGGGACTGTCTCCCATTTTGTTTACCAATGATTCATCAGGGAATTATAAATAATGGAGATTCTGGTATGCAGTACCTATGATAAAGAAGAAGGAAAAATAAAAAACAAAGGAGAAAGAGTTTCTAGAAAAGTATTGTCTTGTAAAAAGTCAGCGGGTAATGGAAAACCCTAAGCAAAGAATGTATCATTGGAGAGAGGTTTTGCAGTGGGTCGCCTGTGGTTCTATTAATAATTCATTTGACTGGAGAAAGAGAAATTCACCAGAAAAGTTCACCAATAAAGAGTTGGAATAGACATCATCGACAAATAAAATGATCAAACCGAGGATAAAATAGTAGAGCTTCCTTAAAGTGTATACTTCCACCCAAAAAAAGAGAAATTGTTGATGATTTATCCATAGTAATCTTCACAAATGAGTCTAACAAAAGTAAAATGAGCTAAAATATATGATATGCATACCTTATACTCCCTTTCTAGCCATAACTACAAATCCTACCAGTCTTTACCAAATTTCTCATTACAGATCAATACTGATAATAATGATAATTGTTAGACTCAAACCAAAACTAGTAAATAATAACCATAAAGTAGATGTAGGATTCATGAATAATAACCATATAGTAGATGCCAGTCTCAAATTATAAATATTAAGAAATATGTAGATATATATAGAGTTATAGCCTACCCCAGGTCCATCTAATCATAAATTCTAATTTTAGGCGGTCAAATTATTTAAGGAGAAGTGCGTTCCAATTATTAAGTTTGAAAACACGGTTTAAGGTCAAATATTATCGTACCCAGGATAATGAAGCTAACTAAGTTTATTATAATTATTAAGTAAAACCTAACACATGTAACTTCCTAAAGAAGTGGTTATCTGATTATTTAGATCAAAGAGGGCGCTATCAAACCATTCTTTATTGAAAAGGGGTAGTAGGGCTCACTACAAGTCCCAAAAATCCAACCTAAGGTGAGAACCTACCCAAACCTAAGGTAAGGATTTTTGTTGTATCTTGTTTTGATAATGATAAGATGACTACAAGGGACTAGGTCCCTGGATGTTCAAGGCAACAGTACAACTAGCACGTATCTGCACAGTTTTGTCCTCTTGTGTAACAAACTGTGCTGGTGGTCTTTGTACTATTTGAGACACTTGGTTAAATATTATTTTAAGCCTAATAATCACTCATCTATAAAATAAAAAGGATTCTTCTTTATCAAGTAAATTTTGTATATTCAAAATTGGAAAGGGAGGCAAAAACTCAATTTTTACACTACTCAAGTTCTTACTTCTTGTGTGCTAAAATAGCCAATATGCTTGAGTCCAGTTTGTGTCTTTAAATGAATTACTCATTATATAAGAGTAATGATCTTAACTTTGTGATTTGATAGTGGCTTAGGTAGAGTTACCTAAGTTTGATACTGATTAGAATTAATCAGTTTTGAGAGAGTCTTGGTAGAGTTGTCAAGTTGATCTTGTAGTAAATTTATTACAAGCAGGAGGAACCTAAAGTATGGTTCATTAAAGTCTGTAATCAAGAGTTTGATTATAGTTAATTTTGAAGTTCTTGTGAGGGAAAGCCGTGGTTTTTCCTTCCTTAAGAAAGGGGGTTTTCACGTTAAATCTTATCTTATTTACATTTCCTACTTTATTTTGTGTTCCTAGTTGGTTTACTGTGTTTTTACCTATGATTGATTTTGAGGGACATGGTCCCTTAAAGTGTGGTGAAACCCCAAAGGTTTCAACATTTGGTATCAAAGCTAGAACACTCTAAAAAGTTCACACTTAGAGTGATTTGGTTAGCATGGTTGAACTACTTATCCTGGAAGAAGGGCAATCTACCACTAGGCCACCTAGATTTAATAGGATGTACAATGGGTGGTGGAAAGTCTGTATGTTTAACTTCATTATGGTTGAGGATAATGATATGATGCATATATTTCTTGATGGTCCTCATGTTCCTATTAGAGAAGAGAAGTCAAAGAAGGAGAAGTTACAAAATGGTAGTCAAAATTCGGAAGGAGTTCAATGATTAAGGTAGAAAGAAAGCTAAAAAGAATTACAAGGCCAAGAAATTGCTAGTTTGTAGTATAAGTCCTGATGAATACAACAGGATTTCTGCATGTGAAAATGCTAAAGAAATCTAGAACTGCTTGAAAATAGCCTATAAGGGAACTATAAATGTGAAGGATTCCAAAGTTGACATGCTAACTACCAAGTATAAAACCTTCACCGTGAAAGAAGAAGAGACAATATAGGAAATACATACATGATTCACTTGAATCACAAATGATCTATATTGCCTAGGAGAAGTTATTCCATTATATAAGCAAGAGAGGAAGATTCTTGGAGTTATACCAAAATCCTGGGAAAGTAAATTAGATGTTATTACTGAGGCAAGGAACCTGAAAAATATCACAATAGATGAGCTTATTGGAAATTTAAAGACTCATGAACTCAAGAAGTAGCAAGAATAAGATAAGAAGGTAGGAAAAAGGGAAAAATATCTGGAACTGAGGGCACTAAAATCACAATCTAATAAAGAAAACACTAATGTTATGTAATTGGAGAAAAGAATTTTGAGAGCTATAAAGAAAAACAACCAGTTTAAAAGAAGTAGAAGTAGTAGCAAAAATGGAGGCACTATAGAGGTTTGTCACAAATGTGGAAGTCCTTAGCATTTCATTAAGGATTGTCAAATGCAAAAATTGGACTATAAGGAATATCTCAAGACTAGTGGTGAAAATGAAAGAACATGGACAAGGTCCCTATAAAATTAAGCAAAAAGGCTACAGCTGATTATGCAGTAAGGTAGGCTCTAGCAATATGGGTATATTCCTTTAGAAAATCTGAGGAAAATGGGAAGCAAGAATATTTTTCCGTTCCGGTAGTAGAGGATGAGAAAGTGACCTTTGATTATTTGTTGTTATAGCAAACACTGAAGATGAAAAAGAAAATGAGGTAACACTTTTGATATTAAAGAAAACATAGAGAATTACTGCATCTCTCAACTGATAAGTAATATCAGCAACCCATGAGACTCAAGAAAACCTAAGATAAAAAAATTGTCATGATAATTAATCAAGAACTCATAGACAACCTCACCTACAATACAACTTAATTGGGAGGACCCAAACGAGTGAATCTCTCAAACGTATTATAATCCTCAGAAGACATATCTATACTCGCAACTATAGGAAGTATAGTAAATCTAGCTAGATGATATCCCACCTATAGAGGTAACATAGAAGAAGGTTGAACTCCTAATCTTCGAATACCATACTTATATGCATGCACTAAAGGGGAAACAACACTCGGAGTCTGTGGATTACCACAAGAAGATGTCGGCTCTAATGGAGGATCAACACTCGATACCATAGGAACACAAGAGGTAGTCTTTGGCACAGATAGAGGTACAATAATCAGCATTGGAGAAACACTAGGTGCACTTAAAGGAACAACCTCTAAATAGGTTAATAAGTGAATCAGCAACCCCTCTAATACTGGGGTAGAAGAACTATGTAGGACCATAGTAGGCCTCATATATCCATCATTCTCAGCTCGAGTCTCAGGGGAGAGCCCTCTAGTGCTACATCTGTATGAGGAAGAGCCTTATGCCCTTCCGCTACCTCAAGCCCACTCATGGCTTGAAAATTACCTTCTAGAATGAGCCTCTCCTCAGATGATAGCCCTATATATCTAGCCTCAAAAGATCTAGTCCTTACCATTTGTGCAAAAAAGAGTAAAATATTTTTTAGAATACAAGGTATGAAAGATCCACATAATATAAAAAGAAATAAGAGAAGATTCCTTAAGATATCTTATAGCCTCTCGAAGGTAGATACAAATATATATGTATCAATCCCTGAGACTCCATTAGACACCATGTCCTTACACTAATAAGACAAATGAAACCTAGATGCTATGATACCAATTTGTAAGGACACAAAATCCAAAGGTCATGATGACACTTGTCGTATCAAGCCTTGACAAGTAAGATAGTCACTCAAACTAATATGAAATAAGAAGTCAATACCAAAGCCCAAGTCAAGGCTTCTAGAACAAACACATATAATGATAATAGCTGAATTACATAACAAAAAGTACCATACAACATCCCAAAAGCTATTGTCATAGTGTAAGAACTATAAAATATGTCTCTAATGTCAATGATACACTGATAGTACAAAACTAATCAAAATCTATCACAGAATACAAAATAAGACTTGATCCAGATAAGAAGAGATAGTAGGTAAAGTCCAAAAAGTATAGATCAACCACGACCTCGAATATACTCATGATACCACCTGAATCATCTACTGTGAGGCACACTCGTACCTGGATCTACACCGAAAGGGCATAATAGAAGTGAATGCGGTTGTACTCAGTAGGTACCATAGGCCAACTGACCAAAGTAGAGAAAAGCATATAAAATACACACTTTAGGCACGTCATCTGTAGTAAAAAAATATCCCAAATGATAGCCCATTCCATCTCCACTAATAGTGCTATAATATACACATATACCATACAAAAATATGAGAAAGAAGAATAGATTTACACGTATACCAAATATAAGTATAAGAACGAAGTACAAAATAATAAATAACACATCATGGACAATAATACAATAAAGAATGAACACAATATATATGCAATGTAATGATGATGATGATGTGATAATTGAGTTTGTTGCACGACCTCCGTATACACCTACAAAGTTGTGATTCTAGGTAGGACCTATGGGGGGTTCGCAACCTATATACAATCAAATATACAATACAATTATCCGTAACTTCTCTTTAGCACACACATCGATGAAGGGTTCTTAAAGATGTTATGTTTCTATAAAAAAGCTAGTGTTTTCAGTATTTCCATGGTGGTACAAATGTTTCATGCATGTATATGATATGAGGATATAATGCTCACAACTAACTAGAATGTGAATTTCAAAACCAACAAATTTATCAACCAAGTGAGACAAAAAAATCCACTCATTATGCCTACCATCTATGAATCCAATGTAAAACACATGCCAATAGTGTAAAATGCACAACCTTATGTAAACCAACATAAATTTCAATTTATGATTTTCACCAGAAAAGATACAATTAAATATGTATAGTCAAGGCCAACGTTATCATATAAGACTCCACAAGGTAACTCATAGCAAATAATATGTCAAAAACTACCAAACAATAACAACACAGGATGCCACATGCGAATAACAAAATTTTAAAGCCATTTCAATGATTAGTTTCCATACCCATAACATAATTTTATACCATTAGTAACTACCCTACCCAGTATGAAGAAATTTAGGCCATAACCAACCTTAATGTTGAAACTAATACAAATAAGCCTTTAACACTGAGCTTTCACTTTATGCACATAACCAAAATTAACTAAAACACACATTTAAGAATCTACACATCAAAATGAAGCCAACGATACCCATATTGCCGATATTTTTGTTAGGGTCAAATTGAACCCTTAAAATGGTTTTTAAAAAAAGAAGGGTAAGACCAGAATTTTAGTCAAAAAATATATTCCTATGATTAAAGGATCATATATAATAAAACCTAAGTGAAAATGAATTGAAATTGAGGGTTTAAATCGATGAATTTTAAAATTTAGGCTTTCCGTGCCAAAATCCCCAAATACCATATTTGAATCAAAGTTTTTATAAGGGTTAATTGATAAAAAAAGTAATTAAAATAGGACTTTAGATGTTGCCCAAGCTTTAAAATGGAAGAAATTGTCCAAACGCTCGAAACACCAAGCTTCAAGTCTCAAAAATAGTGAAAAATCACGAAAGTCGGGGATTAAACCCACTGGTGCCCCAGAAGTACCCCTTGGAGTCACATGGTGCTTAAGACTACAAATAACCCAAAGCTAACCCATTATAGCTATTCTACTTAAAACTCGCATGAATGTTTTATTAACATATATATAAAGACTTAAGGTAAATAACTTAATATCTCATTGTCAACTAGTAAATTGGAAATCATAAACAAAAACTTTAAACTGAAAGATACATTGTCTAACAAGCCTCTATAACTAACTAGAGATAAACTAGGACAGACCCCAGCTGACCCAAACATAAATGAAAATCAAGTAACTAGAATATTTTCTCAGTCAATAAGACTTTGATAAGTTGGGTCCTCAGACTATGAGGACTCACCAAAAGTCGGGATGCAGGTGGTGATGCCTGTAGTTAATCGTGCTATTAGAAATGAGAACCAAAACCTACATTATAATACTATGTAGCACATAGACATATATGAGAGTCAGTACTTCTAAAATGTACTGAGTATGTGGGAGTGAATGCGCAAGTAAAATAAGAAATAAATATACATGTGTACACTTTCAAATGATGCATGCTAAGCATAAATGGCTCACCTTGGACTTGAGTAAACCTAAATATTTCAAGATCATAAAACATGGATAATAAAGCATATTAATAAGATTAGTGAGTCATTACACTAAGTTTCAAAAATCTTTACTTTATTCTTTCTTGTGGGAGATTCTTCAAACCGACATAAACCATGTGAGCTACAATGGAGTCCAGTGTCTTACCCATGTTGGGGAGAGCTGTTCTGCCCTTGCCATCAGAATAGAACCTTAACATAAGTGATCACTAAATTTAAACTATATTGGGACTTAAACCTACGGTGGCTCATAATTTCCAGGAATCTAGGATACGCTCATCCACATTTTCTTTTCAGTGCTAAATAGTTTACCCAGAATATATATATACTCATACTTTAGAAATCCACCTTAAAATAGCATAAGGGATTATAGAATGAAAACCACCTATGCTTCTTTTTACTTTAAATCATAATATAAAGGAAAACTTGTGGATTTCATGTCTTATCTTTAGATCAAAGTATCAAGCTTTCTTGAATAATGTTATATTGTGTATGAATGGAACTTTAAAAGCATAAACATTCTTGTAAACTTAATGCCTCTTATTAAATATTTAAATTTTTTTATTTCTTTCATAGAATTCATGACAAAAATATCAGGCTCAACACCCATATCAAAATCTTTCATCAGAATCCAAATAAAGTAATGAAATTTAAATCACAATATCAATCTTCAAGTTCAAAACATGAATAGACGTACTCTTTATGTATCTTTAGACTTGAAATCACAAGATAATGGTATTCTTTAATATATGTAAATTTGATGGATGAACCATAATGTAAAACATGTAAATTAAATTTTAAAAGTCATATTTTTTGGGCATAAGAATGGAAGATTAACCTTTCTTAAAAACCCCACATACCTGGATTTGCTTGACTTGTGAATAAAACTTGAACTTTGAGACTTGAGAGATGAGTTGGTGAGAGAAACCTTAATATTATTGTTCTTAAAGATAGGAGGTGAAAGGATATTGTTAATTGACTGACAGATAGAGAAAAATAATGCCTCTCTTGGTTTATGAGTCATGGGTTGGGAGTTATAAGAGGGGAAAAGAAAAAAAACTCCATTAACTAAACTTATAGAAAATTGACCGCCAGTCATCACGAGTCAACTTACGACTCGTAAGGTGAGGGTACGAGTTGGACTAGTAACTCGTAAGCTTGGCAGTTGCAAAGATAACATATGTAGAGGTTAACAAATGAGTGTTAACATACGACTTTCTACATGTACATATGACTTAAAAAAACAACTCGTAACTTAGACAGAGAATCAAGGAACCTATACTGCTGACCTTACAACTGCCTCTCATATGTGGCGTATCATCAAGTGATGACTCCTTGGGTCAAGTCGTACCCTAACTAGAACTCTAAACACTTCATACTTCCTTATCTATGATTTATATCTTATGGATCGTGAGATGTATTGTAATACCCCGGGAAATTTTTTGTTGAAAATTTGTGCGTAAACGTGTTGGGTTCTATCTTCTAGAATGAATTATAAATTTCCATGCGGAATGTATTAGAATATGATCCACCATTCCATATAGTATCGAATGATTTTTCCAAAGATTTGTGGATCATATAAAATGGACACCCGAGCGACGAGTTATGAACATTCCGATCGAACCGTGAATAGTAGTGAACAATAAAACGTGCAGGAAAAAGTACTGAGGCCTGGCGTATTTTTGATCCAATTTTAAATGATCATAAAACCTTGTACATAATGATCTGAGTGATACACTATATATCAACGGAAAGATCTGTGAGTCCTCTTTCCAATGAAATTTGTTTCATCCAGTTTGTCTATAGGAGCAAAACGTTATGGTCGATCTACTTCAGCCTATCAAAAGTAAATTTTTGGGTCAACTTCAAATGATCATAACTCCTCGTACAGAATGATCTAGGTGAGATACTATATATCAACAGAAAGATATGAGAGTTCTCTTTCTAATGAAATTGGTTTCATCTAATTTGGATAATGTAGTAAAATGTTATGGTTGATCTACTTTAGACTATCAAAATATTCCATCAAAGGACAAATTCAAGAATTATTTGATTTTTAGGGGCGTTTTGGTCATTCTTTCTCACCCAAAATCCATCCAAACCCTATATTAAAGCCTATTAGAAGCATTATATATTATATTTCATCAAATTTCCTCAAAAAGAAAATCCTAAGCTCCTACATCCAACTTCAAGAACCTCCAAAGTTCACCATTAATTCTGCAAATTTATTCAAGATTCCAAGTTCCTAGTTCAAGAACTCCAAGAACCATCATTCAAAGGCACGATTAACATCTCAAAAATGAGTATCGATCTAAAGTTCATCGTTCAAGGTATGTGGGGTTTTTCAACAAGAACAATCTTTCATTCTTGTGCCCAAAAGTAATTTTCTTAATGAAGATATGATTTTTATATGTTTATTATGATTTTAGAGTATGAACTTATATTCTATCTTGGTTATCTTGAGATTATGATGTTTATGACTTTGAAAAGTCGAATTTATATAAAATTATGACTTAAAGCATGATGCTTGAATGAAATTTACTATGATTTTGATATTTGGGTCTTGAACCCCATTTGAAATTGTGTCTTTGAGAAAATGTGTGCTATATGCTCATTGATGTTAAATATTTGAGATGTTTTGAATGATTTGACCTTTTGGTCGTGAATGAGTTATTTTGAACTCGACTGTGAAAGAAATCCACGTTTTTATTGATTATGATAAAGGGGTAGCAAATTGGCTCCCGATGAAAATTATTGAAGTGTTTATTGTGGATTTTCTTTAATGTGAGCCTGAGGCTGATTTAAATTTCTGAGCTGTGTTCGGGAGTAATATTTAGCATCGAGTGGGAGGTATAAAGTGACCTTACTTTCCTAGAACTACGTTCGCCCATAGGACGTGAGCCTGAGGCTGATTTATATAGTGATCACTAGTGTTTTTGGATTGATATTAGAAGTCCTACTCCGATGGTAAGGATAGGATGGATCTCTCCAATGTGGGTTGGTTGTTGGACTCCATGTGGCTCACATGGTTTATGTCGGTTATAGGATCTCCCAGTGTGTGTGTGTTTCCTTGTGTCTATGGTGAACGGTGAAGTGATTTAAAAGTGGAATTGTGAAAGTTATTCTTTCGAAAGATTTAAATGATATTTACATTATGAGAATTGATATTCTTGATGAACTGAAAGTGATTGACAAATTATATGATGACTCACATGTGTTATTATACTTATTTCATCCTCTCATGATTATGATGATTTTCTTCGGGCTATGTGAGTCTTTCATACATCCTGCATATTTCTTGTAAATATTTATGATGATGATGTTTATACAACTGCATACACCCCCATATACTCGGTTCTTTTCCATAGTACTGACCCATAACTTTGGATATGGGCTGCATTTTCTCGGAATGTAGGTTCAGGTTCTCAGTTCTAGGTTCGACAGTGATTCTTTGGGCACGCTGTTCTACATCCTCTGTTATGGTGAGTCCTCATGTTCTGAGGACGTGATGTATGATGTTGGTTTCACAGAATTATTTACATTTGATAACTGAGTATGAGTCAGTTGGAGCATGTCTCAATGGCTCGCTAGTTTTATTGATTTTCTTAGAGGCTTGTCAGACTAGTACAGATGTTGGGAGTTTACTAATAAGTCGTATTTTGTTATATTTCTGAAATTCTTTTATTCTTGGATGATGATTACTCTATTGATATTTGAGGGTTATTTTTGGAAACCCCGTTGATTTGTGTTGAACTAAATGAAAATGGCTCAAAGGGTTAGCTTGGGGCTACTCATAGCCTCAAGCACCGTGTGACGCTCCGGGATCTATTTTTGGGGCATTACAAACTTGGTATCAAATCCTAAGGTTTTAAGGTGTCCTAGGGAGTCTGACAAGCCGCATTATATAGAGTCTTGATCATCGGTGTATAGCGCGCCACATCTATGAGAAAAAGGCTACAAGACGTTTTAGGAAAAAGTGTGATTCTTTATTTCAGAAGTCTATCGTGCCTAAAGTGTCTCTTTCTGCTATTGATTCGTACTCCCCTCTTTCAAAAATATGCTTCGTATATTTCAGTTTGATGTGTATGCTTTGTTGTATCCTGGATCTAGTTTATCATATGTTACACCTTTGATTGCTGTGAATTTTGAAATGAGTCCTGAGATTATTCCTGAGCCTATCCTAGTTTCTACCCCAGTGGGTGATTCGATTGTTGCCCAGAAAGTGTATAAAAAGTGTCCTACTACCATTCTTCATAGAGTCTTGTTGGCTGATCTGATTGAGTTAGACATGGTAGATTTTGATGTGATTCTGGGTATGGACTGGCTGTATTCTTTTTATGCCTCTATTGATTGTCGAACTTGAATGGTCAAGTTTTAGTTTCTGGGTGCATCCATGTTTGAGTGGTCTGGGAATTCTGTGTCACCCAAGAGTCATTTTATCTCTTACCTCAAAGCTAGAAAGCTTATTTCCAAGGGGTGTATTTACCATTTGTTTAGAGTCAAAGACACTAAGTCTGAGACTCCAACTCTTCAGTCTATTAACATTGTCAATGAGTTTTCTGATGTCTTTCTGGATGATCTCCCAGGGATACCTCCTGATAGAAAGATAGAGCTCGGGATTGATCTTCTTCCTGATACTCAACCCATTTTTATTCCTCCTTACCGTATGGCCCCTGCAGAACTTAAGGAGTTGAAAGAGCAACTCAAAGATCTACTATATAAGGGTTTCATAAGGCCCAATGTTTCTCCTTGGGATGCTCCTGTGTTGTTTGTGAGAAAGAAAGATGGCTCATTACGTATGTGCATTGATTACCGCCAACTGAATAAAGTCACCATAAAAAATAAGTACCCCCTTCCGAGAATAGATGATTTGTTTGACCAATTGCAAGGTGCAAGTTATTTCTCAAAGATAGACCTTCGCTCCGGCTATCATCAACTCAAAGTTAGGGAGTGTGACATCTCGAAAACCACTTTCCAAACTTGTTATGGCCATTTTGAGTTTCTTGTTATGTCTTTCGGGTTAAATAATTCCCCAGCAGCTTTCATGGACCTCATGAATCGAGTGTTCAGACCATATCTAGATATGTTTGACATAGTGTTCATCGATGATATACTGGTGTACTCCTGTAGTGAGGATGAACATTCTGATCATCTCCGAACTGTCTTACAAACCCTTAGAGATCACAAGTTGTTTACCAAGTTTAGTAAGTGTGAGTTTTGTCTAAGGTCAGTTGCTTTTCTGTGTCATATCATTTCTTCCGAGGGTATTAAAGTTAATCCCCAAAAGACCGAAGCTATTAGAAATTGGCCTAGACCTATTTCTACGACTGGTATTCAAAGTTTCTTGGGTTTAGCTGGCTATTAACGCCATTTTATTGAGGGTTTCTCCTCTATAGCATCTCCTATGACTCAGTTGACCCAAAAGAAAGTGAAGTTCTTGTGGTTCGAATCTTGTGAGAAGAGTTTTTAGGAGTTGAAGACTCGACTCACTTCAGCCCCTGTTTTGACTTTGCCTGATAGTGTTGATGGTTTTGTGGTGTACTGTGATGCTTCGAGAGTTGAGTTGGGTTGCGTATTGATGCAGAAGGGTAAGGTGATAGCTTATGCTTCTAGACAGTTGAAACCCCATGAGAAAAATTACCCCACCCATGACCTTCAGTTGGCTGCTGTTGTGTTTGCTTTGAAAATCTGGAGACACTATTTGTATGGTGTCCATGTTGATGTTTTCACTGATCATAAGAGTCTGCAGTATGTGTTTACCCAGAGAGAATTGAATCTTAGGCAGAGACGATGGTTAGAATTGTTAAAAGACTATGATATGAGTATGCTGTACCATCCGGGCAAGGCCAATGTTGTGGCAGATTCCCTAAGTAGAGTGTCCATAGGTAGTGTTTCACATGTGGTAGAAGGTAAGAAAGAGTTGGCTCATGATGTACATCGTTTGGCTAGATTGGGGGTTAGGTTGTTTGACTCTACTGAAGGTAGTATAGGGGTTCAGAGTAGTTCTGAATCCTCCTTGGTTTCGGAAGTGAAGGAAAAACAATACTTAGATGCTAGTTTGGTCAGACTGAAGGAGTCAATCAAGGACCAAAACGTAGAGGTTTTCTCCCTAGAGGGAGATGGTGTGTTGAGATTGCAGGGTAGATTGTGTGTCCAGAATGTTGATAATCTGAGAAAGAGGATTATGGCTGAAGCACATGGGGCGTGATATTCTATTCATCCTGGTGCCACCAAGATGTACCGAGACTTGCGGGAAATCTATTGGTGGAGTGGCATGAAGAAAGATATAGCAGCGTTTGTAGCTAAGTGTGCAACATGCCAACAGGTTAAGGTTGAACACCAAAGACTTGGTGGTATGATGCAAGAGTTTAGTATTCCCACCTGGAAGTGGGAAGAGATAAATATGGACTTCGTGATTGGTTTACCTCCTTCCCGACGCCATCATGATTTCATTTGGGTTGTGGTTGATAGATTGACTAAGTCTGCTCATTTCTTGCCTGTTCATACTTCATATACTACTGAGGATTACGCTAGATTGTATATCCGAGTGCTAGTCAGACCGTATGGAGTTCCCTTGTCTATCATTTCGGATAGGGGTACTCAGTTCACTTCATAATTTTGGAAAGCTTTTTAGAAGGGTCTTGGTACCCAAGTGCTTTTGAGTTCTGCTTTTCATCCGCAGACCGATGGTCAGGCTGAGCGGACCATCCAGACCTTAGAGGATATGTTGAGATCTTGTGCACTTGACTTTAAGGGAAGTTGGGATGATCACTTACCGTTGATAGAGTTTGCTTACAATAATAGTTTCCACTCTAGTATTGGCATGGCTCCATTTGAAGCCTTATATAGGAGGAAGTGTAGATCACCCATAGGTTGGTTCGAGGTGGGTGAAGCGGCTGTGAGTGGCCCTGATTCGGTATTTGAGGCTATGGAAAAAGTTAAGTTGATTAGGGAAAGGTTGAAAATTACGCAGAGTCGTCATAAGTCATATGTGGATGTTAGAAGGAGAGACCTTGAGTATGAAGTTGGTGACCTAGTGTATCTAAAAATTTCACCCATGAGGGGGGTGAAGAGATTCGGAAAGAAGGGGAAGCTTAGTCCCCATTAGGTTGGTCCTTACAAAATTCTTAGCCGTGTTGGTAAGGTAGCTTATGAGGTCGAGTTGCCTTCCGAGTTGTCCTCTGTTCATCCAATATTCCATGTCTCCATGCTTAGAAAGCATATTAGCAATGCTGTGGTAGTGAATTCCTCTGTGAGTGCTGACATTCAAGAAAATCTTTCTTTTGATGAGATTCCTGTTGAGATTCTTTATTTCAATGTCCGAAGACTAAGGAACAAAGAAGTTCTCTTGGTCAAGGTGTTGTGGAAAAACCAATCTGTTGAGGGTGAAACTTAGGAAGCTGAGGCGGATATGCGATCCAAGTACCCGCAGCTATTTTCCGCGAACTCCGATCAAGACGAAGGTACCGTTCTTTCCTAAATCATGCACTTTTGATAAAAGTTGCAGCAGTTCAGCTGTCATTTATTATGTGTTCAGTTGTAGTTTCTTGAATTTATGCATTCTATGTTGCATTCGAAGAGAGAAACGATGTGGTGATGAGTCTAACGAATGGTTTCAGCTGTATGCTCTATTCCCTATCTAATCTTGGCATGTCTAGCGTCATTCGAGGATGAATGTTTCCAAGGGGGGATGATGTAATACCACGGGAAATTTTTTGTTGAAATTTTGTGCGTAAACGTGTTGGGTTCTATCTTCTAGAATGAATTATAAATTTTCCATGCGGAATATCTTTGATTATGACCCACCATTGTGTAGAGTATCGAATAAGATTTCCAACGATATGTGGATCATCCAAAACGGACACCCAAGCGACGAGTTATGAAAATTTCGATCGAACCGTGAATAGTAGAGAACAGTAAAACGTGCAGGAAAAAGTACTGAGTCCTGGTGTATTTTTGCTCCAACTTTAAATGATCATAACTCCTTCTAATTAATGACCTGGGTGATCTACTATATATCAACGGAAATCTCTGTGAGTCCTCTTTCCGATGAAATTGGTTTCATCCAATTTGTCTATTGGAGCAAAAAGTTATGGTCAATCTACTTCAACCTACAAAAAGTAAATTTTTGGGTCAACTTCAAATGATCATAACTCCTCGTACACAATGATCTGAGTGATATACTATATATCAACGGAAATATATGAGAGTCCTCTTTCTAATGAAATTAGTTTCATCCAATTTGGATATCGGAGTAAAACGTTATGGTTGATCTACTTCAGACTATCAAGCAAGTCCACAAAGGAAAAATTCGAGAATTATTTCATTTTTAGGGGCGTTTTGGTCATTTCCCCTCACCCAAAATCCGTCTAAATCCAATATTAAAGCCTATTAGAAGCATTATATGTTATATTTCATCAAATTTCCTCAATAAGAAAACCCTAAGCTCCTACATCCAACTTCAAGAACCTCCAAAGTTCACCATTAATTCTGCAAATTTATTCAAGATTCCAAGTTCCTAGTTCAAGAACTCCAAGAACCATCATTCAAAGTCACGATTAACATCTCAAAAATGAGTATCGATCTAAAGTTCATCATTCAAGGTATGTGGGGTTTTTCAACAAGAACAATCTTTCGTTCTTGTGCCCAAAAGTAATTTTCTTTACGAAGATATGATTTTTATATGTTTATTATGATTTTGGAGCATGAACTTATATTCTATCTTGGTTATCTTGAGATTATGATGTTTATGACTTTGAAAAGTCGAATTTATATGAAATTATGACTTAAAGCATGATGCTTGAAAGAAATTTACAATGATTTTGTTATTTGGGTCTTGAACCCCATTTGAAATTGTGTCTTTGAGAAAGTGTGTGCTATATGCACGTTGATGTTGAATATTTGAGATGTTTTGAATGATTTGACCTTTTGGTCGTGAATGACTTATTTTGAACTCGACTGTGAAAGAAATCCACATTTTTATTGATTATGATAAAGGGGTAGCAAATTGGCTCCCGATAAAAATTGTTGAAGTGTTTATTGTGGATTTTCTTTAATGTGAGCCTGAGGCTGATTTAAATTTTTGAGCTAAGTCTGGGAGTAATCTTTAGCACCGAGTGGGAGGTATAAAGTGACCTTACTTCCCTAGAACTACGTTCCCTCGTAGGACGTGAGCCTGAGGCTGATTTATATAGTGATCACTAGTGTTTTTGGATTGATATTGGAAGTCCTACTCCGATGGCAAGGATAGGATGACTCTCCCCAATGTGGGTTGGACGCCGGACTCCATGTGGCTCACATGGTTTATGTCGTTTATAGGATCTCCCAGTGTGTGTGTGTTTCCTTGTGTCTATGGTGAATGGTGAGGTGATTTGAAAGCGGAATTGTGAAAGTTATTCTTTCGAAAATTTAAATGATATTTACATTATGAGAATTGATATTCTTGATGAACTGAAATTGATTGACAAATTATATGATGACTCACATGTGTTATTATACTTATTTCATCCTCTCATGATTATGATGATTTTCTTCGGGCTATGTGAGTCTTTCATACATCCTGCATATTTTTTATAAATATTTATGATGATGATGTTTATACAACTGCATACACCCCCATATACTCGGTTCCTTTTCATGGTACTGACCCACATCTTCGGATGTGGGCTGCATTTTCTTAGAATGTAGGTTCAGGTGCTCAGTTCCAGGTTCGACAGTGATTCTTCGGGCATGCTATTCTATATCCTCTGTTGTGGTGAGTCCTCATGTTCCGAGGACGTGATGTCTGATGTTGGTTTCACGAAATTGTTTACATTTGATAACTGAGTATGAGTCAGTTGGGTCATGTCTCAATTGCTCGCTGGTTTTATTTATTTTCTTAGAGGCTTATCAGACTAGTATAGATGTTGGGAGTTGACTAATAAGTCGTATTTTGTTATCTTTCTGAAATTCTTTTATTCTTGGATGATGATTAATCTGATGATATTTGAGTGTTATTTATAGAAACCCTGTTGATTTGTGTTGAACTGAATGAAAATGGCTCAAAGGGTTAGCTTGGGGCTACTCGTAGCCTCAAGCACCGTGTGACGCTCCGGGACCCATTTTCAAGGCGTTACATGTATATACGACTTAAGAAGGAGAATCGTAAGTTGCAATATGGCTTTCAGACATAGGGTATTACAATATCTCCCATTTGAAAACATTAGTCCTTGAAAGTGATTCATCTAGGATTTGGATTTGGAAAAGAATCAACACCTCTACACCAAACTTACTACCAAGCTTATATCTACCACATGTGTCCAATTAATCATAACATAAGATATGACATAAGAATACTTAAATGGATTTAATGAGAAAAAGGTTTGGCTAAAAATAACTATTTACCTTCGGTAGGAACTGAGTTGGAAGGAAAGAGATGAGGATACTGGGTTTTCATGTCTGCTTCATCTTCCTAAGTGGCCTCTTAAACTAATTGGTTTATCCAAAGAACCTTTTCTGATGATACTTCCTTATTCCTTAGCTTTCATACCTACCTATCAAGTATCTTCGAAGGAATCTCCCTATACTTTAAGTTATCTTTGACCCCAATTTTCTCTCGGTGAACTACTAAGGAAGAATCTCTAATGCACTTCTTAAGCATAGAGACATGTAACACTGGTGAACCACAACTAACTCTGATAGAAGGTTTAATTCATAAGACACCTTTCCTATACACCTCACTAACTCATATGGACCAACAAATCAGGGACTGAGCTTCCCTTTTATTCCAAATATCATTATTCTCTTCATAGGTGACACTTTCAAGAATACCCAATCCCCCACTTCAAACTTAAGATCATGCCTCCTTATATTTGCATATGACTTCTGATGACTCTGAGTCTTTAATCTTTCACAAAGAAACTTAAACTTTGACATAGTTTACAGAATAGAATTTGTCCTAAGTAACACTGCTTCACCAACCTCAAACCATCCTATGGGCGATTTGCATCTACACCCGTACAATGCTTCAAATAGAGTCATCTGAATGCTAACATGATAACTATTATTATATGCAAACTTAATTAAGGGTATATGGTAATCCCAACTTCCTTTAAAGTCTAAAACACACACCCTCAACATGTCTTATAATGTCTGAATTATGCATTCAGCCTGACCATTAGTCTACGGATGAAAATAAGTAGTAAGCTTAAACTTTGTACCAAGGCCTTTCTATAAAGACTGCCAAAACTGTAAAGTTAATTGCATGTCTCTATCTACAATGATGGATAAAGGTATACAATGAAGGAAACCCTACGATGAAATCTATATTAACTACTTTCCACTTCAAGGTAGGGATGTTGATCTCCTGTAGCATACCACCTAGTCTCTGGTGTTCAACTTTAACTTGCTGACAATTCGGAAACTTGGCTATAAACTCTGCTATGTACCTATTAATGCCATTCCATTGATAAATTTCTTGTAAGTCATAGTACATCATTTATTAGTCCGAATGACATAACCACAAACTCAAAAAGGTTTGTACCTTGTTCAGAAATCTATGTATGGAATGTCTTTCTCCTCGGTTTTCAATTATTGGTATCCCAACTTAAGGTCAATCTTTTAATACCACCGGGAACCCTGAAGCTGATCGAACAAATCATCAATTCTAGGAATGAGATACTTGTTCTCTATGGTAACCTTGTTTAGTTCTCTATAATCAATACACATTCTGAGAGTTCCATCTTTCTTGAACAAGAAAAGGACTGCAGGACCTAATGGATAAACATTTGGTCAAATAAAAGTTTTGTCTGATAGATCCATAAGATTTTTCTTGAACTCTATAATTTCGGCCGGAGCCATGCTATATAGAGGGATAGAGATTGGATGAGTATCAATAAAAAGCTCAATACCAAGTTTTATTTCTCTAACATAAGGTACCCCAGCAGATCTTTGAGGAAAACATCAGGAAAATCATTGACTATACGAACTGATTGAACTGTCGAGGATTCAAACTTTGTATCTTTGACTCAAACTAAGTGGTAGATACACCCTTTTGATATAAATTTTTTGGACTTAAGATAAGAGATGAAACGACCTTTGGGATACACAAAACTACCCTTCCACTCAAAATCCCCTTCACCAGGAAATTGAAAATTTACCATGCGGGTGCAAAAATTTGTTGATGCATAGCATGAATAAAACCAATCCATGGCTAGAATAACATCAAAATCTACCATCTCTAACTCTATTAGGTCTACTAGTGCGATATTTTGGAGGATGGTAATAGGACAATCCCTATAGACTCGCCTGTCACTAACTAACTCACCCACTGGGGTAGAAACTGAGAAGGGGTTAGGGAGATTATCAGGACCTACCCTAAAATTTACAGCAACCAAGGGAGTTACATAAGAGAGATTTGTGACTGGGTGTAATTACACATATACATCAAGGTGAAAAGCACGTAGTGTACCAGTGACAACAGATGGTGAAATTTCCTTCTCCTGATAGGATGGTAAAAGATAAAACCGATTCTGGCACTGATCGCCATCGGTCCTGGACGATACATCTCGTGGAGGAACTGGGTGGCTTAGTTGTGCTACTAGATTAGTAGCCTTAGTTTTAGTATAAGCATCTCTACTTCCTTGGTTATTATATGGACACT
This sequence comes from Capsicum pubescens, assembly GCA_030864215.1. NCBI lineage: Eukaryota > Viridiplantae > Streptophyta > Magnoliopsida > Solanales > Solanaceae > Capsicum > Capsicum pubescens. Next base: position 231,717,641 of record CM061548.1, on the reverse strand, counting down.
CCTTAATCTTGTGGCCCATCTTACCATAACTATAGAAATCCCCTTTACCCATCATGCACTCACCAAGATGGGTCCTGCAACACTTTGAACATGTCGGGTAACTGGGCCACCCAACTATACTATTTTGAGACCTAGAAATTAAAGTCCAGCTCCATTGATCCTGCCTGATCCTAGGTGTATATGCACTAGTTGAAGATGGTGTAGGAACAAATGAATGAACTTTGAACTACAAATGGCTTCTCCCTCCAGACCTTGACTGACTATACTCAAACTATCAAGTCCTATCTCTCTTGTTTCTATTCTTTTTTTCCTTCAACTTTTCCACCTCAATCTGTTAAGCATGAGTAATCAATCGGGCAATATCCATATCCCCAATTTGCATGGAAGTCCAACACTTTTTTACCACCAAGTCAAACACCCCAATAACAAACTTACTCATACGAGCTCTAAAGTTAGATAATAACTCCGGGGCATACTTAGCTAACTAATTGAACTTTAGGCAGTAGTTTTTCACTATAATAGAGACCTACCTCAGGTTCATAAATTTCTCCACTTTATCCTCTCTCATTTCATGAGGAAAGAACCTGTCTAAAAAAGCACTCTAAAATACCTGCCAACTCATAGGAGTTGTATTCTCAGCCATACCATCCTTCTATATAGTGACCCAATCATAACCAACATCTTTCATCCTATAGGATGCCAACTTTACACTCTCCTTTTATGTAACATGCATGATTTGAGTAATCTTTCTCACCTCATCAATACAGAGTTAAGGATCATCATCCACCTTTAACCTATGGAAATCAGGTGGATTCATCCTCATAAAGTCCTTAATCTGGGATACAACTAAATTACCATTTTTCTAAAGTGGGACTACTGACTGCTTGTTTTCCTGAACATTAGCATTCACATCTAAGGCCAACACTTAAAAGGACACTCAAAACTCAGTATGAGATATATTTTCATTTAGAGGGTTTGTATGCAGGGGTGGTTAATCACTATTTTTATTTATACGCTTGACGAGGAGGCATATTTTGTCACATTAAAGTACGAGTTAAGGAAGATAGAGATAACTATAAGCATGATAAATCATGAAAGAAATAATGATTCCTAACTCATTTCTTAACCTCTTGCTCATAAATATGGCGTGCTTTACATTCATGATCAAGACTCTATATAACACGTCTTGTATTACTCCCTAGGACTCTTTAAAACCTTAAGATCTGATACCAAGTTCGTAACGCATCGAAAGTACTCCTTGGACTTCACGTGGTGATTAAAACTACAGATAGCCCTAAGCTAACCCATGATATCTATTAAATTTAAAACACTCATGAACTATGAATTAACTTATGTATAAAGACTAAAGGAAAATAATTTAATATCTCACTATCAACCAATAATTAGAAATCTTAAACAAAATCTTTAAACTAAAAGATATGTAGTCTGACAAGCCTCTATTACTAATAGAGAGCCACAAGAAAGACCCCAACTAAATCAAACATAAACAAAAATCAAGTAACTAGAATGCTTTTATCAATGAACAGGGGCCGGATAAATTAGGTGCTCAAACTATGAGGACACACTAAAAGTCGAAATACAAGTGATGGTGTATGTAGTCAATCGTATTGCTGGAAACGAGCACCAGAACCTACATTATAAAATAATGTAGCACAAAGACATATATGTGGATTAGTACTTCAGGAATGTACTCAGTATATGGAGGTGATTACATATGTAAAACAAGAACTGAATATAAATGTACATTTTTAACTAATGCATGCTAAGCAAAAATGACTCACCTTGGACTTGAGTAAAACCAAAGACTGCAAGATAACAAAACAAGGATAATAAAGCATATGAGTAATCTTAGTGAGTCATTACACTTAGTTTCTAAAATCTTTACTTTTAGTCTTTCTTGTGGGAGATTCTTCTAGTCGACATAAACCATGTGAGCTACCATGGAGTCCAATATCTTACTCACGTTGGGGAGAGTTGTTCTACCCTTGCCATCAGAATAGAACCTTAACTTAAGTGATCATTAAAATTAAACCGCATTGGAACATAAACCTATGGTGGTTTGTAGTTTCTAGGAATCTAGGATACTCTCATCCACATTCCCTTCTCTACTACTCCTAGAATACATATATGCTCATACGTTAGAAATCCACCTCAAAATAGCATAAGGGATTGCAGAATTAAAACCAGTTATATTTCTCTTTACTTTAAATTATAATCAAGATGAACAATTTTGTATTTCATGTCTTATCTTTATATCAAAGGATCAAGCTTTCTTGAATCATGCTATATCTCCTATGAATGGAATTTTAAAAGCTCAAACTTTGTTGTAAGCTTAATGCCTCTTCTTAAATCTTCAATCTTATAATTTCATTCATAGCAGTAATAATAAAAAATTAGGCTCAACACCTATATAGAAATCTTTCATCAGAATCCAAATCAGCGTAATGAAATTCAAATCACGATATGAATCTTAAATTTCAAAACATGAATAGAGGTAACCTTTATGTATATTTAGACTTTAATTCATAAGATAATGGTATACTTTAATATATGAGAATTTAAGGGATGAAACCTATTGTGAAACATATAAATTTAATTTTAAAAATCATGTTTTTTGGGAACAAGGATTGAAAATTAACCTCGTTCAAAAAATCACATACTTGGAATTGGTTGACTTGCAAAAAGGACTTGAACTTTGAGATTTGAGAGATGACTTGATGAGACAAAACCTAATCTTGTTGTTCTTAAAGATATGATGAGAAAATATGTTGTTAATTGAATGATATATAGGGAAAATAACGCCTTTCTTGGGTTATAAGTCATGGATTGAGAGTTGTAAGGGGAGAAAAGACCAAAAGATCCCTTAATTGAACTTACACAAGATTGACCGCCTGTCATCACAATTCAACTTACAACTTGTAAGGTGAGGGTATGAGTTAGACTAGTTACACGTATGCTTGGCAGTGAAAAACATAGCACATGCACCGGTTAACATACTAGTGTAACTTACAACTCATTAAATGTACATACGACTTGAAACAACCACTCGTAACTTGGACAGAGGCTCAAGGAACCTATAGTGTTGACCTTACAACTGCTTCTCAAATGACTCATATAATCAAGTGATGACTCCTTAGGTCAAGTCTTACCCCAATCAAAACACTAACAACTCCACACTGTCGTAGCTATGATTTGTATTTTACAACTCATGAGATATATATACAAATTAAGAAGGTGAGTCATAAGTTTCACAGTGGATTTTAGACATAAGGTATTACATAAGCAGACATCACTTAAGTGATAAGGTGTCTCTTAGGTGACACCCACCTCGTCGCGTAAGCGATCATGCTAACGCTTAAATGATAGTAGCTTTGGAAAGCTTGGTATTACTTAGGTGACACTTTGTCTGCAAAGCTAAGTTGCTTAAGTATCCAAAGTATCACTTAAGTGGTGCACTAACTGAGAGATACATCAGCTGGAGGCATGGATAATTGTAAGTCTCCTTGAACCCCTTAAGATTTATCCAGAATCCTAAGTATGCTAATAAACTATGCTATTTGACTAAATTTAATGCTCTATACTCAATAGTGATATCAGATTTTTGAAAAATGTTGTTTTGACAAAGTTGACCCTCGCAACCCAATTTCACAATATTCCAAATTAATGGTCAAAATAAGATATAGAGGTTGAAAAACTACGCCAACCATGCTACCACCCTAAAATCAATGTTCTGGATCTATTGGCACAGTTCATTTTGACATCCAATTCATATATCAATAAATTTTGACCAAAGTCAAGTATAATCTTTTATAACCATAAAAAACTACAATTTCACACAAATCACACCAAAATATATTAGGAACTGTGTCAATATCCTCACACCCCAGAAATACCATAATGCAACTACAGAGAAGGGTAAAATTGTCAAATCATATAAAAATAAATAATTTATATAAATCACCAAAATTAGTTCATTACACAAGGGGTGGGAATAGTGTACCTCTACTAAATAACTAATAAGGAAAAACTAATACCAACGAAAAAAATAATCTAAAGACAAATAGAAATTCTATTGGTATTATGAACATTCTTCAATATGTCTATTTTTAATGCAAAAGAAATCCTATAGCATACTCTACCCTAAACAAATTGAAATATTCCCACCCCATACTTGATAAAATGCTATGTACCCAAAGCATAAATAAAAATTACAAACAAAGGCTAGGAATACTCCCTATGGACTTCTTGGCCTAGCTACCAACATGTCATTTTTTAAGCTTTTCATCAAAGGGGCCAAGGGACCGTCCACTTATGCTTTCACTATGCTCCTTAATGTAGATATTGGTTAAAAAAATTTCCCCTAATTTACAAACAAAACAAAAATAAAGGTGACGTATAAAAATAAAAATAAACTTCCTTAACATAGGTTGACTCCCAAGTAGCACAGGATTTAATGTCATGGCACGACTCATGTCCCAATCAACCTCAAGATTCTCTCAACCTCTTATTCTCTTTCTAACTCAAGTCTTCTGTTCTTAACTCTAGAAGGATCATCATCAAAATTTTCCATCTTTCTTATTTTCACATCCTATTCAATCTTTTCTCACAACTTGTAATCTTTGTCTTATCTCTCTTTAGTCCATTTGATAAAATATTTCAAAGGATAAATATTAAATATCACGCACCTCCTAATTTCATCCTCTTTCACTCGGTGATCATACATAGACCTCTTTAGTATAGAGGTATGTTGACTGCTTTTTACACTCTAAAAGTAACCTTTTCATTATTCATAATCATCTTCCAGTTTCCTTCCCTTACATCAATGGCTAAAAGTTGGTGTCCTAATATGATTTGCACTCCGTCATCTACTTCATAGTTAAGAATAATAAAATTAGTAGGGATTACAAACATACTAATCTTGATGAGTACATTATCAATAATTCCTTATGGGGCCACTCTCAGTCAATCAACAAGCTGTAGAACTATAATAGTGGGACTTTGTTTTCCTAGACCAAGATTATTGAACACCAACATGGGCATCAAATTTTTACTCGCCCCTAATTCATAAGAGACATACACAATATCACTTTTACCAATTTTTATAAGAAGGTTGAAACTCCTAGGGCCCTTGATGTATTTAAAAAACTTTCTCATAACCCTCAAACAACACTCTTTAGTAAGTTTCATAGTCTCATAATCTTCAATTGAAGTTCTACATAAACCCTTGGTTCCTACCTTATGTGAAGTTGGGATGAGTCTGCTAGTTTAGATTATTATTGTTCCTAAAATTTTTATTTCTTTTTTGTGCATTACCCTAAAAATTAACTGACTCCTGGTTTCCTCCACACAAATCTGCAGAATGACCATTACCTCCATGAATTTTTCACCAAGTCTTCTCCTATTGAACTATATTCAGTAGGGCTTGAGGCTGAGCCACAATCAACTTATTGAACGATGTCATCATTTGGTTCTGAAAAAAGTGAACTATCTAGCCAATGTTAAGAGGCTACCCACTTCTATCTTATCTATAGGCTTCTTTACCATACTTCTAAATACATCACCATGCCACTCTGGATTACCATGTGCAATATGGTTTAAGAGAGTGTACAACTCATCATATGTTTTTTTGAGCCTGACCACCTATAGCTGAATCTAACTAAATTCTTATATTTGGGTCAAGACTCTCAAAAAAGTATGGGCCAGCACATCATTCATATTGTAATCATCCTTTAGTCATTTTTTCATATTTTCACTCATTTTGTCATTGAGAGATTGCATATAGCTATATCAAGTAATTTTTGACTTATTAGAGATGACAATTTGGTTAGTAGGTAGTTCATTTGGATTTTAGATCTACAATTCTATTTTAAAGTCTTTGTTTGTAAAGGTTTGCTATAGGGAATTAACTTTAGGTTGACGTCTTTATATGCCAATTCTGACAGTTCCATCAGCTTTGGAATATTGATTTTAGGCCAAGGGGACCTTTGGTTTGGGTTCCAAGGCTTTTAGACTCATTTTGGGATATTGGATGGATTTTGGTAAAAGTGGCCTTTGAGTGTGGGGCCCATATTTAATCGAATTGCCTCCACATAGATATTTTGATGGCATTATTGAGTCCTGAATATTGAATATGATGAGGTAGTATAGTTCATTTGCATTTGTAGGATTCTGAACGAACCCCCAAGGGTTAATAGAAACTTCGTAAAAAACAAATTTCAACTATTTGATGGACTTAATTGGTGTAGCCGCTTAAGCAGAACTCTTGTTGGTTAAGAGGTGGTAGCTTAAGAGGACAAGTAAGTCTCTTTAGTGTCGAAACTGGTTCCCACACCTATTATTTTAGCATTTGCCTGATTGCTTTAGTGGACATGCTTAAGCTATAGGTTTTTTGCTAAATAGTGGCTACCATGTACTTCTTTAATGGCGATCTCTAAAGAGATCAAGTGACAGCTTAAGCAGTAGCCTTAGGGGTATTAAATTATTCTCCTTAACTAATTTTCTCCCATTTTCTCCAAGTACTAAAGTCATAAAACCCTTGCGATCTTAGGAAATTAGGAGATTGATCCCTGGATAATTGTGGGGTGTTGGTGAGATCGAGAAAGTTGTTACCTTATCATAAAACTTGTACATTTCCATCTAATTCTTGAGTTAATTCTCCAATTTAGTAATAATATCGAGTTTTTCCATAAGTTAAATTGAGTACCAATTAAGTTTTGAATTTACTCATTATCAGGGTGATGATCATTGAGCTTGGAGGGATATGTTGACTATTTCAAAATTATAATTCAACAAGAGTGCCCCATATGGGCTTTTTTACTAAATTTTTGACCGAAAGCATTAAAATTCAATATGGGTATCATTATTCTTATAATAATGTGTAGACCAGTATTTTGATAGTGTGGCATCATGAAGGGGATTCTTGAAAGGGAAAATCTCTAGTTTAGAAAACTTTATCAAACATTCATTGGCCTTCAAGTAGGCTACTCTTCATCTACTTATAATTGTGGATTTATTATGGTATTGGTATAATATTATTCTAGTTTTTGGTTAGGTCCTTACAACTTGGAGGTATAGCTAGAATTTTCTTTAATTATTTAGCTGATTAGGGTACTGCATTTAGGCAGATTTGACTATACTATTCGTTCCTTGGGTTGAATTGATACCTAAGGACATAATGAAATTTTATTAGTGCCTTATAGCGAGATTTTGGAACCTTAGTCTAGCTTGGGGTAGAAATTTCCTTAAATTAGTCTTGTAGAGTTAGGAGTGTGCCTCTTCAACCCACTTAGTTCTAAATGATAATTAGCTCCTTGTAGACATAGGAGGCCTTCTTCCATCATCCTATTTATGTTATTGATCTCGAGAAGGATTTAGATATTTTTCTAACTTTGACGAAGCTTCTACCTTGGATTTGTTAAGATTTGTTTAAGTTATTCAATTATGATATTAAGACCGGTTCAAGTTTTGAAATTAGGATATTAATACAAACTCAAGTTTGGAATCTTCAATGACATTATTTTGGATTTGAGTCTAGTGTTCATGATACTATTTTTTATTCAAGTTTGACATTTAGGTATTACTTATGATGGTTATGAAACTAGTTTGAGTTCGGTGTTTATGGTATAGAAGGATGCATGATTACAATTTTGAGGTTTAAATTTCTTATGAGTGTTACTATTAGTATTTGTTTCTTTCTTGTATCCTCTGGGATTATAATATCTTTTGGATTATTTATTCTTTCTTACCTCTTCTTGGTTTATGGGGGTCTAGTTAAGCTATAGTTAGTTATGTTCTCTTTGATATTATTTTCTTGGTTGTTTACTTTCAACATTTGAAGCAATATTCCAGGTTTTTCCCTTTTCTAAATTTAGTTTATTATCTTGCATATTACTGTATAATTATTATAATTTAGCATAGTGGATCGATGATTCTTACTGAGTACTCATTATTTTGGTACTCATGCTACACTTTTTCATCTTTTTTTGATGTAGACTAGAGTACAAGCTATCGTTGTTGACGTCTATACTAGTGTTGGTTGATTTCAGAGATAGGGTACTTTTTGAGTTGGATATGACTTTCTTTCCTTCTTTGATTTTGGATGGTGTTTCTATTTGAGACTACTGTACATTTGATACTTATAATACTTTTATTGTTTTTCTAAAGGCTCCTTTACTGGACTTATTAGGTCATGGGATATTTTACTATTTTTTGTTATTTATCTTCAATTGCATAATCATCCTTATATTTTATTGCTTCAAATCAAATTACTTGTGTAATTTTTGTTTTTGCATTACTTCCCAACAATTATCCCATTACTTGTTATTTTGGGTTATGATTTTGCTTTGTGGGCTATGATTTTTTTTACCTATTGCTAGATTTAAGTAGGTACCATTATGAATGATGGAATCGGGTCGTGAAAAATTGTATCAAAATCTAGATTTACTAGTATTTCTAGTATAAGACAATTATCTAGTAGAGTACCGTGGATCGAAATGATAACGTCTATTTCTTATCTTCGGTAGGCTATAGGATATTTTTAGGAGATCTTCACTTCATCATTACTTTCGTGCTATGATTTTGAGAAAAATTTTAAAAATTTACCTTGCTTAACTTTTTTACAGATGGTTAGAACATGAGCTACTACTACTAGAGACAAGGACCTCAAGTCTATGACTATGATCCTGGTGAAGGTCATGGCCAACCAAGAGGCCGAGGGAAGGCGAGAGTGTCACTACCTGAACTATGGCCTGGTTGTGGAAAGTATGTTGAGTCCACCGAGGACTAGAGACCACCCCTTAGCCTATACAATCAGAACACAATAGTTATATATAAAAATAGGAGAGACAAACCTAATAGTCTATGTGATATCTGATGAGGGGTGATTTTACCACTCATACACACTAACTATTTATGTGCACAACCATTTTTGTAAAGTTAAATTTGACAAAATTGTTATTTAATGCACTGATCTCCATATTTTGCAGGTCTAAAATTGAGAAAGAGAAAAATGTGGATTGGAGATCAAAAAGAGATCAAATGGATACAAAAGAGTGCAACTGGAGACTTGATGCTATTCAGCCTCAGTTACCACGACCACGGTCGTCATGCTATATTCGCGGTTAGTCAAGATGGTCAGCAGAATACGATCGCAGAATAGAACCATGATCGCGTAACCGCGGTTGCAGTCAGACCCTCGTGATCGTGATTCTGCGGGAATTACCCAAGGGCAGATTTGTAATATTGCATATAAAAATTCCAAACAATATATAAGAAAAAACCCTTTCATCTTTAGGCATTACTTACCTCAGAAGATATTTTGAATTGAAATCTTGAAACCCTAATTGGGAAAGTGTGTAACTAATTTTTGAGGCTTGATTTCATTGCATTTTTGTGAAGAATGAATGCTTTTGATAATACTTATGGTATATCTCTTTACTTTGTTCATGTGTAGCTAAGTAATTTAGTCTTGGGATTATATTAAACTAGAGTGTAATTTGTGTATAAGTATTGTTGTGTTTGCATGATTTTTAGTTGTTGAGTAAGGATTTCACCATTGCTTGAGCTTATGAGTTGGAATTTGATGGGTGAAATTCCTAAATCTCCAAATGGGCTAAATGGGTGAAAACCCACACTCTAGAAACCCTTTATCATTCTTGAAAAAGGGATGAAGGTGAATATGAGGTAACCCATAACATCCTTGAAAGAGAGTTATAGAGGGACAAAGCAATGCTGGATAATTAAGCCTATGAATTGGTCCCTTTTGCAATCTTAGAAATAAGTGTATTAGGAGTGTAAATCATGTCAAGAGAATCATCCTATAAATAGTGATTCTTGATTAAGGTTTTGGGTGATTACGAATTTCATAATAATTAAGTGCTCGAAAAAGCCAATGGGTGAAATCATTGTGTTTTTATTGAAAGATTAACCCCATTGACCTTCGACCTAGCCTATACTTTAGTGAACAACTAAATTTCAGGCTAAACCATCCTTAACCCATATACTTTTACCTTTAGGTAAACATAATCCCAATATTCCCCCCTACACAGTTTTTAAAAACAAAAGTGTTATCTCTTGATCATTTGCTAAAGATTGTACAACAAGTTTTAAAAACAAACCAACCCCCCCCCCCTTAATTTTATTTTACATGTCATTTTTGTTAGCATTCTGGGTAACCTCATAGTAATTTGAACACCCATAGGGTTTGAAATCTATAATTTTCTCCTTGAGATTCAACACTAATTCAAATTAGGTTACTTGACAACCACTGCCTCACCCCTCAATTATGGGAGTGAGTTTAACATTATCAAAATGGCGTCATTGTCGGGGAGTGAAATATAGATTTCACTTGTGTGGTGTCATTCTTACTTTGGAATACCCGGAGTGGTGTAATTTACTTAATTTGTTGTTTTTGAATCTTTTCTAGGTGATCAAAGTGTAAACGGAGCAATGAGAAATAATGCAAGCAATGTAGGCCCCTTAGATGCCCCTCTTGATGATGAAGGACAATTAAATAAAGTGGGATAAGCAAGTGCAATTTCCATCCCACTAACCAACTGGAATGGAGTGTTTTAGGTGACTAGCATGATGCTTCACATATTGCAAATAAAAGGGTTGTATGGGGGTCAGGCATATAAGGACCCAAATGTCCAGTTGAAGAACTTTGTGGATGTTTGTGCGCCATTTAACATAGCACATACGACACAAGAATCCACCGGTATTCGACTTTTCCTATTCTCACTAACGGGTGAGGCAGTTTTATGGCTTCGCTCACTTCCACCTGACTCAATTTCATCAAGGAAAGATCTTACCATGGTGTTTCTTGATAGATACTTCCCACCATAAAAAGCTTCAAAAATGGGATGAGGTTGTGAACTTTTGGCAAATAAATAGAGAACCGTTGTTTGAAGCTTAGGAGAGGTTTAACGGAAAGCTAGCCCAATGCCAAACTTATGAGGTCCCGAAAAAGATGCCCCTCGAGATTTTCTATAGGGCTCTTGATCCATTAAACAAAATGGTGGTGGATAATGCGGCGGGAAGCTCTATAGTGAGATTGCATCATCTTGTGGCCTTCTGATTGATAAGAGAAGTATCAAAACAAAATTGGGGTTGGCATACCCAAGATACAAAATCTTCCAAAACCCCTTCTACTACTTCTGTCGTGGCTAATGAACAAAGAAAATGAGAAGAAGAAAAAGAGGAGAACATGGCCAAAATAATGACCTAACTTGAGCTCTTGACCAAGCATATTATGGGTGCACCCGTGAAAGTGGTCAACGCCGTAGCACTGAAATCTTATGAAGATGATGAAGAGGTAAAAAAGTTAGATGAAGAAATCTTATACTTGGGAAACTACTTGGGGGGTTCCTACCCTTCCTATCTAAGGCAAGGTGGGAACAAAGGTTGGATAGAACGTGAGCAGGATTGAGAATGGAGAGATCGTGAAAGTGATTATGACCGTTATGTCCCTCCCCATGGTCGAGCAAAATCCAAGGAATTAGAGACCCAAGTGGGGAAAATATCCACGCAATGAAATGCTAGACCTAGAGTTGGACTTTTGAGTGACACAATTGGTAACCCAAAAAAATGACGCACAAGTCCCAGCAATTGTCAAAAGGAGGAAAAAGAACTTAAGGAACCTTATAGAGAAAACGTGAGTGAGAATATGCCCAAGGCCAAATAAAAAGAGGTGACGCCTCAAAGAAGAGAGGCAAATAATGAGAAAGAGATCGATGAAAGCGATGAGGAGGTGGTTGAAGTTGAAAGGCCACAATTTGAAGCAAGACCAACCATGCAAGTTCATCCCCCGTTTTCTCAATGTTTTGCATAAAAAGAAGAAAATAGCAAATTAAGGAAGTTTATGGAAAAAATTAGCAACCTAGTGATAAATATCAAGTTTCTTGAGGCAATCTGTAACGCCCCGAAAATGGGTCCTGGAGCATCACACGGTGTTCGAGGCTACGAGTAGCCCCAAGCTAACCCTTTGATCCATTTTTATTCAGTTCAACACAAATCAACGGGGTTTCCATAAATAACCCTCAAATATCAACAGAGTAATCATCATCCAAGAATAAAAGAATTTTAGAAAGATAGCAAAATACGACATATTAGTCAACTCCCAACATCTATACTAGTTTGACAAGCCTCTAAGAAAATCAATAAAACCAGCGAGCCATTGAGACATGCCCCAACTGACTCATACTCATTTATCAAATGTAAACAATTCCGTGAAACCAATATCAGACATCACGTCCTCGAAACATGAGGAATCACCATACAGAGGATGTAGAATAACGGGCCCGACGAATCACTGTCGAACCTGGAACTGAGCACCTGAACCTACATTTCAAGAAAATGCAGCCCACATCCGAAGATGTGGGTCATTACTATGGAAAAAAACTGAGTATATGGGGGTGTATGCAGTTGTATAAACATCATCATCATAAATATTTATAAGAAATATGCAGGATGTATGAAAGACTCACATAGCCCGAAGAAAATCATCATAATCATGAGAGGATGAAATAAGTATAATAACACATGTGAGTCACCATATAATATGTCAATCACTTTCAGTTCATCAAGAATATCAATTCTCATAATGTAAATATCATTTAAATCTTTCGAAAGAATAACTTTCACAATTCCACTTTCAAATCACTTCACCGTTCACCATAGACACAAGGAAACAGACACACACTGGGAGATCCTATAATCGAAAAAAACCATGTGAGCCACATGGAGTCCAATGTCCAACCCACGTTGGGGAGAACCATCCTATCCTTTCCATCGGAGTAGGACTTCCAATATCAATCCAAAAACACTAGTGATCACTGTATAAATCAGTCTCAGGGTCACGTCCTATGGGGGCACGTAGTTCTAGGGAAGTAAGGTCAATTTATACCTCCCACTCGGTTCTAAAGAGTACTCCCGGACTTAGCTCAGATCATTTCAAAGATAATCCACAACAAAATAACTTTCATCAATATATAAGTATACATCGGGAGCCATCATGCTACCCATTTATCATAATCAAACACGTTGTGGATTTCTTTCACATTCGAGTTCAAAGCGACTCCATTAAGACCAAAAGGTCAAATCATTCAACATATCTCAAATATTCAAAATCAACGTTTTTATAGCACACATTTTCTCAAAAACACAATTTCAAATAGGGTTCAAGACCCAAATATCAAAATCATGATAAATATCGTTCAAGATTCATACTTTATATCACCACACATGTAAATCCATCTTTCAAAATCATAGACATAAAAATTTCATAATAATTATCATAGAATATGAGTTCATGCTTCAAAATCATAATAATCAAGTAAAAATCATGTCTTCGTAAAGAAAATTACTTTTAGGCACAAGAACGAAAGAGTGCTCTTGTTGAAAACCCCCACATACCTTTAAATTGACCTCTTGATTATGGAATACTGTTCACACAAATAAGGGGTGCTCCTCGAAGGTCTCGAGATGATGAGTTTGATTATCATATCAAATTTGAATTTCTACGGTGAAATTGGAAGATATTTGGAGTTCAAAATGGACCTAGGATTTAGTTCTCTAAATGTTTTTGATGGAAGAACATAAATTTTATGGCTCAATATAGGTATAAATGGACAATTTTCGTCCATGAAGTGAAGGAATAATGATCAAAATGCCCTTAAAAATCAACTAATTCTCGAATCTGTCCTTGGGTGGACTGTTTTGATAGTCTGAAGTAGATCAACCATAACGTTTTACTCCAATATCCAAATTGGATGAAACCAATTTCATTAGAAAGAGGACTATAGTATATTTCCATTGATATATAGTATCTGACCCATATCATTGTGTACGAGAAGTTATGATCGTTTGAAGTTGACCAAAAAATTCACTTTTGATAGGCTGAAGTAGATCGACCATAACTTTTTACTCTGATAGACAAATTGGATGAAACCAATTTCATCGGAAAGAGGACTCGCAGAGGTTTCCATTGATATATAGTAAATCATACATATCATTATGTATAAGGAGTTATGGTTGTTTAAAGTTGGAGAAAAAATATTCCAGGCCTCAGTACTTTTTTCTGCACGTTTTACTGTTCACTACTATTCACGGTTCGATCGGAATGTTCATAACTTGTCGCTCGGGTGTCCGTTTTGGATGATCCACATATATTTGGAAATATTATTCGATACTATATGCAATGGTGGATCATAATATAAGATATTCCACACGAAAAATTTATAATTCATTCTAGATGATAGAACCCAACATGTTTACGCATAAAATTTCAACAAAAAAATTTCTGGGGTATTACACAATCCAAGAGATCCCGAGAAATGCTAAGTTGATGAAAAATTTGATGTCCAAAAAGAAACTTGTTGAAGGGGACACTATTGAGGTCACTCATGGTTATAGCACTATCATGGATAACAAGGTTACAGAAAAGAAAGATGGCCTCAAAGCATTCACTATTCCTTTCACAATTGGGATGCATGAATTTCCAAAAGATCTATGTGACCTTGGTGAAAGCCTCAACTTAATTCCTTTTGTTATATACAAGAAACTTGGTTTGGATACCCCAAAGTTGTCCTCTATGCGGCTCTTGCTGGCGGACCGGTCTATTAAAAGGTCGGTGGGTATATTGTTTGATGTCCTTGTAAAAGTGGACAAATTCATTCTCCAAATGGATTTCTTGGTATTAGATTATAAAATTAAACAAGAGGTGCCTATCATTCTTGGTTTTCCTTTCTTGTCTATCGGGAGAGCTATTGTCGATCTAGACCTAAAGGATTTGAAATTTAGAGTGCAAGAGGATGAGGTATCTTTCAAAATCTACAAGTCAAAGAAGCAAATCGCGAAGTTTCAAGTAGTATCCGTGGTAGATGTGGAAAATAAGAAGGTGAATGAGGAGGGGCCCAAAGACTCACCTTGAGAAAGAAGGAAAGAAGACGTCATTCCACGACGATAACTAAGGCGTTAGGTGGGAGAAAACCCATAAATACCACAAGAGTGGCTCGTATTCTTTTTGTTATGTTACTGTAGGGTAGATTTTATCTTTTTCATATAAATAACCCATGCATTTATGTCACTATGGAGTGAAT
Source organism: Capsicum pubescens (assembly GCA_030864215.1). Lineage (NCBI taxonomy): Eukaryota > Viridiplantae > Streptophyta > Magnoliopsida > Solanales > Solanaceae > Capsicum > Capsicum pubescens. The sequence continues at coordinate 231,702,525 of CM061548.1, read as the reverse complement.
TGGATGAGCTTAAAAAGGGGAAAGTGTGTAAATCTACATTAAGAACTAAACAAGGGAGAAATGTGTCAAAATTGATATAAAATGTTGAACAAGAGAAAATAGGGGAGCGAAATTGCTCTCAGTTACCGCGATCGTGGTCCCCAAGAGAGATTGCGGTCAAGAGGGTGTTCGCGATCGCAATTGCGTCTACTTAATTCATTTAACCCCTAGTTTCCATCATTTTCCTCACACTCCCTTTCAAGATTGTATTCTCTAATTTGGGCTAATTTTTGGCAAAGTTTGTGTGCTCTCAAACAACATCCTTGCATCCCTTTGTATCAAAACTATGATAGGTGACATGAATCCATGCCTTTTCTTTTAAAAATAGGTCATAGAATGCATGATTAATAAAGGGCCTAAAATTTTTATTGTTATGATTTTCATGTTGTCATACTTGGTATTAGTGTGATTGTGGCTGTTTGATTAAGGTGTGCACACAAGTGGGGATATCATAAGTACCTAATGATGTGTGAAATAGGTAGACAAATGAGATATACACACCAATTGTTTGAAAAAAATTCTCATATGAACTTTGAATATTAATATTTTCTTTCTTAAGGGCACATTTACACACTTGTTAGCATTTTTCCAATGACCTTCATATGCATCCATATTGTAGAATATACTTGTAGCTTATACTTGGAAGAAATATGAGCATGCAGAGCTAATAGGGAACAAGCCTCAAGTAGCTCGATTGCGGTCATAGACTGCAATCGTGGTCCTAACTCGTGATCACGGTAACTGAGGACAGTTTCCTGCCATGCCAAAAATCCTACACTTCAAATTTTAAGTCAAGTAACACCAAACACCTAGTCCAATGAACTTTAGTGATAGATATAGAACAACTTTCATGATTAAATTTACATCAAAATTTATAATGTGTGATAAATGGATGCTCCCTAGTGCTCCCATCTACCCCTTGAGGATTTAAGGTGAGGGTGCACCTGGAAGAAGCAAGAAAAGAAAGATTGATTTAGAAAATTTGGCATGTAGTGAGTCCAAGTCTCGTAGGCCATCCAACACTGGACCTCTTGATGATATTGGAGTAAATATTGCCACCATTAAAGAGATTGTGTCTAAAATACCTTAAGGACCAGGAGAGCCTTCCACCACTCATCATTCTTACGAGTCATATACCGAATATGAGAAGTATAAAGAGGACCAAAAAGAGTAAAAGGCCATCATTGTTAAGCTTGAGAAGGCCTATTCCTCTTTGACAGAGTCACACCGAGACCTCTGGATTGCATATGAAAAATGGTTGTAAGGAAGAAGAAGAGGGATGTATTCTTTATCAGGATATAGAAGGGTGTGAAGGGCCTATGGAAGGTCCTAAGACCTCGAGATAGACTTCTTTCTTCTTGGGTAGACAATGACGATGAGGCCCAGTCGAGTGGTCTGATCTTGCGGAGGATGGTAGTGATGTAGAGTCTGAAAGTAATAGCAACCTGGTATACGATTTCAGGTAGAACCATTATCTCTCTTTTATACCTGATTATTTATGCAGTGGGGACACTGCTACTTTTCTATTTGGGGTTACCTTCTTATTCGTTTAATCTGGGCCTGTGTTATTGATATTTATGCATAATTTTCTGGCCTTTTGGATAATTCTTATTTTATTTAGGTTGTAATATTCGGGAACTCTAATAATGCCCATATATGCATGGATTAGTTACTTTGTTCTGGTGTGTCTTTCAATTTTAGATTCAATGATTGGGTTTTTAATCATAGATGCACGAAAAATATGAGTACCCATGGCGTCGAGACCATAAAATGGAAGGGAAGTCTGAGTTCCCATAGCATTGATGTTATAGAATTGCATTCATACCCATTGGTGAAAATTAAGTAATCATATTAGTGGTTCGCCCGTACGATAGTTTGGAATGTGAGACTATAACTTGGGTTGCTTCCATGATTAGCAAATTATGCGTGGTGTGGATACAAAAGCAACCCCCCCTTCATCCAAAAATTTTGCAAAATTCGAAGGCATGGACATGTCAACCTCGTGAGAAAACTTTCCCTCTTTCTATAACTCCAAAAAATACTGACTTTTGAAAAATTGTGAATACTCCATCTTTGTCAAAAGCGGATAGATCAATTGAACCTTCTTGATAACGTTCGCATGCTATGTGTGTGAGCTTAATTGTCTACATCTTATGTGTACTTGTACCATCTAGAACTTGCCCCATTAGTCTTTCAAAGCTAAATTTTGATTGTGCTTTGTTGGTAAAATGATCATAGGACATCTTGTGGTTCTAAAAGCCCACTTTAGCCTAAAAATCCTACCAATACATAAGAGTTACCCCTTGTCACCCTCTTTGAGACTTTAGAGTTTTCTCTGGTAAACGTATTATAAGTCATGAACTTTCTATTCATCCTCTCTTGAGCCCTATTCTCTTTGAACTTAAGAATACCAATTGAGGCTAAAAGCCTAAGTTGGGGGTGGTAGAAAGAGAAAGAAAGTGTAGTAGAGCAACAAAGTCATAAGAATGTTCCTACAAGCTTAAGCATGTACGCATTTTTCTTTGAAGGAAGATAAAGTCCATTAAAAGAATGAGTTTCATGAAGCTTGATGCAAGAAAAAAAGGTGAAGAAGAAGAGGTGAAAAGAAATTTGGTAGGGGGGGAGGAGAAAAAAGACAAAATAATAAAGTGAAAAGAAGTGGCCTAATAACAAAGCATAAAAAGAGTATAATGTAGAAGTTCAAGGAAGATTTTTCCTTATTGTCCTAAGTTGATATCCTACCCTACCCAAAACCTACGTTACAAGCTCAAAGAATCCCTTTGTTATTCTCAACCAATTATGGTCATGGTAGTGTTTATTGAAATTAGGGGAAAGCCTACGACATGGTACTTGTTAACATGTTGAATTTTTTGAGAGAGTGAGTGTTCGCACTTAAAATTTCTTGTTGCCTGATTGATAGCTCGATATGTGAAATCTTCTTTCTTGCAAGGAGGCATGTGAACAAGTTAAGGTGGGTGAAGTTGTCATCTTCCGCATGATGAGATAAAAGGAGATTTAACATGGTGTGGTTAACAAATGAGTCATTTCTAGAGTGGTAGTAGTTTTTGTGTGGTTTCTCCTCGAAGTCTATTATATCCTTCATTATTCAATTTTATGATGAGGGGAATTGTTAAAATCCTCTTACCTATGCATGAATAGCTTTTTCTGGTCGTAATCAAGTTGGAGCCTTCATGACCATTGGGAACTAACATGTGGGCATACCTGGGGATTTGTCTCATAGTAAAGGGTGGTGTTGCTTGAGGACAAGCAAGATTATAAGTTGGGGGCGTTCATGAGTGGTAATAATACCACTCATACATACTAACAATTTATGTGCACAACCATTTTTGTAAATATAGATGAGACACAATTGTTATTTAATGCACCCATCTCCTCATTTTGAAGGACTAAAATTTAGAAGGAGAAAAGATGTGGATTGGAGCTCAAAAAGATATCAAAAAGATAAAAAAGATTGCAGTTGGAGACTTGATGTTGTTCATCCTTAGTTACTGTGACTTTGGTAATCATGCCATGGTCATGGTCAATCAAGACGGTTAGCACAATGCGGTCGCAGAACAGAACCATAGTTACGGTCAGAACTGTGTGATCGTGGTTCTGCGGGAATATCCCTCAGGGAATATTTATAATATTGCCTAGATAAATCCCAAACAATATATAAGAAAAAAAACTTTCTTCTTTGGGCATTTCTTACCTCAAAAGATATTTTGAATTGAAAGCTTGAAACCCTAATTGGGCAAATGTGTAACTAATTTTGGTGGCTTGATTTCTTAGAATTTTTAAGAAGAATGAATTCTTTGGATAATACTTATGGTATATCTCTCTTTACTTTCCTCATGAGTAGCTAAGTAATTTAGTCATGGGATTATATTGAACTAGAGTGTAATTTGTGCGTTGGTATTGTTGTGTTTACATGATTGTTAGTTGTTGAGTAAGAATTTCACCATTGCTTGAGCTTATGAGTTTGAATTTGATGGGTGAAAGCCCTAAATCTCCAAATGGGTTTTAGTAGTGAAAACCCAAAACACTAGAAGCCCTTTATCATCCTCGAAAAAAGGATTAAGATGAATATGAGGTAACCCATAACATCTTTAAAAAAGGGTTATAGGGGGAAAAGGTAGTGGTGGACAATTAAGCCTATGGTTTGCTCCCTTTTGAAATCTTAGAAATAAGTGTATTAGGAGTGTAAATCATGTCAAGAGAATTATCCAAGAAATAGGGATGCTTGATTGAGGTTTTGGGTGATTACGAATTTCACACTTGTTAGGTGCTCGAAAGAGCCAACAAGTGAAATCGTTGTGGTTTTAGCGAAAGATTAACTACAATGACCTTCTACCTAGCCTATCTTTTAGTTAACAACTAAATTTCATGCTAAACCATCACTAACCCACAAACTTTTACATTTAGGTAAACATAATCCCAAGATTTCCCCCAACAGTGTTTCTTAAAACGAAAGTGTCTTCTCATGATCATTTGCTAATGATTGTACGATATGTTTTCAAAATAAATCCCCTTATTTTATTTTACATGTAATTTTTGTTAGCATTTCGGGTAACCTCATAGTAATTTGAGCACTCATAGGGTTTGAAGTTTATAATTCGCTCCTTGAGATTCGACCCTAATTGAAATTGGGTTACTTGACAACGACCTCCTCAGCCCTCATTTATGGGAGTGAGTTGAGCATTATCAGCATTTGTATCCAAAAACATCCATGATACCCAAGTTCATAGTATCCACACAGCCTCTACTACAAATCGAGTATCAATAAAGTGTTGGGACATGCCCTCGACCATAGCCAAAATAAGACCTAAATAAAATCTATGACATGAGGACTAATACATGAAATGAAGTCTTCTGAAAGGATGGAAGCTCACCACTCCAAGTTAATTCTTGATCTAACCAATAACACCTGATCACTGCTTAGGAAAGGTAGACTTACCTTCGGTACTTGCATCGTGTGGGGATACAACATATTAAGATGGTTAGTGGGTTGAACACTGGCCTGTAACTCAGAGATAAGGGAACAAATAATTCCATGGATTATAATTCCAAACCTTTCAAATCCTGTGCATACCATCAAATGAAAATACATATATATATATATCATATGTCGGGAATGGTAACAAGGCTCGGCATGAACATTTAAAATATCAAACTAGACTATCTATCTCCACCATTATGAACATCCACCCATGGGATATATGGGTTGAACTCTCCCTACTTAAAGGGCTTCAGTGCTTGTTAGCCATATGAACCAAAGGCATCAAGGAAAAACAGGGAATTCCCTAACCCCACATCAATCCAAGATACAATATATGTATATAAATAGAGTGAACCATGAACACATGTCATCAAGGCCAAACCACATGTCGGAAAATACGATTTTCCAGTACAAGTCATCCAAGACACATACCTTCATGGCTTTGCTACATAAACCCCATTAAGCCCAAATTAAAACAAGTTTCAGATAACCCATTTATTAATCAATAAACCAACCATTAAGGCACATACTTGGGTATCGTCATACCCTTAAACTTGGAAGATTATCTATATGCCATAACAATAATATTTAACTTAGGGGAATTCTTCGACCCCCTTTTAGTTTATTAAATAAAGTTTGGGGGAATGCCTCGACTCCCTTCTTGTTCATTGCATCAAAACATCGCCAACAAGGCCATTAAAATCCATGTTCATAGTTTAACCTCTTTAATCCATGCAAATATATGGTGGGTAAGTCAAAACAAGTGACAAAATCCTATTCATTAACAATTTCACAAATAGGTTGAGGGCACATAATTTCCAAAGCCTTAAATAAAGTCAAAATAATTAAATTGGGGACAAACCATAACCCCTCAGTTTAATACCATTCCCATGAATACCATACAGTTTTAAATCATAAGTAAGACATGAATGTTGCATAATAACCATGAAAAAATCAATGAAGTAACAAACCAAGTCAAAATCCCTCAACAATGTCAAAACCCACATCAAAATCATGCAATTACAATCAATCAATGCTATTACAAAAATATAAATTCAAGGGAAAGAGATAAATGCCTTAATTAATAAGTAACTTGAAAAAGACAACACCTTTAGAAACCTAGATGACCATCTCCTAGAACCCTAGTCTTGATTTGAAAAGGGGGATTTGAGAGAGAGGATTTTTTAGAGTGAAGTAATTGATGATATGTTATGAAAACTGGTGCAAAAAGGTTAATATAGTGTTTAGAGGCCTTTTATAAGTTAAAAGACTTCCATACCCCTCCTCACAAATGAACAAAACTGAAAATTATTGAATTTAAAGCATCAGTGCATCACGGAGGGTAATCTCTGCGATAAGCTCTGCATCCCCCTACTATCGCGGACCGTTACTTCCTCTTCACAAAACTTCTAATAACTTTTTGCTCAGGTATCGGATTAAGACAAAATCCAATACGTTGGAAAGAGGACACACTTATATATTTGGTGGGTATTGAGCCCCGAAATTTCATACATTGCAGAAGTTATACTCGTTGACCCTTGTAGAATAAATTCCAAAATTTGGTCGAAAATGAAAGTTCTTAACTCCACTTCACTCTAAGTGTATACTATGAACATTCTTCACTTCAAAGGAACTTTTCACACTAGGATAATGATCATGAAACTTATATTTATATAAAAATAATTTGATTGAAGTTTATACATATAGAAACAACAATTCTAACTCTATCCCAAAAATGCAGGGTGTTATAGAGAGCTACATCCTCGGCTAGAGTTCTAAATAAGGAACCTTTACCAGACTTTACTCCTACTCCTGCACAGAAATCCCTTCACCCCAACCATCGGTAGGATAGGGGGTATCCTAATCTCCATTTGGGTTTATTTCTTCAGCGCTACTTAAAGATGAATAAGTTCTGTTACTGAGATTTATTGGTGGTGCTACATCTGATGATACTAAGTCTGTGGATCAGAGTGGTATAGAGGTAGAGGCATATCCAAATGTTGTGATGAGTCATGATTTTTCCACTCATTTATACTCAATATTCATTCACATTACCATGTTTTAATGAATAAATGAGACATAATTTTGATTGAGTGCACTAATATCCACATTTTGCATGCATATAGTTGATGAGATCAAAAGGTATGGATTAGAGATAAAATAATCAAAAGGACGCAAGACAATACAGATGGAGACTTAGAGCAGAAACTGACCTCAGTTACTTCTATTGTGGTTAGATGAACGCAATTACGACAGTCAAGTAAATTCAAATAACTACGGTCACGGAAGCTAATCGCGATAGAGGTAGATTCGGTCATGGCCAAGACTGTGTGATCACATCATGGAGGAAAAATATAGGCCAAGGGGTGAATTGTAAATGCATGTGGTTGATCCCAAATTTTACAAAATGATTCAAACCCTAAGAATTCATTATATTCCATCTTCCCCAATAGTTTGATTTTCTTTGGAAGTTCATATCCTCCATTCTTGGAGAAGAAATATTGTACGAATTTGGGTGAAGAATACATTGGAGTAACTTCTAAGTGGAGGGATAGCTCACTTCCATTGGATATTTATGGGAGTTTAATGTTTAAAATAACATTTACTTAGTCTTTAATAAATCATTCAAATTGAGATTATGGGTATATCATTGCTTATTTATCTTATGTGTATCTAGATCTCCTTCTTGAGGTTATGTGTGAATAGGGATTAAAGTGTGTATGGTTTGTTAATGTTAGCTTCTATTTGTAGTTAATGTTGATGGGTTTTATCATTTCTTGACCCATTTTGTTTGGATTTATAGGTTATATCCCCATATACCCATCAGGGTTTGATGGATGAAAACTCAAAACTCTAGAAAAATCATAAAAAGTATGTCATCATAGAATAATATGTATATGTATGCTCGAATCGTTAAATATAATCTATAGACAAACTTGAACATATAAGTAATCAATAGACGGACTCAAACCATTAAATATAATCAATATACGGACTTGAACTAGTAAATATAATCTATAGTGCCATAGTCATCATCTAGACTCAAATCGGGTATGTATAATCATCAACATAATCATCTTCTGAACTCAAACTGGATAAATATACATAATCAACAAGATTAAAGTATCATGAATATGCATAAATAATAGTATATAGTCAATTGGCATCAACCCTCACATCAACTAACATAACCAACAAGTATTAATATTCCTTAATATTACCTCGATACACATTTCCTAGAGTCTAATATATGTAAATGGTTTTTACCAAAGCTAACATATGTTATAGCCTAAAGTAGGCTAAGAGTCTACTTCTAATCCTCAAGTTCCATTTTATGAAAAATTCTACCCGAACTAGGCTTAAGGTATTTAAGTCTACTTTAGAAGACTTCTCAAGATGAGAAGCTATTAAAAACACATTCTACTCATCAATACAAGAATATCAATACCCATATTGCGCCATTGAGATTTGGGTCCAAAAATGACGTTAAAATCCCATATGGGTCCCATTTATGGAAAATGCATTTCCAAAACCAACCCAACATTCATACAAGCTCAAGAATTCATTATGCAAAAATATGGGTAAAAACCAAGCTAAATTGGGGCTAAATCCAAGACCTAAAGGTTTTTGGGTTTTGAGCAAATAATCAAGAAATTTTACCAAGAAAAGGGTGAATTCTTACCTTAAATCAGATGATAATCACAAAAATAGATTTTACTCTATTTTTCCAAGATCCCACAAGCTTTAATTTTAATGTCCCATTTTTTTTAGGGTTTCTCTCTCAAGAAGAAAGATGAAAAATACCTAAAATTGTGGAAATAGGTTCTATTTATCCCCATTCAAGGTTCACGGGATTTGCTAGCGCGACCCCAAGGTGTCTAGTCGCACTTACCTGGTGACTGCATAATTAGATAAGATCATGACCCCTAATGCGCGATTGCAGCACTGCGATTGCAACCCAAGGGTGGTGATCATAGCTGCATCAGTTGATAGTTAAAGACTTGGAAATCTTCCAAGTCTCTGCCAAGTCCTTAGGATTCATTCGGAATCCTGTATACACAAATGAACTATGAAACCATACAAAATTTGATGTTCTGGATATGATATTACACACATATTTTCCATCTGAGGTCGTTTCGACCAAATATGGGTCTCATACCCATATTTTATTTACTTAACTTTTCAACCAATAGGTAGAAATAAACTCAAGTGTCGAGACCCAAACCTAAGGTCTAAATAAACTAAAATTATTATTTTAGAGCTACTAACGCCATCAAAATTTTCATATGAGACCATTTTGATAAAGTTTTCACCCGGTGACCATTTGGATCCAGTGAAGACTTCTAATCATGTAATTTCATCTATTAACCAAATGATTTTCCCGGTTACTAGACTATCAGTCCCAGCAAGTCATAAATTAGTTGGGGTAGCTATAGAGGAGCTTTAATAATGAAAATATGTAGAAATATGGAAAAGGACCTAAAGAGTCATTACACTATCAACTGCTAAAGAAACTTTTATCCACGAAAGTTAAGGATTAGGATATACCTAAATTCTTGAATAGGTGAGGATACTGGGTTCGTATCTCACTCTTGATCTCATAAGTGGCCAATTCAACTAGGAAGTGCTTCCCCTAAACCTTAACTACAGGAATCTCCCTAGTGTGCAAAAACTTGACATCACTAGCCAAAATGATCACTGGATCCTCTACAAAGGTAAAACACTTATGCAACTGGACTGAGTCCCATATAAGAACATAACACGGATTAGGAATGTATCTCTTAAACATAGAAACATAGAAAACTAGATGAATAACATTAAAATCAAGAGGTATATCTAACTTGTAACCCACCTCACCAACTTCTTAGAGAAACTCAAGGTCCAATATATCTAGTACTGAGCTTGCCCTTCATTTCAAACCTCATCACACCTTTCATGGTTGATACATTGAGAAATACATGATCATCAACTCCAAATCTCAAGGTACAAAGCCTGCGGTCTGCATAGGTCTTCTTCCTACTCTGATCCGCTCTCAACCTATCATGAATCACCCTAACTCTATCAAATATATCCTGAAGCAAATTAGTACCATCGGCATAACCTCAGAAGTGTCAAACTATCCAATCGTAGAACAACATCTCCTACCATTCAAATCCTAAAAACGCACTATCTTAATACTTGAATGACAACTATTGTTATAAGAAAACTCTACCATGAATAAGTGATGCTCCTACTGGCCCCCAAAATCTATTCCACAGGCTTAGGGCATATCCTCAAGCACCTGAATTGTCATCTCTAACTAGCCATCTATTTGCAAGTGAAAAGTTTGTAGTAAGATCCACCTAAGTAATTAACTCCTCCTGAAAAGCTCTCCAAAATCATGAAATGAACACAAAACTATGACCTGAAATAATAGAAATGGGAATACCTTGTAAACAGATTATCTACCAAACATAAATTAGGGTAGTCACTCGATATTGAAAGAAATTGAATAGGAATGAATTATGTTGACTTGGTCAAACGATCAATAATGACCCAAATACCATCAAAACCATGGGGAGTGCGAGGCAACCCACTAAAAATATCCATAGTAATTTGTTCCCATTTCCACTCAAGAATGGGTAACCTCTGAGATAATCCATTAGGTTGTTGATGCCCGACCTTTTCCTTCTCACAACATATAAAATAGGCTACAAATATTTCCACATCACTCCTTATATCACTCTACCAATAATGTTGCATCAAATCTTTATACATATTAGTTATGATAGGATGAATGAAATATATAGAGGTATGGTCCTCATGCAAAATCAACTAAACCAAGTCATAAATCCTCGAAATACAACTTCATCCATCAAACCTCAAAAAAAACTTAGAATCTATGTTGTTCCTCTCGGACTCACTACTCAACACCTGATCACGATGAACTGAATCTTACTATCTTTGAATTGATGATTTTGAATCTGCTAAAATAATAAAGACCTCGCCTCAACACTAGAAAGTATACTTCTTGCATCTGAAATATCAATGTGAACCATAAACATGGCTAAGCACTGGATGTCCCATGCCAACAACCTCTGAGAAATTAAAATACAAGATAAGCTACCCATACTCAATACCTTTTGACTTAAGGTATCTTCTACCATATTTTACTTTCCTGGCTGATACAAGATGAAAATATCATAATCCTTAACCAACTCTATCCATCTATGTTGAACAATCCAAGTGGACTCCAGAATTTTAGAGAGGATGCTTATGGGTTATCAGGTATATGATGTCCCCTTGGTGCTATCAAAAGGTGGCAATTAATTGAATATGATAATCGAGGGGGTTCAAGGGACATTAAGAAAGATAAGGGAAGGCAAGGTAGGGATAGAAGGCCCCTGAAAAAGGACATGCACTTAATCCACTTTGTATATGTGCCCAAACCACTCTATATATGATAGAGTGGGTCAAAATAACCCACATGCCTTGAAGATGTTCCCTATGTACGCTTGGAATGTTTACCCAATCCCAATCTTTGATATACCTTTTGTTTGCTATTTATTCCCTTCTTGTATCTATCTTAGTAATTTATCTAGATATCCTTATCTTTATTTTTCTTTAGTTCTCAGCTTAGTTTCAACTCTATAGTTTGTTTCTATATCATTTGGTATGTGAGCCGAGTTTAATTTTGTTCCTACAAAGTAAATATTAGGTTTAGTCATCTTAGAGAATAAAAAAATCACAAAAAAAGTTACTAGCCATGTTTTTGTTCTTAGGTTAAATTTTGAATTTTTGATTTTGGTGTTTTATTTTGTTTCTAGTGTTAGATTTGTGTTCTCTAACATATCTAGGAGTCTAGAAATAAAATTTGAGCTAAATCAAGCCATATTGAATGTTCTATTCTTGTTGAAAGATTGGGAAGAAAAAGTTTGAAGTGGATTGAAAATCTGAAGAGCTAAATGATATTTGGAATGTGTTTAGAATTTTAAATAGTTTCTAGGTTAAAATTTCAACTAAGTTTGAGGTAAGGATAAAAAGTTGGAAAATTTGGTGTTTTTGGCGTTAAAAGTTGGTGTTCTTGGCGTTCTTGTTATCGTCATCTTTAAAGTTAATCAAAAATAGTTGTTTGATCTAAGAAGAAGGAAGAAAAAGAGTGTAAAAGTGTTTGTACGAGGGAATCTACAAGGATTCCAAGGATATTCCAAGAAAAGTGTACACAAAGTACCACTTAAAGGGCATTTTCAACCATTCCAAGAAAGGAGTGACGACTAATGTGCACCTAAGGTTCACTAATGGTGATGTAACAAACTCAGCACACCCCAAACTAGTTGAGGGACATCCTTCTACGTCCAAGTTGTATTGGGGATGTGCCCCATCTTATGAAGCAGGTCCCCAAACACAGATCAAGCTATTCCAATGTATATCAAGTCATACAAATGCATATCAAGCTCTTTGATTCCATATTGCTCAAAATTTTATTCTTTAGTTTCATTTTCTTGGTTCCTAAACTCTACTTTTGATTCCTAGACTACTCATTAACTATTAATTAATCTACTAATTTGATTGACTTGTTCTTGAGTCATATTTCTTTCATTGTCCTATTTTCTTCAAGCTTTTGTCTTTTCGATTCATTGTTATTTCTTGGTTCATGTCCATATGCAATTTTTTTGAGTCCTTCAAAAAAGAATCCATTCCAGCCTCAAGCCAAAATTGGTACCAAGAAAACTCATTGGATTATAAATGATCTATCAATGCTTGCGACCCCACTTGATAGACAAACCAAAGGTGTGAACTTTGAGAGCTTGTGATGTTTATTTCTTAACTCTTAACTTTTTAGTTGTTTTTATTTTTTTTAGTATTTATTTTGATAGGTACAATGTCTATGAAAGGAAAAGCTTCTCAACCCATGGATAACAACTTAACAAGTGCTATTATAGCGGCCCTTGAAACTCTCAACCATCAAATTGAAGGACGCTAAGATAAACTCACTTAAAGTGAGTGTCGTGGAAGAGTGGAAATCGTGGAAGGTCAACAAAACATGATAGATCATCTAAAATTCCCTAACTCCACCCTTTCTAATTCACCAAACATTCAAGCTTATTTGAGTGGACATGCTCATAATGCCTTCCCTAAACTACCCCAAGCTCCACTAAAACAAAGTCAACCTAATCAAGTCGAGGATCAAGGGGAAGAGAAATCTATGAAAGGGGAGAAAAACTTGGCTCAAGAAGGAAAGTTGTGTGAGGATGTTGAGCCAAGCGTTGAATTAAATTATATAGACAAAGAACTCTTGGTTGTGGAACTTGTCAAACCAAAACCATTACTACACGCTAACCATGGAACTAGCATTTTGCCTAGTATCCATATTTCTATCATGTAGGTTCATGAGCTTAAGTTTGAAGGTCTTGATAAATTCTAATTCAAGGACTTCAAATATGATAAAAGTTTGACTCAAAGGATGAACCAAGACAAATTCCTTTGGGTCGGTGTATACTTTATGATAACGGGTGAAATATTTAACCCATTGATTGAAACAAGGGGTTACCTCCCAAGGAAATTCCTAAAAAGAGATAAAAGGATCGTGCCTATTGGTCTAATTTGATGCATGGGAGGAAAGGTCCTCATAAAGACCTATGAAGGACAAGAGAACAAGTTCAAGGCATTGCATCTAAGGTATATACGTACCCCCTCTGATTCCTAGTGATCCTTGGAGGCATGATGATATTTTTGTCATATTACATAGTCCCTTGAAATTATTGATATTATATCACACTATGAAAGTATTTATCTCTTCACGATTCCTTTATGGTGTTTTCGTTTTGTTCTTGAATTGTGTTCTTGCAATCTAAAGGCCCAATCTATATGTTTATTACGAAGAGTCCTTGTTGTGTACTTGATGTACAATTTTTGTTTCTTAATCCTTTTCACTCTTGTGTGATTGTACAAGTTGAAGCAATAGGTATGTATCTTATGATAATAATAAGTTCCATGAAAATAAGTCACCCAACTTGTTAGTTATACCATTTGGCTTGGAGGGAATTGGTTTCTCATAGATTCCCTAATTCCTCTAGTATCATGACTTTGTTGGTGAATACACTTTTTATGGGAAGTTACTTGATGGTAAAAGATGTAATGTTCCTAAATTGTCTTGTCTCATATTCTTGTCTACTTATGATTGAGAGTAATTTAGATGAGAATGATGTTCTTTACTTTTTTTTTTCTATCTTTTTGCCTGTAATGATCGCTATGTTTGTGTTTAAATTGCATTTTGTGTGTACATAGGTTGTCTTGAAAGGGAGGGTGATGTGCATCCTAATGACTTGACTCCATCCTTGGTTTTTCCCATTTTGAGTGATATGATTACTAGATTTATTGAATACCTTGATACTCTATAGTATGGAAACACCTTGGATGGGACTCATTTTCTTCATACCTTTTTTTGCTATCTCTTTGCTTTTGTGATGTCCATGCAGTTGTTGGATTTGTTTTAGATAGAGGTGGAAGTTATTAGGTATGGACTTATGGTGAAACAAAGAAACATTTGTGTCTTACAACCTTGGTAATTTCCTTGTTTCACAATGCTTCTTATGTATGACTCCTTTGTGTAGTGTATGGTGAATTTGTTTTATTAATAACAAACGATAGTTTGTTCTTTGTCAAACATGAGCATCCTTAGCATAGATGTTTTGATTTTACCCTTATGGGAACCCTCGTGCTTCAAGAAAATATTGCTTGTGTGTTCTCCTCTTGGTTTTAAAGGTTGTAGATTCAATAATGATTCTTCTTCAAGAATGAGAGAATGATACAATCCAAATGGTCTCCAGATTGTTAGAGAGGATGCTTATGGGTCATAAGGCATGTGATGACCCCTTGATGCTATCAAAGGGTGCCGATTGGATGAATATGATGATCAAGGAGGGTTAAGGGTTATAAAGAAGCCAAGGTTAGACAAGAAGGGGATAGAAAGACCCCAAAAGAGGACATGTACTCCAACTTCTTTGGAGGTGCACCCAACCCACTCAATATCTGCTAGAGCGGGTCAAAATAGTCACATGCCTTGAAGATATGCCACATGTGCACTTGGAATACTTAAGCATATGCTTAATGGGATATTATGTATTGTTCTTTAAAATGGGTTGCTTTTGGATCTAATTGTGTAATAATTAGTCCTAGACTATAAATAGGATCATTTTTTAATTTTATCTTAGACTTTGATGAATTATGAATGATTACTCCTTTGTGTATGAGTAGAAAGCTTGGATTAGTTTGTGGCAAGCATAGAATCGATTGTTTTGATATTTTGTTTAGAAATATGGGTTGCCAATCTTGGATTAGCTTGTGGCAAGCATAGAATTGCTTATTCTGATATTTTTTTTAGAAATATGGGTTGCTCGGGAATCCAATTCCCTTAAGGTCTGCGTAAGATTTAGGTGCTTTATTGGCTATTGAATAGTGGATTAAAGGTTTGATATACCCTTTGTTTGTTATCCATTCCCTTCTTGTGTCTATATTATTACTTTATCTATCTATCTTTATATTTGTTTTCTTTGTTTCTTAGCTTAGTTTCAATTTCATAGTTTATTTCGGTATCATTTTCTATCCAGAAATAGCTCGTTGTGGGTCATAAGATTCTGAAGAATGTGATGATCGGTGAAAATATCACAATGGACACCATAAAGATAATGCCTCCAAAGCTTACGCGCAAAAACTACCGCCGCCTACTCCAAGTCATGAGTGGGGTAGTTGGGCTCATGCACATTAAGGTGTCTAGAAGTATAAGCGATAACACTACCCTACTGCATCAAAACACAACCTACACAAACACCTGAAGCATCACAAAAAACATGGTGAATCCCTCACCCTCAATGGGAAGATCCAAAACAGGATCTAACGTAAGAAAATCCTTGAGCATTCTGAAGCTCGTCTCACATACCTCAGACCATTGAAAAGAAAACTCCTTCCAAGTTAATCTAGTCATAGGGACTGTAATAGTAGCAAAGCCCTCAATGAAACATCTATGATAACAACCCATGAAGCTACGAAACTCAGTCGGAGATGTAGGTCTAGCTCAATCATGAATCGCCTCTGTCATGACCCGATTTCCAAGTCATGATGGCTACTACTACAACCCTCCAGTAGGTAAGCCGACACCGTAACCTGGATCTAACAAAATGGTTACCTTGGTGGAATCGTCCAACATGGACCCTATATAGGAACACAATATAACAACAACATTCCACAAATGAAACAACTAACATTCGAATACCAATCCCATGAGATGATAATATAAGTATAAGAGCAACTCTAAATTTGACAACAAAAATTACAACTCGAAGTCTGATAATCTTAAATAGTCTTATACAATTGTCTCGAATACATAAAACAAAGTAAGGATAGAAGGGAAAGAGGGAAACTCGAACTCCAAGAGCTCTCGCTATCTCCTGGCGATCAACACAGCACGACCCCAACTCAACTGCGGCAACTAGAACTCAGGTCTGAGCCAAAAAGGTATAGAGGTGTAGTTTGAGAACCAAAACAAAGGGTACTCAGTAGTCATCATCGTCCTACTGAGCTAAATTATAATATAAGGACGATATAAAGAAAGACAATAACCTAAAGTCAAGGTATAGGATCGAACCTAAATCTTCTTTGATATTAGTGTATAAAATAACAAATCTACTAGGGCAATAACATCACGTATCATGTCAACATATACCATAATCACCATACAAATGAGTAATCATTCCGGAAGTGTAAAACAACATATATACAATAACTACTATGTATCTCCCATGAACAACACCAATCATCATTAGAATATAAATTATAAGAACTTACCATGACATCCCATACCACCGGGTACTACATGCAAAAGAACACAACAAAGAACTCGTCACGACATCCCATTCCAACAAAAAGTACACAAAAAGAATGCAATACAAAAACTCATCATGGCGTCCCATACCAGCGAAGAGTACACCAAAAGATCAAACCATCAATATTTCAAGGAACTATTACACAACTACTCACCCAAAAGCTGCGGGCTCACATTTCTGCCATGGCCTCTTACCGAGGTCTACTATCAATACCGCAATTTTGTACCACGAATCCGGTATCACCATAGCATAGTTATATAGTTACTTAGTGTCTATTTCATTGATGGACTCCAAGTCTAGTCCATATTATTTAATTCATATCCATGAAACACTAGTTTAAAAGGATTATTGTTACTAGCCATCAATTAAGGAAAAGCTAAAAGTTACCAATGCTATTAATTAATTACCCATCATAAGGCCATTCTCTAGTTAGGATTCTCATTATATAAGTAATCAATTAGACCATCACGGAATCACATTCTAGATAATAACTTAACGATTCATCATACCATACTATTGGCATGTTACAACCTTAAGGACTAGTTTCCATATTTTAACCAAGTAATGTCCATCAACTAGTTCACTTTGCTTCTAACCTACAAGTGATAGTCATTTATTAGAGACAACTAGTTATCACATAAGTCACCATATTAAGCAAAAATCCATAATATGACCAATTATCCATGCCAAGTTGATTTACTAGGTGAGCCCTTGGTTTTACACAAGATTACACATATCAATTAGCCTTAACTCAATACTCGGCATAATCTACTTTTAGTTACTAATAAGGATTAATACGGATCCCACCTCTTAACTAGTGATTAGTGATGAATAATGATTAAAAATCTACCAAGGAAAACATCATTTCGCAAGTACACAAATGGGTTTATCCACACACGGCATAACCTCATATATGTCCATATATTCATATATATACTCACTAAATATGGTATCTTCATAACATCATTACCTCTTTTAGATTAACCGGGCTTTATGACAACATCAACATATCTTCTGAACTTACCGGGGAATCATTATAATATTAACATATCCTCCGCATTCACCGGGCATCATCATAATATCAACATATCTTCCGAATTCAACGAGCATCATCATAATATTAACATATCCTCCAGATTCACCGGGAATCATCATAACATCATTACCTTTTCCAGATTCACTGGGCATCATCATAATGTCAACATATCCTCCGGACTCATCGGGCATCATCATAATATCATCATATCCTCTAGATTCACCGGGCATCATCATAACATCATTACCTCTTCATGAATCACCGGGCATCATCACAACATCAGTACCTCTTCCAGATTCACCAGGCATTATCATAATCACAATATATCCCCCAGATTCACCGAGCATCATCATAATATCAACATATCCTCCGAACTCACCGGGCATCATCATACACATTACCTCTTCCAAGAAAACAACATACACACATACATGGTTAAATCAATAAGCATATACAAGACAACAATAATAGAGTAATAGGGATGCAACGTAACATATACCATAATACTTTACTTCTAATCATCACCACATAATACGAGTAGAAGCATAAGCATGAGTATCTAAATGATATACACAATCACCACTTTTA
Organism: Capsicum pubescens; assembly: GCA_030864215.1. Taxonomy (NCBI): domain Eukaryota; kingdom Viridiplantae; phylum Streptophyta; class Magnoliopsida; order Solanales; family Solanaceae; genus Capsicum; species Capsicum pubescens. Next base: position 231,684,002 of record CM061548.1, on the reverse strand, counting down.
CAAGGCTATCTATATCATGACAACAAGATAATGAATCAAGTATACATATTATCTAACCATTATCCGCATCCATAAACAAACAATCGTGTTTAACCATTATAACCCCGATAAAGTAATTTAGACGTTCATCAAGCATCAAAGTCGCTAAGGAATCTTATAGTTCAAGATTAATGCTGTCAAGTCCCGCTTCTAAATCCCAATAATGCCAAGCCTCACTTCTAGAAGACTGACTTCTACACAGAATTAGGCTAGATTATCTAAGTTTCCCCATAACTGCTTATCAATCCTTACTTGGTCTATAGGGTAAAACCTTCTTCAAGTATTCTTTCTAAGTCAACACAAACATTAAGGACAATCTATAACTAAGAAATATCTAGGTGAACATACTCGTAAGATCATCGAATAACATCATTCTCATCTAGTAGAGCAACTAACATGTTCTCATACTATTTATGAGATTGCAAGTAGAACTATCAAAAGTTCTAGGCTAAAAAGGTCAAGCATCACACTTTACAAGTTTAATAACCTATGAGAATCAACTAATCCCAAGCATCACCATTCAACCATTTATCACCTGAAACCCCTCCCAATCTCACAGGATATAAGTAATTATAGTACAATAAAGATCAATCTAACTACGAGTAAGCGTAACCTACCTTGAGTCCAAGAAACTCACGAGCCAACAAGCTTTGTCTTTCCTTTTCTTAAAGCTTCTTCTTCCATGAGACAAACTATCAACAATACAATCTAAGCATTACAACAAGAATAACAATACCCATTATGGAACCTTTGTTCCATGGGTTCAAAAATGATATCAAAACCCCCAAGTGGGATCCTCCTTAAGAAAATGAGTTCCCGAGACCAACCCATTACTCACATATCATTAGGGAGCTATAACCCTAAATTAATTTGAGTAAATCAATCCCATTTGGGGCTCAATTTAAGTCTTAATCCCTTAAGGGTTTTGGGTCTAGAATTAAAGAAATCAATACCAAACTAGAAGGAATTTTACCTTAGATTCATAGAAAAAATTTGATTACAGATGTTATCCAAGCCTCTAATCAACCCACAAGACTCACTTTGAAGATTTAAAGTTCTATTAGGGTTAATAGTTTAAGAGAGAGGTACAAAATGGCCAAAATTTTAGTAAAGACAACCCTTAAATAGGTTCCATCTAGGTCTGGAGTAGCGCTCGCGCCCTTTGCCTAGCCGTAGTTGCGGCACCACATTCGCACCTAGACCTCTACGGTCGTGGCATCACTTGCTATGCCAGGCATGTCTGAATCTTGGAACTTTATTTTGGGCTTTTTCCACAACCTTAAGATGCATTCATAGTCTATTTTGAGCAAATAAAATATGTAACCACATAGATTTCAAGGTTCCAAATGCATTGGCGAAGTTGGATTTCGCATTTAATTTTGTTTTACTAGAGTTTTCTCTTGGTGGTCAATTAGGACCATGAAACTTTCAAATTGAGAAACTAGTTTGAAAAACCAAAAGAACCGCTAGGTAACCAATCTATCAGTTCCAGTAAGTCACTAATGACTTGGGGTGGTTTTGGAGAAGCTCTATCGGTGAAATAAGCAAGAATATGGACAATGACCTAAAGATTCATTACATTATCCACTACTAAGGAACTTTCATCTCCAAAAGTTAAAGACGAGAAAATACCTAAAGTCTCAAACAAATGAGGGTACTAGGCTCACTTGTCACTCTTTATCTCCTAAGTAGCCTTCTCTACCATTGATGCCTCCACTGAATCTTGACTAACCAAAATCTCTCTAGTCCGCAGTAGCCTCATATCACTAGCCAAAATCTACACGAGCTCCTCTACAAATGTCAACTGATCATCCAATTGGACTGAGTCCCATCTAAGTACATGAGACAGATCAGGAAAATATTTCCGCAACATAGAAACATAGAAAATTGGATGAACAACAGCAAGGACTGGAGGTAAAGCCAACTCAAAAAATACCTCGCCGACTACATCGAGAATCATAAAAGGACCAATATAGAAAGAGCTAAGCTTACCATTCCTCCAAAATCTCATCAAACCTCTCATAGGTGAAACACGAAGGAACACACGGTCACCAGCTCTGAATCTCAAGGCACGGAGTCTACGATCGGCATAGGCCTTCTTCCTACTCTGGGCTACTCTCAACCTATCCTAAATCACCCTAACTCTATACAATGAGTCTTGAAGAAAATCTATACCAAAGGGTCTAATCTCAGAAGTCTCAAACCATCCTACAAGAGAAGGATATCTCCTACCGTACAAAGCCTCATAAGGCGCCATCTCAATAATGGAATGATATTGTTGTTGCAGGCAAACTCTTTCAATGATAAGTATTGATCCAACTGATCTCGAAAGTCAATAACACAAGCTCGAAGCATATCCTCAAGCACCTAAATAGTCCTTTCGGACTAACTGTCCATCTGTAGATGAAAGGCTATACTCAAATCAACTTGAGTACCCAACTCCTCCTGAAATGCTCTCCAAATTAGTTAAGTAAATATGAAACCATAGTCTGATATGATAGACACAGGGACCCAATGCAAATGAACTATCTCTCAAACATAAATTTGGCTAATCTCTCAGCACCGAAGGTCATCTGAGTAGGAATGAAATATGACGACTTGTCATACGATCCATAATAACCCAAATACCATCATGACCATGGGAATTACAAGGTAACCCATAATGAAGTCTATGGTAATCCTTTTCCATTTCCACTCGGGAATGGGTAATCTGTCAGTCAAACCATCGGGACACTGATGCTCGGCCTTAACCTACTGGCAACATAGGCAATAAGCAATAAAGTCTGCCATATCTCTCTTCATACTATCCCACCAATAAAGCAACCTCAAATCTCTATACATCTTGGTCGTATCGGGATCAATAGAATATCTCGAGCTGTGAGCCTCATGTAGAATCAACTGAATCAAATCATCATGTTGGGGAATACAAACACGACCCTAAAACCTCAAGATACCCTCGAAATCCATGGTGTGTCTCCCAAACTCACCACTCACCACCCGATCATAGAGAAGGCATAACTTACTATCCTCAAACTAATGATCAAGAATCTTCTCAAATCGGGAGGACCTCATCTCAACACAAGACAAAATCCTTGTGGGATTTAAATATCGAGGAAAACAATAAAATTGGCTAAGGACTAGATGTTCCGTGCCAAGGGCCTCTGAGAAACTGATATGCAAGCCAAACTACCCATACTCACCGCCTTGTGGCTTAAGGCATTAACCACCACATTCTCCTTACCCGGATGATACAAGATGGAAATATCGTAGTCCTTCAGTAACTCCATCAACCTACGCTGGCGAGAATTAAGCTCTCGCTGGGTAAGAAAATGCTGAAGACTATGATGATTGGTAAAAATCACACAATGCACACCATATCAATAATGCCTCCAAATCTTGAGCGCAAAAACCAGCTGACAGCTCCAAAGCATGAGTGAGGTAGTTTCGCTCATGCACTTTAAGCTCTTTAGAAACATAAGCAATGACACAAACCTTCTATATATGAAAACACATCCAAGACCAGCACCATATCATCAAAAAACACTGTGAATCCCTCACCCTCGACTAGAAGAGCTAATACCGGAGCTGATGCAAGACAATTCTTGAGCTTTCCAAATCTCAACTCACACTTCTCAGACCATTGGAAAGGAACTTCCTTTTGGGTCAATCTACTCATACGGGTTGAAATGGTAGCAAATCTCTCAATAAAACACCTATAATAACCAGCCAAACTAATAAAGCTACGAACCTCAATCGGAGAGGTAGGCCTATCATAATCACGAATTACTGAAATCTTAGTCAGGTCTACCATAATACCCGCCTTGGACACGTGTCCAAGAAATGACACTAACTCAAGCCAAAACTCTCACTTGGAAAATGTGGCAAAAAGTACATGATCCCATAAAACCTGTTGAACAATCCTCAAGTGTTGCACATGCTCCTCACTACTCCTTGAGTATACAAGAATATCATCAATGAACTCAATAACAAAGTAGTCTAGATAGGGTCTGAAGACTCGGTTCATCAAGTCCATAAATGTGGTTGGGGAATTAGTCATCCCAAAAGACATCACCAAAAACTAATAGTGACTATAACGGGTCCTAAATGCCATCTTCGGGATATCCTCAGCCTGAATCCTCAGCTGATGATAACTGAACCTCAAATCTATCTAAGAAAACATGACTGCGCCCTAAAGATGACAAATAAATCATCAATATGAGGCATAGAATAATGGTTCTTCACTGTCACCTTGTTAAGCTGCCAATAATCAATACAAATTTTCATAGAACTATATTTCTTGTTTACAAATAAAACAAAGGCTCTCTATGGGGACACACTCAGTCTAATGAACCCCTTGCCAAGAAGATCCTAGAGCTGAGAGTTCATCTCCTTAAGCTCTGAGGAGCTTTACGGTAAGGTGCCATAGATATAGGTCGAGTGCCCGACTCAATGTCAATAGCAAACTAAATCTCATGAATAGGGGGGATACCCTTCAGGAAACTCACACACAATAGGAACAAAGTACAACATTGGACTCTCTACATGGGTATCACATACATAGGTGAGATAAGAATTGCAACCACTTGATATAATACATTTTGCACAAACATAAGAAATAATCCTCATCGGCTCGCGGCTAATATCTACCTGCCATATGATTGGGGGTACCTCGGGCAAGGCTAAGGTAATGGTCTTGGAAAAACAATCCATGACCACATGATAGTGGGATAACTAGTCCATGCCCAGAATCACATCCAAATCCAACCTATCAAGAATAATAAGATCTTCACAAGTATCAGCATCACTAAATGTCACAACATATTATCTGAATACTCAATACACTACTAAAGAATCACCTACGGGAGTAGATACGTATAATGACACAGATAATAAATCACTAGTCAAGTCCAACTATGGTGCAGAATAAGCAGATATATAAAACTAAGTGGATCAAGGATCAAATAAAGCAAGACCCAACTTGCGGCTTAAAAAAATCGCACCTGTGACTACATCATCTGAAGTCTAAGCCTCAGGTCTAGACGGTACTGCATACATCTGACCATGCCCGAGACCTGGATGGGCACCTGATTGACCTCCTACCTTTCATGCCTGAGTACCACCTCGAGCACCATAGAACCATCTCTAGGACCTTCCGAACCACCTCTCCCTAAGGAATGAACTGCCCTAATAGGAGTAGCTCCCTGGGATGATACAATCATCGCCCAACGACTACGGAACTCTTTAGAGAAATGGCCAAGAAGCCCACAAGTAAAACAAGGCTCACGATTGGAACAAGAACTTACAAATCTGGCTGACTTGCCATAGTTACCACGCCTACCATGGACTACAGGTGAACCTCTCAAAGACTGATCACCGCCCTTACTAGGGCATCCACTAGCAATAAATTGATCCTTATTAACGGTCTAAAGAGCTGCCTGAACTGGTGAACTATTCTGACTTTAATTTTGAAAAGATAGATGTAGAGGATGTCCAGCATAAGGAACACCACCTCTAAATCAGGAACTACAATGTCTCCCACTAAATCTATACTTATACTTGGGCCTCTTATAATAGCCCTCATGTTGCATGTCCTCCATCACTTTAGCATGATCAACAACCTCAGCAAAAGTCCTACCTGCAACAACCAAACTCTGAGTATCCATCCGAATTGGAAGTCTCAATCCTCTCACAAAGAAGTGAGATTTTTTATACTCAGTATCTAAAATAGAAGTCGCATGTCTAGCCAACTCATGAAAATGAGCCTCATACTCAGCGACTGTCATAGAACCCTGCTCCAATATAGAGAAGTAATCCCCCAAATGATCTTTAATGCTACACTGCAAAAACTTCTCTAAGAACATCTCAATGAACTGAGTCCATGAGAGAGGGGAAGATCTAACTGTCCTAGAAATCACAAAACCCTTCCACTAGTGTCGAGCAGTCAAATCCAACTGAAATGTGGTGTAATCTACCCCACGGATCTCAACAAGTCCTAACCCTTGAACCCTATCCTCATAAGTACTTAGAAACTCAAAAGCATCCTCTCCAGGAGCACCAGAAAACCTAGATGGAGTCCACTTCAAGAATCTACCAAGCATCTTCTACTCTTCAGTAGACATAGTAGGCTAGGTCACAACTGGCTGAGCGACTATCAGTTCAAATACTACCGAAATAGAAGGGACAACAAATACAGGAGCTACAGCTGCAGGCTGTACTCATATCCCAGTAGTCTATGAACCATCAACAATACCCAATAGCTGAACCAAAGCATCTCCAAGCAAAGAAGAGGGGATAAATCTAGTTGGAGAATGGGCTGGTCCCTGGCCAACCACTGGATGGCGTAGAGAAGAATCTTGCTCAGCTGTAGGAATAGGGATCTAGGGAGGCCCATCATGATTTCTAACTGGGGGTACATCTTGAGGATGGGTTTCGGGACCCTTCTCACGTACCACTGAAGCACGCATCCTGGCCATCTACAAAAGAGTACAGTCAACAGAAGTGAAGGACTCTTAAGAATGTCCCATAGCCTTTCAAAAATAGGAAATAGACGTCAATATTCTAATCCACAGGACTCTATTAGACACTTTCCCTTGTACCAATAATATCGGTGAAACATAGTCTCTAATACCAATTTGTGACGATCCGATTTCCAAGTCATGATGGAACTTACTACAACCCACCAGTAGGTAAGCCGACACCGTAACTCGAAGCTAACACAATGGGTTACCTTGGTGAAATCATCCAACATAGACCCTATATAGGAACATAATATAACAATAATATTCCACAAACGAAACCACGAACATTTGAATACCAATCCCATGACCTGATAATATAAGTACAAGAGCAACTCTAAATTCGACAATAGAAATTACAACTCAAAGTCTAATAAACTTAAATAGTCTTATATAATTATCTCGAATTTAAAACAAAAAGTAAGGATAGAAAGAAAAGAGGGAAACTTGAACTCCAAGAGCTCACCCTATCTCCTGATGATCAACAAAGCACGACCCTGACTCAACGACTCTAACAAGAAGTCGGGTCTGCACCAAAAAGATACAGAAGTGTAGTATGAGTACCAAAACATAGGTACTCAGTAGGCATCATTAGCCGACTAAGCTAAATTATAATATAAGGACGATATATAACAAGACAATAACTTAAAGTTAAAGTATAGGATCAAACCTGAATCTTCTTCCATATAACTATATAAAATACCTAACCTATAAGGGCAATAGCATCACGTATCATGTCAACATTTACCATAATCATCATACAAATGAGTAATCATCCTGAAAATGTTAAGCCACATATATATAATACTACTATGTATCTACCATGATCAACACCAGTCATCATTAGAATATAGAGCACAAGAACTTAACACGACATCCTATACTGTCGGGAAGTACATGCAAAAGAACACAACAAAGAACTCATCACAGCGTCCCATACAACCAGAGAGTACACAAAAAAAAATGCAATATAAGAACTCATTACCACATCCCATACCACCGGAGGGTACACCAAAATATCAAACCATCAATATATTAAGTCACTATTACACAACTGCTCACCCAAAAGCCACAGGCTCACATTTTTTCCATGGCCTGTTATCGAGGTCTACAATTATTATCAATACCGTAATTTACCACCAAAAAACTGGTATCACCATAGCATAGTTATATAGTTACTTAATCTCTATTTCATTGATGGAATCCAAGTCTAGTCCATATTAGCTAATCTCAATATCCATTAAACGCTAGTTTACAAGTATTATAGTTACTAGTCATCAATTAAGGAAAAGCTACAAGTTACCAATGCTATTAATTATTTACCCATCACAAAGCCATTCTCTAGTTAGGATTCTCATTATATAAGTCATTAATTAGACCATCACGGCATCACATACTAAATGACAACTTAAACATTCATCATACCATACTAAGTCTATTACTATAGGCATGTTACAACCTTAAGGACTAGTTTCCATATTTTAACCAAGTAAGGTCCATCAACTAGTTCATTAGGCCTCTAATCTATAAGTTATAGTCATTTATTAGATATAACTAGTTATCACATAAGCCACTTTATTATGCAAAATTCCATAACATGGCCAATTATCCAAGCCAAGTAGATTTACTAGGTGATCCCTTAGCTCTACACAAGATAACACATATCAATTAGCCTTAAACCAGTCCTCGGCATTATCTACTTCTAGTTACTGATTAGGATTAATATGGGTCAAACCTCTTAACTCGTGATGAGTGACTAAGAATGATTAATAATCTACTAAGGAAAGCATCATGTACCATTAACATAAGATGATTACGTCTACCAAGAAAACTATATACACAATTATATGGCCAAATCAATAAACATATACAAGTCGACAATAATAGAGTAATAGGGATTCAAGTTAACATATACCATCATACTTTACTACTAATCATAACCATATAATATGAGTAGAAGCATGAGCAAGAGTATCTAAATGATATACATAATCACCACTTTTCTAAGGATATCTATATCATGAAAATAAGATAATCAATCAAGTATACATATTATCCAACCAAAACCTATATCCATAAATCGACAACTGGGTTTAACTATTTTAACCTCAATAAAGTAATTCAGATGTTCATTAAGAATCTAGGTTGCTATGGAATCTAATAGTAAAAGTTTAAGGCGGTCAAGTTTTTCTCCTAAATCCCAATAATGCAAAGGCTCACTTATACAAGACTAACTTCTGCCAGGAATTAGGCTAGATTATCTAAGTCTCCCCATAAGGGCTTATCAATACTTACTAGGTCTATAGGGGAAAACCTTTTTTAAGTATTCTTTTTAAGTCAACCCAAACATTAAGGCTAATCCATAACTAAGCAATATCTAGGTCAACATACTATTATGTTCATCAAACAACATCACTCTCATCTAGTATGGAAACTAATATGTTCTAATACAATTTATTTGATTGAATGTAGAACTATCCAAGGTTCTAGGCTAAAGGTCAAGCATCACACTTTACAAGTTTAATAACCTATGAGAATCAACTAATACCAAGCATAACTATTAAATAATTTATCTCCTAAAACCCCACCCAATCTTACAAGATATAATTAATTATACTATAATCAAGCTCAATCTAACTACGAGTAACCCTAACCAACCTTGAGTCCAAGAACCTCACAAACCAATAAGATTTGCCTTTACTTTTCTTCAAGCTTTTTCACGAGCCAAGCTATCAACATTAAAATCTAAGCATTACTACAAGAATAACAATACCCACTACGGCACCATTGTGCCTTGGGTTCAAAAATGACACCAAGACCCCTAAGTGGATTCCGCCTTCAAAAAATGAGTTTCTGAGACCAACCCATTACTCACATATCATTAGAAAGATATAACACTGAATTATTTAGACTAAATCAATCACATTTGGGGCTCAATTTAAGTCTTAAGACTTTTAGGGTTTTGAGTCTTGAATTCAAGTAATCAATACCAAACTAGAAGGAATCTTACCTCAGATTCTTAGAAAAAATTTGACTACACAAGTTATCCAAGCTCCTAATCAACCCACAAAATACACTTTGAAGATTTACACTCTATTAGGGTTTAGAGTTCAAGAGGGAGTTACAAAATGACTAAAAATTTGGGAAAGACAGCCCTTAAATAGGTTCTATCCAGGTCTCAGGTAGCGTGGTCGCGCCCTCCACCTGGTTGTGGTCGCGGTACCGCGTTCGCACCTAAACCTCCATGGTCATGACATCTTTTGCTATGCCAGGCATGGCCTAAGATTGGAACTTATTTTTGGGCTTTGGACAATGGCTCGAGATGCATCTGATGTCCATTTTGAGAAAATAAAATATGTAACCACATAGGTTTCGATGTTCCAAATGCATTCGCGAAGTAGGATTTTGCATTTAAGGTCGTTTTACTTGAATTTTTTCTTGGTGGTCAATAAGGACCAACAAAAACTTTGAATTAAGAAAGTGGTTCTAAAACTCAAATGAACCGCCAAGTAACCGATCTATCAGTTCCGCCAAGTCACTAATGACTTGTGGAAGCTATGGAGAAGCTTTATTAGCGAAATAAGAAAGAATATAGACAATGACCTAAAAGGTCATTAGAGCCTCAATCTTAGATAGGTCCATTATTATCCCATCCTTAAGCACTACATGTCCAAGTAATTTTAACGAATTAATCCAAAACTCACACTTAGAGAACTTGGAAAAAAATACATGATATCTCAAAGTCTGGAGCACAATCCTCAAATAATGCACATGCTCCTCTCTAGACCTCGAATACACAAGGATGTTATCAATGAACACAATGACGAAGAAATCCAAATAAGGCTTGAACACTCAACTCATCAAATCCATAAATGTGGCTGGAAAATTTGTCAACCTAAATTACATCACTACTAACTCATAATGACCATAACGAGTCCTAAAAGTTGTCTTCAGGATATTCTCAGCCCGAATCATCAACTAATGGTAACCAAATCTCAAATCTATCTTAGAAAACATTGCAACAACCTGAAGCTGGTCAAACAAGTCATCAATGTAAGGCATAGGATAACGGATCTTCACCGTTACCTTATTAAGTTGCCTATAATCAATACACATACACATGGAACCATCTTCATTCTTAACAAATAATACAGAAGCTCCCCAAGGGGACACACTCGATCTAATAAAATCTTGACCAAGAAGATCCTAAAGTTGAGTAGCTCCTTAAACTCAATAGGAGACATATAGTAAGGTTCTATAGAAATAGGTCGGGTGTTGGGCTCGAGATAAATAGCAAACTCAATCTCACGGATAGGAGGAATAGCAGGTAGGTCGCTAAGGAACATATCAAGAAACTCATAAATAATAGGAATAGAGTCATGCAATGGACTTTCCATACTAGTATGTTTGACATAAGCATGATAAAACTTGTAACCTTTTGAAATAAGTCTCTTAGCATAAACATAAGAAACAATCCCTGTCGGATCGCGGCTAATCACTTATTGACACACAACTTGGGGTACGCTGGGCATGACTAAGGTAATGGTCTTGGAAAAAAAAATCCATGATCGCATGATAGTGGGATAACTAGTTCATGACCAGAATCACATAAAAATCTACCATATCCATTATAATAAGATCATCATAAGTATCAACATTGTTAACAGTCAAAACACATGATGTGAAAACCCGATCCTCTACTAAAGAATCACCCATGGGAGTAGATACCCATAGTGGCACAGATAATAAATAATAGAACAACTCCAAGCATGGTGTATAATAAGAAGAAATATATTAATAAGTGGATCCTGGATTAAATAAAGCAAAGAAAGACTGGAGGCACACCAAAATCATATGTGTAATAATAATATTTAAAGTCTCAACCTTGGTTCTAGTAGGTACTGCATACATCTGAACACTCTCGCCACCTGGCTAGGCACTTGACTGACCTCCTATCATTCCTTCCTGAGAACCACCTCTAGTACGCAAGAAACCACCCCTAGTACTAGAAACCACCCCTAAGACTAGGAGAACCACCTTTACTAAGAGATGAACTATTTTAATAGGGAGAATACACTGATCTAAAGAAACAATCTCCCCACAAAGAAGCCACTCTTAAGAATAGTGATCGAGACCTCTAAAGATATAACATGATCCCGAAGCACCAGAAAAGCTCGGTAGAGCCAATCTAAAAAATCTACCTAATATCTTCTATTTCATAGAAGACATAGCAGGTTGAGAAACTACTGGCTGAGAAACTAACTAAGCAGCAGGAACCTTAACTATTGGATCCACAGCTACAGACTATACCCCCGTCTTAGTACCACTCTGATTAGTTGATTATGCACCATCAGAAGAAACACAACCAACTATCCCTAAAAGATGAATCAATGGATTTTTGAGAAATAAAGAAGGAGTAAACCCTGATGGAGCCTGGGCTAGTCACTGGCCTACCACTGGCTGTATCAAAAGAATCTTTAGTTCAGGAGTAGGAATAGAACACCAAGAAGGAATTCTATCCTAGCACCTAGAAAGGGGAAATATCACGTGTCTATCTATAGCCTCTAGGTCATCCAAAAATAGGAGTAGGATCCCTAGGATCAATCTCAAGAACCTCATCTCATGTAGTAGTAACACGTGTCTTGGCCATCAACGAAAGAAGGAATACCTCTACAAACCAACTCAGACTCTTAGCACAATATGAGTAAAAGTAGCAAAGAACTCCTAAGAATTTCCCATAACCTCCCAATGATAGGAAATAAACTTCACCATTCTGATTTATAGAACTCTACTAGATACTTGCTTTTGTACCAAAAATAATAGTAAAACCTAGGCTCTGATACCAATTTATCATGACTATATTTTGGAGTCATGAAGCAACCTACTAAATCCTTCTAGTAAGTAAACCAAACCATAACCTAGAGCTAACGTAATGGGTTAATTTGGTAGGAATTACCCAACATAGACAAAATTTAGAGAACACAATTTATAAATAACAAGGGTTTTAGATAGAATAACCAGTCAATACTAATACTAATCCCAACCTTGTAGATCCTATACAAGAGCATCTAATAGAACCAATCAACTTAAAATATCTTAGAATAGTCAATACAACTGTCTCGAAACAAAAGACTAAATATAAAGATAGAGGGAAATAGGTAACTCGAACTCTAAGAGGTTATTCTATCTTCGTAAATCAATCACTGCATGAAGGTTGATAAACGGAGGAAAGTAGTACTCAAATCTATAGAAAAAAGGTACGCAAGAGTAGTATGAGTACTAAGTCGGCATCATTGGCTGACTGAGCTAAATTATGATATAAGTATGATAAAATTCAAGATTTATAACTAAGTCAAGGTACAAAAATGAACCTAGATCATCTCCAACACTGCTCTACAAAATAAGTAAGTAAACCAGAATGATAACATAATGTAACATAATGTCACACAATCAATCACAAACTATAAAATTGTCTCCCATACACCAATTGGTGGAAAAAGGTAAAAAACTTATCACAGCCTTCCATACGACAAGAGAGTACACTAAAGAGAAGAATAAGCAATCAACCAACATTTAAACTAACCTTCATTATCATTTAACCACCATTCCACAATTTACCCACATTCCATAATGTTACAATCATATAACAACCTTACTATCGTTGGTCACTAATCACTATTTAGAAGCTAATCATCACTTATTAACCAATCCATCTCATTACTAAAGTGCATTTATGTCATACTCCGTTATAACTATTTTCTCATTTTCCGAAGTTGCCAAATTTATACCTTCAATCTTACATCTATATATTGTCAATCATAAAAGTATTTCATCAAAGCATAATATACATATCCGTACTCAAATTGGTAGATATAATTAATAGACGGACTTAAACTGGTAAATAATTAATAGTCGAATTTGAATTGGTAAATATAGTTAATATCCAAAATAAAACTAATAAATATAAGAAATAGTGCCATAGTCATCCTCTGAACACAAATAGGTTATATACAATCATCAAAATAATTATCTTCCGAACTTGAACCTAATAAATATAGATAATCCACATCATTAATAGTATCATCAATATGCGTAACTAGTAGTATAGTTAATAGGCATCAACCCTCACATCAACCAAAATAACCATAACATATCAATATTCCTTAATATTACCTTGATATAGATTACCAAGTGTCTAATAAGTGTAAATGATTTTACCAAAGCTAAAATATGTCATAGCCTAAAGTTAGCTAAGAGTCAACTTCTAATCCTCAAGTTCTATTTTAAGAAAAGTTCTACCCAAACTAGGCTTATGGTATCTAAATTAACTTTTAGATATTTAGCAAGCCTCATTAGTCCGAAGGTAAAGATTCCTCCTAAAACGTTAACTAAGTCGAATAGAAACTAAGGAAACCTTCATGGGTGAAAGAAACTAAGGCCAAACTTACCCTAAACACTAGTAACAAAAACATTTTTATCTAACTTGAGTGATCTAAAGCATTCTCATTCCAAGCATGAAAATGAAGCCTAATTCAACTAAAGTATAAGTAACAAGCTATGTGTTTCAAACATATGGTTTCAAATTAGCTTAAATGGCCAACTAACCATAAGTCTTACATTTCATCAATCCAACAACGATATCCCATCCCAAATCAAATAAGATATCATAAACATACTATGACATAGATCAATCTAACAAGGGATATACCTTGTCTACCTCATCGCCGATGAAAGCTCAATGAACTGCTAAACCTTCTCTTTTCCCTTTTGAGAAGCCTTCTAAAGATTCCAAGCTATCAAAAATACATTTTACTCATCAATATGAGAATATTGATACCCATGTAGCACCACTGTGCTTTGGGTCCAAAAATGACATCAAAACCCCATATAGGTTCTACTTACAAAAAATGCGATTCAAAAACCAACTCAAATTCATACAAGATCAAGGAATCATGACCCTTAAAAATGGGTAAAAACTAAACTAAATTGGGATGAAACTAAGCCCTAAAGGTTTTGGGATTTTGAGCTAATAATCAAGAAATTTCACCAAGAAAAGTGAGAATTCTTACCTTAAATCATATGATAATCATCAAAATTGATTTACTCCAATTTCCTATGCTCCCACAAGCTATAATCATAAACACTCACACTATTCTAGGGTTTATCTCTCAAGTGGAACTATGAGAAATGCCCAAAATCATGAAAATAGGCTCTATTTATAGCTTGTCCAAGTTATTGGGAGTCACCTTCGTGACATCAAAATGTGCAATTGCACTTACATAATGACTGCAAATTTAGTCACAATCGCAACCCATACTGTGCAATCTCAATACCATGATCATGTCTTAAAGATGGTGATTGCAGCTACATCAGTTGACAGTTGAAGACATAGAAATCTTCTAAATCACTGCCAAGTCCTTGGGATTTATTCAGAATCTCATATAAGCAAATGATCTATGCAATCATAACAAGTGTGACATTGTGGATGCGATGGTATATTAAGATTTTCCATCCAAGGATGTTTTGACCAAATGTGGGTCCCACACCTATTTTTCATTTACTCAATATTTTAACTAATAGGTCAAAATGAGATCGGGTACCTTGTGACCCAAACCAAAGGTCTACCTAGCCTAAAATTGATATTTTATAGTTTTTGGTAATGTCAAAATTTTCATATGAGATTATTTTACCAAAGTTTTCATCCAGTATCCATTTGGAACCAACAAAGACTTCTAAATATGGAATTTTCTCTAAAAACTAAATGAACTACCTGATAATAAAACTTCCAGTCCCAATATGTCATAAATCACTTAGGGCAACAATAGAGAAGCTCTAATGGAAAAAATAAGTGAAAATATGGAAAATCACCTTAAGAGTCTTTGCATCCCATTCTTAAGTAAAAGTGGGAGTGGATCACCATGGACTTTTTTTAGTGGTTTTCCTTGAACCTCCTATGGTTCTAATGGTATTTGTATCATTATAGATCGGTTGACAAAACCAACAAATTTCTTTCCTATTCAAATGTCCTTTAGTGCCGAGAGGTCCACCTGTATCTATGTTTGTGAGATAGTTCTCCTACATGGAGTACCCATATCTAGTATTTTAGATTAGGGATCGATATTTACTTCAAGATTTTTGTTATATTTTATTTAAGAGTTGGGTACTCAGGTGGATCTTAGCCCTACATTTTAGCCTAAGACAGACAGGCAGTCTAAGTGGACTATTCAGGTTCTCAAGGATATGCTCCAAGTTTATGTTGTGGGATTAGCAATTAGCTTTATCAGAGTTAGCCTAAAATAATAGCGGTCATTCTAGTTTCAGATAATATTATTTAAGGCATTATATGGTAGGCATTGTCTAACTCTAATAGGGTGGTTCGACTCTGAGGTTATGCCCTATAGTACTAACTTACATTGGGAATCCTTGGATAAACTCTAGGTGATTCAAGATAGGCTAAGGGAAGCTCAAAGTAGGTAAAAGTATTATGAAAATTATAGACTGTGTTCTTTGAGGTTTGGAGTTGGAGACCAAGTGTTCCTTTGAGCATCACCCATGAAGGGCGTGATGAGATTTTAGGGGAAGGGGAAGCTCAACCCCATATATACTAGGCCTTGTGAGATACTTTGCATAGTTGGAGAGGTGGATTATGAGATAGATTTTCCCCAATATTTTTCAACTATTCATCCAATTTTTAATTTTTCTATGCTATGAAATTATATCCCTAATGAGTCACATATGCTTCGGTGGCATTTGTTCAGTTGGATGAGAGATTGACCTTTATGGAAGAGTCAATTCTCATATTAGCAAGAGGTGTTAGGTCGTTGTGCTCTAGACATATTGTGGTAATTAAGGTTCAGTAGATACACCTTTCAGTAGAGGAGGCTACTTGGGAGATTGAGAGACAGATGCGGGCCTAGTATCTTCATATGTTTGAGCCTCAAGGTACATCTTAACCCTTTAATTTCACGGATGAATATTCTTTTATTAGTGGATATTATAAGGACCCTTCAAGACTTTTTTTTAATTTCCTTACCTTTTAAAAATTTAGAGTTTTATTATAACTACCCCATGTAATTTATGACATGCTGGAGCTTATAGTTTGATTATCAAGTTGTTTCTTAGTTTTTTAGAGACAAATTTCTATTTTGAGGACTTCACTAGTAAGAGTTGGATATCGGGAAGTAACTTTAGGTTAATAACCTTGTATGACAATTCTAATACTTCCATCATCTCTAAAAAATCAATTTTAAACTAATGGACCGATGGTTCAGATCCCAAGGGTCCAAACCTCATTTTAGGATATTGGGTGGATTTGTGTAAAAGTGGCCTTCATGTTGTGTCTATATTTAATTAAAAAACTCTGGATGGAAATTTTGATAGTGTTGTTGAGTCCAAAATGATAAATTTCATTAGGTATCATAGTTTGTTTGTATTCAAGGGATTCAAAATAAAACACCTTGGGTTCAGGATCGTTTGAAAATTTCTTCGATTCCTGGTTTATGATCAAGCTATTACTAAGGGGTGTAGGTCATATGCTAGGGTACAGTTGGTAAGGCTTGGTCTTACACTAACCAGTGTTGGTTGGTGGGTTGGATTGGTTTCTAAAATAGATACGACTTGGTGGGTATGAGTCGTATGGTGGGATACGGGTCATATGGCTTGGATTTTTCCTTTACTTAATCTGAGACTTAGTAGCTTAACTAGGATCTAAGTATTAGCAGCTCACCATGAGTCGTAATATAGGGTGTGATTCATACCACTCACTCATATGGTAGACATTACTGAAGATTCCTTTGATTTTATTCTGCCAGGAAAATAGTTTGGGGTACTAATCGTATGGTTAGGGTAAGACTTTATATAGGTAAGTCATATGTTGGACATTGTTGGGTCCAAGAGGGAGGCCTAGGTATTGAGTTGTGGGTTCCACTTTTATTGGTGGATATGACCGACATGGGATGGTTGTACCCTATGGTAGGGATTTTGTGCAATTTAAGTGAGGGTAATTTGGACATTTCCCCACTTAGAAACTTAAGGCCTCATGACTTTTAATACACTTTGGAGGTTATTTACCGTATTATTATAATCTTAACTTAGAAACTCCCTCAAATTCTCTCTAAGGCTCTTTCATAAAAGAAGGCTAGAGTTTCATCTAGAGGAGTAATTTGGGGATTGTTTGGGTGATTTTCGCCATCATCTTCATAAACTAAGGTATGTAATCTTCTCTCATTTTTAGATCCAACTAAAGACATGTTTTATACACTATTTTCATGGCATGTTTATTGTATGGTTTAGGGGTATTCAAATATATGTTGGGGTTTTGATATTAAATGCTTGGTTATGGGTTACCTATGTTTTAATTGTGTTTTTACATGCTTTAATGGTGGTTTAAATAATTGGTTTCATGGGAATGGTAAATTGGTAATTGGAACTATTTTTGGGTAGACTATTTCCCCAATATTTTTGATAAAATGCTTATGATAATGCTTTTGCTATATCATTGGATTCTTTATGAAACTATTGCATGGTATGGTTTTGTAATAGAACACTAAATGGTATAAATAGTTTGGAATGGTTAAATGGTAAGGTTTAGTAGTCATGCTTATGGTTAATTATACCTACTTGTAGGGTACATAGGATTCCCCTAAGCAAACATAATAATGGAACACTTTTGAGGTGCACAGGATTCCCCCAAGTTAACTTTATAATGTAATCTATAGGTACGTGGGAATCCCTTTACATAAAAAGGTTGGCTAAGGACATTTCTTGCAATCTATAGTCGATATGACGATGCCACTACTTATAGCCTTGGTTAATAATAATAGAATAATGGTTTGGTTGTATGGTAATGGATTTAATTTGGTATTTATGGAAAGGTGTGATAGCTAACCGTGAAGTTACAAGTCCAATGGACAGACTATGGAAACTCATGTTTGCCAACATAAAGGTTGGTCATAGCGACCATATATGATACTATGAGGTACATGAGAATCTTCTAAGTACACTATACATATGTATCATGGAGAGCAAAGGGAACTCGGCAATCCCCTACTCTTGTGGTATATTAAGTTTATCTAGATACCCAGATCATGTCTTGTTCAGGGGTTACATTGGACCCATATAGCCCGTGGGTAATTCTAGTATGATTAAGCTACATATACCAAGGTTAATGGTTTTAAAGGAATGATTAACCCGATTCGCTTTCCCAACATGGTTATTTATATATATATGTATGGTTTGTATGAATATGTTTAGTTTACTTGGTTTTACTGGATGGCATTATTTTATCCTTATCCTGAGTTTATGCGAGCGTCTACCCACTAACCCATCTTCGGGTGTCTATATCCCTACGCAATGCAAGAACTGTCCATTCTACTCCTCCTTCTTAGTGATCTTATTCTGAAAGGGTAAGCTTCCATATTCCAAAAGTCTCCATTTCATATCATGCATGTTTTTACGTACTTTATTTATTTTATGGATATTGGTTTTAGCTATGGTTGATGGCATATCCCAACTTGATATTGTTTTTCTTTTGGTTAGAGTCTTGTGTTGCTACTATGGTTTGGAATGGACGGGGTCAGTATTCGTGTCAGCCTTAATATTGGCATTGGTAATGGGGCTGATGCCGTTGAACTGGTTCTATGATTGTTCCATCCTCTTATATTATGTTATGGAATGGAACTTGGTTATTGTATTGGTTGTTGGCTTATGGTGTTGGTTCGGTAATTTGGTTATTAGTTAGGTTTTGAATGGTTTGATGGGTTTTGGTCATTTATGTTCATAGGCCTATCCCAGAGTCTAGGTTTGTGCAACTATGCTATCTTATTATATGTTCGAAATTCACCAGACTAAGGGTATGCATTTGGATTGTTGGGTTAGATATTAGGGGTGGTCCCTAGTCCTAGTTGGACTTAAGATGCCCATTACGACAAGGCCCCAAGTTGGGTCAGGTCAAGTTCATACAAAGCTTTAGGTTCATGGTCAATTAGGAGTCCAGAATTCATGCTGATTAGAGTGTCTTTTAAGGGTGTGTAGCGTACCTCACTCATAAGGGAGAGACAATAAAATATTTAAGAATATTTCACTTTCTTGGTATTCTATTTTCAAGCTTAGAGTCTAAGTCCTGGAATCTTTTCTAATCCTAGTTTGTTTGCTTTTCAGATCATGCCTCAATGATTTGAGATGCAAGAAAAGTTTCATATCTCAACAAGGGACAAGGTTGAAGGAAGACATACTGCTTAGGGGATCCATAATCAATCTAGGGATCCAGTCCCTGATATTTCTGGAGTTCCACCAGTTACTACTACTACTCCTCAGAATGTGGTGACTAATGTGGAATTTTGTTAATCGATTCATATTATTACTTAGTTGGTTGCTGCTAACTGAGAAGGATGCATATGGTGTTTCATCTGTTGAAGCCATAAGTGTTATCCAGTTTATGAAAATGAATCCTCCTACTTTTATTGGTGAGAAGTTAAAGAAGGATGCTTAAGATTTCTTTGATGAAATGGAGAAAATCTTCAGGGTGATATTGGCCATAAATGTGGAAGGGGTGAATTTTTCTTCTTACTAGCTAAAGGATTTGGCATAGCAATGGTATAAGGAGTGCGATAGGGTGAGAGGTGATGATGAGGAGTCAACTTTGTCGGAGTCTTTCTCTAATGCTTTTCTAGATCACCTTTTTCCTCAGGAGTTGAGAGAAGTGAAGTCAAAGGAATTTGTCAATTTGAGATAAGGGAAAATGTATGTTAAGGAATATGCCTTAAAATTTCATCAGTTGTTATAGTATACTTCAGAATCAGTGTTTGATATGAGGGAAAGAATAAGAAATTTCACTTTTGGACTACCTCGGGATTTGATCCTTGAAAGCAAAAGAGCATTGTTGATCAAGAATATGGACCTTTCTAGGTTGGTGGTTCATATGAAATAGATAGAAAAGAATTGAGAAAGCAGACTAAGTTTGGGGAATGACAGGGTAAGAAGTTCGGGTCTTCTTAAAAAGGTGGTGGGCAACAACAAGGAGGTTGAGATAGAAGTAAGTGGCCAAAGATAAAGTGGGTAGTTATGGTTCCTTCTCAACAGCTAGTGCTTCTTACCCAAAATAGTCAAGTGATAGGCATCAGTAGTGGGGCGATAAGTTTTGGGAAAAGGGTGCCTAATCTCAGGTGAGTGAGCCACAGTCAGATTCATTTTATCATCCTTATTGGTTATATGGTAGGTTGCATAAGGGTTTCTGAGATGAGGGGAAGGATAGGTGCTTTAATTATGGCCAGCCAAGCCATATGACCAGAAATTATCTGATTGATAAGGGTTCTTTGAGAGCGAGTAAGGCTCTGGTTGCTTCATCTTTTTCTCTTGCACCATAGGGTGTTGCTTCTGCATCTATTTCTATTTTTGGTACCATCACATGTCGGAATAGGTAATATGCTTTGTCTACTTAACATGAATCTGAGGCATCACCTGATATCGTTACTGGTAAATTACAACTCTTTTATCGTGACATGTAATTTTTGCTTGATCCAGGCTCCACTCTTTTTATGTGTCCCCATTTGTGGGTGTGTATTTTGGTTTTGATCCCGAGGTTATTTCAGTTCCTTTTTCTATTTCTACCTCAGTAGCGAACTCTGTGGTTTCTAAAAAAATACTATAGGGGGTGTGAGTTATCTGTTGGTAATAGGCAGACATTAGTGGATTTGTTTGAACTTTATATAGTGGATTTTGATGTTATTCTAGGGATGAATTGGTTGCACTCTTGTTATGCATCCTTAGATTATCGGACCAGTAAGGTTGTATTTAGGTTCCCTGGTGAACTGGTTATTGAGTGGGAGGGTGTTTCCCTAGATCCTAAAGGAAGGTTTATTTCTTATCTTAGATATCAAAGATCAATCTCCAGAGTATGTCTCTATGATTTTGTTTAGGTTAAATATTCTAACTTAGAAAGTCCTTGTTTACTTTTGGTTCTGGCGGTAAATGAGTTTCCTGAGGTCTTTTCGGATGATCTTCCTGGTGTTCCTCCGGATAGGGAGATTGAGTTTGGTATTGATTTGGTTTTGAACACTCGCCCAATATCTATTCCCCTATATAGAATGGCTCCGGCTGAGATGAGAGAACTTAAGGAGCAACTTAAGGATTTTTTTTATTAGGATTTCATCCATCCTAGTGTATCCCTTTAGGGTGCACTGGTATTATTCATATGAAAGACGGATGGTTCCCATCGGATGTGCATTGACTATCAATAATTAAATAAGGTAACAATTAATAAATATTATCCTCTTTCAAAGATAGATGACTTGTTTGATCAATTGCAAGGAGTTAAATTCTTTTCTATGATAAATCATCGACCTGGGTATCATCATCTTAAGATTAAGGAGGCGGATATCCCTAAAATGGCTTTTGGTACTCGGTATGGGCACTTTGAGTTCTTGGTGATGTCATTTGATTTAACTAATTTTCTAGAAACATTTATGGATCTGATGAACTAGGTTTTATGGCAGTTTCTGGATCTTTTTGTCATTGTGTTCATTGATGACATTCTGGTTTATTCTAAAGGTGAGATAGATCATGCCATTCACCTCCGTGTGGTGTTGCAGACCTTAAAAAAATAGCAGTTGTATGCCAAATTCTCTAAGTGTCAGTTTTGGTTGAATGCTATAACTTTCCTTGGTCATATTATTTCCAGTGAGGGGATCATGGTGGATCCGCAAAAGTTTGATGAGGTTAAAAAGGGGCCTATACCCATAATTCCAACTGCCATTCAGAGCTTCTTAGGTTTGGCTGGGTATTACATGAAGTTCGTGGAAAGTTTCTCGACGATAGCTGCCCTATTGACTAAGTTAACTAAGAAGACGGTAAAGTTTTCTAGGTTGGATGCTTTTGTGGGGAGTTTCAAAAAGCTGAAGAATAAGCTAACTTCGGCTCTGATTTTTACATTGTTTGAAGGTAATGAGGGGTTTGTAGTTTATTGTGATGCATCCTCGGTGGGACTTAGTTGTATTTTAATGCAGCCTGGAGTGGTGATTTCCTATGCTTCTAGGCATTTAAGGGTGCATGAGAGAAATTATACTAATCATGATTTGGAGCTTTCAGCAGTTGTTTTTGCTTTGAAAATCTGAAGGCGTTATTTATATGGAGTGTACATGGACATCTTTTCTGATCAGAAGTGTCTATAGTATGTGTTCACTCAAAAGAATCTAAATATCAGGTAGATGAGATGGTTAGAGCTTCTCAAAAACTATGATATGAGTCTTCACTACCAACCAGGTAATGCTAACGTAGTTGTTGATTCTCTTAGATGATTGTCCATGTTGATTTTAGCTCATGTGGATAAGTAGAAGTGGGAATTGGTGAAGGATATTAACCTCTTGGATACTCTTGGAGTTCGTCTCTAGGACTCCACTGATGGTGGTGTGATGGTACAAGAAGTGGTTCGGTCATCTCTTGGTGCAGAGATCAAGGAAAAGCAAATTGTAGATCTCATATTGATGAAAATAAAGAGTGATGTTGTTGGGAAAAAGGTAATGGTATTTGAGATCGGTGCTGATGGTACTTTGAGGTACCAAGGGTGATTATATGTTCCTAACGTTGATGGTTTACGATAAATGGTTTTGGCTGAGGTGCATGAATCGCACTATATTATTCATCCCAATTTGAAAAAATTATATCATGATCTCAAGGAGATGTATTGGTGGAGTAGTATGAAGAGAGATGTGGATGTTTTTAGGGCCAAATGTATAGTGTGCCAACAAGTTAAAGTTGAGCACATGAGGCCTGGACAGTTGTTTCAAAAGATTGAGTTCCCTGAATGGAAATGGGAGATAATCAATATAGACTTTATTATCAGTCTTCCTCGGTTTCGTAATCAATTTTATTTGGTTTGGGTCATCGTGGATAGGATGACGAAGTCAACTCATTTATTGTTGGTGCAAACTAACTTTTTAGCTAAGGACTATGTGTAGTTATATCTTCATGAGATTGTAAAGTTGCATGGGGTACCTA
The DNA here is from genome assembly GCA_030864215.1 of Capsicum pubescens. Taxonomy (NCBI): domain Eukaryota; kingdom Viridiplantae; phylum Streptophyta; class Magnoliopsida; order Solanales; family Solanaceae; genus Capsicum; species Capsicum pubescens. The sequence continues at coordinate 231,660,456 of CM061548.1, read as the reverse complement.
TTTTGTTGATCTCTGATTGTGTACGTAGTTTTTGTGTCATTTCTGGTGGTCTTTCTAGAAAGGGTAGGGGCAAAGGTTTGTTTAAGTACTGTTTTCCACCCGTAAATGGATGGGCAAGAAGAAAGGACTATTCTGATACTAAAGGACATATTTCATGCATGTGTGATTTATTATGGTGGCAATTGGTAGAGCATCTACCTTTGGTAGAGTTTTCTTCTAATAATAGCTATCATTCTAGTATTGGTATTTCCCCTTTAGAGGCATTGTATGGTAGGAGTTGTAGTTCTCCTTTTGGGTGGTTTGAACTTGGTGAGGAGGATATGTTTGGCCCGAATTTGGTTTATCAGGATATGGAGAAGGTAAAAGTGATTCGAGATAGGATTAAGGCTGCAAAAAGTTACCAAAAGTCCTATGCAGATGTACGACATAGAGACTTTGAGTTTGAAGTTGGGGATAAGGTATTCCTAAAAGTATCTCCCATGAATGGAGTAATGCGGTTTTTTAAAAAGGGAAAGCTCAATTCCTTGTATATTGGTCCTTATGTGATTTTATAGAGGGTTGGTAACATGGCATATAAATTGGAGTTGCCTTCTAGTTTGAGCTCTATTAATCCGGTGTTTCATGTATTTATATTGAGAAAGTGTCTTGGTGATCCATATTCGGTGGTTCCTTTGGAAGGATTGGGTATCTCGGATTCACTGACTTATGGAGATGTCTTATTTGAGATACTAGATTGGTAGGTTCGTCATTTATGTACCAAGGATGTGGACCCAGTTAAGGTTCTATGGAAGAACCACGAGATGGAAGAGGCTACACTAGAAGCGAAAGGGGACATGAAGTCCAAATATCCGCATTTGTTTTCTACTCTAGATATTCATGAGAAAGGTATATGTTTATGATCACATCTTTGTTTTCTAACCTTTTTAAAGGTTTTAATGATAATTGATAATGAAAATAAATTGTGCTTGTGCTTGACCTACCTTTTCCGTTATTTGGGGACGAATGATCCTATTGGGGGAGACTGAAACAACTTTGGTTTGGGACACTTAGAAAATTTCCTGGATTCCTGGGTTCTGGAGAAGATACGACTGGGGGTACATATCATATGCTAAGTTATGGTTGGTAAGGCTTGGTCGTACTCTAACTAGTGTTATTTGGTGGGTTTAATTGGTTTCAAGAATTGATATGACTTAGTGGGTACAAGTCGTATGGTTGGATATGGGTCGTATGGCTTGGGTTTTTCCTTCACTTAATCTGAGGCTTAGTAACTTAACTAGGATCTCAGTATGAGTGGCTCACCATGAGCCATAAGATAAGGTACGAGTCATATCACTTACTCGTATGGTAGACAGTGTTCAAACTTTCTTTGATTGTATTCTGCCATGGATGCGGTTTGGGGGTACTAATCGTAGGGTTTGGGTATGTTTTGGTTTAGGTAAGTCATATGTTGGATAGTGTTGGATCCAAGGGGAGGCCTAGGTTACGAGTTGTGGGTACCACTTGTATTGGTGGATGACTGGCATGGGATGGTTGTACCGTATAGTGGGGATTTTGTGCAGTTTAAGTATGCGTAATCTGGACATTTCCCCACTTAGGCACTTATGGCCCCATTACTTTTAATAAACTTGGGAGGTTATTTACCATATCATTCTAATCTTAAACACTTATAAACTCTCTCTAATTCCCTCTAAGGATCTTGGCTAAAGAAGGGTTGGGTTTCATCTTAAGGTGCAATTTGGGGATTCTTTGGGCGATTTCTTTCCATCATCTTCATAAACTAAGGCATGTACTCCTCTCTCATTGTTAGTTCGAACTAAGGACATATTTTATACAATGTTTTTATGGCATGATTATTGTATGGTTTTGGGGTTTTCAAATATATGTTGGGGTTTTGATATAAATGCTTGGTTATGGTTTTATCCATGTTTTAATTGTGTTTTTACATTCTTTAATGGTGATTTGGATAATTGGTTGCACGAGAATGGTAAATTGGTAATTGGAAACACTATACCCCAACATATTTGATAAAATGCGTATGATAATGCTTTTACTATAGCATTGGATTCTTTAAGTAACTATTGCATGGTGTGGTTTGGTAATGGAATCCTAAATGTTATAAATGGTTTTGAATCAGTTAAATAGTAAGGTCTAGGTGTCATGGTTATGGTTAATTAAACATACTTGTGGGGTACATGGGATTCCAATAAGCAGACATAACAGTGGAACACTTGTGGGGTACACGGGATTCCCCCAAGTTAACTTGATTATGTAATCTATGGGTACATGGGAATCCCTTTACATAAAAAGGTTGGCTAAGGACATTTCTTGGAAGATATAGTCGGTATGATGATATCACTATTTATAGCCTTGGTTAATAGTAATGAAATAATGGTTTGGTTGGATGGTAATGGTTTTAATTGGGAAATATTGGTGGGGTATGATAGATAACCGTGAATGTACGAGTACAGTGGACAGACAGTGAAAACTTATGTTTGCTGACATGAGGGTTGGTCATAGATACTATATATTATACTATAAGGTGCATGGGAATCCTCTAAGTACACTGTGCATATGTATCATAGAGAGAGAAGGACACTTGGTAATCCCCTACTCTTATGGTATCTTCGATTCGTGCGGCTACATGAATTGGGGCCTGTTCAGGGGTTACACTGGACCCATATAGCACATTGGTGGTTCTGGGATGGTTAAGCTACAAATACCCAGGTGAACAATTTTAAAGGCATGTTAAATCTGATTCCCTTTCTCGGCATGGTTCTATATATATATGTATGGTTTGGATGCACATAGTTGGTTTACTTGGTTTCACTGGATGACATTATTTAATCCTTAGCCAGAGGTCATGCTATCATTCACCCACTAACCCATCTTCGGGCAGCTGTATTGCCATACGATGTAGAAACCGACTATTCTACTCCTCCTACTTAGTGATCGGATTCGTGATCAACTATTGGATTGAAGTGGAGAGCTTCGATATTCTGGAAGGCTCCATTTCATATCATGGATGCCTTTACATACTTTGTTTATTTTATGTATATTAGGGTTCTTGAAGCCCTTGACTTGGGAACCTTGAATCTTGACTCAATTTAGAAAATTTATGGTGGATTCATGAGATTCTTGGAAGAGGTTTTGGATACTTAGGGTTCTTGTTCAGAGAAAACTTGAGAAAAACTTCATAGAATTTTGTAATTGACTTCAATTTGGTGTTAGCACAATTTAAGAGGCTTGAAAAAAGTCCAAAGTTCCCTTTTTAACTTTTGCACGAAGCTGGAAAAATTGAACTGGGAACCCAATTTATCGCGGTGGCTCACTGGAAATTGACAAATGGGAATCTGGGAGTCACTGCGACACGGAGCCATCGCGTTGTCCCACTGGTTGGTACCTGAAACTTCAGCGCAACGCGTCACAATCGCGCTAGGCAACTAGAAATTGACTATTGAGAAATCGAGATCCTCCGCGAAGTGCCACTGTCGTGGAGTTCCACTGGAATTTGACAATTGTCAAACAGACCCTCTCTGCAACGCGCCAAGCACTAAAATGATGTTGTTTTACGACTAGGACTTAAATTAGGCATAACTTCTTACCCGGGTATCAGATTTGGATGAATCTTATATTGACGGAAAGCTTATCAAATTTCCCATGTGATAAAAAGTCAAATTTAGGGAAATTCTATATGGTTAACAAGATACTAACTTAGGAAGTCACTTCTCAATTTTTTAGGGCTGAAATCATGCCTCACTTGATAAGCCCTAAGGCTTATTCTACGAGAGAATGTTTGTGGGGTCTTACAATATCTCCTCCTTGGAAACATTCGTCCTCGAATGTCTCTTGTTAGACTAAGAACACAGAAAAAATTGAGTACACATAGCTGAAGAAAGTTGCTAAAACGGGCTCAAAATCTCTCTAAACTCTTGAATGCCTCGGAAATTGCAAGAACTCATACAAGGCTAGATGTATATAGATGAAATTTAGATTAGAAGGGCTAAATTAAGGAAGAATAATACCTTTGGATTAATATGAACTTCCGAAAAAGAGGTGCGGGTACTTGGCTCGCATGTCTTCTTCTGCCTCCCAAGTAGCACCCTCAACAGACTGGTTCCGCCACAAAACTTTGACCAGGGGAACTTCTTTGTTCCTTAGTCTACAGATCTGAAAAACTAGGATCTCAATAGGAATCTAATCAAAGGAAAGACTGTTCTGAATATCGGCATTCTCTGAAGGATCTACTACAACGAAATCACCAATATGCTTCTTAAGCATGGAGACATGAAAAATAGGATGAAAAACTGACAACTCTACACGCAACTCAACCTCATAGGCCACCTTACCGACACGACTCAAGACTCTATGCTCATCCCAACTACCTTTGAAATCAAGAGCACATGCCCTCAACATATCTTCCAGGGTCTGAATGGTCCTCTCATCCTGACGATCTTACTGCAGATAAAAAGCAGGACTCAAAAGGACTTGGGTACCAAGACCCTGATGGAACGCCCTCCAACACTGAAAAGTAAATTGAGTGCCCCTATCCAAAATGATAGAGGAGGGAACTCCGTGCAGCCTGACTAAGTCTTGGATATACAATCTTGAATATTCCTTAGTTGTATAAGACGTATGCACAAGCATGAAATGCGCGGACTTAGTCAGCCTATCTACAACAACCTAAATAGAATCATGATGACGATGCGAAAAAGGCAACCCGATTACGAAGTCCATATTAACTACCTCCCACTTCCAAGTGGGTTTACCAAACTCTTGCATCACACCACCAGGTCTTTGGTGCTCTACCTTAACTTGTTGGAATGTTGCACACTTTGCTATGCACTCGGTTATATCCTTCTTCATACCATTCCACCAATAGATTTCCTATAAGTCGCGATACATCTTGGTAGTGCCGGGATAAATTGAATACCACGCGCCATGCGCTTCAGCCATAATCCTCTCCCTCAGATCATCAACACATGGAACACATAATCTACCTTGGAATCTCAACACGCCATCTCCCCCTTGGGAGAAAACCTCTACCTTTTGTCCCTTAACTGACTCCTTCAGTCAGACTAAACTAGGATCCCTATCTTGCTTCTCCTTCACTTAAGAAACTAAAGAGGATTCGGAACTACTCTGCACCAATGTACTCCTCTCGGCTGAATCAAGAAACCTAACACTCAATCTAGCCAGAAAATGCACATCGCGAGCTAAATCTTTCTTACCTTTGTCTACATCAGCAACACTACCCATAAACAATCTGCTAAGGGTATCCACCACTATGTTAGCCTTTCCCGGTTGATACAACACACTCATATCATAGTCTTTTAACAACTCCAACCACCTCCTCTACCTAAGATTCAACTCCCTCTGAGTAAACACATACTACAAGCTCTTATGATCAGTAAATACATCAATATGAACACCATAAAGATAGTGTCTCCAGATTTTCAAAGAAAAGACCATAGCAGCTAACTCAAGATCATGGGTTGGGTAATTCTTCTCATGCGGCTTTAACTGTCTAGAGGCATAGGCTATAACCTTAACTCTTTGCATCAACACATAACCCAAACCAATTCTAGAGGAATGACAATACACAACAAAACCATCTGTACCATCAGGCAAAGTCAACACAGGGGCTGATGTAAGTCAAGTCTTCAACTCCTGAAAATTCTTCTCACTGGAATCTAACCACAGGAACTTAACTTTCTTTTAGGTCAACCGGGTCATGAGAGACGCAATAAAACAAAAACACTCAAAAAAATGGTGGTAGTAGCTAGCTATACCCAAGAAACTCCTAATATCAGATGGGGAGATAGGTTTAGGCCAATTTTTCACAGATTTTATCTTTTAGGGATCAACTCTAATACCTTCGACTGAAATGATATGACCTAGAAAGGCTACAGACCTTAGCCAAAATTCACATTTACTGAATTTGGCGAACAATTAGTGCTCTCTGAGAGTTTGCAAGACAATTCTAAGATGATTCGCATGGTTATTCTTATTATGGGAGTACACAAGGATATCATCTATGAAAACAATGTCAAACATATCAAGATATTTCTTGAACACTCGATTCATGAGGTCTATAAAGGTGGCTGGGGCATTGGTTTGCCCAAAGGACATGACTAGAAACTCAAAGAGACCATATTGGGTGTGGAAGAATATCCTTAGAATATCACACTCCCTCACTTTAAGTTGATGATAGCCGAATCTAAGGTCTATCTTGGAGAAATAACTTACACCATGAAATATCACTTCTCGGAACAAAATATTTATTTTTGACTGTGACCTTGTTAAGTTGATGATAGTCAATGCACATAAGAAAAGAATCACCTTTCTTTCGCACGAATAAAATAGGTGGGCCCCAAGGAGAAATACTGGGCCTTATGAAACCTTTGTCTAAAAGATCTTTGAGTTGCTCTTTCAACTCCTTAAGCTCCGCAGGTGCCATACAGTATGGCGGAATAAAAATGAGATGAGTGTCGGGAAAAAGGTTAATCACGAATTCTATCTCCCTATCAAGAGGTATCCCTAGGAGATCTTTAGGAAAAATATCAGGAAACTCATTAACAATATTGACTGACTGAATAGTTGTAGCCTCGGACTTAGTGCCTTGACTCTAACTAAGCGATAGATGCAACCTTGGTATATTAGGTTTTTGGCTTTGAGATAGGAGACAAAATGACTCTTGGGAGATACCGAACTCCGGGACCACTCAAAAGATGGTTTATTAGAAAACTGAAAATTAACCACCCGAGGATAATAGTCTATAGATGCATAACAAGAATAAATCCAATCCATACCCAGAATAAGGTCAAAATCCACCATGTATAACTCTATCAAATCTGCAAGTATGACTCTATGAATAATAGTAACAGGACAATCTCTATACACTTGTTTAGTGATAACTGACTCCCCTACTGGTGTGGAGACTAGGAAAGGCTCAGGAATCCTTTTGGGACTCATTTTGAAATTCATAGACACAAGTGAGGTCACATAGGAGAGACTTGACCGAGGGTCCAACAACACATAAACATCAAAACAAAAGACGCGGAGCATACCAGTAACAACATCGGGAGAGTCCTCCTGCTCATGATAGAATGGTAAGGCATAGAATCTATTCTGGCACTGACTGCTAGTAGTGCTAGATGAAGCGCCATGAGTAGGGGAGGGATGGGGTGCAGGAGTTGGTGCACTAGTAGCCGGTGCCTAAGGTCGGGCATATCTATTCTCCTATCTAGCATGAGGACAATCTCTAAGTCTGTGGCCCTGCTTACCATAACAAAAACAACCCTTCAGATCTATGAAACACTCACTGGGATGATCCCCACCATACTTAGCATAAGGAGGATAACGGGGCCTGTTACCAACACTGTTCTGTGACCTAGACATAAAGGGTCTGCCCTCTTTCTCCTGCCTACTTCTAGGCATGGGAATACTAGCTGATGAAGGAACTGGTATAGAGGAAAGCCTCTAAAATTGAGGGTGGTTCCCTCCATGGAACTTAGGCTAGCTATACTTATGCTGCTCAGATGTAGACCTATTGTTACCCCTCACTCGATCTCTCTCCCTAATCTTATCCACCTCTATCTGCTGGGCAGGCGTTATCAAACTAGCCAAATCCATATCCCTATATAGCATCGCAGTCCTATATTCCTTCAGTACTAACCCAGAAACACCGGTCATGAACTTGCTCATACTATCTTGGGTGTCAGAAATCAAATCAGGTGCATACTTGGCCAACTAATTAAACTTCAAGCAGTACTCTTTAACAGTCATGGAGCCCTGCTCATGTTCATAAACTCCTCAATCTTTGATTCCCTCATCTAAAGTGGAAAGAACTTGTCCAAGAATGCATCTTGGAACACCTGCCAAGTCATTGAAGCAATATCCTTACCTCTACTCTTCCTCCAGGATACAACCCAGTCATAAGCTATGTCCTTTAACCTGTAAGATACAAATTCAACACTTTCTTCCTCAGAAATATGCATCAGCTGCGTGATCTTTCTCTTCTCCTCAAGGTACAATTATGGGTACTCACCTGCCTTGGAACCATAAAACTCTGGTGGATTCATCCGCATGAAATCATAGATTCTAACTGTGGCTACATTACCTCCTTGGTGATTAGAAACTACGGCCTACTTATTAGGCCAAACATTAGCAGTGACTGCTTGGGCTAATGCCTAAAAAGCTTCCTGAAACTCATCTTAAGACACCATTTCATTCAAAGGATCAACAGGTTGGGGTTGCTCATTATCGTTTCTGCGGGCATCCGCTCTTTGGAGAGGCATTTTCTGAAATAAAAAAACATGAATTATTAGATGAGAGGGACAACTGTAGGCACGATAGAATCTGAAAGAAAGAAATAACTTTTTCCTAAAATGTCTTGTAGCCTCTTGCTCATAGATGTGGAGTGCTACACACTGATGATCAAGACTCTACTCAACGCGGCTTGTCAAACTCCCTAGGACTCCTTTAAAAGCTGGACTCATTTAAAATGTTAGGCTCTGATACCAAGTTTGTAACAAACCAAAATTGTCTCCTGAGATGTCACACGGTGCTTAAGGATACAAGTAGCCCCAAGCTAACCCTTTGAGCCTATTTATACTAATAACTCTCATTTCAACATGAAATAATTCAAACACTAGCATAGTCATATCATATGAAAGTAAATACAGATAAAATGCTCGGTCCAAATGACCACAATACTGGAAAGCTCAACACAACCACAATCTGATAACTAGTCTGACAAAGACTCTACTAATCTATGAACTAGAGAGCCATTGGGATAAGTACCCAACTGACTCAAAATGAACTGGAAATAACAACATAGTCTCTTAAAATATGGAGATGTCTGAATATAAGTCCTCAAACCATGAGGACTCACCACTGTAGGAATGTAGATAGAGGTAGTCGTAACTCATTGACGAGGTTGGGACTGAGCACCTGAACCAACATTATAAGACAATGTAGCACATAGACGTATATGTGGATTATCACTTAAGAATGTACTGAGTATGTGGGGGTGCATGCATTTTTATAAAACAACATCAATGATCTTTAATCAAATCATACATGTAATAAGTAATGACTCACATGGCTTGAATAAGTATAAACTGAAAAGTTCATGAATTATCTAAAATGGAACATGTAACACAATCTCGTGAGTCATTATACTTTTAACTTTGAAATTTGTAATCTTCTCTTATTCTCATTACTCAAGGCTAAAGGAAACTATAAGCAATACTTTCAACTCATGCATATGTCTCATGGAGAGTAAAACTTCTTCAATGCTCAAGAACTTATAACTCTTTTGAACTCAAATACTTCAAATTCGGAATCATATAACTTTGGAACATACTTGAAGGCATTTCATTCACTTTAGAAAAATATCTTATTTCAAGATTTAGGAAAAAATACACATATCAAGGGAAAGTATTTTAGTTTTAAAGGAAAATATCTTGTCTCAAGACTTTAGTTTCAAGGGAGATTCTCTAAACGGACATAAACCATGTGAGCTACATGGAGTCCAACGTTTTGTCCTCCTAAGGAAGAGACCTCACATTGGGGAGAGGCATCATACTCTTTCCAAGGAGTATAAGCTTAACTCAGTGATCACTTATCTCGGCCTCAGGACCAATATCAGGCCATAGGCCTAACACTTATCTCGGCCTTAGGCCCACCCTATGGTGGCACGTAGTTCTGGGGTAAGAAACCGTGGTAACTTACCCAACTCGGTGCTAAATACTAATCTCTTTAGTTTATCTCACTCATTTCATGCAAATCCACTTTAGAATAATCTCATGGTTCAATAAGAACCCAATAATTAAATCTACAATCTCATGTAGTAGAGTGGATTTCAAAACTCAATGACCATTAGGTCAAAACATTCCTTAATAATCTCAGAATACTCAAATCATGGGTGCTTATAGCACAATAGTTCATAAAATCTCAAGTCTCAAGTAGGGCTTAATAATCCATAATTCAATCTCAATTTAGAACTCATCAAAATCATAATAGATAGCATATAGATTCATAACTCATGTAGTAATCTGGAAATTTCAGCAATTTATCTCAAAATCTCAACATACTCATATACTTCAATGTTTCAAACATTTCAACTATTAACTTCTCAAGGATTAAAATCATGGGGTATATACCCAGCTACAATTTCTTAAGAAAACATGTAAAAATCATGCCATTAGACACTCAATTCAAGGGAAACATTAAAAGCTTGCAACCAATAACAATGGGTGAAAACCCCCAATTCAATTTCATGTAAAATCTCATAAATTGCAGAGAATTGTAGTTTAAATAAGCCTTTGGTCACAAGGGTGAAAGGATTACCCTTGTTCAAAACTCCACATACCTTGAATTAAAAACTTTGGATGAACTCTCACTTTTGGAACTCTATTCATACTCTTGAATGAGGGTTCTTGAAGCCCCTGACTTGAGAACCTTGAATATTGACTCAATTTAGAAAATCTATGGTGGATTCTTTAGATTCTTGGAAGAGTTTTTGGATACTTAGGGTTCTTATTAAGAGAAAACTTGTGAAAAACTTCATAGAATTCTTGTAATTGACTTCAATCTGGTGTTTGTATGGTTTAAGAGGCTTGGAAAAAGTCCAAAGTTCCCTTTTTAACTTCCATACGAAGCTAGAAAAATTAAACTGGGAACCCAATTTTATGGGCCATCGCGATGCGCAACTATCTCGGTGGCTCACTGGAAATTGACAAATGGGAATTTAGGAGTCACCGCGATACAGAGCCATCACGTTGTCCTACTGGTTGGGACCTAAAACTTCAGCACGATGCATCACAATCACGCTAGGACACTGGAAATTAACTATTGAGAAATTGGGTTCCTCCGCAACGCGCCACTATTGTGGTGTTCCACTGGAATTTGACAATTGTCAAATAGACCTTCTCCGCGACGCGCCAAGCACTAAAATGACGCTGTTTTATGACTAGGACTTAAATTAGACATAACTTCTTACCCGGGTATTTGATTTGGGTGAATCTTCTATCGACGGAAAGCTTATCAAATTTTCCATGTGATAAATATGATTCTCACTTAGGAAGTCACTTCTTAATCTTTTAGGGACGGAATCATGCCTCACTTGACACGCCCTAAGGCTCATTCTATGAGAGAATTTTTGTAGGGTCTTACAATTTAGATGGTTAGGGAGTCACATTTGGGAAGATTTGGCTTGACTACCCGTACCTTGTCTTAAATTGATATATAGGACTTAATGAGATTTACTTAGAGTCTTATAGAAAGATTTTGGAACCTTAGTCTTTCTTTGAGTAGAAATTGCCTTAGAATGGACTTTTTGAGTTAGAAGTGGGCCCCTCTATCCCACTTAGGTCAAAGTGATAATTACCTCCTTGTAGACATAGAAGTTGTTCTTCCGTCATCCTTTTTATGTTTTTGAGCCCGAGGAGGATTTAAATATTTTTTGACATTGATAAGGCTTGTATCATGGATTTATTATGATAGGTTTAAGCCCGACTATCATGATATTAAGACCCATTTAAGTTCTTCCTCTATGATGATATTATTTCTGATTCAAGTTCGATATTCAAGATACTAGTTCCAATTTAAGTTCGGCATTAAGGGATCACTTATGATGCTTATGGAACCGATTGTTGTATGGTGTTTATTGTCTGGGAGGATCTACAATTATAGTTTGGAGGTTCAAATAATGTTAGTATTTCTTTCTTGATTATATATGTCGGGCTTATAAGGGATCAATTACGTTATTTATGTATGCTTACATATTCGTCAATAGGCTAAATAAGATATGTAATTATTGGAATAATTAATGGAGACTTAAATGATGGATAGGCAATAATTTATTTGCTTCTTCTGGGATTATGGGGTCCCAGTTAGGCTATAGTTAGTCATGTTCTCTTTGATATTATTATTGGGTTGTTTACATTCAGTATTTAAGCAATGTTCCAAGTTTGCCATTTTTCTGACTTTAGTTTATCATCTCACATCTTATTGAACTTTAATTATGATTTAACACAATGACCAATGATGCCTACTGAGTACCCATTATTTTGGTACATATACTACACTTCTACATCTTTTTTATGCAAATTTTAGTACTAGCTACTGCCGTTGTTGTCTGTACTAGTGCTGGTAAGAATTACGAGATAGGAAGAGCTTTTGGAGCCAAAGCTGACTTTATCTTCTTCTATTTTTGATGGTATTTCTATCCACGACTATTGTAAATTTGACACTTATAGTATTTTTATTCTTTTGCTAGAGGCACTTGTACTGACCTTACAAAGTCGTGGGATATTCTACTATTTTTTTCCTTATTTAGAGTCAAATGCATTATCATCCTTATATTTATGGCTTGTAATCTAATTACTTACATAATTTTTGTATTTATCTTACTTCCCAACAATTAGACCATTACTTGTCATTTTAGGCTATGATTTGGTTTACCTATTGATGGGTTCAAGAAGGTGCCATCATGACTCATAAAATTGGGTTTTGTCACATATACTGGTGGTGTGGGAAGTCTCTTATAAGACCCTTGAATTCTTTCATGATATAAGTTCTCCTTTGAATTTTTCTTGAAACTAAATATTTCACTTCTTAACTTTGCTATTTTGCCCGATGGAAAGAAATGGGTGAGGAATTTCATAACAAGGTCATTAAAAATTGAGATTAAATTTGAAGATTTTCCCTTCAACCATCTCGTGGCTTCTCCCAATAGTGAGAATGGAAGGAGAAATAGCTTCATAAATTGGTAGAGACTCCCATGCGAATAAAAGTATCACTAATCTCCAAAAACTTTTAAAGATGCTTTTATAGATCCTCATGTGACAAGACTATAAGCTTCCCACTAATGTTCAATAATAGCACCATATTCTATTTAAGCTAAAATATACATCATGGTTCTGGTCTGTGGATGTTGGAGGTGACAATAGAGGTGTCATGACCCAAAAACCAAAGGTCATGATGGCACTTATCGCAGCAAGCCTTGATAAGAAGCCTATCACCCAAATTGATATAAATTGAGAAAAATGATACCAAAACCCACGACAAAACTCCAAGAGAAGAATTTAACCCCATGCGTATATAGTAAAAATGGAAATACATAGTCAATGCTACCAAACCAAATTCCAAAACCTAGTGTCACAATGTAAGAACAAAACTAGTACAACTCGAGATCAAAATACACAAGATATCTAAAACAGAAACAACTCTATCTCAGAACACAAATGCATAGATATTATAATAAGGAAATATAGTAGTAGACTTTGAGAGAAAGAATCCAACTTCTACCTCGAATATCTCCAAAGTATCACCCGAATCAACAACCATTAGGTTCACTCAAACAAGTATGTGCACCAAAAGGGCACAGTAAGAGTTAGTATGGTCCATTTGGACTTAGTAAGAATCATAGGACGACTGGGTAAAGTAGAAAATAAAGTGTTCAAAATACACACTAAGGGCATGTCACCTACAACTATAACATGTATGAAATGGTAGCCCACATCGTCTCCCCTAACAGTTATATAGTATTCACATACACAATAGCTATTATGAGAAAGGAATACGAGTATATAGCTACCACACATATAAGTACAAAGGAAGAAATACACATCGACAAGTATACATCAAGGGAGATAATGTAATAGAAATAAAGGTAAAATGTAAATACAAATGTAATGAGGATGATGATAAAGATGATGACAATGATGTTGTGATGCAAGAGGTCATAGCACAACCTATGTATACACCTATGGAGCTAAAGTTTCCCAATGTAGGACACATAGGGGGTTTGTCAACCTATATACAACAAATATCTAATACTAATATCAAGATCTCCTCTTCGACATATCTTTTGATAGAGCGTTTTCAAGAAGTTACATTTTCTGTCCGAAAAAAAAGTGTTTCCAGCATTTCTAGCATTTCCACGATGGTACCAATGTTTCATGAATGAATAGGATATGAGGATGTAATTCTCAGAACCAACTAGAATGAGAAATTCCATATTCAACCTATATACCAACCAAGTGAGCCAAAATCCTCTCATTAATCCAACCATCCATGAATCAAACAAAATCTATATTCCAATAGAATGAAATACATTAAAAAGTAACCATTGATACAACGTTAGGAATTTTCATCAAACAAGAAACAACAAATTCATATATACATGGCCAATAATATCATATAGGATCCCACAAGGTCACACATAGCAAATAATATTCCAAAACTTCTAAATAACATCAATATATTGGTCCCCACAAGGGCAAAACACAATAAATACATTCATTTTTATGATTAGTTTCCACACTTTTAACATGATTTTGTATCAATATTAACTACCAAACCCAGTCTGAAGAAAGTTAAGCCATAAACTACATCAAATGCCAAAAATTGATCTAAAATCCCTCAATCCAAAGCCTTACTCCCACAATCAGGCTTATAACAAACTAATACATAGAAATATAGAATCTATGCATCAACATAAAGCCAATGATACCCATATTGCCTAATTTTAATTTAGGGTCAAAACGAACCTCCAAAATGGGTTTTCAAAAAAGAATGGGAAAATTATAATTTTATTTTTTATACATGTTCCCATACTCTTAGGAGTCTACAGTTGAAAATCCAAGAAAAATAAGTAAAAAAATAAGGTCCAAATAAATGAAAAACCAATTTTAAGCTTTATCAGCAAAACCCACAAAAATCAATAGTTGGAGGTATTTTGAGGATGAAATCCAGAAATGAAAATTATAAGATTATAAACTTACCTAAGTGTAACTTTGTTGAAATTGGAGTATGAATCAATGAAATATAGTTTCAAGTCCTATCGAGCTAATATTCCCAATTTCCACTTTTAAATCAGCGTTTAAAAAGGAATAAATGATAGCATTAAACAAAAGTAGTTGAAATAGGTGTTTTGGAGATTACCCTAGCTTAGAAATGGAGGAAAATACTCAATATCATGAAATCATGAGGTACAAGTCTCAAAAATGGTGAAAATGGTATAACATAGGTATTTAATAGAACTTGGCAATGCATACGCGATCACCGGGTGGCAGAAGTGAGATGCCACAACCATAGGGTTGCGATAGTGAATCTCGAGTACCTGGACTGAGTATAAAATGACCCATTTTGCATAATTTCATCCATTAATCTTCACTTCCTTGAGATCTAAAAACACTATATAGTGTGAGATTTAAATTGAAGCTTGTTAGTTATTGGGAAGTTAGAGTAACATTTAATTTCGCGATTATCTTCAGATTTAAGGTAAGAATTCAACCATTTCTAAGTGAAATTTCTTGGTTTGTTTCTCAAACCCCTAAAATATTAAGGTCTTGATTTTAGCCCCAATTTAGCTTGGTTTTACCCATTTTTAGGGTAATGATTCCATGAGCTTGATATTATGTTGGGTTGATTTTTGAAACATAATTTTTATAAGTGAGACCCACATTAGATTTCGGCATATTTTTGGACCTGAATCACAGTGGTGCAATATGGGTATCGTTGTTCTTATATTGATGAGTAGAATATGTTTTTGATATCTTGGCATCTTGAGGAGGCTTCTCGAAATGAAAAAGTGATGGTTTAGCGGTTCGTTGAGCTTTCTTTGGCATCGAGATATGATAGGTTTATCCATAGTTAGATTGAGCTATATCATAGTAATATTATGATGCAGTATTAGATTTGGGATAGATTTTAGGCGTTAGAATGATGAAATTCAAGACTTGGGCTAGTTAGACCATTTAGGCTAAATTAAAACCATATAGTTTAAACACTTAACTTGTTTTGTTATTCCTTAGGTGGAATGTACTTCATTAATCATGTTTAGCATGATAATGCATTAGATTGATCAAGATTAAGTAAAATCCTATAGTTACTCATGCTTAGGGTAAGTTGGACTTTATTGCTTAAATTAATAAAGGTTGCCTTAGTTTCCATTGACTTAGCTGAAGTACTTCAGAAAAATTTCTACCATAGGGCTAACTGTGGCTTACTATATATCTATGAGTGTATTTAGATACCTTAGCCTAGTCTGAGGTAGAATTTGACTTAGAATATATTGTGGAGATTTAGAAGTGAACTCTTTGACCCACCGATTGATGATTTGTTTTCATGAAATCTTATGCGCTTCTTGAATACCTAGAGAATGACCTTTGAGGCAATGTTGAGGAGCCATGGTAATTGATTATAGTAATAATAAAATTAGAAGTCATAATTTATGGAATAATTGATTAGATTATTGGCTATCATATGATGAGTTATGGATCATGTTATGGCATGCCATTGGATCAACTATGGATTTCTCTATAAATGTGCTATAGATCATATTGTGATAGTTATCAATGATTCAAATGATAAACTATCTTTTATGCTAATGATGAGCCATTGAATATACTATTGATAAGTCATTGCCCATGATATTTCTTATTATTATGATCATGCTAAGAAATTATGCTAGAAAATATCCCTATTGATGATATTAGAAATTGTGCCATGAATTATGTTAGAAGTCATGCATATTGAATATATGGGAAGATATGCAAGTAATTATGCTTGAAATCGTGATGTTTGGTTTTATGATCACTTATGTTATTGATTTGACCACCGACTATGATAATGTGACTACGGGTTAGAGTTCAGATACTATAATTATATTGATATTGGTATACGATAATGTTGCAGGATGATTATGATGATATTTTTATACTCGACAGGTTTGAAGGATGATTATGATGATATATTTATACCTACTTGGACGGAGGATGATTATGATGATATATTGATGCCCGACAATGCTAGAGGATGATTGTTATGATATATTGATACCCAACAAGGTTGGAGGATGATTATAATGATATATTGATGCCCGACAATGCTAGAGGATGATTGTTATGATATATTGATACCCAACAAGGTTGGAGGATGATTATAATAATATATTGATAATGACAAGGGCAAAGGATGATTATATTAATGTGACTATGTGTACATCTACCAGATGTCGGTTATAGCCCAAAAGTGATAAATAATTAGAAAAATGGTATAATTGATGATTAGTGATAATTGATGATTGATGATAATTGATACTTTGTTAAAATTGATGATTAGTGGTGAATATTATTTAAGTGATAAAATAATGACTAGTTGATAATCAAGAATTAGTTGGTAAATAATGGTTAGATAATAAATGATGTTAGATGATAAAAAATGGTTATCTGATATGTAGTGGTTAGAGGATATGTGGTAAATAGTTGTTAAATAATGATTAGAAGTTATATGATCGATAATTATTTAATGAATTAGTTAATAAGATATGGTTAGCCTATAAACAGTTATGAGTAAACAACGATGATAAGGTTGTTAAATGATAATAACATTATGGGATGTGGGTACATTGTCAAATGTTGGTAAATGACCAATTGATGATGAATTATTGTTGATTGCTAAATAAAAATTTGGTTATTCATAAGAGATGAGTGGATATTTTATTCTAACTTTAGTGTACTCTAGAGGCATATGAGAGTCTGTGATGAGTTATTTATTTTCCGTACAAACTGGCATATGGGAGCCAATTTTGTAGTTTGTGATTGCTTGTGTGATTGCCTTGTGTTGCGTTATTATTCTGATTTATTTACTTATATTAAATGGTGATGTTAGCATATGTTGGTGCCTTGTGTTGTGTTGTTTTTTCATTAAATTACTTATTATGTACAACAATATTGGAGATGATTCAGGTTTATTTCTGTACGTTGAGTTAGTTATGTTATCTTGCATTTTATCATACTTATATCATGATTAAGCTCAGTTAGAAGATGATGCCTACTAAGTACCCTTTATTTTGGTACTCATGCTACACTTTTGTACATTTTTGGTGCAAATTCGTGTACTATCTATCTCCATTGGTCATTGATTGTACTGTGTTGATTATCCAAAGAGAAGATAAGTTCTTGGAGTTGGAGTCACATATTTCCTTCTATCTTTAGATATTCAGTCTCTTGTCATCGAGATAGGTGTTGTTGACTATATGTATTTAAGTTATATTATTATTAGATGCTCTTGTACTGACTATACCAGGTTCGTGGGATGGTATCTTGATTGACTATTTTATCTATCTAGAACTCTTTGCTTATTTATATGACATTTCCTAAAAAATTAACCCATTGTGTTATCTCTGGAGTATGGTTTGGTTTTCCCACTAGCGAGATTTAGTAGGTGCCATCAGGACTCATAAATCAGGTCATATCAAATTGGAATTAGAGACAAGTTACTCGATATTATTGGTACAAGAGCAAGTGTCTAGTAGAGTCTTGTAGATTGGAATGATGATGTATGTTTTCTATCTTTGGGAGGCTATTGGAAATTCTTAGGAGTTCATCACTTCTTTCACTAATTTTTGCTAAGAGTTTGAGTTAGTTTCCAAGAACATTCCTCTATTCTTGGAAAACCTAGAGGTCGTGGACATCCGCGTGATGTGTCCCTAGCTAGGGGAAAGGATAGGCCGCCTTTCAAAGGTCCTATTCTCACTCCTAAGATAGGGATTCTTCTACCCCAGCCAGTGGTGGGCCAGGGACTAACCCAGGCTCCACTAGGGTTTGAGTAGGCAAGCCTAACTCGTAGTCCGGAATGGCTAGTAACAGACTACTAAATTATATTGAGAAAAAAATATGGAATAAATAAAATAAAGATCAATTACATAACTAAATCCCAAAACCTGGTGGCATCACTACAAGATCTTTTAATATAATAAGAGTATAAAAGTGAAATATGAAGGGAATTACACTAATACAACTTTTCTCTTAATACAATATAGAGACTTGTCTAATACATGAGAGAGAGATAAGTAATACTCTAAATATTAGAAGCTCACTCTAAGTCTACAAACCATAGCTACTCTGCACGATGCACCCATAAACAACAATAACTCATACTATGATCTGCAGGCTGCAGAAGTGTAGTATGATTATCAAACAAATAGTACACAGTAGGCAATTGCCAACTGATCTCCAAAGATAAAGAAGATATATACAACATATAAATAGAATGGAAACTACACCTTAGAATCAAAAAATCATTTAACTAGTCAATGATACAATAAGGGAAATCTATCCTGTACATGTTTAATAGACCAACACAATAAGGCTAACTAAGTAACCAGGTAGTACTATCATATTCCAGCCATACTTAGGAATATCAACACTATACCATATATCACTAGCCAATATAAGAATAAAGAGGGAAAGAGGAATATATAATAATATACAAGGCCATGGAATGAATATACCATATCAACAAATGAAGTAAAGGAGATACAATAGTACCATAGCTACGTATAGCTATATATACATATAAATATGATGTCGCCTCAAAGCATAACCTAGATTATCATATCCTCATTCTAAGACCTCATTATAATCCTACCAGGATTTAATTTTATCATAGTTAGTATTTCTAATCCACGTAGCTAGACATGAAATAATAGTGCATAATATTACAATCATAATATAGAAAAGGCCGAAAACATACCTTAAATCTAGATACTGAATCAATGACTAATCTGTCATAAGCTAGCCATAATAATAACCATAAAAATGATAATAACAATTTAAATCACGACCTGAATAATTGACAACTTCGAACAACCAAATACCTATCCGAGGTTTGTGTACCCCCACCGCCCCAGGCTTGCAAGGTTCAATAAATATACAAAAACACAATTCATATTCCTCACACATATCTATGCTACCGTCCCATACCGGCTGATAGATATAGGCACATACTGGTGATAGGTGATACACATATATGAATGAATGCAAGGTACACAATCAATATCACAATCTTGTCATTGTAACCACCATCATCATTATACTCAACCTCCAGTCTTGAACTGGGTTATCAATACATCATAACAATAGTATCCTCTAGACTCGAACCAGGTATTAATATATTATAACAATAATATCCTCTAGACTCAAACTAGGTATCACAATAGTATCCTCCGGACTTGAAATGGGTATCAATGTATTATCACAATAGTATCCTCCAGACTTGAACTGGGTGTTAACATATTATCATAATAGTATCCTCCGGACTCGAATCAGGTATTAATATATTATTACAATAGTATCCTCCATCCTTATCGGGTATTACTATAATCATTAAAATAAATACACATATATGTATAGATATATAATAGGTACATGTTCTCAAGTCGTGGCTAAAAGAAGTGTAAGATCTGTAAGTCTATTGTCTGAAATAATCTTTGGGATTAAATCATTATAAAAGTGTAGAAAGGGTCAAATATCTCACAACCAGAGTAAATTATAGAGCCAAATCATGCACCAGAATCATCCTTGGTCAATCCTTAAGACTATATTTTAAACATTTTTTCTATGTATGAATATTCCATTTAGTTTAGCTATTATTATAGCAAAGAAATTCACTATTAATTTGAAAAGTGTGGTTTTAACCATTATTTTGAAAAAATAGTGATAAGGTTGTATTTCAGTAAGGATCACATCTATACCAATATAATAATCATGAATGAACCGAATCTATGAATGCCATCTATACCAATATATTAAGTCAATGAAATCATAAAAAACATAAATATTTGTGTATCCATATTCTACAATCGTATCTTTACAAATATAAATACTTTCTGGGTATCCAACAAATATCATAACACTACCCTTGGCATAATAATATGTCTGAAATAATCAAAATATCATAATCACGTCCTTAGGCCCATATACATATTCGGACTCATGTCGATACTCATATTTATAAGCCGTAACATAGCTATAATCATCTCACATCTAGGGAGCATAATATATCGATTAGAAATAACTCATAACTCTAAGGCCTTTTATATCTATAATATATTTCATATCTATAATTTATATATTGTGACTATGAGGAGCATCACCACTAAAGATCATTTATTATATCTAAGAGAGATATCATCTCTATAGGCTCAATAATCACATTTAAAAAGAAATAACATCTATGAGGGCCCGAGTAATATATCAAAAAAGAATAACATCTCTAAGGACCCACATCATATCTATGAGCGATTAATGCCTCTATGGTCCAAATATCAAGTCTATGAGGAAACAACATCTCTAAAGGCCCAAAAAAAAGTCTAAGAGAAAATAGCATCTCTAAAGGCCCAATATCACTTTTATAAGGATTAACATAGCCTTAACTCATCAGTCATAATTTGGGAAACATCATCACAATTTACCATGTCACAAAGTAACCTTATACTAAGGTTTACTGGTCTCAACTATGTCTAAAATTTGCAACTAAATCCACAAGGCTAACACAAGTCTTGACCTATATGGGTCGGGAAACTCCACTTCTAATCCTCAATTTCCATATTTAGGAAAACTATGCCCCAACTAGGATAAGGAACCTAGTTAAAGTTCTAGATTTCAAGGAATCCATAACCAATCCTAAGATACGAACTCTATCTAGAAACAAGGGAATTTATGCCAATTTTACCCAAATTATGTCTTAAAGATCACTAGAATAACCCTATTAAGGTTAATCATACTAACCATGATTCCAACATTTATAATACATTCCAACCCTAACATTATATCATATCCATGCTACAAATTAGTTAAATCTAGGGAGAAGACAATCGGGTACAAAAAGGTATTAAGCAATTAAACTTATGGGTCAAACCACCATTTAATCCCTAAGAGATTAATATTCAATAATAATTCATTCTATCCTCGATCATTCATAACTTTCAAATTCACAAACAATATATATCAGACATCATCTATGAAGAAGAGTATATAGAAGCCTACCTCAAAGCCGAACTGCAAAACCTCACATCATTCACCAATGTCCATCTTCACTTTACAATCCTAAAATACCATCACACTATAAACATCATAACCTACTCATAAATAAGAGTCTAACAATATCTATATTGAATCATTGTGCTTCGGGTCCAAAAATGTTGACAAAAATACAAGTAGGTCCCACATGAAAAAAAAATGCATTTTCGAGGTCAACCCAAAATTCATACATGAAAAAGGAATCATAACCCAAAAGAAATGTGTTCCAAAAAAGATAAATTTGTTCTAAAATTAAGACTTAAATGCATTTGGCATTTTGGGTCCAAATGAAGAAATTCAACCATGAACTCAAAGGATTCTTACATTAGATTCAAAGATATTCACGATAATAGATGATAAACAAGATACCAAGTCACCCACTATGATTAATTTTGGGTTATTATACATATTTAGGGTTTTAAGATCTAAAGTATCAATAGATAATGATCCAATTTGTTACCATGGGGTCTATAAATAGACCCCTAGGTAATGAGATGCCACGATCACTAATATGTGGTCACTATCATGATGTTGCAATCGTTGGATCCTTATCGCGATTTCAGTGTTGTAATCAACATCCTTCTTACCACGATCACTGAGATGAGGGCTATATTGTGATACCATTATTGTTATGTCCTTGCCCCGAATTCTATCCTCCTTGTCACGATTATCGTCGCACCAAAACCAGCATAACTTAAGAAATTTTCCAACTTTCTAATGATGCCTCGAGATTCATTAAGAATCTAATTTTCACAAATGAACTATGTATCAATAGTAAATTAGATACTACAAATACATTGGTGATATCAGATTTTCAATTTGAGGTTGTTTCGGCCAAGTATAGGTCTCACACCTAAACTTTCAAATTTTTAACTTTATGATCGACAGGTCAAAATGAGCTCGGGTGCATAGGGAGCCAAACCAAAGGTATACCTAACCTAAATTTCATATTTTATATTTGCTGGCATAGTCAAAATTCATATTTGAGATTGTTTCACTGAAAGTTTTTCCTATGGCCATTCAAAACCAATGAGGACTTCTAAATAGGAATTAGCTCTAAAAACCAAACAAACTATCTGGTAATGAAACTTCCATTCCCAACAAGTCATAAATGACTTGGAACAGCTATGAAGAAGCTCAAATGACAAAAATATGCAAAAATAGGGAAAATGACCAAAAGGTTCATTATAGTTGGTTCAATTTTTAGGTTTAGTTGGAGGTGTATCATCTGATTATACCTAGTCTACATATTAGAGTGAGACTGAGGCCAAGGCATAAACTGTAGTTAAGGATCCTAGAGTTGAGGATCCTCCTGTACAAATAGTTTCTCTGTATGTTATGTCTTTTGAGGAGCAAAAGATATTGGGTAGATTCTTAAGATTTGTTTTGTCTAGGTTTTATGGTGCTCTAGGCGAGGATGCATATGATTTTTTATTGCTTATGAGGATAGGCTCCATAATTTGGACCTTGTTAATAATTGTGGTGTGGATTACACCATATTTCAGTTGGATTTAGAAGCTCAACAATGGTGGAGAGGTTATATGGAGTCTAGACCAGGTGGACCTTCTCCTTTGAATTTGGCTTAGGTTTTTGAGATGTTCGTAGAGAAGTATATGCCTCACAACTTTATAGATCATTTGAGGGATCATTTCTTAAGATTAGAGTTGGGCTTCATGAAAGTTGCAGAGTATGAGGCTCATTTTTACAAGCTGTCTAGACATGCTACTTCTAGTCTAGTAACTGAGTAAGAGGGAATTTGTTGTTTTATTAGAGAGTTTAAACTTTCCATTCAAATGTCTACTCACACTTTAGTTGTTGTGGAAAGGTCTTTTGTTGAGATATTGGATCATGCTCGGGTGATGAAGGAGATGCAAATGCAATATAAGGGTTGTGAAAGCCATGATGAGAGGCTTAGGTTTTACTAGATTCTGTGGGAGCCATCGTGTTTCTCAACCTAGAGATAGAAGTTCTTAGATTAGGTATCCTCGGCATCCATCCTATTATTCTCAGATTCATCCTAGTCGACCTATTCAGATAGCACTTCAGATTACTGATTGAGGTCAGTCTAGTTCCATTCATAACCATGTTAAAGTTAATGGTTAGTCTTTGAGAGGTTTTATATATGGTTATTCTAATCATAATGGTTACTCTAGGTTAGTTAGATCTGTTTGTTCTAGTTCAACTCATGTCTCATGTCTCATTATCCATGGGATTTCCCTAGTCCTAGGGTGATTGTTGTTTTAGCTTAAAGTATTTCCCCTATTAGAGAAGTTCACCACTCAGCTAGAGATGTTTCTTATAGTTGAAAAGGTGGTTTCCAATGTTCTCGGGGAGATTGTCAGGTAGGCTAGATAGAAGATTGGTCAGGTACCCAATAAGGTAGTAAGCATGGTCAGTTTTATGCAGTACCTACTAGACCTGAGGCTAAGACTTTCAATGTTGTTGTGTTCGGTACAATTTTAGTTTGCCACCAGTCGGCCCTTGCTTTATTAGATATGATATCCACTAATTCTTATATATCTTCTTATTATGAACCATGATTAGATTTGTTTTGTGATTTATTATCTGTGTCATCGGGCATATCTACTCTTATGAGTGATTTTTGTTAGTGGATCGAGTTGTTAGATCATGTGATGTAACTGTCAGTAATGTTGACACTTATGTTGATCTTATTATTCTAGATATGTTGGATTTTGATATGATTCTAGGTATAAACTGGTTACCCTACTATCAGGCGATCATGAATTATTTTACCAAGACCATTACCTTATCCATGCTTGATGTACCACATTCATATAACAAGGAGATATTAGCCACAAACTGATGAGGGATTTTTCTTTTGTTCATGCTAGGAGACTTATTTGAGGTGTTGTGAGTCTTGGCACACATATTTTTTTGATAATAGTTTAGAAAGTCCATCGATTGACTCTATTCTTATTGTTTATGAGTTTTCTAGTACGTTCCCTGCAATCTTCTAGCACCAATCTATTATTATGGAACCTTACCATATAGATCCTGCCGAGCTTAAGAAGCTGAATTCTCATCTTCAGGATATTCTTAGTAAGGTTTTTATTAGACTAAGTTTGTCTCCTTAGAGAGCTCCTATATTGTTTGTGAAGAAGAAAGATAGCTCTATGCGTATGTATATTGATTATAGCCAGCTTAATAAGGTAACGGTTAAGAACTATTATCCTATGCCTCACATTGATGATTTGTTTGACTAGATTTAGGGAGCAGTAGCTTTTTATAAGATTGATTTAAGACTTGGTACTATCATTGAGGATTATAGATAAGGATATCCCAAAGATAATATTTAGGACCTGTTATGGTCATTAAAAGTTCTTGGTGATGTCATTTGGGTTGACTAATGCCCCAACTGTGTTTATGAATTTAATGAACTGAGTATTTAGGCCTTATTTAGATCCCTTTGTGATTGTGTTCCTCGATAACATCTTTGTATATTCAAGGAGTAGAAAGGATCATGCATATCATTTGAGGATTGTGATCTAGACTTTGAGAGATTATGTGCTTTTTGCCAAGTTCTTTAAGTGTGAGTTTTGGCTTGAGCCGATGATATTCCTTGAATATGTGCTGTCTAAGGATGGTATTATGGTTAACCCATCTTGGATTGAGGCTATTCATGATTGGGGTACACCTACATCTTTGACTAAGGTTCGTAGCTTTATTGGTTTGGCCAGTTATTATAGATGCTTTGTCCAGGGGTATCAACTATTTTAGCACATATGACTAGATTGACTTGGAAGGAGGTTCTTTTTTTATGGTTTAAGGAGTGTGTGTTGATCTTGGAAAGCTAAAGTATTTCCTTACTTCATCTTCTATTTTAGCACTTCCTATTAAAGGTAAGGGATTCCTTATGTTTTGTGATGCTTCTGGTATCGGCTTAGGTTGTGTATTAATGTAGCAAGGTCGTGTTATTTCCTATGCTTCTTGAAAACTTAAAGAGTATGAGTGAAACTACACCATTTATGATTTAGATTTAGCAGCGATAGTTTTTCACTTAAGATTTGGAGGCATTATTGTTATGGTGTGCATTGTGAGATTTTCACTGATCATTGCAGTCTTAACTATCTTATGACCTAAAATGAGCTTAGTTCTAGACAACATAGATGGATAGAGTTGCTTAAAGATTATGATATTTCCATCTTGTATCATTCGAGCAAAAAAATATGGCAACAAATTCCTTGTGTCGTAAGGCAGCGAGTATGGGCATCTTGGCTTGTATTTCAATTTCTTAGAGGTCATTGGCATAGGACTTTCAGTCCTTATCAAACTTGATGGTTTTCCTTGATAGGTGAGGTCTTCGTTATTTGAGTAGGTTTGAGATCATCAGTTTGAGGATAGAAAGCTTTTCTTTCTTCGTCATCAGGCATTAAGTGGTGAGTCTGAAAGGATCACCATAGATTTCGAGGGTGTTTTTAGATTTGATCACTACTTTTGTATTTTGAGGATCAATAAGTTGATTCAATTGATTTTGCATAAGGTGCACAGCTCTAGATATTTCATTCATCCTGGCATACCTAAGATGTATAATTACTTGAGATAATATTATTGGTGGAGTGGTATAAAGAGAGATATGGTAGACTTCATAGATTGTTGCCTATGTTGTCAGTCAGTAAAGAACATGCATTAATGACCTTGTGGATTAACTCAAAGGTTACCCATTCTTGAGTTAAGAGAGTGGATTACCATGGATTTTGTTAGTGGTGTACCTTACACTTCCCGTGGTTCAAATGGTATTTGGGTTATAAGCACATTTTATTTCTATTTAGATGTCCTTCAATACTGAGAGATTAGCCCATGTGTATGTTCAGGATATAGTCTATTTGTATGGTGTTCTCTCTATTATTTTTGACCATAATTCCCTATTCACTTGGATATTTTGGAGAGAATTTTAGGAGGAGTTGGGCACCCAGGTAGATCTCAGTACAACCTTTTATCCAAAGGCAGATAGTCAACCATAGTAGACTATTCAGACTCTTAAGGATATGCTCCAAGCCTATGCTATAGATTTTGGAGGCCAATGGGTGTTGCACTTAGCCTTGGCAGAGTTAGCGTATAATAACAGTTATCATTCGAGTATTGATATTACTCATTTTGAGGCTTTTTATGGTAGGATATGTCGTTCTCCGGTTTGATAATTTGAGACTTCTAAGGAAATTCCCCATGGTACTGCTTTGCTTCAGGAGTCATTGGATAGATTCAGAGTGATTTGGGATAGGTTGAGAGCTACTCAGAATGGCAGAAGGTATATGTTGATCGTAGTCTTCATACCTTGAGATTTGGAGTTGGTGATTATATATTCCTCTATGTATCGCCCATAAAGGGCGTGATGAGGTTTGGGAGGAAGGGAAAGCTTAGTTCTATATATTTTGAACATTTTAAGATTATCTTAGAAGTTAGTAAGGTGTCTTATTAGTTAGCTTTGTCTACAAATTTTCCCATTGTTCATCCAATTTTCAATATTGTTATATTGTGCGGAGACATTCCTAATCTATCTCATATGCTTAGATAGGATTCAGTACAGTTAGATAAGCATTTTACCCTTTGTTGAGGAGTTGATGGTTATTTTGGCTAGTAATGTCAGGAGGTTGCGCACTAGAGAGATTCCTATAGTTAAGGTTTAGTGGTATAACACCTTGGGTTCTCGACCATTAGAAAATTTCCTAGATTTCTAATTTCTGGATAAGATATGACTAAGGGGTACCCATCATATGTTGGGGTACGGTTCGTATAGGTTTGGCCATATGCTGACAAGTATTGGTTGGTGTGTTGGATTAGTTTCTGGAATGGATACGACATGGTGAATATGAGTCGTATTGGTGGATACGGTCCGTTTGGTTTAGGTTTTTCCTCACTTAATCTTACACTTGGCAACTTAACTTGGATATAAGTATGAGTCGTTCATCATGAATCAGTAGTCAAGGTACGAATCATACCATGGGCTCGTATAGGGGGAAGTGTTCAAGCCTCTTTGAATGCTATTCTGCCGGGGGTATGGATCAAGGGTACGTATTGTATGCTTTTTGTAAGACTTGGTTTGGGTTATTCGTATGTTGGATAGTGTTGGTTCCAAGGGGAAGGACTGTAGTACGAGTGGTGGGTACTACTCATATTAGAGGATATGACTCGTATGGGTAGTCGTACCCTATGACGGGAATTTTATGCAGTTTAAGTGGCGGTAATCTAGATATTTCACCACTTTACCTATTAGGACCCCACAACTTATATCATATTTTGGAGGTTATTTTCCCTATTATTCCATTCATTAACACTTAGAAAACCCTCTTTAATCCTCTCTAAGGCTTTTGGGTAAAAGAAGGTTAGGGTTTCACTAAGGTGATCAATTTGGGGCTTGTTTTGGTGATTTCTCTCCACCATCTACTCAATTTATGACATGTAGTCCTTCCCTCATTTTTAGTTCCAACTAAAGGCATGTTTTGTGAATTGTTTTTATGGAATAATTGTTATATTGTTATGGGTTTTCAAATAAAAAAATGGGGATTTTGGTTATAAATTCTTGGTTATGGTTCTCCATGTTTAAATTATGTTTTACTTGTTTTAATAGTGGTTTTGGATAATTGGTTGCATGGGAATGGTTACTTGGAGATTGGTTTTGGTTTTGGAAATACTATATCCCCAATATATTTAATAAAATGTCTAATATAATGATTTTACTATATTATTGGATTTTTAATGGAAATATTGCATGGTATGGTTTGGTAATGGAACCCTAACTGGTATAAATGGCTTAAATAGTTTGGAATGGTTAAATAGAATGTTTTTGTGGTCATGGTTATGGTTAATTGAACTTCTTGTGGGATATAATTTAAACCCCAAAGTAAACATGCTAATGGACTCTTGTGGGGTACGTCGGATTCCCCCAAGAAAATATAATAATGGAATATTTGTAGGGTACACGGGATTTCCCCAAGTTAACTTGATAATGTAATATACAGGTACATGGGAATCCCCTTACATTAAAAGGTTGGCTAAGGACATTTCTTGCAAGATATAGTCGATATGAAAATACCACAACTTATAGACTTGGTTAACAATAATAGAATAATAGTTTTGTTGGTTGGAATGATTTTAATATAGAAATAATGGCAGGGTGTGATAGTTAACCGTGAAGGTGGAAGTCCAATGAACAAACACTATAAACTCTTGTTTGCCGACATGAAGGATTAGTCATGGAGACTATATATGATACTCATAAGGTACACAGAAATCCTCTAAGTATATTGTACATATGTATCATGGAGAGCAAAGGGTACTTAGGAATTCCTTACTCTTATGGTATGTTCGATTCTTGTGGATACATGCATTGGGTCCAGTTTAGAAGGTTACACTGGACCCATATAAGAAGTGTGTGGTTTTAGGACAGTTAAACTTAATATACAGAGGTTAATGGTTTTAAATGTATTTTAAACCCGATTCCCTTTCCCGGCATGGTTATTTATATATATGGTTTGTACGCATATGGTTGGTTTACTTAGTTTTACTGGATGGAATTATTTTATCCTTATCTTGAGTTCATGCTAATGTTTACTTTCTAACCCATTTTCGAGCGACTATATCCCCATGCGATGTAGGAATTAGCCGTTCTACTCATCCTGCATAGTGATCGAACTTCAGGATTAGCTTTTTTGTTGAGGTTGTGATCTTCCATATTTCAAAAGGCTTCATTTCATGTTATGGATATTTTCATATACTTTGGTTATTTTATGGATATTTTTTTTGCGATGGTTGGGGGCATGTCTCAAATGAATATTGGTTTTCTTTTGGTTAGTGGTTTTTTTGGAACTGCTACAGGTTGGAATGAGTGGGATCAGTATTGGTGTGAGCCTTGATATTGGGGCTGACACCGGTTGACTGTATTGTTAGTTGTTCCATCCTCTTTTATTTTGGGATTATATTATTATATTAGAGCTTATTTGGTTAAGGTTTTGGATTATGGTTTGGTTTGGTATTGGTTATTGGTTGTGTTTCGAATGGTTGGAATCATTTGTATGGTCACGATCATAGACATATACCAGAGTCTTGGGTTACAAAATAAAGCTATCTTGCAATACCTTTGGAATACATCTGACTCGAGATATGCATAGGTTAGTTGGGTTGGATAATAGGGGTGGTCTCTAGTCCTAGTTGGACTTGAGATGCCTATTACGAGAAGGCCCTGGTTTGAGTCATGTCAAGTTGGTACCAGAGCTTTCAGTTTACGGTCAATTGGGAGTCCATAAAGTCGTGTCTAGTAGTGTCTCTTTTAGGGTGTGTAGCGCACCACACTCATAAGATAGAGGCTAAAAGGCTCTTAGGAGTGTTTCATTTTCTTGGTATTCTATTTTCAAGCTTGGATCCTAGATCCTTGAAACTTCTTTAATCCTTATTTTTTTTTTGCTTTTAAGATCATGCCTCCATGATCTTGAACACAAGGAAACTTTTCTATCCTATTTGGGAATGATGTTAATGGGGTACGCCCTATATCTGGAGTCCATACTCATTCCAGAGGTCCCATCCCTGATTGTGCTAGACATTCTCCTTTCCCTTTAAGTGCTCCTCAGGCCTCTTAAGAAAATGTGACAAATGTAGAATTTCATCAATTGATTCATGTAATTGCTCAGCTGGTTGTTGCTTAGGATGAGCAAGATACATCTGGTGTTTTGTCTGTCTAGGCCACAAGGGTTGTCCAGTTTATGAAGATGAATCCTCCTACTTTTACTAGTGTGAAGGTGGAAGAGGATCCACAGGGTTTCTTGGATAAAATGGAGAAATTATTTAGTGTGATGCAGGCCATGAATGTGGAAGGGGTAAATTTTGTAGCTTATCAGCTCAAGGAATTTGTGTACCAATGGTACAAGGAATGGGATAGAGATAGAGACAATGTTGAGGAGATGTCCTTATGGGAGACTTTCTCAAATGCTTTTTTTGGATTACTTCTTTCCTCAGGAGCTGAGAAAAGTGAAGATGTAGGAATTTGTGAAACTTAAGTAAGGAAAAATGTTAGTCAAGGAATATACATTGAAATTTCATCAGCTTTCAAGGTATGCTCTGGACTTAGTGTCCGATATGAGGGCTAGGAGGAGAAAGTTCACTTCTGGGTTATCTTGGGATTTGATCTATGAAAGCAAGACTGCATTATTGATCAAGGATATGGATATTTCAAGGTTGGTTGTTCACATGCAACTGGTGGAGAAGGAAAAGAGGAAACAGGCAGAGGTCAAAAAAAGGAAAGGTAAGAGGAGCAGGTTCTCTAAGCATAGTGGTTCTCAGTAGAAGGGTGGTAAGGATGGCGATAAGTGTCAAATTTTTTTTGGGATTTCTGGTTCCTTCTCTACTACTAGTGCTCGTTACCCGAAGCAGTAGGGTGAAAGGCATTAGCAGTGTGGAGATAATTTCCAGGCATAGGGTGCCCAATCTCAGGCAAGTGGGGCTGAGTCAGCTTCATTATACCCTTCTTTTCGGCTTTATGGTCGTCTACATTAGGTATTTTGTGATGAAAGGAGGACAACTATTTTAAATGTGACAAGCTAGGCCATATGATCAGGAAATATCTAGTTAGTGAGAATGCTTTGGGAATAGTCAAAGCTTCGGTTGCTTTATCTTCTGCTCTTGTACCTAATGGTGCTACTTATGTGTTGCTCCTACTTCTGATACCGACATAGGTCTGAATAGGTTATATTCTCTTGCACCTCATCAGGAGTCTGAGGCATCTTTTGATGTCATTACTGGTACGTTAGAACTCTTTTCTCATAAGTGTATCGTATGCTTGATTTGGGGTTCACTCTCTCTTATGTGACCCCTTTTGTGGTTGTGTTCTTTGGTTTTGATGTTCAGGTTATTTTGGATATTTTTCTATTTCTTCCTGGGCAGGTGATTTGATTATTGCTAAAAGAGTCTATAGGGGTTGTGTGGTATCGGTTGGTAGTAGGCAGTCTTTGGCGGATTTGGTTGAATTGGATATGGTGGATTTTAATATCATTCTAGGAATGGATTTGTTACTCTATTATTATGCGTCCTTGGATTGTCAAACCTGTAAGGTTATTTTTAGGTTCCCTAGTGAATAGGTTATAGAGTGGGAGGGTGGTTTCCTATCTCCTAGGGGAAAATTTACTTTTTATCTTAGATCTTAGAGATTAATCTCAAAAAGGTGTCTCTATCACTTGGTCCGGGTTAAAGATTCTAACTTAGAGGGTCCTTCCTTACATTCAGCTCCGGTGGTAACTAACTTTCCTTAGGTCTTTCCGGATGATCTTCCTGGTGTTCCTCTGGATAGGGAGATTGAGTTTGGTATTTAATTGGTTTCGGAGACTCGTCAAATATCTATTCCTCCTTATAGAATGGTTCTGACTGAATTGACAAAACTCAAGGAGTAGCTTAAGAATCTTCTGGATAAGGGATTTATTAGTCCTATTGTATGCCCATGGGATGAATTGGTATTATTCGTACGCAAGAAGGATCGTTCCCTTTGGATATGTATTGACTATCAACAGTTGAATAAGGTAAGGGTTAAGAAAAATATCCTCTACTAAGGATAGATGACTTGTTTGATTAGTTGCAAGGTGCCAAATTCTTTTCTAAGATAGATCTTTGGTATGGGTATCATCAACTTAAAATTAGGGAGGAGGATATCCCTAAGAAGTCTTTTTTGTACTCGTTATGGGCACTTTGATTTATTAGTTATGTCATTTGGTTTGACTAATGCCAAGGCAATACTTATGGATTTGATGAAAAGGGATTTCAGTTAATTTTTGGAATCTTTTTGTCATTATGTTCATTGATGACATCTTGGTGTATTCTAGGAGTGAGGTGGATCATCGAAATCACCTTCGTGTGGTGTTGTAGACCTTTATGGAATAGCAGTTGTATGTCAAGTTCTCTAAGTATGTGTTTTGGTTAAATGTTGTGACTTTCTTAGGTCGTATTATTTCTAGTGAGCAGATCATGGTGGATCCGTAAAAGGTGGTTGCGGTCAAAAGGTAGCCTAGACCAATGACTCCAACTTATATTCAGAGCTTCTTGGGTTTGGTTGGGTATTATAGGCAGTTTATGGAAAGCTTTTCGATGATAGATGCCTCTTTGACTATGTTGACTCAAAAGAAGATGACGTTTTCTTGGTCGGATGCTTGTGAAGGGAGTTTTGAGAAGCTTAAGGATAAGCTAACTTTTCTCTGATTTTGACATTTCCTGAAGGTAATAAGGGGTTTGTGATTTATTGTGTTGTATCTCAGGTGGGACTTAGTGGTGTTCTGATGCTGCATGGGAAGGTGATTGCCTATGCTTCCAGGAAATTGAAGGTACATGAGAGGAACTATCCTACTTATGACTAGGAGCTTTTTGTGGTGGTCTTTGCTTTGAAAATCTGGCGGCATTATTTGTATAGAGTGCACATGGATATCTTTTTTGAACATAAGTCTATAATATGTGTTCACTCAAAAGGAGCTAAATCTTAGACATAGAAGATGGTTGAAGCTTATCAAAGATTATGAAATGAGTCTTCACTACTACCCAGGTAAAGCTAATGTGGTTGTTGATTCTCTTTGCAGGTTTTTCATGAGGAGTTTAGCTCGTGTGGATAAAGGAAAGAGGGAATTTGTGAAGGATATTCACTATTTGTGTAGTCTTGGAGTTCATCTCTTGGACTCCAATGATGGTAGTGTGATAGTATAGGAAGTGGTTCGGTCATCTCTTAATGTGGAGACTAAGGAGAAGCAAGTTATGGATACTATCTTAATGAAAATCAAGAGTTATGTTGGTGTGCAAAAGGTGATGGTCCTTGAGATTAGTGGTGATGGTAGTTTACGGTACCAAGGGAGGTTGTGTGTTCTTATGTAGACTGTATGTAACAAAGGATGTTGGGTGAGGTGCATGAATCACGCGATGTTGTTCATCCTGGTTTGACAAAAAAATATTGAGATCTCAAGGAGATGTATTGGTGGAATGGTATAAAAAGGTATGTGGCTAATTTTGTATCTAAATGCATGGTGTGTCAACAAATTAAAGTTGAGCACATGACGCCCAGTGGGTTGCATCAAGAAATTGATTTACCCAAATGGAAATTGAAGGTGATCAATAT
This sequence comes from Capsicum pubescens, assembly GCA_030864215.1. NCBI lineage: Eukaryota > Viridiplantae > Streptophyta > Magnoliopsida > Solanales > Solanaceae > Capsicum > Capsicum pubescens. The sequence goes on along the minus strand of CM061548.1, from coordinate 231,626,487 downwards.
GGATTTTGTTACTAGTCTTCCGCGGTCTCAGAATCAATTTTATTTGATATAGGTCATCGTGGATATGATGACAAAGTCTGCTCACTTCTTACCAGTGAGGACTAATTCTTTGGCTTAGGACTATGTGCGGTTGTATCTTCAAGAGATTGAGAAGTTACATAGGTACAAATTTTTATTATTGCTGATCGTGGTGCACTGTTTTCATCCCATTTTTGGCGGTTTTTTCATAAGGGATTTGGGACTAAGGTTAGTCTGAGTAGTTCTTTTCATCCTCCGATGGATGGGCAAGCAGAGAGGACTATTCAGATGTTGGAGGATATGTTTTAGGCTTCCGTAATTGATTATGGAGGAAATTGGGTTGACCATCTAGATTTGGTAGAGCTATGTTATAATAATAGTTATCATTCTATCATTGTTATGGCCTATTTTACGGCATCGTATGGTAGGAGGTGTAGATCTCCTATTGTTTGGTTTGAGCTTGGTGAGGCGGATATGTTCGGTCCAGATTTGGTTTATCATGCTATGGAAAAGGTAAAGGTGATTCGGGATAGGCTTATGGCTTCCTAAATTCCCCAAAAGTCCTATGCGGATGTAAGGCGTAGAGACTTGGAGTTTGAGATTTAGGATATGGTATTCATATAGGTATATCCCATGAAGAGAGTAAAGTGGTTTGGATAGATGGGGAAGCTCAGTCTCTAGTTTGTTGGTCCTTATTTGATTTTCTGAAGGGTTGGTAATATGGCTTATGAACTGGAGTTGCGTCCTAGTTTGGGCTCCACTCATTTGTTATTTCACGTCTCTATGTTAGAGAAGTTCTTTGGTGATCCTTCATTGTTTTTTCCCTTAGAGGGATTAGGTATTTCAGACTCGCTATCTTATGAAGATGTCTTGGTTGAGCTATTGGATTGGCAGGTTTGTCGGTTATGCACTAAGGATGTTGCTTGGTTAAGGTTTTATGGAAGAACCACAAGGTAGAAGAGGCTACATGGGAAGAGGAAGAGGACATAAAGTCTAAGTATCCATATTTATTTTTTGCTCCTGGGATTCATGGGTAATGTATATGTTCTTCAACATACTTTTGTTTTCAATTATTGTTAAAGGAAAGTTAAATATATTTGGATCTTTATTTTCTAATTTTGTTAAATATTGGATTAATGTTTGATAATGGAAATGAATCTATTTGTGGTTACCCTACCCTGTACGTCATTACGGGATGGATGTTCCTATTAGGGGAGACTATAACACCCTGGGTTCTCCACCTTTAGAAAATTTCCTGTATTTTGGTTTTTAGTAAAGATACGACTAAGGGGTACCACTTGTATGTTGGGGTACGGGTCGTATGGGTTTTATCATATACAGTCCAGTGTTGGTTGGTGGGTCTCATTGGTTTCTAAAATGGATACGACATGGTAAATACGTGTCGTATTGGTTGATATGGGTCATTTTTTTTTGGTTTCTCCTTCACTTAATCTTAGAATTGGTAACATAACTTGGATTTGATTACGAGTGGCTCACCATGAGCCGTAAGACAATGTATGAGTCATACTAAGGGATTGTATGGGGGGACATTATTTAAACCTCTTTGGATACTATTCTTCCAGGGGTACGGATTAAGAGTACGGATCATATGCTTTGGGTACAACTTGGTTTGGGAGAGTCATATGTTAGACATGATAATGTTGAGAACAAGGGGAAGCCCTAGGGTACGAGTGGTGGCTACCACTCATATTGGAGGATACGACTCATATGGGTAGTCGTACCCTAGGACTAGACTATTATGTAGTTTAATTTAGGGCAATCTGGACATTTCTCATCTTAACATATTCGGGCCCTGCGACTTTGATCATACTTGGAAGATTATTTGCCCTATTATTCTATTCATTAACACTTGGAAAACACTCTTTAATACTCTTTAAGGCATTTGGGTAAAGGAAGGCCAGGGTTCACTAAGGTGATCAATTTAGGGCTTGTGTTGGTGACTTCTCTCCATCATCTACTCCATTTAAGGAATGTACTCCTTCCCTCATTGTTAGTTCCCACTAAAGGCATGTTTTGTGAATTGTTTTCATGACAAAATTGTTATATGGTTTAGGGTTTTCAAATATATATTGGGGGTTTTGGTTATAAATACGTTGTTATGGTTCACCCATGTTTTAATTATGTTTTAACATGTTTTAATGGTGGTTTTGGATTATAGGTTGCATAGGAATGATTACTTGGAAATTGATTTTGGTTTTGGAAATACTATGCCCCAACATGTTTGATAAAATGCCTATGATAATGATGTTTTACTATATTATTGGATTTTTAATGAAACTATTGCATGGTATGGTTTGGTATTTGAACCCTAAATGTCATAAATTGTTTAAATAGTTTGGAATGGTTAAATAGAAGGGTTTGGTGGTCATGGTTATTGATACGGGAAAAACAATGAAAACACGAAACAACTCCAAAACAGTCCACTAATCTTAAAGATTTGAGGACTAAGATGGAGACTACTCTCGGATTCACTACAACAACAAAAATACGAGATAACAACGGTGCATTTGAAACATAAAACAGCAGCAACACAATGATAACAAGATGAACACAATGAGAACAAATTTCAGATTCAAAAAGGACACAAAACAGTCCACTATGAATCTACAAAGTGCAATAAGATAAAGATAGATAGATAGAACAAATGAGGGAATAATATTAACAACCCAAGAATTGTTATACCCTTGGACCTTTAATACCACACACAACACTAACATATCTCCTACGTAGGCACAAGAGGGATCTCGATCTCCCAATGACCAATGTTTCCAAGCTTGAATCCAACACGAGTGATTCCACACTCAAGTTGATTTCCCTAGTTACAATTTCAGATTTGTGCCTCAAGGAGAGAGGACTTGTCTTTCAATGTTATACAACATTCATCATCATCAAAATCTAATGAATGAATCCCTAGAAGGTTGTATTTATAGTGTATTACAAGAATAGTGTGAAATATCCAAAATGACCCCTTAGTCAAAGTCTTCAAGTGGGCTCCCTTGGAGTGCATTGTATGGACTGATTTTGGAGCCTCATTAGGCCTTCCTTTTCACTTCACCTGTACACTCCAAGTCTCAGGTTCATTCACTGTCTCACTCACCCACCTCCATGGTCATACCCGTATCATCCTTCCCTTCTTGAAAAGGATTCGACCTCGAATCCGTACCTTTCAAAATCAAGAGAAGACAAAGAAGTACACATCCTCATGACATGAGGGGTTAGGGTTAGAAAAAATAACACATCACATGCCATGCCAAGGTGGGACAATCTTGGAGTATACCCACGGTTCCTTTGTGTTGAACATGAAAACCTTAATATAAATGTCACAAAGGAAGAGGTCATCATTAACAAAAAGAGATAAGGAAGAACCTTGCCTTCCTTTATTAGCACCCACAATCAAACATTGCTTGTTGTCTTGACCAAGCATCAAGTAGGAAGTGTAGAAATTCCCACATTCCCAGAGACTTCCGGGGTCAAATGGGAGAAATAGCCAAGGGTCTAAGCCGAGGTTAAACCTTCCTTCCCCTAGAATATCATTCCCACAACCACGTATAACATTTGCCTTTAAGAGAAGACTAACATTCAAGAATAGAGAGATACGGCCTAGAAGTCCTACATCAAAAAGACATATGCCATCATTTACAACATTTCCATACACATGATCTCTATGAAAAAAACTACTTGCAAGACTTTTACCACACAAGATGTTCAAAGAGTCATGTGCACCATCAAGATCCACTCTATAAATACCATCACTAACTTGAGATTTTTTAAGCACTCCACACATATGCTCAAGTAGTGGAATACATTCATGAGTAAGTTGATCTTCATTCACATCCTCACTAGTTGTTGATAACTCACATACCAACGTAGAATCACCTTGGTTCTCACAAGGGTCAACTAGTATGTGAGTACTCTTGTCAATTGGTAATAGAACCTTGTTCAAGTTATAAGGGCTAGCACTAGATGGACATTAATCATTCTTACAAGAAGAATCAATTTCGTCATCTAAAGGATCAACTAGTGCTTTTGTACTTACAACAAGAGTTTGGTCCTCAGGTAACCTAACATCACCAAGATTATCACAATAGGGAGACTCAAATACCTATACTCTAGGTAAATTCACAACTATATCCAATTGGCCACTACTAGCCACAACACAACATTCTAAGTTCAAAGAAATATAGGGAATAGTGTTTTTATCTCATAGCTCACATGAGCTACAGCCTTCCTCTTGACGTGTGTCTGGGCATCCCACTTGCTACCTTTGACCTATCATCCGATCCAACCTTTAATTTTCCATAACTAGGTCTCAGGATATAGTGTCAAGGTAGTCTAAAATGACATTGGTGGCATTGTTGTCCATGGGTTGAGAGGTGGAAGCTGCGGATTTCCTTGTAATTATACCTAAAAAAAAAGAAAGAAAAAAACACCTACAAAAGAAAACACAAGTTAGTTCGAAACAACCTCACCACACTCTCGCATACTTGATCGTCTCACACTTGGTTTCACAAGTGTTGAAAGCCGGCTTGTACTTCGCGAGTGATTAAGGGTCGAGTGTACTCTTGCCCGGAATAGATTTTCGTTTGAGTTGACTCAAGCAAAATTTTATACGGACTTTAACCAACAAGATACAACTATTTCACAAAAGAGAAAAGCATACAACAAATGCGTAAAATGAATGAATGAACACAAAAACTAACTAACAATCTAGTAGATAAGTACTAGTTTGCCAATTAGTATTGGAACCAACAAAATTGAAACTAAGAAACAACAAACGAAAACTAAGAAATATAAAATTTGAGCTTAAATATGTTGAATGAACAGTAAAACATGATGATGTGGCAGCCACGTATTGGTCTTGGTTGCAGACAACTTTGTTGTCCAATTTCAAGTCGTGGTCAATTTTTCAATTTGAACTTTGGTGGAACTTGTTCAATAGAGGGAAACACAAAGCAGTCTTTAGAGATTTTTTTTCAATTAAAATTTGAAGACTCAAAGTATTGGACTAGACTTGTACTCCTCCTTAAAACATGGATCCTTGTTTTATGGGAAAGTGGTTGAGATGTGATTGACTTGTTGGTGAGTGATGGTAAGTCTTTCAAGACTAACAAAGTTCTCACACGTTTTCCTTCACCTTTTTGGATCTAACTTTCATTTTATTTTAACAAGGTATGAAGGTTTGGAAGAACATCAAGAACACTTCAACAATCACCAAGAAAATCAACAACAATCTCCCAAGAACAATAACAACGTCAACTACAAACTTCCAACAAAAGGCCAAGCCCTTTAGTGTGGTGCTTTGGTCTTAACAAGGGGTGAATATTGTGATGAACAATAAGAATACAACAAATTTTCAAGAATAATAACAACACCAACAACGTCCAGCCCAAGTCCACAAGAAAGGTCACCACACGGCCAAGAACAACAACATCAATATACGACCATTAACTTGTCACAACAACAATCTCAAAAATTCAAGCTCAACTCAAGATATAGACACAATGTGTTAGTGATGAAAAAAAACTAACACTTAGAGACAACAAATACAAGTAAAATCCTCGGCCAAGACACAACAAAAACATAATTTTTGGCCAAGAACACAAAATGGAAAGATTGCTCTCTTCTCTGGAATTTCCAGTTTTCAACTTTTTTTTGTAGTTTTCAAGTCTCAAGCCCAAGATTGACCTTTTTAGAACAAAATCAACGATTTGTTTGATACCAAATGATATGGGAAAAACAACATAAACACGAAACAACTCCAAAACAGTCCACTAATCTTATGGATTTGAGGACTAAGATGGAGACCACTCTCGGATTCACTACAATAACAAAAATATGAGATAACAATGGTGCATTTGACACCAAAAATAGCAGCAACACAATGATAACAAAATGAACACAATGAGAACAAATTTCGGACTTAAGAAGGACACAAAACAGTCCACTATAAATCTATAAAGTGCAATAAGATAAAGATTGATAGATAGATAGACCAAATGAGGGAATAATATTAACAACCCAAGAATTTTTACACCCTTTGACCTTTAATACTACACAAAATACTAACCTATCTCCTACGTAGGAACAAGAAGGATCTCGATCTCCCAAGGACCAATGTTTCCAAGCTTGAATCCAACACGAGTGATTCCACACTAAGGTTGATTTCCCCAGTTACAATTTTAGATTTGTGCCTCAAGGAGAGAGGACTTGTCTTTCAATGTTATACAATATTCATAATCATCAAAATCTAATGAATGAATCCCTAGAAGGTTGTATTTATAGTGTATTACAAGAATAGTGTAAAATGTCCAAAATGACCCCTTAGTCAAAGTCTTCAAGTGGGCTCCCTTAGAGTGCATTTTATGGACTGATTTTGGAGCCTAGTTAGGACTTTCTTTTCACTTCCCCTTTATACTCCAAGTCTTGAGTTCATTCACTCACCCACCCCCGTGGTTGTACCCGTATCAGTTATGGTTAATTGAATTCCTTGTGGGGTACAATGGAATCCCCCAAGTAAATATGGTAATGAACGCTTGTAAGGTACATGTGTTTCCCCCAAGAAACTATAATAATGGAATACTTGTAAGGTACACGGGATTTCTCCAAGTTAACTTAATAATATAATCTATGGGTGCATGAGAATCCTCTTACATTAAAAGGTTGGCTAAGAACATTGCTTGTAAGTTATAGTCGGTATTATGATACCCCTGCTGATAGCCTTGGTTAACATTAATGGAATAATGGTTTGGTTGGTTTGAATGGTTTTAATTGGGAAATAAAGGTGGGGTTCTCATGGTTGTAAACATGAGGGGTTGTTCATGGTGACCACATATGATACTCATGAGGTACATGAGTATCCTATAAGTACATTGTACATACGTATCATGGAGAGAGAAAGGTACTTGGGATTCTCCTTTTCTTATGGTTTCTCTGATTTATGTGGCTACACGCATTGGGGCCCGTTCAGGAGGTTACACTAGACCCATATAGCACATGGGTGTTTTTAGGATGGTTAAGATTCACATACTAGGTTAATTGTTTTAAATACATGCTAAACTTGGTTCCCTTTCCCAGCATGATGTTATATATATGTATGGTTTGTATTCATATGGTTGGTTTACTTTATTTAATTGGATGACTTTATTTTATCCTTATCCTAAAATCATGGTAGTGTTCACCCACTAACTCGTCTTTGGGCGTTTGTATCCCCACGCGAAGTAGGAATTGGCCGTTCCACTCCTCCTTCATTGTGATCGGACTTCAAGATTAACTTTTAGATTAAAGTGGTGAGCTTTCATAGTTTAAAAGGTTCCATTTCATATTATGGATATTTTTATATACATTGGCCATTTTAAGGATATTGATTTTGGCCATGGTTGGGGGCATGTCCCAATTAGATATTGATTTTATTTTTGTTAGAGACTTTTGTGGAACTATTATGGGTTGGAATGAGAGGGATCAGTATTGGTGTCATCCTTGGTATTGGCATTGGTATTGGGGCTGACACCAATTGACTGTATTGTTTGTTGTTCCATCCTCTTTTATTTTAGGATTATATAATTATATGGAACTTATTTAGTTATGGTTTTGGATTATGGTTTGGTTTTGTAATGATTATCGGTTAGGTATCGAAGGATTTGACTCATTTGGGTTTTCACAGTCATAGACATATCCCAGAGTCTTGGGTTACACTATAACACTATCTTGTTATATGTTCGAAATTCATATGATTCAGGATATGCATAGGTTGGTTGGGTTGGGTAATGGGGGTGGTCTTCATTCTTGGTTAGACTTAGGATGCCAATTACAATAAGGCCCTGGTTTGGTTTATGTCAAGAGGAGGCACCACCTAGAGGAGAAGGTCGCTTGAGAGATCAAGAGTGAGATGCGGACCCAGTATCCTTACCTGTTCAAGACTCAGGTACATCTAAATCCTTAACTTTTAGGGGAGAAGGTTCCTTTATTAGACGATATTGTATTGACCCTTCAGGTCATTTCTCATACTTCCGCTCATTTTCATTGTTAGTGCTTTTCTATAGCTATCCCAAGTTATTTATTACTTATTGGGACTGATAGTTCGGTTACTGGGCAACTCAGTTGGTTTTTATAACTAATACCATATTTAGAAGTCTTCATTGGTCCCAAATGGCCACCGAGAAAAAAATTCAGAAAAATGATCTCATATGCAAATTTTGACTGTACTAACAGCTTTAGAATGTCGATTTTAGGCTAGGTAGATGTTTGATTTAGGTACTAATACACCCGAGATCATTTTGACCTATTAGCCAAAAAGTTAAGATAATAAAATATGGGTGTGGGACCCATATTTGGTCAAAACGACCTCAGATGGAAATTTGAGTGCGCCATCACATTTCAAATATTAAATTTTGTATGGTTACTTAGTTTATTTGTGTATACGGGATTTTGGATGAATCTTGAGGTCTTTGATGGGACTTTGGAAATTCCAAGTCCATTGTTGTCAATTGGTGAACCGCGATAGCGACTATTTGGACCGTAATCACGACTCTCTCAAGTAGAATAGATACTGAGATTTCAATGGGGTGTCACAATTGTAACTCATGGAAGAAGTGAGAGGTAATGATTTCCAACCATAGGGTTGCAATAGCGACTCCAGATTACCTTGATTGTGTATAAAAGGACCCCTTTTCATGATTTTGGCCATTCTTCATCTCTTTCGTTAGAGATAAAAACCCTAAATAGTGTTAGAGCTTAAAATTAAAGCTTGTTGGTAAATGAGAAGCTAGATTAATATTTAATTTTGCGATTATCTTTCAATTTGAGGTATGAATTTACCCTTTTATTTGTAAAATTTGTTAATTTATTGCTCAAAACCCCAAAATCTTGAGGGTTTGATATTAGCCCCAGTTTATCTTGGTTTACACCCATTTTTAGGGTAATGTTTCCTTGAGCTTGATATTATGCTGGATTGGTTTGGAAACGCTATTTTTATAAGTAGGGCCACATAGGATTTAGGTGTAATTTTTGGACTCAAAGCACAATGATGCAATATGGATATCGTTATTCTTGTGTTGATGAGTAGAACATGTTTTTTATATCTTAAACTCTTAATGAGGCATCTCTAAAGGGAAAAGTGGTGGTTTAGTGGTTCGTTGTGCATTCTTCGGCGTCAAGGTATGCTAGGTTTATCCCTTAGTAGATTATGTTATCTCGTAGTATTCTTATGTTATTGTGTTAGATTTGGGATGGGTTTTAGGTGTTGTTTGATGAAATGAAAGACGAGTTTGTTGGACCATTTAGGATAAATTGAAACCACAGAGTTGAAACACTTGCCTTGTTTTTTTAAGACTTAGATTGGACTTCATTACTCATGTTTAGCTTGATTATAGCTCAAATTTCTCAAGATCAAGTAAAATGATCTAGTTACTCTTGCTTATGGTAAACTTTCCTTAGTTCCTTACACTAATAAAGGTTGCCATAGTTCCATTGACTTAGTTGAAGAGCTTGATAAGAATCTCTCCCTTAGGGCTAATTGTGGTTTACTATACATCTATGAGTGGATTTAGATACCTTATCCTAGTTGGGGCAAAATTTGACTTAGAATATATTTCAGGGATTTACAAATGGGTTTTATGACCCATCTTAAGTAAAGATTAATGATTAGTTCTCTTAAAATCCTTATATGTTTGTTGAATACTTAGAGAATGCACTTTGAGGCAACATTGAGGAGCAATGGTAATTGATTATGGTGATAATGACATTAGAAGTAATGATTCATGGATTAAGTAATTAGATAGTTGGCTATCCTATGATGAACTATGAATCATCTTGCTGTAAGTTATTGGATATGCTATGGATTTCTCTATGAGTGTTCTATAGATCGTACTTCGATAACTATTGATGATTCAAATGATAAACTATATTTTATGCTAATGATGATCTATTGAATATACTATTGATAAGTCATTGCTCATAATATTGCTTATGATTATGATAATGCTAAGAAATTAGGCTAGTATTTATGCTACAATACATCTCTATTGATGATACTAGCAATTGTGCCATGAATTATGTTAGAAGTTATTCTTATTGATTAAATGGGAAAATATGCTAGTGACTATGCTTGAAATTATGATGCTTGATTTTATGATCACTTATTCTATTAAATTTGATATCGACTATGATAATGTGGCTACTAATTTAAGTTCAGATATTATGATAATTTTAATATTGATACCCGACAAGGATAGAGGATGATTTTGTCGATATATTGTTACCCGTCAGGGCCAGAGGATAAATATGATTATATATTGATACCTGGCAAGGCTGGAGGATGATTATGATGATATGTTGATACCTGACAAGGCTGGAGAATAATTATGGTGATATATTGATACCCGACAGGGTCGGAGATTTATTATATTGATTTTCCTATGTATATATCTACCGATTCGAGTTTGGCTTCTTCATACCCTTCTTACTGGTTCTATGGTCATCTACATCGAGGATTTTATGATAAAGGGAGGGACAAATATTTTAAATATGGCAAGCTAGACCATATGCTCAGGAATTATTCAGTTGGTAAGGGTGCTTCGAGAATAGTCAAAGCTTCGGTTGGTTCATCTTCTGCTACTTCACCTAATGGTGCAACGTCCATCTCTACTCCTACTTCTTGTATTGGCATAGGCAAGAATAGGTTATATTCTCTTGCATCTTGATAGAAATCTAAGGCATCGCTTGATGTCATTACTGGTACGTTACAACTCTTTTCTCCTGACGTGTATTATATGTTTTATCTGGGGTACACTCTCTCTTATGTGACTTATTTTGTGGTTGTATTTTTTTGTTTTGATCTTAAGGTTATCTTGGATCCTTTTTCGAATTCTAACCTGGTAGGTGACTCAGTTATTACTAAAAGTGTCTATAGGCGGTGCGTGGAATCTTTTGGTAGTAGACAGACTTTGGAAAATTTGGTTGAACTGGATATGGTGGATTTTGATGTCATTTTGGGAATTGATTTGTTACGCTTTTGTTACACGTCCTTAGATTGTCGAACCCATATGGTTGTTTTTAAGTTCCTTCGTGAATCGGTTATAGAGTGAATGGGTAGTTCCCTAGCTCCCAGGGTAAGGTTTATTTCTTATCTTAGAGCTCAGAGATTAATCTCCAAAGAGTGTCTCTATCACTTGGTTTGGGTTAAATATTATAACTCGAAGGGTCCTTTATTACATTTATTTTTTATGGTAATGAGTATCCTTAGGTCTTTTCGAATGATCTTCTTAGTGTTCTTCTGGATAGGGAGATTGAGTTTGGTATTTATTTGGTTCTGGAGACTCATAAAATATTTATTCCTCCTTATAGAATAGCTTCGGCTGAGTTGATAGAACTAAAGGAGCAACTTAAGGATCTTCTGGATAAGGATTTTATTCATCCTAGTGTATCCCCATGGGGTGCACTGGTATTTTTCTTGCGAAAGAAGGATAGTTCCCTTCGGATGTGCATTGACTATTGGCTATTGGATAAGGTAACAGGTTAAGAACAAGTGTCCTCTTCCAAGGATAAATGTCTTGTTTGATCAGTAGCAAGGTGCAAAATTCTTTTCTATGATATATCTTAGGTCTGGTATCATAAACTTATGATTGGGGAGGAGGATATCCCTAAGATGACTTTTTTTACTTGGTTTCGTCACTTTGAGTTCTTGGTTATGTCAGTTGGTTTGATTAATGTTCAGGCGTCTCTTATGGATTTGATGAACAAGGTTTTCATGTAGTTTTTTGGATCTTTTTGTCAATATGCTCATTGATGACATCTTGGTGTATTCTTGGAGTTAGGTGGATCGTCCAAATCACCTGTGTGTGGTGTTGTAGACCTTAAAGGAACAACAGTTGTATGCCATGTTCTCTAACTGTGAATTTTGGTTACACACAGTGACTTTCTTGGGTCATATTATTTCTAATGAAGGGATCATTGTGGATTAGCAAAAAGTAGTTGCGGTGAAAAAAGTTACCTAGACCAATGACTCCAACCGACATTCAAAGCTTTTTGGGATTTTCTGGGTATTATAGGTGGTTTGTTGAAAGCTTTTCGATGATAGATGCCCCTTTGACTAAGTTGACTTAGAAAAAGGTGAAGTTTTCTTTGTCGGTTGCTTGTGAGGGAGTTTCGAAAAGCTTAAGGCTATGCTAATGTAAGCTCTGATTTTGACATTGCTTGAAGGTAATGAGGAGTTTGTAGTTTATTGATATGAGCCTTAGGTGGTACTTAGTTGTGTTCTGATTCAGCATGGGAAAGTGATTTCCTATTCTTCCAAGCAATTTAAGGTACATGAGAGAAACTATCCTACTAATGACTTAGAGCTTTTTGTGGTGGTCTTTGCTTTGAAAATCTGGCAACATTATTTATATGGAGAGCACGTGGATATCTTTTCCGAGCATAAGAGTCTACAGTATGTGTTCACTTAAAAGGAGCTAAATCTTCGGCGTAGAAGATGGTTGGAGCTTCTCAAGTTCTATGATATGAGTCTTCATTGCCACCTAGATAAAGCTAACGTTGTTGTTGATACTTTTAGCAGGCTTTTCATACAGAGTTTAGCTTATGTGGATAAAGGAAATAGGGAATTGGTGAAGGATATTCACAGTTTGTCTAATCTTGGAGTTTGTCTCTTGGACTCCAATGATGGTGGTGTGATGGTACAGAAAGTGGTTCGGTCGTCTCTCTGTACAGAGATTAAGGAGAAGCAAGTGATAGAACCTGTATTGATGAAAATCAAGAGTGATATTTGTGTGCAAAAGGTGATGGTCTTTGAGATCAGTGGTGATGGTACTTTACGGTACTAAGAGAGGTTGTGTGTTCCTGATTTTGACAATTTGCAACAAAGGATATTGGTTGAGGTGCATGAATTACGCTATGTGATTCATCCTGTTTCGACAAAAATACATCAAGATCTCAAGGAGGTATATTGGTAGAATGCTATAAAAAGGGATGTGGTTGATTTTATGGCTAAATGCATGGTGTGTCAACAATTTAAAGTTGAGCACATAACGCCCAGTCGGTTGTATTAAGAAATTAATTTACCCGAATGGAAATGGAAGGTGATCAATATGGATTTCATTACTGGTCTTTCTCGATCTCGAAACAAATTTGATTCTGTTTGGGTCCTCGTGGATAGGATGATAAAGTATGCTCATTTCTTGCCAGTGAGGACTAATTTTTTGGCTAAGGACTATGTGCGGTTGTATCTTCAAGAGATTGTAAAGATGCATAGGTACATATTTTGATTTTCTTTATCGTGGTATGTAGATTTTATCTCATTTCTAGCAGTCTATTTAGAAGGGACTGGGGACTAAGGTTTGTCTGAGTACTATTTTTCATCCTCAGACAGATGGGCAAGCAGAGAGGACTATTCATACGTTGGGGGATATGCTTCAGACGTGCATGATTGATTATGGTGGCAATTGGGTTAAGTATCTACCTTTGGTAGAGTTTTCTTAAAATAATAGTTATCATTCTACCATTGGTATGACCCATTTTTAGGCATCATATGGAAGGAGGTTTAGATCTCCTATTAGTTGGTTTGAGCTTGGTGAGGTGGATATTTTCGGTCTAGATATTTTTATCAGGCTATGGAAAAGGTAAAGGTTATTCGGGATAGGCTTAAGGCTTCCCAAAGTCGCCAAAAGTCCTATGCGTATGTAAGGCGTAGAGACTTAGAGATTGAGTTTGAGGATAATGTATTCCTAAAGGTATTTCCTATGAAGGGAGTAATGCAGTTGTGTAAGAAGGGGAAGCGCAGTAACCAATTTTTTTGACCTTATTTGATTTTGCGAAGGGTTGGTAATATGGCTTATGAATTGGAGTTTGCTCCTAGTTTGGGATCCACACATCTGATATTTCACATCTCTATGTTATGGAAGTGCGTTGGTGATCCTTCTTTCATTTTTTCTTTGGAGAGATTAGGTATCTACGACTCGCTGTCTTATAAAGATATCCTAGTTGAGATATTGGATTGGCAGGTTTGTCGGTTATGGACTAAGGATGTGGCTCGGTTAAGGTTTTATGGAAGAACTATAATGTGGAAGAGGCTACATGGGAAGCGGAAGAGAACATAAAGTCCAAGTAACCGTATCTGTTTTCTGCTTTTGGGATTTGTGGGGAAGGTATGTGTTCTTCAACATACTTCTATTTTCAAACATAGTTAAAGGAATGGTCAATATCTTTGAATCTTTGTTTTCTAAGTTTTTTATAGGTTGGATTACAGTTTGATAATGGAAATGACTCTGATTGTGGTTCCCCTACCTTGTTCTTCATTCGGGGATGGATGTTCCTAGAGGGGGAGACTATAAAACCCTAGGGTCTCCACCATTAGAAAATTTCCTAGATTTTAGGTTTCTGGAGAAGATACAACTAAGGGGTACCAATTGTAGTTGGGATACAGTTCGTATGAATTTTGTTATATGCGGATCAGTGTTGGTTGGTGGGTTGGATTGGTTTCTGGAATGGATACAACTTGGTGGATACGAGTCGTATTGGTGGATATGGGTCATTTTGTTTAGGTTTTTCCTTCACTTAATCTTGGACTTTGTAACTTATCTTTGATCTAATTATGTGTGGCTCACCATGAGCCTTAAGCCAAGGTACGAGTCGTTCTATGGGCTAGTATGGAGGGACAGTATTTAAACCTCTTTTGATGTTATTCTTCTAGTGGTATGAATAAAAGTACGAGTCATATGCTCTGGGTACGACTTGGTTTGGGTAAGTAATATGATGGACAATGTTGGGTCTAAGAGGGAGGCCTAGGGAACGAATGTTGGGCACCACTCGAATTGGAGGATACCACTCGTATGGGTAGTCATACCCTATGATGGGACTTTTATGGCATTTAAGTGAGGGAAATCAGGATATTTCCCAACTTAACCTATTAGGTCCCCACATCTTATATCACACTTGGGAGGTTATTTTCCCTATTATTCTATTCATTGACACTTAGAAAACACTCTTTAATCCTCTCTAAGGCTTTTGGGAAAATGAGGGCTAGGGTTTCACTAAGGTTATCAATTTGGGGCTTGTGTTGGTGATTTATCACCATCATCTATTCAATTTAAAGCATGTACTCTATCGAAATCTGATTTTCGGGATGCCACATGGTGCTCCGAACAACAAGTAGTCCTGAGCTAACCTTGGCTACCTTCTACTAAAATCCGAATCTATAAATAGGGGAATATGAATGTAAGATCAAAATAAATGTGGAAAACTATCTAAATAATCTAAGTATATTCAAAAATTCTAATCTCATCAGTCTGATAAAACAAATACTGAAAATCTGAACACTGCAACTAAAATCTAAAACTGAATGTAATAGTCCGACAAGCCTCTACTGACTGAATCTAGAGAGTCACTGGGACAGGCCCCAGCTGACTCAAACTGTATGAAATGAATACTGAATCATCTACTAATAAACAGGAAATCTGAATAGCTAAGTCCCCGAACTATGAGGTCTCACCAACTGCAGAGATGTAGATGAGATGCTCGAAAATCACTCACGCTACTGAGAATGAGCACCTAAACCTACATTATGAGACAATGTATCCCACAGACGTATATGTGGATCAGTACTTTGGGAATGTACTGAGCATATGGGGGTAAATGCAATAAGTAAACAATATCGTCACAATTTATAAAATCATGCATGGTCAATATAAATGACCCACATAGGCTTGAGTAATCTGAAAACTGAGGATCATAAATCAAGAACAATAAATCATACAATATAAATCTTGTGAGCCACTACATTCAGTTACAAAAATCTATTCTTTCTTAATACTACTACATTATCTGGTCAACTGTAAGGGAAATACTTCATCTCAAGACTTTAAGAATCTTAAAAAAATACAACTTCCAAAACATATGCTTTTATCTTATGTCTTTAAATCAATAGACTGTATTAAAAGTAGGGGACTTCTTTTGGAAGGTTCTTCTAACCGACATAAACTATGTGAGCATTCATGGAGTCCAACGTCTTACCCACATTGGGGAGAGCTGTTCAACTCTTTCCATTGGAATAGAATCTTTATCTTAAGTGATCACTATCTTAGTCATCTACGTAGAAGTGAGAATAATCTTAATCCTATAGTGGCACATAGTTAGGGCATGAAACCTTGGTAAAATACCCATATCGTTTCCAAATACTACTCCCATTTTGATGCTCAGGATATTAGGAAATCCACTTCAAAATAGCACAAGGATCTACAAGAAAATCAATTATGCTCTTTCTTTTCTTTAAATCTCAAGTCATATGAACAATGTGGATTCTTTATCTTAGCTTAGGACCAAAAGGTCAAATCTTCATCAAAAATCTGAGATAATCTTATCATAGGGTACGTTTAGCACAAACAATCTTAAAATAGAAATCTTTAATTAGGTCTTAATGATCCATGCGTCAAACTCACGTTAAAATATCATAATGTTCATGCTTGATAATGTAAACATTGATAAATTAATTCAAAATATGGAAATTACTGAAATATGCATGAAAATATGAACATAATCATGTAATTAAACTTCTAACTCACTGGAAATCTCATAATCTTGTGAATTACAATAATGGGTATAAACCCTAACATGAATTTCATGGGAAATCATATAAAAATTAAGTAAAATTAAAATTAAAATATGTTTTTTTCTGGGCACGAGAACGGAAGGATTGTCCTTGTTCATAACCCCACATACCTTAATCGATGATCTTAGATGAAACACTTGAATCTTGAACTCCTATTGCGTCTTTGGAGATGATTTCTTAGAGTTCTTGAATTTGACATCCTTAATATTTAATTGCCTTGAAGAATTAATGGAGGAATTGGATTTCTTGGTGAGTAAGCTTTGATGATCTAGGATTTTGTTTAAGAGTATTTTGGTGAAAAGTGGGTATAATAAGCTCAGGATGAGTTAAATGATATGTTATTCACGAGTTGGGGCTAGAGAAAAAAACCAAAGAGCCCCTTTTAAAATTTTACTCGGACTGGGAAAATTCCCGAAATTGACCGACGGAGGGACACGTCGTTATCACGGTGGACTACTGGAAACTGCCAACTGGGACCTGGAAAATTGCCGCGACACAGATCTATTGTGGTACGCTTATGAATCGCCATTTTGTCCACCTCCGCGATGTGCCATTATCATGAAGGCTTACTGGAAAGTGACAATTGTGAGATCGGACATCACTGCGATGCGGTGGAATGTCAAAGTCTTACTTGAAATTGACAATTGTCATTTAAATTTTCTCTGCGATGCGCTAGTGACTGAAATGATAATGTTTTATGACTGGAACATAAAATCGCCATAACTTCTCATTCGGTTATCAGATTAAGGAGAATCTTATATCGTTGGAAAGCTGATTCAATTTCCTACACATTGGTGGGTCTAAATATGGAAAATTCTTTATGTATGGAAAGCCATTCTTTCTTAAAAGTAACGCTTGACATTCTAGATATTAAATTGAGTTAAGAAAAGTACAGGGTATTACAATATCTCACCCTTGGAAACATTCATCCTCGAATGTTGCTAGTCAGACTAAGAATACTAATGATATATGATAGCATGCACAACTAAAATAAATTGCGAAACTAAATGTAAATCATTCTGATGTTCTGAGTAATTCTGTGAGTGTATGAGTTTTCAATAAGGATGATTATATAGCTGAATCTAAAACTGGAAAGATTCTGAATTAAGAAAGAGTGGTACCTTCAACTGAATCTAAATTTGTGGTGAAAAGGCGAGGGTACTTGGCTCGCATATCTGCTTTTGCTTCCCAAGTGGCACCCTCAATGGAATGATTCTGCCAAAGAACTTTGACCAAGGGAACGTCTTTGTTCCTTAGTCTACGGATTTGATGATCTAAACTTTCAACTAGAATCTCTTCTATGAAAGGTTGCTCTGAATATCTAATCTTTCTAAAGGAACTACAACAGTGGAGTCACTGATGCACTTCTTAAGTATAGATACGTGGAATGCATGATGAACGGATGGCAAGTTTTCGAGAAAATCAAGATCATAAGCTACTGTCCCAACACGACTCACAATTCTGTAAGCTTCCCTTTTTTGTCAAATCTCTTCACCCCTTTCATGGGTGAAATCTTTAGATATACTAAATCACCAACCTCAAACTCGAGGGACCTTCTTCTCACATCTTCATATGATTTCTGTCGACTATGGGTTGTTTTCAATCCTTTTCTAATCAACTGAACCTTCTCCATAGCTTCAAACACTACGTCAGGCCCAAGTAAAGCGAACTCTACTACTTCAAACCAACCTATGGGTGATCTACATCTCTTTCTATAAAGAGACTCAAATAGGTCCATCTGAATACTAGCATGATAACTGTTATTATAAGTGAACTCAATCAATGGCAAATGCTCATCCCAACTACCTTTGAAATCAAGAGCAAATGACCTCAACATATCTTCTAGAGTTTAGATGGTCCTCTCTGCTTGACCATCTGTCTGAGGGTGGAAAGATGAATTAAGATGGACTTTGGTACCAAGATCCTTATGAAAAGCTCCCCAAAACTGAGAGGTAAACTGAGTACACCTATCTGAGATGATGGATAAAGGAACTCCAAGCAGTCTGACAAACTCTGATATACATCTTAGCATAATCTTTATTTGTGTAAGACGTGTGATCTGTCAAGAAGTGCGCTGACTTAGTCAACCTATCTACAACAACACAAATCAAATCATGCTGACGGCGCGAACAGGGTAAACCAGTCACAAAATCCATATTCACCTTTTCCCAATTCCAAGTAGGGATAACAAACTCTTGCAATGAACCACCAAGTCTTTGGTTATCTACCTTAAACTGTTGACAAGTTGCATACTTTGCTACAAATTCCACTATATCTCTCTTCATACCATTCCACCAATAGATTTCCCACAAGTCGCAGTACATCTTGGTAGCTCCTAGATGGATGAAATAATGTGCATCATGCACTTCTACCATGATCTATTTCCTCAGATTATCAACACATGGCACACCCAATCTACTCAGTTATCTCAACACGCCATCTCCCCCTTGGGAGAAAACCTCTACATTTTGGTCTTTAACTGAATCCTTCGGTTTGACCAAACTAGAATCCTTGTCTTGTTTCTTCTTCACTTCTGAAACTAGGGAAGACTTAGAACTACTTTGAACTGAAAAATTCCTTTTAGATGAATCAACCAAACTAACACCCAATCTAGCCAAACGATGAACTTCTCGAGCTAACTCTTTCTTATCGTTCTCCACATGAGCAATACTGCCCATAGACAATCTACTAAGGGCATCTGCTACTACATTAGCCTTGCTCGGATGGTACAACACACTCATGTCATAGTCTTTCAACAATTATAATCACCTTTTCTGACAGAGATTCAAATCTCTCTGGGTAAACACATACTACAAACATTTGTAATCCGTGAACAAATCCATGTACACCCCATACAAATAATGTCTCCAAATTTTCAAAGCAAACACAACAACAGCTAATTCAAGATCATGGGTTGGGTAATTCTTTCATGAGGCTTAAGTTGTCTAGAGTTATAGGCTATGACCTTACTTCTCTGCATCAGCACATAACCCAAACAAACTCTAAAGGTATCAAAATACACCACAAAACTAGTTGTACCATCAGGTAATACTAACACTGGGGCTGAAGTGATTCGAGTCTTCAACTCCTAAAAACTCTTCTCGCAAGAATCTGACCACAAGAACTTAACCTTCTTTTGGGTCATTCTAGACATAAAGGATGCAGTAGATGAGAAAACATCAACAAAACATCTGTAATAGATAGCTAAACCTAAGAATCTCCTAATATCTGATGGAGAGATAGGTCTAGGCCAATTTCACATGGCTTCCATCTTTTGGGGATCAACTCTAATATCCTCAATGGAAACGATATAACAAAGGAAAGCTACTGACCTTAGACAAAATTTGCATTTGTTAAATTTGTCTAAAATTAGGTGATCTCTAAGAGTTTTTAACACATTTCTAAGATGATCTACATTATCATCCTCACTACGAGAGTAGATGAGTATATCATCGATAAAGACTATGAAAAATAAGTCCAAATACTATTTGAACACTCTGTTCATCAAGTCCATGAAAGGTGTGAGGGCATTGCTTAGCCCTAAAGACATGAGTAGAAACTCAAAATAACCATAACGAGTTCTGAAATCTGTCTTTGGAATATCACATTCCTTTGCTTTAAACTGATGATAGCCGGATCTAAGGTCTATCTTTGAGAAATAACTTGCTCCTTGGAGTTGATCAAATAAATCATCAATTCTCGAGAGAGGATATTTGTTTTTGACCATAACTTTATTCAGTTGGCGATAGTCAATGTACATGCACAGAGAACCATTTTTTTCGCACGAATAGGACGAGAGCGCCCCATGGAGAAACACTATGCCTTATGAAAACTTTATCTAAAAGATATTTGAGTTTCTCTTTCAACTCCTTAAGGTCTGCGGGAGCCATATGGTATGTAGGGATAGAAATATGATGAGTATCTGAGCGAAGGTCAATACCAAATTCTATTTCCCTATCGGTAGGTACCCCTGGCAAATATTAAGGAAAGACATCTAGAAACTCATTTACTACACTGACTGACTGAATTACTGGAGTTTCCGACTTAGTGTCTTTGACTAGAACAAGATGATAGATATATCCTTTGCAGATTAACTTTCTGGATTTTAGATAAGATATGAAATGGCTTTTTGGAGACACTGAATTTCCTTTCCACTCAAAGACTGGCTCATCTAGAAAGTAAAACTTCACCACTCTGGTGCGATAATCTATGGATGCATATTAGGAATGGAGAAAATCCATACCTATAATAAGATCAAAATCAACCATATCTAACTCTATTAAGTCTGCTAAAATGATTTTATAAAGGACAGTGATGGGACACATTCTGTAAATCTGCTTAGCAACAACTGAATCAACTACTGGGGTAGAAAAAAAAGGCTCAGGGATCTTTCAAAACATACCCCGAAATTTAGTACAACTAACGAAGTCACATAAGAGAAACTCGACCCAGGGTCTAATAACATGTAAACATCAAGATGAAAGATAGGAAGCATACCAGTAACAACATCTGGTGAATCCTCCTGCCCCTAATGGGATGGAAAAGCATAAAACTAATCCTTGCACTAACTGCCACCGGTACTGGATGATGCACCCTAAGGAGGAGTTGGACGACCTAGAGGAGCTGGTGCACTATTAGCCTCAGTCTGGGGATGTACATCCCTATTTCCCTGTCTAGCATGCGGGCGCTCTTTGATTCTGTGACCCAGCTGGCCACAACCATAACAACCTCTCCAACCCCATAAATACTCATCCGCATGGGTCTTACCACACTTAGCACATGGTGGATAATTGGGCTTTCCTCTCACACTATTCTGGGATTGGTACATAGAAGTCTTACCCCACTGCTCTTTTCTACCTCTAGGAATGGGAAATCTAGATGAAGATAGTGCTATCTTAGATAAACAATTCTAAAACTGTGAATGATTCCCCCCTTGAGACCTATTCTGACCATACTTAAACTGTCTTGTTCTAGCCCTCTTGTTATTTTTATCTCTCCCCTTCAACTTCTCTGCCTCTATCTGTTGTGCATACATCATCAACCTAACAAAATCCATCTCCCCTATAAGCATAGATATCCTACACTTCTTAACTACCAACCCAGATACACCAATTATAAATATACTCATGCTTGACCTAGGGTCAGCCATCTGATCAGGGGAATACTTAGACAACTGGTTAAACTTAAGGCAATACTTCTTCACTTTCATTGAGCCTTGCCTCATGCTCATAAACTCTTCTATCTTGGCTTCCCTCATCTCACATGAGAAGAACATATCTAGAAACACATCCTAAAATACCTTCCATGACATGGGAGCTGTATTCTCCCCTCTACTTTTCTTCCATATCACTACCCAATCGTATGCAATATCCTTCAGCCTATAGGATGCCAACTCTACACTTTCCTCTTTAGAAACATACATAATCTGGGTGATCTTCTTCACCTCATCTATATAAAACTGTGGGTCCTCACCTGCCTTTGATCCAAAGAATTTTGGAGGGTTCATTCTCATAAAATCTCAAATCCTGGTTGTGACTAAGTCCTCATTTTACTGACGTGGGACTACATCCTGACAATTGCCCTGAACATTAGCTGTCATAGCTTGGTCTAGCGCCTAAAAGTCAGCCCAAAACACTGCATATGACACATTATCATTCAAAGGAACTGTGGGACGAGGCGGCTAGTTATAATTTCTGCATGTTTTAGCTTAAAAAAGTGGCATTTTCTGTCATGTAAAAGCACGAGTTAGAAGCAGATAGAGACACTGAATGCATGATAGATCATGATAGAGACACTTAATGCATGATATAGACACTGAATACATGATAGATTATTTCCTAAAATGTATCATAGCCTCTTGCTCATAGATGTGATGCGCTTCACACCGATGATCAAGACTCTACGTAATGTGTCTTGTCTGACTCCCCAGGACTCTCTAAATATTAGGCTTTGATACTAAGTTTGTAACACCCTAAAATTTTATTTTTGGGATGTCACATGGTGCTCCGAACTACAAGTAGTTGTGATCTAACCCTGGCTGCCTTCTACTAAAATCTGAATCTCAAAATAGGGGGATATAAATGTAAGATCAAAATAAATGTGGAAAACTATCTGAATTATCTGAGTATATTCAAAAATTCTAAACTCATCAGTCTGATAAAGCAAATACTGAAAATCTACACACTGCAACTAAAATCTATAACTGAATCAGGTAGCCCGATAAGCCTCTACTCACTAAATCTAGAGAGTGACTGGGATAGGCCCCAACTGACTCAAACTATGTAAAATGAATACTGAATAATATACTAATAAAATAGAAATCTGAATAGCTAAGTCCCCGAACTATGAGGACTCACCAACTGCATAGATGTAGATGATATGCTCGAATATCACTCACGCTACTAAGACTAAGCACATGAACCTACATTATGAGACAATGTAGCACATAGACGTATATGTGGATCAGTACTTTGGGAATGTACTGAGAATATGGAGGTGAACGCAATAAGTAAACAATATAATCATAATTTATAAAATCATGCGTAGTAAATGTAAATGACCCACATAGGCTTGAGTAATCTGAAAACTGAGTATCATAAATCATGAACAATAAATCATACAATATAAATCTTGTGAGCCATTACATTCAATTCAAAAAATCTGTTATTTCTGAATAATTCTACATTATCTTGTCAACTAGAAGGGAAATACTTTATCTCAAGACTTTAAGAATCTTAAAAAAAAATACAGCTTCCAAAACATATGCTTTTATCTTAAGGGTTTAAACCAATAAACTGTATTAAGAGTAGGGAACCTTTTTTGGGAGGTTCTTCTAACCGACATAAACCATGTGAGAATTCATGGAGACCAATATATTACCTACGTTGGGGAGAGCTATTCTACCCTTGCCATCAAAACAGATCATTTATCTTAATTGATCACTAACTTAGTCATCCACGTAGAAGTAGGAATAATCTTAATCCTACGGTGGAACGTAGTGTTGGGAATGAAACCTTGGTAACATACCCATCTAGGCGCTAAATATTATTCCTATTCTTATGCTCAGGATCTTAGGAAATCCACTTTAAAATAGCACAAGGGTTTACGACAAAACCAATTATACTCTTTCTTTTCTTTAAATCTCAAGTCATATGAACAATGTGGATTCTTTATCTTAGATTAGGACCAAAAGGTCAAATCTTTATCAAAAATCTTAGAATAATCTTATCATAGGGTGCGTGCAGCACAAACAATATTGAAATAGAAATCTTTAATTAGGGCTTAATGACCCATGCGTCAAATTCATGTTAAAATATCATAATGTTCATGGTTTATAATGTAAACATTGATAAAATAATTCAAAATCTGGAAATTACCAAAATATGCATGAAAATATGAACATAATCATGTAATTAAACTTCTAACTCACTAGAAATCTCATAAGCTTGTGAATAACAATAATGGGCATAAACCCTAACTTGAATTTCATGGGAAATCATATAAAAATCAAGTAAAATTAGAATTAAAATATGTTTTTTTCTGGGCACAAGGATGGACGGATTGTCCTTATTCATAACCCCACATACCTTAATCGATGATCTTAGATGAAATACTTGAATCTTGGACTCATATTGCGTCTTTGGAGATGATTTCTTAGAGTTCTTAAATTAGAAAACCTTACTATTGAATTGCCTTGGAGAATTAATAGAGGAATTGGATTTCTTGGTGAGTAAGCTTTGATGATCTAGTGCTTTGTTTAAGATTATTTTGGTGAAAAGTGGATATAATATGCTCAGGATGAGTTAAATGATCTGTTATTCACGACTTGGGGCTAGAGAAAAAAAACAAAGAGCCCCTTTTAAAATTTTACTCGGACTGGGAAAATTCCTGAAATTGGCCTACGGCGCGACGCATCCTTATCACGGTGGCCTACTGGAAACTGCCAACTGATACATGGAAAATCACCGCGACACGACGCTATCACACTATGCTTCTAAATTGCCATTTTGGCCACATCCACGATGTGTTGTTATCACAGAGGCTTACTAGAAAGTGACAATTATGAAATGGGATATCACCACGACATGGTGGAATTGGGAAGTCTTACTGGAAATTGACAATTGTCATTTAAACTATCTCCGCGATGCGCTAGTGATTGAAATGATGGTGTTTTATGATTGGAACTTAAAAGAGCCATAACTTCTCATCAGGTTATTGAATTTAGGCAAATCTTATATCATTGGAAAGTTGATTCAATTTCCTACATATTAGAGGGTCTAAATCTAGAGAATTATATATGAATGGAAAGTCATTCTTTCTTAAAGCTAACGCTTGACATTCTGATGTCAAATTAAGTTAAGAAAAGTATGGGGTATTACATACTCCTTCCCTCATTGTTAGTTCCCACTATAGGCATGTTTTGTGAATTGTTTTCATGGTATAATTGTTATATAGTTTTGGGTTTTCAAATAGATTTTGGGGGTTTTGATTATAAATTCTTGATTATGGTTCTTCCATGTTTTAACTATGTTTTTACATATTTTAATGGTGGTTTTGGATTATTGGTTGCATGGGAATAGTTACTTGAAAATTGGTTTTGGTTTTGGAAATACTATGCCCCCAACATATTTGATAAAATGCCTATGACAATGATTTTACTATATTATTGGATTTTTAATGGAACTATTGCTTGGTATGGTTTGTTAATGAAATCCTAAATGGTATAAATGGTTTAAATAGTTTGGAATGATGAAATGGAAGGGTTTCATTATCATGGTTATGGTTAATTGAACTCCTTGTGGGGTACAATAGAATCCCCAAAGTAAACATGATAACGAACGCTTGTAGGGTACATGTGATTCAACTAAGAAAATATAATAGTGGAATACTTGTGGGGTACACGTGATTCTCCCAAGTTAACTTGATAATGTAATCTGTGGGTACATGGGAATCCCCTTACATTAAAAGGTTAGCTAAGGAAATTGATTGCAAGCTATAGCCGGTATGACGACACCACTACTTATAGCCTCGGTTAACAATAAGGAAATAATGGTTTGGTGGTTTTAATTGGGAAATAATGGTGGGGCTTGACAGATAACCGTGAAGGGTTAAGTCTAATGAACAAATATTGGAAACTCATGTTTTCTAAAATGAGTGGTATATATAATACTTATGAGGTACAGGGAATCCTTTAGGTACACTGTATATATATATCATGGAGAGCATAGGTTAATTGGGAATCCCCTACTTTTATGGTATCACCGGTTCATGCGGCTACACATATTGGGGCCTATTCAGGGGGTTACACTATGCCCATATAGCCCGTGTGTGGTTTTTGAACTATTAAACTTCAAATACCTTAGTTAATGGTTTTAAATGCACTCTAAACCTGGTTCTCTTTCCCGACATAGTGTTCTATATATATATATATGTATGTTTTGTATGCATATGGTTGGTTTACTTGGTTTTAATGGCTTACTTTATTTTATCGTTATCTTGAGATCATGCTAGAATTCACCTGCTAACCTATCTCTTGGCGGCTGTATCCCTATGCAATGTAGTAATTGGACTTTTGGATGAGCTTTTGAATTGAATTAATGAGCTTTCTTGTTCTAGAAGGGTCCATTTTATGTTATGTATATTTTCATATACTTTGGATATTTTATGGATATTAGTTTTGGCTATTGTTGGGGGCATGTCCCAACTAGATATTGGTTTTTATTTTGTTTAAGACTTTTATGGAAGTATTATAGGTTGGAATGAGAGGGATCAATATTGGTGTCAACCTTTGTTTTGGCATTGGTATTGGAGCTGACACTGGTTGACTATATTGTTGGTTATTCCATTCTTTTTATTTTAGGATTATATAATTATATTGGAACTAATTTGGTTATGCTTTTGGATTATGTTTTGGTATGGTATTGGTTATCCGTTAGGTATCATAGGGTTGGACTTATTTAGGTTTTCACGGTCATAGACCTATCCCAGAGTCTTAGGTTACACAATAACGCTATCTTGTTAAATGTTTGAAATTCATCCAACTCGAGATATGCATAGGTTGGTTGGGTTGGGCAATGGGGGTGGTCTCCATTCTTGGTTGGACTTAGGATGCCCATTACGACAAGAACCTAGTTCAGGTCATGTTATGTGGAGGCACCACCTAGTGGAGGAGGTCTCTTGGGAGCTCGAGAGCGAGATACGATGCAGATCCAGTATCCTTACTTATTCAATACTTTAGGTACATTCTAATCCTTAACTTTTAGGTGAGAAAGTTCTCTTAGTAGTAATTGTAATGACCCTTTAGGTTATTTTTCATACTTCTACTTATGTTAACTATTAGATCTTTTCTATATCTACCCAAGTTATTTATGACTTGTTGGGAACTATATTTTAGTCACTGGGTAGCTCGGTTGGTTATTAGAACTAATTCCCTATTTAGAAGTCTTCGTTGGTTCCAAATGGCCACCAAAACAAAGATTTAGTAAAATGATCTCATATGCAAATTTTGACTGCACCAACATCTTTGGAATGTCGATTTTAGGCTAGGTGGACCATTGGTTTAGGTACTGAGACACCCAATCTTATTTTGTCCTATTGGTCAAAAAGTTAATATAATGAAATTAGGTGTGAGACCCACATTTGGTCGAAATGACCTCAAATTGAAATTCTGAGTGTGCCATCACATTCAAAATGTTGAATTAGTTATGGTTACATAGTTCAATTGTGTATACGGGATTTTGGATGAATCTCAAGGGCTTGGTCGGGACATTGGAAATTCTAAGTCCATTATTGTCAATTGGTGAACCACGATAGCAGTTATTCAGACCGTGAAAATGAATCTCTCAAACAGAAGAGATACTGTGATTGCAAAGTGGTGTCACAATCGTAATTCACAGAAGAAGTGAGATGTCACGTTTGCCAACCTTAGAGTTGCAATAGTGACTCCCGAGTACCTGGATGGTGTATAAAATGACCTTTTTTCCATGATTTTAGCCATTCTTCATCACTTTTATGAGAGCTAAAAACCATAAATAGTGTTATAGCTTAAAATTGAAGCTTTTTGGTGATTGGGAAGCTTGAGTAATATTAAAATTTGTGATTATCTTTCTATTTGAAGTAAGAATTCACCCTTTTCTTGGTGAAATATGTTTATTTATTCCTCAAAACCCTAAAAACTTGAGGGCTTGATATTATCCCCAATTTATCTTGGTTTACACCTATTTTGAGGGCAATAATTCCTCGAGTTTGATATTATGTTGGATTGGTTTTGGAAATGCTATTTTTATAAGTGGGGTCCACATAGGATTTTGATGAGATTTTTGAACCCGAAGCACAATTATGCAATATGGGTATCCTTATTCTTATCTTGATGATTAGAACATATTCTTTTATATCTTGGACTCAAAAAGAGTCTTCTAGAAAGGTAAAAGCGGTGGTTTAGGAGCTTATTGAGCATTCCTCGATGTCAAGGTAGGCTATGTTTTTCCCTTATTAAATTGTGCTATCTCATAGTATTCTTATGATATTGCATTAGATTTGGGATGGGTTTTAGGTGTTGGATTGTGAAATGCAAGACTTGGGTTTGTCGGACCGTTTAGGCTAAATTAAAATCATAGAGTTGAAACACTTGACTTGTTTTCTTATGCCTTAGGTGGATTGGATTTCATTACTTATGTTTAGCATAAGAATGCCTCTGATTGCTAAAGATTAAGTAAAAGGATCTAGTTACTCATGCTTAGGGTAAGCTTTCCTTAGTTACTTACACTAATAAAGGTTGCCTTAGTTACCTTGACTTAGTTGAAGAACTTGAGAAGAATCTCTACCTTAGGGCTTATTGTGGATTACTATACATTTATGAGTGGATTTAGATACCTTAGCCTAGTTGGGGTAGAATTTGACTTAGAACATATTTCAGGGATTTAAAATGGGCTCTATGAACCATCTTAAGTCAAGATTGATAATTAGTTCTCTTAAAATCCTTATACGCTTGTTAAATACTTAGACAATGTCCTTTGAGGAACTGTTAAGGAGCCATGGTAATTGATTATGGTGATAATGACATTAGAAGTAATGATTCATGGACTATCTGATTAGATTGTTGGTTATTTTATGATGAGCTATAAATCATATTGTGGTAAGTTATTGGATATGCTATAGATTTCTCTATGAATATGCTATTGATCATACTTTGATAACTATTGTTGATTCAAATTATAAACTATCTTTTATGCTAAAGATGATCGATTGAATATACTATTGATAAGTCATTGCTCTTGATATTGCTTATTATTCTGATAATGCTAAGAAATTATGCTAGTAATTATGCTAGAATACATCTCTATTGATGATACTAGCAATTGTTCCATGAATTATGTTAAAAGTCATGCTTATTGATTATATGGGAAGATATGCCAGTAACTATGCTTGAAATCATGATTCTTGATATTATGATCACTTATGCCATTGATTTTACTACCAACTATGATGATGTGGCTACCGATTTGAGTTCAAATATTATGATTATATTGATATTGATACCCGACAAGGATGAAGGATATGCCATTGATTTTGCTACCAACTATGATGATGTGGCTACCGATTTGATTTCAGATATTATGATTATATTGATATTGATACTCGACAAGGATGAAGGATGATTATGATGATATATTGATAGCCGTCAAGGTATTATGATTATATATTGATACCCAATAAGGCCGGAGGATGATTATGATGATATATTGATACCCGACAAGGCCGGAGGATGATTATGATGATATATTAATACCCAAAAAGTTTGGAGGATGTTTATATTGATGTGCCTATGTGTACATCTATCGGTTCGAGTCTAGCTATGCCCTATGTATGAATATTAGATATATATATATATATGTAGGTATACATATATATATATATATTCTTACATGTAGTTAGGTATGACCTTTATATTAGGGATGCCGATTTTGCCCGAAAGTGGTAAATGATTAGATAGATGGTATAATTGATGACTAGTGATAATAGATGATTAGTGATAATTGATGCTTAGTGAAAATTAATGATTAGTGGTTAATTTTGTTTAAGTGATAAATTAATTACTAGATGATAATCGAGGATTAGTTGGTAAATGGTGATTAGATAATAAATGATGTTAGATGATAAATTATGGTTGTCTAATGTATTTTGATTAGATGATATATGTTGAATAGTTGTTAAATAATGACTAGAAGTTATATGATGACTACTTATTAAATGAATTAGTTAATAAGAGATGGTTAGCCAATGAACGGTGGTTAGTGAACAGCGATGACAAGGTTGTTAAATTATGATAACATTATGGAATGTGGGTATATTGTCAAATGTTGTAAAATTACCAATTGATGATAAATTATGGAATGATAGTTAAATAATGAGTCGGTTATTCATAAGCAAGAAATTATTTCTTTATTCTATTTTTGAGTGTACTCTATAGGCATATGGGAGTCTGTGATGAGTTATGTACTTTCCACACCAATTGGAATATGGGAGCCAATTTTGTAGTTTGTGATTGCTTCTGTGATTGCCTTGTAGTGCTTTATTATTATGATTTACTTACTTATATTGCACAGTGATGTTAGCATGTGTTGATGCATTGTATTGCATTTTTATCTTTGTTAAATTACTTATTATGTACAAAAGTACTGGAAATAATTCTAGTTCATTTATGTACCTTGACTTAGTTATAATCTTGCATTGTATCATATTTATTTCACAATTTAGCTCAGTCGGTCGATAATGCCTACTATGTATCTATTATTTTGGTACTCATACTATAATTATGTACCTTGTTGGTGCAAATCAGATTATTAGTTATTGTTGTTGATCATTGATCATGCTGTGTTGATTATCCAAAGATAGGGTTATCTCTTGGAGTAGGAGTCACCTATTTTCTTTTATCTTTAGATATTTAGTCTTTTCTTATCGAGATAGATGATGTTGACTATTCTAAGTCTTTAAGTTGTATTATTATTAGATGGTCTTGTACTGGCTCTACCAGGTCATGGGACGGTATCTTATAGTGAATATTTTATCTAGCTAGAAATCTTTGCTTATTTATATATTGTGTTCTTGAATTTCTCCTATGTTGGAAACTTCCCACCAAATTAACCTATTGCATTGCTTCGGGTTATGGTTTGGCTTACCTACTGGCGAGATTTAGTAGGTTCCATCATGACTTATTAATCGGGGTATGTCACAGAGTCTGTGGGTTACAAAAAGCAAAAGTATGTATTACTGGAGGTTCCACACTCTGAGCTAGAGGAAAACCATAAGCAAAATCTAACACAAATGGAGGTATAATACACAGAGCTGGGGGAACACCAGATGCACTCATAGGAGCACACTCAAAATGGGTCAAAAAGTGAACCAACAACCCCTCCAAGACAAGGGTAGAAGAACTTCGTTGAAGTAGGAACCATACCCCAAACATTCTAAACACGAGGCTCAAGGTAAAGTCTCCTAGCACTACTCCTAGATGGGGCATATCTTTGTACCCGTCCACTACCTTGAGCTCGTCCACGACTCACAACTCACCATTTAAAATGGGCTTTCTCCTCGAATGAAGGAACAACATCTACACCCCCAAGAGATCTAGTCATTACCATCTGCACAACAAAGAGTGAAATATAACTTACAACAAACTGTATGAAGGAAATACACATGATAAGGAACATGTAACACCCCTTATTTTGATTGTACTTGTTCTAATTTATGGAACTTGGTATATCCTTGTGGTATAGGTAACAGATGAGATTTGTTATGCGAGTATTAATGGTGCAGATAGAATTATAGATGTTGCCCATATGTTTTAATGTGATGCGACCAAGTTAACGTCGATACAACTATTTAAACTTGGGATCATAGTCTAGTATTTGAATCTAAAGTTTAAAGTGACCAAGTATATACAAGTTTTAGGTTAGATCTAGGGGATTAAGAACTAAAAATAAAGTATATATTGAGGTGATTTCTTGACTTTATTAAGCTAGTTGATGATTTACCTACTTGAGATAAATAGACCAAGTTAATGGACCCAAGGTTATGGAACAGATTTGATCCTATGTTAAGGTACTCATTTAGGCCTAACTCAAGTAAAAGTAAGTGAAATGAAGAAATGGACCAAACACTTAAATCTGCCAAAGGCCCAAGTTAATTGAGCCCAAAATAAGAATTTAATCAAGTAGGTGCATAACCTAATTTGAAATTTTGAGCAGCTTGAACCCTTAAGTAGGTGCATCACCTACTTGGACTAATTTGTGGATGAAAATGATGTCAATAAAATAAGTTCTATAGGGATCAATATAAGATCAATATAGCTGGTCATTTTATTCATTTTAAACACAATATTCACCCTTTTAAATTTCAGTTTCCTCCCTTTCTTAACAATGATAAGAACAATAGCCCTAAAATTCCTTCTAGGGTTCTTGAAGAAACCCTCACCTTTATAGGTCAAGGTAAGTGAAAACACTTAAGTTTTAGCATAATTCTCCCATGGAAGATTAGGAAAACATGTTATAGGTGCCTAATTATAAATACATGGCAGAATATAAAACAAGTTAATGCTCATTTTTTCCTTGTTATTAAGAGATCTTTTTTCATCTTTGGTTTAAAGTGTGAAGGAAAGTGAAATTAAAGTTCTTGCGGAATTCAAATTTAAAGGATAAGTTGC
Source organism: Capsicum pubescens (assembly GCA_030864215.1). Lineage (NCBI taxonomy): Eukaryota > Viridiplantae > Streptophyta > Magnoliopsida > Solanales > Solanaceae > Capsicum > Capsicum pubescens. Next base: position 231,594,154 of record CM061548.1, on the reverse strand, counting down.
AGAATTGAGGTAAGGTGACTGCCCTATATTTTTTCTCCTTATATATTAATTTGGGAGAGAATTATGGATGTGTTGTTATTGAGAACTCAAGAGATGATGAGTTCACTAATTGATTGCTATAATAAAAGGGAATTGGGACTATTTTTTAGACTGTTTTGTATGTATATGTTATGTCCTGCTAGGTTGATGTTGGAGGAAGGTATGATTAGTTTGTATTGAAATATATAAGAAAGGTATGGCGGTACACTACCGAACTAATTATTGCATATGTTTACTGCCCAATCAGTTTTGTGTATTGTTTAGAGGGTGCATTGAATCCAAGGTGGTTTCGGCAAATATTATAAGAACATGTATGGTAGGTGGGTGTAATTGGAGGAGAAAATGGTTAAAATAATACCCTTGATTGATAGATTAAGGGCTTTCTACCCGGTTACTATTTTGGTGAAGTTCGTAGCCCAAATGTGTTGGTTGGTTTCTAATATTAGTTTACCATATATTTTATTGTAGATAAGTAATACAAAAGGTGGTAAGTCAAGTTGGTTTAGTATCAGAGTTGTACGACCAGGTATGTAAGGCATACTCTATTTTGCACTCTTTGGCATAAAATCAGACAGTTGTTCCATCAAGTAGGTTTCCAAGGTTATTCTATAACAAGTGATACATAATAGCAGCGTATTTTATCCCATGTATCTAATGAACTTTTTCTCAACGTGTTAAAATACCTCAATACATGCTTATTAGTAAGCCTGTATGTCTATTTTCACTAGAAAATTTCAGGAGTTCTCCGTTTACTTAAATAAGACCCATGTGTTGTTTTCAGCTCCTAAATACTTCATTTGTATGCCAACTCTCCCTACCTCATTGTTGATTTAGTAAGTATACATTTACATGTCTCTTATTGGTAGATTATTATTTCAAGGTACCATAATTTTATGACCACCAAAGTAACAATCTCAAAGGCTAAATAAACTAAGTAACGCAAATCTGTAAAACCAGTGGCAGCTCAAGGGCATAAGCCTAGCATGGGCCAATCTCGATACCTTTATATGTGGGTGGAAGCTCAAGGGAATAATCCTAGCATGGACTGATCCTAATTTATCTATTTACCACTGATCAGCTGGTCATTTGCATTATATGACTTACAAAGATTATGAAATAATAAAGGTAAAAATAAAGAAAAGAATGAATTGTATGTAGTCCCATAAGTATATATAAAGGTGGTCTACTAGTACTACTTATACACTTGTATATGATTTCTATTGAGCTATTGTATCATGTTTTGTTACCTTTAGCCTTATATATTCAGTACATATTTTTGTATTGACATCCCTTATAGGGTACCTGTGTTTCATACTGTAGGCATAGGTGCTTCAGCTAATACACCTCGCTAGTAGAAACACAGTCTATTCAGTGACTACTGGTGAGCTCTAGGTTGATTCAGGGGTTTCCAAGTCTATTCAATAAAGTTTGGTATTGTGTAGTAGTCAAGAGTAGGGAGGGGGTTTGTCCCGGCCCTAACTAAATCTATGTATCTTTTAGATGCTTTGTTGACTAATGTAAAGTTAAAAAAGGTGATGTCTTGTCTTTTTTATATTGTGGCCCCAACGGCCAAGTCTTGTATATATAATTTTGTTCTTGCCTACATAGTTATTCTCATCGATGCATTCTATCATATTTATCAAAACCTTTGGTTGTCATAGTTACATGCATGAGAAGTACAAGGTTATGGATTAGTTCTCTCGGGCCTTGACAGCTATGGGTGCCTGTCCGCCCCAATGGGATTTGAGGCATGACAAAAGAATTTAAAAGGGTGAATATTGTGTTTAAAATGAGTAAAATTACAAGCTGTATTGATCTTATATTGGGCCCTCTATAACTTCTATTATTGACCTTATTTTCAGCAACAAATTAGTCCAAGTAGGTGATGCACATACTTAAGGGATCAAGCTTCTCAAAATTTCGAAGTAGGTGATGCACCTACTTGCTTAAATTCTTATTTTGGGCTCAATTAACTTGGGCCTTTGGAAGATTTAAGTGTTTGGGCCATTTCTTCATATCCTTTTCTTTTACTCGAGTTAGGCCCAAATGAGTACCTTAACATAGGATCAAATCTGATCCATAACCTTGGGTCCATTAATTTGGTCCATTTATCTCAAGTAGGCGACTCAACAACTAGCATAATTAAGTCAATCAATCACCTCAATAAAATACTTTATTTTCAGTTCTTAATCGCTTGGATCTAACCTAAAACTTGTATATACTTGGTCTCTTTAAACTTTAGATTCAAATACTAGCCTATGATCCCAAGTTTAAATAGTTGTATCGATGTTAACTTGGTCGCATTACTTTAAAACATACGGGCGACATCTATAATTCCATCTACACTATTAATACTCACATAAAAAATCTCATCTGTTACCTATACCACAAGGCTATAACAAGTTCCATATAATTAGAACAAGTACAAGCAAAATACTGGGTATTATAGAATAAAATGTGGGGTATTTCCTAACGACATCCTACAGCCTCTCAAAGATAGATACAAATGTCTATGTCCTAATCTGTGAGACTCAATTACACTTCCCATTCATACACCATTAAGACCAATGAACCTAACTGTTCTGATATCAATTTGTCACGACTAAAAAATCAAGGGTCATGATAGAACTTGTCTCAGCAAGCCTTGACAAGTAAGACTATCACCCAAACTAATATGAATTGAGAAAAATGATATCAAAACCCATAGCAAAACTCCTAGAGAGGATTTGAACCACACACACATGAAAAATAAGAAGAAATACATAGTCATAATACCAAACTAAATCCCAAAATCTGGTGTCACAGAGTCAGAACAAAACTAGTACATCTCAAGATAAAATACATAAGATATCCAAAGCAGGAACGACTCTTTCTTTGAATACAATAATGGCATAGTCTAATATGGAATGGTAGTAGTAGACTCCGGGAGCAGGAATCAAACTGCTAGCTCCAATAGCTCAAAAGTATCGCCCAAATAAACATATGTGAGGTGCACTTGAACCAGGATCTGCACCAAAAGGGTGCAGTAGGAGTAGTTCACTAATACTGAGTAGGAATCATACGTCGACTGATTAAAGTAAAAAACAAAGCATACAAAATACACACTTAGAGCATGTCACCTGCAACTAAAAAATTTCCCATATGGTGCCCAACCATCTCCACTAATAGTTTTTAAAATTAACATACACCATAGAAATTATGAGAAAGGAATACGAGTATACATATATCACACATACAAGTACAAAGGATGAAATACAAGGAGACATGCATACATCAAGAGAGACAATGCAACACAAATAAGGTACTATATAAATATAAATACAATAGGGATGATGATGATATGATGCATGAGGTCACCACACAACCTTCACATACACATATGGAGCTAAATATCCCCGAGTTAGGACCCATAGGGGGGTTCGTCAACCCATATACAATTAATATCCAATACTAATATCCATATCTCCTCTTCAATATATCTTTCGGTAGAGGGTTTTGGAGATGTTATATTTTTTGAAATAAAAAGCTAGTGTTTCAAGATTTACAGTATTTTCATGGGGGTTACAATGCTTCATGAATGAATATTCTATGAGAATCCAATGCTTAAAACCAACCTGAATGGGAAATTCCATATCCAACCAATATACTAACCAAGTGAGCCAAACTCTACTCATTAATCCAACCATCTATGAATATAATATAATCATTATGCCAATAAGAATGAAATATTGTAATACCCTGCAAAGTTCACTTCTAGTTTGAGCCTTAGAGCGTATCCGGTAAAACAGAAAATCTGAGTCTACAAGTTTTAGAAGTATCTTACTAAGTATGGAACATTTTGAATCATTTTTAATTTCCCTAATTTATACATTTAGTCATGTAGATAATTTAACAAGCTTTCCATCGATACCAATTTCATCAAAATCTGACATCGAACGAAGAAGTTATGGTCGTTTTACTGAGCGTTATCGAAATCGCAGGTTTGACGGTCGATCTGACGGACCGCCAAGTCCTTGGTGGAACATCATGTGTCCTATCAGACCAAGGCAGTGGCTTCCTTTTTCAGTCATCATGTGACGGTGAAGATGGTGGACCGTCCAAAAGTTGACAGACCGTCAAGCAGCCCGTCAGACCAAGGCAGAATGTCCCATTCCTAGATCCCGAGTGATGGACGATCTGGTGGACCGTCAGTCCTTCTGATGGAACGTCAGGTTGATCATCACAGACCCCGATTGGAATTTTCTAGAAAATTTTTAAAGGGGCATTTTGGTCTTTTCCAAATCCTCCCCCAGCTTTATAAATACCGGGCCAAGGGCCTTCAACTTTATTTTTCTCTCTTCCACCCAAAAATTAGGGTTTCCAAAATCAAAATACTCTCTTCTCCTTTCATAAAATTTAACAAAGATGAAGAAGGATTTAGAGAAATCAAGAACTCCTTTCAAGATCCTTCAAGAAAAGAAATTCACAGGTATATAGATGTTGATTCTTGGGTCCCTTTCATCCAAGAAGCTCAAGTACCCTTTTTCAAACTTAAGGATTTTATGTTTTGTGATATTCCATGATTTATATGTGTTGAAGTTGATGTTACTTGTGTTGTTGAGTTTGGATTCATGATTGTTTGGAAGATTTATGGTCTTTGACCCTAGTATGTTGAATTGATGTGATGTTGTGATGATCCCTTTTGAAGTTGGTGTCTATGTGAGGTGTTCATGACATTAGGGTGTAGAGATGGTTGAATAGGCTGAGTATGCACCCTATAGGTTGGATGAAAGGCTGAGGTGAAGCATAGAGGGGCGTTGTAGTATGTTAAAGGGGAAACCCAAAGTTGTGGGCTAGTCGATGCACACCTAGTGTTTGATAAAATGCCTTAGTGAGCGGAATAAACCGTAATAATAATATGGAATCCCCGAGTAGGTGTAGAACCGTACATGTCTAGTGGTTGTTGAAAGACTGAAGTGAGTAAGTTGAGATGAAATAGCGGTAAATCTCCCAAGTGAGTGCTCTTTGATTTATTTTAAGTTTTGATACATGCTAAGTGGTTAGCAAGAGAGTAATGACATGATAATGTGAAGTTTTCCCAAAATCTCATGATATCTATATATATGTCAAGACAGATATAAGTGTGAAGTACTTGATGCAAGACTTCGTTGAATGGGGTATAATTTAATAACATGTCTTTCTTAAGGTAGTTTATGATGATAAATCGATATTGATGATCTCTCCTAAATATTGGGAGCGATCCTTTGGTAATCAAGATGGTGAATAGAGGTTTATATTTCCTAAATGATAGATGCGATGCCGTAAGGTTTGCGATGGGGAAAGTATGTTATGATTCTGAAATGCTTAGAGTGGCCCCTTGGTAGTTGTGATAATGAGTAGACGTTTGTGAATCCTTGGAGGCTTGAGGTAATGTTCTAATGATTGTGAAATTGAATTTATGGCATGATTTCTGAGTTTCTTTTGAATATGCCTGAATGATGGTAAGGATGCATGAATGCTTGTGATGCTTGAATGAATGGTGATGCTTTACTTCTATGTTATCGAGTCTTGGGGGTTTTTATACCCGAAAATAGAGTTGTTGTATAGAGACCATGTCAGTTTCTCGATAATTCCAACCGAGCCATGATTTTCAGAACTCAGTGAACTATAGAACTCTGTATCCTCAGACAAGTATGAAGCTTAATAAAGCTCAGTAATCTCAGTTATCTTTGTAATCTTTGTATCGTTAGTAATATAGCCTCAGACCTGTACTCAGTCCAGTCCTAATGGAACTCAAGTGATTCAATTCTAATCTCAGAAATAATTTAAATAATCTAATCAAGCTATGTATTGTCAGTCAGATACCGTGATTCGATATTGTTTCTGTCAGACACAGAACCAAGTGATCTCAATGTATTTCATCCAGATCATTTATGAAACGTGATCATGTAAATACATTCAACTTTATTGTGTTCATTCTAAGGATTTAGTGAGAGTCTTTCAGTTGGGAGTAGAAACTAGCACTGAGCGAGGGAAGGGATGGCGATTCCTCCCGTCAGAGAGAGAGACCGGAGTTGTTAGTAGCATTCCCTGAACTCTAGAACTACGTATCCAGCACAGGATATAGGAGTACCCATCAGTAGAGGCTGTAACTGTCAGAGAGGTTGACTATTATATTGCCTTAGGTCGACTTCCTGCGAGGGTTGTCTTATCAGAGAGGCTTGACCCAAGAGTGAGTCTTTAATCATGGCACGGTATTGGCGCCCTTCCAGCAGGGGTTACAGGTTGGACCCCACCTGTGGTAGGTTGGGGCATATCAGTTAAGTGACTACTTCCCACAGTTACAGTTTCAGTATCAATCTTTAAAAATCTAGACCGTGTGGTACAGTCGTCTAGCTCAGTAAGGAACTCAGATAGTTCCATTGATTCATGGACCATCCCGTCAGATAGGCTTGGCGTCATATACATATGTTTACTATAATATTTAAATATATCCCATCAGATAGGCTTGATCTCAGTCTCAGATCATGTTGAATATTCTTATTATCATATTTAAAGATCTCCTGTCAGATAGACTTGGTCTCCTTCTCAGAATTTGTTGAGTATTCTTGTTGTCAGATTCGGATATAATCCTATTTTCTTATCATTGATAAAGCTTCCGAAGTTATCTGTTAGAAAAGTTGAATCTCTAATTTTGTCGGTTAAAAGCGGTAAGATCAGAACTCAGTCTTTGATATAAGTATACTCAGATCCTCAGTTATCATTAGCAGATGAGTCATTGGTTCAGTATCTCAGTGATGGTAGTGAGTTTAGCTCGCAGTAAAGCGGCATCTAAGGTCAAGTCTCTAGAGTTGTGATGATTATGAGTATGATTTATGCATTCTTGTATGTGTACTTGTTTTCGTGCGATATTCTCATGATCATTTAGGTTATACATATTTTGCATGCATGAGCCCTTGCATTTAGCCTTACCCCATCTACATACTCGGTATATTTTGTGCTGACGCATTTGCGCTATGGTGTCTCATTTGACACCATAGGTTTAGAGGCATAGGACCCAGAGTATCATCTGCAGATCAGTCTCAGTCAGTAACAGTAGCAGTGAGTCCTCTTCTTTCGAGGATGAGTTTCAATTTTCTATTATTGTAATCAAAATTTTATTTACTTTCAGTTGACGGAGTTAGTTGGGGACCTGTCCTATCAACTCCACAGTTCAGTCAGATTAGAGGCATTTTAGATGGATGTATTGTATAGTATTCAGTTTTATATTTTAAGTATTTATTGATGTGTTGAACCTTATGGCCAGTTTCTGCATTTATTCCAGATATTATGCAGTGTAAAGGTACAGATATCAGTAAAGGGTTAGCTTGTGGTCCTTTATGGTCATAAGCACTGTGTGACATCTTGGGATGGGATCTCGGGGCGTTACAAATACATTATAAAGTCACCACTGATTATTAGGATTTTTCATCAAACAAGATACAACTAATTCCACATACACATGGCCAAGAATATCATACAGGATCCCAGAATGTCACACATAACAAATAATGTACCAAAATCGCCAAATAACATAAATATATAGGCCCTCACATGGGCACAACACGATAATATATACATTTTCATGATTAGTTTCCACACCTTAACATGATTTTGTATCAACATTAGCTACCCAAACTAGTATAAAGAAAGTAAAGCCATAACATACCTCAAATACTAAAAATCAGTTTGAAAGCCCTCAATCTGAAACCTTACTCCTACAAACGGACTCAGAATCAACTAATACATAGAAATATAGAATTTATGCATCAAAATAAAGCCAACAATGCCCATATTGCCTAATTTTGAGTCAGAGTCAAAACACACTGTTGAGACAGGTTTTAAAAAAGTAGAAGGAAAAATTTTAATTTTATTTTTGAATCATCTTCCATATATTCTTAGGATTCTACAGCTGAAAACATAATCGAAAATTATTTAAAATGAAGTCTAAATAGACGAAAAATAATTTTCAAGCTCTACTAGAAAAACCCCTGAAATCCATTTCAAAATCAAGAATTAGAGTTGTTGTGAAGATGAAATTGAGAGGAAAACGATAATTATAAGTTCATAAACTTACCTAAGTGAAAATAGGTTGAAATTGGGGTTTTATTTAAAGAAATACAGTTTCTAGGTCTTTCGAGCCAAATTCCCCAATTTTCAATTTTAAATCTGCGCTTAAAGAGGATTTAAATGATAAAATTGAAGAAAAGTAGTCGAAATGTGTATTTTGGAGCTCAACCATGCTTAGAAATGGAGGAAATTTCTCAAGATCATGAAAACCTAAGCTCCAAGTCTCAAAAATGGTGAAAAATAACAAAACATAGGTATTTAAGGGACCCGGGAATCCCATATGCAATCACCCGATCTCTTAAGCGACTACTGCTTATGGAACCAGTTTTTACGTATGTAATACCTTTCCTAAGGGAAGGTATTATCTAAGTAACCCTTTCATTTCTTACACGGGGTTTGTGATCGCGACAAAGATGTCACCTAAGAGACACTTGGATTGATCTGCACAGTCGCATAAGCAACCAAAGTATCGCTTAGTGGTATGCCAACTAAAATTCCAAGTCTCTGCGGATCCCTCTAGATCCATAAGGAATCCCTCAAATGCAAACAAACTATACGACCCTATCAAATTCAAATATCTAGACTCAATGGTGATATCAGATTTTCTAGAAAACATCATTTTCACAAATTGACCCTCGAAACCCAGTTTCACAACTTCTCAAATCAAGGGTTAAAATAAGATATAAAAGCCATAAGACCACAACAACCATGTTACCAACCTAAAATCAAAATTTTGGATTTGCTGGCGTAGTACGTTGTGCCATTCGATATACAGATCAATAAATATTGACTGAAGTAAACTATAAGGCTTTTCAATCCATTAAATATCACAATATCACATATATCACGCTGAAATGCATTAGGAACTATGAAAATCATCCCCATAACCCTAAAATACAATAAAGAAACTACATGGAGGGGTAAAATGGTCAGATCACACAAAAATAAATAATCACATAAATCACTGAAAATCAAGTCGTTACAGGTAGCGAGTGGGATTTGCTACTACACAAACTGATCTAGCTTCCATAACTTTAGGAACAACCTCATCCTGTTGATCCTGCAGAACTTACAATACTGGATAGAGAATTATTTCTTCTCATTTCAGCTAATGCAAACCTTCCTCAAGTTCAGGATGTGGGTTGATAAAATCCCTTTCCCTTGCCAGCTTGCTATAAAGACAAACATGTACTTGTAATATTAGTGACTAAGACAAAGTTTTCATCATTTATAAAACAATACAGTAAGACTAAAGCTAGGAATTTTCAAATTTCTAGGCCCTAAAAATAGTGCCAAAAATTTGATGCATCTAAACGAACGCACAAGTGTACGTGGTGTTACACTTAATAAAGTGTGTCCTGCGAGTTGAATGTCTATCCCATAGGGACTTGTTACATAGCAAATAATCCAATTCAAGTAATTTTATAAAATTAGACAAGTGTGATTTGTATCCAAAAAAAGTGTTGGTTTTTGTGATTGTAAAAGTAATAATGAAAGCTAGGACAATTGAAAATGAAGTAAAATATATTGAGGAGGATTCCTTGGTCAAGTTATAATTCACAAACATGTGTAGCAATAATTGCTTCTTGGCTAATTTTCTATCTTTATTGTTGTTTCATGGGGTTGATATTATGACAATGGTCGTTCGAGACTTTAATCATCTACCTAAAATGACCTTACCACTACATCATTAAATGGGTATGCGATTACTTAATTAGATGCATTTATATATCTTCCTTTATTTGAACCAAATAAGGAATTCTATGTATATTCCTATACTAGACAGAAATAAAGCCGTTACGATAAGAACTCACTCCCTAGATTCTCTATTCTATAATAGTGTTTCTCCTTCCGGGCTCTGACAAGAATTAAAGATGTATTTGAATGTCTGTGATTCATTAAAATAATAATTGCAAGAATGTAAGAACAACAAAATATGATAAACCACATAAACAACTCAACGTTGAATTATACAATTATATTTCATAGCCTCAACCCTAAAACAAAGGTTAATAGTCACATTTGCTAATAATAGAAACACCAGAATTTGTTTTAATCCAAAGAAGACACTAAGAAATTGAAAATAAAAAGAAACCTGATGGTAAACTTCTTAATCTTTTTTTGCCTTCATAAAATAATCAACAACCCTAATATAAATGTGGAATGGGTATATATATAGAAATGTGAAAATAATCCCTCTCCTAATTGGTTTTATAGTACAAAATAACATAATTTTCTAGGTCGGGACTAGCCTGGCGCGGTGCGCTAGCTGTAGCACCAATCAAGACTGACTTTAGTTTGGGGCCTGGTATCGTATGCCAGCCATAGCACTAATTTCACAACTAAAATCAAGGCCTAGTCGTGATGGGTATCTCAATCCCACCATAGAAAGGAAACCACCCCCTTAGCCTAACCTCAAGAGCACCATAATGATAATAAAGAGGAAGCTAATATAGATCGTAATAAAAGATAAATATATCAAATAGAAATTCTAAGAATCCAAAACCAACAATCCAACCTACATTTTTCTATGAAAGCCTCTAAAACCAGAATACCATTTTAGGCCGGGACATGCTCCCGACCATGAAAAAAATTCTCAATTCCAAAAATCTGAAAAAAGAAACCTAATGAAATGACAAGGCTTTCTGAAAGATGGAGGCTCACCACTTCATAGAAACTTACCACACAGGAGCACCACCTAACGCTGCATAGGGGTAACAAAAAAGTCTTCAGACCCTACATGCATATATTCATATATACACTGGTATGTAACTCTGATAAAGTGATAAAATAATGCAATGTCAAAAACCAGCAAAAACCACATGCACATATTTATATATTCCTATGTAAGATGCTGGTGTAAGGGAAATGATCATGAACATGAAAGTTTAAGAGCATTAAACTAGACTATGTAGCTCTATTCGGCCAAAAGGCACCCACGAGAAATATGGGTTCAGCTCCCCCATCTAAAAAGAACCAACGCGGATTAGCTGAACTAACCGAGGAAATCCAAAAAAGAGATAGAGACACCAAGGCTCCATCCATCCTAAAAACATAATGTGTAAATCAAGCGCACGGTCATATAGACCCCCCACTCCAGCAAACGTGGTTTCCAGTATTGGTCACCCGCATACCTCCACCTTCACAGTGAGATACATCCCACATTAAGATATAATTAAATCTATTTTGCACATATTCCCAACCATAACCCAAGGAGTCTTATTTTAAGGCATTTACCATTTGGTATCGTCATACCAATTTTGCTTGCAAGCTAATTTCCATTATACCATAACTAATCTGTTAACCATTATTCTCCCAAGTTCTATTTTAATCCAAAACTATGGACACCAAGGCCTTTTAAAACCATTTTATCTATTTAGCCTTAAGTTCAATGTAATAGTTGAAAATCTGAAGTAAAATCATACGATGTATCCATATTTAAAACTAATTCACGAAGTGGGTTGAGATTAATGTAAATTTTATGTCAATAATTCATCAATTTGGGGAAACCCATGTCCCCATTCCAAACCATATCATATTTCCCTAATTTAGTCCCAAAGACATTATGTGTAGCATGAATAACATGTTTAAAGTATGGGGAAAACCATTGAAGTAATAATCAATAAAATGCCCTCAATCCAAGTTCAAACCCAATAATTAAATCACATGATATTTGGATTAATTTATGCCATAGTGAAAAATACAAGTTTAGGGAAGAGAGACATACTTGAAACACAAGAATTTAGAATAAATCTGGTGCTTGAAGTTTTAAGATTAAATTCCTGTAAACGTTAGTTTTCTCCTTATTTGGGATTTTTAGAAGAGAGAGTGGTGTTTGATATTAATAACTGATGTTAAAAGGGTCCTGTAGATGTTTTTAAGTCGTTGGGAACAATATAGATAGTAAAACCACAAATCCACCAATTAAAATGTGTACAAAAATTTGGTCAAGTCGTCACGGGTCAGGTAACAACTCGTGAGGTCAGAGCATGAATCGTTACATAGACTTGTTACCTGGGGATCAAATTTCTAAAACCTAACTATTATAACCATGAGTCATCCGTCATGAATCATTATCAGTCATGACGAAGAGTCATGATCAAGGAAGTAACCCAAGGAAATCTCATTATTGACACAAAGAGTCGTACTCTACGACTCCTGATGAGTGATAATGACTCAACACCTTAGAAATTTCAATGTCTATAACCCAAGGGTATTATATTACCCCCCACTACCAACCTCTTAGGATCATTCATCCCTGAATGAGAGGTTAGGGAACCCTTAACATGATAACAGAGAGAACACCATTAGATTTCTAGGAAAATTTTAATATTTCCTAGAAAAATTTAATAATGCAATAAGAGGGAAGATGGTCTCAGACCTCAAGTATTTTTATCAAAGTTTGGTAACAAGAAAGAATACATGGACTTCATATATTTCTCGGCTTTCCATGTAGCTTCTTTAACCTTTTGATTTCTACAAAGAACCTTCATTGAGGATACATCCTTGGTCCTCAACAAACAAACTTGCCTATCCAATATCTCAATTGGGACTTTCTCATAAGACAAGGTATCCAAAATACCAATGTACTTCACATGAATAATTAAAGAAGGATTACCCACACTCTTTTTCAGTAAAGACACATAGAAAACAGAATAAATAGTGGAAAAACTAGCTGGTAACTCTAACTCATAAGAAACATTCCTAACTCTTCTTACAACCTGGTATGGACCAACATAATGGGGATTGAGATTACTATTCTTTCTAAATCTCATGACTTCTTTCACAGAAGACACCTTCAAGAATACTCAATCACTAACTTCAAACTCTAACTCCCTTCGCCTCACACTCGCACAAGACTTTTAGTGACTCTAGGCAGTCTTAAATCTTTCTCTAATAACTTTCCTCTTCTCCATGGCTTGGAGATCCAAGCCAGGACCAAAGAACCTAGTCTACCTACCTCAAACTACCCAATATGAGACCTATACCTCCTACCATAAAGAGTCTTAAAAGGTCCCGTATGAATGCTAGAATGATAACCATTGTTGTAAGCAAACTCAATAAGAGGTAAATGATCAACCAAACTACCATAAAAATCAATCTAATAGGCCCTTATTATATCTTCCAAAGTCTGAATAGTCTACTCCACTTGTCCATCCGTTTGAGGATGGAAATTTGTGTTAAGGTTATCCTGAGTACCCAAACCTTTTTGGAATGAATACCAGAATTGAGAAGAAAATTGTGTACCTTAGCCTGAAATTATGGACACAAGTGCTCCATAGAATTTGACAATCTCCTGAATAAACATCTTTGCATAATCCTCTCTAGAATAGTTAGTCCTCACCGGTAAAAAGTGAGTAGAATTAGTCATCCTATCCGCAATGACCTAAATGGAACCATGTTGATTCTGAGACCATGGAATATTCGTAATAAAATTCATATTGATTATCTCCTACTTTTACATAGGCAACTCTATCTCTTAAGACATGCCACCAGGCCTCAAATGTTCAACCTTGAATTGTTGATAAACCTTACACTTAGCCAAATAATTCGCCACATCACTCTTCATATTATTCCACCAATAAATTTCCTTCAAGTCATGATACATCTTAGTCGAACCAAATGAACTGTATATATAAACTAATTAGCCTCGGTCAAAATCCTTTGCCGTAACCCATCAATATTAGGAACACATAATATCCCTTATTACCTTAAGATGCCGTCTTCCTCAATTTCAAAATCCATAACCGTTTGCTGACCTACATCATCCTTAATTTGAATAAGTATGGGATCCAAAGCTTTCTTCTCCTTCACCTCATCACCATGAGATGATTTAACCACTTCTTAAACAATCAATCTTCAATCCTAAGAATCCAGGAGACAAACTAATAGATTAGCGAACTTGTGAATATTCTTCACCAATCTACTTTTCTCCTTATCCATATAAGATAACCATCCCATAGACAACCTACTACGAGCATCAACAATAATATTAGCTTCACCTGGATGGTACTGAAGGTTCATGTTATAATCCTTAAGTAGCTTAAGTCAGTGCTTCTCTCTAAGGTTCAATTCCTTCTGTTTAAACACTACTGCAAAATCTTATGAGCTAAATAGATGTCCATATATACCCCATAGAGGTAGTGATGCTAGATCTTTAAGGAAAAGACCACAACCACCAACTCTAGATCGCAAGTTAGATAGTTTCTATCTTGAACTTTAAGCTGCCTGGAATAAAAAGTCACAACCTTTCAATGTTGTATCAAAACACAACCCATTCCCACATAGGACAAATCACAATACACCATAAAACCATCAATACCCTCGAGTAGAGTCAAAAGTGGAACAAAAGTCATTTTATCCTTTAGCTTCTAAAAACTACCCTCACAAGCATTGAACCACAAGAACTTAACCTTTTTCTGAGTCAACTTTGTTAATGGAGAAGCAATAGAAGAGAAACTCTCCATAAACCTCCAATAATAACCAACTGAGCCTAAGAATCTCTTAATGTCAGTTGGAGTCGTGGGTTTAGGCCACTTCTTATCTATCTCAACCTTCTGTGGGTCCAGCTTGATCCTCTTACTAGAAACAACATACCCAAGAAAAGTCACAACATTTAGCCAAAACTCATAGTTAGAAAATTTAGCATACAACTTTTGATCCTTAAAAGTCAGCAATACAATTTGGAGGTGATTGGCATGATCCCCCTCGCTCTTTAACTACACCAAGATGTCATCAATAAATAGTAAAACAAATAAATTAAGAACCATCTGAAAACCTAATTAATAAGATCCATGAAAGCAGTCGGGGCATTAGTTAACCCAAATGACATATCCAGAATCTCATAGTGGCCATACTAGTTTCGGAAAGTAGTCTAGGGAATATCAACATCCCTAATTTTTAGCTGATTATAGCCCAAACAGATATCAATATTAGAGAAACACTTAGTACCCTAAAGCTAATTGAAAAGATCATCAATCTAAGGAAGAGGGTACTTATTTTTCACTGTAACCTTATTCAACTTACAATAATTTATACACATTCAAAGAGACCTATATTTATTTCGCATGAAAAGCATGCGAGCATGCCACAAAAAACACTAGGATGGATGAAATACTTATTAATAAGAACTTTTAATTGCTCCTTAAGTTACTTTAGTGCAGTTTGATCCATTCTATAAGGAGGAATGGAAATAGGAAGAGCATCCGGCAGAAGACCAATATTAAAATCTATTTCCCTATTAGGAGGAATTTCAGGAAGATCGTTGAGAAAGACTTCAAGAAATTTATTAACCACAGGGACAAAATGCAAAAAGGGATTTTAAAAACTAGAATCCTTAAACCAAACTAAATGAAATAGACACCTTTTTGAAATCAATTTCTAAGATCTTGATAGGAAATAAACCTCTTTATAGGAACTAAGGATCTCCACTCCCATTATAATATCGGCTCATTAGGAAATGGAAAACTAACCTTTCGGGTGATACAATCTAGAGAAGCACAGCACAAATGAAGACAATCCATTCTCAAGATTATATCAAAATCTACCATTTCAAGCTATGCTAAATCCACCAATGTCTCCCTATTAAAGATGGACACCATCCAAACCATTTAGATTTTTCTAGCAATAATAGAGTCACCCTGTTGAGTAGACACAAAAAAGGGGTCAAATATACTTTCATGAAAGAAAAAAAAATGTACAACCACATAAGGAGTCACACAAGAAAGTGTAGAACTCGGATCAAGCAAATAGTAATCATCACGAGAGAAGAGTTATAACATACCAGTGAAAATATTGAGGATGCCTTAGATTCTTGGTGATTAGTAAATGCATATAGACAATCCTGGTCAGTGCTAGTACCTAAAATGGCACCCTTTGGTACAGGAGCTGCAGAAGTGGCGATCAAGACCTTATTCAGTCTGGTGGCAACTTTAGCTGTAGGACAGTTCCTCTATATATGTTTGGGCTGACCATAGTTTAGACAAATGTTCCTCCCCTCCTTACAATAACCACAGTGAAGATGCCCACATATCGACAAGGAGGATAAAGTAGGGCAGACTGAGCTTCACTAGCCTGAGACTAGGCAACCGGTGCCTTAGGACCACTTCTACTCTAAAACGTCGATCACCTGAAGTCTTAGGATAAGGAGAACTGGTAGAAAAATATTAATTTCCATAATTTTTATTTGTAGTCCACTATCTACTATCTCTCCCACTTCCCTACTAATCTGCACCCTGCTCTGAATACCTAAACTTCTTATTCTTCCTCTCTCCTATCTCTACTTACTTATTTTTTTCATCCTCCACCTGCTGAATATAAACCACTAGCCTGGAGATGTTGATATCATTATTCAACATCATAGACTTGCATTCTAATACCAAGTCCGAAGACAACCCAGAAGCAAACTTCCTCATTTAGGGCCTCATACTCGATACCAATTCTGCATTATAGTGAGATAACGTTTGGAACTTCAAATCATACTCCTTGACATTCATCTTACCTTATTTCATATTAACAAATACCTCATCCTGAGCTTTCTTCAATATTTGAGGAAAGAAATGATCAAGAAAAGCACTTCAAAACTTATCCCACACCGCTAGTTCAGGATCATCACCCCTTATTGATTCCTATTCCTTATACCACTGATAAGACATATCTTTTAACTGATACATAATAAACTCTACACTTTCAGAATCTATAACATGCATCACCCTAAAAATCTTCTCCTTCTCATCCACAAACCATTAAGGATCCTCCTCAACCTTAGAGACTATAAAGATTGGGGGATTCAACCTCGTGAACCGACCAACCTGAGTGACCTCAGATGAAAGAGCAACAGAACCAACATAATTAGAATGACGAGAATGCAATGCCACTAGCTGAGTAAGCATATGGATAGACTGACATAACTCTTTATTAGAGATATCTCCCTGAGGCATCTATTCATAAGTATCCCCAGCCTATGAAGCCCAAGGAAGACAAGTAAGGACCGGTGGAACTCCATGTGGAGAGGTACAATCAGGTTCAGGGACCCAAAATTAGGTTTGTACCCCATTAACAAGGCGAGTTCCCTCTAAATTTTCCTTAGGTAGAATAAAGGGTCCAATGGAGTTTTTAAAAACATCAGATCTTTGGGGAGGCATGATCTGAAATGCGAGTAATCCAGCAGTCAGAGAAGTTTCATGACAACTAGACTCTATGAACCAAAATAGATCACAAGAAAGGGAAACATTCCTAAATGATTTGTAGCTTCCCCTTTATAAGTGTGGTGCAAGACACACCCTAAACTGTGCTTTGATACCAAGCTTTTCATGACCCAAAACAGGTCCTAGTCGTGATAGGTATCTCAAGCCCACTATTGATCGGAGACCAACCCCTTATCCTAATATCAAGAACACAAATAATGATAACAAAATTGAAGTTATTAAAGATAGTAATAAATGATAAATATATTAGATGAAAGTTTAAAGAATCCAAAGTCAACAATATGACATGACCCAAACCACGGCCTTATCATAATAGGCAATCCCAAGCCCAACCTGGATCGAAAACCGCCATTGTTTCCCAACCCAACCACCAAATGAATACCTTAAGTCATCTAAAGTCCAAACATATAACAAGATAGTGTATCCAACCATGTGGTGACTTTTGAATAAGTCTATATCCGAGACCAACCTAACCAAGTCCAACCACTCAATAACCTACCAAACAAATGCGGAAACCATAAACCAATACCATGATAATAAGCTAATGTTTGTATATACATATAACAAAACAAACCATAGCATACCCAAGTCCATAATTGTCCATAAAAATCCTCTAGACCAATCAAAGAGTACCTAGTCGGGACATTTCCCTGACCATAGCCAAAATCAAAGTCTATGAAAGGTGATAAATATTTAAAGTAACCATGACATGCAATAGATGCCTTCTGAAATATAGAAGTTCACTACTTCAATCCAACATCGACTATCCCCGAATTCGATCACTATGCACGAGAAATAAAATGGTCAGTCCCTGCATAGCGTGGGTATACATCAGCCCAAAGATGGGTTAGTGGGTGAACACTAGCATGCACTCAACATAAGGATAAATAATGCCATTTATAAAATCAAGTAAAACCATCCATATTGAATACAACTATATATATATATATAACCATGCCTGGAAGGGAACCGGGTTTAGCATGTCGTTAAAACCTTTACCTGGGTTGTGTAGCTTTGTTTTCCTAAACCACCCACGGGTTATATGGATTTATCTCTCCTACTGAAATGGCCTCAGTGGATGTAGCCACACGACCAAGAAATAAAACCTAGGATGACTAGTACATCCCCCAAACATAAAGTGTGACATCATGACATGGTCACCAAGACCAACCTCACATCGGTAAATATGAGCTTCCAGTTTTTGTCCTCTCATGACCTCAACATTCCATGACTTTGACACACATCCTGCCATTAGTGCCCAATTAAAACCATTACCAAGAAACTAACCAATCCATTTTCCATTTATTAACCAAGGACATTTAGTGTTGGTATCATCATACTGATCATATTTGCAGGTGTTATCCATAGCCAACCAATTATAGGATTAAGGGGACTTGCAAGTTCCCTTGTATTTACCATATTAAACCACTTGGGGGACTTCCATATTCCCCATGGGAATAACCATTTATACTTTTACCTTTCCACATAATTTAAACTAATTCCATTAACGCATTGACTTGAGGGATTTCTATGTATCCCGTAAGGTTTTCAAAATAGACCAAGCATGAACTCTAAAACCTTTACCCTTTAAACCATTCCAAACCATTTTTGACAATGCCAAGCATTTAAAGAATTCATATAATTTAAACCATTTAAAAAATGAAAAACCATCCAAAACCATTTTGAGTTCCATTACCAAACCAAATCATACAAGAGTTCCAATGCAATTTCAACAATAGAGTGAAAACATTCTTCGAGGCATTTTATCAAACATGTTAAGGGCATACCTTTACCAAGACCAAAACCAATGCATAAATAACCATAATTAGGGTTACTCAAGACCTATTTGTTAAACCATAGACGACCAATAACCACATAAGAAAACCATTACTAAAAACATATAAGAACATAGTTTAAACCAATACCAAACCATATACACTAAGACCTTCAACATATATTTCAAAAACCACCATTCATGTTCCATAAAACAATGTTTAAAACACAATGCACATGCCTTTAGTTGGAAGTAACAATGATGGAAGGAGTAAATGCCTTATACATGATGATTCATGGAAGAAATCTTGACCTTTGAGTCCTTTGAAGTACATACGAAGAAACCCTAGCCTCTAATCTTCAAGAGCAAATTTGAGAGAGTATTTAGAGAGTTTAAATCCTTTAACAAGTATTATGGAAGGACACCAAGGGTTATATAATGTGAGAACATAAAGTCTTTGAAGTAGGAAATGTCCGAACTACCCTTGAGTTAAAATTAAAAACAAACCACGCATAGGGGTACGACTCCCCTTATTATCTGTATCTTAGGGTACGAGTGGTACCCCAACTTATACCAAATACTTTTACAAGACCCTACACACTCGTTTTATACAAATCAACCCTCCCAAATCATACCTAAGGGTAAGATTGGTATAGCAAACCATATCCACATCTCGTACCTTGGACAGACTTTACAAGACAACTCAATCAAGCAACATACGACTTATTTTGCACCACTCATATCTTTGGATACTACTTGTACCTTGATGAGTCATACCTTGGGTAGAAACCAAGACAAATACACTACCTAGGGTACAACTTCACCCTTAATCCACCCTACGACCTATATCCAAGGATACAAATCGTATGCTTCAGTCATACCAAACACAGTGAGTCCAAAAACAAAGAAAAATTTGCTAGGGTCCTACTCCAGGATATTTTAGTCTCCCCCACTGGGAATATTCATCCTCGAATGATGGGTAAGGGTATAAAAAAGCACAAGATAACGTATTAAACTTTCCCCCAACAAAAATAAAAGATAAAGACATAAACCTAGATAAGAAGAGCATCACATACCTCGTGCACGATTTACACATCAACACCTGCATTCCAATCACTAACCAAGTTAGAAAGAAAAGATACAAGAGGAACCATTACTCGTATTTAACCAAGATAGAAACCAAGATGTGATAAAGAACAGATACCTTACACACGAGTTTTTGAAATGAAGAACGAGTGTGGATACTTGAACTCCATGCCCTCCTCCGCATCCTAAATGACTTTCTCTGACCAGTAGTTCCACCGTGGAACCTTTACCGAAGCCATACCTTATTTGTTCACAACAAACAAACTTACAAATCCAAGATCCTCATCGAGACCTCCCAAAAAGACAAAGAACCTGAGATACAAATTCCATCCAAAGAAACCAACAAACCTAGGACCATCCACACTTTACCCCAATATAACACATAGATTACCAGATTAATGGACTCATGCTAAAGGTCCAGTCCAATTATGTTTAGAATTTACCAAGACACCCACCATAAAATTTTTAGTCTAGTTATACACCACTTATTCCATGTTCAAGCCTATCCAAAGCACAAAAGATCTAACTTAGCCCATCAAGGTCTACTCATTACCCCTATCCTGAAATACTACTCCGCTTTCATCACCATTATAATATGGGAATCATGAGTAAAAGACATGGACAAACCATATCCAACAACTATAAATGAAACCCCCAAACTATAATTTAATATCTAAAATCATACAACTACTAAGCCATGTGAATAATTAATAAAATCATGCCCTTTAACATATCTTAAGTACCCAACACAACTATTAGTTTATCTACCAATCATAATATTCAAGCCTACAACTTATATACCCGTGGTATGATCTTTCTTTCTAGAGATATAACACCAATTATTATTTCATAAAGAATTTTTCTAAGACCCCGCAAAATTCTATGCTTAACTCAGACCTTTAAAGTTTGTTAAGGGATCCCAGACTTAGAAAATATTATCTAAGTGTTCATACGTAGTGTTATTTTAGCCTTCATAAGTTGAAGATCCTTTTTCACGATCCCTACGACCTTCAAATATCAATTTTTAGGTTAATTCATGATCTAGAATATCAGTAGGTGTTCTTGGACAAATTTTGGATTTTTCATAATTTTTTTGTAATATATTTGATAGCTAAAACTAGTGGATCGACACGATCTCAATGCATCACATCTGCCATTGCATCGATGAGTATTTTTCCCCAGCTCCCAATCCTAATTCCAATGAACCGAAGTGGACTCAATGCGGTGTGTTGGCTATCACATCGATGCCAGTGATGCAGTGCATCGATCTGTGCATTGCTAGTCTAGTTTTCAGTAATTAAAAAGTCACATCCTCAGGGGTAATTGGGTCTTTTTCCACCTCATGTCAGCCCCTAAAACATGAAATTAAGCTCTTTTAGAGGTAAAATCCATTCATCTTTCTCAAAAATTCTTAAGAAGCAAACCGTAGGATCTCTAATTCAACATTCAGCCTTCAAGAACACTTCATCATTCATCGCAAATTTGAATACCAAGGTATGTGAAATGTTCATCCAAGGGTTTCTTTCCACCCTTGGAGTTCAAGAAACTCTTTCTAAATACAAGTTAATTGATCTCATGGATTTCATGTTGAATCTTGAATGTATTAATGATTATGATATTAATGATGATCTCATTCCATGATTTGTCCTAAGTTTCATGCAAACTAGTTTAATTGTGAATTGAATTTTGTGATCTACATGTCAAACTCTTGAATTGCATATTGAATGTAATATCCATGAAATTACTACATGTTTATTGACATATAAATACCCATGCTCCCCAAGTGTTTGTCAAAATGCTTATGTGATTAGACTAGTCCAAGCATAACATGTTATTGTGTGATATCAATCATGCATAAGCTCATGTATAACACCTGTTTGACCAAAGATGTCTAAGTAAATGTATTATTAGCAATACACTATCATGATGCTATTAAAGTCATACAATGATTTACTTTTCATGCTATTAAGTCCTGGGGGTATTTAATACTCAACAATTTAGCTGCTTACCTAGAGCCAATGTTAGTTACAGAATAATCTCAGTCATGTTATGATCAGTAGTACTCTCAGTCAGTTACAGAACTCAGAAAAAACTCAGTAGACTCAGTATTAATCCAGTCCAGTTCAGTATCCAGTTTAGACCTTAGTAAATTCAATCAGTTAATAAAATTCAGTAGTATTTCATTAGTCAACGGAACTCAGTAAACTCAATTCAGTTAAGTTAGATAGTATAATCAGTAATAGTTTAGTCAAGCCTTGTATGGACTAGGAATCAGTTTAGTGTCTATTCAGTTGGGAGTAGGATTCAGCATCGAGCAAACCTAGGGATGGGGGCATTTCTCTTAGAAGAAGGTTTGACCCTTAGTAGCAATCCCTTTATTTTAGAACTATGTAGCCAGCGTAGGTTGAGATATTTTCCTGCCAGACTAGGGTTGATACATCTCATATGAGTTTTCCTACCAGCGAGGGTTGATGAAAAAGTTTTCTTCATAGAGGGTTAACTCACAGTTGTCTTTACCCATGGCACGGTACTGAAACTGTTCCAAATGGAGTTACAGGTTGGAACCTAATCTATTCAGAGAGGGGCATGTCGGTTAGATAATTAACTCCTACAGTCTTAGTTTCAGTCTTCAAAATAGAACTCAGTTCAGTTTTACAAAAATCAGGACTTTCAGACACAGTCACTTAGTTCAGTATGGAACTCAGTACAGTTCCCCAAAATTAGGACTATCAGATACAGTAATTCAACTATCAGTTATTTAGTATCAATAAACACAAATATCAGTAAATTAGTAATTTAGAACTCAGTATCCAGTGTTATCACAACCTCAATTATAATTTATCTATTCATGGATGTACTCTCATTCAGTTATACTTATGTTATTCAGTCAGTATTGTTCATGCATATGAACCCATGTATCTCAGCCTACCTCACTTCGCATATCAGTATATTAAAAGTACGAACGCATACCTTTATTTTACGCTATGATGTCTTATATCATAGGTTCAGATGCACGAGATCCTGATCATACTTTGCAGCCCGATCCATAAGCAACAGACTAGTGGTGAGTCCTCATTATTCAAGGATAGATTTATCAACCAGTATTTTAGTACTCGGTTTATTTTAGTAGTCGGAGTTAGTTGGGGACTTGTCCCATCAATTTCTTATTCAGATAGTAGAGGCTTTTCAGACTAAATTATTTCAGATAGATGTATCAGTATTCAGTTTTTAGTACTCAGTATTTATTTACAATTTTGAACCTCATCCCAAGTTTCTACCTAATTTCCTCATAATGCAGTATTATTATTCAGTTATTGTAACCGATACCAGTCATGGGTTAGCTTGTGGTCTCTTGAAATTATGAGCACCGTGTAGGGTCCGGGGTACAGACTCGGGGCGTTACAAACTTTTTATCAGAGCCTAATATTCAGCAGAGTCCTAGGAAGTCTGAAAGCCGCATCTAGTAGGGTCTTATGCATGGGTGTATAGAACACCACACTTATGGATAGAAGAATATTAGATGTTTTAGGAAAAGTTTTCCTTCTTTAGTATTCATGTCGTGTGTGTGAGAATGAGATCAATTTATACTCTCAATCTAATCCGTTCTGTCCTTTTCATTTAGAGAACATACCTCCCAAGAAGACTAACAAAAGGAGAATCAGAAATCAATTAGCACCTCATCCCATTCAGGTAGATCCCCTGGACGAACATGTCTCCCACACTGAATTTAGAGTAGCTTTCACTACCCTAGCTCATTCTGTGGCAGCCTAAAATAAATTTCCAGCTACCATTCTCGGCAACCTAGTGGACAATACTGCTATAGCCAAGATTTAGGACTTTACCCAAATGTACCCTCCATCTTTTACTAAGTCAAAGTCCGATGAGGACCCATAAGAATTTCTTGATCAGGTGCAGAAGGTTACAGATATTATAGGGGTGACAGCTAGTGAGAGTACTGAGTTAGCTACATTTTAATTGCAGGATGTGGATCTCTCATAGTTCAAATAGTGGAAAGCAAAAAGAGCCACAGATGCAGGGCCCATTGAATTGGAGGAGTTTTCTATTGCTTTTTTGGATAGGTTCTTCCTGCTAGAGTTGAGGGAAGCGAAGGTTTTGGAATTTATAAATTTGAAGTAGGGCAACATGGCATTACAAGAGTATTCTCTCAAGTTTACTCAATTAGCCAGATACGCTCCTCATGTGGTAGCAGATAGTAGATCTAAGATGAGTAAGTTTGTGTCTGACATATCTAATAGTGTGGTCAAGGAGTGTAGGACCACAATATTGTTTAATTAGATGGACATATCCAAGTTCATGGTCCATGCTCAATAGATAGAGAAGGCTAAGAATACGGAGAAGGAGAGGGAGAGTAAGGGAGCAAAGATAAATAGTTTAAGATTTACTTAGGCTAAGTTAGAGGGTGGGAATCATTCTATGTTTTACCCAAGAACCTCAGTTAAAGATCCATCCTCAACAAGTGCTCCCATGCCAAAATTCTAAGACGGCAATAAGGATAGGGCGTCAGGCCCTAAACCCCAGGGTAGTGTTAGCAGTTCTCGAACAAATCCTCTCTACTATAAGTATGGCAAAAACCCTCAAGGTGTCTGTAGAGAAGATAGTGATGTATGCTTTGGATATGGAAAGCCAGGACATAGAGTAAGACAGTGTCCTCAGGTGGGTTCGCAGAGTACGCATAACCGTCTCTCAGCTGAGTTCGGTTACTCGAATCAGCAGGGTGTCGCTTCCAGTTCCACCAGTGGGCAACACCCAAATAGACTCTATGCACTTTAGTCCCAACAGTATTAGGAAAGTTCTCCTAATGTGGTCACTGGTACGTTACAAGTTTATTATTTTCATGTTTATTCTTTGTTAGATCCAGGAGCTTCTTTGTCCTTTGTTACTCCTTATATAGTTGTTAACTTTAGAGTCAGTCCTAAAATCCTAGCAGATCCTTTCTCAGTCTCTACCCTAGTAGGTAAATCTATCATAGCCTACCGGGTAGATATGAACTATCTGATTTATCAGACCCAGTGTGTCTCCATGGGGAACACTAGTTTTATTTGTGCGTAAGAAAGAAAGTTCTCTTAGAATGTGTATTAACTACTGTCAGCTAAATAAAGTCACAGTTAAGAACAAGTATCCACTTCCCAGAATCGATGACTTGTTTGACCAAATTTAGGGTGCCAGTTACTTTTATAAGATAGACCTCAGACCAGGCTATCATTATCTCAGAGTCAGAGAATATGACATTCTGAAGACATCTTTTAGAACTCAATATGGTCACTTTGAATTCTTAGTCATGTTTTTTGGTCTTGACAATGCCCCAACAACTTTCATAGACTTGATGAATCGTGTGTTCAAGTATTACTTAGACATGTTCAACTCACGCACAATATCCTTGTTTACTCCCACAGTGAACATGATCATGCAGACCATCTCAAAATAATACAGACTCTCAAAAACCATCAGCTATTTTCCAAATTTAATAAGTGCAAATTTTGGCTAAGGTCAGTAGCTTTCCTCGGCCATAGTATTTCTGGTGATGGCATTTGAGTTGATCCCTAAAAGAACAAAACAGTGAGAAACTGGCCCAGACCCATCTCTCCATCATATATCAGGAGTTTCTTAGGCTTGGCCGGCTATTACCGATGGTTTGTTAAGGGATTTTCATTTATTGCATCCCCTATGTCCAGATTGACTTAGAAGAAGGTCAAATTCTAGTGGTAAGATTCTTGTGAGAAGACTTTTTAGGAATTGAAGACTCGACTCACTACAACTCTAGTTTTGACCGTGCCAGATGGTTAAGATGGCATTTTTGTGTATTGTGATTCTTCCAAGGTTGGTTTGGGGTGTTTTTTGATATAGAGAGGTAAGGTCATAACCTACACCTCTAGACATCTCAAACCCCACAAAAAGAACTATCTAACTCATGATCTTGAGTTGGCAGCAGTAGTATTGCCTTAAATATTTTGAGGCACTACTTGTAAGTTGTGCACGTCGATGTGTTCACTAACCGTAAGAGCCTAAGTATGTATTCTCTCAGAAAGACCTAAACCTCCATCAGAGAAGGTGGTTGGAGTTGTTGAAGGACTATGACATGAGTATTCTATATCATCTGGGCAAAGCTAATGTAGTAGATGATGCCCTTAGTAGGTTGTATATGGGTAGTATTGCTCACGTGGATGATGGTAGGAAGAACTTAGCACAGGAAGTTCATCAGCTTCCCTGACTGGGTGT
Organism: Capsicum pubescens; assembly: GCA_030864215.1. Taxonomy (NCBI): domain Eukaryota; kingdom Viridiplantae; phylum Streptophyta; class Magnoliopsida; order Solanales; family Solanaceae; genus Capsicum; species Capsicum pubescens. The sequence goes on along the minus strand of CM061548.1, from coordinate 231,567,724 downwards.
CTACTTAGTCGATTCATTAGAAGGTAGTATATGGGTGCAAAGTAGTTCAGAATCATCCCTGGTTTCCGAAGTGAAGGAAAAGCAGGATAGGGATCCAAGCCTAATTAAGTTGAATGAATCAGTCAGAAATAAGAAGATAGAGGTTTTATCGCAAAGGGGAGATGGTTTTTTGCGTTGTCAGGGTCTGCTATGTGTACTAGGTGTAGATGATCTGAGATAGTGGATTCTTGTAGAAGCACATGGTGCGCATTACTTTATTCATCCAGTGGCCACTAAGATGTACCATGATTTCTAGGAGATATATTGGTGGAGTGGGATAAAGAGAGACATTGCAAAGTTTGTGGCTAGATGCTCAACATGTCAGAAGGTTAAGATTGAGAATCAAAAGCCAAGTGGGTCCATGCAGGAATTCAGGATTCCCACATGGAAATAGGAAGAAGTGAACATAGACTTCATGACGGGTTTGCCTCGTACTAGTCTTCAGCACGATTCAGTTTGGGTCATTGTAGATAGGATGACCAAATCAGCTCATTTCATACCAGACCATACCTCTTATTCAGCCGAGGACTATGCCAAGATCTATGTCAGGGAGTTGATCTGATTTCACAGTGTTCCATTATTTATTATCTCAGATAGAGGTACACTGTTTACCTCTTATTTCTGGAAGGCATTCCAAAAGGGTCTTTGTACCCAAGTTCACCTTAGTACAACTTTTCACCCTTAGACAGATGGTTAAGCAGAAAGGACTATTTAAAATTTAGAGGATATGTTGCGAGTATGTGCGATAGACTTTAAAGGTAGTTGGGATGGCTACTTGCCTTTGATTAAGTTCGCATATAACAACAATCATTACTCCTGTATTCAGATGGCTCTGTTTGAGGTACTCTATGGAAGGAGATATAAATCTCCCATTAGTTTGTTTGAAGTGGGTGAGGCCACAGTGGTAGGGCCTGACTTGGTGTTTGACACCTTAGAGAAGGTTCAATTGATCAAGTAAAGGCTTAAGATATCTCAAAGCCGACAGAAATTGTATGAAGATGTGCGAATAAAAGATCTCAAGTTTGAGATTGGTGATTACATGTATTTAAATATCTCTCTTAGGAAAGGAGTGAAGAGGTTTGGAAAAAAGGGGAAACTCAGTCCCCTAAATGTCGATCCTTATCGAATTCTCAGTCGTTTCGGAAAGGTAGCTTACGAGCTTGAGTTGCCTTCAGATTTAGCTTCATTCCATCCAGTGTTCCATGTTTCCTTGCTAAAGAAATGTATAGGTGACCCAACAGTTGTAGTCCCTGTAGGGAATATAGACGTTCAAAACAACCTCTCTTATGAGGAGATTCTAGTTGAAATACTTGATTATCAGATTCGCAGATTGAGGAACAAAGAGGTCCCTCTAGTTAAAGTTCTTTGGCGGAATCAGTCCGTTGAGGGAGATACTTGGGTAGAAGAAGCAGATATGCGGACCAAGTATCCACACCTCTTCTCCTCAAATTTAGACTCAGCCCAAGGTAACAGTTTTCCCTTGAACTTACTCAGCTTCATGCTCAGATTTTCTTTATAAACTTGGTATCAGTTACCATTGCATATCCAGTCATACATTCATGAGTCCGTTCAGTCAGATATTCATGCATCAGATATGCATGTTCGATATAAGAGACTCATCTTATCGGCAATCCCCACCAAGTACTCATGTATCAGATATGCATGCTCAGTGTGAAATTTCAGCATATCAGTAATGTCAGTCATGAAATCATGTTACAGTTGTGCACGTCTTAAATTTAAATCTAGTCTATCAGTATTCTCAGCTTTGTCAGTCTCATTCAAGGACGAATGTTCCCAAGGGAGAGATATTGTAAGACCTCACAAAATTCTAATCTTAACTCAGACCTTTAAAGCTTGTTAAGTGGTCCAAGACTTAGAAACTTTCAGCTAAGTGTTCATACTTAGAGTTATTTTAGCCTGTGTAAGTTGGCGATACTTTTTAACGACACTTATGACCTTCAAATATCGATTTTTAAGTTAATTTATGATTAGAAATGTTAGTAGGTGTTCTCGGATAAGTTTTAGATTTTTCGAACTTCGTTTGAAACACATTTGAAAGCTCAAACCAGTGGATCGATGAGATATCAACGCGCTGCATCACCCATCGCGTCGATGAGTATTTTTCCCCAGCTCCCAATGCTAATTCCTGTGAACTGATGCGAACTCAACGCGGAGCGTTGGATATCGCGTCGACGCCAGCGACACGGAGCATCGATCTGGGTATCGCTAGTCCAGTTTTCAGTAATTAAAAAGTCACATCCTCAGGGGTAATTGAGTCTTTTCCCACCTTATGCCAGCCCCCAAAATACGAAATTAAGCCCCTTTAGAGGCAAAATCCTTTCATCTTTCTCAAAAATTCTCAAGAAGCAAACCCTAGGATCTCTAATTCAAGATTCAGCCTTCAAGAACACTCTATCATTCCTTACAAATTTGAATACCAAGGTATGTGAAGTGTTCATCCAAGGATTTCCTTCCACCCTTGGAGTTCAAGAAACTCTTTCTAAATACAAGTTAATTGATTTAATGGATTTCATGTTGGATCTTGAATGTATTAATGATTATGATGTTGATGATGATCTAATTCCATGATTTTTCCCAAGTTTCATGCAAACTAGTTTAACTGTATATTGAATTTTGTGAACTACATGTCAAACTCTTGAACTGCAAGTTGAATGTAGAATCCATGATATTACTACATGTTTATTGATATGTGAAATAACCATGCTCCCCAAGTGTTTGTCAAAATACTTATGTGATTAAACTAGTCCAAGAATAACATGTTATTGTTTGATATCAATCATGCACAAGCTCATGTATAACAAGGGTTTTACCGAAGATGTCTAAGTGAATGTATTATTAGCAAGCTAGTACCATAATGCTACTAAAGTCAATGTAGTGATTTACTTTTCATGCTATCGAGTCCTGGGGGTATTTAATACCCGATAATTTAACTGTTTACCTAGAGCCTGTGTGAGTTACACAATAATCTCAGTCATGTCACGATCAGTAGTACTCTCAGTCAGTTACAGAACTCAGGAAAAACTTAGTACACTCACTATTAGTCCAATCCAGTTCAGTATCCAGTTCAAACCATAGTAAATTCAGTCAGTTAATAGAATTCAGTAGTATTCTGTCAGTCAACGGAAATCAGTGAACATAGTTTAGTTCTGTTAGATAGTATAATCAGTTACAGTTAAGTCAAGCATAGTGTGGACTAGGAATCAATTCAGTGTCTATTTAGTTGGGAGTAGGATTCAACACCGAGCGAACCCAGGGATGGGGGCATTCCTGTCAGTAGACTGTTTGACCCTTAGTAGCAATCACTGCATTACAGAACTATGTAACCAGTGTAGGTTGAGATATTTTCCTGCCATACTAGGGGTTATACATCTCATACAAGTTTTCCTGCCAGTGAGGGTTGACGAAAGAGCTTCCTGTCAAAGAGGGTTAACTTACCGTTGTCTTTACCCATGGCACAGTACTGACACCCTTCCAACTAGGGTTACAGGTGGGACCCCAATCTATTCATAGAGGGGCATGTCATTTAGATGATTTCCTCCCACCGTCTCTATTTAAATCTTTAGAATAGAACTCAGTTCAGTGCTACCAAAATCAGAACTGTCAGACATAGTCACTCAGTTCAGTACAAAACTCAGTACAGTTCCACAGAATTAGGACTGCCAGATACAGTCCTTTAACTATCAGTTATATGGTATTAGTAAACTCAGATATTTGTAAATCAGTAATTCAGAACTTAGTATACAGTGTTATAACGACCTCAGCTACAATTTACATATTCATGAATGTACTCTCATTCAGTTATACTCGTGTTATTCAGTCAGTATTGTTCATGCATATGAACCCATGCATCTCAGCCTACCTTACTTAGCATACCAGTACATTCAAATTACTGAAGGATACCTTTCGTTTGCGTTATGATGTCTTATATCATAGGTTTAGACGCATGGGCTCCGGATCATACTTAGAAGCCCGATCCATCAGCGGCAGACTAGTGGTTAGTCCTCATTGTTCGAGGATAGATTTATTATTCAAGTATTTTAGTACTCAGTTTATTTTAGTAGTCGGAGTTAGTTGGGGACTTGTCCCATCAATTCCTTGTTCAAACAGTAGAGGCTTTCCAGACTAGAGTATTTCAGATAGATGTATCAGTATTCTGTTTTTAGTACTCGGTATTTATTTACAGTTTTGAACCTTATGGCAAGTTTTCGCCTAATTTCCGCATAATACAGTATTATTATTTAGTTATTGCAGCAGGTACCAATCATGGGTTAGCTTGTGGTCCTTCGATATTATGAGCATTGTGTAGCGTCCGGCGTACAGACGCGGGGCGTTAAAATTTTCACCACCTATTCCTTTCCTAACCATTTCCCATGACAACAACCTTACCTTACCTTCAAAATCTTAACTCTGGTAGTCACCCTAGACTCTCCCCCACTTAGGGACTTCTATATTCCCCATTGCACAACATCATAATGCTCCCCAATGCCACTACCATCCTAACATAAGAAAAATCATTTAAGGAACCAAATTACAAGAATCACCCATACCATCTAAGGATAAACAAAGACCCCCCCACCCCAACAAAATAAGACACGACACCATAGGCACAAAGAACTTCATAATAAACACCTAAACCATAATGAAGAACCATCCCGACACAATCATACCAAAAAGGAATGCTTAAGATTGGACACCAAAAGAAACACAACCATATATACCATAAGTAATGTAATGTTAGTCAAAACTCATATTTAGGGAATAGGGCAAATACCAAATGCGAACCTTAGGCATAAGTTCTATAAGAATGAATGCAAGACTAGTAGAGTACTCTCTCAACCATGATGGAAGAGTATCACTAGAATATGCGACTTGACCTTCCCTTGAAGTCCACCACTAAAAGAGAATTCTAGATTAACCTCCAACCTGCATCCCATTACACCAACAAATACAATTCTCCGCTCTAATGGGTATCACCGAAGACGTACACCAGCGATGCTTGGTTCACCCATACCCAGAACCTTATTCATCGCAATGCTACCTAGATCCTCAACATAGACATGTAAAAACCATTAGACCAAATTGACTCCAAGGTTTCGAATTTAAATCAAAACCATTTAAAATCAAACCATGGCCACCAAGGCCTTTCAAAAATAATTTGAATTCAACCGGAACCTAATCCATATTTCCTTAACCATCTATGCAATATAAATATTCAAGAATAACCAAATCATATGAAAAAATTTTAACCAACGACAGTTTCACAAATATTTTGAGGGTATAAAATTTCCAAAACCAAAATCATGTAATTGGGAATCCATTGTACCTCGAAATCCATTTAACATTCCCATGTATCCCACAATGTTGATAAACATAAATAAAGCACGCATAATGCATCATAAGCCATGGAAAATCATTTAAATTAGTAATTACGTCAAAGACCTCAATTGTGCCAAAACCTAATTTCAAAACCATGAATTTAATAATCATTTTCATTCCAAAAATAAAGTACAAGTATAGGGACAAGGACACATGCAAGTTCTATGATCTATCCTGTTGAATGACTAGATCCCTGGTATCTCCATTTAACTTGAACCCCTACCTATATGGTACAACTCTCCCACTATTGTATTTCTAAAATCATCATCCTAATCCAACCTACTAGTTTACCTTCACAACTCCCACATTGCTATTTCTGAGCTTATCACACTACCTTTTATCCAAATCAAGCATCTTGATTCAAGCCTACGATCTATCAGCCTTCATGTACCACTAGTAATGTAACCTTATAGAATATACATAAGCATAGTCCACCCCATAAGAAGGACACTCCAAATTCCTTAGTCACCCACCGACAACCTATCTATTTCCAGGGAAAACCATTTCCCTTATGCATGCAAGAATAAAACACTCCACAGGGGAACATTAAGACTGATGAGACCTTCGTCTAAAAGATCCCTTAATTTCTCCTTAAGATTCTTTAACTCCACCGAAAGCATTCTATAAAGAAGGAATAGTATTTTGGACAAATGTCCAAAATAAGACCAACCCCAAGCCAACCTCTCTAATAGCACGACACCATAAGGGTTATCAGAAAGGTCCCCAAGAAATTCATTCACCACCAAAACCAAATATAAGGAAAGACCTTCCATGTTAGAATCTTAAAATTGGGTCAAATAATAAAGACATCCCTTTTGAAACAAACCTTCGCATTCTAAGATATGATACAATTGTTTCCCTTAATAGCTTGGGAACGAGGCCATCTTTCTATTCCAAAATTAACTCACCATGAAGCCTAAAGATAACCTTTATGGATCCGACAATCTAATGATAGATAGCACGAGTGTAACCAACCCATTCCACTGAATGACATCAAAATCCCTCATATTTGAGTCATATAAATCCACCAAGACCTCTTTATTACTAACAGACACCACACATACCCATAGACTCTTTTGGTAACTGAAGATTCACCTACCGAGGTAGAAATAAAATAATAAAAGATTCTAAAATAACCTTAGAATCACATCTAGAATATACAACTATAAAAGGGTCCACAAAAGATAAAGGACCCCAAACCAAGTAAACTATACACTCCATAAGGAAAAGGAGTTTTCAACATACTAGTGTCGGCATCAAAAAATGCCTTGACTCTCGAGGAATAGTAAGAACATTAAGACAAGACCATCCCCTGCCGGAGCTAGAGGTAGTAGCCAATACTCTATTTCCCAAGAGGCAACCTTTATAGGACATCCCCATCGCACGAGACCCAACTAACCACAACCAAAATACCAATTCCTTCCTCCTCGCAACAACCATGGTTCAGCCAACCATAAAATCTATAAAGAAAATGGAGTGATGAGGATTGGGCTTGACTGTGGAGACCAGAAGTTGTGACCCCTGATCAGGTCTATGCCTCATAAGTTTGACTAGATCCATCCATGTTGTTTTTTAGAAGAACAGGTAAGTTTCCAAAACTTTAGATTGTTGAGAAGACATGAATCGAAGAGTGAACCAAGGAAGATTCAGACAAGAGTTTAAGCCCTTAGACTTTATAGCTCGAAAGTAGAATAACCAAGAAACGAAAACATCCTAAATGACACATAGCCTCCTGATTATAAGTGTGGTGCACGACACAACCATAAACAGGACTCTACTCGACATAGCTTTATGGATACCCTATGACACTAAAACCCAAAGCTCGGATACCAAATTGACACGACTCAAACTAGGGACTTATCATAATGGTCTATCCTAAGCCCAACCATGACAGAGAATCGCCCTCGTTTCCCAACCCAACCACCAAATGCATAGCTTGAGTCGATTGAAGTTCGAAAATATAACAAGATAGTGTATCCAACCATGTGGTGACTTTAGGATAAGTCTATATCCGACACCAACCCAACCAAGCCCAACCACCCAATAACCTACCAAACCAATGTGGAAATCATAAACCAATACCATGATAATAAGACAATGTATGTAAGTACATATATCAAAAAAATCTATACCAAACATAAGTTCACAATTGTCCATACAAAGCCTCTAGACTAACCAAAGAGTACCTAGTCAAGACATTCCCTTGGCCAAAGACAAAACAAAGGTCTATGAATGATGAGAAATATGTAAAGTAAACTATTACATGAAATAGATACCTTCCAAAATATGAAAGCTCACTACTTCAATCCAACATAAACTATACCTAAATTTGATCACTAAGAAGGACAAGTAGAATGGTCGGTCCCTGCATAGCGTGGGTATACAGCCGCCAGAAGATGGGCTAATAGGTGAACACTAGCATGCACTCATTATAAGGATAAGATAATGCCATTTATAAAACCAAGTAAAACCATCCATGATGTATACAACCATACACATATATATAACCATGTTGGGAAAGGGAACCAGGTTTAGCATGCCATTAAAACCTTTACCTGGGTTGTCCTAAACCACACACGGGCTATATGGGTTCAGCTCTTCCTCCTGTAAGGGCCCCAGTACGTATAGTCGCATAACTAGGGAAGAAAACCTGGGATGACTAGTACATCCCCCAAATATAATGTGTTACATTATGCACACAGTCACTAAGACCAACGTCACATCGGTAAATAAAATTTTCCAGTTTTGGGCCCCCCGGGACCTCCACCTTTTATGGCTTTGCTACAAATACCACTATATTTCCCAATTAAAACCATTACAAAGCAACCAACGAATCTATTTACAGTTTAATAACCAAGTCCATTTAGTGGTGGTACCATCATATCGACCATACTTGTAAGTACTATCCATAGCCAACCAATTATAGGCTTAAGAGGACTTTCAAGTGCCCTTTTATTTACCATATTAAACCACTTCAGGGACTTCCATGTTCCCTACAAGCTTAACCATTTAGCCTTTTACCTTTCCACACCATTTAAACTAATTCCATTAATGCATTCACTTAAGGGATTTCCATGTATCCCACAAGGTTTTCAAAATAAACCATCCATTACCACCAAAACCTTTACACTTTAAACTATTCCAAACCATTTTAGACCATGCTAAGCATTTAAAGAATTTATATTATTTAAACTATGCAAAACTATCCAAAACTATTTAGAGTTCCATTACTAAACCAAACCATGCATGAGTTCCAATGAAAGTTCATTAATAGAGTGAAAACATTCTTTGAGGCATTTTAACAAACATGTTATGGGCATACCTTTACCAAGACCAAAACCAATGCATAAAACTCTATAATTAGGGTTACTCAAGACCCATTTCTTAAACCATAACCAATCAATAACCACATATTTAAACAATTACCAAAAATATGTAAAAACATAGTTTAAACCAATACTAAACCATATACATCAAGACCGTCAACATTTATTTTGAAAACAACCATTCAAGATCCATAAAACAATGATTAAAACACTATACACATGACTTTAGTTTGAACTAATAATGAGGGAAGGAGTACATGCCTTATACATGAAGATTCATAGAAGAAATCTCATCCTTTGAGCCCCTTGAAGAACACATGAATAAACCCTAGCCTCTAATCTTCAAAAGTAAGTTTTAGAGAGTATTTGGAGTGTTTTAATCCTTTAACAAGTATTATCGAAGGACACAAGGGTTATATAATGTTAGAAGAATAGGGATTTAATGTAGGAAATATCTGGACTACCTTTGACTTTAAATTAAAAACAAACCATTCCCAGGGGCTTGACTCCCCTTACCATTCATATCCTAGGGTACGAGTGGTACCCCAACCAATATCCAAGAACATGAAAAGACCCTATACACTGGTTTTTATATAAATTAACCCTCCCACTTGTACCTAAGGATATGATTGGTATACCAAACCATATCCATATCTCGTACCTTGGACAAACTTCACAAAATAACTCTATCTAGCACAATATGACTTACCTTGCACCACTTATATATTTGTATAGGACTCATACCTTGGTATGTAACCAAGTCAAACACACTGCCTAGGTTATGACTTCACCCTAAAGTCACCCTATGCCTCGTATCCAAGGGAATGAATCATACCCTTGAGTCATACCAAACCCAGTGAGTCCAAAACCAAAGAAAAAATTGCAAGTGTCATATTTTGGGGTGTTTCACAATCCAACCCACGTTTGTCCATTAAAGCCTCTAAAATTAGAATAATAATCTATGTTACGCTATGCCACCGACTATGACAAAAGAAAAGTAACAATTCCCATAATCTAAGCACAAACCTAATGAAATGGCAACCTTTTGAAAAAATAGAAGCTTACCACTCCACGGTAACTTAACAAAAAACCTTACCACATAACATTGCACAGGGGTAATAGAAAGTTTTAGAACCCTACATCATGAAATGATGAGCATTCTAGGATGGTCAGTGGGATAAGCACTGGCATGTAACTCAAGGAGAGTAATAAAATAATGCTATGTTTAAAACCAACCAAAACCATATACGCACTTTCCCATATACATATATTAGATGCTGGAATAGGGTAAAGGATCATAAATTTGAGAGTTTAAAACCATTAACCTGGACAATGTAGCTTTATTTGTCCTAAGGGCATCGATAAGCTATATGAATTTTATTTCCACTACTGGAAGGGGGCTAGCATGGTTTAGTTGCAGGAACCAACGAAATCCAAATGAGAGCCAGAGATACCAAGGCTCTAGCCATCCCAAAAATATAATGTGTGAAATAATAACACATTTATATAGATCCCTACACCGGCAAACATGGTTTCCAGTATTGGTCCCCCAGGGACCTCCACCTTCATGATGAGCTAAACTACCCCCTTTGAGCCAAAATCAAATCCATTTTGCATATATTCCCAAGTATAACCCAGGGATTCTTATTTTAAGTCATTTACCATTTGGTATCATCATACCAATTATGCTTGCAAGAACCATTAGACTCCTAAGTTCCAATTTAATACAAAACCTTGGTGCCTTTCAAAACAATTTTATCCATTTCGCCTTAAGTGCAATGCAATAGTTAAAAAGGCAAAGTAAAATTATGCAATGTATCCATATTTAAAACCAATTCATAAAGTTGGTTGACGTTAATGAAATTTTAAGCCAAAAATTCATAAAATTAGGGAAACCTATGCCTCCCATTCTAAACCATGACATATTGCCCCAATTCAGTCCCAAAACCATTAACTCAAGAAAGAATAACACTTTTAAAGCATGGGGAAAACCATTAGAGTTATAATCAATCAAATACTCTTAACCCAAGCTCAAACCCAATAATTAAATCATATTATATTTGGATCAATTTATGCCTTAATGAAAAATACAAGTTTATAGAAGAGACACATGCCTGAAACACACATGAATTTAGAAGAAATCCACAATTTGAAGCTTGAAGATTGAATTCCTTGTAAACCCTAGTTTTCTCTTAACTTGGGATTTAAAGATAAAAGAGTAGTGCTTGATTTTTATAATTGATGTTAAAAGGGTACTTTAGATATTTTTGAGTCCCGAGGAATAGCGTATAGGTAGGAAAAGACCAAAGAGACTCCAATTAAAATGTGCAGGAAAAATTTGGCCTAGTTGTCACGGGTTAGGTAACGATTCATAAGGTCAGATCACGAGTGGTTAGCTAGACTAATTCCTATCAAATTTCTGAAACCTCACTATTGTGAGAACGAATCACTTATCACGACTCGTTATAAGTCATCGCTAGCCGTGATAAAGACTTGTTATCAAGGAATAAACTTAGGTCAATCTCATAGTTGACATAATGAGTCCCACTCTATGAATCGTGATGAGTGATAATGACTCATCACCTAAGTCATAATCAGGGCAGTATGAACAACACCTCAAAAAATTTAGAGTCCAGAAACCAGGGGTATTGTAATTAACTGAGTTTTGTTAAAGTTAGGCGTCTGGTGCGATGTACCAGTCATAGCACCAAAATCATATGGATGATGTTTCTTTTCCATCTCAATGCTGAACTCAATACACCATCTTAATTTTTCCTAAAAACAAACTTATGGTTGCACCAAAGGCTTCAAACCTTCCTTAATTTTTTCCATTGGTATATTTCCACCACAATTTAGCACAAAACACCAAATCACTTATGTTAGTTTTATATAAAAAACATACACTCAAAAGAATCATCTAATGTCATTATCATTTTCAAAAATCAAACAAATACTATAGAACATAATAATCAGGTACATAAATACACATAAGATCACCAGCCGACACTTAAAATGTTATTTTTCCTCAAATAAATCTTTTATATCCCATGCTACAAGTAAAGCTTTAATGTCACCAATCAACACAAATCACTAAAGTTAAGGCTACAATGACTATCTTAGTTAAACAGTTCTTTTAAAGCAGCTATTTATTCAACAAATGTAAGCTTTTGAACAACTACTTTAAGACCTACTAGCCTCATGAACTGAATGTAGGATATCAACTAACTCTTGTAAGCCATCCAACTAAGAAAACAAATCTATCACCCTTATTTTATAAACCATGTACCCTAGTAACAATAGAGTTACCCAAATTCACTCATAAATTTATCACAAGACTTGGTATAAGAATACAGTTATGATTAGTCTCACAAAGACTTTCCCATGCTACATATGATGAACCATAAATTTTCCTTAGTGTACTACTTGTTTAATATAAGAACAAGAAAGCTTAAGATCAAGCAGGACTTTTTTAGGTGTAATGTAGACTAAGCGACTGGAAGATACTATTCTGGGTAGTAATAGTTCCTATCTTCCCTAAGCTCTTTCATACATCATAATTTTCTTATTAAGCACTTTCTTCAATAAACATACTTCTTCCTCTACTTTTCCCATCCATAAACTTTCTCTGTTTTCCCAACTCTTTTAAGAAAGTTAACATATCACTAGTAAGGAGTACTCAATTATTAAATATTTTTTCACTCTTTTGTATTTTTATTTTTTCCTAACTCCTTTCCAATATCTCATATATTTCTAATCACTTGTACCCTTAGGTTTCTAGAGAATTCAACTCTACTATCTCTCTTCTTTAATACTACTTTTTTGTAACTATTTTTTCTTTATTAAATAACTTTAGAGTTTTGGATCAAATTTAATTGTCTATTCTAATTATTGTTGCATAATGTGAAGATCTAATGAAGCATAATAATTTTGAATTGAACTTATGGGATTGTGCAATTTCTCCAAGCTAATGTATAATTAAAGAAAGAAGTTTGTGAATTTCCCCAAGTGATGATAATTATTTTGGCATGTTGATGTTACCTTGTAAGAGTAATTGGTATTAAGATACAAACAGTGTATGCCTAAATATGTATCATGGTTGAATGAATAGAAATATGTGTTAAATATTTTAATTGGGATTTAATAGGGGTTGTGTATCTGGTCCATGAAAGTGGAGATCCCGAGGGACCAATACCAGAAACTGTAATTACCGATACGGGTATCTATATGACTGGGTTGTTTGAGTACCCCTTATTATTATCACATGATTGGGAGGTTCGAGTCCACTATATTACATTAAATAATTTGGGTTCTTATGTCACCTTGGTATGCCGGGAGGTTTTTGTCTCCCATGATGTATACGTGCATCCTCTGGTTCATATAGCTACATACACTGGACCCCTTCCAGTTTGGGGAGAGCTAGGCCCATATAACCCATGGGTGCCTTCTTATGATATGACGATTGAGCTACACGACCCAGGTTAAGAATTTAAAGGTTCATGCTAATACTTGTTCCCTACCCCAACATGTGATAATGTATATATATATGTATTTGTAATGATTGTGTGTATTGATTTTTAACTGATTCTGAAGTATTGATCATAGATTTATTTTTCTTCCTTACTCCTAAGTGACATACTAGTTTTTAACCTACTAACTATCTCCTAATGTTGTATCCTTATTTGATGAAGGCATCAGGGATATTTCTATTTTTTTTGTGTAGAGTTAGGTGGATCGTCTTAGTTCATCGATTTGTGTGGTGAAGTGGTGAGATTTCATTTTCTAAAAGACTGAGACATTTCATTAGTTCCTTTCATAGAGTAGAATTGATAGTTGATATTATCATTAACAATGTCATTGTCATTGTCAAGATCTGGGGAATATCCCAATGCTTTATTGATTTTGTTTTTGTTTAGAAGGCATTGTTGGATTATTATGGACTTAGGTGGTGATATTAATTGGTTATGTTTTATCGATTACCATTTATCTGATATAGATATGTTTTAAATTTCTTGAGCTTATCTTATGATATCTTGTTATATGTTTTAAATATATCCGATATTGGGGGTATAGTGTTTTATAATGTTAGGTGTAGAGGGTGGTCTCTGATACTTATTAGACTTGAGATACCCATCACGGCCAGGCCCTTGTTCAGGTCATGATAAAGTTGGCATCAAAGACTGGGTTTGGTGTAATTGGGCATCCACAGAGCAATATCAAGTAGAGTCTATTTTATAGGTGTGTAGAGTGCCACACTTATAAGGGAGAGCCTTTGAGACATTTAGGAATGTTTCACTTTATTATTTTTCCATTCGAGATATAGAGTCTAAGATCGTGATATCTCCTTTAATTCTCATATCTTCGCTTTCAGATTATGCCTTTCAGAAGATCTGATGTTTATTAAAAGTCATCTATCACGTCTGAGGATAATATGGATGGAGCTTATCCTACTCAAGGAGTTTAAACCCGATCTTGAGTCACTACTTCTGATAGCCTGGGTGGATTTTCATCGATTCCCCCTAGTCCTCCTCGGATAGCTCAAGTTGGTGTGTCTAATATTGAGTTTCGTCAGTCGATCCATTTGCTAACCCAGTTGATGGCTTCTCAGACATAGCCTATTCCTTATGTTGCTCCAACTTTCAAGTCTACTAGATTTGTCCAATTTATAAGGTTGAGTCCTCCAACTTTCACTAGTTCTAAAATTGAGAAAGATCCTCAAAAATTCATTTATAAGATGGAAAAAAGTTTTTGTATGATGCATGCTATAGATTTATAGGGTGGAAAAGTCTAGGGGCGATGATGCTTAGTCCGCTTTATGGGAGGACTTCTCTAGTGCCTTTCTTTATTACTTCTTTCCTTAGGAGTTGAGGGAGGAAAGGGTTGAGGAATTTGTGAACTTGAAGCAAGGTAGGATGTCAGTAAAGGAGTATGCCTTGAAGTTCCATAATCTATCACATTATGCTCCGGAGTTAGTGTCTTACATGAGGGCTAAAATAAGGAAATTTTCTTCCAAGTTTTCCTATGATTTGATTTTGGAAAGAAAGGCCACATTATTAAACTAGGATATAGACATATCTAGACATGTGATCTGTATGCAATAAGTGGAATATGAAAAAAAGAAGAAAATAGAGATGAATAAAAGGCAGAATAAGAAGTTTTGATACTCAGATCAGGCTAGAGGTCAGTAGTAGAGACGATGAAAAATGGTCTAAGAAAAAGTGGGGCAATTCTGGTTCCTACTCTACGACTAGTGCTCCTTATCTGAAGTTGTTGGGTAATAGTCTTTTATTGAATAGTGTGGTTCCAAGGGAACAGGGTGGCCAACCTTAGGCTAGTGGGGCTTAGTTACCTCCATCATATCGTTCTTATAGATTTTGCAGTTAGGTACATCATGGTGTTCTTAAAGAAGGGAGGAATAAGTGTTTTAAATATGGTTAGATTGTTCATATGCAGAGAGATTGTCCTTATAAGGATGCTTATGGTTCAAATAATATCCTTGTTGCTACTTTATCAGCTCCGACACCAAAGGGTGCTACTTATGCTTCTTGCTCTGGCACTGGTCAAAACCGTTTGTACGTTCTTTCCACATACTGATATTCTGAGGCTTCACCCAATATTGTTACTAGTACGCTCAAAATTTTCTCACATGATGTATATTTTCTACTTCATTCTAGGTTTACCATCTCTTATGTGATCCCTTATGTGGCTATTCATTTTGGTTTTGACCGTGAGTGTATTTTGGATACATTCTTCATGTTCCCGTCGGTGGGTGACTTCATTATGGATAGAAAGTTCAATAGAGGTTGTGTGATGATGTTCTATGGTAGGAAGACCCTGGTGGATCTGATATAGTTGGATATGTTAGATTTTGATGTGATTTTAGGGATGGATTTGTTGTATTCGTGATATGCATATCTTTATTGTCGCTCTCTATGGGTCAGATTCTATTTCCTTAATGAGTCAATGATCGCATGGGAAGGCAGTTCCCTAGTGCCTAAGGAAAGGTTTATTTCTTATCTTAGATCCCAAAAATTGGTTTTTAAGAGGTGCCTCTATAACTTAGTGCATGTTAAGTATTCTAGATCTGAAGGTCTTTCTTTGCAGGATGTCCCTATGGTCTGTGAATACCCGAGGTGTTCCCTGATGATCTTCCTAGTGTTCTTGTTGATTGGAAAATTTATTTTGGGATTGATCTTCTTTCATACACTAGTCTTATTTCTATCCCTCCTTATAGAATGGCTTCGACTGAGTTGAAAGAACTCAAGTAGAAGTTGAAAGATCTTCTAGGTTAGTATTTTATCCGCCCTAGTATTTCTTCTTGGGGTGCTCTGGTTCTATTAGTGTGTAAGAAGGATGGGTCCCTTCGGATGTGAATAGACTACCACCAATTAAATAAAGTGACCATGAAGAATAAGTATCCCCTTACTAGGATTGATAATCTCTTACATCAGCTTCAGGCTGAAAACTACTTTTCCAATATTGATCTTCAATCGGTTTATAATCATTTGAGGATTGGGGAGGTAGATATCCCTTAGACCGTTTTACGAGCATGGTATGGTCATTTTGAGTTTTTGGTGACGTCCTTTGGTTTGATTAATGCCCTAAAACATTTATGGATCTTATGAATAGGATATTCTATCAGTTCTTAGACTTATTCATGATTGTGTTGATTGATGATATTTTGTTGTACTCCAACTATGAGGCGGATCATGTTGATCACCTCCGCCTTGTGTTGCAAACCTTGAAAGATCATCCGTTGTATGTGAATTTCTCCAAGTGTGAGTTTTGGATAAATATTTTGACTTATCTGGTTCATCTTGTTTCTAGTGAAGGGATCATGGTGGATCCACAGAAAGCTGGGTGGTTAAGAAGTGGCCTAGACCCATGACTCCAATCGATATTTAGAGCTTCTTGGGTTTAGCTGATTATTATAGAAGGTTTGTGGAAAGTTTCTCTTCTATTGCTTCCCCATTGTCTAAGTGGACTCAGAAGAAAGTGAATTTCTTGTGTTTATATGCTTATGAGGGTAGTTTTGAGAAGTTGAAGGATAAGTTGACTTCGGCACCGGTCTTGACTCTACCTGGGGGTACTGATGGTTTTGTTGTCTATTGTGCTGCGTCCTAGGTGGGACTGGGTTATGTTAGTGCATCATGTCAAGGTAGTTGTATATCCTTCTAGAAGGTGGTTGCATATCCTTTTAGAAGGTGGTTGCATATCCTTCTAGATATTCATCTAGATAACAAATTGCAAATCATGAGAAACTATTTGACTTATGATTTGGAATTTGTTAGCTATGTTCTTTGCATTGAAGATCTGGTGAAACTTTTTGTATGGGGTCCATATAGATATTTATTCTAATCATAAGAGCCTGCAGTACATGTTCACTCAGAAGGAGCTAAATCTTAGGCAAAGGAGGAGGCTTGAGTTCCTAAAGGACCATTATATGAGTCTCCACTATTACCCAGGTAAAACTAATATATTTGTTGACGCTCTTAGTATGTTCTCCATGGGGAGATTATCTCATGTGGACAAGGATAAGCGGTATTCGGTGAAGGACATTCACCATTTATCTAATCTTGGAATCCATCCTTTGGATTCTGAGGATGGTGGTATGATTGTCCAAGAGGTGGAGAAATCATCTCTTAGTGCCAAAGTGAAGGAGAAGAAAGTGTTTGACCTAATCTTTATAGAAATCAAGGAGGATATAGGTGATTGGTGGTGATGGTATCTTGAGGTACATAATTCATAAAAACCATGGGAAAAGCTATTAATTCAACAATGTTCAATAACCCTCGACCCACATTTAAAATCATCAATAAAATCACATGGGTAAAATTATTAACACAAGATTTTGATAAAATAATATTTGGGGAAGAGTAACATGCCTGAGATTTCAAGGATTATGGAGAGAAATCAACCCCTGAAGCTTTAGATGACCAACCTTGAGAAAACCCTAGTGTTCTTTACTTAGAGATTTAGAGAGGAGAAAGCAGTGTTTTAATTTGTATAGATGGAGATAATATGGCCTCTTAGTGTTTCTAAATTGTGGGGGAGGGTTTTCTGGAAAGGAAAAGACCAAAATACCCCTAAAGAAACTGAATAAAAATTGTAGAAATTTTCAGTTGACAACTTATCAACTTAGTCGTCAACCTCTAGCTGGACTTGGACACTTTTCTAGTTGAGGTTGACGACTAAGTTGATAACTTATCAACTAGTTAATGGCTTGTCAACTTAGTCATCACCTTTCCTATGTGATTTAGGGTTCTTTATGGTTAAGGCTGACGACTAGGTTGATAACTTATCAACTAGTTGACAGCTTGTCAACTCAAGTCATGACCTTTTACTTAGACAGACACTCCCAGGTAAAAGGAGCATAACTTTCTTCTCTGATATCGGATTAACGTGAAATTAGATGCATAAGAAAGAAGACTCAAAGAGATTTCATTTGATTTTTAGTAGGACATCTAACTAATTATATTCTAGGAGTAATATTCATTGGAATGTGATCCAAGTTGGAACATTCACTAAAACTCAATTGGTAGAAAAGTTCTCAACTCGTCTTTGAGTTAGGAGATATTTATTATTTCAAATAATCTCCAAAGATGTTTCAACAATATATAATTTATCATTACACTAATATTTACATAGAATAATTGGGTTTGGGACTATACACGTTGGAACGACTGTTCGAATTCTAGCACAAAAATGTGGGGAGTTACATTATCTCCCCCTTAGAATCATTCGTCCTCAAATGATTGGTAGGGACTTATTGAACCTCTAGAAGTATAGAAGAAAGGACGAAACCTTAAATTAGAAATTTTTTTCCTCAACAAAATATACACAGGAATTCAACAAGATCTTCATGACTTCTCCAAGTAAATCGTGTAAGCATGTATCATGCGATAAAGAGTCATGACATATGCATGATTTGGGGCATTTTCCCTATGGAACATAATTATAAAAATGTAAGGAATGATTTTTTTTACAAAAATCCTTGGCTTGATTAAGATTCTATAAGACACGAACTGAGATGCTCGTGGATCATAAGAATAGAATAGAAGCATTCTCCATCTCAAATGATATGTCTAAGGCCGTTAAATAGAGCCACACTTCCCCACTATGGTTTTTATCTACGAATACAACACTTCACCATTTTGATCTTATAACTCACCCATGAAACACATTACTTCAAGAACCTGAGTATAACTGCATATTTCTTCTATGTTAAACCCCAACTCAGAGTTAAAGGTGCTAGCATAAGCTATGAGACCTTATACTTTATAGCCCTCCAATAATACTGCACTATCTTATAACAATAATAAAGTAACCTTAGGTTTTAATCGATACTAGACTCATAACATGATGGTTTGTGTATCTATCAATCACAACATTCAATCCTATCTTTACTACACCCACTTTATATATAAACTAGCAACTTGAATCACTATCACAAAGGTTTTTACCACAACCCTCCTTCTTAACTATTCACAATTTACAATAAGATCTAAATCACCTTTACTAATCACTTCCTCTAATAACTACTCTAAACTATACACATCTTCCTGCAACCACAGCGAATCACCATAAGAACATACCACCCCCAACACTCACTTAATGGTTACACAAATACAACAACCTTTTCCACTCAAAGTTTACTCTCACCTTGCTTCTAAATATATGACTTTATAATATTAACCTTTGGATCATCTTACTATTCATAGGTTGTAATACCCCTATTCATACTACCTCTTAGGTGGAAATACTATCCCAACATTTAGATACATACTTTTCCTCTTAAGCGAGACGTCCGTCATAAAATTTTGAAAGGGAGTGAATCTGCACCTTACCTCAGGCTGTAAAGTATGATTCATGAAGATAGAGGTATACACTTGAATATATACACTTTAATGAACTAATGGACTCCTATCAATTACATTATCCATTTCACAACCTTTTGATGACTCAATCAAAAAGGACCACTCTGTTAGGAAGCTAATCTTTTGCACTTGTATCACCTTAATAATAAGTCATAGCCCACAATATTAAAGAAAGGATGGAATTTGGATAACTTTTATATGGACAACACTTCTACATGATCTAGAGTATGAAAGAACAAGAAACATTTCCAAAATGTCTCATATCTTCCCCCTTATAAGTATGGCACGCTATAACTCATAAAAGAGACTTTACTCAATATGACCTTGTGGACACCCAACAACCCTAAACTATACTCTAATATAATGCTTTTCACTACCTAAAATAGTGCTTTTACATAAAGGGTATCACAAGTCCACCGAAGACCAGAGACCACCCCATTTTCTTAGTCAATCAAAACACAACACTTATATAACAACAAAAGCAAATCCAAAAGATCATATATATGAAACAGAGAAACCATATTGAGGTTATAAGTATTCAATGACATCCCAATACACAGTTATGCACAAAGACTCTAAAAATACAAAAGACAAGCTAATTCCGGACATGCCCCGGTCGATAGCATAAAGAAATAATAAAACAGTCTGCGACACAAATGAAACCACAATCATGTAATAAGGGTCTTTTGAAAAATGAAAGCTCTCCAATTCAATCTGACTCATGATCTATCCAACGATCACCTAATCATTTCATAAAAAAAAGGTATCTCCACATCCTGCATTGCATGGGGATACAACCTTCAGAGATGGTTAGCGGGTTGCACTAATATGTAACTAAGGGATCAGGGGATAAAATAATGCCATCCTTTCAAAACCAATTTCAAATTAATACACAAGCACTCATGCGAGCATATACATATATATATATTATAAAATATATTGGGAGAGGGAATAAGGTTTAGCATGAACTTTAATTCATTAGTCTGGACTGTATAGCTTGACCATCCTAATAACAACCCATGGGATATATGAGTCCAGCTGTCACCCTTAGTTGGGCCTCAGTGCATGTTAGTCGTATGAATTGGAGATATCACAAAATCCCAATGATTCCTTATACCATATTCCATCCATGATATAGATATACATATAGTGTGACACAAGCACACCGTCATCTTGACCAACCCTCATGTCGGCAAACGTGAGTTTTCAGTTTTAGTCCCTCAGGACCTCCACCATCACAGCTAGCTACATAAATCCCTTACAGACTAACTAAAAAATTTAGCACATAACCTATATATTAGTATAAGGAGTTAATCATTAAGGAATCATTATGTGGCATCGTCATAACGACTAGCTTGCAAGAGAATATCATTAAGCCATTACTTGGGGAAATCCTTGAAGCCCCAAACTCTATTATTAAAACAACTTGGGGGATTCCTTGTACACCACAAGGTTTTCAAGAAAATCATTCACTTGGGGTAATCCTTGTACCCCACAAGGTTTTCAAGATTATTCCTATATGTTAGCCATTTATGCAGTGCATTAATTTTAAAGAAGTAGGCCAAACCAAAAGATTATTCATATTCCAAAACCAATTATGCAAGTGGGTTGAGTTTCACATTAGGTTCAATACCAAAATTCAATTATTTTGGGGAATCCTTATACCCCTAGTTCTATTGTTTACAAATTTTGGGAATCCTTGTACCCCTTTTTTAATAGTTGTGAATTTGGGGAATCCTTGTACCCCTAATTTCATTCACCATTCCCATGTACCCCAATGAGTATACTAATTAAAAATTCAAATATAATTAATCCATAATAATCATGGGAATAACACTAAACAAATTAAAACCAAAACCCTAAATTCAAACCATACATAATTCCTAAAAGCCATGGGAAAAGCTATTAATTCAACAATGTTCAATAACCCTCAACCAACATTTAAAATCATCAATAAAATCACATGGGCATAGTTATAACACATGTTTCTGATAAAATAATATTTGGGGAAGAGTAACATGCCTGAGATATCAAGGATTACGGAGACAAATCAACCCTTGATACTTTAGATGACCAATCTTAAGAAAACCCTAATGTTCTTGACTTAGGGATTTAAAGAGGAGAGAGAAGTTTTTTGATTTGTATAAATGAAGTTAATAGGTCCTCTTAGGGATTTTAAATAGGGAGGGAGGAGTTTTGGGTGAGTAAAAGACCAAAATACCCTTAAAGAAACTGAATAAATATATTAGGAATTTTTAGTTCATAACTATGTTGACAGCTTATCAACTAGTTAATAACTTATTAACTTAGTTGTCAACCTCTAGATGGACTTGGACAATTTTCTGGTAAAGAGTGGAAACTAAGTTGATTGGATGACCCTCGAAACCATAATCTGTTGATAAGCATAGTCAGAAGAGCTGAAAAAAAAAGCCTTCAATTAGTATGGCTTATCACCTTAGTCTTCACCTTTCCTAAGTGATCTTGGGTACTTTATGGTTAAGGCTGATGACTAAGTTTATAACTTATCAACAAGTTGACAGCTTGTCAACTTAAGTGGTCACCTTCTTCTCAAATTGACACTCCCAGGAAAAATGAGCATTTCTACTCCAATAGTGGATTAAGGTGAAATTAAATGTGTCAGTTACAAGACTCAAAGATCTTTCATTAGATATGTATTAGGCCACCTAACTCATTATATTCTAGGAGTAATAGTCATTGGAATTTGATCCATGTTTGAGCGTTCACTAAAACTCAATCGATAGAAAATTTCTCAACTTGTCTTTGAGTTAGGTGATATTTATGATTTCAAATCATCTTCAAAGATGTTTCCAAAGTATAGAATTGATCATCAAACTAATATTGACATAGAATCATTGGTTTTGGGTATATACACATAGGAATGACGGTTCAAATTCTAGCCTTAAAATATATGGTGTTACATCTACAATATAAGCCGATGCTACAACTAATCTAGATAATCCTCAAAACTGTCGGCTAGGAGTTTGAAGCGTAGTGGATCTATTGTCCCTGATGATAGGCGAATTTACACGCCTATATCAATATATTTTGCCCATATTTTAGCCTAGTTTTGAGAACAAATTATATATTTCATGCACTTTTAGTCCTTTTTCCTGTAAATGAGCTAACGAACATGATTAGTAAAGTTTCAGGTATAAATGATGCAGAATTCAGCATTTTATGGCTTACTTGACGCAAAAGAAAGCTCACGAAGGAAGGGAAGGGAGTTTACACGCCTAAGGACCAAAACTGTTGCATGGAAAATCTGTCCCGGGCTAAAACAGCAATTCTAAAGACTTTGGGGACTTACAGACACAAAGCTGGATTTTGACAATGATACATTAACCTAGTACAATTAGGTTATGTATTTCATTATTTTATGTGGATTATGATAATGTTACCTTAACCTAGTACATTCGGGTTAAGGATTTCATTAGTCTAGTAGGATTTGGTTATTTATTTCATTAGCTTAGTAGGATTAGGATATGGATATTATAAATACCCTATCATGCTAGAGATTTTAGAACATCTTCTTAACAACAAATCTTACGTAGATCATTCAACAATTAATTTTCTTCCATCCCTCTCATCTTCCACTACAAACACTTCCAATCTACTCTTCTATTCTTAAACTCCACAACAAGAGAATCGTTACTTGCTAAGGAATCACGCCTCACGCCTATCACTTGATCTACACGCCATTACTCAATATCGTGATAGAATAACAATGTCAATCGTGATTTCCTTCGCATTCATGGGTAACTAAACTTCTCTATTGGGGTTATGGAAGCCGAATGAGTTACTATCTATTGCTGTGAGCTTGTGAGTTCGAGGCACGTATATTGCTTATATCATTATTCTCTTCATCTTAATCTACATTCTCTGCGGTTGCAAATGCAAGAATACGCCAGTCTAACATTTAACTTGTTCGAGAGAAAAGTTATTTGTCTAGAAAAGAGATAATGTCAAGGTAGTAGGACACCCTTTCCTATTAAAAAGCTAGTGCCGTAACTGGACTAACCTCTTGGAGAATTCGTACCGTTAGACACGCTTTAAGCTCGAGAGAGTTAAAGTGAAATAGTCCTTGTTTAGGTCGAGAGACGCTTGGATTTACCATCGACTACAATCCTCTATAAGCAATTGCATGTCAGAATTCTACACACTCATAGCCAATAGAGACGTATACCTCAGAAGGTGGACATAACCCCAACGCTTCAATTCTCATTGTTTACAACCAACGTAACAATCTCTCTCTTTTTACTTTATTATTTTCCGCTTTTGTTTACATTACTTGCAAAACAAGAATCTCCCCTTCTTACGAGACTTGCACCAAAAGTTTAGTAATTTTACTTACTTGTTGGCCAAGCTATTCCCTGTGGGATCGACACCCAACCCAGGTTGGGTTCTATATTTGCTAAAGACCGCTTTACACTCAAACGAGAGCTGTAGATTGAGCGTTATCAGTCCCGGATGCTTTAATCTATTCCACTACAAATAAAATAACTAAATATACTACTACAGGATCTTTTGCTGCTTTTGTTATTATTGCACTCACCTCTTACTGTGAAACTACTACTCACCACTAAAGAATCTACTCTAGGATGTCCCACTAACTAATAATAAAACCAAGCTAAATCCAACTCCAGAATACTACTCTCGCTGAGTATATCATAAAAAATACTCAATGAAAATTTAAAACCTGGGGTCAGGGCTCAAGGAACGAATACCCTCCGTGGACTATCATTTGAATACCTATCAACCATATTCCATCAGAATGCAAGAAGACCAAATAGATAACAACGGAGTAGGGTCAGACAACCTAGAGATAAAGCCCGAACTGAGAAAAATTTGATAATAAAGGTTGCATCCAAGTTCTATAAATCCAAGCTAAAATCTCACCAGCAAGGTTGAATTGCTCGATTTCAACTATCCAAACCAAACTGAAGATAGGTAAGCATTCATACATCAAATCTTTCATAGCTTTCAAATCTCCATTTCAAGGCATCAAAAAAATTAAGCCACTAAGCCTAAACTAAGGCCAAATACTCAAATCGACATTAGTTTTCAAATCAGATATATCCTTACTAAATCATGCCAGAACCAAAACTGAAATATAGCTAAAGAAAAATCACCACGAATGATACTTGAAAGAACTTCTAGAATCTCTACCCGAAGAGATGTTACCTCTAAGCTCACCCTGATGGTGCACCTTTGTAGCGCCTCCCTATGATGCTCGAAGAATATCCTCTATAATCTTAGCATGATACACAATACTCAGAAATAATTCCCTATATACTACGATTTGAGCCATAGCAAGCTAAAGAGAATTATCCAACCCTTTCAAGAACTTCTAAATTTTCTCAGATTCTTCGACAAAACTAGCATAAGAATGTCTAGAGAAGGCACAAAATATGCCTCATACTATACAAGGGTCATGAAGTCCTTCTCCCACTAATCAAACTCATATCTTATCTAATCACTCAAACTGAAGGGAAAAAATCTATCAAAAATGTCCTTTGTAAACTGATCCTAAGTCATCTCTAGCAAACCAATAGGTCAACAACCAATAAGTAACCTCCACCAATCTATGGCTACATCTTTCAACTGGTAAGTTGTATAAGCGGCCCCATGCAACTCAAGCAAACTAAGGTTATGCAACTTCTCATAACAATCCATTAAGAACTCATAAGAATCCTCATCTACAACACCATCAAACCTTAGAGGGACCAAATGAGTAAATCTCTCAAACCTTTTCTAATCCTCAGAAGACATAGTCGCACTCGAAATAATAGAACACATAGAAAAAATGTCTTGCTAAGAACCCATCTGGGAATGAATCATAGAAGAAGGTTGAACTCCAGATCTTGAAACAAGATACTCAAATACAGAAAATAAAAGAGGAACAGCACTTGAAGTCTATTGAGTAACATAAGCATATGTCGGAATAATTGGAGGATCCATACTCCGAAAAAAATTTATATCACTTGCAGACTCTAGCACATATAAAGGTGCAATACTTGAAGATGGAGAAATACTATGTGCACTCATAAGAGCACCCTCCAAGAAAGTCGACAAGAAAACTAGCTACCCTTCTAAGACTGGGGTAGAAGAACTTGGTAAAACCAAAGTAGGACCAATATATATAACATGCTCACCATGAGTCTTGGGGGAAAGCCACCTAATGCTATCTCTAGATTAGGCATATCCGCATGCCCATCATCCACGTCAAGCACGGCTATGACTCACATCTCGCTCTCTAGACAGGGATCTCTTCTCAAATAATAGATGTGAATCTATAGCCTCACTATATCTAGTTCTCAAAATATTCACATAAAAGAGCAAAATATAACTTAGAAGACAAGGTATGGAAGATCACATGATAAAGAATAAAATAAGGGAATTTTTCTAAGACATCTTATTGCCTCTTGAATATAGATAAATACGTCTACGTATTGATCCACGAGACTCTATTAGACACCTTATTATTATAATAGTGAGACCAATAAACCTGGCTAATTTGATGGAAATAAAAATGTGAGATTGAGGTGGACATAATTCTATTTTGTGATATGATTTATTGAGATTATGGAATTTGTGATTATTTATTATAATTGTTGGTCACATAAATGACTTGTTTCATTGAAATTCCTTAGACCGACTTGAATTGATTGTTGTATTAAGTAAACTACTTGTCATGTGTTGATGCTCTTGTCTACTAAGTTGAATCCTGTCTACTAAGTTGAATAGGCTAATGACTCCTACCAGTACATATTGGTTTGTATTTATACTACCATGTGCTCTTCTTTTATTGAGTGTAGACAGTGCTTGAGAGACTATGTTACGACCTTATTTCTAGCTCTACAAGTTGATTCGATCCAAGGGTAAGCTACTTGCATCACAGACAACCATGGATCTTCATACTTTATACAATTTTTCTTTTAGTAATGATATTGTATATTACAAGTGATTTTTGAGATATTATTAGATGGTTTTTGTTAGTGTTTTTGTATTGAAACTTTCAGGTTTTAGGGATATAATAGATAGTATTTTTCCTTATTTATTACTTAGTTTTGAAACCTTTATTATTCAAGTTGAGATTTATTTACATTATATCTTAATTTATTAATTTAATGGGTTAAAGACTTGAATTAGAGGGTTGGTGTAGTTTTCACTCACGACCATTTGGGTCATGTCAAGATTGGGAGAAAAGCTTTGATACATTTGACCTATATTTTGGAGATTCTTTTAAGATAAATTTATGACTTTTGCTGACTTTTAGTTCAAAACATGCTTGTATTTTAAACATTACATGCAAATATTGTATGGTTAGAAAATCTCATAACCCATCATTCCAAACATACTAATCACTCTTAGTTTTATCCACAATGTATGGGGTCAACATAAGCTATGCTTTGAAATAGTGCCCCGAGAGCTCATCACTCCTTCGAGATGTTTATATATTATATTGTTTCCTTTAGCTACTATTTATTGTTGTTATTGACCTCAGTTTATTCATTAAAATTGGCTAGTTATGAGTCTGACATTAACACCTTGCCAATTGGACATAATACATAACTTGCACCATCATTGATATGCACTTATGTGATTCGACTAGTGTCATGACCCGATTTATGAATCATAATGACACCTACACTATCCTGCTATTAGGTAAGCCAAACCATAACCCGAAGTTAAACACAATGGGTTAATTTTGTCGAAATGTCCCAAAATGGCATAATAGGTAATCCAACACGATAAATAAGCAAGGCAATAGAAATAGTTTAAAGGTAGTCACTACATAAATACTATCCCACAAACTAGTAGATCCAGTACAAGAGCATTTAGTAATAATAATACAACCTTAGTATCTGGAATAGTCAATACATCTGTCTCAAAATAGAAGACTGAATATAGAAAGATAGAAGGAATTAGATGATTCAAACTTAAAAAGGTCACCCTATCTCCGAATATCAACACCGCATAAACACGAATCAACAACGACAACTTGTACTCAAATATGCACCAAAAAGGTATAGAAGTGTAGTATGAGCACAAAAAAATAGGTACTCAGTAGTTATCATTGGCCAACTTAACTAAATAATGATATAAGAATGATAAAATGAAAGATAACATAACTAAGTCAAGGTATAAAAATGAACTAGAAGTAACTCCAACATCATTGTGAATAAATAGATAAATAAACTAAAATAATAGCATAATGTAACATAAAGGATCAATAGAAGCAATCATAACTACAAATTTGATGCCCATACACCAATTAGTGCGGAAAAGTAAATAACCCATCGCAAGCCTCCATAAGCCTGTAAGGTACAAATAAGATATCATATCCCACCACCATCATTTATGAACTTTCATAACACTATTGGGATTCATCCAAGTCATGCCGCACAACAAACATCGACTATATTCATCAATTATTGATTAATCAACACTTATCAACTAGTGATTATTTCAGTACAATCCATTTAAATCATGTAACATTATAACCATTTCCTCATTTTACACATAGCTAGATTATCAATCTCAGATCCCAAAGTCATCATATATTAATAAGTATATCATCATAGCATAATATAGATATCCGAACTCAAACCAGTATATATATATATATAATCAATAGACAAGCTCAAATTGATAAATATCATTAACAGCCAGACTTGAATCAGTAAATATATCATCAACAACCGAACTTGAACCGATAATATATCATCAATAGCCAAACTTAAACCCGTAAATATATCATCAATAGATAGAATTGAATCAATAAATATAGCATCAATAACATCTGCATCTTTCGGACTCAAACCAGTAATTATAAATATATCAACATAATAAAAAGAGAGAAATGGCTCTAAAAAAACAAACGAACTACCCGGTAACCAAATTGTCTGTTTGAGAAAGTAAAAAATGACTTGGAGAAGCTATACAGACACTCTAGCGGCAAAAATATGTGGAAAAATAAAAATTACCTGAAGGGTCATTGCAATATCCACTACTAAAGGAACTTTCATTTGCAAAAGTTAAGGATTAGTATATATCTAAAGTCTTGAACAGGTGAGGATAATGCACCCGCAACTCACTCTCAATCTCTTAAGTGGCCTCATCCACTGGACGGTGGCTCCACTATAACTTAACTATAGGAATCTCCCTAGTGTGTAACCACGTAACATTACTAGCCAAAACAAAGCACCGACTCCTCCACGAATGTCAACCGCTCATCTATATGGACTGAGTCCCATCTAAGAACATGATATGGATCAGGAATGTATCTTCGTGACGAATAAAGATGGAAAAATAGATGGACAACAACAAAATCTAGAGGTAAATCTAACTCTTAATCCACCTCACCAACTGTGCGAAGAATCTCAAAAGGTGTAATATATCTAGGGCTAAGCTTTCCCTTTCTCCAGAACCTCATCACACCCTTCATGGGAAATACTCAGAGGAATACTCGATCAAAAACTCCAAATTTCAAGGCACAAAGCCAACTATATGCATCGGACTTCTTCCTACTCTAAGCTAGTCTCAACGTATTCTGAATCACCCAGACTCTATCCAATGAATCTTGAAGCAAACCAGAACCATGGGGCCTAATCTCAAAAGTCACAAACTATCCAATCGGAGAATGACATCTCCTACCATACAAAGCCTCAAAAAGTGTCATTTCAATACACGAATGATAATTGTTGTTATATGCAAACTCTTCCAAGGCTAAGTGATAATCCCACTGCGCTTTAAAATCCATAACGCAAACTCGGAGTATAACCTCAAGCACCTAAATAGTCTGCTTGGACTAGCTATCTGTATGCAAATGGAAGGTTGTACTCAAATCCACTAGGGTGCTTATTTCCTCCTTAAAATCTCTCCAAAAACTAGAAGTGAACATGAAACCTCAGTCCAAAATAATAGATATGGGCACACTATGTAGACGGACTATCTCATACATATAAATATGGGTTAACCTCTTATCACTAAAGGAGATCTTAATAGGAAGGAAATATGGTGACTTGGTCAATCTATCCATGATAAACAAAATACTATCGAAACACTGAGAAGTATAGGGTAGATACTATTTAAGTCCATGATAATCCTCACCTACATCTACTCAGGAAAGGGCAATCTCTGAATCAACTGAGAAGGGTATTCTCATGAAGGAACAAATGATGTGAAGGATTCAAAGGTAGAAATACTAACTACTCAGTTTGAAATCTTTACCATGAAGGAAAGAGAAACAATCCAATAAATGCATAAAAGGTTGAATTCTATCACTATTGAGCTTCACTACTTAGGTGAAGTGATTCCCTAGTGAAAGTAAGTGAGAAACATTCTTGGTGTTCTTCCCAATTCATGGGAAATAAAAGTAGATTCCATAACTAAAGCCAGAAACCTAAAGACCCTCACCATGGATGAACTGATTGGAAACTTAAAAAACCATGAGCTCATGAAGTAGCAAGGGATGAAGAAGCATGATGTAAGAAGGAAAAAATCCCTGGTATTAAAATGTTCCAAACACTATCTAGATTAAGATGACACTGAATTTGCCTATTTTTCAAAAAGAATTGCCAGTATCATGATAAAGAGTGGTCAGTTTCAAAGGAGAGGAAGAAGCAACAAAAGAAAAGGAAATGTTGAAGTTTGTCACAAATGTGGAAGTACTAAGAATTTCATTAAGGACTCTCCCATGAACAAAGTAGACTATCAGGATTACCTCAAGATTATTTCTGACAAAGGAAAGAATAAGTACTAGGTCCCTGATAATTCAAGAAGGAAGGCAACAACTGAATATGCTATTAAGCAAGCTCTAGCGGCGTAGGGAAACTCTTTCAGTGAATCAAGTAAAGATAAAAAGACTAGAGATATTTATATGCTAGCAGAAGAAGATACTCCAATTATCTATGATTCCCTGTTTGCACTCATTGCAAATACTGAGGATGAAAAAGAAAATGAGGTAACTCTTTCTGATATTAAGGAGAATCTAGGTAATTATACTGCTAGAAAGATAAAGTCTTGCTAGTGTCTTTATTGATTTTGTATGTTAACTAACTACTTAAAAGAATGCCTTGGAAGAAAAAGTATATAATCTAGAGCATAAGCTAACTTCTTTATCCTTACAAAATTCTAAAACTGAAGAGTAGTTCACAAAAATTAAATCTGAAAATTTGAGTTTAATGAGTAATTAAAAAAGGTGTGTGAGGTAGATGAAAAAGTAAAGAGGGAAGCTTCTTGGTTTCAAATTGATCTTGAAAAAGGGTTGAAGGATTCTCAAGAACATCTTATAACGGTACTACACAGGAATGAAGAGTTAGAGAGGGACCTGGTCCTCCTAAGAGAAGAGTTGAACGAATATCTTAAATGGACTCTATCTTCACACATCATCTCTAATCTGACCAGTCAAGATGTCAATGATGGTAGAGGTTTGGACTATCAAGCAGAACTCCAACTTGTTGAGTCTAAAGGAAAGGCTGCTCATTATGGTGGAAGCAAAGGGCACAAACTCTTGTATACTCACTGTGGAAGGGATGGACATTTAAAAGAAAAATGTCAGTCCTAGATTGAGGCTAAATTGAAGAATATTGAATAAATTTAGAAGAAAAATGTACATTTTATGGGTTTCAGGCCACAGAAAATTATGAAGAGGAAGCTATCATTGCCTAGATGTGATAAGAAGAATTTGATCACACAATTATCCTGCTACTGGGAACTCAAACTTAAGTGGGTTCCCAAATCTTACTTGTGATCATATCTCCACTTATGGGAAGGGAATTGTAGTAAAAAATAGCACACTGATTGAAAATATTCAAAGCTCAATTATGAAAGGTCTGACTGTGTTCTCTCTCTTAAGAAACTTTATGTGAAAGTGTCATATTGTGAAAAAATTAGTTCAAGGACCTAGTCCTTTACTTATGAAAGATAACAAGGAGGTGTGTGAAGCTTGTGTTCAAGAAGAAGCCCTAGAATGACCTTTAGATTTGGTAGATGAAAAAGCACTAGAGAATGAATGGAAAAGAAATTTTGTAGGTAGATGAAAAGAGTACATGTAGTTCCTAATTAGTCAAAAAATTATTGAACTTTGATTATGCTGAAAATGATGAGGAAGAGGATGAAAAAATGAAAATAAGTCATGATTCTCAGGGACCTGGTCCCTAAGAAATTCATCTCAGAAGGAGAAAGCTTCAGCATCCTAAATTAAGTCAAGTCTAGGACCTGGTCCTCAGGCCTACATTTAGAACAGGCTGTAGAACAAAAAAGATGTACAAAAGCAGAAAGACTAAAGCTGATTGATCTAATCGATTGGACCTATCTTGTGACTCAGTGTTTCCACTCAAAATTGGATATTATTAGGAAACATGTATCTTTGATAAGGTAGGTGCATTTTGCTTTAACTCAGCACTATACCCTTGCAGGTATGCACCCATGTGAACAGCTTAGAAAGTGGACAAATGTGACAAGAACAAACTTGAAGATTCACTCAAGGAAGATGGATCTGGTCTGATCTCACAGGTTAGTATCACTACAGTATACTATAATAATCATAAAATATATTGTATGAGAAAGCCATGTATCCTTTTCTTCCCTCATAAAAGCTATCAATTCATCTGCAAAAGGAAGAGTCTCTCTTATTAAAACCAAACATGCCATTCTCTGATAACAATGATCACCTTTTCAAATTGCTAAAATAGGCTACTTCTTAGTAAGAGTCTCAACTCATCACTCGTTGCCTCTAGTAAACAAAACCGATCCTTCTTATTCTCCTTTCTCCAGAAAATTTAATTGGATATTCCCTCATCAAATATCTTGATCGTTCAACAACCAAAGCCGTAGAATACTTTGTATTAGGTCCTCTAAGTCAAAGTCTCATAACCCCGCTATAATGAGGCAGAAGCACATAAGCTATGAAAAGGAAGTGAGTCTTTGAGGGACCTAGTCCCAAGAAGAAAATGTTGCTATTGAATGGACAAAAGCAAGTTATGAGACCAAAGGATGAGATAAAGGATGTGGGTGGTTAAAAAGGGATTAGAATGTTAATGACTCAGAAAGTTCTCCCCGGAAAGAAATCTTGATCCCAAAATATGTGAGAAAAAGGAAGACATGAAATTCCATATAAGTAACTCCTCAACAAAGTATTTGATCACTTTAGGGTACTTAGGAAATGGAAATCACATGGAATAGGAAAGCTGATAATCAATTTGAGAAAGACTTGTGGAGAATGTATATCAAGTATCAGAATTGCTAGCTTTTTAGGAGAATTTAGGAATAGAAATAGAGGAGTTAAGAATAAAGTCAATTGTTAAAGATGACGGATTAAGTGAATTTGATATTGATGAATCAAAGTCTATCTTAGAAAGGACTAGGTGCCACTGATAAAAATGCAGCGGGAAATGCAAAACTCTAGGCAACAATGGTCAAACTAAATACTGAAGTGAATATCCTTACCAAATAGTTGGTGGATACTCACATTACTATAGATGCAAGAATGGAGTACTGCTTAAGTCCTTTTTTACCTAATTTTCCTTTCACTTGAGCCCTGTTTCATTCCCTCATAATCTTGTGTCAATTTCATATCCTGGTTCTCATAATGACTTTAAAAGATAGTCATCTTATGATGATTACTTTATCCTACTATACTGGTACTGTCTATTATGAGTGAATGAATCTTTAGTTTGTGTATTTTATTTGTCTCCTTATTTTAAAGTTGTTCTACATGTTAGTGTTTCCCCAGTGGCCATGAGCCAACTAATATGTTCTTGTCTTCACTCTTTCCTTACTGTTAATTCTTTCCAATGATGCCAAAAAGGGGAATACTGAGTTTATGTAGTAGGGACAAGATAATAGATGCAGATATGAAGAGAGTCATATTGATAGGGGGAAGTGTGTATATGCAAAGACACTAAATCATGAAGGTGAATAATGACAGGGGGAAGAATTGTTGTAAATGACAACAAGGGACCAAGTCCCTGTGTTGAATGATAGAGGAGGCATGATAATAGGGAGAACATTCATCCTCAGGTGGTAATAACTCTAATTAAATGTGATGAATATACAGTGATGCTCAAACTGTATGGTTTGGTTTGTCATCATCAAAAAGGGGAAAATTGATATTTGTAGTTTTGATGATGAGCAGCTAAACTACGACGGATGAACCATCTGCACAGTTTTGTCATCTTGTGTAACAAACATGCAGGTGCTATTTTGTGCTATTTTGTACCGACTTGTATATCTTGTCCAATGATATTCCAACCCCAATCATCACCCATCTATAAAGGGAAAGATATGTCTCTTCAATAATCAGCTTTTACAAATTGTAAATAGAGAGAATTAAGGCTGTAAAAACTCTATTTCAAGAAAGCTCAAGCATTGCTCATGATCTTATCTTGGTAGTATGCATAAAGAGTGAGTGAGTGTTCTTGAGTATTGATTTGTAAAAGTATTACTCAAAGTTATAAGAGTAATGTCTTGTTTTCTAGTTAAGAGTGTTGTTTAAGTAGAGTTTCCTAAGCATTGAGACTGATTAAAGCTAATCAGTATAGAGAGAGTCCTTGGTAGAGTTACCGTGATGAGCTGGTAGTAAAGTTGCTGCCAGCGCAAGGAGTCTAGTGTTATGCTGAAATCTTGAATGTAATCAGGATGTTGATTATAGTGGATTTTGTTGGTTCTTTTCACCTTTAGGGCTCTTGAGTCTATTATCATTATGACTCCTTACTACGAGTCGTAGTCAGTCCTTACGACTCATGGTCTTCTCTCGTCATCACTGGAGTATCAACCTCTATAACTTTTTTTCACTGTTCATGGTACGACTAAACTATATGAGTCGTAGTCTTATCTAATGACTCGTAGTCTTCTATTACGTCATTCCTAGAATTCAGCTTTTCCTACGGTTAATACTACAGTTGCACACCATGACTCATAGTCACTCTTTACGAGTCGTGGTCAATTGTTATTTAGCTTCTTCAGTTCAGATTTTGGTTCTTGTATCCTCACGAGTCTGGCCACGAGTCATAAAATGTCTTTACGACTCGTAGCCTGGTTAGTACTTTAAATTTCTAGACCTTTTTTCTCCTTTCTTCAGTCAAACACCACTTCCGACCTAATTTACCTGCAATAAATACAAAACACACATCATATTCAACAAAACGACCTAAGTCAATGCATGATTTAACCGTTTTAAGTATTGCATGTGCCATGAAACCATGACACATCAATGATCTTGGAAAAAGAGTCCATGACCATATGATAGTGGGATAACCAGTCTATGCCAAGAATCATATCAAAATCCACCATATCTAGAATTATAAGATCAGCATGAGTATCATCATTTCCGACAGTCACAACACGGGATCTAAACACCGAATCCACTACTAAAAAATCACCCATAGGAGTAGATACAAAAAGGGGCACAGATAATAAATCCCAAGATAACTCTAACAGTGGAGCATAATAAGCAGATACATAAGAATAATTGGATCCCAGATCAAATAAATCATAGGCCGATTGAAGGGACACAAAAATCGTACCTATAAGAACAACAACCGAAGACACAACCTTAGGTCTAGCAGGTACTACACACAACTAACCACGCCTGCCACATTGTTGTGCTCATGACCAATCTCTTGTCCTTTCCACCTGAGAACCTCCTTGAGTATCCTAGAAACCACCCCTATGGACTTGAAAATAACCTCTAGCTGAGGGATGAACTGCTTTAAAAGGGGGAACACTCCAAACAGAAGAAATAATTTCCTGCGATAAGGGTAATCTTGCGAATAGTGACTATGGGTTTCACAACTATAGCATGTCACCTGAGCTGAACCAGAACCAATAGATTCGGGAGACCTGGAATAACCACCATGTATAGAATGAACTAAAGATGTACCTCTCAAAGACAGACAACTACCCTAACCAGGGTGATCACGGACACTAGACTGACCTCCCCCAGAAATTTGAAGATCTGCATGAACAAGTCGACTAGGCAGACTGAGGCTGATAGCATGGATACGAAGGATATTTAACATGAAACAACTACCTCTAAATTGGAAAATACTATGGCTCCCACTAAAACTACCCTAATATCTAGACCTCTTATTGATTCCCCCATAGGACTCACGATGAATCTCCTCCATAAGTTGAGCATGATCAAAAACCTCAGTAAGAAACCTGCCCACACAACCAAACTTTGAGTAGACATAAGAAGAGGATGTCTCAACCCTCTAAAAAGCAACGAACTCTCTCGACTCAATATCCTGAATAGAAGGTGCATGCCTAGCCAACTCATAAAATGAGCCTCACACTCTAAAACAAGTATGGAGCCCTACTCTAATCCAGAGAAATGATATCTTAAATTATCCCTAAGGATGTGAGGCATATACTTCTCCAAGAATAACTTAGAAAACTGAGCCCATGTCAAAAGAGAAGATCCAGGTTGTCTAGAATCCATATAACCTCTCCACCTATTTGAGCAGCCAAGTCCAACTAAAATGTGGTGTAATCCACACCATGAGTCTCAACAAGGCCCAATTTATAGATACTAACCTCATAATTAATTAGAAACTATTATACATTCTCGCTCGGAGCACTAAAAACCCTAGGCAAAGCCAATTTTAAGAATCTAACCAACATCTTATGCTCTTCGGCAGACATAGAAGGTTGGGCAACCACTGGCTAAGTAACTACCTGACATGACCCAAACCAGGGCCTTTTCGTGGAGGGTATCTCAAGTCCAACATATAACATATACCATCCCCAATACCACAAACCATAAACCACCTTACATAAATATCGGATGAATTCTTAACATATAACAAGATAGCGTGCAATAGCTTAAGAAAGTTAAAAATGCATGTCCATAACTAACCATCGATGACCGGCCAAATCACCGACTATCATCGCCCAATAACTACAATAGTCCAAACAAATCCTTCTAAACAATGATCAGAATTGAATATCAATAAAGTGTTGGGACATTCCCCCGATAATCATAGGAAAACATTGTTCAACAATAAGATTTCAGAACCCACAACCTTTTTTCATAATTAAAACAATTCCATGTGAATAACACTTTAATACATATTTTTTTAACAATTAACAGTGAGGGAAGAGTCACAAGCCTAAAATAATAAGATGTATTGAGAGAAATCACCCTTGAAAGCCCTAGGTGATCAACCTCTTGAAAACCCTAAGTGTTTTTGACCTTGAGGAATTTAAGAGTGTTAAGAAGTTACTTTGATATGTTTATAAGGTCTAATGATGCATTAAAGGGGTTATAAGATGTGGGTTTTAAGTTGGGTAAGAGGGGAAATATTTAGAATGCCCTTCACTTCAAAGCTAAAAGGGTTGTCTTTGGCTACGAGTTAACAATTGACTCGTAGCCACTCCTTATGACTCGTCACCATGAGTCGTAACCAAGGCAGTACCACCAAGGCAACATGCATTGCTGACCTTACGACTCATCCATTAGAATTATAATAGGACCCTACGACTCATAGGGTCCAGTCGTAGTTAACATAGAACCCTAATTGGGACATACACTGAACATCCTATGATTTCACATAACGGCTTGTAACATATCCTTAAGGATCTTAGTGAGCAACTCGTACTCGGAGTAGAATCTAGACTCAAACTTAATGGTTTGGTTATGATTCATCCCAATGACTTGTCAGGACACCCTAAGACTCATAGGGCGAGTCGTTACCAGGGCAGTGAGTTCAAAGCTCAAGGAATTTTCAAGGGATAAAATCTGGGGTGTTTCAATTCTTCCCTACTTGGATCATTCATTCTCGAATGATGGTACAAGGAAATTATTAGCATGAATTGAGTCCATATACCTCTACTCTTACCTTTAACAAAGATAGAAAACAAAGATGATTAGGATATCACTTTTTCCTTTAACAATATTAGAAAACAAAGATGTCAAGGAATACGCATACCTTAATCATGATTATCCAAAGAGAAAAAAAAAATGGATACTTAGACGTCATGTCCTCTCTGGCTTCAAAAGTAGCCTCTTCAACCTTGTGGTTCCTCCATAGAACATTTACCATAGCTACGTCCTTCGTCTGTAATTGATGAAATTTTTTATCTAAAATTTCAACCAGGACTTTCTCATGAGACAAGGAATAAGAAATACCTACCTCTTCCAAAGGAACAATCATAAAAGGATCACCCATGCACTTTCTTAACATCAAAATATGAAACACCGGGTGAATAGAGCTCAAATTAGAGGGAAACTCTAATTCATATGCAATATTACCAACCTTCTTCAATAACAGGAACGGACCAACATATCGGGGATTGATCTTCCCCTTCTTACCATACCACATCACTCCCTTCATGGGGGATACCCTTAGGAACAGCCTATCACCAATACTAAACTTCAACTCCCATTGCCTCACATCCCTATAGGACTTTTGGCAACTTTAGGCATCCTTAAGCCTATCCCAAATCACCCTCACCCTCTCCATCGCTTGATGAACCAAATCTAGGCAAAATATCTCAGCCTCACTAACTTCAAACCACCCAATGGGACACCTACACCTCATACCATACAAGGCCTCAAGAAGCGCAATACAAATACTAGAGTGGTAACTATTATTATATGCAAACTGTATAAGAGGCAAATGATCAACCTAACTACCACCATAGTCAATCACACAAGATCTAAGTATGTATTTCATGTCTGAATAGTCCTCTCCGCTTGCCCATCTGACTGTGGGTGGAATGTTTCACTAAGTCTCACTTAAGTTACCAAATCTCTATGAAATGAATGCCAAAACTATGATAAGAATTTAGAGCCACGATCTAACATGAAATAAACAGGAGCCCCATGCAACTTCACAATCTCCTAGAGAAACAACTTGGCATAACCCTTTGCTGAATAATTAGACCTCACTGGCAAGAAGTGAGCAGACTTAGTCATCCTATCAATGATGACACAAACCAAATAAAATTGATTCTGAGACCGAGGAAGACTGGTAATGAAATTTATGTTAATTACTTCCCACTTAAACACAGGTAACTCAATTTCTTAATACAACCCTTCAGGTCATAAGTGCTCATTATTCACTTATTGACACGCCATGCATTTAGCCATAAAATTGGCCATAACTTGCTTCATATTGTTCCATCAATAAATCTCCTTAAAATCATGATTCATTTTTTTCAAACCAGGATGAATGACATAACACAATTCATGATTCTCAGCCAAGGTCCTCTCTTGCAACCCATCTGCATTAGGAACATATAATATTCTTTGGTACCTTAAGATATCAGCACCGCCAATCTCAAAAGATACAACCTTTTTTTGTCCCACATCTCATTTAATATTCATTAAGATAGGATACCATACCTGCTTCTCCTTTATTTTAGTACTAAGAGAGGACCATACCATCTTTTGCACAAACACACCCCCATTCTCAGAGTCCAAGAGATAAACTCCAAGGTTAGCCAAACGATGAATATCTTTCACCAATTCCTTCTTATCCTCATCCACATAAGCTATACTCCTCATGGATAACCTTCTAAGAGATTCACTAACAATATTATCTTTACCTGGGTAGTAATGGAGACTCATGTTGTAATCTTTCAAAAACTCAAGTCATCTCCTTTGCCTAAGATTCATCTCCTTCTAAGTGAAAATATATTGCAGGCTTTTTTTATCAGAAAAGATATCTACATGGACCTATACAAATAGTGACGCCAAATGTTCAATGAAAACACCATAGCAAACAACTCCTAGTCATGAGTTAGATAATTCCTCTGATAAGCTTTCCACTGCCTAGAAGCATAGGCCACCACCCTACCATGTTGTATCAACACACAACCAAGTCCTACATGGGATGCATCATAATAAACCACAAATCCGTCATTACCTTCGGGCACGGTCAAAACTTGAGCTAAAGTCAACTTATATTTTAGTTTTTCAAAACTAGCCTTACAAGCATCAAACCACAAAAACTTCACCTTCTTCTAGGTCAACTTAGTCAGTGGGTGACAATAGTTGAGAAACTCTTCACAAATCTCATATATTAACTGGCTAAACCTAAGAAACTCTAAATATCAATTGGAGTCGTGGGCCTAGGTCACTTTTTAACCACTACAAATTTCTACAAATCCATCATGATCCTGTCACTACAAATGACATGACCCAGATAAGTAAAAACTTTTCAGCAGAACTCACACTTCAAAAACTTACCATACAAATGCTGATCTTTTAAGGTTTGCAACACGATACAAAGATAGTCAGCGTGATCCACCTTACTCTTTGAGTACCCTAGAATATTACGTATAAATAAAATAATGAACAAATCCAGAAACTGATAGAAAACCCTATTCATCAAATCCATGAATGTCATCAAGGCATTACTCAAAAAAATAAAAGACATAACTAAGAACTAAAAATGACCATACCGGGTTTGGAAAGCATTCTTAGGGATATCCACCTCCCTAATATTTAATTGATGATAACCAAATCAAAGATCAATTTTAGAGAAACATAGCACCATGAAGTTGCTCGAACAAATCATCAATCCAGGGAAGAAGATATTTATTATTTATCGTAACCTTATTCATTTGAAGATAATCGATGCACATCCAAAGGCAACCATTCTTCTTACACACGAACAAAATAGGAGAACCATATGGATACATACTAGGACGGATAAAACCCTTGTTAGGAAGGTCTTTCAACTGTTTCTTAAGCTTCTTCAACTCAGCCAGAGCCATTTTATAAGAAGGGATAGAAATAGGATGAGTTTCCGAAACAAGGTCAATCTTAAAATCAATCTTCCTATTGGGAGGGATACTAGGAACATCGTTAGGACAAACCTCAGGGAATTTATTAACCATGGGAACGGATTTAAAGAAACTATACTCCGAGTTTAAATCTTTAACCCAGACCAAATGATAAAGAAATCCCTTGGAAATTAACTTCTGGGCTCTAAAATATGATATGAATCTTCCCCTCAGCACTAGAGAACCCTATTCCAACTCTGTGACCATCTCATCAGGGAATTTAAACATGAACTTGAGGGTTCGATAATCTAAAGAGGCATAGCATGAGTGCAACCCATCCATCCCCAATATGATATTAAAATCAAACATGTCTAACTCTATCAGATCTACTAGTGTTTCTCTGTCATCAACAGATACCACACAACCCCAATAAACTCATTTAGCAACCATAGAGTTACGTACCGGGGAAGAAACAGAAAAGGGTCAGGGATACACTCTGGACCAAAACCAAATTGTATAGCCATAAATGGGGTCATATAATAAAGATTAGACCCAGGGTCAAGAAAGTAATATACCTCATGAATGAAGAGTCATAACATACCAGTGATGACATCGGGAGATGCCTTGGAGTCCTAATGGGTAGCAAGAGTATATAAGAGATTCTGCCATGCCCAGTGGTAGAAGTAGAAGCAACACCCTTTGGTGCAGAAACTGATAAAGTTGCAACAGGAATCTTATTTTCCCCTGAAGCTACCTTAGAAGGACAATCCCTCTGTACGTGACCAATCTGACCATATTTAAAACACCTATTCCTTCCCTCTTCACAAAACCCATGGTGCGCCTACCTTCAGAATCTATAAGAAGGATATAATGGAGCAGACTGAGCCCCACCATCCTAAGATTGGGACCTTGTTCCTTAATCCCACTATCATACTAAGAATGACGATCACTCAAATGCTTTGGATAGGGAGCACTAGTCATAGAGTAGGAACCAGAACTCCCCCACTTCTTATTAGACAACTTTCCACAATCTCTACCACTCTGCTACTAATCCCCACCCTGATTGAAAAATCTAAACTTTTTATTCTACCTTTCCTCTAAACTTTTTATTCTACCTTTCCTCTATCTCTACCCATTTTTTCTTCACTTTCTCAACCTACTGCATATACATAACCAATCTGGAGATATCTATATCCTTATTCAAAAAGACAACTTTATTCTATAGAATCAAATCATGGAACAACCCAGAAGTAAATTTTCTTATTCTAGCCCTCCTACTAGACACTAACTAAGGAGCATATCGGGACAACTAATGAAAATTCAAGGTATACTTCTTGACCGATATCTTGCTTTGCTTTAGGTTAACAAACTCTTCCACTTTTGCATCCCTAAACTCTTGTGGAAAAAAGCGGTCTTGAAAAGCACTAGAGAAATTATCCCATAGTGCAGATTCGGCATCGTATCCCCTAGACTTTCCCTATTCCTCCTACGATTGGTATGTTATATCCTTCAGTCGATAGGCAAAAAATTCCATACCCTCCACAATAGAAGCATGAATCACACGGAAGATATTTTCCATCTCATTGATAAAGTTTTGAGGATCCTCCTTAACTTTTGAAATAGAGAACACAGGAGGACTCAACCTCATAAACTGGAAACCCTTGTAGCCTTAGAAGGTGGAGTAACAAAAGCTACATACTCAGATTGAGAATCTACTAACTAAGCCAACATATGAATATACTAATGAAATTACGTATTTGACACATCACACTAGGAAGCTCGAGAAAGACCAGAGGGGACTGGTGGAACTCCAGAAGGGCAATCAGAAATTGGACCCCTAGACCAGGTTTATACCTCATAAACAGGGTGTATCCCATCATCATTATCTTTAAGTGGGACAGAGGAGTATCCATGAGCTTCAGATAGTCTAGGAGGCATGATAAAGAAAACATGCAGGAATTAGAGAGACTCAATACCTAAAACTCTATAGCTTGAAATAAGACAACAAGAAAGGAAAACATTCTTAAATGCCTCGTAGCCTCTTCCATATAAGTGTGGCGTGCGACACACTGATGATGTAATGATTTACAAGGGACTCGAACCTCCTTAGTCATGAAATAATAATAATAAGAGGGACTCGAACCTCCCTGGTTACTTTGACCCCTGCATCAGCAAATACGATTTCTAGTGTCAGTCACCTGAACCTCCACTTTCACGACTCAACTATATAAATCTTATTAGATCCCACTTAAAATATTTATAACACAATCCCATTCATGGACCACATTTCTCATTAAGGCTTACATTGTTGGTATCGTCATACCAACTACACTTGCAAGGTAATAATAACATGCCAAGACAGTTTTTAATTAACTTGGGGGGGAAACTCCCTTTTTTATTAATACAAGGTAGAAGACACCGAATCTCTTTGTTCATTAAATCAAACCATTGTGTTTTATATACCTCTTTATATGATGCAATAGTTCAAGACTTGTTCAATTTTACAAATTCCCACCTTTGTCATAACTCAAAACCAATTTCACACTATGGGTTGGGGTCATAACTAATTCAAAAGTCACAAGTTTGGGAAATCATAATTCCCTAATTCATCCACCATACCCATGCACCCATAAGTTCAAAACCATATCTAAAGCATGAATAATCATAATTAAATCATAGGAAAACATTGTTCAACAATAAGAATTCAAAATCCATAACCCTTATTTTCAAAACCAAAACAATTCCATGTGAATAAAACTTTAATACATATGTTTTTTAACAATTAACAATGAAGAAAGAGTCACATGCCTGAAATAATAAGATGGACGGAGAGAAATCACCCTTGAAAGCCCTAGTTGATCAACCTCTTAAAAAACCTATGTCTTCTTGATCTTGAGGAATTTGAGAGTGTTAAGAATTTACTTTGATATTTTTATGGGAATAATGATGCCCTAAAAGGTTTATATGACATGGATTTTAAGTTGGGTAAGAGGGGAAATACCTAGAATGCCCTTAACTTAAAAACTGAAAAAGGGTCGTCTTTAACTACAAGTCAACATCGACTTGTAACCACTCCTAACAACTCATCACCATGGTTCGTAACCAAGGTTGTACCACTAAGGAAACATACACTACTGACTTTACAACTCATCCACAAGAATCGTAATAGGACCCTACGACTAATAGGGTCCAAGCATAGTCAACACAGAACCCAAATTGAGACTTACATTGGCATCCTACGATTATACCTAATAACTTATAACATATCTTTATGGATCTTAGTGAGACACTCGTACTCAGAGCATAATCTAGACAAAAACTTACTAGTTTAGTTATGACTCGTTAGGTCACCCTATGACTCATAGGGTGAGTCATAACCAGGGCAGTGAGCTCAAAGCTCAAGTAATTTTCAAGGTACATAGTCTGAGGTATTTCACTACCAGTTGAGCAAGTTCTATCATAGAAGGAACCTCAACTCTGAAAGTCACAGATATAGGTTACACCCTCACCTCTATACCACTCTAATCCATAGACTCTGCACCATTAGACGGTGCATTACCAACTAACCCCAAATGCTAAACCAAGGCATCTCTGAGAACCAAAGAAGAAATAAACCCTGATGGAACCTAGGATGGTCCCTAGCCCACAGATGGCTGGGGCAGAAGAATTGCTAAGCTTAAAATCGAAAAGTAGTT
The DNA here is from genome assembly GCA_030864215.1 of Capsicum pubescens. NCBI lineage: Eukaryota > Viridiplantae > Streptophyta > Magnoliopsida > Solanales > Solanaceae > Capsicum > Capsicum pubescens. Next base: position 231,523,633 of record CM061548.1, on the reverse strand, counting down.
CTGGTGGATGACCCCTATCCTGGCCCCTAGATGGGTGCACATCTCGTGGCTTCCCATGTCCTCTGAATCATCGAAGAATATCATAAGGATCCCTAGGATTGGCCTACGGACCCTTATCTAGTGTAGCAGTAGCACGTGTCTTATCCATCTGCAAAATAGTGAAATCAAAGAAGTGTTGTATAAACCAACTTAGAATCTTAGCACAAAATGAGCAAAAGAAGTTAAGAACTTCTTAGAATGTTCCATATCCTTCCAAATATAGAAAACAAATGTCATCATTCCTATCCACAAGACTTAACTAGAAATTTGCTCTTGTACCAACAATATTGGTGTAACCTGGCTCTAATACCAATTTTTAACAATCTTATTTATGATTCATGGTGGCACCTACACTATCAGACTAGTAGGTAAGTCAATCCATAAACCAAAGTGAAACACAATGAGTTAATTTGGTGGAAATGCCCCCAAAAGGACCTCATAAGCAATCCAACACAATAAATAAGAAAGGTTATAAAAATAGTTTAAAGGTAGTCACAACATAAATACCATCACATGACCTGGTAGAACCAATACAAGAGCATCTAGCAATAAATATACAACCCAAGTATCTAGAATAGTTAATACATTTATATCAAAATATAAGATTGAACATAGGAAGATAGAATTAAATAGGTGACTTTGACTCTAAGAGCTCACCCTATCTCCAGATATCAACACAGCACAAACATCGATCAACAACAGCAACTAGTACTCAGATCTACAGTAAAATAGTACAAAATTATAGTATGAATACCAAAAGTACAGGTACGTAGTAGGCATCATCGACTGACTAAGCTAAATCATGATTTAAGAATAATAGCATAATGTAATGTAAAACATCAACATATGCAACCATAACTAAAATATCGGCTCCCATATGCTAATTAGTGCGAAAAATAAATAACCCATTGCAAGCACCCATAAGCCTGGAAGGTACAAACAAGATTGAATAACCCACTACCGTCATTTATCAACTCTCATAATACAATTGGAATTCATTCATGCAATAACAAACTATAACTATCGAGTGTCCATATTCATCATTTCCAATTAATCAACACTTGTAACCTAACCATCATGTAACAACTAATCCTCATGTATCAATAAATTATCCTTTATCAACTAAATATTACGTATTAACTAATCTTCATATAGTGGCTAATCATCACTTATCAACTAATCATTATTTACAAACTATCTAATATTTGTAGACTAGCCAATATTTATCAACTAATTATTATATTAGTAGAATCTATACATATCATACAACATTATAATTATTTCCTTATTTTCATCTTAACTAGATTGTCAATCTCACACCCTAATGTCATCGTATCATAATAAGTATATCATCATAATATAGTATGAATAGACGGACTCAAACCGGTATAGATATTCAATAATATCCTCATAAATATCATCATAATCATCTTTTGGTCTATCCAAAAATATGTATATCATCATAAACTCATAATCATTCTCTGTCCTTGTCGGGTATATATCATCATAATCATCCTCTGATCTAGTCGAGTAAATATCATTATAATCATTCTCTAGTCTTACTTGGTATATATTATCATTACCATCCTTCGACCTTGTCGGGTATATATCATCATAATCATTTTCCAGCCTTGCTGGGTATAAATATATCATAACAATGTCATAATTAATATCATAGCCATTCTATAGATTTCTATCGAGTATAAATAATCAATATCATTATCAATATGGTCAATAGCATAATCATTAGAGTATTTAATAGCATAACCATTAACATAGTAGATTAATAAGATTAATAATCATAATTAAAATCGTGAGATTTAGCATATTCAATAGCATGATTGCCAATTTAATAAATAAGCACGATCTTTAGAACAATCAATAACATAATCGCTAATATAGTCAATAAATATGATCACTAACATAATCAAAGCATATTATCAAGGCATAGGTAATAACTTCTCAATAGCCTAATTAATGGCTTATCATTAGCATAAGATATAGCTTATCAATAGCTTGACCAATAGTTAATCCATAACCTAATATAAAGCTTATTCATAGTATAATCAATAGCTTAATTTATGGATTAGTCAATATCACACTCAAGGGCTCATTCAATAGTATATTGGGTAGCCCAATCAATAGCAAAAACAATAGCATAATCAATAGCTCATCAATAACATAAGCTTAATCAATAACTCCTTTATAACATACTCATTAAGCATTAGTTTCAACGCCATCCATCATAACCATCAATACCAAGGTGTCTAAATAACACCAATATAACCTTGTCCCTAAATGTATAAGTAGATCAAAGGGTCTTCAATAACTATTTCAAGTCTTGGACTAATGTAGGTTGAAAAGCCCGCTTCTAAATCCTCAAAATCATTTACAAACATCGTCTACCCCAGAATAGGATAAGGTATCTATATCCATTATTAGATATTAAACAATCCATAACTAGTCCTAGGGTGACAATTTCTCCTAATATGGAGCAACTAAGTCCATTACACCTCAAGTATGGCTTACTAGGTTAATCATGCCCAAAATTATATTAGAAATAGCCTAAATGATCTAACTAATTCTAAGTATTTTAATTTATCACACCAACACCTAAATCCATCCCAAATCTAACACAATATCATAAATATATTATGAAATAGCTCAATCTAATAAGTGGTAAAACCTAGCTAACCTAGACGCAGAAAAAAGCTCACAAGATCTGCTAAATCAATATTTTTCCCTTATGAAAAGCTTTCGTAAGATGTCAAGCTATTAAACTAAAATTCTACTCATCAATACGAGAATAATAATATCAATATAGGACTATTGTGCTTTGGGTCCAAAAATTACATCAAAATTCCTTGTGGGTCCTACCTATGAAAAATCATATTTCCTAAACTAACCCAATGTTCCTCATGCTTAAGGAATCATTACCCTACAAAATATGTGAATTCCGAGCTAATTTGGGGCTAAAATTAAGCCCCTAAGGTTTTGGAATTTGTATAAATGAAAAGGGTAAAATAAACCATAAAAAAGATGGAATGTTACCAAAAATTAAAGGATAATTGTATAAACAAGCATTAACCAAACTCTCAAATCACCCACAAGCTCCAGTTTTAATATATCTCACTATTTAGGCTTTTAACTCTCAAGAAAATAGAATAAGAATGAGCAAAGTCAGTCTAAAATGGGGTATTTATACCGTTACCAGGTACTCAAGTCTCACTATCGCGACCCAATATTTGTAATCGCCATATATAGCGACATGGTCAGAAGTCACTATCGTGACATCCCCTTATCACGATTGCGGTCTAGAAAACTAGTCAAGGAGTCGCGTTCATGAATAGAAGTGTTTCAATCACAACACGTGCTATCCTACTCAAGGAGTCGCGATCGCAGCCAAAGTTATTGCTATCACGATACACTAGAAACATTAGATACAACTGAGACTTGAAAAATTTTCAAGTCTCTGCCAAGCCCTCGAGATACATCCAGAATCCCTTATATGAAAATAAACTATGTAACAATAACAAATTTGACTTTTCAAACTCAATGGCCCATTTGAATTTCTATCTGAGGTCATTTCAAAAAATATGGGTCGTACACCTAATTTCTAATTTCTTAACTTTCTAACCAATAGGTCGAAATAAACTCGGTGCCTTGAAACCCAAACCAAGAGTCCACCTATTCAAAAATTGATATTTTAGAATTGTTGGAACACTCAAAATTTTCATTTGAGGTTATTTGACTGATGTGTTTTCCCGGTGGCTATTTGGAACCAACGAAGACTTCAAAACAGGAAAATGGCTCTAAAAACAAATAAACTACCCGATAACTGAATTGTCGATTCCAACAAGTCATAAATGATGTGGGTGGCTATAGAGAAGCTCTATTAGTGAAAATAAGTAGAAATGTAGAAAATATTCTTGCTAACTCTTATTATTTTGTTAGGTCCAAGTTCTAGGCATGACTTTGACTTTTTTATAGGTCGTATATAGTACATGACCTTTGTGTTTCATTGATATATGTTACTCATTAAGTTTTCAATTATGAGATTATACTAGATGCTATACCAGAGTGGGTCTTTTGTGCTTGAGATAATCAGACTCATCAGGCTAGGCAACTATTCAGAGCCTTTAGGATAATTAGTTACTCAGAGACTTGGATATAAGTATTTATCTAGATCCTATGGTCTAGACTAATATAGAGCCTATTGTCTATAAGATTAAAGGAATGTGTTGAACAAATATCGATATAATAGTTTTGTGGGCTTAGATACAGATATAGGAGCCTTATGTGTCCAAATATCAATATAGGATCCTTCATTCTTAGATATAAATATAGGACCTTATGTACTCAAATATAAATATCTTTTATCCTTTGGTGCTATACAAATATATAGTTGCCTTTGGGGCTATACATACATACATATAGATAGATAGATAGATAGATATATGTTTTTCATTATGGATATAAATATTTTTAGTTACATTTAGGGCTATAAATATATCCAAATTTCCTTGGGGATATACAAATACTTATAGGGTTATGTACATTTTGGTGGAACTTGTCGAGCTTATAAGAGTTCGATTTGGTTATATTTTTGTTGTTTATACTTGTAGAGCTTATGGGGGACTAGTTAGTTTTTTATTTGATTATTATTTGTATGATTTATGTCAGAAATTGTAGGGTATGTCTTCACTAATCATGACATGATATTGTAGTTACATTTAATAGTTTACTACATTAATTTGGCATAGTTATGTTAACTAGAAAGTCTAATTAATCATGACATTGATTATGGCTTATACATTCTAATTTAGGAAATTAAGTACATTCTAGGTACCCTTTGACTCTCTATTTGAGTATTTATAGTACTTTATGGTATTAATTTCTTTCATTTCTAGAGTCAAGAATGGGTAAGGATGTTTAGAGTATCTTTAACTCTTATATGTATTTATATGTAGTACTTCATGATAATTGCTCGTTTATTATTTGTCTTCCATACATGGTATATTATTTTGTACTAATGTCCCGATCTAGGGGGCACTGTACTAATACATGCAGGTACCCATAAATGACCAAACAATCCTTCCCAACAGGATACTCGAGCTCCAGATTAGATATATCCTTCTTTTGAAGTTTTTAGAGTTTATAAAGTTGAATAGATTTTGGGTAGGACAGGACCTATTATGGCAATGTTTTATTACTCTTAGAGGCTTGTAGACTTTGAGATGTATAAATTTACATCATAAGTTTTGTTAGACTTATTCTTTAGTTCCCTTAGCATAGTGGCCTATCAGCCTTGATTTAAATATTTCTAAATAATATCCTAGCCTTGAAGGTCCGCCTATGATTTAGTTTTAGTTTTATATGAATTTTTGGGATTAGATGAGTTTACTACAGGTTATTTTGATAAGGGCCTTTTGGCCAAGGGCATATTTTTAAGTCAAGATATTGTTTTCTTGATTTTATGGTTGGTACACTAGTATTATAATTCTTCTACAATGATTGGATTAGGTCTAAGTTTGCATTAGTTTTTAGTTCTGTCCCTATGTTGGGGTGTGAAAAACTTTATATTAGATCAACATCATATCTTAGGGAGTCTGTAAGTTGTGTCTAGTGGAATTTGTTTATAAATATGTTGTGCACCACATTTTATAATTAGGAAGCCATGAGACATGTAAGGTTGGATAACCTTCTTTATACAAATCATGTGATAAATCTAAGTTGAGGTGTTCTTTTTGAGTCACTTTTAATTAGGAGTCATCCATATCCTCCATATTAAAGGTAAATTCAGCTTAGGTCAAGTGCTACTACAGTCAAAAGGCCACCTTTTAGCATATAGTTGCAAGTTTTATGGTTGACTTCTATTAACTTTGTGTCTCAGATATTCTAGTCTGATAATAATCTATATTAGTCCCTTTATATTGAGCTCAAAAGTATGTAATTTGATATTATTACGTGAGAAAATTTATATATAGATTTTCTATTTTATGTTGTGCGCCAAGTTTAAAATAAGTTTTGACAACTTAATTTCAAATTGATTAAATTTAAGGGGCTAGACATAGTTGAGAGTTATGAGAATGCCTTGAACAATGAAATGTATGGTAGTAAATAATTATTTTGAATAAGTAATGTCTACTTTTTAAACTTAACAACCTAATATTGGGATAAATGAAGTTCTGTAACTATAAAAGGTAAGTCTTTAGGTTAGGAAAGAATTTTTCTATAAGGTATAAGAATGATAGAATAATATGTAATATGTAGGAATATCAATTATTAACTAACTAAAGAAAGCCAATATAAGTTTATGCAATATGTATTTTACTGTTCACCAGTGGTTCTATACTCTCCTTATTATTTCTGAGGATTTGAATTGTTAAGTAATTGTATATCCTCTTAATTTAAAAAATTCTATCACATAACGAGAATTATAAATTCTATAGATTCGTTTGCGTACATATGATATGCCTCGCAACTAATTTGTCAAAATGTTATATGCCTCACAGATCATAAGTATATTTTATATTCAGGGGTCAAAAGTTTAGTAGTGTAGACACCATGTGTAACACCCCAATTTTCTGAACCGGAATGCTACACGGTGCTTATGACCCCGAAGGACCACAAGCTAACCCATGACTGATATTTGTACCTGTACATTACAATATATGACGTAATAATGAGGAAAAACATGAACAATAGGCCATAAGGTTTAACTGAATAAAATATCTGACAAACGTAATATCCATATGGGTGGAAAATACCCAAAAACAACTGAAGTCTGAATCAAATATGAACTAAATCTGAAAGCCTCTAAATACTGTCTGAGTAAGGAGTTGAAGGAACATGTCTCCAACTAACTCCGTCTAGCAAAACTGAACTGAAATCATAAATGAAATAAAATAATATCATCCTCAAATGGATGAGGACTCACTGCAACTCTGCGACTAGAATGCTACTGCTAATCTAGAACACGTGCCTCCGAACCTATGGTGTAACATAAGAGAAAGCACCATAGCACAAATGCGTCAGTACGTCTGAATGTACTGAGTATACGAGTAAGGTTGGCTAAATGCAAAGGGTTATATGCATGAACAATGCCGACTAATATGAATGTGAGAATACATACAGGTATAAGCAACTATAACAGAACTCGTGGTGATACTGACTACTGAGTCTGAATACTGACGACATGACTTTACGGATACTGATATACTGAATAGATAAATGACTATTTCTGACAGTTTGAATTATGAAGAACTGGTCAGATTGACTGTGTCTAATAGTCCTGAAACTGAATACTGATAACATAAGCTATGACAACTGACATAACTAATATAACTCTTATGATCGATAAGACCGATTTAACTGATACTGAGAAATAGTATTTAACAGTCTGAGTTTTGATGGACCTATCTGAGTTCCGTTCTATATGGAGTAACTGAATTTGAGATCAGTCCTATCTAGCGAGTGATCTTTAAATTTGATAATTCTGATACTGATTAACTATAGTTAAGATCAGTCCGGTCTAGTGGGTGATCTTGAAGTCTATTTATAATGATAAGGATTGACTGTCTCTAGCAGTACTGAATCTGTACTACTGAACTAAGTTTATTATATCTGAAAGTCCTGAATCTGTAACTGAAACTGTGGGATGTATTCATCTAACCGACATACCCCATGCTAAGCTGACTGGGGTCCAATCTCTGCCCTGACTGGAAGGGTGTTAGTACCGCGCCACCAGTAAAGACAACTACTGTGGAGTCAGTCCTAATCTAGCGGGTTAATCCTGGGATCAGTCCTATACATATAAATATGCTAAAGGGTAACCCCTGAGTATGCCAGTCCTATCTAACAGGTGATATCTTGTACCTACGTTGTCTATGTAGTTCTGGAACTTAGGGATTTCTTCTAAGGATCTCCATCTTTTCTAGCGGTTGAGTCCCCATCCCTAGGCTCACTCGGTGCTGAATCCTACTCCCATCTGAAAGACACTGAATTGGATAACTGAGTTAAACTGAATAACTGAACTAAACTAATTAGCTTAACTAATACTGATTAACTGAACTGATACTCGTGGTATTGTTTAGCAGAGCTAAACTAAGTTTACTGAGTTTCCTTGACTGAAGGAACGTACTGAGTTCTGAGGACTGACTGAGAGTACTGAAATTACTAAGATCGCTAGGAATACTGTTGTTACTGAGATCACTGAGATTACTAAGTACTGAGGTTACTGAACTACTGAGACTGCTGAGATTTCTGAGTTTTCCTGAGTCACATGACTAACTGAATTCTATAGACCATGGCTTGACTGAGAGTATCATGATAACATGACATGGCACTAGGCACACAGCTATATTATTTTGGGTACAAGTACCCCCAAGACTCGATGGAAGGAAACTGACACACATGACTGACTTGATCATAAGAATAGAGTCCACAATTCTAATACTACACTTGGTTCTCAACATCTTATACATGGAAGGGGATGCGCACAACATGTATATACTCACATTGCTTCAATATCATGCTCATTCCATATCACAAAAATAACACACAACAATAACGTGGAGTTCATGTGAAATCATAAAGAATAGAACATAGGCTTGTCATTTAAGCACTATTAAGTCATAAAAACATGGATTCTATCATTCTTGGCATTCTATCAAACACCTTACATGCACAACTTTGGGAATAGGTGTACTAATCAATTTGACAATCTTAATCCAACCAAAATTCATGGATTTCAACTAACCTACTCACATGCTTTATGAAAAACACATCAAGATACAACCTTGAATCTAAACAACAATCATCAACATGATTATAGCCATAACACAATAAGGAAATCATAATTTATAATTTAAAATATAATTCTTGAGCTCCATGGATGAAAGGGACCCATGAAAGAACACTACGCATACCTTAAAGCTTGATCTTGAAAGAGATCTAATATTTCTTGAAGGTTCTTGAAAAAATCCTTAGGCTTGCTCTTGATGAGATGATCTTGAGAGAAAACCCTAATCTTGTGGTTGAGAGTGTATGAGAGAGCTTTTTGAGATGTTTAACTAAAGAGAATGGAAGATAATACGCTCCTTGAGGGTTAAAATTCAGGAGAAGTAAAGGAAGAATACCAAAATAGCCTTACTAAAACGTCCCTCAATTGCTGGAAAAAATAGCTGACGATAGTCGTGACAAGACGTCATACTGGTGATAGGTCGTCACGAATTGTCGTCACAAAAAGGTAAAATCTTGGTTTTCTGGTTAAGGTTGACGACATTGGTGATAGGCCGTCATGGGAGTGATGGCTTGTCACAAAATGTCTTCACTGAGGGTAAAAATCTGCCCAGGGCTGACGAAATTGGTGATAGGCCGTCACGAGCATGATGGATTGTCACAAATGTCGTCACTCACTTTCCCAGCCTGACATGCCGGAGTAAAATAGGAATAACTCCTTGCTCCGATATAGGATTTGGGTGAAATTGGTATAGTTGGAAAGATAATTTAAAGATCTTTCATTTGATATATAGTAATCCACCCAGTTCTTCATATAAAATGAGTTATCGTTGATTGAATTTTACCCATGTTTTGATGCTCACTAAAACTTGAACAATAGGAAAGCTTTCAACTTGTACTTGAGTTAGGGGACCTATATTGTAATGCCCCGATTTGCTGAACCGGAATGCTACACGGTGCTCATGACCCCGAGGGACCACAAGTTAACCCATGACTGATATTTGTACCTGTATACTGCAAATCATGACATAATAATATAGAATACGTAAAACTGTAAGGCCATAAGGTTCAACTGAATAAAATCAAGTCTGAAAATCATAATATCCATGTGGGTGAAAATACCCAAAATAACTCAATCTTAAAGGTAAGTCTGAACGTAAATCTGAGCATAAATCTAAAATCCTCTAAACTATCTGAATAAGGAGTTGAAGGAACATGTCTCCAACTAACTCCGTAAAACTAAACTGAAGAAATAAATAAATGTATCAAATCATATTGTCCTCGAATCAATGAGGATGCACTGTGTCTCTACGACTGGAATGCTACCGCTACTGCTGGGATGAGGCTCGTGTCTCGGAACCTATGGTGTAACATGAAAAGAAAGCACCATAGCAAAAATGCATCAGTACAATTGGAGTACTGAGTATACGAGGAAGGTAGGTTGAACATAAAAGGTTTCATGCATGAACAACGCTGACTAACTAATATGAACGTGGGAGTGCAAACATGCTTATTTAGAAACTGGGACCGTGAATGCATGATAGCAAGACCTGTAAGCTAATACATGGTTTATCGATAACTGTCATGACTGATACTGCAAGCTGATAACATGGACGACTGTATCTGATAGTCCTGTATATACTGAAATCTGAAGAACATAACGACTGTATCTGACATTCCTGTATATACTAAAATCTGAAGAACACCCTGAGTTCTTTTACTGAGACACATACTGAAACTGTGGGAGGTAGTGTTTAACCGACATGCCCCATGTATGCTATTATGGCTAAGCTGAGGTCCAATATCTACCCCGACTGGAGGGGTGTCAATACCGTACCATAGGTAAGGACAGCTTGTGAGTGACCCTAATCTGGCAGGTACTCAATAAGAATGGTGGGAACCCTAAACTGACAGGTTAAACCACCTCATTAACCCTAATATGACAAGTTAATATGTCTCAACCTACGCTGGCTACGTAGTTTTGGAACACAAAGACTGCTTCTAAGAATCACACCCTGAACTGGCGGGTGAGCTCCCATCCTTGGGTTCACTCTGTTCTAACCTCTACTCCCATATGGAGGGACTGGACATGAATAACTGACTATACATGACTTAATTTTACTGAATTCCATTGACTGGCGTAATGTTACTGATATCTGACAACTGACTGAAATCATAAGGTTTTCCTGAGTCACATGACTGACTGAAGTCTATGGAATCATAGCTTGAGTTCGGATATCGTGAAACATGACATGGATCTAGGCACACAACTATAGTTTTCGGGTATGAACACCCCCAGGACTCGATATGAGGAAACTAACACATATGACATGACTTGATCACAAGATTTAAGTCCACAATTCACAATATCATAAGCAGGGGATAGTATACTTCATGTATTTATTCAATATTTCAAACATGATAGGAAAATCATGGATATATTTTGTGTAAATAATTTATATCTCCATTATCATACATGCTTTATACCACAACAATAACAACACTTAATTTGCATGGAAATTCATATTGGAGTGTATGGCTAACATGAACTTGTTATTTAGATATCATGAAATCATGTAAATATGAAGTTCTAACATACTAGATATTTTATCGAACACCTTGCATGCATTCTTTAAGGTATAGGTGGATTTCATACTTGCATTCTATCAATCCATCTAAAGATCATGTTTTTTAACTAACAACATAACTTTCATGAGATATACAGTCACGATACTATTATATAGCAAAACAAACAAGCATCAACATGGGTATGATCATATCACCATAACCAACCAAGATTTTGTATTTTAAATATTGATTCTTGAACTCCACGGACGAAACAAATCCATGGATGAACACTACACATACCTTGGAAGGGAGGTTCTTGATCATTGACGGAGGAATTTCCTTGAAATTTGATCTTCAAGCTTGATTGTTCAACCCTAGTTGTTTTTCTCCTATGGTGCTCTTGGATAATGAACTTTGAGATGTTAATAGGGTTGTAATGTGTTTAGAAGCTATAAATTTTGTGAGGTTAGGTTTAGGGACATGTAAGGAGTGTTAAAAGACTTAACTACCCTCAAAATAACTCAAAAACTAAGTGTTTTCGTGGCTGAAATCATACATAGGTTCCGCATACGATATCACCTATATTTACATAGGCGCCGCATATGATATCTCCTATATTTACATAGGCGCCACATATGATATCACCTATGCTTTCCAGTGTCCATGTGTGATTGGTTAGGCGACTCATTCTACTTTGAAAGGCCATAACTCTTTGCTCGGGTGTTGGATTTTGATGAAATTGGTATCGTTGGAAAGCTAATTCGATTCTCTAAAATTTGGTGGGTCTAAATCTGCCAAAATGTCACATATCAATCATGTTATTCTTGTTAAAAGATGACCCTTGAAAAATCAAACACTAAGACTTGATGGATTCAAAAACTCTTAGTTTGCATCACTCTAAGCGACTCATATGAGCATGCTTAAGACATCGCAAGCTACCCTATCGCTAGGATATTCATTGTAAGTCATGCACTAAGATTCTACTCATAGGATAGGAGGTTTCATACATAGGAAAACTTATTCATTTTCTATCTTAGAAACATGCGGGGTATTACAATATCTCTCCCTTGGGAACATTCGTCCTCGAATGAGAATTTACTGAGAGGGGATACAAGACAACAGAACTTGAACTAAACATGATGAACTGAAACTTGATCTCATGACTGACATTCTAAACATACTAAACTCATGCATATCTGATACACGGACAACTGATACATGAAGGCATGACTGAGTATGCAATATATAATAGGTACCAAGTTTATACTGAAAACATGAACATGAAACTGAATAAGCTTAAGGGGAACTGTTACCTTGAGCTTGATCTGAATTGGTGGGGAAGAGGTGAGGATACTTGGTACGCATATCTGTTTCTTCTTCCTAAGTATCTCCCTCATGAGACTTATTTCACCAAACAACATTGACTAGAGGGACTTTTTTTGTTCCTCAATCTACGAGTCTGATAATCTAAGATTTCGACTGGAATCTCTTCATAAGAGAGGCTTTTATGAATGTCGATGCTCTTAATAGGGACAACAACTATTGGGTCACCTATACACTTCTTGAGCAAAGATTCATGGAATACTGGATGGACTGAGGCTAGATCTGAAGGCAACTCAACCTCATAAGCTACCTTGCCGAAGCGACAGAGAATTCTGAAGGGACCGACATATAGGAGACTGAGTTTCCCTTTTTGCCGAACCTCTCCACTCCCTTCATGGGAGAGATCTTAAGATATACATAGTCATTGACCTCGAACTTGAGATCCTTTCTACGAATATCTACATAGGACTTCTGTCGGCTCTGACCAGCCCAGAGTCTCTTTCTGATCAACTGAACTTTCTCTAAGGCGTCAAATACTAAGTCAGGACCTATGACTGAGGCCTCACTAACTTCGAACCAACCAATCAGATATCTACATCTCCTACCATAGATATCTTCGAATGGAGCCATCTGAATACTAGAATGATTGCTATTATTGTATTAAACTCAATCAAAGAAAAGTAGTCATCCCAACTTCCCTTGAAGTCAATTGCACACGCCCTTAGTATATCTTCAAGAGTTTGAATGGTCCTCTCTACTTGACTATATGTCTAAGGATGATATGCTATGCTAAGATATACTTGGTTACCGATACCCTTTTTGAACGCTTTCCAAAAGTGAGAGATGAATTAAGTACCTCTTTCTGAGATGATAGATAGTGGAACACCGTGTAACCTGACTAAATCCCTGATATAGAGTTTGTCATAATCCTCGGTGGAATAAGAAGTATGAACAGGAAGGAAATGAGCTAACTTGGTTATTCTATCAATAATGACCCAGACTAAATCATGCTGATGACGAGTTCTAGACAAACCCGTCAAGAAGTCCATGTTCACTTCTTCCCACTTCCAAGTAGGACTGGTGAACTCCTTCATAGAACCACTAGGTTTTTGATGCTCTATCTTAACCTGCTAACATGTAGAGAACTTAGCCACAAACTCTGAAACATCACTCTTCATCCCACTCCACCAATAGATCTCCCGCATATCGCGGTATATCTTAGTGGCTCCTAGATAAATAGAGTATCATGCACCATGCGCTTCTACAAGAATTTGTTGCCTCAATTCATATACACCTGGAACGCATAGATGACCCTAACAACAAAGAACATCATCTCCCCCTTAGGAGAAGACCTCGACTTTCTGATTCAGAATTGACTCTTTGAGCTTGACAAGGCTAGGATCCCTGTATTGCTTCTTTTCACCTCGGAAATTAGAGATGACTCTGAACTACTATGAACACATACACCACCCTATGAAGAATCGACTAAGCGAATGCCTAGTCTGGTAAGTTGATGGATCACCTGAGCCATATTTTTCTTGCTACCCTCAACGTGAGAAATACTACCCATGGAGAGTCTACTGAGAGCATCGGCCATAACATTGGCCTTGCCCGGATGATAAATAACATTCATGTCGTAATCCTTCAAGATCTCTAACCATATTCTCTGACGAAGATTGAGATCTTTCTGGGAAAAGACATACTAGAGGCTTTTATGGTCTGTGAAGACATCTACATAAACTCCATAGAGATAATGCCTCCAAATCTTCAAGGCAAAAACTACTGCTGCTAACTCAAGATCATGAGTAGGATAATTCATCTCATGTGGATTTATCTGTCTGGAAGCGTAGGCTATGACCTTACCATGCTGCATGAGGACACAGCCTAAACCCAATGTGGATGCATCACAATAGATTACAAAACCGTCTGAACCATATGGAAGATCTAGAACTGGAGCTAAGGTGAGTCGAGTCTTCAACTCTTGAAAGCTCTTCTCGCATGAATCTGACCACTGAAACTTAATCTTCTTCTGAGTCAATCTGGACATGGGATATGCAATAGAAGAAAGTCCCTCAACAAACTGTCTGTAATAGCCAGCCAAACCTAAGAAACTCCTGATATCTGATGGAGATATAGGTCTGGTCCAGTTTCTTACTGCCTCAGTTTTCTGAGGATCTACTCTAATGCCATCACCGAAAACAATATGGCCAAGGAATGCTACTGATCTTAGCCAAAATTCATACTTGCTGAACTTAGTGAATAACTGGTGATCCCTGAGAGTCTGAAGAACAATCCTGAGATGGTCTGCGTGATCACACTCTGTGCGAGAATAGACCAGAGTATCATCTATAAAAACTATGAAAAACATGTCCAAGTACTGCTTGAACACACGGTTTATCAAATCCATGAAAGCTGCAGGGACATTGGTAAGACCAAATGACATGACTAAAAATTCAAAGTGACCATACCGAGTACGAAAATCTATCTTCGGAATGTCCCATTCTCTAACTCTGAGCTGATGATAGCCTGATCTAAGGTCTATCTTAGAGAAGTAATTGGCACCCTGAAGTTGGTTGAATAGATCATCAATCCTGGGAAGAGGATATCTGTTCTTGACCGTGACCTTATTGAGTTGACGGTAATCAATACACATCCTGAGAGAACCGTCTTTCTTGCGCACGAATAATACTGGCGCACCTCATGGGGAAATGCTGGGTCTAATGAATCCCTTATCTAAGATATCCTTCAACTGATCTTTCAGTTCCTTGAGTTCTGTTGGAGCCATTCTGTATGGTGGAATAGAAATAGGTTGAGTATCTGGAAGAAGGTCTATGCCAAAGTCTATTTCCCTTTCAGGAGGAATGCCTGGAAGATCTTCAGGAAAGACATCTGAGTATTCATAAACAACTGGGACTATTTCGAGACTGGGAGATTCAGAACTGGAATCTTCAACATGCACGAGATGATACACACACCCCTTAGAAATCATTTTTGTTGCCCGAAGGTAGGAAACAAGTTGACCCCTGAATGCTGAAATGCTACCCTTCCACTCTAGGATGGGCTTATTCAGGAACTGAAACTGAACTATCCTATTTCTGCAGTCGACTGTGGCATAGCAGGAATGAAGCCAATCCATACTGAGAATGACATCAAAATCAGTCATCTATAACTCAACTAAATTTACTGATGTGGATTTCTGAGATATCATAACCGGGCTGTTCCTGTATACCCACCAGGCTATGATGGTTTTATCCACTGAGGTTGATACTAAAAAGGGCTCTGCTAGAACTTCGGGACTGATTCTGAAATCACCTTCTATGTATGGAGTAACAAAAGACAAGGATGCACCAGGGTCTAGCAAAGCATAAACATGAACATGGAAAATCTATAGCGTACCAGTAACGATATCAGGAGAATTTTCCTGATCCTGTCGGGACTGAAGAGCATAGAGTCTATTTGGGCGTTGCCCACTGGTAGCACTGGAAATGGCACCCTGCTGGTTCGGGCGACTGGACCTAGCTGCAGAATGATTTTGCTGACCTTGAATACTAGACTGCAGACACTCCCTAATCCTGTGGCCTGGCTTGCCACAACCAAAATAGACATCACTAACGTCTCTGCAAATGCCCTTGTGGTTCTTACCACAAGTCTGACCAAGGGGATTCATTCGGGCACTGCTAACACTACCCTGAGATTTAGATCCTGGCGCTTTGTCTTTGTTGCTATCTCTGAACTTTGGCACTGGAGCGCTGGCAGAGGAAGCGGCTGGAACGGCTGACTTGAAGAGAAATTGTGAACGGTTTCCTTCATCTGACTTGGGGTGAGCAAAGTTGAAGTTACCTGACCTTGCTCTCCTGTTCTGCCTCTCCCTAGTCTTAACCTTCTGCTCTTCTACTTGCTGGGCATGGGTCATGAGTCTGGCTAAGGTCATATCACCGATCAGCATCGCAGACCTACACTCATTTACCATGCTATCGTTGACCCCTGACACGAACTTGCTCATCTTAGACCTATTGTCTGTAACCACATGAGGAGCATACCTGGCTAGCTGAGTAAATCTGAGAGAATACTCCCTAACCGTCATATTCCCCTACCTGAGATTGATGAACTCAAGAACTTTGGCTTTCCTCAGATCTTGGGGAAAGAATCTGTCTAAGAAACCGTGAAAAATTCCTCCCACTCAATAGGACTTGCATCATCTAACCTCTCAGACTTCCACTGTTTGTACCAATCATGAGCAATATCCTGTAACTAGTAGGCGTCTAACTCGGCACTCTCAATAGAAATAACACCCATGATGTTAATGACCTTCTGGACTTGGTCAATGAACTCCTGAGGGTCCTCATCATACTTAAACTCATGGAAAGATGGAGGGTTTATCCGGGTGAAGTCCCGAACCCTAGATGATATAGTATTGGCCACTGTATTGGCCGAAATGACCGGTGGCCGTTCATTCTGTGCAGCCATGGACTGCGCAAGTGTAGTAAATATGGCTCTAAGATCCGCATGGGAAACATGTTTTCCCAGAGGATCTTCGGGCTGAGGAGCTGGCTGGTTTAATCTCTTTGGGGCCATGGACTGGAATAAGAGAAGAATGGATTTGACTGAGAGTTTAACTTGTGATTATACTCACTAGCATGACATGAATACTGAAGAAAGGGGAGTATTCCTAAAATATCTTATATACTCCTGTACATAAATGTGGCGCGCAACACACCCATGTACAAGACTCTACTAGATGCGGCTTTCAGACTTCCTAGGACTCTATTGAACCTTAGGCTCTGATACCAAGTTTGTAACACCCAAATTTGCAGAACTAGAATGCTACACGATGCTCATGACCCTGAGGGACCACAAGCTAACCCATGACTGATATTTGTACCTGTATACTGCAAATCATGACATAATAATGCGGAATACATAAAATTGTAAGGCCATAAGGTTCAACTGAATAAAACTATGTGTAAAAATCATAATGTCCATGTGGGTGAAAATACCAAAAACAACTCAATCTGAAAGCTAAGTCTGAACGTAAATCTGAGCATAAATCTGAAAGCCTCAAAACTATTTGAATAAGGAGTTGAAGGAACATGTCTCCAACTAATTCCGTAAAACTAAACTGAAGAAATAAATAAATGTATCAAATCATATTGTCCTCTAATCAATGAGAACTCACTGTGTCTCTGCGACTAGAATGCTACCGCTACTGCTGGGCTGGAGCTCGTGTCTCAGAACCTATGGTGTAATATGAAAAGAAAGAACCATAGAACAAATACGTCAGTACAACTGGAGTACTGAGTATATGAGAAAGGTAGGCTGAACATGAAGGGTTTCATGTATGAATAACACTGACTGACTAATATGAACGTGGGAGTGCAAACATGCATATTTAGAAACTGGGACCGTGAATGTGTGATAGCAAGACCTGTAAGCTAATACATAGTTTACTGATAACTGTCATGACTGATACTGCAAGCTGATAACATAGAAGACTATATCTGACAGTCCTGTATATACTGAAATCTAAAGAACATAACGACTGTATATGACAGTCCTGTATATACTGAAATCTGAAGAACGCCTTGAGTTCTTTTACTGAGACAGATACTGAAACTGTGGGAGGTAGTGTTTAACCGACATACCCCATGTATTCCGTTATGGCTAAGTTGGGGTCCAATCTCTGCCCCGACTGGAGGGGTGTCAATACCGTGCCATGGGTAAGGACAGCTTGTGAGTGACCGTTATCTGGCAGGTACTCAATGAGAATGGTGGGAACCCTAAACTGATAGGTTAAAACACCTCATCAACCCTAATCTGACAGGTTAAGATATCTCAACCTACATTGGCTATGTTATAAGAATAACACTCTGAACTTGTAGGTGAGTTACCATCTTTGGGTTCACTTGGTGCTAACCTCTACTCCCATCTAGAGGGACTGGACATGAATAACTGACTATACATGACTTAATCTTACTGAATTCCATTGACTGGCGGAATGTTACTGATATCTGACAACTGACTGATATCATTAGGTTTTCATGAGTCACATGACTGACTGAAGTCTATGGAATTATAGTTTGAGTTCGGATATCGTGAAACATGACATGGCTCTAGGCACACATCTATATTTTTTGAGTACGAATACCCCCAGGACTCAATATGAGGAAACAGACACATATGACATGACTTGATCACAATATTTGAGTCCACAATTCACAATATCATAAGTAAGGGATATTATACTTCATGTATTTATTCAACATTTCAAACATGATAGGAAAAGCATGGATATATTTTGTGTAAATAATTTATATCTCCATTATTATACATGCTCTATACCACAACAATAACAACACATAATTTGCATGGAAATTCATATTGGAGTGTATGGCTAATTTGAACTTGTTATTTAGATATCATGAAATCATGTAAATATGAAGTTCTAACATACTAGGAATTTTATCGAACACCTTACATACATTCTTTAAGGCATAGGTGGATTTCATACTTGCATTCTATCAATCCATCTAAAGATCATGTTTTTCAACTAATAACATAACTTTTATGAGATATACAGTCACGATACTATTATATAGAAAAACAAACAAGAATCAACATGGGTATGATCATATCACCATAACCAACCAAGCTTTTGTATTTTAAAGATTGATTCTTGAACTCCACAGACAAAAGGAATTCGTGGATGAACACTACGCATACCTTGGAATGGAGGTTCTTGATGATTGATGGAGGAATTTCCTTGAAATTTGATCTTCAAGCTTGATTGTGCAACCCCAGTTTTTTTTCTCCTATGGTGCTCTTGGATAATGAACTTTGAGATGTTAATACGGTTTTAACGAGTTTAAAAGATATAAATTTTTTGAGGTTAGGTTTAAGGATAAGGAGTGTTAAAAGACTTAACTACCCTTAAAATAACTCAAAAACTAAGTGTTTTTGTGGCTTAAATCATACATAGGCACCGCATCTAATATCGCCTATATTTACATAGGCGCCGCATATGATATCGCCTATATTTACATAGGCGTTGCATATGATATCGCCTATGCTTTCCAGTGGCCATGTGTGATTGGTTAGGCGACGCATTCTACTTTGAAAGGTCATAACTCCTTTCTCGAGTGTCAAATTTTGATGTAATCGGTATCGTTGGAAAGCTAATTCGATTAACTACAATTTGGTGGGTATAAATCTGCCAAAATTTCACATATCAATCACATTATTCTTGTTCAAAGATGACCCTTGAAAAATCAAACACTAAGACTTGATGGATTCAAAAACTCTTAGCTTGCATCACTCTAAGCTACTCATTTGAGTATGCTTAAGACATCGCAAGCTATCCTATCGCTAGGATATTCATTGTAAGTCATGCACTAAAATGTTACTCACGGGATAAGAGGTTTTATATGTAGGAAAACTTATTCATTTCCTATTTTAGAAACATACGGGGTATTACAATATCTCCCCCTTGGGAACATTCATCCTCAAATGAGAATTTACTGAGAGGGGATACAAGACAACAGAACCTAAACTGAACATAAAGAACTGAAACTTGATCTCATAACTGACATGCTAAACATACTTAACTCATGCATATCTGATGCATGGACAACTGATATATGAATGCATCACTGAGTATGCAATGGTTAATAGGTACCAAGTTTATACTGGAAACATAAACATGAAACTGAATAAGCTTAAGGAGAACTGTTACCTTAAGTTTGATCTGAATTGGTGGGGAAGAGGTGAGGATACTTGGTACGCATATCTGCTTCTTCTTCCCAAGTAGCTATCTCATGAGACTGATTTCGCCAAAGAACCTTGACTAGAGGGACTTCTTTGTTTCTCAATCTACGAGTCTGATAATTAAAGATTTCGACTGGAATCTCTTCATAAGAGAGGTTGTTCTAAATGTCGATGCTCTGAATAGGGACAACAACTGTTGGGTCACCTATTCACTTCTTAAGCAAAGAGACATGGAAGACTGGATGGACTGAGTCTAGATCTGAAGGCAACTCAACCTCATAAGTTGCCTTGCCGAAGCGACAGAGAATTTTGAAGGGACTGACATATTGGGGACTGAGTTTCCCTTTCTTGCCTAACCTCTTCACTCCCTTCATGGGAGAGATCTTAAGATATACATAGGCATTGACCTCGAACTCAAGATCCATTTTATGAACATCTGCATAGGACTTTTGTCGGCTCTGAGAAGCCCGGACTCTCTTTCTGATCAACTAAACTTTCTCTAAGGCATCGAATACTAAGTCAGGACCTATGACTGAGGCCTCACTAACTTCGAACCAACCAATCATAGATCTACCATAGAGAGCTTTGAATGGAGCCATCTGAATACTAGAATGATAGTTATTGTTGTATGCAAACTAAATCAAAGGCAAGTGGTCATCCCAACTTCCCTTGAAGTCAATTGCACACGCCCTTAGTATATCTTCAAGAGTTTGAATGGTCCTCTCTACTTGACTATATGTCTGAGGATGATATGCTATGCTAAGATAGACTTGGTTACCGAGACCCTTTTTGAACGCTTTCCAAAAGTGAGAGATGAATTAAGTACCTCTTTCTGAGATGATAGATAGTGGAACACCGTGTAACCTGACTAAATCCCTGATATAGAGTTTGTCATAATCCTCGGTGGAATAAGAAGTACGAACAGGAAGGAAATGAGCTAACTTGGTCATTCTATCAATAATGACCCAGACTGAATCATGCTGATGACGAGTTATAGACAAACCCGTCATGAAGTCCATGTTCACTTCTTCCCACTTCCAAGTAGGACTGGTGAACTCTTTCATGGAACCACTATGTGCTTCTGCAAGAATTCGCTGCCTCAATTCATCTATACCTGGAATACATAGACGATCCTACCAACAAATAACACCATCTGCCCCTTGGAAGAAGACCTCGACTTTCTTATTCTGAACTGACTCTTTGAGCTTGACAAGGCTAGGATCCCTATCTTACTTCTTTTCACATCGGAAACTAGAGATGACTCTGAACTACTGTGAACACATACACTACCCTCTGAAGAATCGTCTAAGCGAACGCCTATTCTAGCAAGCTGATGGATCTCCTGAGCCATCTTTTTCTTGCTACCCTTAACGTGAGAAATACTACCCATGGAGAGTCTACTGAGAGCGTCGTCCACAACATTGTCCTTGCCTGAATGATAAAGAACACTCATGTCGTAATCCTTTAAGATCTCTAACTACCTTCTCTGACGAAGATTGAGATCTTTCTGGGAAAAGACATACTAGAGGCTTTTATGGTCTGTGAAGACATCTACATGAACTCCATAGAGATAATGCCTCCAAATCTTCACAAAAAAAACTACTGCTGCTAACTTAAGATCATGAGTAGGATAATTCTTCTCATGTTGATTTAACTGTCTGGAGGTGTAGGCTATGACCTTACCATGCTTCATGAGGAGACAGCCTGAACCCACTCTGGATGTATCACAATAGACTACAAAACCATCTGAACCATCTGGAAGAGCTAGAACTGCAGTTGAGGTGAGTCGAGTCTTCAACTCTTGAAAGCTCTTCTCGCATGAATCTGACCACTGAAACTTAATCTTCTTCTTAGTTAATCTGGACATGGGAGATACAATACAAAAAAATCCCTTGACAAACGGTCTATAATAGCCAGCTAAATCCAAGAAAATCCTGATATCTGATGGAGATATGGGTCTGGGCCAGTTTCTTACTGCCTCAGTTTTCTGAGGATCTACTCTAATGACATCACCAGAAACAATATGGCCAAGGAATGCTACTGATCTTAGCCAAAATTCACACTTGCTGATTAGTGAATAACTGGTGATCCCTCAAAGTCTGAAAAACAATCTTGAGATGGTCTGCATAATCACGCTCTATGAGAGAATAGACCAGAATATCATCTATAAAAACTATGACAAACATATCCAAGTACTGCTTGAACACACGGTTCATCAAATCCATGAAAGCTGCAGGGGAATTGGTAAGACCAAATGATATGACTAAAAATTTGAAGTAACCATATCGAGTACGGAAAGCTATCTTCGGAAGGTCACATTCTGTAACTCTAAGCTGATGATAGCCTTACCTGAAGTCTATCTTGGAGAAGTAACTGGCACCCTGAAGTTGGTCGAATAGATCATCAATCCTGGGAAGAGGACATATGTTCTTGATCGTGACCTTATTGAGTTGACGGTAATCAATACACATCTTGAGAGAACCGTCTTTCCTGCACACGAATAATACTGGCGTACCCCATGGGAAATATTGGGTCTGATGAATCCCTTATCTAAGAGATCCTTCAAGTGATCTTTCAAGTCCTTGAGTTTTGATACTGCCATTCTATATGGCGGAATAAAAAATAGGTTGAGTATCTGGAAGATGGTCTATGCCAAAGTCTATTTCCCTTTCGGGAGGAATGCCTGGAAGATGTTCGGGAAAGATATTTGAGTATTCATTAACAACTGGGACTGTTTCGAGACTGGGAGATTCAGAAATGGAATTTTTAACATGCATGAGATGATACATACACCCCTTAGAAATCATTTTCCTCTCCCGAAGGTAGGAAACAAGTTGACCCCTAAACGCTGAAATGCTACCCTTCCAATCCAAGACGGGCTCATTCGAGAACTGAAACTGAACTATCCTGTTTCTGCAGTTGAATTTGGCATAGCAGGAATGAATCCAATCCATACCGAGAATGAAATTAAAATCAGTCATCTCTAACTCAACTAAATTTGCCGAAGTGGATTTCTGAGATATCATAATCGGGCAGTTCCTGTATACCCGTCGGGCTATGATGGTTTTACCCACTGCAGTAGAGACTGAAATGGGCTCTGCTAGAATTTTGGTACTGATTCTGAAATCGCCTGCTATTGATGTTGGGTGTATTTACACGCCTAAACACCATAATTTACCCATGTTATAGCTAAGTTTTGAGGATAAAATATATAATTCCTGCACTTTTAGTCCATTTTCCTGTAAGTGAGCTAACCTACGTGATTAGCATGTTTTCAGGTATTAATGATGAAGATTTCAGCACTTTGTGGACCTTTGGGCAGCAAAGGAAAACTTCAAGTAAGAAGGAAGGCAGCTTTTGGAAGCTTGTGGACTAAATGTGATGCATGGAGAACTTGTCTCGGGCAAAATCAGTATTTCTAAATACTTAGGGATGTAGCAGTAACTTAGTAGGACTAGGACAAGGGTGTTATAAAAACCTTATATGCTGAATTTTTCAGCATGCATTGATTGCTTTTGATAATTCAGTCGACACTTTTAGTATTATTCACGTTACAATTTCTGTAACTTTAGATAGAAAAAACGCTACAAGAACGGCTAGAGAGGAAATCACGTCATTCTCATAGTGACGCCAATACATACCCATCGTGAGATTGTTATCGTTTTGGTATGATGATGATGATGTCTTCGTTGTTTTCCTTTACAATCATGAGCAGCTAAACTTCTCTGTTAGGGTTATGGAAGACTTTTGATATACTATCTATTACTATGAGTTTGTGAATTCTTGATGTGTTATTCTACTTATATCATTACTCTCTTCATTTTGATTGAATTCTTATGGTTGCAAACATAGAGAATACGCCATTATAGCATTAACTTGTTTGAGAGAAAAGTTACATGTTTGGAAAAGAGAGTGTGATAAGGAAATAGGGTTACCAACCCCTATTTACACGTTAATGCCTTAACCGGATTAACCTCTTGGAGAGTTCGTACCATTAGTTATACGCTTTAAGCTCAAGAGAGTTAAAGTGAAATAATCCTTGATGGTTGAGAAACACTAGGATTTATCATTAGACTACGAATCTCTATAAGTGCATGCATGTTTGAATTCTGCATTACTCATAGTTAATAGATACGTAGAACTCATAAGGTGGACATAACCCTAACGTATTTTTCTCTGTGATTAAATCTTACTACACAAAGCATTCCATTTTTACTGTGATATTATTAATTCACGCCAAACCCAAAACCCCCCTTTTTCGTGGAATTTTCGACCAACAGTCTACTAATAATTGCAACACTTAGTGACCAAGTATTCCCTGTGGGATTCGACACCCAACCCAGTTGGGTTCTATATTTGACAGCGATCGCTTACACTTCCTAACGAGAGCTGTAGTTTGGGCGTTATCAAATTTTGGCGCCGTTGCCGGGGAGATGTCCATGGAAGATATGATGGCTAAGCTGTTGAAAGGAGTGGAGGCGACCAACATTGGCATAACGGAGGTAAAGAATGATTTTTCATCAATAAATCAATTGGTTGATTCCCATTCTACTGCGATAAAACAGTTGAAGCAACAATTGAGTCAATTATCAACGGCATTTAATCAAAGAAAGGCTGGCACCTTACCTAGAGACACAGTGCAAAACCCATGGAATGATGGATCATGTATGGCTATTACTACCAGGAGTGGTAAAGAGTCGGAAAATCCATCCAAAGGCAAGCAGGTAGTTGATGATATAGCAGATAATGTTATTGATGCAGAATGTGAAGATGACGTAGAAGCTGAAGATAGTGTTCCTGACGTTACCCCTAGACGTCTGCAGCCTGAAAAGATCGACAATCGGAAGAAAGATAAAAAGGAAGTGGCGGAGAAAACTATTCCCCTTTCACCACCACCTTTTCCTCAGAAACTGAAGAAGAAAGCTGATGACACCAGGTTCAGTAAATTCATGACTATGTTAAAGCAGCTGACTATTAATGTTCCTTTGGTGGAGGCGCTAGAGCAGATGCCCGGATACACTAAATTCATGAAGGAAATTTTTACAAAGAAGCCAGCAGCAAGCTATGAGCTGGCAGATAATGTTCATTATTGCAGTGCAATCGCTACAAGATCGCTAGTTCAGAAGAAGGCAGATCCTGGTGCTTTCACTATTCCTTGCACGGTTGGATCTTTGGATTTTTCTAAGGCATTGTGCGATTTGGGAGCTAGCATTAATTTGATGCCACTATCTATTTACAGAAAGTTGGGGTTGGGTGATCCTACACGAACCAATATACGGCTCGTGATGGCAGATAGGTCGGTAAAATGACTTGTTGGTATCTTATATGATGTATTGGTGAAGGTTTCCACCTTTATTTTTCCTGCAGACTTTGTTATTTTGGATTACAAGGTGGATTCTGAAGTTCCCATAATCTTGGGGCGTCCTTTCCTTGCAACAGGAAGTGTGCTTATTGATCTAAGAGCTAATGAGCTTTTATTTCGGATGAATGACGAAGTGGTC
The DNA here is from genome assembly GCA_030864215.1 of Capsicum pubescens. NCBI lineage: Eukaryota > Viridiplantae > Streptophyta > Magnoliopsida > Solanales > Solanaceae > Capsicum > Capsicum pubescens. The sequence continues at coordinate 231,497,699 of CM061548.1, read as the reverse complement.
CGTTTTGATGTATGAAAATCAATAGAGCAACCCAAATATATACATGTGTTCTCTGTAGCTGATGTTTTTTATGATGATGAGAAAGAATTATTTGTAGAGAAGCAGCTTATTGTTGATCCATTGGCTGTTGTGCTTATGAATTTTGAGCGTGAGGATGTTGAAGAGTATGAAGAAACTATTTGTCCTCTAACAGGAATTGGCTCCTATTCTCATGCTCCTAAGAAGCTGGATCTGGATCTTAAAAATCGCCCTTCACCACCAGCAAAGCCATCCATTGAAGAACCACCAGTGCTAGAATTGAAGGAGCTGCCCGGTCACCTGAAATATGCATTTTTGGGAAGTGGTGATACACTTTCGGTTATTGTTGCGGTTGATTTAGGTGAGCAGCAGGTTGCGACTCTTATTTCTATTCCGAGGAGATACAAGAGAGCAATCGGTTGTACTATTGTTGATATTATTGGTATCCCTCCTGGGATATGTATGCACAAGATTCAGCTCGAGGAAAATTGTGTGCCTACCATTGAGCATCAACGACGTTTGAATCCACCCATGCAAGAGGTGGTGAAGAAAGAAATTATTAAGTGGTTAGATACTGGGGTAGTGTATCCAATCTCCGATAGTAAGTGGGTAAGTCCGGTACAGTGTGTGCCCAAGAAAGGGGGCATGACGGTAGTTGCGAATGAAAAGAATGAGCTGATTCCACTCAGACCTGTCACAGGGTGAAGAGTGTGTATGGACTACCGGAAGCTGAATTTGTGGATGCTTAAGGATCACTTCCCAATGCCATTCATGGACCAAATGCTTGATCGATTGGCAGGGAAGGGATAGTTTTGTTTCTTAGATGGTTATTCCGATTATAATCAGATTTGCAGTGCTCCTGAGGATCAAGAGAAGACCACATTTACATGCCCATATGGTACGTTTGCCTTTAAACGTATGCCATTTGGGTTATGTAACGCACCTACCACTTTTCAGCGTTGTATGATGTCCATTTTTCTGATATGGTTGAAGACACCTTGGAGGTGTTCATGGACAATTTTTCAGTTATGGGTGAATCATTTGAATCGTGCTTGGCGAATCTGAGTATGGCGTTGCAGAGATGTGTTGAGTTCAAATTGGTGCTAAACTGGGAGAAGTGCCATTTTATGGTTAAGGAAGGCATTGTTCTTGGGCACAAAGTCTCCAAAAGAGGAATTGAGGTTGATCGAGCCAAAATTGAAGTTATCGAGAAACTACCACCTCCAATTTCTGTAAAGGGAGTTCATAGTTTCCTCGGTCATGCAGGTTTTTATCAAAGGTTTATTAAAAACTTCTCCAAGATTGCTAGTCCATTATGCAAACTCTTGGAGAAGGATGCAAAGTTCGACTTCGGTGAAGATTGCTTGAAGGCATTTGAATGCCTCAAAGGGAAGCTAGTTGAAGCTCCTATTATTGTAATACCCGATTGGTCTCTACCGTTTGAAGTGATGTGTGATGAAAGTGGGGTAGCTTTGGGTGCTATACTTGGTCAGAAAAGAGAAAGGCTATTTTATCCAATATACTATGCGAGCAAGGCCTTGAATAGATTCCCGAAGAACTATACAGTCACGGAACAAGAGCTTCTAGCAGTTGTTTATGCTTTTAAAAAGTTCTGTGCTTACTTGTTGGGAACCAAAGTGGTGGTTCATACAGATCATGCAGCTCTGAGATATTTAATGGCAAAGAAGGATGCTAAGCCAAGGCTAATTTGGTGGGTGTTATTGCTTCAAGAATTTGATTTCGAGGTAAAGGATAGAAAAGGTTGCGAAAACCAAGTAGCTGATCATCTATCTAGACTTGAGAGTGCGCACATAGCGCAACCCGGCCTTGAGATTGATGATGCATTTCCCGACGAAGAGATCCTAGCCGCTATGGTGGAAGACTTACCGTGGTATGCAGACTTTGCGAACTACGTGGTAAGTAAAGTGATGCATGAGAATCTCTCCTTTCATCAAAAGAGAAAGTTCATGCATGATGTGAAACACTACTTCTGGGATGAACCGTATCTTTTTCGACGATGTGCTGATGGTGTTATTAGGCGATGCATCTCTGATGTGGAGGTGCCTAGCATCTTGGAAGCAAGTCATGCTTCCCAAGTTGGGGGTCACCATGCAGGTGATCGGATAGCCAGGAAGGTATTGCAAAGCAGCTATTATTGGCCTTCATTATTCAAGGATGCTTACGATTTTGTGAGAAGATATGATCAGTGTCAGAGGAAAGGCTCTATATCGAAGCACCATGAGATGCCCATGTCTAAAATTCTTGAAGTGGAGCTATTTGATGTATGGGGTATTGATTTTATGGGCCCATTTGTGATTTCATTTGGGATGAAATATATCCTAGTTGCTGTGGATTATGTATCCAAATGGGTTGAAGCGGTAGCGCTGGATGATAATGAAGGTAAGCGTGTTGTAGCATTCTTAAAGAGAAATATCTTCTCTCGTTTTGGGGTACTACATACCATCATAAGCGATCGTGGATCACACTTTTGTAACAAGCTGTTCAGAGTCGTATTGGTGAAATATGGGGTCAAGCAACATAAGGTAGCTACACCTTACCACCCACAAACTAGTGGGCAGGTAGAGGTTTCTAATCGGGAGATCAAGCTGATCCTTGCTAAGACTGTAAATACTAGTAGAAAGGATTGGTCCCGAAAGTTGGATGATGCCTTATGGGCTTATAGGACTGCATTCAAGACACCAGTTGGCATGTCCCCATACCAACTAGTTTATGGGAAGGCTTGTCACTTGCCGATTGAGCTCGAACATAAAGCATTGTGGGCGTTGAAGAGGCTTGACCTGAATTGGGATGATGCTATTAATCTGAGATTGGAATAGCTGAATGAGATGGATGAATTCCGTCTACATGCGTATGAAAGGGCAGACCTCTACAAGGAACAGATGAAAAAGTACCATGATCGGTGGATTATCTAAAGAAACTTTCAGAAGGGTGATATGGTACTTCTTTTCAACTCCAGACTGAAGCTATTTCCAGGTAAGTTGAAGTCTAAATGGTCTGGTCCGTTCAGAATTAGCCAAGTCTACTCGTCTGGAGAGTAGAGTAAGAAGACAAAAATGGTAGTGTCTTCAAGGTGAATGGCCAACGTGTGAAGCCATATATCGGTCCTCTTGACTCGATAAAATGCATGGCCACCATCTATCTCGACGAAGTCTAAGTAATCGAGGTAACTATGTCGTGCCGCGACAATAAATCAAGCGCTACATGGGAGGCAACCCATCGTTTTTAGTCTTTTTGTTTTCCTATGAGTTTGTTTTGTTAAATAAAAATCCAAAAAGAAGAGTCGAGCCACGACCAAAACTAAGGCGCTTGGTGGGAGGCAACCCATCTTTCTAATCATTTTTGTTTTTTTTGATTAAGTGTAGGGGAAGACGTATAAAGGAGGAGCTTGGTCTCAAATTTTGATTTTAAAGTGAGCAATGTTAAAGGTAGTAAGTGAGTAATGAAGGAGCAAAAGGTTTTCGGTTAGGCATTGCCTATACAAATCTAGGCAATGGACAAGGCAAGGCCTATGTAAATCTAGGTAACGGACAAGGCAAGGCCTATGCTATTGCCTTTGCTCTCTGAATCGACAATGCTATAGCATAGGTGCCGCCTATGCTCAACTAGGCAAAGCTAAAGGCGCCGCCTATGCCATTGCCTTTGCTCTCTGAATCTACAATGCCATAGCATAGGCGCCGCCTATGCCCAACTAGGCCATAGCATAGGTGCCGCCTATGTTCAACTAGGCTTTGCTAAAGGCGTCGTCTATGCTAAGCATAGGCAAAGCATTAGGTGCCGCCTACTTATGCTTTTTGGTCTCCTAACCCAATTTTTCATGGGTCAAACCCGACCCAAGCCTTGGTCTATAAATAGAACTTCAACCTTAAGACAAAATCACATTGTTTGCTCAACCTAGGCGCCGCCTAACCTTCCCAAATCTCTCTAAACTTTTCTTTTTTCTTATCTAACCTTGCAAGATCATCTTCCGAATCCATCACCAAGTAAGTTCTTCTTTTATATTCCGTAGTTATTACAATACTACGCCTATAATAATTTGTTAAATCTTGAAGTGGTGTTGGTGATTTGAATGTGGTTGGTTTGCTATGATATATCTAGTTGAGTGAAAGAATACGTATGGGTGTTCTTGACTTTGTTCCAATTTGTATTTGATTGTTATACACTGTCATCTTTTTGTGGAATCGAAATGGTAAAGTTAATTACATAATCTTGTAAGTTGAAAGTTGGAATGTTTGAATGACTCGTTCATCGAGATAAAGATCATGATTGAATACAAGCATGAGATGTTGTGATTATTTCTATGCCATAACTTGATTCGATCTCTACGTAGTAGTCTTGTTCAAAAAGTGCATTAATCCAAACCATAAAGTATGGTCAAGATTACATGAAATAGAGCTGAAAAGGATAGTTAAGATGACATGAAAGTAAGACTGCGCTGAATATATTGTTGGAACATAACGCCTAAATGTATGTCGATGAAGTTTGAGTAATCAACATTGTTCACTTAATTAGTTTGTGCCAACAAATTAAGTGTGGGGTGGTGCCACTATTGTTTGTTTGTTGATCAAATCTTCCGAGATAAGCTAACATAACTTTATTTTAATCTCAGGTAGAATGGCACCAAAAGGTCGACCAGGAAACAAAAAAGCATCCACCTTGCAGAAAGGTCAGAAAAGGGGAAGAAAAGATCAAGCTGATTCCTCCTCGCTACAAATACCTCGACGCACTTTCGGGATAAAGTGGGTCCTAGAGGAGGAAGAAAAGGAGTGGTACAAGAACAACAAAGTGAAAAAATATGTTCACGTGGAGTTGATACAAAAGGAGAGTCTAGCGAAGAGAGAACCTCGCATTTTGGCTAAAATCATGGCGCTACATCTTGATTTCATTTTCCGAGATATGGGAGAATGCAATCTTGATCTAACGCGAGAATTCTATGCCAATTGGTCCCCAAAGACTACCGGAAGTGAAGTGAAGATTCGGGGCCAAGTCTTGCAACTGAATACGGAGTTCTTCAACTCTTTTCTGGGTCTTCCATCTGTGGATCCATCACCGCTCAAGGAGCTTTATCACAGACCTCCATACAGGGCAATCAGACACACACTGTGCGGAACAAGATCAATGGCACGTTGGAGTCGTCACAAGCATACCGGTCGGCACAATACCTTCCCGTATGCTTTCTTGAACAGAGAAGCTCGGATATGGTTGAGGATAGTCAACTCTTGCCTGATTCCAGGGACACAGTACACAAAGATCACAAGTGATAGAGTATGCTTGGTGTACGCTCTGATGACTAATATTCCCATCAACATTAGTGCGGTGATACGATCGTCAATGCATAAGGCTAGGTTGCGCAAGAGGTCCCACTTCAGCTTTGGCAATTTTTTGACTGCGATATTGAGGAAGCAGAACATTGAAGAGGAACCTGCAGATCATAAGCTTCCATACAACCCGAAGAAGGTTGATCTTACGAAGGTTAAGGATCCTGAAACTGGGCATGGCATCAACCTAACCACTGCAGAAAGACATGATCGCGACGAAAGCTTCTTTCGCCATTTATATGGCATGACGAGGTTTACCATGATAAGTGAGGGACGTGTTCTAACTGATGCAGAGCTCCAGCAGTTGGATTATGACTACCCGATGAATGAGCATGTGTGGGCTATGTGTGGAGTAGGTGTACATTTTGAGGAACCTCTCGATGATGACGTACCGACTAACGATGATCGCTGACAGCCAGACTTAGATGTGGAGGATAACTCTGATGATGACGATGACTCTGATGATGATTTTGATGCAGGGGGTATGACCCCAGACATAGAGAAAGAGTCCGACTAATCAGGTTTTCCTTATTTATTTTCCACTGAGGACAGTGTGTCCCGTCTAAGTGTGGGGTGCTGGTATTTGTATGCTGTATTGTACTTCTTTGCCTGTATTTATTCTCGTCTGTAGTTAAATTTTTATATTTTTAAAAAAAAAAAATAGATTTTGCATGAAATTGTTCTGATAGGCGGCATGGTATTATGACAAGAGTTTGTGCCAAAATCATTACTATTGAGACATTTAGGCTCTAAGTGTGACTCACTATGTGATAATTGCATGGTTTAATTCATTCACCTGTTGGGTCAAGATTCTATACTGCTCCCAATTAAGTTGACCATGTGCCTTGTGTATGTGAGGTTATAGTATATTCTGTGTTGTGACTGATGCTAGAACTTTCCTGGTGTGTGTAAAGCGAAATAAAGAGTGTGAGTTTAGGAGATTATTTAGGCATTTCTTTGGCAGCCTATGATTGTTTACCTTCTTTTTACCTACCCTTATGCATTATCCTAGTTAACCCCCCTTGAGCCTTTAGTTATTTTCTTTGACAGCCTCATATGTAGCCTAATCTATTTTTTTAAAAACCATAATTTGATTCAAATTCCTAAGCATTTTAAATTGTAGAGTCATGTGACAAAATAAGAGGAAATTGGGTAAGAGTGATACCTCAGAATGTATTGGTACTTGAAATTGATATGAAAAAGAGTGACTATCATAGAGGTGTTTTATAAAAAAAAATTAAAAAAAATGAAAAGAAAAATAAAAAGTTAGTTATGTTTATAATTGAATAACAAAAAAGGTGAAAAGGGGTGGTAGATAAAAGGAAAGTAGAGGGGTTGTTTAAAAGAGAGTGTTAATGACATAATGTAGTGTATTAAAGCTCTTAGGGAACATAGTCACTATTTCTGGCCAAAATAGTCCTACCTGTCCCTTAGCCTACATTACAACCTGTAAAGACCTATTTGATCCTAAGCTTAGCATTCTGATATTTGTAGAGCATTACACTAAGGGCAAGCCTATGGTCATCAGTTACAACATAAGAATTCTTTGTGAGAGTGAGAGCAAGGAGAATCTTATACCCATATTTCGAAAAATGCAAAACTTGTGAGTGATTATGGGTGATATCTTGTGTGAGACACACATGGTTGACGAGTTTTGGGCAGTGTTATATAATTCTTTGTGGCTTAACTTGTGGATACGAATTACCCATCATCACGAGTCTATGTTGGAGGTTGAATTGTTTCTAGTAGTGATCAAGAAAACTACTCTTTGTTACTAATTGCCGTGCATGTCTTGTTGAACATTTTGTGTTACTACTGTGAAATCCTAGTTAGATGTTTGCATGGACGTAATATTTTGTTCGAGGACGAACAAAGCTTTAAGTGTGGGGTGTTGATGTTGGGTGTATTTACACGCCTAAACACCATAATTTACCCATGTTATAGCTAAGTTTTGAGGATAAAATATATAATTCCTGAACTTTTAGTCCATTTTCCTGTAAGTGAGCTAAACTACGTGATTAGCATGTTTTTAGGTATTAATGATGAAGATTTCAGCACTTTGTGGACCTTTGGGCAGCAAAGGAAAACTTCAAGTAAGAAGAAAGGCAGCTTTTGGAAGCTTGTGGACTAAATGTGATGCATGGAGAACTTGTCCCGGGCAAAATCAGTATTTCTAAATACTTAGGGATGCATCAGTAACTTAGTAGGACTAGGACAAGGGTGTTATAAAAACCTTATATGCTGATTTTTTCAGCATGCATTGATTGCTTTTGATAATTCAGTCGACACTTTTAGTATTATTCACGTTACAATTTCTGTAACTTTAGACAGAAAAAACGCTACAAGAATGGCTAGAGAGGAAATCACGTCATTCTCATAGTGACACCAATACATACCCATCGTGAGTTTGTTATCATTTTGGTATGATGATGATGATGTCTTCGTTGTTTTCCTTTACAATCATGAGTAGCTAAACTTCTCTGTTAGGGTTATGGAAGCCTTTTGATATACTATCTATTACTATGAGTTTGTGAATTCTTGATGTGTTATGCGACTTATATCATTACTCTCTTCGTTTTGATTGAATTCTTATGGTTTCAAACATATAGAATACGCCATTATAGCATTAACTTGTTCGAGAGAAAAGTTACATGTTTGGAAAAGAGAGTGTGACAAGGAAATAGGGTTACCAACCCCTATTTACACGTTAATGCCTTAACCGGATTAACCTCTTGGAGAGTTCGAACCATTAGTTATACGCTTTAAGCTCGAGAGAGTTAAAGTGAAATAATCCTTGATGGTTGAGAAACACTAGGATTTACCATTATAATACGAATCTCTATAAGTGCATGCATGTCTGAATTCCGCATTACTCATAGTTAATAGATACGTAGAACTCATAAGGTGGACATAACCCTAACGTATTTTTCTCTATGATTAAATCTTACTACACAAAGCATTTCGTTTTTACTGTGATATTATTAATTCACGCCAAACCCAAAAACCCCTTTTTTTGGAATTTTTGACCAACAGTCTACTAACAATTGCAACACTTAGTGACCAAGTATTCCCTATGGGATTCGACACCCAACCCAGTTGGGTTCTATATTTGACAGCGACCGCTTACACTTCCTAACGAGAGCTGTAGTTTGAGTGTTATAAGCTATGTATGGAGTAACAAAAGACAAGGATGCACCTTGGTCTAGCAAAGCATAAACATGAACATGGAAAATCTATAACGTACCAGTAACGACATCAGGATAATTTTCCTGATCCTGCTGGGACTGAAAAGCATAGAGTCTGTTTGGGCGTTGCCCACTGGTAGCACTGGAAATGGTACCCTTCTGGTTCGGGCGACTGGACTAAGCTGCAGAATGATTTCGCTGACCCTGAAGACTAGACTGCGGACACTCCCTAATCCTATGGACTGGCTTTCCACAAGCAAAACAGACATCACTACCGGCTCTGCAAATGCCCTTGTAGTTCTTACCATAAGTCTGACAAAGGGGATTCATTCGGGAACTGATAACACTGTCCTGAGATTTAGAGCCTGGTGCTTTGTCTTTGTTGCCATCTCTGAACTTTGGCACTGGAGCGCTGGCAGAGAAAGGGGCTACAATACCTAACTTGGAGCATAACTATGAACGGTTTCCTCCATCTGACTTGGGCTGAGCAAAGTTAAAGTTACCTGACCTTACTCACTTGTTCTGCCTCTCCCTAGTCTTAACCTTATGCTCTTCTACTTACTGGGCATGGGTCATGAGTCTAGCTATGGTCATATCACCGATCAGCATGGCAGACCTACACTCATTTACCATGCTATTGTTGACCCCTGACATGACCTTTCTTATCTTAGCCTTATTGTCTGCAACCACATGAGGAGCATACTTGGATAGTAAGTAAATCTGAGAAAATACTCTCTAACTGTCATATTCCCTTGCCTGAGTTTAATGAACTCAAGAACTTTGGCTTCCCTCAGCTCTTGGGGAATGAATCTGTCTAAGAAAGCCATGACAAATTCCTCCCACTCAATAGGACCTGCATCATCTAACCTCTTAGAATTCCACGGTTTGTACCAATCATGAGCAACATCCTGTAACTAGTACGCGTCTAACTCGGTACTCTCAATAGAAGTAACACCCATGATACCAATGACCTATAGGACTTGGTCAATAAACTCCTGAGGGTCCTCATCAGACTTAGACCCATGGAAAGATGGAGGGATTATCCAGGTGAAGTCCCGAACCCTAGCTGCTATAGGATTGGCCACTGAATTGGACGGAATGAATGGTGGTCGTCCATTCTGTGCAGCCACGGACTGAGCAAGTGTGTTAAATGAGGCTCTAAACTCCGCATGGGAAACAAGTTCGCCCAAAGGATCTTCGGGCTGAGGAGCTGGCTGGTTTCTTCTCTTTGGAGCCATGGTCTGGAATAAGAGAAGAATGGATTTGACTGAGAGTTTAACTTGTGATTATGATCACTAGCATGACATGAATACTGAATAAAGGAGACTATTCCTAAAACATCTTATAGACTCATGTACATAAATGTGGCGCGCAATACACCCATGAACAAAAATCTACTAAATGCGGCTTTCAGACTTCCTAGGACTCTATTGAACCTTAGGCTCTGATACCAAGTTTATAACGCCCCAATTTGCTTAACCAAAATGCTACACAGTGCTCATGACCCGAGGGACCACAAGCTATCTCATGACTGATATCAGTACCTGTATACTGCAAATCATTACATAATAATGTGGAATACATAAAACTGTAAGGCCATAAGGTTCAACTGGATAAAATCATGTATGAAAATCATAACGTCCATGTGGGTGAAAATACCCAAAACAACTCAATCTAAATGCTAAGTCTGAACGTAAATCTAAGCATAAATCTGAAAGCCTCTAAACTATCTAAATAAGGAGCTGAAGGAACATGTCTCGAACTAAATCCGTAAAACTAAAATGAAGAAATAAATAAATATATCAAATCATAGTGTCCGCAAATCAATGAGGACTCATTATATCTCTGCGACTTGACTGCTACCGCTACTGCTGGGCTGGAGCTCGTGTCTCGGAACCTCTGGTCTAACATGAAAAGAAAGCACCATAGCGCAAATGCATCAGTACAAATAGAGTACTGAGTATACGAGGAAGGTAGGCTGAACATAAAGGGTTTCATGTATGAACAACACTGACTGACTAATATGAACGTAAGAGTACAAACATGCATATATTGAAACTGGGATGGTGAATGCGTGATAGCAAAACCTATAAGCTAATACATGGTTTATTAATAACTGTTATGAATGATACTGCAAGCTGATAACATGGACAACTTTATCTGACAGTCCTGTATATACTGAAATCTGAAGAACATAATGACTGTATCTGACAGTCCTGTATATACTAAAATCTGAAGAACGCCCTGAGTTCTTTTACTGAGACTAATACTGAAACTGTGGGAGGTACTGTTTAACTGACATGCCCCATGTTTGCCGTTATGGCTAAGCTGGGTCCCAATCTCTGCCCCGACTGGAGGGGTGTCAATACCGTGCCACGGATAAGGACAACTTGTGAGTAACCCTTATCTGGAACGTACTTAATGAGAACGGTGGGAACCCTAAACTGACAGGTTAAACCACCTCATCAACACTAATCTGATAGGTTAAGATGTCTCAACCTACGTTATCTACGTAGTTCTAGAACACAAGGACTGCTTCTACGAATCACACCCTAAACTGATGGGTGAGTTCGCATCCTTGGGTTCACTCGGTGCTAACCTCTACTCCCATCTGGAGGGACTGGACATGAATAACTGACTATATATGACTTAATATTACTGTATTCTGTTGACTAGCTGAATGTTACTGATATCTGATAACTGACTGAGATCATGAGGTTTTCCTGAGTCACATGACAGACTGAAGTCTATGGAATCATAGCTTGAGTTTGAATATCGTGAAACATGACATGGATCTAGGCACAAAGCTATAGTTTTTGGGTACAAATACCCCCAGGACTTGATAGGAGGAAACTGACACACATGACATGACTTGATCATAAGATTTGAGTCCACAATTTATAATATCATAAGCAGGGGCTAGTATACTTCATGTATTTATTCAACATTTCAAACATGATAGGAAAAGCATGGATATATTCTGTGTAAATAATTTATATCTCCATTATCATACATGCTCTATACCACAACAATAACAACACATAATTTGCATGGAAATTCATATTGGAGTGTATGGCTAACATGAACTTGTTATTTAGATATCATGAAATCATGTAAATATGAAGTTCTAACATACTAGGCATTTTATCGAACACCTTGCATGCATTCTTTAAGGCATAGGTGGATTTCATACTTGCATTCTATCAATCCATCTATAGATCGTGTTTTTCAACTAACAACATAACTTTCATGAGATATATAGTCACGATACTATTATATAGCAAAACAAACAAGCATCAACATGGGTATGATCATATCACCAAAACCAACCAATCTTTTGTATTTTAAATATTAATTCTTGAACTCCATAGATGAAAGGAATCCGTGGATGAACACTACGCATACCTTGGAAGGGAGGTTCTTGATGATTGACGGAGGAATTTCCTTGAAATTTGATCTTCAAGCTTGATTGTGCAACCCTAGTTATTTTTCTCCTACGGTGCTCTTGTATAATGAACTTTGAGATGTTAATAAGGTTTTAATGTGTTTATAATCTATAAATTTCGTGAGGTTAGGTTTAGGGACATGTAAGAAGTGCTAAAAGACTTAACTACCCTCAAAATTACTCAAAAACTATGTGTTTTCTTTGTTGAAATCATACATAGGCGCCGCATATGATATCGCCTATATTTACATAGGTGCCGCATATGATATCGCCTATATTTACATAGGCACCGCATATGATATCACCTATGCTTTTCAGTGGCCATGTGCGATTGGTTAGGCGACACATTCTACTTTGAAAGGCCATAACTCCTTGCTCGGGTGTCGAATTTTGATGAAATTGGTATCGTTGGAAAGCTAATTTGATTCTATAAAATTTGGTGGGTCTAAATCTGCCAAAATGTCACTTATCAATCACATTATTCTTGTTCAAAATCACCTTTGCAAAGTCGAACACTAAGACTTGATGGATTCAAAAACTCTTAGCTTGCATCACGACTCATATGAGCATGCTTAAGACATCTCAAGCTATCCTATCACTAGGATATTCATTGTAAGTCATGCACTAAAATGCTACTCATAGGATAGGAGGCTTCATACATTGGAAAACTTATTCATTTCCTAGCTTAGAAATATGAGGGGTATTACATATATGATCTAAATTTATGCTCAAATAAATTCCCACACTACATAATTGATTAACACGCTAAATTTACATATGATTCGATACTTTTGAAATGTCTACGCATAGAAATTATGGATTTTCATTATAGTCCAAAATGTGGGGTATTACAATATCTCCCTCTGGAAACATTCGTCCTGGAATAAGAATGACTAAAATGGAAGAAAAAATCAACTGAAGTACGTACAATACATACAATACTGAAACATGGTTTTGGGACTGACATGACTAATAATCTGAATACATCATACTGCACATGCATATCTGATGCATGAGTAACTGATTCATGAATGCACGACTGAGTATTCAGATGAACTGAGTTTCTCATAATAAGAATGCATATCTGATTCCTAATTGATGAGCTGAATTCATGCATATCTGATGCATGATTATATAACTAACATGATACATGAATGCATGAGAGAAAGTACTGATAAGATGATCATGCATAGCTAACGCATGAATATATGACTGAACGGGCTCAGGAACATGCGGATGAACATGCAATGGTAAAGGTACCAAGTTTGAACTGAAAACTAAGCATGGAACTAAATACAAAGTTTGGTACTAAAATCTGAACATGGGAACGAGTAAGATCAAAGAAAACTGTCACCTTGAACTAAAAATATCAATGAGTTTGAGATTAATCACTCAATATACATGAGCGGAAACATAAGAACATAACTGAGTCTGGAATGTGATACATAAACTGAACTAATTCTGCAATGTATGACATGGATAGAGTATCGTATCATGGACTAAACTGAGCCATTGAGTACTTGGCTTATTGCTGAGTTTTTGAGCTAGAGGGTTGGCTCATAAATAATACTTCCTCCAAAATAGATTCATTAAAGAAAATGACATGTTTAAATCATGAAAGTTTGGGGGCTATAGTGTATCTCCACCTTGGGACACTATGTCCCTTGAAGGATGCTCGACTGACGTTGCTGAGATATTGAGGAAGTTGAGGCGATGCACAAGGCATCTACGAACTAAATTATAACTGAACCTCGGGAGTCTAGTACTAATGCATGATGCATGAACTGAACTAAACTTCCAATTACTATGAGGTTGTACTTTGAATAGTTACATTCCCTGAGATCTTGGATAGCATGAATAGATGCAAGGATGAGGAAACAAACTATACAAATCTGACTGCTCGATTGCTAAACTGACTTGCTGGCTTTACTAACTAAATCATGCTGAAACATATGTCCAAATCAGAGAAAGAGATCTAACAATACATACCATAAACGTGAAAGACTGGTAACGTACCCGAATCTAGGTCAGGGATACTTTTCGGATCATGATGGGTCTGGAGTGCATAAAGTCTATTCTGACGCTGACCACTCTCGGTGCCTTGCTGATGCAACTCTTTACCCCTCTGTGCTAGAACTCTATACTCTCGTATCCTATGGCTTATCTTGCCACACCAAAGCATACATCACTACCTACCCTACATACACCTAGGTGATTCTTACCGCACTCTTCGCAAAGAGGATAAGTAAGACTTCTATTCTCACTACCTTGGGCCTCAGAGCCTGATGCTCCATCATGACGGTCATTTTTGGACTTAGGTGCTAGTACACTAGCTGAGAATGGAGCTGGGGCTAAAATCTTCTGACTATGCTGAGAATGGTTACCACTCTGTGACTTAGGCTGAGAAAAACTGAAACTACCTGTCCTTGCTCTCTTACTCTGTCTCTCCCTCATTTTAATCTTCTGCTCCTCTATCTTCTGAGCATAAGTCATAAGTCTGGCTAAAGTTATATCACTATTAAACATGGCATATCTGCACTCGTTTACGACGCTATCGTTCACCCCTAACACAAGCTTACTCATCTTGGCTCTACTGTCTGCAACCACATGAGGGGCATATCTGGATAATTGAGTAAACCTAAGAGAATACTCTTTCACTATCATACTGCCCTGCCTGAGGTTGATAAACTCTAGCACCTTAGCTTCTCTAAGCTCTAGCAGGAAAAATCTATCAAGAAAAGTAGAGGTAGACTCCTCCCACTCTATAGAACCTGCATCATCTAACCTTTTTGACTTCCAATGTTTGTACCAAGTATGAGCCACATTCTGCAATTGATATGCATCTAACTCAGCACTTTCCACAGTAGTAACCCCCATAATATCTATCACTTTCTGAATTTGATCGAAGAATTCCTGCGGGTCCTCATCTAACTTAGACCCCGTGAAAGAAGGAGGATTCATTCGGGTAAAGTCCCGAATTCTAGTTGTAGCTGAATTGGCCACTGGATTGGCTAGAATGACAGCTGGTAATTGATACACCCAAATTACAACTCTCGTTAGAAAGTGTAAGCGGTCGCTGTCAAATATAGAACCCAACTGGGTTGGGTGTCGAATCCCACAGGGAATACTATGATCACTAAGTATTGCGATTATTATTAGACTGTTGGTCGAAGATTCCAAGATAAGAGGGGTTTTGGTTTAAGTGCACAATAGTACTATTAGTGTAACGAATGAGACGATATATGTAAAAGTAATTGATCACTGAGAATGACAAGTTAGGGTTATGTCCACCTTGTAGCTTCTACTTCTATATTAACTATGGGTAATACGAATTTTATACATGCATGCACTTATAGAGAGACGTATTCTAATTCTAAATCCAAGTGTTTTTCAACCATCAAGGATTTATTCACCTTAGTTCTCTCGAACCTAAAGTGTACAACAACTAATACGAACTCTCCAAGTAGTTAATCCTGCTAGGGCATTAACGTGTAAACTAGAGGTTGGAAACCCAAATTTCTTGTCACACTCTCTTTTCCAAACAACAACTTTTCTATCGAACAAGTTATTGCTATAATGGCGTATTCCCTATGTTTGCAACCACGAGAATTCAATTATAATGAAGAGAGTAATGATATAAGTGCATTACACATCATAAATTCACAAACCCATAGCAATAGAGAGTATACTACAAGGTTTCCATAACCCTAACAGATAAGCTTAGCTACTCATGAATAAAACAGAAATCAACATCGAAATATTCATCATACCAAAACTTAGAACGAACTTGGTGATGAAGAGGATTAGCGACAATAAGAGAGAAAAACGTTTCTCCCTCTCTTCTCAAACTAAGCGTTTCTTGTGTTCCAAAATAATACAGAATCTGAATTATGTGAATAATGGCTGAAAATTCAGCAATAAGGTTTTTAATAACAACCTTCTCTACTAGGTTGCTACTGCATCCTTAACTATTTAAAAATGTTGAGTTTGCCCGGGAAAAAGTTCCCATGCATCACATTTAGTCCAAAAGCTGCCTTCCCTTTTATGTGAAGTTTTTCTTTGATGTCCACAGGTCCCCAAAGTGCTGAAATCTTCCGCATTAGTACCTGAAAAGCATGCTAATCACATAGGTCAGCTCACTTAATTGAAAGTAGACTAAAAGTGCAGGAATTATGTATTTTATCCTCAAAACTTAGCTAAAACATGGGTAAGTTATGGTGCTTAGACATATAAATACGCCCAACATCACCACCCCACACTTAAAGCTTTGTTTGTCCTCGAACAAAATATTACATCCATGCAAACACCTAACTAGAATTTACAAGAGCAACACAAAATTTCCAACAAGACATACACTGCAATTATTAACAAAGAGTAGATTTCTTGATCATTACTAGAAACAACTCACCCTCCAACATAGACTCATTAGGATGGTTGATTCGTATACACAAGTTAAGCTAAAAAAAACTCATATAAAACTACCCAACAATCATCAACCATGTGCGCTCACATAAAATGTTACCCATAATCACTCATAGTTTTGCATTTTTCAGAAACATGGGTATAAGACTTTGCTTGCTCTCACTCTCACAAAGAATTCTTAGATTACAACTGATGACCATATGCTTGCCCTTAGTGTAATGCTCCACTAATATCAGAATGCTAAGTTTGGATCAAATAGGTCTTTACGGGTTGTAATGTAGGCTAAGGGATAGGTAGGACTATTTTGGCCAGAAATGGTGACTACGTTCCCTAAGCGCTTTAATACACTACATTATGCCATTTACACTAACTTTTAACAACCATTCTATCTTCCTTTCTTCCACCAACCCCTTTTCACCCATTTTATTATTCAATCAGAACACAATGATGGGAATATACAACTCTCTTTTTATTACTATTATTATTTTATTTTTATTTTTTTTATTTTTTTATTTAGCATCCCTATGATAGACACCCTCGATCACATATTTTCGTGTATCAATAACTAAAATTTGGGGCATCACTTTCACCATTTTCATTTTATTTTGCCACACTCTTTACTCAACTTGCTTCTACAATTTAAAGCGCTTAGGAGTTTTTGGATCAAATTATGGTCTTAAAAAAATGGATTAGGCTACATATGAGGCTTCCAAAGAAAATAGCTAAAGGCTCAAAGGGTGTTCACTAGGATAATGTACAAAGGTAGGTAAAAAAAAAAAAAGATAAACAAAATCAGGGCTGCCAAAGAAATGCCTAAATCATCTCCTAAACTCACAATCTTTATTTCGCTTCACACACACACTAGGCAAGTTCTAGCATCAGTCGCAACAAAGAATTTACAATAACCTTACACACACATGGCACATGGTTAACTTAATTGAGAGCATTACAGATTCTTGACCCAACAGATAAATGAATTAAACCACAAACTCTTGTTATAATGCCATGTCGTCTATCAGAACAATTTCATGCACTTTCTGACTAATTACAACTAACTAACTACGACTAAATCAAACAACTAAGAACAGATGTAGGCAAGCAGTACACAATACAGCAGACATATACCCACACCCCATACTTAGACGGAACACACTGCCCTTAGTGTAAATAAATAAGCAAAACCTGATTAGTCAGACTCATCCTCTATATCCGGAGTCATACCCCCTGCGTCAGAATCATTATCAGAGTCGTCATCATCAGAGTTGTCCTCCACATCAGAGTCTAGCAGTCGGTGATCATCGTCTGTCGGCACATCATCATCTAAAGGTTCCTCAAAATTTACCCCCACTCCACACATGGCCCGAGCATGCTCATTAAGCGGGTAGTCATAGTCCAACTGCCGAAGCTCTGCATCAGTCGGAACACAACCCCCATTCATCATGGTAAACCTAGTCATGCCATATAGATGGCGAAATAAACTTTCATCTCGAGCATGTCTCTCAGCAGTGGTAAGGTTGATGCCTTGACCAGTTTCTGACTCTTTGATTTTTGTGAGGTCTACCTTCTTCGGGTTATGTGGAAACTTATGGTCTGCTGGCTCCTCCTCAATGTGCTCTTTCCGTAAGATTGAAGTCAATAAATTACCGAAACTGAAATGGGACCTTTTGTGTAGCCTTGCTTTTTGCATTGACGATCGTATAACCGCACCAATGTTGATGGGAACATTCTTCATTAGAGCATATACCAAGAAGAATCAATCACGTATGATCTTACTGTATTGTGTCCCAGGAATCAAGCAAGAATTGACTATTCTTAACCATATGCGAGCTTCTATGTTCAAAGAAGCATATGGGTAAGTATTGTGACGACCATTATCTTTGTGACGAGTCCACCGGGTCATGGACCTTGATCCACACAACGTATGTCTGATGGCTCTGTAGGGAGGTCTGTGGTAAAGCTCCTTGAGTGGTGATTGATCAACACTTGGAGTACCCAGGAAAGAGTTAAAGAAATCAGCGTTCAATTGCAAGACTTGGCCCCGAATCTTTACTTCACTTCCGGTAGTCCTTGGGGACTAGTTGGCATAAAATTCTCGAGTCAAATCAAGATTGCATTCCCCCATATCTCGAAAGATAAAGTCAAGATTTAGTGCCATGATTTTAGCCAAAATGCGGGGGTCTCTCTTTGTTAAACTTTCCTTCTACATCAAATCCACATGAACATATTTCTTCACTTTATTGTTCCTATACCATTCCTTCCCTTCCTCCTCCAGAACCCACTTGATCCCAAAAGTGTGTCGAGGCACTTGAAGAGAGGAGGAATCAACCTGGTCTTTTCTTGACCTTTTCTAACCTTTTTGTGAGGTGGATCCTTTCTCATTTCCCTGTAGTCCTTTCGGAGCCATGTTACATGAGATCACAATAGAGTCATGTTAGTTTCATTTCAGAAGATTTACTATAATCGAAAAAGAAAATAGTGATGGCACCACCCCACACTCAATTTGTTTGCACAAACTAATTGAGTGAGTGATGTCGATTACTCAGACTTCATCGACATACATTTAGGTGGTATGTTCCAACAACATTAATAGAGCAGTCACACTTTCAACCCTTCACTTTACATAACAATTTCTCAGTTTGATATAGAGAAGCAGCACACAATGGTCATGTAATCTTGACTTTGATTTTCAACTTTATTTCATTGGAGCAATGCAATCTTTGAACAAGACTACCACATAGAAATCTTATCATGCTATAGCATAGAAACAATCACACCATCTTATGCTTGTGGTCAATCATGATCATTACATCCATGAACAAGTCATTCGAACATTCAAGCTTACAACTCTCAAAATTATGCATTAACTTCAAAATTTCAACTCCATAAAAAAAATTATGACAGTGAATACCAAACAATACATGCCGGAGTAAAGTCAAGAATACCCACAAGAATCCTTTCACTCAATGAGATGCATCATAACAAACCAACCATATTCTCATCACCAAGCACTACTTCAAAATCTAATTAACCATTATAAGTGTAGCACTGCAACAACTACGGAATATAAAAGATAAACTTACTTGGTGATGGATTGGGAAGGTGAGTTCGTAAGATTAGATGAGAAAAGAGGAAAACTTGGAGAGGATAAGGGAGCTTGGGCGGCGCCTAGGTTCAACAAACAATTGAGTGGTGTTCAAAGGTAGAGGGTCTATTTAGAGGATGAGCCATGGGTCGGTTTGATCCATTTACAAACGGGTTAGTAGGCAAAAAGGCATAAGTAGGCGGCACCTATAGCATTGCCTAAGCATAAGTAGGCGGCGCCTATAGCATTGCCTATGTTGGCATAGGCGGCGCCTTGCCCATCGCCTATGTGAGGCAGTGAGCATAGGCAATGGCATAGGTGGTGCCTTGCCCATTGCCTATGTTGGCATAGGCGGCGCCTAGCCTATTGCCTATGTTGGCATAGGCAGCGCCTTGCCCATCGCCTATGTGAGGCAGTGAGCATAGGCAATGGCGTAGGCGGCGCCTTGCCCATTGCCTATGTTGGCATAGGCGACGCCTAGCCTATGGCCTTTGCTCCATCATTCCTAGACTTACTACCATTGGCATGGCTCACTTTCAAATCAAAATTTTGGACTAATCTCCTCCTTTGTACGTCTTGCACCTACACTTAATCAAAAACAACAAAAATGATTAAAATGATGGGTTGCCTCCCATGTAGCGCTTGATTTATTATCGCGGCGCGACATAGTTATCTCGAGTACTCAGACTTCCTCGAGATATATGGTGGCTATATATTTTATCGAATAGGTTGGACCGATATATAGCTTCACTCTTTGTCCATTCACCTTAAAGACACCACCATCATTGTTTTCTAACTCCACTACTCTAGATGAGTAAACTTGGTTGATTCTGAATGGACCAGACCATTTAGATTTCAACTTACCTGGAAACAGCTTCAGTCTGGAGTTGAAAAGAAGTACCAAATCGCCCTTCTGAAAGTTTTGTTGGATAATCCTCCTATCATGGTACTTTTTCATCCTTTCCTTGTAGAGATCTGCTCTTTCGTACGCATGTAGACGGAATTTATCCATCTCATTCAGTTGTCCCAATCTCATATTAATCGCATCATCCCAATTTAGGTTAAGCTGCTTCAGTGCCCACATTTATTTATGTTCTAGCTCAATTGGCAAGTGACAAGCCTTTCCATAAACTAGTTGGTATGGTGACATGCCAATTGGTGTTTTAAACGCGGTCCTATATGCCCATAAGGCATCGTCCAACTTTCTGGAACAATCTTTCCTGCTGGCATTCACAGTCTTAGCAAGGATCAGCTTGATCTCCCGATTTGAAACCTCTACCTGCCCACTAGTGTGTGGGTGGTACGGTGTAGCTACCTTATGTTGCTTAAACCCATACTTTACCAATACGGCTCTGAACAGCTTGTTGCAAAAATGTGATCCTACATCGCTTATGATGGTACGAGGTACCCCAAAACTAGAGAAGATATTTCTCTTTAAGAATGCTACGACACTCTTACCTTCATTATCAGCTAGCGCGACTGTTTCGACCCATTTGGATACATAGTCCACAGAAACTAAGATATATTTCATCCCAAATGAACTCACAAATGGGCCCATGAAATCAATACCCCAGACATCGAATAACTCTACTTCAAGCATTTTAGACATGGGCATCTCATGGTGCTTTGAGATAGAGCCTTGACTCTGACACTGATCACATTTTCTTACGAAATCGCAGGCATCCTTGAATAATGAAGGCCAATAGTAGCCACTTTACAGTACTTTCCTGGCCGTCCGATCACCTGTATGGTGACCCCCAACTTGGGAAGCATGACTTTCTTCCAGTATGCTAGGCACCTCCTCATCTGGGATGCATCGCCTAATAATACCATCAGCACATCGTCGAAAAAGACAAGGCTCATCCCAGAAGTAATGTTTCACATCATACATGAATTTTTTTCTTTTGATGAAAGGAGAGATGCTCAGGAATCACTTCACTTACCACGTAGTTAGCAAAGTCTGCATACCACGGTAAGTCTTCCACCATAGTTGCTAGAATCTCTTCGTCGGGGAATGCATCATCAATATCAAGGTCGGTTTGTACTATGTGCTCACTCTCAAGTCTAGATAGATGATCAGCTACTTGGTTTTCGCAACCTTTTCTATCCTTTACCTGGAAATCTAATTCTTGAAGCAGTAACACCCACCTAATTAGCCTTGGATTAGCATCCTTCTTTTCCATTAGATATCTTAGAGCCGCATGATCTGTATGAATCACTACTTTGGTTCCCAACAAGTAAGCACGAAACTGTTCGAAAGCATAAAAAACTGCTAGAAGCTGTTGTTCAGTGACAGTATAGTTCTTCTGTGCTCCATTCAAGGCCTTGCTCGCATAGTAGATTGGGTGAAATAGCCTTTCTCTTTTCTGACCAAGTACAGCACCCAAGGCTACCCCGTTTGCATCACACACAACTTCAAAAGGTAGAGACCAATCGGGTGCTACAATAATAGGAGCTTCAACTAGCTTTCCTTTGAGGCATTCAAATGCCTTCAAGCAATCTTCACCAAAGTAAAACTTTGCCTCCTTCTCCAAAAGTTTGCATAATGGGCTAGAAATCTTGCAGAAGTCTTTAATAAACCTCCGATAAAAACCTGTATGACCGAGAAAACTACGAACCCCCTTTACAGAAATTGGAGGTGGTAGTCTCTTGATAACTTCAATCTTGGCTCGATCAACCTCAATTCCCTTTTCAGAGACTTTATGCCCAAGAACGATGCCTTTCTTAACCATAAAATGACACTTCTCCCAATTTAACACCAAATTAAATTCAACATATCTCTGCAAAGCCATACTCAGATTTGCCAAGCATGATTCAAATGACTCACCTACAACTGAAAAGTCATCAATAAATACATCCAAGGTGTCTTCAACCATATCAGAGAAAATGGACATCATACACCGCTGAAAAGTGGAAGGTGCATTACATAGCCCAAATGGCATTCGTTTGAATGCAAAATTACCATATGGGCATGTAAAAGTGGTCTTCTCCTGATCTTCAGGAGCAATGCAAATCTGATTATATCCGGAATAACCATCTAAGAAACAGAACCATCCCTTCCCTTCCAATCGATCAAGCATTTGATCCATAAATGGCATTGGGAAGTGATCCCTTAACGTCCATGAATTCAGCTTCCGGTAATCCATGCACACTCTCCACCCTGTGACAGTTCTGAGTGGTATTAGCTCATTCTTTTCATTTGAGATTACCGTCATGCCCCCTTTCTTGGGCACACATTGTACCGGACTCACCCATTTATTGTCTGAGATTGGATACACCACCCCTGCATCTAACCACTTTATGATTTCTTTCTTTACCACCTCTTGCATAGGTGGATTTAGACGACGTTGATGCTCAATAGTGGGCATGCAATCTTCCTCGAGCTGAATCTTGTGCATACATATCCCACAAAGATACCAATTATATCAGCAATAGTCCAACCAATGGCTCTCTTGTACCTCTTCAGAACAGAGATGAGAGCCGTTACTTGTTGTTCACCTAAATCAGCAGTAATTATAACCGGCAGTGTATTTCCATTTCCCAAGAACGCATACTTTAGATGACTGGGTAGCTCTTTCAACTCTAGCACTGGTGGCTCTTCAATGGATGGCTTCGCTGGTGGTGAAGGTTGATTCTTAAGGTCAAGGTCCAGCTTCTTAGGGGAATATGCATATGACCCCATTCCTGTCAGAGCACAGATAGTTTCTTCGTACTCTTCAACATCCTCACGCTCAAAGTTCAAAATCACAACAGCCAATGGTTCAATAGTAAGCTGCTTCTCTAAAGATAAATCCTTCTCATCCTCATAATAAACATCAGCTACAGAGAACACATTTATATCTTTGGGCTGCTTCATTGATTTACATACATCAAAATGTACCACTTCGTCATTCATCCGAAATAAAAGCTCATTTGCTTGTAAATCAATAAGCACACTTCCTGTTGCGAGGAAAGGATGACCCAAGATTATGGGAACTTCAGAATCTACCTCGCAATCCAAAATAACAAAGTCTGCAGGAAAAATGAAGGTAGAAACCTTCACTGGTACATCATATAAGATACCAATAGGTCGTTTTACCGACCTATCTGCCATTATGAGCCGCATGTTGGTTGGTGTAGGATCGCCCAACCCCAACTGTCTATAAATGGCTAGTGGCATCAAATTA
This sequence comes from Capsicum pubescens, assembly GCA_030864215.1. Taxonomy (NCBI): domain Eukaryota; kingdom Viridiplantae; phylum Streptophyta; class Magnoliopsida; order Solanales; family Solanaceae; genus Capsicum; species Capsicum pubescens. The sequence goes on along the minus strand of CM061548.1, from coordinate 231,474,045 downwards.
ATGCTAGCCCCCAAATCGCACAATGCCTTAGCAAAATCCAAAGATCCAACCGTGCAAGGAATAGTGAAAGCACCCGGATCTACCTTTTTCTGTACTAAAGACCTCGTGGAAATTGCACTGCAATGATGAAAATTATCTGTCAGTTCATAGCTTGTTGCCCTTTTCTTTGTCAAAAGGTCCTTCATGAATTTGGCGTACCCTGGCATCTGCTCTAGTGCCTCCACCAAAGGCACATTAATATCCAGCTGCTTCAACATGGTCATGAATTTACTGAACCTGGTGTCATCAGCCTTCTTCTTCAGTCTCTGAGGAAAAGGTGGTGGTGGATTTGGAAGAGTTTTCTCCACCACTTCCTTTTTATTTTGCTTCCCATTATCAATCTTTTCAGACTGCTGACATCTAGGTGTAGTATTATGAACGTTCTCATTCTGATTTTCAGCTTCTACAGGATCATCACAATCTGCTTCAATAACATTCTCTTCTATATTATCAACCACCGGCTTGCCTTTGGATGGATTTTCCAACACCTTACCACTCCTGGTAGTAATAGCCAAACATGATCCATCATTCCTTGGATTTTGCATAGTGACACTAGGTAAAGTGCCAGTTTTTCTTTGATTGAATGCCGCAGATAGTTGACTCATTTATTGTTCCAGCTGTTTTATTGCAGTGGAATGTGAGTCAACCAATTGATTTATTGAGGACAAATCATTTTTTACCTCAGTTACTCCCGTGTTGGTTGCCTCCATTCCTTTCAACAGCTTCGCCATCATGTCCTCCATGGACATCTTCCCAGAGCCAGATGCAGCAGCTTCATGATTTCCAGGAGGAATATACAAACCACTCCTGTCAGTTTTATTCTTCCAACTCCCTTGGTCTCGGTCCTTGTATCCAGATTTTTCATAATAGTTCCGACCTTGGTTTCCTTGGACATTGCCTCGGAAACCCCCCTGATTATTCAAGTAATTAGCTTCCTCCTCAGAATCAGAGTCATCTCTTCCCTGTAATACAATAGCTTTGACCTTTTCTGTCTTCCCTGATAATAAATGCTTGGTAAGAAGGTCCATCTGCATTTTAATGTGAGCCATATCCTGGTCACGTTCCTTTTGTTTTCTCCTCTGTTCTGTCATCATGCCAATAGATACAGTAGAGCTTGCTACCTCAGAATCCCTGGTATGCCAAGCTCTACTCTTCTTTGTCATACGATCGAGCTTATCACATGCCTCAATAAAAGTAAGGTCCATGAATGACCCACCCGCAGCATTATCAACCACTGGCTTAGTCACTGAGGTCAAAGCCCTATATAATATTTCCATCAAGTGGATATTTGTCATCTGATGATTTGGGCACCGCATAAGCTTCTTCTTGAACATCTGCCATGTTTCGTGGAGAGCTTCAGTTGGAAGCTGTCGAAAATTGCTTATCTCATCTCTTAATTATGCTCTCTTGGATGGCGAAAAGAATCTTTCTAGGAAAACGTCTTTCAGTTGTATCCAATTGGTAATAGAGTCAGGAGTTAGCCCGTTTAACCATAGAGTTGCCTCTCCAGATAGAGACAATGGAAATAAGCGCAGCCGGATCGCATTATGTCCATCTCCTGGATTGTCAAACGACTTGCATGTTGAGATAAAATTAATCAGATGCATATTTGGATCGTTGCCTGTAAGTCCACCAAATAACCCCTTGAGTTGCAATAGCTGGATCATGCTGCTAGTGATATTGAACTTGGCTCCGGGTGCCAAGGGAGGAGGAATAATAGCCCCTGTGGCACCAGTCCCATCCAAATCGTCATCATCATCTTCAAAAGGAACCTGCATAGCTCGGCGTTCAGGTCTCATTCTAGCTTGACGATCTCTATTGACATTCTTGTTCACAGGTGCAGCCACATCATCTGCACGCCTTGGATTTAATAACTCGTCATCACCCAGGTCCTCATCATCAAGATTTGTTGCCCGACCTGGGTTATCAACATTTTGTTGATGTACTTGCACAGCTGCCAATGCAGCTAATCTAGCCTGCTCCTATTAAGTAGCCATTCTTTTAAGGTTTCATTGTAAATCCATTCTGCCAATAAGATGTGGTTCAGGATTTATAGGTAATAAGGGCTGACCAGAACTTCGTGTATTTGGCATGCACTCCACTAAGCCTGAACAAAACAAAAACAACAAACAAAAAGTAAAATTTGAGAATCTTTGACCAAAGGGTCTATTAACTATCACAATCTTAGTTGTCAATTGTATTCCCCGGCAACGGCGCCAAAATTTGATACGCCCAAATTACAACTCTCGTTAGAAAGTGTAAGCGGTCGCTGTCAAATATAGAACCCAACTGGGTTGGGTGTCGAATCCCACAGGGAATACTATGATCACTAAGTATTGCGATTATTATTAGACTGTTGGTCGAAGATTCCAAGATAAGGGGGGTTTTAGTTTAAGTGCACAATAGTACTATTAGTGTAACGAATGAGACGATATATGTAAAAGTAATTGATCACAGAGAATGACAAGTTTGGGTTATGTCCACCTTGTAGCTTCTACTTCTATATTAACTATGGGTAATACGAATTTTATACATGCATGCACTTATAGAGAGACGTATTCTAATTCTAAATCCAAGTGTTTTTCAACCATCAAGGATTTATTCACCTTAGTTCCCTCGAACCTAAAGTGTACAACAACTAATACGAACTCTCCAAGTAGTTAATCCTGCTAGGGCATTAACGTGTAAACTAGAGGTTGGAAACCCTAATTTCTTGTCACACTCTTTTTTCCAAACAACAACTTTTCTATCGAACAAGTTATTGCTATAATGGTGTATTCCCTATGTTTGCAACCACGAGAATTCAATTATAATGAAGAGAGTAATGATATAAGTGCATTACACATCATAAATTCACAAACCCATAGCAATAGAGAGTATACTACAAGGTTTCCATAACCCTAACAGATAAGCTTAGCTACTCATGAATAAAACAAAAATCAACATCGAAATATTCATCATACCAAAACTTAGAACGAACTTGGTGATGAAGAGGATTAGCGAAAATAAGAGAGAAAAATGTTTCTCCCTCTCTCCTCAAACTAAGCATTTCTTGTGTTCCAAAATAATACAGAATCTGAATTATGTGAATAATGGCTGAAAATTCAGCAATAAGGTTTTTAATAACAACCTTCTCTACTAGGTTGCTACTGCATCCTTAACTATTTAAAAATGTTGAGTTTGCCCGGGAAAAAGTTCTCATGCATCACATTTAGTCCAAAAGCTTCCTTCCCTTTTATGTGAAGTTTTCCTTTGCTGTCCATAGGTCCCCAAAGTGCTGAAATCTTCCGCATTAGTACCTGAAAAGCATGCTAATCACATAGGTTAGCTCACTTAATTTAAAGTAGAGTAAAAGTGCAGGAATTATGTATTTTATCCTCAAAACTTAGCTAAAACATGGGTAAGTTATGGTGCTTAGACGTATAAATACGCCCAACATCAGTCATTCATTCTGGGTAGCAACTGACTGAGCAAGAGTGGTGAATGCGGTCCTAAATTTTGCATGAGAAACATGATCGCCCAAAGGGTCTTCGGGCTGAGGGGCTAACTAATTCCCGTTTCTTGTTTTAGGAGGCATATTCTGTAGAAGAAAAGGAGAATGTATTAGATTGAGAGTGACTTGAGATTATGCTCACTGGTACAACATGAATACTAAAAGAAGGGAAATTGTTGTTAAAACATCTCATAGCCTCCTACACATAAGTGTGGTGCACAACACACGCATGTACAAGACTCTACTAGATGCGGCTTTCAGACTTCCTAGAACTCTAATGAACCTTAGGCTCTTATACTAAGTTTGTAACACCCCAATTTTCTAAACCAAAATGCTACACGGTGCTTATGAACCCGAAGGACCACAAGCTAATCCATGACTGATATCTGTACCTGTACACTACAATATATGATGTAATAAAGCGGAAAAATATGAAGAATAGTCCATAAGGTTCAACTGAATAAAATATATGACAAACTTAATATCTATATGGGTGGCAAATACCCAATAACAACTAAAGTCTGAATCAAATATAAAAGCCTTTAAATATTATCTGAGTAAAGAGTTAAAGGAACATTTCTCCATCTAACTCCATCTAGCAAAACTGAACTGAAATAATAAATAAAATAAAATAATATCATTCTCAAATGGATGAGGACTCACTAAAACTCTATGACTAAAATGCTACTGCTGATCTGGAACACGTGCCTATGAACCTATGGTGTAACATAAGAGAAAGCACCATAGCGCAAATGCGTCAGTATGTCTGAATATGCTGAGTATACAAATGAGGTAGGCTAAATACAAAGGGTTATATGCAAGAACAATACTGACTAATATAAATGTTAGAATACATACATGCATAAGCAACTATAACTGAACTCGTAGTGATACTGACTACTGAGTCTGAATACTGACGACATGACTTTACGGATACTGAGATACTGAATAGATGAATGACTATTTCTGACAGTTTGAATTATGAAGAACTGGTCTAATTGACTGTGTCTAATAGTCCTAAAACTGAATACTGATAACATAATCTATGACAACTGACATAACTGATATAACTATGATAATCGACAATACCGATGTAACTAATACTGAGCAACTATATTTAATAGTTTGAGTTCTGATGGAACTATCTGAGTTTCGTTCTATATGGAGTAACTGAATTTGATATTAGTCCTATCTAGCAGGTGATCTTTAAATCTGATGATTCTGATACTAATTAACTATAGTTGAGATTAGTCCTGTCTAATGGGTGATCTTGAAGTCTATTTATAATAATAAGGATTGATTGTCTCTAACAGTACTGAATCTGTACTACTGAACTGAGTTGACTGTATCTAACAGTCCTAAATCTGTAATTAAAACTGTGGGATGTATTCATCTAACCGACATGCCCCATGCTAAGCTAAATGGGGTCCAATCTCTTCCATTCCTAGAAGGGTGTCAGTACTGCGCCACCAGTAAAGACAACTGCTATGGAGTCAGTCCTAATCTAGCGAGTGACTCCTGGGATCAGTCCTATACATATAAATGTGCTAACGGGTGACCCTTGAGTATACCAGTCCTATCTAACAAGTGACATCTCATACCTACACTGGCTACGTAGTTCTAGAACTTAGGGATTGCTTCTAAGGATCTTCGTCCTTTCTAGCGGTTGAGTCCCCATCCCTAGGCTCACTCGGTACTGAATCCTACTCCCATCTCAAAGACACTAAACTGGATAACTGAGCTAAACTGAATAACTGAACTGAACTAATTATCTGAACTGATACTGATTAACTGAACTGATACTAGTGGTATTGTTTAGCAGAGCTAAACTAAGTTTACTGAGTTCCCTTGACTGAAGGAACGTACTGAGTTCTGAGGACTGACTGAGAGTACTGAAATTACTGAGATCGCTAGGAATACTACTGTTACTGAGATCACTGAGATTACTGAGTACTGAGGTTACTGAACTACTGAGACTGCTGAGATTTTTGAGTTTTCCTGAGTCACATGACTAACTGAATTCTATTGACCATGGCTTGACTGAGAGTATCATGATAACATGACATGGCACTAGGAACACAACTATAATATTTCAGGTACATGTGCCCCCAGGACTCGATGAAAGGAAACTGACACACATGACTGACTTGATCATAAGAATAGAGTCCACAATTCATAATATCATAAGTAGGGGATTTCATACTACACTTGGTTCTCAACATATTATACTTGGAAAGGGATGCGCACAATATGTATATACTCGCATTGCTTCCATATCATGCTCATTCCATATCACAACAATAACACACAACAATAACATGGAGTTCATGTGGAATCATAAAGAATAGAACATGGGCTTGTCATTTAAGCACTATTAAGTCATAAAAACATGGATTCTATCATTCTTGGCATTCTATCAAACACCTTACATGTACAACTTTGGGCGTAGATGTACTTATCAATTTGACAATCTTAATCCATCCAAAATTCATGGATTTTAACTAACCTACTCGCATGCTTCATGAAAAACACATCAATATACAACCTTGAATCCAAACAACAATCATCAACAAGATTATAGCCATAACACAATAAGAAAATCACAATTTATAATTTAAAACATGATTCTTGAGCTCCATGGATGAAAGGGACCCCTGGATGAACACTACGCATACCTTAAAGCTTGATCTTAAAAGAGATCTAATGTTTCTTAAAGGTTACTGAAGAAATCCTTAGGCTTTCTCTTGATGAGATGATCTTGAGAGAAAACCATAATCTTGTGGTTGAGAGTGTATGAGAAAGCTTTCTGAGATGTTTAACTAAAAAAAATGGAAGATAATATGCTACTTGAGGGTTATAAGTCATGGGAAGTGAAGGAACAAGATAAAAATATCCTTACTAAAACGTCCCTCAATTGCTGGAAAAAATAGTTGACGACATTCGTGACAAGCCGTCATACTGGTGTCATCACGAATTGTCATCACAAAAAGGTGAAATCTTGGTTTTCTGGTTAAGGTTGACGACATTGGTGATAGTCCATCACGGGCTTGATGGCTTGTCACAAAATTTCATCACTGGGGGTGAAAATCTGCCCAGGGCTGATAAAATTTGTGATAGGCCGTCTCGAGCGTGACGGCTTGTCACAAATGTTGTCATTCAGTTTCCCAGCCTGACATTGCATAGTAAAATGGGCATAACTCCTTGATCCGATATCGTATTTGGGTGAAATTGGTATCATTGGAAATATAATTAAAATATCTTTCATTTGATATATGGTAATCCACCTAGTTCGTTATATAAAACGAGTTATGGTTGATTGAAGTTGACCCAAGTTTTAACGCTCACTAAAACTTGAACGATAGAAAAGCTTTCAACTTGTACTTGAGTTAGGAGACCTATATGATCTAAATTCATGCTCAAATAGATTCACACACTGCATAATTGATTAACACACTAAATTTACATAGGATTCGAGGCTTTTGAAACGTCTACGCATAGGAATGACGAATTTTCATTCTAGTTCAAAATGTGGGGTATTACACCATGAATGTATAAGCTATTTGTTTAAATGTTATAGGAATTTTATATGTCATAATTGAGTACTCATATTTTAAATATCTATAGCATAAGATTCATGTTTTTTTTAAAAAGTAATAGTATACATCTTTGTTGCTTGTTATAATACCCAATAAGTTTTAGATTATAGTTTATTCATCTCCTTACTACTTGTTTTAGGGGTCATTAGCACAAACGATGTTGAATAGTCCATAGATTATTTTCACAAAAAATACATGTTCGTACATTTTTACCGTGCATTCAACATACACCTATGAACTTACATGTTCACAAGATAAAAACTTTTATTAAGTTTTTATGATTAAGTATCACTACATGCACAATAACTTGAATTTATTAATCTACATGAGCTAAATATGATATGCAAATCAGATTCCCGTAACTATTCTATGAACCAGTGTGATGACACTAGAGGTTGAGCTAAGTTACTCCATTTAGTTATAAATTTTCTTGCAATTATAATTTGATTACGATATATGTTTATTGACTAGCATCTTATTAGTATGTTGTATTTCCCTATGAGTCATCTGGCCTTGACTTTTATGCATTTTAGGTTTTTGAGTAGTCCCATTTATAGAGGATTCTACCTATATTTTGGCAAGTCCTGACGACTTGACCTTGTGTGTCTAAGTTTCATTCGAGGAAGAATGTTACTAAAAGGAAAGGATGTAACACTCATCCCATCGAAATATTTAAATTAACTCATGCTTTTGGGATAAGACAAAGAATTCTTAAGATGTTAGGAAGGATGTGTTATAAGGTGTTCTAATCACACAATGGTCATATATTAAGTTTTAAAGTCAAGCTAGCTGCAAAATAAAAATCGGCAAAAGTTTTCATAATTTCTTTAATAAATTCTCAGAAATTTGGATCAAATGTTTCAAAGACTTTCTCCCAATCTATAAAGAGTTAGAGGAACCTAACCTACAAATTAAAGGCAATGAATCTAGTTTTTAATGCACAAAATCGTTCATCCATACAAATTCATAATAGAGAAATATTTTATTTTTGTAAGACTGCACTGCAGGCATGTGAAGTCGGTGCCCTAAGTTGATATAGCCTAATAAATATCATCTCCTTTGTTATTGAACTCAATCTATTCATAAAAAAAAATTAAAATTCAGAAAATAACTCCTACAATCATCCCTATATTTTGATAATCCTAGACTAAATCCTTGGCACAAAGTTGTAGTATGTGTTACGCTTGTCATTTTGGAATAGTTTTCCGCAAAAAGTAGTGTGGTGTAATTCAAATGATGTTGTGACAGAAAGGTATTGGATGCGTGGTTATATCCTAGACAATATCCTGATCTTGATATAAAGGTAAAACTCTCTTTTTTTTAATCCAAGCTTCAGTAAGTCATAGATAATATTTTATGGAAAAAATTTGTGCCTTTTGTCAGATTGTCATGGCACTTCTTGTCCTTTCTATTTGATTGGATTCCGTATATAGGTAAATTGTGTGGATGTATTAAGGCAGATTATGAGTATTTGTATTGGACTTATTTTTATTAAATAATCTCCCTCTTTAAGCTCCCCCTTGTATTTTTAAGATATTACATTGATTCTTATTGTTTATTGAGCTACGGGATGGTGATAAGAAACCTTTGATCTGGGAAGATTTTTAGTTATGTTAAATGTTGTGTTTTAGAAGTTAGAGATGGTACTATTTTTTTCTCCTATTTTGAGTCTCGTACGAAAGTTGTGGATTGAGACGGCGTGAGGTACAACTTGAAATAGCGCCTCAGGAGCTCGTTGATCCTTCTAGATGTTATTAGCATATATTGTTGGATTTAGCTGCTGTTCTTTGCCATTATTGGCCTCATTAATGCTTTAAAATAGGCTAGTTGCAATTGACATCAATGCCTTACCTATTGGCAGTGACACATTCTATGAAAATAGATTGGAATAGTATGATTGAGCTTTAAGCAACATCCACAAAATTTACATAGAAAAGGTATGTAAAGGTTATTCCTTTATTTTCATCGCATATTTCATTAATTTCAAGAGCTAGAGTGCTATCGATGAATTTCACATAGAGCTTTAAGATAATGTTATTCTATCTTATTTTGAAATAGTTATCCCCTATCAAGAACTCATAATCAATTATTATTCGTGTCGTGCCTAATTAGGAAATAAAAATTGTGTAAGCTCTAGTCATGATAATAGGTCGTATGTGATCCAACTCTATAATTGAGAAAATATCGGGTGTTTAGATATAAGATAAGGTTTATGTAAGTGCTAAAAATAGTAATGGCTACTGAGTTGATAATTATATTTTGGAAGTAGTAATTTTGAGGTGACTTATCTGGGAAAAAATAAAATAAGCAGGTATAGAAGTTTAGCTTGTTATAGTTGGTATAAATGTACGAGCGGATGTTGTATAGGTTGCTTGACATCATGGAAAGGTATGTTGAGGCCTTCTTTTTTTCCTGTAGCGTTCCTTTATATCTCAAAGTGTGATAAGACTAGCTTATTAGTGATGAATAACTTGCGGTCATAACTCTTTATGTTTTCTACTTGAGTAGATTACTATGTCCTTGTTAATAATCATGTTCCCTAGTCAGAAATCGAGATCTAGACACGACTTAGACTCATTTATAGGTTTCATATAATATATATACACACACATACATACACATATATATATGTACACACACATATATATGTATATGTATATGTATATATATATATATGTATGTATGTATGTATGTATGTATATGTATGTATGTATAAATATATATATATATTTTTTCATGATCCGAAAGAAGGCCTAGTAGAGATGGGTATCTCAAGTCCCACATGGACCAAAGAACACCCCCTTTACCTAACCTAGTCAACACAACAACCTCAAGTGTTGGATAAATTCCGAACATATAACGAGATAGTGTAAACTAAGACTAATATTTATTCATGAAATGTCTAAACCAATCACTGGTAATCGAACAACCGTCCATCACCTAGAAAATCCACCAAAACAACACTCCCAAGTCCACAGTAATCCAACAAAGCCTCTATAAATATGATGTCAATAAAGTATTGGTACATGCCCCCGACAGTAGCCAAAACAAAGTCTAAACAAAGTCTGAGACATAGAATATAAAGACCATGAAATGAAGCCTTCCGAAGTATGGAAGCTCACCACTTCAATATCAACTCACAAATCACTCGAACACCTGATCACTGTGCAGGAAAAGTAGAAGAAGTTTTTGTGCCTACATCGCCTGGAGATACAGTGTCCGGATATGGTTATCGGTTTTAGCGCTAGCATGTAACTCAAGGAATGATGAATAAAATAATATCATCATTCAAAACCAAGTCCAATCATCATATGCAATCACATATGTACATATATATATCATGTCGGGATAGGGAACCAGCTTAGCATGAATTTTAAAAATCATAACCTGGGCTATGTAGCATAACCTTCATATAACAAGGAACCCATGGGGTATATGGGCCCAGCTCTCCTTAGCTGGAAGCACTAGTGTATGTAGCTGCATAAACCAGAGAATAACCATATCTGTATATGCCTTTATGGGGGACTCGAACCTCTCGGCATATTCCAGGTGACTTAAGCACCAATGTATATAATATGGGGAACTCAAACCTCACATTCAAATATTCATTTGGGAGACTCGAACCTCCCGATCATATAGACACCTGTATCGGCTAGCAGATTTTTCAGTGTTAGTCCTTCGGACTCCACTTTCACGGCCCAGCTACACCTCCAGCTTTAAAGATCAATTAAAATATTCATTAAGCATATACATAGCCATTAATCCAATTACTTACCAAAGGCATCTCGTTGGTATCTTCATACCAACCCCACTTGCAAGCATACAACATGCCACAACCATTATTAATCAACTTTGGAACTCGAACCCATTGTCTGAACAAAGACATCAATTTAATTCAACATTTACGGACTCGAACCCATTTAGAAATTCAAACTAATTTATGGCCAACAAAGCTTTCATAAAACCATTTACCAACCACTTACATTATTAGGCCAATGCCTTAGTTCAACATATGACAAGATCATTCTCATAGGTAATTTCAAAAAGAGGTTGAGGGCATACCATTATACAAGCCAAAAACCATAAAATTAGGGTTAACCATGACCCCTTAGTTTATATCACATTCCCAAGCACCAACATGTACAAAACCATTATCAAAACATGCATAATCATAACTTAAACCATGAGAAAACAATACTCAACATTATGTATTAAAAACCCCAACCATGGTTTTCATAACCACCATTAATGATTCACAAACAATGATTAAAACACATAATTCTAGTGAACTAACAATAAAAGAAGAGTCACTTACCAATGTTACGAAGATTCATGGAGAGAATTTGATCTTTAAGCCTCTAGATGACCACCTTGAATAAACCATAGCCAATCTTTCTTGAGATGTTTTTGAGAGGGTTTAGAGAGTATTTTAATCTTCTAAAGTGTAGAATAAATGACCAAAAAGTGCTAGAAGACATGGGATCTTAAGGGCTTGGGGTGGGACATGTCTAAAATACCCTCATCTCAAAAGTTGTAGAAAACACGCAAGTGGGTACGAGTTGACCCTCCAACTCGTCACCACAACATATGAGTGGTAACTTCAAGTCGTCACTATGTCAGAAGGTTGGACACCACATTCGGGCCAATATAAGACTCTCTTTCCTAACTCATTTCAATACCATACGACTAGTACTATCAAGTCTTATCCAAGGCAGAACATCAAGGGCTAGAAACTGGACAACATACGATTGGACCCTAAACGTCACGTCACTTGACCATACACATCATATAGAGTCTCTCGTAACTAGGTCAGGACTTGGCCAGCAACATACTGACCAATATACCACTAGGGTCCCTAGACCTGACACCACACCATACGACTTGTTGTGTGAGTGGTATGATGAACAAAAAGTCCAAGACTCAAGAAATTTGCAAGAGCCAAAGTTTGTGGTGTTTCAGTCTCCCCCTTAGGATCATTCTTCCTCGAATGATGGAACAAGGCACTAACTAGCATGATTAAACCCCAAATGTCTCTAATCTTACCTTTATGATAGAAAACAACATACCAAGGAATTCAAAATCTACCATCAACAAAGACAGAAAATAAAGATAGTACGAACAATATATACCTTAAGCTTGAATTTTTGAAATAAAAAAAAGGAACAGATACTTGAACTTCATGTCCTCCTCGGCTTCCCAAGTAGCTTTCTCAAACTTTTGGTTCCTCCATAGAACCTTTATCAAAGACACGTCTTTCATTCACAACCGGCAAACTTGCCTATCCAAGATCCTCGCTGGGACCTGCTCATATTATAAAGAATACAAAATACTAATGTTCTCCAAGGGAACAACCAACGAAGGATCACCCACACATTTTCGCATCATGGACACTTGCTATACTGGATAAATGGAACTCATGCTAAAGGGTAAATCCAACTCATATGCAAAATCACCAACCCTTCTCAAAACAAAATACGGTCCAATATATAGGGGACTGATCTTTCCCTTCTTTCCGAACCGCATTACTCCCTTCATGGGAGACACCTTCAAGAACACCCAATCTCCAACCTCAAACTCCAAATACCTTTGCCTCATATTCGTATAGGACTTTTGGTGACTTTGGGCGGTCATAAGCCTATCCCGAATTACTTTCACCTTCTCCATATCTTGGTGAACTAAATATGGGACAAACATCTCTGGTTCACTAACCTTGAACCACCCAATAGGAGATCTACTCCACCTATCATACAATGCCTCAAATGAAGCCATACTAATGCTAGAATGGTAACTATAATTATAAGCAAGTCCAATGAGAGCAGGTGGTCGAACCAACTACCACCAAATTCAATCACATAGGCTCGCAGCCTTTGGTCCCCAAACCACACTGAAAAGAGCACCAGAAATACGACCTCACAGCTTTTGGTCCCCAAACCACGCTGAAAAGAGCACTATAAATACGATGAAAACTAAGAATCATGAGTTGAAATAATTGAGACAGGCGCACCATGCAACTTTAAAACTTCCTAAAGGAACAACTTTGCATAACCCTTGGCAGAATAAGTAGTTCTCATTGGCAAGAAGTGAGAAGACTTAGTCATCATATCCACGATGATCCAAATGGAGTTACACTAATTCCGCAATCATGGAAGGCCAGTGATGAGATCCATATTAATTATCTCTCATTGCCACACTATCAATTTAATCTCTTGAAGTAGACCATCCTACCTCATATGCTCCACCTTCACTTTCTAACACACCATACACTTAGCCATAAAGTTGGCTACATCCCATTTCATATTATTCCACCAATACATATCCTTAAGGTCATGATATATCTTTGTTGAATTGGAATGAACCGTATACCATGATTCATAGGCCTCAGCCAAAATCCTACCTCACAATCGATCAACATCTGAAACACATAACCTCTATTGGTACCTCAAAATACCATCGCTATCGATCTCGTAGGCCATCACTTTTTGCTTACCCACATCATCCTTAATCTTCATCAAGAGAGGATCTAATACCTATTTATCCTTTATTTTAGAAATAAAAGACGATTGCACCATCTGTTGCACAAACACACCACCATCTTCAGAGTCCAAGAGACGAACTCCGAGGTTAGCCAAATGGTGAATATCCTTCACCAATTCCCACTTAACCATATCTACATGCAACAAAATCCCCATGGACAACCTTCTAAGAGCACCAACAACCACATTAGCCTTACCTAGGTGGTGAATACTCATATTATAGTCCTTCAGCAACTCAACCCACCTCATTTGCCTGAAATTAATCTATTTTTGAATGAATACATACTATTGTCTCTTATGATCAGAAATGATATCAACATGGACCCCATATAGATAGCGACACTAAATTTTTAATGCGAATACTACAACTAACAACTCCAAGTCATGAGACAAATAATTCTCATGAACCTTTAGCTATCTAGAGGGATACATAACCACCTTACTATGCTGCATCAACACATAACCCAAACCATCCCGGGATGCATCACAATAGACCACAAATCCCTCAATACCCTCAGGTAGAGTCAAAATTGGTGCTGAAGTCAACTTATCTTTTAGCTTCTGAAAGCTACCCTCGCAAGCATCAGACCTCAATAACATCACATTCTTCTGAGTGAACTTGGTCAATGGAGCATCAATAGAGGAAAAACTCTCCACGAACCTCTTATAATAACTAGCTAAACTCAAAAAACTCTGAATATCAGTTGGAGTCATGGGTCTAGGCCACCTCTTAACCACAACCTTTTGAGTATCCACCATGATCCCCTCACTAGATATGACATGACCCAGATAAGTTACGGCATTCAACCAGAATTCACAATTAGAGAACTTAGCATATAACAGTGGATCTCTAAAGGTCTACAATACAAGGTGGAGGTGATCCGTATAATCTTCCTTACTCTTAAGGGTCGTTTGGTAGAGTGTATTGAAATGATAATACATGCATTAGTCTAATGTGTATTAGTAGTACCTTGTTTGATATACCTTTTTACCCTATGTATAACTAATGCAAGCATTAGTTATACACTCTATTGTGTATTGGGGTATGTATTACTAATACCTCAAAATCCATGGCATTAGTAATGCAATGGATCTAATACATGCATTAACATGCTTAAGGACCCTATTACCCCTCAAAAAAAATTCTGCATCCTTTCCAACATATATATTGAGGGTATTATGTAAAAAAAATAATTAAAATTTATGTAATTCATATTTTCTTAATACATTGAACCAAACACTGCATAAGAAAAATACAAGCATAACTAACACAAATCATTACTAATACACGCATTACTAATACACCATATTTTGTATTATTCTTATACACTCTACCAAACGACCCCTTAGAGTACACAAAATTAACATCAATGAAGAAAACCATGAACAAATCTAGAAACTGACGGAAGACCCTATTTATCGAATCCATGACTACTGTTGGGGCATTGGTCAAGTTGAACGACATCACCAAGAACTCAAAATGCCCATATCGGTACAAAAATATGCCTTTAGGGATATCTACCTCCGTAATCTTTAACTGATGTTACCCGGATCAAATATTGATCTTAGAAAAGACTTTGGAACCCTGAAACTAATCAAATAGA
Organism: Capsicum pubescens; assembly: GCA_030864215.1. Classification (NCBI taxonomy): domain Eukaryota; kingdom Viridiplantae; phylum Streptophyta; class Magnoliopsida; order Solanales; family Solanaceae; genus Capsicum; species Capsicum pubescens. The sequence continues at coordinate 231,458,780 of CM061548.1, read as the reverse complement.
TCATCAATTCTCAGAAGTGGATAGTTGTTCTTTATCATCGCCTTGTTAAATTGCTGGTAATCAATACACATTCGAAGGGAACTATCCTTCTTATGCATAAATAACACTGGTGCACCCTATGGAGATACACTAGGATAGATGAAACCTTATCTAAGAGATCTTTCAATTGCTCCTTGAGCTCCTTCAACTAAGTTGGAGCCATTCTATATGGGGAATAGAAATAGGACGAGTGTTTGGAATAAAATCAATACCAAAATCAATCTCCCAATTGGAAGGGACACCAGGAAGGTCATCGAGGAAGACCTCAGGAAATTTATTTACCAATTCAAGAATGGACCTTCTAAGTTAGAATCTTTAACCTAGACCAGATGATAGAGAAAACCCTTGAAAATTAAATTTCGGGCTCTATGATACGGTATAAACCTCCCCTTAGGCACTAGAGAACTTCCCTTCTATTCAATAATCACTCATTAGGGAATTTAAACAAGACCTTATGGGTTCGACAGTCTAAAGAAGCATAGTACGTGTGCAACCAGTCCATTTGTAGAATAACATCAAAGTCAACCATGTCTAACTTTATCAAGTCTACAAGAGTTTCTTTACTACCAATAGGTACCACACAACCCCTATAGCTTCTTCTAACAACCATAGAGTCTCTCACTGGGGTAGAAATAGAAAAAAGGTATGACAGACATCAAGATCGAAACCAAAATGCATAACCACAATGGGGTCACATAAGAGAGAGTAGACCCTAAATCAAGTAAACAGTACACATCACGGGAAAAGAGTTTCAACATACCAGTTATAGCATCTGGAAATGCCTCAGACTCCTAATGAGTAACGAGAGATTAAAGACAGTTTCGACCAGTGTCGGAGCTAAAAGTGGTACCATTTAGTGTAGGAGCTGATAAGGAGGCAGCAGGAACCTTGTTTTCCCCAGAATCAACTCTAAGGGGACAATCCCGTTGCATATGCCCAATATGACCATACATAAAACATTAGTTCCTCTTCTTCTCGCATTGACCACGATGATGTTGACCACAAAATCTACAGAACGGCTAGGATGTTGATGACTGGGCCCCACTGGCCTGAGATTTGGCACCCTGCTCCCTAGAAGCATCACCACCCTAAAAGCGTCAGTCACTAGACCACTTTGAGTTGGGAGCACTATCCATCGAATAGGTGTTAGGACTCCCCCCAACTCTTCTTCTTAGACGACTTACCACTCTTCTTATGGACTTCACCCTATTCTAAATATCAAAATTTCTTACTCTACCACTTACCACTCTCAGCCTACTTTTTTTTCTTTTTTTTGACCAGTTGTATATACATAACCAATTTAGAGATGTCTATGTCCTTATTCAACAAGGTAGCCTTACTCTCAGGAATCATCTCACGTGATAATCTTAAAGCAAAATTTCTCATATGGTCTATCATATTAGATCAAATTCAGGAGCATACCTTGATAACTGATGAAATTTCAAAGTATTCTCCTTAACTGTCATTTTTTCTTGCTTCAAGTTAACAAATTCTTCCATTTTTGCCTCTCTCAACTCCTGAGGAAAGAAGCGATCTAGAAATACGCTAGAGAAATCACCCTATAAAGAAGAACCAGCATCCTTGCCTATCAACTGTTTGCACTCTTTGGACCACTAGTATGCCATATCCTTCGATTGATAGGCAGCAAAATCTACATATTCAACCTCTGAAGCATGCATAACCTGGAAGATCTTTTCCATCTCATCAATGAAACTTTGATAATCTTTCTTAACCTGTGTACCAGTAAATATTGGAGGATGCAACCTCATAAATTGGCCAACTTTAGTAGCCTCAAATGAACCCATAGAAGCAGTAGAACCCGACTGGTGTGACTGAGATATCACCAACTGAGTCAATAGGTTAATAGAGTGACAGAACTCTGCATTGGTAACCTCCTTGGGAGGTGACTGAGTATAGGTGTCACCCTCAGGAGTAGATCGGTAGGGATAGGCAAAACCCCACAAAAAAATCAGATATAGCGACCCTTGACCGGGTTTTGACCCCAAAAGTTAAAAGAGCTCCATCCACATTGTCCTCAGATAGAACAAAAGAGTTTACCTGGACATCATATCTTCTTGGAGGCATGATCTGAAAGACGAGAAAATAGAAATTAAAAGGATTGAAGACCTTAGACTCTATAGCCCAAAATTAAGACAAAAAGAAAGAAACACTCCTAAACATCTTATAGCCTTTCTCTTTTAAGTGTGGCATGCTATACACTCATAAAATAGACTCTACTTAACATGACTTGTGGACACCTAATTGACCATGAACTTAGGTTGTGATACCAATTTTGTCATAACTCAAACCAGGGCCTAGCCGTGATGGGTATCTTAAGTCCCACATGGACCATAGATCACCCCCTTCACCTAACCTAGTCAACACAACAACCTCAAGTGTCAGATGAATTTTGAACATATAACGAGATAGTGTAAACTAAGACTAATATTTATTCATCAAATGTCTAAACCAATCACTGGTAACCAAATAATCGCCTGTCACCTAGCCAATCCACTATAACAATACTCCCAAGTCCACAGTAATCCAATAAAACCTCTATAAATTTAAAGTCAATAATGTGTCGGGATAAGCCCCCGACAGTATCCAAAACAAAGTCTAAATAAAGTCTGAGACATAAAATATAATGATCATAAAATAAAGCCTTCCAAAGTATGGAATCTTACCACTTTAATGTCAAGTCATAAACTATTCGAACACCTGATCACTGTGCTGGATAAGTACAAAAAATTTTGGCGCCTACATTGCGGGGTATACAACGTCTGGAGATGGTTAGTGGTTGGAGAGCTAGCATGTAACTCAGGGATAGAGGAATAAAATAATGTGATCATACAAAACCAAGTCAAATCATCATATCCAATCGTATATATACATATATATCATGTCAGGCTAGGACACAAGGCTTAGCATAAATTTTAAAAACCTTAACCTGGATTGTGTAGCATAACCATCATATAAAAAGGCACCTACAGGCTATATAGGCCCAACTCTCCCCTAGCTAGAAGGACCCCAGTGCATGTAGCCGCCAAACCAAAGAATATCCATATTGGTATATGCCATTATAGGGTACTTGAACCTCCCGGAAAAATCAAGGTGACTTTAGCCCCAATGTATATAATATAGGGGACATAAACCTCCCATTCATTTATTCATTTGGGAGACTCAAACCTCGCAGTCATAAAGACACCCGCACCTGCTAGCTTGATTTCTAATATTAGTCCTTTGAACTTCTCTTTCATGGCCTAGCTACACCTCCCACTTTAAATCCCAATTAAAACATTCATTACATATATACACAACCATTAATCTAATTACTTACCAAAGGAATCCTGTTGGTATCATCATACCAACCCCACTTGTAAGCATACAACATGCCATAACCATTATTAATCAACTTTGGAACTCGAACCTATTGTTTGAACAAAGACATCAATTCAATTCAACATTGATGGACTCGAACCCATTTAGTAATTCAAATAAATTTATGGCCAACAATGCTTTCATAAAACCATTTACCAACCACTTACATTATTAGGGAAATGCCTTAGTTCAAAACACTGTTCAATATGTGACAAGATCATTCTCATAGGCAATTTCACAAAAAGGTTGAGGGCATACCATTATTCAAGCCAAATATAATCAAGTTAGAGTTAACCATGACCCCTTAGTTTATATCACATTCCAAAGCACCAACATGTGCAAAACTATTATCAAAACATGCATAATCATAACTTAAACCATAAAAAAAATAATACTCAACATTATGCATTCAAACCCCCAACCATAGTTTTTAAAACCACCATTAATGATTCATGAACAATGTTTCAAACACATGATTCTTGTGAACTAATAGTAAAGGAAGAGTCATTTTCTTGAGTTACGAATAATCATAGAGATAATTTGACCTTTAATCCTCTATATGACCACCTTGAAGAAACCCTAGCCTAATCTTTCTTAAGAAGTTTTTGAGAGAGTTTAGAGAGCTAATCTTCTAAAGTGTAGAATGAATGACCAAAAAGTGTTATAAGACATGGGGTCTTAAAGGCTTGGGGTGGGAAATGTCAAAAATACCTTCAGCTTAAAATCTTTGGAAAACTCGTAGGTGGGTACTAGTTTACCCTCTAACGCATCACCACAACATACGAGTGGTACATTCAAGTCGTCACTAGGTCGGAATATTGGATACCAGAATTTGTCCAATATATGAATCCCTTGCCTAGCTATCTCGATACCATATGACTAGTACATTAAGTCATATCCAAGGAAAAACATCAAGGTCTAGACATTAGACAACATACAATTGGACCCTAAATCTCTCGTCACTTAACCATATATCTCGTATAGAGTCTCTTGTAACGAGGATAATATTTGGCCAGCAATACACTGACGAACACACAACTAGGGTCCCTAGACCCATCACCAAACCATATTACTTATGGTGTGAGTCATATAATGAACAAGAAGTCCAAGACTTAAGAAATTTGCTAGGGCCAAAGTTTGGGGTGTTTTATATATATATATATATATATATATATATATATATATATATATATATATATATCTTTGAGCTATGTTGTTTGTTATATTGTCACCTATGAGTTCATATTGGCTACTACTGATAGAATAAGCTTGTATGATCTATCTAGCTATTCAGAGCCCTCGAGCTAGCCAGTTATTCAGAGCCTTTGGGCTACCCAGTTATTTAGAGCCTTTAGGCTGATTAGTTACTCAGAACCTTTGGAATTAGTCATTCAAAGCCTATAGGCTAGAAAAATTACAATTCAAGAGTCTTAAAACCTAGAAACATACTCAGATTCCATCCACTTCAAGTAATGATTCGGTCTTGGTAATCCGTAAATTGCCAGAGGAACTATTCACAATGATACTTTAAGATTTCCATCAAAATACCTCTTACATTTCAAATGTATTCATAAATATTGGTTTGTATTTCTTTATTGACATAGAATTACAGGTATGATATTCTATTAGAATCTATATATACACACATATATATACATATATATATATATATATATATTAAGAAGCCCTCCAAAGTCAATCTCTAACTATATGAGGGGTCCGGAGAAGGACCAAACCATAGAAGTCTATTGCATGCAAGCTTACGTTGCATTTTGAATATTATTAGTGGGGTGGTTCAATGCACAAAAAATGCTTTGTTCTTTCATGTCTTTAAGCATGGTATGGAAACAATGATGGAGGATAAGAATAGTTAATCGCCTTCAATAGTATGTGATGTCTGAGTATGATTATCCATATGTATTGTCCTTCTATTCACGTGCTTTATACAATAAAAGGAAGGTTGGTCTAGTAACTGTATATCTTTTTTGATCTATAGGGTACAGAAGTGTAGTATGAGTACCAACACGAGGTACTCAGTAAGCATCGGCCAACTAATCTACAACGATAATACAAGTATAAGTACATGTAAAGTAGGAATAAATAATACAAACAACTACCTATGAAATAAATAATAACAATACTAAGGAGAGATAAGTGTAAAATATCATACATTACAAGTAATTAGGCGAAAAGAACAGTACCATAAGTAGCTCGTCGATATACCAAGAAGAGTGAAAAGGACTATATAGTAGTAGTACAAGGCAAAGTGGCGAAATACTATAAGAAAAGATAAGGAAGAGAAGGAGTATACAATGATATTATAAAGGTAACTAAAGATTAAGGTACTAACTTGAGGGAGCTATCCTAACATCTCGAGTATCAAATCCAAATAAGGGGACTAACTTTAGAACAATTAGGGTCTCTAACAAAAATAAGGAATATCATAAGGTATTCAACAAATAATAAAGCTCAATATAATAAAAAGGAATGGAACTCAAAAGTATATCTATAACCTCGGGTGCCAATCCATAACTAGCCTACCATAAACCATATGATTATATCCAAGCAATAATATTATATGCTAGTTGAACAAACAATAACCTACCGAACACCCATAGGATCAAAAGGTGCAAGTAATCACTCAGCAAGAAAAACATAACCTATGTCTATCCACACCATCATAAGACTGATAGGTACATGTGCCAAATATTATATGGTGATAAGCGATGCATATAAATGTATGAATGCAAGGATAATATAGTACTATTAACCAATTATGTTCCACAAATACCAAGTATATACACCACATTTGGCTTATGATGTGCTATGATTTCTTAGAAATTTTGATACTTAAAACAATGAAAATATGTAAGTTATTTAGTTTTTTTTGTTAGATATGATGTATTTTCTATTGTGTTTTGCAGGAAATCAGGTTTTGGAAATATTTAAATGAAAAGGAGTGAAAATTAAAGTTTTGGACCACTGAAGTGGGTACCTACGGACCATATGTATAACCTACGAGTCATATGTGCCAGAGTTTGTGTCAGAGCTTATGGAACAGAGGTTCAGAAACTGAGAAAAGAAGACCTTTCTACCTACGGAGGGAACCTATGGCTCGTAGGTGCCACCTATAGTTTGCAGGTGCTAGAATATATTGCAGAAGACCCTATGTTACTTGTTAGATTTTCACCTCTGAGTTTGGGGTAAGCTTCTGGCATCTAGATTTGTTACCTTCATCAACCCACATGATGCATACGTTAGAAGCCTACAGATTTATAATCCACGAGAAACACAACCCATTTTTTGTTTCTTACTTTTTACAACCAAAGCATTTGAGTTTGGTTATTGTTTAAAACAACAAACTCCCCTTTTACTTTTAAGTACTGCCTATTGACTTTAGAAAACTAGATATATAATTCACGTATTCCCTAGGGGTTCGACCCCAACCTATGTTCGGTTACTATATTTTTCTTTGACCACTTTAACCTTGTTTAGAGGTGTAGCTTTGGGTGACCTCAAAATTTTAGAGTTGTTGCCGGGGAATATGATATGATTTTGATTGAAGGTTGTTGAAGTTTTTGGGTTTTTGTTTTCTATTTGTTTAGTTGAGTGAACGCTGGTATATGCCTAACACCAAGATTCAAGGCAATCCCTTAATCCCACTACATCCTAACCTGAAAAGAATTTTATAACTAAATCATATGACTATAGAACATGTACTTAAAGGCCATCTTGAAGAAGTTTCAGACGATCCCAATGTTGTACCTCCTCTTTCTAGGAATTTTCAAAATATTGTTGATTAGAGAACTGAGTAGTTATTATCAGAAGTTGCTAACCAAAGGAGGGAAGAAAACTCTTAGAAGGCAGAGATAGCTAGGAAGACAGAAGAAGCAGATTGTCGAACAGCACTCAGCAGAAATTGAGATAGAGCTAGAGGTGGTAGAGCTCAAGTATTCCCAGTCTACAAGTACTTACCTCCATGTAATGATCTAGAGGAGGATATGAGTTATGTTGAAATTGCTAAGATAGGATCCATTATCCCTCCTGCTTTGCCACCAGGTGTGATATTTGACATTACTAGTACTATGATCCAGCTCTTAAATCTAAAAGGTGTGTTTGCAGGCTTGGCTACAGATGATGCAAACATGCATCTTGCAAACTTTATTGGTATCTACACTTTATAGACTATACTTGGGGTAGATCAGGAAGCACTTAGACTCTAGTTGTTCTCTTTTTTATTGACTGATAAAGATTTATTGTGGTTGGGGGAACTTTCTCAGGGATCGATTACTACTTGTAAAAAGTTGCGCAAGCAGTTTTTAGACCATTTCTTCTCTCCATCTAGAATATTGAAATAGAAAGATGAGATATATAAATTTAGGTAGGTACATTCTAATTCGATGTATGAGGCCTGGTTCCGATTTAAGAAGAAGTTGAGCCTGGTACCAGATCGTCACATTTCAGGGGTTAATTTGCTTAATATATTTTATTGAACCCTGACTATCATTTCTTGAGCTATGGCAGATATGATCACTAGTGGAGTATTCAAGTGTCTACATGATAAGTAGCATCAGATATTTTATACCAGATCTCTATCATCAACCGAGGATGGGATACTTGGGAGGCAGAGATAGGTGCTGTCACTTATGAAATTAGGGCTTTAAGCGAGCATAGAGTTGTTGATGATTCTTTGGTTTAATAAATTGCACGTCTTATAAATTGACACGGCCAATACCAGGGCCATATCATAATGGGCATCTCAAGTCCAACAAGGGCCGAAGATCACCCCGCTACCCAATCTAACCAACCAATATATACCCTGAGTCGGGTGAGTTCCGACTATATAATAAGATAGAGTAATTTAAAACTAAAAGACTTTGGGATAGGTCCATGACCATGACCGACCCAAACAAGTCAAACTATCCAATACAAAACAAACAACCATGACATAAACAAATCCATGTCCATTCCATAACATACCCAAGTCCACAGTTTGTCCATACAAAGCCTCTAAAAATAAGAATATCCGATCAGGACATGTCCCCGACCATAGCCTAAAAACCAATATCTAAGTCTAAACTAATAAATACATAAGAAAACTCAAAGCAAGAAATAGAGACTTCTGAAGTATGGAAGCTCACCAGTTCAAGTCAACTCAAGATATCCCCGAATACCAGTCACTGAGCTGGAGGGTGATAGTATGAGCAGTCCATACATTACATGGGGATACAACATCAAAGATGATTAGCGGTTGGAGCACTAGCATATAACTCAAGGATAAGGATAATATAATGCCAACAGTTCAAAACCAATCACCCAATTCACATAACCAATGCAATGCATATATATATACATATATACCATGTCGGGATAGGGAACAAGATTAGCATGAACTTTGGAAACATTAACCTGGGATGTCTAGCATAACCATCATATATCAAGGAACCCATGGGCTATATGGGCCCAGTTCTCCCCTAGTTGGAAGAGCCCCAGTATGTGTAGTCGCACGAACCAGAGAATATCCATAACCGTATATGCCTATATAGGGGACTTGAACTTCTGGCATAATAAAAGTGACTTAAGTACCGATACATGTATTATGGGGGACTTAAACCACCCAATCACAAAGACACCTGCATTGGCTAGTGCAATTTCCAGTGTTTCACCTTTGGACTTCCACTTCTACGGCCCATCTACACATCCTGCTTTAAAGCCCAATTAAAACATCCATTACAAATACAAAACCATTAAACCAATTACTTATCAAGGTATCCCATTGGTATCATCATACTAATACCATTTTAAAGCGTACAATATGCCATTACCACTGTTAATCAATTGTTCATTTGGGACTTGAAACCATTGTCTAACAAAGACATTAGTTCAATTCATTGTGTTGGGACTCAAACCCGTTTAGCCAATTAAACCACCAAGGTTACCATTTAAATCAATATATATCAAACAAGGCCTTCACAAAAAAATTTACCAATGATTCATAATCTTTAGGCCAATGCCTTAATTCAAAACACAATTCAATATATGACTATTTTGCTCTCTTAGATATTTTCACAAACACATTGAGGGCATACTATTACCTAGACCAAAACCAAAGTAAAAACAATCAAGTTTAGGGTGAACCATGAACCAATTGTTAAACCATAATTACCAAGCACCCTCATGTGCAAAACCATCCTTAAAACATGTATAAACACAATTAAAACCAAGAGTAAACAATACTCAACAATATACAACAAAACCCTCAATATTGGTTTTCAAAACCACCATTAATGAATCATAAGCAAAGCTTTAAAAACATTAATTTCATGAACTAACAATGAGGGAAGATTCACATGCCTTATTCACGAAGATTCGCGGAGAGATTTTGGTCTTTAAGCGTCTAGATGAACACCTTGTTGAAACCTTATACCAATCTTCAAGAGAGATTTTAGAGAGGATTTTTAGAGTGTTTTTATCCTTAAAAATGTGTTATAAGAGGCCACAAGTGTTATAAAACATGGGGTCTTAAGGGTTTTTGGGTGGGAAATGTCTAAAATGTCCTCATCTTAAAAGCTGAAGAATTTGCACAGGAGGGTATGAATCCCCCTAACTCTAACACACAACATACAAGTGGTACCCACCACTCGTACCCTAGACAGAATGTTGAACTCCAATCTTGTCCATCATACGACTTCATAGACCAACTTATATCCACAATATATGATTAGTACCCTAGAACTGTACCCTAGGCATCCTAACAAGGTCTTAACACACTAATCAACATATGACTGGCTCTTATATCTCGTACTATATCCATATGAATCATATGGTGTCCATTCAAACCTTGGACAGAAAAAAACCAAAACCATACAAAGTAACATACGACCAAGACCCCTAAACTGTACCCACATCATACGACAAGTAAGCATAAGTTGTATAATGATCAGAAAGTTCAAACTCAGGAAATTTTCTAAGGGTCAAAAGCCAAGGTGTTTCAATTCTCCCCCACTAGGATCATTTGTCCTGGAATGACGCATAAAGGCAAGCCCAAGCATAGTTGAACACAATATTTCCCATAAAACTTCCCTTAAACAATATTAGAAAACAAAGACATTAAGGAATCACCATTCTCTTTAACCAAAGCATAAAACAAAGATATTAAGAACAACATATACCTCAAGCATGAATTTTTTAAATGGGGAACAAGTGTGGATACTTGGACTTCATGTCCTCTTCTACCTCCCAAGTAACTTCTTCAACCTTATAGTTCCTCCAAAAAACCTTTACCGAAGACACATCCTTCTTCCGCAACCAACAAAATAGACAATCTAAGATCTCAACTGGACTACCTCATAAGATAAGGAATCCAAAATACCCAACCCTTCAAAAGGAACAATAGATGAAGGATCACATGCACACTTTCTCAACATAGATACATGGAACACCGGATGAATGGAACTCAAACTAAAAGGTAACTCCAACTCATATTCAATATTACCAACTCTCCTCAAAACTAAATACGGACCAATATATCGGTGACTAAGCTTCTCTTTCTTACAAAACTACATTACTCCCTTCATGGGAGACACCTTTAAAAATGCCCAATCGCCAACTTTAAACTCCAACTCCCTATACCACTCATTCGCATAGGACTTTTGGCAACTTTGTGCGTCTTTCAATCTATCACGAATCACCTTCACCTTCTCCAAGGATTGGTGAACCAAATCTGGGACAAATAGCTTACCCTCACCAACATCATACTACCTAATAAAAGAATGACATCTCCTACCATACAATGCCTCAAAAGGATCCATACCAATACTAGATTGATAACTATTATTATAAGAAAACTCTATAAAAGGAAAATTGTCAACCCAACTACCACCATAGTCGATCATACAAGCACGAATCATATCTTCCATTATTTGAATGGTCCTTTCTGCTTGTCCATCCGACTGCGGGTGGAAATTGATACTAAAGCACACCTTAGTTAACAAAACTTTCTAAAATAATTGCCAAAAATGAGATGAAAATGGAGTACTATGATCTAAAATAATAGAAACTAAAGTACTATGCAACTTCACGATCTCTGCTAGATACAACTTGGCAGAATCCTCAGCCGAATAAATAGTCCTCACATGCAAAAAGTGAGTGGACTTAGTTATTATATCCACAATAACCAAAATCAAATCACACTGATTTCCACATCGAGGAAGATCGATAACGAAATCCATATTAATTACCTCCCACTTCCATTCGAGCAACTCAATCTCTTGGTATAAACCTATGGGTCTCATGTGCTCAACTTTCACTTATTGACAGACCATGCACTTAGCCATATAGTTAGCCACATCTTGCTTTATATTTTTCCACCAATAGAACTACTTAAGATCATGATACATCTTTATTGAACTAGGATGAATAGCATAATAAGATCCATGCACTTCCGCCAAAATCTTTTTCCTCATACCATTGATATTGGGAACTTATAGCCTACCTTAGTACCTCAACATACCATCTCCACCAATTATAAAGTCAACAACCTTTTGCTTTCATACATTTTCTCTAATCATCATCAATTCAGGATCTAATATTTGTTTTTCCTTTATCTCAACAACAAAAAACGACTGTGATACTTAATGTATAAACACACCACCTTTCTCAGAGTCCGTGAGATGAACTCCAAGATTAGATAAACAGTGAATGTCCTTTACCAACTTCTTTTTATCCTCATCCATATGAGCTAGACTCCCCGTGAATAACCTGCTAAGAACATCAACAACTATGTTAGCTTTACCTAGATGGTAATAAAGACTCATATCGTAGTCCTTTAGCAATTCAAGCTACCTTATTTGCCTGAGATTCATATCTTTTTGAGTAAATACATACTGGAGGCTCTTATGATCAGAAAAGATATCGACATAAACCCCATAAAGATAGTGACTCCAAATCTTCAACACAAATACCACAGCCAACAATTCCAAATCATGAGTAAGGTAGTGTTTCTTGTGAACTTTCAACTATCTAGAAGCATAGGCCACCACCTTGCCATGCTGCATCAACACACAACCAAGCCCAACACGAGAAGTATCACAACATACAACGAAGCCATCATTACCCTCAGGTAGGGTCAAAACCAGAACTGAAGTCAACTTATCCTTGAACTTCTCAAAACATCCCTCACAAGCATCGGACCACTAGAACTTTACCTTCTTCTGGGTCAATCTAGTCAATGGGGCAGCTATAGTCAAAAAACTTTTCACAAATCTCCTATAGTAATTGGCTAAACCTAAGAAGCTCTAAATATCATTTGGAGTTGCGGGTCTAGCCCACTTCTTAACTACTGCAACCTTTTGTAGATCCATCACGATCCCTTCACTAGAGATAACATGACCAAGAAAAGTCATAGCCTTCAAGAAAAACTCACACTTCAAGAACTTGGCATATAAACGCCGATCCTACAATATCTGCAACACAGCACGGAGGTGATCGGCATGATCTGCCTTACTCTTAAAGTGCACAAAAATATCATCTATGAAGACTATGACGAACAAATCTAGAAACTGATAAAAAACCCTATTCATCAAATCCATAAATGCTTCCGGAGTATTGGTCAACCCAAAAGACATAACTAGGAACTCATAATGACCATACCAAATTCTAAAACAGTCTTAGAGATATCCACTTTCCTAATCTCAAGTTGATGATAACACGACCTAAGATCAATCATAGAGAAACACTTCACACCTTACAGCTGATTAAAAAAAATCTTCAATCCTAGGAAGAGGATACTTATTCTTTATAGTCATCTTATTCAGCTAATGGTAATCAATACATATCCGAAGGGAACTATCCTTCTTACGCACAAACAACACAGGAGTGCCCCAAAGAGACATACTGGGATGGATAAAAACTTTATCTAAGTGATCCTTCAATTGCTCCTTGAGCTCCTTCAACTCAGTCAGAGCCATTTTATTAGGAGGGATCGAGATAGGATGAGTGTCCGTAACAAGATCAATCAAAAAATCAATTTCCCTATCAGGGGAACAATAGGAAGATCATTAGGGAAAACCTTTGGAACTCATTAACTATAGGAATGGATTATAAAGAAGGATCTTTCAAGTTATAATCTTCAACCCAAACCAAATGATAAAAACACCCTTTGGAAATCAACTTTTGGGCTCTAAGATATGAATAAACCTTCCTTTAGGTACAAAAGAACCCCCTTCCCATACAATCACTATCTTATTAGGGAAATTAAACATGACCTTACAGGTCCCACAATCTAAAGAGGCATAGCAGGAATGCAACCAATCCATCCCCAATATGACATCAAAGTCAACCATATCCAACTCTATTAAATCCACAAGAGTTTCTCTACTACTAACAAATACCACACACACTCTATTGACTTATTTATCAATCACAAAGTGTAACGCCCCAAGTCTATAACCCGAACGCTATACGGTGCTCATAATCTCAAAAGACCACAAGCTAACCCATGACTGGTACCTGTTGAAATCACTAAATAATAATATTGTAATAATGCGAAAATTATGCAAAAAATTACCATAAGGTTCAAAACTGAATTATAGACTAATATGTAAATACTAAATACTGAAAATCTGACAATCATATTTGAAAACTGAATAACTGTCTACAATAATCTAGTCTGAAAAGCCTTTAACTGAACTATTTGAAAGTGGAGTTGATGGGACAAGTCCCCAACTAACTCAAACTACTTAAGTAATGATAACTAAAAATAATACTCTATCCTCAAACTATAAGAACTCGCCACTAAATCTGTTGATAATGATCTAGGCTGTTAAGTACGGTCAGGAGCCCGTGTGTCTAAACCTATGATATAAGACATCATAGCGCAAAAGAAAGGTATGTGTCAGTACTTTAAATGTACTGTTATGCTAAGTGAGGTAGGTTGATATACATGGGTTCATATGCATGAATAATAAATGACTGAGTAACATAGATAAAACTGACTGAGAATACATGTATAGCTGAAACTACTTTAAATACTGATTATGCAATGATATACATATAACTACGCATGTTGTAACTAAAATTATGTTAACACTGGGTACTGAATTCTGATAACTCAATGACTAATATCTGAGTTTACTGATACTAAATTATTGTATACTGAGTGACTGTTTCTGACAGTCCTAATTTTGTACAACTGAACTTAGTTTTGTACTAAGCTGGGTGACTGTATCTAATAGTCCTGATTCTAAAACAGAACTAAGGTTTTATACTGAGTCTAAAACTGAAACTGTGGGAGTGTTTATCTAAATGATATACCCAGATTATGAACTGAGCTGGGATCTAACCTGTGACCCCAGTTGGAAGGGTGTTAGCTCCTTTCCAAGGTATACTAATAATGGCTATGAGTTAACCCTCTCTGACCGGAATCTTTTTTATCAACTCTTGCTGGAAGAAAAACTCGTACGAGATGTGTCAACTCTATACTGGCAGGAAGACATCTCAACCTATGCTGGCTACATAGTTTTGTAACGTAGGGATTGGTACTAAGGGTCAAACCCTTTACTGACAGGAGTTCCCCCATCCCTGGGTTCACTTGGTGTTAATTCCTACTCCCAACTGAATAGACACTGAATTGATTTCTAGACTGCACTAGGCTTGACTGAACTGTTACTAATCATGTTGTCGATCTGAAATGGACTAAGTTCATTGAGTTATGATAACTGAATGAATGTACTGAGTTCTATTAACTGGCTGAATATACTAAGTTCTATTATCAGACCGCATGCTACTTTATATGACATCACTGAGAATATTCTGAAACTACTGTAAATCTAGGTAAATAGCTAGATTGTCAAATATTAGATACCCCCAGGACGTAATTGCATAAATTGGAAAACATAGCACAATCTTGAAAGCATGATAGCTAGACACATTTTCACAATTCATTCATGAGGCATTTTAGCAAACACTTGCATGACATGAACTTGTATACATGCTAACATGGTATGATTTCATTACTTAACTCACATGGACAATTCATCAAACACTTGGGGATCATACTTTAAACACATGACAATACTACAACATGTAAGCATCATGATAAAAATCCCAAACTCAAAAATTCAAGGGCTTAAACATGAAACCATATAACAACACAAACGCATGCGATTTGTTTCTCAAGAAACTTGCAATTAATCATGTATTATAAACTCAACGATATCATAATTATGAATGCAATCACATTCAACATAAATTTCATAAAAGAAGCCAACTTATAATTTAAAAGGGGTTCTTGAACTCCAAGAGTGGAAATAAACCCTTAGATGAACACCTAACATATCTTGATGCTTGAATTCATTAAGGTTGATAGTGTGTTCTTAAAGTTTGAACATGAAATCAAAAGCCCTAGGGTTTGTTCTCTAGAGAGATTTGAGAAAACT
This sequence comes from Capsicum pubescens, assembly GCA_030864215.1. Taxonomy (NCBI): domain Eukaryota; kingdom Viridiplantae; phylum Streptophyta; class Magnoliopsida; order Solanales; family Solanaceae; genus Capsicum; species Capsicum pubescens. The sequence continues at coordinate 231,442,926 of CM061548.1, read as the reverse complement.
GAGTGTTTTTGCCCTAGGAATGATTTAATCTCATGTTTTTAGGGCTGAATACGGGTGAAAAATGACACAATTACCCCTCTGGATGTGGGCTTTTAATGACTAAAAAGAATGCCCAGCGACATGCATATCGATGTGTTGTGTCGATGCCATCAACTTGATGACCAACCCACCGCATCGAGTTCACGTTGGTTCACTGGAATTACACTAAAAGTTGGGGAAAAATTATTTATCGACACGATGGGCGACACAAATCTTTGAGATCGCGTCGACCCACTATTTTGGTCACCTGAATTTGATTCAAATGAGGTCTAAACAATCCGAAACTTACCTGGAGTGATCTATTAAACCACCTGATCATGATTCAATCTAAGTACCGACATTTTAAGGTCAAAAGAGTCGTAGAATAGGATCGCCAACTTATGAAGGATAAAATAATTCTAAGTATAAACACTTAGCTGAAATTTCTAAGTCTAGGACCTCTTTTCAATCTTTAACAGACTGAGTTAAGCTTAGGATTTTGTGGGGTCTTACAATATCTCCCTCTTGGGAACATTCATCCTCGAATGAGACTGACTAAGCTGAGAATATTAATAGACTCAATTTATATATATATATACTGAACATGTGCAACTGAAGCATGATTACATGACTGAAAGTACTAATATACTGAGTTATCATACTGACATGCATAACTGTAGCATGACTGAGTTCTAAAAACATGTCACATAATTGAGTTGTTTCATGAAGGTATGCATGCTATGAGAATGCTATACAACTAAACTGATATAGAGTTGTAAAGGTAATCTAATCATGGAACAGTGTAAATTCAAGGAAAATTATTACCTTGAGCTGAATCTGAGTTTGTGGACAAGAGGTGAGGATACTTTGTCTGCATATCTGCTTTTTCTTCCTAAGTAGCTCCCTCAAAGGACTGATTCTGACAAAGAACTTTGACTAGCAAAACCTCTTTGTTCCTTAGTCTACAAACCTGAGAATTGAGAATTTCGATCAGGATTTCCTCATAAGAGAGGTTGTTCTGAATATCTATACCCTCTATCGGGACTACAACTGTTGGGTCTCCTATGCTCTTCTTTATCAAGGAGACATGAAACACTGGGTGCACTGAAGCTAAGTCTGAAGGCAACTCAAGCTCATAAGCTACCTTTTTAAAATGGCTAAGAATTCGGTAAGGACCGTCATATCGAGGATTGAGTTTTCCCTTCTTGCCAAACTTCTTCACTCCCTTTATAGGAGAGATTTTCAAATATACATAGTCACCAATATCAAACTCTATATCCTTTCTTTGTAAATTTGTATATGATTTATATCGGCTCTAAGCTGTCTTAAGCCTTTCCCTGATCAACTGAACTTTTTCTAAAGCATCAAATACCAAGTTAGGCCATAACACTACGGCCTCACCCACTTCAAACCAACCAATGGGAGAACTACATCTCTTCCCATAGAGCACCTCAAATGGAGCCATCTAAATGTTGGAATGATAATTGTTATTATATGCTAACTCAATCAAGGGATAGTGATCATCCCAACTACCCTTGAAGTCAATGGCACACGCCCTTAACATATCTTCTAAAGTCTGAATGGTCCTTTCTGCTTGACCATCTATCTGAGGGTGAAAGGTTGTACTGAGGTAAACTTGAGTACCAAGACCCTTTTGGAATGTTTTCCAGAAATGAGTGGTAAACTGGGTACCTCTATCTAAGATAATGGATATTAGGACTCCGTGTAACCTGACCAACTCTATGACATAGAGTTTAGCATCGTCCTTCGCTGAATAGGAAGTATGAATTGGCAAAAAGTGAGTTGATTTGGTCATCCTATCTACAATGACCCAAATCAAATCATGCTAGCGAAGAGTACGAGGCAAACCATCATAAAATCCATGTTCACTTCCTCCTACTTCCACGTGGGAATATTGAACTCCTACATGGAACCACTAGGTTTCTGGTGCTCAATCTTAACCTGCTGACATGTACAGCACTTAACCACATACTCTACAATGTCTCTCTTCATCCCACTCCACCAATAGACCTCCCACAAATCATGGAACATCTTAGTGGCCCCTGGTTGAATAGAGTAACATGCTCCATGCGTTTCTGCAAGAATTCATTGCCTCAAGTCATCTACACCTGGCACGCATAACTACCCCTATTAATGTAACACACCATCTCCTCCTTGGGAGAAAACCTCTAATTTCTGATCTTTGAATGACTCTTTCAACTTGATTATAATGGGATCTCTATCCTACCCTTCCTTCACTTTAGAAACTAGAGATGATTCTGAACGATTCTATACCCACACATTACCCTCTGCTGAATTGACTAAGTCGTGTAAGTTGATGAACTTCCTGAACTAACTTATTCTTATCATATTCCACATAAGCAATACTATCTATAGACATCCTACTGATAGCATCAGCCACTATATTGGGCCCTTGCTCGGATGATACAGGATGCCTATGTCATAGTTTTTCAACAACTCTAACCATCTTCTCTGATGTAGGTTCATATCTTTCTGAGAAAACACATACTGCAAGCTCTTGTGGTCTGTGAACATATCTACATGTACCCCATGTTTGTAACGCCCCGAGTCTATACCCCATATAAATAATGCCTCCACATCTTTAAGGAAAAAACAATAGTTTCTAACTCAAGATCATGAGTTAGATAATTCTTTTCATGGGAATTAAGTTGTCTAGAGGCATAGGCTATGATCTTACCTCTCTGCATCAAAATACACTCCAAACCGACCCTAGAAGCATCATAATATACCACAAACCCATCTGAGCCTTCAGGTAAAGTCAAAATTGAGGCTGTAGTGAGTCGAGTCTTTAACTCCTAAAAACTCTTCTCACAAGAATCTGACCACTGGAACTTGACTTTCTTATGAGTAAATCTAGACATAGGGGATGTAATGGATGAAAATCCTTCAACAAACCATCGGTAATACCCATCCAAACCCAAGAAACTCCTGATATTGGATGGAAAGATAGGTCTGGGCCAGTTTCTCACTTCTTTGGTCTTTTGAGGATCAACTCTAATGATATCACCGAAAGCTATATGACCAAGGAAAGATACTAACATTAGCCAAAATTCACACTTACTGAATTTGGCGAACAACTGATGGGTTCTGAGAGTTTGTAACACTATTTTGAAATGGTCTGCTTGATCATGTTCACTACGAAAGTAGACAAGAATGTCATCAATTAAGACTATGATAAACATGTCCAAGTACTACTTGAACATACGATTCATCAAGTCCATGAAGGTTGTTGCAGCATTGGTAAGACAGAATGATATGACTAAGAATTTAAAGTGACTATATTGAGTTCTGAAAGTTGTCTTCGGAATGTCACATTCTCTTACTCTGAGTTAATGATAGCCTGATCTGAGGTCTATCTTAGAAAAGAAGCTGGCACCTTGAATTTGGTCAAACAAGTCATCGATTCTGGGAAGTGGATACTTGTTCTTGAACGTGACTTTATTTAGATGATGGTAGTCTATACACATTCTAAGAGAACCATCTTTCTTACGTACGAATAGAACTGGTGCACCCCAAGACGATATACTGGGTCTGATGAATCCTTATCTAGGAGATCCTTCAATTGTTCTTTTAAATCTTTGAGTTCTGCTAGGGCCATTATATATGACAAAATAGAGATGGGCTGAGTATCTGAAAGAATGTCTATTTCGAAGTCAATTTCCCACTTGGGAGGGACTCCTAGAAGGTCTTTGAAAAATACATCTGGGAATTCACATACTACTGGAACTGAGTCAAGATTAGGGGTTTCAAAACTAGAGTCTTTAACTCAAACGAGATGACAAACATACCCCATAGATATCATTTTCCTCGCCCTAAGGTAGAAAACAAGCTGACCCCTAAGTGCTGAAGTACTACCCCTCCACTCAAGGAAAGGTTCATTAGGAATCTGAAAATGGACAACTCTATTTCTGCAGTCAACTGAAGCATAGCATGAATGAATCCAATCCATGTCAAGAATGACATCAAAATCTGTCATCTCTAATTCTACTAGGTTTGCTAAAGTGACTTTCTAAGATACCATAACTGGATAGTTCCTGTATACCCATCAAGCTATGATAGATTTACCCACTGGGGTAGAGACTGAGAAGTGCTCTGCTAGGATTTTGGGACTGACTCTAAAGTCAACAGTTATATAAGGAGTTACAAAGGACCAAGATGTTCCTGGATCAAGCAAAGCATAAGCGTGCAAATGATAAACTTGTAGCATACTAGTGACCACATCAGAAGAAATTTCCTGATACTGTCAGGACTGAAGTGCATAAAGCCTATTTTGACATTGCCCGCTGGTGGCACTGGAAGTGGCACCCTGATGATTCAGGCATCCGGACTGAGCTGAAAGATCATTATGCTGACTCTACAAACCCACCTGAGGACACTCTCTGACCCTGTGGCCTGGCTTTCCACATCTAAAACATACATCACTGTCAGCTCTACAGACACTCTGGTGGTTTCTTTCACACTTCTGGCAAAAGGGATTTATTCGGGCACTGCTAACACTACCCTGGGGTTTAGGGCCTTGTGCCCTATCTTTATTGTCGTCTTTGAATTTCAGTACTGGAGAACTGGCTGAGGATAGAGCTAAAACTGAAGATTTTAGGAGGAACTGAGAATGATTTCCACCTTCTAACTTAGGCTGGGTGAAGTTGAAGCTACCTGTTCTAGCTCTCTTTTTCTCCCTCTCCTTCTCTTTATTCTTAGCATTCCCTATCTGCTGAGCATGGACCATGAGTCTGAATGTGTCCATCTCCTTAATCAACATTGCAGTTCGATCCTCCTTGACTACACTGTTAGACACCCCAGACACAAACTTACTGATCTTAGATCTGTTATCTTCTACCACATAAGGGGCATATCTGGCCAACTGAGTAAACTTAAGAGAATACTCTTTCACTGTCATGTTTTCCTGCTTCAGATTAATAAATTCCAAAACCTTTGTTTCCCTCAACTCCAGTGGGAAGAACCTATCCAGAAAATCAGTAGCAAACTCCTCTCATTCTACGAGCCCTGCATCTGCGGTCCTCTCTGACTTCCACTACTTATACCATGAGTAAGCCATATTCAGCAACTAAGATGTGGCTAAAACATCACTCTCACTAGCTATCACCCCATAATATTTGTAACTTTTTGCACCTGATCAAGGAATTCGTATGGGTCCTCCTATGACTTAGACCCGGTAAAGGCTGGAAGGTTCATTCAGGTAAAGTCCAAAATTCTAGCTACAGTAGTATCGGCCACTGGGTTAGCTAGAATGACAGCTGGGTGTTTATTTTAGGCTGCCACAGAATGAGATAGAGGGGTGAAAGCTGCTCTAAATTCTGCGTGGGAAACATGCTCGTCCAGAGGATATGCCTGAAAGGGCTGAGGTGCTGACTGATTTTCTATTCTTCTTCTGTTGTACATTTTGGGAGGCATGTTCTGTAAAAATAAGTAAGAAAAGGATTAGACTGAGTCTGAAACTTAAGCTCATCCTCACTCGCACGATATGAATAATGAAAGAACGGAAACTTTTTCTAAAATGCCTCATAGCCTTTTATTCATAAGTGTGGCGTGCTACACACCTATGCACAAGACTCTACTAGACACGGCTTTCAGACTTCCTAGGACTCTTTTGAACCTTAGTCTCTAATACAAAGTTTGTAATGCCTCGAGTATGTACCCCGGATGCTACAAGGTGCTCATAATCCCGAAGGACCACAAGCTAACACATAAATGGTACCTAATAAAATCACTAAATAATAATACTATAATAATGTAGAAATTAGGTAGAAACTGCCATAAGGTTCAAAACTAAATCATATACTAATATGTAAATACTGAATACTGAACATCTCACACTCATATCTGAAAACTGAATAACTATCTATAATAATCTAGTCTAAAAAGACTCTAACTGATTTTTCTGAAAGTGGAGTTGATGGGACAAGTCCCCAACTAATTCTAACTACTGAAGTACTGATAACTGAAAATAATACTTTGTCCTCGAACAAAGAAGACTCACCACTAAATCTGTTGATAATGATCTAGGCTGCTAAGTACGGTCAGGAGCCCATACGTCTGAACCTATGATATAAGACATAATAGCGCAAAATAAAGATACATATTTGTACTTTTAATATACTGGTATGCTAAGTGAGGTAGGCTACTATGAATGGGTTTATATGCATGAATAATAACTAACTAAGCAACATGGATAAAACTGACTGAGAATACATGTATATCTGAAACTACTGTAAATACTGATTATGCAATGATATGCACTTAACTATGCATGTTGTAACTGAGATTATGTTAACACTGGGTATTGAATTCTGATAACTGAATGACTGATATTTGAGTTTAGTGATACTGAATTACTGTATACTAAGTGACTATTTCTTATAGTCGTAATTCTGTAGAACTGAACTGAGTTCTATACTGAGCTAGGTGACTGTATCTGACAATCCTAATTCTGAAATTAAACTGAGGTTTTATACTGAGTCTGAAACTGAAATTGTGGGAGTGTTCATCTAACCGACATACCCCAATTATGCACTGAGTTGGGGTCCAACCTGTGACCCTAGTTGGAAGGGTGTTAGCACCTTACCAAGGGATACTAAAAATGGCTACATTTAACCCTCTCTAACAGAAATCTATTTTCTCAACCCTCGCTGGCAGGAAAACTCATACGAGATGTGTCAACCCTAGATTGGTAGGAAGACATCTCAACCTACACTGGCTACGTAGTTCTATAATGCAGGTGATAATGCTCAAAGTACACTCTTGAATGGGTGTAAGCGATCGTTGTCAATATAATAAACCAACTTTGGAGTCGTGGTCAAATCCACGAGAAACAATGTGAGTGGAGATTAAACTAATTTGAAACTAGAGCTACAACTTGAATTTAAACAAATGTTACGAAAAGATAAAATGGGGAGGGGGGTTAATGGTTGAACAAAAGTTACTAAACACTTCAATTTAACAATGTTATGGGAAACTAGAGTTATGGTTACCAAGATTCTTGACTACATAGGGTTGTGAATCACTTTAGAGTTCCAATCGACAACTTCAATTGCAAGAGTAGTTGAATCCTATTATTTACCCATTCGTTTCTCAACCTCAGTGGGTAGTTCATCCTTTAATTCTCTCAAAATTAAAAAGTGTATTTGTTATTCAACTATTTTCTCATGTAGGTTAATTCGAATAAGGTATTTGCCATTAATCTAAAGATTTAAGTCTTTCGAGTCCATGTAAACATCTTTCATTTGAAGATTGATTGTGGGTATGATTTATTACTTACTCTTGATTATGAATTCAATACATTTTATTGATTTTTGTATCATGAGTAGCTAATGTTATTTACTTGAGTTATGGGAACCTTGATGTGAATACTAATTTGAGTTGTGAATCTAATTGAATTTCATGAGTAATTGATGTTGTATTTTGTGACATGCTTAGTGTAGACACTTGCATTTTGTGTAGTTATTGTAGTATTAGCTGAATGTCTTGCATATTTTAGAAGTATAGATTCCCCATCTTATGATACTTAGAGTGAAGAGTTGTTTTAGGATGAACAATTAGATTCACAACTCCAATTAGTATTCACATCGAGGTTCCCATAACTCAAGCAAAGAAAATTAGCTACTCATGATACAAAAATCATCAATATGTATTGAATTCATAATCAAGACTATGTAATAAATCATACCCACAATCAATCTTCAAATGGAAGATGCTTACAAGAATGCTAAGAACCCTAAATGAGAGGTTTATTTCATTTTCCACCACTCCTAAGCTTCCCCAAGTCCAAACTTTCCTAATTTTTTCAATATTTTCTTTTTATAGCTGGAACTGACAATTTCCAGTAGCCCGACGCGATTTCAATGCGTTGCGCCTCTATCTCAAGACCCTTCAACTGTTAAACGTTCCCATGGGCCTTAATATTGGGACCCATTTTATTCCATTGATATTTTTCACAAGTCCATTGGACTTTCCACGCGCCCGTAATGGTCCAATACGATTCAGGTATCTAAATGGAGTCAGTTTTTGCATTTTCATTTCATTGAGTCATTCCGAGCCTTATTGAGTTTTTTCCACTTGATTTGAAGCTTTTATATCCTTGATATATCATCATGATCCATTAAAAAAGCATCCTAAAGAATTAAAAACCACAAAGTAGACCTCAAAACAACACAACATCCAAGATGGTCAACTCAAACACGAGCTACGCATAGGCTAAGTGCACCTTGAGCTTAGGCTCATTGTTTTGACCCTTGTCTTGATCCAATTGATCTATGAACTTTATAACTAAGTTTTTTAACATATAAATACATAATAAAAACCTTATAAACTCATTAAAATACATTATAACTCAACACAATAGACTAGACAAACACCTAGCTCAAGCTAGTTACACTAGTTTTCTCGGTTGAACTCTAAATGCTCAAATTGAATCAAAACTCATGTAAAAAGACCATTAAGCATTGTAAACACATATTTGGACATATTAATGCTCATTTAAGTCATGATATAATGAATAAATACACCCAACATCAGTAGGGATTGCTAGTAAGGTTCAAGCCCTTTACTGACAGGAATTCCCCCATCCCTGGATTCAGTCGGTGCTGATTCCTACTCCCAACTTAATAGACACTAAACTAATTTCTAGACTGTACTAGGCTTGACTAAACTATTACTAATTGTGATATCTACCTGAAGTGGACTGAGTTTATTGAGTTATGATAACTGACTGAATGCACTGAGTTTTGTTATCTTACTGAATATACTTAGTTCTATTATTTGATCGAGTGCTACTATACGTGACAACACTGAGTATTCTAAAACTACTGTAAATCTAGGTAAACATCTAGATTGTCGGGTATTAGATACCCTCAAGACTCGATTGCATAAATTGTAAAACATAGCACAATCTAGAAAGCATGATAGTTAGACACATCATCACAATTGATTCATTGAGGCATTTTAGCAAACACTTGCATGACATGAACTTGTATACATGCTAACATAGTATCATTTCATTACTCAACTCACATGAACAGTTCATCAAACACTTGGGGAGCATACTTTATACATATGACAATACTACAACATGTAAGCATCATGATCAAAATCCCAAACTCTCAAATTCAAGGTCTTTAGAATGAAACCATATAACAACACACACACATGCTATTTGTTTCTCAAGAAATTTACAATTAATCATGGATTATAAATCCAACTACATCATAATCATGAATACAATCATATTCAACATGAATGTCATGAAACAAGCCAACTTGTAATTTAAAAGGGGTTCTTGAACTCCAAAGGTGGAAAGAAACCCTTGGATAAACACCTAACATACCTTGATGCTTGAATTCATGAAGGTTGATGGTGTGTTCTTGAAGTTTGAACTTGAAATCAAAAGCCCTAAGGTTTGTTCTTGAGAAAGATTTGAGAGAAAGTGAATGTTTTTGCCCTAGGAATGATTTAATCTCGTGTTTTTGCGGCTGAAAACTGGTGGAAAATGACCCAATTACCCCTTTGGATGCGGGCATTTAATGACCGAAAGCGTACCCAGTGATGCGTATATCGACATGCCGCATCTATGGCATCAATGCGATGACCAACGTGCCACGTTGAGTTCACGTTGGTTCACTGAAATTGCACTAAAAGCTGGGGAAAATTATCTGTCGACGCGATGGGCGACGTGACTCATCAAGATCGCGTCGATCCACTATTTTGGTCACCTGAATATGATTCAAACGAGGTCTAAAAAATCCAAAACTCACCCGGAGTGACCTATTGACACACCTGATCATGATTCAATCCAAGAATCAACATTTTAAGGTCATAAGGGTCATAGAATAGGATCGTCAACTTATGAAGACTAAAATAATTCTAAGTATAAATAATTAGCTGAAATTTCTAAGTATGGGACCTCTTTTTAAGCTTTAACGGACTGATTTAAGCTTAGGATTTTGCGAGGTCTTATACAGAGTCACCAACCGGGGTAGAAACAAAAAAAGGATCAGAATTAAACTCAGGTCCAAAATTAAAATGCACAGCCATAAACAGGTTCACATAAGAGAGAGCGGACCCCGAATCAAATAAACAATTCATACCACGAGAGAAGAGTTTCAACATACTAGTAACGACATTGGTAAACGCCTCAAAATCCTGATGAGATGTAAGAGCATATAAGAAATTTCATCCAGTGCCAATACTAGAAGTAGAAACAGATGTAGAAGAAGTACCTTTTGGTGCAGGAACAGATAAAGAGGCAACAAGGACCTTGTTAGCCTAGAAGCCATTCTAGCATGAAAGTCACATTGCATATGACCAATCTGACCACAATAAGCATATATGTTCTGCCCTTTCTCATAGAACCTACGATGCGACCGCCCACCCACAATATCTACAAGGAGGGTGGATGGAGCTGACTGAGCCACACTATCTTAAGATTGGACACCCTTTGCCCAAAATCCACCATTATGATGATATCGATGATCACCCAACAGCTTTGGGTAAGGATCACTAGCTGTGGATAAAGACCTAGAACTCTATCACTTCTTCTTTGGCCACTTACCACCATCTCTACTACTATACTCTGAAGTCCTAAATTTCTTCCCCTACCTCTCACTAAACTCAGTTTTCTTCCTCTTCTCTTCCTCTACCTGTTACGTATACACAACCAATCTAGAGATATCTATGTCCTTGATCAACAAGGAAACTTTACTCTCAAGGATCAACTCACGATACAATTCTGAAACAAACTTACGCATTATAGCCCTCATGTTGGAGACCAACACAGGAGCATATCTGGACAACTAGTGAAATTCCAAGGAATACTCCTTGAAAGACATGCTCCTTGCCTCAAATTCACAAACTCTTCCACTTTTTCCTTCCTCAACTCCTGAGAAAAGAACCAGTGTAGAAAAAAACTAGAGAAATCCTCCCACAAAGCAGAACTAGCATCCTCCCCCTAGACTGTTCCCACTATTCCCACCACTAGTATTCCATATCTTTCAATTGGTAGGCAACAAACTTGTAATACCCCACATTTTGGACTAGAATGAAAATTCGTCATTCCTATGTGTGGATGTTTGAAAAGCCTTAAATCCTATATAAATTTAGTGTGTTAATCAATTATGTAGTGTGGGAATCTATTTGAGCATTAATTTAGATCATATAGGTCCCCTAACTCAAGTACAAGTTGAAAGCTTTCCAATCGTTCAAGTTTTAGTGAGCGTCAAAACTTGGGTCAACTTCAATCAACTATAACTAGTTGTATATGACGAACTGGGTGGTTTACTATATATCAAATGAAATCTCTTTGAATTATATTTCCAACGATACCAATTTTTCCTAAATCCAATATCGGAGCAAAGAGTTATCCCCATTTTATTCCAGCATGTCAAGCTGGAAAACGGTGACGACATTTCTGACGAGCTATCACATTTCTGATGACCTTTTTTACGACGTCGTCACATTCTGACGACGTCGTTATCCCTGGGAAGAAAATAAAGAATTTGGACCCCTTTTGTGATGACCATTCGTGATGGCCAATCACGGATCTGACGGCCTGTCACGGATGGCGTCAAGTATATTTTTCCAGCAATTGAGGGACATTTTAGTAAGGGTATTTTGGTCTTTTTCCTTCACTTTCAATGACTTATAACCCTCAAGGAGCTATTATATTCCATTCTCTTTAGTTAAACATCTAAAAAAGCTCTGTCATACACTCTCAACCACAAGATTAGGGTTTCCTCTCAAGATCAAAACTTTCAAGAACAAGCCCTAGGGTTTTCATAGAAGAGTCTATTTCAAGGGAATTTCTCTGTCAATCTTCACGAATTCTTAAGCTAAGGTATGCGTAGTGTTCATACATGGGTCCCTTTCATCCATGGAGCTCAAGAATCATGTTTTGAATTATAAATTGTGATTTCTTTATTGTTTTATGACTATATTCATGTTAATGATTGTTGTTTGGATTCAAGGTTGTGTCTTGATGTGTTTTCATGAATCATGTGAATAGGTTAGTTGGAAACCCATGAATTTGGGTGGTTCAAGATTTCTAAATTTGTTAAGTACACCTATGCTTAATATTATGCATGCAAGGTGTTTGATAAAATGCTTAGGATGCTAGAAATTCATGTTTACATGGTTCCATGATATCTAAATGACAAGTCCATGTTAGCTATATACTTCAATAGAAATTCCATGCTATTGATGTATTGCTATTGTTATGGTATGAAGCATGTATGATAATGGAGATAGACTATATGTACATGAAATATATCCATGCACTCCCTACCATGCTTAAGATGTTGAAGAACTAGATGAAGTATAATATCCCCTACTTATGAAAATGTGAATTGTGGACTCCAATCTTATGATCAAGTCAGTCATGTTGTGTCAGTTTCCTTCCATCGAGTCCTGGGGGTATTTGTACCCAAAAATATAGCTGTGTGCCTAGAGCCATGTCATGTTATCACGATACTCTCAGTCAAACCATGATCTATAGAATTCAGTCAGTCATATGACTCAAGAAAATCCAGTAACCTCAGTAATCTCAGTAGTTCAGTACTCTCAATGATCTCAGTACTCAGTAATATCTGTAACCTCAGTATTCAAAGTCAATCTCAGTAATTTTAGTACTCTCAACCAGTCCTCAGAACTCAGTACATTCTGGCAGTCATCGGAATCCAGTAAACTCAGTTTTAGCTCTGCTAAACAGTACTACTAGTATCAGTTTAGTTAATCAGTATCAGTTCAGCTAATCAGTTCAGTTTAGTTATTCAGTTTGGCCCAGTTATTTAGATCAGTGTCTTTCAGATGGGAGTAGGATTCAGCACCGAGTGAACCTAGGGATGGGGACTCACCCACTAGATTAGGACTGAGATCCTTAGAAGTAATCCTTAAGTTCCAGAACTACGTAGCCAGCTTAGGTACGAGATGTCACCCATTAGATAGGACTGACATACTCAGGGGTCACCCGTTAGCACATTTATATGTATAGGATTGATCCCAAGAGTCACACGCTAGATTAGGACTGACTCCACAGCAGATATCTTTACGGTGGCGCGGTACTGACACCCTTCCAGTCAGGGCAGAGATTGAACCCCAGTCAGCTTAGCTTGGGGCATGTCGGTTAGATGAACATATCCCACAGTTTTAGTTACAAATTCAGGACTTTCAGATATAGTCAACTCAGTTCAATAGTACAGATTCAGTATTGTTAGAGACAATCAATCCTTATCATTATAAATAGACTTCAAGATCACCCATTAGACAGGACTGATCTCAACTATAGTTAAACAGTATCAAAATCATCAGATTTAAAGATCACCCACTAGATAGGACTGATCTCAGATTTAGTTACTACAAGTAGAACAGAACTCAGATGGTTTCATCAGAACTTAGACTGTCAAATACAGTCGCTTAGTATCGGTTACATCTATTAGTCTGATCATCACAGTTATATCAGTTATATCAGTTTTCTGAACTCATGTATCATTCATATCAGTTATCAAAATTCATGATACCAGCATTCAGCTTCAGGACTGTCAGACACAGTCAATCAGACCAGTTCTTCATAATTTGAACTGTCAGAAATAGTCGTTCATCTATTCAGTATCTCAGTATTAGTACACTCATGTTGTTAGTATTCAGACTTAGTAGTCAGTATCTCCACGAGTTCAGTAATAGTTATGTATGTATGTATGTATTCTCACGTTCATATTAGTCAGCATTGTTCATGCATATAACCCTTTGCATTTCGCCTACCTCACTCGTATAGTCAGTACATTCAGACGTACTGATGCATTTGCACTATGGTTCTTTCTCTTATGTTACACCATAGGTTCAGAGGCACGAGCTCCAGATCAGCAGTAGCATTCTAGTATTCAGAGTTTGCAGTGAGTCCTTCTCATTCGAGGATGATATGATTATTGCTACATTTACTATTCAGTTGCTAGATGGAGTTAGTTAGAGACATGTTCCTTCAACTCCTTATTCAGTTCAGTTAGAGGCTTTCTGATTAGATGTCAGATTAGATATTCAGATCTCATTATTTTCAGTATTTATGACTTGTTTTGGTATTGTTATACCTTTTTCATATATTTTGTTATCAAACATTTATTCAGTTCGAACCTTATGGCCTTTCATATTCATGTTTCCGTATTTTATGATATATTATGCAGTATACAGGTACAGATATCAGTCATGGGTTAGCTTGTGGTCCATTGGGGTCATGAGCACCGTGTAGCATTCCGGTTCAGAAAAATTGAGATGTTAAAAAACTCAACACCCTCAACCTCTTAAGCATGCATAAACTAGAAGATCTTCTCCATTTCATCTATAAAACTTTAATGATCCTCCTTAAACATTACACCAGTAAACATAGGAGGATGCAACCTCATGAACTGGAATACCCTTGTGGCCTCAGAAGATAAAGTAACAGGAATACCACGCTCAGACTGAGAAACTACAAACTGAATCAACAGGGTAATAGAGTGACAAACCTCAGCATTTGTGGCCTCTCCTTGAGGTGACTAAGTATAAGTATCACCCTCAATAGTATATTCAGTGGGGACAGTTTGAACCCCACGAGAACAGTCAGATAGAAATAACCTTGATCTAGTCTGGACTCCAAATGTTGGGGAGCTCTATCCATATTATCCTCAATTAGGATAGAAGATTTTACATGAACATCAAATCTTCTGGGAGGCATGATCTGAAAGATGAGAAAATTGAAATCAGATGAATTCAATACCTTATACTCTATAACTCAAAGTAAGACAACAATAAAGTAAAACATTCCTAAATGTATCATAGCCTGTCTCTTATAAGTTTTCCACACTACAAACCCATAAAAGACACTCTACTTGACATGACTTTATGGATACCCAATTGACCATGAACCTAGGCTCTGATACTAACTTGACACTACCCAAACCAGGGGCTTGTCGTAATGGGCATCTCAAGTCCAACAAGGATCAAAGATCACCCTACTACACAATCCAACCAACCAACATATACCTAAGTTGGGAGAGTTTCAACTATATAACAAGATAGAGCAATTTACAACTCAAAGACTTTGGGATAGGTCCATGACCATGACCGACCCAAATAAGTCAGCCATCTAATACCAAGCTAACAACCATGACATAACTAAATCCATGTCCATTCCATAGCATACCTAATTCCACAGTTTGTCCATACAAAGCATCTAAAACAAAAAAAAAGAATATTCGATCAAGACATGTCCCCGACCATAGCCCAAAACCCAATATCCAAGTCTAAATAAACCAATAAAGACATAAGAAAACTCAAAGTAAGACATGGATACTTCCAAAGTATGGAAGCTCACCACTTCAATTCAACTCAAGTTGTCCCCAAATCCAAGTAACTGAGCATGCAGAGTGATAGTAAGACCAGTCCCAGTATCATGTGGGGATAGAGCATCGAAGATGATTAGCGATTGGAGCGCTAGCATGTAACTCAAGGATAAGGATAATATAATGCCAACAGTTTAAAACCAATCATCAAATGCACATAACCAGTGCAAGACATATATATATATACAAATATAACATGCCGAGATAAGGAATAAGATTACCATGAATATTGGAAAAATTAACCTAGGTTGTGTAGTATAACCGTCATATATTAAGGCACCCACAGGATATATAGGCCTAGATCTTCTCTAGCTGGAAGGGCCCTAGTGCGTGTAGTCTCACTAACTAGAGAATATCCATAACCGTATATTCCTGTATGGGGGACTAGAACCTCCCGGCATAATCAAGGTGACTTAAGAACCAATTCATATATTATGGGGGACTCAAATCTCCCATTCATATATTCATTCGGGGGATGCGAACCACCCATTCACAACAATGCCCATACCGGCTAGCGCGGTTTCCAGTGTTAGTCCTTTGAACTTCCACTTTTACAACTCGGCCACACATCCCGCTTTAAAGCCCAATTAAAATATACATTACACATACAAAACCATTAAACCAATTACTTACCAAGGCATCCTGCCGGTATCGTCATACTAACACTACTTGCAACATACTACATGTCATTACCATTATTAATCAATTGTTCATTTTTGACTCGTACCCATTTTCTAACAAAGACATTAGTTCAATTCATTATGTTGGGACTCAAACCTATTTAGCTAATTAAACCACCAAGGTTACCATTTAAATAAATATATAGCCATCAAGGTCTTCACAAAACCATTTACCAATGATTCACAATCTTTAGTCCAATGCCTTTGTAACACCCCAACTTAGGATAAAGAGTCCCACATCGGCAAACCATAGGAGGGATGCTGGGTATATAAGTAAGCAAGCCTTACTCCTTAGTGATGTATTTTAAAGTCGTGCGGGCCTGCACCCAAAGTGGACAATATCACTAGTGGGTTGGGGAGTTATAGGGGTCTCTCGGGCCTTGATGGTTTAGGATCCCCATCTCGGCCAGGGCATCGGCTTGACTCATGACAGAATGGTATTAGAGCAGCTCTTATGTCAGCCTTGTCGATATAGGCCAAAGTTCAAACTGAGTGTAGGAGAATCCCTGTAAGGCAGGGAAAACCTCAGTCTTGAGTGTAGGAAAATCCTATTCAGTGGGGCAAACCTCAGCGAGGACACTAAGTCCATAAGGGGGGTGTATGTAACTACCCAACTTAGGATAAGAAGTCCCACATCGGCAAAACACAAGAGGTATGCTAGGTATATAAGTAAGCAAGACTTACTTCCTAGTGACGTATTTTAAATCAGTGCGGGCCTGGGCCCAAAGAGGATAATATCACTAGTGGATTAGGGAGTTACAGGGGTCTCTCGGGCCTTGATGGTTCGGGATGCCCGTCACGGCCAGGACGTTGGCTTGGGTCGTGACATCGTGATAGCCTTAGTTCAAAATACAATTCAACATAAGACTAGTTTTCTCTCTTCGGCATTTTAATAATCTCATTGAGGGCATACTATTACCAAGACCAATACCAAAGTAAGAACCATCAAGTTTAGGTTGAACCATGAGCCAATTGTGAAAGCACAATTACCAAGCACCCACATGTTCTAAATTATGTATAAACACAATTAAAACTAAGAGTAAATAATACACAATAATGAAACACCCGAGTTTTAACCCTTGGAAATTTCTTGATTTTAAGCTCGCTGGACATCATATGACTGGTGCTTACTTTTCATATGATGTAGATACAGTTTGAAGTCCTTGGTCATATGATACTCAATATGGTTTTGGTTAGTTTTTATATAAAGTACGAATGGACATCATATGAGTTTTATGTTAGGGTACGAGTCCAAACTGTATGTTGTTCAGTGTCTAGCCTTGATATTTTGCCTACAGTATGATTTGAGTGGGTACTAATCGTATGGTAGAGTACGACTCATGCTAAGGAATCTCATGTTGGACATATTATGGTGTCCAAAATTCTGATCCACATACGAGTAGAGGGTATCACTCGTATGATGTGGATACAAATGGAAGGGACAAACCATACCCTCCTGCGCACATTTTTCAGCTTTTAAGCTGAGGACATTTTATACATTTCCCAACCCAAAATACCTAAATACCCCATATCTTATAACACATTTTATATTCTAATAACATACTTTGAAGGATCAAAATACTCCTAAAACTCTCTCTAAACTCTCTCTTGAAGATTGGGCTAGAGTTTCTAGAAGGTGTTCATCTAGAGGCTCAAGAGTCAAGCTTTTTCCATGAATATTCGTGAATAAGACATGTGACTCCTCCCTTATTGTTAGATCTCATATATCATATGTTTTAAACATTGATTATGATTTATTAATAGTGGTTTTTAAAACTAATATTGAGGGTTTTGTTGCATATGGTTGTGTATTATTTACTTTTGGTGTAAATTATGTTTATACATGTTTCTGGTGATGGTTTGCGCATTTGGGTTCTTGGTAATTGTGGTTTAAGAAATGGGTCATGCGTAACCCTAAACTTGATGGTTTTACCTTGGTTTTGGTCTTGATAATTGTATTCCCTCAACATATTTGTGAAAATGTCTAAGAGAATAAATGAGTCACATGTTAAATGATGTATTGAACTAAGACATTGGCCTAATGAATATGAATGGTTAGTAAATGGTTTTGTGAAGGCCTTGTTGTCTATGTAATGATTTAAATGGTAACCTTGGTTGTTTAATAGGATAAAAGGGTTTGAATCCCTAAACATTAAATTGATTTATGTCTTTATTAGACAATGGGTTTGAGTCCCTAAAATTTGAATTGAATTAGTGTCTTTGTTAGACAATGGGTTCAAGTCCCAAAGTCAAATGAATAATGACACAACCCAAAAACGGGTCATGTTGTATGGGCATTTTGAGCCCAAAATGGACTAGAGATCGCCTCGATTAGCCAACCTAACCATTACCCCAATCCACAAGTGTCGGATGAACTCCGACCTTATATCAAGGTAATGGAAACAAAACTAATATCATAACTTCGACAATGTCTAAACATTTAATTTACATCAACATACTAACCAATATACCAAGTCCACAATCATCAACAATGCCCCTACAAAAATTTGATGTCTATTTATATGTCGGGACAAGCCCCTGACAATAGCCAAACCAAGTCTAAATAAGTCTACAACCAAAGATAAGAAATAATGAAATGTATGCCTTCCAAAGTAGGGAAGCTCACCACTTCAAAGTCAACACACGAACCGCTTTGATCACCTAGTCAATATGCTAGAAGAGAAGAAAAAGCTTCGGCCCCTACGTCACGTTGGGTCGTAGCACCCGAAGATAGTTAATGGTTGGAACACTAGCATGCAACTCAAGGATAAGGAGAAAATAGAGTCATAATTTAAAACCAATTCAAAATTTCACATTCAACAACATTTATATATATAAGCATACATTTAGGTACATAAAATGTTCATAACATGCCAAAAGGAAATAAGACTTAGTTAGCATTCTTGATGCACTCAATCATGAGTCATGAAGTAGAGGACTCTAACCTTCCACCCTCCCACTTTGGAAGAATTGAACTTCCTAGTCATATTAAGCAAGATGAATTTTACCTCAAGTCATTTCATTAGGAAAGGGACTCTAATCTCATGCAATTTCACTAGGCAAGGTACTTTAACCTCAAGCTGTGTCATTAGGCAAGGGACTTTAACCTCATGCGATTTCATTTGGCAAGGGAATTTAACCACAATTGAGCTCATTTGACGAGGGACTCTAACCACAAGAAATTTCATTAAGCAAGGGACTCTAACCACAAGCCACCTTATTAGGCAGGGGAATTTAACCTCAAATCGTCGCCACTATCATTAGTCGACATTGGCACTCTAACCCTTTGTCCATACATTAACATCTATTCAATTCAACACTTAGGGACTCTAGCCCATTTAACTAATTCAATACCATAAATGACCACGAGGTCTTCATGGAACCATTTATCAATCAAATACTTTAATAAGACAATGCCATAACTCAACTCATCATTCAATTCAATTTATAGTCATCAAGACCCTTACAAAACCATTCATTCTTCATTAACACTTTTATGCCACACTTTGGGTCAAACACAATTCAAGTTAATATTTAGGGACTTTAACCCTTTCAGCCATCAAACTATCAAAATCATAAATTAACTTATTACATGGATAACAATGTATTTACCATACCATTTACCAACCACTTATACTTATAGGGCCATTTCCCTAGTTCAAAACATCATCAACATGTGACCAAACATTTTCACAAACACCTTGCGGGCATGCCTTTACCAATGCCACAATCAAAGTAGAAATCATCATTCTTAGAATAACTCATGACCATTTGTTAAACCAAAAACAACAAGCAACCACATGTGCAAATCGTCACCAATATTATGTATAAACACAAGTCTAAGCAAGAGCAAACATTACTCATCACTAGGCATCAAAACCCTTAATATTTGATTTCAAAATCACCATTTACAAGTCATAAGCCATGTTTAAAATACATGATATTTGAGTTAATAATAAGGTAAAGAGTCACATGACTTAAACAAGATGATTCCCCCAAAGAAACTTGACTTCTCTTTGCCTCTAGATGGACACCCCTTGGAACCCTAGCCTCCAATCTTCAAAAGTGTGTTTGAGAGAGTATTTGGGAGGTTTTGATCTTTCAAACGAGTGTTTAGGAGGCCAAAATACATTATATAGTGAGGGTACTTACGGGTTTTAGGGTGGGAAATATCCATAGAGACCTTGACTTAAAATCTGAAAAGTAACTCCCCAGGTAGGTACGACTGACTTAGCTCAATCGTACCCTAGGGTACAAGTGGTACCCTAACTCATACCCAAGGACTCACCAAGGACCAAGGTACGACCACACACATATGACTCGTACCCAAGGGTATGAATGGCACCCTAAACCATATCCCCAAACCGTAGCCAACACAGTTTCACTAGGCCAACTCAACACTCCATACGACTAGGTAGTGTACGAGTCGTACCCTAATACACAACCATGGGGAGGTGAAGTATTATATTTTACAGTGTGTAACCTCCACCACACTTCCTATCATATGAGAAGGGGTCACTAGCTCGTATCCAAGGGTACGACTAGTACCCTGGAGTTGTACCTAGTCCAGAAGCTTCAACTAAGAAAATTTTCTAAGGGTCTAAAGCCTAGGTATTTCAATTCTCCCCTACTTGAATCATTCGTCCTCGAATAATGGGTAAGGAAAGAACAAACACTAGTTAACACATTATTACACATCAATTAATCTTTAACCAAGCTAGAAATAAAGACATACAGCAAGGATAAGCCACACACAAAGATCATTATTAATCAACAATTCATTTTATTGACTATGGAACTCAAACCCGTTATTTATCAAAGATATTTATTTAATTCAAAGCTTAGGGACTTGAAGCCATTGTCTACCAAATAAATAAATCATGTTAAGAAGATTAACACATACTTCAACATGAGTTTCTAGAATGAAAAACAAATACGGATACTTGGACTTCATGTCCTCTTCCGCCTCCTAAGTAGCTTCCTCAGATTTTTATTCCTCCATAGAACCTTCACCAAAGCCACCTTTTGCATTTGAAACCGGTGAACTTACCTATCCAAGATCATCATCGGGACCTCCTTATAGGACAAAGTGTCCTAAATGCCAACATCCTCCAAGGTAACAACAAACGAAGGATCACCCGCATATTTACGCAACATAGAGACATGGAAAACCGGGTTGATAGAGTTCAAACTAGAAGGCAACTCCAACTCTGAGGAAACATTGCCAACCTTCTTCAAAATCAAGTAGGGACCAACATACCGGGGGCTAAGCTTCCCCTTCTTGCCAAATTGCATCACTCCCTTCATGGGAGACACTTCAAGAATACCCAATCACTAATATTAAACTCCAAATCACTATACCGCACGTCCACATAGGACTTTTGTTGACTTTGAGCGGTTTTTAACCTATCATAAATCAACTTCACCTTCTCTAAGGATTGGTGAATCAAATTAGGGCCAAGACTCTTACATTCACCAACTTCATACCACCCAATAGAAGAATGATATCTCCAGCTATACAATGCCTAAAAATAGGCCATGCCAATGTTAGAGTGGTAACTATTGTTATAGGCAGATTTGATCAAAGGAAAATGTTCGTACCAACTACCACCATAATCAATCACATAAGCACGCAACATATCTTCCAATGTTTGGATGGTTCTCTCCGCTTTTCCATTTGTCTACGGGTGGAAAGCATTACTAAGGTATACCTTAGTCCTCAAACCTTTTTGAAAGAACTTCCTAAAATGAGATAAAAATAGAGTATCTCGATCCAATATGATAGAACCCGGAGAACCATGGAATTTCACAATCTCCATGATATATAACTTAGCATAATCCTCCATCACGTAATTAGTCCTCACAGACAAAAAGTGAGCAGACTTGGTCATCCTATCCATAATGACCCAAATAGAATCACATTGATTCTGAGACCGAGGAAGACTGGTAACGAAATCCATATTAATCACCTCCCACTTTAATTCGAGCAATACAATCTCTTTGTACAAATCTCCAAGCCTCATGTGTTCAACTTTCACTTGTTGACACACCATATACTTTGCCACATAACTATCCACATCTCACTTCATCTTCTCCTTGTAAATATTGGGTCTTTCATACACAGCTACACGAAACTCATCCATCTCTTTCAGCTATCCCAATCTCAACTACACTGCCTTATTCCAATTCAAATTCAGCCTTCTAAGTGCCCACGGGCCTTATGCTCCAATTCAATTGGTAAATGACATGCCTTGTCATAAACCAACTGGTAGGGTGACATGTCTATTGGTGTCTTGAAAGATGATTTGTATGCCCATAAGGCATCATTAATCTTCCTAGACCAGTCTTATCTTCTTGCATTCACTGTTTTGGCAAGTATGGCTTTAATCTCTCTATTCAAAATCTCCACTTCCCAGTACTTTATGGGTGGTATAGAGTTGCTACTTTGTGTTTCTTAACACCATACTTTGCTAAGGCAGCTCGAAATACTCAGTTGCAAAAGTGAGATCCACTATCGCTTATAATGGTGTGTGGCACCCCAAATCGAGAGAAAATGTTCCTTTTAAGGAATGCAACCACTCTCTTCCCTTCGTTGTCAGCCAAAGCAATGGTTTCAACCCATTTCGATAAAAAATCAACATCAGCTAGAATGTATTTCATCCCATATGAGCTCACAAAAGGCCTCATGAAGTTGATACCCCAGACATCGAATAATTCTACCTCTATCATTTTTGTCAAAGACATTTCATGGCTCTTGGAGATTGACCCCTGCCTCTAACATTGGTCACATGTTCTCACGAACTCATAGGCATCTTTGAATAAAGTCGGTCAATAGTAGCTGCTTTGCAGCACCTTTCTAGCAGTGCGGTCACCTGCATGGTGACCTCCAATCAAGGAAGCATGACATGCTTCCAAGATAATTAACATATCTATTTCTAGAACACATCTCCTTATGATATTGTCAGCATATCACCAAAACAGATACGGCTCATCCCATAAGTAATCTGTCACATCATTGAGAAACTTCTTTCTTTGATAAAAAGAATGATTCTCTGGAATCACCTCGCTCACCACATAATTTATGAAATATGAGTACCAAGGTATCTTCTCTATAACAACAGCCAAGATTTCCTCATCCGGAAATGCATCATTAATCTCACATTCATATCTAATTGCTTGTTACCTTCCATCCTAGACAGATGGTCCATAACCTGGTTTTTGCAACCTTTCCGATCTTTGACTTTGAAGTCAAATTCTTGAAGCAGAAACACCCATCTAATCAACCTTGGTTTCACATCCTTTTTCAACATCAAATATCTCAAGGTTGTATGGTTAGTGTGGACCACCACCTTGGTTCCTAGAAAATAAGCTTGAAACTTCTCAAAGGCATAGACCACTGCAAGAAGATCCTGTTCAGTAACGGTATAGTCCTTTTGGGCCCCATTCAGTGCTTTGCCTTCATAGTAGATAGGATGAAATAATTTCTCCCTCTTTTGGCCAAGTACATCCCCAAGTGCAACACCACTTGCATCACACATGATCTTAAATGATTTTGACCAATCTGGTGCAATGATAATAGGGGCGTCAACTAACTTCCCTTTAAGGCATTCAAATGCCTTCAAGAAATCATCATCAAAGTTGAACTTAGCCTCCTTCTTCAAAAGTTTGCAAAGTGGATTTTCAATTTTTAAGAAATATTTTATAAATCTCCGACAGAAGACCGCGTGACCAAGAAAACTACGCACCCCTTTTACTGAAATTAGAGGCGATAGCTTCTCAATGACTTCGACCTTAGCTCGGTCGACCTCGATCCCCTTAGACAAAATATTGTGCCCAAGAACAATTACCTCATTCACCATGAAGTGTCACTTCTCCCAATTAAGCACAAGATTAAATTCCTCACACCGTTGCAAGGCTCTACTAAGATTCACCAAACAAAGCTCAAAAGAATCTCCTACCACAGAAAAATCATCCATAAACACCTCCAAGGTGTCTTCAACCATATCTGAGAAAATAGAGATCATGTACCATTGAAAGGTAGCAGGCGCATTACACAATCCAAATGGTATCCGCTTAAATGCAAAAGTACCATACGAGCAGGTGAATGTTGTTTTCTCCTGATCCTCTGAGGCTATAAAAATTTGATTATAACCAGAATACCCATCCAAAAAATAGTACCAATCTCTTTCCGCCAACCAATCAAGCATTTGATCCATAAAAGGCATTGGGAAGTAGTCCTTTAACATCTATGAGTTGAGTTTTAGATAATCCATGCACACTCTCCACCCAATGACAGGCCTGAGTGGTTTCAAATCATTCTTCTCATTCGTTACAACAGTCATGCCCCCTTTCTTAGGCACGCTTTGTACAGGACTCACCCACTTACTATTAGAAATGGGATATACAACTCCTGCATCAAGCCATTTGTTGATTTCCTTCTTAACCACCTCTTGCATAAGCAGGTTAAGAAGGCATTGATGCTCAATTGTTGGTGTGTATTCCTACTCCAACTGAATTTTATGAGTGCAAATACCTAGAGAGATTCCAATAATATCTGCGATAGTCCATCCTATCGCCCTTTAGTACCTTTAAAGCACAGAAATAAGTGCCTCCACCTGTTGCTCTCCCAAATCAGTCGCAATAATTATAGGTAACATGTTTCCACTACCTAGAAACACGTACCGAAGATGTCCTAGCAACTCTTTCAGTTCTAACACCGGTGGCTTCTCAATAGATGGCTTAGCCAGAGGTGTTGGGCGATTTTTAAGATCCAAATCCAACTTCTTAGGAGCATACAAATATGACCCCATTCCCATCAAAGCATAAAAAATCTCCTCATACTCTTCAATGCCCTTACTATCAAAATTTATTAGAACTGCAGCTAAGGGCTCAACAGAAAATTTCTCCTCTATCGACACTTTCTACTCATCCTTATAATAAATATCAACAATAGAGATCACACTCATATCCTTATGCTGCTTCATAGATTGGCACACGTCAAATCTTACCACTTTATTATTCAGCCTAAATAAGAGCTCATTAGCTCGTAAATCAATAAGCACGCTTCCAGTTGTAAGGAAATATCGACCCAAGATTATGGGCACCTCAAAATCCATCTCACAATTTAGAATAACAAAATTTACAGGAAATATGAAGCTAGCCACCTTTATTAGCACATCATACAAAATACCAACTGGTCATTTTACCGACCTATCCGCCATCACTAGTCACACGTTTGTGGGTATGGGATCTCCCAAACCCAATTTCTTATAAACAGCTAGCGACATTAGATTGATGCTCGCTCCCAGATCACATAAGGCCTTAGCAAAATCAAGAGACCCAATTGTACAAGGGATGGTGAATGTGCCTGGGTCTGTCTTCTTCTGCACTAAGGGTCTTGTAGAAATCGCACTACAATGGTGAAGATTATCCACCGGTTCGTAGCTTACTTCTTTCTTCTTCATCACAAGATCTTTCATAAATTTAGCATATCCTGGCATCTGTGCAAGTGCCTCCACCAAAGGCACATTTACTGTCAGCTACTTCAACATTGCTAGAAATTTACTAAAGTTTGTATCATTAACCTTCTTCTTCAATCTATGAGAAAAGAGAGGCGGTGGTTTTTGGAGAGTAGTCACCACTGCTTTATTTTTTTTATTTTTCCCTTTTTCTAACTCATCAACCTGCTGATTATTAGAAGGAATATCAATGCCATCCAGTTTCTCAGACTCCACTGGATTACTTTCTTTATGCTCAACATCCTCTTCGATCACAGTTTTGCCCACAGAAGGTCCTGGCAATACTTTACCACTCCGTGTGGTAGCTACCATGTACGATCCATCATTATGAGGATTCTGAACTATATCGCTTAGTAATGTTTCACTCTTTCTCTGATTCAATGCTACTGAGAGTTGGCTCATTTGCTACTCCAACTATTTGATTGAAGTAGAGTGTGAGTTTACCAACTGACTCATGGAAGACAAATCACTCTTCATAGTAGTCACCCCAGAGTTGGTAGCCTTAACTCCCTTTAATAATTTCTCCATTATGTCCTCCATGGATATTTTTCCTAAGCTAGTTACAGCATTATCTCTACTTTCAGGAGGTAAATATAGTCCACTCCTATTATTTTTGCTCTTCTAGTTTCTTTGGTCCCTATCCTTGTAACCAGCCTTGTTGTAATAGTTTCGACCTTGATTTCCTTGGCTATTGCCTTAGAAACCCCCCTAATTATTTAGATAGTTTTTCTTTTCTTCTGAATCAGAGTCATCTCTACCTTGGGATGCAATAGCTTTCACCTTCTCCATTTTTCCAGCTAGTAAATGCTTAGTCAGCAAATCAATCTATGTGTACAAGTGTGCTATGTCCTGATCACGTTCCTCCTCTTTCTTTCACTGCTCTGCAGTTATACCAACAGACACTGTATGGCTTACTACCACAGAATCCCTGGTATGTCAATCTCTACTTTGTTTGGTCATCCTATCGAGTATCTCTGAGGCTTCTGGAAAAGTGAGATCCACAAATAATCCTCCTGCAGCATTATCCACAACTGGCTTCGTAATAGAGTTTAAGGCCCTATATAGAGTCTCCATCAAATGAATATCTGTTATATTATCGTTTGGGCATTGCATCAACTTCTTCTTAAATATCTCCCAAGTCTCGTGAAGAGCTTCAATTGGAAGCTAGCAAAAGTTGCTGATATCATCCCTTAATTGTACCCTCCGAAAGGTGGAAAGAACCTTTCTAGTAAAGCCTCTTTCAACAGCCTCCAGTTGGTTATAGAATTAAGAGTCAATCCATTAAGCCATAATGTTTCCTCCCCAAACAGAGACAACGGAAATAAATGTAGGCAGATAGCATTCTGACCCACTCCTGGGTTATCAAAAAACTTACAAATGGTGACAAAGTTCACCAAATACATGTTAGGATCATCTCCTGGAAGGCTACCAAACAACCCCTTAAGATGAAGGAGTTGAATCATCGTACTGGTAATAATGCATTTAGATCTAGGTGATAGAGGTAGTGGAATAATAGCTCCAGTTCACCAGCTCCATCCATTCCATCCTCATCAGCATTAAGATCAAATTGTACCGGTTATCGATCCTGCCTCACCCTCAAGGGACAATTCATGTTTATGTTTTGATTAACTAGTGCAATCACATTATCTGCACGTCTTAGGTTAACTGGATCTAACAAATCATCATCCCTCAAATAATCATCATCAAGATTAGGGTGACGCACCGGTTCGCCATTATTCTGCTGATTAAGTTGGGCTCTAGCAAGAGCACTTAGTCTTTCAGCAGCTTGGGGGTCTGCTATTCTGCCAATCAACTGTGGTTCTGAATGTACTTGTAATAATGGTGCACCCGATCTCCGTGTACTTGACATACACAACAACCAACCTGCATAAAACAAAAACAACAAACAAAGGTAAAATTTGGGAAACTTGACCAAAGGTCAATTAACAAACACAAACTTAATTGACAACTGTATTCCCTGGTAACGGCGCCAAAATTTGATAATCCTAAATTACACCTCTCTTATGAGAGAGTAGGTGATCGCTGTCAAATATAGAACCCAACTAGGTTGGGTGTTAAATCCCACAGGGAATACCATGTTCACTAAGTATTGTGATTGTTATTAGACTGTTAAGCAAAGGTTTCTGAATAAAAGGGGATTTGGTTTATAGATTATGTTCTAAATAATTGCAATAGAGTTGTTCCAACTAATGTTTCTTTTTTGTCAAGTGGTAATTCAATGATATTAAACAAACTAGAGTTGTGGTCACCAAGATACTTCAACAGCTAGGGTTGTGAATCACTTTAGAGTTCCAATTAATAACTTCAATTGCAAGAGTAGTTGAATCCTTTTGCTTACCCATTAGTTTGTCAACCTAAATGGATAGTATATCCTTCAATTTTCTCAAAATTAAAGAATGCATTGCTTATTCAACTATTTTCTCATGTAGGTTAATTCTGTTAAGGCATTTGTCATTAATTCATAGGTCAAAGCCTCCAAATTCCATGTAAACCCTTTCTTTTCCCAACAACACTTTCCTATTCAGACAAGTGATATTTTTGGGCTCACCTTTCAAGTTTGCAACCAAGAAAAGTCATTAAAATGAAGACGGGTTTATGCAATGTCAATTACCCATGGAACTCAATTAGAATCACAACCCAAATTAGTCTTTTACATAAAGGCTCCCATAACCCTAGTTATGGGAGTTTAGCCACACATCTCCATAGAAGAAAGAGATAAAGTTTTTGTATTATTCATAAATAGATTCAGAATTCACTTACAAAAATTATAAGGATTAGTTCTTGAATCTTCAATAGAAAATAGAATGATTAGATCCACAAGTTTAGATTGATTCACAGAATACTACGTTACAGGGTTTTAAAAGATGGAAAAACTAAGGTATCAATATCCAAGATGATAGAAATAAAACCCTAACTGGGTATTTATATGCTCTCAGGTAAAAAGTATTTAAAATTCAAAATCAGAAAAACCATGTCCATGTTGATGGTCACATCGATGGTCCATCGTTGAACTGACGGTCCATCGAGTGGACCGTTGCTGGAGGTTTCATAAAGTCAGGTTCTATTAAGAGTCGACGGCCAACTCAGCGGTCCGTAGCTTAGGCCGTCTCTTGACTCTCCTAATTTCCAGGTTCTGTTAAGACCTGACAGCTAAATTGGTGGTCCATCAAATATTTGACGGTCAGCCAATTGGACCATCGTAGGGGTCCCTCATTTGATATTTTCTGGTTTACTCTGATGGAAACCCCGGTGGTCCATCACATGGTTGACGGTCCGCCAGTTGGACCGTCAGTGACCTTTTTCTGTTACTTTTCCAGGTTTTTTTCTTCAGCTAACTTCTTAACCTGGAAACACTCAAATCCAGTGTTAAATACAACTTTAGTTGCTTGAAAACATACAATTTTCCCAAGAAACAAATGCAAAATGTTCTGCTGAAATCTGGAATATCAGGTACCCTGACCGAAGATCAATCTTATAAAGTACTTAGCATCCTGAAGTTGTTCAAAGAGATCATCAATCCTAGGAAGAGGATACTTATTCTTCACCGTCACCCTATTCAATTGGAGGTAATCTATACACATTCGATGGGACCAATCCTTCTTACGCATGAAGAGAATTAGAGCACCCTAGGGAGAAACACTAGGGTAGATAAAACTCTCATCTAGAAGATCTTTCAACTTCTCTTTAAGATTTTCAACTCAGGCGGAGCCATTTTGTACGTAGGGATATAGATAGGATGATTATCCAGAAGAAGATAAATCCCAAAATCAATTTCCCTATCGAGAGAAACACAAGGAATATCATCAAAAAATACCTCAAGGAACTC
Source organism: Capsicum pubescens (assembly GCA_030864215.1). Lineage (NCBI taxonomy): Eukaryota > Viridiplantae > Streptophyta > Magnoliopsida > Solanales > Solanaceae > Capsicum > Capsicum pubescens. The sequence continues at coordinate 231,413,444 of CM061548.1, read as the reverse complement.
ACAGACTACAGAGATAGATTGCAATGAAGGACTCTCGGAACTAAAGTCTTTAACATGCACTTGATGGTAGAGACACCCCTTGGAAATCAACCTCTTGGCTCTAAGATACGAAATAAATCTTCCCTGAGGCACTAAGAAACTCCCTTCCCATTCAATAACGGGTTCATTCAGAAATTAGATACTAACTCTTTCGGTCTGACACTTAAGAGAGACATAGTGCGAGTAAAACCAATCCATCCCCAAGATCACATCAAAGTATAACATTTCCAACTCAATTCGATCCATCAAGGTCTCCGTACCATAGATCGATACCACACAATCCCTATAGACTCTTCTAGCCATAATAGAGTCACCCACTAGGGAAGACACAAAAGGAGGATTAGGAATACACTCAGGACCAAAACCAAAATGAATAGCCATATAAGGGGTCACATAAGAAAGTTTAGATTTGGGATAAAGAAGACAATATAGATCATGGGGAAAGAGTTGTAGCGTACCAGTAACAACATCAGGAGACACCTCAGAATCCTGAAAGGTGGCAAGAGCATATGTACGGTTCTGACTAGTGCTGGAGCCAAAAGTAGCACCCTTTGGTGTAGGAGCTGAAGAAGAAGCAACTGGTACCTTCTTATCCCCAGTAGCAACATCGGTTAAAGAATAGTTCCTCTAAATATGGCCATTCTAGCCGTATCTGAAAAACTTATTCCTCCCCTCATCACAAAACACATGATGGTACTATCCACAGAATCTACAAGAAGCATATGATAGAGTTGACTGGGCCCTACTGGCCTGATATTGGGCACCTTATGCCTTTAACCCATTGTTTCTCTAGAAGTGGCAATCACCGAATGGATTAGGATATGGGGAACTAGCCACAGAATAAGAATAAGAACTCCCCTACTTCTTAGATCACTATCTTTCCATCTTTACATGGCCAGCAGAATACCAGGATCTTTTACTTTGCCTCTCCCCTAATTTGGCTTGTTTCTTCCTTTCATCTTCTACCTTTTATATATACACCACAAGCCTAGAGATATCCATGTCACTATTTAGAAAGGCGGGCTTACTCTCCAACTCAAAGTCTTTAGACAAACCCAAAGGAAACTTCCTTATCTTATCCCTCATGATAGACACTAGGTTAGGATCATAACGGTACAGCTAATAAAACTTCAAGTTATACTCTTTCACAGCCATCTTACCTTACTTCAAATTCATGAACTCCTTAGCCTTCACCTCTCTCGACTCTTAAGAAAAGAAGTGATCAAGATAAATACTAGAGAAATCCTCCCATAAAGACAACTCCACATCATCTCCCCTAGACTGGTCCCACTTCTCATACCACTGATACGCCACATCCTTCAGTTGGTATGCAATGAATTACACACCCTCAGAGTTAGAAGAATGCATCACATAGAAAATCTTCTGTATCTCATCTATGAATCCTAAAGGATCTTTCTCAACCTTAGAGCCAGTAAAGATAGGAGGATTAAGCCTCATAAAATGTCAAACCCTAGTGGCCTCAGAAGAACTCACAACAGCACCAGCATAACTCGACTAACGTGACAGAGATGTCACCAAATGGGTCAACAGATGGATATAATGGTGAGATGTCACCAAATGGGTCAACAGATGGATATAATGGTGGAACTCAGTATTAGTAAAATCTCTTTAAGGTTACTGAGAAAAAGTGTCACCAACAGGAGAAGGATCAGTGGGGATCGATGGAACTCCATAAAGGCAATTAGAAGTAGAAACCCTAAAGCTGGTCTGAACTTCATGAGTAGGATGAGCCCCCATCCACATTGTCCTCAAGAGTGACAGAGGAGTTTCCACGAGAACCATATCTTATAGGAGACATGATCTAAAAATCAAACAAATAGGAATTAGAGTATATTTCAACACCCTAGACTCTACTGCCCAAAAGTAGATCACAAAAAAGGAAAATGTTCTTAAATGTCTCATAGCCTCTCCCTTATAAGTGTGGCGCGCTACACACCCATAAAAGAGGCTCTACTTGACACAGATTTATGGATACTCAATGACACCAAACCTAGGCTCTGATACCAACTTTTTCACGGCCCAAACTAGGTTCTATCCATGACGGGTATCTCAAGTCCAATGAGAATAAGAGACTGGCCCATTTTCCTAACCACACAGAATATAGTAACCTAGAAGCGGATGAAATATAAACATATAAGAAGATAAAAAGATGATAAAAATCAAGGATGACTAAGAGTGTCAACATCAATATCTAACCACAATAATATCCACAAAGCCTCTAAAAATTTGAAAAATAATCTAGGTCAGTACATGCCCCCGACTCTGATAATGATAATATTAATGTGAACTCTTCAATTATAGTTTATGAAAGAAAATCAATGAAATGGCCAAGTTTTCTGGAGAATAAAAGCTCACCACTTCACTAGCAATGACCGACGAATAGAGCTAATCCACCTAATATTTTTCACGAAAGGTAGAAGCATCTCTGGTACCTGCATTGCATGGGGAAACAACGTTCAAAGACTGTTAGTGGGTTGAGCACTAGGATGAAACTCAGGGATAAGGGAAAATATAATGCCAAGTCATATCCATTTCAAACCCACTGTACATGTTAACATACTCCACTTGGTGAGAATATACTGGGTATGTCGTTGTTCTTATTGTACATGTTCACATATATGCATACATGTATATATATAATAAATGGTGGGGTAGGGAATAGGGTTTAGCACGATAATAAAATATTATCCTGGACTATGTAGCTCAACTGTCATAAACAGGCACCCACGAGCTATATGGGTATCGCTCCCCTTACTAAAACGGCCTCAATGCATGTTAGCCGTATAAATCTAAGGTGTCAAGAAATACTAGGGAATGCACCTACCCTACTTCAATCCAAGATATAATTATATATCAACAGTGTGGATTATGCACATGGTCATCAAGACCACATCTTATGATGATAAACACGAGTTTCCAGTATAAGTCACCCAAGACCCTCACCTTCACAGATTAGCTACATAACCCCCATTAAGATCAATTTAAAATAAGTCTCACATGAACCATTTAATTAAATAATGAATCAACTGTTAAGGCACACCATGCATATCATCATATCGTAACACTTGCAAGCTTATCTATAAGCCATAACAATCATATTAACTTGTGGGAATACCTCAACTCCCTTTGCTCATTAAATCAAATCATAGCTAATAAGGCCTTTAAAATCTATGTTAATTGTTTAACCATTTATGTAGTGTAATAACATAGATAGGTAAGTCAAATCAAGTGACAATTTCACAGCTCAAAACCATTTACACATGTGGGTTGACGGAATATAGTTATTCAAAACCAAAGTTCAAAACATCAATTTAGGGAAAACCACAAGCCCTATTCCAAATCCCACACCAATGCACCCCATTGGTTAAAATATTCAATTAAAACCATGAACAACTCATAAAAATCATGGGAAAGTAATTCAAAGATCAATCATTCCAAAACTCTCAACCACATCAGAACCCACATTCAAAGCCATACGATTAAACTATGTAAAATATATGTTTTTATAAAATAAGAATTAGGGAAAGGTAACATGCCTAAAATACAAAGATTTATGGAGAGAAATCAACCCTTCAAGCCCTTAGATGACTAAATTCTTGAAAACCCTAAGTATCTTGACCTTGGATAATTTAGAGAGTTTGAGAGAGTGTTTTGAGTGTTAAGTATTGACAATAACATCCCAAGGTTTTTTTATGATCGTGGGTATTAAGTGAGGGAAGAGGAAAATATCCAAAGTGCCCTTAACTTAAAAGCTAGATAATTATTGCCAGTGACTACGGGTCATTATAAAACTTGTAAGGGCTCACTACAGCTCATCACCAGAATTTGTAGTATGGAAAATAGCTGAAGTACCCTACTCTGGTAACCGTATGAGTCCCACCATATGACTCATTAAGAGACCCTATGACACATAGGGTTTAATTTGTAGTCAAGATAAAATACTTTAGGCATCACGCAGGTTTGGCTATGAATAGGACTATACAACTCATTTTGAGTCTTTATGACTCATAACCACTTAGTCGTAGCCATAAGAGAAACTGTAGGCCAACATAATTTCCACGTTATGATCGGGTCCGTAAGACCCGTAATGACACGTAATGACTTATTAGGAGAGTTGTAGTCAAGGCAGTGATTTTAAAATCTCAAAAATTCTCAGAGACCAAAATCTAGGTGTTATAGTGAGACTAGGTTGTTTGGCCCTGACTTGGTTTACCAAGCCATGAAGAAGGTAAAAGTGATTAGAGAAAGACTTAAGACTACTCAAAATCACCAAAAGTCTTATGTGGATGTGAGGTAGAGAGAGTTAGCATTTGAAGTAATTGATTGGGCATTCTTAAAGGTCTCTCCTATAAAGGGAATCATAAGATTTGGGAAGAAATGAAAGATCAGTCCCTGTTACATTAGTCCATATCAGATTGTGAGAAAAATTTAGAATATCGCTTATGAATTATATTTACAAGTGAATTTGGATTCTATTCACATCATTTTCCATGTTGAAATTCAAGAGGAGGGGTGAATTGAAATTTTTTGTGAGTCGACTACTCATTTCTCACAGTCAACTTTCTTGTAGATTAGTATGATTCACAAAATAGATTAAATTTAAAATAAACATATAAATAAATAACTGAATTCAATAGTAAAGTACATGAGAATTTATACTGGTTCGGAACACCAATGTGGTGCCTACTTCCAGTCCTCTTGGGTTTTAATATTTTCTTAGATCTTTCAATTTTGGTTTTGAGTACAATGATAAGAAACAAGTTCCGAAGACTTATTTTTCTCTTCGGATCTTGTGACACAGCTTCAGTTTATATCACAAAGTTGATTCGATCCAATTCTTTGTATAACAATTGTATGCTAAAGATTACAAAGCCTTATGAGACTAAGATTGAGATACTTTGAGTTTTTCTTATTGAAGTTGCACAACTCATGTCCATCTTCAGTCTTCCTCTTTTATATTCTTTGACTGCTACTCTTCATAAGGAAACCCAAAAGATTTCTTCTTAATCAAGGATTTGAATTGATTCCTTGATTGAGGAATGCATCTATATGATATGTCCATATCAGATATGTCCATGATTTATTATTCCTTTTGGTCTCGGAGAGATTGATGCCTTTCTAAATATGTTTGTGACCTTTTTTTTCTTTTACTTGATCATGATTGATTTGATTTTCTATGACTTTTGGGGATGAGATTCTCCATCCACTTGTTCTTATTGTGATTGATTTACTTGGATGTCATGGATCATGAATTGATGTACTTTCATTCCTGATATCCTTTCATTACTAGAGCTTGTGATTGATTTACTTGAATGTCGTGGATCATGAATTGATGTCATTCCATTCTTGGAGTCGGCTTCCTTTATCCTTTCAATATTAGTAGTCTTCAATATCCTACAAAGATATATTTATTGTTTTGTCACTATTAAAATATATACTTAGGAGGCTAACACATGCGTCCATGCTTAAGAAGTATGTAGATGACCCTTCTTTGATATTTCCAGTTAGGGATGTTGGTGTTGAGGATTCTTTTTCTTATGATGAAGTCCTGGTTAAAATATTGGATAGGCAAGTTCATAGATTGAGGACCAAGGTTATAGCTTTGGTAAAGTTCTTTGGAGAAATCAATAGATGAAGGAAGCTACATGGGAATCTGAAGAAGACATAAAAACTAAGTACGCGCTCCTATTTCCAATTATGGATGAACATGTTTAAGGTATGAGTTTCAATTACTTCTCATCATCTTTTTAATTTATCCTTGGATTCTGTTTGCATTCTTTCTTTTATCATGCTAAGGGTACCCTAACTTCTTATTCAGGTATGAATGATCCAAAGGAGGGTAATGTAATACCCAAGTTATTGAACATTGTACCCTACATGAGATAAATAGTTGGACTAACTATCCAACGCCACTAGTCTCACCTTAATCCAAGATCGGGGTAAAAAGTTATGGCTAATTTATGGTGGTGATGTTAAACTACCAATGAAAATGGCTTATACCACAACTTATTGCCTAACATAATGAGTCGTGGGGAAGATTCATTTCCATGGCAGTGAGGAAGCCTAGACTTTGGTCCCTTTATAATAAGTCTAGGGTACGACTCGTTGTGAGACATAACGAGTCGTTATAAGGGACCCATTGTCATAATAGTAAAGTGCTAAATTTTTTATCCTTGAGTAACGACTCCAAGCCATGAGTCATGGTCAGACCTTACAAGTCGTTACCCAAGCTATGATGATGATTCCCATACTTTTCATGCATGTTTTAATTAGGGTCTTTTTGGTCTTTTCCTCCCTTCATACTCTTGTTCCATCACTAAAACACCTAAATGACCCCGCTTCCATATGTTATCAAAATCAAAACCTTACTTTTCCTCTTTAACTCCCAAGGCAAGAGATATTAGGGTTTCATAGAGAATTCATCATTCAAGCTCCAAGCTTTGATTTCTCTTCAAATTCTTTGATATTTCAGGAATATTTCTCTTCTTTAACATGAATTTTACATTTTGGAATTCATTTAATCATTATTCATGTGATTTAACTGATGGGTTTGAAATGGGGTTGAGGGATTTTGATTGATTATTGCTTGAATTGTTTTCCCCGTGTTTAAATATGTATTTCATGCTTTTAATTAATGGTTTTGGGACTGGATTGGTGTAATGTTCTAATGGTTTGAATAGGGACATGGGTTTTCCCAAATTGGATGAATTTTATCTTGATAATGGTATTAACTTCAACCCAGTTTACAATCTTTATTTTAAATATGGTTATTCACATATTTTAACTTATTTTTTAACCCATTACGTTGCATTAAAGGATAAATGGATAACAATGGTTTGGAATGCCCTTGATGACAATGGTTTTGGGTTTTAAATGGAACTTAGGAGTCTAATGGTTAAATGGATTGGTTTGGCATAGTTGAATTAGCTTGAAAGCATATTGGTATAAAGATACCATGTTTGAAAATCCCTTAATAAAAACTCCTTGGTTAATGGTTTGATTTACATGTAAACTATTTTAATTTAGGCATAAAGAGAATTGTGTAGCTCACCATGAATATGTGGTCCCAGGGCGCCAACACTAGAAACCACGTTTGCCGATGTGGGGGTATATGTGACCATATGCTTAGGGAACACTTTAGATTTTGGATGGCTATTGCCTTGGTGTCTTTAGTTTTTCCTTATTTTCCTCGGTATGTGCAACTAACACGCACAAGGCTCTTTCGGCAAGGGGATTCGAACCCATATAGCCCATGGATGCCTTTAGGGCGGAGTGAGCTAAACAGTTTAGGTTAATTTTTGAACTCTCATATTCATGACACTTGTCCCTATCCCGACATCCTAAATATGTATATATAAACTTTTTGCATATGGTTTTGACTTGTTTTTGGCAATGACATTATTTTATTACTTTCCCCTGAGTTACATGCCAGTTCTTGCCCCACTGACTGTCCCTGGACGTTAGATCGTTCCATGATGTAGGGTCTGAGGGCTTTTCTGTTACTCTTGTGTAGCATTAGGTGGTGTGGTACATTGGTTGAGTTGTTGTGAAGTGGTGAGCCTCCATCTTTCAGAAAGCCCTACCATTTCTTTAGGTTTCTTTTCATGTTTTGGGAATTATGAATTCTCTTTTGTCATGGTTGGGGGCATGTCCCGACCTTGTTTGGTATTTTTGGTTTTAAAGTATTTTGTGGACAATATTGGGATGATTTGTTGTCTTGTTTAGACTCTTATATTTCATCTGATTCATCTATCTTATTTATAATTTTTGTTGGCTTCTTCTATTTGTTATATAGTGCTTTGGAGGTTAAGCTAAGGGGTGGTCTCCGGCCTACGGTGGCCTTGAGATACCCATGACGACTAGGTCCTAGTTCATGTGATGATAGGAATTTCTTGGAAACCAACTCAGAATCTTAGCATGAAATAAGTGAAAGAAGTGAAGAACTCGTTAGAATATCCTATAGCCTCTCGAAGATAAGAAATGAACGTCATTATTATGATTTGTGAAACTCTACTAGACACTTACTCATGTACAAACAATATCGGTGAAACCTAGACTCTAATACTAATTTGTCATGACCCAATTTACGAGTCATGATGGCACCTACTTTATCTCCCCAGCAGGTAAGCCAAACTGTAGCTCAGAGTTATAAGCAATGGGCTAACTTGGTGAAAAATAGCCTATAAGCCAAAAATCAACATTTAAAGAGTTAAAACAGCAATAAAGCAATCATAACAATCTAATAGATATATAAAAGTGTAACAACCATCCCAACACTCAGTAATGTCGTACAAGAGCTACTACAAATGAAAAATAATATTGAATAGTAAAATACAATTTATCTTAAAGATAAAAGACTAGACATAGATAAGTAGAAGGAAAATGTGTAACTCCAACTCCAAGAGGTTACCCAATCTCCAAAATCAACTCTGCGGAGTGTCAACGGCGTCAACTAGTACTCAGATCTACACCAAAAAGGTACAGAAATATAGTATGAGTACCAAAACCATGGGTACACAGTAGGCATCATCATCCGACTGAGCTAAATCATGGTATAAATATTATAAGATACAAGATAAAGTAAACTAAGTCAAGCTAATAGGGCAAACCTGGAAATAAGCTCCAACACTATTTTACATAAGTAAATGAAATAAATTCAAAAAAGTAACATAAGGATCACGCAATTATAACTACTAAATTGGACCCCCATAGGCCAATAAGTGCAGAAAAGTAAATAATCCAATTTAGTCCCCCTATAAGCCTGGAGGGTACAATTAAAGAGAAATAAAGAATCGAAGACCAAAAATCTAACGAATATCAGCTATAACCATCAAACTATCCATACCAAATCATATCATTCCCAAATCCTAATGTTGAACTCAAATCGAAACTCATATCATTATCATCATATCATTCTCAATAGTATCAACATTTGAACATCATTTGCCATACACGAACTGAAACTTAAAGTATCATTGTTATCAATAATTATTGGGCTTGAATAAGAACTCATATTATCAGTATTATCCTTAATTGTCGGACTTGAACCAAAACTCATATTAATAGACCATATAAATAAACCATAATTATAAGATAAATCACTAAATAATAATACTTAACCATTGGGCCTTAGAAAAAATTAGCACTAACTCTCACCTACCAAACTAGCACACTCAATAAGAAATTTGAAACACCCTGTGTTTTGACCCTTAGATAATTTCTCCATTTTTAGCTTCTGGACATCGTACAACTTGGCTACTAGTCGTATGATGTGGTACGGTTTGGTGGATCATGGTCGTATGGTAACTAATGTAGGTTGGTTGGTTTCTGTCCAAAGTACGATTTGATCATACTAGTCGTACCTTAGAGTACTAATACTAAGATGTCAATCGTATGCTTCCCTAAGTTAAGCCTAGGTGATTCTATTCTTCCTAGGGTACAGTTTCATGGTACTAGTCATATAGTTGGGTACAGTTTGTCTTGGGAGGTCATTTGATGTACAGTGTTAGGGTCCAAGAGGAGTCCTAGGGTACGAGTTAAGGGTACCACTCTACCCTAAGGTACGGTTGGGGTGGGGTAGTCGTACCATCCTGTGGAAATTTTAAGCAGTTTAAGTTGAGGGTAATCTGGATATTTCTCTTCTTAACCTCTTAAGGCCCTACGACTTATAACACTCTTGGGACATCATTTAGCCTATTTGCAATCACTCAAACTCTCTTAAAACACTCTCACATTCTCTCAAGGATCTTTTGTTAAGGAAGGCTAGGGTTTCATCAATAGGATCGATTTGGGACTTACAAGGGTGATTTATCTCCGCCATCTTCGTAATCTAATTTATGTTACTCCTTCCTCAGTGTTAGTTCAAACTAAAGGGATGTTTTATGAATTGTTTTCATGGCATAAATGTTGTATGGTTTTGGTTTTTCAAATACATGTTGGGGGTTTTGGTTACAATGGAGTCTACAAAAGCTGTTAAATTTATAAATTCAATCATGCGTAAATAAGTCTACAAAAGCTAACACAAGTATTGGCCTAAGGTGGGTCAAGGGGCCCACTTTTAATCCTCAAAATCCATTTTTTTCAAATTCTACCCCGGACTAGGCTAAGGTATCTAAATTATTTTTTAGATGTTAAATAGTCCCTAATTAGCCTTAACATAGTAATTTATCCTAAAACATGAGAAACTAAGTTGGTTATACCAAAATTACGATTTTAAGATAGCCTAAATAGTTCAAATAACCCAAATAATTTTAATCATACCTCCCACACCTAAATCACATACCATATCTAGTATAAATAAGCATACTAGGAAATAGCTCAATCATTGAAGAGGGTAAACCTAGCCTACCTGGAAACCAAAGAAAAGCCTGAATAATCTGCTAAATCACTGATTTCCTTTTCTTAGAAGCTTTTGCTAGGTACCACACTATCAAAAATCACAATATACTCATCAAAATGAGAACAATGATACCCATGGTGCACCGTTATGCTTCGAGTCCAAAATTATGTAAAAATCTCATTTGCAGCTCATTTACAAAATCATACTTTCAAAACCAACACGATCTTTCTTTATGCTTAAGGAACATTTACCCTCAAAATGGGTGAATTCCAAGCTCTAATGGTTCTACAATCGAGCCACCAAGCTTTAGAGATTTTAGAAAAAAAATGAAGGATTTTATCAAGAAATTAATAAAATGTTAACACAAATTCAATGAATCCCACCTTACTCCAGTTAAGCGTATTATTGGATATCTTATTAGAATAGTGTCATATGGTTTATGGTATCCTAGAACTTATGATTTTAAGATAAAAGGCTTCTCAGATGTAGATTATGCAGGTGACAAAGATGATAGAAAAAGTACTGGTGGCACTTGTCAACTCATGGGAAATTTGCTTATCTCATGGAATAGAAATAAGCGAAACTGCATTTCTTTCTCCACCACTAAATCAGAATACATCTCCATTGGGTTATGATGTGCATAAATCTTATGGATGACTCACCAACTCAGTGATTATGATATTTCTTAGAAACCTATCATAATTTTCTATGATAACTCTAGTGTTATTTATTTATCAACAACTCTTGTCCATCATGCTAGGGCTAAACACATAGATATCAAGCATCGTTTTATTAGAGATCATGTTTTAAAAGGCGATGTAGAATTGTACTTTCTTAGTACGGAATTTCAGTTAGCAGATATTTTTACAAAACCCTTATTGGAAGAAAGATTCTATTTTCTCCAAAATTATTGGGAATTATTTCAAATACTTCATAAAATCTTTTTCTTTCTTATTTGATGACTGTATTTGAGTGTAAAAGTAGGTTTATTTAATGGTTAATTTTAATTGATGTACTTTCCTATATTATTCCTTGAATATGATTCGATGGTTATGAGCTTACCTTGTCCATTCCCCCTTTTTCGTTGACACAAGGTTGCCACCTTAATCATGTCACCTTTTTCCATTCTCTATGCATCTCTTCAGGTTTCTTTTTATACTATATAATATATTTTCTCCTCTTTTCCTTCTAATTTTTTCTTCAAACTCTCTCTCTCTTTCTTTCCAATTCCATGGAAAAAAAAACCTTAAAACTCCTCCTCCATGGGTAACTGCAAAAGTTCTCGCTTGGAAGATGAAAAACCTTATCCCTTGTTCCTCTTGACTCGAACCTTTCTGATCATCACCTTCCTTAAGATTCTTCAAACTTCTTTCACTCACTCCTATGAAAGAGGCCTTTATCTAAGAAGAAGGTAAAATTTGATTTTGACAGTTCCTTGAATATCAAACTGGCTTTTGAAGACCCTCCAATGAATCTTTATTTCATTCTCATAAGGAGAAATCCATGGTGCAAGGTCAAATTATGGATCTGGATCTGTTAGAATCTCTGTACTATCCAATTAAACAATTGTTTAAAGTTCAAGGTTAGGCAAATATGTTTTCATGTATTCCTAAAGTCATAGACCCCTTATTCATTTGTTTTATACCAACGTATGCTATATTTATGTTGATGAACTAGAAACATTAGTCCTAGGTAAGTGTATCTTCTTAAATTGTAGTATGTTTGACTCTCTTTTGGTATCTCTTGTTCTGGGTTTTCTACTTCCTCCAAAACTCCTTGGATAGTTGATTTTGATATCCCTTTTGAACAAGCAAAGAAATTTATTTTTCTGGAATCCTCTAAAACTCTTCACTTAGTCCAAAAAACTTAACTTTTGAGGCTAAAATCATTACCCACATTATGGCAACCCCTTTTTTTCCTCGTGTAGACTCTTTTTCTACTCTCACTCAGTGTGACACCTTACTGTCTTCTATCTCGGCCAAAAATCAAACTCTCCTCAATCATTATCTATTTCATAATTGAAGCTTCTCTTTGTCCATCTTATCTTTCGTATGCGTTGATTACCACTCATATTGTAGAAGATAGCAACATTCTTCTTGAGGACTGTCCCTCTATTTCAGTCAAAAATGTTATAAATCTAAGGCATTCATCAGTATGGGTTATTTTTATTCTAATAACACTTGGGTTCCAAAGACTAGAAGTGGCATGGTAAATTCACCTCTCTCTCCTAAAATCAGGCCTCTTTCTCCTGTTGATACTTGTCCTTCCTTAATCTCTCTAATTATTCTTAATCATATCTCTGACTTGGAAGTAATGTTGGATTCTCTTAAGGATCCTCCTCTCACATCTCACTTTTAGATGGATAAACTTAAGGCCACGGGTAAGGAAACTAGTTTAGACATTGCTAAAATTCAACTCAAGTTGGATCAAGTCATCAAAGAAGTTATCAAAGCTGCTGACAAGATTCACACTGCCATAGATGTTATATCAATTAATATTATGGATCAGTTCACCCCCTTGAAAGATGTTACTACTCAAACCTTGGCCTATATTCTTGGTTGTGTTGTTCCCCTTCCTGCTCCTGCCCCTTAAAGTTTTTTAATGAATAATTTATGTTATTATTGTGAAATGTTGGTTTGTATCTGGGCATAAATTATTTCTTTGATCTTTTGTAGTACATGTTCAGGTGTTGCCTCTTCTTTTTTGATTGATGTCAAAAGGGGTGAAATATTATATACTCTCTTTACAGGCTCATAATCGACCATGTGCGCTAATGGAACTATTCAAAGGGAGCATTGGCCAAACTCTCAACCATTCAGGGGGGGCTAAACATAGAAGTCGACTAAATACATTTTTAAGTTTTCATCCATAAAATGGGGGAGATCGGTAGTGTCCAATTTTAATGTAGAAAAATAAGCGATAGACAAAAAATGAAGATGGCATCTAAAAACTCTAAACAAATAAAAAGATTTGTCATAAGAATATTATAACGCCCCGATTCCCGAGAACCGGAATGGCACACGGTGCTTATGATCCCGAAGGACCACAACCTAACCCTTTTTCTGATATTTGTACCTGTTCACTGCATAATATAATAAAATACATGCAAAAACTAGCTAACACTTACCATAAGGTTCAAACATCTAGAAATATACAATACCTTAAACCACACACTAATACATCTGTCTGAAAAGCCTTTACACTGCCTGAACTGTGGAGTTGAAGGGACAATTCCCCAACTAACTCGGTTTACTAAAATCAAATACTGTAATAACAATATCCTCGGATGATGAGGACACTGCTGCACCCACTGCTGCTATACAAGTGACTTTTAAGATGCTCCAAGTTTCACTCCTCTGAACCTATGGTGCACCGAAATAAAAGAACGCCATAGCGCTAATGCGTCAATACTAAGATGTACTGAGTATGCAAGCGGGGAAGGCTAAATACAAGGGCTTATGCATGAACATTTAATCAACAGAATAATCATGAGAATAACGAACGAGTACACATATATGAATGCACAGTTCACAACCACTATAACAATTATAATGAATCCAGATACCACAGATCGAATACCACTTTACTGTCTTCGGAACTCACTACTGTACTGGGGTACTGCATTACTGAATCACAGGATACCAACACTGATCAATCGAATACACTCACACCCCTGACTCCTGAAGATTTATACTGACACAGAAACCATGGAAAGTAGTTACATAACTCCCTATGACTCCTCATAAGCAACTCAATATGTGGGGCTGCACGCAATAATATGAATAATATCTTTGATTTCGTAAAACATGTGTACAGAAAATGAAGACTCACATGGCTTGAATTTCATTATCCATACTTCTCATAATATTATAGAGAGGAAAACGTAAGTAAAATCCCATAAATCATCATAAAATCATAAATATTCATCATAAATTCTCATGACTCATCATAGACAACCAAACTCATCAACTCAAGACTCGGAGAGACTCGATAGTTCAAGAAACATACTCTTATGAACAGGGGAGTTTCCTATAACCGACAACCCCACGTGAGTCACATGGAATACCAACGTTTGCCCTCCTAGGGAGAGCACTCCCATTGGCGGGAGTGTTGTACTCTTGCCAGGGAGTACAACCTTAAAGCTTTCATAATCACAATTCGGCTCTCTGGCCAATAATATCATCATCAACAACCCTACGGTGGCACATAGGTTTGGGAAAATACCAAATTTCCCTCTCGGTGCTAAGTAATACTCCCCGACTAGCTCAAAACGTGTTAGGAAATCCACCACAACATCACAAGGGTCTATCATAAAGACCAAATCAAATTTCTTTCTCATTTATCAAATCATATCAATTTGTGGATTCCTAACTCAACACATTTTAGCTCAAAATATTTTAATTTTCCTCAACATTAACATGGTATCAATGACAAAAGCATTTCATCTCTGCGAGCTTAAAATCAATATAAATTATCCCGACTTTGCCGATACAAATCAATATTCTCAAATGATCATTCTTTTATTTCAATATTCAAATCATGACAATAGCTTTTAAAAAGAATTTAAGATCTTCAAATCATAGTAAGATTTTGTATGTCGTAATGTAACTCAAATCATGGTTCTTATATCAAGAATCCTCAAAAAAAAATCATAGTAGTGGTATGCAATTTATGGCATAAAATCTCAATTCAAGAAACAAGATAATAAGGTTATTATGTATACCAATATTGGACAATTCAAAGTTCCATAAATCATATCTTGAAAACACTTGAAATATCAACTCATGGTAGAAATATGAAATTCACCATATCAAATTATAACTTGGGAATAATAAAGTAATCATGTACATCAAAGCTTAAATAATTTATATTTTCATAACCTCATAATTCGTCATTAAAACATCTTGGGTATTTACCCACTTTACCAAATCATGAAATTCCAATGATAAAATCAATTCTTTGGGCACAAGAATGAAAAGATGTTCTTGTTCAAAACTCCACATACTAAGTTCTCACGGAATTCATTTTAAGTTCTCAAATCATCGGAAATTCATCGATCGTAGCACGACTAAGATTATCGCAGAACTGACTCATCTCTAGACGAGCAGATTATTTTGGGCATACGTACCCCCAGCAATCAATAACATAAGTAATACGTAGTATACAACAACGCATACTCGCATGCCCACAGGCCATCATGCACCATGTATTCATTAACACCTCACACCAATCATTTGAAGATCATATTCATATACAAGTATTGGGATCTCATGCCATTACATCGTAGATCATTCAACAAGGATGCATATGGTTAAGGAAGAATACAACATAACATAGTTCATCCAATCGGGATGCACACAAATAACATACATTCAACACATCATGGTTCACTTCTCAAGGTTCTTTCCTTGAAAATTTTGATATATGCAATTCGACCCATAATTAGACATTTCACACTTAGCGTGGCCTAATGGCCTTATCATTTCCCTTAAGCATCATAGTAAACACGTAGCATGCAAGTATGGTATGAACTCATCACTTCGATCACAAGGGGTCATACGATCTATTTTTCTTCAACTAGGCATTTCTATAATTACCTTGCATGCACCATTTAGGGCATAGGTCAGTATGAAAAATTACATGTCTACAACACCATCAGTCATCTTAATTCCACTAACTAAATCCCTAAATAATTTCATAAGCCTTCCACACAACATCCCCAATTTTAGACAATAACATGGAGTTCATGTTGAACGTATACATAGAAAGTAGTCTAGTCATTTAGAACTTATTATATCCTAAGAACGTAAATTTATAGCCTCTTAGATAATTCCACAAATACCTTACATGCACTTTTAGGCATTGGTGAATTCGTCAAATTCTCATGTTTTTCGCCACCCCATATATCTCATCCAACACACATAATCATCACATGCATGTATCAACCAACATACACCATCACCACACATGTATATATATGTACCAACATGCATAATCATATATATATATATTTATCAAGTAACATACATAATCCTAATATATATCTCAACCATCAAATATCAATCAACATATATATATGTACATCATCAAAGTCTAGAAAATATATATATATACATATATATATACATAACTTGAACTTTCAAAAAGGAATTTGTGGACTCTATGGACGAAAGGAGTCCATAGATAAACATTTGCATACCTTAGACTCCGTAGCCGGAAGAGATTGACGAAAGGAATTCTTGAATCAAAGCCTCCAATTAATTTCCCCCAATTCAAAACCCTAACCCTAACTTGATATATATATATATATATATATATATACATATAAGAGAAATGAGAGGAAAATAATACAAGTTCTCAGCTGAATGGGGTATTTATAGAGGTTTAAAAGAGTGGTGAAAGACCAAAATGCCCCTAAGAAACAAATAAAACCCGAATTTATCCATAGGGGACTGTTTTGATAGGCTAAAGTAGATCGACCATAACATTTTACTCCAATATCTAAATTGAATGAAACCAATTTCATTAGAAAGAGGACTCTCAGAGATTTCCGTCGATATATAGTATCTCACCCAGATCATTATGTACAAGGAGTTATGATCGTTTAAAGTTGGAGCAAAAATACGCCTGGCCTCAGTACTTTTTCCTGCACGTTTTACTGTTCATCACTATTTACCGTTCGATCGGAATGTTCATAACTCATCGCTCGGGTGTCCGTTTTGGATGATCCACATTTCGTTGGAAAGCTTATTCAATGTTCTTCGCAACGGTGGGTCTAACTCTAGTAAATTCCACACGAAAAATTATAAATCATTCTAAAAGATAGGACCTAATACGTTTACGCACAAAATTTCGACGAAAAATTTTCTGGGGTATTACATCATCTCCCCCTTGGAAACATTTGTCCTCGAATGTGAAGGCCAGATTAAGAACACTAATCGACTGGGTTTATTCAAGACAGCAACACATCTCAAAACATAACCACTTGACTGAAGCAACCAATACTCTGCGTACTTTCACTAGTCATGCACATCTATCGCATAAAACATTCAACAACCCACTCATGGGTAAATTTTCACAACACACATGCATCTCAGATGCACAGAATCATAACCCAACCAATCTCTTTAATACATATTCAAACATTCCCACAATTCGAGTTCCTTTCTATTGAACGTGCATATTAAATACGAATATACCTAATATACCAAATTCTCAAAAGCATAACTAGAAATGCAACGAACGATGAGGTTAACATCATAAAAAGAGCATGGACATATAATTATTATACCATTATGGGGTATCTCTCCCTTGGGACCCAAGGTCCCTCTAGAGATATTTCACTGAAATAAGAATGGGTCGGGAACTGTCTCCCTTTACTGCTTTTCCATACCTACTGGCACCACTACCAGATTCTGAGGGCCTGACTTGTCACTTTCTCTATCATCCTCCTCTCAACTTTAAGTCATCGTCAAACACTTTTGAACACTTGGCTAAACCCCAAAATGAACTACAACCAATGTACTCTAGAGTCTGAGGAACAACGGTACACAAAATGATAACTTAATTCATCTAGAAAGACTACACCTGAAAACATAAATTCAATACCAATGCTACTTCTTGGAATACAACTCTTATCTTTCCTTAGTCTCTACAATCATCATCATATACATACACTCTTTTCAACACCTACTTGTCTCACTAAACACATTATCTGCTTCGATTTCTTCATAGGCTACTAATACCACATTCACATCTTAATACTTAGTTTGGAGTCCACAAACTTACATTCTTCAAAGATTCAAGCTTAGCTTCTAAAACATAACATGAATATCCACAAATCTTTAATAAACATACTATTCTCATTCTAGCCTTCAAATATCACATCTCTTAAACTTATACTTCTCCACACCATAAGAATCGCAGCTATATCTCTATCAATCAACACATATAATTCCCAACTTCCACACTTAGATTCTTACATATATAATTTCAAGCCTATTCATTCACCATATAAACAGCTAACCCCATAAGGCATACTCTGCTCACTTTAGAGAACACTGTCCTAAAACTATCTGCAGGGACCATCAGAATAAGTTTTATCTGAAAGACTTTGGCTTCACTACTTCTATTACCTTAAGAGTAAGGTAAATCTGACATAAGTAGATCATTATAAGAGTCTATATAACTCTCTTGAAAAATCTTGCTATAGCACGATCTGGATCATGAACGAACGAAAACTCTTCTAAACATCCCATAGCCTCTCATACATGAATGTGGCGCGCAACACACTCTTGTACAAGACTCTACTAGATGCAGCTTTTCAGACTCCCTCGGACACTGTTGAACCTTAGGCTCTGATACCAAGATTGTAACGCCCCTATTTTTTAGAACTACAACGCCACACGGTGCTTATGATCCCGAAGGACCACAAGCTAACCCTTTTTCTGATATCTGTACATGTTCAATGCATAATATAATAAAATATATACGAAAACTGGCTAACACTTGCCATAAGGTTCAAACATCTAGAAATATACAGTACCTTAAACCACACACTAATACATCTATCTGAAAAGCCTCTACACTGCCTGAACTGTGGAGTTGAAGGGACAATTCCCAAACTAACTCCGTCTACTAAAATCAAATACTGTAATAACAATATCCTCGGATGATGAGGACTCACTGCTGCACCCACTGCTGCTATACAAGTGACTTCTAAAATGCTCCAAGTTTCACTCCTCAGAACCTATGGTGCCCCAAAATAAAAGAACATCATAGCGTGAATGCATCAGTACTAAGATGTACTGAGTATGCAAGCAGGGAAGTCTAAATGCAAGGGCTTATGCATGAACATTTAATCAACAGAATAATCATGATAATAACGAACGAGTACACATATATGAATGCACAGTTCATAACCACTACAACAATTATAAAGACTCCAGATACCACAGCTCGGATACCACTTTACTGTCCTCGAAACTCACTACTGTACTGGGGTACTGCATTACTGAATCACAGGATACCAACACTAATCAATAGAATACACTCACACCCCTGACTCCTGAAGATTTATATTGACATAGAAACAGTGGGAAGTAGTTACATATCTCACCATGACTCCTCATAAGCAACTGAATATGTGGGGGTGCATGCAATAATTTGAATAATATATTTGATTTCGTAAAACATGTGTACGGAAAATGAAGACTCACATGGCTTGAATTTCATTATCCATACTTCTCATAATATTATAGAGACGAAAACATAAGTAAAATCCCATAAATCATCATAAAATCATAAATATTCATCATAAATTCTCATGACTCATCATAGACAACCAAACTCATCAACTCAAGACTCGGAGCGACTCGATAGTTAAAGAAACATACTCTTATGAACAGGGGAGTTTCCTATAACCGACAACCCTACGTGAGCCGCGTGGAATACCAAAGTTTGCCCTCCTAGGGAGAGCACTCCCATTGGCGGGAGTGTTGTACTCTTGCCAGGGAGTATAACCTTAAAGCTTTCATAATCACAATTCGGCTCTCTGGCCAACAATATCATCATCAACAACCCTACGGTGGCACATAGGTTTGGTAAAATACCAAATTTCCCTCTCGGTGCTAAGTAATACTCCCCAACTAGCTCAGAACTCGTTAGGAAATCCACCACAACATCACAAGGGTCTATCATAAAGACCAAATCAAATCTCTTTCTCATTTATCAAATCATATCAATTTGTGGATTCCTAACTCAACACATTTTAGCTCAAAATATTTTAATTTTCCTCAACATGGTATCAATAACAAAAGCATTTCATCTCTGCGGGCTTAAAATCAATATAAATCATCCCGACTCTGCGGATGCAAATCTATATTCGCAAATGATCATTCTTTCATTTCAATATTCAAATCATGACAATAGCTTTTGAAAAGCATTTAAGATCTTGAAATCATAGTAAGATTTTGAATATCATAATGTAACTCAAATCATGTCTCTTATATCAAGAATCCTCAAAAAAATAATTTCATAGTAGTGGTATGCAATTTATGGCATAAAAGCTCAATTTAAGAAAACAAGATAATAAGGTTATTATGTATACCAATATTGGACAATTCAAAGTTCCATAAATCATATCTTGAAAACACTTGAAATATCAACTCATGGTAGAAATAGGAAATTCACCATATCAAATCATAACTTTGGAATAATAAAGTAATCATGTACATTAAAGCTTGAACAATTTATATTTTCATAACATCATAAATCGTCAGTAAAACATCTTGGGTATTTACCCACTTTACCAAATCATGAAATTTCAATGATAAAATCAATTCTTTGGGCACAAGAATGAAAAGATATTCTTGTTCAAAACCCCACATACTAAGTTCTCATGGAATTCATTTTAAGTTCTCAAATCATCGGAAATTTATCGATCGTAGCACGACTAAGATTATCGCGGAACTGACGCAGCTCTAGACCAGCAGACTTTTTCAGGCATACGTACCCCCAGCAATCAATAACATAAGTAATACATAGTATACAACAACGCATACTCACATGCCCACAGGACATCATGCACCATGTATTCATTAACACCTCACACCAATCATTTGAAGATCGTATTCATATATAAGTATTGGGATCTCATGCCATTACATCGTAGATCATTAAACAAGGATGCATATTGTTAAGGAAGAATACAACATAACATAGTTCATCCAATCGGTATACACACAAATAATATACATTCAACACATCATGGTTCATTTCTCAAGGTTCTTTCCTTTAAGATCTTGATATATGCAATTCGACCCATAATTAGACATTTCACACTTAGCGTGGCCTAATGGCCTTATCATTTCCCTGAAGAATCATAGTAAACACGTAGCATGCAAGTATGGTTTGAACTCATCACTTCGATCACAAGGGGTCATACGATCCATTATTCTTCAACTAGGCATTTCTATAATTACCTTGCATGCACCATTTAGGGCATAGGTCAGTATGAACAATTACATGTGCTACGACACCATCATTCATCTTAATTCCACCAACTAAATCCCTAAATAAGTTCATAAGCCTTCCACACAACATCCCCAATTTTAGACAATAATATAGAGTTCATGTTGAACGTATACATAGAAAGTAGTCTAGTCATTTAGAACTTATTATATCCTAAAACGTAAATTTATAGCCTCTTAGACAATTCCACAAACACCTTACATGCACTTTTAGGCATTGGTGAATTCGTCAAATTCTCATGTTTTCCGCCACCCCATATATCTCATCCAACACACATAATCATCACATGCATGTATCAACCAACATACACCATCACCACACACACATATATATAAACCAACATGCATAATCATCATATATATATATATCAAGTAACAGTCATAATCCTCATATATATCTCAACCATCAAATATCAATCAACATATATATATATACATCATCAAAGTCTAGAAAATATATATATATATATATATATACATAACTTGAACTTTCAAAAAGAGATTCGTGGACTCTATGAATGAAAGGAGTCCATAGATAAACACTTGCATACCTTAGACTCCGTAGCCAGAAGAGATTGACGGAAGGAATTCTTGAATCAAAGCCTCCAATTAATTTCCCCCAATTCAAAACCCTAACCCTAACTTGATATATATATATATATATATACATATAAGAGAAATGAGAGGAAAATAATACAAGTTCTGAGCTGAATGGGGTATTTATAGAGGTTTAAAAGAGTGGTAAAAGACCAAAATGCCCCTAAGAAACAAATAAAACCCGAATATGTCAATGGGAAACTGTTTTGATAGGCTGAAGTAGATCGACCATAACGTTTTACTCCAATATCCAAATTGAATGAAACCAATTTCATTAGAAAGAGGACTCTCAGAGCTTTCCGTTGATATATAGTAGATCACCCATATCATTATGTACAAGGAGTTATGATCATCTAAAGTTGGAGCAAAAATACGCCTGGCCTCAGTACTTTTTCCTGCACGTTTTACTGTTCATCACTATTCACCTTTCGATCGGAATGTTCGTAACTCATCGCTCGGGTGTCCGTTTTGGATGATCCACATATCGTTGGAAATATTATTCAATGCTCTTCGTAATGGTGGGTCTAACTCTAGAAAATTCCATACAAAAAATTATAAATCGTTCTAAAAGATAGGACCCAATACGTTTACACACAAAATTTCGACGAAAAATTTTCCGAGGTATTACAAATATAGAAGGAAAAGATCGTGATTGCATCCTGAAAATTTAATGCAGCATCCTATGTAAAAGTAAACAAAGATCATTGCAAATTGGAAGTTCTTTATTTTAGGGCTCATTCTCATGGGTTTTGTGCCAAATTAAAGAGACCATTTATGGTCCAACCTTATTATAGAAAAGAGGATATTTTTCATCCAATTTCTAAGGATCAAATGTAATGACCCTCTATGTTATTTTCTATATTTCTACTTATTTTAACTATTTAGAGCTTTCCTATAGTTTCCCAAGTCATTTATGACTTTCTAAAACTGACAACACGGTTACCAGGAAGTTAATTTGGTTTTTAGAGCCAATTCTCTGTTTTGAAGCCTTCGTTGGTTCAAATTGGCTATCGGGTAAAAACTTTAGTCAAACAACCTCATATGGCAATTTTGATAGTTCCAATAGCTCTGTAATATCGATTTTAGGCTAAATAGATCCTTGGTTCGAGTCCTAAGGCTTCCAGACTCATTTCGAGCTATTGTCTTGAAGATAAGAAAAATGGCACACGAGTGTAGGACCCATTTTTTGTTAAAACGGCCTTGGATGGAAATTTAGACTATGTCATTAAGTACAGAACGTTGAATTTAATAGTGTAAAATAGTTTGTTTGCACTACAAATTTCGGAGGAATCCCAAGGGGTTGGCAGTCTCAGTTGGTGTTGGTGCATCACTTAAACGCCCATGGGGTCGCTTCAGTGCTACCTTTAGATCTTAAGTGATGGCTGCTTAAGTTGCCAAATATCGCTTAAGTGGTTTCTAAGTTTAAACCAGATGTCACTAAAGAAACACTGGGTCGCTTAAGCGGTCACCGCTTAAGCGAACCAATGTTTGCTGAAGCGGACTGGTGTCCGCTTAAGCGACATTCATGGACTTGGTAGTGGTATAAAAAACCCACTTAGCTTGATTTTTCCCTATTTTTCATCCATTCCCAAGGATATTTAACCCTTAAAAGTGAGAAATTTTAGGGAAATCATTTGTGAGTGATTTTGGAGCTTTGGGGAAGTTAATTTACATGTTTTTCTTTGAATTTGTCGTAAGCTTCCATTTATTTTTTTATTTAACTTTCCATTTAACCCTCATTACCCAACCCAACCACCAAATGCATACCTTGAATCGGCTAAAGTCTAAACATATAACAAGATTGTGTATCCGACCATGCGGTGACTCTGGGATAAGTCTATATACGAGACCAACCCAGCCAAGTCCAACCACTCAATAACCAACCAAACCAATGAGGAAACCATAAACCAATCCCATGATAATAAACCAATGTATCTATGTATATATATATATACAAAAACAACTCATACCATACCCAAGTTCACAGTTGTCTATACAAAGCCTCTAGACGAACCAAAGAGTACCTAGTCAGGACATGCCCCGACCATAGCCAAAACCAAAGTCTATGAAAGACAAGAAGTATGTAAAATAAACCATGACATGAAATAGATGCCTTCCGAACTATGGAAGCTCACCACTTCAATCCAACATCTACTGTCTTTGAATCTGATCACTAAGCAGGAGAAGTAGAATAGCCTTTCCCTGCATAGCGTGGGTATACAACCTCCCGAAAATGGGTTAGTGGGTAAACACTAGCATGCACTCAGGATAAGGATAAGATAATTCCATTTACAAAGCCAAGTAAAACCATACATAATCCATACAACCCTACATATATATAACCATGCCGAGAAAGGGAACCGGGTTTAGCATGTATTTAAAACCTATACCTAGGTTGTGTAGCTTTGTCATCCTAATCCACCCACGGGCTAAATGGGTTCAGCTCCCCCTACTGAAAGGTCCCCAGTGCGTGTAGCCGCATGACCAGGGAAGAAAACCTGGGTTGACTAGTACATCCCCAAATACAAAGTGTGACATCATGCATACAGTCACCAAGACCAATCTCACATCAGAAAAATGAGTTTCCAGTTTTGGTCCCCCCCACCAGACCTCCACCTTCCACAACTTTGCTACACATCCTTCCATTATTGCCAAATCAAAACCATTACCAAGAAACCAATTAATCTATTTACCATTTATTAACCAAGTCCATTAAGTGGTGGTGTCATCATACCGACCACACTTTCAAGTACAATCCATAGCCGACCATATATAGGTTTAAGGGGACTTCCAAGTGCCCTTCCATTTACCATATTAAACTACTTGGGGTAATTACATGTACCCCACAAGCATAACCATTTTCATAGCTACCAAGGATTTACCATTTAATCCTTCCAAACCAAATACACCATTTATACCCTTTAAAACCGTTTCCAACCCATTTTAGACCATGCCAAATATTTAGAGCATTTATACCATTTAACTATGCAAAACCATCCAAATCCATTTAAGGTTCCATTA
Source organism: Capsicum pubescens (assembly GCA_030864215.1). Lineage (NCBI taxonomy): Eukaryota > Viridiplantae > Streptophyta > Magnoliopsida > Solanales > Solanaceae > Capsicum > Capsicum pubescens. The sequence continues at coordinate 231,388,397 of CM061548.1, read as the reverse complement.
CCAAACCAAACCATGCAAGAGTCCCAATGAAAGCTCAACAATAGAGTGGAAACATTCTTTGAGGCATTTTATCAAACATGTTGAGGGTATACCTTTACCCGGACCAAAACCAATGCATAAACCACCATAATTAGGGTTACTCAAGACCCATGTGTTAAACCATAACCAACCAATAACCATATATGCAATCCATTACCATAAGCATGTAAAAATGTAGTTTAAACCAATACCAAACCATATGCACCAAGACCCTCAACATATATTTCGAAAACCACCATTCATAATCCATAAAACAATGTTTAAAACACAATACACATGCCTTTAGTTGAAACCAACAATGAGGGAAGGAGTACATGTCATATACATGAAGATTCACAAAAGAAATCTTGACCTTTGATCCCTTAGAAGAACACATGAAGAAACCCTATCCACCAATATTCAAGAATAAGTTTGAGAGAATATTTTGAGTGATTTAATATTTTAACAAGTGTTATCGAAGGCCACCAAGGGTTATATAATGTGAGACCGTAAGGGTTTTGAAGTAGGAAATGTCCGGACAACCCTTGACTTAAAATTAAACCAAACTACATCCAGGGGCACGACTCACCTATACCATCTGTATCCTAGGGTATGAGTGGTACCCCAACTCGTACCCAAGACCATGCCAAGACCCTATCTACTATTTTTTATATGACTCACACCTTTCAAAATCGTACCTAAGGGTATGAGTGACACACCCAATCGTACCCACCAACCATACCATGGGTAGATTTCATAAGACTAAGACAATCATGCACCATATGACTTTTCTTGTACCTATAGTATGCTCTTATACGATTCATACCCTAGTGAGCCGTATCTTGGGCAGTAGCCAAACCAACCATACTTCCTAGCGTACGAGTGAACCCTCAAGGCGGCCCCTAACTCATATTCAATGGTATGATTGGTACCCTTGAGTCATACAAAGTCTAATGAGTCCAAAACCAAGGAAATTTTGCAAGGGTCAAAATCTCGGGGTGTTATAGTCTCCCCCACTAGGATCATCCATCCTCGGATGATGGGTAAGGGTAAGAATGTGCATGAGGTAACATATTAACACACATTAAACTTTTCCTCAACCAAAATAGGTAGCAAGGACGCACAACCAAGGTGAGAAGATCACTATACACCCTATGCATGATTTACACCCCTAACACCTCCATTCCAACCTCTAACTAAGTTAGAAAATAAAGATGCAAAAGAAACCATTCCCCGCCTTTAACCAACTTAGAAAACAAAAAGACGAGTTGAAAAGAACACACCTTACGCACGAATTTCTGGAACCAAGAACCAACGTGGATACTTGGACCCCATGCCCTATTTAGCATTCCCAAATTGCTTTCTCAGACTTTTGGTTCCACTATGGAACCTTTACTGAAGCCACACCTTTTATTCGCAACTGGCGAACTTACCATTCTATGATCCTTATCGAGACCCCCTTAAAGAACAAGGAATTTGAGATATCAATACTGCCCAAAAGAACCAACCAACCAAGGACCATCCACACCTTACCTCCAGACATTATATATATTACCAGATGAATGGACTCAAGCTAGAGATCAAGTCCAATTCAACTTAGAATTTACCAAGACACGCCACTACGAGAGCTTATGTCTATCTATACACTACCTCTATGTTCAAGCCTATCCAAAGCTAAAATGAGTTAACTTAAGCCACTGGGCTCTACTTCTTACATCAATAAAGGAGTTAACTTAAGCCACTGGGCTCTACTCCTTACATCCATCCCCAAACACTATTTCGCTTCCATCACCATTATAACAAGAAAACCATAAGTAAAAGACATGGGTAAACCATGTCCAACCACTATAACTAAAAACCCCAGACTATAACTGAACACTCAAAATTATACAACTACACAGCCATGAAAATAATTCATAAAACCATGCCCTATAACATATCTCAATTACCCAACATAACTATTGGTGTATCCACAATCACAAAATTCAAGCCTACGATTTATATACCCATGGTATGATCTATCCATAAAAATATCTAGCACCCTTTACAACCTTCACAAGGTTTTCACCACCTATTTCTTTCCTAACCATTTCCAATGACAACCACCTTACCTTACCTTCCAAAACCTTAACTCTAGTAGTCACCCTGGACTCTCCCCCACTTAGGACTTTTATATTCCTCATTCCACAACACTATTATGCTTCCCAAGCCTCTACCATCCTAGCACAAGAAGAATCATTTAAGGAATTCGAATTACGAGAATTATCCAGGCCACCAAGGAAAGAAAAAGACCCTCGAAACAAGACACGACACCTTAGGCATGAAGTACTTCACAATAATCACCTAGACTATAATGGAGAAGTCCACTGCCAAAGGAAAATTTTTGACAAACCATCAACCTTCACCCTATTACCCCTACAAGCATCATACTCTACTCTGATCAGCCCACCAAAGACATACGCCAGGGACGCTTGGTTTTCCTATACCTAAAATTCCATTCATCCCAATGCAACCTAGAGCTCAGCACAGACATGCAAAAATCATGAGACCATATTGACTCGAAGGTTTCCAATTAAACCAAAAAAATATAAAATCCAACCATGGCCATCAAGGCCTTTCAAAAAAAATCATTTGAATCCCACTAAAACCAATTCATGCTCTTTTAATTATTTATGCAAAGCAAGGACTTAAGAATAGTCAAACCATATGACAAAAGTATATTCAATGGCAATTTCACAATTAGTTTTGAGGGCATAAAATTTCCAAGACTAGAACCAAGAAATTAGGGAATCCATACTACCCCAAAATCTATTTACCATTCCCATGCATCCCACAATTATCATAAACATTTATAAAACTTGAATAATGCATCATAATACATAGAAAAATCAATTCAAATGAGTAATCATGAAGTTAATAATCAATTTCATGCCAACAATAAAGCACAAGTACAGGGACCAAGACACGTACAGGATCTATGATCTAATCTATCTAATGATTAGACCCCCAATACATATCTATTTATTCAACCTAAATCCCCCACCTATAAGCCACAACTTTCCCACTATCGTATTCCTCAATCATCAACCTCATCCAACCTACCAATTCACCTCCGTAATTTCCACATTGCTATCCTGAGCTAACTTACTCTCTTTACCATGATCAAACAACTAGGTTCAAGCCTAGGATCTACCAACCACCATTTAGTACTATCAAAGTACCCCATATCGAATATAATATACATGTAAGGTCCACCCTACAAGGATGACACCCCAAACTCCTTAGTAACCCTCCGACAACCTATCCATTTCCTGGGAAAATTCCCTTATAAAAACATAAAAGCGCCTCACAGAGAAACACTAGAAAAAATGGGGCCATTATCTAAAAATCCCCTTAAGTTATTCTTAAGCTCGTTTAACCCAGCCGAAATCATTCTATAAAGAAAGAACAGAAATTGGACAAGTATCCAAAACAAGACCAATCCCAAGCCAACCTCCCCATTAGACAGACACCATGAGAGTCATCAGAAAGGATCCCAAGAAGTTCATGCATCACTAAAACTGAATACAAAGAAAGACCTTTCGGGTTAGGATCATTTACCCAAACCAAATAATAAAGACACCCGTTAGACATCAACCTCCGAATTCTAAGATATAATATAACCTTTTCCTTAATAGCTAGGGAACAAAACTATTATCCCATTCCAAAACCGACTCACCAAGGAGCCTAACAAATTCGATAATCTAATAATGAAAAGCACGAGTGCAACTAATCCATCACCCGAATGACATTGAAATCAACCACATCTGAGTCAACTAAATCCCCAAAGACTCTTTTATTAGCAACAGATACCACACACCCCTTATAGACTCTTTTGGCAATTGCAGAGTCACTTACCAGGGTAGAAACAGAAGAAGAAAAGATCTTAAAGTAATCTTGAGACCAAAACACACAACCACAAATGAGGTCACAAAAGAAAGGGGACCCCGAACAAATTAAACCATACACACCATAAGGAAAGAAGTTTTCAGAATACCAGCATCGACATTGAAATATGCCTTGGACTCCTAAGGAATAGTAAGAACATTGAGATAATTCGACCACTACCAAGGAAAAAAGTAGCACCCCTGGGTGAAAGATCTAGAGAAGTAGCAACCGATATCCTATTTGTCCAAGAGACAACCCTTATGGGACATTCCCATTGCATAAGACCCAACTAACCACAACCAAGACACCGATTCCTCCCTTTCTCACAACAACAACGGTGCGACCAACTATAAAATTTATAAAAAGAATATGATGATGCGAACTGGGACCCATTGGCCCGATATTGGTCACCTTGTGCCCTATAAGCATTTCCAATTAGAAAACACTTGCCATCCAAGGGATTTGGGTAGGGAGCACAAGCAATAAAACAAGAGTTAGGACCCACCCAACTCTTTTCTTTGAACCATTTATTACTATATTGTTGATCCCCCCTAACTCGTACCTAAGGGTACGAGTGGCACACCCAATCGTACCCACCAATCGTACCATGGGCAAATTCCATAAGTCCAAGATAATCATGCACCATACAACTTGCGTTGCACCACTCGTATGCTTTTATACGATTCGCACCTTAGTGAATCATATTTGGGCAGTAGCCAAACCAACCATACTGCCTAGGGTACGAATGAACTGTCAAGACAGCCCCAAACATGTATTCAAGTATACGATTGGTACCCTTGAGTCGTACCAAGTCCAGTGAGTCCAAAACTAAGGAAATTTTGCAAGGGTCAAATTCTTGAGGTGTTATATAAAATAATGCCATACATATTTAACCATGCCAGAAAAGGAAGTCGAGTTTAGCATACGTTTAAAACCATTAACTTACGTATGTGTAGCTTAACTGTCCTAGAACTACCCATAGGCTATATGGGTCTAGTGTAACCCTCTGAATGGGTCCCAATGTGTGTAGCCGCACGAACAGGAGATACCATAAGAGTAGGGGATTCCCGAGTATTCTACGTTCTCCATGATACATATGTACAGTGTACTTAGAGGATTCTCATGTACCTCATAGTATCATCTATGGTCGCTATGACCAACCCTCATGTCGGCAAATATGAGTTTCCAATGTCTGTCTATTGGACTCGTACCTTCATGGTTAGCTATCAGACCCCTACATTATTGACCAATTAAAATCATTATTATTCAATCAAACCATTATTCCTTTGTTATTAACCAAGGCTATGAGTAGTAGTATCTTCATACCGACTATAGCTTGTAAGCAATGTCCTTAGCCAACCATTTTTTGTAAAAGGAATCCCATGTACCCACAGATTACAGTATCAAGCTAACTTGGGGGAATCTCATGTACCCTATAAGTGTTCAATTATTATGTTTGCTTGGGGGAATCCCATGTACCCCATAAGTTGTCCATTAACATATTTACTTGGGGGATTCCCTTGTACCCCACAAGAAAGTTTAATTATCCATAATCATGACCACCAAACCTTACATTTTAGCCATTCCAAGCCATTTATAGCATTTAGGGTTCCATTACCAAACCATACCATGTAATAGTTCCATTAAAAGTCCAATAATATAGTAAAAGTATTATCATAGGCATTTTATCAAACATGTTGGGGGCATGGTGTTTCCAAAAGCAATCCAGTTACCAATTTACCATTCACATGCAACCAGTTGTCCAAACCACTATTAAAGCATGTAAAAACATAATTAATCCACGGGAAAACCATAACCAAGCATTTAATACCATAACCACCAATATATATTTGAAAATCCTAAAACCATACAATAATCAAGCCGTGAAAACATTATATAAAACATGCCTTTAGTTGGAACTAATAATGAGGGAGGAGTACATGCCTTAGATTATGAAGATGATGGAGAGAAATCACCCGTACAATCCCCAAATTGATCCTCTAGATGAAACTATAGCCTTTCTTTACCCAAGAGCCTTAGAGAGAATTAGAGAGAGTTTCTAAGTTTTTAAGATTGGAATAATAGGGTAAATGATGTCCCAATAGTGATATAAGTCGTGGGTCATTAAGAGGTCAAGTGGGAAAATATCCAGATTTACCCCACTTAAACAGCTTAAAATTTTCATTAGATGGTACGACTACCCTATACCAGACGTACCCTTCAATATGAGTGGTACCCACCACTCATACCCTAGGCCTCCCCCTTGGACATGACACTGTCCAGCATACGACTTACCCAAATCAAATCGTACCTAATCATACGATTAGTACCCCCAAACTGTATCCCTAGTAGAATAGAACCAAAGGAAGTTTGAACACTATCTACCATACGAGTCAATGGTACGACTAATACCTTAAATTATGGCTCATGGTGGGCCACTCGTACTCAGATCCAAATTAAGTTACTAAATCTCATATTAAGTGAAGGAAAAACCCAAACCAAACGACACGTCACCAACCATACATCTCGTACCCACCCAAGTCGTATCCATTCCAGAAACCAATCCAAACTCACCAACCAAAACTAGTTAGCATACGACCAAAAGAATACCAACCACACCCCATCATATGACTGGTACCCACAAATCATATGATGTCTAGAATCCAAAAATCCAGGAAATTTTCTAAGGGTTCGAAGCCAGGGTGTTTTTTTTATGTGAAATGCTTCATATTAAACCATAATTAGTAATAAACAAATTGATTGGACTATAATTACCTTTTAATTCATAAGTTCAATTAAAATCTCAAAGAATTACATAATAATTTCATGATCAACTAAGTCTATTCGTCCTAAATAGAGTGACCAATTGACTAATTTGATGCGAAATAGTTCATATTAAGCCATGATTAGTAATAAACAAATTGATTTTAACTATAATTATCTTTTAATTCATAAGTTTAATTACAATCGCAATGAATTTCATAGTAATTACATGATCAATTAAGTGTATTTCTCCTAAAGAGAGTGATTAATTGACTAATTTGATGTGAAATGCTTAATATTAAATCATGATTAGTAACAAATAAATTAATTTAACTATAATTATTTTCAATTTATAAGTTCAATTACAATTGTAATGAATTACATAATAATTAAAAATCAACTAAGTGTATTCGTCCAAAATAGAGTGATCAATTAACTAATTTTATGTGAATGTTTCATATTAAATTATGATTAGTAATAAAAAATCAATTTAACTATAGTTATCTTTCAATTTATAAGTTCAATTGTAATTTATCAATTGTAATTTAAATTAATTACATAATAATTATATGATCAACTAAGTGTGTTCGCCCTAAATAGAGTGATCAATTGACTAATTTGATGTGAAATACTTCATATTAAATCACGATTAGTAATAAAAACTTATTTTACTATAATTATCTTTCAATTTATAAGTTAAATTGCAATCTCAATTAATTACATAATAATTAATGATCAACTAAGTGTATTCACCCTAATAGAATAATTAATTGATTAATTTGATGTAAAATGCTTTATATTAAATAATGATTAGTAATAAACAATATATTTAACTATAATAACCTTTCAATTGAGAAGTTCAATTACAATCACAATGAATTACATAGTAATTATGTGATCATTTAAACGTATAACCTGTTGAAATAGACGTCTATATCTGTTTGATAATTTTCAATAGATGGGTCATTTATTACAATACATGTCTATATCTGTTTGATAATTTTCAACAGATGAGTCATCCATAGCAAAAGGTTAGTCATCTTTTGCAACAGATCCCTATATTTATTTGATAATTTCCAACAGATAGGCTATCTATTGCAACAGGTTAGTCATTTGTTGCAACATATATCTATATTTGTTTAACTAATTTGATGTGAAACACTTCATATTAAACCATGATTAGTAATAAATAAATTAATTCAACTATAATTAGTTTTTAATTTATAAGTTCAATTACAATCTCAATTAATTACATAATAATTAATGATCAACCAAGTGTATTCTCTCTAAATAGAGTGATCAATTGACTAACTTAATGTGAAATGTTTCATATTAAATCATAATTAGTAATAAACAAATTAATTTAACTATAATTAATTTTTAATTTATAAGTTCAATTACAATCTCAATGAATTACAAAATAATTAATGATCAACTAGTTGTATTCTTCCTAAATAAAGTGATCAATTGACTGATTTGATATGAAATACTCCATATTAAATCATGATTAGTAATAAACAAATCAATTTAACTATAATTACCTTTCAATTTATAAGTTCAATTGTAATCTCAATGAATTACATAGTAATTACATGATCAACTAAGTGTATTCGTCCTAAATAGAGTGATCAATTGACTAATTTGATGTGAAATGCTTCATATTAAATCATGATTAGTAATAAATAAATTATTTTAACTATAATTAGTTTTCAATTTATTAGTTCAATTACAATCTTAATGAATTACATAATAATTAATGATCAGCCAAATGTATTCGGCCTAAATAAAGTAATCAATTGACTTATTTGATGTGAAATGCTTCATATTAAATCATGATAGTATTAAATAAATTGATTTAACTATAATTACCTTTCAATTATAAGTTTAATTGCAATCTCAATGAATTACGTACATAGTAATTACATAATCAATTAAGTATATTCGTCCTAAATAGAGTGGTAAATTGATTAATTTGATGTGAAATGTTTCATATTAAATCATGATTAGTAATAAATAAATTAAATTTAACTATATTTAGTTTTCAATTTATAAGTTCAATTACAATCTCAATGAATTACAAAATAATTCACTGTAGTGTATTCACCTTAAATAGAGTGATCAATTGACTAATTTAATGTGAAATTTTTCATATTAAATCATGATTAGTAATAAATAATAAATTTAACTATAATTAGCTTTCTGTTTAGAAGTTCAATTGCAATATCAATGAATTACATAATAATTACATGATCAACAAAGTATATAACCTGTAGCAACAGATGTCTATATCTGTTGATAATTTCCAACAGATGGGTCATCTGTTGCAACAGATGTCTATATTTGTTTGATAATCTCACGGCCTGAACTACGGCCTGGCCATGATGGGTATCTCAAGTCCATCATGGACCGGAGACCACGCCCTTAACCCAACCTTAAGAGCACAATAATAATAATAATAATAATAATAATAATAATAATAATAATGCAGAAGCCAACTAAACAGTAATAAGAAGATGGATAAGTAACTCAAATGAAATCTAAGAGTCAAAACAATAACCAACCAACCCACATTTGTCCACAATAGCCTCTAAAACTAGAATACCAAATAGGTCGGGACGTACCCCGACCATAACCAAAAGAACCAAGAGTAGTGAGTCAAAATAAAAGAATATAGAAATGATAATGTCTTTCAAAGGATGGAGGTTCACCACTTCACAGCTACTCGATGAACGTGCTAATCCACCTAATGCCACACAGGGGTGAAAGAGGTGTCTTCGGACCCTACATTATGAAACAATATAGTTTCCTAAGACGGTCGGTGGGATAAGCACTAACATAACTCAAGATAGAGATAAAATAGTGAGATATCCAAAAACAAACTAAACCATATGCACACATTGTATATACATATATATAAGATATCGGGATAGGGAACAAGGTTTAAGAATGAGATTTAAAATCATTATCCTGGACTGTGTAGCTCTATACTTCCTAAGGGCACCCATAGGCTATATGGGTTGAGCTCCCCCTGCTAAAAAGGTCCCAGTACATGTAGGTCGTACAAACTAGGAAAATTCGAGAAAGGGCCAAAGCCATCGAAGGTTCAACAATTCCAAAATATATATGTGTGAACTATGCAGACGATCATTAAGACGCCTATGCCGGCAAACGTGGTTTCCAGTATTGGTCTCCCCGGGACCTCCACCTTCATGGCGAGCTACATAACCCTTTTTAAGCCCAAATTAAAACAATTTAGCACATTATTCCAACCATTAACCCGAGAGTCATTCATTAAGGCATTAACCACTTGGCATCATCATACTAGTACGCTAGCAAGTTGAATCACATATGCCAAATCTATTCACACAACCACATTGACTCCCCATGTTCTATTAAAATCCAATCCATAACTACCAAGGCCATCCAAATTCATTTAAATAACCATTTATCCACTAATACAATACATTGAGTTCAAAATAAGTTAAACCATGTAATTTTCCATATTTTAAATCAAATTCATAACGTTGGTTGAGATTCATACAATTCCAAGCCAAAATTCATCCAATTTGAGGAAATTCATGCTCCTCATTCTAACCATTTAATTAAAGTGCCAATTCAGTCCCAAAAGCACTAATTTAAAGCATGAATAATTAATTCAAATCATCGGATAAGTAATTAAATCAATAACAACCAAAACCCCTCAACCCAATTTCAAAACCTACAATTTAGATCACATGAAAAAATATCAAATAAATGCCACAATGCAAAATTAAAGTTTGGGGAAGAGATACATGCCTGAAACATACAAGAATTTGTAACCAATTTGAAGTTTGGAGCACGGATGATGAATGCACAGTGAAACCCTTGAATGTTCTTGGGTTTTGTATTAAGAGTAAAATAGGGGGATTTGATCTTTGAAAACTGATGAGAATGAGACTTATTTATGTTTAAAAGTCATGGAAAAGGTGAAAGACCTAAAGCCCCTCTCCCAAGTGAATAAAAACAAAATTGTACAAAAATTTACCTTGACGTGGCACACCAATATCACGGAGGTTATCCTCCGTGCCACTCCAATATCACAAAGGGTAACCTCCGTGACACGGAAAAAATATGGACGCTCACTACCTCGAAGTTCCAAAATTTCCTTAAACCCTTTTCAAAAAATTTGAAACCTTTCCAAATAACCCTTTTAACACCTCACAAGTAATCCATTATTAAGTTTGCTTGGGGGAATCCCATGTACCCCACAAGTTGTCCATTAATACGTTTACTTGGGGGATTCCCTTGTACCTCACAAGGAAGTTTAATTAACCATAACCATGACCACCAAACCTTACCATTTATCCATTCCAAACTATTTATACCATTTAGGATTCCATTACAAAACTATAGTAAAAGCATTATCATAGGCATTTTATCAAACATGTTGGGGGCATAGTGTTTCTAAAACCAAATCCAATTACCAATTTACTATTCCCAACCAACCAATTGTCCAAACCACCATTAAAGTATGTAAAAACATAATTAAAAAATGGAAACCATAACCAAGCCTCTAATACCATAACCCCCAACATATATTTGAAAACCCTAAAACCATATAACAATCAATCCATGAAAACATTGTATAAAACATGCCTTTAGTTGGAACTAACAATGAGGGAGGAGTACATGCCTTAGCAAAGATAATGGAGAGAAATCACCCATACAAGCCCCAAATTAATCCTCTAGATGAAACTCTAGTCTTTTTTTTACCCAAGATCCTTAGAGAGAATTAGAGAGAGTTTCTAAGTGTTTAAGATTAGAATAAAAGGGTAAATGATGTCCCAATAGTGATATAAGTCATGGGTCCTTAAGAGGTTAAGTTAAACTGCTTAAAATTTCCATCAGATGGTACGACTACCCCAACACTAGTCGTACCCTTCAATATGAGTGGTACCCACCACTCGTACCCTAGGCTCCCCTTTGGGCTCAACACTGTCCAGCATATGACTTACCCAAATCAAGTCGTACCCAACCATATAATTAGTACCCCCAAATCATATCCCTAGTAGAATAGAACCAAAGGAAGTTTGAACATTGTCTACCATACGAGTCAATGGTACGACTCGTACCCTAACTTACGGCTCATAGTGAGCCACTCGTACTTAGATCCAAGATAAGTTACTAAGTCTAAGATTAAGTGAAGGAAAAACCCAAAGCATATGACCCATCACCAACCATACAACTCGTACCCACCCAAGTCGTATCCATTCCAGAAACCAATCCAACCCACCAACCAACACTGGTTTTCATACGACCAAGAGCATACCAATCGAACACCATCATACGACTGGTCCCCATTAGTCGTATGATGTCCAGAATCCTAAAATCCAAGAAATTTTTGAAGGGTCCAAACCTAAAGTGTTTCAGTCTTCCCCAATAGGATCATTCGTCCCTGAATAACGGACAAGGTAGGTCAAACACAAGCACGATTCATTTGCATTATCAATTATTAATCCAACCTTTAACCAAGTTAGAAAACAAAGATGTGATCAAGAACACATACCTTCCGTACGAATATCTGGAGAAAAAAACAAATGTGGATATTTGGACTTCATGTTCGCTTTCACTTCCCATGTAGCCTTTTCCACCTGATGGTTTTGCCATAGAACCTTAACCGAGGCCACATCCTTTGTCCGTAACTGACGAACCTACCGATCCAATATCTCAAATGGGACCTCTTCATAAGACAGAGAATCTAAGATACCCAATCATTCAAAAGGAACAACTGAAGAAGGATCACCAAGACATTTTCTCAATATAGATACATAAAATGCCAGATGAATGGAGCTCAAACTAAAAGGCAACTTATATTCATACGCCACGTTAGAAATCCTCTACAAAACCATATGAAGACCAACATACCGGGGACTAAGCTTCCCCTTTTTACTGAACCACATCACTCTCTTTATGGTAGATACCCTTAGGAAGACCTTATCCCCAACCTCAAACTCCAAGTCTTAACGTTTTACATCCGTATAGGACTTTTGGCAACTTTGAAAAGCATTAAGCCTATCCTAAATCACCTTTACCTTTTCCATATCCTAATAAACCAAATCTGAGCCAAACATATCTGCCTCACCAAGATCGAACCACCCAATAAAAGATCTACACCTCCTACCATACAACGTCTTAAAAGGGGCCATCGCAATGCTAGAATAATAGCTATTATTGTAAGCAAACTCTACCGAAGGTAGATGCTCAACCCAATTGCCACCATAATCAATTACACACGCATGAAGCATGTGATCCAATGTCTGAATAGTCCTTTCTGCTTGCCCATCCATCTGCAGATGAAAAGCAGTGCTCAGACTAACCTTAGTCCCCACCTTTTTCTAAAAAGACTACCCGAAATAAGATGAAAACTACATACCACGATCAGAGATAATCACAACAGGTACCCAATGAATCTTTACAATCTCATGAAGATACAACAGCATGTAGTCCTCAGCCAAAAAGTTAGTCTGCACCGGCAAAAAGTGAACGATCCTATCCACGATGATCCAAACCGAATCAAATTAGTTCCAAGATCGAGGAAAATTGATAACGAAATCTATATTGATTACCTCCCATTTCTGTTTTGGCAAATCAATCTCCTAAAATAACCACCAGGCCTCATGTGCTCAACTTTAACTTATTGGCATACCATACGCTTGGTAATAAAATCAGTCGCATCTCTCTTCATACCATTCCACCAATACATCTACTTAAGATCATGATATATTTTTGTCGAATCGAGATGAACAACATAGCTAGATTCATGCGCCTCATCCAAAATCCTTTGAGGCAAACCATCGACGTCAGGAACATATAACCTCCCTACGTACCTCAAGGTACTATCACTGTTGATCTCAAACACCATCACCCTTTGCCCACCAATATCACTCTAGATTTTCATCAAGATTGGATTTAGCATTTGCTAGTCCTTGATCTCTGCACCAAGAGATAATTGAACCACTTCCTGTACCATCACACCACCATTTTTAGAGTCTAAGAGACAAACTTTGAGATTAGCCAAGCAGTGAATATCCTTCACCAATTCCCGTTTCTCCTTATCCACATGAGCTAAACTCTCTATAGACAACCTGCTAAGAGCATCAACAACTACGTTAGCTTTACCTGAGTTGTAGTGAGGACTCGAATCATAGTCATTGAGAAGCTCCAACCATCTCCTGTACCTGAGATTTAGCTCCTTAAGAGTGAACACATACTGTATACTTTTATGATTAGAAAAGATGTCCATGTTCACTCCATATAAAAAATATCGCCAGAGTTTCAAAGTAAAAACCACCACTAAAAGCTCCAAAACGTGAGTAGGATAATTCCTCTCACACTCCTTCAACTACCTGGAAGCATAGACAATCACCTTCCTATACCGCATCAAATCGCAACCAAGACCCACCTGGAATGCATCATAATAAACCACAAACCCCTTATTACCTTCAACCAATGTCAAACCTAGAGCCGGAGTTAGCTTATCATTCAGCTTCTCAGAACTCCCCTTGCAAGCATCCGACCAAGAAAATTTTAGCTTCTTCTGAGTCAACTTGGTCAATGGGAAGCTATCATTGAGAAACTTTCCACGAACCACCTATAATACCCAGCCTACCCAATAAGCTATGAATATCGGTTGGATTCGTGGGTCTAGGCCACCTTTTAACACACAAAAAGAACTAGGTAGTATCTAACACGACCCGAACTGAGTCCTTATCATAATGGGCAATCCCAAGACCAACCAGGATCGGTAACCGCCTCCACTACCCAACCCAACCACCAGACGTACGCCTTGAGTGGCCGAAGTCTAAATATTTTACAAGATAGCATATCCAACCACGCGGAGACATTGGGATAGATCTAAAATTGAAACCAACCCAACAAGTCAAACCACCCAAATATCCAACCAAACCTATGTGAAAACCATAAACCAATACCATAATAATAAGCCAATGTATATATGTACATATTACAAAACAATCCATACCATACCCAAGTCTACAGTTGTACATACAAAGCCTCTAGACCAACCAAAGAGTACCTAGTCGGGACATGCCCCAGACCATAACTAAAAACCAAAGTCCATGAAAAACAAAAATTATGTAAAGTAGATCATAACATAAAATAGATGTCTTTCAAACTAGGGAAGCTCACCACTTCAATCCAACATCAACTGTACCTGAATTCTATCACTAAGCAAGAGGAGTAGAATGGTCGATTCCTATATTACGTGGGTAAACAGCCACCAGTAGACGGGTAAGCGGGTGAAAACTAGCATGCACTCAAGATAAAAATAAATAATGTCATTTACAAAGCCAAGTAAAACCATCTATAATGCAAACAACTACACACATATATATAACCATGCCAGGAAAGGGAACCAGGTTTAGCATGCCTTTAAAACCTTTACCTGGGTTGTGTAGCTTTGCCATCCTAAACCACCTACGGGCTATATAGGTTCAGCTCTTCCTGTTGAAAGGTCCCCAGTACGTATAGCCGCACGACCAGGGAAGTATCCCTTGGGATGACTAGTACATCCCCCAAATATAGTGTGACACCATGCACACGGTCACCAAGACCACCCTCATATCGGCAAATATGAGTTTCTAGTTTTGGTCCCCCAAGGACCTCCACCTTCTATGGCTTAGCTACACCTCCCTCCATTATTGCCTCATTAAACTAATTTTCAAATAACCAAACCATTATCTATTTACTAAACAAGGCCATTGATATTGGTATCGTCATACCAACCCTTACTTGCAAGTATCATCCATTGCCAACCATTTATAGGTTTAATGGGACTTTCAAGTGCCCTTCCATTTACCATATTAAACCACTTAGGATACTTCCATATTCCCCACAAGCATAACCATTAGCCATTTACCATTCCAATCCATTTATACCAATTCAATTAATGCATTTACTTGAGGGATTTCCATGTATCCTGCAGGGTTTTCAAAATAGATCATGACCACCAAAACCTTTACCTTTTAAACCATTCCAAACCATTTTTAGACCATTTAAAGCATTTATATCATTTAAATCATCCAAAACCATTTAGCATTCCCTTACCAAACCAAACCATGCAAAAGTTCTAATGAAAAACCAATAGTAGAGTAAAAACACTATTTAAGACAGTTTATCAAACATGTTGAGGGCACACATTTACTAAGACCAAAACTAATGCATAAACCATTCAATTTAGGGGTAGCCATGACCCATTTGTTAAACCATAACCAACAACCAACCACATATGCAAACCTTTACCAAAAATATGTGAAAACATAGTTTAAACCAATACCAAACCCTATGCATCAAGACCTTCAACAATATTTTGAAATCCATCATTCATGAATCATAAACCAACGTTTAAAACACAATACACATGCCTTTATTTTGATATAACAATGAGGTAAGGAGTACATACCTTATACAAGATGATTCACTAAAGAAATCTTAACCTTTGAGACCTTTGAAGAAGATTTGAAGAAACCCTAGCCTTCAATCTTTAAGAGAGTGTTTGAGAGAGTATTTGATGTGTTTTAATCCTTTAATAAGTGCTATGGATGGCCATATAGGGTTATATGATGTGAGTACATAAGTTTTTAGGAGTAGGAAATGTCCAAACTACCCTGACTTTAAATTAAAACCAGTCATATCTAGGGGTACGACTCTCTCATACCATTTGTTTCCTAGGGTAGGAGTGGTACCCTAACTCATACCCAAACCTTGCCATGACATTACCTACTGGTTTCTATATGAATCATACCCCTCCCCCAATTCGTACTTAAGGGTACGAGTGACACCCCCCAATCATACCCACCACTCGTATGTTGGACAGATTCAACAAGGCAACTCAAACATGGACCATACGACTTACCTTGCACCACTCGTGTGTTCCTATACCACTCTTACCTAGTTGAGTCATATCTTGGGCAGTAGGCAAGCCCAAAATACTTCCTAGGGTACGAGTGAACCCTTATGACAACCCACAAGTTATATCCAAGGGTACGAGTGACTCCCTTGAGTCATACCAAGCCAAAAAGGTCCAAAACATAAGAAATTTTGCAACGGTCCTATTCCTAGGGTATTTCAGTCTCCTCGACTAGGATCATTTGTCCTCGAATAATGGGTAAGGGTAAGAATAAGCACGAGGTAACACATTAACACACATTAAGCTTTCCCACAATCGAAATAGAGGACAAGAACACAACCCAAGATGAGAAGATCATCACATACCCCAAGCATAATTTACACCCCAACACCTTCATCCCGACCTCTAACTATGTTAGGAAACAAAGATGCAAGAGAAACCATTCCTCACCTTTAACCAAGTTAGAAACCAAGATGTGATAAAGAACATATACCCTATGTACAACTCAATTTCCACTTTCGCATCCCAAATGACTTTCCCAGACCTTTAGTTCCACCATGGAACCTTTACCGAAGCCACACAGTATTTGTTCACAACCGGCGAACTTACCAACCCAAGATCCTCATCGGGACCTCCCCAAAAGAATAAAGAACCCGAGATACCAATACCACTCAAAAGAACTAACCAACCTAGGACCATCAATACCTCACTCCAACACCACACATAGATTACCAGATGAATGGACTCATGCTAAAGGGCAAGTCCAATTAGGTTTAGAATTTACCAAGGCACACCACCACGAAATCTTGAGTCTAGCTATACACCACCAATTCCATGTTCAAGCCTAGGCCAAACTAAAAAAGAGTTAACTTAGGCCACCAGGTTTTACTCCTTACCTCTATCCCAAAACACTACTTTGCTTCATCACCAATATAACATAGGAACCATGAGTAAAAGACATGGACAAACCATATCCAACTACCATAACCGAAACCCCCAACCATATCTCAAGTACTCAACATAACTATTGGTATATCTACCAATCACAACATTAAAGCCTACAACTTATACACCTGTGATATGATCTATCCATCAAAAGATCTAGCACCCTTTACAACCTTCACATGGTTTTCACCACCCATTTCTTTCCTACTAATTTCTAATGATAATAACCTTACCTTACCTTCCTAAAACCATAACTATTAGTAATCACCCTAGACTCTTCCCCACTTGGGGACTTCTATATTCCCCCTTTCAACACATCACCATGTTTCCCAAGCCTCTACCATCCTGGCATAAGAAGAATCATTTAAGGAATCCAAATTACAAGAATTATCTAGACCACAAAGGCAAGACAAAGACCCCCCAAAATAAGACACGACACCATAGGCATGAAGTTCTTTACAACAACAACCTAGACTATAATGGGAAAATCATCCCAACCAAACTATACTATGAAAGGAGTTCTTAGACTGGACACCGAAAGAAGAACAACACCACTACCATGAGTAATTTAACACAAGGTCAAGGCTCATATCTAGGGAATAAGGTGAGATGCAAAATGTGAACCTTAGGCATAAGCGCTATAAGAATGCATGCAACACTAGTAGAGTACCATCTTAACCGAAAGAGAAGAGTATCACCAAAATATGTAAGCCAACAGTTCCTTGAAGTCCACCGCTAAAGGAGAATTCAAGATTAACCACCAACCCCCATCCCACTACACCAAGGAACACAATTCTCCACTCTAATGGGTATCACAATAGACATACACCAGAAACGCTTGGCTCTCCCATACCCAAAACCTTATTCATTTAATTCTACCTAGAGCCCATCATAGACATGCAAAAAAAAATTAGACCAAATTGACTCTAAGGTTTCTAATTTAAATCAAGACCATTTATAATCAAACCATGGCCACCAAGGCCTTTCAAAAATCATTTGAATTCAACCAAAACCTAATCCACATTTCCTTAACAGTCCATGCAATGCAAAGATTCAGGAATAATCAAATCATATGACAAAATTATATCCAATGGAAATTTCACAAATATTTGAGGGTATAAAATTTCCAAAACCAAAATCAAGTAATCGGGGAATCCATAGTACCCTAAAATTCATTTAACATTCACATGCATCCCACAATGTTCATAAACATACATAAAGCATGAATAATGCATCATAACCCACGAAAAATCACTTAAATGAGTAATCATGTCAAGACCTCAATTGTGCCAAAACCCAGTTTCAAAACCATGAATTTAATATCAATTTCATGCCAATAATAACGTGCAAGCATAGGGACAAAGATACATGCAAGCTCCATTCTCCATCCCATCCCATGACTAGACCCCCAATCTATATCCATTCATTCAACCTGAATCCCCGGCTTATAAGTCACAACTTTCTCAGTATTGTAATTCCCAAATAATCAACCTCATCCAACCTACCAGTTTACCTCTACAACTCCTACATTTCTATTTTTGAGCATATCATACTTCTTTTTTTATCAAAATCAAGCATCTTGATTCAAGCCTAGGATCTACCTACCACCATGTACTATTAACAAAGTACCCCATATAAAAATAGAGTATACATATAATGTCCTCCCCTATTAGAAGGACACCCTAACCTCCATCCACCAATTAACAACCTACTCGTTACTGGGGAAAACCATTTCCCTTATGCATGCAAGAATAAATCACTCCACAGAGGAACATTAAGACCAATGAGACCTTCATCTAAGAGATCCCCTAATTTCTCCTTAAGATCCTTTAACCCAACCAGAACTATTTTATAAAGAAAGAATAGAAATTGGACAAGTGTCCAAAATAAGACTAATCCCAAACCAACCTCCCATTAGAAAGACACCATAAGGTTCGTCAAGACTGCTTCAATAGATTCATTCACCACAGAAATTGAATGCAAGGAAAGACCTTCCAAGTTAGAATCTTTAACCCAGATCAAGTAATAAAGACACCCCTTTTTGGAGATCAATCTCTGAGTCCTAGGACATGATATAACCTTTCCCTTAATAATTAGAGAACGAAGCCATCCTCCCATTCTACGACTGGCTCACCATGGAGCCTAACAAGTTTGATGATCTAATAGTGAAAAGCACGAGTGAAACCAAATCCATCCCTTAAACAACATCAGAATTCACCACATCCTAGTCAAATAATTTCCACCAAGACCTCTTTTTTACCAATAGATACCACACACCCTCATAAACTTTTTTGACAATCGCAGAGTCACCTACTGGGGTAGAATTAGAAGAAGAAAATAGTTTGAAACAACCTTGGGACCAAAACCAAAATACACAACCACCAATGGGGTCACATAAGAGAGAGGACCCCAAACCAAATAAACCCTACACACCACAATGAAAGGAGTTTTCAACATACTAGTGCCGGAGATAGAAGTAGAACCCCTGGCGTAAGAGCTAGAGAAGTAGCAACCAATATTCTATTTTCCCAAGAAGTAATCCTTATGCGATACTCTCATTTAACCAGGAAACCATGACTCCTCACCTTGACTATTTCCAACCTCACCCCATTTCTTCTTGTACCGATAGGACAGGACTGGTGTGACAGAGTTATCACTATTTGGGTCAATCGATTAATAGAATGTTGAAACTTAAGGTAATCAAGAATGAATGTCATCTATTGAGATAGGGTTAGTGGAGATCGGTGGGACTCCACGAAGAAAACCAAAAGTTGCAACTCTTGACCAGGTCTATTCCCCATGAGTTGGACTAGATCAATCCATGTTGTCCTCTAGTGGGACAGGAGAGTTTTCCATAAACTTTAGATTATTGAGAGGACATAATCCAAAAGATGAACTAATGAAGATTCAGAGAAGAGTTCAGAACCTTAGACTCTATAGCCCAAAAGTAGAATAACCAAGAAAGACAAACATTCCTAAATGCCTCGTAGCCTCCTATTTATAAGTATGGTGCACGACACACCCATAAGCAAGACTCTACTCGACACAGTTTTGTGGACACCTCATGACACTGAAACCTAAAGCTCTAATACCAACTTGACACAACCCAAATTAGGACCTTGTCGTAATGGGCAATCCCAAGTTCAACCAAAACCAAGAACCGCCCCCGCTACCTAACCCAATCACCAAACGTGTACCTTGAGTCAGTTGAAGTCTGAACATATAAGAAGATAGTGTATCCAACTATGTGAAGACTTTGGGATAGGTATAAAATCAAGACCAACCCAACCAAGTCAAACCACCCAAATATCTAACCAAACCAATATGAAAACCATAAACCAGTAACATGATAATAAGTCAATATATGTACATATGACAAAATAATCCATACCATACTTAAGTCCACAGCTGTCCAAACAAAGACTCTAGAACAACCAAAGAGTACTTAGTTGGGACATGTCCCCGACCACAGCTAAAAACCAAAGTCTATGAAAGACAGAAATTATGTAAAGTAAACCATGACATGCAATAGATGTCCTTCGAACTATGGAAGCTCACCAATTCAATCCAACATCGACTGTACCCAAATTCGATCACTAAGAAAGAGGAGTAGAATGGTCGGTTCCTGCATAGCGTAGGTATACAACCGCCAATAAATGGGCTAGCGGGTGAACGCTAGCATTCACTCAAGATAAAGATAAAATAATGTTGTTTACAAAGCCAAGTAAAACCATCTATAATGCATACAAACACACATATATATAACTATTTCGGGAAAGAGAATCGGGTTCAGAATGCCTTTAAAATCTTTACCTGGGCTGTGAAGCTGACACAGCCCGAACTGAGGCCTTGTTGTAATGGTCATCCCAACTCCAACCATGTAATGCCCCAAATCTGGTACCCAAAATTCTACACGATGCTCATGACTCCGAAGAACCACAAGCTAACCCATGACTGATATCTGTAACTGGACACTGCATAATATACTATATAAATATGAAAAAGGGCTGAAAGGCCATAAGGTTCAAAATAAAACTAAAATAACTGAAATAACAGTCTGAACATGCTATAGTCTGAAAGACTCTAAACTATCTAAAAACTGTGGAGTTGATAGGACATGTCCCCAACTAATTCCGGACTACTAAAATAATAAAGTAATAAAATAATCATGTTATATTCGAATGATGAGGACTCACTACTAGTCTAGTTGCTGAACGTATGATCTACTAAGGATGCTTTGGAGCTCATGCTTCTAAACCTATGGTATAAAACACCATAGCGCAAATGTATCAGTACGATTGAATGTACTGGTATACAAGTGAGGTAGGCTGAATGCAAAGGGTTTATATGCATGAACAATACTAACTGACTGAATAACATGAAAGTGAGAATACATGCATGAATACGTGAACTGTGACTGAGATCATGACATTACTAAATATGAATACTGATAACATAAGTTTGTATAACTAATATACTATTATCTAAATGACGGTGTCTGAAAGTCCTATTTTTTATGGAACTAGCTGAATTCCATACTGAACTGGGTGACTGTATATGACAGTCCTGAATTCTGTAGAACTATTTGAGTTCTATTACTGAGATTAAGACTGAGACTGTAACTGTGGGAAGAAGTCATCTAATCGACATGCCCTAAATAAGATAATATAATTGAGTTGGGGTCTAATATTTAACCCCAATTAGAAGAGTGTCAGTACCGCGCCACTGGTAAGGACAAGCTGTGAGTAATCCCTCATCTAACAGGTACTCTAAGGAGAACGGTGGGACCCTCATATAATAGGTTAAGCCACCTCATCTACCCTCAACTAGCAGGTTTGATGTCTCAACCTACGCTGGCTATGTAGTTTTGGAGTGCAAGTATTACTTCTAAGAATCACACCCTCTAATAACAGATGAGTTCCCATCTTTGCGCTTACTCAATGTTAAATCCTACTCCCATCTAATTAGACACTAAATTAATTATACTGAACTAACTGGACTGAGTTCACTAAGTTTCGTTGACTGATGAAATATTACTGAGATCTAATAACTAACTGAGATTACTGAGATTACTGAGTTTTCCTAGGTCACATGACTGACTGAGTTCTATGAATCATGGCTTGACTGAGAGTATCTAGAAAACATGGCACTAGCTCTAGACATACAGCTAAATTATCAGGTACAAGTACCCCCAAGACTTGATAGAATGAAACTGACAAGACATGATACTTCTTGACACATGACCATAGTCAACAATTCATAGTACAATTATTGGGGATTTTCATAAAGTATTTGCATGCTATAAGCTTACACATGAATTGGAATGCATGTAAACATATCATAATTTCATAAGCATAATTTCATAAGCATTATGTCAATCTATTACAAAGCATAACAATAACGTGGGAGTCATATCGAACATAAGGGAGAAACATGGATTCATCAATTTTGGTCACAAATGAGTCATAAGGCATAATTCCTATTATCTTAGGCATTTTATCAAACACCTTGCATGCATATATTAAGGCTTAGGCATGAATATTGAAATAATACATCATGGCAACATTTTAGACTTCCAATGCAAGAACTTCAATCACATGCTAACATATTTTCATGATAGTCATTAAAGACTTCAACTTGGAAATCAAACAACAACATAAGCATGGATATAATTCAATTCATACCATGGAATCCAAAGTTTATATTTCAAATACGGTTTCTTGGGCTTCATGGGTGAAAGGAACCCATGAATCAACACTTTACATACCTGGGTGGATGATTTCTTAAAGATTGGTGGGGGAAACCTTGAATTCTTGACTTAGAATTAAACACCTAGGGTTTCTTGTTCTTGGGGATTGATCTTTGAGAGAAACCCTATTTTGGTGTTGTGGATGGATAAAGAAGTTATGAGCTCTAGTCTGGTATAATTAGGGGTAAAAACGGGTGGAAAAAAACCTAAATACCCTTTTAAAAATGGCTTAAAATTGTTGATCAGAAGTGGAGACGGTTTGGGCGACGGTCCATCACTGGCTCGACGGTCCGTCGGTCCTGACCGTCGTACTTGGCCAGAACCTGAACTTTTTGCCTCGTCTGTGATGGTTTGGGCAATGGTTCATCGCTAGCTAGATGGTCCATCGATCCTGACCGTCGCACTTAACCGAAAGTCGGGTTTACTGCCTTAGTCGCGATGGCTTAGGCGACGGTCCGTCGCTAGCTCGACGGTCCTTCGGCCTGACCGTCGCTTCTGGGCAGTTCCGACAGTTCTCTATAAAACGTCCATAACTTTTTACTCTGATACCAAATTTGGACGAAATTGGTATCATTGGAAAGCTAATTCAATTTCCCATATGATAAATAGTCAAAATTAGTGAAATTCTATTTGATTTAAACATTAATTATTTAGAAAGTCATCACTAACTCTTCTGGAGACTAGATTTGACTTAAAAAAAGTTTGGGGTATTACAATATCTCCCCCTTGGGAATATTCTCCTTGAATAGGACTGACTAGACTGGAAAAACTGATAGACTAATCTTACTTAAGAGACATGAACATTTGAGCATGTCTATGTGACTGGAAATTTTGATATACTGAAATCTCATACTGAATATCCATGTCTAATGTATGGATATGTGATGGATAGTCTTCATAAATGCATGACTGAAATAACTGAGAAGCTGAGTTTCTCATGATGAGAATGCATATCTAATGAATGAATATGTGACTGGCATGATACATGAACATATGACTGGATATGCAAAGGTATTTGATACAAAGTTTAAAACTGAAATCTGAACATGAAACTGAATAAACTTGAGGAAACATATTACCTTAGGCTGAGTCTGAGTTTGTGGAGAAGAAGTGAGGATACTTGGTCTGCATATCTGCTTCTGCTTCCAAAGTAGCTCCTTCAACGGACTGATTCCGCCAAAGAACTTTGACTAGAGGGACTTCTTTGTTCCTCTATCTGCGAGTCTGGAAGTCAAGAATTTTGACTGGAATCTCTTCATAAGATAGGTTGTTCTGAACATCAATGCCCTCCATAGGGACTACAACTGATGGGTCACCTATGCACTTCTTTAGCAAGAAGACATGGAACACTGGATGAACTGAGGATAGATCTGAAGATAATTCAAGATTATGAGCTACCTTGCCGAAATGACTGAGAATTTTGAAGGGACCGACATATCGAGGACTAAGATTTCCCTTCTTGCCAAACCACTTCACTTCCTTCATGGGAGATATTTTAAAGTACATATAATCACCAATCTCGAACTCAAGATCCTTTCTGCGCACATCTGCATAAAACTTCTGTCGGCTCTAAGTAGCCTGGAGTCTTTATCTGATCAACTGAACTTTTTCTAAGGCATCGAATACTAAGTCAGGCCCTATAACTGAGGCCTCACTAACTTCAAACCAACCGATTAGAGATCTATATCTCCTATAATATAGAACTTCGAATGGAGCCATCTGAATGCTGGAATGATAGTTGTTGTTATATGCAAAATCAATCATAGGAAAGTGATCATCCCAACTACCCTTGAAATCAAATGCACACACAAGCAGCATAGCTTCTAAAGTCTGAATGGTCCTTTCTGCTTGACCATCTGTCTGGGGATGAAAGGCTGTACTGAGATGAACTTGGGTACCAAGACCCTTTTGGAATGCTTTCTAAAAGTGAGAGGTGAACTGGGTACTTCTATCTGAGATAATAGACAACGAAACACCGTGTAATCTGACCAACTCCCTGATATAGAGTTTGGCGTAATCCTTGAATGAATAAGAGGATAGACTGGAAGTAAATGAGCTGATTTGATCATCCTATCTACAATGACCCAAATTGAATCATGCTGACGACAAGAATGAGGCAAACCCATCACAAAATCCATATTCACTTCTTCCCTCTTTTAAGTAGGAATATTGAACTCCTGCATGGACCCACTAGGCTTCTGATGCTCTATATTAACCTGCTGACATGTAGAACACTTAGCTACAAACTCTGCAATATCTTTCTTCATCCCACTCCACCAATAGATCACCCGCAAGTTGCGGTACATCTTATTGGCCCCTGAATGAATAGAGTAGCGCGCACCATACGCTCCTTCAAGAATCCATTGGCTCAAGTCATCTACACCTAGAACACACAGAAGACCCTAACAACATAAAAAACCATCTCTCTCTTGGGAGAAAACCTTCACTTTCTGATCTTTGACTGATTCTTTCAACTTAACAAGACTGAGATCTCTATCTCGCTTTTCTTTTACCTCGGATACTAGAGATTTTTCTAAACTACTCTGAACCCATATACTACCTTCTGCTGAATCGACTAAGTGAACACCTAGTCAGGAAAGCTGATGGACTACCTAAAATAAATTCTTCTTACTGTCCTCAACATGAGCAATACTTCCCATAGACAGTCTACTGAGAGTGCCGTCCACTACATTGGCCTTGCCCGGATGATAAAGGACACTAATGTCATAATGTTTCAAGAGCTTTAAACACCTTCTCTGACGGAGGTTAAGATCTTTCTGAGAAAAGATATACTGAAGGCTCTTATGATATGTGAACACGTCTACATGAACACCATACAAGTAATGCCTCTAAATTTTTAAGGCAAAAACTACGATTGCTAACTCAAGGTCATGAGTAGTATAATTATTCTCATGAGGTTTAAGCTGTCTGGAGGCGTAGGCTATGACCTTACCATGCTGCATGAGGACACAACCCAAACCTAGTCTGGATGCATCACAATACACTACGAACCATCTGGAAGAGCTAAAACTGGAGCTGAGGTGAGTTGAGTCTTCAACTCCTGAAAACTCTACTCGCATGAATCTGACCACTGAAACTGAACCTTCTTCTAAGTCAATTTGGACATAGGGGATGCAATCGATGAAAATCCTTAACAAACCGATGGTAATAGACAGCCAAACCCAAGAAACGCCTGATATCTGATGGAGAGATAGGTCTGGGCTAGTTTCTCGCTGTTTCAGTCTTTTGAGGATAAACTCTAATGCCATCACCGGAGATGATATGACCAAGGAATGCTACTAACCTTAGCTAAAATTCGCACTTATAGAATTTGGTGAACAACTGATGATTTCTGAGAGTCTGTAATACTATTCTGAGATGGTATGTATGATCACGCTCACTGCGGGAGTAAACGAGGACGTCATCTATGAAACCTATGACGAACATGTCCAAGTACTACTTGAACACACGGTTCATCAAGTCCATGAAAGCTGTTGGGGCATTGGTAAGACCAAAGGACATAACTAAGAATTTGAAGTGACTATAACGAGTACGAAAGGCTATTTTCAGAATGTCACATTCTCTGACTCTGAACTGATGATTTCCTGATCTGAGGTCTATCTTAGAGAAATAGCTGGCACCCTGAAATTGGTCCAAAAAGTCATCGATTCTGGGAAGTGGATACTCGTTATTGACCGTGACTTTATTGAGTTAACGGTAGTCTATACACATTCTGAGAGAACCGTCTTTATTCTGCAAGAAAAAGACTGGTGCACCGTACGGGGACATACTGGGTCTGATAAATCCTTTGTCTAGGAGATACTTTAATTGTTCCTTCAATTCTCTGAGTTCTTCTGGTGTCATTCTGTATGGAAAAATAGATATAGGCTGAGAACCTGGAAGAAGATCAATGCCGAAGTCTATTTTCTTTTCAGGAGGAATTCCTGGAAGATCTTCAGGAAAGACATTTGAATATTCATTCACTACTGGAACTGATTCGAGACTGGAGTTTCGGAACAAGTGTCCTTAACTCGAACAAGATGATAGGCACATCCCTTAGATATCATTTTTTGTGCTCGAAGGTAAGAAACAAGATGACCCCTGAAAGGTAAAGCGCTACCCCTCCACTCTAGGACAGGTCTATTCGGAAACTGAAATAGACAACTCTATTTCTGCAATCGACTGTGGCATAGCAGGAATGAAGCAAATCCATGTCGAGAATAACATCAAAATCAGTCATATCTAATTCGTCTAAGTCTGCTGAAGTGACTTTCTGATATACCATAATCGGACAGTTCCTGTATAACCATCGGGCTATGATAGTTTTACCCACTAGGGTAGAGGCTGAGAAGGAATCTTCTAGAACTTCGGGACTGACTCCAAAATCAACTGCTATAAAAGGAGTAACAAAAGTCTAAGAAGTGCCTGGATCTAGCAAAGCATAAACATGCAAATGAAAGATCTATAACATACCAGTAACCACATCAGGAGAATTTTCCTGGTCCTGTCGGGTCTGAAGAGCGTAGAGTCTGTTTGGGTGTTGCCCACTGGTAGCACTGGAAGAGGCCCCCTGCTGATTCGGGCAACCAAACTGAGCTGTAGGGCAATTACGCTGACCCTGAGAACCTGGCTGGGGATAATCTCTGTCTCTATGGCCTGGCTTGACACATCCGAAGCAAACTTCACTGCTAGCTCTGCAAGTACCCTGATGGTGCTTGCCACATGTTTGATAAAGAGGATAGGTTCGGGTACTACTGACACTTCCCTGAGAGTTAGAGCCTGGCACTCTATCTCTATTACCGTCTATGAATTTCGGTACTAGAGCACTGGCTGAGAAAGAAGCTGGAACAGATGACTTTGGGCGGAACTAAGAACGACTTCCACCCTCTGACTTAGGCTGAGCAAAGTTGAAACTACCTGTCCTTGCTCTCTTATTCTGCTTCTCTCTCATCTTAATCTTCTGCTCTTCTATCTATTGAACATGGATCATAAGCCTGGCTATGTCCATCTGACTAATCAGCATTGCAGATATGCACTCATTGATCACACTATCATTCACCCCAGAAACAAACTTACTCATCTTTGCCCTGCTATCTGCCACCACATGAGGAGCATATCTAGCTAGTTGAGTAAACTTAAGAGCATACTCTTTCACTATCATGTTGCCCTGTCTAAGGTTGATAAATTCTTACACCTTAGCTTTCCTTATCTCTAAGGGAAAGAATCTATCAAGGAAAGCAGTGGCAAACTCCTCCCATTTTATGGGTCCTATATTTGCACCCCTCTATACTTTCCACTGTTTGAACCATGTGTGAGCCACATCCTGCAACTGGTATGTAACTAGCTCAGCACTCTCAATAGCAGACACCCCCATAATATCGGTAACCTTCTGAACCTGATCAAGAAATTCCTGAGGGTCCTCATATGACTTAGACCCAAAAAAAGAGGGAGGATTCATTCGGGTGAAGTCCCAAATCCTGGATGCAGCTGAATTGTCCACTGGGAAAAGGGACCGGATTTAAAATGCCATTAAAACCTTTACTTGGGTTGTGTAGCTAAGCCGTCCTACCACCCATGGGCCATATGGGTTCAGCTTCCCCTGCTAAAAGGGTCCCAGTGTGCATAGCCACACGACCAGACAATAACCTTGGGATAACTAGTACATCCCTCCAATATAAATGTGACACTCGCACATGGCCATCGAAGACCCCTCATATCGGTAAATATGAGTTTTCAATTTTGATCCCCCATGGGATCGCCACCATCCACGGCTTAGCTTACACTTCA
The DNA here is from genome assembly GCA_030864215.1 of Capsicum pubescens. Lineage (NCBI taxonomy): Eukaryota > Viridiplantae > Streptophyta > Magnoliopsida > Solanales > Solanaceae > Capsicum > Capsicum pubescens. Next base: position 231,359,301 of record CM061548.1, on the reverse strand, counting down.
TTCCATTAATACCCAATTAAAACAATTAACAAGTAATCCAATTATCCTTTTATTAACCAAGGCTATTCAATAAACCAGTGGTATCGTTATACCACCATACTTGCAAGCATTATCTATAGCCAAACTATTTAGGTTAAGGGGACATTCAAGTGCCCTATAATTAGCCAAATTAAACCTCTTGGAAGACTTCCATGTTCTCCACAAGCACAACCAATTATCCATTAACCTTTGTAAACCATTGAAAAATATTTAAGGTTTCATGCGTAAGTTGAAAACAGGCAAGAGTTCCACTAAAATAAGCCAATGCAATGAACATGTCTTTATAAGCATTTTATCAGACACCTTGGGGGCATAATATAACCAAAACCAAATTCCATTACCATTTAACCATTACCATGCAATTCAATTATCCAAAACCATTATTAATGATAGAGAACATAATTAAATCAAAGGAAATCATAACCAAGCATTTAACATCAAAACGCCTAAATCAATAGTAGAAAAGCCATAACCATGCAAGAGTAAAACCATAAAATCAACCATGTAACCATGACTTCAATTGAAATTACAATAAGGGAAGAGAATCATGCCTTAAACCAAGAAGATTGATGGAAAGAATTCACAAAGACAAGCCCCAAGTAATTCCTTTAGTAGAAACCCTAGTTCTTTGTCACAAAAGCTCTTGAGAGAATTATGATATGTTTTGGAAGAGTTTCTAAGTGTTTAAAAGTAAAATAATAGGGTAAATAACCTCCTAAGTGTATTAGAAGTAGTGGGTCCTTATTACGGTAAGTAGGGAAATATCCAGAATATCCCTACTTAAATCCCATAGAAACCCAACACAGGATCATGACTGACCTTCTTACGAGTCGTAACCAACCTTACAATTGACACCCAACTGATTTTAACTAATCCTTAACCATGAATCAGACACTATCCAGTATACGACTCATCCACCTTAGTCAAAACCTCAGTATACGATCCGTACCCATGATCCGTGTCCTTGGCAGAATGTATCACCAGGAGGACCAAACACTATCCACTTTGTGAGTCACCTATACGACTCGTACCCAACCATACGACTTTCACCCTCTAAGTCGTATCCATTGCAGTGACCAAAACCATCCCACCAACAAACATTGGTCAGCTTACGACAGGACTTCACTACTCGTACCCCAGCATACAACTTATACCATGAATCATATTGGTCTGAAGAACGGGATTCAAGGAAATTTTTTAAGGGTTCAAATTATGTGTAGGAAAGTTCTTTTCATGCACCTTCAACTGCCTAGAAGCATAGTCTATGACCTTCCCATGCTGCATCAACACAATACCAAGGCCAACTCGAGATACATCACAATAAACCACGAATCCATCATTGCCTTCTGGCAAGGTTAGAACTGGAGCCGAAGTCAAATTATCATTTAACTTCTCAAAACTCCCCTCACACACATTCGACCAAGAAAACTTAACCTTATTCTGAGTTAACTTAGTCAAAAATCAGTTATTAATAAAAAAAACTCTCCACAAAATGCCTATAATACCCGGCTAAACCCAAAAAACTTCGAGCATCAGATAGAGTCGTAGGTCTAGGCCACTTCTTCAGCACAACCACCTTCTACGGATCCACTATGATCCCTTCAAAAGAAATGATATGACCTAAGAAATTTATAGTATTCAACTAAAACTCACACTTAGAGAACTTAACAACCGTTGATCCTTTAAGGTCTACAACACCACACGGAGGCGATTAGCATGATCCATCTCACTCTTTGAATACACCAAAATATCATCAATAAACATAATGACAAAGAGATCCAAATACTGCCAAAACACTCTGTTTATCAAATCTATAAATACTATCGGGGCATTTGTCAATCCAAATGCAATCACCAAAAACTCATAATGCCCATACTGAGTGAAAAAAGCCATCTTAGGGATATCCACCTCCCTAATCTTTAACTAATGGTAACCAGACCGAAAATCAATATTAGAGAAGAACTTGGCACCTTACAACTGGTCAAACAGTTCATCTATCCGAGGAAAGGGATATTTGTTCTTCACCATTACCTTATTCAACTGCCTGTAGTCGATGCACATACAAAGAAAACCATCCTTCTTGTGTATGAACAACACCGGTGTACCCCATGGAGAAATACTAGGACGGATAAACCCTTTTTCTAAAAGATCCTTAATTTGCTCCTTGAGTTCCCTTAACTCAATCAGAGCCATTCTATACGGAGGAATAGAAATTGGATGAGTGTCTGGCAAATCAATACCAAAATCTATTTCCATATCCGGGGAACACCTGGAAGATCATCTGGAAAGGCCTCTAGAAACTCATTAACTACAGGGACCGAAGAAAAAAATGGACCTTTCAAATTAGAATCTTTAACCTGGACAAAGTGATAAAGACAACCCTTAGAGATTAACCTCCGATCCCTAAGATAAGAAATGAACTCCCCCCTGGGTGCTAAGGAACAACCTTCTCATTCTATTTCTGGCTCACCAGGGAATTTAAAGATGATCCTATGGGTTCGACAATCCAAATTTGCATAATAAGAATAAGATTACATCAAAATCTACCATACCCAACTCAAACAGATCCACCGAAGTCTGCTACCATTCACAAATATCACACACCCCCTATAGACCTATTCCGCAATAACCAGATCTTCTACCGGTGTAGAAACAGAAAATGGATCTAAAATAATCTTCGAATCGAAACCAAAAGACACAGCTATATAAGGTGTCACATAGAAAAGGGTAGAAAAAGGATCAAGCAAATAATATACGTTGCGAGAGAAAAGTTGTAACGTACCAGTAACAATATCAGGCGATACCTCAAATTCCTGACGGGATGCCAAAGTATACAACCTGTTCCAATTAGAACTTGAACCAGGAGCAATAATAGAAGAAGATGTCATACCACTGGGTGTAGGAATAGAAGATGAATCCACTGGGATCTTATTCTCCCTCGTAGAAACCTTGTTGGACAGACAATCTCGGAGATGATGGCCTACTTGGCCATACTTGAAAAACTTATCATTTCCCTCCTCAAAGAACCCCCGATGAGGATGACCGAAAAATCGATAAGGAGGACACAAAGAAACAGACTGACCTCCGCTTGCCTGAGATTGGGCTCCCTGCGCCCGAGAATTATCACCACCATGATGAAGCCTGGCACCCGACTGCTGGGGGTAAGAAGCACTGGCAATAGAGAAGGAACCAGAACTCCCCTACTTCTTTTTTTGCCACTTTCTACCGTCTCTATCACCCTGAGACTAGGCACCTCCCTGATCAAAAAACCTATTCTACTTACCCTACCTGTCTCCATATTCGACCTACCTTCTCTTCTCATTCTCATCTTATTGTATATGAACACTCAGCCTCGATATGTCTATATCTTTCATGAGCAAAATAATCTTTCTCTCCAGAATCAGATTTCTATTCAACCTAGAAGTAAACTTTCTCATTCTCGATTTTGTATCAGCCACCAAATCAGGAGTATATCTTGACAACTGAGGAAACTTCAAATAATACTCCTTCATAGAGATTCTCCCTTTCCTGAGGTTCACAAACTCCTTCATCTTAGCTTCCCTCAACTCTTGAAGAAAGAACCAATCCATGAAGGCATTAGAAAAGGCCTCCTACAAATCATCCTTTTCCACATCACCCTTATTGATATCCCACTCCTCATACCACAGATAAGCAACCTCTTTGAGCTGATAAGCTATAAAGTTTACTCCTTCCACATTAGTAGCCCTCATTACCCTAAAGATCTTCTCTATCTTATCAGGAAAGGCCCTGTAGGTCTTCCTCTACCTTCACTCCCATAAAAGTTAGAGGATCCATCTTCATAAATTGTCCAATCCTAACAGCCTCAGCAGACACAATACTAGTCGTACCTTGCTCAGCCTAAGCATCAACCAGTTGGGCAATAGCATACATAGACTGATGAAACTACGCATTCATCACATTTCCCAAAGGGACCTGAGAAAAAGTAGGGGGAATAGGAGGAACTCCGGTACAACCAGGAATAGGACCATGATATCGAAGATGAACCTCGAGAGTAGGACATTCTCCCTTAACATCACTTTCAAATAGGGCAGAAGAATTTTTTTGTCTTCCAGATGTAGGAGACATGATCTGAAATATGAACAAACAAGGATTAGATGAGATTCCAGGACTGAAAAGTCAAGCTTAAAGAAAGAGTATCAAGAAAGTGAAACATTCCTAAATGTATTGTAGCCTCTTCCTTATGAGTGTGGAGCACTACACCCCCCTAAAAGAGACTCTACTAGACACGGCTTTGTGGACTCCCAATTGACCATGAACCTAGTCTCTGATACCAACTTGACGCAATCCGAACCGAGGCCTGGTCCTAATGGGCATCCCAAGTCCAACCAGGATCAGAGACCGCCCCCTTAACCCAACCCAACCACCTTATACAACTTTGGATGAGCTAAATTTTGAGTATATAATAAGATTGCACAATGCTATTATAAAGACTCTGGGATAGGGTCACAACCATGACTGACCCAACCGAGTCTAACCATACCAAACCATCAATCCATACTGTACCAAACCAAAGAGAATATCAAACATAGTAGATAATCAAACATAAAATATAATGCGATGGAACAACCAACAATATCGTCTAATAATGTCAGCCCCACCACCAATGCCAATGTAAGGCCGACACCAATACCAATCTCGCCCATTCCAACCCCCAGAAATACCACAAAGCCTCTATCCAAAAGAATACAACTATTTGGTTGGGACATGCCCCCAACCATGGCCAAAACCAATATCTAAAAAGAAAGAAAAATATCTAAGAATGTCCAACATACAATGATGCCTTCCAAAAGAATGGAATCTCACCACTTCAGTCCAATAAGATGTCCCAAAATTAAATATTATGAAGGAGGAGTCGAACGGCTAGTTCCTGCATAGCATGGGTATACAACCGCTAGTAGATGGGTTAGTGAGAGAACACTAGCATGAAACTCGGGTTAAGGACAGATTAATGCTAGTTATAAAAACCAAGTGAAAACCATCCAATGCAACAACCATACTTATATATAAGTACTAGAAAAAAGGACCATGTTAAACATGCCATTAAAACCTTCACCTGGGTTGTGTAGCTTAGCCGTCCTACCACACACGGGCCATATGGGTTCATCTCCTCCTGCTAAAAGGGCCCCAGTGCATGTAGCCGCACGAATAAGCAATAACCCTGGGATGACTAGTACATCCCTCTAATATAAACGTGACACTCGTACGTGGCCATCGAAGACCCCTCATATCGGCAAATATAAGTTTTCGATTTTGATCCCCCGGGATCACCACCTTCCAAAACTTAGCTTACACCTCACGCTATTAGTGCCCAATTAAAACCATTAACAAGCAATCCAATTATCCTTTTATTAACCAAAGTTATTTAATAAACTATTGGTATCATCATACCACCATACCGATAAGCATTATCCATAGCCAAACCATTTAGATTAAGGTGATATTAAGTGCCCTATCATTAGCTATATTAAACCTCTTGGGAGACTTTCATGTTCTCCACAAGCATAACCAATTAGCCATTAACCTTTGTAAACCATTAAAAAATATTTATGGTTTCATGCATAAACCAAAAATAAGCAAGAGTTCCATTTAAATAAGCCAATGCAATGAACATGTCTTTATAAGCATTTTATCAAACACCTTGGGGGCATAATATAACCAAAACCAAATTCCATTACCATTTAAACATTACCATGCAATTCAATTGTCCAAAAACACTGTTAATGCATAGAAAACATAATTAAACCATAGGAAATCATAACCAAGCATTTAACATCAAAACCCCCAAATTAATAGCTGAAAAACCATAACCATGCAAGAGTAAAACCATGAAATCAACCATGTAACCATGCCTTTAATTGAAATTACAATGAGGGAAGAGAATCATATCTTAAACTAAGAAGATTGGTGGAAAGAATTCACCAAGACAAGCCCCAAGGAATTCCCTTAGTTAAAACCCTAGCACTTTGTCCCAAAAGCTCTTGGGAGAATTATGATATGTTTTGAAAGAGTTTCTAAGTGTTTAAGAGTAAAATAATAAGGTAAATAATCTCTTAAGTGTATTAGAAGTTGTGGTTCCTTATTAGGGTAAGTAGGTAAATGTCCAGAATACCCCCTCTTAAATCTTATAGAAACCCAAAATAGGGTCACGACTGACCTCTTTACGAGTCGTAACCAACCTTACGGTTGACACCCACCCGATCGTAACCAAGCCTCAACCATGGATCAGGCATTGTCTAGTATACGACTAATCCACCTTTGTCGTAACCTCAGTATATGATTCGTACCCGTGATCCATATCCCTAGCAGAAAGTATTACCAGAAGGACCAAACACTATTCTCCTTACGAGTCACGTATACGACTCGTACCTATCCATACGACTCTCACCCCCTATGTCATTTCCATTCCATTGACCAAAACTATCCCACCAACTAACATTGGTTAGTTTACGACATGACTTCACCACTCGTACCCCAGCATATGACTCGTACCATAAATCATATTGGGTCCGAAGAATGGGATTCTAGGTAATTTTCTAAGGGTTAAAACCTGGGATGCTTTAGTAGCTTTGTCGTCCTAAACCACCCACAAGCTATATGGATTCAGCTCCCCCTGCTGAAAGGGCCTAAGTGCATGTAGCCGTACGACCAGGGAAATATCCTATGAGATGACTAGTACATCCCCCAAATATTGTGTGACATTATGCACATAGTCACTAAGACCAACTACATATCGATAAATATGAGTTTCCAATTTTGGTCACCTCGGGACCTCCACCTTCCATAGCTTAGCTACACCTCCCGCCATTATTGCCCAATTAAAACCAATTTCTAAATAACCAAACCATTATATATTTATTAACCAAGGCCATTGATATTGGTATCATCATACCAACCCTTACTTGCAAGTATCATCCATAGCCAACCATTTATAGGTTTAAGGGGACTTTCAAGTGCCCTTCTATTTACCATATTAAACTACTTGGGAGACTTCCATGTTCCCCACAAGCATAACCATTAGTCATTTACCATTCCAAACTATTTAAACTAATTCAATTAATTACACAAAAACACAACACAATATGAGAGAAAACAAAATACAACACATAATTATCCTAGACATGCCAGTTCTACAACCATACCATGGCCAACAGGAAAAGAAACAAGGCAATAAAAACGCACAAAGGTAAGTTATGTACTGTCCTCAATGCTCTAAATAAAGCAAAATAAAGGAAAGTGAGAACATACTTTGGACGCATTGATAAACAAATCCAGACCGATAAACCAAATCCAGATCGAACATATCTGCCTCACCAAGCTTGAACCAAACAGTAGGAGATCTACACCTCATACCATATAATGCCTCAAAAGGGACCATGCCAATAATAGAATGATAGTTATTGTTGTGAGAAAACTCTACCAAAGGTAAATGCTCAACCCAACTTCCACCATAGTCAATCACACATCCCCGAAGTATATCCTCAAATGACTGAATAGTTCTTTCTGCTAGCCCATCCGTATGAGGATGAAAAACAGTACTCAGACTCACCTCAGTATCCAATCTCTTCTGAAAAGACCGCAAAAAATGAGATGAAAACTGTGTACCATGATTAAAGATAATCGAAATAGGTACCCCATGCAGCTTTACTATCTCATGAAGATACAACTTCGCATAGTCCTTCGTCGAAAAGGTAGTCCTCACTTGCAAGAAGTGAGCAGACTTCGCCATTCTATCCATGATGACCCAAATCGAATTAAATTGGTTTCGAGATAGAGGAACACCAGTAACAAAATCCATATTAATCACCTCCCATTTCCATTCGGGTAACTTAATTTCTTGATACAATCCACCAGGACTCATGTGCTCAACTTTGAATTGTTTGCACACCAAGCACTTGGCTAAAAAATCAGCTGCGTCCCTATTCATACCATTTCACGATTATATCTCCTTAAGATCATGATACATTTTTGTCGAACTAGGTTGAACAATATAGAGAGATTCATGCGCCTCAGCCAAAACCCCTTGTCGCAAACCATCGACATCAAGAACACATAACCTCCCTTGGTATCGTAAAGTACCATCACCACTAATCTCAAATACCATCACTTATTGTACACCAATATCACTCTTAATTTTCAACAAGATAGGATCTAGTACTTTCTTCTCCTTGATTTCTGTACCAAGAGACAACCTAGTCACTTCCTGTACTATTACCCCACAATCCTTGGAGTCCAAGCGATGACCTCTAAGATTGGCCAAGCGGTGAATGTCATTCACCAATTCCCGCTTTCCTTTCTCCACATGATCCAAACTTTCCATGGACAACTTGATAAGAGCATCAAAAACCACATTAGCTTTACCTGGGTAGTAGTGAAGACTCATATCATTGTCCTTGAAAAGCTCTAACCATTTTCTTTTCCTGAGATTTAGCTCCTTTTGAGCGAACGCATACTGTAGACTCTTATGATCAGAAAAGATATCTATGTGCACTTTATATAAATAATGCCACTAGATTTTCAAAGCAAAAAACACCGCCAACAGCTCCAAATCATGAGTAGGATAATTTCTCTCATGCACCTTCAACTACCTGGAAGCATAGGCAATCACCTTCCTATGTTGCATCAAAACACAGCCTAAATCCCATCCGGGATATATCACAATAAACCACAAACCCCTCCATACCTTCGGGCAAGGTAAAAAATGAAGCCGAAGTCAGCTTATCGTTAAGCTTCTCAAAACTCCCTTCATACGATTCTGACCAAGAAAACTTTACCTTTTTCTGAGTTAACTTAGTCAAAGAAGCAACTATCGTCGAAAAGCTTTCCACAAACCGTCTATAGTATTGGCTAAACCCAAGAAGCTCCAAATGTCAGTTGGAGTTATGTGTCTAGGCCACCTTTTAACCACAACCACCTTTTGAGGATCCATCATAATTTTCTCACTAGAAATAATATGACCAAGAAAAGTTACAACGCACAACCAAAACTCAGACTTGGAAATTTGGCATACAACTACTGCTCTTTCAAGGTCTGCAATACCACACGGAGGTGATTGGCATGATCCACCCCACTTTTAGAATACCCCAAGATGTCATCAATAAACACAATGACATAAAGATCCAAGAACTGCTTAAAAACCCTGTTCATCAAATCCATAAATGCTGCCAGGGTATTAGTTAAACCAAATGACATTACCAAGAACTCAAAGTGGCCATACCGAGTACGAAAAGTCATTTTAGGGATATCCTCCTCCCTATACCCAGACTGAAGATCCATCTTAGAAAAGAACTTGGCGTCTTGCAATTGATCAAACAAATCATCTATCCTTGAAAGAGGATACTTGTTCTTGACTGTTACCTTATTCAACTGTCGATAGTTAATGCACATCCGAAAGGAACCATCCTTCTTGCACACGAACAACACCGATGCACCCCATGAGGATATACTAGGACGAATAAACCCCTTATCCAGAAAGTTCTTAAGTTGCTCCTTGAGTTCTCTCAACTCAGGTAGAGCCATTCTATAAGGAGGAATAGATATTGGACGAGTGTCCAGAACCAAATCAATACCAAACTAAATCTCCCTATTCGGAGGAACACCAGGAAGATCATTCAAAAAGACCTCAGGAAACTCACTTACCACCGGAACTGAGTGAAAAAAGGACCCTCCAAGTTAGAATCTTTAACCTAGACTAAGTGATAAAGACACCTTTTGGAGATTAATCTCCGAGCTCAAAGATAAGAAATAAACCTTCCCCTAGGATCTAGGGAACCACCCTTCCACTCTATAACCGGTTCATCAAGGAACCTAAAGACAAACTTATAAGTCCAATAATCTAAGAACGTGTAACAAGAGTGTAACCAATCCATCCCTAGAATAACGTCAAAATCCACTATATCTAGCTCAAACAGATCTACCAAGGTCTGTTTGTTACCAACAAATACCACACACACCCTATAGACTCTTTTAGCAATAACCGAGTTACCTACCGGGGTAGAAATAAAAATAGGATCCGAAACAACCTTAGGATCAAAACCAAAACATACAACTACATATGGGGTCACAAAAGAAAGAGTGGACCTCAGATCAAACAAATAATACACGTTAAAAGAAAAGAGTTGTAACGTACCAGTAATGACATCAGGTAATGCCTCAGATTCCTGCCAAGATGATAGAGCATACAACCTATTCCACCCAGTGCCAGTACCAGAAATAGTAGCAAACGCTGAAGCAGCACCACTAGGCATAGGAGTAGAAGATGAAGCAATCGGAGCTTTGACCGCTCCCGAAGTACCCTTACTAACTGGATAGTTTCTAAGCATATGGCCTGGCTGACCATATTTAAGACACATGTCCCTCCCTTCATCACAAAAGCCCCGATGAAGATGACCAAAGAACTGGCAAAAAGGGCATGAAGAAGCCGACTGAGCCTCTACTATCCTGAGATTAGGAACCATGTGTCCGAAAATTATCATCACCTTGTGGACGCCTGTCACTCGACTGCTTCGAGTAAGGAGAGCTAGCAGTAGAGAAGGAACCAGAACTCCCCCACTTCTTCTTCAACCATTTACCGACATCTCGACTACCCTTCTGCAGAGTACCACTCTACTCCTCTTACCCTGCCTTTCCCCAAACTCTGCCTATTTTCTTTTTTCATCCTCAACATGCTACATATGGATAACCAACCTCAAAATATCCATATCCTTAATCAGCAAAGAAGTTTTGCTTTCAAGGATAAAATCCCAAGAAAGCCTAGAAGTGAACTTTCTCATCCCTGCTCTCTAATTAGACACCAAGTCTGGAACATAACTTGATAGCTAATGATACTTCAAGGCATATTCCTTAACAAACATTCTTCCCTGCTTCAGATTCACAAACTCCTCCGTCTTCGCTTTTCTCAGCTCTTGAGGAAAGAAACGATCCAGAAAAGCATTAGAAAAGGCCTCCCATAAGGACAACTCCTCAATATTACCACTATCTCTATCCCACTCCTCGTACCATTAGTACACAATATCCTTGAGCTGCAAAGTTTTCCCCTTTCATATTCATGGCCTGCATAACCTTAAAGATTTTCTCTATTTCATCTAAGTAAGCCTGAGGATCCTCCTTCACCTTTACTCCACTAAAAGTAGGAGGATTCATCTTCAAAAATAGGACAACCCTTGTGGCCTCAGTAGATAAAACACCAGATATATCCCGCTCAGCCTAAGCAGCAACCAATTAAGCAATAACATGAATTGATTGGAAAAATTCCACATTAGTCACCTCACCTTAAGGAGGATTAGTAACAACTAGGGGAACTCCAGAACAATCAGGCATTGGATCCTGAGATCGAATGCAAACTCCAGGTGTAGGGCGTACCCCATTAACACAGTTCCCAGATGGGACAGAAGAATTTTCTTGTGTTCTAGATCGTCAAGGCATGATCTGAAAAGCGAACAAACAAGGATTAGAGGAAATTCCAAGACTTAGACTCCAAGCTTAAAAATAGAATACCAAGAAAGTGAAATATTCCTAAATGCCTTGTAGCCTTTCTCTTGTGAGTGTGGTGCGCTACACACCCCTAAAAGAGACTATACTAGACACGGCTTTGTGGACTCTCAATTAATCATGAACCTAAAGCTCTGATACCAAGTTAATGCAATTGAAACTAGAGGCTTGTCGTAATAGGCATCCCAAGTCCAACAAGGACGGGAGACCACCCTGTTACCCAACCCAACCGACCTATGCACATACTGAGTTAGATGAATTTCGAACATATAACAAGATAGCATTATTGCTTAATCTAAGACTTTAGGGTAGGTCAATATTCGTGACCACCCAAATGAGTCCAATTGTCCGATACCCAACCGATAACCAACCGATAACCAACATCAACCAAACCATAATCCAAAATATAAACATATGATTTCCATAATAATTATATAATCCCAAAATAAAAGAGGATGGAAAAACCAATAATACAGTCAATCGGTGTCTAACACCAATACCGATCCCACTCATTCCAACCAATAGTAGTTCCACAAAAGCCTTTAACTAAAAGAATACCAAAATCCGGTTAGGACATACCCCCAATAATAGCCTAAACCAATATCCATAAATAAACTAAAGTATGAAATAACATCTACAAAATGGAGCCTTTCAGAAATATAGAAGCTCACCACTTTAATCTAATAGCTGATCCCAAAGTTCGATTGCTAAGTAGGAGTAGAATGACTGATTCCTGCATTGCATGGGGATACAGTCGCCCGAAGACGAGTTAGCGGGTGAACGCTAGCATGAACTCAAGATAAGGATAAAATAATGCCATTCAACAAAACTAAGTAAATCATCTATATGCATACAAACCATACATATATATAACTGTGCCGGTAAAGAGAACCGGGTTTAATATGCATTTAAAACCATTAACCTGGGTATGTGTAGCTTAACTGTTCTTAACCACCCACGGGTTATATAGGTCCAGTGTAACCCCTTGAACGGGCCTCGATGCGCGAAGCCATACGAACCGGAGATACCATAAGAGTAAGAGATTCCCAAGTACCCTTCACCCTCCATGATACATATGTACAGTGTACTTAGAGGATTCCTTTATACCTCGTAGTACCATATAAGGTCACCATGACCTACCCCGCATGTCGACAAACATGAGTTTCTAGTGTTCATCCGTTGGACTCCCACCTTCACGATTAGCTATCACACCCCGCCCTTATTACCCAATTAAAATTATTTCCAACCAAACCATTGTTATTAACTGAGGATATACATAGTGGTATCATCATACCGACTATAACTTGCAAGTATTTTCCCTAGCCAAATCTTTTTTAGATCAAGGGATTCCCATGTACCCGTAGATCATATTATCCAATTAACTTGGGGGAGTCCCACGTACCGTACAAGTGTTCCATTATTATGATTACTTGGGGGATTCTATTGTACACCACAAGAATGATTATTAAACCCAAAATCATTCTATTTTGACCATTCCAAACCATTTAGCCATTTAGGGTTCCATTACCAAGTTTAAACCATGCATAAGTTCTATTAAAAATCCAACAATGTGAAAACATTCTCATAGGCATTTTATCAAACACATTGGGGGCATAGTATTTCCAAAACCAAATCCAATTACCAAATAACCACTCCCATGCAACCAATTATCCAAAACTACAATTACAACATATAAAAGCATAATTAAAACATGGAAAACCATAACCAAACATTTATAACCAAAACCCTCCAAAATATATTTGAAAATCCAAAGCATACAATAATCAAGCCATGAAAATATTGTATAAAATTATGCCTTTAGTTGGAACTAACAATGAGGGAAGATAATATGCCTTAAACCAAGAAGATGATGGAGAGAAATCACCAATACAAGCCCCAAATTAATCCTTAAGATGAAACCCTAGCTTTCCTTGCCCAAGAACTTTAGAGAGAAATAGAGAGTGTTTTCTAAGTATTAAAGAATAGGAAAATATGGAAAATAACCTCTCAAGTGAGTTAAAAGTCATGGGGCCTCATTAGGTTAAGTGGGAAAATATCTAGATTGCCCTTACTTAAACTACACCAAAATACCATCAGAGGGATACAACTATCCATACCAGTCGTACCCTCCAATACAAGCGGGGCAACTTTTTTCTTTCACAATAAGACCTGGATGATTATCCCTACCTTCGCTAGTTTATGAGTTTATGTGTAATTCTTTGGAAGCAAACAATTGTAAAAAGGAAAAATAGAGAAGTAGTCTAAGTAGTACTTTTCCCGTTAGTCCATAGGATCGGACACCCATATTCTAGGTAATCTCATCAGAGGGATACGACTATTCATACCAGCCATACCCTCCAATACGAGAGGTACGTACCACTCGTACCCAAGGCCATCTCCCAAGGACCCAATACTGTCGAAGGTATGACTCACCCTAAACCATGTCGTATCCATGCATACGAATGGAAATGTACCCTAGATTACGACTCATGGTGAGCCACTCTTACTCTGGTCCCACTTAGTCTACAAAGTCTAAGATTAAGTGAAGGAAAAACCCAAACCAATCGAATCGTGTCCACTGATATGACTCGTACCACCCAAGTGGTATCTATTCCAAAACTAAATCCAACCCACCAACCAACACTGGTCAGCATATGACTAACCCATACCACTCGTATCCTAGTGTACGAGTTATTTTCCCTAGTCGTATCCTGTCTAGAGACCAGAAATCTAGGAAATTTTCTAAGGGCTAGAAACCCAGGGTGTTTTAGATCCCCTCTGGATTCGAATTAACTGGGAGTAAGGGTTTGCCTCTACTACGTATGTTAGGCATATACCGGTATATGCCCAACTAAGAACAAAACAAAAGATGAAAAATTCAAAAACTGCAACAACTTCAAATCACTAATAAACACCGTGTTCCTCGACAATAAAACTAATTTCTTGATAACGTCCAAGCAACACCTCCTTTTAGATGATGGTATGATCATTGTCAAAGTATAGTAACCCAATTAAGGTTGGGGTTGAATCCCAAGGGAACACGTGGACTTGCAAATCTCAGTGGTTGTAGTCTATAGGCAAAAATAAGAAAATTAAATAGAGGGATTTGTTTGTAGTAGTTTCGAGAAAAGAACGGTATTAACTTGGTTGAAATCAGTTGTAAGTGAATAATATGATTGTGTTCCCCCTGAATTCTCAACTTCGTAGGCTTATCGTATGTTGTTGAACTAATCCAATACCTTGTATGCAAAATCGATAAGTTATGTACCTTCTACAGTTTTTTGGACGAGTAGAAGAATTTTGCTCTTTACTTTTTAAGTCTTAGGGTGTCGTACTACTAACCCATATATTGATCCCAATTAACTATTACCTTTTGAGTTTCTAGTTATTAGATGAAACCTAACCATCTTACGTAGATAGAACCTAGAAATGTGGATCGACAGTTAAACTCCAAATTACTGTTGTTTTTATCTTTTCCTAATCACTACTCTTCTTTTGGTGTAAGTAGAAATATCTTAGTGGGATCCTAATATGTGCACCTATTAAGAAATCAATCATAGCAAAGATAAAGCAATGCATGCCATCTGTATTGGTTCAGATCAACAATCGCACTTCCCCTACTTCATTAATTCGCTGGGGTTTCCACAAGCCTAGTTATGGGTTTTAGCTGCTCATGATTGTGAAGAAATCAATAACATTCATAATAGAAAGCATAGATGAAATCACAATGATAAGATGAATAAAAACCCACAACTGTAAACTAAATAATCAATCAAAATCAATACAAGGAAACCCCAAGATCAAAGATGGATCTTGAAATCAAAATATGTTTTTGAGTGTCAAAAGTGTGTAACTCCTACTAAAAAGTACATAAGAGGTATTTATAGTACATGAGAAAATCCTAAAAATAAAGTTCAAACAAAATAGAAGAAAATTAGGTTGGTGGCCACCTGCTCTCTGTACCTGTGGTTTGGCACCGGGTACAGGTGCAGACCGTAGGTTACGAATGGACAAAGTCCTGCAAGTTAGCTCTTGGGATTTTGGATTTCTGGCACCTGTTTTGTCTATATGCAGTCTGTAGGTCTACATGCAATTCGTAGGTTTACTTAGTAGGTGTCGGGAGTCAGTTTTTCAACTCTTCTTTGACTCGAACATGCATTGATCACAATCAAGCCAGAAAACATCTCGAACATCCATAATCGCTCTAAAAGTAGCCAAAAAAAATCCCTTTTCACCCTTTTCATGAACTTAGCATTCAAAACATGGTTTCCTGCAAAACATACCCAAAATGGATCATATCTAACAAATAGGCCTCAGAAACTTGCATATTTTTCTTTTTTTAAGCATTGAAAGTGCTATATTTCTATAGCACAACAGTAAAAATCCTTCCAAAACCCTCAACCCAAATTAAAATCCATATTAAAATCCATATGACTAACCATTTAAACACATGTTTAAAGTAAAACAAGTTTAAAGGGGATGTACATACCTGAAAGTATTAGGAATTATGGGGGGAAATCAACCTCTGAGCACTAGATGATCAACCTTGAGAAATCTTAGCTTTGTTCTTGCTTTGAGGAATTTGAAAGAAGAGAAGTGTATTTTGATTTCTTTTGGAGTGATAATAATGCCCTAAAGTGTTTTAAAGTCGTTGGTCACAATTGGGGAAAGAGAAAAATGACCAAAGTGCCTCTAATTAAAACACAGGAAAAATTGTTGCCAGTGACTACGAGTCACATCACGACTCGTGACGTTTGGTTTCGAGTTGTTACCACGACTCGTATTCTAGGAAGAGACATGGGCCTCCTCACTATTAACCCAACGAGTTGTACCCTACGACTCGTACACGGACCTTGCGAATCGTAGGGTTCTAGTTATAACCACAACAGTGACTTGGGCACCTACACTGGTTTGACTACGGAAAGCACCCTACGACTCATAAAGAGTTATTATGACTCGTGACATCCTAGTTGTAGTCACAATAAAAACATGGGCAACCCTCACGGGTTACCCTTCGACTCGAGCCCTAAGACTCGTAAGGAGGCCTTACGACTTGTTAGATGAGTCGTAGTCTGAGTAGTGAGCTCCAAACTCAAGAATTTTTCAGAGGTAAAAATCTAGGGTATTATACTCTTGTGAATCTTTCCTCTTCCTCATATTCACTTTCATCTTCCTCTTCTTCTCCTTCATTATTTTTATCATCTTCTTCTACTTCATCATCTTCTCCATCCTCTTTTTATCTATATCTACTTCTTTTTCATTTTCATTACTTTCTTCTCCATCTTTTTCATCTCCCTCACTTTCTTCATCTCCTTATTTATCTTTATTTAAATCTTCAGATTCTTTACTTCTTTCTACTCCATTCCCATCCACTTTTTTTTTTCTATATTGGAGCTTATTGGGAAGGGACTTCTGTTTCAGATTGAGATATTGCTTGTACAACAAGCTCATCTAGTGGTGAATCTAGCTTAGCTACTTTACTTCTTCCTTTCCTTGGAGTTGATTTATTTCTTTTTCTTTTGAGAGCTATTTTATCTACAAAGAAGAGGAAAATAAAAAAGATTATAATTGATTTATACATCATTAAAAAGGGATAACGTTAAATCTAACAAGTACAACACAGTAAAATAATAGTTCCTGCAATAGATTAGTGATTTGTTGGAAGAAGTAAAAACAGTTTTAATGTTGTTTTGATTTTTTTCAACAGATAAGTAATCTGTTGCAACAGATGGGTCAACTGTTGGAAGAATCAAAATAGTGAGGAATATTCTTTTAATTTCATCCAACAGATTACCCATTTATTGCAACCAATGAGTGATCTGTTAGAAGAGATAAAAATAGTTTCAATACTATTTTGATTTCTTTCAATATATAGATAATCTGTTGCAATAAATGGGTCATCTATTGCAATAAATGGGTCATCTGTTGGAAGAAATAAAAATATTATTAAAACTATTTTTATTTCTTCCAACAAATCACTCATCTGTTGCAACAGGTGGGTAATCTGTTGGATGAAATCAAAATAGTATATCAGTATTGTTTTGAATTCTTCAAACAGATTATCCATCAGTTGCAACAAATTATCCATCTATTGAAAAAAAATCAAAAGAGTCTTGACAGTCATTTGTTGGAATAACTATTATGATTTTATCCAACAGATGACCTATCTGTTGGAATAATTGTTATGCTTTTTCTAATATAGTCCACTTAGTGAGAATATACTGGGTATGTTGTTATTGTTTTTCAAACAGATGAACCATCTGTTGCAACATATAAGTCATTTGTTAGAAAAAACAAACCAGTAGCAAGATTTATCAATAGTAACAACATTTTTACCACATAAATACATACATACATATATCAACAAGAACACCAACAACAATATTATCATTTATCAATACACTATATTTATCAATACAACAACACCAATATACTAACATTTACCAAGGCACCACCACCAACACAAACAAATCAACACCAACAACAATACAAATAAATCAACAACACCAACACTAACATTTACTAATATATCAATACCAACAACATCAATATTTACCAACATTTACAAACATAACAACATAAACAAAAGCAATAACACCAATATTCAACTCCAATACCAGAAATATTTACCACCATTTACAAATACAACAAAACCAATAAACACCTAACAACACCAACAAATACAAACAACAAAAAAACTCCAAGAAATAAAACAAACACCAACAAATCAACAGTTGTTTAAGTACGTGTTCACTTAAACTAACAAAACCGACGGTTGTTAGATTTGGTCATACCAGATGTCTCCGAAAAAAAACTAAAATTCAGGGTTCACTATTTTTACAATAATGTTCGAGAACAAAAATTACAATAACAAAAAAAATCATATTTCACTCAGAAAAGATACCATATTTACATCAATCACTATATCAATAGAAGAAATACCACAACTTAGGATTTTCTTGAGTCTCCATTTTATTTTTAACCAATAAATATTAAAATTGTTACTCATACTAGAAGAGAAGTTAACTCAAGTTCCTCTTTTTCTTCATAATTAAAACCCCTAATTTTTTACTAGTGAAGAGAGAGAAATTAATGGCTGAAAGTCGAAAGGGAACGATAAAGAACTCGAAGCTTTTGTCGTCGAAAGTTGAAAGTCACCGAAGAATGTTGTCACGTTGTTTTGTTGTAAAGGATTTGCAACAGTTATTGGATGGTTGTGTGAGAGAGAGGAGCGAAATGTTTGAGAGGAGAGAGAAGAGGAGTTGTGATTTTTAAAATTAATTTTGTTTTTTGTTTTTTATTTTTATTAAAAATAGTTGTGGATTGAATTATATTTTTAAAAATATTAATTGAACTCGAACTGATTTTAAATTGTCTTTCACCTTTAATCTTGATCAAGAGTCACCAAAAACTAAAACAACACTTAAGAGACACCTTTTGTTTGATTTTCTCTTGTAAAATTATATAAGAATTAGGGTGTGTTTGGTATGATGGAAAATATTGTCCTGAAAAAAGTTTTTCTGAAAAACAAGTTGGTTTTCTACTTATTTTTTCATGTTTAGTTGGCGAGTGAAAAATATTTTATGGTGTTTGATTGGTGAGTAGAAAATATTTTTTAGAAAAATATTTTCTAGTGTTTGATTGGTGAGTGAAAAAATATTTTTTAGAAAATACTACTAACTGTTAACTAGTATATCAGTGCATCTAGCAACTCAACAATTTGTAAGAACTAATTTAAGTATAACAAATAATATCAATATCGAATACTAAATATTACAATCACTAAATTTAATCAACTACTAATTAGCAAATACAGGAGACATTTTTCAACATTTTGTTAGGACAATCTCAAGATACTACAATTAATAGAAATACAACAGAACGACAAGCTTATTCAACCTTGTGAAACAAGCTACATCGATGACAAAATGAAATATGCAATTAGCAAAAGTAACATAGATAAGTCTTCCTCTATGCATATGGAAATAACAATACATTCAACGAACATTGAAAAAGAAAAAAATTCGGGCTTCACTATTTTTTATTTCAAACAGTGAAAAATTGAAACAAAGCACAGTGAAAAAAATATTTCCGAGTAATGTGAACTTTTTGAGAAATATGAATATGAGTGTTGTTGGGATAAGAAAGAGGGGTGGGGGTAGGGGCGGGGACATAAGCCACATTTGTCATTTTTCGGAAAATGACTTCCCTTATGAGAAAATGACTTCCCTTGGCTCATAAGGGAAGTCATTTTCCCTTAAATGAAGGAAAATGAGTTGTTATGAAAAATATTTTCCCAATATTTAACTACAGCTAAACAAGAGAATTAAAAAAATATTTTTCAAAAAATATTTTCCGTCGTACCAAACACACCCTTAGAGAAATTTTAATAATTTTCACAACTTACCAGGTGTTTATGAGAAAAAAATACAACTTAATATTCAGCTTACATGTTGAAACAAAATTTTAATTTGATGTGAAATAATTTCGAATCGCAATTTATATTGCATGAACAAACAGGCCATAAGTATATGTTTCACTTAAAAAAAGAAAGAAAGAATTGAAAGTCGTTCGTGCTGATCTGAAGACTAATCCAGGCAGGTTAGTCTGCATTTGTTCAATTGATAGAGCATCCAATGATGGGAGACAAAGAAATCCCCAAGAAAGAAGTTGGGAATGGCTCCAAGAAGAAGAAGAAGAAGAGAGGTGGTTCAAAGAGGAGAATGACATCTGAACAGACTTTGGCATACAATTGTGTGAGTGAATGGGTTTTCTTGGACCGTTCTCACTCACCCACTGACGATTTTGCACTTCCCTGGAATCAACCCAAAGAGAAGTTAGGCTTTGAATTTCATTCTCATTCTATTCATAGTGACGGGTTCTTATCACCTTCCAAGCTCGTCGAAAGAGCCCACCAAAATGGGGTGAGTACCCCCTTTTCTCCCGTTATATGTAATAATTGTGCTCCTATGCTTTCTAAAAATGTCTGCGGTTTATCCTTTTCCTCAAATTATATATAGGTAGAATGAAAGGGATCAAAATGGAGTGGGATGAACCTCAACTAGTTTGATATTGAAGAATGGTTTTATTTTTGTTCTGTGTATTCTGTTGATAGTTGTCAATTGGTGTCTGCATGTATGCTTTCTAGTAGATTCTATTTACTGGACCTTGAGAATCTGAGATTTTCTTATTCCGTGTTGCTCTTATTTCCCGTATTTCATATTTCTGTGATTTTATTCTATTATTTCCTATTCTTTATTTCGGTTATGTCATCCATCCCCTTGTTTATTATCCTTTATCTTGAGCCAGGGGTCTATCGGAAACAACCTCTCTACTTCTTCGGAGGTAGTGGTATGGACTGCGTACATCTTACCCTCCCCAGACCCCACGCTGTGGGAATACACTGGGTTTGTTGTAGTTGTTGAGAATCTGAGATTTATATGAGATTAAGGATATGATGGTGCTAAGACCAAGGTCACGACTGTGAGAGGTGACTCGAACATTTCACATCATGATTGGGGTCACACCAGGGATCTGCTCTTAGACCCTTTTTATTTGCTTTGGCAATGGATGTACTAACGCGACACATTCAAGAAGAGGTGCCTTAGTGCTTCTTATTTGCCGATGACTCAGTTCTGATAGATGAGACACGAGGGGGAGTTAACACGAAGCTGGAGGTTAAGAGGCAGATCCTGGAGTCAAAAGGTTTTAAGTTGAGTAGGACCAAAACTGAATACTTGGAGTGCAAGTTCAGTCAGGTGTCTTATGAAGTGGATGTGGACGTGACGCCTTGGCACACAGGTCATCTATAAGAGACGAAGATTCAAGTACTCGGAGTCAGTGATCCAATGTAATCCAATGTAATGAGGAGATTGATGAGGATGTCATCCATCGTATTTGGGGATGGGGGGTTTGGTAGTGGATAAATAGAGGCTAGCATCTGGTGTTCTGTGTGACAAGAACATTCCACCTCGTGGTGGTTAGAGGCGGAATGTTGGTCAGTTAAGAAATCTCATATCTGGAGGATGTGCAAGGAAGAAATGAGGATGTTGAGGTAGATTTTTGGACATACCAAGAGAGAAAATTAAGAATTAAGATATTTGGTCAAGGTAGGAGTGATTCCCGTGGAAGATAAGATGCAGGACGTGCGACTAAGATGGTTCAGGCATGTGAAGAGGAGAGGTGTAGATGTTCCAATTAGAAGGTGTGAGAGATTGGTCGTGGCAGGATTGAGGAGGGGCAGAGATAGGCCTATGAAGTATTGAGGTGAGGTGATTGGGCAGGTATGGCCAACCTCAACTCAACGAGGATATGAACCTTGATCGGAGGGTGTGGAGGTCAAGGATTGATACAAGACACACTACGAACACACAAACCAGCCAAGAACAACAAGCCAAAGCCGAGTACAAGACACAAACAAGCTATGGTAGCAACACACAAAACCGAGACAAGATAACAAAAATGCAATAATGTAAAGATAGATAGCTTAATATACGAGATTACAAGAATTAGGATCCAAACCGTGTATCAAACGAGAAGACCCCTAAGACATGTAATAACAACACCAAGCTCTTATGGTAATCGCTAAGGGAATCAACTCCACTTACAACCACCGTTTCTAAGCAATAATCAATAATAACTTTTCCAAGCCCTACACTAATGGCTTTTCCAAGCCCTACATTACTTGGAACACTCCCAATGGAGTTCAAGAATATGTTTCTCAAATATTCATCAACCAAAAACTAACTAAAATAAGCCTAACAAGGACCTATTTATAGTCTAACTTATTACATAACAAAAAAAGGACCAAGATACCTTAATGACAAGGGGCGGCCATGGAGTATCTATCCAACATGTGCAATCCCCAAAATACCGTTAACGAAGGGTGACCATGGGGTGTTTGGACTTCAATGAAGGGTGGGTTGTAGTGTTGAGACTCCTTGTCACACTTCGACTTGTGCAATCCTTTGAAGCCCTCGGGTAGTCATCAAGGTAAGCCTCCAAGCAATCTTCCACACACGGAATTGCTCTCTTGAGTGTCCAAAGTGGTTTCCCCTTGCATATTCTCGCGCCTTCAATGTGACCAAGACTTGATTCCTCGTGTGTTGGCCTCGAATGAAGGCATCCAAAATTATGTTGGCCCTTTGGATCGTATCATCCTCCCCTTCTTGAAAAGGCTTCGACCTCAATCCATACCTTGCAAAAACAAAGAAAGGACAAACGAATACAAACTCCTCATGGCATGAGGGTTAGGGTTAGCACAACAAATCATCTCAACATGCCAAGGTTGCACATATTTGTAATATAACCAAGGATCCTTTGAATTAAATATTAAAAACTTATTAAATATACACAAAGGATTTGGTTATTGAAATCACCAAGAGATAAGGAAACTACAAAGGTCCTAATGGCATCAAATAATCCAGAAGGTATAACTGCCTTCATTTTATGAGCCAGAAGACAAAGCATTTAAGCACTTACACATTCTTCCTTTCGAACACATAGACAACTCGACATCCACAAGTTGGGATTCACTCAACTTAAGCACAAGTGTGTTAAGCAAGGATGCACATTTAGAAGCATTACCCCAAAGAGTCAATGACACCTTTGCCCTCGGGTTTTCAAGAATGACTACACATTCCTTACTCTTAAGAGTACTCTCATCTTTCAAAAAGAGATTTCCATCTTTAGGAGAAATGTTGTCACACCATAATGGGTTGACATATAGGCTATAGTCTTCAAGACAAGCTATACCTTCAACACCATTATCACCACTAGGTTCATTAGAAGTGATTGTATCATCTTCAAACAAGACATTATACCTAAAGAGCGAAGGATCTATCCCGCGGGCAGATTTGGGACAAATAAGTTCACTCTCTAAAAGTTCATTATCAAGTTTCAAAGATGTTTTAAGCACATGATTATCCCTATGAGCCAAGCAAACATTAGAATCAAAGGACAAACTCACGGGTTCACTCTTATCCTTTTGATCAACATTTTCAAATTCTTCACTCACTTGAGTTGTATTAATTACAACACACATAACCTCAAGTGGTGGACTAGTTTCGCACACAAGTTGATCAACACAATTCCCACAAGATGATGTACTATCATTCAACACAATGGCTTCAACACTAGGTGAACATAAATTGATCTTACAAGAAGAGTCAATTTGGTCATCAATCGCATAAACTACTGTCCACATCCCCTCTACTCTCCCAAGCCCCCTACTTCTCAACTTCTTCCCATCTCCAAAGCACTAGCCAAAGTCAAGCTACCCCACTTAATCCTAGGCCGAACCTCGACACTCTCTTCTTTCTGCCCTTATTGATTACCAAGTCCATCACCAACAGCCTTTGCTGAGTCGAAAGATTCTCGCTAGGTATGACTTTACAATCTTTACATAGCGCTCTATCACCCTTCCTAAGGAGCAAAAAGTCTATCTGAGTCTTGGCCACAGAACTACGAAACGTAATAAGCTGATCCTCCTTCGGAAAGCTCGCATTCGCTATCCACAACCCAAAGGCCCTAGAAAAATCCAAAAGAGAAACTCCTTCATTCCTTTCCCCAAAACCGAAACCACTATGCACATCATCATAACCTCTCGACAAAGACCCAATATGCCCATTGAAGTCTCCTCTCACGATAAGCTTCTCAGTGCTCGGCACCCTTACCACCTCAGAAAGTTAGAAAGTTAGTTAATAGTCGGGCGTATTTCATTCTCTTTCTTTAGAGGTCAGTGTTTTCCTTTCTTTCCTTTATTTTGTAGATTTCTATCACTTCCTACTGTTTCACGTCGGTATCTTATTATCTTCTTGTTGGTTTTGTTTGTTGCTATTACCTCTTTTTCACAATTTGTTTATCCGATGCTCTTTTGAAAACAACCTTTCTACCTTCTCAAAGGTAGGGGTAAGGTCTGCGTGCACTCTAACCTCCCTAGATTCCACTTTTGAGATCACACTGGGTTTGTTGTTGCTGTTGTTGTTGAGAGTTTGAAGTAGTTTCTCTTTTGTTAGACTTCAGTCTGGGGAACATTACAGGGTATTGAGGAGATGGAACAAGAAAAGTGTTTGCTGAGTAATGCTATCTAGCCACATTGGTTGTCATAGTGGTGAACTTGTTTGCCATTTCACTCATTAGTAATGTTGCTTTGTCTTTTGAAACAAAATGAAGCATCTGGAGGAAAATATGGTGACGCTTTGAATCAATTAATAAATAAGAATTGACTCTTTGGATGTCAATCCCCAAACCTTGGTGAGCTGAACGTTTACATTCTTAGAATACAATAGCTTTTGGGATACATTACACATATTCGTTATGATCGTTATACTTTAGAAGTGATTCATTTAACACACATGACATAGACATCTCAAATGGAGGAACATACACATCTCAAAGAGGACTAAAGACCATATTAAGTACCATAGAATCTTGACACAATAGGAGAGATAACAATTAAAAGAATGTGAAATCATGAAGCATATAACATCGTGACTTGTGCCATTTCATCATCTAGGATCTCATAGACGCATATAAGAGGAAACTGGGAGGTCATGCCATTGCACGAATGAAGAGGATTTATCCTTACATACCTTGATTTCGGCTTAGAACAACTATGAAGAATCAACCCTTCCGTTAAAGGGTTAATCTATAAGAACGACAAATAACAAAACTAGTATTAACAACTAAAGAACATGCTCGGGCCATATGAACAATGCATCCAATACTTGACGAGCTTCGAGCAAGGTTGAGAAGGTTTGGTCATGTGATGAGAAGGGGCACAGATGCTCCAGTGCGGAGGTGTGAGAGGTTGGCTAGGGATGGGTTCAAGTGAGGTAGAGGTAGGCCGAAGAAATATTGGAGGGAGGTGATTAGACAGGACATGGAGCAGCTCCAGCTTATCGAGGACATGATCCTAGATAGGAAGTGGTGGAGGAGGCGGATTTAGGGTAGAAAGTTAGTATGAGTTTAGGATGTTGTATCCTTTGTTGTACTACTTGGTGTATCTTGTATATGGTATTGTTGGATATGTTGATTTCTATGGTATTTTGTCATTTTATTATTCCTTGTCTAGATTATTTTATTTTGAGCATGTTTTATTTTGAGCCGGGGGTCTATCAGAAACAACCTCTCTATCTCATTTGTGAGGTAGTGGTATGTGTTAAAAGTTGCTTTAAGGAATAATGCACACAATTTATTTTTTGTTTTTCTCTTTTTTTTTTTTTTACATACAACTCCTAGTCAAATTGGGATTCCTATTTATTGTAGGAGACTGATTAGTTATTAGTTTTGGTAGCAAATAGGTTTTCTTTTATGGTAAGTTTAATATATTTTTACTTACCATAAAAGAAAACCTATTAAGTTCAATATATTTTAGAAGGGGAGCCTTGGAGTAACTGGTAAAGTTGCTGCCATGTGACCAGGAGGTCACGGGTTTAAGCCTTGGAAACAGCCTCTGGCAGAAATGCAAGGTAAGGCTGCGTACGATACACCCTTGTGGTGGGGCCCTTCCCCGGACACCGCGCATAGCGGTAGCTTTAGTGCACCAGGCTGCCCTTTTTAAGTTTAATATATTTTTAGTTGTAATAGCACTATTTAAGGAGGAGTTGATGATCAATTAAATACACAACTTTACAAAAAAAGAAAAAACTCTCTGCGTTCTTCTCTAACTCATCTCTATTAAAACCGACAATTGGTATCTAGAGCTATTTTTCTTGAGGGACCTGTGAGTGAAGAGATAGATTATGAAAATAGTTTTTCATGAATGGCTTCATCCGTATTTTATGGGGAAAATTATCAATTTTGGGCTGTGAGAATGAAAACTTACTTAGAGACTCTTGATCTATGGAAAACTGTGGAAGAGGATTATGAAATTAATCCGCTGCCAAATAATCCCACCATAGCCCAAATCAAGAGTCACAAGGAAAAGAAATCCACGAAGTTCAAGGCGAAGGCAACTTTGTTTGCTTTTGTTTCAACAACTATTTTTACAAGAATTATGACTCTCACATCACCAAAAGAAATTTGGGATTATCTGAAAAAAGAATATGTTGGAGATGAAAGAATTCGAGGAATGCAACTATTGGATTTAATAAGAGAGTTCGAGTTGAAGAGAATGAAAGACTCCGAGATAGTCAAACAACACTGGACAGATTACTTGGCATTGTTAACAAGGTAAGATTACTAGGCACTGAATTTAAAGATTCAAGAATTGTTGAAAACATGCTTGTTACAGTGCTCGAAAGATATGAAGCATGTATAATTACCTTGGAAAATACATAAGATCTGTCCAAGACTACCTTGATAGAGTTGTTAAATTCTTTTCAGGCACTGGAACAAAGGAAACTTATGAGGCAGGATGGTATGGTTGAAGGAGCCTTAATAGCTAACCCCAAAACTCAAAGAAGGGGTAAAAATATAAAAAAATTACCCACCTTGTGAGCACTGTGGAAAAATGGGTCATCCACCATATAGATGTTGGAAAAGGCCAGACGCGAAGTGCAGCAAGTGCAATCAACTTGGCCATGAAACAGTTATTTGCAATAGCAAATTTGAGAACCATGAAGCAGATGCATGGTCAATGAAGAAGAAAAAAACCACCTTTTTGTTGCAACATGCATCTCAATTAAGGTTTCAACAAATTTTTGGTTGATTGATTGCGGTTGCACCAACCACATGACTTATAACAAGAGTTTGTTTAAAGAATTAAAGCCTACTGGAATATCCAAAGTTAGGATCGAAAATGGTGACTAGATTCTTGTTGAAGGAAAAGAAATTGTTGTCATCAAAACAAGCTCAGGTAATAAAGCAATTTCAGATGTTCTTTATGTACCTAATATTGATCAAAACTTGTTCAGTATTTGTCAGTTAGTAGAAAAAGGATACAAATATCCTTTGAGGATAAACATTGCTTCATCAATGATGGTGTTGGAAAAGAAATTTTAAACATTAAGATGAGAGGTAAATATTTCTCATTTCATCCAACGGAAAATGTTTCAGTAAAACATGTAAAAGATCATAGGATGAAAAAATTAGAAGATGATCCTCTAATTGAAAAAGCACAAGCAATATGTGAACCTCTTAGGTTTAAAGTAGATTTCAATATTCCTAAAGGAATTGAAGCAATGGAGGAGTTGTCTATGATTCAGAAAAATAAAATGGGTAAGTTTAAATTCAAGATGCAAACAAAGCAAGAAGACATGCCAAAAGGATTTAATAGTCAAGGGTTGCATTCAAGACGAGAAGTGAATTTAGTTCACTACAAGCCAAAAGATGAATCTGCAGATTTATTCACAAGGGCACTTTCGATTATTAAGTGTGGAGATCCAAAGACAGAATCAAAATTTTGCAGTTCCTAAAGCAAGGAGAAGTGTTAAAGTTGCTTTAAGGAATAATGCACGCAATTTATTTTTTGATTTTCTCCTTTTTTTTACATACTCCTCCTAGTCAAATTGGGATTCCTATTTGTTGGAGACTGATTAGTTACTATTTTTGGTAGCAAATAGGTTTTCTTTTATGGTAAGTTTAATCTATTTTTAGTTGGAATAGCACTATTTAAGGAGGAGTTAATGATCAATAAAATACACAGCTTTACAAAAAAAGAAAAAACTCGTAACTCATCTCTATTAAAACCAACAGTATGGACTGCGTACACTTACCCTCCCCAGACCCCACTTGGTGGGAATATACTAGGTATGTTGTTGTACAACATCATATGACGATGACCCTCTTATGAGGTCAAACTATGTTCCCCAAGCTTCACATCATACAAACAACCCTCAACCCATCTCATATGATTGCTAAAGCTTTGACTCATGGCTTTTGATCACCATCCCATTAGTCCTTATTGAAATACACTTTAGAACGCTTATACAAGCTCATAGATGAAGAGGAAGAGAAGTCTTGACTTGACTGTCAAGGACCTTTCCTTTCACTAAATTCCCTCGGAAGACACCTTCGATTTTCTATAATTGGAAAAGAATCGATGTTAGCATCATGTGATTAGTAGAGGAATAACCTTGATAAAGCTTGGAATTAACTAACCTTGGATAAGGAGATGAAGAAATAGAGAATTTGAGGTCAGGAGATTTAATTTAGAGCAAGAGAGATAGAAAAATGAAATAAAAATCGAGTTTCAAGTATTTAAAGGCCTTCACCGCCTCACCGGTACGCCCCACATACAACCATACCTCACCATGTATGGACCCGTATGTGATCTCGTATCTGGCCAAGTCCAATTTCAAGAATCTAAGTTTCTGGAGTCCTTCACATATGGTGGACATACGACTCGTACATTTCACCTACGTTCAGTAGGAGTGACTGTACCTAGAGCCCTGACATCACTTCCTTAAATCGTGCATAACATCTTGTACAGAACTCGTATTGATGAACGGTTTGTTTCGTAGGAAACTAGATTCACTGACCTTTAATTTAATAAGTGATTCAACGCTTTTAACTCTTTGTATCCTTGTGCGAGCTCATTTGGAATAATTGTCCATAGCGTAGTTTTCAAATACACTTTGTGCTAGCGATCTCTTTAGACCTGAAATCACTTCCAGCATGCTTACTATACTCATTATCATGAACATAAGATATGGTACTAGTCCGTAGCCTCTCTTGTCACACGGAAACATTATTCCTTGTTGTCGATGCTCCACTTTAAAATCCTGAATCATTTTTGGGCGTTAAGTCTTAGTTTAACACCATAGTACGCCAGATCCTTGATGTATTTACCCAATTACAACCCTGTTCTCCCACATTTGGATAAATTTATCGACGTCAAATAAGTCGTACTCGTACCTAAGCTCAGAGGTACGGGTATTACAGCACCCATTTTGAACCTTGAAAATGTGAATAATCTTAGTTGTACTTCAGTGTGATATATTCTACACCTATCTGCAAGATATGCTATGAGCTCAGTTAATTTGTAAGAAGTTACTACTTTGCAAGTAAAAGCGTTGAAGGTCTACTTTGTTGAGGTTGTAATCTCCTTGAAGCTATTATAAATATCTTGGCGGTCCAAGGCTTCTTGCTGTTTTCTTATCATATCTTCCTATCACTGTGGTAAAGCATCTACACAGTGAAAGGTACCCATTTTGGCTTCCAATATATATCTTCTTTCATGTGTTCAAATTATGTAGATGTGCGTTCGCAGGTGCTGGCCTGTCTGTTACTTGGAATCCAGGATCCACCAAAGTTGGATAAAGCCGAAACATAATGTTTATCGAGCTGAACTTGAAGCTTAAACAGTTCTGTCGCAGACCTTCAGCCGTACATGAAACTATTCTGTTTCCATCTTCCTTTTTAGATGAAGAATCTCGCTCAGTTATTGGTGTGTGACCTTCTAACTATTTAATACTCATTCCTATCTAATCCTTATACATTACCATGTAGTTCCGGTTAAGTGTCATTCCTGTGTTTGCATCTATAAATGTATGGACCTTAGAACATGGAAGACCTAGTTAGCCAATATTCAACCTATGCTATTTAAAACCCTGTAATACCTCAGATGTTGTTTTGGAATAGGTGAATAGCTCAAGTACTTCAATTGCACTCAACTTATAAAAAGAAACAGAAGTTCACAAAATGCTTTGATCGTTTACTATTGACCGAGAATATTCTGCAAGTTTGGCTGAGAATCAAGATACGGACTGATTGCTATCTGATGTATTTGAAAAATCATTGGTTGGCTTCTTCCTTTTTTTTTCCTGAGTGGCAAAGCGTCTAGGTCAGTTGTTCTCTAGATGTTCAGGAGCACTGAAAGCTACTTAGCAAACAAAAGAATAAGTCGAGAATCGGGATCTTCAAAGGAAAAGGTGTGCTCCTGGGATATGGGTCTGAGAACTGATATCTTCAATTTTAACATGTTCCAAAAGTACTTTAGAGAATATGTATTAGGTAACCATCTCTGACTATGACAGATGCCAGTAAACAGGGACATGGCCAAGTAACATTCTTTTGCTTAATGTTGTGTGAGGGTTGTCAAGGGAGCCACATGACATTCCAAGATAATTCAGTCATCATGCCATGCCTTAGTTACATTCTGGCCAGCCTGTATCACCTCAGATCCACTGTTGTCATTTTCGTATTCTTCTATTTTTGGATGAAAAGGTACAAGTTTTATTGGTAAGTACAAGAAGGTACTGTGATGATACAGAGGACGTTCTTCTCCTACAGATTGAAAGAGTACACAAGATCTATCAAAAAGCTAAAATCAGCTATGGTGTTCTTATACCAAATCGACTCTTCAGACATTTACACTTCACAAAAGAAATATGTTTCTTTCTTTCAGCAGAAGCATCTGCTGTTTTTTCCAGCCAAATGATCCATAGCATTCAGATAGGTTCTGCATTTTCAAGCTGCTTGCAGCCCTTTATAATGATCTGTCCATTCCAACTGGTTAAAGCTTCTGAGTTCTCCATTGTACTCCAAAGGTATGTAGGAACATTAACCATAGCTGCTACATGTGATTAGAGAGTAATAAAAGATGATTGACAGATACCAAAGCTTCTCACATATGTAGCTCCTACTGTAACCCCTGTAAATTATCCTTGTTTAGATAAGCATTGTGTGCTGCAGTTCAAGTGAAACATGCTGCCTGTGAGTGCAATGGTCCTCCAGATCATCTTCCAGGGCCAGTTTTCACTTTTCAATGCATCTTCCATGCCCAACAGGATACTTATAACCTGCTTTGACTGTGAAAGTATCATCTTTTCTTCCTCGCCATACCTAAGAAACTCTCACAGTTTTGTACTCTTTGATGTTATCAATACATAAATGACAGGAATTATCTCCGTCAGTAGCAGTTCATCCAGCAATCTATCAGGTTGCATTTTTGTTTTGCAATCAGTTCCCACCTTTAGTCTCCACGTGTCATTGAATTCATCTTGTAGGCTCCATATATGTTTCCATACAGATGCCCCATATTGCTTCCTCATCAGTAATTCCTCTTTGTTTCCTTGAATCTTCAACACCACTTTAAAATCAAACTTTTGTTCCGTGGATTGATATTTTTAAATCTGAAACTTCAATTTTTGTCACTTGTGACTGACTGTTCTATTTCACTAAATGCATCTTCCTTCTATCATAATTTTCTTCTCACAGAAAATTTCACCTTATTCTATCCAATGGCCTTTCCACTTTTTCAGGCATAGGAAATGACATTAAGTGAGTAGGAATCCCATCCAGCACACATGTTATTCAAAAGCTAGTTCAGAGAATTAATGTTATTGATGCGTTTTATCGGGAAACAATATTCCAGACTCAAGAAATTAATAGGATAGATAATGATTAATGTTTTCTGAATTATTTTGTTAGTCTAATAAAACTTCGTGAGTGGATTAGGACTCCTGTTATTTCAGTTTTATAGGACTTTTTCTGTTTCTAATTTACTCTTGCTACTGTAAACCTCTATTTAAGAGAGTTGACATTATTAATAAAACAAATTGGGTTTTATCAAGTCACAGAGAATTGAAACTTTCTCAAACAAGTTCCCAAGCCTGCAATTCCCGGAATGAGTTGCAAAATTCAGTTAAGGGTGAAGCAATTGTACTAAAGTCCTTTACAAATCTCCTGTAGAAGCTAGCAAGCCCATGAAAACTCCTAACCTCTGTCACACTCTTAGGTGTAGGCCATTCTGTTATTGCTTTAATTTTATCTTCATCAACTTCAACACCATTCGAGCTAACAACAAAACCAAGAAAGATTACCTTATCAACACAAAACGTGCATTTCGTGAGATTAGCATACAATTGTTGCTCTCTTAGAACTTGAAAAACTAGCCTCAAGTGTTCCAAATGTTCTTCAAGAGAGGTCGAAAAGATCAGAATATCATCAAAATAGACCACCACAAATTTGCCATGAAAATCCTTGAAGATATAATTCATTAACCTCATGAAACTACTAGGTGCATTAGTTAAGCCAAACGGCATCACTAACCACTCATACAAACCATACTTAGTTTTGAAAGCAGTTTTCCATTCATCTCCCGAATTCATTCGGATTTGGTGGTATCCACTTTTTAAATCAATTTTAGAAAATATCTTAGAGCCATGCAATTGGTCAAGCATATCATCCAGGCGAGGAATAGGATGACGGTACTTTACCGTTATTTTATTGATAGCGCGACTAATCATCTTCTTTAATTAACTTTAATAGAAACCAAAGATATCAAGTTAAGAATTAATCTTACCTCCTAAAGAATCGTTCTTATAAGGTTGCAAGATAAATCCCAAGTAGCCACACACAAAGGTGTAAATAAGAGAAACTCTCAATTAATAATAATGTCGTTTAATTGAAAATAACAAAATTCATCCTTATATATAGGGAAAAAAATCTATCCCAAATAACATGGGATTGAGATCTACCTTTATCAAATCTAACTAGGACTAGGAAAAAGCTATCCCAAATAGCATGGGATTAGGATTTACTATTATGGAAATAATAAATAAAATCCTACTAGGACTAGGAAAGCATATAAAAATAATACCAAAAATTTTCCCCTAAGAAAATAAGGAACAGTTTCCAAATTTACTCACAACCCATATGGGCCCAATTTTCTTCCTTTTGGACTTGGACTTGAATCATAAAATATGTGTAGCACTTTGCCCATTCTTCTCCATAATTCTTGGACTCGTTCTTGGGCTCTGCTTCCATCATAAACATCTTCTTGATTTCACATTGAAGCCCAATAATATGAGCTTGAGGCTTTGACGAAGGTCTTCTTAGGGCTTCAATAGCATCATCATTGCCCATGGAGCTATCACATCTACACTTGGAACACACAGACGACCCTGACAACGCAAAACACCATCTCCCCCTTGGGAGAAAACCTCTACTTTCTGATCTCTGACCGACTCTTTCAACTTAACAAGACTGGAATCTCTATCTTTCTTTTCTTTCACCTCGGATTCTAGAGATGATACTGAACTGTTCTGAACCCATATACTACCTTCTGCTGAATCGACTAAGCGGACACCTAGTCTGGCAAGTTGGTGGACTTCCTGAGCTAACTTCTTCTTACTATTCTCAACATGAGCAACACTACCCATAGACAGTACTGAGAGTGTCGGCTACTAAATTGCATGATAAAGGACACTCATGTCATAATCTTTCAAGAGCTCTAACCACCTTCTCTGGCGAAGATTAAGGTCTTTCTGAGAAAAGACATACTGAAGGCTCTTATGATCTGTGAATACATCCACATAAACACCGTACAAGTAATGCCTCCAAATCTTTTAGGCAAAAACTACGACTGCTAACTCAAGATCATGAGTCGGATAATTCTTCTCATGGGGCTTAAGTTGTCTGGAGGCGTGGGCTATGACCTTACCATGCTGCATGAGGACACAACCCAAACCCACTCTAGATGCATCACAATACACCACGAACCCATCTGAACCATCTGGAAGAGCTAAAACTGGGGCTGAGGTGAGTCGAGTCTTCAACTCCTGAAAACTCTTCTCGTAAGGATCTGATCACTGAAACTTGACTTCCTTCTGAGTCAATCTGGACATAGGGGATGCAATAGAAGAAAATCCCTCAACAAACCGTCTGTAATAGCCAGCCAAACCCAAGAAACTCCTAGTATCTGATGGAGATACAGGGCGAGGCCAGTTTCTTACTGCTTCGGTCTTTTGAGGATCAACTCTAATGCCATCACCGGAAACGATATGACCAAGGAATGCTACTGACCTTAGCCAAAATTCGCACTTATTGAATTTGGCGAACAACTGATGATTTCTGAGAGTCTGCAATACTATTCTAAGATGGTCTGCATGATCTTGCTCGCTACGGGAATAGACAAGAATATCATTTATGAAAACTATGACGAACATGTCCAAGTACTGCTTGACCACACGGTTCATCAAGTCCATGAAGGCTGCTAGGGCATTGGTAAGACCAAATGACATGACTAAGAATTCGAAATGACCATACCGAGTACGGAAAGCTGTTTTCGGAATATCACATTCTCTGACTCTGAGCTGATGATAGCCTGATCTGAGGTCTATCTTGGAGAAGTAACTGGCACCCTAAAGTTGGTCAAACAAGTCATCAATTCTGGGAAGTGGATACTTGTTCTTGACCGTGACTTTATTGAGTTGACGGTAGTCTATACACATTCTGAGAGAACCGTCTTTCTTCTGCACGAATAAGACTGGTGCACCCCACGGGGACACACTGGGTCTGATGAATCCCTTGTCTAGGAGATTCTTTAACTGTTCCTTCAATTCTCT
This sequence comes from Capsicum pubescens, assembly GCA_030864215.1. Classification (NCBI taxonomy): domain Eukaryota; kingdom Viridiplantae; phylum Streptophyta; class Magnoliopsida; order Solanales; family Solanaceae; genus Capsicum; species Capsicum pubescens. The sequence goes on along the minus strand of CM061548.1, from coordinate 231,324,499 downwards.
GAGTTTTGCTGGTGCCATTCTGTATGGCGGAATAGATATAGGCTGAGTATCTGGAAGAAGATCAATGCTGAAGTTTATTTTCCTTTCGGGAGGAATTCCTGGAAGATCTTCGGGAAAGACATCTGAATATTCATTCACTACTGGAACTGATTCGAGACTAGGAGTTTCGAAACTAGTGTCCTTAACTCGAACAAGATGATAGACACACCCCTTAGATATCATTTTCTGTGCCCGAAGGTAGGAAACAAGCTGACCTCTGAACACTGAAGTACTACCCCTCCACTCTAGGACAGGTTCATTAGGAAACTGAAACTGGACCACTCTGTTTCTGTTGTTGACTGTGGCATAGCAGGAATGAAGCCAATCCATGCCAAGAATGACGTCAAAATCAGCCATCCCTAATTCGACGAAGTCTGCTGATGTGACTTTCTGAAATATCATAACTGGAAAATTCTTGTATACCCGCCGAGCTATGATGTTTTTACCCACTGGGGTAGAGGCTGAGAAGGGCTCTGCTAGAATTTCGGGACTGACTTCGAAATCGACTGTTATATAAGGAGTAACAAAAGACAAAGAAGCTCCTGGATCTAGGAAAGCGTAAACATGCAAGTGAAAGATCTGTAACGTACCAGTAACCACATCAGGAGAATTTTCCTAATCTTGTTGGGACTGAAGAGCGTAGAGTCTGCTTGGGCGCTGCCCACTGGTTGCGCTGGAAGTGGCACCCTGCTGATTCGGACGACCGGACTGAACTGAGGAACGGTTCTGGTGACCCTGAAATCCTGACTAGGGACAATCTCTAACTCTGTGGCTGGGCTTGCCACATCTGAAATACACATCACTGCCAGCTCTGCAAATACCCTTATGGTTCTTACCACAAGTCTGGCAAAGAGGATTGGTTCGGACACTGCTAACACTGCCCTGAGACTTAGAGCCTGGCGCTCTATCTTTGTTACCATCCCTGAACTTAGGAACTGGAGCACTGGCTGAGGAATGAGCTGGAACGGATGACTTTGGGCGGAACTGAGAACGACTTCCACCCTCTGACTTAGGCTGAGCAAAGTTGAAACTACCTGTCCTTGCTCTCTTATTCTGCTTCTCTCTCATCTTAATCTTCTGTTATTCTATCTGTTCTATCTGTTGAGCATGGATCATAAGCTTGGCTATGTCCATCTCACTAATCAGCATTGCGGATCTGCACTCATTGACCACACTATCATTCACCCCAGAAACAAACGTACTCATCTTAGCCCTGCTGTCTGCCACTACATGAGGAGCATATCTAGCTAATTGAGTAAACTTAAGAGAATACTCTTTCACTGTCATGTTGCCCTGCCTGAGGTTGATAAACTCTAACAACTTAGCTTCTCTCAGCTCTAGGGGAAAGAATCTATCAAGAAAAGCAGTGGCAAACTCCTCCCATTTTATGGGTCCTACATCTGCACCCCTCTCTATTTTCCACTGTTTGAACCATGTGTGAGCCACATCCTGCAACTGATATGCAGGTAGCTCAGCACTCTCAACGGCTGACACCCCCATGATATCCGTAACATTCTGAACCTGGTCAAGGAATTCCTGAGGGTCCTCTTCTGTCTTAGACCCGAAAAAGGATTGAGGATTCATTCGGGTGAAGTCCCGAATCCTGGCTGCTGCGGTGTTGGCCACTGGGTTGGCCGGAACAACAGCTGGTCGTTCATTCTGGGCAGCAACTGAGTTAGCAAGAGTAGTGAATGCAGCTCTGAACTCTGCATGAGAAACATGTTCGTCCAAGGGATCTGCTTGGACGGGCTGAGGGGCTGACTGATTTCCGTTTCTTTTCTTAGGTGGCATGTTCTGTAGAAGAAAGGGAGAAACAGATTAGACCGAGGGTTAAGTTTGAGCTCATGGTCACTGGCACAACATGAATACTGAAAGAGGGGAAACTGTTCCTAAAACATCTTATAGCCTCCTGTACATAAATATGGCGCGCAACACACCCATGCACAAGACTCTACTAGATGCGGCTTTCAGACTTCCTAGGACTCTATTGAACCTTAAGCTCTGATTCCAAGTTTGTAATGCCCCGAATCTGGTACCCGGAATGCCACACGGTGCTCATGACCCCGAAAGACCACAAGCTAACCCATGACTGATATCTGTACTGAGCACTGCATAACATACTGTATAAATGCGGAAAAAGGCTGAAAGGCCATAAGGTTCAAATATCTGATAAAACATAACATCTGGAAATACGGTATATCAATACCAAACAATACTGAAATAATTGTTTGAACATGCTATAGTCTGAAAGCCTCTAAACTGTCTGAATGAGGAGTTGATGGGGCATTTCCCCAACTAACTCCAACTGCTGAAGTAAACTAAGTACTGAAAGAATGAAATAATCAAATAATAACATCCTCGAGTGATGAGGACTCACTGCTAGTCTGGCTGCTGAACGTTTGATCTACTAAGGATGCTCTGGAGCTCGTACTTCTAAACCTATGGTATAAAACACCATAGCGCAAACGCGTCAGTACGATTGAATGTACTGGTATGCAAGTGAGGTAGGCTGAATGCAAGAGGTTTATATGCATGAACAAAACTTTAGTTTATATGCATGAACAAAACTAACTGACTGAATAACATGAACATGAGAATACATGCATGAATACGTGAACTGTGATTGAGATCATGACATCACTGAATCTGAATACTGATAACATAAGTTTCGTATAACTGATATACTATTATCTGAATGACTTTGTCTGACAGTCCTGTTTTCTGATGAACAATGGCATGTTCATGAGACTCTTGATTATCATTGTTTGGTACATGAATAGGAATGCATATAAACATGTCATAATTTCATAGGGCTAATCTCATGAACAATCCATCAAACAATTTCAATGCATAACAATAACATGGAAGTCATTTTGAACATAAGGGTAAAGCATGAGTTCATCAATTTGGTCATAATTGAGTCCTAAAGCATGATTCTTGTTCTCTTGGGCATTTTATCAAACACATTGCATGCATAACCTTACGCTTAGGCATATACACTAGTTCATACATCATGGTTACTTTAATCAACTTAATTTAAAAGTTTCCAACCCACATACTAGTATAATTTCATGAAAAGTACACAAAGACTCCAACTTGGGATTCATTCAACCACATCAACATAATTAAAATCAACCCACAACATGGAAATCACAATTCTTGAGTTTAAAATGGGATTCTTGAGCTTCATGGGTGAAAGAAACCCATGAATCAACACTTTACATACCTGGATGGATGATTTCTTGAAGATTGGTGGAGGAAAGCTTGAATTCTTGACTTGGGATTAAACACCTATGGTTTCTTGTTCTTGAGGATTGATCTTTGAGAGAAACCCTAATTTGGTGTTGTGGATGAATAAAAAAGTTATGAGCTCTGGTTTGGTATAATTAGGGGTTAAAACGGGTAGAAAAGACTCAAATACCCTTTTAAACACGACTTAAAATCGCTGATCGGAAGTGGCGACGGTTTGGGCGACGGTCCGTCGCTGGTTCGACGGTCCGTCGGTCCATCCCGTCGTAGTTGGCCAGAACCTAAACTTTCTGCCTCGTCTGCTCTGGTTTGGGCGATGGTCCGTCGTTAGCTTAACGGTCCGTCGGTCCTGACTGTCGCACTTGACCAGAAGTCGGGCTTGGGCGACAGTCCGTCGGCCTGACCATCGCTTCTGGGCAGTTCTGATAGTTCTCTGTAAAATGTCCATAACTTTTTACTCCGATATCGGATTTGGACGAAACTGGTATCGTTGGAAAGCTAATTTAATTTCCCACATGATAAAAAGTCGAAATTGGGGAAATTCTATCTGATTTAAACATTAATCATTTAGGAAGTCATCACTAACTCTTCTGGAGACTAGATTTGACTTAAAGAAAGTTCGGGGTATTACAACAACCAACCAAGAAAAAGGTAGGTTTGGCTTCTTTTCACATGGTAGGGAGGCACAAATGTGGGTTTATCAATTGGAACAGGAGGAACCCAATTTAACATGGGGTGTCTTAAAGAACATTGTATTGTTCGTTTTGGTCGTCCACCAATGAAAAGCAATCATTGGGGAAATTGATCAACTTGAAACAACCTAGTTCTGTTGAATATTATCAAAGAAACTTTAGAAAAGTGTTGGATCCTACATCATCTATATGTATAACCACAAGTAGATATGTTTACAACAGGGTTAGTTGATTTGTTTCGTCTCAATGTAGAAGTGCACAACCCGTCTAACCTAGTACAAACAATGGGTTTGGCGAGAGCATTTGAGAAGAAGATACAAATTTCTTCTAGCACGCAAAGGGCTTATAGTTTAACCTCAAACATTAGTGTAAGGGCCGTTACAGTACTAACTCTTAAGTGCTGAGGCAACTACTTCTAATCCTTTTGTGAAAAATTTGACTCGCACCGAGATGAGTGCCTGATGTGCAAAAGGGTTGTACTACAATTGTGATGATCCTTATGCTAAAGGCCATCATGCAAAAAGTTATTTTGGCTGGAAATAGAGGATGGGGAATTTGAAGATGTACCAACAGATAAGGGAGAGCCGAGCCTGCCATTTCACTCCATGCTATCACAGGCAAACAACATGCAAATACTATGTAGTTGCAAGTTGTAATTGATAATAAGTTGTTAGCTTAGTGGATTCGGGTAGTGCACACAATTTTATTAGCTCAACGGCAGTCCAACGTTTAGACTTGCCTATCCAACATCAAAGAAATCTCTATGTATCAGTGGCAAATGGCGAGAAGATCCAGTTTGGGCGTTTGCACAATAGTGCAATATTGTGTAGTTAATCATTCCTTCCTTCCATGCTGATTTATATGTGATTCCTTTGGATGCGTTTGATGTTGTCCTAGGTATCAAGTGGTTGCAAACACTAGGGCCTATTCCGTGGGATTTTGCCTTATTGACTATGAGCTTTCAGGTAAAGGGGAAGCGGATCATTTTTGACATGGACAATAACAACTATATCAGCCACACCTACATCTTTTGCAGGATTCCAAGCAAGGCGAGTTCGAGAAGGTAGTGGCCGTATTCAATGACCTATTTCAAGAACCTGTAGGTCTGCTTCTATTGCGTTCCTGCGACCATCACATATGTTTACTATGAGGAACTGGTCCGGTGGTTGTTTGGCCCTATCGCTACCCTCACTTTCTGAATGATGAGATTGAGAAACAATGTGATCAATTGGTTCAACAAGACATTATTCGACAAAGTCATTCTCCATTCTCATCACCTATACTACTAGTCCGGAAACATGATGAAACATGGCGTTTTTCATGGATTATAGGGAGCTAAATGCCAAAATAGTAAAGGATAATTTCCCTATTCCAATCGTGTAGGAATTACTAGAAGAATTGCACGAAACACAATTTTTCTCCAACCTTGATCTTTGCTCTGGTTATCATCAAGTCCACATGGATTCTTCAGATGTTGAGAAGATGTCTTTCAGAACACATTATGTCATTTCGAGTTCCTTGTCATGCTATTCGGATTGACTAATTCTCCTTCTACCTCTCAAGCACCGATGAATGAGGTATTCCGAAAGTACCTACGTCAATTTGTAGTTGTATGTTTTTGATGATATCCTTGTGTATAGCAAGAATTGGAAGGATCATTTGTCACACATGTGAATCATCTTTGAATTTTTGCAAGCTCATTGTCTTTATTTTAAAAAATGCAAATGTTCCTTTGGCGTAAATCAAGTAGCTTAACTGGGCCACATAGTCTCAAACATAGGTGTGTCATCTTATGTTAGCAGAATTGAAGCCATGGTGGATTAGCCTCAACCACAATCAACAAGAATGTTGTGTGGATTCTTAGGATTGACAAAATATTACTGTAAATTCATCCAGAATTACGGTCTGATTGCTGCTCCCCTAACAAGTGTGCTTAATTGATTTTCTGTTAAGTGCAATGATGATGCATTTGCTTGAGACTCTTAAAAAGGCATTAGTTGCTGCTCAAGTGTTACAGTTACCAAACTTTGAAGAAGAATTTGTTGTTGAGTATGATGCTTCAGGCTTTAGTTGCTGACCGACACTTGCAACTTCCGGCTTATGAGCGTGTATTGATAGGCTTGACAAAGGCAGTTCAACTTTGGAAGCCTTATCTCTTGGGTCGAGCCTTTCTAATTCAAACGGATCATTACAACCTTAAATACTTGTTAGACCAACGTCTTACTACTTCTCCTCAACAACATTGGCTTAGCAAGCTGATGAGGTTTGATTTCGGGTGGAATACAAGGATGAGCGATTGAATACTGCTGCAGATGCATTATCGTAGCAATTATCGTAGCGAGAAGAGGCGCAAGATATGCTATTTGCTATTTCTCAGCTGGAAGTTTTGATATTTGAGGAATTTGGGGCAGAAGTCAAGCAGTCACCAATTCAAGCTAAAATTGAACAGGGAGAGATGGATAGCGATTGGGTGTTTCGAGATGGGCTGTTTTTCAAAGACAGGGTCTATCTCTTGCCGAGCTCACCATTGGCAACTTCTATCTTGTCCAGGATACATGATAGCACACATGAAGGTGTTCAGAAGATGATGCTACTTATTTGCAAGGATTTATATTTGCAAGCTATGAAGACAACTATCAGGATTACATTACTGCCTGTTCACTTTGTCAACATAATAAGGCTGTTAATTTGAGTCCAGCAGGACTGTTACAACCTTTACAACTGCCTAATCAAATCTGGGCGGATGTCTCAATGGATTTTATAGATGGCCTGCCAAAATCAGGAGGTAAAATAGTCTTATTTGTTGTGATGTACAGGTTCTCTATGTATGCACATTTTATTTCTCTTGCTCATCCGTATAACACATCTTCTGTAGCAATGATTTTCTTTGAAAATATTGTTCGTTTGCATGGTATACCAGAACAATTGTCAGTGATCGAGATGGCCTCTTCACTAATACGTTCTGGTAAGAATTGTTTTGTTTATGTGGGACTAAATTAAACATTTCATCGGCTTATCATCTACAATCAAACGGTCAAACGAGTTTGTTAATTGCATGATCGAAATGCATTTGCGATGCTTGGTGGATGATCGTCCTACGAAGTGAATAGACTGGATTCCCTGGGCTGAATTTTGCTACAACACTTCCTACCATTCAACACTTTCAAGCATTCCCATTCCAAGTTGTTTTTGGCCACGAGCCTCCCCGGTTGCAATCCTGGATGGCTTGTTAATCTCGAGTTGATTTGGTAGACTGAGTATTAATAGACCGAGATGTTGCCTTGCAGGATATTCGAGCTAAGCTCCAACAGGCGCAACAGAAGATGAAAACAATTTATGTTTACGACCATCGGATGTGGAATTTTCTCCAGGATCTATCTTATGTCTGGTTATGTGTCTTATCATAAGCTTGCACCAAAATATTGTGGTCCTTTTGCAGTCTTGAAGCGCATCAGATCTGTGGCTTATCAGCTTGGTCTATCTGCAGGTTGCAAACTTCATGATGTGTTTCGTGTCACTTCTTAAGCTATTCAAGGGTGAGGTACTTGCAACAACACCTACTCTTTCTCCACTTCAAGAGGGATGTGTGGTTCTCACCCCTTGCTCTGTGCTCCAATCACGTCTGAATCGTGGTAATTCAGTGGTGCAGCCTATCTGTGGAGGACTCTACTTGGAGACAATGCGTCATTCAAATCTGTCTTTCCAGATGTCAAGCTTGAGGATAAACTTCTTCTCGAGGAAGGGAGTCATGTTATTGATGTTATTGTTGGGGAACAATATTCCAGGCGCGAGAATTAGAGAATTAATAGGACAGATAATGATTAATATTTTCTGAATTATTTTGTTGGTAGAATAAAACTTCCCTGAGTGTCTTAGGACTCTTGTTATTTCAGTTTTATTGTACTTGTGCTATTTTTAATCTGTTAGGATTCTTGCTATTATAAACCTCTATTTAAGAGAGTTGACGTTATTAATAAACCAAGTTGGATTTTATCATGTCACATAGATTTGGAACTTTCTCAAAATTCAGCAATCATAGGCAGGTCAAGAAACTGGTAAAGTTGCTTCCATGTGACCAGGAGGTCACAGGTTCAAGCCTTGGAAACAGCTCTGGCAGAAATGCAAGGTAAGGCTGCGTACAATACACCCTTGTGGTGGGGCCCTTCCCCAGACATCGCGCATGGGCTTCCCTTTTTTCTATAGGCAGGTCAAGAAACAAGAACAAGGGCTTAGACCCGAGTGTTGGGCATGCCTTTCCAGTTAATCATCTAGAGACTCAATCCAAAACCTAGGATCGTAACATTAACTTATCCATTTTTGGGACAGGGGGAGATGATTGCAGTTTGATGCTTTTCGAAATGCTGGAGAAAATGAATTTGTACCTTTATAAGTTACAACAACATACCCAGAGTAATCCCACTAAGTGGGGTCTGGAGAGGGTAGGGTGTACCCAGACCTAACCTCTACCTCAGAGGTAGAGCAGCTATTTTCGATAGACCCTCGACTTTAAGATAAAAACAATTTAGACAAGAAATACTGGAAATAAAAGAAACAATAGATAGTACTAAAAACAAAGATAAGAGTAGAAAATACTACAACAAGATGCTACTATAATCAAACTACACGAAACAACATATAGTAACAAAAATTCAAGAGCAAGAAACAAGAGTATACTACGAGAATAGACAACAACATAATACACTCGTATCGACTAGTATGTAGACAAACCTACCTACTACTCTTCTACACTAATCCATGTCCTCTACACCTTCCTATTGTCCTCGGTAAGCTGCAACGACACCATTAACTGCCTAATCACCTCGCCCCAATACTTCTTCTGTCTACCTTAACCTCTCTTGAATCCATCCGTAGCTAACCTCTCACACGCGCCGCATTGGGGCATCCATGCTTCTCCTCAACGTAGGCTCGAACCATCTCAACCTTGCTTTCCGCATCTTTTCCTCCACCGAAGCCACTCCTACCTTGTATCGGATGTTCTCATTTCTAATCTTATCTTTCCTTGTATACCAACACATTCATCGTAGCATCCTCATCTCTGCCACTTCCTTTTTTTTAAATGTGAGAGTGCTTGATTGATCAACATTCCACCCCATATAGTAAAACTGGTCTAACCACCACTTTGTAAAACTTGCCTCTAAGTTTTCGTGGTACCTTCTTATCAACAAAACTCTGAATGCTTGGCTCCATTTCATCCACCTTGCACGAATATGGTGAGTAACATCCTTGTCATTCTCCCCGTTTCCTTGGATAATAGACCCTAGTTAAATAAAACTACCTATCTTCTGATGGCTTGTGTATCAAGCCTAACATCCGTGTCAGCTGCATACACCACATCACTGAAATTACAGTCCAATTATTCTATCTTGGTCTTGCTCAACCTGGAACCTTTAGACTCTAGGTTTTGTCTCTGAACCTTTAACTTCGTGCCACCTCTGTCGCAAGTCTTATCAATCAAAATTACATCGTCTACATTCAACATACACCATGACACCTCACTTTGAATTTGCCACATCAAAACATCCATTAAGGCAAATAAAAACGAATTAAGGGTTGATTCATGGTGCCAGCCCATCAAAACGGGAAAATGCTCCGAGTCTCCTTCCATTGTCAGTCCTTGGGTCTTGGCTCCATCGTACATGTTCTTAATTGACGTAGTGTACGCCACAAGTACCCTCTAGCCTCCAAGCACCTGCGTAAAGCCTCTTGGGGACTTTGTAGTAAGCCTTTTCTAAATTGATGAACACCATGTGTAAGTCCTTCCTCTCCTTTACTAAGTTACTTTGTTGAATAAGTGATCAAGTGAGGAGGTATCTAATCATTGGTAAAGATGAATTGCACCTCATTTGTAGGTGTGGGGAAAAGATCCAAAATCAGTAAACATTGAGACCTATTTCTTTTTGTATAAAATAGATTTCCTTCTGAGAGATTCTTTTTCTCACAAATAGCTGGCTAGGTTAACTTAACTGTGATTTTTTAAAATTTTTGACATGTAATTGCTTATTGAGAAGCTAATTGAGTGCAACTTGCTCATAACAGGTGAAAGTTCTTTCATTGACAGATCATGATACTCTATCTGGCATCCCTGAAGCACTGGAAGCAGCTAGTAGGTTTGGGATTAAAATTATCCCTGGAGTTGAAATTAGTACAATGTTTACCCAAGGGTCAGTATTGATTTGGTTTAATGTTTTATCTTTATATGGGGCAAAGATATAGAACTTAATTTTTTTGGCTCTCTCTATAAAGTACACCTATGATACCGTGTGGTCTTTCTTCAATTTTCTGTGTTTTGGTGTTTCATTACAAAATTGGCAACATGGTTGATCCTGGAGATTTTTACATACTGTCATTACTCAACTGCCACAATTTAATGGTTCTCATTACAGGAGGGACTCTGCATCAGATGAACCAGTGCACATTCTTGCATACTACAGCAGTTGTGGCCCAGCAAAATTTGATCAAGTAGACAAGTACCTGAGTAGTATACGGGGTGGACGTTTCCTCCGTGCGGAGAACATGATTTTAAAACTTAACAAACTGAAGTTGCCACTTACGTGGGAGCAGGTAGCAAAAATTGCAGGAAAGGGAGTTGCTCCAGGGAGGCTGCATGTTGCCCGTGCTATGGTTGAAGCTGGCCATGTAGAGAATCTAAGACAGGCATTTTCCCGATATCTTTACGACGGAGGACCTGCTTATGCTACGTAATTATCATGCTTTGGTTAGATTAAATTTACAGCTAGGTTATTTTTATTTCATTGAAAAGTTTGATGAAGAGTGCTTGCTGGGATACAGGGGAAGCGAGCCACTTGCAGAGGAAGCCGTCCAATTTATATGTGAGACAGGAGGTGTAGCAGTTTTGGCACATCCATGGGCATTAAAAGATCCAATTGCTGTTGTTAGAAGATTGAAAGAAGTTGGCCTACATGGTATAGAGGCCTACAGGAGTGATGGAAAAGTAGCAGGTACCAGAACTATTGCCCTAATGTTTACTACTACTTCTTCAAATGATTTTTTGTGAATATGTTACTCTTTAAATGTATACTTTGAAAAAGTACCTCATTGTAATAATCTAATTGAAATGTACCAAAAAGGGAATAATCGAAAAATTCTTGTATCAATTATGATCTCTCTAACCTTTCGCCTTCTGGTTCCTCTTCTACTGGTTGGATGTCAAGTTAGATGTGTTGATTTCATGAATTCTTCTGCTTTTGTACATATATGAAGGATTAATATTGATAGGTCCGTAATGATACCGACAAGTTCTCGAAATGTGAGGTTATGAGTTTTCTCGACTGATCGAAGAAAGCAAGTGAAATGCTTGCAATTTCCATAATTAACATGAAATAGTTGGAGATATCGGCATTATTTCTCCCCATTTTCATGGTACATAGAAGTTGTATGGCAAAACTTTTTATGCTAAGTAGTTGTGTTATTTTGTCGTCTTTCATTGTACAAGTTTTAAAGGACCGTTGTTTACCTTTGACAGATACCAATCCTATGTAGAAGTCAGTTCTTGCATGTAACTTACTGCCTACTGTCTTTATTCTTTTGTGGACGTCTTGTCCTCACCTCTCTCTGTGTTCACCTCAATTATGTCTCGGGGTATATGTAGCATGTGAAGAGTTGACCCTCGACTAGAACCATAAATATAGTTGAACAAATTGATAGATATATTCATTTACTCATAAGTTTGTGCCCACTACCATATAGTAACAGTGGGTGTAGTGTTACTCTCTATCCACTGGTCTAAAATCCTGGATCTGCCTCTAATTATATTCAAATCCACCTGTTATGAGCAGCATACAGTGACCTTGCAGATGCTTATGATCTGCTGAAGCTTGGGGGTTCAGATTTCCATGGAAGAGGAGGGAAGCAGGAGTCTGAGGTGGGAAGTGTGAGCCTTCCAATGCTGGCCGTGCATGAATTTCTGAAGGTGGCCCGCCCTATCTGGGTCAGAGCAATTAAGGAAATTCTGGAGAATTACATAAAATATCCCTCAGAAACGAACTTACAACTTATTATGAGTTTTGGAAAGCCAAAAGTTTGCAGGGGCATTTCTCCTGCATGTTGTCCTGGTGATTTTATTAGCCGATGCTTATCATTGTGGTTTACAAGTGAAGAGAGACAGAATTCGGAATTTGAAGCCATCAAACTGAAGCTTGCAGCCATCTCTATCAATCAATGATAGAAACAGGTTCTGCAATGCGGCAACGAGGATATCCATTTTTGCCATAATTTTGGGACTCCATAGCTTCAGATATCTATCTTCTATCCATATTACTGTAATTGTGGTCACAGAAGAGATGTAGCACATCTCATAGGCAAGGAAAACTGTGTGTTTTTCTAATCTTTTTGGCCTTTTCTTCTTCTCTTCCTTTTATTTTTTGGTTTGTTTTTATGTTTGTTTAAACTTATTAAAAATTTCTAAAACTGCCTGACTGTTAATTAATCAATTGAATGGGGAAGTCATTCGATAAAATGAAAGGTAAAACTTCAATTTTCTAAACCTTTGTTTCCAAAGCTGCATATACGTTTTCTATCACTCATACATTTTCATTTTCTGTACTTAATTGAGAAAAAAGGTGGCCTTGCCTGCTTATAAGAGGATTGTGCCAAATAGTGTCGAGTCCAGTGCGCAAAAACCTTAGATATTGAAAGCTATATATGTTTTGTGCTTAGATTCTGTTGAGATAGAATCACGAAGGTAAAAGCTCTCTCTACAATTTAGCTGTCACCAGAAGTATGTGATAATTCATACAATCATCTGCTGAAAGTAACCGGTGTTATTTGACCACATCACCTAAAAGTAACTAGTTCTATTTAAATCCATCAAAGCTCTACCTATGAGTGTACTGTTGCCTTGCATGAATAAAGTCGTTCGAGTCTGAAGAGTAGTAGGCGACAGGGATTTTGTTATGATGCACATGAAAAACTTTGTTGTGGGTGGAGAAGTTATTTTCATAGTATTGCCGACTCATTTTATTGAACATTTATTTATGGTATCATAGGGCACAACAAATTAAGAGCATATAGTTCGCCTTCACATTTGGAGACGACCATTGATTATAGTCGCTTTGAAATTGACTGTTTTCATATATATTGTTTAGGTGAGTCAAGAGCACGTTTTACGGTCTTAGTTTCGAATTAGTAGCAAGAGTTTGCAAAAGAGTACATAAACTAAATAAACAATGCAATAGGCAAGTAAAACAGAGATTGAGAACAAGTTTGAATTATAGTGCAGTCCGTAACACTTTAACCACAAGCGAGTACTGACCTATAGTGCAGTCCGTAACACTTTAACCACAAGCGAGTACTGACCGCGAGTGCTGGGTTAGCGAGCATAAAAGTAAGAAGTAATAAACAACCAAAACAATAAGATAATAGAAAAAAAATTAATAACAAAGCTAAAGAATTTTATTTCTTAAAGACAGAGAGGAGTGGAAATTAGATCTCTTTACAATAGGGGAGGGGGTGACTATTTATAGGGTACAGGGACTGCTTTGAATTGCCTCTGCCTATTAAGAGTGTCATCTGTCGCCCCTAGTACTATAGCCAATAAACAAAGGCCATTTGCCATTGAGCAAGTAGAGGGTGACAACCCGCTATTGCGTGACTGATGTGATTCTATCGAAGGCTGCTTGTGCTCCAGAGGCCCCTGACACACTGTCCTATTGTTTATCCTTTAGAGCGCAGTCGCCATTTCTGTCGGGCTCGTGCCACTTTTTTCTTGCCAGAGTGGATGTTTCCTTATCTCATTTTGTTCTCGGGATGACACCATTGTGAGCTGATTCTAGCTATACTCGATCCAAGTTGGCCAGATTCTTACCAAATCTAACCCTACATAGATAGCCTCTCTATCTTTCGGATGCAATACTTGTTGTAGTGCAAAAAGAGAAAAGAACATGATTTTGACTGCCGCAGTTGTTCAATCTCTCACCTAATCCTTCCACGTGCCCATTCATGATCGTTGCTTTCCCGCTCAGAGGAGTTTCCCTTGTATGTTCAACTTTTGTGGTGGCTTTTTTCCCAAGTTGCTGTTTCGTCTTGACTTGCTTTCATATATTCATTACCCACTGATACCATTCCCTCTTTTACCATTTCACTTCTTTCTTCTTCCTTTTTTTTATTGAGATATCCTCTTTTTTTTGCTTCTATGCATCCTAATCCTCTTTCTTATGACGAAATGGAAAAACCCTTTACCCAATTTGACTCATTCAGGGGGGAAGAAAAAACAATCCGCCTTTTGATGTGAATCTCTTATTATTGACATATGCCCACCTTCTTTAAATTTTGGAGGATTATACCGAGTAAGTGCATGAATATTCGTTTGTTGTGCTAGTATCTAAGTTTGGGTCCCTTGTAAAAGAAAGTACAATTCCTCGAATCCTCAAAGAGTGTGGTTGGATTTAAAGGGGGGTGGGTAAAAGCCCTTGGACGAGAGCATTATTCCCAATAACCAAGTGTATCTTTTGGCTACATGTATTTTTTTAGTATCAGTTTAGGTAACCCAATTGACTAGGTAATGCCTCCTTCTGAATACTTTCAATTGTCCCTTGGCCAGTTAAATCAAGGGGTGTGGAAAATTGTTTTCTACCTTTGCGCCTTCGCCTATGTGCTGGGAGTAAGTTTAACCTGACACACCTTTTCTTGCTTTATTCCCTTTGCTTGCTGCATAGGGGAATAAAAGAGTTGAACCTTCGAGGAAGATGACGATCATAAGTAGTTTGGACGATTTCGAAGATTGCAAGTGCATTGACCACTTTTCGCACCCCTAGGGACCTCCTAGGAGCCCCTACGTATTTTTCTTGGAATATCCACCTTAAGTGGTCCAAGTGCCATCTCCATTTTCCCTCTTGCTTCCAACATATGTATTACTTCTTTGTTTGTCTTTCGCAACTCCTCGGTGACACCCGATCCCTAACAATTAACTCATGGGTTACATCCACATTCTTCGCCATTGGGTGGTTAGCATTATTGAATCCGCCACCAAGGATGATCACACTTGGTCTATTCTGTCTAATTGGTATGGATGAAAAATAATGAACCATGGTACTGGATAGTTTCTTTCGACCATATTTTTTGTTTTTTTGACGTTTCTTTGGTATTGCCTACTTCTTATTTCGCATTGCATGGGTAAAGTTGGATTCTGTAATGCTTTCTTCCCAAGAGGTGGATCTCAACCTTATAGTTTGGGCCCCCGATAGTTGCCTACACTTTCCAGCTTTTATGAGCCTTGATCCCTTGCCTGATGAGTTCAATATCCTTGCTGCCGTCATTAGAGAAGGGCTCTCCAAGAATGTGGTGTCCTTCAAAAAGTAAGGAAGCATGCTAAGGAGAGATTTGAGTTCCCAAGAGAAAACCTTTAGCCCTATCGAGTCTGAAAAGGGTAGGTTTTTTAACTTGATGAAAAATGACGTGATAAGAAGAGGGTCGCACAACTTATCTTCATTAGGCTATTTCTCCCTATTCCTACACCTTTGGTAATTCCCTCGGTCATCTGGGATCCTGCTCCCCCTCCCACCAACAAAAGAAGTTCAAAATTCAACAGGACTGAAAATGTGTCAACTTTTCTCCCTTATGTTATCGTGTAACAACTTTGGTTGTACCGGACGAAGTGAGTTTTATTTAAAGTCTTGTCAGAGTAGCTAATTATCTAAATTCTATCATATCCTCAAAATATTATCAAAAAAGGAAAAAGGCCTCTGTCGAGTGCCTAATGAACGACTCTACTAATTATGCTACGAGGGTAAGATCTTTATTTGATCTTTTTTTTTCTTCCTTTCTCTCCTTTTTTTCTATGCTCTTATGATTATCTATCATCTCCTTCTTTTTTAGGCCAGCATTGCGATAGCTAAGGCCATTCAGTGGACAGTGATGAAAAAAGAGAAACTCTTGGCTAAATTTATCGGGCTATAGGTTCTGTAGCCATTTTTTCAGAGTAGAGCATTTCCACAAAAACTATGGTATTCAATCACTAGAAATTGAGGTGCTTGCGGTGCCGCATGAGGTTCAAATTGAAAGAGACAATCATCAAAGAGATGTCATTTTGCATTCAGAGAAGGTGACCGTCCTCCAACGGGAGAACAATACGCACCTTGATCAGATTGGACACCTTTTGAGGGATAGGATGAGCTTCAAGGGCACATTTGTGCCTTTTGTCTACGCGACTCCTACTCCGGGGAGGCTCTTCTATTTTCCTCTCACAGATAAGTAGGGTTGACATCCGTTATTTGAAAAAACTAGTGAATTCACTGGTGGCTAAGAGAAATAGTCGAAATGAATCTCTCAAGCTTACTAGAGCATGGGATGCCCAATTCACTCGCGCCCACATCCTCTGCAAGACCTAAAAGGGAAATGTAGATTTTGAAGAGCGATCGGCAAGTTTCAAGATTTAGTTTCCTGTTTTGGTAATGTAGGCCCAGAGAATGTGAAGCTTGCATTTTTTAAGGAGGAAATATCTGAGTCTAAGAGCGCCAGTAAGGGCGAGTGGTTTGTTCATTAGCTTAATTTTGTTTTTGCTGTCTCAGGCTCATTGTCTTGGGGAACATCCCCAATGTATATTTTTCTTAAAATTGAAAAAACCGTTTGTAGCTTTTTTTTATTATTCTTTTCTTTTCCTGTTCTAGGTAACACTAAAATATGCTATTTTAGAAATAATACCTTTCTGGGTGACGAGGGGTTGAGGAGACTACCTCGACTTTTGAGTTGTATCTCATTATGTTTGCAACCTTCCACTTTATGGGCATCCATGACACTCTTCGTCTGCACTTGATTTTTGATCTAGGTGAACCTTCTAATGCATGCCATCTCAATTATGAGCAAGAATATGGTTAGGACTATTTTGTAGGACCAAGGTTAACAACCATGGGTGCGGATTCTGTTGACCCCTTCCAAGTTGCACCCGTTTACCCTTGAATAAGGGGGAGCCTTGTTTCGGACACCCTCATAAAGTTTTAATTCAAACTTTAAAAAGGGATTATTCTATAGAGGGGAACCTCACCATTGCCAAGTCGTGCCCCACAATAATTTATTAGGTGGTCTGGCATCCTTTTTGCTAGCATCTTTCGCCACCTCATTGACAAGGCATTTAGCCCATTTCACACAAGGCACCTTGATTTTAGAGGATTTCTTTTAAACTGTGCAACACTGTTTTCTACCAAAATTGCTACCCTCAGATTTACCAATTGCATGATTTTGTGTTGGCTTCTTGTTCATAAGAGTTTCATGTATTCATGCTGCCTTCTTGGGGCATTTTGTGATGCCTTATGTGGTAGTGGAATTAGGATGACTTACTTTTTTCACTTTGAGAGTTTTTCCTTTTTCTGTTATGGCTTTTCCCTAGAAGTCTTCAACTTCTCTCTAATTAGTTTAACCTTTATTTCTAAAAGTTTTACGAATTGGATCTGGCCCTATCAAAGTAGCTTCTCCTATATCAAACCAACCAATATGAGATCTACTTCAATACCCTTTGAGAACACTTTTGTATAGTTTTATGTGCTTCACAATATATTTGATATAGGTGAACTAAATTTTGTGATTAACATGTTTCAGGTAAAAATGTGGCTAGAAGTGAACCAAAATAACGGGGGAAACATGAGACGAGCATGATATAAGAAGCCTTGGTCCTGCACTGCAGAGTCGCCACAAGGAGCTTCCTTGCAGAGTCACCAGAAGTATCCTCCACATGATGTAACAAGAGAAACAAGGCTACTATCTAGCATGCATAGAAGGTATCACGCCACATGGTCAAGCGTGCACATTCTCCTTATGCCGCACACCTCTAATTCAATTGGAAATTATCTTTTAAATGAGTACACTACTAATGGGATTGGGATTAATTTATTCCACCTCTATAAATATCCAAACAATGACTTTTGAAGGACTATCACATATTCCTTGTAGATAAATAATAGAGAACGAAGGATTTCATTAGGGTTATTTGTCTTTAACTCGTCTACTCTTTATTTTTGCTTGAGCAACATCACTTTTATAATTTTATTTTAGAATATGAGTGACTAAACACCTTTGTTTTGGGGTATAGGCTAAATGCATGATTGTGTAGCATACTTTTGATTTGGTAAAGGTCAATCTAATGTATTGTTGTTCCTATGTTCTTACTTTTGCCATTTTCATGTTTGTCCATCATTAAATACATTTATAATCTCTGTCTGAACCCATAATAAGAGGCATTAAGATTGAATGAAGAGTATATGGATCGAGATATCTTTTTTTTAATAAAATAAAGAATAGATTTGCGTCTAGGATAAGAATATACCTAGAATGCCTCTTTTGGTTACAAAATAGGAGGATATGATCTAAACTGGGTCATTACATCCCCGTTCAATGATGTAGTTGTGAAGTCAATTTAGGTAGATGATTAGAGGCTTGGAAGACCATACTCATATTATCAACCCCATAAACCAATAACCAAATAGAAAACTAAGTCGATGAAAAGGAAATGCTATACATGATTAAATGAAATACCTTAGCCATAAAATATATCCTTAATATTTATTACAACAACATTAATTATCTTGTTGTTTTATTACTAGTTAAAGTATCGTAAAAACAACCAACTTATTTGGTTACTCATTTACTTACTTAACTGTAATGACCCTTCAGGATAATATCCATATTTATGCTTATATTCACCGTTTGAGATTCTCCATAGATGCTCCAAGTCATTTATGACTTTCTAGGACCGACTGTTTGGTTATCGGGTAGTTCATTTGTTTTTTAGAGCCAATTCCCTATTCTGAAGTCTTTGTTGGTTCCAAATAGCCACGAGGCAAAAACATCAGTGAAATGATCTCGGATGTAAATTCTGACTACGCTATCAAATCCAAAATATTTATTTTGGTCTAGGTAGACCTTTGGTTTGGGTCCCAATGTACCCGAGCTCATTTTGACCTATTGGTCGAAAAGTTAAAAATTGGAAAGAATGAGTGTGGGACCTATATTTAGTCGAAATGACCTCGAATTGAAAATGCAACTTCGCCATCACATTCGAAATGTTAATTTTAGGATAGGGATACCCTTGGTTCAGGTCTCAAGGCTCCTAAACTTATTTTGGGCTATTGTGCAAATTTTATAAAAAGGGATGAAACTATAGGTGTGGGACCCACTTTTTGCGTAAAAAATATTTGATGAAAGTTTTGATGATTCCAATTGATTTGAAATATGGTTTACACTCAAAATTTACTATTGGATTATGTTTTTTGGATTTTGGATGAGTTCTGAGGGTCAAAAACTTATTTTTGAGTTTTCTGTCATCTGGTGCAACCACGATCGCGACCAAGAGTGTGTGATCGTGAGTAGCAAGATCACGGACCGTAGGACTATGATAATGGCATCTCTTTAGCTGTAGGGTCTATATAAGGATCCAAGACGCGTTTGGGGCATTTCCCCTTCACCATTTAGACCTAGAAACCACAAAATGAGTGTAATAACTCAAAATTGGTCATGGGGTGACTTGGGAGCTTAGTTATCATCTTGTATCACGATTATCTTCAAGATTAAGGTAAGATTTTCTTGAATTCATTCCTGAATTTCTTAGCTTGGACCCAAAACGTTAATTTAGCTTAGGGCTTGATTTTATCCCAAAGTATGCTTACTTTTCACCCATTTTAAGGGTTATGACTCCTTATTCATGTGTGAACATTGGGTTGATCTCAGAAACTCATTTTTTGTATGTAGGACCCACTTGGGGATTTGGTGTCATTTTTGGACCCGAAGCACAATGGTACAATAGGGGTATCATTAGACTCGTATTGATAAGTAGATTATGGTTTTGATAGTTTGATGATATTTTGAGGATTGTAAAGTGAAGACAAGCATGTGGTGCATGAAGTGAGGTTTTGCGGTTTGGCATTAAGGTAGGATTTTGTCTACTTTTCTTCATATATGATGTGTGATATATGTTGCGTGTGAATATGAATGTTAGGCTAGATTATGAGAAGGATAACTTAGCCTTGATTGTTGATATTTTGGGATTAGATGAGGGTTTTGGACCCGTAAGATGGCATGTTTATAACCCTTTTATATCCTATTGCCTTCCCTCTTTAGTTTAGATTAGTTATAACATGGATATGATATAATTCTATGTTTGGAATATGGTTTTAGCCTTTGAAGCATGATTTGCATATTTAGCCTTATTGGGCTAGTGTGGTAGTCTTGAAATCATAAGTTGGGTAGAGTTGACTTGAGTACCCTTGTTTCTAGTCGAAGTTGCTATCTTAGGCTTGAATATGGCTTACTTGACATCTAGAAGATGAACTAGATGCTTTAGCCTAGGTTAGGGCATAGTATGCCTAATTATGGAAATTATGGATTGGAAGTAGGATCGTTCGTCCCATATAGGCCTAAGCTTGTGTTAAGTCTTGTGGACTTATTGCGGATGTTAGACATAGATGAGGCTAGTAAACCTTAATATAAAGTTACTTCATAACATGGTAACTTGTATTGATGTTCTTGTATTGTGGCTTTTGAGTTATGATTATGGTACTCCTCGTGGAAGTGATATTGGGCATTTAGAAATGATATTCCTCCTAGACATGTGATGTGGCCTATAGAGATACTATTTTCTCTTAGACTTGATAATTGGCCTATAGAGATGCTATTTACTCTTAGACTTGATGATTGGCCTATGGAGTTGCTATTTCCTTTAGTCATGATTGTTGGACCTATATAGACGATGTCCCTCTTGGATATATAAATTGTCTTAGAGAAGTGATATTCCTCGTAGTTATGATGTATGACCTATTGATATAAGATATCCCATAGATGATTACATGTCTATATATATTATGCTTCATAGATGTGAGATACTTCTTATGTGAGAGATGATTGCGTGTCTATCTATATTATGCCTCCTATATGTGAGATGCCTCTTGTGTGAGAGATGATTACATGCTTATTGATATTAAGCCTCCTATATGTGTGATGCCTCTTATATGTGAGATGATTAGACATATGCTATGACTTATAAATATTATTATTGATATGAGTCTTGGATATGTGGTCGTGAATATGATGTTGTGATTATTTTGGATAAATTAATGGGCCAAGGGTCGTGTTATGATATTGATTGACTAGCCGAGAAGTGTTTATCATCATAGATGATGTGATTACAATTTATGAATATGAATATGTATATGTTTGTATATATATTTCTCCAGTGTGGGACGGAAGAAGATACAATATGATGCTTATTATTCCACTGATTGAATACTGGTGATGGCAGGCATAGATTTGGTATGTGATTAATTATTTACCATTATAAATGATGTGATTATAGCCGAGATGTGATCTTATGACTGCTCTTCTAGTTAGACAGTTAAGCTATGTGGTAACTAGTTGTCTATTAGGGGACTATAGCACTTGATGGCTAGGAATCTAATGTATTAGTTAATGAATCTTGCTTAGTTGAAACATGGTAGCTAACAATGGTTAGTTAATGAATGGTGTCAGTTAATAAAAGATGGTTAGCTGACAAGTTGTAATGTGTTATCTAGTAATGATTAACAGATATAGGATGATTAGTTGATAATAATGAATGATGGATAAATGACGGTTTTGGTCTAGTGATGAACCTTGACTAGATAAAAGATGTTGACTATTTAATGAATAGTGGTTAGTTGATATTCCATGAGTATGGATTATGTGAAGGATAATGTTTAGGCTAATAACTAGATGTTATGTGATAGCTAGTGAACTAGTGATTTCATTATAATAAGTGTTGGTTAATTAATAACGAGTAGTTGGGAAGTATTGACTAGATAGATATTCTACAATGATATGTCTATGTTTATGAGTATTTTCGTCTTTCTTTTTCAGTAATGGCATTTGTGATGATATTGATACCTGGCAAGGCCGGAGGATACTATTGTTATGATATTGATACCCGGCAAGGCCGGAGGATACTATTATTATGATATTGATACCCGACAAGGCCGAAGGATACTATTGTGATGATATTGATACCCGACAAGGCCGAAGGATACTATTGTGATTATATTGATTCCCGGCAAGGCCAGAGGATACTATTGTGATGATATTGACACCCGGCAAGGCTGAAGGATACTATTGTGATGATATTGATACCCGGCAAGGCCGGAGGATACTATTGTGATGATATTGATACCCGACAAGGCTGAAAGATACTTGATAACGCTCAACTTACACGTCAATTTAAGTGCAAGGAGGTCGTCATCAATATATTTACCCAACTTTAGAGTTGGGGTCGAATCCACGAGGAACAATGTGAATGGTGATCAAATTAATTTGAAATGATAGATACAAGTTAAATTCAACAAATGGTACAAAAAGATAAAATGGGAGAGATAGGTTCCTACACTAATATTTCTTAATGTTGTTTCCAAGTATAAATTCAGAGTTACGAATAATTAGAGTTTTAATAATTATGCACGGATCTTGGGATTATGCATTACTAGGGGAGTAACACGTGGGAGTGATAAATCAACGTCAATTTAGTAAATCAAATATGGGTAGGTTTGGTTATAGATTTTGATGCTAGTCTTTCAACAAAACACCAAACTTTCACCCATTGATTCTTTCGAATACCTAATAGGTGTGTTCAACAATTAGTAACCACAACCTTAATCTAGGCATCCCTATTTCTAGGATGATACCTATGGCATAGTTAACCTCACATTCACCCTTATGTATAAGATAGTGAAATTTAGAAAACTATACACATAATTATCTATCATTGCTTGGGTATCCACATCCCTCTTTTGAGGATGATATGAATTCCTAAAGTTCACCCAAAACCCTTCTTTCGAAAATGGCCTTGAACTTTCTAGAGCTTGGAGATTTCACTCATCAAACCCATGCAGGTATTTGGGGATTTCACTCATCAAATCCCAACCAAAATAGCATAGCAATGATAAAACCCATTAACTTGAACTACCAAATAGATGCTAACAATAACAACCCACAAACACTTTAACTCCTATTCACATATAACCCTAAGAGGGGGATTTAGCTACACATAAGATAAATAATCATAGACATACCCATAATCTCCATTGAATTGAATTGTTGAAGATTTAAGCGAATGTTACTTCAAACTTGGTTTTCCCACAATATCAGCAATGGAAGTGAGAAAATCTTCCACTTAGAAAGTCTCCAATGTATTCTTCACCCAAAATTTATACAATATTTTCTTCTCCAAAAATAGAGGCTATGAACTATACTAAAATTAAACCCTAAAAAATTAGAAATATGGAATTGTGGATTCATGATAGGGTTTGAGTCATTTTTGTCAAATTGTGATCAGCATGTGAAATTATAGTTTTGCCCTTGAGCTGAAATCCTTCGCTGGGCCGCGATCACACAGGTCTAGCTGCGACCGCAGATACGCGACCATGGTTTTACTCCACAACCATGATGGATTGACCATCTTTGACTACCGCGACCGCAATCAGTAGATCGCGACCGCAGTACTTGAGACCCATTCTGTTTCAGGTCTTCAGCTGCACTTTCGTGATTCCTTTTTGATCATTTGAGCTTTAATCCACATCTTTCCAACACTTTAAATCTATGCCTACAATAAGTGGATATTAGTGCATTTAATCATAATTATGACTCATTTATTCCTCCATAACAAGGTAATATACATGAATAATGAGTGCAAATTTAGTGGTAAACTCACCGCTCATAAACACCCCAACTTAAAGCATTTGATTTTCCTCAAGCAACACTACCTCTTATCATGAGACACAATCATTTAAGACCAACCTTTATTCCTTAAAGATTACAATGACATCAACTTTAATCGGAACCACAAATAGCTCATTGCATATGGGCTAAGCTAACTTCGCTACACCCCTCCTTATAAAATACTAAAAGCAAGGCTACATAGGACTTCAAAGGGTGACCAAGAAACAAAAACCAATACTTTAGAAGTGAATCCCTTTTTACAAAATCTAAGCTATACTCCATTTGCCTCATTTCCGAAAGGTGACAAAATCGCCCACCTCAACTTTTTTCACATACCGTCCTCACAAGAAAGAGAATTCCTCACATCAAGCTACAAAATATACAACAAGGAATTTTAAGTGAACAAACTCTCTCTCTCACAAAAGAAATCTCAATGCAATAAGTGTTATACCATAGGCTTGCCCCTATTTTCAATCGCCACTACAAAGAAAGTAAATGGTTGGAGATCTCAAAGGACTTTCTAAGATTGTAATGTAGGTTTGGGTTAGGGTAGGATATTGTTTGGGAAAAACATGGCTACTCCCTTCCTTGAAATTCAACATCACACTTTTCAATCTTCCTTTTTGACTATTGGCTACTCTTCTTTGTTTTCTCTATTTTCTCATGCCTACAATTCGCTTCCTTTATTCACCACTTTTCTTTTATCTTCTTTTCTTGAAACTTTTATTCAATTCTATCCTTTATTGGATCCTTTTTTTTCTAAATATTTGTTTACATCACTTGGGCACCTTGGCATTCTACTAACACTTTGTGGCATCAAACTTCTTTTCATCAACTTTACCACCCCTAACTTAGGCTTTCAGCCTCAAGTTAGATTTTCAAGTTCAAGGAGGGTATGGTTCAAAAGAGGGATAAAAAGAATGGAACATGGCTTGTAACGAGTTTGCCAAAGAAAGGTCTAAAGTCTCAAAGTGGGGCTAAGGACTATAATTATGCATAGGAAGGATTTTAGGCTAGAGTGGGTTCCAAAATCACAAGGATGGCCTAAGATCATTTCTCCAAGCACATACAATCAAAATTAGTTTTGAAAGACTAACGGGGAAAGTTCTAGATAACACAAGTGTACAAGAGATGATTACTAAAATCTCACCACACGTGGCATGCAATACTCGCCAAGGAGGCTCAATTGCCCCTCCCGTGAGAGACAAAATTGGAGTATCTATGATTATGTGCAAGTCAAAAGCTTATGGAGTCCCCAAAAAAGAAGAAGTTTTGTTACAAAGTTGCTCACATCCATGCCCTTAATTGTAACGCCCCAAAATCGGGTCTCGAGACGTCACACGGTGCTTAGGGTCACAAGTGACCCCAAGATAACCCTTCTACTGGCATAACTCATAAGCAACTGAAATAAAAATACAAATCCATACAAATCAGCAGAAATTAACTCTTTTCTGAATCTGATCGATACAAAAATGGAATTTTATAGGATTACAATTCTGCCTTAACAACCAAAATTGAAACAAAATACATCAACTTCTACTGACTGTCTATGAAGCCTCTACTAGTACTGACTGTAGGTAGCCGGGTCATGACTCCCGACTACCCCAACTCAATACGACTGAATAAACAAAATACAACACTATAAACTCTGCATAACTAACCCAAGCCCTTGAATCAAAAGGACTCATCACCTGCTGACTGGATCCGAAGGTGCAACTATACCTTGTACCTACATTCCGAGAAAATGTAGCCCACATACGAATATATGGGTCAGTACCATGGAAAAATACCGAGCATATGGAGGTGAATGCATATATAAAATAATATCTTAATATCATCACAGTTTATAAAATTATGTATGCTAATATAGATGACTCACTTAGCTCGAATTAAATCATTAAAATCATGGATGAATAATACATGTAAAGTAAAACAAGTGAGTCGTTACAATACATTCTCAATTCACTTTCATCTCAATTTCAAATCATCAAAACAATCAAACCTCATGTCAATTCTCATTAGAATATATTCCTTAAATCTTTTAAGAATAATGACTTTCTCAAACTCAGCCTTTTAAGCAAATATGTTTTCATCTCAGATAGAAGAGCACACACACACACATTGGGAGATCCTATAACTGACATAAACCATGTGAGCTACATGGAGTCCAACGTACAAACCACGTTGGGGAGAGCCGTCCTATCCTTGCCATCGGAGTAGGACTATCGATATCAAATCCACACAAACTAGTGATCACTATATAAATCAGCCTCAGGCTCACTCCTACGGGAGTACGTAGTTCTAGAAAAGTAAGGTCACTTTATACCTCCTACTCGGTGCTAAAGATTTCTTCTGGACTTAGCTCAGATCATTTCAAAGACAATCCACAACAAAACAATTTCAGTAACATATAAATATACATTGGGAGCCGTCATGCTTTCTATTTATCAAAATCAACCATGTTGTGGATTTCTTTCACACTCGAGTTCAAAACAACTCCATTAAGACCAAAAGCTCAAATCATTCAAAACATCTCAAATTATTTAAACTCAAGGTGTTTATAACATATGATTTTCTCAAAATAATAATCTCAAATAGGGTTCCAAAAATCCATACATCAATATCACCATAAAACCTTCCAAAGTTTCATACTTTATGACATAAGCACAAAAATAATCACTTAAAACTTAAAATTTTAGCTTTATAATCATACATCTTGATAAAGAAAATTAGCTTTGGGATTCAAATCTCATTGTGCTTATAGTACATAATTTCTCAAAGTACAATTCCAATTAGGACTCAAGGTCTCATACATCAAAATCATATTAAATTTTCTCAAGATTCATGCTTTTCATCATAAATATATATAACTTCCTTTAAAATCTGGAAAATTCAGCTTTATGTACAAAAATGTCATCATTCTCATTCAATTCAACTTTCAAAACATAGAGAGTATCATAATCTCATGTAAAATCATATAGGGTATAAATTCATGCTTCAAATTCATATCAAAACATGTAAAATCATGTATATTCATAAAAGAAAATCAATTTGGACACAATAACGAAAGAGAGTTCTTGTTGAAAAATCCCACATACCTTGAATGATGAACTTTAGATCGATACTCGTTTTTGAGATGTTAATCGTGCCTTTGAATGATGGTTCTTGGAGTTCTTGATCTAGGAACTTTGAATCTTGAATAAATTTGCAGAATTAATGGTGAACTTTGGAGGTTCTTGAAGTTGGATGTAGGAGCTTAGGGTTTTCTTTTTGAGGGAATTTGATGAAATATAACATATAATGCTTCTAATAGGCTTTAATATAGGGTTTGGACGGATTTTGGGTGAGGGGGAATGACCAAAACGCCCCTAAACCCATAAAAAAAAACTGAAATTCGCGTCTAAAATAGTGTTAGCGCGCGATCTGCGCGCGGCGCGGGCCTAATCGCCCTGGCTTACAGCTTTTCACTAAAAGGGTTGTAACTTTTCGTTCGGGTATCGAATTTTTACCAAATTGGTATAGTTGGAAAGCTAATTCAATTATCTACAATTTTATAGGTCTTAGGATGAAAAATTCCATGTATATAAAGAGTTATACTCATTTGAAGTAGACTATTGTAGAATCGAATGTCAAACTTTGGACGAATCAATTGGTCTTAGCTCAACTTTGTTCTAAGTCATTGCTATGAACATTTTCACCTCAAAGCCACTTCATATACTAGGATAATGATCATCAAAACTATATTCACATGAGAGTCACTTGGATTAGAGTTTAGACGCGTAGAAATGACGGTTCGAATTCTAGCACGAAAATACGGGGTATTACATTATCTCCCCCTTGGGAACATTCGTCCTCGAATGTGAATAATTAAACTCAAACACAGAGGAATCTTGGTCTTTGAGCTATCATGTACAAATGATATAAAATGAATCACTGAATCTCAAACATAATGAGCCACTGAACTGATCCGCAAGTGCATGAATTCTTATGAAAATAGCTATATGGCTAAGATAGGAATGAGAGTGTCAACTTATGAGTCACCATTACTTTGCGCTGGACCTGATCTCATGAGAAAAGATGAGAGGTTTATAAAAATGAGAACTTAGGGTATTACAATATCCCCCTCTTGGGATCGTTCGTCCCCGAATGATTTCGATTTGGTTAAAATACTAAAGAAGATCGAGATGATACACAGGATACTCACGAACTGAATCATGGCTTAATATCTAAATCTAAAACTGATGTTATCAGGGAGTAAAGAGATTTGAGCATAATCTGAATAAAACATCTGAATAAGGAATTACAACATTGCTATCCCTATGTGACCCGAAACATCGGACCATAAATTATAAGCTTGGATACAATTAGTAGGCCTTAAGAAATGCAACTTCTTACTTTCAAGATTAGCAACACTGATCAAATTCTTCGACTAGGCTATTCCCTTCAAATATCACACTCGCTTGATTCAACTTAAAGTTTTCATATGGCATTGATGAATTCGTCTGTTAAAGTCTAAAATGAACTAGTTCCCTTTATTATGGTAAGGCCTAACTCGAAACCACAAGGTGCTACATGTAACTCCACACCATAATACAAATCTGGGCCATGAATTCAACACTCTGAGCACTATCATAACTACTCACTCTAGAATGATTTTCCTCATCACTTCAACCATTAAATTCAACTTCTTACATGCCGACATGACATTCAAGCCTATTTTCATATCAACATCTACACCATTCAATTTTTCGGAAGGCACACATAAACTAATCTCAACTAAACAAATATTACACAGGACCTTACCTCAATATTCTCCACTCATGGACTTACATAAAACAACCATACAACAATCTCTCCCAACATGGCACAACTACTTATTTCTATCTGCACAATCATTCATCATTACTATCTTGATCTAAGGGAAGGTCACTGAAAGGTTGGAATATTGGGATTCGAAACATGAAGGGATACTAAGCATAACTTAACACCTTACTGAGGCCTGAGGAGTAGAGGATTCATGGCATGGATTCATTAAAGAGATCTAATCTGAAGACGTATCTGATATAAATCTGAATTTCACTGATCGTTAAAAGTGTTGCATGGGTACATGAGTCAGGAGATACATGACATAAATTTTTGGAATTTATAACTTACGGAAGGTCATTCCGACTTCTGAATGATCTAGAACTCCCTATGTTAAGAACTGGAAAGATACACGATTCTCTATTATGCACGCGAATATGAACTATGATCATTGAACTGACACATAAGGCATAAGTAGATATTGGAATAACTGAAATACCCACACTAAAATAAAAATGGGTTAAGACCCATCCTCACTCTCTCGATGTTTCTACACTACACTGGCATCACTACTAAAATTGGGAAGTCTAACTTTGTTACTCATTCTATCATCTCTCCCTTATCTTTAAGCCATCATTATAAAACTGTGGAACCCCTTAATACAAAGCTTTCTTGGAGTAACAATGGAGGATCTGGACTTCTTTGAAGAAGAGATTTGGAGTTCTTAGGGCATTGCTTGGGAGAAAAGTAATGAAAACATGTCTAATGTGTTTAGAATAGGCTTAAATCTTATGTTTAGATGGATTGGGGATGGGAAAAAGACTCATTTTCCCTTAATGAAATGGAAAAAAAATAGAAGCTAAAATTTGGCCTGGCGCGATCCATCAGGCGGCGCCCGTTCTAGAGCGGTGCACTACCCCAGGCGGCGCCTGCTAATCACGGGATACTACTGGAATGAAAACCAAACGTGGTCTTAGGCTCGTCCAAAAATTCCAAAACTCACTCGGAACATGCTACAACCTTGCCCCATCGCATCACAACAAAAATTTCAAGAAACAAATGTCGGGAAGGTTACCAAAAAAATTAACAAAGATAAAGGGTTCAAAATAAAACTAAGTGTTGAAACTCTTAGCTAAAAATTCTAAGTGTTAAGCTTAACTTGACTCATTTTGAAGGCTTTAACAACAACGAAATTTATGGGTTCATACATTACACTTAAAGAGTAGAAATTATCCCAAAGGACTATACCTGAAAGTGTAAAACTCTCTGCTAATGCTTCCTTCGTAGTCAACTAATATCACATCCCTAAACTTACACCAGTATACCCAACATCATCAACCTATAACCCATAAGATAATTGACAAGAACCTCGCATACCACATCACCTCATTCATACTTATCAACTCAAGGGTACAACTAACCACACAATACTTAACAAATTTTGAAAATAAGAAAGCCCCATATCACCTTGGGCACACCTCTACATCATACCTGCAACATCATACTAACTTTCTATAAATAAACTCTTACATACACTATTCAAGCCCACTAGATTACTTTCATACAACTAGCTGCACTATCTTTACATCCACCTTGATGACCATCCACCAATCAAACTTAATGTCTAGTGCTAAGCATGATTTAACAACCCACCTTACACACAATTCTCACTTAGAAACTATAGAAC
Source organism: Capsicum pubescens (assembly GCA_030864215.1). Taxonomy (NCBI): domain Eukaryota; kingdom Viridiplantae; phylum Streptophyta; class Magnoliopsida; order Solanales; family Solanaceae; genus Capsicum; species Capsicum pubescens. The sequence continues at coordinate 231,294,328 of CM061548.1, read as the reverse complement.
ACAACATTAGAAAACACTAGTACACTAGAACCCCATAAAATGACAATTGATTATAATCATATGGACTATCTTATGCACAATCCGTTAACACATCCTCCTTCTACACATCATTACTATTTACCTATTTATACACCTAAACATCTTTCATAGCTCTATAAGTTTCAACTAAACTTCCTCTTTCCACCCCAGGAAAGCCTAAATTAACAACACTCATCCACTAAGTACTTTCATCAATAACCTATACTTTTCTAACATCACAAATACCATCAATAACTCTTTCCTTACCCTAAGCAAACAACAATCCACCTTAACCAATAACTCCTCCTCTAACTTTCACTAAACTAACAAACAAGGGTATATCACTTCATTACTAATTCAATCATAAGCAAAAATTTAGATATACATATTCAATAAATCGCCCTTACCACCTTTCTTGTCACTACACTTCTAAACCCACACTTGAAACTAACACAGGAACAACAAGATAAATAACAAGTTGCTAGTGAATCGAAATAGGCCTCACACGGCTTCACTAGACTTTGGTTTTGTGTTTTGATCAAGAAAGTTATATGAATAACAAAGTGACTATGCTAGTGAATCGAAATAGGCCCCACACAGCTTCACTAGACTTTGGTTTGTATTTTGAACAAGAAAATAAGATGAATAACAAAGAAGCTATACTAGTGAATCGAAAGAGCCCCACACGGCTTCACTAGACTTTGATTTTTCACAAACATAATGATAACAAGATTACATAATAAAAGAGATAGAAACTTGACACACAACATTCAACGATCTAAGAATACACCTTACTCTGTCTTAATTAAATAACTCATAAGAATGAGGGCATAACTTTCAACTTAAGGAACTTAACACACTAGAGAGCTCCTCTCAAGCCCTTTGTGTAACTTTTGAAATTTCTTCTAGAAAATATAGAAGCATTACCTGGGGAAGAACTAGATCTTGCGAATCATTTTATCTCAAAAATAATACATAGAGGGAGAAGTATAGATTAACATTGTAGATTCTGAGGAGAAATCTGAAAGCACACCTAACCTAGGATTAGTTCATGACTTTTATGAACAGGAATAAAGTACTTCAATCTTTGGAACTCAAAAGCACTGACAGGATACTTTCTAGCTCTCTTACAATTCCATAACTATCTACAGAGAATTAATCTTAACTGTTTCTGATACCTTGAAAATGAGGCAGAGTTGGCCAGAATAGAGTAAGATGAGAATCTATATAAGCTTCTTGGAGAACCTTTTTATAGCACGATCTTAGACTTGAAAGAAGGGAAATATTTCCTAAATGCCCTGTAGCCTCTCGAAGAAAAGTACAGATGTCTCTGTACCGTTCTGCAAGAATCTACTAGACATAACTTCATAGAAACCCTAGGACACTTGAACTCTGTACTCTGATACCAAGTTTGTAACGCCCCAAAATCGGGTCCCGAGATGTCACACGGTGTTTAGGGTCACAAGTGACCCTAAGCTAACCCTTCTACTGGCATAACTTATAAGCAACTGAATAAAAATACAAATCCATACAAATCAGCAGAAATTAACTCTTTTCTGAATCTGATCGATACAAAAATGGAATTTTACAGGATTACAATTCTGCCTTTACAACCAAAATTGAAATAAAATACATCAACTTCTACTGACTGTATATGAAGCCTCTACTAGTACTGACTGTAGGTAGCCGGGTCATGACTCCCGACTACCCCAACTCAATATGACTGAATAAAGAAAATACAACACTATAAGCTTTGCATAACTAACCCAAGCCCTTGAATAAAAAAGACTCATCACCTGCTGACTGGATACCACGAACTGACTGGATCCGAAGATGAAACTATTCCTTTTACCTACATTCCGAGAAAATATAGCCTACATACGAATATGTGGGTCAGTACCATGGAAAAATACCGAGCATATGAGGGTGCAATGCATATATAAAATAACATCTTAATATCATCACAGTTTATAAAATTATGCATGCTGATATATATGACTCACTTAGCTCGAATTAAATTATCAAAATCATGGATGAATAATACATGTAAAGTAAAACAAGTGAGTCATTACAATAGTTTCATACTTTATGACATAAGCACAAAAATAATCACTTAAAACTTAAAATTTCATCTTTATAATCATACATCTTGGTAAAGAAAATTAGCTTTGGGATTCAAATCTCATTGTGCTTATAGCACATAATTTCTCAAAGTACAATTCCAATTAGGACTCAAGGTCTCATACTTCAAAATCATATTAAATTTTCTCAAGATTCATGCTTTTCATCATAAATATATATAACTTACTTTAAAATCTGGAAAATTCAGCTTTATGTACAAAAATATCATCATTCTCATTCAATTCAACTTTCAAAACATAGAGAGTATCATAATATCATGTAAAATCATATAGGGTATAAATTCATGCTTCAAATTCATATCAAAACATGTAAAATCATGTATATTCATAAAAGAAAAATCAATTTGGGCACAAGAATGAAAGAGAGTTCTTGTTGAAAAATCCCACATACCTTGAATGATGAACTTTAGATCGATACTCATTTTTGAGATGTTAATCGTGCCTTTGAATGATGGTTCTTGGAGTTCTTGAACTAGGAACTTGGAATCTTGAATAAATTTGCAGAATTAATGGTGAACTTTGGAGGTTCTTGAAGTTGGATGTAGGAGCTTAGGGTTTTCTTTTTGAGGGAATTTGATGAAATATAACATTTAATGCTTCTAATAGACTTTAATATAGGGTTTGGACGGATTTTGGGTGAGGGGGAATGACCAAAACGCCCCTAAACCCATAACAAAAACTGAAATTTGCGTATGAAACGGTGTTGGCGCGCGATCTGCGCGCGGCGCGTGCCTAATCGCCCTGGCTTACAGCTCTTCACTAAAAGGGTTGTAACTTTTCGCTCGGGTATCGGATTTTTACAAAATTGGTATAGTTGGAAAGCTAATTCAATTATCTACAATTTTATAGGTCTTATGATGAAAAATTCCATATATATAAAGAGTTATACTCGTTTGAAGTAGACCCTTATAGAATCGAATGTCAAACTTTGGACGAATCAATTGGTCTTAGCTCAACTTTGTTCTAAGTCATTGCTATGAACATTTTTCACCTCAAAGCCACTTCATAGACTAGGATAATGATCATTAAAACTATATTCACATGATATTCACTTGGATTAGAGTTTAGACGCGTAGAAACGACGGTTTGAATTCTAGCACGAAAATACGAGGTATTACATTATCTCCTCCTTGGGAACATTCGTCCTCGAATGTGAATAATTAAACTCAAACACACAGGAATCTTGATATTTTATCTATCATGTACAACTGATATAAACTGAATCACTTAATCTCAAACATAATGAGCCACTGAACTGATCCGCAAGTGCACGAATTCTTATGAAAATAGCTATATGGCTAAGATAGGAATGAAAGTGTCAACTTATGAGTCATCATTACTTTACACTGGACCTGATCTCATGAGAAAAGATGAGAGGTTTATAAAAATGAAAACTTAGGGTATTACATTAATTTTCAAATTTTTTTGGACTGAGAGGGTTGTTTACTTAGCATTTTCCACTCGCACACTTTGCTAAACTATGGCTACAACTAAAGCCTTATCTCACATTTAATCTCAAAATAGGTATACTACCCATATAGCTACTCAGGCTTCGCCGATGGTGTATACTGTGATCGTGACTTTATAATATATAATTCCACAGGTACTCAGACTTCCCTTGCATTCATGACCTTTGATGCCACAGGTACTCAAAATTCCCCTGCATCTATATCTCAAACCTAAACACAATGCTTTTCCCTTAAGAATATCGTCACTCAATCCATCATAGGGCAAAGCTAGTCCTGTATAAACAAGATTAAGATAAGATTAAATTAAAAGAATACTAAAAATAGAAGAAAAACATAATAATCTATAAAACGTGGGCACAATCATAGTACCCAAAATTGTAGCATCTCAAAACACAATAGAAATAATATCCAGAGTGTCATCCCAAACACTACCCAAAGACATCCAAGCAGTACAAATATAGGGACAGACACCCTCAAATGAAAAGCTGGCAGTGCCTCCACTACCTAGTTAACAGGATAAGAGTATGGGATGCTCTCTGAATCAACTTAATCATCTCCGGTATACCCCGCATTATCTTCACCATCATTAGCACCAGACATCATAGCAGGGGCTCTATCATCACTCTTGCACTTTGATGAATGTAGATGTTCTTTAGGTTTGAGCACCTTGAAGATGCTCTTTACCCCTCTCCACGTCTTACTGAAGAATTTTTCACTCTTCTTTTCCCTCTTCAATATCTTTTCCTGTAACTCCGTAAGGTTCTTGTGTGATATTGCTAAAGATACATATGCTCTTTCCAATTTGGCAACCCTAGCACCTTTCTTTTTTAGCTCTTTCTGATATATTTCATAGTCGGACTGAGACACATATGAATGGTGAGTAGTGGAGGATTGTCCCGGCCTCTGGGGTAGCCCTGGACCATGTTCCCTGATAGTAAAAAGTCTATCAAAGAATTTTGGGAACTTCTCTAGGAATCCATAGAGATACTCCTTTCTAGGAATAACTTTGACCTTGGGAATTCATTGTAACACAGGTTGTGGCTTTTTGAGGACATGGATCTGATATCGGCTGAGTCTCCTATTTTGTAGATGAGCATTTGTATGGACATACTTCAAACTATTTTTAATATTTACAAGGCAAAAATTATGCTAGATTAGCAAGAAAAACGCTTGTGGTAATGCCATAGGAGATTCAGGGGTGGAAAATAGGTGGACAGAAGTTTGTATTTTTGCAGACAACAATCCTCAAGTGTAGCGAGCGCGGATCATTGACCGCGATCGTGGTCATTAGGATGGCCATTACGATACCCGAGACCATCATCAACAGTTTCACCCTACTCAAGATACACGTAGTTAACACCAACTCTGTCTTCCAACTAGACACATAATCATCATGATAATACAAAGTAAGCCCATCTTTCATGATTTTAGTCCCCTTCCCAAACTTGAAGGAGTTTAGCTTGAACTCTTTCGGGCATTGAATGAAGACATAATATACACATCTATTTAAACCATGTTATGTTAAAATATGGGTACTCAAAACTTCCCCAAACGACGTGTAAATATCCTACAGCTGCTAACCACAACTTAAATACAAACAAGCACAATTTTGACATTGTAAAAACTAATTTATGACAGTGTTCAATCTTTATGTCCCAGGCCTATAATGAAAGTAAAAGTGAGGGAGTTTGAGACTACATATCAGATAAATGATGCAAATAGGTTGAGATGAACTCTTGGATACTTTACATAATGCCAACAGATAGGAGAGTATTGAGAGAATTTTAAGAATAAATGCATGGGAAAAATGGCAGTTGTATGGTCACTTAAACTGGTATGACCGTGATCGTAGTCGTCATTCTGCGATCGCGAACTCGTGGCATCCGCAATTGCATTGACACAGACTGCGATCGCGGTAACTGAGGCCAAAATCTAGGCCTCTGCACTTCATTGTTCAAGACGACATGCCACTTTCCCAACTCTCTTTTTCATGGATCATGCTAAAAAAAATACAAAAACAAAATCTACTCTATTATGCATGAATAAAAGGATATGTTCCACTTTTTGTTCCATAATGGGTTGCCTCCCATCGAGTGCTTAGTTTAATATCTTAGCAAGACACCTTTGATAATCCTCATTTGTGCCTATACTTAGATGATTTAAAAATTTTGCCCAACTTTTGATCATTCCATCTTTGAGGATCTTTGGAAAAAAGAAGGGGTATGACAATGCACGTTCTATCATGCCACTTTGAAAACTTGGACCTTTTACCTAATTTGACATCGAACTTTAGGTTTGTCTCCCTGGGCAAAAGTAAGAATATCAATAGGCCATTCCGTGTGCTTTTGAAGTTGAGCATCTTGGCCATTGATGGATTGGGTTCCATGTGCTTCTTTAGAATGTCAAAGTCCAAAACTAAAGAGTTGGACTCCACCTCCCCACAATCCTTCATTTGGTAAGAGGGATGGATCCTCATCATATCCTCTATGCCTAATGTTGAAAAGTGGGTTGAACGATGTCCAATACCTAACTTTGTGTTAGCTTCCTCCAAAGCATTGTCACCCCGAAATGAACTAGAGTCGTTATAAGAGTTTTACATTGATTCTTCTTTTGACTCTAGTATCATTTCTTGTATTTTAGCCTCTTCTTCCTCATATGATTTAGATTGTTGGGAAGCCTCCGAGGATTCTTTGCTACCAAGCTCATAATCATAGCTTGGTTTCTCTTCTTGATATTCTTTCTCTTAGGAAATGGGCATGGAAATGATGGTTTCAAGCTTTTCTTCTTCACCCATTACCTCCTTCTTGAAACTTGTCCATTCTTGATGTATGTGCTTTAGGCCCTCCTCCTTTGCTTCCAACCGATTGAAAATGGCTTATAACCTTGGGTCACAACTATTAGACTAGGTATCTTGCTCTTTCTTCTTCTCTTATTCTTACCTATCAATCTCATAAGAAGGACCAACAACCCAATTAGTATAATGGAGAGGGAGGTAAATGTAGACAATCACTCCAATGTCCATCTTGACCACGACATAAAGAGAACCTATAATCTCTATAGGATTGAGATGGTGAACCTATCTCTCTCCGGGGAGAATAGTCACAATCACTCATGAAATATGGTATGGTGTGATATGGATATGGATCATCAAGATTGGACTTCCAACTACCAATATCATATTTGTTAGAAGATTCCATAAACCAAAATAAAAATAAAATAAACTAACTACAAAAGAAAATCACAAGCAAATATATACAAGCTTGAATTCAAGCAAGTAACTAAAATTCCAAACTAACTTAATACGCCAAATTGTTCCTCGGCAACGACGCCATTTTTGATAATGCTCAACTTACACATTAATTTAAGTACAAGGCGATCTCCATCAATATATTTACCTAACTTTGGAGTCAGGGTCAAATCCATGAGGAATAATGTGAGTGGCGATCAAATTAATTTTAAATGATAGATACAAGTTCAATTAAAAAAATGGTACAAAAAGATAAAATGGGGGAGATAGGTTACTACACTAATATTTCTTTATGGGTTTTCCTAGTATACATTTAGGGCTATGAATAATTAGAGTTTTAGTAATTATGCACGAATCTTGGGATTGTGCATACTAAGGGAGTGACATGTGGGAGTGATAAATCAACATTAATTTAGTAAATCAAATATGGGTAGGTTTGGTTATAGATTTTGATGCTAGTCTTTCAACAAAATACCAAACTTTCATCCATTGATTCTCTTGAATATCTAATAGGTGTGTTCAACAAAGTAACCACAAACTCAAATCTAGGCATCCTTATTTCTAGGATGATACCCATGGCATAGTTAACCTCACATTCGCCCTTATGTCTAAGATAGTGAAAATTTAGAAAACTATACACATAATTGTCTATCATTGATTTGGACTCCACATCTCTCTTTTGAGGATGGTATGAATTCCTAAAGTTCACTCAAAACTCTTCTTTCAAAGATGTCCTTGAACTTTCTAGAGCTTGGAGCTTTCACTCATCAAACCCATATGGTTATTTGGGGCTTTCACCCATCAAATCCCAACCAAAATAGCATAGCAATGATAAAACCCATAAACTTGAACTACCAAATAGATGCTAAAAATAACAACCCATACATGCTTTAACCCCTATTCACACATAACCCTAAGAGGGAGATTTAGCTACACATAAGATAAATAAACATAGATATATCCATAATCTCTATTGAATTAAAATATTGAAGATTTAAATGAATGTTACTTCAAACTTGGTTCTCCCACAATATCAACAATAGAAGTGAGAAAATCTCCTACTTAGAAAGTCTCCAATGTATTCTTCACCAAAAATTTATACAATATTTTCTTCTCTAAATATGGAGGTTATAAACTATACTAAACTAAACCCTAAAAAATTAGGAAAGATGGAATTGTGATTCATGATAAGGTTTGAGTCATTTTTATCAATTTGGGATCAGCATGTGCAATTACAGTTTTGCCCTTGGGCTAAAATCCTCTGCTAGGCCGCGATCGCACAGGTCTGGCTTTGTTCATGGCTACACGACCGTGGTTTGCCTATGTGACCGCAATTGATTGACCATATTTGACTGCCACGACCGCGGTCAGCAGATCGCGACCGTGGTCCCTGAGGTCCATTCTGTTTTAGGTCTTCAGCTGCACTTTTTTGCATCCTTTTTGATCATTTTCAGCTTTAATCCACATCTTTCCAACCCTTTAACTCTATTCCTGCAAGAAGTGGATATTAGTACATTTAATCATAATTATGTCTCATTTGTTCATCCATAACAAGGTAATGTACACGAATAATGAGTTCAAATTTAGTGGTAAACTCACCACTCATCAATACTATTGGGATGCTATTGATACCCAGAAAGGTCGGAGGATATATTGATGATATATTGAGATCTGATAAGGTAGGAGGTTGACTACGATGATGATGATCTTGGTGAGGACAATTATGATGAGTTGTGATATTGATTGTATAATTTGCATTCATTCGTCTATGTGCATCGCCTATCACCAGTATGCACCTATATTTATTAGTTGGTATGGAACAGTTGCATATATATGAGTGAAGAATATGCCTTATTTTGTTGTATATTTATTAGAACTTTCGATCCTGGGGTGGTGGGGGTACGCATAGGCTTGACTAGGTATATAGTTGTACAGAGTAACTAGTTATTCTCGCTGTTATTGATATTGTTATTATCATTATGATCATTATTATGTATAACTTATGATAGATTGGTCTTTGATGCGGTATCGAGATTTGAGGTATGTCTTTGGCCCCTCTTACTTTTTGATTGCATTATTTTGAATAATTATTTCATGTCTAGCCATGAGGATTAGAAACCTCGAGTATGATAGTATTTAAATACCGATTCAATTATAATGAGGTTTCAAAATGAGAATATGATGATATAGGTTATTCTTTGAGATAACCTCACATTTATATGTATATATACATATATATATATCTATATATATGAATCTATGATACTACCGTATATCCCTTCCTTTGTTGTTGATGTTGTAAAGTCATTTCTTCGCCTTGTATATTACTATATATATTTTTCTTTCACTTTTTATTCGTATATTGACCTAGGATATATGGTATAATATGACATATATTGAATGTATCTATAATAGGATAGTTCATTCTGATACTTCCTTAGTATTAATATATTTGACTCTTGGACATGAACATGATAATTATTCATTACTATCTCATTGACTTGTCATATGATTTCTGGACTCTTGGGTGTAGTTTCCATTCTGTTTATATGTTGTATATATCTGCTTTATCTTTAAAGCTCAGTTGGCAGTAGCCTACTGAGTACCATTTATTTTGTACTTATACTACACTTTGGTAGCCTACAAATTATAGTACGGGTATCGCTGTTGATGTCTGCATCATACGGAGCAACCCTAGTTTAGAGACTTAGAGTGAGATTCTAACATTCAAAGCATTACTTATCTCTTTCTTATGTATTATCCTAGTCTCTAAGTGGTATTCAAAGATAACTTTTCTTAATTTTTCACTTTTGTTCTCTTTTTATATTAGAAACTCTTGTAGTAATACCACCAGATTTTGAGATTCTTCTATATATTGATCTTTATTTTATATGTTTTGCAATCTTTTCATTATATTATTTAGTAGTTTGTTACTAGCAATTCCAAATTACGAGTTGGCTTGCCTACTGGTGGGTTATGGTAGGCGCCATCATGACCTGAAAAGTTGGGTTGTAATAAATTGGTATCAGAGCTTAGGTTTTATTGGTGTATTAGTACAAGAGATAAGTGTTAGTAGAGTCCTGCAGATCGATGTGGAGACGTTTGTAACTTTTCTTTGAGAGGCTACAGGGACATTTTAAGAAATTCACTTCTTGACTCCTTATTGTGTGTCCTCATTCCTATGAACCTCAAACATATTCATTGACTCTATTCTATCCTTGAAGGATGATGCAATATTTTTTATGGATGCGGACAAGACTCCAACACATATTTCTAGAATTTTAGGGCAACATCGAACTTGAGGGTTAGAGATGGATATAGAAGATCCTCAGTGGAAGCCAAAAAAGATTTGGGAAGAGTCCCCATCAGACTTGTGGAGTATGGTATGGTTCTTCAGGCCATAATTACCATTCTGGATTAGGAGAGGTAGTATCTTAAAGTATTTTGGGATCTTGGTTTGGTTGTGTTGTGAAGAGACACTAGTTCACAGAATGACCATGGTATGAGATATGTGATCAACTAGAGTTAGCTGTATTCCCTGCCATCCTAGAGTTAATAAGACATGATGTAATTTCAGAAGTTTGGACATAATTTTGTGAATTTATCTCAGCATTAGTTGGCCCGCCATTTGGGTTTAGTTTGTGTTCTCTCCCTATTGATTCTTCAAGAATTGCTACAATTGCAGAGAAACCAACTACTAGTCTTGGGAGTATCCCTGACATGAGATTTCAGTCATTCAGCTTAGTTAGATCAGCTTGTGATATTGTGATATCTTCAGTTGAAGATGGTGCGCTCGGTTCCTCAGTGATGATTCACTCGGTTGGTCTGGTTTAGACTCAGATTTATTTTCCCTATGCCCGTTAGGCAGGTGACTATGAATGTTACCACGATTGGTGTGCTTTTAGTTCCCGTATTTATCTCTTATAATGTGTATTGGGGTTTCATACCCATTGATGATTATATTCCTTAATGAATTGATATCAATCATTATGTGTCTTATTATTGCATTCATGATGATATTACTACTCTGTGGTTTATTTTTTTTAGTAATGGATGAAGTAGATCTATATTGATGTTTTTCCCCTATGGGTGTGGTTTTGGGTTTGAGTCTTATTTATTATGGTACATTATCCCTGTTGTGGCCATTAAGTGGTATATGATATTGATATTTATTTTGGTACCACCTATTTAGTATGTTGATATTGATATTGCTGTTGCTATTGCTACCACTATGTGAGGTTATTGATATTACTTGATATTATTACTTGATGATTGTAACATGATGAATTTGATTCTCACTGGATAGCTGTAAAGACTAGTGTTATCTAGTTAGACTTATATTTTCTTGTGATATTATTTAGTTTCTTGAGTAGATATAGCCCGATTTGATGATTTCTTTCCCCTAGCGCGCTGAGGTTGATTGTGTTCCCTCTTGGTTAGCTGTATTAGATCAATTTTAAGGATGTATTGTGGTATCGAAGTTAAGTTGAACTTCCATGGTTCTTTGTGTTTTTGAGTTGGCAATTTAGTTATGTTACCTATTTTTGAGTTTGAGATTCTTAGACTTGCCTCCTGGGTTGCGAAAGATTTTGTTTTGGCTATTCATTTCGGTATAACCCATTTGTGAGATGGACCAGTTTGAGGTTTATTCTTCGTTTGTGGCTATTTTTTTATTCGATAGCGATTATGCTATTTGATATTGAGATAACGTGGATTTATCTCAAAGATATGTTGGGTTTGTTCCCTTGTGATGGATTGCCTTATTATTAGTGTGGAGATTGAATACTCCTTTGTCGTTGTGATATAGTTTTGTCCAGTGGAGTTGGAAAGTTTGAGGTAGGTGGCCTTTCCAGTGATTGTTTCATAAATTGGCAAATTAGAAACTCTTTATGTCATGTTGTTGGTACTCTAGTTGTGGTTTCGACTTTGAGCTTGGTTTTGAGATTGGTATTTCTTCTTCGATGCTGTTGTTCTTCGGTGGATTCAGGAAATCCCTTTTTCAATGTTTATTCGGCCTACCGAGGCTTGGTGGAGTGATTCTCTTCAATGATATATGCTTGTGGCTATTTCTTTGCCTGGATGGAGTATTGGATTGGTTAGTTTCTGGCTTAAGTTGCATTATTCTGAGGTTCTAGAGTTTTTGCCATTTCTGCTGTGATTTTCAGCCTTGGGAAGTTTTTGAGTATGTTTGTATAGTTTATTCCCTCCAACAGATATGGAGTGGGTTATATGCATTTTCAGCCAGTGATTTTTCCTTTTGCATGATTCCTATTTTACAGCTATATTTCATTCCTTCCAACCTATATAGAGTTGGTTGCTTATGTTATCAGTCAGTGGTTAACCCTGTGGTGATTTTGTTATCTAGATATGTCTTGACTGTGGCTTGATATGATTTATCTCGGATATGTCAAATTTGGATACTAGAGTCAATTTGAGATAATTGACATTGATATAGCCTTATTGGCCTAGTTTTAGATTTTGACTCTTTGGAATGGCGATTTGGAAGTATGATAGATTTGGAGCATTAATTCCTACACGTTCTTAGTTTTGATTTAGATATTTGAGATTGAACGGTTCAACCTTGGTATTGATATTTTAGCTTGGTGTTGTAGAGACGCCGTGTCTTCATTTTGGACTTATTTCAGTTTGGATTTCATTTATAGGCTAGTTGAGTCTACTCCGTGATTGCCTATTTGGTCTTCTAAACTTCGGTTGGATTATAGTTGATAAGTGTTAAGATGATAACTCATGGGCCTCATATTGGTTATTTCAGTTTTGACCTTTAGTTTTATCTTTCTTTGGGAATTTTGGATGATTTACTCAGCGGGAGTAATATTGTTGAATTGGATTTAGTATGTCTTTATTCTCAGTGGATAAGACATCCTGGAGTGGAATATTCAGTGATAAGTAGTTATACCTTGGATTTTGAGATTTTAGCTTAATTTTCATCTGGATTGGTTGGAACTTTAGTAAGATTGCGTTCCATGATTATCTCTATTTGTATGCCCAGATAGAGCCTTATGAGCTTATTCTCATGTTTGCCTTATGGACTTTCAATGGATTAGTTTCAGTTCTTTGATTTCTTCGTGATAAGACTATATGGATGAGACTCAAGTAATTTTCCTCCTGGCTTGGAGTAGATAGATGGTGCAAAAATCTAAAGGAAGGTTATTTTTAGATTTAGAGTCGGTTTTATAACTCATGTCTTGGTTTGATTTTGGCTTGGATGAGACTTTGTTGATTTATGTTGATATAGAGATGGTATCAATGTGATGTGATTTAGATATGCGTGCATCAACCTTTTAAGTTTAGTTGGAGGCCAGCTGACGGTTAAGTTGAGTTGGCTATTTTGGAAGTAGAATGAGAGTGCTGGTTGAAAAAGGGATACCTATGGTGAAATCCCTTGAAAGTGTTTTCTCTTTGATGAGGTTATCTGGGAAGTCATGCTTGGAGCATGTAGGCCTAGTACCTTATCCTTTTGAGCTTTAGAGATTTCTTCTATTCATTGACTTTCAGGGACGAAAGTCCTTTTAGTAGTGGATATTGTAGTGATCCTTTAGGTCATTTTCCATATTTATACTTATCTTTACCGTTTGAGCTTCTCTATAGCTGCCCCAAGTCATTTATGACTTGCTGGGACTGATGGTTCGGTTATCAGATAATTCATTTGGTTTTTAGAGCCAATTCCCTATTTTGAAGTCTTTGCTGGTTCCAAATGGTCACTGTGCAAAAACTTTAGTGAAACAATCTCGGATGCAAATTCTGACTATGCCAGTAGATCTGGAATATCAATTTTAGTCTAGGTAGAACTTTTGTTCGGGTGCCAATGCAACTGAGCTCATTTCGACCTATTGGTTGGAAAGTTGAAAATTAGAAAGAATGGGTGTAGGACCCATATTTAGTCGAAACAACCTCGGATTTAAAATCCAACTTCGCCATCACGTCCTAAACGTCGATTTTAGGCTACGGATACCCTTGGTTCAGGTCCCAAGGCTCCGAAACTTATTTTGGGCTATTATGTCGATTTTATGAAAAATGATGAAACTATAGGTGTAGGCCCCACTTTTTTCCTAAATGATCTCTGATGAATTTTTTGATGATTCCAATTGATTTGAAATGTGTTTTACACTCAAAATTCACTATTGAATCATGTTCTTTGGATTCCGGATGAGTTTCGAGGGTCAAAAACTTATTTTTGAGTTTGCTGTCATCTGGTGCAACCACGAGCGCGGCCAAGAGTGTGCAATAACGAGTAGCATGATCGTGGCCTATAGGACCATGATAGAGGAATCTCTTTATCTGTAGGGTCTATATAAAGGCCCAAGGCATGTTTGGGGCATTTCCCTTTCACTATTTAGACCTAGAAACCTCAAAATGAGTGTAATAACGGAAAATTGGTCCTGGGGTTGACTTGGGAGCTTAATTATCATCTTTTACCGTGATTATCTTCAAGATTAAGGTAAGAATTTCTTGAATTCATTCTTGAATTTCTTAGTTTGGACCCAAAATTCCAATTTAGCTTAGGTCTTAATTTAGCCCAAAGTATGCTTACTTTTCACCCATTCTTTAAGGGTTATGATTCATTATTCATGTGTAAACATTGAGTTGGTCTCAAAAACTCATTTGCCGTATGTGGGACCCACTTGGGGTTTTGGTGTCATTTTTGGACCCGACGCATAATAATGCAGTATGGGTATCATTAGACTCGTATTGATGAGTAGATTGTGGTTTTGATAGTGTGATGTCATTTTGAGGATTGTAAAGTGAATATGAGCATGTGGTGCATGAAGTGAGGTTTTGCGGTTTGGCCTTGAGGTAGGATTTTTTCTACTTTTCTTCATAGATGATGTGTGATATATATTACGTGCGAATATGGATGTTAGGCGTGATTATGAGAAGGATAACTTTGCCATGATTGTTGATATTTTGTGATTAGATGAGGTTTTTGGACCCACAAGATGGCATGTTTATAACCTTTTTATATCCTATTGCCTTCCCTCTTTAGTTTAGATTAGTTATAGCATGGATAAGATATAATGCTATGTTTGTAATATGGTTTTAGCTTTTGAAGCATGATTTGTATATTTATCCTTATTGGGCTAGTGTGGTATTCTTGAAACCGTAAGTTGGGTAGAGTTGACTTGAGTACCCTTGTTTCTAGTCGATGTTTTTATCTTAGGCTTGAATATGGCTTACTTTACATCTAGAAGATGAACTAGATAACTTATCCTAGTTTGGGGCATAGTATTCCTAATTATGGAAATTGTGGATTAGAAGTGGGATCGTTCGGCCCACATAGGCCTAAGTCTGTGTTAAGTCTTGTGGACTTAGTGCGGATGTTAGACATAGATGAGGCTAGTAAACCTTAATATAAAGTTACTTCATAACATGGTAACTTGTATTGATGCTCTTGTATTGTGGCTTTTGAGTTATGGTTATGGTACTCTTCGTGGAAGTGATATTGGGCATTTAGAAATGATATTCCTCCTAGACATGTGATGTGGCCTATAGAGATACTATTTTCTCTTAGACTTCATGATTGGCCTATAGAGATGCTATTTCCTCTTAGACTTGATGATTGACCTATAGAGTTGCTATTTCCTTTAGTCATGATTGTTGGACCTATATAGACGATGTTCCTCTTGGATATATAAATTGTCTTAGAGAAGTGATATTCCTTGTAGTCATGATGTATGACCTATTGATATAAGATATCCCATAGACGATTACATGTCTATATATATTATGCTTCATAGATGTGAGAGATGATTGCGTGTCTATCTATATTATGCCTCCTATATGTGAGAGGCCTCTTGTGTGAGAGATAATTACATTCTTATTGATATTATGCCTCCTATATGTGAGACAATTATGACGAGTTGTGATATTGATTGTATTCTTTGTATTCATTCCTTCTTGCGCATCGCCCAAGGGTCGGAGGTTGACTACGATGATGATAGTCCTGATGAGGACAGTTATGATGAGTTATGATATTGATTGTATTCTTTGTATTCATTCCTTCTTGCGCATCGCCTATCACCAGTATGCACCTATATTTATCAGCCGGTATGGGATGATTGCATTTATATGGATGAAGAATATGCCTTATGTTGTTGTATATTTATTGGACCTTCCGACCTTTGGGCGGTAGGCGTACGAATAGGCTCAGCTAGGTGTTTAGTTGTCCGGAGTAGCTGATTATTCACGCTGTTATTGATTTTGTTGTTATCATTGTTATGATCATTATTATGGCTAGCTTATGATAGATTGGTCTTTGATCCGGTATTACGATTTGAGGTATGTCTTCGGCCTCTCCTATCTTATGATTACATTATTATGCATGATTATTTGATGTCTAGCCATGTGGATTAGAAACACCAAGTATGATAGCATTTAAATATCAATTCTATTATTATGAGGTATCAAAATGAGAATATGATGATATAGGTTATAATTTGAGATGACTCATGTTTATATGTATTTATACCTATATATATATATCTAGCTATATGAAGCTACGATACTACCGTATATCCCTTCATTCGTTGTTCATGTTGTATAGTCATTTGTTCGCCTTATTTATTACTATATATATTTTTCTTTCGCTCTTTATTCGTATATTGACCTGGGATATACAGTATAGCATTGACGTATATTGAATGTAGCTAGAATAGGATAGTTGACCCTGATACTTCCTTAGTTTTAATATGTTAGACTCTTGGACATGAACAAGATAGTTGTTCCTTATTATCTCATTGACTTGTCATATTATTTCTTAACTCTTGGGTGTAATTCCCATTCTATTTATATGTTGTATATATCTGCTTTATCTTTGGAGCTTAGTTGGCAGTAGCCTACTGAGTACCATTCATTTGGTACTCATACTACACTTCTGCAGCCTACAGATTATAGTACAGGTTATCGCCGTTGATGTGTACATTGTACGGAGAAGCCCTGGTTCAGAGACTTAGAGTGAGCTCCTGACGTTTGGAGCATTACTTATCTCTTATATATATTAGACTAGTCTCTAAGTTGTATTCGGAGATAAGTTGTATCATTGTATTTCTCTTTATATTTTACTTTTGTACTCTTTTTATATGAGAAACTCTTGTACTGATACCATAAGGTTTTGGGATTTTTCTATATATTGATCTTTATTTCATATATTCCATATTTGTTTCCTTATATTATTGAGCAGTCTATTACTAGCCTTTCTGGACTACGGGTTGACTTGCCTACTGGTGGTTTATGGTAGGCGCCATTATGACCTGTGAAGTTGGGTTGTGACATTAACATTGCAGTGTTGATTGATTTAGATAGATGCATAAATAACAAGTCCCTGTGGTTCAACACTTGACTCAAAAAGAGCTACTATATTTCTTGTACAACAACTTACACTTACGCGTGCTGTTGGACACAATATTTTTTTGCGGCGTTGCCAGGGACTTAGAAATTAGTAAATTTCTTATTTTAGTTTTACTATTTTTCTATTCAAGTGTTGACAACTTGATCTTAATCGCCATTTTGTCGGAACAAAATTGTCTCGACAATAAACTAATATGGAATAAAGAGTTGGTTAAACAACATCTGAGCCTGAACGACAATTTTATCAGCAAATAAGGGAGGCTACGCTTCTTTATCAAATTCAACACATCTAGCTAGCTTAGTAAGATGAGATTATCCCTATAAAAATGTCAACAAGAACAGTTCACAAGGTGGTAATCCCACTCAGTAGAAATGTCACCTCTAGCATTCGCAGAGCGGAAGTAGGACAAAATTCAAACTAAAACAAAACATAGTGCAACCTTTGCACACTAGAGGGAAATTCATAGGTCTCCTAGATAAGGATCCACAACAATATATTTAGAAGTTCTTGGAGGTCAGTGATACTTATATACCCGTGGGAGTCTCTAAACATTATGTGAGACTTACTCTATTCCCATTTTCTCTTTTAGGAGAAATGAAGATGTGGTTAGAAGTAGAGCTATTGAACTTCACCAGCACATTGAATGACCTTGCAAGGAAGTTCTTTCTCAATATGTTTCCATCTAGAAAGATTACAAAGTTGAGGAGTTAAATCCCAATTTTAAATAGTGGATAGATAAAAATCTATGTCAAGCTTGGGAGAGGTTTAAATTGCTTCTCAGATATTATCCTCCTCTTCATCAGACAAATAAAGTTTTGGAACACTTTTTTGTAAAGAGTCTTAACCAACATACAAAGATCTTATTGGATTCAGCGGTAGGTGGTCAAGCTCTAGAAAAGACTTATGATGAATTATACACTCTTCTCAACCAAATAGCATACGATAATCAAGAGTGGAATGATGATACTTCCAGAGGTGTGGTAAAGAAGACTATATGGATGTTAGATATTGATGGGTTGATAGTGACAACTGTACAAATAGCTTTTCTACAAAATTAGATGAACACCTCACTTTAGCAATCTGAGCTTAGGAAAACAACAAGCCCTAAATAATATAATTTAACAAACTTAATCTTGGTACGAGACTTATGGTGGTAGTGATCATTCTGCAGAGGCATGTGGTACAAATATAGATTTAGTTAACTTTCTTGGTAATGCACACCAAATAAGAAATTTGAATTTTGGCAACATCATCAATCCTAACTGGGGAATTACCCTAACTTCTCATGGGGTGGTTATTAAGGGCAGTATATAAATCAAGATCAGTACAAGAACCATGTCATGACCCCAAATCCAAGGGTAATGATGGCACTTGTCGCAGAAATCCTTGACAAGCAAGCCTATCATCCAAACTGATATCATAAGGAAAACTAATACCCAAACTCAGGAAAAGGCTTCTAGAGAGAAACCGAGCCATACAAACACGATAATAGCAAAAAATATAATCAAAGATACACAAACAAATCCCAAAACCTATGTCACAGTGTAAGAACCACTAATACAACTCAAAGTCAGAATATACAGAGGATATCCAAAAGAAAAAATTTTATCTCTGAATACAGTGAGACATAGTCTAGATAAGAAAAGGTAAAGGCCAACTCTAGATGCATAGATCAACTGTTACCTCAAATAGACTCCCAATGCCGCCTGAATCATCTATTTATGCGACACACTCATACCTGGATCTGTATAGAAAGGGCATAGTAAGGATGAGTACGGTCTACTTGTACTTAGTAGGTATCATAGGTCGATAGAGTAAAGTAGAAAATAAAGCATATAAACACAAACTATGGGCACATCACCTGCAATCAGAAAATGTCCCAAACGGTATCCCATACCCTCTCTACTAATATTTCTTTTATAACACATATAACAAATACAAAAATAAGAAGGAAACATAGATATACATGTATAATAGGTACAAGTATGGAAAAGGAACACAAACAGGCAGATATCATATCAAGAATAGAAATACAACATAGAATAAGCACTATATATATATATGGGGTGCAATGAAGATGATGATGATAATGCATGAGGTCGTTGCACAACCTCCGTATACACCCACAGATGTCCTAGTTAAGACCCATGAGAGGTTCGTAAACCTACACCTATCGAGATTTTCTCCTAGATAGGACCCTTGGGGGTTCATCAATCCATATAAAACCAATACCCATTACCAATATCCATATCTCCTCTCTGGCACATACATCGATAGAGGGTTTTTACAGATGTCACATTTTCTATCAGAAAAAGTCAGTGTTTTTAATATTTCCATGGTGGTACCAATGTTTCATGAATGAATATGATATGAGGATGTAATGCGTCTAACCACCAAAATGAGAATATCCAACATCCAACCAATATACAAACTATGTGATCCAAAAATCCACTCAAATCCACTAGCTATCCATGATCCAATATAATTCATAAACAATCAAGTGAAACATGTAAGAAGAAATGTAATTGATACTATATAATCCCAAATCTAGGATTTTCCCCACCAAAAAGAGTCCAATCAAGTATACATATATCAATACCAGACCAAAAACATCATACAAGACCCCACACGATCACACATATCAAATAATATCTCAAAACCACTAAATATTCTCCACTTAGGCCCCACACATGGGAACATAAAATCACCTAAACATTTATTTCATAATACAACACCATACCCATAGTATGTTTTTGCATTATTATTAACTACCCAATCCATTCTGAAAAAAATTAATCCATAACCTACCTATAATGCCCAAATTGAAATAAAAGCCTTTACCACCGAGATTTAACCTCACACGCGGAACCAAAAATCAGCTAAAATATACAAATATAGAATCTATGCATCAAAAGAAAACTAACAATATGCACATTTCCCACTTTCGAATTGGGGTCAAAACGGACTCTTGAAATGGGTTTTCAAAAAAGAAGGGTACAACCAAAATTTTTTTCCAAAAATATATTTCTCAAGAATAAAGAAAATCATAGGAGAAAACCCAAGTGAAAATGGGGTGTGTTTTGGGTTTGAATTAAAGAAATGCTAATTTGGGCCTTCTAGGCCAAGATCTCCAAATTCCACCTTTACATTCGAGTTTAGACAAGATTTAAATGATATAATCCAAGAAAACCAGTTGAAATATGACTTTGGATCTTACCCAAGCTTAAAAATAAAACCTATAAGGGAGAGGCTATAAGGCATTTAGGAATGTTTTTCTTTCTTGTTGTCTTATTTCGATCTATAAAGTCTAAGGTCTGGGATTTTTTTAATTTCTATTTTCATATCATGCCTCGATGATTTGAAGCTCATGAAAACTCCTCTGTCCTAACTGAGGACAATATTGATAGAACACACTCTACTCATGGGATCCATCCTTGATCTAGGGGTCCAGTTTCTGATTATCCTAGAGTTCCATTGATTCCCTCAAGTCCTCCTCAGGACAACATGATAAGTGCTAAGTTTCTTCAGTTGATTCATATGATTGCTTAGTTGGTATCTTCTCAGGCTGAGCATGGTGTATCTTCTAGTTAATCTTTTGAGGTCATAAGGGTTAGCTAGTTTATGAGATTGACTTCTCTGACTTTTATGGGTGTTAATATATAGGAGGATCCTCAAGGTTTTTTGAATGAAATGGAAAAGATTTTTAGGGTGATGCATGCCATGAATGTGGAAGGGGTGGAGTTTGCATCCTACCAACTGAAGGATGTGCCATACCAATGGTACGCAGAATAGGATCAAGTAAGGGGTGACATTGATAAGTCATATTTGTGGAAGGAATTCTCTAATATATTTTTGGACCGCTTCTTTCCTTAGGAGTCAAGGGAATAAAAAATGGAGGAGTTTGTCAATCTGAAATAAGGAAGGATGTCAGTCAAAGAGTATGCCTTAAAATTTCGCTAGTTGTCTTGGTATGCTCCAAAGATGGAGTTTGATATGATGGCATGTATGTGGAAGTTCGCTTCAAGACTGTCTCGTGAGTTGATTCTTGAAAGTAAGACTGCCTTGCTAATCAAGGACATGAATATCTCTAGGTTGGTTAGTTATATGTAGCAAGTAGAGGAAGAGAAAAGGAAGCAGTCTGAGTTTAGTGAAAGGCAGGGGATGAAGTTTAGGCCTTCTGAGCAGAGTTATAGATATGGTGGTAAGTGGCCAAAGATGAAGTATGGGAGTTCTAGATTTTTCTTCACAGCTGTTTCTTTTGATCCGAAGCTGTTTGGTGATCATCAATCTCTGTAAGATGGTGGGTTGCATAGGGTTCCTAACCTTAGGCTAGTGGGGCTCAGTCATCTCCATTCCACCCTTCTTTTAGATTCTATGGGCGGTCGCACCATGGGTTTTGTAAGGAAGGGAAGGTCAACTATTTTTATTATGGTTAGATTGGTCACATGCAACGTGACTGTCATACTAGAATTGCTTATAGGGCTATCAAGGTTCTGGTTGCCTCTTCATCTTCTCCTGTACCAAAGGGTGCTTCTTCTACATCTGTTTTCGCTACTATACCGGCACTGGCCAGAATCGATTATATGCTCTTGCGTCCTACCAAAATTTTGAGGCATCTCCCAAGATTGTTAGGGGTATACTAAAACTTTTCTTCTGTGATGTGTATTGTTTACTTGATCCAAGGTCCACTTTTTCTTATGTGACCTTGTTTGTGGCCGTGCATTATGGTTTTGGTCCTGAATTTATTTTGATCCTTTTTCTGTATCTACCCTAGTTGGTGACTCTATGATTGCTAAAATATTTTATAGGGGTGTGTGGTATTTGTTAGTGGTAGAGAAACTCTTGTGGATTTGATAGAGTTAGATATGGTTGACTTTGATGTCATATTTGGGATGGATTGGTTGCATTCGTGTTATGCTTCCTTAGATTGTCAGACCCGTAAGGTCATGTTCAAATTCCCTAATCAATCGGTCATTGTATAGGAAGAGGGTTCTTTAGTACCAAAGGGGAGGTTCATCTCTTATCTTAAAGGCCAAAAGTTGATTTCTACAGGGTGTTTGTATTATTTGGTCTGGGCCAAAGATTCTAACTCGGAAGGTCCTTCTCTAGAATCCGTTCCTACGATTAATGAGTTTCCCAAGGTTTTCTCCGATGATCTTTCTGGTGTACCTCTTGATAGAGAAATTGATTTTGGGATTGATCTTGTTCCAAACACTCATCCAATTTCTATCCCTCCTTATAAAATGGCTCTAAATAAGTTGAAGAAGCTTAAGGAGCAATTGAAAAATCTCTTAGATAAAGGTTTTATCCATCCTAGCGTGTCTCCTTTGGGTGCTTTTGTGTTATTTGTACGTAAGAAGGATGGTTCCCTTTGGATGTGCATTGATTATAGTTAGTTGAATAAAGTGACCATAAAGAATAAGTATCCTCTTCCTATGACCGATGACTTATTTGATTAGCTTCATAGTGTGAAGTGTTTTTCTAAGATTGATGTTAGGTTGGGTTATCATCATCTTAATATTAGGGATGTGGATATCCCTAAGATTGCCTTTAGGACCCGGTATGGTCACTATGAGTTCCTAGTCATGTCTTTTAGGTTATCCAATGCTCTAACAATGTTTATGGATTTGATGAATAGGGTCTCTAATTAGTTTCTGGACTTGTTTGACATTGTATTCATCAATGACATTTTGGTCTACTCTAAGAGTGAGGCAGATCATATCGATCACCTCCATACTGTGTTGCAGACTTTGAAGGATCAATGTTTGTATGCCAAGTTCCCTAAGTGTGAGTTTTGGTTAAAGTCTGTGACTTTTCTTGGTCATGTTTCCTCTAGTAAAGGGATCATGGTAGACCTATAAAAGGTTGTAGTGGTTAATAAGTGACTTAACCTGCGACTCCAACCGATATTCAAAGCTTCTTAGGTTTGGTTAGTTACTATTGGAGATTTGTGGAAAGTTTTTTGACTATATCTACCCCATTGACTAAGTTGACCCAAAAGAAGGTCAAGATCTGCTGGTCATATACGTGTGAGGGTAGTTTTGAAAAGTTGAAGGTTAAGTTGACTTCAACTCTAGTTTTAACCCTGCCCGAGGGTAATGATAGTTTCGTAGTATATTGTGATACTTCTCGTATTGAGTTGAGTTATGTGTTGATGTAACATGGTAGGGTGGTGGCTTATGCTTCTAGGTAGTTAAAAGTTCATAAAAAAAACTACCCTACTCATGACTTGGAGTTGTTAGCAGTGGTATTTGGGCTGAAGATTTGGCGTCACTATCTCTATGGGGTTCAAGTTGACATCTTTTCTGATCATAAGAGCCTTCATTATGTGTTTACTCAAAAAGAGCTAAATCTCAGGCAAAGAAGGTGGTTTGAGTTGCTGAAGGACTATGATATGAGTCTTCACTATCATCCAGGTAAGGCTAACGTTATTGCTGATGCTCTTAGCAGGTTATCCTCGGGGATTTTGGCTAATATAGATGAGGATAAGAGAGAGTTGGTGAAGAAAATTCAATATTTGGCTAGCCTTGGAGTTAATCTCATGGACTCTGAGAATGGTGGTGTGTTTGTGCATCAGGTATCAAAGTCGTCTCTTGTTGTTGAGAAAAAGGAAAAACAGATGTTGGATCCTAATTTGATGTAGATTAAGAGTAATATGGGTTTGTGATTGGTGGTGATGGTATCTTGAGGTACCAAGGTAGGTTATCTGTTCCCAACGTAGATGGGTTGAGAGAAAGGATTCTACCCGAAGCTCATGAATCTCATTATGCTATTCATTCTAGTTCTACAAAGATGTATCGTGATCTCAATGATTTTTATTAGTGAAACAATATGTAACGAGATGTGGCTAGCTATGTGGCTAAGTGTATGGTGTGTTAACAAGTAAAAGTTGAGCATATAAGACCCGGTGGTTTGTACCAAGAGATTGAGTTGCCTGAATGGAAGTGGAAAGTGATTAACATGGATTTTATTACTAGTATTCCTCTGTCAAGGAATCAATGTGATTCTATTGGGGTCACTATGGATAGGATAACCAAATCCGCTCACTTCTTGCCTGTGAGGACTAGTTATTCAGTGGAGGATCATGCTAAGTTATATCTTGCAAAGATTGTGAATTTGCATGGTGCTTTGATTTCTATCATTTTGGATTGTGGTACTCCGTTCTTATTTAATTTTTGGAAGTCATTTCAGAAAGGTTTGGGAACTAAGGTGGGACTTAGTACCACTTTCCACCCGTAGTCGAATGGACAAGCGGAAAGGACCATTCAGATATTAAAAGATAAGCTTTGTGATTGTGTGATAGACTATGGTGGTAGTTAGTTTGATTATTTTTCTTTAATTTAATATTCTTATAATTATATTTATCACTCTAGCATTGGTATGACTCCTTTTGAGGCATTATATGGTAGGAGATGTCGTTCTCCTATTGGGTGGTATGAAGTTTGTGAGGATAAGTTGTTTGGCCCTGATTTGGTTCACCAAGCCTTAGAAAAGGTGAAGGTGATTCATGATAGGTTGAAAGACTCTGAAATTTGCCAAAAGTCCTACGCGGATGTAGGGCGTAGGGATTTGGAGTTCAATGTTAGTGATTGGGTATTCTTGAAGGTATCTACCATGAAGGGAGTAATGCAGTTTGTTAACAAGGGGAAGTTAAGTCCTCGGTATGTTGGTCTCTACTTGATTTTGAAGAGGGTTGGCAATATTGCCTATGAGTTAGATTTTCCTTCCAGTTTGAGCCCCATTCATCCGGTTTTCCATGTCTCTATGTTGAGAAAGTGTGTGGGTGATCATTTATCGATTGTTCCTTTAGAAGGGTTAGGTATTTCAGACTCCTATCTTATGAAGCGGTCCCGGTTGAGATCTTGGATCGTCAAGTTCCTCGGTTGCAAACAAAGGATGTGGCTTCGGTAAAGGTCCTTTAGAGGAACCACAAAGTTGAAGAAGCTACTTGTGAAGAGGAAGAGTACATGAATTCCAAGTATCCATTCTTTTTTTTCTCTCAAAATTTGTGCGGAAGGTAGGTGTTCTTTATCATACTTTTGTTTTCAAACTATGTTAAAAGAAAGGTTGATTTCTTTGCATCTTTGTTTTCTAACTTAGTTAAAGGTTAGTTTGATGTGTAATGGTGCGTTAACTCATGCTTATGCTTGCCTTACCCATCATTTGAGGATGAATAATAAGAGTGGGGGAGAATTGAAACACCTTGGCTTTTGTCCCTTAGAGAATTTCGTAAGTTTGAGTTTCTGGACAAGGTACGACTTGAAGGGATAAGTCGTATGCTATGGTACGGTTAGGGTCCCTCCTCTCGTATGATGGTCAGTGTAGTTTGGTTGGGTTTTGTCCAAGGTATGATTGAACATCTTACTAGTCGTTAGTTCGGGCACGAATGGTATGTTTCTAAGTCGTAAGGTGCCCTAAGTCTTATGCCAAGTATTCTATCTAGGGTATGGGTTATAGGTTACTTCTTATTTGTTAGGACATGAGTTAGTCATGTGTGATCATATGTTGGTCAGTATAGCGGTCCAAGATGATGCTATGGTATGAGATAAGGGTACCACTCATACCCTAGGGTACGGTTTAGGGGGATGGGTCGTACCCTCCTGCAATCAAGTTTTCAGCTTTTAAGCTGGTGGTATTATGGAAATTTCCCACCATAAAACCCTTAAGTACTCATGCCTTAAAAAATGTTGTGGCCTCTCATAACCCTCCATTAAAAGATCAAATACTCCAAAAACACTATCTAAACTCTCTCTTGAAGATTGGATCTAGGGTTCTTCAAAGGTGTTCATCTTGAGGCTTAAGAACCAAGTTTCTTCCATGAGTCTTATTGAATAAGGCATGTTACTCTTTTCTCATTGTTAGTTCTCAAATATCATGTGTACTAAAGTGTGATTATGATTCTTAAATGGTGGTTTTGAAAACCAAAATTAAGTGTTTTGTTGCATATGATTGAGTATTGTTTACTTTTGGTTTAACTTGTGTTTATACATGTTTTTGGTGATGGTTTGCACATGTTGGTTCTTGGAAATTGTGGTTTAACAAATGGGTCATGGGTAATCCTAAACTTGATGGTTCTTACCTTGATTTTGGTCTTGATAATAGCATGTCCTAAAAGTGTTTTTGAAAATGTCAAAGAGAATAAAATAGTCACATGACAATGGTGTTTTGAACTAAGGCATTGGCCTAATGAATATGAATGGTTGGTAAATGGTTTTGTGAAGGCCTTGTGGTCCAGGTAATGATCTAATTGGTAATCTTGGTGGTTTAAATTGCTAAATGGGTTTGAGTCTCTAAATATTAACTTGAATTATGTCATTGTTAGAGAACGGGTTTGAGTCCCTAAACTTGGATTGAACAATTGTCTTTGTTAGACGATTGTTTTGTGTCCCAAAGTCAATTGAATGCATGGTTGATTGATAATGGTAATGGCATGTGATATACTTGCAAGTAGTGTTGGCATGATGATACCAACAAATTTCCTAAAGTCCCATAGCCTCTCAAAGAAAAGTACAGACGTATTGATGTGCTATAGTTTCGTAGCACTTTCGATGTTTAAAATAATGAAAATATGCAAGTTACTTAGGTCATTTTGTTAGATATGAAGTGCTTTGTGTTATGTTTGATAAGAAATTAGGTTTTGGAACTAATCTTGATAAAAAGCGTGAAAGTTACAATTTTGGACCATTGAAGTGGGCACCTACAACTCGTATGTACTACCTATGGGGCGTAGGTTCCAGAGTATGTGTTAGAACTTTAGAAACACTAGCTCAAAAGAAAAAGAAAAGAAGACCCTGCCACTTACGGAGGGAACTTATGGCCCGTAGGTTCCACCTATGGTCCATATGTGACATAGTAGGTCTTAGTGTATCTAAGTACGGATAAGGATGCAGAAGATTTTGGACTAGGGCACCTACATGGGACCACCTATGGTCTGTAGGTGCCACCAATTTTAGGTAGGTGGACTTATAAGTGGCCACGAACCTTGATTTTCCTTTTTTGTTTGAGAATGGTTTCCTAGGGTTTCCTTGTACTCTATATATACTCTTTTGAGGTCTTTTAGTTATTTTATACACTCTTGATACTTACAAACATATATTTGATTTTGAGATCCGATTTTAATCTTTGGATTACTTTATTCTTAATTTTGGTTGATAATTTAGTTGAAGACTTTAGGTTTTATTCATTGATTATTGTGATATTTTTTGAATGCTTTCAATTATGATTCCTTTGATCGTTTCATAATTCCCTTAGCTAGGGTTGTGGGAACCCTAGATGAATAATGAAGTAGGGGAAATGTTCAATCCTTCTAGATTATTGTTATTGCATGCATTGTGGTTTTCTTTGAGTTTATTGCTTTCTTAATGGTTGCAAACATTAGAATCCAACCTATATTCACCGCAAACCTAAAAGGGAGGTAGAGGTTGGGAAAAAGAGACCATAGTAGTGATTTGGGGCTAATTGCCAAAATAAGATTATATGTATTATCTACTTAAGATGATTAACTTACATCTAATTACTTGAGACTGAGAGGAGATAATTGAAATCGGGGTCGAAGGTAAGGTTTAGTAAGGCAATGCTCAGAGATTGAGATGAGATAAGTGAAATTCACCAAATGGTGCCAAGAGGCAGTTGGTGATACCTAACTTATAAGATTCTACATGCATAGCAGTTTCATAGTTGGATTGAGCACAAAAAGCCTATCGAGTTAGAAGACAAGGGGAATATAAGCCTAGTATTTGTTTCTGATTGGTTATAGCCAAAGTTGAGTTCTTTTACTTGTTTGAGATTATTATTACGAACCCCCCATTTACTTTCAATACTGCCTGTTGATTTCAACAAATGTAGATATAATTCCATGTATTCCCTTAGAATTCGACCCCAACCTTAATTTGGTTACTATATTTTGCTTCGACCACTTTAGCCTTATTTGGAGATGTTGCTTTAGGAAAAATCAAATTTTGGCGCCATTATCGGGAAATGCGGTGCTAAGTTGTTGATTAAAGTTGCTTAAGTTTTTTGGGTTTTTATTTTCTAGCTTTAGTTGGGTGTACGCCAGTGCATGCCTAGCTTAAGAAGTTAAGGCAATCCCTTACTCCCACTACATCCAAACCTAGAGAGAATTCTATAGCTAAATCATACGATGACAGACCATGTATGTGATGGCTAGGTTGAAGGGGTTCGGGATAATCCTATGTTGTGCCTCCTCCTCCTGGGCTTGTTCAAAACATTATTGATGAGAGAATTGAGCAGTAATTAGTATAAGCAGTTGAGACCTATAAGAGGGAAGCTGAGGCCTATCTAATAACTCTGGAGGCAGAGTTGGCAAGGTAGAGATCGATAGTTGATTGTCGAGAAGCACTCGATAATAATTGAGATAGAGTTCGAGGTGGTTAAGTTCAAGTGATACTAGCATACCAGTACTTACCTCCATATGATAAATAGGAGGATATGGGATATGTTGAGTTAGACGAGACATGATCCAACATTCCTCCTGCTTTGCCATCAGGTGTTAAGTTCAACATTATAAGTACAATGACCCAACTCTTAAACTTAAAAGGTGTGTTTGTAGGTTAGGCTACAAATGACACAAAGGCACATATTACTAATCTTATTGGGATCTGAACTTCTTATACTATACCTGGGGTTGATCAGGAGCCACTCAGACTAAGATTACTCCCTTTTTCGTTGACTGAAAAAGCTTCATTATGGTTGGGGGAACTTCCTAAAGGATTGATTACTACTTAGTATGAGTTACGCATGCAATTATTAGATCATTTTTTCCCTTTATCTAGAATGTTGCAGTTAAAAGATGAGATATATAACTTCAAGCAGTTACATTCTAAGTCAATATATAAGACTTGGTTCTAGTTTAAGATGAAGTTGAGCATTGTACCCAATCATCGTATTTCAGGGTAAACTTGCTTAAGATATTTTATAGAGACCTGAACATCAGTTCCAGAGCCATGAAAGATACTATCACTAGAGGAGCTTTCATGCATTTATGCTAGAAAGTAGCATATAATATTCTAGACTATATCTTTCTCACCAATTGAGTGGCATACTTTAGAGGTAGAGAGAGGTACTGACCTTATGTATTGGGACTTTTAGTGACTAGAAAGTGGGTGATGATTCTATGGTACAAGATATTATGTAGATTAGAACTAATATTGGGTTGCTGAGAAGGTGAATGCAGTAGGGTCACACGGTGCAACCTCTAGATCATATGAGTCTGACTTATAAGAGGAGACTTAGTCTCTTTATCGAGAATTAGTGAGTTTTTAAGACAAAGGGAAAGGAAACCAAGGTTATAACTACTATAGAGATAGATACAAAGATCATATTAGAGAGCATGAATGTGACTGGAGAATAAAGTATGACTACAAGAAGAAGAAAGACATGTATGTTTCGCTGGGATGCCGGGATACTGAGGCAATGATGTAGGTAATATTTTCCAAGCTTGTTAAGGGTCAGGAAAGTCAAGAAACTTGCTTGAAAGAGATTAGGGCAGATATCTGATGATTGACCCAAAAGGCTGAATCACATGCAACTGTAATAAAACAATTAGAACAATAGTTTGGGTAGATATTTGCGACATTAAATCAGAGGCAGCTAGGTACCTTCTGAGCAACATGATTCATAAATGAATGTCATTGTCTAGACATCACCATTCAGAGTGGTAAGTCTACTGTCAATCCCTCTTTACCTACTATTGATGTGCCGAGGAATGATATTAGTATGGTTGATGAGATACTTTTTGTGGAGTTGCACAAGGCGGTAGGTGATGTGTGAGCAGATGCTAACACATTTGAGGCTTTTAACTCTAAATAATTTCAAGGTCTTAAGAAACTTTTGTCGTTTTTGATTGTGTTATCCTTGATTTTGCAGTATAAGTCAAGATTCTAGAGAACCCAAAATAATGGAGGTGAAAAAGATGAATTTTGATGCAAATAGCAGGAAAGTGTGGCTGACGACATTTCTAATAAGTCATCAGTCCTGTGATAGGCTATCAGAGTTGCCTTCAACCTAGACAGAAAATAGACTTCAGCTGAACTAAGTGACAAAATCGTGTGATAAGCCGTCAGAAGTGTGATAAGCTATTAGGATTACCATCAAGCTTAGGTCGAGAATCAAATTTGGAGTGATAAAGTGACAATATTTTTGATATGTCATCACATATCTGATAAGCCGTTAGTTTTCATCGTCATCCTTAAACAGGAAGTTCCAAAATAGAAGAAGGAGCTGACGACATTTCTGATAAGTCATCAGACTCCTGATAAGGCGTCACAAATGTCGTCACCCGTCTAAGAAAAATACTGCACTCTGTGATTTTGTTTCCATAATTAGGCTGAAGTATTTAAAGCATAATTTAAGGTTTTCTTATATAAGGAGGGATCTGCACCTTGAACTGCAGGGTGGTACTTGGTCACTTTTCTCTATAGTTTTGGCTTTTAACTTTGATTTCAATTTTTAATTCTTTGAATGAGTTGTGGGATATTCCTCTTGGATTTATCAGAGAATCAACTTCTGACTACATATTTTGTAAGTTTAATACCTTGAGTTATGGATTCAGTTGTTGTTATCTTTTTCTATTCCATGTGGAACTAAAACCCACAACTAGGGTTGTGGGATATCTGATGATTCCTCCATTGATTTAATAGTTGGCTAGGGTTTGAATGATTGTGGGAACATCTTGATAATTCTTTTGTATTAATTATTTTCTGTTGGTTGCAAACAATAGATCTCACCTTATGTTGATTTGCTCAAACTGAGAAATAAACGAAAGGTAGTGAATTATCAACAAGGATTTGGAAAGGTTAAGCTCCCATCTAATGGTTAATGCTTTAACAAGATTGACGAACTTGAGATAAAATCAGTATGAATAGGAGGGTCTCCTAAGTTCAAGAGAATTAGGAAGCCAAACATCTAGGTAGGTTAAGAAACACTTAGATGAACTATCGAAATTGATAATTTGGTGTTCCCCACAAGTCATGAGAACCCAGTACTATAGTTATTATTCAGTGGAGGATTAATAGTCATAGTGATCACAACCCTAGTTTCTCTCTATCATTGATTTGAACCATTGAAATCTTAGTTTTGAGTTCTGAAACAAGTTGAACACTTAACCATTATCTAATTATCCCCATTTTATCTTTTTGTGTCATTTGTCCGAATTTAACTTGTAGCTATAGTTTCAAATTAGTTTAATCTCCACCCACATTGTTCCCTGTGGATTCGACCCTGACTTCAAAGTTGGGTAAATAGATTGATGATGACCGCTTTGCACTAAATTGACGTTTAAGTTGTGCATTATCAGTAGGTGTTGATGTTAGTGCTAATAAGGATAAAGTTAAGGGCAAAGTCGATGAGCCTATAGTAAAGTCAATTCCATAACCTCCCCCACCAGATAATATACGGGTAGTGTCTGTGAAGTCTCTGTCCATTGAAGAAAAACTTGGGGTTAAGGCATTAGTAGTGATAATCATGAATTTCGAGAGTGATGACATTAAAGAATATGATGAGATGGTTAATGCATTGGATGATATCGGTTCTTATAATTATTCTTCAAAAAAGCTGGATCTTGCTCTGAAGAATAGAATTACTCCTCCCACATGACCATCCATTGAAGGAGAAAACCCAAGAGATGAGGAATCTGAGAAACATTTGTCACCCGAAATGAGTTGAACATATAAGGAATCTGAGGATTCGGTAAGGAGCCACCAGTTTTGGAATTGAAGGACCTTCCATCTTATTTACAATATACATTCTTCGAGGCTGAAAATACCTTACTGGTGATATTACTGCAGAATTGGCAGAATCACAGGTTGAATCATTAATATTGGTATTACAAAAGTTCAAGAGAGCTATTGGATGGTCTATATCAGATATTATAGGGATTCCATCAGTTATATTCACTCAAAAGATACAACTTGAGCTAGATTGTATTCCCAACACTGGGCATTAACGATGATTGAATCCTTCTATGCAGGAGGTTATGAAGAAAGAAATTATTAAATAGTTAAATGCTTGTGTGGTTTACCCCATTGCAGACAATAAGTGGGTCATCCCAATTACGTATGTGCCGAAGAAGGGCTAAATCACAATGGTTCCTAGTAAAAAAAATAAACTTGTGCCTATGATATCGGTCATTGGTTGAAAAGTTTGTATGGACTATAAGAAGTTTTATACTTGGACCCAAAAAGACCATTTCCCTGTGCCTTTCATGGATCAGATGCTTGATATACTAGTAGGCTAGGATTGGTATTGTTTACTTAATGGGTACCTGGGTTACAATTATATCAATATTGCTCCCGAAAACCAATAAAAGATGACTTTTACTTGCCCCTATAGGACTTTTGGATTCAAAAGAATGCCATTCGGATTATGCAATTCTCCTTCCACCGTTCAACGATGTATGATGTCTATATTTTCTTACATGGTGGAGGACATGATTAAGGTCTTCATGAATGATTTGATAGTTGGTGACTCCCACTACCAGAAATTACCCCTGTGGTGATGGTTGCAAGACCGTTGCAATAGACAAAAAAATCATTGCCATAGCTCTACCACAATGGTTTAGCAACCGTCTTATAGGTGGGCGTTACAATAGGTCTACGGCAACGGTTTATGTGATGGTTTTTTGAACCATCGCCATAGGTCAATCTATGTCTATGGTTTTAGACAACCGTCGCCATAGCTTGACCTATGGCGATGGTTATTTTTTGACTTATTGAGATTCCTATTTTCATCTATTGCAATGGTTATAACCGTCGCCATAGCTTGACCTATAGAGACAGTTATTTTTTGACTTATTGAGATGCCAATTTTCATCTATTGCAACAGTTACTAACCATTGCAATAGAAGCTATTGCAACGACATTAAACTGTTGCAACAACATCTATTGCGACATTTGCAACAGTATCTATTGAAACAATATCTATTGCGACGTATTGTAAATTAGTATTTACATACATAATAAATTACAATAAACAATTATAAACACATCATAAAATAAAATCATTCATTAATAATCACATAATCCAAAATATGGAACAAATTAAACTAGTAATCTAAATCCAAAAGAAAAATGTATGTTAAGTACTCAAATGATTAGTTAAGTTTTTATATAGTATCAAGTTCTAGTCGCGATAAGTTTCAAGAAATTCTATGTAGTCTGTATTCTTCTTCTTCTTGTGTTCTAGCATCTGTTTTTTCCGTAAAGCTTCAAGTGATCCAGCTGAAACAAAGTTCTTTAACTTTCTGATAATTTCTTGAACACCCTTGTAGATTCATGATTGTTCAAGTCATTGCAGGTTCAAAAAATAAAATATCAAATAGGTTCACAGTAAGTTCAGATAGCATGTTATCACTACAGATAAACAGATAACACCATTGTTATAGACAAGGAAAAGCCTGAAGTCCTTGAACTTTAAGAACCTTCTTAAGAAAGCTTCTCACCATAAGGAAGAAGCTCGATCAGATCATTTCTGTCTATTATCTGTCTTTTGCAGAGCTAAAAATTTTCCCAGAAATATCATACTTCAATTTCCATGTAAATTAGACATTTTAACATTTTTATGTTTTAGACTTCACTAGCACTGGACTTATCTAAGCTTTCCCTAATTTCTATGTTTGTTTAATCCTCATTCAGAGATTAGATTTACATAGTTTAACAGAACAGGATGGCCACATCCGCTTGATAAGAATGAGTATGATATGCCCTTAATAGGTAAATAACGCTACAAACTTGAAAGCATAAAGAGCAGCCTCTTCAACAATATTCTTCAAACTCCAAACAAGGTCCTGTATAGAATAAAAAAACAAATAGGATTTATAAGTAATACACACAACAAGAGTTAGATACAGAACTTAAGATCATTCTTAAAAAGAAAAGAGAGTCCCATTGTAAAAGAGAAATATCTTACCTTTGTCAAAAGCCAGGTACGACAATAATCTCCAGAGGCAAAATGAAACTTTTAGCAGAATAACATTTGGAACAACCACTTAGGAGAACTAATTAGATGCATTCAGAGGATGTTCAATAGGAAACTTACCCAAGAGCAGCAGTAGAAAAGGATATAACTAACTTTTACATCCCACTTACCAATTTTCATTCCTTAAAATAGAAAATAGTGAAGGGGAAAACAACTTTGAGAGGGGAAGTATGAGTCAGATCCTATTCAAGGTTAACAAAAACAAACAAAAAAACTAATGAAATGAATGCTGACCAGCAAATTCAGGCATCATGGATTTTAAGGAGTAAAGAAGGTACCTAATACTCTATACGATAGATATTTTAATATTGAATTGCAAAGAAATAGAGAAAAGGGTCCTAAATTCAAGATCAGAGGGCCAAGAATTTGTTCAGTGTATAAAACAAAAGTCTAAAACTTAGCTGTCTACCAAATCTGATCGGAGCTCTAGTATATGTACAATATGTTTGACAAACTCAAAAGCTAACTGATTATGTAGACAAAAGGAAAGAACAAACTATTAAGAAGAGTATAATAAAGAATGAGAATTCAACATCACAAATGATGTAATTATCTGAATATGGTAGGAAGTATACCAACAACGGACCCAAAACTCCAGCAATACAACCAAAGAAATGTTGCTTTTCGTTCATGATTAAGAGAGAAGTCAACTCACACATTAGAGATCATATACTCATAACACTAACAAGAACCTAAGGTTTTCTGGAACCATGCACATATTGGTTCAGAATCCATTGAAATGACCAGGAAAGATCTAACAAACAAGAAGCCATTACCATACCATCCATCCCAATTCTCGATCTAGATTTTTGGTTCCTTCCAAAAATTTGGTGTGAATCCATCATAATAGTATGCATTGCAAGTATCTATCTGTTAAAAAGAAAAAAATCTATAACATAACAAGATAAAGAAAAAGTAAAATACCTGGTCCTAAAAAGGACTAATAATAACAGGAGAGATAAATAGATCAGGGAGAACTCACTGCTTCTTTCAAATTAATAAACTTAATCCAAATCATTTAGGAAACCAGGGCTTGTTTATCTCAAATCAGTTTCCCACAGTTCATATGTTTGGTTAACTTGAAAATTCAATTAACTATATTTGTTCTACATGATAAAGAGTTATATATTTAAAAATTTTAAAGTGAGATACAAATTGATCAGTTTCACACCAGCTTAACTTTTACAAAAGAAACTCAAGATATATGTCTGCATATTTGCATAGAACTTCTGAACACTAGTTTTATGCAACTTTTCAATGAAGTAACTCATTTATGTCAATGATTTCAAGCAGTCTTGCCAGAATAATTCCTATTTGTCAAACTAATAAAGTACAGTTATCAGACTTATAGATACTGATATTCTAATTAGTGATCCAGGATAAGAACCTTCATAACCTGCAACAAAATAATAAGACCACCTTGCCACGAAAAGAGTGACTCTGCTATCATAAGATCAACTATCTTTCTAATATAGCGCTTCATCTCCTTCTGGGAAAAGTGTTTTGATTTGTCAAATTGTAATCTTCCAGGAGCCAAAATAATGCTCTTAAAATACCACAACTGCAATTTAACCAACAAATTATTGAAAAGCTAACTTATTTTGTTGTTGCGTCAATCAGTCAACCAACAATGCCATAATTCCAAATAAATATTACTAAACAGATACAAAATTTAACTGTAAACAAGGAATGCCTAACATGGAACTTGAAACAACAGATTTATCATACAATACAAACTAAGGGAAAAGGAAAAAGTATAATACTTACTTCTCACACTTGTAATTATTGTTTCCATCCAAAACCTCAGGCTAAAAAAATTTCTGCAAAGCATCATTCAGTGAGCTATTGTGCAACACATCAAGACATATATCCATGATCTATTCCACCTTATTTGACTTAGCACCATATGCCAAACACTTGGCTATGTAGAGCACTCCCAAAGATATCCTTAACAATGGTATTCTATTCCTATCAACACCACCTCCATCACCCTTCCTTCTCTACTACTACAATTTCTTCAACTGCAAACATGTATTGTGGTTAGGGTCAATGACATAGCGCAAGAATTCATGAGCATCCTCTTGTCCTCCATACCTAAAATATTGAACAAAAGTTTTAAGTAATTACTAATCTTGGACAGAGTATCTAGAGCTAAATCAATACTCAAATACCTAGATATTCACTTCTCTAATATACAAAAGAGATAAGCAGCTGCAGCTCAATCACCTGCACAAAAAATGGGATTCAATAAAAGCTAAAAATAACTAGGGCATCAAAATCAAATAATCTACTAACTACACCTCAACTATTGAAAAAAATCAGCTTAATCGATAGTTTGAACCGGTATATGGATTTAATGGATATGTTAGGAAAAAGAGTATAAGAGGCTGCTTTTTATTTTTATGGTGTTTTTGTTTCTTTCCCTGTACCATCTTGGTACCTGTTAATTAAATATCTACCTTAACAGTTTATTACCAAAAAAAGGTAACCTATACAACATACTTTTCTGGTATACAAAAGTTCCTCTTGTATGTTGACATAGGACTCTTCATGTGTCCTATACCTAAACAGATATGGTGATAGACAGTTATGTTGCTGGACTCTAAAAATGCTGAAGGGTGCTACTCAGATCCATCACTCTTTATCTCTACCTATTTTTTATTGTTTTTGTTTTAAATATATACAAATGCTTTTAGGAAAATATTTTTTACTTGCGTACCGAACATAAGAAAATAAGTAACAAACGACTTGTTTTCTTGGAATACATTTTCCTCTATGCCGAACATACCCTAAATGGAAAAAAGTTTTGGATGATGTAAGATTTTGAGTTCACGAATTTCGAAACCCTTATGCATCTTGTGTCAATTATGTGAGTCACGATGTGACATTTCTTAGTTAAATGGTAATATAATATTGTACATTTATATATATTCTCCAGTTGTGTTGGAATTTTAACATTCTATACTGCCTTGCTGCAGCATACAAAAATCTAACAAAGTAGAATTTATTACTTGAGGGATGGAATGTGATCACCAGAACCAATACCGTGGGTGAAACCTGCTTTTCCAGATGACCTGCCATGGAACTCTCTTA
Organism: Capsicum pubescens; assembly: GCA_030864215.1. Taxonomy (NCBI): domain Eukaryota; kingdom Viridiplantae; phylum Streptophyta; class Magnoliopsida; order Solanales; family Solanaceae; genus Capsicum; species Capsicum pubescens. Next base: position 231,257,002 of record CM061548.1, on the reverse strand, counting down.
TTAGAGCTAAGTTACTGCCGTTAGTTGTCTCATTCTCTGCTTTAGGCAAATAATTTTCTCCAGTTAATGGCCTTGCTGTAGGTTTTGGAACATACATTGTTGACCAAAATCCTCCATTTGATCCAGCTAAGGACATTATAAACTCTCATCCTCAATCCTACTACTCCCTGTTTTGAAAACATCAACCAAAATTATTATTACAAATAAGAGAATGAATACCTAGTACCTATTGCTAGTAGGAGGTGACAACTATCCCATGAAATTAGTTGTGGCTCACGAAAGCTGGCCCAGACAGCATGGTTGTCAGAAAAAAAGTGGAAACACAACAAATCAGGCCTGAAGATGACAAACTCAACGATTCAATATCAAGTAAACCCATTTTGAAAGATAGAAAATCAATTCAACGATCAAATTCTTAAGCTAAACCCTTCAATCCAAAGATCTTGTTTCTCAGCTAAACCCATTGAAACAGAATAAAAATTAATTCAATTTTAAGCTAAACCCATTTAGAACATAGCAAAATCATGTCAATTTTTCAGCAGAACCCATTTTGAGATACATAAAATCAATTCAAAGATTCAATATTTAAGCTAAATCCATTTCAATAATTCAATTTTTAAGCTAAACTCAATTCAACAATTCAAACTTTAAGCTAAACCCATTTCAAGAATTCAACCTTTAAGATAAACCCAATTCAACAATTCAATCTTTAAGCTAAACCCAATTCAACAATTCAATTTTTAAGCAAAAGCCATTTCAACAATTCAATTTTTAATCTAAACCCAATTCCGAAAATCAATCTTTAAGCTAAAACCAGTTAAAAAAAATCATTTTTGAGCTAACCCCATTTAAAAAAATAGAAATTCAACTCAATAATTTAATTTTTAAGCAAAACCCATTTCCAAGATTCAATTTCTAAGCTAAACCCATTTCAAAAAATAGAAAAAATCAATTCAAAAATTTGATTTTAAGCTAAAACCATTTCTAGAAAGACAAAATACATACATAGGTGTTGAGCTGTCGAATGAAACTAGAGAAATTATTGTGTTTAAAATATGTAGGAAGAAGAATTCTTGCAAATTCTGGTGGATTCCAAATGACAAAACTGTGTCCTGTCAGAGTCCATGATACGAAGGAAGATATTGCTCCGCCATCTCAATTGTAGCTCTAATTTGTAGCTTCGATTGAAGGATTTTGATACAAAAATTTGATTTGCTATAAATTGGAGGTTGATTTGGATTGTGAATTTTTTGATTTGCTACAGAAAGAAGGATTTTGATATTTTTCAATTTGCTAATTGATTTTGATATTTTCTATAGAAAGAGAAATATTTTTTTCTATAGAAAGATAAATATTTTTGGGAGAACTTTAGTGAAATATTATGGTGGGAAATGAAAAGTGATGCAATAGATAATTTTCTCCCATTAAGTGTTGCCATAGATGCTTTTATGGAAACGATTTTAAAAAGCATTGCTATAAATATATCTATTTCAACGGTTCATTCTCAATAGAAATGGTTATAGTTCTATTAAAACAATTATTTTTGGCGACGGTTAAAAGCGTTACTATAGATATTCTATAGAAACACTTTTACAACCATTGCAAAAATGTTCGTTGTCATAGATCCAATTTCTGGTAGTGTCCTTTGATGATTGTTTGGACTATCTGGCCAATGATATACAGAGATGTCAAAAGTGCAACTTAGTTCTAAATTGGGAGGAATGCCATTTTATGATCAAGGGAAGTATTGTTCTAGGGCATAAGATCTCAAAATAGGATATTAATATGGACAAATCAGAGATTGAGGTAATTGAAAAGTAGATACCACTAGTCTTAGTTGAAGGTATACAGAGCTTTTTGGGCCATGCAGGCTTTTATAAGAGGTTCATCAAGGACTTCTGTAAAATTGCAAATCCTCTATGCAAGATTTTAGAGAAAAAGGTGAAATTTGTATTTGATGATGCATTCCTCAAGGTCTTTAAGTGCCTTGAGGAGCGATTGATTTCAGCGCCTATCATTGTGTGCCCTGATTGGTTTGTACTACTTGAGGTCATGTGTAATGCGAGTGGAGTGGCCTTGGGTTCTTTTCTAGGAAAAATGAGATAAAATACCCTTCATCCAAATTATTATGACAACAAGGAATTAAACCCCATACAAAAAAACTATACTATCACGGAGCAGGAGTTGGTTGCAGTGGTTTTTCCTTTAAAAAATTTCAATCCTATTTGATAGAGACCGAAGTCATAGTTCACATATATCATGCAACTTTGAGATACCTAATGTCAAAGAAATATGTAAAACCAAGGTTTATACATTAGGTCCTATGTCTACAAGAATTTGACTTTGAAGTAAAAGACCAGAAGGGCATAAAAAACGAAGTTGCTGATCACTTGTCTCGTCTTGAGGAAGAGGCAAAGCAAAAATTAGGGGATGAGCTTGACATTGATGATACTTCACCAAATGAGCAGGTATTGGCAGCATCACAAGGCTTAATTCCCTGGTTTGCTGATTTTTCCAACTATTTTGCAAGTGATCTTGTCCCAGAAGATATATCCTTCTAGAAGCACAAGATATTTATGAATGAGGTGAGGAAGTTCTTTTGGGATGAACCATATCTTTTTACGGTTTTTTCGGATGGTGTGATTCAGAGGTGTATCTGTGAGGTGGATATGATGAGCGGTCTTGAAGCTTGCATTCATCACCAATTGGGGGTCATCATATTAGAACCTACACAACCCATAAAATCCCATAGTATGGGTTTTATTGGCCTATGATATATAAGTATGCTCAAGATTTTGCATATGCCTGTGACCAATGTCAGCGTCAAGGCAATATTTTATGATGCCATATGCCCTTCATGACACCTATTTTGAAGTTGGAGCTGTTTGATGTATCGGGAATCAATTTCATGGGTCTGTTAGTGATTCTCCTATGGAATGAAGTATATTTTTGTGGCGGTTGACTATGTTTCAAAATGGGTGGAGGTAGCTTTGCTTCCCAACAATAAAGGTAGAAGAGTCAATGCATTTCTGAAAAACAATTTTTCGTAATTTGGTATTACATGCAATTATTAGTGATGGTGGGTCTCACTTTTGTAATCGTCCATTTAAGATCCTAATTGATAAATATGGTGTAAAACATTAGGTGACAAGACCTTATCATCTTCAGACAAGCAGGCAAGTTGAGGTCTCCAATGGAGAGATCAAGTCTATATTAGCGATGACTGTGAATGCAAATAGGACTGACTAATTAAGAAAGTTAGATGATACTTTGTGGGCCTACCAAACAACTTATAAGACTCCCATAGGAGCCTCTACATAACATCTTGTATACGATAAGGCTTTCCACTTGCCAATCGACTTGAGCATAAGACACTATGGGCATTAAAGAAGATAAATTTTGAGTGGCATGTTGCAGCCAAGATGAGGTTAAGCAAGATGAACAATTTGGATGAATTTTGTCTCCACACTTATGAGTGTTCAACCATTTACAAAGAAATTGTATCATTAAAGAAAAATTAAGGAAAGAGGGTTTAAGCTCGGTGAGTTGGTTCTATTATGTAATTCCAGACTTCACTTATTTCTTGGCAAGTTGAAGTCTAGGTGGTCTGGATCATTCACCGTGGTTAAGGTACTCCCTCATGGTTCTATAGAATTGAACAAATATGGTGATTCCCTATTCACAGTGAATGGGTAATATGTGAAGCACTACCTTTAAGAGGTAAAAGTAGTTGATGAGATCAACTTTGCCAAAGTCTGAGTAGCCAAGGTAACTAAGTCATGTTGTGATGGTAAATTAGGCATTTCTTGGGAGTTAACTTGAGGTACTTTGTTAGTTTGGCAACTATGTCAGATACGGATTCCTAATGTGTCCCAAGTATATCCTCATTCCCTTGATTTATATTATTTATAGACACTGGGGATTGTGCGCGGTCTTTTAGTTGGGGGTGAGGTATACCATAGCCATCATGGTTTTTTTATTGTCATGCTTCTTTTCCCATCGACTGTGGTATAATTGTTTAACTGGCATGTCTAGGTTAATTTTGTATCCTATTGTGTTTTATTTTGTATTGTGTTGTGTTTTCGTGAAATTAGGAGATTTTGAGTATCTAGGGAAGTTGACATATTTTTATTAATTTTTGAGAAAAATGATACCCCTCCAAAAATTTGTTTTAGAACTATGGATATGTATATATGTGTGACCGTTGTGAATATCTCAATGGCATTAAGATTAGGGACATGATAATCATTGGTAATAATTGCATGAACCGGATAAGTAGTAGCTTGTGATGTGACCCTTTTCTATGTGTATGCGAGATACTACTTAGTTCTCTTTGTGTGTTAAATTCAGAAGTTGCCCTGTTTGTCTTGCCTAGGTTGTAGGATAGTCGGTTAGGAAAGAATCATAGGCCATTTTTTTATATTAGTCCATTTTACCCTAAATGATCTTCCATGTGTGAATAAGTATCCCTTGATCTTGATTTTGAGCCCGCATAACCTATTTTTCTTGTTACACCTTTCACCTTCCCATTTTCATTAAGCTGAACCTATTTTAGCCCTGGTCCTTCTTGGACATTGTGCACCTCAACTCAGGAAAATCACCTATGTTGAGGGTAACTATCATAGGGGTGTGTAATGTGAAATGGGTATGAAGAGTGGTAAAATAAGAGGAATGATAGTGGGGCAGGGTGTGGTAGAAAAAGAAAAAGAAAAGAAAAGAAAAGTTTTTTTTTGAAAAAGAGCATGTTCCACTTACGGAGGGAACCTATGGACCGTAGGTGCTAACTATGGTCTGTATATGAAAAAGTAGGTCTCAGTGTAGCTAAGTCTAGGGAAAAATATAGATGATTTTGGACTAGGGAACCTATCTGGAACCAGCTACAGTTCATAGGTGTCTTAGTAAGTGGCTACCGACCTTGATTTTCCTCTTTTTGTTTGGGAATGGTTTCATACGGTTTCCTTGTACTCTATATATACCTTTATGACATTTTTAGTTATTATACGCACTCTTGATATTTACAAACATATATTTGATTCTGAGATCCGATTTTGATCTTGGGATTACTTTGTTCTTGATTTTGGTAGATAATTCAGTTGAAGATTTTGAGTTTTATTCATTGATTATTGTGATATTGTTTGAATGCTTTCAGTTATGAATTCCTTTGATCATTTAACAACAATGAGCGGCTAATTCCCTTATATAGGGTTGTGGGAACCTTGGCTGAATAATGAAGTAGGGGAAGTGTTCAATCCTTCTAGATTATTGTTGCTCCATACATTGTGGTTTTCTTTGAGTTTTTTACTTTCTTAAAGGTTGAAAATATTAGGATCCATCTTTTATTAACTACGGATATAGATTGGTAAAAGGAGATCACAACAGTGATTTGGGGTTAATTGCCGAAATAAGCCTATCTGTATTTTCTACTTAAGTTGATTAACTTATATTTAATTAACTTGAGACCGAGAGGATATAGTTGAAACTGGGGTCCATGGTAAGGGTTAGTAAGGAGAAACTCTGAGATCGAGAAGATATAACTAAAATTTACCAAATAGTGTCGAGAGGAGGTTGTTGATACCTAACGTACCAGATTCTACATGCACAATAGTTTGATTGTTGGATTAAGCATGAGAAGCTTACCGAGTTAGAAGCTAGGGGGAATACAAGCTTAGTGTTCGTTTCTAATTGGTTACAACCAAAGTTGAGTTCTACAACTAGTTTGAGATTACTACTACAAACCTCCTATTTACTTTTAGTAATGCCCATTGATTCCAACAAATTAGAGATATAATTCCATGTATTTCCTTGGGATTCAACCCAAACCATAGTTGGGTTACTCTATTTTTCTTCGACCTCTTTAGCCTTATTTGGAGGCGTAGCTTTGGGGGACATCATGTATTTGTATCATTCCACATGGATCTACTAGAACTTTTCCTGTACGATGAGATCTACGAACCCAATGCTCTAATACTATCTTTGTCATGACCTAAATGACCATGATTGGAACATGCCTTAACTATGGTAGGCAATCCATACTATGATTACCTTTACTCACTTACGAGTTATCATCATGTTCACGGTAATATTAACTCATGTTTTCTAACAAGTACTAAAATAATCTTATTCAACAACTAATAATCATTCAATGAAATTATTACCCATAAAACAACAAGAGCACAAAAGCCTCTATTTATTAAAATCTCCAGGACTTGAAGTCACCGCACAAGAATATCTAAAAACAACTAAGTTTGGAAATAGATAGAATATTATAATACCCCATACTTTTTCCAAACTTGAAATCATCCCAAGAATGTTAGAAGCTTTCTTCAAAAAATGAATCCACTTTTGTACACGTGGAATTTTTAAGTTTTTCACTTTATATCACATGGGAAATTGAATAATCTTTCCAATGATACCAATTTAGTCCAAATCCGGTATCGGAGTAAAAATTTATGGACGTTTTACTCAGAGATGCCAGAATCGCCTAGGTGCGACGGCCAGGTTGACGGACCGTCGGCCTAGCGACGGACGTCGCCTTGACCGTCGCAGCCAAGGTAGTGAGGCAAACTTCTAGATAAGGTGCGACGGACAGGTTGACAGACCATCAAACTTGTGATGGATTGTCGTCCAAGCCATTGGTACTTAGTCAGTGAGTCCCTATCCTGGTCCACCTACGACGGTCGAAATGACGGATCGTTGATCCAGCGATGGACCATCGCATGAGCTGTCGCAGGTTCTGTTTAGTTATTGTTAAGTCATTTTTAAAGGAGCTTTTTGTTGTTTTACCACCCGTTTATATACCTAGTAATATCCGACCAAGGCTCCTAAATTCATTATTCATCTACAACATTAAAATTAGGGTTTTCTCCCTAAGAGCAATCCTCAAGAACAAAATCCAAATATTCTTCAAGAACTAAAAGATTACAATCCTTCAAGTTCAAGAACTTCAATAATCTCATTACCAGGTATGCATAGTGTTCATTCATGGAATCCTTTCGTCCATGAATCCCAAGAATCTCCTTTTCAAAGGTCAAGTATATGAATCTGTATGAATTCCATGTTGGGCCTATTTTGTTCATGTTGATAATGACCAATTGAATTCTATTCCATGTTTTAAGGATAAAATATTAAGGGGAAACTTATTATTATTGGTGTAGCCTCATGTGAATCCATGATTAAACTCTGGAATGGTGAAATTAGAGATGAACCATGATTTTTAATTGTTGTTTAATGTTATCTACATGTACTATGCCTACCATGTGTTTGATTAAATGCCTATATGAAGGAAAAGTGATCAACTAGTATGATATTATGAAGTCCCTATGTATGTACAAGTTTATGCATATCACATGTTTGATGAAATGCTTCAATAAATGAATTATGGATTATGATGTTAATTATGTGTTCAAGAAAGTCATGCTTTGTCAGTTTCTTTCCAACGAGTCCTGGGGGTACTTGTACCCGAAAAATATAGCTATGTGCCTAGATCCAGTGTCATGTTTTCATGATACTCTCAAGCAAGCCACGTTCAGTAGAATTTAGTCAGTCGTGTGACTCAGGAAATCTCAGTACTCTCAATAAACTTATGAACTAAGTCAGTTATCAGACATTAGTAGTATTCCATCTGTCACGGAACTCAGTAAACCCAGTCGATGTACATTTTAGTTAATTATGTTCAGAGTCTAATCAGATGGGAGTAGGAATTAGTACCGAGTGAACCAAAGGATGGGGACACGCACTATCAGATGAGGGTGTGATTCTTAGAAGTCATCCTTGCATTCCAGAACTATGTAGCCAGCATAGGTTGAGACATCAACACTATTCTATAAGGGTTGATGAGGTGGATAAACACTGTCAGATGAGGGTCCCACCGTCCTCATTTAGGGGACACTATCAGATGAGGGTTACCCACAGCTTGTCCTTACCGGTGGCGTGGTATTGACACCCTTCAAATTGGGATTACAGATTGGACCCTAACTCAGCTATAATGTGTTATTTGGGGCATGTCGGTTAGATAACTGCTTCCCACAGTTTCAACTATAGAATTCAGGACTGTCAGATACAGTTAACTCTAAATAGTATGGAACTCAGCTAGTCCCATCAGATTAAGGACTGTCAGATACAATCACTCATGTTATCAGTTATATCAGTCATCAGAACTCAGAATCAGTCATGATAGTTATCAGTAGATTCATGTTATAACGATCTCAATCATAGTTACTATATATTCAGGCATGTATTCTCACATTCATATTAGTCAGTTAGCCAGTATTGTTCATGCATATGAACCTCATGCATTCAACCTACCTCACATGCATACTAGTACATTCAAAGTACTGAGGCATTTGTGCTATGGTGTCTTATACCATGGGTTCAGAGACACGAGCTCCAGAGCATCAGTAAATTCTAGATATTTGTAGACAGAGTTAGCGGTGAGTCCTCATCCTTCGAGGACATGATCATTTCTTATTTATGTCTTTAATTAGTTTATTAGTTGGAGTTAGTTGGGGACTGGTCCCATCAACTCCTTATTTAGATAGCTCAGTCAGTTAGAGGATTTTTAGACTATCATGTTCAGTTAGATTATTTCAGTTATATATTTTTTCAGATATTATATCTCAGTTTTGAACCTTATGGTCTTTCAGTTCATGTTTTCACATTATAAAGTATTTTATGTAGTATACAAGTACAAATATTAGTCATGGGTTAGCTTGTGGTCCTTCGGGGTCATAAGCACCATGTATTATTTTGGGTACCAGATTTGGGGTGTTACAAACTTGGTACCAGAGCCTAAGGTTCAATAGTGTCCTAGGAAGTCTGAAAGCTTCATCTAGTAGAGTCTTGTACATGGGTGTGTTGGATGCCACATTTATGTGTAGGAGGCTATAAGATATTTTAGGAACAGTTTCCCTTCTTCCAGTATTCATGTCATGCCAGTGGGCATAGTCTCAAGTCATTCTCTTAGTCTAATCCGTTTCTACATTTCTTCTATAGAACATGCCTCCAAAAAGAAGAAACAAGAATCAGTCAGCCCCTCAACCCGAATTACCTTTGGGCAAACATATTTCTCATACAGAGTTTAGAGCTGCATTCACTACTCTTGCCCAATCAGTTACTGCTCAGAATGAATGAGCAGCTATCATTCCGGCCAACCCAGTGGCCAATTCAGCTGCAGCCAGGATTTGGGACTTCACCCAAATGAATCCTCCATACTTTCTCGGGTCTAAGTCAGATGAGGACCCTCAAGAATTCATCGATCAGGTTCAGAAGGTTATTGACATTATAGGGGTGTCAGCTATTGAGAGTGCTGAGCTAGCTGCATATCAGTTGCAGGATGTTGCTCACATATGGTATAAGTAGTGGAAGTCAGAAAGGCCAGATTATGCAGGGCCAATTGAGTAGGAGGAGTTTGTCACCGTATTCTTAGAGAGGTTCTTTCCCCTAGAGCTGAGAGAAGCTAAGGTGTTAGAATTTATCAACCTCAGGTAGGGAAACATGAAGGTGAAAGAGTATTGTCTTAGGTTTACTCAATTAGCTAGCTATGCCCCTCATGTGGTTGCAGACAGTAGGGCCAAGATGAGTAAGTTTGTTTCTGGGGTGAGTGATAGTGTGGTCAACGAGTGTAGGTCGGCGATAATGAATAGTGACATGACTTTAGCCAGGTTTATGACTCATGCTCAGTAGATAGATGGGCAAAAGATTAAGCAGAGGGAGAAGCAGAATAAGAGATCAAGGACAGGTAGTTTTAACTTTGCTCAGCCCAAGTCAAAAGGAGGAAACCGTTCTCAGTTTCGTCCTAAGTCATCAGTTCCTGCTCCTTCTTTAACTAGTGCTCCAGCTTCAAAGTTCAGAGATGGAAACAGAGATAGAGCGCCAGGCTCTAAGTCTCAGGGAAGTGTTAGCAGTGCCCGAACTAATCCTCTTTGTCAGGCCTCTGGTAAGAACCATAAGGGTGTTTTCAGAGCTGGTAGAAATGTCTATTTTAGTTATGGCAAGAAAGTCCACAGAGTCAGAGACTGCCCTCAGTCAGGTTATCAGAGTCATCTCCACTCCCCAGCTCAGTCCAATCACCCGAATCAGCAGGGTGCCACCTCCAGTGCTTCTAGTGTTCAATGCCCAAACAGACTTATGCTCTCCAGTCCTGGTAAGATCAGGAAAATTCTCCTGATATGGTTACTGGTATGTTACAGATCTTTCATGTTCATGTTTACGCTTTGCTAGATCCAGGAGCTTTTTTGTCTTTTGTTACTCCCTATATAGTAGTTGATTTTGGAGTTAGTACCAAAATTCTAGCAGAGCCCTTTTCAGTTTCTACCCCAGTAGGTAAAACCATCATAGCTCGGCGGGTATACAAAAACTGCCCGATTATGATATTTCAGAAAGTCACTTTAGCAGACTTAGTCAAATTAGAGATGACTAATTTTGATGTCATTCTTAGCATGGATTGGCTTCATTCCTACTATGACACGGTCGACTGCAGAAATAGAATAGTTTAGTTTCAGTTTTTGAGCAAACTCGTCCTAGAGTGGAAGGGTAGTGTATTTGCTTTCAGAGATCATCTTGTTTCCTACTTTCGGGCACGGAAAATAATATCTAAAGGATGTGTCTATCATCTTGTTCGAGTTAAGGACATTATTTTTGAAACTCCCAGTCTTGAATCAGTCCAAGTAGTGAATGAATATTCAGATGTCTATCCCGAAGATCTTCCAGGAATTCCTCCCGAAAGGAAAATAGACTTCGACATTGATCTTCTTCCAGATACTCAGCCTATATCTATTCCGCCATACAAAATGGCACCAGCAAAACTCAGAGAATTGAAAGAGCAGTTGAAGGATCTCTTAGATAAGGGAATCATCAGGACCAGCATGTCCCCGCGGGGTGCACCAGTTTTATTCGTGCACAAGAAAGACGGTCCTCTCAGAATATGTATTGATTACCGTCATCTCAATAAAGTTATGGTCAAGAACAAATATCCTCTTCCCAGAATCAATGACTTGTTTGACCAACTTCAGGGTGACAGTTATTTCTCTAAGATAGACCTCAGATCCGGCTATCATCAGCTCAGATTAAGATAATGTGACATTTTGAAAATAGCTTTTCATACTTGGTCTAATCACTTTGAGTTTCTGGTTATGTCCTTTGGTCTTACTAATTCCCCAACAACTTTCATGGACCTGATGAACAGTGTATTCAAGAAGTACTTGGACATGTTCATCATAGTCTTTATAGATAATATTCTGGTCTATTCCTACAGTGAGCATGGGCATGCAGACCATATCAGAATTGTACTTCAGACTCTCATAGATCATCAACTGTTCGCCAAATTTAGTAAGTACAAATTTTGGCTAAGGTCAGTAGCATTTCTTGGTCATATCATTTTCAGTGATGGAATTAGAGTAGATCCTCAAAAGACCAAAGCGGTAAGAAACTAGCCCAGACCTATCTCTCCATCAGACATTAGGAGTTTCTTAGGTTTGGCTGGCTATTACAGACGTTTTTTTGAGGGATTTTCTTCTATTGCATCCCCTATGTCCAGATTGACTCAGAAGAAAGTCAAGTTTCAGTGGTCAGATCCTTGCGAGAAGAGTTTTTAGGAGTTGAAGACTCGACTCACCTCAGCTCCAGTCTTAGCTCTTCTAGATGGTTCAGATGGTTTCATAGTGTATTATGATACATCTAGAGTAGGTTTGGGTTGTGTCGTCATGCAGTATGGTAAGGTCATAGCCTACGCCTCCAGACAGCTTAAACCCCATGAGAAGAATTATCCTACTCATGATCTTGAGTTAGTACCCGTATTTTTTGCCTTAAAGATTTTGAGGCATTATCTATACGGTGTTCATGTAGATGTGTTCACAGATCATAAGAGCCTTCAGTATGTCTTTTCTCCGAAAGATCTTAATCTTCATCAGAGAAGGTGGTTAGAGCTCTTAAAATATTATAACATGTGTGTCCTTTATCATCCAGGCAAGGCCAACATTGTGTCCGATGCTCTCAGTAGACTATCTATGGGTAGTGTTGCTCATGTCGAGGACAGTAAGAAGTTAACTCAGGAAGTCCATCAGATTTCCAGACTAGGCATTTGCTTAGTTGATATAGAAGAAGGTGATATATGGGTCCAGAGTAGTTTAGTATCATCTTTAGTTTCCAAGGTGAAAGAAAAGCAAGATAGAGATCCCAGCCTTGTGAAGTTGAAAGAGTCAGTCAAAGATCAGAAAGTAGCGGTTTTCTCCCAAGGGGGAGATGGTGTTTTGCGTTGTCAGGGTCATTTGTATGTTCCAGGTGTAGATGAATTAAGGCAGTGAATTCTTGCAGAAGCGCATGTTGCACTCTACTCTATTCATCTAGGGGTCACAAAGATGTACCGCGACATGCGGGAAATTTATTGGTGGAGTGGGATGAAGGGAGATATTGAAAAGTTTGTGGATAAGTGTTCTACATATTAGCAGGTTAAGATAGAGCATAAGAAGACTAGTGGGTCCATGCAGGAGTTTAGTATTCCTACTTGGAAGTGGGAAGAAGTGAACATGGACTTGGTGATGGGTTTGCCTCGTACTTGTGGCCAACATGATTCAGTTTGGGTCATTGTAGACAGGATGACCAAATCAGCTCATTTTCTTCCAGTCAATACCTCCTATTCAACCAAGGATTATGCCAAACTCTACATCATAGAGTTGGTCAAATTACACGATGTTCCGTTATCTATTATCTCAGACAGAGGTACCCAGTTCACCTCTTACTTCTGGAAAGCATTCCAAAAGGGTCTTGGTACCCAAGTTCATCTTAGTACATCCTTTCATCCTCAAATAGATGGTCAAGCAGAAAGGACCATTCAGACCCTAGAATATATTCTAAGGGCATGTGCAATTTATTTCAAGGGTAGTTGGGATGACCACTTGTCTTTAATTGAGTTTGCATACAACAATAGCTATCATTCCAGTATTAGAATGGCTCCATTCTAATCTCTCTATGGTAGAAGATGCAGATCTCTAGTGGATTGGTTCAAAGTTAGAGAAACCTCAGTTATAGGGCCTGACTTAGTATTCGATGCCTTAGAAAAAGTTTAGTTGATCAGAGAAAGACTCCGAGATACCCAGAGCCGACAGAAGTCTTATGCAGATATTCGTAGAAAGGATCTCAAGTTTGAGATTGGTGACTATGTCTATCTAAATATATCTACCATGAAGGGAGTTAAGAGGTTCGGAAATAAGGGAAAGCTCAGTCCCCTATATGTCGGTCCCTTCAAGATTCTCAGTCGCTTTAGTAAAGTAGCTTATGAGCTTGAGTTTCCTTCAGATCTAGCCTCAGTTCATCCAGTCTTCCATATCTCCTTTCTCAGGAAGAGCATAGGTGACCCATCAGTGGTAGCCCCTATTCAGAGAATTGATGTTCAGAATAGTCTATATTATGAGGAGATTCTAGTCGAAATCCTAGACTATCAGACTCGTAGACTGAGGAACAAAGAAGTCCCTCTAGTCAAAGTTCTTCGGTGAAATCAGTCCGTTGAGGGAGCTACTTGGGAAGCAGAAGTAGATATGCGAACCAAGTATCCTCACCTCTTCTCCGCCAACTCAAATCAAGATCAAGGTAGCAATTCTCCTTAAGCTTTTCAGTTTCATGTTCAGACTTCAATTACAAGCTTGGTATACAGTTCATGTTTATAATTTCATCACAAACATGGTATTAAATACAATTGCATATTCAGTCATGCATTCATGTATCAGTTCAGTTATATAATTATGCATCAACCATGAATTTTCATTGTGAGAACCTTGGTTAATCTGAACTCTCAGCCATGCATTCATGAATCAGTTACACAAGCATCAGATATACATGCTCAGTATGATATATTCAGTTATCAGTTATGTCTGTCATGAAATGATTTTTCAGTCATTCATGTTCAGTATATACGTCAGTTTATTTTATTCACTCATTCTCAGTCTCATTCGAGGACAAATGTTCTCAAGGGGGAGATATTGCAATACCCCATACTTTTTCCTAGGTTAAAATCATCCCAAGAATGTTATAAGCTTTCTTTGAAAGTTGAATCCACTTTTGTACACATGGAATTTTTAAGATTTTCACTTTTTATCACGTGGTAAATTCAATAAGATTTCCAACGATACCAATTTCGTCCAAATTCAGTATCGGAGTAAAAAGTTATGGACGTTTTACTCAGAGCTGCCATAATCGCCCAGGTGCGACGGCCAGGTTAACAGACTGTCGACCTAGCGACGGACCATCACCTTGACCGTTGCAGCCAAGCCGGTGAGACAACTTTCTAGATAAGGTGCGACGGACAAGTTGATGGACCGTGAGACATACCATCGCCCAAGCCATCGCTCCTTAGGCAGTGAGTCCCTATCCTGGTCCACCTATGACGGTCGAAATGACGAACCATCAGTCCAGCGAAGGACCATCGCATAATACATCACAGGTTCTGTTCAGTTATTTTTAAGTCATTTTAAAGGGCCTTTTTGTTTTTTTACCACCCGTTTATATAGCTAGTAATATTCGACCAAGGCTCCTAAAATTATTATTCATCTACAACATTAAAATTAGGATTTTCTCCCTAAGATCAATCCCCAAGAACAAAATTCAAATCTTCTTCAAGAACTAAGAGATTCCAATCCTTCAAGTTCAAGAACTTCAAGAATCTCATTACCAGGTATGAATAGTATTCATTCATGGACTCCTTTCGTCCATGAAGCCCAAAAATCTTCTTTTCAAAGTTCAAGTATATGAATATGTATGAATTCCATGTTGGGTCTATTTTGTTCATATTGATAATGACCAATTGAATTCAATTCCATGTTTTAAGGATAAAATCTTAAGGGGAAACTTATTATTATAGGTGTGTCCTCATACGAATCCATGATTAAACCCTTGAATGGTGAAATTAGAGATGAACCATGATTTTTAATTGTTGTATAATGTTATCTACATGTACTATGCCTACCATGTGTTTGATTAAATGCCTATATGAAGGAAAAGTGCCCAACTACTATGATATTATGAAATCCCCATGTATTTACAAGTTTATGCATATCACATGTTTGATGAAATGCTTCAATAAATGAATTATGGATTATGATGTTAATTATGTGTTTAAGAAAGTCATGCTTTGTCAGTTTCTTTCCAACGAGTCCTGGGGGTACTCGTACCCAAAAAATATATCTGCGTGCCTAGAGTCAGTGTTATGTTTTCATGATACTCTCAGTCAAGCCACGTTCAGTAGAATTTAGTCAGTCATGTGACTCAAGAAATCTCAGTACTCTCAGTAAACTCATGAACTCAGTCAGTTATTAGATACCAGTAGTATTCCGTCAGTCACGGAACTCAGTAAACCCAATCGATGTACATTTCAATTAATTATGTTTAGAGTCTAATCAGATGGGAGTAGGAATTTGTACCGATTGAACCCAAGGATGGGGATATGCACTGTCAGATGAAGGTTTGATTCTTAGAAGTCATCCTTGCATTCTAGAACTATGTAGCCAACCTAGGTTGAGACATCAACACTATCCGATAAGGGTTGATGAGGTGGATAAACACTGTCAGATGAGGGTCCCACTGTTCTCTTTTAGGAGACACTATCAGATGAGGTTCACCCACATCTTGTCCTTACCGGTGGTGCGGTATTGACACATTTCTAATTGGGGTTACAGATTGGACCCCAACTCAGCTATATTGCGTTATTTGGGGCAATTCGGTTAGATAACTACTTCTTATAGTTTTAGCTACAAAATTTAGGACTGTCAGATACAGTCAACTCTGAGCAGTACGGAAATCTTCTAGTTCCATCAGATTCAGGACTGTCAGATACAGTCACTCATGTTATTAGTTATATCAGTCATTAGAACACAGTATCAGTCATCATAGTTAGCAGTAGATTCATGTTATCATGATCTCAGTCATAGTTACTATGTATTCATGTATGTATTCTCACGTTCATATTAGTCAGTTAGCCAGTATTGTTCATGCATATGAACCCCATGCATTCAGCCTACCTCACATGCATACTAGTACATTCAAAGTACTGATGCATTTGCGCTATGGTGTCTTATATCATAGGTTCAGATACACGAGCTCTAGAGCATTAGTAGATTCCAAATATCAGTAGACAGAGTTAGCGGTGAGTCTTTATCCTTCGAGGAAATGATCACTTCTTATTTATCTCATTAATTAGTTTATTAGTTGGAGTTAGTTGGGGACATATCCCATCAACTCCTTATTCAGACAACTCAGTTAGTTAGAGGATTTTCAGACTATCATGTTCAGTCAGTTTGTTTCAGTCGTTTTGGGTATTTCATACCTGACCTAGATGTTATATATTTTGTCAGCTATTATATCTCAGTTTTGAACCTTATAGCCTTTCCGTTCATGTTTCCATATTATAAAGTATTTTATGCAGTATACAGGTACAAATATCAGTCATGGGTTAGCTTATGGTCCTTCGGGGTCATGAGCACCATGTAGCGTTCCAGGTATCCCAAAATATAATTAAAAAAAATCATTTTATTCCCTAATATAAGAGATGTCAGCATCACAAGAAGTTTTGAAGGTTGTTGGATATGGTGCTTGCACTTAAAATCAAGTATTAACCATTATTTAGAGATGAGGTCACATGTTAATCACTGGAAGATGTTCTGCACTTAACAATAAAAAGAGTACATGTAGCTTCAGTACATCAACAAGTATTAGTAAGCATCATAGGTCGACTAACTCAACAATGTACATATAAGCAAGCCAAACAAATACAACAATAATCATAACAAAGCTAATGACTAATGATGTCATTCAACTCAAATTCAACTCAAAACATCATATATCATCACATAGTTACAACTCACAAGTTTACTTTCACATGCTTTCCCACTTAATATTTTGATCAACATTTATCCTCATGTAAATCATTAATAGGAACCTAATGTATATTTATGAGTGCCTGTATGGAGATGTTCACATCATCTCTTACACTTCTCAACCCTATCATCAACATAATATCATACTAGGATGGTACCTGACCCATATTAAATTTACGCTAGTATGGTACCCTACCCTTCATCATATTTATAATGGCATAGTACCCAACTCAATATAAACATATTATCTCAATGCAAATGAAATGCAATGTAGTCATTAAATCACAATTCATGCTAGAAGGCAATCATAGATGTCAAGTTCACAAACAAGCACAAAGCCAAGAAAGTCTAAGTGCTACAACAAAACCATAGACTACCTCAACTTCTTTGCTCAAAGTCACCTTTAAGCCACACTTTTGACCTATCGTTCTCATTTAATTCATTCTTGATCTATACAACAACAATAATACATCACCATTTCAATAATTCATTCTTTTTTAACTGTTATGGATCATACCCCATTGATTTTAGCCATTAACTTATCCTATCTCATGATCTTTGGATTTTCTCATCATTTAAACCTCATTAATGTTACTTGAAGTAGCATAAATAATCATAATTCAAGTCATATTAGTGTTTTATAACAAAATAGGATTAATACATACTGGATTTATAAACAATCTTACCAATTTTTATCAATTTCCCTAAACTAGGGTTAAACCCCAAAACCTACTATTAATCCATTTTCTTGCCATATTTAAGGTTTAAGAAACTGATTTTAAGTCTAGAATGCAATTACATAAGTCCAAAGATGAACAACTCCAAAACCCTTTGTAAATTACCTTCCCAGAGCTTTATAGCATTTCTCAAAAAGTAGGAAATGAAAACATTGTTTGGCTTTTAAAAATTAAATATTTACTTAATATTACCAATGCAGTAGATAATTACCAATATAGTAATTAAAGTTCTAATTCCACAATTTGCTTCCTGTTACAAGAAGGCCACTACTACAGTGACATGACCCAAACTAGAGACTAGTCATGTCGAGCATCTCAAGTCCAACCAGGACCGGAGACCACCCCAATACCCAATCATAACTTCCCTACACCCTATGTCGGATGAATTCTAAATATATAACAAGATAAAATAAGAATAATTCAAAGAAACTAAATAAAGTTTATAATCATAATCCAACAACCTCAACAAAATATCCAACTGGTGCAAACCCTAATGCCAATACCCATACCAAGGCTGACACCAATACCGATACCGCCCATGCCTATAGTAGTCTGACAAAGTCTATAACTAAAATCAAAGAACATCTGGTCGGGACATGCCCACGACCATAGCCAAACCCAAAATCCAAGAAATAACAGTAATGAAAAGAGGTCCATAGAATGAAATGGAGACTTCTAGAATATGGAAGCTCAATACTTCAATCTGACTCAAAGCTGTCCTTAAATCCAAGTAATTGAGCAAAAGGAATGGTAGTATGGCTAATTCCTACATCGCGTGGGGATACAATGCTCGAAGATGGTTAGCGAAGTGAATGCTAGCATAAAACTCAAGGATAAAGATAAAATAATGCCATCTTTCAAAACCAAATCAAATGACCATATGTAATCACATGTATACATGTATATCATGTCGGGGAAGGGAACACAGTTTAGCATACATTTACAACCTTAACGTGGACTGTGTATCTCTACCATCCTAAATGTCCACCAACGGGCTATATAGGTTCAGCTCCCCCTACTGAAAGAGCACATATGCATGTTAGCCGCTCGGACCGAAGAATAATCAAAGATGACTAGTTAATCTCCAAAAATATAAAGTACGACATCATGCACACGGTCACCATGACCAAACCTCACATCGACAAACATGAGTTTTCAGTATTGGTCCCCCCGGGACATCCACCGTCCATGACTTTGCTATACAATGTAACGCCCCAAAATATCATCCCGAGATTCCACACAGTGCCCAAGGCTACACGTAGCCTCAAGCTAACCCTTTAAGACAAAACACTACCCTTGGTTTCCAACATAACAACATACACGCTACACTAAGGATATATATATAAGTACAAATCATATCACATCGCACATGGCACGGAATATCATTAGACTATACATATATGGAATGTCTATACACAAACCAACCCAACAATACACTAGTCTGACATAGCCTCTATACGGCAAAATCAACGAGCCATTAGGACAAACCCCCAACTGACTCAACAGACCAAAGGGATCACAAAACAACAACACCAAAACTAGCAACTTGGTCCTCGAACAATGAGGACTCACCACTGAAGGAACGTAGATGCGGCACTCGGATATCACTATCGCGGCTGCGGCAGAGTACCTGAAC
This sequence comes from Capsicum pubescens, assembly GCA_030864215.1. Classification (NCBI taxonomy): domain Eukaryota; kingdom Viridiplantae; phylum Streptophyta; class Magnoliopsida; order Solanales; family Solanaceae; genus Capsicum; species Capsicum pubescens. The sequence continues at coordinate 231,237,770 of CM061548.1, read as the reverse complement.
CTACATCATGGTAAGAATGTAGCCCATAGAGAAATATGTGGGTCAACACAAGATACATACTGAGTATGTCGGGGCATATGCAAAATATAAATAATATCATAAATTTCGTAAAAACGTACATACGGACCATAATAACATACCTGGCTTGAGTAACATCGAATCATGCAACTCATAACATATTAGATAGGAAATGTAGGAGAAAAACCTCATAAATCATTATAGATCATCATAGGCAACTTGACTTACAACATCAAAACTCGGAGTGACTCGGTATTTTAATAAACATGACTCTTATAGACAGGGGAGTTTCCTATAACCGACAACCCCACATGAGCTACGTGGAATACCAACGTTTGAAACCCTCGTTGGCGGGAGCGTCATACTTTTTTCCAGGGAGTACGACCTTAAAACTGCAATAATCACAATCGGGCTCTCTGGCCAATAATATCATCATCAAACAACCCTACGGTAGCACATAGGTTTGGGGAAATACCAAATTTCTCTCTCGGTGCTAAGTACTACTCCCCAACAAGATTAGAACACGTTAGGAAATCCATCACAACATCACAAGAGTCTATCATAAAGACCAAATCAAATCTCTTTCTCATTTATCAGGTCATATCAATTTGTGGATTCCTAACTCAACACATTTAAGCTCAAAACATTTTAATCTTCCTCAACATCAACAAGGTATCAATGTATTGAACCATAACCGACTCGACATTTGGACAAGGATATAAAGACTCAATACATAATATTTTCAATAATTTAACTCATCAAAACCATCCGAAAAATATCAAGACTCATTGCAACTTCAATATCAACATTTCTCAATTTGCCATCCAACTCTTATTTAAAGGTACTTGAGACATCAACCCGTAGTAGGGATATAGAATTTCCAATATCAATTATAAATTCATAATAAAGAAATATTGGAATGATAGTATAAATCAAGGATTAACAAATTAAATCATCATACTCTCATAATCAAATACTTTTTGGACATAATTCCATCTCAACATGATACACATATCGGATGACATAATCCCATAGCTCATGGACAATAATATAAGATATAAAACCATATTTCTAATTCATGGGAAAACATGTAAAATTTCATGTCAATGTAATTCAACAAAAATACCGAGCACAAGATCGAAAGGATAATCTTGTTCAAAGCCCCACATACCTAAAAATGGAAAATGAATATGAACTTCCGACTTTGGAACTTTATTCACGAAAATAATGGGTGATTCTCGAATCCCTTAACATGATCAACTCGAATCCCAAATCAATTTGAAATTTCTACTGTTCAATCAAGAGACATAGAAGGATGAAATTTGGAGTAGTAGGGTTGGGGTTTGAGGCTTAGGAAATTTTGGAGAAAAATGAGCTATTGAATGCTCTTAATGGACTTAAATCCATGGTTTATCCGGATGGATTGGAGTGGAAATGAACAAAATACCCTTAAAAATAAAAGAATGTCAAATCTGTCCTTTGGTGGACAGTTTTGATAGGCTGAAGTAGATCGACCATAAATTTTTTCTCCAATGGCCAAATTGGATGAAAATAATTTCATTGGAAAGAGGACTTTCAGATCTTTCTGTTGATATATAGTATCTCACCCAGATCATTATTTACAAGGAGTTATGATTGTTTGAAGTTGACCCTAAAATTTGCCTGGCCTCAGTATTTTTTTCCTGCACATTTACTGTTCACCACTATTCATGGTTAGATCGGAATGATCATAACTCATCGCTCGAGTGTCCGTTTTGGATGATCCACATATCTTTGGAAAGCTTATTCGATGATCAACGCGATGATAAGTGGCATATCCAGAAATTCCACACATAAAAATTATTAATCACGATAAAGAACAGAATTCAACATATTTTCGTCCGAGATCTTAATGGAAAATTTTTTCCGGGGCATCACATCATCCCCCCCTTGGAAACATTTATCCTCGAATGTTGATAGGTAGGTCAAGAATACTATGAAAATGAGTATATAGAGAAAAATCATCTTGCCCAAGCATATACTCCATTCTAGATTTTTTTGGATATCGTAGAAAACACACAAGCCAAGATAAACATAGCAATAAGGATTAAATCAAAAGAGAACGATACCTTTGACATGCTCAGGATTCATAGGAAAGAGGTGGGGATATTTGGCGCGCATATCCACTTAGGCTTCCCAAGTATCACTCTCCACGGATTGATTTCTCCAAAGCACTTTAACCAAAGGAACTTCCTTGTTTCTTAGCCTACGAACTTGAAAGTCAAAAACCTCAACCGGAATCTCTTCATATGAAAGACTATCTTGAATACCCGAGCTTTTGGAAGGATCAATCACAACAAAATCACCAATAGACTTCTTAAGCATAGAAACATGGAAAACCGGATGGATGTTAGATAACTCCGCGGGTAATTCAACCTTACACGCTACCTTCCCAATGCGATCCACAATCTTATAGGGACCAATGTAATGGGGACTAAGTTTCCCTTTCTTCCCAAATCTCTTCACCCCTTTCATGGATGAAACTTTCAAGTACACTAAATCACCAACATCAAATTCAAGGTCTTTCCTCCTTACTTCCGCGTATGATTTTTGACGACTTTGATATGTATAATCATCAGTGGTTTGAAGCACATCGATATACTTTGTTTAATACCGGAGATGAACAAGTATAGATATTTATCAAGTAAGATAAACTTTTGTATTTTAACTTCATTTATATGATATCATTATCTGTTTAAATTTCATTGATCTACATCGTTATTGATTTAATTTGCAATACATGCTGGCAGGGAGCATAAGGATTTAGTTGATAATCGTACTAGAGGAAATGCATGGGTAAAAGCACAGATTCATAGTCGAGAATTTGGTGATTGGTTTAAGAAAAAAGTTAAAAATATTGAAGTGCCAAATCATTTAAGATGGCTAGCTATATATACCTTTCCCGAATTAACTTAACCATCTCCATGGCCTCGAACACCGTATCCGATCCAGTCACGACAGCCTCACCAACTTTAAACCAACCAATGGGTGATCTACACCTTCTACCATACAAAGTTTCAAGTGGGGCCATTCCAATAGTAGCATGAAAACTGTTATTGTAAGCAAACTCGATTAATACTAAGTGCTCATCCCAACTACCTTTAAAATCAAGCACACAAGCCCTCAACATATCTTCTAAAGTCTGAATGGTCCGCTCGGCCTGACCATCAGTTTGCAGATGGAAAGCAGAACTTAAACGAATTTGGGTACCGAGACCCTTCTGGAAAGATTTCCAAAACTGAGAGGTAAACTGAGTACCTCTGTCAGAAATAATAGCCAAAGGGATTCCATGAAGTCTGACGAGTTCCCGAATATATATTGTAGCATAATCTTCAGCTGTATACGATGAATGCAGAGGCAAGAAAGGAGCTGATTTTGTCAGCCGATCTACGACTACCCAAATCGAATCATGATGGCCACGAGAAGAAGGAAAACCAATTATGAAGTCCATATTCACTTCTTCCCACTTCCAAGTAGGAATGCTAAACTCTTTCATCACGCCACTGGGCCTTTGATGCTCTATTTTAACCTGTTGATACGTGGAACACTTCACCACAAATTCTGCTATGTTCCTCTTCATACCGTTCCACCAATAGATTTCCTACAAATCATGGTACATCTTGGTAGCACCAGGATGTATGGAGTATCGCATACCATGTGCTTCTTCCATAATCCTCTGCTTCAAGTTATCAACATCAGGATCACATAATCTTTCTCGGAGTCTCAAAACGCCATCTCCCCCTTGGGAGAAAACCTCCACCTTTTGGTCTTTAACTGACTCTTTTAACCTGACCAAGGTAGGATCCCTATCTTGCTTCTCCTTTACTTCTGAAACTAAAGAGGATTCGGAACCGCTTTGCACTACTATACTACCCTCAGCATCACCAAATAACCTAACCCCCAATCTAGCTAAATGATATACCTCAGGAGCCAACTCCTTCTTACCAATCTCTACATGTGCTACGCTACCCATGGACTTCCGACTAAGGGCATCTGCTACTACATTGGCCTTGCCCGGATGATATAGCACGCTCATATAATAATCTTTCAATAGTTCTAACCATCGTCTCTGCCTAAGATTCAACTCCCTTTAGGTGAATACATACTGCAAGATCTTATGGTCCGTGAAGACATCGACATGGACACCATACAAATAATGTCTGCAGATTTTCAAAGAAAAAACCACAACAGCTAATTCAAGGTCATGGGTAGGATAATTCTTCTCGTGAGGCTTTAGCTGCCTGGAAGCATAAGCTATAACCTTGCTCTTTTGCATCAATACACAACCCAAACTGACTCTGAAAGCATCACAATACACCACAAAACCATCAACACCATCAGGCAAAGTTAACACAGGGGCTGAAGTGAGTCGAGTCTTCAACTCCTAAAAACTCTACTCGCAAGATTCAGACCACAGGAACTTTACATTTTTTTGGGTCAAACGGGTCATAGGAGACGCAATAGATGAAAACCCTTCAACAAAACAATGAAAATAACCTACTAAAACCAAGAAACTTCGGATATCAGAATGAGAAATAGGTCTAGGCCAACTCTTTATAGCCTCTATCTTTTGAGGATCAACTCTAATACCTTCAGAAGAAACAACATGACCCAAGAAGGCTACAGAGTTCAGCCAGAACTCACACTTACTGAACTTAGCATACAACCGATGAGTTCGAAGAGTTTCCAACATGATTCGGAGATGATCCGCATGATCACCCTTACTTTGGGAGTAAATAAGAATATCATTACTAGAAATTCAAAATGACCGTAACGGGTTCGGAAGGCTGTCTTGGGGATATCACATTCCCTAACCTTAAGTTGGTGATAACCAGATCTGAGGTCTATCTTTGAAAAGTAGCTCCCACCTTGCAATTGATCAAATAAATCATCAATTCGAGGAAGCGAATATTTATTCTTTATAGTAACCCTATTAAGCTACCGATAATCAATACACATCTGCAAAGAACCATCTTTCTTATGCACAAATAGGACAGGTGCACCCCACGGGGACACACTAGGTCTGATAAAGCTTTTGTCTAAAAGATCTTTCAATTTCTCCTTCAACTCTTTAAGTTCCGCGGGAGCCATGTGATATGGAGGAATGGAAATAGGCTGAGTATTGGGAAGAAGGTCAATCCCGAACTCTATCTCTCTATCAAGAGGTATTCCAGGAAGATCTTTCGGAAAGATATCAAGAAACTCATTAACAACATTAATTGACTGAATGGTCGGGGTTTCAGACTTAGTGTCTTTAACCCGAACCAAATGGTGGATGCAACCCTTGGAAATCAACTTCCTAGCTTTGAGATAGGATATGAAACGACCCTTAGGAATCACAGAACTCCCAGACCATTCGAGGATAGGTTTATCAAGAAACTGATACTTGACCACATGGGAACGACAATCAATAGACGCATAGCATGAGTGAAGCCAATCCATACCCAGAATGATATCAAAATCAACCATATCTAGATCAATCAAATAAGCATACATAACCCGATGAAAGACAGTAATGGGATATTTCTTATACACCCGATTAGCAATGACAGACTCTCCTACCGGAGTAGAAACCAAAATAGGCTCAGAAATTAGTTCAAGATCCATTTCAAAATTTACAGCAACCAGAGGTGTTACATAAGAAAAACTTAAATCAGGGTCTATCAGCACATAGACATCAAAATAGAAAACACGGAGCATACTAGTGACAACATCGGGAGAGTCCTCCTGCTCCTGATGAGGTGGTATAGCATAGAAATAATTCTGGCATTGACCGCCAGCAGTACTAGATGAAGCACCCTGAGAAGGAGCTGGACGGGCTGCGGGAGGCGGAGCACTGGTAACCTGACTCTGGGGACGGGCATCACGACTCTGCTATCTGGCATACGGGCAGTCTCTAAGTATATGGCCCAACTTGCCACAGCTAAAACAGCTCCGCTGCCCCATATAACACTCCCCAAAATGGTCTTTACCACACTTAGCAGACGAAGGAGGATGAGGCCGGTTGCTTACACTGTCCTGAGACCTGGAAGGTACCGATCTATTCTCGATCTCCTGCCTGCCCCGATATATGGGAGTACTAGCTGAGGAAGGCGCAGGTATAAATGGACGTCTCTAAAACTGAGGGCGACTCCCTCTGGAGAATCTAGTCTGACCAGACCCCTGTTGCTCCGATCTGACTCTCTTAATCCATCTTACTCTTTATCTTTCCTTTATCTTGTCTGACTCAATCAGTTAGGCGTGAATCATTAACCTAGGAATATCAATCTCCCTGTTGATCATAGCAGATCTACATTCTTTCACCACATAACTCGACACCCCAGTTAGAAACTTGCTCATACTAGTCATCGAGTCAGCCATTATATTGGGAGCGCACTTCGATAGCTGATTAAACTTAAGACAATACTCCTTACCCGACATGGAGCCTTGTCTTAAATTCATAAACTCCTCTATCTTAGCTTTCTGTAACTCAAGAGGAAAGAATCTATCCAAGAAAGAATCTTGGAATAATTTCCAAGTCACCGGAGAGGTATCTCCCTCACTACCCTTATTCCACATCTGCACCCAGTCATAGGCAACATCCTTCAACCGATAAGAATCTAGCTCCACACTTTCTTCCTTGGTCATGTGTATAATTTGTGTAATTTTCTTCATTTCATCAACATACATCTACGGGTCCTCACCTGCTCTCAACCCATGAAACTCTGGCGGATTCATCCGCATAAAATCATGAATTCGTGCTGCTACCGAATTATTTTCCTGCGGAGGTGGAGTATTGGCCTGAGTATTGGCGGTAACTGCATGGGCTAGCATATGAAAAGCTACCCAAAATTTGGCATGTGATACCATCTCATGTAACAGATCAACGGGTTGAGGTTGGTTGTTGTTTCTACGAGCTCGATGTGGAGGAATTTTTTGTTGTAAGAACGCACGAATTAACAGCAGAAGGAAATAGTTGTAAGCATGATAGACTCTTGTAGAAAGAAAGAAACGACTTTTCCTAGAACGCCCCGCAACTTCTTGATCATAGGTGTGGCGCGCTACACACCGATGCTCAAGACTCTACGTAATGCGGCTTGTCAGACTCCCTAGGACTCTTCAAAACCTTAGGCTCTGATACCAAGTTTGTAACACCCCGAAATATCATCTTGAGACGCCACACGGTGTCCAAGTCTACACGTAGCCTCAAGCTAACCCTTTAAGCCAAAACACTACCCTTGGGTTCCAACACAACAATATACACGCTACGCTAAGGATATATATATAAGTACATATCATATCACATCGCACATGGCACGGAATATCGTTAGACTGTACATATATGGAATGTCTATACACAAACCAACCCAACAATACACTAGTCTGACATAGCCTCTATACAGCAAAATCAACGAGCCATTAGGACAAACCCCCAACTGACTCAACAAACCAAAGGGATCACAAAACAACAACACCAAAACTAGCAACTTGGTCCTTGAACCATGAGGACTCACCACTGAAGGAACGTAGATGCGACACTCGGATATCACTATCGCGGCTGCGGCTGAGTACCTGAACCTACATCATGGTAAGAATGTAACCCATAGAGAAATATGTGGGTCAGCACAAGATACGTACTGAGTATGTGGGGGCACATGCAAAATATAAATAATATCATAAATTTCGTAAAAACATACATACGGACCATAATGACACACCTGGCTTGAGTGACATTGAATCATGCAACTCATAACATCTTAGATAGGAAATGTAGGAGAAAAACCTCTAAATGATTATAGATCATCATAGGCAACTTGACTTATCACATCAAAACTTGGAGTGACTCGGTATTTTAATAAACATGACTCTTATGGACAAGGGAGTTTCCTATAACCGACAACCCCACGTGAGCTACGTAGAATACCAATGTTTGAAATCCCCATTGGTGGGAGCGTCATAATCTTTGCCAGGGAGTACGACCTTAAAACTGCAATAATCACAATCGGGCTCTTTGGTCAATAATATCATCATCAAACAACCCTACAGTGGCACATAGGTTTGGGGAAATACCAAATTTCCCTCTCGGTGCTAAGTACTACTCCTCGACAAGCTCAGAATGCGTTAGGAAATCCACCACAACATCACAAGGGTCTATCATAAAGACCAAATCAAATCTCTTTCTCATTTATCAGGTCATATCAATTTGTGGATTCCTAACTCAACACATTTAAGCTCAAAACATTTTAATCTTCCTCAACATCAACAAGGTATCAATGTATTGAACCATAACCGACTCGACATTTGGACAAGGATATAAAGACTCAATACATAATATTTTCAATAATTTAACTCATCAAAACCATCCGAAAAATATCAAGACTCATTGCAACTTCAATATCAACATTTCTCAATTTGCCATCCAACTCTTATTTAAAGGTACTTGAGACATCAACCCGTAGTAGGGATATAGAATTTCCAATATCAATTATAAATTCATAATAAAGAAATATTGGAATGATAGTATAAATCAAGGATTAACAAATTAAATCATCATACTCTCATAATCAAATACTTTTTGGACATAATTCCATCTCAACATGATACACATATCGGATGACATAATCCCATAGCTCATGGACAATAATATAAGATATAAAACCATATTTCCAATTCATGGTAAAACATGTAAAATCTCATGTCAATGTAATTCAACAAAAATACCGGGTACAAGATCGAAAGGATAATCTTGTTCAAAGACCCACATACCTAAAAATAGAAGATAAATATGAAATTCCGACTCCGGAACTTTATTCACAAAAATAAAGGATTCTTCTCGAAGCCCTTAACATGATCAACTCGAATCCCAAATCAATTTGAAATTTCAACGGTTCAATCAAGAGACATAGAAGGATGAAATTTGGAGTAGTAGGGTTGGGGTTCGAGTCTTAGGAAATTTTGGAGAAAAATGAGCTATTGAATGCTCTTAATGGACTTAAATCCATGGTTTACCCGGATGGATTGGAGTGAAAATGACCAAAATACCCTTAAAAATCAAATAATGTCAAATCTGTCCTTTGGTGGACTGTTTTGATAGGCTGAAGTAGATCGACCATAAATTTTTTCTCCGATAGACAAATTGGATGAAACCAATTTCATTGGAAAAAGGACTTTCAGAGCTTTATGTTGATATATAGAATCTTACCCATATCATTATGTACAAGGAGTTATGATCGTTTAAAGTTGACCCTAAAATTCGCATGGCCTCAGTATTTTTTTCCTGCACATTTACTGTTTACCACTATTCACGGTTAGATCGGAATGATCATAACTCATCGCTCGAGTGTCTGTTTTGGATGATCCATATATCGTTGGAAAGATTATTCGATTCTCTATGCGATGACGGATTGCATATCCAGAAATTCCACACATAAAAATTATTAATCACGATAAAGAACAGAATTCAACACATTTTCATCCGAGATCTTAACAGATTTTTTTTTTCGGGGCATCACACACAACCCCCTTTAAACCCATATTAAAATAATTACACATTCACAATCATTTACCACAAATTCCTTTTAATTAGTCGTTAACCATTGGTATCATCATACTCAAATTAGATCTTGCAAGTCTATTCCAAGCATGCCAAATAAACCATTAAGCCAAATTAGACTCTATCATTTCCAATTTACCAAAACCATTTATAGTCAAACCATAACCACCAAGGCCTTTACAAATCCATATAAAATCAATCCATAACCAATTCATGTTTCAATTACCATTTATGCAATGCAAGATTCCAAGGAAAATCAAACTATGTGGCAAAAATCATTCTCATTGCCATTTTAACAAACAGGTTGAGGGCACATAAGTTTCAAAACCATAACCAAGCAATTTGGGAATCCATAATATCCTGAAATCCATTTACCATTAAAATGCATCCCACAATGTCAAAATCATACTAAAAGCGTGAAATAAAATATAATTAAACCATGAGAAACATTATTCAACCATGAACATCCAAAACCCCCAACCTTTGTTTCAAAACCATAAAAATATAATGTAAACCATACATGAAAACATATGTTCTTGTAAAATAACAATAAGGGAGGAGTAACATGTCTTAGACACCAAGGAAGACAGAAAGAAACATTCTTTGAAAGCCTTAATTGATTATCTTGATGAAACCCTAGCCTTTTTCTTGAAAGATAGGTTGAGAGAGATTTTAAGAATGTTTGATTTGGAATATTAGGTTAATGAAGTCCCAAAAGGTGTTTTAAGTCGTGGTTTCAAAGGGAGTTAAAAAGGGGAAATGTCCATAATGCCCCCAAATTAAAACTATAAAAATATCGTAGGTGGTTACGAGTTGATCCCATGACTCATGACCATAACATAAGACTCGTACCATTGAGTCATCACCAATACATTGAGTTGGACACCCACACACTGTCCACAACATGACTCACTGATCCCACTCAATACCAATCCATACGACTCGTATTGCCTAGTTGTACCCAAGATAGAATCCAAAGGGATAAGTCACTGGAAAACATGTGATTCAATTATTTCACTCATACCCTATCCTCACAGTTCTTAGTGAGCCACTAATACTAAGAGACAAGTCAAGTCACTAAGTTTCAGATTTGATGAAGGATCGTCCTAATGAACTGTCACCACGCCTAACGATACATACCACCAAAACTTAACCATAACGGAAATCCAACCACCACCTACTGAACTCCTTGTTTTGCAGAGAAATTTTGACTTTTATAAGAGAGTCGCCACTTAATTTTGAAAAGAATTAAGAAACCTTTATAAAGTCACTTTAAACGATCCAAAACAAACAAATCATTTAAGTTTTGAAGATTATGAGTAAGCGGTTCCTATTAACATTTTAGGAAGGTGTTAGGAACCCAAAACGTCCGCTAACTTGCAGTTATCCGAACTGTTTGAAAACAACTTTTGATTAACTTCTAAAATGATTGATTTGTTGAAAGGTGATCGATTTTTAGCATATACTTATGTAAAATGAGTTTAGGCGACTTAGTAGGGATTTTAACTAAGTCTAAACAAAATGACTAAGAAAATAAACAAATAAAAGGGGAAAGGGAGGAGAAAGTAAAAGACTTAGGCCATTGGACCTAAATCAACCTGTCCTAAGCTAATTTAGGATTTCGGCTCATTTCACCTGTCCTAGTCTAGTTTTCGATCATTTGGCTCAACTCTTGCTCCATCTGTATTACATTTACAACTTTGGCTTTGAGGCCTAAATGAATAAATAAATAGATAAATAAATAAAGGAACAAGTAAACACAACAAACGTAAAACATGATGATCTTCCAATAATGGGTTTTGCCCCATCCTCTTCTTTTGTCTTCTTATATCCATACGCCATATGATCAACTCGGGATTCAATTTTTGAGGCTGACTCGAGGCGATGATGGGCCTCAATGGCCCATGAAACAAATGCAAGAAGAAATTGACTCTGTTTTGGACTCAAAATCGCCGATACATGTAAAGAAAATGATAAGGATTAGAACCTAATGATATATAAAGAATAAAATAGATATGCAATCAATAAATTCCAAGGTAAGACCAATGTCATGTACATAAAGTGAGGATTATCAAATAATGGACAACACTAGTTACATGGCTAATAGTCATATATAATCAAACCAATTCAATAATTTTCCTCTAACCAATGCTATCCACTGAGTCAGCTACCAATTTTGTATGTCATATTAAAAGTTACTCAAAATATGAAAATCTACGCATTTGGGCTTATTAAAATGATTAAAGAGGATAACGAAGAAGATCTTGTACAGACGCAAGCAAACAAGGAGAATAACGACACTCGAAACCCAAAAGGACACACACACATATAACTTTCTTTCATATTTTTGAATAACCCATGAATCCACTATTTAAGTACGAACTCAAAGAAACATAAGGGATAGATGTAATCCACTTATAAAGATAGCAATCCCAGATATTTCGAAGCTTCGGAAATACAGATTGGGTGAGACATAAGTGAAAAAACATAACAGTCCAAGATTCCATTTTTTAGTTGATATCCTGCATAAAAGTGTTAAGGCACCATTTTAATATCCCCTTTTTATAATGCATATTTGGAAATTGAAAGACATAAGTCGCACAGGTTTGTGTTTTTTAAAACCAATACCTTAAGCTTAATTCTATTAACTACTTACGTCTCAAGTAGAACCCATAAAGGAAAACATCGATCTCATAAAAGAAAAAACAAAATCATATTCCAGCTTATAAACATAATAACGTGATATTCACATCCAAGATCAAAACACCAATGAAACATTAGATAAACAAATGACAAGAGAGCTAGAAGTACCACTCGATCGTGATAAAAGGCCCCATCTTTTGAATTCAAAACTATCAGACAATATTTGAAAACGCATAACCAAAATAACTCAGGTCTCGTATAAACAGAAAAAACCAAAATCATTATTATTTATTTTTATTTTGGACACAAAATGAATCCCAAGCATTGCAAAGAATTTTTTTTAACATAAGTAATAAACATGTTTTGAATTCAATAGAATCATCTTCACAGAGTCTGTAATCTAGCAGTACTAACAGTATAAAGAAAACATAACTTAAACACAGAAAGAACCTTTTCCGAAACTAAACAGCTTACAGATAGTATAAAATACTCATTGCAACAAAAACATGGTAACAATCAAACCTACGGCCTCTGAGGCATCTACAACGATTAAACACAGCATCACTACAATTATAATCATACAACAACCTCTATAACCAAACACCCGAACCGACTTTATTTTTCATCGTTCAAACAGACTACACAGACTCCACATCAGACCTCACTTTCACCATTCAAACAAACAATCATTGCTACAAAGAAAAAGGATGAAGAAGAAATATGCCAATAAAATTAAACGAGGAAAGGGGTATTGACCTCTCTCGGGGCAGCAATACAAGACTCAAACTTTGACAGAATCTCAATTACCAGCGGAGGAATTTTTCATGACTTCTAAAGCTCCGAACAACCATCGACTCTTATGAAACAACAGAATTTATACTACGAAAGCTATTTGTTCCTTTCTTTGAAAGTTTCAAACCTTTCGGATTTTTCCCCACTCCCTTGTTTGAGACTGCTTCTTCAGTTTTTGTTTCCTTTTCTAAAGGATTTTTTTTCCTCTCTTTTTGACCCCCAAAGGGAATTTTTTTCAACCTAGCTTTTTTAGAAATTTTTTCTCCCTGAAATTGCTCCAGTTAAGCTATATATAGAAAGGCCTCTGGGGGTAATTAGGGATTTCGAAAAATAGGAAATTTGAAATTCCAATCTCTCCCCCGCTTTGGTTTTTATCCCCAAATCTTATACCAATTTTTGAATATATCTCCCCCAAATTCAGAATAGGAAACCAATAGGAATGAGTAGACAAAAAATTCTCCCACGAACCAATGAGAGTTGGCAAAATTTGTACGAATTCGTACAAATTATCCTGAGATTCACAAAATTTGAACGTTGGGTGAGCCAACTCATCAATTTTTGGAAGCTTCTTGACCTTTTACCATAACCAATGTATGCCACCTAAGCGCATTGAGGTCATATTGGAACGTTGGGGCGGTTTTCAGTGTTCGCGGGTACGGGTCGGATTGAATTCGGGTCTTCGCTGTTATTGAGATGGGTTGTTGGTAATGTTGATGTTGGATTTGAGTTGTACGCGTGCCTTGTATGCTGGTGGTTATTGTCGTTTGTTCAATGTTGAAGCTGTTGTTTGTCAATTGAATGTTGTAGTTGAATTAAAGGGGAAATCTTATCTGAGCCGGGTCTTGGTGTTCTTGGAGTAGGCTGGTGTTGTAGCAACTGATTGGGCCGGTTTTCTATGACTTAGGATTTAGTCAATTTAACTAAAATTTTGGCCAAATTGAATATCATTGGCCAATTATATCATAATTGTGGCCAATTTTATTTTAATTGTGGCCAACATTAATATATTGACTAAATTGAATTGACAAATTAAAATCCGATTTAAATCCAAGCTTCTTGATTTAATAAAATTAAACAAATATTTTTCCAAATAAATTATTTTTGAGAATCAATTATATTTAAATCAAGATTTTAATCATTTGAATTTATTTTCCAAATAAGCTTTGACTAAAAGCTGATATTCCATAGACCAAACATTTAAGTAATCAAATTATATAATCTCGTTTAATTAAATACGATAATATATAATCACTACTTAAAAATGATAAAATTGCATACAAAAAATATTTTGAAAAGTTTTTATTCAGATGAAATAAATATTTCAATGTTATTAAAAACTGAAGAAACTCAGGATTAAATTTAGTCGTGGAGGGCAAAAATTAGGTGTCAACACTCCTTACGACTAAGGTCACCTGACTTGTACCCATACCATACGACTCGTATGATGAGTCGTTGCAAGGATAGTGAGCTCAAAGCTCAAGAAATTTCCAAGGGCCAAACCCAGGGTGATTTAATTCTCTGCCACTTGGATCATTTATCCCTAAATGATGGAGCAAGGGATTGACTAGCACGATCAAACCTCAAACGTCTCTACGCTGACCTTTAACTAAGTTGGAAAAGAAAGACACTAAGAATAACACATACCTCATGAACGATCTTTCGAAGAAGATAATAAGAATGAATACTTGGACTTCATGTCCTCTTCAGTTTCCCAAGTAGCCTCTTCAACCTTGTGCTTTCTACACAAAACCTTTACCAAAGCGACGTCCTAGGTTCGCAACCGACGGACCTACCGATCCAAGATTTCAATAGGGATTTCCTCTTTATGCGAAGAATTCAAAATTCCAATATCCTTGATAGGCACAATTTGCAACGTATCACCCACACACTTCCTCAACATAGACACATGGAACACCAAGTGAATGAGGCTCAATCTAGAAGGCAACTATAATTCATACGCAATACTACCCACCCTTCTCAAAACTATGTATGGACCAACATATCGGGGACTGAGCTTCCCCTTTTTCCCAAACCGCATCACTACCTTTATAGGAGACACCTTTAGTAACACCCTATCCCCAACCTCAAAATCTAACTTCCTACGCCTGATATCCGTATAGGACTTTTGGCGACATTGGGAATCTTTAAGTCTATCCTGAATTACCTTTACCTTTTCCATATCTTGGTGAACTAAATTGGGGAAAAATATCTCTACCCCACCAACCTCAAACCACCCAATAAGAGACCTACACCTCCCACCATACAAGGCCTCAAGCGGAGCCATCCCAATGCTAGAGTGATAGCTATTGTTATACACAAACTCTATAAGAGGCAAATACTCAACCCAACTTCCACCATAGTCAATCATGCAAGATCTAAGTATATATTCCAATGTCTGAATAGTTATTTCGGCTTTCCTATCCGACTGCGGGTGGAAAGCAGTACTAAGACTCACCTTTGTCCCTAAGCTCTTCTGAAATGATTGCCAAAAGTGTGATCAAAATTGTGCTCTGCGATCCAAGATGATAGAAACAGGCACCCTATGTAAGTTCACAATATCTTGGAGGTACAACCTTGCATAATCCTCTACTGAAAAATTAGTCCTTACTGGCAAAAAGTGAGCAGACTTAGTCATTCTATCCACGATGACCTAAACTGAATCAAACTAATTCTGTGTCCAAGAAAGTCCAGTAATGAAATCCAAAATGATCACCTCCCATTTCCACACAGGAAACTCAATTTCTTGATACAATCCTCAAGGCCTCATGTGGTCAACTTTCACTTATTGGCATAACATGCAATTAGCCGCAAAATTAGCCACATCCCTCTTCATATTGTTCCACCAAAACATCTCCTTAAGGTCATGATACATTTTCATCGAACCAGGATAAATAGCATAGTATGACTCATGCACCTTAATCAAGATCCTCGTTTGCAAACCATCTATATCGGGAGCACATAACCTCCCTTGGTACCATCAAGTACCATCACTACAAATCTCAAAGGCTATCACTTTTTCCACCCTACATCACCCTTGATCCTTATCAATATACGATATATCATTTGCTTCTCCTTTATCTCAACACCAAGAGATAACTGCGCCACCTTTTACATAAACACTGCCCCATCCTTAGAGTCCATGAGAGAAACTCCAAGGTTAGAGAAATGGTGAATATCTTGCACCATCTCCCACCTTCCTTCATCCATATAATCTACACTCCCTATGGATAAACTTCTAAGAGCATAAACAACCACGTTAACTTTACCTAGATAGTAGTAAAGACTCATGTAATAATCCTTGAGCAGCTCAAGCCATCTCTTTTGCCTATGGTTCAGCTCTTTCTGAGTAAACACATATTGCAGGCTTTTATAATCTGAAAAGATATCCATATGCACTCCATATAAATAGTGATGCAAGAGTTTCAATGCGAACACCACAACCAATAGCTCCAAATCAGGAGTCGGATAATTCTTCTCATGCACCTTTAACTGTCTCGTGGCATAAGCTATCACCTTGACTTGCTGTTTCAAGACACAACCATGATCCACATGGGATGCATCATAATATACCACAAATACATTCGTACCTTTGGGCACAATCATGACTGGAGCCGAAGTTAGCTTGTCCTTCAGCTTCTCAAAACTACTCTCACAAGCATCAGACCACAAAAACTTTACCTTCTTCTGAGTTAGCCGAGTCAATAGGGAAACTATAGAAGAGAAACTTTCCACAAATCATCTATAATAACATGCTAAACCCAAGATTCTCAAAAGATCACTTGGAGTTGTGGGTCTAGGCCACCTCTAAACCACTATAATTTTCTGCAGATCCACCATGATCCCTTTGCTAGAAAAGACGTGACCCGAAAAAACTAGAACTCACATTTCAAAAACTTGGCATACAACTTCTGCTACTTCAGGGTCTACAACACAATGGTGAGGTGATCGACGTGATCCACCTTGATCCTAGAGTACACCAGAATATCATCTATGAACACAATAATGAAAAAATCCAAAAACTGATGAAAAACTCTATTCAACAAGTCCATGAATGTTGTCGGGGCAGTAGTTAGCCCAAAATACATGAGTAACAACTGAAAATGCCCATGCCGAGTACAAAAGTAACACGACCCAAACCAGGGCCTAGTAGTGTCAGGCATCTCAAGTCCAACCAGGACTGGAGACCACCCCTAATACCCAATCATAATGGTCTTGCACCCTATGTCAGATGAATTTCAAACATATATCAAGATAAAACAAGAATAATTCAAAGACAGTAAATAAAGTCTATAATCTTAATCCAACAACATCAACCAAATATCTAGCCGATGCCAACCCTAATGCTAATACCAATACAAAGAATGTCACCAATACTGACACCTCCAGTTCCCATAGTAGTCTGACAAATCCACAAACCAGAATCAAAGAACATCTGGTTGAGACATGCCCCCGACCATAGCCAGAAACAAAATCCAAGAAATAATAATAATGAAAAAAGTCTATAGTATAAAATGGAGTCTTCCAAAGTATGGAAGTTCACCACTTCAATCTGACTCAAAGATGACCCCGAATCCAAGTCTTTGAGCAGGAGAAGAGGTAGTATGGCCGGTACTTGCATCGCACGTGGATACAAAGCTCGAAGACATTTACTAGAGTGAACACTAACATGTAACTCAGGGGTAAAGATAAAATAATGCCATTATTCAAAACCAAATCAAATGACCATATGCAATCATATGTATACATATAATCATGTCGGGATAGGGAACAAGGTTTAGCATGCATTTAAAATCTTAACCTAGACTGTGTAGCTCTGCCATCCTAAATATCCACCCACAGGCTATATACGTTAAGCTCCCCCTGCTGAAAGGGCCTCGGTGCGTGTTAGCTATACGATCTTGAGAATAACTTGAGATGACTGGTACATCTCCCTAAATATGAAGTGGGATATTATGCACACAGTCACCATGACTAAACCTCACATTGGAATATATGAGTTTCTAGTATTGATCCCCTGAGACCTCCACCTTCTACGAGTTTGCTACATAACCTCCTTCAAGCCTATATTAAAACCAATTATACATTAACAAAAATTTACTAAGGAATCTTTTTAATTAGGCATTAACCATTGGTATCGTCATAGCAAAATTAGAGCTTGCAAATCTATTCCAACCATGCCATATAAACCATTAAACAAAATTAGACTCCATCATTTCCAATTTACCAAAACCATTTATAATCAAACCATGGCCACCAAGGCCGTTCCAAATCCATATGAAATCAAACAATAACCAATTCATGATTCATTTACCATTTATGCAATGCAAAATTCCAAGGAAAATCAAACAATATGGCCAAATCATTCTTATTGGCATTTTAACAAAAAAGGTAGAGGGGACATAAGTTTCAAAACCATAACCAAGCAATTTGGGGAATCCGTAATATTCCAAAATCCATTTACTATTAACATGCATCCCACAATGTCAAAATCATACTAAAAGCATGATAAAAACCATAATTAAACCATGAGAAACATTATTCAACCATGAACATCCAAAACTCCAATCTTTGTTTCAAAACCATAACAATATAATGAAAACCATACATTAAAACACATGTCCTTATAAAATAACAATGAGGGAGGAGTAACATGCCTTAGACACCAAGAAAGACAGAGAGAAACCACTCTTGGAAGCCTTAATTGATTTTCTTGATGAAATCCTAACCTTTGGCTTGAAAGAGAGTTTGAGAGAGATTTTAAGAGTGTTTGATTGGGAATAATAGTTTAATAAAGTCCCAAAAGTTGTTTTATGTTGTGGTGTCAAAGGGAGTTAAAAAGGGAAATTTCCCGAATGCCCCCAACTTAAAACAGTAAAAATACCACAGGTGGTTTCAAGTCGATCCCGTGACTCGTGACCACAACATGCGACTCTTCTCATTGAGTCACCACCAAGACAGTGAATTGGATACCCATACATTGTCCACCATACGAATCCATGAACCCAATCGTGGCCTGAACATACAACTCGTATGGTTTAGTCATATCCAAGATAGAACCTAAAGGATTGGACACTGAACAACATACGACTCCACCCTACCACTCGTAACCTATCCTCATGGATCTTAGTGAGCCACTCGTACTCAGAGCCAAGTCAAGTTACTAAGTTTCTGATTTGACGAAGGATCATCCTGACGACCCCTCACCACACCTAACGACCTATACCACCAAACTGTAACCATAACAGAACTCCAACTACCACTCACTAGACTTCTTATAATTAGGTTCACCTGATGTGTACCCACATCATACGACTCATATGATAAGTCATTATAAGGACAGTGAGCTCTAAGATCAGTAAATTTCCAAGGGCCAAACCTAGGGTGTTTCAATTCTCCCCCACTTAGATCATTCATCCCTGAATGATGGAACAAGGAATTGATTAGCACGATCAAACCCCAAACATCTCTACTTTGACATTTAACTAAGTTAGAAAACAAAGATGTTAAGAATAATACATACCTTACACATGATTTTTCGGAGAAGAAAACAAGAATGGATACTTGGACTTCATGTCCTCTTCAGCTTCCCAAGTAGCCTCTTTGACCTTGTGGTTTCTCCACACAACCTTTATCAAAGTTATGTCCTTGGTCCACAACCAATGAACCTACCGATCAAAGATTTCAAAAAGTACCTCTTCATAAGATAGGGAATCCAAAATACAAGTATCTTTGATAGGCACAATTTGCGATGAATCACCCACACACTTCCTCAACATAGATACATGGAATGTCGGGTAAATGGATCTCAAACTAGAAGGTAGCTCCAATTTATATACAACATTACCCACCCTTCTCAAAACCAAGTATGGGCCAACATACCGAGGACTGAGCTTTCCTTTCTTCCCAAACTGCATCACTTTCTTTATGGGAGACACCTTTAGGAACACCCTATCCCCAACCTCAAACTCTAACTTTCTATACCTTATATATACATAGGACTTCTGATGACTTTGGACAACTTTAAGTCTATCCCAAATCACCTTTACCTTCTCCATAACATGGTGAACCAAATCTGGGCCAAACTTCTCCACCTCACTAACCTCAACCACTCGATAGGAGGCCTAGACCTCCAATAATACAAGGCCTCAAATGGAGCCGCCCTAATGCTCAAGTGGTAGCTATTGTTATATACAAACTCTATAAGGGGATAATTCTCAACCCAACTACCCATTGTCAACCCAACTACAACCATAGTTAATCACACAATCTCTAAGAATATCTTCTAATGTCTGAATAGTTCTCTGCGCTTGCCCATCCAACTGCGGGTGAAAAGCAGTACTAAGACTCACCATGGTCCCTAATCCCTTCTAAAATGACTACTAAAAGTGTAATAAAAACTGCATACCACAATTTGAGATGATAAAATAGACACCCCATGCAACTTTAAAATCTTTTGGAGGTACAACCTTTCATAATTCTCTACTAAAAAATTGGTCCTCACTGGCAAGAAATGAGCAGACTTTGTCATCCTATCCATGATGGCCCAAACCAAACCAAGCCGATTTCGAGATTAAGGAAGGCCAGTAAAAAAATCCATATTGATCACTTCCCACTTCCACACAGGATACTCAATTTCTTGATACAATCCTCCAGGCCTCATGTGCTTAACTTTAACTTATTGGCACACCATTCACATAGCCACAAAAGTAAATACATCCTGCTACATATTGTTCCACCAATACATTTCCTTAAGGTCATGATATATTTTTGTTGAACCGGGATGGATAGCATAACTGCACTCACAAACCATCTATATTGGGAACACATAACCTTCCTTGGTACCGCAAGGTACCATCACCATAAATCTCAAAGGCCATCACCTTGTTCCCACCTATATCACCCTTGATCCTTATCAAGATAGAATCCAACACTTAATTCTCCTTTATCTTCGCACCAAGAGACGATTGAACCACCTTATGAACAATCATAACACCATCCTCAGATTCCAAGAGACGAACTCCAAGGTTAGCAAAGAAGTGAATATATTTTGCCAACTCCTACTTCCCTTCATAAACATAGATAGACTCCCCATGGATAACCTATTAAGAGCATCAACAACCACGTTAGCTTTACCTGAATGGTAGTGAAGACTCATGTCATAATCCTTGAGCTGCTCATGTCATATCCTTTACCCGAGGTTCAGCTCTTTCTTAGTAAACATATATTGCAGCCTCTTATGATCTAAATAGATATCCACATGCACTCCATATAAATAGTAATACTAGATTTTCAATGCGATCACCACAAAAAATAGCTCCAAGTCATGAGTTAGATAATTCTTCTCATGCACCTTTAATTGTCTTGAGGAATAAGCTATCACCTTGTCATGCTGCATCAAGACGTAACCAAGTCCCACACGGGATATATCACAATATACCACAAATCTGTCTGTGCCTTTGGGCAAAGTCAAGACTGTACCTGAAGTTAGATTATCCTTCAGCTTCTCAAAACTACACTTACAAGCATTAGACCACAAGAACTTTACCTTGTTCTGTGTCAGACTAGTCAATGGGGAAGCTATAGAAGAAAAACTTTCTACAAACCTCCTGTAATAACAAGCTAAACCCAAGAAGCTCCGAATATTGGTTGGAGTTATGGGTCTAGGCCACCTCTTAACCATTGTAATTTTCTACAGGTCCACCATGATCCCTTCACTAGAAATGGCAAAACCCTGAAAAGTGATAACGTTCAACATAAATTCACATTTCAAAAACATAGAATACACCTGCTGATCCTTTAGGGTTTGTAACATAAAATGAAGGTGGTCGGCATGATCCACCCTACTTCTAGAGTACACCAAAATACCATCTATGAACACAATGAAGAACAAGTCCAGAAACTAATGAAATACTCTATTCATCAAGTCCATGAATATTGCTGGGGCATTAGTCAAACTAAAAGACATGACTAAGAACTTAAAATGCCCGTATAGGATACAAAAGGCAGTCTTATAAATATCCACTTCCCTAACACTTAACTGATGATACCTGGATCGAAGGTCGATCTTGGAAAAAAATTTGGCACCCTAAAGTTGATCAAACAAATCATCTATCCTTGGAATAGGGTACTTATTCTTTACGATTACCTTATTCAATTGCTGGTAATCAATATACATATGAAGGGAACCATCCTTCTTACTTACAAACAATACTGGTGCACCCCACGGAGACACATAAGGACGGATGAAACCCTTGTCTAAAAGATCCTTTAGTTTCTTCTTAAGCTCCTTTAACTTAGCTGGAGCCATTCTTTACGGGGGAATAGAAATAGGACGAGTATCCAGAACAAGATTTATCCCAAAATAAATCTCCCTTTTGGGAGGAACACTAGGAAGGTGATCAAGAAAGACCTCAAGAAATTCATTCATTATTGGGATAGGATGTAGAAAAGGACCCTCCGAGTTAGAATCTTTAACCCGGGCTAGTTGATAGAGACACCCCTTGAAGATTAACCTCTGATCTCTAAAATATGATATAAAACTCCCCTTAGGAGCTAGGGAACCACCCTCCTTTTTAATAACCGGTTCATTATGGAATTTAAAAACAATATTAAAGGTTTGACCGTCTAAAGATGAGTAGCACGATTGCAACTAATCCATCCCTTATATAATATAAAAATCCACCATGTCTAATTCAAACATATCTACCAAGGTCTCCCGACAACCCACAAATACCCCACAACCCCTATAGACTCTTCTATCCACCACAGAGTCACCCACCAAGGTAGAAATAGAAAAATGGTTTGAAATACATTCGGGACCAAAACCAAAATGCACAGCCACAAATAGGGTCACATAAGCAAGAATGGACCATAGATAAAGTAAATAGTACACATCATGAGAAAAGAGTTTCAACATACCACTTACAAAATTAGGCGATGCCTAGGACTCCTAGCGAGTAGGGTGAGCAAAGAGTCGATTTCAACTAGTGTCGGAGCTAGATATAGCATCCTTTGGTGTCATAGATGAAGAAGAGGCAATAGGAACCTTGTTTTCCCTAGAAGCAACCTTGCCAACAGGATAATTCCTAATCATGTACCCTGGCTGACCATAGTTGAAGCACTTGTCCTTTTCTTCATCATAGTAGCTCCAATGCAATTGACCACAAAATCTGCAGCGAGAATAGAATGGAGCTAATTAAGTCCCATTAAACTGGAATTGGGTATCCTATGCCCTATAATTGTCGCCACTCTAAAAATAACAATCACTAGATAGCTTTGGGTAGGGAGTATTAGCAGTCAAAAAAGACCTAGAATTGCCCCACTTCTTTTTGGGCCACTTTCCACCATCCCTGCCACTTTGCTGTTGACCACCACCCTGCTTAGAAAATATAAAAAAATTTCTTTGCGTCTCACCAATTTAAGCTTGATTCTTCTTCGCTTTCTCAACCTGCTACAGGTACATAAACAACCTGGAGATGTCCATGTCCTTGTTCAACAAGGCAACCTTACTCTCCAAAATCAAGTCTCGAGACAACCCAAAAGCAAACTTTCTCATTCTATCCCTCATGGTAGAAACCAACTCTAGAGCATACCACGATAACTGGTGAAACTTGAAGGCATACTCCTTGACTGACATCTTGCCATTCTTCAAGTTAACAAAATCTTCTGCCTTTACTTCCCTCAACTCTTGAGGAAATAAGCCGTCCATAAAAGCACAAGAGAAATCATTCCACAGGGCTGACTCAACGTTGTCACCCCTAGACTACTCCCATTCCTCATACCAATAGTATGCCATATCCTTCAGTTGATAGGGAAAGAATTCCACACCCTCAACGTTAGTAGAATGCATACCACAGAAGATATTTTCCATATCATTGACAAAACTTGAAGATCATCCTCAATCGTAACACTAGTGAACACATGACGGTTCAATCTTATAAATTAGCTAACACTTGTGGCCTCAGAAGATGGAGTAACAGAAACACCATGCTCAGACTGAGAAGCGACAAACTGCACCAACATATGAATAGATTAATGAAACTCAGTATTTGTCACATCAGCCTGAGGAGCTCGAGAAGGACTGGAGGAAACCAGTGAACTCTAGGAGGGAAATTAGAGACTGTCCCCTAGACCAAGTCTGGACCCCAAACATAGGATGGGTCCTATCGACATTGTCTATGGGACAAAGATGTTTCTATGAGCTTTAAATCATCAGGGAGGCATGATCTCAAAAGTAAACAAATAGGAATTAGAGAAGAATTTAGGACCTTAGACTCTATATCTTGAAAATAGAACACAAGAAAGAGAAACATTCCTAAATGGTGCGTAGCCTCTCCTTTATGAGTGTGGCGAGCTACACACCCTTGAAAGAGACTCTACTCAATAGGACTTTGTTGGAAACCCAGTTGACCATGAACCCAGGGCTTTGATACTAATTTGACACAACCCAAACTAGGGCCTAGTTGTGTTAGGCATCTCAAGTCCAATTAGGATCGAAGACCACCCCCAATACCCAACCATAACCATCCTGCACCCTATGTCAGATTAATTTTGAACATATAACAAGATAAAACAAGAATAATTCAAAGACATTAAATAAAGTATATAATCATAATTCGACAACCTTAACCAAATATCCAACTAGTGCCAACCCTAATGCCAATACCAATACCAAAGTAGATACCAATACCGACACTGCCTATACCCATAGTAGTTTGACGAAGCCTCTAACACAAATTAAAAAACATTAGGTCGGTACATGCCCCCGACCATAGCCAAAACCAAAAACCAAGAAATTATAGTAATGGAAAAAAGTCCATAGCATGAAATGGAGTCTTCTGGAGTATGGAAGCTCACCACTTCAATCTGACTCAAAGCTATCCCCAAATCTAAGTCACTGAGAAGAAGGAATGGTAGTATGGCTAGTTCCTATATTTTGTAGGGATAGAATACCCGAAGGCAGTTAGTGGAGTGAATTCTAACATGTAACTCACTATAAAGAAAAAATAATATCATCGTTCAAAATCAAATCAAATGACCATATGCAATCACATGTATACATATATATCATATTGGTACAGAGAACAAAGTTTAGCATGAATTTAATAACTTAACATGGACTGTGTAGCTCTACTATCCTAAATACCCACGAGCTATATGGGTTCAACTCTCCTTATTAAAAGGACCCAGTGCGTGTTAGCCGCATGAATCGGAGAATAACCTGAGATGACTAGTACATTTACCAAAATATAAAGTGTGACATCGTGCACACGGTCACCATAACCAAACCTCATATCGGCATACATGAGTTTCCAGTATTTGTCCCACCGGGACCTCCACTTTCCATGACTTTGCTACATAACCTCCTTTTAAGCCCATATTAAAACCAATTACACATTCACAAACATTTACCAAGGAGTCTTTTTAATTAGGCATTAACCATTGATATCGTCATACAAAAAATTAGAGCTTACAATTCTATTACAACAAAGCCATATAAACCATTAAACCAAATTAGACTCCATCATTTCCAATTTACCAAAACCATTTATAATCAAACCATGACCACCAAGGCCTTTCCCAATCCATATGAAATCAAATCATAACCAATTTATATTTCATTTACTATTTATTCAATGTAAGATTTCATGGAAAATCAAACCATGTGGGAAAAATCATTCTCATTGGCATTTTAACAAATAGGTTGAGGGCACACAAGTTTCAAAACTAGAACCAAGCAATTTGGGGAATCCATAATATCCCAAAATACATTTACCATTAACATGCATACCACAGTGTAAAAATCATACTAAAAGAATGAAAGAAAACATAATTAAGCCATGAGAAATATTATTCAACCATGAACATCCAAAACTCCCAACCTTTGTTTAAAAACCATAACAATATAATGAAAACCAGACTTTAAAACACGTGCTCTTTCTAAAATAACAATGAGAAAGGAGTAACATGCCTTAGACACTAAGGAAGATGGAGAAAAACCACCCTTAAAAGCCTTAATTAATTATCTTGATGAAACCCTAGCCTTTTGCTTGAAAAGGAGTTTGAGAGAGATTTTAAGATGGTTTGATTGGGAATAATAGATTAATAAAGTCCCAAAAGCTGTTTTAAGTCATGGTGTCAAAGGGAGTAAATGCCCCCAACATGAAACTGTAAAAATACCATAGGTGGATACGAGTCGACCCCATCACTCGTGACCACAACATATGACTTGTACCATTGAGTCGTCATAAAGATAGTGAGTTGGACACCCATACACTGTCCACCATACGAATCTGTGACTCCACCCATAACCTGACCATACAACTCGTATGGTCAAGTTATATCCAAGACAAAACCCTAGGGATTGGACACTAGACAACATACGACTCCACCCTACAACTTGTAACCCATCCTCACGGCTCTTAGTGAGCCACTCGTACTTAATTCTAAGTGAAGTTACTAAGTTTTTAATTTGATGAAGGATTGTCCTAAAAACACATTACCATACTTAACGACCCATACCACCAAAAAGTAACCATAACAGAACTCCTACCACCACCCGCCGGACTTCTTACGACTAGGGTCACCTGACCCTTACCCATATTATATGACTCATATGATGAGTTGTTTCAAGGATAGTGAGCTTAAAGCTTAGAAATTCCTAAGGTACAAACCTAGGGTGTTTCAAGAAGATAGTGATAGGAATATCCACTTCCTTAATCTTTAACTAATGATACCCGAATTGAAGGTTCGATCTTGGAGAAAAACTTGGCACCCTGAAGTTAATCAAGCAAATTATCTATCCTTGGAACTAAGAACTTATTCTTTACATTTACCTTATTTAATTATCGATAATCAATACACATATGAAGGGAACCATCCTTTTTATGCACAAACAACACCGGAGCACCCCATAGAGACACATTAGGATGGATGAAACCCTTATCTAAAAGATCCTTTAGTTTCCCCTTAAACTTCTGTAACTCAGCTAGAGCTATTCTATATAGGGGAATAGAAATAAAACGAGTGTCTAGAACAAGATCTATCCCAAAATCAATATCCTTATCAAGAGGAACACCAAGAAGGTCATCAGGTAAGACCTCAGGAAATTCATTCACTATTAGGATGAAATGTAGAGAAGGACCCTCCGAGTTAGAATCTTTAACCCATACCAAATGATAGAGAAACACCTTGGATATTAACCTCTGATCTCTATTATATGATATAAACCTCCTCTTAAGTGTTCCCACCCCCTATTCAATAACTGGCTCATTAGGGAATTTAAAGACAACCTTACGGGTTTGACAGTCTAAAGATATAAGAAAACCAATCCATCCCCAATATACGATCAAAATCCTCTATGTCTAATTCAAACAGGTCTACCAAGGCCTCTCCACCACCACTAAATACCACACAACCCGTAAAGACTCTTCTAGCCACCACGGAGTCACCCACCAGGGTAGAAATAGACAAAGGGTAAAAAATACACTCGAGACCAAAACCAAAATGCACAGCCACAAATAGGGTTACATAAGATGGAGTGGACCCTGGATCAAGTAAGAAATACACATCATGGGAAAAAAGTTTCAATATACTAATCACGACATCAGGAGATGCCTCTGACTCCTAGTGGGTAGTGAGCGGATAGAGTCTATTCCAACTAGTGCCGAAGCCAGATGGTGCACCTTTTGGTGCCAGAGATGAAGAAGAGGCAATAGGAACCTTATTTTCCCCTAAAGCAATATAATACCCCACAATTTTGAGCTAGACTTTGAACCGACGTTTCTATGTGTGTAAACTCTAATTCCATGATATATATTTGAACACATGTATCATGATAATCATCCTATTGAGAAGAGTGCTTATGAGGTAAAAAATATTCATAGGAATCACCTAGAGTAAAGTTGAGCGAAGACCCTTTGCTTCAGCCAAATTTTGGTATTCGATTCTACAAGGGTAAACTTTGAACGTGTATAACATTTGACATATGTGGAATTTTGTAGCTAAATACACACCAAATGATAGATAATTGAGTTATGTTACCAATGATACCCGAGTGAAAAATTATTACCATTTTGTGAGAAACAGTAAGGGGTCATGATAGCCCCACTCTGTGAGGGCTATTGCACTAGAATAGGGGTCGCATCGCGAGGGGTACTCCACTAGAATAGGGGTCATGCCGCGAGGGCTATTACTATGGGGAAAATTGTCCAAGGGCCAATTACGACCTTTCCCTTCAACCCTAATTGTCTAAAACATAATTTTTAACATTCCAAGGGTCATTATTTACCTATTACATCAAAATATCTCACTAAAAACCCTTCTCCTTTCCCAAGAACAAAGAGCTTTTCCTCTCAACATCAAAAAGAAATAAGTTTCGAATAAAATATTTCTTCAATAATTTATTCAATTAAGGTATGTGGGGTATTCATCGATGTTTCCCTTCACCCATTAAGCCCTAAAACCCTCTCTTTGATTAAAATATGGGTTTTTCTTCACTATAGAATTTCCCATGTTCAAGATAAATTAATTATTCTTTTCCTTAGTAATTTGAATTCAATCTATGTCCACATATGATCCCATGAAAATTTAGGTTATTTCATGTCTTAAACATTAACTTCCCGTGTCATATTCAAGTGATTTCATGTT
This sequence comes from Capsicum pubescens, assembly GCA_030864215.1. Lineage (NCBI taxonomy): Eukaryota > Viridiplantae > Streptophyta > Magnoliopsida > Solanales > Solanaceae > Capsicum > Capsicum pubescens. Next base: position 231,209,098 of record CM061548.1, on the reverse strand, counting down.
ACAAATCAAATATTATATTAAACCATGTTAATATATTGTTCTCTCTTATTTAACACATTCCCATGTTCAAATTCATGTTTCTCACCTATTTGTTGAAATGTCTTATGTTTTGGATCTTTAAAATATGTTTCTATACCACTGTTTTAAGCCTTGTTATTGCATTCTTGTAATCATTGCTGGAGGGTTATGAACACCTGATACCTATTTGTTAATACATGTCTTTATTTTAAAGTTACAAGTCTATCAGATCATGTTTTCATTATTATATTTTTATTTTTATGTTCATGTTGAGCACTTATCAGTACAATATCATGTCATGTTAGACCCATAATAATACTAGTATCATTTAGTTGGGAGTAGGATTTAGCATCGATCAAACGTATGGAAGGGATCTTACCCGCCAATTAGGACTGGGTTCCTAGTAACCATCCCTAAGTTCCAGAACTATGTAGGTAGCATAAGATTATGAGATGTAACCCATAAGTTTAGGAATGGAACTCTCTTAGGGATCACCCACCAATTTAAGATTGACTCCTTAAGTCCTTTTGGGCTTCAGATTAGCGGATCCACACAACCAGTGTTGGTACCCGTGGCAAGGTACTGACACCCTTCCAACCGTGGTCGTAGGTTATACCCCGATTAGCTCAGATAGGGGCATGTCGGTTATATGATGGATCCTACAGTTTCTATCTATATTTAGTGTATCTCAGTTCAAGTTTGCATGACCGAGTAATAAGATTTTCAATTGTTTAGATATTCAGATTATTTCAATAGATGTTTTATGTGGTCTTTAATTCTTAGTTTAACATGTTCATTAATTCATGTTTATTAATTCTTTGTATCTCCTTATGTTCAGTTTATTTGGAGTTAGTTGGGGGTTTGTCCCATCAACTTCGTATATTTAGAGGCTTTCGGACAGAAAGTCTAGTTTTCCAGTATTTATCAGATACTTCAGACATGTTATTTTATATAATCCAGTATTAAGATTATAGTACCTTATGGTTTTATTTTTCTGCGCATGTTATGTTATTATCATTTATTTAGTGCTCACAATAGGTACCAGACCATGGGTTATATTGGATGCAATTGTGGCCTTAAGCACCGTGTCGCGACTAGGAGGTAGCCTCGGGCTGTGAGAAAATTTGATGACAGAGCTAGGTTTTAAAGTATCCTTGGGTATTTAAAAACCGTGTTGAGTAGAATCATGTACATGGGTGTGTAGGATGCCATACTTTTGGACAAGAGACTACAAGACATTTTTAGGAATGTTTCCCTTCTTTTAGTATTCATGTCATGTGAAAGAAAATGAAATATATTGAATTCCTCTTTCTAAATCATCCTTTGTTTTATTTACAGATAATGCCTCCCAGAAGAAATAAAAGAAGAAGGAACGGGGATCATCCTGCACCACCACCCATTTAGGAAGATCCCCTGGATGACCGTGTTTCTCATGATGAGTTCAGGGCCTCTTTCACAGCCTTATACCATTCAGTAGCTGCTTAAAAAATCAATAGACTATTTCCCCAGCTAATCCATTGGCAAATATAGTTGTAGTTAGGATTAGAGATTTCACTCAGACGAATCCCTCTTTGTTTTCTGGCTCCAAGTTTGAGGAGGTATTGCGACTCAAACGCACATGCAAGTTCTTGTGATCGTACAAGTAATATAGTGACTTAGACAGTAAAATATCATTCCCACAAGGACTAAGCAACTAGAAACTCAACCAACTTTTAGTTTTAGACAATGAGGTATTAAGTGTTGCAAAGTATCAAGATGATTGTGAAATTAAGAATAAAAATGTAAATTAATAAATAAGAAATAACAATTTGTGACAATCGCAAAACAAGCAACGATTGTAAACAGTAATGATTAGATTTCAAGGGTTAAGGTACATTGAACAATCATACAATTCTATCTTCTTATCGCATTCTAATTGGTTACCGGGTTGTTGATTTACAAGGTTTATAGTTCGATCTTGGTCTCCCGACCTCAAATCTTCTATCTATTGAATATTGCAACTACAGCTCCCACAGAGATACAACAATCCTTCTAGATTCAAAAAGTTATCTTCTTGCAATTGAACCAACCAAGGCTTCTAGGTATATCTCTATCCTAGATGCTAATTCCAAACCCTTATTTCATAAAAGGATAAGAACCTTGCTCCTTAATTTCTTCATTCTATCCCATGATTTTCCTCCTGGTTTCACATAGAAATATAGATTTTTTCTAGTGGTGGCCACTCATCAAAATAGTAAGCTCAAGAAATTAAGAACAACCCAGATGATAATCAAAAAAGAAAATACGATAAAACATATCAAAGAGTAATCATGTTCTTGGTCTCAATCTCAGAACACGGGTGCTTAGCCACTCATGTTTGAATTCAACATAAAAAATAAGTAATTAATCATACCCAAAATTAATATTAAAGTAAAGAAGTTCAAAAGAATGACTAAGAACCATGAAAGAGAGAATTTTAAGCTTTTTTTGCCACTGCTGTGCTTGCAAAAAATGTTTCAGATTGTGCTCACGTGTTTCTTTTATACTTGGACAAAATTAGCCAGATCTGGACTACTGACGCGACACATCATTTATTGCATTGCAAGTTCCAACGTATCGCATCAACTTTGCTTTGATGCACTAGAATTACACTTCAAAAATTTGACTAAGTCACTACATACAAGGAACGACACAATGCATCGACTTTATGTTGATGTACTGGAATTGCCTTCTAAAAATTTGACTAAGTTACAAAACTCACGGACCGACGCGATGAATCGATATCGCACCGCTTCACTGGAATTTCACCTGACCAAATTTGACTGTCTCATAAGTCAATTTCTTTTTAGCTGCTTTTTTCTATTCTTGCTCCAGCTCATCTATACATGCTCCTGGACTCAATAGAAAAATGGTCTTCCACATCAACATAATTAATTCCACACCATCAAACACCAATTGCTTCATAATATGCGTCTAATTTTGTCCAAATTTATTAAAAATTTACCCTGCATCACTAATCATGTCAATTAGCTATGAAACATAATTTAGCTCAAATGCAATAGGATTAACACATTTTTTTACTTAAAACAAGTCCAAATATAGGTAGATATAAGTGTTTGGACATATAAATATGCCTAAGATCACCACCCCACACTTAAAACTTTGTTCATCCTCGAAAAATTTCAAGAAACATAATCAATCTTCCCATCAAAACCTAAGAGTTATGCTAGCTGATACGCCCAAATTACCACTTTCTTACGAAAGTGTATGCGGTCATTGTCAAATATATAACCCAACTAGGTTATGATCGAATCCTACAGGGAATAGGATGCTAATTAAGTTGCATGCAGATTAGTCGATTTTTAATCATTTGTTCTCGTAAAGCAATAGTTTTTTTTATTTAAGTATGAAGTAATAGTTTCAATATAATAGTGAAGAAATACGTGTAACAATAGTTGAATATAGAGAATAACAAGCTAGGGTTATGTCCACCTTGTAGTTCTTAATATCTTCTAACTATGGGTGTTAAGATTTCATACATGCATGCACTTATAGAGAAACGTATTCTAATTTTCAATCCAAGCATTTCTCAACCATCAAGGATTAATTAGCTTTAGTTCACTTAACTCAAAAGTGTTTACTCAATTATACGATATCTCCAAGTTGTTAATCCTGTTAAGGCATTAATGTGTGAAATAGACATTATACCTGGTGCGTAGCCAATCTCTGCTTCAAAAATAATATAGAATAATGAATAATGATAAAAATTCAGCATCAAGCCTTTTTAATAATATTTTATCTCATAATTGCCTTCTAAGTCCCTGAACTAATTATAAATGACAAATTAGTCTTAGACATAGTTTCTAGGCGCCACATTTGGTCCAACAAGCTACTTTTCTCTTGTATGATTTGTCATCCACAATCCATAGTTCCATAATGTCTTTATATACCTCATTAACACATAAAATCCTGCTTATCACATAGGTTAGCTCAATTTCATCAAAGTAGAGTAAAAACATAAGAAACTAGATACTTTGTTCTAAAAATTTAGCTAAAATATGGGTAAGTTATGGTGCTTAGGCGTATAAAAACCCCCAAGATCACCACCCCACACTTAAAGCTTTGTTCCTCGAAAAACATATCCATTTACTCATACACAAGATTTAAGACCCACAAAGGAAACACAAAATGCTCAAATAGGCTCACATAACGAATATGAAACAAGAAGTAGATTCATGAACCATTACTAAAAACAACCTACCCTTAAGAATAGACTCATCAAGTTGGTAAATTCATGTATATCGTTTAAGGAAAAAATAATATAAATTACCCAACTTTTTGTCAAACATGTGCCCTCACAACAAAAGAGTTACCCATAATTGCTCACAAAAATTCAATTTCTAGAACAATGGGTATAAGACTCAAGTTGCGCTCACTCTCACAAAGAATTCTCAAATTACAAATAATGACCATATGTTTTCCCTTAGTGTAGTGCTCCACTAATATCATAATGTTAAGATTAGGATCATATAGGCCTTTACGGGTTGTAATGTAGGCTAAGGGTTGGGTAGGAACTATTCTGGCCAGTAATAGTGACTAACTTCCCTAAGCGCGCTAATAAACTACATTAGACAATGAATACCAATATATAACAACCAATTGTAACCTTTACAAACTTCAAACATCATTTTCTTTCACCCCATTTCATAAAGCTCACTCACATAACTTATGGCGGAAGTATTTTCCATGTTCACATCATTTCATTTTGAACAACTTTTTATGTCACTTTTTCTCTTTCTTTTTAAGATAGATCTCACTCCCAACCAATAATATTAGATTCGGATGCCAAAAACTATTACTTTGGGGCTATATTTTCACCTTTTTCTTCATCTATTTACAACTCCTTACTAATTTTTTTTTTACTAAAGCGCTTAGGAGATTTGGATCAAGTTGAGGTTAATCAAGGAAGGATTAGGCTACACATGAGTTTACCAAAGAACAAGCTAAAGGCTTAAAGGGGCTAGATAAGATTATGCACAAAGGTGGTTCAAAAGAGGCTCAATGGCTTTCAAAGAAATGCCTAAATCATCTCCTAAACTCACATTTTCTATTTTATTTTGCACACACACCAGGAAAGTTCTAGCATTAATTCTAACAAGGAATATGAGAATATCCTTACACACACATGACGCATGCTTAAGTCCAACAGGTTCATTATAGACTCTTAACCAAACAATTATATGAATTCACTTTAAGCCAACAATTACCATACGAGTAATAAACTAGAACTTAGGTGTCTCAACAGTAAAGGTTTATCACATGCTTGTATTGGCATGTGGCCCACTAGAACAAATTAGATTCACTTGTTAGGTCCTAACATGACTAATTTTCTCATAAGACGGTCGTCATCCATCTATCATTGAGAAAAACACCTAACTATTACTACAAACTAACATATACACAGAAGAAAAACACATGCACTAAACTAACAAATTCAAAATGGCAAAATAAAATGCACTAAAGAGAAGACAAAACAATAAGCAATCTAGAAGCACTTCTAGCCACCCCACACCTTAAGCAAAACACTGTCCCCAGTGCAAATACATAAACAAAAACCTGGCTATTCAGACTCTTCTTCCATATCTGGGGTTATGCCACCTGCATCAGAATCATCATCAGAGTCTTCCTTACTAGATTCGGCCTCCATGTCAGAATCTAACAACGGCGATCCTCATCCGTTGGTGCATCATCATCCAATGGTTCCTCAATACCAGTCCCCACCCCCTGCATATCTCTAGTATGGTCATTAAATGGATAGTCATAATCCAGCTGACGCAACTCTGTAGTAGTAGGTACATGGCCTCAACTCGTCATAGTGAGCTTCGTCATGCCATAAAGATGGCGGAAGAAGCTCTTATCTCGTGCATGATGTTCAGCAGTGCTAAGAATTATGCCTTGGCTGGTATCTGGATCCTTTACCTTTGTGACATCCACTCTCTTTGGATTTTGAGGCAACTTGTGATCCGCTGGCTTTGCTTTAATATATTTTTTTTAAAATAGCGGTCAGCAAGCTTCCAAAGTTGAATGGTGTCCTTTTTTTCATCCTTGCTTTGCTCATAGAAGTGCGTATAACTGCACCAACATTTACAGGAACATCAGTCACCAAAGCATCTACTAAACATACCCGATAGTAAGAGACTTTTGTGAACTGCTTTCCTAGAATCAAGCTAGCGCTGACTATCCTTAGCAAGATACAAGCTTCTTTGTTCAAAAAAGCATATGGGAAGGTGTTGTGGTGGACTTTGTCCTAGTGGTTGAACCACCGATCCATAGACCTTGAAACGCACAAAGTATGCCTGATGGCTCTATAGGGAGGCCTGCTGTACAATTCCTTCAACCTGGAATGATCCACATTTGGAGTACCCAAGAAAGATTTAAAAAACTCGGGCGTCAGATATAGGATTTTCCCTCGAATCTTAACTTCAGTCCTATTGGTCTTTGGAGACTAATTAGCATAAAAATACTGAGTCCAATCTAGATTGCACTCACCTATGTCTTGGAAAATGAAGTAAAGTTTTAGTTTTGTGATTCTAGACAAAATATGAGGGCAGTGCCTCGCCAAACTCTCCATTTGAATAAGCTCCAGTGGCATGTATCTATTTACTTTATTATTCTAGTACCACTCCTAACCATCCTCTAAGACCCATTTAATTTCAAAAGTGCGTCGAGGCCCTGGAAGAGAGAATGAGATGGGTTTCTCCTTTCTTGCTCATTTCTGTCCCTTTTGAGATATGAATGCTTTATCTTTGCCAGTGCTTCCTTTAGGAGCCATATCACCTGAGTGCATCATATAATTATGTTAGCCACATTTGCAACTCAAATGGTGGATTTTCTTTTTCTTTTGCGAGTCACAATTTCACTCCATAAACCCCTCACATTCCATAACAATATTGCAATTCAAACTAACACACAATTGGTGCACAAAATCAATTCTTATTAACACCACCAATTCCACCAATTTTAATTCAATAAAACAATTGTTGAACAAAATTATCCTTTACAACTTCAACATATCACAATACCCAAACATCATCACCCTCCTACACTTTTTATAAACATCATGTTCAGCAAAATAAGATGCGCAATAGTGGTTACACAACTACCATGTTCATTGTGAACAAATCATTCACATGTAAAAGCAAAAAATACTATAAAATAATGCCTTAAATCTTCTACACCTCAATACCCACAAGACACCATGACTTATACAAAACAACTAACAACCTATTCGAAGGTAAAATTAAAATCCACAATAATGATGGTTTCACAATAATTGTGTTTATCTTCCCCAAGAGTTTAAAAACTATTTTTACAAAGCTATGGCAAGAACTTAATCTATAATCCTCAAGAAATCAATTAACTATACATAAAGTCACAAGAACTAAGGATTAAGAAAGTAAAACTTACCTTTTAAGATGGAAAATTTGGAAAAGAAAGGGAAAATTCTTGAGATTATAGAGCAAAGAGTAATCTTGAAGGATAAAGAGAATGGTGACAGAGAAAGATTGTACAGTTTAGGGGTGAAATAAGGATGAATTTGGGCATTTAGGGTGTGGAGTCTATTTAAGGAATGAAATTCGGGTCGGGTTGACCCAATTCAAAGATGGATTTATGTTGAAATTAGAAGGGTGACCAAACACCTTAGTTAACATTTACACCGCACAACAAATTCCTAATTGGACTAGTGAGCATTTGCGGTGGGTTAAGCTGCGCATATGTTATCGCGTAATCCTAAGTGTGCGTCGCACATGGCATCGCCCAATCAAAATAGTGAGCATGTGCGGTGGCTTAAGCGGCACATAAGTTATAGCCTAAATTAAGGTGTGCTTTACACAACCTGCCACTTATGTAAAGGTGTGCTCTGCACAAGGTAACGCCTACTTGAGACACTAGGCTTAGGTTGTGTCTTAGGCGATGCCTTTGCCATGTCTTATGTAAAATTGGGCATCATACACCCTATAGTACACTTAAACTTGGATGCTATGCACCCCATTCACTATATGAGGCATCCAGAAAAATCTATGCAACTCTAACACGAATCATGACTCGAGCCTTAATATTTGACCACTCCAACTGTAACGCCCCAAATCTGGTACCCAGAATGCTACACGGTGCTCCTGACCCCGAAGGACCACAAGCTAACCCATGACTGATATCTGTACCTGTATACAGGATAAAATACTTTATAATGCGAAAACATGAACTGAAAGGCCATAAGGTTCAAAATTGAGACATAGTATCTGATAAAAATATAACATCAGGGATAGGTATGGAATACCCAAAACAACTGAAATAAGCTATCTGAACATACTGTAGTCTGGAAAGCCTCTAAAATGTGACTGTCTGAACAAGGAGTTGATCGAATATGTTCCCAACTAACTCCAACTAATAAACTAATTATTAAGATCATAATATGATATCATGTCTTAGAAATATGAGGACTCACTGCTAACTCTGACAGCTAAGACTGGAATCTACTGATGCTCTGGAGCTCATGTCTTTGAACCTATGGTATAAAACACCATAACACAAATGCGTCAGTACTTTGAATGTACTGGCATGCATGTGAGGTAGAGTGAATGCATGGGGTTCATATTCATGAACAATAACAATAGCAAACTGACTATCATGAGTGTGAGAATACATGCATGAGACATAATAACTAACACTGATACCGTGATAACATGATTACTGAATCTGAATACTAATAACATGACATACTGATAACTGATATAACTGATAACATGAGTGACTGTATCTGACAGTCCTAAATCTAATGGAACTAGCTGAGTCCCGTACTATATCTGAATTAACTATATCAGACAGTCTTAAAATCTAATGAATAATCTGAGTTGTTTTACTAAGACTGATACTGAAACTGTGGGAGTTATCTAATAGACATTCCCCTAATATGCCATTATGGATGAGTTGGGGTTCAATCTGTAACCCCAATTAGAATGGTGTCAATTCTGCGCCACTAGTAAAGACAAGCTGTGGGTGACCCTCGTCTAATAGTATCCCTTAAACGAGAATGGTGGGACCCTCATCAGATAATGTTTACCCACCTCATCAATCCTCATCGGACAGTGGTGATATCTCAACCTATGCTGGCTACTTAGTTTTGGAATGCAAGGATGACTTCTAAGAATCACACCCTCATCTGACAGTGTGTGTTCCCATCCTTGGGTTCACTCGATGCTAATTTCTACTCCCATCTAAATAGATTCTAAACATGATTAACTAAACTGAACTGGGCTGAGTTAAATGTGTTCTGTTGACTGATGGAATGCTACTGATATCTGAAACTAACTGAAATTACTGAGATTACTAAGTTTTCCTGAGTCATGAGACTGGCTGAATTCTACTGAACATGGCTTGACTGAGGATATCTTGGAAACATGACACTGATTCTAGGCACACAACTATATTTTTTTGGGTACAAGTACCCCTAGGACTCAATAGAAGGAAACTAACAAAGCATGACTTTCTCACATACAAGATCCACATCAATAATACATAATCTAATAAGTTGTGGATTTCACGAAGTACATGGTTATCATACTACCTAACATGGATGAGAATGCTAATAATCATATCATAATCTCATGTTATAATATCATGGGAATTTTGAAAACATATACATTTCAAAATGATAGCATGTAGACCATTTGAACATAAGAGGATGACAATCATGTCACATTTAGTTTATGTTTTGATCTATAAGGCATGATTTCTACTACTTCAAGCATTTTATCAAACACCTTGCACGGACAATTTAGAGCATAGTTTAAATCATCAAATTACACATCATAAGCAACTAAATTCATGGATTTTATCTTGGATATTAACAGAATATCATGAAAAACAGACAAGGTCTCTAGCTTTGAAATCAATCAACGTGAACAACATGATTACAATTAACCCACAACATAAATACCATGATTTGTAGATAAAACAAGGTTCTTGAGCTTCATAGATTGAAGGAATCCATTAATGAACACAATGCATACCTTGATTCATAAATACATGAAGATTGACAGAGGAAATTCTTGAATTCTGAATCTTCTATGAAAAGCCCTGGGATGTTCTTGAGAGGTATTTGAGAGAAGAGAGTGTATTTTGGGTGAAAAGTGGCTGAATCACGTGTTAAAGGTATTAAATAGGGGTGGGAAATAGAACCTTTTTACCCTGGACGTGTCTTGTATTTTCAGTAAATATTTCCCAAATTGGACCTTTGGCGCGACGCAGCGCTATCGCGTCATGTCATTGGACTTTGACAATTGGGAAACTGAGAGATGGTGCGATGCATTGCCATTATATTTCCTATTATTTTGCAACCTAGAACTTTGGCACGACGTGGAGGAAATCATGCTGAGACACTGGAATAGGACAATTGCCATTTTAGCTTGTGGCGCGGCACGCCATTGACCAATATGGCGCTATTTTATGATGGGAACTTGAAATAGTTATAACTTTTTACCTGGTTATCGGATTTAGGTGAATTTTATATCGATGAAAATCTTATTGAATTTCTCACATGAAAAAAAAGTAAAAATATTAAAAATACCATGTGTACAAAAGTGGATTCATCTTTCAAAGAAAGCTCCTAACATTTTTTAGATGATTTTAAGCTAGGAAAAGGTACGGGGTATTACAATATCTCCCCCTTGAGAACATTCATCCTCGTATGAGACTGAGAGTGAGGGGAAGAACATAAACTAACATACATACTGAACATGGATAACTGGAATATGACTCATGGATGACATGACCGATAACTAAATATATCATACTGAACATGTATATCTGATGCATGTGTAACTGATTCAAGAATGCATGACTGAGTGTTCTGAGGAACTAAGTTTCTCGTAATGAGAATGCATGTATGATGAATAATTATATAACTGAACTGATACATGAATGCATGACTGAATATGCAATGGTACTTGATACTAATTTTGTGATGAACACTGAAAATAAAACTGAGTAAGCTTAAGGAGGACTGTTATCTTAAGCTTGATTTAAGTTGGTGGAGAATAGGTGAGGATACTTGGTACGCATGTCTGCTTATTCTTCCCAAGTATCTCCCTCGACAGGATGATTTTGCCAAAAAACTTTAACTAAAGGGACTTCTTTGTTCCTCAATCTACGAGTCTGATAGTCTAGGATTTCGACTGGAATATCCTCATAAGAGAGACTGTTCTAAACATCAATGCTCTGAATAGGGAATACAGCTGCTGGGTCACCTATACACTTCTTAAGCAAAGAGACATGGAAGACTGGATGAACTAGGCTAGATCTTAAGGCAATTTGAGCTCATAAGCTACCTTGCAGAATCGACTGAGAATCTTGAAATGACCGACATATCAGGGACTGAGTTTCCCTTTCTTGCCGAACCGCTTCACTCCATTCATGGAAGAGATATTTAGAAATACATAGTCACCAATCTTGAACTCAAGATCTTTTCTACGAACATCTGCATAAGACTTCTGTCGGCTCTGAGAAGCCCAGAGTCTTTCTCTAATCGACTAGACTTTTTCTAAGGCACTGAAAACTAAGTTAGGCCCTGTGATTAAGGCCTCACTAACTTTAAACCAATCGATTAGAGATCTACATCTCCTTTCATAGAGAGCTTTGAATGGAGCCATCCAAATACTGGAATGATAGCTGTTTTTGTATGCAAACTCAATCAAAGGTAAGTGGTCATCCTAACTACTCTTGAAACCAATTGCACACGCCCGTAGCATATCTTTAAAGTTTGAATAGTCCTTTCTACTTAACCATCTATTTAAGGATGAAAGATTGTACTGAGATGAACTTGGGTACCAAGACCCTTTTGGAATGATTTCCAAATGTGAGAAGTGAACTGGGTACCTCTGTCTGACATAATATATAATGGAATGCCGTGTAATATGACCAACTCCCTAATGTAGAGTCTAGCATAATCCTCGGCTGAATAAGAGGTATGAACTGGAAGGAAATGGGTTGATTTGGTCATCCTATCTACAATGACCCAAATTGAATAATGCTGATGATGAGTTCGAGGAAAACCTGTCATGAAGTCCATATTCACTTCTTCCCACTTCTAAGTAGGAATAATGAACTCCTGCATAGGACCACTAGGCTTCTGATGCACTATCTTACCTGCTGATATGTAGAGCACTTATCCACAAACTCTGCAACATATCTCTTTATCCCACTCCACCAATAGACTTCCCGCAAGTCACGGTATATCTTTGTGGCCCCTGGATAAATAGAGTAGCGCGCACCATTCACTTCTCCAAGAATTCGCTGCCTTAAGTCATCTACACTTGGAACACAGAGATGACCCTGATAATGCAAAACACTATCTCCCCCTTGGGAGAAAACCTCTACTTTCTAATCCTGAACTGATTTTTTCAACTTGACAAGGCTGGGATCCCTATCTTACTTTTCTTTCACCTTGGAAACTAGAGATGATTCTGAACTACTCTGAACCCATATATCACCCTCATTTGTATCGACTAAGTAAATGCCTAGTCTAGAAAGCTGATGTACATTCTCAGATAACTTCTTCTTACTATAATACACATGAGAAACACTACCCATAGAGAGTCTAGTGAGAGCATCGACCACTAGATTGGCCTTGCCCGGATGATAGAGAACACTCATATCATAATGTTTCAAGAGCTCTAACCACCTTCTTTGATAAAGATTGAGATATTTCTGAGAAAAGACATACTGAAGACTCTTATGATCTATGAAGACATCAATATGAACTCCGTAGAGATAATGCCTCTAAATTTTCAAGGCAAAGACTACAGCTGCTAACTCAAGATCATGAGTAGGATAATTCTTCTCATGGGATTTAAGTTGTCTGGAGGAGTAGGATATGACCTTACCATACTACTTGAGGACACAACCTAAACCCACTATGGATTCATCACAATACACTATGAACCTATCTGGACCATCTGGAAGAGATAAAACTAGAGCTGAGTTGAGTCGAGTCTTCAACTCCTGAAAACTCTTCTCGCAAGGATCTGACCACTGAAACTTGGTTTTTTTCTGAGTCAATCTGGACATAGAGGATGCAATGGAAGAAAATCCCTCAACAAACCATCTATAATAGCCAGCCAAACCTAAGAAACTTCTGATATATAATGGAAAGATAGGTCTAGCCTAGTTTCTTACCGCTTTAGTCTTTTGAGGATCTACTCTAATGCCATCACCCAAAATGATATGACCAAGGAATGCTACTGACCTTAGCCAAAATTTGTACTTACTGAATTTGGCGAATAACTGATGATCTCTGAGTGTCTGAAGTACTATTCTAAGATCGTTTGCATGATCTTGCTCATTGCGAGAATAGACAAGAATATCATCTATGAAGACTAGGACGAACATGTCCAAGTAATGTTTGAACATGCAGTTCATCAAGTCCTTAAAAGCTGCTGGGGTAATGGTAAGACCAAATGACATGACTAGGAATTTGAAGTGACCATATCGAGTACGAAAAGCTATTTTTAGAATGCCACATTCTCTGACTCTGAGCTGATGATAGCCAGATCTCAGGTCTATTTTGGAGAAATAACTATCACCCTGAAGTTGGTCAAACAAGTCATCAATTCTGGGAAGAGGTTACTTGTTCTTGACCGTGACCTTATTAAGATGACGATAGTCTATACAAATTCTGAAAGAACCATCTTTCTTGCGCACAAATAATACTGGTGCGCCCCACGGGGAAATGCTGGGCCTGATGAATCCCTTATCTAGGAGATTCTTCAACTATTCTTTCAATTCCCTGAGTTCTGCTGGTGCCATTCTGTATGGAGGAATAGAGTTAGGCTGAGTATCTAAGTCTATTTCCCTTTCGGGAGGAATTCCTGGAAGATCTTCGGGAAAGACTTCAAAATATTCATTCACAATTGGAACAGATTCAAGACTGGAGTTTCAAAACTGGAATCCTTAACATGAAAAGGATGATAGACATATCCCTTAGATATCATTTTCCTTGCCCAAAGGTAGGAAATAAGCTGACCCCTGAAAGCGGATACACTACCCTTCCACTCAAGGATGAGTTCATTTGGGAACTGAAACTGGACTATCCTATTTCTAAAGTCGAATATGGCATAGAAGGAATGAATCCAATCCATACCGATAATGACACAAAAATCAGTCATATCTAATTCGACTAGATCTGCTGATATGATTTTTTGAAATATTATAATTGGGCAGTTCCTGTATACTCGCCAAGCTATGATGTTTTTACCCACTGGGGTAGAGACCAAAAAGGGCTCTACTAGAATTTTGAGACTGACTTTGAAATCAACTGCTATATAGGGAGTAACAAAAGACAAGTAATCTCCTGAATCTAGCAAAGCGTAAATATGCACATAAAAGATCTGTAACGTACCAATAACTACATCAAGAAAATTTTCCTGATCTTAGAGGGAATGGAGAGCATAGAGTCTATTTAGGTGTTTCCCACTAGTAGAACTGGAGGTGGCACCATGCTAATTTGGGTGACCAGACTGAGTTGAGGAGTGGAGATGACTATGATAACCTGACTGAAGTTAGTCTCTAACTCTGTGGCCTGGATTGTCACAACCGAAACAGACATCTCTGCTAGCTCTGCATATACCCTTGTGGTTCTTACCTCAAGTCTGACAAAGGGGATTGGTTCAGGCACTACTAACACTACCCTGAGACATAAAGCCTAGCACTTTATCTTTGTTACCCTCTCTGAAATTAGGAACTAGAGTACTGGCAAAAGAAGGAGATGGAACTGATGGCTTAGGATGAAACTGAGAATGGTTTTTTCCTTCTGATTTGGGCTGAGCAAAGTTAAAACTACCAGTCCTTGCTCTCTTATTCTGCCTCTCTCTCATCTTAATATTTTTCTCCTCTATTTACTGAGCATAAGTCATGAGCCTAGCTAAATTTATGTCACTATTCAACATGGCGGATATGCACTCATTAACCATGCTATCATTCACCCCTGAAATAAACTTACTCATCTTGGCTCTGCTATCTGCAACCACATAAGGGGCATATCTGGCTAATTGAGTAAATTTAAGAGAATACTCTTTCACCGTCATGTTTCCCTGCCTGAGGTTGATGAATTCTAACACCTTAGCTTCTCTAAGCTCTAGGGGAAAGAATCTATCAAAGAAAGAATAAAAAAGCTCCTCCCACTTAACAGGACCAGCATCATCTGGCCTTTTTGACTTCCACTGTTTTAACCAAGTGTGAGAAATATCCTGCAACTGATATGCAGCTAGCTCAACACTCTCACTAGAAGTAACCCCTATTATGTCTATAACCTTCTACACCTGATCTAGGAATTCCTGAGGGTCCTCATCTGACTTAGACTCAAGAAAGGATGGAGGATTCATTCGGGTGAAATCCCGAATCCTGGCGCAGCTGAATTGGCCACTGGATTGGCTGGAACAATAGTTGGTCGTTCATTCTGAGCAGCAACTGAGTTAGCAAGAGTAGTGAATGTATCTCGAAACTCTGCATGAGAAACATGTTCGCCCAAAGGTTCTTCGGGATGAGGGGCTGACTGATTCCCATTTCTTCTTTTAGAAGGCATGTTCTGTAGAAGAAAGGGAGAAATGGATTAGACTGACAAATTGACTTGAGATTATGCTCACTGGCATGACATGAATACTGAAAGAGGGGAAACTGTTCCTAAAACATATTATAGCCTCCTGTACATAAATGTGGCGCGCAACACACTCATGTACGAAACTCTACTAGGTGCGACTTTCAGACTTCCTAGGACTCTATTGAACCTTAGGCTCTGATACCAAGTTTGTAACACCCCAAATCAACTACCCAGAACGCTACACGGTGATCATGACCCCAAAGGACCACAAGCTAACCCATGACTTATATCTGTACCTGTATACTGCATAAAATATATTATAATATGGAAACATGAATTGAATGGCCATAAGGTTCAAAACTGAGACATAGTATCTGATAAAAATGTAACATCAGGGAGGGGTATGGAATACCCCAAACAACTGAAAAAAGCTATTTGAACATACTGTAGTCTAGAAAGCCTATAAAATATGACTGTCTCAATAAGGAGTTGATGCGACATGTCCCCAACTAACTCCAACTCATAAACTAATTACTGAGATAATAAAATGATGATCAGATGAGGACTCACTGCTAACTCTAACAATTGAGACTAGAATCGACTGATGCTCTGGAGCTGGTGTCTCTGAACCTATGGTATAAGACACCATAGCGCAAATGCGTCAGTACTTTGAATGTACTGGTATGTATGTAAGGTAGGCTGAATGCATGGGGTTCATATGCATGAACAATAACAATAGCAGACTGACTATCATGAGCGTGAGAATACATGCATGAGACATAATAACTAACACTGATATTGTGATAACATGATTACTGAATCTGAATACTAATAACATGACATACTAATAACTGATATAACTGATAACATGAGTGATTGTATCTTACGGTCCTGAATTTAATGGAACTAGATGAGTCCCATACTGTATCAGAGTTGACTGTATCTGACAGTCTTGAAATCTAAAGAACTATTTGAGTTCTTTTACTGAGACTGATACTAAAACTGTGGGAGATAGTTATCTAACTGACATGCTCCTAATACGCCATTATGGCTGAGTTGGGGTCCAATCTGTAACCCCAATTAGAAAGGTGTCAATACCACACCACTGGTAAAGATAAGTTGTGGGTAACCCTCGTCTAATAGTGTCCCCTAAACGAGAATGGTGGGACCCTCATCTGACAGTGTTTACCCACCTCATCAACACTCATCGGATAGTGTTGATGTCTCAACTTATGTTGGCTACATAGTTCTGGAATGCAAGGATGACTTTTAAGAATCACACCCTCATCTGACAGTGTGTGTTCCCATCCTTGGGTTAACTCAGTGCTAATTTCTACTCCTATCTAAATAAACTCTAAATATGATTAACTAAACTGAACTGGGCTGAGTTAAATAAGTTCCGTTGACTGAGGAAACACTACTGATATCTAAAACTGACTAAAATTACTAAGATTATTGAGTTTTCCTGAGTCATGAGATTGACTGAATTCTACTGAACATGGCTTGACTGAGGATATCTTGGAAACATGACACTGATTCTAGGCACATATCTATATTTTTTGGGTACAAGTACCCCCAAGACTCGATAGAAGGAAACTGACAAAGCATGAATTTCCCGCGTACAAGATCCACGTCAATAATACATAATCTAATAAGTTGTGGATTTCACGAAGTACATGGTTATCATACTACCTAACATGGACGAGAATGCTGATAATCATATCCTAATCATATGTTCGATTATCATGGGCATTCCGACAACATATACATTTCACAATGATAGCTTGGAGACCATTGAAACATAAGAGGATGAAAAATATGTCACATTTAGTTTATGTTTTGAGCTATAAGGCATGATTTCTACTCCTTCAAGCATTTTATCATACATCTTGCATGCACAACTTAGAGTATAGGTGAAATCATCAAATTACACATCATAAAAAACTAAATTCATAGATTTTATCTTGCATATTAACATAATATCATGAAAAACACACAAGGACTCCAGCTTTGAAATCAATCAACATCAACAACATGATTACAATTAACCCACAACATAAATACCATAATTTATAGATAAAATAAGGTTCTTGAGCTTTATGGATGGAAGGAATCCATGAATGAACACAATGCATACCTTGGTTTATAAATATACAGAGATTGATGGAGGAAATTCTTGAATTCTGAATCTTCTATAAAAAGCCCTAGGTTGTTCTTGAGAGGTATTTGAGAGAAGAGAGTGTATTTTGGGTGAAAAGTAGTTGAATCATGTGTTAAAGGGCTTAAATATGGGTGGAAAATTGACCCTTTTAACCCTGGACGTGTTTTATAATTTTTGGAAAAGTTTCCCGAATTGAACCCCTGGCGCAACGCGGTGCTATCACGCCATGTCATTGGAATTTAACAATTAGGAAACTGAGGGCTGGTGCGACGTGGAGCCATTGCATTGCCCCTTTTTTTGCGACCTAAAACTTTGGCGCGATGCGGAGGAAATTGCGCTGAGACACTGGAAAAGGGAAATAGTTCACGTTACTCCTAACTTACCACCTTTAGTATGGCTCACTTTCAAATCGAGTTTAGAACCTATCACCTCTTTAGTGCTTCGAACACTTACACTTAATAAAATATAATTAAAAATGATTAGAAGGGTGAGTTGCCTCCCACCAAGTGCCTTATTTTCGGTCGTGGCTCGACTCTTATTTTTATATTTTTATTTTATATATAAAAATTAAAGTAAAATTGTGGGTTGCCTCCCATGTAGCACCTGATTTATTGTCGCGGCATGTCTCAGTTATCTCGATTACTCAGACTTCATTGAGATAGATAGTAGCAATACTTTTTATCGCGTTTTTTGGACCGATATAAAGTTTGACTCGTTGCCCGTTAACTTTGAAGATGCCTCCATCTTCATTTTCAAGTTTGATTACTCCAGATGAGTAGACTTGACTCACTTTAAATGGTCCTGACCACTTGGACTTAAGTTTACATGGGAACAGTTTGAGTCTAGAGTTGAACAGAAGCACCAAGTCACCTTTCTGGAAATCTCATTTTTCAATCCTCCGATCATGATACTTCTTCATACTCTCCTTGTATAGGTATGATCTTTCATAAGACCCAAGATGGAATTCATCCATCTCATTCAGTTGCGCCAGTCTTAGCTCCGCTGCCTCCTTCTAATCCAGATTTAACCTTTTGAGCGCCCATAAAGCCTTGTGCTCCATCTCTATCGGTAAGTGACATTCTTTTCCATAGACTAACTGATATGGTGACATGCCGATGGGTATATTGAAAGAAGTCCGATACGCCCACAAGATGCCATAGAGCTTTCGAGACCAATCTTGCCTACTAGCGTTCACCATTTTGGCTAGGATGGCTTTAATATTTCAATTCGAAACCTCCACTTGCCTACTAGTATGTGGGGGATATGGAGTTGCTACTCTCTATGCTGTTTCACCCCATATTTTGCCAAGGCAGCTCAAAAAACTTTGTTGCAAAAATGAGATCCTCCGTTACTTATAATAGTACGTGGTACACCAAAGAGAGAGAAGATGTTCTTTTTGAGTAGTACAACAACTCTCTTTCCTTCATTATCATCCAAGGTGATGGCTTCAACCAATTTCAATACATAATCAACAATAACTAGAATGTACTTCATCCCATATGATGCTACAAAAGGGCCCATGAAGTCGATGCCCCAGACGTCAAACAATTCTACTTCCAGCATCTCTGTCAAAGGTATCTTATGCCGCTTGGAGATTGACCCTTGCCTTTGACATTGGTCATAACTTAGCACGAACTCATTAGCATCCTTGAATTAAGTTGGCTAATAATACCCACTCTGCAACACCTTTAAAGAAGTTCGATCACCTGCATGGTGACCTCCAACTTGGGAAGATTGACATGCTTCCAATATACTCAATACATCTACTTCTGGCACACATCTCCTTATAATATTGTCAATACACCACCGAAATAGATACGACTCATCCCAAAAGTAATGTGTCACGCCATGAAGGAATTTCTTTCTTTGATGAAAATAAAGATTTTCAGAAATCAACTCGCTCACCACATAGTTTTCAAAATTAGCGTACCAAGGCATTTTCTCCATAACAGCAGCCAAGATGTCTTCATCTGGAAATGCATCATTGATATCCATTTCATCTCTACCTGTTTTCTCACCTTCCATCCTAGACAGATGATCCGTAACTTAGTTTTCGCAACCCTTCCTATCTTTGACTTCAAAGTCAAATTCTTGGAGAAACAACACCCATATAATCAACCTTGGTTTTATATCCTTCTTATCCATCAAATATCTAAAGGCTGCGTGGTCAGTGTGGACCACCACCTTGGTTCCTACCAGATAAGACCAAAATTTCTCAAGAGCATAGACTATATCAAGGAGTTCCTATTCGGTGATAATGTAGTTCTTTTAAGCTCCATTCAATGCTTTGCTGGCATAATAGATTGGATGAAACAATTTATCCTTCATTTGTCTAACACAGCTCCAAGGGAAACACCTCTTGCATCACATATGATCTTAAATAGTTTCGAACAATACGGTGCGACAATGATAGGGTCTTCAACCAACTTCTTTTTAAGGCATTCGAATGCCTTCAAGCAATCATCATTAAAGAAGAACTTCGTTTTCTTCTCCAAACGTTTGCAAAGTGGGTTTGCAATCTTTGAGAATTCCCTTATAAACCTTCGGTAAAAACCAGCGTGTCTAAGAAAACTATGCACTGCCTTTACAGAAATGGGAGGTGGTATCTTATCAATAACCTCCACCTTGGATCGATCTACCTCTATCCCTTTTGCTGAAATTTTGTGCCCAAGAATAATGCCCTCTTTTACCATAAAGTGGCATTTCTCCCAATTGAGCACCAAATTGAATTCCACACATCATTGCAAGGCTCTACTCAGGTTCCCTAAACACAGCTCAAAAGAATCTCCTAACACAGAAAAATCATCCATGAACACCTCCAAGGTGTCCTCCACCATATCTGAGAAAATATACATCATACACCTTTTAAAGGTAGCAGGTTCATTACACAACCCATACGACATCCTCTTGAATTCAAAAGTTCCATACGGGAATGTAAATGTCATCTTCTCCTGGTCTTCATGAGTAGTACAAATTTGATTGTAGCTAGAATAGCCATCCAAGAAGCAATACCACCCCCTTCCTACCAACCGATCAAGCATTTGATCCATGAAGGGCATTGGGAAATGATCCTTTAAGGTCCATGAGTTTAGTTTGCGATAGTCCATGCAAACCCCCCACCCAGTCATAGAACTGAGAGGAATTAACTCATTCTTTTCATTTGCAACAACAGTCATGCCTCCTTTCTTGGGCACACATTGAACTAGGCTTACCCATTTACTGTCGGAAATAGGATAAACCACTCCTGCGTTCAGCCACTTAATAATTTCCTTCTTAACTACCTCTTGCATTTTTGGGTTAAGTCATCATTGATGCTTGATGGTTGGAGTATAGTCTTATTCATGTTGTATCTTATGAGTGCATATGCCAATAATATTAGCAATAGTCCAGCCTATTGTTCTTTTGTATCTCTGAAGCATCGAAATAAGTACTTCCACCTGCTGCTTGGCCAAATCAGCTGCAATAATCATGGTTAACATACTTCCATTGCCCAGAAACACGTAACTTAAATACCCTGGCAACTCATTCAATTCCAACATCGGCGACTCTTCAATGGATGGCTTCGCCGGTGGTGTTAGTCGATTCTAAAGATCAAGATCTAGCTTCTTAGGAGCATAAGAGTATGATCCCATTCCTGTCAAAGTGCAAACATTCTCTTCATACACCCGTAACACCCCAAAAATGGGTTACGAGACATCACAAGGTGCTTAAGGCTACAAGTAACCCCAAGCTAACCCTTTGAGCCTACCACTACTTCTAAATACTTAAATCAAGGTACTGAGAGCAACATACTAAGACATACCATAGCACATCTCACTAAAATATGAAAGAGTATAGTGGAAGTAACAAAATACTGAATGTCTAAATATACTGACAATCTAGTCTGACAAAGCCTCTACTACTCAATGAACTAGAGAGCCATTAGGATAGATCCCTAACTTACTCGAACTAAACTGAAAACAATAAAACATTTACTAAAATACTGAAATGTCTGAAGATAGTTCCTCGAACCATGAGAACCCACCACTGTGGAGATATAGACAAAGGTACTCAGAAGTCACTGACAAGGCTGGGGCTGAGCACCTAAAACTACATTATAAGACAATGTAGCACATAGACATATATGTGGATCAGCACTTAGGAATGTATTGAGTATATGGGGGTGTATGCAATTAAATAATCCATATCATAAGACTATAGAAAACATGCATGCCATAATAGGTGACTCACATAGCTCAAATAAAATCTTCATAAATAATGAATAGAAAACATACCATATAAATCAAGTGAGTCATTTCACTTTATTCTAAATCTTCACTTATTCTTTGTACTCAAGCTTGCGAACTAGATAAAGTCTTAAAGAGACAACCTTCAGAACATACACGTTAATCTTATGGAAAACAAGGAATTTCTTTGAAAATTAAAGATTATAGCACTTGAGAACCTTAGAAATTTAGAATCATAGCTTTTGTAATACAAGTACTTTTATCTTAAATAGAGTAGGGACTACTTTTGGGAGATTCTTCTAACCAACATAAACCATGTGAGCCACATGGAGTCTAATTTTTTGCCCACGTTGGGGAGAGTTGTTCTATCCTTGCCATCGGAGTAGAACCTTTTACTTTTACTAATCACTAGCTTAACCCACTTGGGGTAAATCAAATCCTACGGTAGCTCATAGTTCTGGGGAATGAGACCTCAGAATCAAGCCCAATTCATTTCTAAGCACTACTCCCATAATAGGCTCAGAACTTTTTAGGAAAAATTCCACCTTATACAATTCAACATTATGAAATGAGAGCCAATATGCTTCCCTTTAACTTAAATCAAAAGATGTGGATTCTTTTCTTAACTTAAGATCAAAATCAACTCTTTTCATTAAACTTTGGTAGACTATCTTTAACAAATTTTGAAACTTCAATGATATGGAGATATCAATACCATTCTTGAAATACTATAGAATATATCAAAATTCATTCTTGGGCCTTAAAACATGTATACATATTCAAGAAATCTCAATTCAAAATAGAGGGTAAATCATGACTTCAATCTCAAGAGTATTCCAAACACAAATCATGGAAAGAATATGCAATTCATAACATTAATTCTCAATTCAAATCATAAAATACGTGTAGTATCATATAATTCAATACCTGAACAAATTTATAATCTCATATTCTTGAATGTAGAATTTAGGCATAATTCATCTTGAAAACATTAAAATCTTTCAAGAAAACCAAAACTTTGGGCACAAGAATGGAAGAAGTATTCTTGTTCAAACCCCACATACCTCGAATTATGAACTTTGATGAATAAGCTTGCTTGAGACTCTTTCTCGTACTTTTGGATGAGGGTTCTTGAAACCTTTGTCTTGGGAACCTCGAATATCAATTCAATTTAGAAAACTATGGTGAATTCTTGAGATTCTTGGGGGAGGATTTGGATTCTTAGGGCCTTTGCTTTGCTGAGAATGAAGATTTTGGGAATAAAGTTCTTTGTTATGCCATTGATTGTATGTTTATGGATGGATTAGGGGTAGAGTAATTCCCCAAAATACCCTCCTTTTAACCCTTAATATAACTGGAAAAAATATAACTAGGAGGCCAATTTTATGGGCCACCGGGACGCGCCACTATCGCAGTGGCTCACTGGAAATTGACAAATAAGATTCTTGGGGTCACCACGACGCGGATCCATTACGTTGTCCTATTGGTTGGGACTTGGAACTTCAGCGTGACATGCCACAATCGCGTTAGGCTACTGGAATTTGACAATTGTTAAATAGACCCACTCTGCGATGTCCCCAGCACTGAAATGATGGTGTTTTATGAGTAGGACTTAAATCATCCATAACTTCTTGCCCGGTTATTGGATTTGTGAAAGTCTTATATCAACAAAAAGCTTATCAAATTTCCCATGTGATAAAAAGTCAAAATTACAGAAATTCTATGCGGTTAAAAATAATACTCACCTAGGAAGTCATTTCTTAACCTTCTCGAGACAAAATTAAGCTTTAGAAAAGTTTAGGGTATTACAATATCTCCCCCTTGGGAACATTCATCCTCGAATGTCACTAGCGAGACTAAGAATTCAGAGGAAACAGAGTACGCAAGCTGGAAGAACTTGCTAAACTAATTCTTTGTCTTTCAAACTCTTGAACAATTTAGAGAATGCGTGATTCATAATAAGAATAGCTATATAGCTGAATCTTTGATTAGAAAGGGAATGAGTTAAGAAGGAAAGGTACCTTTGGATTAATCTGAACTTGTGGAGAAGAGGTACGGGTACTTGGACCTTATATCTACTTCGGCTTCCCACGTAGCACTCACAACTGACTGATTTCTCCCCAACACTTTGACCAAGGAGACTTCTTTGTTCCTTAATCTTCGGACTTGGTAATCTAAGATTTCAACTGGATTCTCATCAAATGAAAGACTTTACTGAACATCAGTTCTTTCCTAAGGATCTATAACAATAAAATCACCAATACACTTCCTAAGCATGGAGACATGAAAAACCGGATGAACAGCTGACAACTTTACAGGAAACTTTACTTTATAAGATTCTTTCCCAACACGGTTAAGAACTTTGTACGGACCAACATAATGGGGACTAAGCTTCCCCTTCTTCCCAAACATTTTCACCCCTTTCATGGTGGAAATTTTCAGATACACCAAGTCATTAACTTCGAACTCAAGATCCCTTCTTCTCACATCTGCATATGACTTCTGATGACTCTACACTATCTTCAACCTTTCTCTAATCAACTTCACCTTCTCCATAGCCTCAAATACTACATTAGGTCCAACTAAAGTAGATTTACACACTTCAAACCAACCTATGAGTGATCTACACCTTCTACCAAACAAAGCCTAAGATAGTGCTATCTTGATACTAGCATGGTAAATATTATTATACGCAAACTCTATCAAAGGTAAATGCTCATACCAACTCCCTTTGAAATTAAGAGCACACGCCCTCAACTTATCCTCCAAAGTTTGGATGGTCCTTTTAGCCTGACCATCAATCTGCGGATGAAAAGCAGAACTAAGATACACTTGGGCACAAAGAACCCTCTGAAAAGCTCTCCAAAATTGAGAAGTGAACTGAGTACCCCTATCTGAGATGATAGACAAGGGAAATCCATGCAGCTTGACTAACTCCCGAATATACAGTCTAGCATAATACTAAGTAGTATAAGATGTATACATATGCCAAAAATATGTTGACTTAGTTAGAATATCTACAACAACCCAAATAGAATCATAATGGCATCGGGAGAGAGGTAAACCAATCACATAAACTATATTTATCTTTCCACTTCCAAGTGGGTATACTAAACTATTGCATCACACCACCAGGTCTCTGATGCTCTACTTTAACCTGTTGGCAAGTTGCACACTTAGATGTGAACTCAACTATATCCTTTTTCATACCACTCAACCAATAGATTTCTCGCAAGTTGCGATAGATCTTGGTAGCATCGGGATGAATAAAATACCATACGCCATGTGCCTCTGCCACGATCCTCTATCTCAGATCATCAACACAAGGAACACATAATTTACCTTGCAATCTCAACACACCATCTCCCCCTTGGGAGAAAACCTCTACCCTTTGGTGTTAGACTGACTCCTTTAGTCTGACAAAACTAGCATCTAAGTCTACTTCTCCTTCACTTCTGAAACCAAAAAGGATTCAAAACTACTCTGCACCAAAAAACTCCCCTCAGTAGAATCAAGAAACCTAACGCCCAATCTAGCCAAATGATGCACATCACAAGCTAACTCTTTCTTACGTTTCTCTACCTGAGCAACACTACCCATAGACAACCTGTTAAGGGCAACTGCCACTATATTAGCCTTGCTCGGGTGATACAACACACTCATATCATAATCTTTTAGCAGTTCTAACCATCTTCTCTGCCTAAGATTTGACTCCCTTTGAGAAATCACGTACTGCAGGCTTTTGTAATCAGTGAACACATCCACATGAACACCATAAAGAAAATGCCTCCAGATTTTCAAAGAAAAGACCACATCAGCTAATTCTAGATCATGGGTTGGGTAATTATTTTCATGAGGTTTCAACTGTCTAGAGGAATAGGCTATAACTTTACCATCCTGCATCAGCACATAACCCAAACCAACTCTAGAGGCATCATAATACACCACAAAACCATCCGTACCATCAGGCAAAGTTAACACAGGGGCTGAAGTGAGTCGAGTCTTCAATTCCTGAAAACTTTTTTCACAGGAATCCTACCAAAGGAACTTAAATTTCTTTTTGATCAATCGGGTCATGGGAGACGCAATAGTAGAGAAGCCTTCAACAAACCAGCTGTAATAGCCATCTAGACCTAAGAAACTCCTAATGTCAGATAAAGAGATGGGTCTAGGCCAATTTCTTACGGCTTCTGCCTTCTGGAAATCAACTCTAATGACTTTGCCAGAAATAATATGACCCAGAAAAGCTACTGACCTTAGCAAAAATTCACAATTGGTGAATTTGGCGAACAACTGGTGATGTTTAAGAGTCGGCAATATAATTCTAAGATGATTTGCATGGTCATTCTCACTATGGGAATACACAAGAATATCGTCTATGAAAACAATGACAAAAATATCAAGATACTATTTGAATATTCGATTCATGAGGTTCATGAAGGCTCCTGGAGCAATGGTTAGCCCAAAAGACATGACTAGAAACTCAAAGTGACCATAACAAGTTCAAAAGGCTATCTTCGGTAGGTCACACTCCCTTACTTTGAGTTGATGATAACCGGATTAAAGGTCTATCTTTGAAAAGTAACTTGCACCCTGTAATTGATCAAATAGGTCATCTATTCTCGGAGGAGGGTACTTATTCTTGACTGTGACCTTATTAAACTGATGATAGTCAATGCACATATGTAAAGAACCATCTTTATTTCGTACGAATAGAACATGTGAGCCCCAAGATGACACACTGGGACTTATAAAACTTTTGTCTAGAAGATCTTTGAGTTGCTTTTTCAACTCCTTAAGCTCAACAGGTGCCATAAGGTAGTGAGTAATTGAAATAGGCTGATTGTCGGGAAGAAGGTCAATCCTGAATTCTATCTCTCTATCAGGAGGTACCCCTGGAGATCTTCTAAAAAAACTTCAAAAAACTCATTAACAAAGTCGACTGGATAAATAGTTGGTGCCTCAAACTTGGTGTCTTTAACCCTAACTAGGTGATAGATGCAACCTTTAGATATAAGCTTTCTGGCTTTGAGATAGGAGATGAAATAACTATTGGGGGATACTGAACTCCCAGACCATTCGAAAACTAGATCATTAGGAAATTTAAACTTAACTAAATGGGTACGATAGTCTATAAATGCATAGTAAGAATGAAGCCAGTCCATACCCAGAATTATATCAAAATCCACCATATCTAAATCTATCATATTAGCAAGTATGACTCTATGAAGGATAGTAATAACACAATCTTTATACACTTTCTTGGAAACAACTGACTCCCCTACTAGAGTAAAAACTAGGAAAGGCTCAGGAATCTTTTTGGGACCCATTTTAAAGTTCATAGAAATAAGTAGGGTCACATAAGAAAAACTCGACCCGGGGTCCAACAACATATAAAAATCAAAGTGAAATACATGAAGCATACCAGGAACAATATCGGGAGAATCCTCCTGCTCCTGATGGGATGGTAAGGCATAGAATCTGTTCTGGCGCTGACCACTAATAGTTCTAGAAGAAGTACCTTGAGAAGGGGATCGATGGGCTACGGGAGCTGGGGCACTATTACTGAGTCTGAGGTTGTACATCCCTGTTCCCTTGCCGGGTATGCGAACACTTCCTAAGTCTGTGGCCCAACTTGCCACAACCAAAACAACCCCTCTGTTCGGCCAAACACTCGCCGAGATGGGTCCTAACACACTTAGCACAAGGAGGATTATTAGGCCTGTTACTTACACTGTTCTGGGACTTAGACAAAGAAGGCCTATTACCTTGCTCTTGCCAATTTCTGGGCACGGGAGCACTAGCTGACAAAGGTGTTGGCATAGACGAACGACTCTGAAACTGTGGATGGTTCCCTCCATGGGACCTAGACTGACCATACTCATGCTGCTCGAACCCAGTCCTCTTAGTTTCCCTCAATCAATTTCTTTCCCTTATCTTGTCTTCCTCTATCTGCTATGCATGTATCATCAATCTAGACAAATCCATATCCCTTTTTAACATACCAGTCCTGCACTTTTTCAACACCAAACTAGAAACTCCTATCACAAACTTACTCATACTGGTATGGGTCTCAGAAATCAAATCAGGGGCATATTTTGTAAAATGGTTTAACTTTAAGCAGTACTCCTTAACAGTCATGGAGCCCTGCCTCAAGTTCATAAACTCCTCTATTCTTACCTCCCTCATCTCTAACGGAAAGAACTTATCTAAGAAAGCATCTTGGAATGCCTGCTAAGTAATGGGAGCATTATCTTCCCCTCTATTCTTCTTCTATGCAACAACCCAATCATAAGCAATATCTTTCAACTTGTAAGACACCAACTCCACACTTTTTTCCTCAAAAACATACATCACCTGTGTGATTTTTCCCACCTTCTCAAGATATAACTATGGGTCTTCACTTGCCGTAGACCCATTGTAAGACCCCACAAAATTCTCTCATAGTATGAGCCTTAGAGTATGTTCAGCAAAGTGTAAATCCAACCCTAAAAGGTTGAGAAATATCTTCCAAAGTGAGAATTATTTTAAACCATGTAGAATTTACCTAATATAAACTTTTTTTCATGTATATCATTGAATAATCTATCCATCGATACCAATTTCGTCAAAATTTGACATTGGACGAGGAAGTTATGGCAGTTTTACTGAAAGTAGTCGGAACCGCCCAGGTGCAATGGCCAGGTTGATGGACCGTAGACCTTGTGAACGACCATATCCTAGACCTTCACAAACAATGTATTGACTCCCTTTCTTGTCCTAAGTGCCACAGCCAGGATGACGGACCGTCAAGGCTGTGACGGACCATCGTCGCTTATGCAGTGTGGCCTCATCCTGGCCAGCGAGAGACGGACGATCCAACGGACCATCAAGGCTGAGACGGACCATCATTGTTACATTTACCTCAAGGTATTTTATCCTTTTCCTGGCCAATGTGCGACAGACGATCCGACGGATCGTGAGACCTAGAGGCGGACCATCACTTTAACCGTCGTAGCCCCCGTTCAGAATTTTTATCACAATTTTAAAAGGGATTTATTGCATTTTTACCACTATATTCAGCCCCTATTTATATCCAATAAAGTCTCATAATTTCATTCTTCATCTTTAACATAAAAAACTAGGGTTTCTACAAAATCAAAACCCTTCTTTCTTCTCAAGAAAATTCAAGGGAAATCAAGAAATCAAGAATCTATGCAAGGGCCTTCAAGAAAGAGTTTCCTAAGGTATGCAGATGTTGATTCTTGGGTCCCTTTCATCCAAGAAGTTCAAGAACCCTTTTCTAAATTTTAAAGATCTTATGTTTATGAGTTTTCATGATTCATGTGAATTAAAATTGAAGTTCATGTTATTATTGAGTATTTAATTCATGTTTTGTTTATGAGGTTTCAAACTTCGACCCTAGTATGTGATATTCATGATAAACCCTCTTCAAGTTGCTTGCTAAGTGATGTTCTCATGTCAATTAAGTGAAGAAATTGTTGAATAGGCAAAGCATGCTCCCCATATGTTTGATAAAATGCTTATGTGAAGGAATTAGAGCCATTATAGCATGTTGACTAGAAATCCCCAATTGTGTGCAAGCCCATGCATGCCAAGTGTTTGTTGAAAAGACTTAGTGAGTGTATTGTGGCATGATAGCATGAAATTCCCCAATTATGTGCTCTTTAATACATTCTAAGACTTTAATACGTGCTAAGTATTTGATGCAAGACCTTGTTGAATGGAGTATGAGCCAATATCATGTCTCCTTATATTATCACAAGTTTATGATTCCCTAACGTTTGAAGAAATTCTTTAATTATTGTGATGGTTAATGAATGTCCATGGTCTTGATTATTCAAGAATGATTAGAGATTTCATGAGAATGAGCCCACCATAATTCTTTGGGTCAGTAGAAGGTGAGGACCCACAACTTTATCTTGAAGAGGTGAGGAACATCACCCAGATTATGCATGTTTCTGAGGAGGAGAGTGTAGAGTTAGCATCCTATAGGTTGAAGGATATTGCTCATGATTGGGTAGTGATCTGGAAGAAGGGTATAGGAAAGGATGCAACTCTCATGACTTGGCAAGAGTTTCAGGATGCCTTTATAGATAAGTTTTTCCCACTAGAGATGAGAGAGGATAAGGTAGATGAGTTCATCAACCTAAGGCAAGGCTCCATGATAGTGAAAGAGTATTGTCTTAAGTATAACCAGTTAGCTAAGTATGCCCCTGATTTGATAGCTGACCCTTGAGCGAGTATGAGTAAGTTTGTGATTGGTATGTCCGAGTTGGTGTTGAAAGAGTGTAGAGCTTCTATACTCAATAGAGATATGGAACTTTCTACACTGATGATGCATGCACAACAAATTTAGGTAGATAAGGCAAAAGAGAGAGAGTGAGTGAGTAAGAGAGCTAGAATAGGCAGCCATCATTTTTCTCAGGCAGGATCTTAGGGTGGTAGTCGTTTTCAGCATAGTCAAAAGTTTTCAGTCCCAGCTCTATCCTCAGATAAAGTACCCATACCAAAGTTTGGGGGTGTCAGTCCTGATTGAGAGCTGAACCCCAAAGCCCAGTGTAGTGCTAGTGATGTTTGTACCTATCCGCTTTATGGAGAGTGTGGCAAGAGCCACCGAGGGGTGTGTAGAGCCGATAGTGATGTGATCTTTGGGTGTGGTAATCCAGGCCACAAAATATGAGAATATAGAGTGCTAGCTCAGAGGGGTAGAGAGTTTCATTAGCAAAGTGCCTCTTCTGATGCCAATAGTGGTCAGCGTCAGAACAAACTTCATACGCTTCAGACCCACCATGATCAGGAAAGGTTCCCTGATATAGATTTGAGTATGTTATGAGTCCTTAATCTATATGATATACATTGTTAGATCACTTTCTCCTATTTTGAGCTTATATGTAAGCATGATTCATGCATTAGTTTCAGATCTTAGTCGGTCAATCAATACCAAGTTCATAGGTGCCCCGTGCATTGCCCCAGTAATTCAGCAAAGTGGGTTAAGAGGGACATAGAGTCCCAAGAGGGAGATACCCCATGATATTGCAATGATTTCATGTCCTTATACTCATTCAGTTTCATGTTCAGACTCTCCTTTTGAAGTTAACATCAGTTATCGTTGCATAGCCATTCATGCTTTCGAGAGTCAGTACAGTCAGACAGTCATGCATTAGATATGCATGTTCAGTAGAAAGAGTTTAGATTTTGAGTATATTCAGTCATGCATTCATGAGAACAACTCAGTTATGAATCCATGCATAAGATATGCATATCTATTATGAGAATTCAGCTTATGAGTAGCTTCAGTCGAGTATTCCATGCATCAGATATGCATGTCCAGTATGAGAGCTCATTATATCAGTAGTTCCAATTGCGTAGTCATGTTTCAAATGCTCTCATTCCTTAAGTAATTTTAGTCGATCAGTATTCTTAGCCTATAAAGAAACATTCGAGGATGAATGTTTCCAAGGGTGAGATATTGTAAGACCCCGCAAAATTCTCTCATAGTTTGATCCTTAGAGCGTGTTCAACAAAGTGTAAATTCGTCCCTAAAAGATTGAGAATTCTCTTCCCAAGTGAGAAATATTTTGAAACATATAGAATTTCTGTAATATCAACTTTTTTTCATGTAGAGCATTGAATAAAATTTCTATCGATACCAATTTTGTAAAAATCCAGCATCGGACGAGGAAGTTATGACCGTTTTACCAAAAGCAGTCGGAACCGCTCAGGTGTGACGGAAGAGTTGACAGACCGTTGAGATTGCGATGGACCATCTACCCACCCGTAAAAACCAAGGTAGTGATTCCCTTTCTTGGCCTAAGTGTGATGTCCAGGACGATGGACCGTCAAGGCTGCGATGGATCATCGTTGGGACCGTTGATTCTTAGGCAGTGTTGCCTCATCCTGGCCAGCATGCTATGGACGATCAGACGGACCGTCAAGGATGCGATGGACCGTCGCTGAGATCATCACCTCGAGGCTGTGTATCCTTTTCCTATCCAACATGAGACGGATGATTCGATGGACTGTCAGACCTAGCGACGGACCAATGCATCCCCCGTTCAATATTTTTAACTCGATTTTAAAAGGGCTTTTTGTTCTTTTTCCCACTCTTTTCAACCTCTATTTATATCCTATCAAGGATCACAATTTCATTCCTTATCTTTAACATCAAAAACTAGGGTTGCTACAAAATCAAAACCCTTCTTTCTTTTTCAAAAAAAATCAAGGGAAATCAAGAAATCAAGAATCTCTCCAAGAGCCTTCAAGAAAGAGATTCCTAAGGTAAACAGATGTTGATTCTTGGGTCCCATTCATCCAAGAAGTTCAAGAACCCTTTTCTAAATTCAAAGATCTTATGTTTATGAGTTTTCATGATTCATGTGAATTGAAATTGAAGTTCATGCTATTATTGAGTTTTTAATTCATGTTTTGTTTATGAGGTTTCAAGCTTTGACCCTAGTATGTGATATTCATGTGATGTTCATAATAAAACCTCTTCAAGTTGCTTTCTAAGTGATGTGTTAATGTCAATTAATTGTAGAAATTGTTGAATAGGCAAAGCATGCTCCCCATATTTTTGATAAAATGCTTATGTGAAGGAATTAGAGCCATTATAGCATGTTGACTAGAAATCCCCAATTGTGTGCAAGCCCATGCATGCCAAGTGTTTGTTGAAAAGCCTTAGTGAGTGAATTGTGTCATGATAGCATAAAATTCCCAAATTATGTGCTATTTAATACATGCTAAGACTTTATTACATGCTAAGTATTTGATGAAAGATCTTGTTGAAAGTAGTATGAGCCAATAGCATGTATCCCTATATTATCACATGTTTATGATTCCTAAGTTTTTGAAGAAATGCTTTAATGATTGTGATGGTGAATGAATGTCCACGGTCTTGATTATTCAAGAATGGTTATGTTTTACTTTTGTGTTATCGAGTCCTGGGGGTATTTATACCCGACAAATTAGCTGCAGTCTAGAGCCCACATTAGTTTTCTCGATAATCTCAGTCAACCCACAATTCTCAGAACTCAGTGAGTTATAGAACTCTATACTCTCAGATAGATACATAACGTAATAAATCTCAGTATTCTCAGTAATCTCAGTATCGCTAGTATTCTAGCCTCAGTTCAGTACTCAACTCAGATCTAGTAGTATTTGAGTGTTCAGTTCAGACCTTAGTAGTATTCGAGTAATGTTTTCAGAGCTCAGTATCATTTAGTTACATGATAAGATTCAGTAGTATTTCGTCAGATACGGAACCAAGTAAATTTAGTTTAACTCTATCAGATCAGTTGAGAAATATGATCAGTATCAGATTTAGTTCAGTTTATATTAAGAATCAGTTCAAAGTCTTTCAGTTGGGAGTAGGATCTAGCACCGAGCAAGTGTAGGGATGGAGTCTCCCCGTTAGAGAGGAAAAGTTGTTAGGATCAATCCCTGAACTACAGAACTGCATAGCCAGCGCAGGATGCAGGAGTCACCCATCAAAAAATGGCTTGTCACCCGTTAGATAGGGTTGACTATTATACTTTCTTAGGCTTGAATTCTTGTGAGGGTCACCCATTAGAGAGGCTTGACCAGAGAGGTCTTTACCCGTGGCACGGTATTAACACCCTTACAGCTAGGGTTACAGGTTGGACCTCACCGATTTAGATTTGGGGCATGTCGTTTAAGTGAACACTCCCACAGTTGCATTTTTAGTATCAATCTTCAGAGTAGAACTCAGAAATTAGGACTGTCAAATACAGTCCCCTTTCTCAGTAAGGAACTCAGGTAGTTCCATTGATTCATGGACCACCCACTAGATAGGCATGGTCCCACATAAAGTTATTGAGTAATCTCATTATCAGATCCAGAGATCACCCATTATATAGTCTTGATCT
The DNA here is from genome assembly GCA_030864215.1 of Capsicum pubescens. Classification (NCBI taxonomy): domain Eukaryota; kingdom Viridiplantae; phylum Streptophyta; class Magnoliopsida; order Solanales; family Solanaceae; genus Capsicum; species Capsicum pubescens. The sequence goes on along the minus strand of CM061548.1, from coordinate 231,175,174 downwards.
CAGTCTCAGATTTAGTTGAGTAATCTCATTATCATATCCAGAGATCACCCATTAGATAGGCTTGATCTCAGTCTCAAACTCAGTTGAGTATTCTAATTATCAGATTTAGAGATCTTATGCTAGATAGGTTAGATCTCAAACATAATCATTTCTTATCATTGATAGTAGATTTGGGGATCATCCATTAGATAGGTTTGATCTCAGATTCAGTCAGTCGAGAGTAGCAACCTCAGAGTGCAATCATTGATGCGAGTAGATTCAGTTAATCAGCTCCAAGAACATTAGTTTTTGAGATCACTCGCTAGAGAGGGCTGATCTCAACTCCAGTACTCAATTATCAGTATCAGATAATCTAGTGTTCAGTACCTCAGGCGTTAGTATTGAGTTCAGATGTCAGTAAAGCAATATCCGAGTTTTAGTACTTCTAGTTGTGATGTTTTCAGTTATGGTTTGTGCATTCATGCATATGTCCTCATTCAGTATTCTCATGATTATTTAGTAAAGTAATTGTTCATGCATAAGACTTTGCATTTGGACTTACCTCATCTTCATACTTGGTACATTCCCATACTGATGCATTTGCACTATGGTGTTTTATTTGACACTATAGGTTCAGAGGCATGAGATCTAGAGTACCCTTAGTAGCTCAGTCCCAGTCAGTAACAGTAGACATAGCAGTGAGTCCTCTTCAGTTGAGGATGATCCTTATTTTTATTATTATCATATCAGACTTAGTTTATTTTCAGTAGACAGAGTTAGTTGGGGACATGTCCCATCAACTCGACAGTTTAGACAATTTAGAGGCTTTTTGGACAGATATATCAGTATTCAGTTTTTAGTTTTGAGTATTCTTAGATGTTTTGAACCTTATGACCAGTTTCCGCATTCATTATCTATATTATGCAGTGTTCAGGTACAGATATTAGTAGAGGTTTAGTTTGTGGTCCTTCGAGATCATGAGCACCGTGTGACATTCCGATTCTAGAAAAATTGGGTTGTTACACCCATAAAACTCTGGCGGATTCATCCGCATGAAATTACGAATTCTTGAGGCTGCTAAATCACCTCCCTAATGGTGCAGAACTGTGGCCTGGTTATTGGCCTAAACATTTGCAGTGACTTCTTGGGCTAGAACCTGAAAAACAACCGAAACTCAGCATGGCACACGTATGCATTCAAGGGGTCAACTAGCTGTGGTTGTTCGTTATTGTTTCTGCGGGCATTTTCTCTCCGAGGAGGAATTTTCTGAAATAATAGAGCACGAGTCAATAGCTGAGAGAGAATATTGTAAGCATGATAGGTTCTGAAAGAAAGGGATGACTTTTTCCAAAAACTTCTTGTAGCTTCTTTCTCATAGATATGTCGCACTACACACCGATGATCAAGAATCTATTTAATGTGGCTTGTAAGACTTACTAGGACTCCTTAAACCTTAGGCTCCAAAAATGGGTCCCGAGACGTCATACGGTGCTGAAGGCTACAAGTAACCCCAAGCTAACCCTTTGAGCCTACTACAACTTCTAAATGCTTAAATCAAGGTACTGAGAGAAACATACTAAGACATACCATTGCACGTCTCACTGAAATATGAAAGAGTACTGTGGAAGTAACAAAATACTGAATGTCTAAATATACTGACAATCTAGTCTGACAAAGCCTCTACTACTCAATGAACTAGAGAGCCATTGGGACAGATCCCCAACTGACTCGAACTAAACTGAAAGCAATAAAACATCTACTAAAATACTGAAATGTCTGAAGATAAGTCCTCAAACCATAAGGACCCACCACTGTGGAGATGTAGACAAAGGTACTCGGAAGTCACTGACGAGGCTGGGGCTGAGAACCTGAACCTACATTATAAGACAATGTAGCACATAGACGTATATGTGGATCAACACTTGGGAATGTACAGAGTATATGGGGGTGAATGCAATTAAATAATCCATATAATAAGTCTTTATAGAAAATATGCATGCCATAATAGGTGACTCACATAGCTCGATAAAAATCCTCATAAATCATGAATAGAAAATATACCATATAAATCACATGAGTCATTTCACTTTATTCTAAATATGTACTTTTTCTTTGTACTCAAGCTTGCGAACTAAATAAAGTCGACAGCCTTTAGAACATACACTTTAATCTTATGGAAAACATGGAAATTCTTTGAAACTTAAATATTATAGCACTTGAGAACCTTAGAAATCTTAGAATCATAGCTTTTGAAATACAAGTACTTTTATCTTAAGTAGAGTAGGGACTACTTTTGGGAGATTCTTCTAACCGACATAAACTATGTGAGACACATGGAGTCCAATGTCTTGCCCATATTGGAGAGAGCTTTTCTATCCTTGCCATCAGAGTAGAACCTTTTAATTTTAGTGATTACTAGCTTAACCCACTTGGGGTAAATCAAATCCTACGGTGGCTTGTAGTTCTTGGGCATGAGACCTCAGAATCAAGCCCAATTCGGTACTAAGTACTACTCCCATAATAGGCTAGAACTTTTTAGGAAAAAATCCACCTTATACAATTCAACATTATGAAATGGGAGCCAATATGCTTCCCTTTAACTTAAATCACAAGATGTGAATTCTTTTCTTAACTTGAGATCAAAATCAACTCTTTTTATTAAACTTTGGTAGACTATCTTTAACAAGCTTTGAAACTTTAATGATATGCAGATATGAATACCATTTTTGAAATAATATAGAATATATCAAAATTAATTCTTTGGCCTAAAAACATGTATACATATTTAAGAAATCTCAATTCAAAATAGAGGGTAAATCATGACTTCAATCTTAAGAGTATTCCAAATACCAATCATGGAAGGAATATACAATTCATAACATTAATTCTCAATTCAAATCATAAAATAGGTGTAGTATCATATAATTCAAGACTTGAACAAATCCATAATCTCATATACTTGAATGTAGCAATTTAGGAATAATTCATCTTGAAAACATTAAAATCTTTTAAGAAAACAAAAATTTTGGGCACAAGAACGGAAGGAGTGTTCTTGTTCAAACCCCACAAACCTTAAATTATGAACTTTGATGAATAAGCTTGCTTGAGACTCTTTCTCGTACTTTTGGATAAGGGTTGTTGAATCCTTTGTCTTAGGAACCTTAAATCTCAATTGAATTTAGAAAACTATGGCGAATTCTTGAGATTGTTGGGGGAGGATTTGGATGCTTAGGGCTTTTGCTTTGCAGAGTATGAAGATTTTGGGCATAAAGTGCTTTGTTATGCCATTGATTGTATGTTTATGGACAGATTGGGGGTAGCATAATTTCCCATAATATCCCCTCTTAACCCTTAACGTAACTGGAAAAATTATAATCGGGAGTCTGATTTTATGGTCCACCGCAATGCGCCACTATCACGGTGGCTCACTAGAAATTAACAAATGGTATTCTTGGGGTCACCGCGACGCGGAGCCATCGCGTTGTCCCACTGGTTAGGACCTGAAACTTCAGCACGACATGCCACTATCGTGCTAGACTACTAAAATTTGATAATTGTTAAATAGACCTACTCCGCGATGCGCCAAGCACTGAAATGACGAAATTCTATATGGTGAAAAATGATACTCACCTAGGAAGTCATTTCTTAACCTTCTCGAGATGAAATTAAGCTTAGGGAAAGTTCAGGGTATTAAAAAACCTCAATACCTTCACTATCAAAATTCATAAGCACTGTAGCTAAAGGCTCAACAACAAACTTCTTCTCTATTGACACCTCTTGATCATCCTTATAATATACATCAAAAATTGAGAACAAACTCATTTTTTATGTTGCTTTATTGATTGGCACTCATCAAAGCGCACACTTCATCATTCTTCCTAAATAAGAGCTCATTAGCTTGCAAATCAATCAGCACACTTTTGGTTGCGAGGAAAGGTCGACCCAAGATTATGGGCACCTCAAAGTCCACCTCGTAATCCAAAATTATAAAATCCATAGGAAATATGAAGCTAGCCACCTTCAGCAACACATAATACAAAATACCACCAGGTCATTTCACCGATCTGTCTGCTATCACAAGTCACATATTAGTGGGTGTGGGGTCTCCCAAACCCAACGTTTTATAAACAACTAGCGACATAAGATTAATGATCGCTCTTAGATCACATAAGCTTTTGCAAAGTCAAGAGGTCCAATAGGGGATGGGATAGTAAATGCTCCCAGATCTGCCTTTTTCTACACCAGATACCTCATGGAGATAGAACCATAATGATGGAGCTTGTCCATCAGCTCAAAAGTAACTGACCGCTTCTTCATGATGAGATCTTTCATAAACTTTACATACCCTGGCATTTTCTCCAATGACTCTACCAATGGAAGATTAATCGTCAACTGCTTAAGAATAGCCATGAATTTGCCGAACTTAGTGTCGTCGGCCTTCTTCTTCAATCGATGGGGAAATAGAGGAGGTTGTTTTGGAAGATTGGTAACCACCACTTCATCATCCTTCCCTTATTTTTCTCCAACTCATCAACCTGATAACTGTTGGATGGTGCATATTCAATAACCTTATCTGATTTCTAAGACTCCATCGGATGATCAATCTCTGCTTCTTTAATATCAGCTGCTACTATATCAACCACAGGCTTGCCCATAGGAGGGCCTAATAAAACCTTACCACTCCATGTGGTAATATCCATGCACGATCCATTATTTCTATTGGTTTTGAATTGTTTCACTTGGCAGTGTTCCACTCTTCCTCTGATTCAATACTGTAGAGAGTTGGCTTATTTGTTGTTCCAACTGCTCGATCAAAGTGGAGTGTGATTTTACCAATTGACTCATAAAAGACAAGTCAGTCTTCATGGTAGTTACCCTAGAGTTAGTAGACTCAACTCCCTTTAACAATTTCTCCATCATGTCCTCTATGGACATCCTGCCAGAGCTACTTGCAGCATTATCTCTGCTTTCGGGAGGTACATATAACCCACTTATATCATTCTTGCTCTTCCAGTTTCCTTGATCCCAATCCTTATATCCAGCTTTGTCGTAATAAGCCCGAACTTGATTTCCTTGGCTATTGCCTCAGAAACCCCCTGGATATTTAAATAGTTAGCATCTTCTTTCGAATCAGAATTATCTCCACCTTGGGATGTAACAGTTTTTACTTTTTCAGTCTTTGCAGATAATAAGTGCTTGGTCAACAAATCCATCTGCGTCTTCAAGTGTGCCATGTATTGATCATGTTTTCATCTTTATTACATTGTTCTGCAGTCATACCAACAGACCCAGTTGGTCTTGCTACCACAGAATCCCTGGTATGCCAAGATCTACTTTGTTTGGTCATCCGATAAAGCATTTCCGAGGCCTCTTGAAAAGTGATATCCACAAATGATCCCCCTGCAGCATTATCAACAATTGGATTCATAATAGAGTTCAAAGCCCAATAAAGAGTCTCCATCAGATGAATATCCGTTATATTATGGTTCGGGCACTACATCAACTTCTTTTTTAACCTCTACCATGTATCGTGAAGAGCTTCAGTTAGGAGCTACTTGAAGTTGCTGATCTCATCCCTCAACTGTACCCTCCTAGAAGGAAGGAAGAACCTTTCTAGAAAATCCTCTTTCAACTGCCTCTAGTTGGTTATAGAATCGGGCGTCAGCTTATTAAGCCATAAGGTTGCCTCTCAAGACAGAGACAACAGAAATAAACGCAGACGGATGCAATTTTTTCCCACTCTTGGGTTATCAAAGGACTTCTAAATAGTCACAAAGTTCACTAAATGCATATTGGGATCATCCCCCGGGAGTCAACCGAACAACCCCTTTAGGTGGAGGAGTTGAATCATCATGATTATAATATTGAACTTAGATTCGGGTGCCAACGGCGGGGGAATAATAGCTCCAGTTGCACCCACTCTATCCATTCCATCCTTATCATCATTAATATCAAATTGCACAGCTTGGCGATCAGGTCTCGCTCTAAATAGAAGATTTTTATTCACATTTCTATTCACTGGTGCAGCTATATCCTCTGCACGCCTTCGATTAAATAGCCCCAACAAATCATCGTCTCCTAGGTCCTCTTTATCCGGATTAGGTACCCAACCTGGGTTATCAGTATTCTATTGATTTAATTGAGCATTAGCCAAAACGGCTAATCTTTCAGCTTCTTATTGGTTAGCCATTCTTTTAATGAGATGAGGTTCGGGATTAAAAGGTAATAATGGTTCTCCTGAACTTTTGGTTCATGGCATAAACAACAATGAACCTGTAAAAAATAAAAACAACAAATAAATGTAAAATTAAGAAACTTGACTAACAGTCAATTAATACACATAACTTAATTGGCAACCATAGTCCCCGACAACGGCGCCAAAATTTGATACGCCAAAATTACAACTTTCTTACAAAAGTGTATGCGGTCGTTGTCAAATATATAACCCAACTAGGTTAGGGTCGAATTCCACAGGGAATAGGGTGCTAATTAAGTTGTATGCAGATTAGTTGACTTTTAATCATTTGTTCCCGTAAAGAAATATGGGTTTTTGATTTAAGTACGAAGTAATAGTTTCAATATAATTGTGAAGCAATATGTGTAACAATAGTTGAATATAGAGAATAACAAGCTAAGGTTATGTCCACCTTGTAGTTTTTAATATCTTCTAACTATGGGTATTAAGAGTTTATACATGCATGCACTTATAGAGAAACGTATTCTAATTTTCAATCCAAGCGTTTCTCAACCATCAAGGATTAATTCACTTTAGTTCTCTTGGCTCAAAAGTGTTTACTCAATTATACGATATCTCTAAGTTGTTAATCCCGTTAAGGAATTAACGTGTGAAATAGAGGTTGGAAACCCTATTTTCTTGTTACTACTCTCTTTTCCAAACATTAACCTTTCTATCGAACAAGTTATGTTTCAATGGCACATTCTCTATATTTACAACCATGAGAATTCAAGCATAACGAAGAGAGTATGATATAAGTAATTCAATGCATAATGAATTCAAAACCCATAGAAATAGATAGTATGCTACAAGGTTTCCATAACCCTAACAATTAAACTTAGCTACTCATGGACAAAATGAAAATCACCATAAGTATGTTCATCATACCAAAAACTAGAAGATGATCTTGGTGTGTAAATAGTGAACCAAGAAAAACATTTTCTCTTTCTCCAAGCTAAGCCGCCAATCTTTTCTTCAAAAATAATACAGAATAATGAATAGTGATAAAAATTTAGCATCAAGTCTTTTTAATATTTTTTTCTCTCATAATTGCCTTCTAAGTTCCTGAACTAATTATAAATGACAAATTACTCTTGGACATAGTTTCTAGGCTCCACATTTGGTCCAAAAAAATACTTTTATCTTGTGTGATTTGTCATCCGTAATCCGTAGTTCCATCATTTATTTATCTACCTCATTAACACCTGAAACTAGGCACTTTGTTCTCAAAACTTTGCTAAAATATGGGTAAGTTATGGTGCTTAGACATATAAATACACCCAAGATTACTAGCGTTGGGCACTTACACTTTCTACCAATGACTTTTCATCTCAAAACATGTCAAGAATACTTTTTTGCACAGGAACAATTTATTTCAAACCTCATCATCTCAATAGTGACATCCAATTTGTTGGCAAACTTAATCAAAGCACTCAATCAAACAACACAACAAGTAACCTGGATTTTCATCCATATGCACCCTCGCAACAAGAATGTTTCCCCATATCACTCATAATTTTTCAATATTTCTCATGAGGGGAATATCAAAATTTGATCACTCACTCTAAAAAAAAATCATACCTGATAGATAATGAACCATAAGCTTTCCCTTAGTGTACTACTCCACTAATAGTCAGATTTTGAAATGTAGGATCAATTAGGTCTTCCATTGTTGTAATGTGGGCTAAGGGACGGGTAGGAACTATTTAGGAAATAATGACTAATCTCCCTAGGCGCTTTAAAACATGTCAATCTTTAATCAAACTCACATTCTATCAACCCAATTTCCACTTCATTACCTTCATACATCATTCAGTTTACCCTACTTTTATTAAGCACATTAACATAAACTATGGTAGGAGTATTTTTCTTTTACACCATGATTCAATTCTCATCTCTTCTTCACACCCATTTACTGCTACACACCCCTATCATACCCACCCTTAACAAAAGTTATTCGCATTGGTTGAGGTGCACAATGTTCAAAATGAACCAGGGTAAAAACAGGTTCATTATAACAAAATCCAGGCTACAAAAACTGAAATTTCTTTCAATTGTTTTTATCACTCCTAACCATCACGATTATCACACACATAACTACTTCTTTAGGGCTTCACTTTCACCTTTTTCCTACTTCAATTTCACACTCCCTACTCATTTAATCACCAATACTAAAGCAATTAGAAGCTATGGATCGAATCAAGGTCTATCAAAGAAAGGATCAGGCTACATATGAGGCCACCAAAGAAATCTAGCTATAGGCTCAACGGGGCTAACTAGGGTTATGCATAAGGGTAGGTAACTAAAGTCTTTACAATTCGGCTAACAAAGAAATGCCTAAATCACTTCCTACACCCAACACCCTTTATTTTGCTTTGTAAACACACTGGGCAAGTTCTAGAGATTCCTATACATGTAGAATACAAACAAATACTCACACTATCAATGCATGCTAGGAATCAAGTTGGATTCTTAAGGCTCCCGATCTTGTTCTTTGTCAAATTTAACATTAAGCCAATGAAATCGCATTACACCTATTGAGATTTAACATGTAAGAATAACTCATTATTTTCCATTTGTTTCAAAACAATTTCATTTATAGTAAAAAAACTGGCCCAACACCAAGCATTTCTCAAAAGTAGCAATCGGGTTCTTATCAGTTCTCAGCTACTAAAGACAAACTCCCCTTAAGATAGTCATCATCCATCTATCATAGGGGAAGGAAACTAACTGTGATGATTTATTTTGAATTGCCTTGAGGGAAAAACAAATACTTTAAACTAAAAGCAATATGCGCACATCACCTTGAGGGAACAATTCAACAATCCAAACATTAAACTTACTAACTATTACAGACATAACATTCCAAATAGCTAGAAAATCATCCAAACAAAATAGAAAAATAAAATTGTCCAACCAAAATATAAAAACAAAGGAAAGGAGAAAGAATGAGAAGTTCCACCACCCCACACTTAAAATGAAGCACTGTCCCAGTGCTATCAAATAAGCATATGGAAAGTTGGAAGTCATACACCCTGATTAGTCAAATGCTACCATCGTCATCACGTCATCTTGGGCACCCTAATCATCACCGTAATCATCACCTGTATCGCCATCATCAAACTATTCTTCCTCATCTGACTCATCATCTGAATAGAATAACTCTCGCTCCTCATCTATTGGGACATCATCATCAATAGGCTAGACAATGTCAAGGCCTATTTGTAGCATGGTCCAAGCATCACTCCTGAGTGGATAGTCCAACTCTACATCACGAATGTCCTATTGGGTTGCTGGACTCCCCTCAATCCTCAACTACAGCATCGTCAGCCCATACATCCGAGCAGTGATCTCATCATTCCGAGCCTGACGCTCGAGCATAGTCATTAAGAACCTTTAGTACGACAGAAATCCAATGGTCTAAAAATAACTCATGGTCAGTAATCAACTTCTCCTTAGGTAAACCCTACTGTCGCAATGAATGAGTCAACAATCCACCAAAACCATACCCACGACCACCCAGATTATCTTCCTCATGGCGAAGAAGATAATCACGCCGACATTCAACTCAATATCTGTGGGCATAAAGGCATAAATGATACACACCTTGTCATACGTCACCTCTGTCATATGTGTCCCATGGATAAGGCAAGCATAAATAATTTTTGCCTGTAAGAGAGCCTCCCTATTCATGTGAGCAAAGGGAAGTGACATATGAGTGACACCCTCCTTATGATGAATCCATCGGTCATTCGAACCAGTGCCACATCAGAGATGATGAATATGTTTATAAGGTGGCTCAATATTCAATTTTTCAAAGGCTCAAAATCCACCACGGGCGTACCTAATAGATTATTCAAAGTGTTGGCAGTAAAAGTAACCATCCTTCCCCTTATCTCAACTTCAGCATCTTTGTTCCGTGGGTTCTAATTGGCATAAAATTCTTGCACAAGACTCAAGTTGCACTCAGATGGCTGGTCAAACAAGAAATGCTTATGTAGTGCCTCAATTTGGCGCACCATACTCGAGTACTCCTTCATTAAGCTGACCCTATCAATGAACTAGTCCATCGAATACTTGTACTCCTTGTGTTGGAAATACCATTTCCTCCCAGTTTCTACAACTTCCTTGGTCCCATACCTCCTGGATTAACCCCGTGGGATAGGTAGGGCTGGGGGCACATGGTCAGCATGTCTACTCCTTTTTTGATTGGGCTTAGAAGAACTAGCCACATTCTTTCGTTTGAGTTTTTGTTGCCGGCTAGACATTGTACCTATTAATAATAATAGTCAATAAATTCAACAGACCCGCACCTTTGGTAAACTAGCAAACACTAAGTGTGAACTCCATCCAACACTTAGTTGCTAGTACAGGTACACAAGCAAGTGACTAGGGTACTTAGACTTCCCTTGTTCCACATACAATCACCATAATCAGTCCACCAACATCAAACAAAAATGCATCTCATAAAAGTGGCATTTCATAGACTCATCACTATTATGTAACGGGATAACAACAACATTAACACAACTAACCACACAACCATTCAACAATATGACACCTTTCCCTTTTTCAACAATTTGACACCAGTGCATTCAACATGTCAAACACAAGCACACATCTATGCCAAACATATCAGAGATATGTAGCTACCACTAAGATGGTGAGAGATCGAAATCCACCCCACACTTAGTTGCTAGAATGGGTATGCATAAGTACATCCAATCCACAACACTTCAGTAACAACTGTAGAAACAACATACACCCCATCAATAAATAATTTTCTAGTATCCATAGTTTCCAAATGTGCGAGAATTACGCAACCCACCACACATGAACCCATCTCTACACACTAGACAATTTGATAGTTGTAATAAGGGATGAAAATATAATTAATCCTATCATCCGAGCCATACATTCATGAATCACTCAGAAACATAGAACATATCATAGATAAAAACAACCATAAAAATTAAAGGACTAGTAAGTAAAATGTCATGGACTTAGCAATAACGAATCTCTACACATTAATTTCCCAACAAAATAACTAATGTGATTATATTATACATCCAAGAAAGTAAAATGTGAGAACCTACCTTAACTTGGTTAAGAAGATGAAGATAAAACTTGTGATGTTACCAATTTGGACACACTTGAAGGAAAATAATTTGAGGCTAAGGGAATTTTAGGTTGGTGGGTGGCTAGGGTTTTGGGAGGAAAGGTGAATAAAAAGATATGAGTATTTATAGAGGAGGGAGATGAGGGATCCATTTAGGGATAAATTCAGACCGACAAGGAGCAAGCGACGTGATGCGTCAGCAAATGCATTGCAAAGAACAATGCGATATGTTGAGTTTGCGTCGGGTAACTAGAAATTGCATCAAAAAATTATTCTAAGTATTACCTAGGTGACCATTGACATGACGCGTCGAGTTCGCATAGATCCAATGGAAATTTCTTGATTTTTTTTAAGTGTGGGCATAGGCACAGCGATACGACGCATCAACTTTGCGTAGGTTCACTGGAATTTGTATCCAAAAAGTTTTCTAAGGAAATTTTTTCCATATTTTTGGGGAATCTTTTCTTCCCCCTTACCTCTTTCACCTCTTAGGTCATATTTAACTTACTCAAAGATCATAGTTCACCCACTTCTTATCTTCTTCATCTCCACCCAATTTCTTATTCCTGCACATCAACCATAACAACAAAATTATGTAAGAAAAAATGGGTTTCCTCTCACCAAGCGCCTTATTTTTGGTCGTAGCATAACTCATCTTTTTATATTTTTCACTTTCTTTTTCTTTCCTAACAACTAGAACAAAAAAGAACTACTCTTATTACATTATATTCGTGGGTTGCCTCCCACGCAGCGCCTTATTTTATGTTGTGGCACGACTCAAGTCATCCTTACTCATCCACCAAGGTGATGAATACATTGTGCTTATCTTCATGATTTGACCAATAATGCTTTACACATTGTCCATTCACCAAAAATATTTTATTCTTCTCTTTGTTCCATAGTTCAGCAGCTTCATAAGGCATTATTTGCACTACTTCAAATGGTCCAAACCACTTTGATAGTAGTTTACCTGGAAACAACTTTAACCTTGAGTTGAACAGCAAAACCAGTTGTCCAGATTCGAACACTCTGTCCTGAATTTGCCTATCATGCCACTTTTTAGTCTTATCTTTGTACAACATAGGGGTGTGCATCGGTCGGTTCAGTTTAGTTTTATATACTATCGGTTCGGTTTATCAGTTTTTGGTTTTTATATATGCTAAACCAATAACCAAAACAATAAGATATTTTTATTGGTTTTTGGTTTATCATTTTTTTGTCCTTAATGGTTTGGTTTTTGGTTTAACCGATAAGAAAATACTCATAAAATAGAAATAGTAGTAACTAACATTAAAAAAAAAAATCTTAGTTGACACAAAAAATACTATATGTTGTGTTTTAATTTACAAGAATCTTCAAGTTTGAACTAAATGTTGTAAGGAGAAATTAAGAGTTTGTATAATTGAAATAATAGGTTTGTTAATTTGTAGAAATTAAAGAGAAATATGTAATAAGTCATATATATATTCTTATTGGGTTATTGATTTACCCAACAACCCAATAAGAAAAAAACAAATCGAACCAATAAACCAATACTTTTTTATAAAATCATTAAAAAAATGTTAACCTAATAACCCAATAACATTTTTATCGGTTTGGTTTATTGGTCTATTTAGTTTTTGCGTACCCCTAGTACAACTTGGAATTTTTGTAAGCATCAAGATGAAACTTATCAAGTCCAGCAAGTTGTAACAATCTCTTTTCTCCCGCGGCCTTTATGTTAATATTCAGCTTCTTCATGTCCCAATAAGCTTGATGTTCTAGTTCTACAGGCAAATAAAAAGCTTTACCATAGACCAAGAGTTATCGGGAGGTCCCTATGGGAGTCTTATAAGCTGTCCTTTACACCGACAATGCATCATCTAGCTTTTCGGCCCAATCCTTCTGTTACCTATTAACAGTCTTCTGCAGTATTTGCTTTATCTCTCGGTTGGAGACCTCAACTTGTCCACTCGTTTGTGGATGATACGAAGTGGACACCTTGTGCCTAACACCATATTTAGCTAAAATATTCTTAAACCAAGTGTTAATAAAGTGTGTACCTCCATCACTGATTATAGCTCTTGGAGTGCCAAATCAAGAAAATATATGCTTCTTCATGAACTTCAGCACTATTCTCGTATCTTTAGTAGGACAATCTACAGATTCCACCCATTTGGATACATAATTAATTTTCACTAGAATGTACAAGTTTCCATTGGACGGTGGGAATGGTCCTATAAAATTAATCCCCCAAACATCAAATACTTCAACTTCAAGAATATTATTTAGGGGCATCTCATGATGCCTTTAAATTGTACCTAACCTCTGGCATTAATCACAACTCTTCACGAAAGCTACTGCAACACAAAACAAGGTAGGCCAAATGAAACTGAATTGTAAAACTTTCCAGGCTATTCTTTCACCTCCATGATGGACACCATAAAGAGATGAATGACACTTTTATAGCACTTATGTGAATTCAGTTTCTGGAATACGTCTGTGTATAATTACATCAGGACTCTTCTTGAATAGATATGGCTCATCCCATATGTATGCATGTGAATTATGTAGCAATTTCTTTCATTGTTGAATAATAGCTTCAGGAGGGTAAAAGTCACTTGCCAACAAATCACAATATCAGTATACCAAGGAACTTCACACATCTCTATAGACAATAATTTTTCATTTGGGAACTCTTCCCAAATATAGATAAAGTCATCAACCATATGATCATGAGTCTCCAACCTTGAAAAATGGTCTGCAACTTGATTTTTTGCTTCCTTTCGATCACGAACCTCTAGGTTAAATTATTGCAGTAACAAAATTCACCTGATTAATCATGGCTTTGCATCCTTTTTGTTGAAGAGATATTTAATGGTGGCATGATTTGTATGAACAATAACTTTGGTGCCCACCAAATATGTTCTAAATTTATCGAATGCATAAACCTCCGCTAACATCTCCTTTTTAGTAACTGTATAATTCATTTGGGCATCATTCAAGACTTCACTAGCATAATAAATAGAGAGAAATACATTGTCTTTTCTTTGCCAAAAAATTTCTCCAATAGCCACGTCACTAGCATCACACATCAATTCAAATATCAACTCCCAATCTGGAGAAATCAAAACAGGAGCTTCTATCAAACTTAGGAGTTGGCAAAGAATTGATGTGTGATGCTAGTGACATGGCTAACAGCACTAACAGGCAAAGAGTTAGCTTCTCAAAGGTTTCTTAACAATTCACCCCAAAATCAAACTTGGCCTTTTTTTCTAATAATTTACACACCGGGTTTGCAATTTTTTAAAAATTCTAAATAAAACGCCTGTAGAAACATGCATGCCCCAAGAAACTTTGCACTCCCTTGACTGTTACTAGATATGATAGCTTATCAATCCCTTTAATTTTAGCTTTATCTACTTCCATTCCTTTACATGACACTTTATAGCCAAGGACTATTCCTTCCTTCACAAAAAATTAGCACTTTTTCGAGTTCAACACCAAATTTATCTCTTCAAGATGGCTTGAGTACTTAAAAAATTACAAAATGAGTGATTGTACCATCCGTGGAAGGCTAATATAGTGGCGGATGCCGTTAGTAGATTGTCTATTGGTAGTATTGCCCATGTCGAAGGTTATAAGAAGGAGTTAGTCTGTAAGGTTCATTAATTTTCTAGGTTAGGAGTTCGGTTGGTTAATTCGGCCGAAGGTAGTATATGGTTTCAGATTAGGTCAAAATCTTCATTGATTGCTGAAGTAACAGAAAAGCAAGACAGGGATCCTAGTTTAGTTAAATTGAAGAAGACAATTAGAGATTAGAAGGTGGAGGTTTTCTCCCAAGGGAGATATGGTGTGCTTCATTTTCAGGACATGTTATGTGTTTCATGTGTTAATGGTTTGAGATAACGAATATTAGTAGAAGCTCATGGTGTGCGGTATTCTATTCACCACAGAACACACTAAGATGTATGGTGACTTACGGGAAATCTATTTGAGGAGTGGTATGAATAAATATATTACAGAGTTTGTGGCAAAGTGTTTGAATTTTCAGTAGGTTAAGGTTGAGTACCAAAGGCCTAGTGGTACACTTCAGGAGTTCTTCATCCCTACTCGGAAGTGGGAGGTGGTGAATATGGATTCTATGACAAGATTTCCTGTTGTTAGCATGATACAATTTGGGTCATTATAGATATAATGAACAAATTTATAACGCCCAAACTACAACTCTCGTTAGAAAGTGTAAGCGGTCTCTGTCAAATATAGAACCCAACTGGGTTGGGTGTCGAATCCCACAGGGAATACTCTGGTCACTAAGTGTTGCAATTATTAGTAGACTGTTGGTCGAAAATTCCAAGGACAAAAGGGGGGTTTGGTTTTAGGCGTGAACTAATATTATCAAAGTAACGATGGAACGATTTGTGTAGTAAGATTTAATCACAGAGATTGATAAGTTAGGGTTATGTCCACCTTGTAGTTTCTACTTCTCTATTAACTATGAGTAACACGGAATTTAGACATGCATGCACTTATAGAGAATCGTATTCTAATTCTAAATCCAAGTGTTTCCCAACCATCAAGGATTTTTTTCACTTTAGCTCTCCCGAGCCTAAAGTGTCTAACAAATGGTACAAATTCTCCAAGAAGTTAATCCGGTTAAGGCATTAACGTGTAAATAGAGGTTGGAAACCCTATTTCCTTGTCACACTCTCTTTTCCAAACATGTAACTTTTCTCTCGAACAAGTTAATGCTATAATGGCGTATTTTCTATGTTTTCAACCATAATAATTCAATTAAAAAAAAGAGAGTAATGATATAAGTAGCATAACACATCAAGAATTCACAAACTCATAGTAATAGATAGTATCTTACAAAGTTTCCATAACCCTAACAGAGAAGTTTAGCTACTCATGAGTACAACGGAAATCAAAGAAGACATCACCATCATACCAAAGTTAGAATAATCTCACGATGGGGATGAAGTTGGCGTCAATCAAGAGGTTGACGTTTTTCTTCCCTTTATCCGTTCGTGTAGCCTTAGCGTTTTTCTCCATCTTAAACTTACAGAATCTGTAAACTAAAAAAAAATGAAAAGTGCTGAATAATAATGATTGAATGAATGCTGAAAAATTCAGCAAATAAGGTTTTTATAACATCCTTGTCCTACTAAGTTACTGCTGCATCCCTAAGTATTTAGAAATACTGATTTTGCCCGGGACAAGTTCTCCATGCATCACATTTAGTCCACAAGCTTCCAAAAGCTGCCTTCCCTCTTATGTGAAGTTTTCCTTTGCTGCCCAAAGGTCCACAAAGTGCTGAAATCTTCATCATTAATACCTGAAAAACATGCTAATCACATAGGTTAGCTCACTTAAAGGAAAATGGACTAAAAGTGCAGGAATTATATATTTTATCCTCCAACCTTAGCTAAAATATGGGTAAATTATGGTTCTTAGGGGTATAAATACGCCCAACATCACCACCCCACACTTAAAGCTTTGTTCGTCCTCGAAAAAAATATTACGTCCATGCAAACACCTAACTAGAATTTCACAATAGCAACACAAAATGTTCAACAAGACATGCACGACAATTATTAACAGAGAGTAGGTTTCTTGATCACTACTAGATACAGTTCAACCTCCAACATAGACTCGTGAGGATGGTTAATTCGTATCCACAAGTTAAGCCACAAAGAATCATATAACACTACCCAAAAATCATCAACCATGTGTGTCTCACACAAGATATTACCCATGATCACTCACAGTTTTGCAATTTTTGAAACATGGGTATAAGACTCTCCTTGCTCTCACTTCTCACAAAGAATTCTTATGTTGCAACTGATGACCATAGGCTTGCCCTTAGTGTAATTCTCTACTAATATCGGAATGCTAAGCTTAGGATCAAATAGGTCTTTACAGGTTGTAATGTAGGCTAAGGGACATGTAGGACTATTTTGGCCAAAAATAGTGACTATGTTCCCTAAGCGCTTTAATACACTACGTTATGTCATTAACACTATCTTTTAAACAACCCCTCTACTTTCCTTTCATCTACCACCCCTTTTCACCTATTTTGTTATTCAATTCTAAACTCAACTATCTTTTTATTTTTCTATTTCTTTTTTTTTTCTTTTTTTTTTTATAAAACACCTCTATGATAGCCACTCTTTTTCACAATAATTTCAAGTACCAATACACTCTGAGGCATCACTCTCACCCAATTTCCTCTTATTTTGTCACATGACTCTACAATTTAAAGCGCTTAGGAATTTGGATCAAATTATGGTCTTGAAAAAAAATGATTAGGCTACATATGAGGCTGTCAAAGAAAATAGCTAAAGGCTCAAAGGGGGTTAAGTAGGATAATGTACAAAGGTAGGTAAAAAGAAGGTAAACAATTACAGGCTGCCAAAGAAATGCCTAAATCATCTCCTAAACTCACACTCTTTATTTCGCTTTACACACACACCAGGAAAGTTCTAGCATCAGTCACAACACAGAATATACTATAACCTCACACACACAAGGCACATGATAAACTTTATTGGGAGCAGTATAGACTCTTGACCCAACAGATGAATGAATTAAACCGCACAATTATCACACAGTGAGTCACACTTAGAGCCTAAATGTCTCAATAGTAATGAATTAGCACAAACTCTTGTTATAATACCATGCCGTCTATCAGAACAATTTCATGCAAAATATAAAAAAAATTCAAAAATTTAACTAACTAATTACGACTAATTAGCAAAAACAAGAATAAATATAGGAAAAGAAGTACCATACAACATACAAATACCAGTACCCCACACTTAGACTGGACACACTGCCCTCAGTGGAAAATAAATAAGGAGAACCTGATTAGTCGGACTCTTCCTCTATGTCTGGGGTCATACCCCCTGCGTCGGAATCATCATCAGAGTCATCGTCATCAGATTTGTCCTCCACGTCTGAGTCTGGCAGTCGGCGATTATCTTCAGTCGGCACGTCATCATCGAGAGGTTTCTCAAAATGTACCCCTACTCCACACATAGCCCGCGTATGCTCATTCATTGGGTAGTCATAATCGAACTGCTGAAGCTCTGCATCAGTCGGAACCCGACCCCCACTCATTATGGTAAATTGAGTCATGCCATATAGATGGAGAAAGAAACTTTCATCCCGAGCATGTCTTTCTGCAGTGGTAAGGTTGATGCCATTACCAGTTTCAGGCTCTTTAACTTTCGTAAGATCAACCTTCTTCGGGTTGTATGGAAGCTTATGATCTGCAGGTTCCTTTTCAATGTGCTCCTTTCTTAAGATCGCAATCAACAAATTGCCAAAGCTAAAATGGGACCTTTTGTGCAGCCTAGCCTTACGCATTGACGATCGTATAATCTCACCAATGTTGATGGGATTATTAGTCATCAGAGCGTACACCAAGCATACTCTATCACGTGTGATCTTTGTGTACTGTGTACCAGGAATCAGGCAAGAGTTGACTATCCTCAACCATATACGAGCTTCTCTGTTCAAGGAAGCATACGGGAAGGTATTGTGCCGACCGTTATCCTTGTGATGAATCCACCGGGCCATGGACCTTGTTCCGCACAGTGTGTGTCTGATTGCCCTGTAGGGAGGTCTGTGATAAAGCTCCTTGAGCGGTGATGGATCCACAGATGGAAGGCCCAGAAAAGAGTTGAAGAACTTCGCATTCTGTTGCAAGACTTGGCCTCGAATCTTTACTTCATTCGTGTAGTCTTTGGGGACCAATTGGCATAAGAATCTCGCGTTAGATCAAGATTGCATTCCCCCATATCTCGGAAAATGAAATCAAGATTTAGGTCCATGATTTTAGCCAAAATGCGGGGCTCTCTCTTTGCTAGACTCTCCTTCTGCATCAAATCCACGTGAACATATTTTTTTACTTTATTGTTCTTGTACCACTCCTTTCCTTCCTCCTCTAGGACCCATTTTATCCTGAAAGTGCATCGAGGCACTTGCAAAGAGGAGGACTCAGCTTGCTCTTTTCTTGACCATTTTTGACCTTTCTGTGAGGTGGACACTTTTTCTTTTCCTTGTCGTCCTTTTGGAGCCATTCTACATGAGATCAAAATAGAGTCATGTTAGTTTCATCTCGGAAGATTCACTATAATCGAACAACAACCAGTGATGGCACCACCCCACACTTAATTTTTTGGCACAGACTAATTAAGTGAGTGATGTCGATTACTCAGACTTCATCGACTTACATTTAGGCGATATGTTCCAACAACATGTTTAGCACAGTCATATTTTCATGTAATCTTGACTATCCTTTACAACTTTATTTCAATGGATTTATGCACTTTATGAACAAGACTACCACATAGAGTTCTTATCAGGTTATTGCATAGAAATAATCACACCATCGTATACTTGTGGTCAATCATAATCCATACCTCGATGAATGAGTCATTCAAACATTCAAGTTTACAACGTTCAAGATTACGCATTAACTTCACAATTTTGACTCCATAAAAATATGACAGTGTATAACAATCAAGTACAAGTCGGAACAAAGTCAAGAACGCCCACACGTATTCTTTTACTCAATCTAGATATATCATAACAAACCAATCATATTCTTATCACCAAACACCACTCCAAAATCTAAAATACCATTATAAGCGTAGTATTGCAACAACTACAGGATATAAAAGAATAACTTACTTGGCGATTGTTTGGGAAGATGATCTTTCAAGATTAGATGAGCAAAAAGAAAAATTTTGAGAGATTTGGGAAGCTTAGGCGGCGCCTATGTTGAGAAAACAAGTGCATTTTGTTCTAAGATTGAAGATCTATTTATAGACTAAGCCATGGGTCGGGTTTGATCCATGTAAAATCGGGTTAGGAGACAAAAAGGCATAAGTAGGCGGCTCCTAATGCTTTGCCTATGCTTAGCATAGGCGGCGCCTTTGTCAATGCCTAGTTGGACATAAACGACGCCTTTGTCAATGCCTTGTTGGGCATAGGCGGCACCTTTGCCAATGCCTTGTTGAAACAGTGAGCATAGGCAATGGCATAGGCGGCGCCTATGGTATTGCCTAGATTTACATAGGCGGCGCCTATGGTATTGCCTAGATTTGCATAGGCAATGACTTGTCTGTTTCCTATGTGAGGCAGTAAGCATAGGCAATGGTATAGTCCTTGCCTTGTCCATTGCCTAGATTTGCATAGGCCTTGCCTTGTCCATTGCCTAGATTAGTATAGACATTGCCTTGTCTATTGCCTAGATTAGCATAGGCAATGCCTAGCTGATAGCATTTGCTCCATCATTCCTACTTTACCACCTTTAGCATGGCTCACTTTCAACTAAAAATTTGGGACCAATATCCTCCTTTATACATCTTTCACCTACACTTAATCAAAAACAACAAAAAATGATTAGACGGATGGGTTGCCTCCCACCAAGCGCCTTAGTTTTGGTCGTGGCTCGACTCTTCTTTTTGGATTTTTATTTAACAAAAACAAACTCCTAGTAAAACAAAACTATTAAAAATGATGGGTTGCCTCCCATGTAGCGCTTGATTTATTGTCGCGGCATGACATAGTTATATCAATTACTTTAGACTTCATCGAGATAGACGGTGGCTATACATTTTATCGAGTCAAGTGGACCGATATATGGCTTCACTCATTGGCCATTCACCTTAAAGACACCACCATCATTGTTTTCTAGATCTACTACTCCAGACGAGTAGACTTGGCTAATTTTAAATGGACCAGACCATCTAGACTTCAACTTACCTGGAAATAGCTTCAGTCTGGAGTTGAAAAGAAGTACCAAATCACCCTTCTGTAAGTTTCGTTGGATAATCCTCCGATCATGGTACTTTTTCATCCGTTCCTTGTAGAGGTCTGCTCTTTCATATACGTGTAGACGAAATTCATCCATCTCATTCAGTTATTCCAATCTCAGATTAATAGCATCATCCCAATTCAAGTTAAGCCGCTTCAACGCCCACAACGCTTTATGTTCGATCTCGATTGGCAAGTGAAAAGCCTTCCCATAAACTAGTTGGTAAGGTGACATACCAATTGGTGTCTTGAACGCAGTTCTATAAGCCCATAAGGCATCATCCAGCTTTCAGGACCAATCCTTCCTACTAGCATTTACAGTCTTAGCAAGGATCAGCTTGATCTCCCGATTAGAAACCTCTACCTGCCCACTAGTTTGTGGGTGGTAAGGTGTAGCTACCTTATGTTGCTTGACCCCATATTTCACCAACACGGCTCTGAACAACTTGTTGCAAAAGTGTGATCCTCCATCGCTTATGATGGTACGTGGTACCCCAAAATGAGAGAAGATATTTCTCTTTAAGAATGCTACAACACGCTTACCTTTATTATCATCTAGCGCTACCGCTTCGACCCATTTGGATACATAATCCACAACAACTAGGATATATTTCATCCCAAACGAATTCACAAATGGGCCCATGAAATCAATACCCCATACATCAAATAGCTCCACTTCAATAATTTTAGACATGGGCATCTCATGGTGCTTTGAAATCGCGCCTTGCCTCTGACACTGATCACATCTTCTCATAAAATCATAAGCATCCTTGAATAATGAAGGCCAATAATAGCTTCTTTCGAATACCTTCCTGGCTGTTCGATCACCTGCATGGTGACCCCCAACATGGGAAGCATGACTTGCTTCCAAGATGCTAGGCACCTCCACATCAGAGATGCATCGCCTAATAACACCATCAGCACATCATCGAAAAATATATGGTTCATCCCAGAAGTAGTGTTTCACATCATGCATGAACTTTCTCTTTTGATGAAAGGAGATATTCTCAGGCATCACTTTACTTACCACGTAGTTCGCAAAGTCTGCATACCACGGTAAGTCTTCCACCATAGTGGCTAGGATCTCTTCGTCGGGAAATGCATCATCAATATCAAGGTCGGGTTGCTCTATGTGCTCACTCTCAAGTCTAGATAGATGATCAGCTACTTGGTTTTTGCAACCTTTTCAATCCTTTACCTCGAAATCAAATTCTTGAAGCAATAACACCCATCGAATTAGCCTTGGATTAGCATCCTTCTTTGCCATTAAATATCTCAGAGCCACATAATCTGTATGAACCACCACTTTGGTTCCTAACAAGTAAGCACGAAACTTTTTAAAAGCATAAACAACTGCTAGAAGCTCTTGTTCCGTGATGGTATAGTTCTTCTGGGCTCCATTCAAGGCCTTGCTCGCATAGTATATTGGATGAAATAGCCTTTCACTTTTCTGACCAAGTATAGCACCAAAAGCTACCCCACTTGCATCACACATCACTTCAAACGGTAGAGAACAATCGGGTGCTACAATAATAGGAGCTTCAACTAGCTTCCCTTTGAGGCATTCAAATGCCTTCAAGCAATCTTCACCGAAGTCAAACTTTGCATCCTTCTCCAAAAGTTTGCATAATGGACTAGAAATCTTGGAGAAGTCTTTAATAAACCTCCGATAAAAACCTGCATGATCGAGGAAACTACGAACTCTCTTTACAGAAATTGGAGGTGGTAGTTTCTCGATAACTTCAATCTTGGCTCGATCCACCTCAATTCCTCTTTCAGAGACTTTATGCCCAAGAACAATTCCTTCCTTCACCATAAAATGACACTTCTCCCAGTTTAGCACCAAGTTGAATTCAACACATCTCTGCAACGCCATACTCAGATTTGCCAAGCATGATTCAAACGACTCACCTACTACTGAAAAATCATCCATGAACACCTCCAAGGTGTCTTCAACCATATCAGAAAAAATGGACATCATACAACGCTGAAAAGTGGCAGGTGCGTTACATAACCCAAATGGCATACGTTTGAAAGCAAACGTACCATACAGTCATGTAAAAGTTGTCTTCTCTTGATCTTCAGGAGAAATACAGATCTGATTATAGCCGGACTAACCATCTAAGAAACAAAACCATCCCTTCCCTGACAATCGATCGAGCATTTGGTCCATGAATGGCATTGGGAAGTTATCCTTTAGCGTCCACGAATTCAGCTTCCGGTAGTCCATGCACACTCTCCACCCTGTGACAGTTCTGAGTGGAATTAGCTCATTTTTTTCGTTTACGACTACCGTCTTGCCCCCTTTCTTGGGCACACATTGTACCGGACTCACCCATTTACTGTCGGAGATTGGATACACCACCCCAGCATCTAACCCCTTAATAATTTCTTTCTTCAGCACCTCTTGCATAGGTGGATTCAAACGACATTGATGCTCAATTGTGGGCATGCAATCTTCTTTAAGCTGAATCTTGTGCATATATATCCCAGGAGGGATACCAATTATATCAGCAATAGTCCAACCGATGGCTCTCTTGTATTTTTTAGAACAGAGATGAGAGACGCTACTTGCTGTTCACCTAAATCAGCCGCAACAATAACTGGAAGTGTATCACCACTTCCCAAAAATGCATACTTCAGGTGGCTGGGCAGCTCTTTCAATTCTAGCACTGGTGGTTCTTCAATGGATGGCTTTGCTGGTGGTGAAGGTCGATTCTTAAGATCAAGGTCCATCTTCTTAGAAGCATGAGAATATGACCCTATTCCTGTTAGAGCACAAATAGTTTATTCATACTCTTCAATATCCTCACGCTCAAAATTTATAAGCACAACAGTCAATGGATCAACAATAAGCTGCTTCTCTACAAATAATTCTTTCTCATCTTCATAATAAACATCAGCTACAGAGAACACATTCATATCTTTGGGCTGCTTCATTGATTTGCATACATCAAAACAAACCACTTCATCATTCATCTGAAATAAAAGCTCATTAGCTCTTAAATCAATAAGCACACTTCCTGTTGTAAGGAAAGGACGCCCCAAGATTATGGGAACTTCAGAATCCATCTCACAATCCAAAATAACAAAGTTTGCAGGAAAAATAAAGGTGGAAACCTTCACCAATACATCATATAAGATACCAACAAGTCGTTTTTTCGACCTATCTTCCATCACGAGCCGCATATTGGTTGGTGTAGGATCACCTAACCCCAACTTTCTGTAAATAGATAGCGGCATCAAATTGATGCTAGCTCCCAAATCGCACAATGCCTTAGAAAAATCCAAAGATCCAACCGTGCAAGGAATAGTGAAAGCACCAGGATCTGCCTTCTTCTGAACTAACGATCTTGTAGCGATTGCACTGCAATGATGAACATTATCTTCTAGCTCATAGCTTGCTGCCTGCTTCTTTGTCAAAAGGTCATTCATGAATTTAGCGTACCCAGGCATCTTTTCCAGCGCCTCCACCAAAGGAATATTAATAGTCAGCTGCTTCAACATAGTCATGAATTTACTGAACCTGGTGTCATCATCTTTCTTCTTCAGTCTCTGAGAAAAAGGTGGTGGTGGAAGGGGAATAGTTTTCTCCACCACTTCCTTTTTATCTTGATTCAGATTATCAATCTTTTCAGGCTGGTGACGTCTAAGTGTAGTGTCATGAACGTTCTAACTTTCATCTTCTACAGAATCATCACAATTTGCTTCAATCACATTCTCTTCTATATTATCAACACCTGTTTGCCTTTGGATGGATTTTCCAACACCTTACCACTCCTGGTAGTAATAGCCATACATGATCCATCATTCCTTGGATTTTGCACGGTGTCGCTAGGTAGGGTGCCAACTTTTCTTTGATTGAGTGCCGCTGATAGTTGACTCAATTGTTGTTCCAACTATTTTATTGAAGTGGAATGTGAATCAACCAATTGATTTATTGAGGACAAATCATTTTTTACCTCCGTTACTCCCGTGTTGGTTGCCTCCACTCCTTTCAATAGCTTAGACATTATATCTTCCATGGAGATCTTCCCAGAGCCAGATGCCGCGACCTCACAATTTCCAGGAGGAACATACAAACCACTCCTGTCAGTCTTATTGTTGTATCCGGATTTATCATAATAGTTCCGACCTTGGTTTCCTTAGGCATTGCCTTGGAAACCCCCCTGATTATTCAAATAATTTGCTTCCTCCTCAAAATCGGATTCATCTCTTCCCTGTGATACAATGGCCTTAACCTTTTCGGTCTTCCCTGATAATAAATTCTTGGTAAGAAGATCCATCTGCATTTTCATGTGACCCATATCCTGGTCATGTTCCTCTTCTCTTCGCCTTTGTTCTGCCGTCAAGCCAATAGATACAGTAGATCTTGCTACCTCAGAATCCCTGGTATTCCAAGCTCTACTATGCTTTGTTATACGATCTAGCATATCACTTGCCTCAATAAAAGTAAGGTCCATGAATGACCCACCTACAGCATTATCAACCACTGGCTTAGTCACCGAATTCAAAGACCTATATAATATCTCCATCAAGTGGATATTGGTCATCTGATGGTTTGGGCACCGCATAAGCTTCTTCTTAAACCTCTCCTATGTTTCGTGGAGAGCTTCAGTTGGAAGCTGTCGAAAATTGTTGATCTCATGTCTTAATTGTGCTCTTTTGGATGGCGGAAAGAATCTTTCTAGGAAAGCGTCTTTCAGTTGCCTCCAATTAGTAATAGAATCAAGAGTTAGCCCATTCAACCATAGAGTTGCCTCTCCAGATAGAGACAATGGAAATAAGCGCAGTCGAATTGCATTCTGTCCCACTCCTGGATTGTCAAACGACTTGTATGTTGAGATAAAGTTGATCAGATGCATATTCGGATCATCGCCTGCAAGTCCACCAAATAACCCCTTAAGTTGCAATAGCTGAATCACGGTACTAGTGATATTGAACTTGGCTCCGGGTGCCAAGGGCGGAGGAATAATAGCCCCTGTGGCACCAGCCCCATCCAGATCGTTATCATCATCATCAAAAGGAGCCTGCACAGCTCGGCGTTCAGGTCTCATTCTAGCTTGACGATCTCTCCTGTTCACAGGTGCTGCCACCTCATCTGCACACCGTGGATTAAGTAACTCATCATCACCCAGGTCCTCATCATTAGGATTTGTTGCCCGACCTGGGTTATCAATATTCTGTTGATGCACTTGAGCAACTGCCAACGCAGCTAACCTAGCCTGCTCCTATTGAGCAGCCCTTCTTTCAATGTCACGTTGTGCATCCATTTTGACAATAAGTTGTGGTTCAGGATTTATGGGTAATAATGGCTGAACAGATCTTCGTGTATTTGGCATGCACTCTACCAAACCTGAACAAAACAAAAACAACAAACAAAAAGTAAAATTCGAGAATCTTTGACCAATGGGTCTAGTAACTATCACAAACTTAGTTGACAACCGTATTCCCCGGAAACGACGCCAAAATTTGATACGCCCAAACTACAGCTCTCGTTAGAAAGTGTAAGCGGTCGCTGTCAAATATAGAACCCAACTGGGTTGGGTGTCGAATCCCACAGGGAATACTCTGGTCACTAAGTGTTGCAATTATTAGTAGACTGTTGGTCGAAAATTCCAAGGACAAAAGGGGGGTTTGGTTTTAGGCGTGAACTAATATTATCAAAGTAACAATGGAACGATTTGTGTAGTAAGATTTAATCATAGAGATTGATAAGTTAGGGTTATGTCCACCTTGTAGTTTCTACTTCTCTATTAACTATGAGTAACACGGAATTTAGACATGCATGCACTTATAGAGAATCGTATTCTAATTCTAAATCCAAGTGTTTCCCAACCATCAAGGATTTGTTTCACTTTATCTCTCCCGAGCCTAAAGTGTCTAACAAATGGTACAAATTCTCCAAGAAGTTAATCCGGTTAAGGCATTAACGTGTAAATAGAGGTTGGAAACCCTATTTCCTTGTCACACTCTCTTTTCCAAACATGTAACTTTTCTCTCGAACAAGTTAATGCTATAATGGCGTATTTTCTATGTTTTCAACCATAATAATTCAATCAAAACGAAGAGAGTAATGATATAAGTAGCATAGCACATCAAGAATTCACAAAATCATAGTAATAGATAGTATCTTACAAGGTTTCCATAACCCTAACAGAGAATTTTAGCTACTCATGAGTACAACGGAAATCAAAGAACACATCACCATCATACCAAAGTTAGAATAATCTCACGATTGGGATGAAGTTGGCGTCAAACAAGAGGTTGACATTTTTCTTCCCTTTAGCCATTCGTGTAGCCTTAGCGTTTTTCTCCGTCTTAAACTTACAGAATCTGTAAACTAAAAAAAAATGAAAAGTGCTGAATAATAATGATTGAATGAATGCTGAAAAATTCAGCAAATAAGGTTTTTATAACATCCTTGTCCTACTAAGTTACTGCTGCATCCCTAAGTATTTAGAAATACTGATTTTTCCCGGGACAAGTTCTCCATGCATCACATTCAGTCCACAAGCTTCCAAAAACTGCCTTCCCTCTTATGTGATGTTTCCCTTTGCTGCCCAAAGGTCCACAAAGTGCTGAAATCTTTATCATTAATACCTGAAAAACATGATAATCACATAGGTTAGCTCACTTAAAGGAAAATGGACTAAAAGTGCAGGAATTATATATTTTATCCTCCAAACTTAGCTAAAATATGGGTAAATTATGGTTCTTAGGGGTATAAATACACCCAACATCACAAATCAGCCCATCTTTTGTCAGTTCAGACTTCGTACACAACTGACAATGTTGGGACAAATCAACTCTGAATGGATTTTCATCCCTAGATAGATGGTCAGGCGGAGAGGACCTTTCAAACCTTAGAGGACATGTTGGGGTGTGTGTTATTGACCTTAAAGGTAGTTGGGATGACCACTTACCTTTGATTGAGTTTTCCTACAACTATAGTTATCACTCCAGCATCTAGATGGCTCCTTTTGAGCCTCTCTATAGAAGGACATGTATATCTCCTATTGGTTGGTTTGAAGTAGGTGAGGCCACTTTGATAGGGAGAAATTCAGTGTTTGAGGTGATGGAAATTTTTTTAGTTAATTTGAGAGAGGCTGAAGACAACCCAAAGTTGTTAGAAATCTCATGCAGATGTGAGGAGAAAGGATCGTAAGTTTGATGTTGGTGACTTGGTCTATTTGAAATTTTTACCTATGAAAGGAGTGAAGAGATTTGGAAAGAAGGGAAAGCTCAGTCCCTGTTATGTTGGTCCATATCCAATTTTGAGCCATTTTGGGAAGGTAACTTATAAGCATGAGTTGCTGCGGATTTGGCATCACTGCACTCGGTGTTCCATGTTTCTTTGTTAAATAAATGCATTGGTGACTAAGATTATGCTATTCCTTTAGAAAGTGTGTATTTTAAGGATACCCTTTCCTAAGAAAAAGTACCAGTTGAGATCCTTGATCGTCAAGTTCTTAGGCTATGAAATAAAGAAGTTTCCTTGGTTAAGGATCTATGGAGAAATCAGTCCGTTGAGGGATCTGCTAGGGAACCAGAAGCAGATATGAAAGCCTGGTATCCTCATTATTTCTTCATAAGTTCATACTCATCTTAAGGTAATAATTTTATTTAGCTTAAATCTTTCCGATCTCTATTTCAGCTATACAACTATTCTCATGTCATAACATGCATTCATGAAATCAGTTCAGCCCAAATAGCATGTATCCTATTTTAGACCAATTATTTGATCATATTTCATCTTATCAGCATTCAGTATAAACTCTTAGTCTCCTTAGTATCTTAGATTAATCAATTTCATTCGAGGACGAATGATTCCAAGGAGAAGATAATGTAACAACCTGCATTTTTTAGCTAGGCTTTGAACCGTTATTCCTACCTGTGTAAAATCTAATCCCATGATTTACATTTGAATACATATGTCATGATCATCATCCTAGTGAGAAGAGTGCTTATGAGGTGAAAAATGTTCATAGAAACCACTTAGAGCACAGTTGAGCTAAGAGCCTTTGCTTCGGCCAAATTTTTGTATTCGATTCTACAAGGGTCAACTTTGAACATTTATAAATTTTTACAAATATGGAATTTTGTAGATCAATACCCACTAAATGATACATAATTTAGTTATATTTCTAACAACACCAATTTTGCCTTAATTCGATGTCCGAGCAAAATGTTATGACCATTTTCAGAAGAAATAGTAAGGGGTTGCGATAGCCCCGCGCTGAGAGGTCTATTCCACTAAACAAGGGGTCACATCATGAGGGCTATTCCACTGGAATAGGGGTTTCACCGCGAGGGCCATTGCCACAGGAAAAAGAGGCCAAGAGAAAATTAGGACCTTTCCCCTCAACCCCAATCATTCAAAACATGATTTTTAATATTCCAAGGGTCATTATTTGCCCATTACCTCCGAATTTCACACTAAAAACCCTTCCCCTTTCCCAACAACAAAGTTCAAGATTTTTCTCTCAAGAACACAAGGAATTAAGTTCTGAATACAAGATTTCTTCAAGAATTCATTCAATTAAGGTATGTGGGGTATTTATCAATGGGTCTCTTTCACCTATTGAGCCCCAAAACCCTCTTCTTGATTAAAATATGGGTTTTTCCTTCATTATGGAATTTCATATGTTCAAGATGATTTAATTTAAGATTTTCCTTAGTAATTTGAATTCAATCCATGTGCACATATGATCCCATGAAAAATTAGACTATTTCATATTTTAAACTTCAATTTCCTATGTCATATTGAGGTAATTTCATGTTACAATATCAAATATTTTATTAAACCATGAAAATATGTTTTTCTCTATTGTTTAACACTATCCATGTTTGAATTCATGCTTCTCACCTATTTGTTGAAATGTCTTATGTTTTGGGTTATTGAACTATGTTTCCATACCACTATTTTAAGACTTGTTATCTAATTCTTGTAATCATTGTTGGAGGGTTATGAACACCCGCTACCTATTTGTTAATACATGTCTTTATTTTTTACAAGTCTGTTAGATCATGTTTTCATTAGTTGTTGATTTTTCTAATCATGTTAATACACGTCTATTGTTTAATACAATATCATGTCATGTTTACCCATAATAATACCAGTGTCATTCAGTTAGGAGTAGGATTTAGCACTGAGTGAACCTAGGGATAGGGGCTTACCCGCCAGTTTTGACTAGGTCCTTAGTAACAGTTCCTAAGCTCTAGAACTACATAGCTAGCATAGGATTATGAGATGTCACCTACCAGTTTAGGACTGACAATCTCTTTTGGACCACCCGCCACTTTAGGACTGACTCTTTAAGTACTTTGGGACTTCAGATTAGTGGATCAACACAGCTAGTATTGGTACCCATGGCAAGATACTGATAATCTTCCAACTGGGGTCACAGGTTAGACCTCAATTAGCTGAGATTAGGGCATGTCGATTACATAATGGAAACCACAGTTTCAGTCAGTATTTAGTGTATCTCAATTCAGGTTTGCTTGACCAAGTAATCAGATTTTCAGTTGCTTAGATATTCAGATTATTTTAGTACATGTTTTACTTAGTCTTGCATAATCAGTTTTACATGTTCATTCATTCATGTTTAGTTTCCATATGCATTTCAGTTGGTCCTTACCTCTCGTACCGGTATATTTAAAGTACTAATCGCATACTTTTCTCTTGCACTATGTTGTCTTATCACATAGGTTCTGACGCTCAGTTTCCCAATCATTCCTAAATAGCTCAGTAGTTCCTCTCGATAGTATTGGTGAGCCCTCATCTATCGAGGACGTGTCATGTTATGCCAGTTATTTTAGTTGGGTTTTTCCCATCAACTTCGTATGTTTAGAGGGTTTTAGATAGATAGACTAGTTTTCCAATATTTTCAGATACTTCGGACATGTAATTTTATATAATCTAGTATTAAGATTGACAGTAACCTATGGGTTTATTTTCTGCGTATGCTATGTTATTATTATTTTATTTAGTGATCATAGAAGGTACCTATCCATGGATTATCTTGGGGTAATTATGGCCTTAAGTACCATGTCACGACTAGGGGGAGCCTTAGGTCATGAAAAAACTTGGTATTAGAGTCTGGTTTTAAAGTGTCCTAGGGTATATGAAAGCTGCATTATGTAGAGTCTTGTGTATGGGTGTGAAGCACGCCACACATATGGACAAGAGGCTTTGAGACATTTTTAGAAAAGTTTACCTTCTTTCGATATTCATGTCGTATGAAAGAGCATGAGCTCTATTGAATTCCTTTTTCTAACTCATCCTTTATTTTGTTTATAGACAATGACTCCCAGAAGAAACAACGGAAGAAGGAACGGGGATTAGTCCGCTCCACCACCCTGTAACACCCCAAATCTGGTACCCAAAATGTTACATGGTGCTCATGACCCCAAAGAACCACAAGCTAACCCATGACTGATATCTGTAACTGAGCACTGAATAATATACTATAATTATGTTGAATTTAATCTATAAGGCCATAATGTTCAAAACTAAACTAATACTAAATATAAAATAATGTCTGTAATGGGGTATAACAATACTCAAAACTGAAATAAATTGTTTGAAACATGGTTTGTCTGAAAGTCTCTAAACTGTCTAAAATTTGTGGAGTTGATAAAGTAATAAAATAATCATACTATCCTCGAATGATAAGGACTCACTGCTAGTCTGGCTACTGAATATCTGATCTACAAAGGATGCTCAGGAGCTCGTGCTTCTAAACCTATGGTATAAAACACAATAGTGCAAATACGTTAGTACATTGAATGAACTGGTATGAAAGTGAGGTGGATGAATACAATAGTTTATATGCATAAACAATACTAACTGACTGAATAACATGAACGTGAGAATACATGCATGAATACGTGACTGTGACTGAGATCGTAATAACACTGACTCATGAATTCTGATAACGTGGATTTTTTTATATCTAAGTACTAATACTAGGATACTGAATGACTAAATCTATTGAGTACTGAGGAACTGATGTCGTATTACTAATAAAGGAATGAAAGTTTCTGATAGTTCGAACTATGAAGAACTGGTCTGATTGAATGTATCTGACAGTTCTGAAATATGAATACCGGTAACATGAATTTCACATAATTAATATACTATTAACTGGGTGACTGTGTCTGACAGTCCTAAAATTTGATGGAACTATCTGAGTTCTGTATTGAGCTGAGCGACTGTATCTGACAATCCTAATTTTTATAACTGAAACTGAGTTCTATTCTGCAGACTAAATCAGAAACTAAAACAGTAGAAGGTAATCATCTAACCGACATGCCCCTAATAAGATATTATAGCTGAGTTGGGGTCCAATCTGTAACCCTAATTGGAAGGGTGTAAATAGCGTGCCACTATAAAGGACAAGTTTTGAGTGACCCTTATCTGGAAGTATCCCCAAAAAAAAGGTTGGGAACCTTATCTCACAGTGTTTTTCCACCTCATCAACCCTCATCCGTCAGTGTTGATGTCTCAACCTATGCTGTCTAAATAGTTCTGAAACACAAGGATTGCTTCTAAGGATCACACCCTCAACTGTCAGTGTGTGTCCTCTTTCTTGGTTTCACTTGGTGCTAAATCATACTCCCATCTAAATAGACACTGAACATGATTAACTGAACAGAACTGGACTGAGTTCATTACGTTCCGGTTGACTGACGGAATACTACTGAGATTACTGAAGTACTGAGCTTTCTAAGATTACTGGGATTACTGAGTTTTCCTGAGTCACATGTCTTGACTGAGGATATCACG
This sequence comes from Capsicum pubescens, assembly GCA_030864215.1. NCBI lineage: Eukaryota > Viridiplantae > Streptophyta > Magnoliopsida > Solanales > Solanaceae > Capsicum > Capsicum pubescens. The sequence goes on along the minus strand of CM061548.1, from coordinate 231,142,243 downwards.
AAAACATGACATTGGCTCTAGGCATACCGCTAAATTGTCAGGTACAAGTACCCCCAGGACTCGATAGCATGAAACTGACAAGACTTGACACTTTTTGAACACGTGACTAATATCAACAATTCATAATACAATAAATTGGGGATTTCATGAAGTAAATGGTTATCATAATCTTGTACATAGAAGGAATTCATATAATCAATGGCATAATTCCATATTCTAGCATCATGAGCATTTCAACAACATCTGCATTGCACATCAATAGCATGGGAGTCATTTGAACTTATGAGTAAAACATGAATCCATCACTTAAGTTACAATTGAACTATATTACATGATTTCTAGTCCTCTAGGCATTTTATCAAACACCTTGCATGCACCACTTAGGGCATAGTTATAATCATCAATTAACACCTTATAAACCAATCAATTCATGAATTTAAACTCATATACTAACGTAATTCCATAAAAACACATTCAAATTCAAACTTGGGATCGAACCATACAACAAAAATCACATAAACATAATCAATCCACAACATAATATTCATAATACATGATTTAAAACTTGATTCTTGGGCTTTATGGACGAAAGGAAACCATGAATGAACACTATGCATACCTGAGTTAGTGAATTTAGAAGGATTATTGGAGATTTCTTGTGATTTGGTCCTTGAATTTGAGAGCTAGGGTTCTTCTTCTTGAGAGAGAAGGGTGTTTTTCTTGAGAGAAAGTGAGGAAACGTGATGTGATAGGTTTTTAGGTAATAATTTCGTTGTTAAAGAATGAGTTGGGTCATGGAAAAGACCCAATTGCCCTTAGAAGGTTTTTATTTTTCATCACTAAAAACCCGATTTGGGCCCCAGGCGTGATGCAGTGCTATTGCATCGTGCCACTGGAAATTACCAATAGGGAACTGGGATGATGGCGCGATGTGTTGAAATCATGTTGCAATACTGGATGGGACCTGGAATCTTACCGCGACACGGTGGTATCGCACTGAGACACAGGAAATTGACAACTCTAGATTTGATCCTGGGCGCGATGCACCATAATCACGGAGGCCTACAGGATTTTGACGATTGCTATTTTGGCATGCTCCGCGATGTGTTGATGGCTCAGGTGGCACACTATCTTAATAAAATGGCTTTAACTCTTCGCCCGGGTGTCGAATTTGGGCGAGTTTGATATCGATGGAAAGCTTATTCATTTTCACACCCAAAATAAAAAAGAACTCTTTAAAATTCAACATGTATTAAAGTGGATTCATCTTTTAAAGAAGCTCTTTAACTTTTTTTGGACGATTTTAAGATAGGTAGAAGTACGGGGTGTTACAATATCTCCCCCTTGGGAACATTCATCCTCGAATGAGACTTACTGAAATGGGAGAAGCGATAAGCTGAAGTACATAACTGAACATGAACAACAAGAACATGACTAACATTTCTTAGATTCATATTGAGCATACATATCTGATGCATGATTTCATCACTGAACTGATTCATGAATACATGACTAAGATTTCTGATAACTGAGTTTCTCACAAGGGGAATGCATGTCTGATGCATGAACACATGAATGATCTGATGTATGAGCATATGATTGAATACGCAATGGTAAATGGATACCAAGTTTAAAATAGGAATCTGAGCATAAAACTGGTTTGTAACTGAAATTTGAGCATGAAACTGAATAAGATTTTAGGAAAGCTATTACCTTAGGCTGAGTCTAAGTTTTGCGGAGATGAGGTGAGGGTGCTTGGACCACATGTCTGCTTCTTCTTTTCAAGTATCTCCCTTAATGGATTGATTCTGCCAAAGAACTTTAACTAGAGGGACTTCTTTGTTCCTCAATTTACGAGTTTGATAGTCTAGGATTTTGACTGGAATCTCTTTATAAGAGAGGTTGTTTTGAATGTATACGCCCTCAACAGGGACTATGACTACTAGGTCACCTATGCATATCTTAAGCAAGGAAACATGAAAGACCGGATGCACTGCAGCTAGATCTGAAGGCTACTCAAGATCATAAGCTATTTTGCCAAAACGACTAAGAATTTTGGAAGGACCGACATATCAGGAACTGAGCTTTCCCTTCTTACTGAACCTCTTCACTCCCTTCATGAAAGATATTTTTAAACACCCAAAATTTTTTGACCTCATCTTGAGATCCTCTTTGAACACGCATGAATGGAAATATAAGAACATGGCTGAGTCTGTAACATGTGAAATGAAATATGTATCGTGAACTAAACTTAGCCATTGACTACATGGTTTATGGCTGATATTAGAGCTATAGGGTCATCCTATGGGTACCCACAACTCTAAAATGGATTTGTTATGCAAAGAGAAATTAGAGGGTTTAGGGCATGATAACTCGAGGGTTATAGAGCATATCCCCCTTTGGAAATAATTTCCCTAGAAGAATACTGACTTGACTGAGATACTGAGGAAAACTGGTACGATGCACAGGGCACCTACGAACTAAATCATGACTCAATAACTGGGATCTAAAATTAAGACAAAATATATGAGTTGAGATGATCTTGCAACTACTGGCACTTTCTATCTTGGAATTGTTACATTCCTAAGATTTTTAATAGTAGGAATAGGTGGAAAGATGGGAAACCACGCCATATGAACTTGTTGCCTGATTGTTAAACTGAATTACTGGCTGATCAATCTAACTCATACTAAAAATTTATACTTAACTGAAGTACTTCTTCTTCACCAGAGACTATTGAAATTTTTTGCATAAGTGCTGAGCACGAATGCCTAAACATACTAAATTATCTGATTAACTGAATGACTAATAGCTGAATACTGGGTCTGCAAGACAGAACTGTACTTAATCTTGAATAACTGGACTGCAACTGCAGATCATTATGCATAGGAGATGAGGACTGACTAAGTGACATGAGATAACTGAGCATGAATTGAGGGTAACTATATTATTTGAGAATGCAACACTAGGAGTAAAACACAATTCTGGAATAGTCTTGTAAAATGACGTACTTGAAGGCTGACAACTCAGTGACTAATAACTAAAAGCCATGGTTTTGTAGGACTATCTGAGTCCTTTACTTGAATATTGATTACAGAACTAACCTCATAACTGAGACTCGAGGTATATACTGGGCTGAACATACTATAAGACAGGATATGAGTATATGAGTCATGAGCTACATGACTTGAGTTTGGAATTTCTGTACTCATGGAACATGATTCGTAACACTGAGTGAACTTGGATTCCTCATACTAGGAACTTGAAATGCCCACGATCATAAGGGATGTGCGTGAATGTAAGTTGTATTCATAGAACTGAAATATAAAGCATGCATAAGTATCATGATGGTTGAAGTACAAAACTTTGCACTGAGGTAGGAATGGGTCGAGAATCATCTTGCCTTAAATTCTACACATACTGGCATCCCTACCAAAATTCTGAAGGCCTGACTTTCTGAGACATCATAACCAGTTAGTTCCTGTATACCTGTCGGGATGTGTTAGACAGACTCAGTGGGTGGAGACTGGAAAAGGTCCTGTTAATAGTTGGTCTGACCTTAAAGTGAATTACTGGCTGATCGATCTAACTCATACTGAAAACTCTAGATTTGAGCCTTGGCGTGATGAACCATTATCGCAAAGACCCACTGGATTTTTACGATTGCCATTTTGGCATGCACCACGACGCGTTGATGGCTCAGGTGGTACACTGTCTTACTAAAATAGCTCTAACTCTTTGCCTAGGTGTCGGATTTGGCCAAGTTTTATATCGATGCAAAGCTTATTCACCACACAACAAAAAGTAAAAATCTTGAAAATTCCATATGTATAAAAGTAGATTCATCATTTAAAGAAACTCTTTATCATTTTTGGGATGATTTTAAGATAGTTAGAAGTACGGGGTATTAAAATATCTCCCCCTTGGGAACATTAGTCCTTGAATAAGACTTACTGAAATGGGAGAAACGATAAGATGAAGTACATAACTGGACATGAAAAACTGGAACATGACTACATGACTGATATTTTTTAGATTCATACTAAGTATGCATATCTGATGCATTATTTCATGACTGAACTGACTTATGAATACATGACTGAGATTTCTCATAACTGAGTTTCTCACAAGGGGAATGCATGTCTGATCCATGAACAAATAACTAATATGATGCATAAACATATGATTGAATACATAATGGTAAATGAATACCAAGTTTAAAATGGTAATCCGAGCATGAAACTGGTTTGTAACTGAAATTTGAACATGAAATTGGGCTGAGTCTGAGTTTTGCGGAGAAGAAGTGAGGGTTCTTGGATTGAATGTCTTCTTTTTATTTTCAATACCTCTCTAAACAGGCTGATTCAGCCAAAGAACTTTGACTAGAGGGACTTCTTTGTTCCTCAGTCTACAAGTCTGATAGTCAAGGATTTTGATAGAAATCTCTTCATAAGAGAGGTTATTCTGAATGTCAATGCCCTCAATAGGGACTACGACTTCTTGGTCACCTATTCATTTCTTAAGAAAGGAGACATGAAAGACCGGATACACTGAAGCTAGATCTGAAGGTGACTCGAGATCATAAGCTACTTTGCCAAAGAGACAGAGAATTTTGAAGGGACTGACATATCGGGGACTGAGCTATCCCTTCTTGCTGAACCTTTTCACTCCCTTCTTAGGAGAGATTTTCAAACACAAAAAATTTTCTAACCTCATATCGAGATTTTTTCTGAACACGCATGAATAGAAACATGAGAACATGGGTGAGTCTGTAACATATGACATAAACTGGGTATCGTGAGCTGAACTAAGCCATTGAGTACATGCCTTATGGCTAATTTTGGAGCTAGAGGGTCAACCTATGGGTACCCATAAGACCAAACTGGATACATTACATGAAGAGAAATTAGAGAGCTTAGGGCATAATACCTTGGGGGTGATAGAGCATCTCCCATTGGGACGTTATGTCCCTAGAAGAATACAGACTTGACTGAGATACTGAGGAAAACTTGGATGATGCACAGGGCACCTACAAACTGAATCATGACTGAATATCTGGGATCTAAAACTGAGAAATAATACATGAGTTGAGCTAATCTTGCAACTACTGGGACTTTCTATCTTGGAATAGTTACATTCCTGAGATTTTAGATAGTAGGACTAGGTGTAAATATAAGAAACCACACCATACAAACTTGTTGCCTAATTGTTAAACTGAATTACTGGCTGATCGATCTAACTCATACTAAATACTTATGCTGAAATAAAGTACTTCTTATTCACCTGAGACTACTGAAAATATTTGCATGAGTGCTGAGCACGAATGCCTAAACATACTAACTTATCAAATTAACTAAATGATCGATAGCTGAATACTGGGTCTGCAAGACGGAACTGTACTTAGTCTTGAATAACTGGACTGAAACTGCAGAGCATTATGCATATGAGATAAGGAATGCCTGAGTTACATGAGATAAATGGGAATGAAATAAGGGTAAATATATTATTTGAGAATGCAACACCAGGAGTACAACATGATTCTGGAATAGTCTTGTAAATGAGATGCTAGAAGGCTGACAACTGAGTGACTGATAACTGAAAGCCATGGTTTTGTACGACTATCTCAGTCCTTTACTTGAATATTGATTACAGAAATGACTCCATAACTGAGACTCGAAGGATACAAAATCATCCCAACAGATTCACCAAGGGATCTAAACTGAGTGTATACGTGACATAGTCTAAGTTTGGCTGATCATTAAGATTGGAACATAAATCGAGTACGCTGAACATACTATAAGACAAGACATGAGTGTATGATTTATGAGTTGTATGACCTGAGTATGGAGTTTTTGTACTCATGGAACATGATTCGTAACACTGAGTGAACTGGGATTCCTCATACTAGGAACTTGAAATGCATACGATCCTAAGGAAAGTGCATGATTGTAAGCTGTGTTCATGGAACTAAAATGTAAAGCATGCAAAAGTATCATGATGGTTGAAGTACAAAACTTTGCACTGAGGTAGGAATGGGTCGAGAATAATCTTCCCTTACTGTATTTCTACACAGTGGTATCACTACCAAATCCTGAAGACCTAACTTTCTAAGACATCATACCAGACTGTTCTTGAATACCTGTTGGGCTGTGTTAGACTGACTCACTGGGGTGGAGACTAGAAAAGGTCCTATGAACATTTGGTCTGACCTTAAAATTACAAAGGAAAAAGAAGCTCCTGAATCTGAAGAAGCGTAAACATGTAAGTGAAAGAATTTTAACATACCAGTGACTACACCAGGAGAAATTTCCTGATCTTATCAAGACTAAATTGCATAAAGTTTGTTTCGGCATTGCCCACTGATAGCACTGGAATTGGCACCCTGCTGATTCGAGCAATCGGACTGAGCTGGAGGATGATCGTGTTGACTTTGCAAATTGGGTTTAGGATAGTATCGAACCATGTGACCTGACTCGCCATATCCAAAATGCACATTACTGCTATATCTACACACACCCATATGATACTTTCCACATTCTTCACAAAGCGGATGAGTGCGAATAATGCTTGTACTATTCTAAGATTTGGAGCCTGGCGTCCTATCTTTGCTACCATTTTTGAACTTAGGAACTAAAGCATTGGCTGAGGAAGGAGATGGAATTGAAAACTTCTAACTATGCTGAGAACAATTACTACCCTGCGACCCTGGCTGAGAAAAACTATAACTACCTTTTCTGGCTCTCTTATTCTCTCTCTTTTTTTTCTTAAGTTTTTGCTCTTCAATCTATTGAGCATGGACCATAAGTCTAGATATGTCCATCTCTTGAATCAACATCGCAGTCCTACCCTCCTTAACCACTCTACCTGAAATCCCAGACATAAATTTACTCATTCTGGATCTACTATCTGCTACTACATGTGAAGCATACCTGGCTAACTGAGTGAACTTGAGGGAGTATTCTTTAACACTCATGCTACCTTGTCTAAGATTGATGAACTCTAATACTTTGGTTTCATTCTATTCAAGGGGAAAGAATCTCTCTAAGAAGGCTATAGAAAACTCTTTCCATTCTATGGGCTTTGCATCTGTACCCCTGTCTACCTTCCACTACTTAAACCATGTATGGTCTATATCTTGTAGCTGATAAGTGGCTAACTCTGCACTCTCACTGGAAGTCACTCCTATGATGTCTGTGACTTTCTAAACTTGATTGAGGAACTCCTGTAGACCCTCTTCGGACTAGAACTGGAGAATAGAGAGGATTCATTTGGGTAAAGTCCCGAATCCTGGCTGAACCTGAATTGACCACTGGGTTGGCCGGAACAACAGTTGTCCATTCACTCTGAGCTATGACTGAATTGTCTAGCATAGTAAATACAGTGCTGAATTCTGCATGGGAAACATGTTCATTTAAGGGATCTTTTGAACGGTCTGAGGTGTTGACTGATTATCTATTCTCTTTTAGCTAGCCCCTTTGGAAGGCATATTCTGTAAGCAAGAGAAAGAAGCAGATTAAACTGAGAAAATAATTGGAGATTATGCTCACTGGAATGACATGAATAATGGAAGAAGGGAAACTCTTTGTAAAACATCTTATCGCCTCCTGCACATAAGTATGGTGCACAACACACCCATGCACAAGCCTCTACTAGATGTGGCTCTTCAGACTTTGTAGGACACTGTTGAACCTTAGGCTCGGATACCAAGTTTCTAATGCCCAAAATATGATACCGAGAAAGTTACACAGTTCTCATGACCCCGAAGGACCATAATCTAACCCATGACTGATATATGTAACTGAACTAATACTAAATATACAACAGTGTTTGTAATGTGGTATAACAATACCCAAAAATAAAATAAATTGATCAAAACATGTTGTAGTCTGAAAGCCTCTACACTATCCTAAATCTGTGGAGTTGATGGGACATGTCCCCAACAAACTCTGAACTACTGAAATAATCTAGTAATGAAATAATTATGTTATCCTCGATTGATGAGGACTCACTGCTAGTCTGGCTGCTGAATGTCTTATCTACTAAGGATGTTTGAGAGCTCGTGCTTCTAAACCTATGGTATAAAACACCATAGCGCAAATGTGTCAGTACGTTAAATGTACTGGTATGCAAGTGAGGTGGTTGAATGCAATGGTTCATATACATGGACAATACTAACTAACTGAATAACATGAGCATGAAAATACATGCATGAATACGTGACTATGACAAAGATCGTGATAACACTAACTCGTGAATTCTTATAACGTGGATTTTTTTATATCTGAGTACTAATACTAGGATACTGAATGACTAAGTCTATTTAGTACTGAGGAACTGATGTCGTATTACTGATAAAGGAATACTGTTTCTGACAGTTCTGAATATGAAAAACTGGTCTGATTGATTGTATCTGACAGTCCTGAAATCTAAATACTGGTAGCATGAATTTCATATAATTAATATACTATTAACTAGGTGACTATCTCTGATAGTCCTGAAATCTAATGGAACTAGCTGAGTTCCGTACTGAGCTGAGCGACTGTATCTGACAGTCTTGATTTTTGCAATTGAAATTGAGTACTATTCTTAAGACTAAATTTGAAACTAAAACTGTGGGAGGTAATCATCTAACCGACATATCCCTAATAAGCTATTATAGCTGAGTTGGGGTCTAATCTATAACCCTAATTGGAAGGGTGTCAATACCAGGCCACTATTAAGGAAAAACTGTGAGTGACCCTCATCTGGCGGTGTCCCCAAAAGAGAATGGTGTGACCCTCATCTAACAGTGTTTATCCTTCTCATCAACCCTTATCTGTCAGTGTTGATGTCTCAACCTATGCTGGCTACAGAGTTTTGAAATGCAAGGATTGCTTCTAAGGATCATACCCTCAACTATTAGTGTGTGTCCTAATCCTTGGGTTCACTCGGCACTAAATCCTACTCCCATATGAATAGACACTAAACATGATTAACTGAACTAAACTGGACTGAGTTCATTGTGTTCCGTTAATTGACGGAATAATACTAAGATTACTGAAGTATTGAGCTTTCTGAGATTATTTGAATTACTGAGTTTATAGAGTTTCCCTAAGTCACATGACTGACTAAATTCTTCTAAACATGGCTTGACTGAGGATATCATGAAAACATAACACTAACTCTAGGCATACAACTAAATTATCAGGTACAAGTATCCCTAAGACTCGATAGCATGAAACTGACAAGACTTGACACTTCTTAAACACATGACCAATATCAATAATTCATAATACAATATTTTGTGGATTTCATGAAGTACAGGGTTTTCATAATCTTGTACTTGGAAGGAATGCATATAATCAAAGACATAATTCCATATTCTAGCATCATGAGCATTTCACCAACATCCACATTGCACATCAATAGCATGGGAGTCATTTGAACATAAGGGTAAAACATGAATCCATTACTTAAGTCACAATTGAACTATATTACATATTTCTAGACTTCTAGGCATTTTATCAAACACCTTACATGCACTACTCAGGGCATAGGTATAATCATCAATTAACACCTCATAAACAACTCAATTCATGGATTTAAACTCATATACTAACATAATTCCATAAAAATACATTAAGATTCCAACTTGGGAACCATACAACAACAATCACATACACATAATAAACCCACAACATAATATTCATAATACATGATTTAAAACTTGATTCTTTGTCTTCATGGATGAAAGAAATCCATGAATGAACACTATGCATACCTGAGTTAATGAATTTGGAAGGATTGATGGAGAGTTCTTCTGATTTTTCCCTTGAATTTTAGAGCTAGGGTTCTTGTTCTTGAGAGAGAAGGATTTTGTTCTAGAGATAAAGTGAGGAAAAGTGATGTGACTGGGTTTTTAGGACATAATTTTGTGGTTAAAGGCTGATCTAGTTCATGGAAAATGACACAATTACCCTTCTAAGGTTTTTATTTTTCATCACTGAAAACCCAATTTGGGCACTTGGCATGACGCGACACTATCGCATCATGCCACTGAAAATTGTCAACTGGGAACTGGGATGATGGTGCGACATGGTGATATCATGTTGCAATATTGGATGGGACCCAAAATCTTACCGTAACGTAGTGGTATTGTGATGAGACACTGGAAATTGACAATTTTGGATTTGACCCTTGGCACGACGCGCCATACTAGCGGAGACCCACTGTATTTTGACGATTGCCATTTTGGCATGCTCCGCGACGTGTTGATGGCTCAGGTGGCACACTGTCTTACTAAATTGGCTCTAACTCTTCGCCCGAGTGTCAGATTTGGGTGAGTTTGATATCCATGGAAAACTTATTGGCCACACAACAAAAAGTAAAAATCTTGAAAATTCCACACGTATAAAAGTAAATTCATCTTTTAAAGCAAGTCTTTAATATTTTTGGGACAATTTTAAGCTAGGTAGAAGTACGGGGTATAACAGTAGCTCCCCATTAGGAACATTCATCCTCGAATAAGACTTACTGAAATGGGAGAAATGATAAGATGAAGTACATAACTGACATGAACAACTGAAATATGACTACATGACTGGCATTTCTTTGATTAATACTGAGCATGCATATCTGATGCATTATTTAATGAATGAACTGACTCATGAATACAAGACTAAGATTTCTCATAATTGAGTTTCTCACAAGGGGAATGCATGTCTGATGCATGAACACATGACTGATCTGATGCATGAGGATATGATTAAATACGCAATGGTAAATGGATACTTAGTTTAAAATAGGAATTCGCGCATGAAACTAGTGTGTAACTGAAATTTGAACATGAAACTGAATAAGCTTTAAGGAAAGCTATTACCTTGGGCTGAGCCTGAGTTTTACGGAGAAAATGTGAGGGTTCTAAGATCACATGTCTGCTTCTACTTTTCAAGTATCTCCCTCAATAGACTGATTCAACCAAAGAACATTGACTAGATGTACTTATTTGTTCCTCTATCTACGAGTCTAATAGTAAAGGATTTCGACTGTAATCTCTTTATAAGAGAGGTTTTCCTGAATGTCTAAGCCCTCAACAGGGACTATAACTGCTGGGTCACCTATGCATTTCTTAAATAAGGAGACATGAAAGACCGGATGCACTGAGGCTAGATCTAAAGGAGACTCGAGATCATAAACTATTTTACCAAAGCGACTGAAAATTTTAAAGGGACCGATATTTCGGGGACTGAGGTTTCCCTTCTTGCTGAACCTCTTCACTCCTTTAATGGGAGATATTTTCAAACACATAAAATTTTCTGACCTCATCTCAAGATCTTTTCTAAACAAACATGAACGAGAATAGGAGAACATGGCTGAGTCTGTGATATGTGACATGATTTGGATATTGTGAACTGAACTGAGCCATTGAGTACATGGCTTACAACTGATATTGGATCTAGAGGGTCAACCTATGGATACCCACAACTCAAAACTAGATTCTTTACAGAAAAAGAAATTAAAGGGTTTAGGGTATGATATCTCGAGGGTTATAGATCATCTCCCCTTGGGACATTATGTCTCTAGAAGAATACTGACTTGACTGAGATACTGAGGAAAACTGGGACGATGGATGTGGAACCTATGAACTAAATCATAACTGAATATCTGGGATTTGAAACTGAGACATAATACACGAGCTGGGCTAATCTTGCAACTACTGGGACTTTCTATCTTAGAATAGTTACATTTTATAGATTTCAGATAGTAGGACTAGGTGGAATGATGGGAAACCACAACATACGAATTTGTTGCCTGATTGTTAAATTGAATTACTGGTTGATCGATCTATCTCATACTGAAAACTTATGATTAACTGAAGTAATTTTTATTCACCTGAGACTACTGAAAATATTTGCATGAGTGCTGAGCACGAATGCCTAACCTTACTAACTTATCAGATTAACTGAATGACTGATAGCTTAATACTGGGTCTACAAGACAGAACTAAACTTAGTCTTGAATAACTGGACTGTAACTGCAGAGCATTTTGCATAGAAGATAAGGACTAAATGAGTGACATGAGATACCTTAGTATGAATTAAGGGTAACTATATTATTTGAGAATGCAACACCAGGAGTACAATACAATTCTAGAATAGTCTTGTAAACTGAGGTACTAGAAGGCTGACAACTGAGTGACTCATAACTTAAAGACATAGTTTTGTAGGACTATCTGTGTCCTTTACTTGAATATTAATTACTGAACTGACTCCGTAACTGAGACTCGAGGGATAAAAAATCATCCCAATGGATTTACCAAGGGATCTAATTAGAGGGTATACATGACATATTTTGAGTTTGGTTGATCATTAGAAGTGGATCATAAATCATGTGCGCTAAACATACTGTAAGATAGGACATGAGTGTATAAGTTATTAGATGCATGACCTGAGTGTAGAATTTTTGTACTCATGGAACTTGATTCGTAACACTAAGTGAACTGGGATTCCTCATACTAGGAACTTGAAATGCACACGATCCTAAGGGAAGTGCATGACTGTAAGCTGTGTTCATGGAGCTGAAACGTAAAGCATGCATAAGTATCATGATGGTTGAAGTATAAAACTTTGCACTGAGGTAGGAATGGGTCGGGAATAATCTCCCCTTACTAAATTTATACACATACTGGCATCACTACAAAAATCCTGAAGGCCTGACTTTCTGAGACATCATAATTGGACAATTCTTGTATACCTGTTGGGCTATGTTAGAATGACTCACTGGGGTGGAGACTTGAAAAGGTCCTGTTAACATTTGGTCTGACCTTAAAGTTACAAAAGAAAAACAAGCTCCTGAATCTGAAGAAGCATAAACATACAAGTAAAAGAATTGTAGCATACCAGTGACTACACCAGGAGAACTTTTTTGATCTTGTCGGGACTAAAATTCATAAAGTCTGTTTGGGCGTTGCCCACTGACAGCGGTGGAATTGGCACCCTGCTGATTCGAGCGACCGAACTGATTTGAAGGACGACCATACTGACTTTACAGACCGAGTTTAGGACAGTCTCAGTCCTTGTGTTAGACTCGCCACATCCGAAACACACATTAATTCCGGCTTTACACACAACCATATTATACTTACCACATTCTTCGCAAAGCAGATGAGTGCGAATAATGCTTGAACTATTTTGATATTTTGAGCCTGGCATCCTATCTTTTCTACCATTTCTAAACTTAGGAACTGAACCACTGGATGAGAAAGGAGCTGGAATAGAAAACTTCTGACTATGATGAGAACAGTTACCACCCTGCGACCCTAGCTGAGAAAAACTATAACAACCTATTCTGGCTCTCTTATTCTCTCTCTCTATCTTCTTAAGTTTCTGCTCTTCAATCTATTGATCATGGACCATAAGTCTAGATATGTCCATCTCTTTAATAAACATTGCAGTCCTACACTCCTTAACCACTCTACCTAAAATCCCAGACATAAACTTACTCATTCTGGATCTACTGTCTGCTACTACATGGGGAGCATACCTGGCTAACTGGGTGAACTTGAGGGAGTATTTTTTACACTCATGCTACTTTGTATGAGATAGATGAACTCTAACACTTTGGCTTCTTTCTACTCTAGGGGAAATAATATATCTAACAAGGCTGTAGAAAACTCTTCCCATTCTATGGGCTATGCATCTGTATCCCTGTCTACCTTCCACTGTTTAAACCACTCATGGGCTACATCTTGTAGTTGATAAGTGGATAACTCTGCACTATCACTAGAATTCACTCCCATGATATCTGTGACTGTTTAAACCTGGCCGAGGAATACTTGTGGAACCACTTTGGACTTAGAACCTGAGAATAGGGAAGGATTCATTCTGTTAAAGTCCCGAATCCTGGCTGCAGCTGAATTGACTGTGGGGTTGGCTGGAACAGCAGATAGCCATTTACTCTGAGCTATTACTGAATTGGCTAGAGTAGTAAATGCAGTCCTAAATTCTACATAGGAAATATTTTCATCTAGGGGATCTTCCTGAACAGGCTGAGGTGCTGACAGATTATCGATTCTCCTATCGCTAGCCCATTTGGAAGGCATATTTTGTGAGCGAGAGGAAGAAATGGATTAAAATGAGAAAATTATTGGAGATTATACTCACTGGCATGACATGAATAATGGAAGAAGGGAAACTGTTCCTAAAATATCTCATATCCTCCTGCACATAAGTGTGGTGCACAATACACCCATGCACAAGACTCTACTAGATGTGGCTTTTCTGACTTCCTTGGATACTGTTGAACCTTAGGTTCCGATACCAAGTTTGTAACACCCCCAATACGGTACCCAGAATATTACACGGTGCTCATGACTCTGAAGGACCATAAGCTAACCCATGACTGATATTTGTAACTGAGTACTAAATAATATACTGTAATTATGTGGAATATAAGCTGTAAGGCCATAACATTCAAAACTTTACTAATACAGAATATAAAATAATGTCTGTAATGGGGTATAACAATACCCAAAAATGAAATAAATTGTTTGAAACATGTTGTAGTCTGAAAACCTCTAAACTATCTAAAATTTATTGAGTTGATGGGACATGTCCCCAACTAACTCTGAACTACTGAAAGAATAAAGTAATAAAATAATTATTCTATCTTCGAATGATGAGGACTCACTGCTAGTCTAGCTACTAAACGTCTTATCTACAAGGATGCTTGGGAGATCGTGCTTCTAAACTTATGGTATAAAACACCATAGCATAAATGCATCGGTACATTGAGTGTACTGGTATGCAAGTGAGGTGGCTGAATGCAATGGTTCATATGCTTAAACAGTACTAACTGACTGAATAACATGAGCATGAGAATACATGCATGGATACGTGACTGTGACTGAGATCGTGATAACACTGACTCATGAATTTTGAAAATATGGATTTTTTGATATCTGAGTACTAATACTAGGATACTGAAAGACTAAGTCTATTGAGTACTGAGGAACTGATGTTGTATTACTGATAAAGGAATAAGTATTTCTGACAAATTTAATTATAAAGAACTGGTCTGATTGAATATATCTGATAGTCCTGAAATCTGAATACTTGTAACATAAATTTCATTTAATTAATTTACTATTAACTGGGCGACTGTCTCTGACAGTCCTGAAATCCGATGGAACTAACTGAGTTCCGTACTAAGCTGACTGACTGTATCTGACAGTCCTGATTTCTGTAATTGAAACTGAGTTCTATTCTTAAGAGTGAATCTAAAACTTAAACTGTAGGAGGTAATCATCTAACTGACATGTACCTAATAAGCTATTATAGTTAATTTGGGATCCAATCTGTAACCCCAATTGGAATGGTGTCAATACCACATTACTGGTTAGGATAAGTTGTGAGTGACCCTCATCTGGCGGTGTCCCCAAAAGAGAATGGTGTGACCCTCATCTAACAGTGTTTATCCTTCTCATCAACCCTTATCTGTCAGTGTTGATGTCTCAACCTATGCAGGCTACATAGTTTTGGAATGCAAGGATTGCTTCTAAGGATCATACCCTCAACTATTAGTGTGTGTCCTAATCCTTGGGTTCACTCGGCACTAAATCCTACTCCCATCTGAATAGACACTGAACATGATTAACTGAACTAAACTGGACTGAGTTCATTGAGTTCCGTTAATTGACGGAATAATACTAAGATTACTGAAGTATTGAGCTTTCTGAGATTATTGGAATTACTGAGTTTATAGAGTTTCCCTAAGTCACATGACTGACTAAATTCTGCTAAACATGGATTGACTGAGGATATCATGAAAACATAACACTAACTCTAGGCATACAACTAAATTATCAGGTACAAGTATCCCTAAGACTCGATAGCATGAAACTGACAAGACTTGACACTTTTTAAACACATGACCAATATCAATAATTCATAATACAATATTTTGTGGATTTCATGAAGTACAGGGTTTTCATAATCTTGTACTTGGAAGGAATGCATATAATCAAAGTCATAATTCCATATTCTAGCATCATGAGCATTTCACCAACATCCACATTGCACATCAATAGCATGGGAGTCATTTGAACATAAGGGTAAAACATGAATCCATTACTTAAGTCACAATTGATCTATATTACATATTTCTAGACTTCTAGGCATTTTATCAAACACCTTACATGCACTACTCAGGGCATAGGTATAATCATCAATTAACACCTCATAAACAACTCAATTCATGGATTTAAACTCATATACTAACATAATTCCATAAAAATACATTAAGATTCCAACTTGGGAACCATACAACAACAATCACATACACATAATAAACCCACAACATAATATTCATAATACATGATTTAAAACTTGATTCTTTGGCTTCATGGATGAAAGAAATCCATGAATGAACACTATGCATACCTGAGTTAATGAATTTGGAAGGATTGATGGAGAGTTCTTCTGATTTTTCCCTTGAATTTTAGAGCTAGGGTTCTTGTTCTTGAGAGAGAAGGATTTTGTTCTAGAGATAAAGTGAGGAAAAGTGATGTGACTGGGTTTTTAGGACATAATTTTGTGGTTAAAGGCTGATCTAGTTCATGACACAATTACCCTTCTAAGGTTTTTATTTTTTATCACTGAAAACCCAATTTGGGCACTTGGCATGACGCGACACTATCGCGTCATGCCACTGAAAATTGTCAACTGGGAACTGGGCTGATGGTGCGACATGGTGATATCATGTTGCAATACTGGATGGGACCCAAAATCTTACCGTAACGTGGTGGTATTGTGATGAGACACTGGAAATTGACAATTCTGGATTTGACCCTTGGCACGACTCGCCATAATAGCGGAGTCCCACAGTATTTTGACGATTGCCATTTTGGCATGCTCCGCGACGTGTTGATGGCTCAGGTGGCACACTGTCTTACTAAATTGGCTCTAACTCTTCGCCCGAGTGTCAGATTTGGGTGAGTTTGATATCCATGGAAAACTTATTGGCCACACAACAAAAAGTAAAAATCTTGAAAATTCCACATGTATAAAAGTAAATTCATCTTTTAAAGCAAGTCTTTAACATTTTTGGGACAATTTTAAGCTAGGTAGAAGTACGGGGTATAACAATAGCTCCCCATTAGGAACATTCATCCTCGAATAAGACATACTGAAATGGGAGAAACGATAAGATGAAGTACATAACTGACATGAACAACTGAAATATGACTACATGACTGGCATTTCTAAGATTAATACTGAGCATGCATATCTGATGCATTATTTAATGACTGAACTGACTCATGAATACAAGACTAAGATTTCTCATAATTGAGTTTCTCACAAGGGGAATGCATGTCTGATGCATGAACACATGACTGATCTGATGCATGAGGATATGATTAAATACGCAATGGTAAATGGATACTTAGTTTAAAATAGGAATTCGCGCATGAAACTAGTTTGTAACTGAAATTTGAACATGAAACTGAATAAGCTTTAAGGAAAGCTATTACCTTGGGCTGAGCCTGAGTTTTATGGAGAAAAGGTGAGGGTTCTTAGATCACATGTCTGCTTCTACTTTTCAAGTATCTCCCTCAATAGACTGATTCAGCCAAAGAACTTTGACTAGATGTACTTCTTTGTTCCTCTATCTTCGAGTCTAATAGTAAAGGATTTCCACTGTAATCTCTTTATAAGAGAGGTTTTCCTGAATTTCTAAGCCCTCAACAGGGACTATAACTGCTGGTTCACCTATGCATTTCTTAAATAAGGAGACATGAAAGACGGGATGCACTGAGGCTAGATCTAAAGGAGACTCGAGATCATAAGCTATTTTGCCAAAGCGACTGAAATTTTGAAGGGACCGACATTTCGGGGACTGAGGTTTCCCTTCTTGCTGAACCTCTTCACTCCTTTAATGGGAGATATTTTCAAACACACAAAATTTTCTGACCTCATCTCAAGATCTTTTCTAAACAAACATGAACGAGAATAGGAGAACATGGCCGAGTCTGTGATATGTGACATGAATTGGATATTGTGAACTGAACTGAGCCATAGAGTACATGGCTTACAACTGATATTGGATCTAGAGGGTCAACCTATGGATACCCACAACTCGAAACTAGATTCGTTACAGAAAAAGAAATTAAAAGGTTTAAGGTATGATATCTCGAGGGTTATAGATCATCTCCCCTTGGGACATTATATCTCTAGAAGAATACTGACTTGACTGAGATACTGAGGAAAACTGGGACGATGGATACAGAACCTATGAACTAAATCATAACTGAATATCTGGGATTTAAAACTGAGACATAATACACGAGCTGAGCTAACCTTGCAACTACTGGGACTTTCTATCTTAGAATAGTTACATTTTTTAGATTTAAGATAGTAGGACTAGGTGGAAAGATGGGAAACCACAACATACGAATTTTTTGCCTGATTGTTAAATTGAATTACTGGTTGATTGATCTAACTCATACTGAAAACTTATGATTAACTGAAGTAATTTTTATTCACCTGAGACTACTGAAAATATTTGCATGAGTGCTGAGCACGAATTCCTAACCTTACTAACTTATCAGATTAACTGAATGACTGATAGCTTAATACTGGGTCTACAAGACAGAACTGTACTTAGTCTTGAATAACTGGACTGTAACTGCAGAGCATTATGCATAGAAGATAAGGACTAAATGAGTGACATGAGATACCTTAGTATGAATTAAGGGTAACTATATTATTTGAGAATGCAACACCAGGAGTACAATACAATTCTAGAATAGTCTTGTAAACTGAGGTACTAGAAAGCTGACAACTGAGTGACTCATAACTTAAAGGCATAGTTTTGTAGGACTATCTGTGTCCTTTACTTGAATATTAATTACTGAACTGACTCCGTAACTGAGACTCGAGGGATAAAAAATCATCCCAATGGATTTACCAAGGGATCTAATTAGAGGGTATACATGACATATTTTGAGTTTGGTTGATCATTAGAAGTGGATCATAAATCATGTGCGCTAAACATACTGTAAGATAGGACATGAGTGTATAAGTTATTAGAAGCATGACCTGAGTGTAGAATTTTTGTACTCATGGAACTTGATTCGTAACACTAAGTGAACTGGGATTCCTCATACTAGGAACTTGAAATGCACACGATCCTAAGGGAAGTGCATGAATGTAAGCTGTGTTCATGGAGCTGAAACGTAAAGCATGCATAAGTATCATGATGATTGAAATACAAAACTTTGCACTGAGGTAGGAATGGGTCGGGAATAATCTCCGCTTACTAAATTTATACACATACTGGCATCACTACAAAAATCCTGAAGGCCTGACTTTCTGAGACATCATAATTGGACAGTTCCTGTATACCTGTTGGGCTATATTAGAATGACTCACTGGGGTGGAGACTTGAAAAGGTCCTGTTAACATTTGGTATGACCTTAAAGTTACAAAAGAAAAACAAGCTCCTGAATCTGAAGAAGTGTAAACATACAAGTAAAAGAATTGTAGCATACCAGTGACTACACCAGGAGAAATTTCTTGATCTTGTCAGGACTAAAATTCATAAAGTCTGTTTGGGCGTTGCCTACTGACAGTGGTGGAATTGGAACCCTGCTGATTCGAGCGACCGAACTGATTTGAAGGACGACCATACTGACTTTACAGACCGAGTTTAGGACAGTCTCAGTCCTTGTGACCTGACTCGCCACATCCTAAACACACATTAATTCTGGCTTTACACACAACCATATTATACTTACCACATTCTTCGCAAAGCAGATGAGTGAAAATAATGATTGAACTATTTTGATATTTTGAGCCTGGCACCCTATCTTTTCAACCATTTCTAAACTTAGGAACTGAACCACTGGATGAGAAAGGAGCTGGAATAGAAAACTTCTGACTATGATGAGAACAGTTACCACCCTGCGAACCTAGCTGAGAAAAACTATAACAACCTATTCTGGCTCTCTTATTCTCTCTCTATCTTCTTAAGTTTATGCTCTTCAATCTATTGATCATGGACCATAAGTCTAGATATGTCCATCTCTTTAATCAATATTGCATTCCTACACTCCTTAACCACTCTACCTAAAATCCCAGACACAAACTTACTCATTCTGGATCTACTGTCTGCTACTACATGGAGAGCATACCTGGCTAACTGGATGAACTTGAGGGAGTATTTTTTACACTCATGCTACCTTGTATTAGATAGATGAACTCTAACACTTTGGCTTCTTTCTACTCTAGGGGAAATAATATATCTAAGAAGGCTGTAGCAAACTCTTCCTATTCTATCGGCTATGCATCTGTATCCCTGTCTACCTTCCACTATTTAAACCACGCATGGGCTATATCTTGTAGTTGATAAGTGGATAACTCTGCACTCTCACTGGAATTCACTCCCATGATATCTGTGACTGTTTAAACCTGGTCGAGGAACTCTTGTGGAACCACTTTGGACTTAGAACCTGAGAATAGGGAAGGATTCATTCTGTTAAAGTCCCGAATCCTGGCTGCAGCTGAATTGACTGCGGAGTTGGCTGGAACAGTAGATAGCTATTTACTCTGAGCTATTACTGAATTGGCTAGAGTAGTAAATGCAGTCCTAAATTCTACATAGGAAATATTTTCATCTAGGGGATCTTCTTGAACAGGCTGAGGTGCTGACAGATTATCGATTCTCCTTTCGCTAGCCCATTTGGAAGGCATATTTTGTGAGCGAGAGGAAGAAATGGATTAAAATGAGAAAATAATTGGAGATTATGCTCACTGGCATGACATGAATAATGGAAGAAGGGAAACTGTTCCTAAAATATCTCATATCCTCCTGCACATAAGTGTGGTGCACAATACACCCATGCACAAGACTCTACTAGATGTGGCTTTTCTGACTTCCTTGGATACTGTTGAACCTTAGGCTCCGATACCAAGTTTGTAACACCCCAAATACGGTACCCAGAATATTACACGGTGATCATGACTCTGAAGGACCATAAGCTAACCCATGACTGATATCTGTAATTGAGTACTAAATAATATACTGTAATTATGTGGAATGTAAGCTGTAAGGCCATAACATTCAAAACTAAACTAATCCAGAATATAAAATAATGTCTGTAATAGGGTATAAAAATACCCAAAAATGAAATAAATTGTTTGAAACATGTTGTAGTCTGAAAACCTCTAAACTATCTAAAATTTATTGAGTTGATGGGACATGTCCCCAACTAACTCTAAACTACTGAAAGAATGAAGTAATAAAATAATTATTCTATCTTCGAATGATGAGGACTTACTGCTAGTCTAGCTACTAAACGTCTTATCTACTAAGGATGCTTGGGAGATCGTGCTTCTAAACTTATGGTATAAAACACCATAGCATAAATGCATCAGTACATTGAGTGTACTGGTATGCAAGTGAGGTGGCTGAATGCAATGGTTCATATGCTTAAACAATACTAACTGACTGAATAACATGAGCATGAGAATACATGCATGAATACGTGACTGTGACTGAGATCGTGATAACACTGACTCATGAATTTTGAAAATATGGATTTTTTGATAACTGAGTACTAATACTAGGATACTGAAAGACTAAGTCTATTGAGTACTGAGGAACTGATGTTGTATTACTGATAAAGGAATAAGTATTTCTGACAGTTTTAATTATAAAGAACTGGTCTGATTGAATATATCTGACAGTCCTGAAATCTGAATACTTGTAACATAAATTTCATTTAATTAATTTACTATTAACTGGGCGACTGTCTCTGACAGTCCTGAAATCTGATGGAACTAACTGAGTTCCGTACTAAGCTGACTGACTGTATCTGACAGTCCTGATTTCTGTAATTGAAACTGAGTTCTATTCTTAAGAGTGAATCTAAAACTTAAACTGTAGGAGGTAATCATCTAACTGACATGTACCTAATAAGCTATTATATTTGATTTGGGATCCAATATGTAACCCCAATTGGAATGCTGTCAATACCACATTACTGGTTAGGATAAGCTGTGAGTGACCCTCATCTGGCGGTGTTCCCAAAAGAGAATGGTGTGACCCTCATCTAACAGTGTTTATCCTTCTCATCAACCCTTATCTGTCAGTGTTGATGTCTCAACCTATGCAGGCTACATAGTTTTGGAATGCAAGGATTGCTTCTAAGGATCATACCCTCAACTATTAGTGTGTGTCCTAATCCTTGGGTTCACTCGGCACTAAATCCTACTCCCATCTGAAACTGACAAGACTTGACACTTCTTAAACACATGACCAATATCAATAATTCATAATACAATATTTTGTGGATTTCATGAAGTACAGGGTTTTCATAATCTTGTACTTGGAAGGAATGCATATAATCAAAGTCATAATTCCATATTCTAGCATCATGAGCATTTCACCAACATCCACATTGCACATCAATAGCATGGGAGTCATTTGAACATAAGGGTAAAACATGAATCCATTACTTAAGTCACAATTGAACTATATTACATATTCCTAGACTTCTAGGCATTTTATCAAACACCTTACATGCACTACTCAGGGCATAGGTATAATCATCAATTAACACCTCATAAACAACTCAATTCATGGATTTAAACTCATATACTAACATAATTCCATAAAAATACATTAAGATTCCAACTTGGGAACCATACAACATCAATCACATACACATAATAAACCCACAACATAATATTCATAATACATGATTTAAAACTTGATTCTTTGGCTTCATGGATGAAAGAAATCCATGAATGAACACTATGCATACCTGAGTTAATGAATTTGGAAGGATTGATGGAGAGTTCTTCTGATTTTTCCCTTGAATTTTAGAGCTAGGGTTCTTGTTCTTGAGAGAGAAGGATTTTGTTCTAGAGATAAAGTGAGGAAAAGTGATGTGACTGGGTTTTTAGGACATAATTTTGTGGTTAAAGGCTGATCTAGTTCATGGAAAATGACACAATTACCCTTCTAAGGTTTTTATTTTTCATCACTGAAAACCCAATTTGGGCACTTGGCATGACGCGACACTATCGCATCATGCGACTGAAAATTGTCAACTGGGAACTGGGCTGACGGCATGATTTAAAATTAATAGGGGCATTTTGGTCAATCTGCTGGGGTCTTAGCTGTTGGTGATTCCTCATAGTTCGGGGACTTAGCTATTCAAATTTCCAGTTTATTAGTAGATGATTCAGTATTTATTTTAGACAGTTTGGGTCAGCTGTGGTCTATCCCAGTGACTCTCTGATTCATTCAGTAGAGGCTTGTTGGATTACTAGATTCAGTTTTAGATTTTAATTACAACAATCAGATTTTTAGTATTTTCTTTATCAGACTGATGAGATTAGTATTTTTGGATATACTAAGCTAATTCAGATAGTTTTTTGCATTTATTAAAATTTTACATTCATAGTCCCCTATTTTGAGGTTCAGATTTAGTAGAAGGTAGCAAGGGTTAGATCAGGACTACCTGCAGTTCAGAGCACCGTGTGGTGTCCCGGGAAACTACATTTTTGGGAGTTACAATGATCTCGAATAAAGGCAAGTTTTCAACTTCTATAGAAGTTATGAAATCATACAAATCAAAGAAGATCACAATATATGCATAAACACTTATTTAGAAGGATCTCACATTTCCTCTACTTCGTTATTCAGCTAGGGTTCCCACAATCCTAGTTAGGTGGTTTAGACTCTTATGGTTACAAGAAAATCCATGAAGTTCATAAAATAAAGCATAAGATTAATCTCACAATAAATTAAGAATAAAACCCACATTCTCAAATTAATAATCAACCAAATAATCATGAACAAAGGATTCCAAGATCAAAAGTCGAATCATTGAATCAATATAAGTTTGTGAATATAAAGTGTGCATCAAGTAATACAAAAACATCCAAAGCATATTTATAGTTTACATCAGAACCCTAAAAATCCTAACCAAAATAAACAAGGAAAACTAGGTCGGCGTTCATTTACGGACAAACTTTTGGGCCGTAAGTGGTATGTACGGGGCCCTCAATGGGTCGTAAGTGAAAAGAAATCTTCAGTCTTCAAAATACAAGACACGATGGAACTTATGTCAGCGCAATTAGTTCTTATACTCCCTAAGTGACGTCCTCATAACCGTCAGACATGTCTTTAAACTTCAAAGCCTTTGATCTTCAACCTCTGATACCTACATTAGCACTTATGACGTTGTAAGTTTTACTTACATAGTGTAATTAACCCTTCATCAATGTTAGAAAATAACTCAACTATAAATATCTCAAATCTTACCACCTCTGAGACTTATGAGGCCACTTACGATGGTTGTAAGTACCATATGTGGTATTGTAAGTGGTGTTTTCTGTATCCTTCAACTGCTTTTGTTCTTTCAAGCTACAAAACCCAGTTTTCTACCACATAAACACAAAAACACATCATATCTAATAATACTAACCTAAGTACTTATGTATTTTCTTATTTTAAGCATCGAAAGTTCCGTGAAACCATGGCACATCAAATATAATTGTTTAGGATATATGAGAAAATAAAGAAAAATGATAATACCAAAATATGATTCATGCCATGAATAAAACTAAGATTCTTGGTGGGAGGCAACCTGCGTTTCTAACAATTTTTGTTGTTTTTTAATGATTTGTAGTTACTATAGAGCTAAAAAAAAGTTGGTTTAGATAAAAATAAAGTAAAATTGCATCTAGTTAAGAAAAAATAATGTGAATAAGAGATATGTGGTGATGAACTAATACCCCATACTGGCCTTCACCCCACGCGATAAAGAGAAGGAAGTCACTGGTTTGATTGAGCGCCTGGCTCCGTGGCATAGACCTTCTGTTTTCATTACACCATGATCCTCACAAGGACCTATTTTTCCTAAATTTTGATTATACATATTGGGTCAACTTGATCCAATGGGTTACTTTAAATACCCCTACCCTAAAATTCTTAATTTCCCACCCTAAACGCACACTTCTCACCCTATTTCTCTCAACTCTAGCTTATGACGCTAAGTAATCACTTCTTCTTCTCTTTCACTTTTTTAATCATCAAGAGGTATGATTCCATGAATTTATGATGCTTCATAGATTAGTTCATATTTAGTTAGCACATCTTCATTTTCCATGGTGTGGGTTAGCCAAAAATTAATGTAAAATTATTTAAGCTTGATAAATCCTCATGAATGCATTAAAATTTTGATGGGAACTAATGCATGATTAACTATTGTAAATTGTTTGCATTTTAATCATGGACTGTGTTGTGTTCCATCTTTGTTCATTTTATGCTTATTATGTTCATATTTTGATGATCTGCAAATGTTATCACTGGAACCTGGTCCATGGATGTCTAATTTATATCCATGTTCTAATGATTACCTAACCTAAGGAAGGACTAATGTCATGAGCTTGAGTTCTAGTTTGCAGCTTTGCGGTCACACACATTTGTCTTATGTGCTCACTGTCTAGTACTTTTTTGGATAATGCCAGCATCAGCACATTAGTGGAATAAATTTTTTATGGTCATTTCAAACATCCACAAAAGGGAAATCTTTTCTCCATATGTTCATCATATACATGCATTATCCTTGAGGAGAGATGCTTATGCTTTGGCACAAATCCAAAAAGATTTCCAGTGTGCATCTTTATAGTTGCACACATTTTTCTTATGTGCTTATTATCTAGTACTTTTCTGGATAATGCCATTGTTAGCAGATTAGTGGGATAAATTTTTAGTGGCCCTTTCAAACATCCACCAAAGAGGAAAATTCTCTCCAAATGTTCATTATATAGATACATTATCCTTGAGGAGAGATGCTTAAGCTTTGGAACAAATCCAAAAATGTTTTTCTCAAACAAAGGCCTCAGGTGATATAGTAAGACTCAAAAATTTATAATCTATTTTTCCTCAAAGTGATATATGTTTTATTTATAGGATTTTTGAGTTTTTGGGTTTTGGTCTTACAATTATAAACTCATGTCTTATTCTAGCTATTTTAGTGAGTAATTTTAGTTAGCTTTGTTTGTTCTGATTTAAGTTATTTTGTAGCTAGAGGTAGCTAATAGAGAGATCACGGTAAAGGTATTATGAGGGTGTGTTGCAATAGTTTTATTGCAAGTTTGTAGGAGATTAAGATGTTAATGCGTAGGTTGTAATTGTTAAAGGTTTCTTAGAGTTCTAATTAAGTTGGTGAAATCCTACCAGGGTAGGTCATAATTTTACTCCCTTGTTTAAGAAGGTTTCCATGTTAATATCCTTATCATTTACTTTACTATTACTTTCACTATGTTCTTGATGATTCTTTCATATCTTTATAGAAGAAACTGGTACTGAATCAAGTCTTAGTTATAATGGTGAACTCTTATGAACCATCAACAGGTATTATAGTTGTTTTTTCTATAAGTTTAACACCTATGAAGGATCCCATTAAGTTGGTAGCTCCACCCAGTCTTGAGGAAGGATAGTCAACTAATCAATCCCTAATGTTTAATAGGTAATTCTATAGGTGGTGGAGGACTAGAATGTATGATGTATCATGCCAAAGAATAGTGAGTTATGGGATGTAATTTTTGCTGGTCCCTACGTACCAATAGAAGCAGATAAAGAAGGAGATACCTCTTAACTTATCCATAAAATTAGAAAGGATAATACTAAAGCTGATTGGAAACGATTGAGAAGAACTTTAAAGCAAAGAAAATTCATGTCCATGGGATAGGACTTGATGAGTATAACTGGGTCTCCGCTTATGAATCTACTAAATAAATATGGAAAGACTTGAAGGATTCTCATAAAGGAACAAGATATGTGAAGCAATTAAAGATCGATATGCTTACAACTCAATATAAGTTGTTTAAGATGAGTAAGAAAGAATCTATTCAAGACACACATATTTAGTTCACATTAGTTGTTAATAAACTTAAATGTCTTAGGGAAAATATTCAAATGTACAAATTGGTCAGGAAAATCTTGAGCATGTTACCCTCTTCATGAAAAAGAAAAGTAAATTCTATTTCAAAGACTACAGATGTGCAAAAAATGACCATGGATGAACTTATTAGGAATCTAAAAATCTATGAGCATTACAGGCAACAAAATTCTAAGAGGAGACAAAATTCTAAGAGGAATGATTCTAAGAAGGAAGTAAGTGAAGTTCTAAATAATAATAAGGATGATTCAAGTGAAAAAATAAAACATGGTTTATTTCACTCAATGATTTTTGAAAATGGTGAGAAGTGGAGTATTGGAACCCTAGGGGTTGCACCACACAGTGAGGGACCAGGTCCCTCAAATTCAATCACAGGGCAAACCACAGTAGACCAAATGGAACAAAAAACATTGTCGGAAATATAGAACACAAGATTTAACACGGAAACCCCCTTGCTCAAGGGAGGAAAAACCACAACTTTCCCTCACAAGCTCCTCAGAAATCCACTATAATCAACTTGTTGATTATAAATTGGATTTCTGCCTAACTCTAGTATCCTCCTACTTGTAATAACTCTACTACAAGAACACCTTGACAACTCTGCCAAGATATGCTCAAAGATGATTCACTCTAATAAACAAAAAACTTAGTCAACTCTACCTAATGTAACACCCCACAAAATTCTCTCCTAGTTGAGCCTTAGAGCGTGTTTAGTGAAGCGAAAATCTGGTCCCAAAAATTTAAGAGATATCTTCCTAAGTATGAAATACTTTAAACCATGTAGAATTTCCCTAATATCAAATTTTTTTCTTGTAGATCATTGAATAAGATTTCCATCAATACCGAATTCGCCCAAATCCGACACTCGCGTGAGGAGTTAGAGCTATTTTAGTGAGACAGTGTGCCACCAGAAACTTTAGCGCATCACAGAGCCATCAAAAATAGCAATCGACAAAATCGAGTGAGCTTCTGTGATTATGGTGCATCGAACCAAGGCTTTGTTTCAGAATTGTCAATTTTCAGTGCACCAACGTGATTCCACTACGTCCTAGTGCCTTTCCAGTTTGCAACCAAGGTGGCAACGCGATTTCCAGTGCTTCGCGCCGTCATGGATTTTCCCAATTGTCCAATTTCCAGCGAGCTGGCGCAATTATGGCGCGTCGCGCCAGTATGTAAAATCAGGATTTTTTAGTTTAATTCCAAGGGATTTTTGGTCTTTTTCCATTCTTCTTCAGCCCCTATATATACCCGATAAAAGGCTCTCAGCCTTATTTCTCATCTTCAACATCAAAACTAGGGTTTTACAAAATCAAGACCCTCATTTCTTCTTCAAGCAAAATCAATATAGATCAAGAGAAATCAGAAGGAATCAAGAATCTCTCCAAGAACTTTCAAGAAAAGAGTTTCTCCAAGGTATGTAAATGTTTATTCTTAGGTCCCTTTCATCCAAGAAGCTCAAGTACCCTTTTCTAAATCTCAATGATTTTATATTTATGAGTTGTTCATTATTCAAGTGAAATGAAATTGATGTTCCAGCAATTATTGAGTTGTGATTCATGTTTGTTTACGAGGTTTTCAATCTTTTACCCTAGTATATGGAATTCATGTGATGTTCATGTAAATCCTCTTCAAGTTTCTTGTTAGAAGATGTGTTCATGCCAATTAAGTGTGGAAATGGTTTAATAAGAAAAGCATGCTCCCCATATGTTTGATAAAATGCTTATGTGAAGAATTAGGGCCATTATAGCATATTGATTAGGAAACCCTAATTGTGTGCAAGTCCATGCATGCGAATTATTTGTTAAAATACCTTAGTGAATGAATTGTGGTATGATAGCATGAAATCCCCAATTAGGTGCAACCCATGCATACCTAGTGTTTGATGAATACATTAGTGAATGAATTATGCCATGATAGCATGGAATCCCCAATTAGGTGTAGACCCATGCATGCCTAGTGTTTGTTGAAAGGCCTTAGTGAACAAGTTGAGACATGAAAGTAGGAAATTCCCCAATTATGTTCTCTTTGATACATGCTAAGCCTCTAATACATGCCAAGTTCTTGATGAGTAAGTTATGACATGATAGTATGAAGTTTTCCCAATAATGTTCTATCCAATACATACCAAGACTAATATATATGTTAATTACTTGATGCAATACCTTGTTGAATGGAGTATGATCTAGTAACATGTTTTTCCTACGCTATTATATGTCTATGATTCCTAAATACTTGAAGTGATGCCTTAGTGATGGTGATGGTGAATTTATGATTGTGATTCCAAAATGCTTGAAGTAATTCCTTAATGATTGTGATAGTGAATATATGGTTGTGATTCCTAAATTCTTGAAGTGATGCCTTAATGATTTTGATAATGAATATATGGTTGTGATTCCTAAATGCTGAAATGATGCCTTAATGATTGTGATAGTGAATATATGGTTGTGATTCCTAAATGTTTGAAGTGATGCCTTAGTGATTCTGATGTGAATATATGGTTATGATTCCTAATTTCTTGAAGAGATACTTTGATAATTGTGATGATGAATAAATGATCGTAGTTATGACTAGTCAAGAATGGTTATATCTTACTTTTGTGTTATCGAGTCCTGGGGGTATTTATACCCGACAATTTAGCTATTGTGTAGAGTCTGTGTTAGTTTTCATGATAATCCCAGTTGGGCCATGATTCTCAGAACTTAGTGAATTATAGAACTCTATATCCTTAGATAGATATAGAACTTAAGAAATCTCAGTAATCTTCGTAATCCGCATATCGCTAGTAATTTAGCCTCAGCACTGTACTCAGATTAGATCTAGTTGTATTCAAGTGTTCAGTTCTGGCCTCGGTAGTGATCGAGTAATCTATTCAAACTCTGTATCATCAGTCAAATACAGTGATTCAGTAGTATTCCATCAGATACAAAACCATGTGAATTTAGCTTCACTCAGTCAGATCAATTGAGAAACGTGATCAATATAAGATTTAGTTCAGTTTGTGTTCAGTTGGAAATTCAGTTCAGAGTCTTTTAGTTGGGAGTAGGAGCTAGAAATGAGTGAGGAAAGGGATGGTAACTCCCCATCAGAGAGAGGCTGGGTCGCTAGGAGAAATGCCTAAACTCCAGAACTACGTAACCAGCGCAGGATGCAGGAGTCCCTATCAATAGAGGTTGTCACTGTTAGAGTGGTTTGACTATTATATTGCTTTAGGTTGACTTCCTGCGAGGGTCATACATTAGAGAGGCTTGACTAGAGAGGTCTTTACACATGGAATGATATTGATACCCTTCCAGCTGAGGTTATATGTTGGACCCCACCTATGGGAGGTTGGGGCATGTCAGTTATGTAAATACTTCCCACAGTTTCAGTTTTAGTATCAATCTTCAAAAATTAGAACTGTGAGGTATAGTCATCTATCTCAGTGAGGAACTCAGATAGTTCCATTGATTCATGACCATCCGTCAGATAGGCTTGGTCTCATATACAGTTATTTGTTTTTAGATCTAGAGATCTCCCATCAGACAAGCTTGATCTCAGTATCAAATTCTATTGAGTATTCTTATAATCATATCTAGAGATCATACATTAGATAGGGTTGATCTTAGTCTCAGATCCTATTGAGTATTCTTGTTTTTAGATCCATAGATCTCCTGATAGATAGGTTTGATCTCAATCTCAGATTCAGTTGAGTATTCTTGCTGTCAGATTCAGACATGATCATTTTCTTATCATTGATAATAGATTTTGGAATCATCCGTTAGAGAGGTTGATCTCTGATTCCGTCAGTCGAGAGCAGTGAGCTCAGAATTCAGTCATTTATGTGAGTATATTCAGTTAATCAATTATCAGTATCAGATGAATTAGTCATTCAGTATCTCAATTTAGTGTTGAGTTTAGATGACAGTAAAGCAGTATCTGAGTTTCAGTACTTAGAGTTGTGATTATTGTGATTATGGTTGTGCATTCATGTATTTGTTCTCGTTCAGTATTCTCATGATTATTCAGTTAAGTAATTGTTCATGCATGAGCCCTTGCATTTAGACTTACCTCATCTGCATACTTGGTACATTCCCGTACTAATGTATTTGCGCTATGGTCTTTTATTTGACACCATAGGTCCAGAGGCATGTGATCCAGAGTTCCCTCAATAGTTTAGTTCTAGTCAGCAACAATAGACGTAGAAGTAAGTCCTCTTCATTTGAGGATGATCCTTATATTATTATTGCATCAGAATTTGTTTATTTACAGTTGAAGGAGTTTTTTGGGGACATGTCCTATAAACTGCACGGTTCAGACAGTTAGAGGCTTTTCGGACGGATGTATTAGTATTTAGTTTTGAGTTTTGACTATTTATAGATGTGCTGAACTTTATGGCTGTTTCTACCTTTTTTTTCTGCATTAATTTTTAGATATTATGCAGTGTTCATGGTATAGATATCAGGAAAGGGTTAGCTTGTGGTCCTTCAGGGTCATGAGCACCGTGTAACAACTAGGGGGTAGTCTTGGGTCATTACATCTAAGAACTCTCAAAGCATGAAAATAAAAATCATTACTCTTATATAATGAGTAATTTAATTACAGACTCAAGCTTCACTCAAGAATATTCACTCTTTCAGTAAAAACAAGAAATAAGAACTTGAGTAATATCACAAAATTGAGTTTTTTCTTCTATCTCTCTTTTGCTCTTGAATTTGCAAAAACCACCTGATAATGAAACACCTCTTTCATTTCATAGGTGAGTGATCATTAGGGTTGTAATAATATTGTATTAGGTGTCCCAAATAGTACAAGAAGCACCTGTATAGTTTGTTATACATGAGGAAAAAACTATGCAAACGAGTGCCAGCTGTACTGTACCTTTGAACATCCAGTGACCTGGTCCCTTGTAGTCATCTGCTCATCATCAAAACAAGATACAACAATTTTCCCCCTTTTTGATGATGACAAACCAACCACAGATTTTTGAGCATAAATACACACTCATCATATTTAATTAGTGTGATTACCACTAATAAAGATGAATGTTAACCCTATCATGCAAAACTATTCTTCCATCATCATGCAACTTAGGGACCTAGCCCCTTATTGTCATTTGTAGTAAGAACTCATCTCATTTGCTTCCCCTTATCACAATTCCTTATCATACTACTCCCTATCAATATGCAACATTATTTCTTCCCCTATCAATATGTCACACATGAACACACACACCTGGTCCTTACACATCTAGTCAGTATTCCACCTTTTAGTATCATTGAAAAGGAATCACTGTAAACCAAGAGCAAAGATATGTACAGGTTAGTTTACTCATGGCCACTGGGGTGAAACTAACATGAAGAACGTCTTCAAAATAAAGTAGATGCATGATGCACACAAGAAAAAATCATTCATTATTAGCACCATTATAATATACCAAAAAACATCAAATAACTATTTGCAAAGGCCATAATAGAGATTGTCATAGGAAACTAACACACAAGGACTCAAATAAAAGGGGGCTTAAAGGAGAGTGATTTTAGCAGCATGTCCGTTGTAGCAGCCTTAGCATCATGAGCATTCAATAACTATTTAGTGAGGGTATTTAATTCATCATTCAACCCTTGAACCTCACCAGTTAATTTTGTAACCATGTCCTTGAGTTTTGCATTTTCTTCTGCAAGCTCTTCAGTGACATTAGATCCCTTTGAGGACAACTTCTGATTCTATAGTTTTAGGTGCACTATTTTAGTGTTCTTTGCTGATAACACAATCCTCAATTCCTCTTTTCCCTTGCCTAACATTTCTTGAATATCTAACAACTCAGATGCTTGAGATACTTATCCAGATTTGCCCTCTATGCATTCATTCTCCATCTTGATTGCAAGATTAAACTTTTTTTGATTGTTCCTGGAGTTCCCTTTGTCCCAATTATTCAATAGTGATCAAACACCTTATTTAGGAAGTACCCATAAGGAATAACATGCTTTCCTTTTTTCTCAAAGATTACTTTCTTCATATGCTCCATCATAAGAGTAGGTAAGCTTGTTAACTCAAACTTACTCAAACATTCTATCAAGAACAGGTTAACACCAGAGGCGATGGTTTTTTTTATATCTTGGTAACAAAACCTTGTCGATGAACTGAAATACAAGCTGAAACTCACTAATTTAAAACTTTTTTTTACAGTAGCTATTGAAGTTCCACCCACTTTTAAGGCTTTAATCATAAATTCAGTGGTAGGTTATTCCTTAAAAATAGAATTCACTCCCATAATAAGTACATCTAAAATCCTTCCCAGTGCTTCTTCATCAAGATAGATAGACTTTTCTTTCACTTGGGTGGTTAAGCTTAACCCATCTTCTGAGAAATCCATGATATATTAAAGCTCTCTAACTTTATTTGCAAACACCATGTGAGCTGATTCTTTAAGTAGGTAAAGCCAACCTTGGTGTTTAACATAATCTACCAATTCCACCATCCCAGGTTTCTCATAGATTCTTGGATCAAAAACTCTCCCAGACAGCACATTTTGGGTTTACAAGATAGTATTCCATGCTACTCTAGGGACAACGTTCTTTTCTTTATCTTTTTTTCTTCTCTTTGAGTCACTACTTAGTTCTTTCTTTTCATCATTTTTTCTCTTCGTGGGACCAGGACCCTTAGAGACTTTATTTGTTTTGACAACCATATGTTTCTTTTTGCTTACAACAGTACTGCCAGACTTTGGACTAGAGGACCTGGTCCTCTTATCAACATAAACTTCTTGTCTCTCTTATTTGTTTCAATAACAATATCAAAATCAGTATCCCCCTCTTCTTTAACCTCCATAACTTTAACATCTTGCTCCTCTACTATGATATGTTTCTTGAATCTTCTTCTTTTAGTGGTATAATACTTACCTATCTTTATAGCATCAACTAGCAGCTTTTGTTCAGATCCCCTAGTAGAATAGGATATAGTGCCTTGTACACCAATGTCAGTTATTTTCCCTTTTCTTTTACTATCCTTCACTCTATTCATCTTCAAACTCTGTAGTTTTTATCCTTATCCTCTTCATCTTCCTCATTTAGAGGTAATATCACTTTCTTATTCTTTTTCTGTATAGGTTTCTCCCCAATGCTTACAGATCCTTCATTGGGATCCTAAGTAAGTAGCATCAGATTATTAGCTCCAAAATTTATGTTGCTAAGAAAATCAAACTTCTTTATAGGAATTTCATCATCACACATTTGGGAAAATATGGATTTTGACTCAAAACCACTAGGGGAACCAGGTATGAGCAAGTATTCTAATTTCTTAGAACCTACCAATTCTTTAGGGAGAATGGGAATTTATGGGAAATTAGAGGACTCTAATTCTTTTAAAGATTGGGGAATTTTTGGTTTAGAGGGTTCTTGTTCAATTGGTGAGTCGAGGCCTAGATTCAAATCTTCCAAGGCTGACTCGGCAAGAATATTGTCAATATAAACTTGTTCACCTAGGGTGTTAGGACTTTTAGGACAAGGTGAGGTTGATAGAGAACTTTTAGAATCTTGAGGATTATATAAAGAATGCTATTTCATGGGGGTTTAGGAGGATAGAGTTTCTACCATTTTGAAGTTTTGCATGAGAAAACAAATAGTTTAGATCTGTATGGAATAATTTAGAAGGATACATTGAGTTGATTGGGAAGATAATGAAATATATAAGCTTTGATTTTGTAATTAAGAAAGTGACCATTTGTCATTTAAGAGATACCCTTTTGGAATGACGCATTTAATCACAAGAAGTGTGACTCTTCACTTTAGTAGTAAATTGACATCTTTTGTTCAATTGGGAAAAGACATGTATCCCTTTTTAATAGACATTTTTAATTTTATGGAACATTATTTTGGTACTAACCTCAGATATAGGACCAGGTCCCTCTCATTTTTACTGAATTGTCCACTTGTGTTAGCTTTATTTTTTCCCTTCCCAAGATGTTCCCTTGTCTGTATACCTGCAAAGGTATGAAATTGAGTTAGATTATCCGACACCTATATATCATTAATACTTGTCTTCTTATCATAGAAAATTTTGGGGAAATAAACTGTTTCATATGTTAAGTCTAGTTAATTTGATCATTTCTTGCTTCGGCCTCTGCACACCTTTTTTAGAACTAGATCTCAAGGTAGGTTGGGAGACCAAGTCTCAGACTTGACTTTATCCTCAATGTTGAAACTTCTTCCTCTGAGATGAATTTCCTAGGGACATGACCCTTTCTTGTTGATTTACCATATTCTTTAATAATATCAACTTTCCTTTTTAGTTTATTCTTACCATGTTTAAGCACAAGTTAATTCTAGCTTTGAATATTTAAGCTCTATTCTGCAAAGGACCGGGTCCTTTGAAATCCACTATTTTAAAATAAGACACCTCCACCTTAGAGTGCCTTGAGTGAGATAACACAGTTAGACCTTCCAAAAAAGACTTTGAGCACATACTATTAATGAACTATTACTGACAACACTCCCCTTTCTCATACCTGGATCCATGGTCACATGTTTGATTGGGGATCCCACTTGAGCCTGAGTTTCAAATAGGAGGATAGTGGTGTGATCAAATCATTTTTGGCCCATCTAGGTAGAGAATTTCTTCTCACATTTCCCAAGGGTTTGAGATCCTTAGGATATGGAATTTCCTACTAAATATATCTAGAACCATTCATCCTTTCTCTAATCCAGCTTTGAAATTTTCTTTCATTTGCCCATCTCTATCATAGTGAGTACACAACAGTTTGTGAACCTTGATTCTGGCATCATGAGCATATTTTCCTTTTGAGCCAAGAGGTTGTGATTATCATTGATAACCAAGACCCTTACCATTATTTGCACCTTGACTGGTCAAATTAGAAAACATCTATAAAGATGCAGTCCATTTAAGATATTTGTTAAGATCTTCACTTAAGTGGACCAGGTCCTTTTATAACTCTTCATTCTTGTGAAGTGTAGACATAAGGGTTTTTTGATAATCCCTCAACTTTTTCTAAAGATCAATATGAATCCTTGATGATTATTTCTTTCCTTTACTATCTGTATTATCTACCCTCTCCAGCTGACTCATGCAACAAATATTTTCAAATTTCAATTTATTAACCAATTCTTCAGTCTTAGATATCTAAAGAGTTAAGTCACTCAATTCAAGTTCTTGATTAATAAGTTTCTCCTCTGGAGCGTTCTTCTCGGTAGTTAGATCACATACAAAGTTAATCATAACACTATCAAGCTTTATTATCTTCCTAGATAAGTAGTTACCTAGATTTCCCTTAGTGTCTGAAAGAGTTATCTTCTTTTTTCTTCTTCTTCAGAGTTAGCTATAAAGGAAAACAAGGAATAATATACAACTAGACTCTCTTTCACAACTAACATTGGTACATCTTCATGCTTCTTAGCTTTATCTGAATCACTGGAGGAATCTCCCCATGTTGCCAGAGCTTGCTTTACTACAAACTCAGCTATAGTTTTCCTTCTTAGTTT
This sequence comes from Capsicum pubescens, assembly GCA_030864215.1. NCBI lineage: Eukaryota > Viridiplantae > Streptophyta > Magnoliopsida > Solanales > Solanaceae > Capsicum > Capsicum pubescens. The sequence goes on along the minus strand of CM061548.1, from coordinate 231,105,814 downwards.
TTCAGGGACCTGGTCCCTGTTCTTTCCCTTGTCACTTTTAGTATTGAGATGCTTCTGATAATCCAATTTGTGCATTTGACAGTCTTTGATAAAATGGTTTGAACTCCCACATTTGTAACAACTCTACATTGTTTCCCTTTTAATTGATGCTTCCTTTTCTTTGGAACTGAGCACTCTTCTTCATGGATTTAACAAAGCTATTTTCCAAATAGGAAGAATCAATATCATCTTCACTTGAATCATGTTTTGAAGACTTCGATGCCGGATATTTTTTTGTTTTTACTTCCTTTTTCTCTAGTTCTTGTTGTTTCTTGAGCTCATAAGTCTTTAGATTTCCAATCAATTCATCCATTGTGAGGTTCTTTAGGTTTACTACTTTAGTTATAGCATCCATTTTGTTTTCCCAGGACTTAGGAAGAACCCCAAGAATCTTCCTCACTTACTTGTACAAGTGAGTAACTTTTTCTAAGTAGTGAAGATCATTTGTTATAGAAGTGAATCTTGTATGCATTTCTTGGATGGTTTCTCCTTCTTTCACGGTGAAGGTTTCATACCGAGTAGTCAACATGTCTACCTTAGAATCCTTCACATCAGTAGTGCCTTCATGAGCAGTCCTCAAGCAATCCCAGATCTCTTTGGCATTTTCACAAGCTGAGTACATGTTATATTCATCAAGCCCTATACCACAAACTAGAAATTTCTTGGCATTGTAATTTTTGTCGATTTTTTTTGTCAATTTTCTTTCTGTATTTATCAAAATATTCTCTTCTACTTTTAACAACCATTGTAGTTATTTCTCCTTCTTTGACTTATTTAATAAGAACATTAGGACTATCAAGAATTATGTCCAACAACTTACTATCCTCATCCATAATGATGTCAAACATCTTGATTTTCCACCACCCATAATATTTTCCATCAAATCTAGGAGGTTTAGTGGTAGATTTCCCTTTTTTTTAGATTAGGTGGAACAACCATGATAACCAAGAAACTCTAGGTGTTAATCTTTTAGTGTAAACCAGCTCTGATACTAATTATTGGAACCCTGGGGGTTGCAACACATAGTGAGGGACCAGGTCCCTCAAAGTCAATCACAGTACAAAACACAGTAAACCAACCAAGAACAAAATATAGTGCAGGAAATGTAAACAACATAAGATTTAACATGGAAACCCCCTTGATCAAATGAGAAAAAACATGGCTTGCCCTCACAAGCTCCTAAAAAATCCACTATAATTAGCCTTTTGATTACAGACTCAATTTCAGCCTAACTCTAGGATCTTCCTACTTGCAATAACTCTATTACAAGAACATCTTGACAACTCTACCAAGATACCCTAAAACTTGATTCACTTTAATTAGCAACAAACTTAGGCAACTATACCTAAGAACTCTCAAAGCATGAAAATAAAAAGCATTACTCTTATAGAATGAGTAATTCAATTACAGACTCAAGATTCACTCAAGACCATTCACACTTTCAACACAAATAAGAAATAAGAACTTGAGTAATATCACAAAATTAAGTTTTTTCTTGTATCTCTCTTCCGCTCTGGGATTTGCAAAAACCACCAGACAAAGAAACACCTAATTTCTTTTATAGTAGAGTGATTATTAGGGTTGTAATGAGATTGGAATAAGTATCCCAAATAGTATAAGTAGCACCTGCATAATTTGTTATATAATAGGACAAAACTGTGTAGATATGTGCCAGTTCTACTGTACCTTTGAACATCTAGGGACCTAGTCCCTTGTAGTCATTTGCTCATTATCAAAATAAGACACAACATAGAGGCTTTTAAAATAGAGAAAACTCAAGAAGAGGATTTAGTAGAAATGATGGTTGTTTCAATTGTGCAAACTAGTCCACTTCATCAAGGATTGTTGTCTTCTAAAGAGAAATTACAAGGAATATGTCCATAGCAATCAAGAGAAAACATACAGAAGGTACAAAGTTCATGATAGGTTTAAAATAAGTGAAGTTGTAGATAAAATGGTCAAACAAGACTTGGCTACATGGGGATACACTTCAAGTAGATTTGAGCATGAGAATGATGAGTAGGATGCTTTCATGTTTTTTCTTATAGACAAACCCACATGGTTGACTCCCTTTTTACTCTTATGGATAATTATGATAAGGAAGAGGAAGATGAAGTAAGTTTTTTTGGAAAAGGAGTATTTTCTTGTTTCCTTAAAAAATTCTAAGATAAAAAAACCTCTATATTCTCAAGGATGAATGATCTAGAAAAGTCTTTACAAAATGCTTAGTGTAAAAATGATAAATTGAATGCAGGGCTATCAATTTTTTCAAAAGATAGTTAAAAGAAAATAAAGCCAACAAGGTTCAGCGTAATCTAGAGACTAAACTTAGTAAAATCAGTCTTGATTTTATTCCTCACTAGATTGTAACAAACATCTTGAAAAGGAGCTGATGGAAGCAAATAATGAGCTTTAGAGATGTCTTCAGTGTACTGCTTCTTTTGAGACTCTTACTAAAATAGATAATCTAAATACTAACTCTAGTGATGGTTGTATTGAATTCCAAAGGAGTAAGACTTCTCATAACCTTCATAGCAAGTACATTTCTGAATCTAATTATTGGTTATGCACTTACTCTAGTAAAAATGGTCACACAAGAGCAATTGTCTATCCTTCAATGTTTGGAAGAGAAATTTGAGATGATGCACAAAACATTTCAATGGATTGGGTCCCTTGGTGATGAAGTCCATTATACCATCCTTGAAAACAAAGAAACCTCATTCATCCATTTCTCCGTTTTAAGGGACCCAAGCTTGTTTTGTTTCCCAAATCCAACCAATAATTATGCTTGCAGGATTAAGTGCGAGAAAGTATTCAAATGATACAAAAGAAGTGTATATTTAGTGGCTAATCTAAACACTAGATTAGCAACTATGTATCTTCTCACTCATAACAGTCATAAAAATAATGTGTTTTCTAAAATTAAATTTTAATGAATGTGTTGATCATTAAAAAAGGGATGTGATACAAGAGACTATGTATCATTTAATTTATCATATTGGGTAACTGGTCTATGTATGAATGGTTTATGAAAAGTTCATCAAGAAAAGAGACACATGTTTGTGACTTCTGAGGACTACTACAGGTCCTTAGTATCTTTTGTTTTGGCTATGAGAGCTGAGGTTGAGTATAAGGTTGATGCTCTTTCTGAGATATCCCCTTGGACAAAATGCAATTCAAAATGATGTGCATAAATTCCTGCAAAGCAAAAGGATTTCTAACCTTATATATATTCTCAGTAGTTGAAAAAAAATGAAGGAAGATATAAATCAATCTTACTTTCTTACAAGCATATAATCATAGAATATCAAACTTAAGTAAGGATGGAATACAAATTACTTGGATCATTCAAATGTAGAGACATGATTTTCTAATCAGGTTAGTGGTCTTGGTTCTACATGTTGACTATTATCTATGCACTTGTGTCAGAATATTTCTTTTTTAAAAAATACTATATCATTTTTAATCCTCTCTATATCATCCTTTATTTTGATTTAAAAGTAGAAGACATGTGGAAAACCTTTTTTTTATAGACAAATCCTCATAGTCCATCTATATTTCTGTTCAATCCTGTACCTATACTCTTTCCTCAATCCTTTTTATACCTTTTCTATATAACAAAACTGATGACTCAAACCCTTTCCTAAAATCTTTTTCTTAAGACATTTCAAAATAATCCTATTATTTTTCTCTACATAGAAAGAAATTTCACCCCCATAATTCTACATAAGTCAGTTATAGATTTCTTTCATAACTTTCCTGGTTAAAATCAGTTTTGTACTATCACTATTTAAAATACTCTGTTAGATTTGAAACATCCTCTTCTCCATTAATGTGTGATCATAACTTCAACCTTTCTCTAGTATTTAAGGTGATACTTGACTCGTCTAGTGGATGTATCTAAGTGGTATTGGTGAAAAAGGACTCTAAAATATCCTTTCACCATAAAGTAGAAGAGGATAGTTCTATTAAAAGTTAGTTCACTAGGGACATCACTAAAATCTGTACAAAATCAAAGAAGGGTAACACTGCTTTCTTTGAAGTAAGTAAGTCTAAGGAATTCATTAAGTGACCAAGTTCCTCCATTTTCCAAAAGGGAACAACTTCTATCTAAGAAAAAAAGAGGAAGGTACATGCATAAGTTCATGAGTTGTTAAGACCTAATTTATGAGTCATGATGGCACCTACTCCATCTCTTTAGTAGGTAAGCTGAATCATATCCTGGGGCTAGATGCAATGGACTAACTTGGTGAAAAATGGCCTAAAGGATGGGAATTAACAATTAAAGACTTAAATAGTGATAATACAGTTAAAAAAGTCTAATAGATAGATAGGAAATCAAAACCATTCCCAGACTCAGTAATGTCGATACAAGAGCTACTACAAATAAACTATGAGTACTAAATAGTAAAATACAATCCTTATTAAATATGAAAGACTAGATATGTATAAATAGAAGGAAAAGGGGTATCTCGACTCCAAGAGATCACCCAATCTCTGAAATCAACCCTGTACAAATGTTGAATTAGCGGGGGTAACTAGTACCGGACCTACACTAAAAAGGTATAGAAATGTAGTATGAGTACCAAAACCACAAATACTCAGTAGGCATCATTGTCCGACTGAGATAAATAAAGTTATAAACACGATAAGATACAATATAAAATAACCTAAGTTATAGTAAAAGGGGCAAACCTGGAACTAAGCTGTGACACTACTGTACATAAATGAATGAATGCAAACAAGATTATAACATAAAGATCATACAATTACAACTACAAAATTGGACCCTATAATCCAATAAGTGAAGAAAAGTAAATAACTTAATGCAGCCCCCCATAAGCCTGGAGGGTGCAACCAAGGGAACTGAGTAATCGAATAATCATAGGTTACAGACTATTATGCCATATCTGGGAATCCATTCGAACTATATAAATCTCATATAAAAATCCCAAAGGCTGGACTTAAAATGGAACTCAATAGTATCATAATTTGCTAGACTTGAACCAAAAATCATATTATCAACAACTGCCGGACTCAAACTAAAACTTATATTTATAAATCGTATCAACAAACCATACTGATAAACAAACTCAATAGACTAAACCAATATCTCATCTATTAAGTCATGGTAATAAATATGCCCATAGGTCATATCAATAATCATGATCAAAAGTTATTTCAATAATAGTATCTATGAGCCACCAATTAGGTCCACGGGCCATTAATCATATCTATAAACCATACCCTATCAATAAGCCATATCATATCTATAAGCAATGTCACATCTATAAGCCATATCATATCTATAAGTGTCATGACCGAATTTCTCAAGTCATGATGGAATCTACTATAACCCACGAGTAGGAAAGCCAACCCTATAGTCTGGAATTACTAGTAATTGATTGCCTAAATATAGATAGAAAATAATGCAAATAGGTGAAATAAGAAAATCAAATACATAATGAATCCCAAAACCTGGTGGTATTAGTACAAGATCTTGTAATATAATAAGAGTAAAAAAGTGAAATATCAAGGGAAATACACTGATACAACTTATCTTCGAATACAACATAGAGACAAATCTAGTATATAAGAGAGAGAAGAAAGTAATACTCCAAATGTTAGGAGATCACTCTATATCTTTGAACCATGCCTACTCTGCATGACTCACACATCACGATGACACCCTATACTATGATCTGCAGGCTGCATAAGTGTAGTATGAGTACCAAGCAAATGACACTCATTAAGAAACTGCAAACTAAGATCCCAAGATAAATCATATATACATAGCATATAAATAGAATGGAAATCTACACCCAAGAGTTGAATAAACATATAACAAGCCAATAAGATTATGAGGATAACCTATCCTATTCATATCAAAGAGACTAACATAATAAGGCTAAGATGATATCAAGGATGAACTATCCTGTTCCATCCATACTAAAAAATCTCAAAACTATACCATATATCCCTGACCAATATGTGAATAAAGGACGAAAGAAGATTATATAGCAATATACAAGGCCAACAGATAAATTTACAATATGAACAAAAGATGGAAGGGATATATGGTAGTACAATATCTCCATATATATATAGATTGATGTAAGGTCATCTCGAGGTACAACCTAGATCATCATATCTTTATTTTAAGGCCTCATTATAATCATATAGAATTTAGTACTAACTTGATCAGGATTTCTAATCCATTTGTCTCTATATGAATTAATCATGCATAGTAATGAAATCATTAAATAGAAGAGGCTAGAATTATAGCTCAGATCTCGATACTGAATCAATGACTAATCTTTCATAACTAGCCATAATAATGATCATAACAATGGTAATAATAATAATAATATGAATTACAACGTAAGTAACCAGCTATTTCAGACAACTAAATACCTAGTCGAGCTTACGCATACCCCTACCACCCCAGGCTTGTAAGGTTAAATTAGTATACAACAATAAAAGGCATAGACATCACCTATATCTATACAGTCATCCCATACCAGCTAATAAACAGAGGATCATACTGGTGATAGGCGATGCGAATAAGAGAATAAACAAAACCTAATCCAAAACACCATCATCATCATCATCATAACTATCATAATCATAGTCAACCTCCATCCTTATCAGGTATTATCGTATCATCATAACATCCTCCAGCCTTTCTAGGTAACAATATCATTATCATAATATCCTCCGACCTAGCCAGGTATCATCATAAGATCATAACACCCTCTGTACTTACCGAGTATATATATTATCATCACAATATCCTCCAGTCTTGTCGAGTATCATCATATGATCAGAATAGCCTCTGTCCTTATCGGCCATCATCGTATCATCATTATATTCTCTGAACTTATCGGTTAGTATCACATCTTAATATTATCCAAATCAATGTCAAATAATATAGAACAAACCGCACAAGTTCTAAAGTAAAGTGCAGGCCGTACGAGGGCTAAAGTAAAGAACAAGCCCCACAAAGGCTAAAGTAAATAATCATGAAAAGAGAAACAAAGTAGAGTATACGTCCATAATTCATCATTCATCATCAATATAAAATTATTAATGATCATATATATAATAGGTACACGAACTCAAGTTGTGGTTAAAATGAGTGTAAGTTCATAAATCCCTTGCCTGGAATGATCTTTGGGACTAAATTATCATAAAATATAAAGAGGGTCAAAACATCTCATGACTGTAGTAAGTAGTAGTGTCAAATCATGGACCAAAATTGGTCTCTATAAATTCCTTAAAACATCATCATTAGCCTTTTTTATGTATATTAAAGTATCCATTTAGTTAGGCAGTTATTAATATAAAAAAACATTTTTAAGATGAAAAGTGGTAACCTTTTATTTTGGAAGAATATTCATAAGATCATATTTCAAATTAAATCATATCATTTACCGATATATTTATCATGAATGTACCAAAACTTTGCATACCATCAATTTTATTAAAACATTAGAATCTTAAACATCATACTTCATTTTTCTTCATCCCATACCAAGAGATGTGTATATAAGCATATATATTAATAACCTACAACTGTATCCTTTATAAGGATAGTTACTTCTTTGATATCCAACTCATATCATAATATGGCATTTGGCCCAATAATGTGTTCGAAGAAATCATAACATAATATCAAGACTTTAGGCCTACATATATATCCGATCTTATATCAATAATCATGTATATATAAATCATCTCATAACTATAGGCCATAGAGTATTCACGAGGCATAACATCTCTATAAGAAATGAAGAATATCTATAATTATCTTACATATATAAGACATTTCACTCCTAAGAGGCATAATCTATAATACCATAATCATCATCATCATAATAACTGTCATAATCATAGTCAACCTACGGACTTGTCGGGTATCATCGTATCATCATAACATCCCCTAGCCTTGGAAGGTAACAATATCATCATCACAATATCCCCTGACCTTGCCAGGTATCATCATAATATTCTCTTACCTTACCGGGTATATATATCATCATCACAATATCCTCCAGTCTTGTCGAGTATCATCATATAATCATAATATCCTCCGGCCTTGTCGGGCATTATCGTATCATCATTATAGTATACAAACTTATTAGGTAGTATCACATATTAATATTATCCAAATCAATGTCAAATAATATTGAACAAGCAGCACAAGGGCTAAAGTAAAGTACAAGCCCCACGAGGACTAAAGTAAAGAATAAGCCCCATGAGGACTAAAGTAAATAATCATGAAAAGAGAAGCAAGTTAGATTATATTTCCATTATTCATCATTTATCAGCAATATAACATTATCAATGATCATATATATAATAGGTACATGAACTCAAGTCGTGGCTAAAATGAGTGTAAGTTCATAAATCCATTTCCTGGAATGATCTTTGGGACTAAATTATCATAAAATATAAAGAGGGTCGGAATATCTCATGACCGTAGTAAGTAGTAGGGTCAAATAATACACCAAAATAATCTCGATAAATTCCTTAAAACATCATCATTAGCCTTTTTTATGTATATTAAATTATCTATTTAGTTAGGCAGTTATTATTATAAGAAAACCCATTTTTAAGATGAAAAGTGATAACCTCTTATTTAGAAAGAATAGTCATAAGATCATATTTCAAATTGAATCATATCATTTACCGATATAATTATCATGAATATACCAAAACTATGCATGCCATCAACAGTATTAGAATATTGGACTATTAAACATCATACTTTATCTTTTTTTATCCCATACCGAGAGATGTGTATATAATCATATATATTCATAACCTATAATTGTATCCTTTAAAAGGATAGTTACTTCTTTGATATCTAACTCATATCATAATATGGCCTTTTACCCAATAATGTTTCTGAAGAAATCATAACGTCATAATCAAGACTATAGGCCTAGATATGTATCCGATCTCATATCAATAATCATGTATATATAAATCATCTCATAAATATAGGCCATGGTGTATTCATAAGGCATAAAATCTCTTTAAGATATGAAGTTTATCTATAATCTTCTCACATATAAGAGACATTTCACATCAATAAGCATAACTCATAACTATGAGGCATACCATATCTATGAAGCATCTCGTATCTATCAGTGATGCATCATGAATATGAGAAATATTATCTCTATAGTTCTATTATAATAAATAAAAGGAATAACATCTCTAAAGGCCTAATATCACATCTAAGAGGAAATAACATCTCTAATGGCCCATTATCATGGCCATAAATCATTAGTAATTCTTTAGGGAAAAATACCATCACTATTCATCAAACCACAAGGTAACCTTACACTATTTTTTATTAGTCTCAACTATGCCTAACATAAAAAAGGTCCACAAAGGATAACAAAAGTATTGTCCTAAGTGGGTCGAACGATACCATTTCTAATCCTCAATTTCTATATCTAAATGTAACTCCCCAGGTTTTCGGTCCTTAAAAAATTTCTAAAATTTTATCCTTACTGTACTGAGTATGACTCCCCTGACGAGTCGTAAGGAGTCATAACAGGTTGTAGGGACTCAGTCGTGACTTAATCAAAACAAGTGGCCTAGTATTCTGCTCTGAGCACGAGTGGCTCTCAACTAGTCATTAAGACTTCTTAAGGGTCATAAGGACAAAGTTGTAAGGTATCCAGAAAGTTTGGCCCAATACACTGTCTTCATTACGGCTTGAGAACACGAGTTGTAAATACTAATAACGAGTTGTTATATCCAAATTATAAGGTCTCTAGTGTGCCATCCCAAATTTTCCAATGTCTTGAGTATGAGAAGTGGTTATGAGTCATCAAGGGTGGTTACGAGTTTGTGGTATAAATCTTATCTAGAATAGTATGGGTTCCTAGTTGTTTTATCTTGACTATGAATCTTTATGATGAGTCATAATGTGTATACGAGTCATGCAGTGACCCTAGTCACTTGCAATAATTTTTTGACTTTTTATTAAGGGCACTTTGGAAATTTTCCCTCTACCCCAATTGTAACCCAAGACCTAAAACTCTATTGGGGATCTCATTAGCATTATTAACTTATTAAAACACTTTCAGAAGGTCTCGTAAATTCTCCCAAGCAGCCATACTCAGGGTTTCTAAGAAGTGGATCAAGTAGAGCTTCAAGGGTTGAATTCTCTCCATAACCTTAGGTATATCAGGCATTTTACTCTTTCCTTATTGTGAATTTGTAAAAAGTATATGTTTTAATGTATTTGGATGAGATATTTATGTTGATTTTGAATAGATGGGTTGAGGGATTTTGTATAACTATTGTTTATATGTTGTTTCATGTTTGTCCCTGCGTGGGTTAAGTTTAAAATATTATTTTAATGTAAGTTTGATGCATTGGAATGGTGAATGAACTAGGGATAGTGATTTCCCAAACTTATGACTCTTGAAGTGGTTATAACCCTAACCCCATAGTGTGAAATTTGTTTTAATTATGAGAAATATGGGAATTTGTAAGATTAAACCAAGAGAGATATGAATTTCCCCAAGTAAAGATAATTGGTGTGGCATGTTGATGTTATCTTTCAAGTGTAGGTCGTATGTAGATACCAATAATGTATGCCTTAATATGTAATGTAGTTCAATGAATGGGAATATGTGATACTTATTTTAATTGGCTTTAATAATATTTGTGTAGCTGAGTTATGAAAGTGGAGGTTCAAGAGACAATGACTGGAAATGGTGGTTGCCTACTCAGGGGTTTATATGATCGGGTGGTTTGATTCCTTAATATTATTTTCATAAGATTAAGAGGTTCTACGACCTCACATCTTAACTCATGATTTGGTTCTTGTGTCACCATGATATGCAGGGAGATTCGAGTCCCCTATAATGAATATATATACCCTCTAGTTCGCACAGCCACACGCATTAGGTCCCTACCAGCTGGGGGAGATCTAGGCCCATATAGACCATGGGTGCCTTTGTATGTTATGACAGTTGAGCTACACAATCTAGGATAATGTTTTAAAGAGCATGTTAAGCCTTGTTCCCTATCCCGATATGTGATAAATATGTATGGATATTTATTTGATTATGTGCAGAGTTATCCTCATTATTAGGTTACATGTTAGTGTTTACCCCTCTAACTATCTCTGGACATTGTATTCCCACGTGATACAGGCATTAGAGCTACTTATACTTTTTCTGTACAGAGTTAGGTCAGTCGGCTCAGTTTGTTGTGTTGCGGTGAAGTAGTGAGCTTCTATCCTCCAGAAGTCTTAGGCATTTCACCAGTATTCATTCTTAGATTGGAGTCAATAGATACTTTCATTATCATTAACATAATCATTTTTATTCTCCTTGTCATCTATCAAAGTCAGGGACATGTCCCGACAAAGACTAGTTTGGTTCTTTGTATAAAAGGCTTTGTTTGGATTACTATAGATATTGGGTGATGTTGGTCGGTTGTTCGGCTAGTTATCAGTTGTCAGTTAATGATATATTTTGACTTTTCTTAAGTTTGTTGCATGCTATCTTGTTATATATTTGGAATTCATCCGACCTTAGGTGATGCAGTATTTGGTTAGGTTAGGTGCAGGGGGTAATCTTTGGTCCTCGTGTGACTTGAGATATCGTCAAGTCCAGGCCCTGGTGTAAGCCGTGAAAAAATGGTATCAAAGCCTAGGTTTGGTGTCATTCGGTGTGTCAAGTAAAGTAGAGTCTCATTTATGAGTGTGTATTACACAAAAATTATAAGGTAGAGGCTACGAGGCATTTTGCAATGTTTTTCTTTCTCATTTTTCTATTTTTGAGCAATAGAGACTAAGGTCTTGAACCTCTCTAATCCTCATTTGTTTTCCTTTCATATCATGTCTCCAAGAAGATATGATAACCATGGGAACTTTTCTATTTCATTTTAGGATAATATGGATGGAGCTCATCTAACTCCAAGAGTTTGGACCCAGTCTAGGGTCCGTACTTCTGATTTCCTTAAGGGAGATCCACCGCCCCCCTGTCACTCCTCAGGCACCCCAGGCTGGAATGTCTAATGGTGAGTTTTGACAGTTAATTTATTTGCTTACCCAGTTGGTAGCCTCCTTTACTGAGCGTGTTGCTTCTATTTCTCTATCATATGAGGCCATTAGAGTTGTCAAATTCATAAGGTTGAGTCCTCCTATTTTCACTATCTTTAAGTTTGAGGAAGATCTTCAAAATTTCATTCATAAGATTAAAAGATCTTTCATTTGATGCATGCTTCAAAAGTGGAAGGGGTAGAGTTCCCAGCTTATCAGTTGAAAGATGTGGAATACCAATGATATGAATAGTGGGAATAGTCTAGATGTGAAGATGCTAGTTCCGCCTTGTGGGGTAATTTCTCTAATGATTTTGTTGATTGCTTCTTTCCTTAGGAGTTGATGTAGTCAAACACCGAGGAGTTTATAAATTTGAAACATGGAAGGATATCAATAAAGGACTAAACCTTAAAGTTTCATTAGATGTCATGTCATGCTCCTTAATTGGTGTCTAGCATGATGGCTATAGTGAGGAACTTTGCTTTGGAGTTTCCCCGCGAGTTGATCTTGAAAACCAAGGTTTCATTATTGAATAGGGATATGCACATCTCTAGATTTGTGGTGTATATGAAAAAAGTGAAATATGAAAATAAGAAGCAATCAAAAATGAGTGAAAGGATGAATAAGAAGTTTTGCTAATCAGATCAGGGTAGAGGTCAGCAACAAAGTGGTAAAGATGGTGGAAAGTGGTTTAAAAAGAATGGGCAATTCTGGTTCCTACTCAATGGATAGTGCACCTTATTCAAAGTAGTTGGGTGATCATCATTCTAAGTATAATAATGGGTTTAGAGAATCAGGATATCAGTCATAGGAAAGTGGGGCTCAGTTAGCTTCATCGTATCGTCCTTGCAGATTTTGTGGCCAGGAGGTATACTATGGCGTTTGTGAAGAAGGGAGAAAAAAGTCCTTTAAATGTGTTCGGATTATCCATATGAAAAAGTATTGTCCTTCTAAAGTTTCTTCTTCAGAAAATAAGATTTTTGTTGCTACTTCATCAGCTCCCACACCAAAAAGTGCTACTTCTGCTTCTAGCTCCTGCATTGGTCAGAACCATCTGTACGCTCTTGTTACTTATCAAGATTTTGATGCATCCCCTAATGTTGTTACTAGTACGCTCCAACTATTATCTCATGAGGTATATTTTCTACTTGATCCTGGGTTTACTTTCACGACTTGAGGCTACCCCCTAGTCGCGACAATGGTGCTTACGGTCAAAAGTAACCACAAGCTAACCCATGAATTGGTACCTACTGTAAGCACAGAGTAAAATAATAATAAAAGATATGTGCGGGAAAAAACTGATAATTCCATAAGGTTTAACTACTAAAAATATGATAAATTCATAAGTATGTAACGTCTAATAAAAATACTGAAACACAACTGATAAGACTAATGAATTGACTAACTGTCCATCTGAATGTCTGAATGACTGAAAGCCTCTAAACTAACTGACAAGTTGATGGTACAGGCCCCAACTAACTCCAACTGACTAACAGAAAAGAAATGCGGAAATACTAAATAAACATAACACGTCCTTGATAGATGAGAACTTAGCACTACTGCTATTGCTGAAATGCTGGACTGTCAGTATGGTCGGGAAACTAAGCGTCCGAACCTATGATGTAAGACATGATAGTGGGAAGAAAAGTACGCAGTTAGTACTTTGAATGTACTGGTATATAAGATAAGATTAGGATGAAATTCATGGGTTAACGGTGCATAAAGTAATCACTGACTGAATAGCATCAGAAAACTGAGTATGCATAAATGATAACTAAAATACTTAGAATTCAAGACCAAACATATGATGTTTCTGAAATAATCTGTAAACTGAATAACTGAAAGTCTGTATGCTATGGTAAAGAAAACCTTAACTAAATTTTGTACTAAATACAAAACTAAGACTGTGTGAGGTAACATATAACTAACATGCCCTAATCATAGCAAAGTGTGGTCCAACCTGTAACCCCAATTGGAAGGGTGTAAGTACTGTGCCACCGGTACTAACAATGGCTATTTGGATCCATTAAAATAGTATCCCAATGGGCTAAGGAGTAACCTTATACAGGTAGGAAACTCATGAGATATGTTCCAACCCTAAGCTTGAAGGAAGACATCTCAATCCTATGCCAGCTATTTAGTTATGTAACTCAGGGATTTCTACTAAGGGTCAAACCCTAAACTGATAGGAATGCCCGTATCCCTAGTTCCGCTCGTCACTGAATCCTACTCCCAACTGAATGACACTATTTACTAGACTAAACTAAGCTTAACTGAATAAACAATTAATCATAATAACTGTCTGAATGATAATGCTCATGGTATAGCTGAAATCATTTGAAGATACAAAAAATTATGTAAACAACTAAGTATTGGGTGTTCTTAACCCTATAGCAATGAATGGAAATAACAATACAGACACATAAAAGCTTTGAAACCATAGTAGGGAATCATTGTACAAAATCCAACACATAGGCATTTCATCAAACATTTTAGAGTCATGAACTTAAGCATGCAAATGGGTAATTCATGTGATAATAACATAGTTACAATACTAAACCATGAACTAAGGTTTTAAATGAAAAAAGTTCAATACTCAAAACATGTAGTGGCCCATTCCATCAAAAACACATGTAATCATAACTTACAATAAAATTATCAAGATGTTTATGGGAATAATTCAACTTAATCATGTAAATTTCATAATTTAAAACATAAAAAGGGATTCTTGGACTACATGGATAAAAAAGTCCCATGGATGAACATCACACATACCTCAAACCCTTAAGCTTGAATAAGAAACACCAATTTGATGCTTTCTTAAATGCTCTTGAATTGGGGAACTTGAATTCTTGGTTTCCTTGGAGAGAAAGTAATGGAATTTTATGTTCTTGGGAAATCACTAGGGTTACTTTGATAGGATGATTGAAGAAGATGGGCAAATAATTCCCTAACCAATGTTATAATTCATAATTTGACAACTTGGATTGAGGGGAAAAGGCACAATTTCCCCTCAGACATTTAGATTCATAACTGGAATGCAGTTTAAAGGCTCACCACGATGCGGCAAAGGTGCCATCAGGATCAATGTCGTGATGCGTCCCTATCTTGCTTACTCTCAGGTTTCATGATCTAAACATTCCCCAAACCTTGTTCCAAAAATCTGAAACTTCCTCAAGACATGCTTCTTACACCCCTAAAATGAATTAACTCAAAAACCAGCGTCTCGGGGTCGGAAAGATCAATTTAAAAATCTTCAAAGTTAAGAGGCCTTAAACATGACTAAGTCCCCAATAATTCATGAAATTTTCATGTTTTAAGCCTCTTATGTATGCATCTAGGAGATAAAGTGAGCTAAGAATAATACAAAGTATTACAATATCCCCTCTTGGGAATATTTATCCTCGAATGAGACTAATTAGGCTGAAAGTTCTGAACTAAGGTAACTGAGATCACATACTGATCATGCATAACTGAAAACATGATTACATGACTGATTCTGAAACATTATACATGAACTGAACTAATTTTATGAATGCATGCAATGAGATGATATTATATAGATGGAATTGAGAATGGAAAAGAAACAATCTCAGGAAAACCATTACCTTAAGTTGAGTCTGAGTTTGCAGAAAAAAAATGAGGGTACTTGGTACACATATTTGTCTCTGCTTCCCAAGTGTCTCCCTCAACTAACTGATTCCTCCAAAGAACTTTGACCAAGGGATCTTCTTTGTTCCTTAGCCTACAAATCTTACAATCATGAATCTCGACTGGGATTTCATTGTAAGAAAGGCTATCTTGAATATTTATGCTTTCTAAAGGACCTACAACATCTAGATCACTAATAAACTTATTTAACGAAGAAACATGAAACACCAGATGCACTAATGCCAAATCTGCAAGCAACTCAAGCTCATAAGCTACCTTTCAAAAATGACTCAAAATTCTGTAAGGGCTAACATATTGGGGACTAAGCTTCCCCTTCTTGTGAAATCTTTTCACTCCCTTAGTGGGCGAGATTTTCAGATAGACTAAGTCACCAACATCAAACTTAAGGTCTCTTCTCCTCACATCTGCATAAGATTTCTAAGGAGTTTTGGTTATCTTCAGCCTTTCTTGAATCAGTTGGAATTTCACCATCACATCAAACACTGAATCTGGCCCTACCAAAGCAGTCTCACCTGCCTTAAACCAATCAATAGGAGATATATATATCCTCCCATAGAAGGCATCTAACGAAGCCATGCAAATACTGGAGTGATAATTGATATTGTAGGCAAACTCGATCAAAGATAAGTGATCATCCTAACTTATTTTAAAGTTAATAACATATTCTCTCCTCTAAGGTCTTAATTTTCCTCTCTGCCTGACCATCTATCTATGGATGAAAAGATGTACTGAGATGAATTTGGATAATAAGAACCTTTTAAAAATCTCTCCAAAAGTTAGAGGTGAACTGAATATGTCTATCTTAAATGATAGACAATGGGACTCCATGCAACCTAACCAACTCTCTAATATAGAGATTGGGGTAGTCCTCGCCTGAATAAGAGGTATGAACTAGCAAGAAATGATGCTGACAATGCGTACGGGGCAAACTATCACAAAATCCTTGTTCACCTCTTCCCACTTCCAAGTAGGAATGCTAAACTCCTTTAATGTACCACTAAGCCTCTGGTTCTCAACCTTAACCTACTGAAAATTAGAGTAGTTCAAAACAAACTCTGCAATATCCCTCTTGTATCGCTCAACTAATAGATTTCTCGTAAATCACAGTACATCTTCGTAGATCCTGGGTGAAAAGAGTAATGCACACCATGCACTTCTGCCAATATCCATTGTCTCAAACCATCAACACACGTCACACAAAACCTACACTGATATTGTAATACACCATCTTCCCCTTAGGAGAAAACCTCTACTCTCTAATATCGAATAGATTCCTTCAACTTAATAAGACTGGAATCCCTATCTTGCTTTTCTTTCACTTCGACAACCAAAGAAGACTCCGAACCATTCTGAACCCATATACTACCCTCTGCCAAATCAACCAACCACACACCTAATCTAGAAAGATGAAGAACCTCTCTGACTAACTTCCTCTTATCATCCTCAACATCAGCAACACTACCTATATACAATCTACTAAGGGCGTCTGCCACTATATTGGCCTTTCCCAGGTGATAAAACACACTCATATCATAATCCTTCAACCACTCAAGACACATCATCTGAAGAAGATTTAAATCTTTCTGCAAAAATACATGCTACAAACTATTGTGATATGCGAACACATTAACATGGGTTGGGTAATTATTTTCATGGGGTTTAAGTTGTGTAAAGGCATAGGCTATGACCTTACCTCTCTGCATCAACACATAACCAAGACCAACTCTGGAAGCATCACTGTAAATAATGAACCCATCAAAACTATTTGGCGAAGTCAAGATTAGGGCTCAGGTGAGTCTAGTCTTCAACTTCTAAAAACTCTTCTCGTAAGAATCTGACCACTAAAATTTGACTTTCTTATGGGTCAATAGAGACATGGATGCAATAGAAAAAAACCCTTCAAGAAACCATTGGTAACAACCAACCAAACCCAAGAAACTCCTGATATCTGATGGAGAGATGTGTCTGGGCCAGTATCTTACAGTTTCAGTCTTTTGAGGTTCAACTCTAATGCCATCACCTAAAACAATATGGACAAGGAAATCTACTAATCATAGAAAAAATTCGCACTTACTAAATTTAGTGAATAGCTGATGGGCTCTAAGAGTCTACAATATAATTTTAATATAGCCTGCATGATCATTTATGCTATGGGAATAGACGAGAATATCATCAATAAAGATTATAACGAACATGTCCAAGTACTTCTTGAACACTCTGTTCATCAAGTCCATAAAAGTTTTTAGGGCATTCATTAGTCTAAAAGACATAACTAGAAATTTGAAGTGACCATATCGGGTTCTAAAGGCTATCTTTGGAATGTCACATTCTCTGACTCTGATTTGATGATAGTCGGATCCGAGGTCTATCTTAGAGAAATAACTGGCACCCTAAAGTTGGTCGAACAAGTCATCAATCCTAGGGAGTGGATACTTATTCTTGATTGTGACTTTGTTTAACTGACGGTAATCGATGCACATTCTGAGAGAACCATTTTTCTTACGCATGAAAAGGACTGGAGAAACTCTGGGAAGATCTTCAGGGAACAAATATGGAAATTCCCTTACTACTAAAACTGACTCTAGACTAGAAGTCGTAGAATTAGAGTCTTTAACTCAAACAAGATGGTACATGCACCCTTAGATATTATTTTTCTTGCCTTAAGACATGAAATAATCTGACCCATAATCAATAAAGTACTACTCCTCCATTCAATAACTGGTTCTTTGGGAAACTTAATCTAAACAACCCTATTTCTATAGTTAACTGAGGTGCAACAAGAGTGGAGCCAATTCATGCTGAGAATGACATCAAAATCAGTCACATCTAACTCCATAAGATCAACTGAAGTGATTTTCTAGGATACTGTAATCGAGTACTTTTTGTATATCCATCTGGCTATGATAGATTTAACCACTGGGGTAGACACTGCAAAAGGCTCTACTAATATTTCTAGTCTGACATCAAAATTAACAGCTATATAGGGTGTTATAAAAGAAAGTAAGGCTATGGGGTCTAGTAAAGCATAAACATAAAACTAAAAGATCTGTAACGTACCTATAACCACATCAGGAGAACTTTGTTAATACTATTAGGAATTAAGTGAATAGATCCTGTTATGGAGTTATCCACTAGTTGCACTGGAAATAGCACCCTACTGAGTCAGGCGACCGACTGGAACTTGGGATCGACTGTGCTGATTATGCTGACCCACCTATAGGAATTGTCTAACTTTATGTCCTTGTTTAACATATCTAAAACATATATCACTGCCATTCTTTCACACACGCTGATGATTCCTACCACACTTATCACAGAGAAGATTAGTACGACTATTGTTCATACTACCCTAGGAATTGGATCCTGGCACTCTATCTCAACTGTCATTCCAAAATATTTGCACTCATGCACTAGCTAAAGACGAAGCTGGGTCTAAAACTTCTGATGGAATTGAGAACAATTACCACCCTCTGACCTCAATTAAGAAAAGTTGAAACTACCTCTCCTAGCCTTCTTATTCTCTCTCTCTCTTTATCCTTAAGCTTCTGTTCCTGAATCTACTTAGAATGAACCATAATCCTAGATAGGTCCATATTATTAATCAACATAATAGTCCAACACTCCTAGACCACACTATTAGCTACACCAGAAACAAACTTACTCATTCTAGACCTATTATCAACCAAGGAGCATACCTCACCAACAGAGTAAACTTATTCGAGTGTTCTTTCACACTCATATTACCATGCTTCAAATTAATGAATTCCATCACCTTAACTTTCCTTAACTCTAAAGGAAAAACATGCCTAAAACTGGTATGGCAAACTCTTCCCATTCTATAGGCCCTGCCTCGGCACCCCTATCTTCCTTCTAGTTCTTAAACCATGTGTGAGCTACCTCATGCAACTAGCAAGTAGCCAACTTTTCACTCTCACTTAAGGTGACACGCATGATATCAGTCATATTCTGAACCATATCAAGAAACTCCTGCGGATCCTCCATAGACTTGGATACCAAAAACAATTAGGGATTCATTTGGGTAAAATATTAAATCTTCCCTGTAGATGTATCTGCCACTGGGTTAGCTGGGAAAATGGCCTACTAATTATTTTGAGCATCTACTAAGTCAGCTAAGGTAGTGAAATCATCCCTAAATTTAGTATGAGAGACGTGCTCATTTATGGGATCTTCCTGAACAATCGGATGTGCGGGCTAGTTTCCATTTTTCTTTTGTTATTTCTTTAGGGAGGAATTATGTGTAAATAGAAGGAATAATGAGTCATAAAGAAAGTTTAAATAGAGCTTATGCTCATTTGCATGACATGAATACTGAAAGAAAGGAAATTTTTCCTAAAACATCTTGTAGCTTCTTGTCCATAAGAGTGGCACACTTCACACACCCATGCACAAGACTCTACTCAATGTGAATTTTAGACTCGCAAGGAAACTATAAAACCTTAGGCTCTAATACCAAGTTTTTTCACGACCCGAGGCTACCCCCTAGTCGCAAGCATGATGCTTATGATTATAAGTAATGACAAGTTATCCCATGAACTGGTACCTGATGTGAGCACTGAGTAAATAGATAATAAAAGACATAAATGGAAAATAACTAATAATTCCATAAGGTTTAAATACTAAAATTACAATAAATTCACAAGTGTGTAATATTTGATAAAAATACTGAAACTCAACTAATAAACTGACTAACTGTCTATCTGACTGTTTGAATGTCTAAAAGCCTCTAAACTGACTAAAGAGTTGATGGGACAGGCCCCAACTAACTCTAACTAAGTAACTAAAAATTAATGCAGAAATGCTGAATAAACATAAAAGTTCCTCGATAGATGAGGACTCAGCACTGCTATTGCTGCTGAAGTGTTGGACTATCAAAGTACGATTAGAAAACTGAGCATTCAAACTTATGATATAAGACATCATAGAGCAAAGAAAAGTAAGCGGTCAGTACTTTGAATGTAATGGTATATGAGATAAGGTTAGGCTGAAATACATGAGTTAACTATGCATAAAGTAATGATTCATCGAATAACATGAGATAACTGAGTATTCAAGCATGAAAACTAAAATATTGAGAGTACAAGACCAAGCATATAATGTTTATGAAATAATCTATAAACTAAATTATTAAAATCTGATAACTCAATATCTGGAAGTTTGTATGCTATGGTCAAGCAACACTGAACTAAATTTTGTATTGAATATTAAACTGAGAGTATGGGAGGTATCATCTAACCAATATGCCCCAATCTGAGCTAAGTAGGGTCCAACCTATAACCCTAGTTGGAAGGGTATCATACTGTGCCACGGGTACTAACAATAGCTGTGTGGATCCACTAAACTAGTGTCATGAAGGACTAAGGAGTAACCCTATACTAGCAAGAAACTCATGAGATATGTGTCAACCCTAAGTTGACAAGAAGACATCTTAAACCTATGCTGGCTACATAGTTCTGTAACTCAGGGATTCCTACTAAGGGTCAAACCCTAAACTGATAAGAATGCCCCCATCCCTGGGTTTGCTCAATGCTGAATCCTACTCCAAACTGAATGACACTATTTACTGGACTAAACTATGCATAACTGAACAAACAACTGATCATAATAACTGACTAAATAATAATGCTCATGATATATCTAAAATCATTTTGAATATACTGAACTTATGTAAATAACTAAGTATCGGGTGTTAATAACCCTCAAGAATTGAATGGAAATAATAATACGGACATATAAAAGATTTGAAACCATAGTAGGGAATCATTTTACACAATCAAACACATTGGAATTTCATCAAACCAATGAGAGTCATGAACTTAAGCATGCAAATGGGTAATTCACATAATAATAACATAGTTATAATACTAAAACCATGAATTAAGGTTTTAAATGACAAGAGTTCAATATTCGAAACATGCAATGGCTCATTCCATAAAAAATACGTGTAATCATAACTTGAAATCAAATTATCAAGATGATCATGGGTATAATTAAACTTAATTATGTAAAATTCATAATTTAAAATATAAAAAGGGATTATTGGACACCATGGATTAAAAGGGCCTATGGATTAACATCACACATACCTTAAACCCTTAAGCTTGAAAAAGAAACACCAATATTGATGCTTTATTGAATGCTCTAGAATTAGGGAACTTGAATCCTTGGTTACCTTGGAGAGAAAGTAATGGAATTTGATGTGCTTGAGAGATGACTAGGGTTTCGTTAAAAGAGGGATTGGAGAGGATGGGCAATTAATGCCCTAACCAATGTTATAATTTGTAATTAGATTACTTGGATTAAGGGTAAAAGACACAATTGCCACTCAAACATTTAAATTTATAATTGGAATGTACTTTAAAGTCTCACCATAACAAGGTGAAGGTGCCATCAGGATTATCCCATGACACGACCCTATGGCGCTGACTTTCAGGTTTCATGATCCAAACATGGCCCAAACCCATCCAAAAATCTGAATCTTCCCCGAGACATGATTCTTACACCCCTGAACATGAATTAACTTAAAAACCAATGTATTTGGGTTGGTAAGACCAATTTAAAATCCTCAAAGCTAAGACTCCTTAAAAAGGATTAAGTCCCCAACACTTGGTTAAATTTTTTGGTTTTAAGGCTCTTATACATGTAACTAGGAGCTGAACTGAGCTATGAATAATACTAGGTATTATATTTACCCTCTCTTATATGACCCCTTATGTGGCTATTCATTTTGGTTTTGACCCTGAGTGTATTTCGAATCACTTTCTTATATCCCTTCTAGTGAGTGACTCTATTATGGCTAGAAGGGTCAATAGGGGTTGCATGGTGTCAGTCTATGGTAGAGACACCTTGGTAGATATAACAGAGTTGGACATGTTAGACTTTAATGTGATTTTAAGGATGGATTGGTAGCATTCATGATATGCGTCTCTGAACTATTAGACTCGTAGGGTTAGTTTCCATTTTCCTAATGAATTGGTGATCGACTAGGAAGGTAGTTCCCTAGATCCTAATGCAAGGTTCATCTCATATCTTAGAGCCCAAGAATTGGTTTCAAAAGGGTGTCTCTATCATGTAGTATATGTTAAGGATTCTAGATCCGAAGGTCCTCCTTTATAGACTGTCCCTATGGTTTGTGAGTTTCTCAAGGTATTTTTAGATGATATTTTTGGTATTTATTTTAATAGACAAATCAATTTTAGGATTGATTTTCTTTCGAACACTCATCCTATTTGTATCCCTCCTTACAGAATGGCTTCAACTAAGTTGAAGAAACTCAAGGAGTAGTTGAATAATCTTTTGAATAAGGGTTTTATCCTCCCTAATGTTTCCTCATGGGGTGCTCTTGTTCTATTTATGCATAAGAAGGATAGGTCCCTTCGAATATGCATATATAACCACTAATTGAATAAGGTGACCGTGAAGAATAAGTACCTATTTTTCAGTATTAATGATCTATTTGATTAGCTTCAGGGTGCTATATTATTTTCTATGGTTGATCCTCAATCAGGTTATCATCAATTAAAGATTAGGGAAGTGGATATCCCTAAGACTACCTTCAGGACCCGATATAGTCATTTTATGTTTTTGGAAATGTCTTTTGGTTTGACCAATGCCCCGACAACGTTAATGGACCTTATGAATTAGGTTTTCCATCAGTTCCTAGATTTGTTTTTCATTGTCTTTATCAATGATATTTTTTTATATTCAAAGAGCGGGGAGGATTACCTCCACCTTGTGTTATAGACCCTAAAGGATTAATATTTGTATGCAAAGTTTTCTATGTGTGAGTTCTGGTTGAATTTTGTGACTTATTTGGGTCATGTTATTTCTAGTAAACGGATCATGGTTGATCCACAAAAGGTTGCAGTGGTTAAGAATTGGCCTAGAACCACTACTCCAACTGACATTTAGAGTTTCTTGGGTTTAGCCGGTTATTATAGATGTTTGTAGAATGTTTCTCTTCTATTGTTGCCCCATTGACTAAGTTTACTTAGAAAAAGGTGAAATTCTTATGGTCTGATGCTTATGAGGGTAGTTTCAAGATGTTGAAGGATAAGTTGACTTCGGCTCTGGTCTTGACTCTTATTGAAGACACTGAGGGTTTTGTTATCTATTGTGATATATCTCGAGTAGGATTGGGCTTTGTGCTGATGCAGCATGGAAAGGTGGTTTCTTATGCTTTAAGACAGTTGAAAGTTCATGAGAAGAATTATTTAACTAATGATTTGGAATTTTTAGTTGTGGTGTTTCCATTAAAAATCTAATGGAATTATTTGTATGGGGTCTATGTTGATATTTATTCTAATCATAAGAGCTTACATTATGTGTTTACTCAGAAAGAAATGAATCTTAGGCAAAGGAGATGTCTTGAGTTGATCAAGGAATATGATATGAGTATTCACTATCATCCAGGTAAAGCTAACGTAGTTGTTGATGCTCTTAGCAGGTTTTCCATAGGAATCTTAACACATGTGGAGGGGAGAGGTAGGATTTGGTAAAGGATATTCACCATTTTGCTAATCTCAAAGTTTGTCTCTTAGATTCTGAGAATAGTAGTGTGATTGGTCAACATGTGACAAGGTCATCTCTTGGTGCCAAAGTAAAAGAGAAGAAAGTGTTCGATCCCATTCTGATGAAAATAAAGAATGATGTAGGTAGGTAGAAAGTGATGGTTTTTAAAATTGTTGGAGATGGTATCTTTAGATACCAAGGCAGATTATATGTTCTTGATGTTGATGGGTTGAGAGGAAAAATTTTAACCAAAGCTTATGAGTTGCGTTATACTATTCATCTTGGTTTGACAAAATATATCATGATCTTAAGCAGATTTATTGGTTGAATAACATGAAGTGGGATGTGGCCAATTTTGTGGCTATGTGTATGGTGTGTCAGTAAATGAAGGTAGAGCACTTGAAGCCTGATTGGCTGACTTAAAAGATTGTACTGCCGATGTGGAAATAAGATGCAATTAATATGCATTTTTTTACTAGTCTTCCACGGTCTCGGCAGTAATTTGATTTGATTTGGATCACCGGGGATAGGATGACTAAGTTTGCCCAGTTTTTGCTAGTCAGGACTAATTTCCCTTCTGAGGATTATGCAAAGTTGTTCATTGAGGAGATTATAAAGTTTCATAGTACTCCAGTCTCCATCTTATTGGATTGGGGTACCCAGTTCTCATCTCACTTTTGGAGGTCCTTCCGGTGAAACTTGGGGACTAAGGTGACCCTTAGTACAACTTTTCACCTGCAGATGGATGGGCAAGCGGAAAGGATAATACATGTCTTGAAAAGATATGCTGTGGGCTTGTGTTTTTTTTGGTTGAAGTTGAGAAAACCACTTTCCTCTCATAGAATTTGCCTACAACAACAGTTATCACTCTTACATTTTTATGGCTCCATTCGAGGCATTATATTGTAGGACGTATAGATCTATTATTGGGTGATTTAAGGTTGGTGAGAATAAGTTGTTTGGGCCTAATTTTGTTCACCAAGCCATGGAGAAGGGCCTAATTTGGTTCACCAAGCCATGGAGAAGGGCCTAAAGTATTGTGCATGAGATATTTATGTTAATTTTGAAAAGATAGGTCGAGGGTTTTTGTATAACTATTGTTTAAAAGACTTAAAATATTTTTCCCTGCGTGGCTTAAGCGTAAAAGATGGTTTTAAAGAAAGTTTGATGCATAGGAATGGTGAATTAACTAGGGATTGTTATTTCCCAAACTTGTAACTTTTTAAGTTATTATGACCTGAACCGCATATTGTGAAATGTGTTTTAATTATGATAAATGTGGGAATTTGTAAGATTTAACCAAGAGGGCGGTGAATTACCCGAGTAATGATTATTGGTGTGTCATATTTATATTACCTTGCAACTATTGTTGGTATGACGATACCAACAATGTATGCCTTAATGTGTAATGTGGTTCAATGAATGGGAATGTGTGATACTTGTTTTAACTAGGCTTTAATAAGGGTTGTGTAGCTGAGTCATAAAAGTAAAGGTCCGAGAGACCAACACTTGAAACTGATGTTACCGACATGGGGGTCTATATGATTGGGTGGTTTGGGTCCCCTTAATATTATTATCATATGGTTGGGAGTTTTGAGTCCCCCACATCTTCTTACATGATTTGGAGCTCGTGTAACCATGATATGCAGTGAGGTTCGAGTCCCCCATAATGCTTATGTATAACCCCCAATTTGTACGGTCACACACACTGAGGCCCTACTAGCGGGGGAGAGCTGGGACCATATAGCCCGTGGGTTCCTTTGTATGTTATGATGGTTGAGATACACAATCCACGCTAAAGTTTTAAGAACATGTTAGGCCTTGTTCCCTATCTTGGTATGTGATATATAAGTATGGATATACATTGGTTTTGAATGATTTTTAACTATTGATCATGGAATTATGTTGTCCTCATCCCCGAGTTACATGCTAGTGTTCACCCCATTAAAAATCTCCGGACATTGTATCCCTATGTGATATAGGAATCAGAGCTACTTCTACTTTTCTTGTGCATAGTTAGATCGGTCGGCTTGGTTCATTTGTGTTGGGATGAAGTGGTGAGATTCCATCCCCTGGAAGGCATAGACATTTCACCAGCTTTCATTCTTAGATTTGAGTCGATAGATACTTTCATTATCATTAACATTATTATTTTCATTCTTATTGTCATCTATCTAAGTCGTGGACATCTCTGGACCAAGATTGGTTTTGGTTCTTTTATTAGAATGCTTTTTTTGGATTACTGTGGATATTGGTTGATGTTGGTTGGTTGTTTGTCCGGTCATCGATCATCGGTTATAGACATGTTTTGACTTTCATTAAGTTTGATGCATGTTATCTTGTTATATACTCGGAATTCATCCAACATTGGGGGATGTTGTTTTTGGTTAGGTTAAGTGCAGGGGGTGATCTCCGTTCGATGTGGAATTTGAGATACCCTTCATGGCAAGCCCTAGTTTGGGTCATGACATTAGGAAACTTATACCCCAAGGTAGGCTAAGGTATCTAGTTCAACTTCTAGATGTCAAGTAATCCATAACTAATCATAAGGAATTTCGACTAGAAATAAGGAAATTTAAGTCTATTCTATCCAAATTATTATTTAATGATCACTAGACTAGCTCAACTAAGGTTAATCATTCTAACCATGATTTCAACACTTAAAACACATCCCAAACCTAGAATTATATCATATCCATACTACAAATTAGTCCAATCTAGCGATAAGGCAATATGATTCTAAAAGGGTCATAAATATACCCCCTTGCGGGTCCAAACTCTCATCTAATCCACGAAACACAATAATCAAGACTAACTGGTTCAAATCATAATCAAGCCGAATATTCATATTCACATGTTATATATATAATATACATCATCTTTGAAGAAGAGTAGGCAAAAGACTACCTCAAAGCTGAACTGCAAATCCTTAAATCACTCATCAAGTGCTCGTCTTCATTTCGATAGTCAAAATTTTTATTATGATATCAAAGTCATTATCTACTCATAAATACGAGAATAATGATACCTATATTTCACCATTGTGATTTGGGTCCAAAAATGACACCAAAAACCCTAAGTGGGTCCCACTTAAGAAAATCACATTTCTGAGGTCAACCCAATGTTCATATATGAACAAGGAATCCTAACTTTCAAGAATGGGTGAAAATCAAGCTAAATTTGGGGCTAAATTAAGCCCTAAGTGAATTTGTGGTTTTGGGTCAAGAACCAAGAATTTCACCAAGAAAATGATGGAATCTTACCTTGAATTTGAATATATTCACGATAAAAGTTGTTAATCAATCTCCCAAGTCACCCACAAGACTCAATTTTGAGTTATCTCACCATCTTAGGGTTTTTTGGTCTTAAAAATGAAGGGAGAATGACCAAAGCACGACCAAACGGGTAATTGTATACCCATACCAGGTATGGAGATATCGCTATCACCATCTAGGGATTGCAACTGCACTAGGGCCATCGCATAATCCTATGGCGATCGGGGTATTCCCCCTGTGTACTATATGACAACAAAGTCAAAAAATTGTTTTTGACCCTCAAAACTCATTCAGAACCCAATGAACATGATTCAATTTTTAATTTTGAGTGAAAACCACATTTCAAATATAAAGAAATCATCAAATATTTCATCCGAGATCATTTCAGAAAAAAGTGGGCCCCACACCTATAGTTCAATTTTTCATAAAATTTGCTTAATAGCCTAAAATAAGTGCGGAAGCCTTGGGACCTGAACCAAGGGTCCCCCTATCCTAAAATTGATGTTCTGAATGCAACAAAATTTTTTGATTTTCCATCCTAGTTCGTTTCGCCCAAATATGGGTCCCATACTCAAATTACCTATTTTCCAACTTTCCAGCCAATAGGTCAAAATGAGCTCGGGTGTATTGGGGCCTAAACCAAAGGTATACCTAGCCTAAATCAATATTTTGGAGCTGCTGGTGCAGTCAAAATTTCCATCTGAGATTGTTTCACTGAGTTTTTTTGCCCGGTGGCCATTCAAAACCAATGAAAATTTCCAAACATGGAACTGGTTCTTAAACCAAACGAATTATCTGGTAATCGAACGGTCAGTCCTAATAAGTCATAAATGACATGGGAAAGCTATAGAGAAGATCAAACAATGAAAATAAGTAGGAATATGAATAATGACCAAAAGGGCCATTACAATAAGCCATATCATATCTATGAGCCATACTATGAGTCATATCATATACTTGAGCCATATCATATCCATTAACCATATCATGTTTGTGAGCCTTTAATCATTAATCATATCAATAAATATATCATTATGTAGGTCAATATGACATATTATTATTTATATTCGAGAGCCATATCAATAATCATGTACATATAAGACATATCACATCTGTAAATCATATCATTAATCACGTATATAAGTAGTATCATTAGCAATACCCAAAATTAGCATCAATATTTCAATATCTAACTACTACACTCAATAAATAGGTTCAGTGTCCTCAAGTTTTAAACCAACCATTAATACAGTAAATTATGCGTAACAAAGTCTACAAGCCTATCACAAGTCTTGGCCTAAGGTGGGCCGAAGGAGCCCACTCAATCCCCAAAATCCATTTTAGGAAACTTCTACCCATACTAGGCTAAGGTGTCCAAATTCATTTTTAGATGTCAAGTAAGGCATAAACTTCCCCAAGATAGTAATTCATTTCAAGCATGAACAACTAAGGTAATCCTACCAAAAATAATAACAACTAAGGCAATTTCATTAACTTATGAAACTAAGGACAGTTCTGTACTAAATATGGATAACTAAGGAAATTTCACCAAGCTTGAGTAACTAAGGCATTCCCATTCTAAACATGAACCATGAAGCTCGATTCACCTAAGAAATGACTAAATACTCTAATTACTACAAGTTTATGATTTCAAGATAGCCTAAATGGTCTATTTATACCACATATTCTCATTCATACTTCGAACACCAAAATTCCACCACATAACTAGCATAATATAAAAAACATACTACGAGATAGCTTAATCTATGAAGAAGGTAAACCTAGTCTTCCTGGATGCCAAAGAAAAGCTTGAAGTATCTGCTAAACAACTAAATTCCCCTTTTAAGAAGATTCCACATGGTTCCATGCTATAAAAATGATAATCCACTCATTAAAACAAGAACAATGATACCCATATTGCACTATTGTTCTTCGGATCTAAAATTACATAAAAATCCCATGTGGGGCCCATTTATGAAATCTCACATTAGAAACCAAACACAACATCCCTCTATGCTTAAGGAATATTACCCTCCAAAATGGGTAAATTTTAAGTTCTAATGGTTCTTAAATCAAGCCAACGAGATTCTAGGGATTTTAACAAAACAAGGGAGAAACAAACCATGAAAATGATTGAATCTTACCACAAATTCAATGAGAAATTTCATAATTTAACTATGCTAAAGCTTCACAATCACCCATAATTAATTCTCCTAAGAACTCCCACTTTTTTAGGGTTTAAAATTCTAGAGAATGGATGAAGATAGTGAAAAATTAGGCAAAGTGGGTTTTTATACCCTTCCTAAGTGCACGGGTATCACCTAAGGAAACTTTAGGTTGCTTAAGTGATACGTTTTCTCTTGAACTCCTATCACTTATGCAATTATGAGATCGCTTACGTGATATCTTGTTGCCTGGGATAATGTCATGTATGCAACATAGGTATTGCTTGCACGATATTTCTGCCACTGCCAAGCCATTTTCTTAAGTGAAAAAATCAGTTGCTTAAGTGATACATGCTGGGGTTTGCCAAATATCTCAAGTGATCAAAAGCATTGCTTAAGCGATGCACCAGTACCAACTAAGACTTGGAGAAATTCCAAGTCTCCGCCAACCCTTCGCGATTCATCCACAATCCCATATAGACAATCAGACTATACTACCCTTTCAAATTGAATATTTCAGACTTAATAAAGCAGTAAAAATTTCCATCTGAGGTTATTTCTATGAAAAGTGGGTCCCAAACCCATTTTTCATTTTTCTTAACCTCCTACCATTAGCCCAAAATGAGCCCGAGTGCCTCAGAATCTGAAGCAAAAGTCCACCTAACCTAAAATTAATATTTTGAAGCTGTTGGAATTGTTAGAATTGGCATACAAGGTTATTTCACTAAAGTTTTTTCCCTGTAGCCAATTTGAACTAGTGAAGGATTTAAATAGAGAATGATCTATAAGAACCAAACGAACTATCCGACAATCGAGCTGTCGGTTCCAGAAAGTCATAAATGACTTGGGGAAGCTATAGGAAAGCTTTAAATGGACAAAATATAGAAAATGACCTAAAGGGTCATTATACAAGTACTATGCTATCCTAGATCGTGATGCATTACTTTTAGCAGAATTCTTTAAGGATTTCTCTAACAAAATAAGAGATGGACCTTATATTCAACCTATTAACTATATGAAAGTACCCATTAAGTTTGTAGGAAATATAAACAAAGATTTTCTAGTCGATAGTGAAAGATTAGACCAGGTTTCAATGAAAAAGAAGATCAACCACCTAGAGTATGTTATCACAGTCTTCTAAGATGAATAGAGGAGAGGTTGTGTCAAAAAAAATACATTCACCTAGAGTTGGAGTTTGAGATTGAGAAAAAAAATTATGACATACGTAATCAAATAGTATAGTGTTTGATCCTACTATTATAACTAGGTTTGGGGTGTGTTTTCTCATAGATCTTGTTGATGCTTAAGAATGGATGCATTTGTTTGAATCTATAGGTATTGCATATGTCAGTGAGGTTAGAGACTTCTTTAAAGATCTGTTATTCACTAAAAAGGAGTTGTCACTTGATACCATTGTAAATGGAATCAATTTCACCCTGATAACCTCACTGTTTGGAGAGATTCTTGGTGTGCCTACTTTTAGGTTAGACACTATGAAGTAAAAGTATGCCTCATAGACTTTCCTTGATAATATTGCAAAAATCAAAGAGACTGTTGTGGAGCTTTAAATTTCTCAAAAATGAAATAAATACATAATTTTAACTTCTTTTTGAACTAGTTAGCAAGGTGCTACTTCCATGAGGTTGAGGTCGATCATGTGGTTACATACCAGATCTTTATCTAATGAAAGATCTTAAATCTTGTACTCTAAACAATCTGTGTAAAATTATGATTGAGCATATTATTAAGAGCTATAAGTTGAAGGAAGTCAAGCATGGTCTGGGCTATGGATTTCTCCTCACAAAAGATCTTGATCACTTTGAGATAAAACAAAAATTTGGTTCCCGTACTATTATATGGAAGAAGCAAACATTAACACTTACTACCCTTATAGTAATGAGTGTGATAAGAAGAAAAGAAGACTTAGTCCTCAGTATGCAGTGTCAAATCTCATTACTGCTCAAGAGGTGAGTAATCTGAAGATAAATGAGTTGTCAACTATGGGTGATGAAAAAGAATATAAAGTTAAAGCACTGAAATCTCAAGTGACTAAATTCACAGAAGGAATTGGTCTTGCAGTAAGTGTCTCAATCAAACTAATATGGAGATCACTTTTCCAAAAAAGAGAATGCACAACCCAAGGATGAGAATGCTCTATTAAAAATCAAGAATGAGGCATTGATTTATGATAATAGTGCTACTATGAAAAATTTTGATCACCTCTTTTATAGTTTTCTCTCTACTTCCCATCTTTGTTGATCATGTATGTTCTTTTTCTTCCTTTTATATGACTACCTCCCTCTTATTTTGATACCAGTGCATGATTAATTTATTTTTGTTAGAACTAGAACACTAACTTGTCTAATGATTCTAAATTTTTTATTGAGTATGAGTATGTTCCTATGATTATCCTTAATGTGATTTCTTATGATACAAAATTCCTAATTGTCATTGTGATACTTTTTAATGATGCCAAAAGGGAAAAGATTAGTGAAAGGGGAATTGATATGATAGGATATGATGGGGGAACTATTTCTAATAAATATATTAATTGGTGCTATCTTGGATAGTGGCAGGGGAACTATTCAAATTATAGTTTGATTAGTTGTTCTAGTAAAATATGGAAGTAATATATGCATGAATGCTCTGAGAAGTCTAGAAGCCTGGGTTTGTCATCATCAAAAAGGGTAAAATATTGGGTTCCCACCTTGTTCTCATTATTCTTATTATGTTTATAATTTGATGATTGCAAACTTCTTCACTGGAACCTGATGTACGAATGTATTACTGTCATTCATGTTTTGATGATTACCTAACCTAGTTGAAAGACAATTTATGTGAACTGGTGTCCCAATGTGTACTTTTGCAGTATCATACAATTGTCTTATATGCTAGCTGTCTAGTACTTTCTAGACAATGTTATCATATTAATGGGATAAAGTTTTAGTGTTACTTTTTGACATCCACCAATGAAGAAGCTTATCTTCCAATGCTTATCATATAGGTATAGATATACACATATCATTCTTGAGAAGAAGCTCAAGCTTTGGTAGAAATCTAAAAAGAATTTTCAGCAAGACTCAATAATTTAGAAACTCTTTTTGCTCAAAGTGATATGTGTTTTTATTTTTAGGTTGATTGAGTTTTTATTTTTTTTTCTTATAACTATAAACTCACATCTCATCTAGAGATTTTAGTTAGTAGTTTGTTTAGATTTCTTTGTTCCTTCAGATTTGAGTTGTTTTGTATCTAGAGGTAGCTAATGGAGATCTCACAGTAGAGGTATTATGAGGGTGTACTGCAATAGTGTTATTGTAAGTTTGTAGGAATTAAGAGGTCATTGCCTAGGTTTTAATCATTAAAGGTTGCTTGGAGTTTTAATGAATGTTGGTGAAATCCTACTAGGGTAGGTCATGATTTTACTCCCTAAAACAAAGAGGTTTCTATGTAAACATCCCTTGTCATTTACATTACTATTACTTTCATTGTGTTCTTAATTGTTCTTTTATAACTTTATAGAGGGACCTAGTACCGAATTAGGTCTTAGTTATAGTGGTTGAATCTTATGAACCATTAGTCTGGAAGTGATTTAAGATTGAATTACTGTGGTTCTAAACAAAGAACTTGATCTAAGTTTGATATTTTAAGTGAGATATTGTGCATTAGTAGAGAAAATATTTTAAGTGAGATATCATGCATTAGAAAAGAAAGTATATTTGTCATGCTAAAATTAGTGATTAAGTGTAACACCCCATACCTTTTCCTAGCTTGAAATCGTCTAAAAAATATTAGGAGCTTTTTTTGAAAGATGAATCAACTTTTGTACACGTGGTATTTTTAAGAGTTTCACTGTTTGTCATGTGGGAAATTCAATAAGATTTCCATTGATATAAAATTCAACTAAATTTGATAACCAGGTAAGAAGTTATGACTATTTCAAGTTCCCATCGTAAAACAACGCCATATTGGTCAGTGGTACATAACGCCACAAGCTAAAATGACAATTTTTCTTTTCCAGTGTCTCATCGCAATTTCGTTAGTGTTTCGCCAAAGTTCCAGGTCACAAAAGAAGGGTCAATACGATGGCTCAGCGTCGTGCCATCCCTCAGTTTCCCAATGTCAAATTCCAGTGACACGGCGCGATAGCGCCGCGTCGTGCCAGGGGTCCAATTCGGAAAATTTTTACTAAAATTACAAGACATGTCCAGGGTTAAAAGGGTCAATTACCCACCCCTATTTAATCCCTTTAACACGTGATTCATCCACTTTTCATCCAAAATACAGTCTTTTCTCTCAAATACCTATCAAGAACAACCTACAGATTTTCATAAAAGATTTAGAATTCAAGAATTACCTCTGTCAATCTTTATGTATTTATGAACCAAGGTATGCGTTGTGTTCATAGATGGATTCCTTCCATCCATGAAGCTCAAGAACCTTGTTTTATCTATAAATCATGGTATTTATGTTGTGGGTTAATTTTAATCACGCTGTTGACGTTGATTGATTTCAAAGCTGGAGTCCTTGTGTGTTTTTCATGATATTATGTTAATATGCAAGATAAAATCCATGAATTTATTTTCTTATGATGTGTAATTTGATGATTTCACCTTTTTTCTAAATTGTCCATGCAAGGTGTTTGATAAAATGCTTGAAGGAGTAGAAATCATTCCTTATACCTGAAAACATAAATGAAATGTGACATGCTTGTCATCTTCCTATGTTTAAATGCTCTCCATGCTATCATTGTGAAATGTATATGTTGTCGAAATGCCTATGATATTAGCATATGATATTATGATATGATTATCAATATTCTCATCCATGTTAGGTAGTATGATAATCATGTACTTTGTGAAATCCACAACTTATTAGATTATGTATTATTGAAGTGGATCTTATACGCGAGAAAGTTATGCTTTGTCTGTTTCCTTCTATCAAGTACTGGGACTACTTGTACCTGAAAAATATAGTCGTGTGCCTAGAATTAATGTCATGTTCCCAAGATATCCTCAGTCAATCCATGTTCAGTAGAATTTAGTCAGTGTCATGACTCAGGAAAACTTAGTAATCTCAGTAATTTCAGTCAGTTTCAGATATCAGTAGTGTTCCATCACAACGGAACTTATTTAACTTAGCCCAGTTCAGTTTAGTTAATCATGTTTAGAGTCTATTCAGATGGGAGTAGAAATTAGAACCGAGTGAACCCAAGGATGGGAACACATACTATCAGATGAGGGTGTGATTCTTAGAAGTCATCCTTGTGTTCCAGAACTATGTAGCTAGCATAGGTTGAGACATTAACACTATCTAATGAGGGTTGATGAGGTAGGTAAACACTGTCAGATGAGGGTCCCACCATTCTCATTTAAGGGACACTATAAGATGAGGGTCACCCACAGCTTGTGTTTACTAGTGATGCGGTATTGACACCCTTCTAATTTGTGTTACAGATTAGACCCCAACTCATTCATAATGGTGTATTAAGGTCATTTCGGTTAGATAACTATCTCCCACAGTTTCAGTATCAGTTTTAGTAAAAGAACTCAGATAGTTCTTCAGATTTTAGGACTGTCAGATACAATCAACTCAGATACAGTACGGGACTCAGCTAGTTCCATTAGATTTAGGACTGTTAGATATAGTCACTCATGTTATCAGTTATATTAGTTATTAGTATGTCATGTTATCAGTATTTAGATTTAGTAATCATGTTATCACAGTATCAGTGTCAGTTATTATGTCTCATGTATGTATTCTCATTCTCATGATAGTCAGTCTGCTATTTTTATTGTTCATGCATATGAACCCCATGCATTCAGCCTACTTCACATGCATACCAGTACATTCAACGTACTAATGCATTTGTGCTATGGTGTCTTATACCGTAGGTTTAGAGACACGAGCTCCAAAGCATCAGTAGATTCCAGTCTCAGCTATTAGAGTTAGTAGTGAGTCCTCATCTTTCTTTTGAGGACATAATTATCATTTTATTATCTCAGTAATTAGTTTATTAGTTGGTGGGGATATGTCCCATCAACTCTTTATTCAAACAGTCACATTTTAGAGGCTTTCCAGACTATAGTATGTTCAGATAGCTTATTTCATTTATTTTGGGTATTTCATACCCCTCCTTAATGTTATATTTTTATCAGATACTATGTCTAAATTTTGAACCTTATGAACTTTCAGTTTATGTTTTTGCATTATAAAGTATTTTATGCAGTATACAGGTACAAATATCAGTCATGGGTTAGCTTGTGGTCTTTCGGGGTCATGAGCACCGTGTAGAATTCCGGGTACTAGATTTGGGGTGTTACAAACTTTGTATCAGAGACTTAGGTTCAATAGATTCCTAGGAAGTCTGAAATTCATATCTAGTAAAGTTTTGTACACGAGTGTGTTGCGCGCCACATTTATGTACAGGAGTCTATAAGATGTTTTAGGGACAGTTTCCCCTCTTTCAGTATTTATGTCGTGCCAGTGAGCATAATCTTAAGTCAATTTCTCAGTCTATTCCATTTCTCCCTTTCTTCTACAAAATATGCCTCGTAAAAAAAGAAATGGGAATCAGTCAGCCCCCCAACTCGAAGAACATTTGGGCGAACATATTTCTCATGTAGAGTTCCAAGCTTCATTCACTACTCTTGATAACTCAGTTTCTGCTCAAAATGAATGACCAAATATCATTCCATC
Organism: Capsicum pubescens; assembly: GCA_030864215.1. Taxonomy (NCBI): domain Eukaryota; kingdom Viridiplantae; phylum Streptophyta; class Magnoliopsida; order Solanales; family Solanaceae; genus Capsicum; species Capsicum pubescens. The sequence goes on along the minus strand of CM061548.1, from coordinate 231,069,362 downwards.
CAATCCAGTGGAAAATTCAGCTGCAGTCGGATTCGGGATTTCACCCGAATGAATCCTCTATCCTTTCTCGGGTCTAAGTTAGATGAGGACCCTCAGGAATTCCTAGATCAGGTGTAGAAGGTTACAAAAATAATAGGGGTTACTTAAAGTAAGAGCACTGCGCTAGCTACATATCAGTTGTAGGATGTTGCTCACACTTGTTTTAAACAGTGAAAGTCAGAAAGGCCAGATGATGCAGGGCTTGTTGAGTGGGAGGAGTTTGCTTTTGGTTTTCTTGATAGATTCTTTCCCCTAGATCTTAGAGAATCTAAGGTGTTAGAATTCATCCACCTCATGTAGGGAAACATGACGGTGAAAGAGTATTCTCTTAAGTTTACTCAATTAGCTAGATATGCCCCTCATGTGGTTGCAGATAGTAGGGTCAAGATGAGTAAGTTCATTTTAGGGGTAAATATTAGCGTGGTTAATGATTCCAGATCCGCCATTTTGAAAGTGAAATGACTTTAGATAGGCTCATGAATCAGGATCAGTAGATATAAGAGAAAAAGATTAAGATAATGGAGAGGTAGAATAAGAGAGCAAGGACAGGTAGTTTTTACTTTCCTCAGCCTAAATCATAAGGAGAAAACCATTTTCAGTTTTGTTCTAAGTCATCAGTTCCAGCTCCTTCTTCAGATAGTGCTCCAGTTCCTAAGTTCAGAGAGGGTAACAAAGATAGAGTGCTAGGCTCTAAGTCTCAGGGAAGTGTTAGCAGTTCCTGAACTAATCCCTTTTGTCAGACTTATGGTAAGAACCACAAGAGTGTGTGTAGAGCTGGCAACGATGTCTGCTTCGGTTGTGTCAAGCCAGGACTCAGAGTCAGAGACTTCCATCAGTCCGATTATTAGAGTAATCTACGCTCCTCAACTCAGTTTGATCGCCCAAATCAGTAGGGTACTACCTCCAGTTCTACTTCTGGGCAACGCCCAAACAGACTCTATGCACTCCAGTCCCGGCAAGGTTAGGAAAATTCTAGGTCAAGTTGCAAAACTCCCAGTCTTTAATACATTTTAGTTGTGAATGAATATTCATATGTCTTTCCTGAAGATCTTCCAGGAATTCCTTCCGAAAGGGAAATAGACTTTGGCATTAATCTTCTTCCAGATACTCAGCCTATCTCTATTTCGCCATACAGAATGGCACTAGCAGAACTCAGAGAATTGGAAGAATAGTTAAAGGATATCCTAGATAAGGGATTCATCAGGCCCAACATTTCCACGTGGGGCACACCAGTATTATTCATGCACAAGAAAGATAGTTCTCTCAGAATGTGTATACACTACTGCCAACTTAATAAGGTCACGGTCAAGAACAAGTATCCTCTTCCCAGAATCGATTACTTGTTTGATCAACTTCAGGGTGCTATCTATTTCACCAAAATAGACCTTAGATCCAGATATCATCAGCACAGAGTTAGAGAATGTGACATTCTGAAAATAGCTTTCTGTACTCCGTATGGTCATTTAAAATTCCTAGTCATGTCATTTGGTCTTACCAATATCCCAACAGCTTTTATGGACTTGATGAACCGCGTATTCAAACATTACTTGTACATGTTCATCATAGTCTTCATAGATGATATTTTAGTCTATTCCCGCAGTGCGCAAGATCATGCAGATCATCCTAGAACAGTACTTCAGACTCTCAAAGATCATAAGCTATTTTGCCAAATTCAGTAAGTGTGAATTTTGGCTAAGTTCAATAGCATTACTTGGTCATATCATTTTGGGTGATGGCATTAGAGTAGATCCTCAAAAGACCAAAGTAGTAAGAAACTAACCAAGACCTATCTCTCTATTAGATATCAGGAGTTTTTTGGGTTTGACCGGCTATTACAGACGGTTTGTTGAGGGATTTTCTTTTATTGCATCCTCTATGTCTAGATTGACTCAGAAGAAAATCAAGTTTCAGTGGTCAGATCCTTGTGAGAAGAGTTTTAAGGACTTGAAGACTTTACTCACCTCAACTCTTATTTTATCTCTTCTAGATGATCCAAATGGGTTCGTAGTGTATTGTGATACATACAGAGTGGATTTAGGTATTGTCCTTATGCAGCATGGTAAGTTCATAGCCTACGACACCAGACAGATTAAACCCTATGAGAAAAATTATCCTACTCATCATTTTGAGTTAGAAGCCGTAGTCTTTGCCTTAAAGATTTGGAGGCATTATCTCTACGGAGTTCATGTAGATATCTTCACAGATCATAAGAATCTTCAGTATGTCTTTTCTTATAAATATCTCAATCTTCGTCAGAGAAGGTGGTTAGAGCTCTTGAAAAATTATGACATGAGTTTCCTCTATCATCCGGGCAAAGCTAATGTAGTGGCCAATTCTCTCAGTAGAATGTCTATGGGTAGTGTTGCTTATGTGGATGTCAGTAAGAAAAAGTTAACTCAGGAAGTAAATCATCTTGCCAGCCTAGGCATTCACTTAGTCGATACAGATGAGGGTGATAAATGGGTTTAGAGTAGTTCAGAATCATCTCTAGTTTCTGATGTAAAAGAAAAGCAAGATAGAGATCCCAACCTTGTCAAGTTGAAAGAGTCAGTTCAGGATTAGAAAATAGAGGTTTTATCCCAAGGGGGAGATAGTGTTTTACATTTTCAGGGTCGTCTCTGTGTTCTAGGTGTAGATGACTTAAGGCAGCGAATTCTTGTAGAAGCACATGGTGCGTTCTAATCTAATCATCTAGGGTCCACAAAGATGTACCGTGACTTATGAGAAGTATATTAATGGAGTGGGATGAAGAGATATATTGCATAGTTTCTAGCTAAGTTCTCTATATGTCAGCAGGTTAAGATAGAGCATCAGAAGCCTAGTGGTCCTATGTAGGAGTTCATTATACCTACTTGGAGGTGGGAAAAAGTGAACATAGACTTCGTGATGGGTTTGCCTCGAACTCATGATCAGAATGATTCAGTTTGGGTCATTGTAGATAGGATAAAGAAATCAACCCATTCCCCTCTAGTTCATACCTCTTATTCAGCCGAGGATTACGCCAGACTCTACATTAGGGAGTTGGTAAGATTACATGGCGTTCCATTATGTGTTATCTCAGATAGAGGTATCCAATTCACCTCTCACTTCTGGAAAGCATTCCAAAAGTTTCTTGGTACCCAAGTTTATCTCAGTACATCTTTTCATCCTCATAAAGATGGTCAAGCATAAAGGACCATTCAGACTTTAGAATATATGCTACAGTCATGTACAATTGATTTTAAGGGTAGTTGGGATGACCACTTGCCTTTGGTGTAGTTTACCTATAACAACATCTATCATTCTAGTATTCGAATGGCTCCATTCAAAGCTCTCTATGGTAGGAGATGTAGATCTCCGATCGGTTGATTCAAAGTTAGTGAGGCCTCAATCATAGGGCCTGACTTAGTATTTGATGCCTTAGAAAAAGTCTAGTTGATTAGAGAAAGATTCCAGGATGCTTAGAGACAAAATAAGTCATATACAAATGTTCATAGAAAGGATCTCGAGTTAGATATTGGTGACTATGTCTATCTAAAGATCTCTCCCATGAGGGGTGTGAAATGGTTCACAAAAAAGGGAAACTCAGTCCTCGATATATTGGTCCCTTCAAGATTCTCAGTCGATTCAGCAAGGTAGCTTATGTGCTCGAATTGCCTTCAGATCTAGCCTTATTTCATCCAGTCTTCTATGACTCTTTTCTCAAGAAGTACATACGTGACCCAACAGTTATAGTCCATATTCAGAGCATTGATGTTCAGAACAATCTCTCTTATGAGGAGATTCTATTCGAAATCCTAGACTATCAGACTCGTAGACTGAGGAACAAAGAAGTCCCTCAAGTTAAAGTTCTTTGGTGAAATTAGTCTATCAAGGGAGCAACTTGGGAAGCATAAGAAGACATGCATACCAAATATCCTCACCTATTCTCCACCAATTCAGATCAATCTCAAGATAACAGTCCTTCTTAAGCTTACTCAGTTTCATGTTCAGTGTTCATCACAAACTTTGTATCAAGTACCATTGCATATTCAGTCAGGAATTCATGTATCAGTTCAGTTATATAATTATCCATTATACATGCATTCTCACTGTGAGAAACTTAGTTCCTCAGAATACTAAGTCATGCATTCATGAATCAGTTACACATGCATCAGATATGCATGTTCAGTATGATATATTCAGGTATTGGTCATGTAATCCATGAGTTATGTTCCAGTTATCCATCTTCATTATGTATGTTAGTTTATTTCTACCCCTCACTCTCAGTCTCATTCGAGGATGAATGTTCTCAAGGGGGAGATATTATAATACCCCGTACCTTTTCCTAGCTTGAAATCATCTAAAAAATGTTAGGCTCTTTATTTGAACGATTAATCCACTTTTGTACACTTGGTATTTTTAATATTTTCACTTTTTGTCATGTGGAAAATTACATAAGATTTCCATCAATATAAAATTCTCCTAAATCCAAAAACCAAGTAAGAAGTTATGACTATTTCAAGTTCCCATCGTAAAACAGCGCCATAATGGTCAGTGGCGCGCTACACCACAAGATAACATAGAAATTGTACTTTTCCAGTGTCTCAGCGCAATTTTCTCCACGTCGCGCCATCCCTCAGTTTCTCAATTGTCAAATTCCAGTGACATGGCGCGATAGCACTGCATCACGCTAGGGGTCCAATTCAGGAATGTTTTACTGAAATTATAAGACACGTCCAGGGTTAAAAGGGTCAATTTTCCACCCCTATTTAAGACCTTTAACATGTGATTCAACCACTTTTCACCCAAAATACACTCTCTTCTCTCAAATACCTCTCAAGAAAAACCTAGGTCTTTTCATAGAAGATACAGAAATCAAGAATTACCTTCGTCAGTCTTTGCGTATTTACAAACCAAGGTATGCGTTGTGTTCATTGATGGATTCTGTTCATACATGAAGATAAAGAACCTTGTTTTATCTATAAATCATGGTATTTATGTTGTGGGTTAATTGTAATCATGTTGTTAACGTTGATTGATTTCAAAGCTGGAGTCCTTGTGTGTTTTTCTAGATATTATGTTAATATGCAAGATAAAATCCATGAATTTAGTTTCTTATAATGTTTAATTTGATGATTTCACCCATGATCTAAATTGTGCATGCAAGGTGTTTGATAAAAAGCTTGAAGGAGTAGAAATCATGCCTTATATCTCAAAACATAAACTAAATGTGACATGCTTGCCATCCTCCTATGTTTAAATGGTCTCCATGCTATTATTGTTAAATGTATATGTTGTCGGAATTCCCATGATATTATAACATGAGATTATGATATGATTAACAACATTCTCATCCATGTTAGGTAGTATGATAACCATGTACTTCATGAAATCCACAACTTATTTGATTATGTATTGTTGATGTGGATCTTATACGTGAGAAAGTTATGCTTTGTTATTTTCCTTCTATTGATTCTTGGGGGTACTTGTACCAGAAAAATATAGTTGTGTGCCTATAATCAGTGTCATGTTTCCAAGATATCCTCAGTCAAGCCATGTTCAGTAGAATTCAGTTAGTCTAATGACTCAAAAAAACTCAGTAAGCTCAGTAATTTCAGTTAGTTTTAGATATCAGTAGTGTTCCTTCAGTCAATAGAACTTATTTAACTCAGCCCAGTTCAGTCCAGTTAATCTTGTTTAGAGTCTATTCATATGGGACTAGAAATTAGCACCGAGTGAACCTAAGGATGGGAACACACACTATCAGATGAGGGTGTAATTCTTAGAAGTCATCCTTGAATTCTAGAACTATATTGCCAGCATAGGTTGAGACATCAACACTATCTACTGAGAGTTGATGAGGTTGGTAAATACTGTCAGATGAGGGTCCCACCATTCCGTTTAGGGTACACTGTCAGACGAGGGTCACCCACAACTTGTCTTAACCAGTGGCTCGGTATTGACACCTTTTTATTTAAGGTTACAGTTTGGACCCCAACTCAAATATAATGGCGTATTAGGGGTATGTCGGTTTGATAACTGTCTCCCACAGTTTCAGTATCAGTCTCAGTAAAAGAACTCAAATAGTTCTTCAAATTTTAGGACTTTCAGATATAGTCAACTCAGATACAGTAAGGGACCCAACTAGTTCCATTAGATTCAGGACTGTCAGATACAGTCTCTTATGTTATCAGTTATTAGTATGTCATGTTATCAGTATTCAAACTCAGTAATCATGTTATCACGATATCAGTGTCAGTTATTATGTCTCATGCATGTATTCTCATGCTCATGATAGTCAGTCTACTACTGTTATTGTTCATGAATATAAACCACATGCATTCAGCCTACCTCACATGTATACCAGTACATTCAAAGTACTGACGCATTTGCGCTATGGTGTCTTATACCATAGGTTCAGAGACACGAGCCCCAGAGCATCAGTAGATTCCAGTCTCAGCTATCAGAGTTAGCAGTGTGTTCTCATCTTTTGAGGAAATGATCATCATGTTATTATCTAAGTAATTAGTTTATTAGTTGGAGTTAGTTGGGGACATGTCCCTTCAACTTCTTATTCAGACAGTCACATTTTAGAGGCTTTCTAGACTACAGTATGTTCGGATAGCTTATTTTAGTTATTTTGGGTATTTTATACCCCTCTCTGATGTTATATTTTTATCAGATACTATGTCTTAGTTTTGAACCTTATGGCCTTTCAGTTCATGTTTCTGCATTATAAAGTATTTTATGCAGTATACAGGTACAAATATCAGTCTTGGGTTAGCTTGTGGTCCTTCGGGGTCATGAGCACCATGTAGCATTCTGAGTACCAGATTTGAGGTGTTACATTAAGGCATATGACTTGGAGACAATAATGTGATAGTGATTTAGGATATTGCTTATGATGGTGTTTAAACGATCGATGATAAATGTATTAACTAGAACTATGTGAATTAATAACTTGAATTCAATTGTGATTAAACATAGTTCTTTTGTTCTTGGGATATAAAGTGACTTAGAAGTTATTATGTGTGGATTTTATTAAACTATGGATAATACCAACTTGTTAATGACTTGCGAGTAGGGAAAAGTTGAGTACCTAAAAATAGAGACCGGTTGTGGTGTGCTAACAAATTAGGTGTAGGGTGATTCCAATCACCTCCTAGCTTTATTATTACTGGATATATAGGGTTGAACTAATTCTCTCAAATTTTGTGTGTAATAGTGTTACGACCCAATTTCTTGGGTCATGATGGAACTTACTATAACCCGTTAGTAGGCAAGCCAAATCCATACTTTGAAACTACTAGTAATGGACTACCAAAAGAATGAAAGGAAAAATGCAGAGTGGACAAATTAAAATACTATCATACATAAGAAAATCCCAAAACTTGGTGAAATCAGTATAAAATCGTCTACCATAAGAATGATACAAATGAGGTACTAAATAAATATACAAGTACAACTGATGTGCTATAGAAATATAGCACTTTCGACACATAAAATATGGAAAATATGCAAGTTTCTTAGGGATTTTTGTTATATATGATATGTGTTGGGTATGTTTTGTAGGAAACCATGTTTTGGATGCTAAGTTTGTGAAAAGGGTGAAAAAGTTGTTTTCCTCTACTTTTTGAATGATTAAGGATGATCGGGATGCTTTCTGTCTTGATCATGATCAAAGCATGTTCAAGACACAAAGAAGAGATGAAAAATTGACTCCCCACACTTACTAAGTTAACCTATGGACCGTAGGTAAGACCTACGAATCACAGGTAGACAAAGTAGGTGCCAGAAGTAAAAAATCCCCAAAGATGACTTAAAGGATTTTTCCTATTTGGTACATGCGCTTGAAGACAAAAAATAGGTACAACCTGCTCCCGTGACCAAACTGCTGGTGAAGACCACATATGGCTACCGACCCTATTTTCTCTTAGTTCATTCAGGATTTATTTTTAGGGTTTCCTCATGTACTATAAATACCCCTTATGTATTTTTAGTAGGAGTTACATACTTTTGATACTTACAAACATATTTTAAATCAAAGATCACATTTTGACCTTGGAATTCCCTTGTATTAACTTCATTTGATTCATCAAGTTATGGTTTTGGGTTTTCATTCATCTTATTATTGTGAGTTCATTTGAGCATTAAATTATGAATGTATTTAATTTTTTCACAAGCATGAGCGGCTAAGAAACCATAGCTAGGGTTGTGCAAATCTTTGTTGATTAACAAAGTAGGGAGAGTGCGATTGTTGAATAGACCAATACCTATGTCATGCATTGCATTATGTTTAATATAATAATTTTCGTAGTAGTTGAAAATGTTAGGATCCCACCTATATATTTCTAATTACTCCAAAAGAGTAGTGACTAGGAAAAGATAATGACAACAGTAATTTGAGGTTTCACTGTCGATCCACGGTACTTGGTAATATCTTAGTAAGATGGTTAACTTTCATCTAATAACTAAATACTCAAAAGGTAAAAGTAAACTAGGATTAAGATAAGGGTTAGATAAGGAGGTGAAATTTATGTTTGATGATGAGTGTCTCAAGGCTTTCAAATATATAAAGAAGAGGCTAATTTAGGCAACTATTTTAGTATCACCTGACTGGTCTGCACCTTTTGTTGTTATATGTGATGCAAGTGGAATGAACATAGGTGTTTTCCTAGGAAAAATAAGATAAAAGATCTTGCATCCCAGAAAAGCTTTAAACCCCACACAAAAAAATTATACAGTTATAGAACCGGAGCTACTTGCGATGGTTTTTGCTTCTGAGAAATTTTGGTCTTATTTGATTAGGACCAAGGTGATAGTTCACACTAACCATAAAAATTTGAGGTACTTGATGTCAAAGAAATATGCCAAACCATGATTGATTCATTGGGAACTCTTGCTGCAAAAGTTTGATTTTGAGATCAAGGATCAGAAAGGAAAAGAGAATCAACTTATAGACTATTTATCCAGACTTGAAGAGGAGACCATACAGAAAATAGGGTATAATCTTGAGATGGATGATGCCTTTTTAGATGAGCGAGTGTTAGAGGCATCTCATGATTTGATCCCCTGATTTATTGATTTTACCAACTACTTGGCAAGCGATCTCGTTACAAAATATTTATCCTTCTAGCAACGATTGACATTTATGCATGAGGTAAGGAAATTATTTTGGGATGATCCATATCTGTTTAATATTTATGCCGATGATGTAATTTGAAGATGTATAACATAGGCAGAAATAATGAGCATTCTAGAGGTTTGTAATTTGTTACCAGTTGGGGTTCATCATAGTGGTACACAGGCAGTCCAAAAGATTCTACAATGTTGGTTTTATTGTCCTAAAATCTACAAGGATGCTCATGATTTTGCACCGGCCTGTGACTAATGTCATCGTCAAGGCAATATTTCACAACACCATAAACTCCCCATAACACCTATTCTGGAGTTGGAGCTGTTTGATGTGTGGGGGATTAATTTCATAGGTCCTTTTTTGAGCTCCTATGGCATGAGATACATCCTAGTAGTGGTCGACTATATACCAAAATGGGTGGAGACAGTTTCATTTCCATACAATGAAGGCAAAAGTGTCACCATTTTTCTAAAAAGAAATATATATTCTATATTTGGCGCTCCACGTGCAATTATAAGTGATAGTGGTTCTTACTTCTGCAACCACTTGTTCAAGTACCTACTCGATAGATATGGTTATAGGAATAAGGTGGCAACACCTTACCATCTTCAGGCAAGAGGGCAAGTGGAAGTCTCCAACAGATAAGTAAATCCCATCTTAGAGAAGACTATGAATGTTAACCGGACAGACTGGTCTAGAAAGTTAGATGATGCATTGTGGTCCTATTGTACATCTTAAATGACCCCATAGGTTCCTTTCCATATTAGTTGGTATATGGAAAAGTATGTAACCTACCGGTTGAGCTTGAGAAGAAGGAACTATAGGCGTTGAAAAGGCTAAATTTTTAGTGGCGTGATGCAGCGAACTTGAGGTTGAGTAAGGTAAATGAGTTGGATGAATTCCAACTCCGTGTTTATGAGATCTCGCATACATATACGAATAATAAATTTGTTCCATGACAAGAAGATTGAGAAGAGAATATTCAAACTTGGTGATTTGGTCTTGTTATATAATTCAAGACCATGCTAGTTTCCTGCCCAGCTTAAATCAAGATGAACCGGAAAATTCATTGTGGTTAAGGTGTTCCCATATGGTACTATTGAGGTAAAGTGTGATGGTTATGTATTGTTTAAAGTGAGCCAACAATGAGTGAGACACTATATGGGAAACCTGGAAGAAGCTAGAGTTTATGCTGAGATAGACCTTTGTGAAGTCTAAGTAGCCTAGGGAACTGCGTCATGCTGCGACAGTAAATCAGGCACTTCTTAGGAGGCAAACCCAGGTATTCTGTTGTTTGTATTCATATTATGTGATTGACGTCGGATCTTTTCACCCATGGTGCCACAGGTATGTCCTAACTCTCTTGTTTTGGTTTGATGCATTGGGGACAATGCATGGTTTTTAGTTGGGGTGGGGCTTCTTGTCGGTATTTATGTTTTCTTAGGGTTTTTGTTATTGTTCCTCTTTTCCCCGGATTTTTGTTCCTAGTAGGGCTGGGTGGGTAGAAAAAGTAAAGAAAAGAAAAGTAAAAAGAAAAAAATTGTGAAAAAAATAAAAAAGAAGGAATAAAAGACCATACCCAACCTGAATGTGCAATAAAAGAATAAAAGAGAGAAAAAAGGGTGGAATAAAAAGAAAAGTGTCTAGTAAGTGAGACCCCAAAAGTTAGTGTAGTTCCAAGGAGACTTAGTCACTTCAAATATCCATATGTACCACACCAGCTCCCAAGCCTACATTACAAGACGAGAAAAGTCCTATAGTGATCCTAACTTGACTATCTAAATGCTAAGGTAATGAAAATAAGGGTAAGCCTATCGTATTTGACATGCATTGATTTGAACTTCTTTGTTAAGCGTAAGTGTCTCTTGATCTTTCCTGCGTTGACTTGCAAGATCATATAATCGAGTGGGGCATTTTTGTTTTTAGGGAACTTGAGTCATGTGGCTAGCTATTTACTAGTTTCAGGTAGTGTATTTTGTACATATGAGTGGTTGTCTGTTACTAATGTAATTGACATACCTTGATCCCATTGTGTCTCATTGTTGTGCTTTATGTTCATTCATAGTAGACTTTGAAAAAATATATAGGAGGGGATGTTATTAGTTGATCTTAACGTGATGATTGACTGCTTTGAATATCTTAGATTCTCCTAGTTAAGAGTCATTTTTGTTTTGTTGTGTTTTTGTTACCTGAGGACATGGAAACGTTCTAAGTTGAGGGTGTTGATGTACTGTAGAAATATAACACGTTTGATGGTTAAAACTAGGAAAATATGCAACTTTCTGAGGCCTTTTTGTTATATATGATCTATTTTTGGTATGTTTTACAGGAAACCATGTTTTTTATGCTAAGTTTGTGAAAAAGGTGTTTTGGCTACTTTTTGGAGCATTATTGACAATCAGGATGTTTTCTGTATTGATCTTTATCAAAGTATGTTCGAGAATAAAAAATGAGCTAAAAATCTGACTCCCGACACTTACTAAGTTAACCCATGGATCGCAAGTTGGACCTACTAACCGCAGGTAGACAAATTAGGTGCCAGAAGTCCAAAATCCCCAAAAGCTGACTTACGGGATTTTTACCATACAATGCCTGCGGTCCATACCTATGCCTTGAGCCAGACCACAGGTACAACCTGCGCCTATGACCAAAGCGCAGGTGCAGACCACATGTGGCCACCGACCCTAATTTCTCCAAGTTTGTTCAGGCTTTGCTTTTAGGGTTTCCTCATGTACTATAAATACCACTTATGTAATTTTTAGTAGGAGTTACACACTTTTGATACTTACAATCATATTTTAATTCCAAGATCCGATTTTGATCTTGAGATTCCCTTGTATTAACTTTAGTTGATTAATCAAGTTACGGTTTTGGGTTTTTATTTATCTTATCATTGTAATTTCATATAAGTTTTCAATTATGAATGTCATTGATTTCTTCACAAGCATGAGCGGCTAAGAATTCATAGCTAGGGTTGTGCAAACCCTAGTTGATTGACGAAGTAGGAGAAGTGTGATTGTTGAACGGAACTAATACCCATGTCATGAAATTGCATTATCTTCATCATAATAGTTGTCTTAGTGGTTTCAAAAGTCAGGATCCCTTCTAGATATTGCTACTTACTCCAAAAGAGGATTAGTGACTAGGAAAACACAGTGACAATAGTAATTTGAGGTTTAACTGTCCATCCACGCTACTAGGTAATATCTAAGTAAGATGGTTAGCTTCTATCTAATAACTTGAGACTTAAATAGTAATAGTTAACTGGGATCAAGATAAGGGTTAGCAACGCGATATCCTGAGACTCAAAAGATAAAGGGTGAAATCCTTCTCCTCATCTAAAAAACTGTAGAAGGTACATAACTTATCAATTATGAATTCAAGTTATTGGTTTGGTTCAACAGAGCACGATAAACTTACGAAGTTGAGAAGCCAGCGGAAACACAATTTGAGTGTTCAGCTACAACTGATTAGAAGTAAAGTTAATAATGTGACTTGATCGAGATTACTACAAACAAATCCCCCTATTCACTTTTCCATTACTTATCCTAGAATACAACTGCTGATAACTACAATTCCATATACTCCCTTGGGATTCAACCTTAGTTGGGTTACTATATCTTGACAACGACCGTGTCATCATTTAATAAGAGGTGTTCCTTAGACGTCATCAACAACCATCTCTAAATACAACATAGATACTAGTCTAGTACATAATAGGGAGGAAAGTAATACTTTGAACGTCAGGAAATCACTCAACGTCTCCAAATCATGGCTTCTCCACACGACGCACACAACACCAATGATAATCCATACTATGATCTGCAGGCTGCAGAAGTGTAGTATGAGTACCAAGCACGTGGTACTTAGTAGACAACTACTGACTAAGCTCCAAAGATAATACAAATACATATAACATATGAATAGAATGGAAAACTACTCCCAAATGTCTAGAAACTACATAAGAAAGCCAATGAGATTGTAAGGATAAACTATCCTATTCATGTCCAAGAAACTAACATAATAAGGGTAAGGAAGTATTAAGGATGAACTATCCTATTCCAGCCATACTCAGGAATCTCAACATTATACCATATATCACTGGACAATATTCAAAATAAGGGTGAAAAGAACATATATATGAGTATACAAGGCTAGGGAATGAATATACAATCTTAATAAATGAAAGAACAGGATATACGGTAACACCATAGTTACACATAGATAGATAGACATTTTTATATATATTTGTTTATGTATATATATATATATATATTTGTTTGCATATATATATATATATATATATATAAACAAGGTCAACATGAGTTATAGTCTAAATGATCATACTAGCATTTTAAGACCGCATTATCATATCTGGAACTAGTGCTAGTATACTCAGGGTTTCTAATCCATATGTGTATTCATGAGTTAATCATGCATAATGATGAAATCGTAAGATAGAAGATCCAGAATCATACCTAAAATCTCGATATCCGATCATCAACCAATCTATCACAAACTAGCTATAACAATGATCATAACAATAATAATAACAATAGCAACGACAACTCACATAACCAACTATTCCAGACAAACAATACCTAACTGAGCCTTTTAATAAAAATAAGATACACCACAAGCCATACTCCTCACCCATACCTATGCAACCCCCGATAATACTGATAGATATAGGCACATACTGGTGATAGGCAATGCGCATACAAAGATGATTGAAACTGAATCCACAATATCATAAACGATCCAAGTATCATAATATATATCCGGACTCGAACTAATAAGTAGAATAAATGTCATAATCATCATCATCATAACCATCACCATAATAAACATCATCATCATAATTATGCTCCATCCTTGCCAGGATATAAACATTTCATCATAATCGTCCTCCGGCCTTGCAGAGTGTATAAGCATATCATCATAATCATCATTTTGTCCTTGCCGAGTGTATAAGTATATCATTATAATCATCTGGCATGACCCGAACTAGGGCCTGGCTGTGATGGGTATCTCAAGTCCACCGTGGAGTGGAGAACACCTCTATTTCCTCGTCAAATAAAACATAACACACCTAGTAGCAGATGAATTTCGAATATATAACAAGATAGAAAAGTATAAGCTCAAAAGAATCTAAGAATATCAACAACGAACCCAACCACAGTAATCCCCAAAGCCTCTAAGAAATACCAATCAGCAACCTAAGTTGAGACATGCCCTCGACAATATCCAAAATGAATCCAAAAAGGAAATAGTCTATGACATACTAAATGAAGAAGTAACGGTCCTTCCAGAAAAAAGATGCTCACCACTTCAAGCTGACACACAAAAAACTTTGGAATCACCAATCACTGTGCAGGAAAACTAGAAGTATCTTCAGACCCTGCATTGCATGGGGATACAATATCTGGGGATGGTTAGTGGGGGGAGTACTAGCATGTAACTTAGGGAAGGGATAAATAATTCCAAGTCAAAACCATAGAAAAATACACATGTACACAATGTACATATATATATAAATATATATATATATATATATAAATATATATATATATATATATATAAAATATATTGGGGTAGGGAATAGGCTTAGCATGAAGTAAAACATTAACTCGAGCTATGTAGCTCAATCGTAAAAAACAGGCACCTATGGGCTATATAGGCTAAGCTCCCCCTTCTAAAAAGGCCCCAATGCGTATTGGCCACATAAACTAGAGTTATCAAGGAAGACCAGGGAATGCCCTGACCCCATGTCAATCCAGGATAAAAATATCTAATATATGTGTTATAAGAACACGGTCATCAAGACCAATCATCACATCGGCAAATGTGAGCTTCAAGTACAAGTCCTTCAAGACACATACCTTTATGGCTTAGCTACACAACCACCATTAAGCACAATTAAAAACAAGTTTCACACAACCCATTTATTTAACCATGGAAAAAGACATTAAGGCATAACAAAGGTATTGTAATACCCTTACGCTTGCAAGCATAAACTCATACCACTTTAATAACATTCCATCATCTTAGGGGAATACCACAACCCCCTTTGTACATTAAATAAAATTTAAGAAATGTCTCGACCTTTTTTGTTTACAAAATCAACTCGGGGAAATGCCTCGACCCCTGAGGTTTCAATTTCAGTTAGACCATGTCCAACAAGGCCTTCAAAACCTATGTTTAATATCTTAACCACTTATGCAATGCAATAGTGTCGGTAAGTAATGTCAAATCATGTGACAAATCATATTTCAAAACCAAGGACACAAGTGGGTTGAGGGAGTACAATTTCCAAACCAATTTCAATACTAAAAATATCAAATTAGGGGAATTACTTGACCCATTTCAAATTCCCACACCTATGCAACCCATTAGTTAAAAAACATTCAATTCAAAGCATGAAAATTCATAATAATAATGGGAAAACAATTTATGACTCAACCACACCAAAACCCTCAACCCATGTCCAAACCCACATTCAATTTCATATTAATAATGATTTAATACACATTCTCAAAGTAAAATAAGTTTAAGGGTAGAGTCATATGCTTGAAAGTACAGAAAATTGTGGAGAGAAATCAACCCTTTAGCCCTTAGATGACCAACTTTGAGAAACCCTAGTTTGTTCTTGCCTTAGGGATTCGAGAGAATTTGAGAAATAGTGTTTATAATTGATAAAAGTTGGAAATAATGGACCCAAGGTGTTTTATTTATATGGGGTCTAAGTGGGTAAAGAGGGAAATGTCCAAAGTTCCCTTCATTAAGAGCTGAAAAATTGTCGATAGTTACTACGGGTCACTATTTGATTAGTAAGGACTCACTATGACTCGTCACCACGAGTCATAATCTGGATTGTAGTTGAGGGACCCATCTCTGGGGACCCTATGAATCACACCAAACAACTCTCCAAGATTTTCTATTACCCATACGGTCCTAGTCATGTCCCGGATAGAAACATTTAGGGTACACACTGGTCACCCTATGATTTGGACATAATGACTCGTAATGAGTCTTTATGACTCATGAGTTTAATCGTAATTAGGTAAGTAGCATAGGGACCACTCACTAGTCAGACGATGATTTGGTTTCTATAGCTTGTACGAATACCTTATGACTCGTAAGGTGAGTCATAGGTTGGGTAGTGAGTTCAAAAACTTACAAAATTTCAGGGACCAAAATCTGGTGTGTTACATTCTCCCCCTAGGATCATTTGTCCCCAAATAATGGGACAAGGCATTCATTGACATGAATTAATGCATATTACAATTGCACTTTCCTTTAACAAATATAAAGAACAAAAATATTAAGGAATAAACATACCTCAAGCACAATTATCAAAAGCGAGAAACAAGAATGGATATTTGGACTTCATGTCCTCTTCAGCTTCCCAAGTAGCTTCTTCAACCTTTTGATTCCTCCATAGAACCTTCACTGAAGCCACATCCTTAATCCTCAAATGATAGATTTGCCCATCCAAAAATCATAATCGGGACTTCCTCATAAGATAAGAAATCCAAACCACTAACATCCCCTAAAGGAAAAATAAAAAAAGGATCACTCACTCACTTATTTAATATCGAAACATAAAACACCTGATGAATGGAACCAAAACTAGAAGGCAAATCTAATTCATAAGACACACTGCTCACTCACCTCAAAATACGATATGGGCCAATATAGCAGGAACTGAGCTTTCCTTTCTTTCCAAAATGCATCATTCCCTTTATGGGAGACACCTTCAAAATCACCAAATCATCCACATCAAACTCCAAGTCCCTTCACCTCATATCCGGATAGGACTTTTGGTGACTTTGGGCAGTCTTAAGTCTATCACGAATCACCTTCACCTTTTCCATGGCTTGGTGACCAAGTCTAGACCAAATAACCTATTCTCATTAACCAAAAACCACCCAATAGAAGACCTACACCTCCTACCATAAAGGGCATTGAAAAGAGCCATCCCAATACTAGGATGAAAGATATTATTATACGCAAACTTCATAAGAGACAAATGAACAACCCAACTACCACCAAATCAAGCACATAAGACCTTAGCATATCTTCCAAAGTCTAAATAGTTCTCTCTACTTGTCCATCCATTTTAGGATGAAAAGAAGTGCTAAGGTTTACCTTAGTCCCCAAACCTCACTGAAATGAGTGGAAAAAGTGAGACGTGAACTGTGTACCATGATAAGATATAATAGAGACTGGCACAATATTCAACTTGGTGATCTCCTGAATAAAGACCTTAGCATAATACACTATAGTATAGTTAGTCTTTACTAGTAGGAAATGAGAAAACATGGCCATCCTATCCACGATGACCCAAATTGAATCAAACTGATGACGACACTGCGGAATAATGATAATGAAATCCATATTGATCACTTCCCACTTCCATATAGGCTACTCAATTTCTTGAGACAAACTTCCAAGACTCAAGTGTTCAACCTTGACTTGTTGACACACTATGCACTTAGCCAAGAAATTGGCCACATATCTATTCTTGTTGCTCCACTAATAAATCTATTTTAAATCATGTACATCTTCAGCTAACCAGGATGAACAATGTACCTTAACTAATGAACCTTAATCAAGTTCCTTTCTCGTAGCCCAACAACATTAGGAACTCACAATCTGCCTTGGTACCTCAAGACACCATCACCACTAATCTCATAAGCTAGGACATTCTATTGACCCACGTCACCCTTGACCTATATTAAAATAGGATCCAAAAACTTCTTCCCCTTGACCTTAGCACCCAAAGATGACTTCACCACCTCTCAAACAATCACACTACTATCTTCAAAGTCTAAGAGACAAACTCTAAGATTAGCCAGCCGCTGAATATCTTTCACCAATCCTTGCTTATCTTTATCAAAATGAGACGAGATCTACATGGACAACATACTAAGGGTGTCATCAAATGCATTATCTTTAGCTGGGTGGTAATAAAGACTCATATCATAGTCCTTAAGCAACTCAAGCCATCTCCTTCTCGGGAGATTCAACTCTTTCAGGGTGAACATATACTTCGAACTCTTATGGTTTTGAGAAGATGTCAAAATGAACCCCATACAGGTAATGACGCCCAATATTCAAAGCAAAAAACACATCCAGCAACTCTAAATCATGAGTCGAATAGTTCTTATTTTGTACCTTCAATTGCCTAGTAGCATTTGTTACAACCTTGCCTCGCTACGTCAACACATAACCCACTCCCATACCTGATGAAATAGAATACACAATGAAACCATCAGTACACTCAGGAAGGGTCAAAATAGGAGCAAAAGTAAACATATCCTTCATCTTCTCAAAGCTACCCTCACAAGCATCCGATCGCAGAAACTTCACATTTTTTGAGTCAACCTAGTCAACTGAGAAACAATAGAAGAAAAACTCTCCATAAACCTTTCATAATAATCATATAAACCTAAGAATACCCAAATATCAATTGGAGTCATGGGACTAAGCCACTTCTTAACCATTACAACTTTTTATGGATCCCCATTGATCCCTTCATAACGAATAACATGACCTAGAAAAGTAACAACATTCAACTAAAATTCACACTTTGAAAACTTAGAATACAAACATTGATCCCTAAGGGTATGCAACACTATACGAAAGTGATTGTCATGATCCTTCTCACTTTTTGAATGCACCAAGATTTCATCAATAAACACAAAGATGAATATGTCCAAAAACTAGTGGAATACCTAGTTCATAAGATCCATGAAGACCATCGGGGCACTAGTCAAACGAAAGGACATCACCAGAAACTCGAAATGACCATATCGGGTATGAAAAGTAATCTTAGGGATATCTACCTCCCTAATCTTTAACTGGAGGTAACTCGACCAAAGATCAATCTTAGAAAAGTACTTATCACCCTTAATCTATTCAAAGGGATCATCTAGTATGGGAATAGGATACTTATTATTTTCAGTCATCTTATTCAACTGGTGATAGTCTATTCACATAAAAAAGGACCCATATTTCATACGTACGAAAAGAATGAGAGAACCCGATGAAGACACGCTAGGCTAGATAAAACCCTTATAAAAAGATTTTTCAACCCATAAGGGGCCATTTTATAAGAAGGGATACAGATAGGATGAGTGTCCAAGAGAAGATCGATGACAAATCAATTTCCCTACTAGGAGGTACACCAAGAAGATCATCAAGAAACTCTTTGGGAAACTCAATGACTACAGAAATAGATAACAAAGAAGTTTCCTCTAAATTAGAATCTTTAACCCAAACCAAGTGAGACAGACACCCCTTGGAAATCAAATTCCATCTCTTGGATAAGAAATGAAAATTATCTTAGGAACTAGGTAACTCCCTTCCCACTTAATCACTGGTTCATTCGAGAATTAGAAATTGACACCTAGGGTCCTACAATCGAGAGATTTATAACATGAATGGAGGTAATCCATCCCTAAAATATCATAAAAATCTAACATCTCCAACTCTATCAAATCCACCAATGTCTTTCTACTACAGATAGATACCATACAACCCCTATAGAATCTCCTAGACATAATAGAGTCACCCATTGGGGTAGACATAAAAAGGGATTAAGGATACACACAGGACCGAAACCAAAATGAATAGCCACATAAGAAATCACATCAAAGAGGGTAGACCCTAGATTAAGTAGATAATATACATCACGAGAAAAAAGTTTTAGCGTACCAGTAACAACATCAGGAGATACCTTAGAATCCTAACAGGTGGCAAAAGTATACAGATGATTCCACCTAGTTCTGGTACCAGAAGTAGCACCCTTATATATAAGAGTTGTAGAGGCAGCAATCGAAACCTTATTATCCCCAATGGCAACATTGGCTGAGGATAGTTCCTCTAAATATGGTCTGGTGAGCCATATCTAAAACACTTATTTCTCCTCTCATCGTAAAAAACATGGTAAAACTATCCATAAAATCTATAAAGAGGATATGATGGAGCTGACTGGGCCCCACTGGACTGAGATTGGGAACTTTATGCCCTAAATCTATAGTTATTCTGAGATTAACGATCACGATGACTAGGTTATAGAGCACTATTCATCAAATGAGAACCAGAATACCCCTATGCCTTTTTACTTCCCTATTGCTTATCACCTCTACCACTATCTTACTAATCTTTACCCTGCTTAGAATATCTAAACATCTTACTCTGTCTTTCCCCTATCTCAACATGTTTCATCTTTCCCCCTCAACTTATAGCATGTACACCATAAGTCCAGAAATATTTAATAATGCTCACCTATACCAGTTATATTGGTAGAGGAGAATCATTATCAATAGCTAAACTTATGTTGAGGTCAAATCCATGTGGAGTGAGTCTAGTCTTTAAAACCCATGGGTGTCAATAGAATCTGAAGGTGTACTTATAGTGAACGCAAAATTAAATACATGATTTAAAATGGGGATTTTGTTTGGAACGTGTTTCTATCAAAATATATTCAAGTTAAAAAACTAGCGGTGACAATTGTGATTGAAAAATTAATATGATAAGGACCTTGGGATATGCCTACCTAAGAGTAAGTTATGCATAGGTGTATGATAATTCAATGAAAATTCTAATCATTAACGATATGGTAGGCTTGATTGTGGGTCCTTGAAGTTAGTTTGTCAACAAGCTTCAAGAATATCACCCATTGACCCTTTCCAGTACATAACAAGTGTGTCAATTAAAACTACCTAATACCTCAATTGGGCATCCCTATTTCTAGGAGATGCCCAAGACGTAGTCAACACTCCACTCGCTCTTATTTCTAAGATAACGAACTACATTCATTAATGTCCACTATATCTTTGTCACCTATATCCCTTTTTCAAGGATAGTATGGGCTCCATAAGTTCACCTACATCCCTCTTTCAAGAAAGATATGAGATTTAAAGAATTTTGGATTTTCACCCACAAACCTATTTTAGGAATTTGGGGTTTCATCCACAAATCCCAAATAATTATATAAAGCAATAGTGAAACCCATCGTTAAAAAAATAACACCTTCACAAATACATCAAAACCCACACAAAATTGCACCCTAGTTCAACATACTCCTAAGGCAAGAGAATCTAGCTACTTATAAAGCTAAAGAGAACATATTTATTAAAAGGGTTATTTATGGAATCCGTGGAAATAAAAAATAAGAAGAATATTTACTTTACACTTCAATTTCACCAAATTCAAATTGGAATTTAAATACAAAAGTTTCCCTAATTTCTAGGGTTCACCAAGTCTCCAATTTTGATTCAAAATTCAATAATAATAAAGGGGGGAAAAGATTTGTTCCTTATAAGGGAATTGGGATCAACTACGTCAATTTACAAAATTGTCTCCAGTCATTAAACCCACTAAGTCATGATCACAACAGTTGCATCCGTAATACGATCACCGTGGTCGCGGTCCTTCGACTTTACTTGATCGATCATGATTATGGACCTCAGACCACAACCATGGTAACTGAGACTAATTTGTTTTTCAAGTCTTCCAACTATACTTCTTTTCTCCGTTTTGATCCTTTTCATATCAAATCCACATCTTTCTTTCTTAACACTTGTACAACATCAAAATATGGAAATTAGTGTATTTAATCACAAATTTTTCTCATCCATACGTTCAAATGATAGTAGTGTGCATGAATGTTAAGTGCAAATGAGTGGTAAATTCACCACTTATCAACACCTCTAACTGAAATCTTTGCTTGTCTCAAGCAATAATACCTCTTACTATGAGACAATGCAGATTTAAGCCTCTTTTATACAACCCAATCATCACAATGACTTCAAGTTTTGTTACTACCACAAATAGCTCTTCAAATATGGGCAAAGCTATTCTCACAACACCCCTCAACATGAAATAATATTTTCAAGGATGCAAAAGACTTTAAAGAACAATAATGCAACAATCACTAACGCTATGAGGTGACTCACCTTTGACCTCCACTTCATTATAGTCTTTTTTCCATATTTTTCAAGAGATGTCAATATCACCCACCTCAATTTATTTTCATTCCTCTTTAGAAGAATGAAAATCCCACTCACACCAAATTATCAAATATGCAGTAGATTATTTTAAGTGCAAAAATCTCTCTCTCTCATAAGGACTCACGATGCTAACAAGTACCATACCATAGGCTTGCCCCTATTTTCAATTTCCACTACAATGAATAAATTTGGTTGGAGAACTTGAAGAGCCTTTTGAGATTATAACACAGTTTCAGGGAAGGGTAGGATATCATCTAGGAATAAAGTGGCTATATCCTCCTTGAACATCTAAATCACACTATTCTATCCAACTTTTGAGCATAGACCACTTCTTTTGTTTTCATTCTTTTTCATATGTGCCTACTTCTATTACCTTGATTCACAGAACTTTTGAAATCATTTTATTTTCATCATTTTTCCTTGTACACTTCATGCATTTCTTTTCTTTGTCGGGTCCTTTGTTTTTCTTATTCAATTGTTCTTATTGTTTAGCTCATAGGCACTTATTTATAATTTTGTGGCTCAAAGTTACCTCTTCAAATCTTCACCACCCCCAACTTAGGATTTTAGCCTTAAACTAAATTATAAAGTTCAATGAGGGTAGGGTTTAAAAGAGGGATAAAAGTCAAATGGCTCACACCTTGCAATATGGTTGACAAAAAGAGGTTCAAAGGCTCAAATTGGGTGACTAGGGATAACATCTTTGCAAAGTGTAACGACCCAATTTGCTGAACCGGAATGCTACACGGTGCTCATGACCCCGAAGCACCACAATCTAACGCATTACTAATAAATGTACTTGTATACCGCATAAGATAATATAATAATGCGGAAACATGGACGGAAAGGCCATAAGGTTTGATTATGAACATAACTGAATAACGTAACCTCTGTGTGGGGTAATAGAAAACCCAAAACAAAATTGAAGTCTAAAACATGATAGTTTATATCTAGTTTGTATCTAGTATGAAAGCCTCTACTGTCTGAATAATCTGAATAAGGAGTTGATGAGACATGACCCCAACTAACTCCAACTAACAAGCTAATCAATGAGATACTAAAAAAATATTATGTCCTCAAAGGATGAGGACTCACTTCTACTCTGACTACTGAATCTTGAATCTACTACTGATCTGGAACTTGTGTCTCTAAACCTACGGTGTAACATAACAAAAAGCACCATAACACAAATGTGTCAGTACAATAGAATGTACCGAGTATACATATGAGGTAAGCTATATGCAAGGGTTTGAATGTATGATCAGTACTAACTGACTGTTTAACATAAATGTGAGAATACATACATAAATATGCAACTGCAAAAGACAATGTGATAACATTATACTGATACTGATAACATAACATAACTGATAACATGAATGATTGTATCTGAATATAACTGATAACATGGGTAACTGTATCTGATAGTCCTGAATCTGATTAAACTATCTGAGTTTCGTACTATGTTTGAGTTGACTGTGTCTTACAGTCCTGAAATCTAACGAACTATCTGAGTTCTATTACTGAGACTGATTGACTGTATTTGACAGACCTTATTTTATAACATGAAACTGTGGGAAGTAGTATCTAACTGATGTGCCCCAAATATGCTATAATAGCTGAGGTGGGGTCCAATCTATGCCCTGATTGGAAGGGTGTCAATATTGTGCCACTGGTAAGGAAAACATGTGAGTAACCCTCATATAACAAGTAACTCTAGCAAGAACGGTGGGAACCCTCATATAACAGGTTAAGACACCTCATCTACCCTCATATAGCACGCTATGATGTCTCAACCTATGATGTCTATATAGTTCTGGAATGCAAGGATTGCTTCTAAGGATCACACCCTCGTATATCAGGTGAGTCCCAATCCTTGTGTTCACTCGGTGCTAATTCCTACTCCCATCTGAATGGATACTGAATATGATTTACTGAATTGAACTGAGCATGGACTGAGTTACTGAATTTTTGTGGCTGAATACTATTGATATCTGACAACTGGTTGAGTCATGAGATCATGGAGATTTTTCCTGAGTCATAAAACTACCTGAAGTCTAAGAGTTCATAGCTTGACTGAGAGTATCATGAAAACCTGATATGGATCTACGCACACAGATAATATTTCAGGTACAAGTATCCACAGGACTCGATAGAAGAAAACTGACATAACATGATTTACTTGAAGACTTGACTATCATCATAATACATACTACCTTCATAGGAGCATTTTATCAAACATGTAATAGGTATGATCTTGTGCATACATGAGGATCTTATGATATCATGCTAGTTAGACAATATTCTTTCATCTAGGCATTTAATCAAACATATGACAGGCATGGTACATGTAAACATCATTATTCAATTATAATTTCATCATTCAAGTGTTTAAATCTTAGGGTTGCATGAATCTATGGCTATAGTAATTAAACTCACATAGAAACTATCAACAATCATGGAGTAGAATCCAATTTCACATCTATCAAACATGAACATGAGCAGCCAAAACATGAAAACATATAGAAAATCCATAACTTGAGTTTAGAAAGAGGATTCTTGGACTTAATGGAAGAAAAGGGTCCACGAATGAACACTATGCATACCTTAGTTTGTGATTTCGTGAAGATTGATGGTGAAACCTTCTTGAAACTTGACCTTCTATGAAAAACCTAGCTTGAGTTCTTGAGAGTATTCGAGAAAAATATCAATATTTTGGATGAATAAAGGCTAAATCCCATGTTTGGAAGTTTATATGGGGGGGGGGGGAATTGACCCTTGTAACCCTGAACACATAATTTAATTTTCAGTAAAATTTCCTGAATTGGGCCCTTGGCATGATTTGGCGTTATCGTTCCGTGTCACTGGAAATTGACAATTGGGAAACTGCACAGTAGAGCGATGCGGATCTATTGCGTTGCCACCTTGTCTATGACCTGGAATTCTGGCGCGATGTGCCAGTATCGTGGAGCAACAATGGAATTTGACAATTTCCATTTGAGATATCTCCACGACATGCTGAAGGCTCAAGTCAAACAATGTCTCACTAAACAGACCTAAATCTTCGCCCGGGTATCGGATTTGGGTGAATTATATATTGATGGAAAGCTTATTCAATTTCCCATGTGATAGGAAGTGAAAATTATGGAAATACCATGGGTATAAGAATCAATTCTTATTTCAAAGCAAGTTCTAACATCCTTGAGAAGATTTTCAAGCTAAGAAAAAGCACGAGCATTACAATATCTCCCCTATGATGACATTGTCCTCGAATGAGACTGACTGATAGTGGAAACAATGAGCTAAACATGAATAACTAGAACATTATCTCATGCCGGATGTGTCTGACAAGCTGAACATAACATACTGAACATGCATATCTGATGCATGCGTAACTGATTCATAATGCATAACTGAAAATTCTAAAGAACTAAGTTTTCTCACAATGAGAATGCATGTCTGATGCATAACTATATAACTGATCTGATACGTGAATGGATGACTGAATATGCGGTGGTACTTGATACCAAGATTATCATGGTATACTAAGTTAGTGATGCACACTAATCATGAAATTGAGTAAGCTTAAGGAGAAATATTGCCTTGAACTTGATCTGAGTTGGTGGGGAAGAGGTGAGGATACCTGGTACGCATATTTTATTCTGTTTCCCAAGTAGTTCTCTCGACAGACTGATTTCTCCAAAGAACATTAACCAGAGGGACTTTTTTATTCCTCAATCTATGAGTTTGATAGTCTAAGATTTCAACTGGAATCTCTTCATAAGAGAGACTGTTCTGAACATCAATGCTCTGAATAGGGACTACGACTGATGGGTCATCTATACACTTCTTGAGCAAAGAGACATGAAATATTTGATGAACTGAGGCTAGATCTAAAGGCAATTAGAGCTCTAAGCTACCTTGCCAAATCGACTGAGAATCTTGAAGGGACAGATATATTGTGGATTGAGCTTTACCTTCTTGCCAAATCTTTTCACTCCCTTCATAGGAGAGATCTTGAGGTAGACATGATCACCAATCTCAAACTCGAGATCTTTTCTACAAACATCTGCATAAGACTTTTATCGAATTTGAGAAGCCCATAGCCTTTCTCTAATTAACAAAACTTTTTCCAAGGCATTGAATACCAAGTCAGGCCCTATGACTGAGGCCTCACTAACTTTGAACTAACCAATCGGAGATCAACATATACTACCATACAGAGCTTCAAATAGAGCCATCTGAATACTAGAATGATAGCTGTTGTTGTATGCTAACTCAATCATAGAAAAGTGGTCATCCCAACTTCTCTTGAAATCAATTGCACACACCCTTAGCATATCTTATAACGTCTGAATAGTACTTTCTGCTTGACCATCTGTTTGAGGATGAAAGGCTATACTAAGATGAATTTGGGTACCAAGACCCTTTTGGAATGCTTTCTTGAAATAAGAGGTGAACTGGGTACCTCTGTCTGAGATAATTAATAACAGAAAATCGTGCATTCTAACCAACTCCTTGATGTAGAGTTTGGTCTAATCCTCGACTGAATAAGAGGTATGAATCGGAAGGAAATGAGCTTATTTGGTCATCCTGTCTAAAATGACCCAAACTGAATCATGCTGATGATGATTTTGAGGAAAACACGTCACGAAGTCCTTGTTAACTTCTTCCCATTTCTAAGTAGGAATAGAAAACTCCTGCATAGGACTACTAGTCTTCTAATGCTCTATCTTAACTCGCTGACATGCAGTGCACTTATCTATAAACTTTTCAATATCTCTCTTTATCCCACTCCACCAATAGATCTCCCACAAGTCGCGGTACATCTTTGTGGCCCCTGGATGAATAGACTAGCGCACGCCATGCACTTCTACAAGAATTCGGTGCCTTATGCCATCTATGCCTGGAAAAGAGAAACGAACCTGGCAATGAAGGACACCATCTCCTCCTTGGCAAAAAACCTCTATTTTTTTATTTTGAACTGACTCTTTTAGATTGACAAGGCTAGGATCCTTATCTTGCTTTTCTTTCACCTCAGAAACTAGAGATGATTCTAAACTACTCTGAAAACATACACCGCACTCTGAAGAGTCGACTAAGTGAACACCTAGTCTAGAAAGCTGGTGTACTTCTTGAGCTATCTTTTTATTACTATCTTCAACATGAGAAACACTACCCATAGAGAGTCTACTGAGAGCGTCGGCCACTATATTGGCCTTGCCTGGATGATAAAGGACACTCATGTCATAATATTTTAAGATCTCTAACCACCTTCTATGATGAAGATTGAGATATTTTTAAGAAAAGACATACTGAAGGATCTTATGATATATGAAAATGTCTACATGAACTCCGTAGAGATAATTCCTCTAAATCTTTAAGGCAAAGACTACGACTGCTAAATCAAGGTCATGAGTAGGATAATTCCTCTCATGGGGTTTAAGATGTCTGGAGGCGTAGGCTATGACCTTACCATGCTGCATGATGACACAACCAAAACCAACTTTAAATGCATCACAATATACTACAAAACTGTCTTAGTCAAGTCTTTAATGCTAGAACTAAAGATGAGGTGAGTCAAGTCCTTAATTCTTGAAAAATCTTATCACATGGATCTGGCCACTGAAACTTGACTTTCTTCTGAGTCAATTCGGACATAGGGGATGCAATGGAAGAAAATCCCTCAACAAATCATCTGTAATATCTAGCCAAACCCAAGAAAATCTTGATATCTGATAGAGAGATAGGGAGAGGCCAGTTCCTTACTACTTCGGTCTTTTGAGGATCTACTCTAAAGCCATCACAGGAAATAATATGTCCAAGGAAGGCTACTGATCTTAGCCAAAATTTGCACTTACTCAATTTGGCGAATAACTGATGATTTCTAAGAGTCTGAAGTACTATCCTGAGATGGTCTGTATGATCGCGCTCAGTACGGGAATAGACCAGAATATCATCTATGAAGACTATGATGAACATGTCCAAATAATATTGAACACGTTATTCATAAAGTCCATGAAAGCGGCTGGGGCATTGGTAATACCAAATGACATGACTAGAAATTCTAAGTGACCATACCGCATACGAAAAGATGTCTTCAAAATGTCACACTCTAACTCTGACCTGATGATATTCGGATCTGAGGTTTATCTTAGAGAAATAATTGGCACCCTGAAGTTGGTCAAGCAAGTCATCAATTTTGGGAAGGGGATAGTTTTTTTTTATCATGAATTTATTGATTTGACGGTAATCTATACACATTCTGAGTGAACCATCTTTATTGCACACAAATAAGACTAGTGCATCCCACGGGGAAACGCTGGGTCTAATGAATCCCTAATCTAAGAGATCTTTCATCTGATCTTTCAGTTCTCTGAGTTCTTCTAGTGCTATTCTTTATGACAGAATAGAGATAGGCTGAGTGTCTGAATGAAGATCAATACTGAAGTCTATTTCCCTTTCAAGAGGAATTCCTGGAAGATCTTCGGGAAAGACATCTGAATATTCATTTACTACTGGGACTGATTCGAGACTGGGATCCTTGGAAATAGAATCTCTAACATGAACTAGATGATAAATATATCCCTTAGATATCATTTTCTTTGCCCAAAGGTAGGAAACAAGTTGACCCCTGAACACTGAAGTACTATCCCTCCACTCAAGGATGGGTTTATTTGGGAACTAAAACCAAACTATTTTTTTTTCTGCAGTCGACTGTGTCATAGTAGGAATGAATTCAATCCATGCCGAGAATGACATCAAAATCAGTCATCTCTAATTTGACTAAGTCTGCTGAAGTGATTTTCTGAAATATCATAACCGAGAAATTCCTGTATACCTGTCAGGCTATGATGGTTTTACCCACTGGGGTAGAGACTAAAAAGGGCTCTACTAGAATTTTGGAATAGATTCCAAAATCAACTGCTATATAAGGAGTAACAAAAGACAATGAAGCTCCTGGATCTAGCAAAGCGTAAACATGCACATGAAAGATCTGTAACGTACCAGTAACTACATCAGGAGAGCTTTCCTTATTGTGTCGAGTCTGAAGAGTATAGATATGATTTGGGCATTGCCTGCTAATAGCACTGAAAGTGGCACCCTACTTAATTGGGCGACCGGAATGAGATGAAGAGCGATTCTGTTGACCCTGAGGACCTCGCTGTGGAAATTCTCTAACTCTATGGCCTGGCTTGACACAACCAAAACAAATGCCTCTACCTTCTCTACACACGCCCTGATGGTGCTTACCGCAAGTCTGGCAATGAGGATAGGTGCAGGCACTGCTAACACTGCTCTGGGTCTTAGAGCCTAGTACTCTATCTTTGTTACCCTTTTTGAACTTAGGAACTAGAGCGCTGGTTGTAGAGGAGGATGGAACTGATGACTTAGGATGAAACTGGGAATGGTTTCCTCCTTCTAACTTAGGCTGAGCAAAGTTGAAACTACCTGTCTTCACTCTCTTATTTTGTTTCTCCCTCTGCTTAATCTTGTGCTCTTTTATCTACTGAGCATGGGTCATAAGTCTAGCTAAGGTCATGTCACTATTCATCATGGTGGATCTGCACTTATTAACCATGTTGTCGTTCACCCCTGAAGTGAACTTACTCATCTTGGATATACTATTTGCAACCACATAAGGGGCATACCTGGCTAATTGAGTAAACTTAAAAGAATACTCTTTCACTATCATATTGCCCTGTCTGAGGTTGATGAACTCTAGCACCTTGGCTTCTCTAAGCTCTTAGGGAAAGAATCTGTCTAAGAATGCAGTGACAAACTTCTCCTACTCTGTAGGACCTGCATCATCTGATCTTTCACACTTCCACTGTTTGAACCAAGCATGAGCCACATCCTACAACTGGTATGTGCTAGATCAGTACTCTCAACAGTAGTCACCCCCATGGTGTTTGTCACTTTATGAACTTTACCTAAGAATTCCTGAGGATCTTCATCTACCTTTGACCCGAGAAAGATTAGAGGATTCATTCGGGTGAAGTCCCAAATCCTCGTTGCAGCTGAGTTGGCCACTGGGTTAGCCGGAATAACTATTGGACATTCATTATGAGCAACGACTAATTGAGAAAGTGTGGTAAATGTGGTCCTGAACCCCGCATGAGAAACATGATCCCCCAAAGGTTCTTCAGGATGAGGGGCTGACTGATTTCATCTCTTAGGAGGCATGTTCTGAAATAAAGAGAAGAAGTGGATTAAACTAAGAGACTGACTTGTGATTATGCTCACAGGAACAATATGAATACTCAAATAAGGGAAACTATTCTTAAAATATCTCATAGCCTCTTGCACATAAATGTGGCGCGCAACACACCCATGCACAAGACTCTACTAGATGCGACTTTCAGACTTCCTAGGACTCTATTGAACCAAGCTCTTATACCAAGTTTGTAACGACCCAATTTGCTGAACCAGAATGCTACACGGTGCTCATGATCCCGAAGGACCACAAGCTAACCCATGACTGATATTTGTACCTATATACTACATAAGATAACATAATAATGCAGAATCATGCATTGAAAAGCCATAAGGTTCGATCATGAACATAACTGAATAACGTAACCTCTATGTGGGGTAATAGAATACCCAAAACAAAACTAAAGTCTAAAACATGATAGTTTGTATCTAGTCTGCATCTCGTCTGAAAGCCTCTACTGTCTGAAGAATCTGAATAAGGAGTTGATGGGTCATGTCCCCAACTAGCTCCAACTAATAATCTAATCAATGAGATACTAAAAAATCATTATGTCCTCAAAGGATGAGGACTCACTTCTACTCTGACTGTTGAATCTGGAATCTACTATTGATCTAGAACTCGTGTCTCTAAACCTATGGTGTAACATAAAAAGAAATAACCATAGCTCAAATGATTCAGTACAATGTAATGTACCGAGTATACATATAAGGTAGGCTATATGCAAGGGTTTTCATGTATGATCAATACTAATTGACTGTCTAACATGAACTTGAGAATGCATACATAAATACACAACTATAATGGACAACGTGATAACATGATATTGATACCGTGGTAGCGTGAATACTGATTCTTGATACTGATATCATGAAATAACAGATAACATGAATGATTGTATCTGAATATAATTGATAACATGGGAGACTGTGTTTGACTATCCTGAATCTGATGGAACTATCTGAGTTTCGTACTATGTCTGAGTTCACTGTGTCTGAAAGTCTTGAAATTTGAAGAACTATCTGAGTTTTATTACTGAGACTAATTGACTGTATATGACAGTACTGATTCTATAACATGAAACTATGGGAAGTAGTATCTAACTGACATGCCCCAAATGTTCTATAATAGATGAGTTGGGTCCAATCTATGCCCTGATTAGAAGGGTGTCAATACCGCGCCATTGGTAAGCACAACATGTGAGTAACCCTCATATAACAGGTAACTCTAGCGAGAACGGTGGAAACCCTCACATAACAGGTTAAGCCACCTCATCTACCCTCATCTAGCAGGCTACGATGTCTCAACCTATGTTGGTTACATAGTTCAAGAATGCAAGGATTGCTTCTAAGAATCATACCCTCTTATAATAGGTGAGTCCCCATCCTTGGGTTCACTCGGTGCTAATTTCTACTCCCATCTAAATTGACACTAAACAATATTTACTGAACTGAACTGAGTATGGACTGAGTAACTAAATTTTTGTGGCTGACAGAATACTACTGATATCTAACAACTGACTGAGTCATGAGATCATGGAAATTTCTCCTGAGTCCTAAGACTATCTGAAGTCTAAGAGTTCATAGCTTGACTGTGAGTATCGTGAAAACATGACATGGATCTAGGTACACAACTAATATTTTGGGTACAAGTACCCCCAGGACTCGATAGAAGGAAACTGACATAACATGATTTACTTGAAGACTTGACTATCATCATAATACATACTACCTTTATATGAGTATTTGATCAAACATATAATAGGCATAATCTTGTGCATACATGGGGATTTCATGATATCATGCTAGTTAGAAAATATTCCTTCATCTAGGCATTTAATCAAACATGTGACAGGCATGGTACATGTAAACATCATTATTTAATTCTAATTTCATCATTCAAGGGTTTAAATCTTAGGGTTGCATGAATCTATGGCTATAGTAATTAAACCCACATAGAAACTATCAACAATCATGGAGTATAATCCAATTTCACATCTATCAAACACGAACAAGAGCATCCAAAACATGAAAACATATAGAAAATCCATAACTTGAGTTTAGAAAAGGGATTCTTGGACTTCATGGACGAAATGAGTCTATGAATGAACACTATGCATTCCTTAGTTCGTGATTTCGTGAAGATTAATGGTGAAACTTTCTTGAAATTGGACCTTCTATTAAAACCCTAGCTTGAGTTCTTGAGAGTATTTAAGAAAAAAATCAATATTTTGGATGAATAAGGGCTAAATCCCATGTTTGGAAGCTTATATAGGGGGGGAAATTGACCCTTTTAACCCTGGACACATAATTTATTTTTTAGTAAAATTTCTCGAATTCGACCCTTAGAGCGACGCGGAGTTATAATGCTCTGTCACTAGAAATTGATA
The DNA here is from genome assembly GCA_030864215.1 of Capsicum pubescens. NCBI lineage: Eukaryota > Viridiplantae > Streptophyta > Magnoliopsida > Solanales > Solanaceae > Capsicum > Capsicum pubescens. Next base: position 231,036,600 of record CM061548.1, on the reverse strand, counting down.
ATTTCTATTTGAGATATCTCGGCGATGCGCTGAAGGCTCCGATTAAACACTGTGTCAGTAAAAGTACCTAACTCTTTGCTCAGGTGTCAAATTTGGGTGAATTATATATCGATGGAAAGATTATTCAATTTCCCACTTGATCGGAAGTGAAAATTATGGAAATAACACATGTATAAGAATGAATTCTTATTTCAAAGAAAGTTCTAACATATTTGAGAGTATTTTCAAGATAAGAAAAAGCACGGGCATTACACAAGGGTAGGCTTTTTAGGCTAGAGTGTATTTCCAAGTTCAAAAAAATTGCCTTGGATCATTTAACCAAACAAGTATAATCAAAATTATCCTTGAGAAACCAATAGGGAAAGTTCTAGATGGTACAAGTATTCATGATATTTAGACAAATAATCTCACCACACATGGCATGCAAACTCGCAAAGGGGGTTTAATTGCCCCTCCTGCTAGAGAAGAAAATAGAGTATCTATCAATTCTTTTTTTCAAGCCAAAATTTAGGAGTCACAAAAATAGGAAAATATTGTTTCATGGTCGCTCACATCTGTTCCCTTGATTTTTGAAATTTTTTTGGATAGTGATACGCCCAAATTATAACTCTCATTAGAAAGTGTAAGAGGTCACTGTCAAATATAGAACCCAACTGGGTTGGGGTCAAATCCCATAGGAAATACTGTGTAAACTAAGTGTTATCATTACTAATGGACTATTGATCGAAGGTTCTAGAATAAATTGGGTTTGTTTGTTAACAATGAAGTATGCTTGTAGAAAATCGTGTTCTAACTAATGAGTATGCTTGCATCTTTTGATTCATTGAGAATGACTAAACTAGGATTATATTGACCAAGATGTTACAGCTGTCAAGGTTGTGAGTTATCCCAAACTCCTACTTAATAATTCCAATTGCAAGAATTATTGAACTCTAAAGTTCATCTATTCATTTCTCAACATTAATAGATGATTACCCTTTAATTCTTTTGAACTTAAAGAATACATTGATATGTTTAATTGTTTTCTCAAGCGGGTTAATCCTATTAAGGAATCAACCCTTAACCCAAAGGTTAAAGCCTTTGAGTTCCTTGTAAATCTCTTCTTTTCCCAAAACACACTTTTATACTCAAACAAGTAGTGTTCTTGGGCTCACCCTTCAAGTATGCAACCAAGAAAGATCTTAAAAATGAAGATGAGTTTATACAATTTCAGTTAGTTATAGAATTTAGGCATTCTCACAACCCTAAGCAACCAATCACATCAAGGATCCCATAACCCTAGTTATGGGAGCTTTAGCCACACATCATTGAAGAAGAAGATTCTATTGTGTTCTCATAGATAATTTAGAAAATAACTTACAAAAATATCCAAAGGATTATTCTTGATCTTAATAGAAATAGTGAATAAATGTTATGATCCACAATATAAGCTTATTTCTCAGAGAATAGTAGGCTACAAGTTTCTCAAAAGATGAAAATTATATAAAAGATCCCAAATCTAACCCTAAACTGGGTATTTATATGTTTCCAGGTACTGGGGTTTTAAAATTAAAATTTCATATTGTCGCATCATGGTTCATGGTCATGTTGATGGCCTGTCAATGGATTGACGATCTTCCACTTGGACCATCGCTTCGGTCCCCAAATTGACTTATTCTATCTCAAGTCTGTAAGATAAGTTAATAGCTCGTCAGTGGCCTGATGATCCGTCACTTGGACTGTCCCTAATTTCCTGGATGCTTTGAATTCTACTTGTCTTTGACGGCTAAGTTGAAGGTCCGTCAGAGACCTGACGGTCCATCACATACACTGTCGCTGAGATTCTTCCATTCTGCTTAAGGTTGACGGACACCCTGACGGTCCGTCAGAAGGTTGGACACCCGTTAGTAAGACTGTTAATGGACATTTCTTTTGATTTTCTATGTCATTTCTTTTCTGAGTCCTTCACCTGAAAAACAGTAAAACACAACATCAAATACAACAATGGTCGCTTAAAAATAAATAATTATCCCTCATAAAAGATTTAAAATATTTCATCCAAAGCCAGAAAATCAACACCTTCAACTTAAGACCATTGTTTGTCTTCAAACAACCCAACACCATATCATATGCATGAACAAGACAATGATGGACATTCAAACATTTAGCTATCCATGATTAGAAAACTCAATTGTTACTAACTCATCTAGTTTCAACACATCAGGATCCATAATTGTCACTATTTATAATTCAGCACATACACAATCACAGACACAATATCATATAGAGATCAGTAAGCAAGTATAGCTCAGGTTTCTCTCACAGTCAAAGAAGTCGTCGACCACACTTTATCCATTTATCTTTTGGACGATCAATTAAGACTCTCACTCTCATAAATAAAGTTGCAAACATTGCATATACACCCATAAGTTTGCCCTTCTCATCTAATGCTCCTCAATGGTTGATTAGCAAAGATCAAATAGGACTTCAAGTTATAATTTCACCCTCTTGGTCCTTAATTCCTACTCACCATGATTAATTCATTTTTGCTTCACTTGCAATCCATACTACTCATCTAGCAATTTCACAATAACCCACCCCTTTTTTAAGAGTCTGTATCAGTCACCCTCAACTTATGTTGATGCTGTCAGTTGAGGTATACAGTATCTAACTAGATCAGGGCCGGATAAGGCATTTTATCACAACTCAACCCATTTTCATCAAAGTGTCAACATACTAATAGTAGCCACCCTCAACTTAGGCATTTTCCCTAAGTTAAGAGACACAATATCCACTGCTGGACCAGGGCCAAAATTAGGTGTTAACATCCTAATTAGAGTGAATCAGAATTATTTGGTCTGAATAAACAACATTAAAAGCTCAAAAAGGGTTCAAAAGGGAAAATTATATCATTTTTGTTGGGCTTTTATGGTTAAGTGGACTACCAACTAAAGGAGGCCTGCTATCCTATCCTATTAAATAAACCACAAAGTAACACTAATGAACCAGGCAAGTTCTAGTTATACACACTATGCAAGAACTATATCAAAATACTTGCACACACAGGCAATGAGCTCATACTTATCCTAGAAACTCTTGGGTTTACATCACATGATCATGCTTACTTTATCTTTTTATCCTAATTCAAATCAAAGATTCAAAATGGTTGTTCAACATATATTAAGCAACAAGAAAGCATTTTTGTATACAAGCAGTTCACAATATTCTAACATATTCATCATTCTTCCATATATAGAAAAGGATCTAAAAGAATAGAACATAGCATATTTATAATCACTGAATAATATTTATATCACAATGCAAAAGGAAGATAAATAGCAGCCTAGACATATCGGTTTTACTAGATAGCACATGAGGGAAAAGAACACAGGCAACAAAAAACCCTGTGGTAACCAACAACACAACAAAAACCCACCCCTACTAAAAAAAATATTTTGTCCTCAAATGTATAACTTAAATAGTATGAGGGAGTGAACTACTTGCAGAGCCTCTCAGTCTTGTGAGTCGGTCAAATTAGGAGAGGATTCTTTTGCCTCAGGGGCCGCATCAGTGACCCCAATGGTGGTCGGGGTGCTCAATATAGTTTCCTCCTCAATAGGAGGTATCATCGGGATCAACTCTGGTATGGGCCTCCTTGTTGAGGCTGAACTAGTCGAAACTCCCGCTACTTTATCAGTGAAATTTTTCTTTCTTTTCTCTTCATCCTTTAACGATTTCTTTAGAGCTTTTCTCACGTTCATTTCTTCAATCGTTACTTCCCTAGGCCTTTTTTTTCTTTTACATTTTTGCTCACCACTTTCATCAACTTGCTTACCTTTATTTTTTAGTGGTCTACCCATTAGATCAATGAGGCCCTCATCTTTATCACTAATTACTAATGATGGATCAAAAATAGGATATGGTAGTTGTCTTTTCAGCTCAGCGATGTTAGCCTGTGCTTGTTTGAATTCTTCCATGAACCTCGCAGAGTCTAGGATAGATAACTCATTCAACCAGTTGTTGACACATTTCTCTATGTCTTCCATGCTTGCATGAATATTCTGATAGGGCTTGTGAGCTTTAGCAATAATACGATCAATGAATGATTTGAACTCCTTTACCCAAGCATTTAACTGCTTCTCAAACTTTTTTGGGTCTCTCAATGATTTGGAAATTTTTTGTTGTGTCAGTCGATATTAAGAATACTGAAGTGGGAAAGAAGCAGTGTGTGAATTTTCTCCCCCCAGAGGCGTCGAAGGTGACCCTACAAAAGTATCTGGTGGCATATAAGTAGTAATCGGCAGTGGCATACCTGTGGGAATGTCAGAAATATCTGGAGCTGGAGAAGACTGTGACTAGTAAGCAGGTGTCTTATAAACACCCATCTCATATTTTGAGGCATCCTTCATTTGCTTAATATCCTATCGGTGACTTTCCTAAACCTCATTATCAACTCCCCTGAGTAAAGGCACATTAGCCTTCCTTCAAAGTTCCGTGATTATACACGGAAATGGTAAAACGGTGGTTGTTCTATGAGCACGGGCAAACAACTCATCAGGAATGATATGATTGAAAGTAGCCTTTATCCCATTGATCAAACCAGCAACCAACACTACCTTTTTAAGCTCCATGTTTACATCTTCACCAGTCGGCATCAACCTCAGCCACACAATTGTCCACCAAAACTTTGCCCTAAAACTTAGGGATGATTTAGCTTTCCGTTCCTTGGTGTTATTCAACCATGATGGATTTCACTCATCTATCAGAAGTCTAGCCAACCAAGGCCTTTGCTTTACTACAGTAAACATATAATGATCAAGCTCCAGAATTATAGCTGGTGGCTCATAGTCTGGACCAAACAACATTCGATTTAGAGTTCGCTAAGAAATGTCAATATTGACCCCTCTCATAAGAACCAGCGACCTATTCGGCATGTCATTCATTTTAGTGATTTTAGGGCACTCCTTCTCCAATAGAGCCAAGTAATTGGCGAAGAACTCCCATACAATATTTGGGTAGCATGAATCAGGAGGTTTCCTCATGCATCCCAACTCGTACTCATTGAACCTCTTTCAAGCTTTTGATACTCATAAAGTTCAAATGTGATGATTTGGTATTCTTCGTAGATGGGTCATTTGATTGGTCTATTTGTTGTTAGTTTAAGCCTATAAAAGATGTTCTCCCTTGCTCCCTCAATCTTCCATTGAGTGGATTCCTATATCTGAGGGTCCTTACTTTTAATCACATTAGCGTCCTAAATCTCTGACCCCTCAACTCGGTTGGGGTTTTAATTTTCCACCCCTTACTCATTGGGGCTGGAAGTAGTGCTGCTATGGCTCTTGCTATCCTTCTCAGACTGGGAGACTACCTGAGTTGCTTATCACGCTGACAAGTGTTGAAATCAGGTGCTCCTTCACTATGAACCAGTTTACCTCTACCCCTTGCCTATTGATATCTACCACCGCCTTTATGTAGGGGTAGTTTTTTGCCACTTTTCTTGAACAAGGAACAAAACATCAATTTCTTATCTGAATCAAAAAGTATTAAATCAAATATGTGAGTTAATGGCTAATCTGACGGTCCATCTAGTGATTGAAGGTCCATCAAGATTTCCATCAAAGCTTAACTAGAGTAGCTTTTGTTCAAAAACCTTGCACGGTCAAAGTGATGGTCCATGAATTCTCCGTCGAGGCTAGACTAGAAAGCCATTATTCGCTCAAGGTGGAAATGACTTTATTGACAGTTTGTCAGTTTGGCCATCAACCGCACTTTTCAACTTCAATTTTTTTATTTTGGAAAACTTTCAAACATTTGGTGCACCTGGATTAACTAGGTACAACAATCATGACATCAATTAAACATTTAAACACTAGTTTCAGCATTTTTGGGCCATGGGTTACTCAGACATCACCTAGAACAGTATTTACTAGAGTTCGATTTAATCAGAAGCAAAACAACAATAGAAAAAGATGTTCTTTCAAATGTTATCAAACTTACACTATTTACGTTCATCATTCCAAAATGAAAAGAAGAGTTTCGATCATACCTTGTCCTTGAAGTACTCTTCACAACTCTGAACTTGCAAAACATAGAACAAACTACACTATTCAATTTTTATCAGTGAGAGCTTTAACTTTGATTCAGATGAGAATGACAAAAGAAGATGGTAATTTAAATAGGAGAAGGAAGGAGATGAAAAGTCCTAAGATGGGATGTATTTGATCCCGACAATAAATGTACAGGAATTTAAATATTTTTGGGGGTTAAAGAAGTGAGAACGTATGTGTAAATGTCTCCTATTATCCATTAAATACATTTTGCGTCGGATTAAAATAACTGAATAGACCTTTGGTGACCCAACCCCTACTTTTGAAACTTAGGGTTTTTTTTACGGCAAACCTGATGGTCCATCGATTTGTCCGTCAGGCTTTACCAGAGAATCAATCTTTTGCCTTAAGTTGACATTTAGTGTGATGGCCCGTAAAGGTATATACGGTCTTTAAAGATTTCTGCAAGTCTCTTTCCAGTACATCAGGTTTCTGGATTCCTGTTGAGGCTTACTCGATGACCCATCAGACCTTTGACAATTCGTCAACATTTTCATCAACCCCCTCAACTCTTTCAGATCCTATTTTCCTACATTTATATCCCTACACACTTCAATTAACACATCAAATTGTACCAAAAAACAAATACTTCTAACTATAATTACAATAACACATTGTTCATTGTCTCTTACTAGCTCCTGATTTATTGTCGTGGCATAACTTAGTTAACTCAATTACTCAGACTTCATCAAGGTAAACTATCCCGAAACATTTCATCAAGTCCATTGGACCGATGTATAGCTTGACTCACTGCTCGTTTACTTTGAAGACATTTCCATCTTTATTTTCTAGTTCGACTACTCCAGATGATTAGACCTGTGTAACTTTAAATGGGCCAGACTACTTAGACTTGTGTTTACCTGGGAAGGGCTTTAATCTGCAGTTGAAGAGTAACACATAATCTCCTATTTGAAAATATCACTTTATAATCCTTCGATCATGGTATTTCTTCATTCTTTATTTTTATAGGTCTGCTCTCTCATAAGCCCCGACATTGAATTCATCCATCTCATTCAGCTGCCCCAGTATTATCTTTGCTGTTTTTTTCCAATTTTGATTCAACCTTTTGATCGCCCACAACTCTTTATGCACCAATCAATCGAAAAGTGGCATTCTTTGACATACACCAGATGATATGACAACATACCAATAGGTGTCTTGAAAGTCGTTCGATATTCCCACAAAGCATCATCGATCTTTTGAGACCAATCCTTTCTACTAACGTTCATAATTTTTGCCAGAATTGCCTTTATCTCCTGATCTGAGATCTCTACTTCCCTAATAGTTTGTGGGTGATATAGAGTTGCTAACTTATCTTTCCTTGCACCATATTTTTCCAAGGCAGCATGGAACATCTTATTGCATAAATGGGATCCTTCATCGCTTATGATAGTATGTGGTACTCTAAAACGAGAGAAAATGTTATTTTTTGGGAAAAGCAACAACTCTCTTACCTTTGTTGTCATCCAAAGAAATAGCCTCAACCCATTTGGACACATAATATACATCAACCAAGATGTACTTCAAACCATAGGAACTTACTAAGGTCCATATGAAATTAATACTCGAGATGTCGAACAATTCAACCTCAAACATTCTTGTCATGGGCATTTCATGGTGCTTTAAGATTGAGCCTTGTCTCTGGCACTGATCAGATCTCGTCAAAAACTTGTATGCATTCTTGAACAAGGTTGGCCAATAATAGACACTCTAAAGCACTTTTCTTGTAGTACGATCACCTGCATGGTGTCCCCAAATTGGGGAAGTATCGTAGGCTTCCATAATATTCAACATGTCAACTTCTGGGATACATCTTCTGATAATATTATCATCTCAACGCCTAAATAAATATGGATTATCCCAAAAGTACCTTGTGGGATCATGGAGGAATTTTTTTTTTTCTAATGAAAGGAAGGATTTTTTGGAATAAGATCACTTACCACAAAATTTGCAAATCTGCATACCAAGGTTCCCTTTCAAGTGCAACAGCAAGGATTTGCTCATCAGGGAAAGCATCATCAATTTCCAGCTTTCTATGGCGACCTAATATCCCTCAATCCTTCATAGGTGATCTGTAACTTGATTCTCACAACCTTTCCTGTCTTTGACCTCAAAGTCAAATTCCTCAAGAAGTAGCACCCAACTAATCAACCTTGGCTTGGCATCCTTCTTTGTCATTAAATTCCTCAAAGCAGCATGGTATGTATGAACCACCACCTTGGTTCCTAATAGAAATGCTCGGAACTTCTCAAATGCATAGACAACAGTGAGAAGGTCCTGCTCAGTGACAGTATAATTCTTTGGAGTCCCATTCAATGCCTTGCTAGCATAATAAATGGGGTGAAACATATTCTCTTTATTTTGATCAAGAACAGCCTTGAGTGCCACTCCACTCATGTCATACATGATTTTAAATGGCCTACACCAATCTGGAGAAACTATAATTGGGGAAGCCACCAGCTTCTCTTTAAGGCATTTGAATGCCTTCATGTAGTCATCATCAAATACAAACTTGGCCTCCTTCTCCAAGAGTTTGCAAAGAGGGTTTGCAATCTTGGAGAAGTCTTTAATGTATTGGCGATAGAATCTAGCATGACCAAGGAAACTACGAACTCCATTCACTGAAATAGGATAGGGTAGTTTCTCTATAACTTCCACCTTGTCCCGGTCATGCTCAATCTCTTTTTGTGAAATCTGATGTCCAATCACAATGCCCTCCTTCACCGTGGAGTGGTATTTCTCCCAGATCAACACTATATTAAACTCCTTACATCTCTACAACGCTCTACTCAAGTTCACCAAGCATAATTCAAATAAGTCGCCCACTAAAGAGAAAACGTCCATGAACACCTCAAGTGTGTCCTTCACCATGTCAGAAAAAATCAACATCATGCACTATTGGAATATGGCGGGTGCATTACATAAATCGAGCGGCATTCTCTTGAATGTAAACGTTCCATACGGGCATGTAAATGTTGTTTTTCCAAATCTTCTGGGGCGATCAAGATCTGATTGTATCTCTAATACCCATCCAAAAAGCAATACCAACCCCTTCCTGCAAGCGATTAATCATCTAATCCATGAAGGTCATTGGGAAGTGATCCTTCAATGTCCGCGAGTTCAACTTCCAATAGTCCATACACACTCCCTATCCAGTCACTGGTATAAGTGGAATCAACTCGTTCTTCTCATTAGCAACTACAATTATGCCCCATTTCTTAGGTACACATTGCACGAGGCTCACCCACTTGCTGTCGAATATAGGGTACACTACCCCTGCGTCAAGCCATTTAATAATCTCCTTTTTAACTACTTCTTGCATCGGTGGATTTAATTTACGCTGATACTCAATAGTTGGTATGCATTCTTTCTCTAAATGAATTTTATGGGTGTAGATACCTGGTGGAATACTAATAAATCAGCAATCGTCCAACCTATATCCCTTTATATCTCCTAAGCATAGAGATAAAGGCTTTCACCTTCTACTCACTTAAGTCTTCTTCATTGATCACGGGTAAGGTGTTTCCATTGCCTAGAAATACATACCATAGATGGATCGAAAGCTCCTTCAACTCCAACACCGATGGCTCTTTAATAGATGGCTTAGCCGTGGTGTTGGACAATTTTTGAGGTCCAAATCCATCTTCTTGGGAGCATACGAATATGATCTCATTCCTGTTAGTGCACATATTGTCTCCTCATAGTTTTTGATACCCTTACTGTCAAAGTTCATCAACACTGCAACCAAAGTTTCTACAGTAAACTTTTCCTCAATCAGCACCTCTTTCTCATCTTCATAATATACATAGACAATTCAGAATACACTTATGTCTTTCTGCTGCTTCATCAATTGGCATAAATCAAATTGGACTACCTCATCATTGAGCCTAAACTGTAGCTCATTCGCCCGTAAGTCAATCAATATACTCCTTGTTACGAGAAAAGGTCTACCCAAGATTATGGGTACCTCGAAGTCCACCTCGCAATCCAGAATTACAAAGTCAGTAGAGAGGATAAAATTGGCCACTTTCACAAGCACATCATATAATATACGTCACAGGGATACGATTGACCCATATGAGTTGTACCCTCCCATACTATCGGTACCTACCATTCTTATCCAAGCCTCAATCTTGGACAAACACTGTCCAATATATGACTTATACAACCAAGCTGTAACAATAGCATATAATCCATACCTACGACCCATATCCCTAGTAGGATGAAATACCAAGAGGATCAAACATTGTCCACAATATGAGTCCCTGATACGACTCGTATCAAGCTCTTACGACTCATTCCCCCTAAGTCATTCCTATTCCAGTGGCCAAAACCATCCTACCAACTAATACTGGTCAGCATATGATAGGACCACACCACAGTAACCCAACATATGGCTCATACCCATGAGTTGTATTAGGTCTCGAGAATAGAATTATAGGAAATTTTCTATGGGTGAAAACCCAAAATATTTCAGTCTCCCCCACTAGGAACATTTTTCCTCGAATGATGGACAGGGTAGGGGTAACAACACACAGAGTCATTTGCATTATCAAATATTCTTTTACCAAAATTTGGAAACAAATGGGCCAGGATGTTAATCTTTTCTTTAACAAACTCACAAAATAAAGATGTGTTGAAGACACATACCTTCCGCAAGAATCCCAAGAGTAGAAAATAAATGCAGATACTTGGACTTCGTGTCCTCTTCCGTTTCCCAAGTAGCTTCTTCCACCTTATGCCACAGAACCTTAACCAAAGCCACATCCTTGGTCCACAACAGACAAACTTTCCTACCTAATATTTCAATCGGGACCTCTTCATAAGACAGAGAATCTGAAATACCCAATCCTTCAAAAGGAACAACCAAAGAAGGATCACCAATGCACTTCCTCAACATGGAAACATGAAAGACCGGATGAACCAAACTTAAACTAGATGGCAACTCCAACTCATAAGCAACATTTCCAACCCTTTACAAAATGACATAAGGACCAACAAATTGAGGACTGAGTTTTCCCTTCTTGCAAAACCGCACCACTTTCTTTATGAGAGACACCTTGATGAACACCCTATCCACGACTTCAAACTCCAAGTCTCTATGCCTAACATCCGCATAAGACTTTTGGAAACTTTGGGGATCTTTAAGCCTATCCTAAATCACCTTCACCTTCTCCATCACTTGATAAACTAAATTCGGGCCAAACATGTCCACCTTCCCAAGATTAAACCAACCAATAGAAGATCTACATCCTACCATAGAATTCCTCAAAAGGAGTCATACCAATACTAGAATAGAATTGTAGATATTGTTGTAAGAAAACTCTACCAAAGGTAGATGATCAACCCAATTGCCACCATAGTCAATCACACAGTCCTAAAGCATATTTTCCAATGTTTGAATAGTTCTCTTTGCTTGCCCACCCGACTACGGATGGAAAGTAGTACCCAGACTAACCTTAGTCCCTAACCATTTCTATAAAGACCACTACAAAAAAAATGTAAGTTATGTACCATGATCTGAAATAACCAAGACAGGCACCCCATGCAGCTTCACAATCTCTTGAATGTACGACTTCACGTAATCCTATGCCGAAAAGTTAGTCCGTACTCGCAAGAAGTGCATATACTTAGTCATCTTATCCATGATGACCCAAATCAAATCAATTTGTTTCCGAGTCCGATGAAGACCGGTAATGAGATCCATATTGATCATCTCTCATATCCATTTGTGCAACTCTATTTCTTGATACAAACCACCAGGCTTCATGTGCTCAACCTTAACCTATTGACACACCATACATTTGGCCATAAAATCAACTAGATCCATCTTTATACCATTCCACCAGTAGATTTCCTTGAGATTATAGGACATCTTTATCTAGTCGGGATGAACAACATAGTGTGACTCATACGCCTCAGCCAAAACCCTTTTTCCCAAACCATCAACATTAGGAACACACAACCTTCCTTTCTATCATAAAGTACCATCACCACTGATCTAAAAAATGGTCACCTTTTCCCTACCAACATCACTCTTGATTTTCATTAAGACAGGATCCAGTGCTTGCTTATCTTGAATCTATGCAACAAGAGATGGTCGAACCACTTCTGGCACCATTACATTACCATCCTTAGAGTCTACGAGACGAACCCCAAGATTAGACAAGTGGTGAATATCCTTAACCAATTCCCACTTTTCTTCCTCCATATGATCCAGACTACCTATAGATAACCTGTTTAGAGCATCAACAACCACAGTTGCCTTACCCGGGTGATAGTGAAGACTCATATCATAATCCTTGAAAAGCTCAAGTCATCTCTTCTGCCTGATATTAAGCTCTTTCTGAGTAGATATGTACTAAAGACTTTGTGATTAAAAAAGACATCCATGTGAACACCATACAGATAATGTCACCATATTTTCAAAGAAAACACAACCGCCAACAACTCTAAATCATGAGTAGGATAATTCCTCTCATGAACCTTCGACTAACTAGAAGAATAGGCAATCACCTTCCTATGCTGCGTCAAAACACAACGAAGCCCTACCCGAGATGCATCACAATAAACCACTAACCCATCATTGCCTTCTGGCAAAGTCAAGATTGGAGCCGAAGTAAATTTATCCTTCAACTTCTCAAAACTCCCTTCACAAGAGTTCGATAAAGAAAAATTAACTTTCTTCTATGTCAACTTAGTTAAAGAAGCATCTATCAAAGAAAAGCTTTCCATAAATCGCCTATAATGCCTTGCTAAACCTAAGATGCTCCGAATATCGGATGGAGTCATGGGCCTAGGCCACCCATTCACCACAACAACCTATTACGGATCCACCATGATCCCTTCACTAAAAATTATATGACCCACTAAAGATTAGCATGATCCACCTCACACTTTGAATAAACAAGAATGTCATCAATAAACACAATGATGAAGAGATCCAAATACTGCTTGAACACTCTATTTATCAAGTCCATAAATGTCATCGGAGCATTATTCAACCCAAATGACATCACCAAGAATTCAAAATGCCTGTACCAAGTACGAAAAGTCATCTTAGGGTATTCACCTCCCAAATCTTAAGATGATGGTACCTAAACTGAAGATCTATCTTAGAGATAAACTTAGCACCTTGCAACTGGTCAAAAAATTCATTTATCTGGGGAAGAGGATACTTGTTCTTGACCATCACCTTATTCAACTACTTGTAGTCAATGTACATCCAAAAGGAACCATCCTTCTTGCACACCAACAACACTGGTGCACCCCAAGGATAAATGTTAGGATGAATAAACCCTTTATCAAGAAGACCTTAAGCTGCTCCTTGAGTTCCGTTAGCTCACCCAAAGGCATTCTATATGGAGGAATAAAAATTGGACAAGTGGCCAGAAAAAAATCAATACCAAAATCTATTTCTCTATTGGGATAAACACCAGGAAGATCATCCGAAAAGACATCTAGAAACTCATTAACCACAGGGAACGAAGACAAAAAAGGACCTTTCGAGTTAGAATCTTTAACCCTGACCTAGTGATAAAGACAACCCTTGGAGATTAACCTCCAAGCTCTAAGATATGTAATAAACCTATCCCTTAGAGCTAAGGAACTGACTTCCCATTATATAACCGGTTCACTAAGGATCTTAAAGATAACCTTACAGGTCCAACAATCCAAAAACACGTAACAAGAATACAACCAATCTATACCCAAAATTACAACAAAGTCCACCAAATCCAACTCAAATAGATCCACCAAGGTCTTCTTGATTCCAACATATACCATACACCCCTATAGACTTTCTTAGTAATAAGTGAGTCACCTATCGAGGTAGAAATAGAAAAAGGATTCGTAATGACTTCTAAATTGAATTAAAAGAAACAACCATATATGGAGTCACATAATAAAGAGTGGATCCTAAATCAAGCAAGCAATATATGTCATGAGAGACAAGTTGTAACATACCAGTAACGACATCAGATGATGCCTCAAATTCCTATCGGGATGCAAAAGCATACAATTTATTTCAACCAACACTAGAACTAGGAACAATAATAGAAGTAGATGTCACACCACTAGGTGTAGGATTAGAAAATTAAGCCCTAGGAATCTTATTCACCTCCGTAAAAACATTGTTAACTGGACAATCCCTGAGCCGATGGCCCACCTGACTATACTTGAAGCAATTGGCCCTTATTTCCTCATAATAACACCGATGAGGATGACCAAAAAGTCGACAAAGAGGACACAAAAAAAACAACTGACCTTCGCTCACCTAAGATTGGGTAACCTATGCCCGAGAATTATCACCACCTTGATGACGCCTGTCTCTCGGCAAATAAAAAGCACTAGCATTAACGAATCCAAAACTTCCCCACTTCTTTTTCATCCACTTGACACTATGTCTACAACCTGAGACTGAGCACCTCCCTAATCAGGAAACCTACTTCTCTTTCCCTGCCTATTTCTAAATTTTGCTGCCTTTTCTTATCATCCTCAACCTGTTGCATATGAATTTTTAACCTCGAGATGTACATATCTTTAATCATTAAGGTAGCCTTACTCTCCAGAATAAAATCTTTATTCAAACCAGAAGCAAACTTCCTCATTCTAGACCTCATATTAGCCACCAAGTTAGGAGAATACCTTGGTAGCTGATAGAAATTCAAAGCATATTCCTTTACTGATATCCTCAACTGCCTGATGTTCACAAACTTCTCCATCTAAACTTTCCTTAATTCTTAAGGAAAGAACTAATCTAAGAAGGCATTAGAGAAAGCCTCCCACAACCCTTCCTCTTCTATATCACCTATATCCCTATCCTACTCCTTATACCACTGATAAGAAATATATGTTTGATGATAAGATGAAAAGTTAACCCCATCTACATTTATAGCCTGTATCACATGAAAGATTTTTTCCACCTCATCTAAGAAGCCTTATGGATCCTCCTCCACCTTTACTCCAGTAAAAGTTAGAGGAACCATCTTCATAAATTGACCAACCCTTGTAGACTCACCAGACAAACCACTAGCCGCACCCCGCTCAGCCTGAGCAACAACCAATTGGGCAATAAAATAAATAGACTAACAAAATTCTGCATACATTACGTTTCCCTAAGAGACCTGAGGAGAACTAGACGAAATAGGAGGAACTCTAGCACCATCAAGAATAAAACCAAGAAATCAAAGATGTACTCCAGACATAGGACATGCCCCTTCAACATTATCCCCAGATGGGATGTACGAATTTCTTTGTGTTCTAGATCTAAGAGGCATGATTGAAAAAATGAACAAAGAAGGATTAGAAAGGATTCTAGGATTGAGGACTCAATCTTGAAGATAGAATACCAAGAAAGTGAAACATTCCTAAATGTCTTGTAGCCTATCACTTATGAGTATGGCACACTTCATACTCCTAAAAGATACTACTCAACATTGTTTTATGGACTCCCAAGTGACCATGAACCAAAGTTCTGATACCAATTTGACATGACTTACGCTAGGTCTTTGTAATAATGGGCATCCTAAGACTGACCAGGACAGGAGACAACCCCCGTTACCTAACCCAACCTTCAACCGCCTGCCTTGAGTTGTTTAAATTCCGAGCATGAACAATACTAGTGTAATAGCTCACACAAAGACCCTGACAATAGATCTAGACTGTGACTAACCCAACCAAGTCCGAAAATCCCATACCAATCGCCCAACAACACCAAACCAAACCATAGGCCATAAACCAGGACACAATAAGAAAAGATGTCAAAACATAATATAATTAATTCAAAAATATAATAGGATGGAACAACCAACAATATCATTCAATGATGTCAGCCTACCAGGTTATTCCAATGCAAAGGCCGACACCAATACCGATCCCATCTATTCTAACCCATGGAAGTACCATAAATTCTCTATCCAACAGACTAAAGAAATCTGGTTGGGATATGCCCCCAACCATGGAAAAAAGTAATGTCAAAAATAAAAGAAAAATGTCTAAAGAAATCCATATCATGATATAATGTCTTTCAAAAATATGGAAGCTCACCACTTCAGTCCAAATACTAATACAAAATTTGTATGCTAAATAGGAAAAGTAGAATGGCTGGTTCCTACATAGTGTGGGCATACAACCGCCAGTAGACGAGGTTAGTGAGTGACTACTAGCATGGATCTCAAGATAAGGATAAAATAATGATAGTTATAAAACCAAATGCATACAACCATACATATATAAGTTCCTTGAAAGGGAACCAGGATTAGAATTCATTGAAAACCTTTACCTGGTTTGTGTAGCTTGGCCGACCTAAACCACCCATAGGCGATATAGGTGTAGCTCCCCCTGCTAAAAGGGCCCAGTACGTGTAGCCGCACGACCAGGGAAGTATCCCATGGGATGACTAGTACATCCCCCAATAGTGTGACATTATGCACATGGTCCACTAAGACCAATCCTTATATAGGAAAATATGAGTTTCAAGTTTTAGCCCTCTCGAGACTGACATCTTCCACGACTTTGCTGCACACCCCTCCATTAATGTCCAATTAAAACTATTTCCAAAATTATTTACCATTTTATTCACTATGGCTAATACTATTCGTATTATCATACCACTCCTTACTTCAAGTAAGATCCATAGCTAAATTATTTAGGTTAAGGGGACTTTTAAGTGTCCTTCCATATACCATATTAAACCACTTAGGAGACTTTCATGTTCTACACAAGCATAACTATTTAGTATTTAGCCTTTTTAAACCATGAATGATTCATTACCAAGTTCAAAAAATGCAAGAGTTCCATTAAAAGAAGTCAATGCATTGAACATATCTTTATAAGAATTTTAACAAATTCCTTGGGGACATAATATAACCAAAATAAATTCCAAAGACCATTAAACCATTACCATGCAATCCAATTATCCAAAACCACCATTACAACCTATAGAACAACAATCCTAGTGTATTCCCACAAAGTGAGGTCTGGGGAGGGTAAAATATATGCAGTCCATACCGCTACCTCTTAAAAAGTAGAGAGACTTTTTTCGATAGAACCCAACTCAAGATAGAGAATAGTACACTAAGGTTGTAATGAAACATAAAATATGATAGATGGCATAAACAAAATACAAAATAAGAAAAAATAAAAATAAAATACAAAATAAATATCAGTAAAATATGAAATACGTGAAATACACTTGAAATAAGAAATAAGAAAGAGAACACCCACCTAGTAATAACATACACTCACAGACCATTAATGCATAAAAAAGCATAATTAAAACAAAAGGAAACCCTAACCAAACATTTAATATCAAAACCCCCAAATAATAGTTGAAAGCCATAATTATGAAATAGTAAAACTATGAAATCAATCATATAAACCATGCCTTTTGTTAAAATTACAGTGAGGGAAGAGAACCATGCCTTATACCAAAGAATTGAAGGAATTAAATCACCAAAGCAAGCCCTAAAGCAATCCTCAAGATGAAGCCCTAGTCTTCTTGCCCCAAAAGCTCTTAATAGAATTATGGAGTGTTTTTGTAATTGTTTCTAAGTGTTAATGAATAGAATAATAGATTAAATAACCACCTAAGTATATTAGAAGTCGTGGGTCCTAATTAGGGTAAGTAGGGAATTTTCAAAATACCCCCACTTAAATTCCTTAAAAACCTATCACAGGGATACGACTGACCCATATGAGTCATACCCTCTTTTACAATTAGTATCCACCACTCATATCCTAGAATCAAACTTTGATAAAACACTATCAAGTATATTGCTCATCTAACCAAGCGGTAACTACAACATATAATCTGTACCCATGACCCATATCCGTAGCAAGATAAATACCAGGAGGATCAAACATTGACCACCATAAAAGTCCCTGATATGACTCGTACCAATTCCTTATGACTCATACCCCTTAATCATATCCATTCCAGTAACAAAAACTATACCACCAACTAATATTGATCACCATATGATAGGACCATACCACTCAAACCCCAACATACGGATCATACCCATGAGTTATATTAGGTCCAAAGAACTGAATTCCAATAAATTTTCTGAGAGTGAAAACCCAGGATGTTTCATTGTGGCTAGTTTAAGACAAATTGGTCATTTATTTTGTATTGATATTCAAGGTATGATTCTAGCTTCTTCTATCTTATAAATTTATTATTTTATATGATTAATTCATGATGAGACAAATGACTTAGAAGCCCCAAGTATGTTAGTACTAAATCCTGATTGGTTTATAATAATGCCTTGAAATAAAGAGATAAAATTTAGGTTATGCTTTGAGGTGGCATCAAATTTATATGCATATATATATATATATCTAACAATATATAGCTATGTTACTACTTTATAGACTTTTCTTCATTTGTTCATATTGTATATATTCATTTTTTGGCCTTATATACTTCTATATATCTTAGTTTTTCCCTTTATTTATATATTTTTCGGTGATATACGGTAAAGTATTGAGATCCTTAAGTATGGTTGGAATAAGATAGTGCACCCTTATTACTTATTTATCCTTATAATGTTGGTCTATTAGACATGAATAGGATAGTTATTCCTTATTATCTCACTAGCTTGTTATATGATTTTTGGACTCTTGGATGTAGTATCCATTCTGCTTATATGTTTTATATATCAGCTTTATTTTTGCAGCTCAGTTGGCAGTTACCTACTGAGTACCATTTTTTTAGTACTCATACTATAATTATGCAACCTGCAAATCATAATATAGGTTATCATCATTGATGTGTACATCGTGTAGAGTAGTCATTATTCAGAGACATAAAATGAGCTCCTGACATTCAAAGTATTGCTTATTTCTCTCTTATGTATTACACTAGTCTCTAAATTATATTTAGAGAAAAGTTATATCAATGTAATTTATTCCATATATTCTAGTTCTATATTATTAATATATTAGAAGCTCTAGTACTAATACCATTAGATTTTGGTACTATATTATGTATTAATCTTTATTTCATAAAATTTAAGTTTCTTTCCTTTATCTATTTGGGTAGTTCTTTACAAGCCATTTTGGACTATGGGTTTGGCTTTTAGACTGGTTGGTTATAGTAAGCACCATTAGGACCTAAGAAATTAGGTTATGATAAATTGGTATCAGAGCCTAGGTTTCACTAGTGTGTTAGAACAAGACCTAAGTGTTTAGTAGAGTCCTATGGATTGTTGTAGAGACGTCCGTAACCTATCTTTGGTAGGCTACAGGGATATTTTAGAAAATTTACATCTTAACTCCTTATCATGTGTCTACATTGCTATGAACCTCGTACATATTCTTTGACTCTATTCTATCAATAAAGAATGATGAAAGATGAGTGATGTTGTCGACAAATACTGATGAGACTTTAGCATGTGTTTATAGAGTTTAAGCGCAACATCAAACTAGAGCATCAAAGATGGAGATAAAAAATCGTCAGCAGTCGACAAAAAGGATTTTGGACAAGCTTAGGCTCTAGTTGATCTCCTGACCGCTTCATCCCTGTGAGGTTCATCATAGGGGATCCCAAATCTATTACAAATCCCTCTTATCTATGGATGACAATCGAATTATCGAGTAGTTCCTAGATCGGCGTTCAGTCAATTGGTGTTCATTTGGGTTCTTTACTAGTTTTTGAGTTTGAGATTAGATTTCTCAAATGGGCCATAAATTTCCCTATCCCATATCCCGTTGAGAAGAACTCGGTGCATGGATTTATTAAAGGACTAGTAATGTTGCTTTGTTTGCTATTAGAACACTTCATAGTAGCCAAATCTTCTTTCTCTCAGGTCGTGGATAATGTAAGGTCCATAAAGAGAGCATGTTTGGAACTTATAAATGTGGCGGCAAAAGGCTATGTCATTAGTATAGTGCTATTGGTATTTTCTCTGAGAACTTATTTTGGTTGTGGTGTATGAGTCATTAGTTCAAAGAGCACCCCAGATGTTAGATAGTTGATCTGATAGAGTTAGCATTTATTTCCTACCAAACTAAAGTTTTTGAGATACTCTATGATTGTGGGAAAGATGGATATTCTAATAGTGTTTTATCTCAGTGTTAGTTGGTCAGGCATATGGACTTAGTTCGTGTAGCTCTCCATGACTAGAGACTCAGGAGTTTGTTACTACTCTAAAGAGATTAGGTACTGGTCTAGAGAGTATCCCCGATATGGGATTTTTAGTCATTTCAGATTTTTTAGATCAACCTCATGATGTTGTAGCATTTCAGTTAGAGATAGTTAGCCTTGCACCTTAGTGGATGATTTAGTCGGTTGGTCCGAGTATGGACCTATTTAGATTTATTTTTCCTATGTCGATCAGACATGTGATTGCAGATTTCACCATGATAAGTGTGCTTTTATTTCCCGAGTTTATATTTTTGTTATGTGTATTGGGGTTTTCATGCCCATTGATAATTTATGCCTTGATGAGTTGATATTGGTTATTGTGTGCCTTGTTATTAAGTTCATGCTTATATGACTACTCTCATGGGTTATTTTTTTAAGAGTGGACGGAGTAGTATTCTGTTGATATTTTTTCATTATGAGTGTATCCTTGGGGTTTGAGTCTGATTTATCTTGGCACAATGGCCTTATTGTGTCCCTTGAGTTGTACATGATATTGATGTTCATTTTGGTACCACCTATTCATTATATTGATCCTGATATTATTGTTACTATTTCTATCACTTCTTTAGGTTATTAATCTTGTTTGGTATTATTACTTAATGTAATTGATCCTCATTGTGTATTAGTTCAGACTAATTTTATCTAGTTAGAATTTCATTTTTTGTAATTTTATCCAATGGCTTGAGTAGATATAGCCCGATTTGATGATTTTCCCATAGCGCAGTGAGGTTGATTATTTTCCTTCTTGGTTGTTGTGTTAGATTAATTCTAAAATGTATTGTGGTATTAAAGGTAATTTGACCTTTTATGGTTCTGTATGGTTCTAGAGTTGGCAATTTAGTTATATTGCCCGACCTTGAGTTGAGATTCTTAGACTTTCCTCCTAGGTAAGAAGGCTTTTTGTATTGGCAATCCTTTTCTATATAGCCTATTTGTGAGTTTGACCAGTTTGAGGTCCATTCATTATTTATGGATATTTCATTGCCTGATGTGGATTTAATATTAATGTTGAAATGTTATAGATTTATCTCCTAGATTTATTGGGTTTGTTCCCTTGTTATGGTTTGCCTTGTTATTGGTTTGGAGATTGGATACACCCTTACTATTATTATATGGTCATGTCAAGTGGATTAGGAGAGTTAGAGACAAGTGACCTTTCTTCTGATCTCCTCTTGAGTTGGCAATGTGGAAATTCTTTATCTTGAGATGTTTGGTTTGTTTTTCGGTAGAGGTTTTGGACTTGGCTTTAGTGATGAGATTAGTATTTTCTTCCTTAGCGAGGAGACTCGTGGTTGATTTGAGTTATGATTTTCCTACTCGAGTGTATTCAGGAAATCTCCATTTCAGATCTTTTTTAGCCAAATGAGGCTTGGTAGAGTGTTTCTCCTCGATTATATGTTCCTATGGCTATTCTTTACCAAGATAGAGTGTTGAATTGGTTAGTTTTAGCTTAAATGCATTTCTCTGAATTTCTAGAGTTTTTTCCATTTGTAGTGTGGTTTGCATCCTTTGGGATTTTTCTAAGTATGCTTTGAAATTTCATGCCATCCCATAAATATGGAGTAGAACCCTTGGGTTTTCATCTTGTGATTTATCCTCTGGTGTGATTATTTTCTTCCACTTGTTTGAATTTCTGCTAGGCATGATATAGTCAGATATACTAGATTTGGACAGTATGGTTGATGTTAGTATTTGACCATGGTTTAGATTTATTGGCTCAGTTTGGATTTGACTCCTTGGGATGGTGATTTGGAAGTTTTGATAGAATTGGAGTATGAATGACTACCCATCTTAAGGTTTGGTTTGGGCAGTTCAGATCGAGCAGTTTAGCCATAGTGTTGAGATTTCAGCTTAGAGTTGTGGGGCTGATTGCAGACTTTATTTTAAGATTCGCCTCAGTTAGAATTTAATTTATAGGCGTGTTGAGTATACTTCGTAATTGCATATCAATCTTCTCCCCTTCAGATAGATTATAGATACTAAGTGTTATGATGGCCCATGGACCCGACATTATTTCTTATATCTTTGTCCTTAAGTTTGTAGTTTATCTTAGGAATTATTGATGATACACTCAGTGAGAGTAACATATTTGAATTAGATTCAGTATGGCTTCATTCTTGGTTGATGGGAAATCCTGGAGCAAATTGTTCAGTGATGAGTAGTTATCCCTTAATCTTCTGGATTTTATTTTGATTACTATCTAGACAAGCTATAACATTGGCTTAGATTGCATTTATTGATTGTCTTCGTTTCTGTGCCTACACAATGCCTTATGGGATTATTACCATGTTTTCCATATGGATTTTCAGTATTTCAAATTCAGTTCCCTGAGTTCTCTGTGATGACATTTAGTGGATCGAACTTAGGGGATTTTCCTCATGGTTTGGAGTGGATAAAACGTGCAAAATGGAAAAGGATTGTTAGATTTACATTTAGAGTAAGTCATATGACTCGTGTATTGGGATAGTTTTGGCTCGACTAAGCCTTTGTTGATTTGTGTGGATATTGAGAATGTATCACTGTGTTGTGGTTCCTATTTGATTGCATAAGCTTTTTCGGTTTAGTTGGAGGCCAATTATTGGTTAAAGTTGAGTTTTGGTTGTTTGGAAGTAAAGTAAGAGTGTTGGTTGGAAAAAAGGATACCTATACCAAAATCCCTTAGAAGTTTTCCCTCTTCATAGAGATTATCTGGGAAGTCGTGCTCGAAGCATGCGGGCTCAGTACCTTATCTCTTATAGCTTTTGAGATTCTTTCTTTCT
This sequence comes from Capsicum pubescens, assembly GCA_030864215.1. Taxonomy (NCBI): domain Eukaryota; kingdom Viridiplantae; phylum Streptophyta; class Magnoliopsida; order Solanales; family Solanaceae; genus Capsicum; species Capsicum pubescens. Next base: position 231,013,606 of record CM061548.1, on the reverse strand, counting down.
ATTGACATTCGAGGATAAAAGTCCTTTTAGTAGTGGATATTGTAATGACCCTTTCAATCATTTTTCATATTTTCACTTATCTTCTCTATTAGGGATTGTCCATTGCTTCCCCAAGTCATTTTTGACTTTTTGTGATTGATAGTTTGGTTACTAAGCAGTTCGTTTGGTTTTCAGAACCAATTTCCTTTTTAGAATTCTTTACTAGTTTTAAATGGCCACCGGAAAAAACATCAGTAAGAATATCTCGAACATAAATTCTGACTATGCCAGAAGATCTGGAATATCAATTTTAAGCTAGGTAGTCCTTTAGTTTGCGTTCCAATACACCCGAGTTCATTTTGACCTATTGGTCAAAAAATGGGAAAATCAGAAGATATGGGAGTAGGGCACATAATTGGTCTAAAAAACTTTGGATCGAAAATCTTATCACCAATGCGCCCGGAATATCGAATTTAGTGGGGTTACATAGTTTCTTTGTGAAAAAAGGAGTACAAATGAGTTTTGAGGGTCAAAATTAAGTTTTTACTTTGTTGGTGTTGGTGCATCATGATCGCACAGGGACTATTGAAATCTCAATAGTGCGATCATGATCACTATGGTGGCGATAGTGACATCCCCATACTTGGTATGGGTATATAAGGACCCTTAGGGCTGCATTTTGGCCATTTTTACCAACTTTGAGACCTAGATCATCTAAATAAGTGCAATAACTCAAAATTGATCATTTTGGGTGACTTAAGATCTTGCTAAACACCTATTATCATGAGTTTCACTCAGATTAAGGTAAGATTTCACACTTTATTGATGAATTTTTTTGATTTTGACCCAAAACCCTAAATTCACCTATGGCTTGATTTTAGCCCAAAGTTTGCTTGGTTTGCACCTATTTTTAAAGGTTTTGGTTCCATGAGCTTGATATCATGTTGGGTTGACCTTGGAAATGCATTATCCGTAAGTGTTACCTGAGAACCTACTTGGGTTTTTGGTGTCATTTTTGGATGCGAAGAACAATATTGTAATATGGTTATCATTAGACTTGTGTTGATGAGTAGATTATAATTTTGATAATGTGATGGCATTTTGCGGATTATGAAGTAAAGATGGGTGCTTGGATAATGGTTTGAGGTTTTGTGGTTCATCCATGAGGTAGGCTTCTACCTCTACTTCTTTGAAGATGATGTGTGTTATATATGGCATGCGAATATGAATGTTATGATTGATTATGAGTAGAATAACTTAGTCTTGATTTCTAATTTCATTTAGATTAGATGAGGGTTTTGGACTCGTAAGTTGAAATAATTAGTACCTTTTAGAATCCTATTGCCTTCACCATAGATTGGACTAATTCGTAGCATGTTTATGACATGATACTAGGTTAGGGATGTGGTTTAAATGTTGGAATCATGGTTAGTATAATTAACCTTAGTTGGGCTAGACAAGTGAAACACCCTGGATTTTGGAACCTTAGAAAATTTCCTAGATTTTTGGTTTATGGAATGGGTATGACTTAGGTGGGTACGAGTCGTATGGTGGTTTACGAGTCGTATGATTGGGTTTTACTTTACTTAATCTGAAACTTAGTAACTTAACTTATATCTAACTAAGAGTGGCTCACCATGGGTCGTTAGATAGGGTACGAGTGGTATAATCCAACACGTATGTTTGACAGTGTCAATCCTTCTTGATTCTATCTAACGTACGATTTGTGGGTACCAATCATATGATTAGGTACGAGTGGGACTTTGGAGTCATAGGTTAGTTAGTATGGAGGTTTATATTCTTCTTGGGGTACGAGTGATGGGTACCACTCATACTCTAGGGTACGGGTGGGGGTGGTCATACCCTCCTGCGATTAATTAATACAGTTTAAGTTAGGGGTAATCTGGATATTTCCCCTTACAACTCCTTGGGAACCCATGACTTAAAACACTTTTTTGGGACTTCATTAACCTATTTTCAATAAATAAAACACTTTAAACTCTCTCAAGTTCAGTAAAGTTTCTTGGGTTAAGCAAAAGATAAGGTTTCCTTCATGGTGTTTAATTATGTGTCATAGGTGTGATTTCTTCTCATCTTCTTCTTAATCTAAGGCAATATACTTCTCCCTCATTGTTAGTTCCAACTAAAGGCATGATTATGAATTGTTTTTGTGGCATAATTGTTTTAGGGCTTGGGTTTTCAAATATATGTTGGGGTTTTGGTTATAAATGCTTGGTTATGGTTTTCTCATATTTTAATTATGGATTTACATGATTTAATGATGGTTTGGACATTTTGTTGCATGGAAATGTTTAATTAGCACTTGGTTTTGGCTTTGGAAACACTATGCCCCTAATATGTTTGATAAAATGCTAATGAGAATGCTTTTACTATATTGTTGGAGCTATTTCATGGTATATCTTGGCAATGGAACCATAAATGGTTAAAATGGTTTGGAATGATTAAATTGTAAGTTCTTGGTGGTTATGGTTGGTCTAATTGAAATCCTTGTGGGGTACAAGGGAATCCCCAAAGCAAACATAATAAGGATCACTTGTGGGGTAAATAGGATTCCCCCAAGTAACCTTAATAATTTAATCTATGGGTACATCGCAATCCATTCTTCTTAATAGCTAACCGTGAAGTTGTGAGTTTAATGGATGGACACTAGAACCTCATGTTTGCCGACATGAGAATTTGGTCATGATAACAAAATGGGTTACTGTAACGCCCCGAAATATCATCCCGAGATGCCACATGGTGCCCAAGGCTACACGTAGCCTCAAGATAACCCTTTAAGCCAAAACACTACCCTTGGGTTCCAACACAACAACATACACGCTACGCTAAGGATATATATATAAGTACATATCATATCATATCGTACATGGCACGGAATATCGTTAGATTGTACATATATGGAATGTCTATACACAACCCAACCCAACAATACCCTAGTCTGACATAGCCTCTATATAGCAAAATCAATGAGTCATTGGGACAAACACCCAACTAAATCAATAGACCAAAGGGATCACAAAACAACAACACCAAAACTAGCAACTTGGTCCTCGAACCATGAGGACTCACCACTGAAGGAAAGTAGATGCGGCACTCGGATATCATTGTCGCGATTGTGGATGAGTACCTGAACCTACATCATGGTAAGAATGTAGCCCATAGAGAAATATGTGGGTCAACACAAGATACGTACTGAGTTTGTGGGGGCGCATGGAAAATATAAATAATATCATAAATTTCGTAAAACATACATACGGACCGTAATGACACACCTGGCTTTAGTGACATTGAATCATGCAACTCATAACATCTTAGATAGGAAATGTAGGAGAAAACCCTCATAAATCATTATAGATCATCATAGGCAACTTGACTTACCACATCAAAACTCGGAGTGACTCGGTATTTCAATAAGCATGACTCTTATGGACAGGGGAGTTTCCTATAACCGACAACCCCACGTGAGCTACGTGGAATACCAACATTTGAAATCCCCGTTGGCAGGAGCGTCATACTCCTTGCCAGGGAGTACGACCTTAAAACTGCAATAATCACAATCGGGCTCTCTGGCCAATAATATCATCATCAAATAACCCTACGGTGCCATATAGGTTTTGGGAAATACCAAATTTCCCTCTCGGTGCTAAGTACTACTCCCCGAAAATCTCAGAACGCGTTAGGAAATCTACCACAACATCACAAGGGTCTATCATAAAGACCAAATCAAATCTCTTTCTCATTTATCAAATCATATCAATTTGTGGATTCCTAACTGAACACATTTTAGCGCAAACATTTCAATCTTCCTCAACATCAACAAGGTATCAATGCATTGAACCATAACCGACTCGACATTTGGACAAGGATATGAAGACTCAATACATAATATTTTCAACAATTTAACTCATCAAAACCATCCGGAAAATACCAAGACTCATTGCAACTTCAATATCAACATTTCTCAATTTGCCATCCACCTCTCATTTAAAGGTACTTGAGACATCAACCCATAGTAGGGATATAGAATTTACAATATCAATTATAAATTTATAATAAGGAAATAGAGGAATGATAGTATAAATCAAGGCTTAACAAATTAAATCATCATACTCTCATAATCAAATACTTTTTGGACATAATTCCATCTCAACATCATACATATATCAGATGACATAATCCCATATCTCATGGACAATAATATAACATTTACAACCATATTTCCAATTCATGGTAAAACATGTAAAATCTCATGTCAATGTAATTCAACAAAAATACCGGGCACAAGATCGAAAGGATAATCTTGTTCAAAGCCCCACATACCTAACTATGGAAGATGAATATGAACTTCCGACTCCGGAACTTTATTCATGAAAATAAAGGGTGCTTCTCGAAACCCTTAACATGATCAACTCGAATCCCAAATCAATTTGAAATTTCTACGGTTCAATAAAGAGACATAGAAGGATGAAATTTGTAGTAGTAGGGTTGGGGTTTGAGCCTTAGGAAATTTTGGAGAAAAATGAGCTATTGAATTCTCTTAATGGACTTAAATCCATGGTTTACCCGGATGTGTTGGAGTGGGAATGATAAAAATACCCTTAAAAATCAAATAATGTCAAATCTGTCCTTTGGTGGACTGTTTTGATAGGCTGAAGTAGATCAACCATAACTTTTTTCTCCGATGGACAAATTGGATGAAACCAATTTCATTGGAAAAAGGAATTTCAGAGATTTTTGTTGATATATAGTAGCTTACCCAGATCATTATTTACAAGTAGTTATTATCATTTGAAGTTGACCCTAAAATTCGCCTAGCCTCAGTATTTTTTTCCTGTACATTTACTGTTCACCACTATTCACGGTTAGATCGGTATGATCATAACTCATTGCTCGAGTGTCCATTTTCGATGATCCACATATCGTTGGAAATATTATTTGGTTCTCTACGCGATGACGGATTGCATATCCAGAAATTCCACACAGAAAAATTATTAATCACGATAAAGAACAGAATTCAACACATTTTCGTCCGAGATCTTAACAAAATTTATTTTTTTCAGGGCATCACATCATCTCCCCCTTGGAAACATTCATCCTCTAATGTTGATGGGTAGGTCAAGAGTACTATGAAAATGAGTGTATAGAGAAAAATCATCTTGACCAAGCATATACTCCATTCTAGATTTTTTTATATATCGTAGAAAACACACAAGCCAAGATAAACATAGCAATAAGGATTAAATCAAAAGAGAACGATACCTTTGACATGATCAGGATTCGTAGGAAAGAGGTGGGGATATTTGGCAAGCATATCCGCTTCTTCTTCCCTATTAGCACTCTCCATGGATTGATTTCGCCAAAGCACTTTAACCAAAGGAACTTCCTTGTTTCTTAGTCTACGAACTGGAAAGTCAAAAACCTCATCCAGAATCTCTTCATATGAAAGACTATCTTGAATACCAGAGATTTCGGAAGGATCAATCACAACAGAATCACCAATAGACTTTTTAAGCATAGAAACATGGAAAACCGGATGGACGTTAGATAACTCCGCGGGAAATTCAACCTTATACGCTACCTTCCCAATGCGATCCACAATCATATAGGGACCAATGTAACGGGGAATTAGTTTCCCTTTCTTCCCAAATCTCTTCAACGCTTTCATGGGTGAAACTTTCTATTATACTAAATCACCAACATCAAATTCAAGGTCTTTCCTCCTTACATCTGCGTATGATTTTTGATGACTTTGGACGGTTTTCAACCTTTCCCGAATTAACTTAACCTTATCCATGGCCTCGAACACCGTATACCATACCGTCGCAGCAGCCTCACCAACTTCAAACCAACCAATGGGTGATCTAGACCTTCTAGCATTCAAAGCTTCAAACGGGGCCATTCCAATAGTAGCATGAAAACTGTTATTGTAAGCAAACTCGATTAATGCTAAGTGCTCATACCAACTACCTTTAAAATCAAGCACACAAGACCTCAACATATCTTCTAAAGTCTGAATGGTCCGCTCGGCCTGACCATTTGTTTGCGGATGGAAAGCAGAAATTAAACAAATTTAGGTACCGAGACCCTTCTGGAAAGATTTCCAAAACTGAAAAATAAACTGAGTACCTCTATCAGAAATAATAGCCAAAGGGATTCCATGAAGTCTGATAAGTTTCCGAATATATATTCTACCATAATCTTCAGCTGTATACGATGAATGCACAGGCAAGAAATGAGCTGATTTCGTCAGCCAATCTATGACAACCCAATTCGAATCATAATGGCGACGAGAAGGAGGCAAACCAACTATGAAGTCCATATTCACTTCTTCCCACTTCCAAGTAGGAATGATAAACTCTTGCATCATTCCACTGGGCCTTTGATGCTCTATTTTAACCTGTTGACACGTGGAACACTTTGCCATAAATTCTTCTATGTTCCTCTTCATACCGTTTCACCAATAAATTTCCCGTAAATCATGGTACATCTTGGTAGCACCAGGATGGATGGAGTATAGCGTACCATGTGCTTCCGCCATAATCCTCTGCTTCAAGTTATCAACTTCAAGAACATATAATCTTTCTCGGAGTCTCAAAATGCCATCTCCCCCTTGGGAGAAAACCTTAACCTTTTGGTCTTTAACTGACTCTTTTAACCTGACCAAGGTAGGATCCCTGTCTTGCTTCTCCTTCACTTCCAAAACTAAAGACGATTCGGAACCACTTTGCACTCCTATACTACCCTCAGCATCACCAAACAACCTAACCCCCATTCTAGCTAAATAATGTACCTCGTGGGTCAACTCCTTCTTACCAATCTCCATATGTGCTATGCTACCCATGGACTTTCGACTAAGGGAATCTGCTACTACATTGGCCTTGCCCGAATGATATAGCACGCTTATATCATAATTTTTCAATAGTTCTAACCATCGTCTCTGCCTAAGATTCAACTCCTTTTGGGTGAATACATACTGTAAGATCTTGTGGTCCGTGAAGACGTCGACATGGACACCATACAAATAATGTCTCCAGATTTTCAAAGCAAAAACCATGGCAGCTAATTCAAGGTCATGGGTAGGATAATTCTTCTCGTGAGGCTTTAGCTGCCTGGAAGCATAAGATATAACCTTGCCCTTTTGCATCAATACACAACCCAAACTGACTCTGGAAGAATCGCAATACACCACAAAACCATCAACACCATCAGACAAAGTCAACACAAGGGCTGAAGTGAGTCGAGTCCTCAACTCCTGAAAACTCTTCTCGCAAGATTCGGACCATAGGAACTTCACTTTATTTTGGGTCAAATGGGTCATAGGAGATGCAATAGATGAAAACCCTTCAACAAAACAGCGATAATAACCAGCTAGACCCAAGAAACTTTGGATATCAAAAGGAGAAATAGGTCTAGGCCAACTCTTTATAGCCTCTATCTTTTGAGGATCAATTCTAATACCTTCGGAAGAAACAACATGACCCAAGAAGGCTATAGAGTTCAGCCAGAACTCACACTTCCTGAACTTAGCATACAACCGATGAGTTCAAAGAGTTTCCAACATGATTCGGAGATGATCCGCATGATCACCCTCACTTCGGGAGTAAATAAAAATATCATCAAGGAACACAATAAAAATAAATCCAGATATGACCGGAATACAAGGTTCATAAGATCCATGAAAGTCGCTGGAGCATTATTTAACCCGAAAGACATCACTAGAAATTCAAAATAACCGTAACGGGTTTGGAAGGTTGTCTTGGGGATATCACATTCCCTAACCTTAAGTTGGTGATAACCGGATCTGAGGTCTATCTTCAAAAATTAGCTCGCACCTTGCAATTGATCAAATAAATCATCAATTCGAGGAAGCGGATATTTATTCTTGATAGTAACCTTATTAAATTGCCGGTAATCAATACACATCCGCAAGGAACCATCTTTCTTACACACAAACAGGACAGGTGCACCCCACGGGGACACACTAGGTCTGATAAAGCTTTTGTCTAAAAGATCTTTCAATTGCTCCTTCAACTCTTTAAGTTCCGTGGGAGCCATGCGATACGAAGGAATGGAAATAGGCTGAGTATCGGGAAGAAGGTCAATCCCGAACTCTATCTCTCTATCAAGAGGTATTCCAGGGAGATCTTCTGAAAAGATACCAAGAAACTCATTAACAACATTAATTGACTGAATGGTCGGGGTTTCAGACTTAGTGTCTTTAACCCGAACCAAATGGTAGATGCAACCCTTGGAGACAAACTTTCTAGCTTTGAGATAGGATATGAAATGACCCTTAGGAATCACAAAACTCCCGGACCATTCGAGGATAGGTTCATCAGGAAACTGAAACTTGACCACACGGGCATAACAATTAATAAACGCATAGCCTGAATGAAGCCAATCCATACCTAGAATAATATCAAAGTCAACCATATCTAGCTCAATCAAATCAACATACATAACCCAATGAAAGACAGTAATGGGACATTTCTTATACACCCGCTTAGCAATGACAGACTCTCCTATCGGAGTAGAAACCAAAATAGGCTCAAAAATTAGTTCATGATCCATTTCAAAATTTACAGCAACCAGAGGTGTCACATAAGAAAAACTCAAACCGGGGTCCATCAACACATAAACATCAAAATAGAAAACACGGAGCATACCGGTGACAACATTGGGAGAGTCCTCCTGCTCCTGACGAGGTGGTATATCATAGAAATGATTCTGGCATTGAACTCCAGCAGTACTAGATGAAGCACCCTGAGGAGGAGCTGGACGGGCTGCGGAAGTTGGGGCACTGGTAGCATGACTCTGGGGACAGGCATCACGACTCCGTTGTCTGGCATACGGGCAGTCTCTAAGTATCTGGCCTAACTTTCCACAACCAAAATAGCCCCGCTTCCCCATATAACACTCCCCAAAATGGACTTTACCATACTTAGCACAAAAAGGAGGATGAGGCCAGTTGCTTACACTGTCCTGAGACCTGGAGGGTACCGACCTATTCTCAAGATCCTTCCTGCCCCAATATACGGGAGCACTAGCTAAGGAAGGACCAGGTATAAATGGACGTCTCTGAAACTAAGGGAGGCTCCCTCCGGAGAATCAAGTCTGACCAGACCCCTGTTGCTCCGATCTGACTCTCTTAATCCCTCTTACTCTTTCTCTTTCCTTTATCTTGTCTGACTCAATCTGTTGGGCGTGAATCATATACCTAGGTAGATCAATCTCCCTGTTGATCATAGCAGATCTACATTTTTTCACCACATAACTCGACACCCCAGTTAGAAACTTGCTAATACTAGTCCTCGAGTTAGCCATCATATTGGGAGCGTACTTCGATAGTTGATTAAACTTAAGACAATACTCCTTAACCGACATAGAGCCTTGTCTCAAATTAATAAACTCCTCTATGTTAGATTCCCATAACTCAAGAGGAAAAAATCTATCCAAGAAAGCATCTTGGAATAATTGTCAAGTCACCAAAGCGATATCTCTACCCTTATTCCACATCTGCACCTAGTCATAGGCAACATCCTTCAAACGATAAAAAGCTAGCTCCACACTTTCTTCCTCAGTCACGTGTATAATATGTGTAATTTTCTTCATTTCATCAACATACATCTGCGGGTCCTCACCTGCTCTCGATTCATGAAACTCTAGCAGATTCATCCGCATAAAATCATGAATTCATGCTGCTGCCAAATTATTTTCCTGCGAAGGTAGAGTGCTGGCCTGAGTATTGGTGGTAACTGCCTGGGCTAGCATCTGAAAAGATGCCCAAAATTTTGCATGGGATACCTTCTCATGTCAATGTAATTCAACAAAAATACCGGGCACGAGATCGAAAGGATAATCTTTCTCAAAGCCCCACATACCTAAAAATGGAAGATGAATATGAACTTCTGACTCCGGGACTTTATTCACAAAAATAAAGGGTGCTTCTCGAAGACCTTAACATGATCAACTCGAATCCCAAATCAATTTGAAATTTCTACGGTTCAATCAAGAGACATAGAAGGATGAAATTTGGAGTAGTAGGGTTGGGGTTTGAGCATTAGGAAATTTTGGAGAGAAATAAGCTATTGAATGCTCTTAATGGACTTAAATCCATGGTTTACCCGGATGGATTGGAGTGGGAATGACCAAAATATCCTTAAAAATCAAATAATGTCAAATCTGTCCTTTGGTGGACTGTTTTGATAGGCTGAAGTAGATAAACCATAACTTTTTTCTCCGATGGCCAAATTGGATGAAACAAATTTCATTGGAAATAGGACTTTCAGATGTTTCTGTTAATATATTGTAGCTTACCCATATAATTATGTACAAGGAGTTATGATAGTTTGAATTTGACCTTAAAATTCGCCTGGCCTCAGTATTTTTTCCTACACATTTACTGTTCACCACTATTCATGGTTTGATCGAAATGATCATAACTCATCGCTCAAGTGTCCGTTTTGGATGATACACATATCGTTGGAAATATTATTTGATTCTCTATATGATGACGGGTCGCATATCCAAAAATTCCACATAGAAAAATTATTAATCACGATAAAGAACAGAATTTAACACATTTTCGTCCGAGATCTTAACGGAATTTTTTTTTCCAGGGCATCACAGTTACATGGGAATCCCCTAAGTTACAATTTTATATATGTATTATAGAGAGCGAAGGGTACTTAGGAATCCCCAACTCCTTTGGTATCTCTGGTTCATACGGCTACATGCATTAGGGCCTGTTTAAAGGGTTACAATGGACCCATATAGCCCATGAGTTGTTCTAGGATGGTTAAGCTACACATACCCTGGTAAATGGTTTTGAATTCATTCTAAAACTGGTTACCTTTTCCCAGCATGGTTATATATATGTATGTATGGTTGTGAATCCATATTATTGGTTTACTTGGTTTTATAGGTTTCCATTATTTTATCCTTATCCTTAGTACTTGCTAGCATTCACCTGGTAACCCGACTTTGGGAGGTTCTATCCCTACACGATGCAAAATATAACCATTCTACTCCTCCTACTTAGTGATCATATTTAGAAACAACTATTGGTTTAAATTGGTAAGCTTCCATATTATGGAAGGATCCATTTCATATTATGGATGTCTTTACATACTTTAGTTATTTTATAGACATTGGTATTGGCTATGGTTGAGGGCATGTCCCAATCGGATATTGTTTTATTTTAGGTTAGAGGGTTTGTGGAAATACTATGGGTTAGAATGGGCTGTGTCAGTATTGGTGTCAGCCTTAGTATTGGCATTGTTATTGGTGCTGATACTATTTGACTGAATTTATGATTGTTCCAACCTTTTATGTTATGATATGGATAGGAACATGGTTATTATTTTGGTTTTGGTATGGTTATTGGTTAGGTACTAGATGGGTGGACTTGCTCGAGTTGGTCATGGTTATGGACCTATCCTAGAGTCTAGATTGCTACATTTATGCTATCTTGTTATATGTTTGGAATTCCTCCGACTCAAGGTATGTGTTTAGATGGTCGAGTTGGGTAACGTGGGTTGTCCCCAGGTCTAGTTGGACATGGGATGTCTATTATGACAAGGCCCCAGTTTGGGTCGTGTCAAGTTGGTATCAGAGCTTTAGGTTCATGGTCAATGGGAGTCCACAAAGACGTGTCGAGTAGTGACAACGCCCAAGTGCACATGTAAGTGTACGTGGTTTTATGAAGTAGTAAAGTATCCTTTAAGAAAGCCCAAGTATCGATTTCTCAGGCACTTACATTTGTAGACTATACAATTCTAGTTTAACCAATTATGGAGAGTAGCTAATAGACTTTTAGAATTTTAATTTAAAAATAAACAAAACTAATTCAGAAAAGTAATGAATTAGGACAATCAATGGATAGAAACCCATAGTTAAGGCCTAAGAACAATCATAATATGCTTTTGAATTTCATTCGTTAGCTTGCTTATCTTGGTTTTTGATTCGTAGGGTAAATCGCATGATCATGCTCTCTCGACCACTAACTCCTTACCTTAGACCTTAGAACTGCATCGTTGAGAGGGGATGTAATTGTAATACACCGCATGTTTCTAAACTAGGAGACGAACCATTTTTCCTACGTATGAAACCTCCTATACTGTGAGTAGCATCTTAGTGCATGAATTACAATGAGTATCCTAGTGATAAGATATCTTATGATGTGTTAATCATGTTTATATGAGTCACTTAAGGTAATACAAGCTAAGAGTTTTTGAATCCATCAAGTTTTAGTGTTCTATTTCGTAAGGGTCATATTTGAATGGGTATAACTAAATTTTAATGTGGTATTTCTGTATATTTAGACCCACCAAATTGTAGATAATTGAATTAGATTTCCAATGATACCAATTTCTCCTTAATCCAATACCCGAGCAAAAAGTTATGCCCATTTTTGTAAGAGACAGTAAGGATAGGCGATTGGTTAGGTGCCGCCCAACCAAACTTAGGCGATTGGTTAGGCGCAGCCTAAGTCAGTTCCAATGCCAAAAATAGTCCGTTTTGAGTTATTTTGAGGGTAATTAAATCTTTTAACACTCCTTACACGTCCCTAAACTTAACCCTACGAAATATATAGATTCTAAACACATTAAAACCCTATTAACATCTTAAAGCTCATCATCCAAGAGCATCATAGGAGAAAAACAACTAGGGTTGCACAATTAAGCTTGAAGATCAAATTTCAAGGAAATTCCTTCGTTAATCATCAAGAACCTCCCTTCAAAGGTATGCATAGTGTTCATCCACGGATTCCTTTCATCCGTGGAGTTCAAGAATCAATCTTTAAAATACAAAAGTTTGGTTGATTGTGGTGATATGATCATACCCATGTTGATGATTGTTTGTTTTGATATATAATAGTATCGTGACTGTATATCTCATGAAAGTTATGTTGTTAGTTGAAAAACATTATCTTTAGATGGATTGATATAATGCAAGTAAGAAATCCACCTATGCCTTCAAGAATGCATGCAAGGTGTTCGATAAAATGCCTAGTATGTTAGAACTTCATATTTACATGATTTCATGATATCTAAATAACAAGTTCATGTTAGCTATACACTTCAGTATGAATTTACATGCTAATTATGTATTCTTATGGTAGTGGCATGAAGCATGTATGATGATGAAGATATGAATTATGTATGCGAATTATATCCATTCTTTTCCTACCATGTTTGAGATGTTGAATAAAAACATGAAGTTTAATATCCCCAAATCATTACAATATAAAATAAATGTTACATGTTGCCGTTCCCTTATGCTTGAATGGTTTTCATGCCCTTGCTATGAATTGTATATGTTATCGAAATGACCATGATATTAGAATATGAGATTTATGACTTTATTATAAGCATTCCTATTCATGATAGATATTATGATGACCATGTACTTCATGAAATCCCCCACTCATGTATTATGTATTATTATTAATGGTCGTGTACTCAAGAAATTCAAGTTGCATCATTTTCCTTCCATCGAGTCCTGGGGGTACTTGAACCTGAAAAATATAGTTGTATACCTAGATCCATGTCATGTTTTCACGATACTCTCAGTCAAGCCATGATCTATAGAATTCAGTCAGTCATGTGACTCAGGAAAACTCCGAAATCTCAGTAATCTCAGTCGTCCAGTAATCTCAGTAATCTCAGTGCTCAGTAACCTCAACAACCTCAATATTCACAGGCAATCTCAGTAACGCCAGTACTCTCAACCATTCCTCAGAACTCAGTACATTCCGTCAGTCATTGGAATCCAGTAAACTTAGTTCAGCTCTGCTAAAGAATACCACTAGTATCAGTCTAGTTAATCAGTATCAGTTCGGCTAATCAGTTCAGTTTAGTTATTCAGTTCAGCTTAGTTATTCAGTTCAGTGTCCTTCAGTTGGGAGTAGAAGTTAGCACCGAGTGAACCCAAGGATGGGAACTCACCCGCTAGTTCAGGGTATGATTCTTAGTAGTCATCTTTGTGTTCCAGAACTACATAGCCAGCGTAGGTTGTGACATCTTAACCCGTAAGATTAGGGTTTATGAGGTTGATTAACCCGTCAATTTAGGGTTCCCACCATTCTCATTGAGTACCTTCCAGTATAGGGTTCTCACAGCTGTCCTTACCAGTGGCGCGGTATTGACACACCTCCAGTCGAGGTAGAGATTGGACCCCAGCTTAGCTATTATAGCGTATTTAGGGTATGTCGGTTAGCTAACTACTTCCCACAGTTTTAGTTACAGATTTTAGGACTGTCTACTATAGCTACCTAGTTTCAGTAAAGAACTCAGATAGCTCTTCAGATTTCAGTATATCAGGGCTTTCAGATACAGTCAACTCAGAAATAGAATGGAACTCAGATAGTTTCCTTCAGATTTATGGACAGTGAGCTATAGTCACTTATGCTATCAATCACAATAGTTATCAGAACTCATGCTATCAGTACTTATCTTCAAGATTGTCAGATACAGTCAATTAGACCAGTTCTTCATAATTTGAACTGTCAGAAATAATCATTCATTTATTAGTAATGCAATATCAGTCTCTTAGTATATCAGTAATACAGTATTAGATCCATTACTTATTAGTGATTTACATATCAATATCAGTAAACTCAGTCTTCTAGAATCTCATTATCAGTACACTCATGTTGTCAGTATTCATACTCAGTAGTCAGTATCTCCACGAGTTCAGTTACAGTTACGTATGCATGTATGTACTCTCACGTTCATATCTGTCAGTATTGTCCATGCATATAACCCTTTGTATTTATCCTACCTCACTCGTATACTCAGTACATTCAGACGTATTGATGCATTTGCGCTATGGTGCTTTGACTTATGTTACACCATAGGTTCAGAGGCATGAGCTCCAAATCAACAGTAAATTCGAGGATCAGCAGTCAGAGTTAGACGTGAGTCCTAATCCTTCGAGGACATAATGATTTCATTTCTATTTCCATTTTCACTTTATTTCAGTAGTTGGAGTTAGTTGGGGACATGTCCCATCAACTCCTTATTCAGTTCAGTTAGAGGCTTTCAGACTAGATGTCAGATTAGATGTTCAGACTTCAGTATTTATGTTCTTTTTTGGTATTGATATACCATATATTTAAAATATGAATTAGTATTGAACCTTATGGCCTTATAGTTCATGTTTCCGCATTTTTTTGAGATATTATGCAGTTTACAGGTACAGATATCAGTCATGGGTCAGCTTATGGTCCTTCAGGGTCATGAGCACCGTGTAGCATTTCAGTTCAGAAAATTGGGGCGTTACAAACTTGGTATCAGAGCCTAAGGTTCAATAGTGTCCTAGGAAGTCTGAAAGCTGCATCAAGTAGAGTCTAGTACATGGGCGTGTTGTGCACCACACTTATGTGCCAGAGGCTATGAGATGTTTTAGGAACAGTTTCCCTTCTTTCATGTCTCAAGATCGTGCTATAGCAAGTTTCTTTAAGGAAACCGTGTAGATTCATATCATGCACCCCTTATGTTCACTTTACCTTACTTTCATGGTAATAGAAACAATGAAGTTTAAAGTCCTAAAGATAGGGCTTTCTCAGACAGTCCCTATGATCAGTTATGAGATTAGCAACAGACTCAAATAGTATCCCATCAATTCATTATTGTTCCAAGGTCGTACAAATTTTATTCATGATCATGAGAACTCATTCTTGAACCCAGAAGTTTAGCAGTAGTAGAGTTGAGTTAGTATTATTCTATTTGATCAGATTATGTATTCATGGGGATTAGATTAGTAGGCTTGAATAGTACGAGCTAAACACTTAAGTTTATTGACTCAAAATTAAGCATAAAGGTGTGAATGTGATATTAGCAGTATATGAGGAAACAGAATCAGATGTTGTGTTTAGTAAGACAGACAAGTGTTGAACATAATGTAGGTGTGTGATGGTAGATCAAGTACCTAAGCCAGGCCCTCAAATTTCAATAGTAGAGCCAGTATGTATAGAAAGAAGTAAGGGAAGACAATTCCAGACCCATTCTCATCTTAGTGCAGAGGTTTTCACTTCAGCTATCACGAAACCAACTCAGGCATTGAATACCAACTCTATGGTCACGAACTATAATCATGTATGAATTCAATTTCCAGCATAAGGAGTCCCTTTTACTCTACAGTACGAGTCATGTTATATGAGAACAATCTACTTTCACACACTTTCCATGGGATTATGTGTGCCTTTAGTTCCCAATAGAAGGGGCTCAGTTCCAGCTCCCTTAGTATTCGAATCATGTCCCACGAGTACAAAAAACTCTAGACTCAGGTCATGCAGCTCATGACTCATGTACGTATATCATGCTTTATAGTATACTTAGCTTCCATGACTCATGCTATGCCCCTACAGACCAGATACATTTAGACTATGTCATGTATATCCTCAGTTCAGACCTTATTGGTAAATCCAAACTATTGATATTTTATTTCTCAAGTTTCAGTCATGTGTCAAGTTTAGTTTGTATCTATTCGTGTTTCAGGTCCTCTTGATTTACTCCTCCAGTTAGCTCTCCTTATGGAACAGTGTAGTGATGAGCAGTTGTTTAGATAAGAGAAGATTGTTACATGCTTACTTTGCACGAGGGTATAGTTGTGAAGATAGGCTTGAATATCATGATAAATGTGCAAGTAAACATCTAGCAAGGGGTTGTATTTAGAATTTGGGAAGGTACAAAGTGTAAGTGTACATTTAGATCCTTGACTTATGTCAGTCCCCAGTATGTAGCCATCAAAAACTCAGTTGCCAACTCAATTATAGTTTCAGTATCTAGCACTCAGTGATCAGTGTTCAGTCCTTGAGTTCAGTACTTCAGTATCAGTCTAAAACTCAGTTACAACGATAGTTCAGAAATCAATATTCAGTAAAGGACTCAGATAGTCCTACAGAACCATGGCTTCAGTTACCAGTTACTTAGCCTCGGAATTCAGTACTTCTGTACTAGCTATAGGCTTAGTTATAATGTTATCTTTAGTTCAGTAACCAAATTTGAAACTCAATTCAGTTCCAGACATGCTTGACCATAGCATTTAGGTTTTTAGTACTCAATTATTAGTGTTTCAGTACCCCAGTTTATAGAATACCTCAGAGCCATGTCGTACGCTTGGTCTCGCATTCACAAATAATACAAACTTCATGAATCCATGCTCAGATACCTTATTCTACTCAGTTAGTCCTTATCTCCAATGCATAAAACTCAAAAATCTCAGCCCAGCTATTCAGACTAAGTATAGTTTAGCTTTGCATATCCAGTATTCAGCTATCAGTTATTTAGTTAATCAGATAAGTTAGTATATTTTTGCACTCGTGTTCACCTCAGTTCATGTATCATGTCTCAGTTTCAGATCCTAGCTATTCAGTCATGACTCAATTCCTAGGTGCCTTGTGCATCGCCTCAATTCACCTCAGTAGTTCAGCCAAGTCAGTATTCTTTGAGGGACATAGTGTCCCAAGGGGGAGATACATCATACCTCCAAACTTTCATGACACAAACATGCTGCTCTCTTTTCTTTTGATGAATCCAGTTTGGAGAAGGGGTACTCATAAGTTAACCCTCAAACTCCAACTTTACTCGTATGCCATGTTTTCAAGATTTAGTTCAGATCATGATATTCAGTATATATACCACGTCCCAGACTCAGTTATGTTCTCATGTTTCTGATCATGCATATGGAGTAATTAATCTCAAACTTATCGGTATTTTCAGTTCAAGGTAATAGTTTTCCTTAAACTTACTCGTTCTCATATTCATATTTCAGTACAAAACTTGGTATTCAGTTCCATGCTCAGTTTTCAATTAAAACTTGATACCTTTACCATTTCATGTTCATGAGTAAGTTTAGTCATGAATTCATACATTAGTTATGTGTGATCAGCTCATCAGTACTTTCAGTCATGCATTCACATCATATCAGCCATATAATCATGCATCAGATACGCATGGATTCATCCTTTCAGTTGTGCATCAGATATGCATTCTCCTTTTGAGAAAACTCACTTTATTAGAATCCTCAGTCTTATATTCATGAATCAGCTTCCCATGCATCAGATATGCATGTTCAGTATGTTTTTCTCAGCTTTCAGTCATGTCAGTCATGAACCCATGTTTCAGTAGTATATGTCTTGTACGTACTTCATATTATCATCTCTCTCACCTCAGTTAATTTCCATTCGAGTACGAATGTTCCTAAGGGAGAGATATTGTAATACCCCACAGGTTTCTAAGCTAGGAGATGAACCATTTTTCCTACGTATGAAACCTCCTATACTGTGAGTAACATTTTAGTGCATGAATTACAATGAGTATCCTAGCTATAAGATATCTTATGATGTGTTAATCATGTTCATATGAGTCACTTAATGTAATACAAGCTAAGAGTTTTTGAATCCATCAAGTTTTAGTGTTCTATTTTGTAAGGGTCATATTTGAACGAGTATAACTTAATGTTAATGTGGTATTTATGCATATTTAGACCTACCAAATTGTAGATAATTGAATTAGATTTCCAACGATACCAATTTCACCTTAATCTAATACCCGAGTGAAAAGTTATACCCATTTTTGTGAGAGACAGTAAGGATAGGCGATTGGTTAGGCGCCGCCCAACCAAACTTAGGCGATTGGTTAGGCGTCGCCTAAGTCAGTTCCAATGCCAAAAACACTCCGTTTTGAGTTATATTGAGAGTAATTAAGTCTTTTAACACTCCTTAAACGTCCCTAAACTTAACCCTACGAAATATATAGCTTCTAAACACATTACGACCCTATTAACATCTCAAAGCTCATCATCCAAGAGCACCATAGGGGAAAAACAACTAGGGTTGCACAATCAAGCTTGAAGATCAAATATCAAGGAAATTCCTCCGTCAATCATCAAGACCCTCCCTTCCAAGGTATGCATAGTGTTCATCCACGGATTTCTTTCGTCCGTGGAGTTCAAGAATCAATCTTTAAAATACAAAAGCTTGGTTGATTGTGGTGATATGATCATACCCATGTTGATGCTTGTTTGTTTTGCTATATAATAGTATCATGACTGTATATCTCATGAAAGTTATGTTGTTAGTTGAAAAACATGATCTTTAGATGGATTGATAGAACGGAAGTATGAAATCCACATATGCCTTAAAGAATGCATGCAAGGTGTTCGATAAAATGCCTAGTATGTTAGAACTTCATATTTACACAATTTCATGATATCTAAATAACAAGTTCATGTTAGCTATATACTTCAATATGAATTTCCATGCTAATTATGTATTCTTATGATAGTGGCATAAGCATGTATGATGATAAAGATATGAATTATGTATACGAATTATATCCATGATTTTCCCACCATGTTTGAGATGTTGAATAAATACATGAAGTTTAATATCCCCAAATCATTACAATATGAACTAAATGTTACATGTTGTCGTTCCCGTATGCTTGAATGGTTTCCATGCCCTTGCTATGAATAGTATATGTTATCGGAATGCCCATGATATTAGAATATGAGATTTATGACTTCATTATAAGAATTCCTATTCATGATAGATATTATGATGACCATGTACATTATGAAATCCCCCACTCATGTATTATGGATTGTTATTGATGGTCGTGTACTCAAGAAATTCAAGTTGCGTCAGTTTTCTTCCATCAAGTCCTGGGGGTACTTGTACCCAAAAAATATAGTTGTGTGCCTAGAGCCATGTCATGTTTTCACGATACTCTCAGTCAAACCATGATCTATAGAATTCAGTCAGTCATGTGACTCAGGAAAGCTCAGAAATCTCAGTAAACTCAGTATTCCAGTAATCTCAGTGCTCAGTAACCTCAGCAACCTCAATATTCACAGTCAATCACAGTAACGTCAGTACTCTCAACCAATCCTCAGAATTCAGTACATTCCGTCAGTCATTAGAATCCAGTAAACTTACTTCAGCTCTGCTAAACAATACCACTAGTATCAGTCCAGTTTATCAGTATCTGTTCAGCTAATCAGTTCAGTTCAGTTATTTAGTTCAGCTTAGTTATTCAGTTCAGTGTCCTTTAGATGGGAGTAGAAGTTAGCACCGAGTGAACCCATGGATGACAACTCACCCACCAGTTTAGGGTGTGATTCTTAGTAGTCATCTTTGTGTTCCAGAACTACGTAGCCAGCGTAGGTTGAGACATCTTAACCCATTAGATTAGGGTTGATGAGGTGGCTTAACCCGTGAGTTTAGGATTCCTACCATTCTCATTGATTACCTGCCAGTATAGGGTTCTCACAGCTGTCCTTACCAGTGGCGCGGTATTGACAACCCTCCAGTCGGGGCAGACATTGGACCCCAGCTTAGGTATTATAGCGTATTTGGGGCATGTCGGTTAGATAACTACTTCCCACAATTTTAGTTACATATTTCAGGACTGTCAGCTATAGCTACCCAGTCTCAATAAAGAACTCAGATAGCTCTTCAGATTTCAGTATATTAGGGCTGTCAGATACAGTCAACTCAGAAATTAAATGGAACTCAGATAGTTTCCTTCAGATTTATGGACTGTGAGATATAGTCACTTATGCTATCAATCACAAAAGTTATCAGAACTCATGCTATCAGTACTCAGCTTCAGGACTGTCAGATACAGTCAATCAGATAAGTTCTTCATAATTTGAACTGCCAGAAACAATAATTCATTTATCAGTAATCTAATATCAGTCTCTTAGTATATCAGTAATACAGTATTAGATCCATTACTAATTAGTGATTTACATAACAATATCAGTAAACTCAGTCTTTTAGAATCTCATTATCAGTACACTCATGTTGTCAGTATTCATACTCAGTAGTCCGTATCTCCACGAGTTCAGTTATAGTTACGTATGCATGTATCTACTCTCACGTTCATATCAGTCACTATTGTCCATGCATATAAACCTTTGTATTTAGCCTACCTCACTCGTATACTCAGTACATTCAGACGTACTGATGCATTTACACTATGGTTCTTTCTCTTATGTTACACCATAGGTTGAGAGGCATGAGCTCCAAGTCAGCAGTAGATTCGAGGATCAGCAGTCAGAGTTAGACGTGAGTCCTCATTCTTCGAGGACATGATAATTTCTTTTCTATTTCCATTTTCACTTTTTTCAGTAGTTGGAGTTAGTTGGGGACATGTCCCATCAACTCCTTATTCAGTTCAGTTAGAGGCTTTCAGACTAGATGTTCAGACTTCAGTATTTATGTTCCTTTTTGGTTTTGATATACCATATATTTCAAATATGTATTAGTATCATGTTTCCACTTATTTTATGAGATATTATGCAGTTTACAGGTACAAATATTAGTCATGGGTTAGATTGTGGTCCTTCGGGGTCATGAGCACCGTGTAGCATTTTGGTTCAGAAAATCTGGGCATTACAGTAATTATCGAATTAAGTGTTTTATAGCTATCATCCTACGTTTGAATCAAGTAGGGCATCTAAGTACATCCCTGTCCTAGACGCCAATTCAAATTCTTTATTTAATAAAAGAATAAAAATATTACTTTGTTTATTCCCATGTTCCATCACCCTATTCTCTCTCCCAAGATCAAAATGTTGAAAATTGATGTATTCTAAGGGTAGCTAATCCTTGAAATAGTTAAATTAAGAACAAGCAAACAACCAATAATGATAAACAAATTAAACAAACTTAATTCAAAACGAAAGTATTTATGATCTTGGCCTTAACATTGGAAAGGGAGTTTAGCCTTGAATGGAAATAGTCATCATCCAATCCCATGGAGTGATGATACAAACCAAACAAAAAACTAAATTAAAGAATGATAAAACCTAAAAAGATATTGTGGTAGCATCCAATGATGTCTCCCATGATCTAGGGTGTTCTGAGATGTTTAAAACATGATTTAACACATTATATTTGTATTGAACAAGTCATAAAATGACTTGGATTGGATTTATATGTTATTTCCTTAAAGATGAGCCATTTTTTTCTGATTTTGATGGCCACCACGTCACGGTGTCAAACCAAACGACAATTGTCAATTTCCAAAATCTCACCTCTACTCCACCGTATTTCGGTGCCTCCTTAATTTCCACAAAAGGCTAAAAGCGCCAACGGGTCACAAATTTGGGGCACTTATGAATCCACTGGTATTTTGTACAAGTCCATTGGACACTCCTATAGATCACACGCCCCACATACATTTCAGGGGTCCAAATTGCGTCAATTTTTTGTATTGTGCTTTCGTTGAGGCATTCCGAGCCTTTTTGAGTTTCTTCCAGTTGACTTGAAGCTTGTATATCCTTTATATAAGAGCATAATACATTCACAAATCATACAAAAGCATTAAAAACAATAATTTATAGATCAAAACAACACAACATCCTCAATGGTGAACTAGAAATACGAGCTAAGTATAAGCTAATTTCATTTTGATCTCTAACTCATTGTTTTGAACCTTGGCTTGATACAATTGACCGTTGATCATTATAAAAAAGTTTTTTCACATATGAATACATAATAATAACCTTAGTAAATCATTAGGAAACATTAGAAACCAAAACAAGAGACTAGACAACACCTAGCTCAATCTAGTCACACTAATTTTATTGGTTGAACTCAAAATTATCGAATTGAATCAAAACATGTGTGAAAACACAATTAAACATTATGAACAGATACTTGGATACATAAATGATTATTTATACCATTATCAACACATATAGTACAAGAATCATCCTCAAAACAAGGCTAAAAAGGCTAGAATAGTAACGCTGGAATACATAAATACACCCAACATTACCACCCCACACTTAAAGCCTTGTTCATCCTTGAACAACTCTTAACTAAAAGAATCATGATCTGGAAAGACTCCACACTTCTACTACATGCAAGAAACTCAAGATAATACTACCATGACTACACAGAATGCAAGTTTCTATACTAAGTATGTTACAAAAATAATTGAAAGCTCATGAACACTACTCCAAAACATCCTAGCCTCAAGAATTGAATCACCTAGTTGGAAAACTCATGCTTATTATTCAATCAACGACATCATACAAATCACCCATATTCATTAAAGATGTCTCCTTCACAAACAGAGAGTTACCCATAATCACTTACAATTTAGATATATACCTATCATCCTACGTTTGAATGAAGTAAGGCATCTAAGTACATACCTGTCCTAGATTCCAATTCAAATTCTTTATTTAATAAGAGAATAAAAATAATACTTTGTTTATTCCCATGTTCTATCTTACTATTCCCTATTCCAAGATCAAAAGTTTGAAAATTAATGTATTCTAAGGGTAGGTAATCCTTAAAATAGTTAAATTAAGAATAATAAAAAAAGCCAATAATAATAAGCAAATTAAACAAACTTAATTCAATCCCTTGGAGTGATGATACAAACCATAAAAAAAAACTAAATTAAAGAATGATAAAACCTAAAAAGATGTTGTGGTAGCATCCAATGAAGTCCCACCTGATCTAGGGTGTTCCGAGATGTTTAAAACATGATTTAACACATTATATTTGTAGTGAACAAGTCATAAAACAACTTGGATTGGGCTTGCACGTTATTTACTTTCATATGGGCAGTTTTTTTCTTCTTTTGATGGCCACCACGTCGCGGTGTCGAACCAAACGACAATTGTCAATCTCCAAAATCTCACCTCTATTCCACCGCGTCTCGGTGCCTCCTTAAATTTCAAAAAAAGCTACACGCGCTAATGGGTCACAAATTTGGGATAATTATGAATCCGCTAGTATTTTTTATGCTTACATTGTACACTCCTATAGATCACATGCCCCACATACATTTCAGGGGTCCAAATCACGTCAATTTTTGTATTGTGCTTTCGTTGAGCCATTCCGAGCCTTTTTGAGTTGCTTCCAGTTGACTTGAAGTTTGTATATCATTTATATATCATCATAATACATTAAAAAATCATCCAAAAGCATTAAAAACAATAATTTAGAGCTCAATACAACACAACATCCTTAACGGTGAACTAGAAATACGAGCTAAGAATAGGCTAATTTCATTTTGATCTCTAAATCATTGTTTTGACCCTTGGCTTGATACAATTGACTAGTGAACATTATAAACAAGTTTTTTCACATATTAATACATAATAAAAACCTTAGGAACTCATTAGGAAACATTAGAACCCAAAACAAGAGACTAGACAACACCTAGCTCAAGCTAGTCTCACTAGTTTTCTAGGTTGAACTCAAAATTATCGAATTGAATCAAAACATATGTGGAAACACCATTAAACATTGTGAACACATACTTGGATACATAAATGATCATTTATACCATTATCAACACTTATAGTACAAGATCATTCTCAAAACAAGGCTAAAAAGGCTAGAATAGTAACGCTGGAATGCATAAATACACCCAACATTACCACCCCACACTTAAAGCCTTGTTCATCCTCGAACGACTCTTAAATAAAAGAATCAAGATCTGGAAAGAATCCACACTTATACTACATGTAAGAAACTCAACCTAATACTACCATGACTACACAGAATGCAAGTTTCTACACTAAGCATGTTACAAACATAATTGAAAGCTCATGAATACTACTCCAAAACATCCTAGCCTCAAGAATTGACTCACCTAGTTGGAAAACTCATTCTTATCATTCAATAAAGGATATCATACAAATCACCCATATTCATATAACATGTTCCTCTCACATCAAGAGAGTTACCCATAATCACTTACAATTTAGAAATATCGCTATCATCCTACATTTGAATCAAGTAAGACATCTAAGTACATTCCTGTCCTAGATGCCAATTCAAATTCATTATTGAATAAGAGAATAAAAATCATACTTTGTTTATTCTCATGTTCTATCTTCCTATTCCCTCTCCTAAGATCAAAATTTTGAAAATTGATGTATTCTAAGGGTAGCTAATCCTTAAAATAGTTAAATTAATAATAAGTAAAACAACCAATAACGATAAGAAAATTAAACAAACTTAATTCAAAATGAAAGTATTCATGATCTTGGCCTTAACCCCGGAAAGGAAGTTTAGCCTTGAATGGAAATAGTCATCATCCAATCCCAGGGAGAGATGATACAAACCATACAAAAAACTAAATTAAAGAATGATAAAATCTAAAAATATGTTGTGGTATCATCCAATGATGTCCCCCATGATCTAGGGTGTTCCGAGATGTTTAAAACATGATTTAACACGTTATATTTGTAGTGAACAAGTCATAAAAAGACTTGGATTGGGTTTCCACGTTATTTCCTTTCAGCTGGGAAGTTTTTTTCTGCTTTTGATGGCCACCCTGTCGCGGTGTCAAACCAAACGACAATAGTCAATTTCCAAAATCTCCCCTCTATTCCACCGCATCTCGGTGCCTCCTTAAATTCCAAAAAAAGCTACACACGCTAATAGGTCAAAAAATTGGGTCACTTCTGAACCGACTAGTATTTTTTATGCGTCCATGATACGCCCAAATTACAACTCTCGTTAGAAAGTATAAGCGGTCGCTGTCAAATATAGAACCCAACTGGGTTGGGTGTCGAATCCCACAGGGAATACTATGATCACTAAGTATTGCGATTATTATTAGACTGTTGGTCGAAGGTTCCAAGATAATGGGGTTTGGTTTAAGTGCACAATAATATTATCAGTGTAACGATGAGATGATATGCGTAGTTATATTTGATCACAGAGAATAACAAGTTAGGGTTATGTCCACCTTGTAGCTTCTACTTCTATATTAACTATGGGTAATACGAATTTTATACATGCATGCACTTATAGAGAGACGTATTCTAATTCTAAATCCAAGTGTTTTTCCACCATCAAGGATTTATTCACCTTAGTTCTCTCGAACCTAAAGTGTACAACAAATTATACGTACTCTCCAAGACATTAATACTACTAGGGCATTAACATGTAAACTAGAGGTTGGAAACCCTAATTTCTTGTCACACTCTCTTTTCCAAACAACAACTTTTCTATCGAACAAGTTATTGCTATAATGGCGTATTCCCTATGTTTGCAACCACGAGAATTCAATCAAAATGAAGAGAGTAATGATATAAGTGGATTACACATCATAAATTCACGAACCCATAGCAATAGAGTGTATACTACAAGGTTTCTATAACCCTAACAAATAAGCTTAGCTACTCATGGATAAAACAGAAATCAACATCGAAATATTCATCATACCAAAACTTAGAACGAATTTTGTGATGAAGATGACTAGCGACAATAAGAGACAAATGTGTTTCTCTCTATCACTCCTCAAGCTAAGCCGCTTTCTCTTGTTTTCAAAATAATACAGAATGTGAATAATCCCTAAAAATTCAGCAATAAGGCTTTTAATAACATCCTTCTCTAATAAATTGCTACTGCATCCTTAACTATTTAAAAATATTGTGTTTGCCCGGGAAAAAGTTCCCATACATCACATTCAGTCCAAAAGCTGCTTTCCTTTTTATGTGAAGTTTTCTTTGTTGTCCACAGGTCCCCAAAGTGCTGTAAACTTCCTCATTAGTACCTGAAAAGCATGCTAATCACATAGGTCAGCTCACTTAACTAAAAATAGACTAAAAGTGCAAGAATTATGTATTTTATCCTCAAAACTTAGCTAAAACATGGGAAAGTTCTGGTGCTTAGACGTATAAATACACCCAAAATCATTCCATTGGACACTCCTATAGATCACACGCCCCACATACATTTCAGGTGTCCAAATTGCGTCAATTTTTGTATTGTGCTTTCGTTGAGCCATTCCGAGCCTTTTTGAGTTGCTTCCAGTTGAGTTGAAGCTTGTATATCCTTCATATATCATCATAATACATTCACCAATCATAAAAAATCATTAAACACAATAATTTAGATCTCAATACAACACAAAATCCTCAGTGTTGAACTAGAAATTCGATCTAAGAATAGGCTAATTTCATTTTGATCTCTAACTCATTGTTTTGATCCTTGGCTTGATACAATTGATCGGTGAACATTATAAAAAAGTTTTTTCACATATAAATACATTATAAAAACCTTATTAAATCATTATAACACATTATAACCCAAATCAAGAGACTAGACAACACCTAGCTCAAGCTAGTCACACTAGTTTTCTTGGTTGAACTCTAAATTATCGAATTGAATAAAAACTTATGTGGAAACACCATTAAAAATTGTTAAAACATACTTGGAGACATAAATGATCATTTATACCATTATCAACACATATAGTACAAGAATAATCCTCAAAACAAGGCTAAAAAGGCTAGTATAGTAACGCTGGAATGCATAAATACACCCAACATTACCACTCCACACTTAAAGCCTTATTCATCCTCGAATAACTCTTAACTAAAAGTATCATGAGCTAGAAATACTCCATAATTCTACTACTTGCAAGAAACTCAAGCTAATACTACCATGACTACACAGAATGCAAGTTTCTACACTAAGAATGTTACAAACATAATTGAAAGCTCATGAACACTACTCCAAGACATCGTAGCCTCAAGAATTGACTCACCTAGTTGGAAAACTCATGCTTATCATTCAATAAAGGACATAATACAAATCTCCCAAATTCATCAAACATGTGCCCCTCATAATAAGAGAGTTACCCATAATCACTCACAATTTAGAAATATATCACATCATGGGTACAAGAATCAAATTACGCTCACTCTCAAAAATAATTCTCAAATTACACATAATGAACCATAGTCTTTTCCTTAGTGTAGTGCTCCTATAATATTAGAATGTAAAGCATAGGATCAGTTAGGACTTTTCCGGGTTGTCATGTAGGCTAAGGGACGGGTAGGAACAATTTAGGAATAGTGACAAACCTCTCTAAGAGGTTTAATACACTACATTATACATTAGAACCAATCTCTAAAAACCAATTGACACAATTTTTTACCACCCCGTTCTTTTATTTTTGCCCCATTTCTTTTAAGCATTTTCACAAACACATGGTTTTTGTATTTCTTATTCCCTTAAGATTTAATTTTTTTTTATACAATCATGGGAATATTTCTATTACCATTTATATCACTCTCAACCATCACACATCAAATATAAACACCAATAACTCTTACCGTGGGGCATTAATTTCACCTTTTTCTTCTTCAATTTCTCAAACTCTTTACTAAATTAATTTTTCATTAAAGCACTTAGGAGCCTTTTTGAATTAAACTAAGGTTCATAAAAGAAGGGATTAGGCTACTTATGTGGCTACCAAATAAAAGGCAAAAGGATCAATGTGGATTAACTAGGATAATTCACAAAGATTAGGACAAAAAGAAGGTATAAAACAAGGCTATCAAAGAAATGCCTAAATCATCTCCTAAACCCACACTCTTTATTTCGCATTACACACACACCGGGAAAGTTCTAGACATCATATCCAACAAGGAATATACAAAATCTCATAAACACATGGCACATGTTCAACTCAATAGGATCATCATAAAATCCCATCCTAGCAATATCATAAATTCAAATTTAGGCCAAATAGTACAAAAGTCATAAAAATAAGCCTAAGAATCTCAAAAGTCGTAATTCACTTATTCTACATGCTTTAACCAAACAAAATACTTGCACAATGTAAGATACTTCACCCTTATTACTTACTTAGCCTTATTATGTTGGTCTATTTGACATGACTAGGATAGTTGTTCCTTATTATCCCACTAGTTTTTTATACGATTTTTGGAGTCTCGGGTGTAGTTTCTATTTTGTTTATATGTTGTATATATAAGCTTTATTTTTAGAGCTCAGTTGGCAGTTGCATACTGAGTACCATTTGTTTGGTACTCATACTAGACTTATGAAGCCTGCAGATCATAATACAGGTTATCATCATTGATGTGTGCATCATGTAGAGCAGTCATAGTTCAGAGACTTAGAATGAGCTCCTGACATTCAAAGTATTGCTTATTTCTCTCTTATGTATTAGACTAGTCTCTATATTGTATTAAGAGAAAAGTTATATCAATGTAATTTATTCCATATATTCTAGTTCTATATTATTATTACATTAGAAGCTCTAGTACTGATACCACTAGGTTTTGGGACTATATTATGTATTTATCCTTATTTCTTATAATTTGAATTTCTTTTCTTTATCTATTTGGGTAGTTCGTTACTAGACATTTTGGACTACGAGTTTGGCTTGCCTACTAGTTGGTTATAGTAAGATCCATCAGGACCTAAGAAATTAGGTTATGACAAATTGGTATCAGAGCCTCGGTTTCACTAGTGTGTTAGTACAAGAGCTAAGTGTTTAGTAGAGTCCTACAGATTGGTGTGGAGACGTCCATAACCTATCTTCGGTAGGCTACAGGGATATTTTAGGAAATTTACTTCTTGACTCCTTATCGTGTGTCTACATTTCTAACAACCTCGAACACATTCTTTGACTCTATTCTATCCCTGAAGAATGTTACAAGATGAGCGATGTTGTCGAAAAATACTGACAAGACTTTAGCATGCCTTTCCAGAGTTTTATCACAACATAAGACTAGAGAATCAAAGATGGCTATCAAAAATCTTCAGCTGCATACAAAAAGGATTTTGGGCCAGCTTAGGCTCTAGCTGAGATCATGACTACTTCATCCCTTTGAATTTCAGCATTGGGGATTCCAAGTCCATTATAGAACCCTCTCATTTATGGATAACATTCAAATCGTCGAGCAGTTCCTAGACCAGAGTTGGGTTAATTTATGTTCATCAGGGTTCTTTACTAATTTTTTAGTACAAGATTGTATTTCTCAAATGGGTCAGGAATTTCCCTATGCCATATCTCGTAGAGCAGAACTCAGTGCATGGATTTATTAAAGTACTAGGCATTGTCTCTTCATTTGGTGTTAGAGCACTTGATAGTACATAAATCTTCTTTCTCTCAGGTCGAGGATAATGTAAGGGACATAAAGAGAGCATGTTTGGAACTTATGAAGGTGGCAACAAGATACTATGCCATTAGTATAGTGCTATTAGTATTTTGTTTGAGAGCTTATTTTGGGTGTGGCGTATGAGACATAGGTTTGGAGACCACCCCAAATATGAGAGATTTGATCGAATAGAGTTAGCAAGTATTCCCCACCAGACTAAAGTTTTTGTCATAGGAGACAATTACGGGAAAGATGGATATTCTACTAGACTTTGCTATCAGTGTCAGTTGGCCAGGCATATGGAATTAGTTCGTGTTGCTATCCATGACTAGAAACTCATGAGTTTATTACTACTATAGAGTGATTGGGTACATATCTAGAGAGTATCCCCGATATGGGATTTTTAGTCATTTCAATTTATTTAGATCAATCTCGTAATGTTGCGGCATATTCAGTTAGATATAGTGAGCCTTGAGCCTTAGTGGATAATTTAGTCGGTTGGTCCGAGTTTGGAACCATTTAGATTTATTCTTCCTATGCCCACCAGATATGTGATTGTAGATTTCACCATGATAAGTGTGTTTTTATTTCCCAAGTTTATCTTTTTATTATGTGTATTAGGGTTTTCATAACCATTGATAATTTATGCCTTGATGAGTTGATATTGGTTATTGTGTGCCTTGTTAATAAGTTCATGTTATGTGACTAGTTCCATGGGTTATTTTTTTAATAGTGGATGGAGTAGTGTTGTGTTGATATTTTTTCATTATGAGTGTATCTTTTGGGTTTGAGTTTGATTTATCCTGGCACAAAGACCTTATTGTCTCCCTTGGAGGTACATGATATTGAAGTTCATTTTGGTACTACCTATTCATTATATTAATCCTGATATTATTGTTACTATTGCTATCACTTCTTCAAGTTATTGATTTTTTTTGGTATTATTCCTTGATGTCATTGATCCTCGCTAGGTAGCTTTTCCTACTACTTTCATCTAGTTAGAATTTCATTCTTTGTGATTTTATCCAATGGCTTGAGTAGATATAGCCCGATTTGATGATTTTTTCCATATCGCAATGGGATTGATTATTTTCCCTCTTGGTTAGCTATGTTAGATTGATTCTAGAATCTATTATGGTATTAAAATTAAGTTGACCTTCTGTGGTTCTGTATGGTTCTAAAGTTGGCAATTTAGTTATATTGCCCGTCCTTGAGTTTAGATTCTTAGACTTTCTTCGTAGGTGCTAAGGCTGTATTGGCTATCCCTTTCTATATATCTTATTTGTGAGTTTGACCAGTCTGAGTTCTATTCTTTATTTGTACCTATTTCATCGCCAGATAGTTGATTTAATATTGATGTTAAGATGTCATGGATTTATCTCTTAGATTTGTTGGGTTTTTTCCCTTATCATAGTTTACCTTGCTATTGGTTTGGAGATTGGATGCTCCCTTACTATTATGATATGGTCATGTCTAGTGGATTAGGGGAGTTAGAGGTAGGTGGCCTTTCCTGTGATCTCCTCTTGAGTTGGCAATATGGAAATTATTTATCTTGAGACGTTTGGTTTGTTTTTCGGTAGTGGTCTTGACCATGGCTTTAGTGACGAGATCTATATTTTTTTCATTGGCAAGGAGACTCTGGTTGATTTGAGTTATGATTATCCTACTCGAGTGGATTCAGGAAATGCCTATTTCAGATCTATTTTGTCCTAATGAGGCTTGGTAGAGTGTTTCTCCTCGATTATATGTGCTTATGGCTACTGTTTGCCGATATGGAGTGTAGAATTTGTTAGTTTTGGCTTGAATGAATTTCTCTTATTTTCTAGAGTTTTTTCCATTTGTAGTGTAGTTTGCTTCCTTTAGGAGTTCTTAAGTATGCTTTGAAAGGTCATGACCTCCCGCAAAAATGCAGTGGAGCTCATGGGTTTTTTAGCTTGTGATTTATCCTCTATTGTGATTGTGTTATTCCACTATGTTTCAATTTTGTCTAGGCATGGTATTGTACAGATATACTGGATTTAGACGGTATGGTTGATGTCAGTATTTGACCCTAGTTTGGATTTGTTGGCTCAATTTCAATTTGACTACTTAGGATGGCGATTTTGAAATTATGATAGAATTGGAGTATGAATGCCTACCCGTCTTCCGGTTTTGTTTAGGTAGTTGAGATCGAGTAGTTCATCCATAGTGCTGAGATTTTAGCTTATA
The DNA here is from genome assembly GCA_030864215.1 of Capsicum pubescens. Taxonomy (NCBI): domain Eukaryota; kingdom Viridiplantae; phylum Streptophyta; class Magnoliopsida; order Solanales; family Solanaceae; genus Capsicum; species Capsicum pubescens. The sequence continues at coordinate 230,981,491 of CM061548.1, read as the reverse complement.
GTTGTGGAGCTAATTGCAAACTTCAATTTAAGATTCGCCTCAGTTGGAATTTCATTTAAAGGCTTGTTGAGCCTACTCCATAATTATCTATCGATCTTCTCGACTTTGGATAGATTATAGGTACTAAGTGTTATGATGGCCCATGGACCCGACATTGTTTTTTTCCTCTTTGGACTTAAGTTTGTAGTTTTTCTTAGGAATTATTGATGACACTCTAGTGAGAGTATTATATTTGAGTTGGATTTAATTTGGCTTCATTCTCGGTTGATGAGACATCCTGGAGAAAATTGTTCAGTGATGAGTAGTTATGCCTTAATCTTCTGGATTTCATTTTGATTACTATCTAGACTAACTATAGAATTGGCTTAGATTGCATTTATTAATTATCTCCATTTGTGTGCCCAGACAATGCCTTATGGGATTATTCCCATATTTTCCATATGGAACTTTAGCATTTCAACTTCAGTTCCTTGAGTTCTCTGTGATGAGATTTCGCGGATCGAACTTAGGTGATTTTCCTCATTGTTTGAAGTGGATAGAAGGTGCAAAATAGAAAAGAAAGGTTAGATTTGGATTTAGAGTCAGTGATATGACTCGTGTATTGGGATGGCTTTGGCTCGAATAAGCCTTCATTGATTTGTATGGATATCGAGAAGGTACCAATGTGTTGTGCTTTCTATTTGAGTGCATCAGCCTTTTCGATTCAATTGGAGGCCAATTAGTGGTTAATGTTGAGTTTAGGCTGTTTTGAAGTAAAGGTAGAGTGCTGGTTGGAAAATGGATACCTATGCCAAAATCCCTTAGAAGTTTTCCCTCTTCATGAAGATTATCTAGGAAACCATGCTCGGAGCATGCAGGCTCAGTACCTCATCGCTTCTAGCTATTGAGATTCTTTCTGTCTATTGACATTTGAGGATAAAAGTCCTTCTAGTAGTGGATATTGTAATGACCCTTTCGATCATTTTTCATATTTTCACTTATCTTCACTAGTAGGGATTGTGCATATCTTCCCTAACTCATTTATGACTTTTTGTGACTGATAGTTTTGTTACCGAGTATTTCATTTGGTTTTCAGAACCAATTTCCTATTTAGAAGTCTTTACTAGTTTCAAATGGCCACTGGGCAAAAACTTCATTAAGATTATCTCGTACATAAATTCTGACATTGTCAGAAGATCTGGAATATCAATTTTAGACTAGGTAGACCTTTGGTTCGAGTTCCAATACACTCAATTTCATTTTGACCTATTGGTCGGAAAGTGGGAAAATCAGAAGATATGGGAGTGGGGCCCATAATTTTTCTAAACAACATTAGATGGAAAATCTAATCACCAACGCATTTGGAATATCGAATTTAGTTTGGTTACATAGTTTGTTTGTGAAAAACGGAGTCCACATGAATTCCAAGGGTCAAAAATAAGTTTTTACTTTGTTAGTATTGGTGGATTGTGATCGCACAGGGCCTATTACAATCGCGATTGTGAGATCATGTTCCCTAGGGTCGCGATAGCGACATCCCCATATTATGTATGGGTATATAAGGGCCCTTAGGGATGCATTTTGGCCATTTTGACCCATTTTTGAGACCTAGAACCCCTAAATAAGTGCAATAACTAAAAATTGATCATTATGGGTGGTAATAACTCAGAATTGATCATTGTGGGTGACTTGAGAGATTGCTAAACACCTATTATCATAATTTTCACTTGGATTAAGGTAAGATTTCATCACTTTATTAATGAATTTCTTAGATTTTGACCCAAAATCGTAAATTCACCTACGATATGATTTTAACCCAAAGTTTGCTTGGTTTGTACCTATTTTTGAGGGTTTTGATTCCATGAGCTTGATATCTTGTTGGGTTGTCCTTTGAAATGCAATATCCGTAAGTGGAACCCGAGAAACCACTTGGGTTTTTTATGTTATTTTTTGGACGCGAAGCATAATAGTGCAATATGGTTATCATTAGACTCGTATTGATGAGTAGATTATGATTTTGATAGTGCGATGGCATTTTGTGAATTATGAAGTAAAGATGGGTGCTTTGAGAATGGTTTGAGGTTTTGCAGTTCTTCCATGAGATAGGCTTCTACCTACACTTCTTTGAAGATGATGTGTGTTATATATGACATGTGACTATGAATGTTATGATTGATTATGAGTAGAATAACTTAGTCTTAATTGCTAATTTCTTTGGGATTAGATGAGGGTTTAGACCCGTAAGTTAAAATGCATAGTACCTTTTAAAATCCTATTGACTTCACCCTAGATTGGACTAATGCTCAGCATGATTATGACATGATGCTAGGTTTGGGATGTGGTCTAAGTATTGGAATCATGGTTAGTATGATTAACCTTAGTTAGTCTAGTCAAGTGAAACACCCTGGGTTTTGGAACATTAGAAAATTTCCTGGATTTTTGGTATCTGGACATCATACAACTTGGGGGTATTAGTCGTATGATGGGGTACAGTCATTATGGTCTTGGTTGTATGTTAGCCAGTGTTGGTTGGTGGGTTGGATTGGTTTCTAGAATGGGTATGATTAAGGTAGGTACGAGTCGTATGGTAGGTGATAAGTCGTATGCTTGGGTTTTACTTCACTTAATCTGAAACTTAGTAACTTAACTTAGATCTGAGTTAGAGTGGCTCACCATGGGTCATGAGATATGGTACGACTGGTATAATTCAACACACATGTTGGAAAGTGTCAACCCTTCTTGATTCTGTCTAACGTACTCTTTATGGGTACCAATCATATGATTGGGTACAAATGGGACTTTGGATTCATAGGTTGGTCAGTGTGGAGGTTGCTATTCTTCTTGGGATACGAGTGATGGGTACCACTCATACCTTAGGGTATAAGTGGGGGTGGTCTTACCCTCCTGTAGGTAATTAATACAGTTTAAGTTGGGGGTAATCTGGACATTTCCCTTTATAACTCCTTGGGAACCCATGACTTAAAACACTATTTTGGGGCTTCATTAACCTATTTTCAATAAATCAAACACTCTAAACTCTCTCAAAATCTCTCAAGGTTATTGGGTTAAGCAAAAGCTAGGGTTTCCTTCATGGTGGTTAATTGTGTCTCATAGGTGTCAATTATTCTCATCATCTTCTTAATCTAAGGCAAGATACTTCTCCCTCATTGTTTGTTCCAACTAAAGGCATGTTTATGAATTATTTTCGTGGCATAATTGTTTTATGGTTTGGGTTTTCAAATATATGTTGGGGGTTTTGGTTATAAATGCTTGGTTATGGTTTTCCCATGTTTTAATTATGGATTTACATGCTTTAATGATGGTTAGGACATTTTTTTGCATGGGTATGGTTAATTAGCACTTGGTTTTGGCTTTGGAAACACTATGCCCCCAAAATGTTTGATAAAATGCCAATGAGAATGCTTTTACTGTATTGATGGAACTATTGCATGGTATAGCATGGTAATGGAACCCTAAATGGTTTAATATAATTTGGAATGATTAAATGGTAAGGTCTTGGTGGTTATGGTTGGTCTATTTGAAAAACTTGTGGGGTACAAGGGAATCCCCCTAGCAAACATAATAAGGATCACCTATGGAGTACATGGGATTCCCCCAAGTAACCTTAATAATTTAATCTATGGGTACATAGGATTCCATTTTTCTTCAAAAGGATGGCTAAGGACATTGTTTGTAAGCTATAGTCAGTATGACGATACCACTACTTATAGACTTGGTTAATAACAAATGGAATGGTATTCTTGGTTATGTGGTAATGATTTTAATTAGTCAATAATGGTGGTGTGTAATAGCTAACCATGAAGGTGTGTATTATAGAGAGAGAAGGTTACTTTGGAATCCCCTACTCCTATGGTATCTCTGGTTCGTTTGGCTACATGCATTGGGGCCCGTTTAGAGGGTTACACTGGACCCATATAGCCCATGAGTTGTTCTAGGACGGTTAAGCTACACATACCCAGGTTAATGGTTTTAAATACATTCTAAAACTGGTTCCCTTTTCCCAGCATGGTTATATATATGTATGTGTGGTTGTAAATACATATTATTGGTTTACATGGTTTTAAAGGTTGCCATTATTTTATCCTTATCCTAGTACTTGCTAGCGTTCACCAGCTAACCCATCTTCGGGTGGCTGTATCCCTATAAGATGCAGAAACTAACCATTCTACTCCTTCTGCTTAGTGATCGTATTTAGTAACAACTATTGGTTTAAAATGACAAGCTTTATTATTACGGAGGGATCCATTTCATAGTATGGATGTCTTTACATACTTTGGTTATTTAATAGACATTGGTTTTGGCTATTATTGGGGGCATATCCCAATCAGATATTATTTTATTTTAGATTAGAGGGTTTTTGGAAATACCATGGGTTAGAATGGTCAGTGTCGGTATTGGTGTCAGCATTAGTTTTGGCATTTGTATTGGGGATGATAGCGTTTGACTGCATTTATGATTGTTACATCCTTTTATGTTATGTTATGGAAAGGAACTTGATTATTATTTTGGTTTTTGTATGGTTATAGGTTGGGTACTGGATGGGTGGAATTTCTTGGGTTGGTCACTGTTATGGACCTATATTAGAGTCTGTATTGGTATATTTACGCTATCTTGTTATATGTTTGGAATTCTTCTGACTCAAGGTATGAGTTTGGATGGTCAAGTTGGGTAACAGGGTTGGTCCCCAGGTCTAGTTGGACATGGGATGTCTGTTATGACAAGGCCCCATTTCGGGTCGTATCAAGTTAGTATCAGAGCTTTAGGTTCATGGTCAATTGGGAGTCCACAAAGTCGTGTCGAGTAGTGACAATGCCAAAGTGCAAACGCAAGTGTATGTGGTTTATCAAGTAGTAAAATGGACTTCAATAAATCCCACGTATCGATCTCTCAGGGACTTGCGTTCGCCGACTTTCCAATTCTAGTTTAACCAATTGAAGAGAATAGCCAATAGACTTTTAGAATTGTAATTTAAAAATAAACTAAACTAATGCGGAAAAGTAATGACTTAGGACAATCAGTGGATAGAAACCCAGGGTTAAGGCTTAAGAATAATCATATTACGCTATTGAATTTCATTTGTTAGCTTGCTTATCTTGGTTTTTGATTCGTAGGGTTAATTGCATGATCATGGTCTCTCGATCTCTAACCGTTCACCAAACTTGGACTTTACAATTACATTGTTAAGCGGGGATGTAATAAACCAATTAAGTGTTTTATAGCTATTATCGTACGTTTGATCAAGTAAGGAATCAAAGTACATCCCTGTCCTAGATGCTAATTTAAATTCTTTATTTAATAAAAGAATAAAAATAATAGTTTGTTTATTCCCATGTTTTATCTCTCTATTCCCTCTCCCTAGATAAAAAAGTTGACAATTGATTAAGGGTAGCTAATCCTTAAAATAGTTAAATTAAGAATAAACAAACAACCAATTATGATAAGTAAATTAAACAAACTTAATTCAAAACGGAAGTATTTATGATCTTGGCCTTAACACCGGAAAGTGAGTTTATCCTTGAATGGAAATATTCATCATCCAATCCCTTGGAGTGATGATTCAAATCATACAAAAAAACTAAATTAAAGACTGATAAAACCTAAAAAGAAGTTGTGGTAGCCTCCAATGATATCCCCCGTGATCTAGGGTGTTCCAAGATGTTTAAAACGTGATTTAACGCGTTATATTTATAGCAACCAAGTCATAAACGGACATGGACTGGGTTTCCACGTTATTTCCTTTTATCTAGGCTGTATTTTATGCTTTTGATGGGCCACCGCATGGCGTTGTCAAACCAATCGACAATTGTCAATTTCCAGAATCTTACCGCGATTCCACCGCATTGCAGTGCCTCCTTAAAGTCCCCAAAAGTCTACACGCACCAGTGGTTCAAATATATGGGAAATTTATGAATCCACTGGTTTTTGAACACACTCGTTGGACACTCCAACAGATCACACGTGCCATATACATTTCAGGGGTCCAAATTTCATCAATTTTTGTATTGTGCTTTCGTCGAGCAATTCCGATCCTTTTTGAGCTACTTCCACTTGATTTGAATCTTTTATATCCTTCATATATCATCATAATCCATTCAAATATTATCCTAAATCATTAAAAACAACAATTTAGAGCTCAAAATAACACAATATTCTCAACGGTGAAATAGAAACACGAGCTAAGCATAGGCTAATTTCATTTTGATCTCTAACTCATTGTTTTGACCCTTGGTTTAATCTAATTGATACTTTAACATTATAAACAAGTTTTTTCACATAAAAATATATAATAAAAATCTTAGTAACTCATTAGGACACATTAGAACCCAACACAGAGACTAGACAACACTTAGCTCAAGGTAGTCACACTAGTTTTCTTGGTTGAACTATAAATGGTCGAATTGAACCAAAAATTGTGTGGAAACACCATTAACCATTGTGAATACATAATTGGACACATAAATTCTCATTTATATCAGTATCAACACATATAGTATAAGAATCATCCTAAAAGCAAGGCTAAAAAGGCTAGAATAGTAATACTAGAATGCATAAATACACCCAACATCACCACCCCACACTTATAGCCTTGTTCATCCTCGAAAAACTCTTAACTAAAAGAATCATAAGATGGAAAAAATTCACACTTCTAATACATTCAAGACACTCAATCTAGTACTACCATGACTACGCAAAATGCAAGTTCCTACATTAAGCATGTTACAAACATAATTGAAAGCTCATGAACACTACTCCAAAACATCCTAGCCTCAAGAATTGACTCACCTAATTGGAAAACTCATGCTTATCATTAAAAGAAGGACATCATACAAATCATCCATATTCATAAAACATGATCCCCTCACAACAAGAGAGTTACACATAATCCCTCAAAATAAAGCAATATATCACATCATGGGTACAAGAATCAAATTACGCGCACTCTAACAAAGAATTCTCAAGTTACACATAATGAACCATAGGCTTTCCCTTAGTGTAGTGCTCCACTAATATCAGAATGTAAAGCTTAGGATCAATTAGGACTTTTTCGGGTTATAATGTAGGCTAAGGGATGGGTAGGAACTATTTGGGAATAGTGACTAACCTCTCTAAGCGCTTTAATACACTACATTATACATTACAACCAATTTCCAAAAACCAATTGATACAAATTTTGACCACCCCATTCTTTTATTTTTGCCCCATCTCTTTTAAGCATTTTCACAAACACATGGTGGGCGTATTGCTTATTCCCTTAAGATTCATTTTTTTTTCTTTTTCTGTAATTATGGGAATATTTCTATCACCATAAATCCATTTATATCAATACCAACCATCACACATGAAATATAAACACCAATAAATCTTACCTTGGGGCATAAATTTTACCTTTTTCTTCTTCAATTTCTCAAACTCCTTACTAAATCATTTTTTTATTAAAGCACTTAAGAGCCACTTTGGATCAAACTATGGTTCATAAAAGAAGAGATTAGGCTACTTAGGTGTCTACCAAAGAAAAGGATTAATAGGGATTAAATAGGATAATGTACAAAGGGTAGGACAAATAGAATGTATAAAACCGGGCTATCAAAGAAATGCCTAAATCATCTCCTAAACCCAGACTCTTTATTTCGCTCTACACACACACTGGGCAATTTATAGACATCATATCCAATAAGGACTATACAAAAATTGCTTACGCATATTGCATATGTTCAAATCAATAGGATCATCATAAACTCCCAACCAAACAATAGCATGAATTCAAATTTATGCCAAATAGTACAAGAGTCATAAAAATGAGCCTAACAGTCTCAAAAGTAGTAATTCACTTATTCCACATGCTTTTACCAAACAAAATACTTGCACAATGTAATAAAAAATAGCACCGACAAGAATATCTTACACAATTTTTTTTTAAATTGATCTAAAATTTAGGAATTTCTCCACCCTATACGTAGAATTCTACTTTGTCCCTAAAGTGACTTTAAAAGTAAGTGATAAAAATGCTCCCTGAGGCCTCTAGGCCTAGCTAGTAGCATCATTATACATTAAGGAGGTTCGTGGACCCCACACTCAGTCTTTGCCATGCTTTAAGCTCAAGTTTATGGTACTCAGACTTCCCATTAACCTGTGACTCAACCAAAAAAAAATACGTGAAATTAATAACTAAAAATTAAAAAGAAAACATACCTTAGCTTGTGTTTCCTCCCAAGGAGTTCCTAATTTAGTGTCACGGCATGACCAAATTAATTATTTCCTTCACCTCGAGGATAAGAACTTTACCCCTAACATCACATCCATCTTTTTGCCTCGATCATAGGGTGGTGGTACAAAGACTAAGGATTCGAGTAATAGATGATGCATGGTAAACTAGTCGGCCTTAAGGTGAGGTGCATTTTTGTGCTGCTTATCCTTTGTAAAATCAAGAATATAGGATTTTTGTTCCTCATCTTCACACTTTTACACTATTTTAAATAATTTTTCCAGACAAAACATCATCTAAAAATAATGTAGAAAAATACTTTGAGTGAGGCCCAACCAATCCTACTTCTAAATTAACACAATCTACTACACACTCACTCTAATTCACCTTCTCAATTTCAATATCAAGATAGAGATGACAATCGAGTGGCTGTAATTCTTGTATTTTTCTCTACCTCTATGGAGATGGTGGTGATTGAATTTCCTAAATCTCCTTAGTTATTTGTTGAGCATTGCCCACAAACATAACTGAATCAAGATTAAAAGGACATATATCTGCAGAGTGATACAAATTGCCACAAACCATATAACAACTTGTAGTCTCCTACACAGGTCGAAAACAAGCAGGTCCCCTCCAAATGCTTGGATCAAAATCTGGACAAAAAGCCTCATGGTAGGGTCCTCCACAATAATGACAAAAATCTTCATCTCTCGAAAGCCATCTATCCAAGAATAACATCTCAAGAAGAGCGAGAAAAAAATTAGAAATAAGGTATAATAAAAAGAAACGAAACAAACAAAAACAATTTACAACTCAATATAGAATAACAAAAAATAAGATAGTTACCAAGTTACAAGTCCCTGACAACGGCGCCAAAAACTTCACATCACCCAAACGCACAACAAGTGTACATGGCCTTATCAAGTGGTAAAGTGGACTTCAATAAATCTCAAGTATCAATCTCTCAGGGACTTGCATTCGCCGAATATCCAATTTTAGTTTAACCAATTGAGGAGAGTAGCAAATAGACTTTTAGATTTGTAATTTAAAAAGAAACTAATCTAATGTAGAAAAGTAATAACTTAGGACAATTAATGAATAGAAACCCAAGGTTAAGGGTTAAGAACAGTCATACTACGCTATTGAATTTTATTCATTAGCTTGTTTATCTTAGTTGTTGATTCATAGGGTTAATCTTATGTCATGGTCTCTCGACCTCTAACAGTTTACCTAACATAGACCTTACAAATACATCGTTGAGCGGGGATGTAATAATCCAATTAAGTGTTTTATAGATATCATCCTACGTTTGAATCAAGTAAGGCATCTAAGTACATCCATTTCCTAGATGATAATTCAAATTCTTTATTTAATAAAAGAATAAAAATCATACTTTGTTTATTCCTATATTGTATCTCCTTATTCCCTCTTCCGAGATCAAAAGGTTTACAATTGATGTATTCTAAGGGCAGCTAATCCTTAAAATAGTAAAATTAAGAATAAACAAACAACCAATAATGATAAGCAAATTAAACATACTTTATTCAAAATGAAAGAATTCATGATCTTTGCCTTAACCTCTGAAAGGGAGTTTAGCCTTGAATGGAAATATTCATCATCCAATCCCTTGGAGTGATAAGACAAACCATACAAAAAATTAAATTAAAGAATGATAAAACCTAAAAAGAAGTTGTGGTACCCTCCAATGATGTGCCCCATGATCTAGGGTGTTCCAAGATGTTTAAAACATGATTTAACACCTTATATTTATAGTAAACAAGTCATAAACTAACTTGGATAGGGTTTCCAAGTTATTTCCTTTCAGCTGGGCAATTTTTTTCTGATTTTGATAGCCACCGCATTGGGGTGTCGAACCAATCGACAATTGTCAATTTCCAGAATCTCAACTCTATTCCACCGCGTTGCGGTGCCTCCTTAAAACCCACAAAAAGCTACATGCTCTAGTGGGTCATTAATTTATGACTCTTAAGAATCCATTGGTGTTTTGCACGCATCAATTTGATACTCCTATAGATAACACAAGCCACATACATTTTAGGGGTCCAAATTGCGTCAATGTTTGTATTGTGCATTCGTTGAGCCATTTTGATCCTCTTTGAGTTGCTTCCACTTGATTTCATGCTTAATATCCTTCATTTATCATCATAATACATTCACCAATCATCCTAAAGAATTAAACACAATAATTTAGTGCTAAAAACAACACAACATCCTTAACGGTGAACTAGAAACATGAGCTAAGAATAAGCTAATTTAATTTTGATATCTAACTCATTGTTTTTACCCTTGGCTTGATCCAATTGACCGTTGAACAATATCAAAAAATTGTTTCACATATAAATAAATAATAACAACCTTAGGATTTCATTAGGACACATTAGAACCCAGCACACAATACTAGACAACACTTATCTCAAGCTAGTCACATTAGTTTTCTTGGTAGAACTCTAAATGGTCGAATTGAATCAAAAATTTTGTGGAAACACCATTAAACATTGTGAACACATTCTTGGACACATAAATATAATTTATATCAATATAAACACATATATCCTAAGAATCATCCAAAAAAACGCTAAAAATGCTAGAATAGTAATGTTAGAATGCATAAATACACCCAACATCACCATCCCACACTTAAAGCCTTGTTCATCCTCGAACAACTCTTAAATAAAAGCATCATGAGATGGAAACACTCCAAACTTATACTACATGCAAGAGACTCAAGATAGTACTACTATGACTACACAAAATGCAAGTTTCTTTACTAAGAATGTTACAAACATAATTGAAAGCTCATGAACACTACTCCAAAAAATCCTAGCCTCGAGAATTCACTCACCTAGTTGGCAAACTCATTCTTATCATTCAATCAAGGACATCATAAAAGTCACCCATATTCATCAAACATGTGCCGCTCACAATAAGCGAGTTACCTATAATCACTCATAATTAAGCAATATATCATATCATGGGTACAAGAATCAAATTATGCTCACTCTCACAAAGAATTCTCAAGTTACACATAATGAAACATAGTCTTTCCCTTAGTGTAGTGCTCCACTAATATTAGAATGTAAAGCTTAGGATCAATTAGGACTTTTCTGGGTTGTAATGTAGGCTAAGGGACGGGTAGGAACTATTTCGGAATAGTGACTAATCTCTGTAAGAGATTTAATACACTATATTATACATTAGAACCAATATCCAACAACCAATTGACATAATTGTTTACCACCCCATTCTTTTATTTTTTCCCCATCTCTTTTAAGTATTTTCACAAACACATGGTGGGCGTATTGCTTATTCCCTCAAGATTCTTTTTTTTCTTTTTCTACAATCATGGGAACATTTCTAACACCATTTATATCACTCCCAACCATCACACATGAAATATAAACACCAATAACTCTTACCTTGGGGCATTAATTTCACCTTTTTCTTCTTTAATTTCTCAAACTCCTTACTAAATCAATTTTTCATTAAAGCACATAAGATCCTTTTTAGATCAAACTAAGGTTTAGAAAAGAAGGGATAAGGCTTCTTATGTGGCTACCAAAGAAAAGGCTAAAGGCTCAATGGGGATTAACTAGGATAATGCACAAATAGAAGGTATAAAACAAGGCTATCAAAGAAATGCCTAAATCATCTCCTAAACCCACACTCTTTATTTCGCTTTACACACACACCGGGCAAGTTCTAGAGATCATATGCAATGAGAAATATACAAAAATCTCAAACGTAGATAGCACATATTCAAATTAATAGGATCATCATAAAATCCCAACCAAACAATAGCATGAATTCAAATTTATGCCAAACAGTACAAGAGTCATAAAAAGGAGCCTAAGAGTCTCAAAAGTAGTAATTCACTTATTCCACATGCTTTTACCTAATAAAATACTTGCACAATGCAATCAAAAATAGCACTAATAAGAATATCTTACACACAAAAAAATTAATTGAACTAAAATTTAGGAATTTCCCCACCCCACACTTAAAATTCTACTTTGTCCCCAAAGTGACTTTAAAAGTAAGAGATAAAAATACTTCCTGAGGACTCTAGGCCTAGCTAGTAGTATCTTTATACATTAAGGAGCTTCGTGGACTCCACACTTATTCTTCACCATGCTTTACACTCAGGTTTATGGTAATCAGACATACCATTAACTTGTCACTCAACCAAAAATAAAAAAAACAACGTGAAATTAATAACTAAAAACTAAAAAGAAAATATACCTTATCTTGGGTTGCCTCCCAAGAAGTACCTAATTTAGTGCCGCAGCACGACATAATTAATTTTTTCCTCCACCTTGAGGATATGGATTTTACCCCAACATCGCATCTATCTTTTTGCCTCGATCATAGGGTGGTGGTACAAAGACTAAGGAACCGAGTAATAGATGATGCATGGTAAACCACTCGGCCTTAAGGTGAGAGGCATTTTTATGTTGCTTATTTGGTGTAAAATAAGGAATATAGGATTCCTGTTTCTTATCTTCACACTCTTTCACTATTTTAAATAATTCCATAGACAAGACATCATCTAAACATAATGTAGAAAAGTGATTTGAGTGAGGCCCGACCAATCCTACTTCTAAATTTACACAATCTACTACACACTTACTCTCATTCACCTTTTCAATTTCACTCTCAAGATAGATATGCCAATTGAGTGGCTGTGATTTTTGTGTTTTCTCTGCCTCTGTAGAGATGGTGGTGATTGTATTTCCTAAACCTCCTTAGTTATTTGTTGAGCATTGACCACAAATATGACTAAATTAGGATTAAAAGGACACATATCTATAGAGTAATAAAATTTCCACAAACCACGCACCAACTTGTAGTCTCCTACACAGATCGAAAACAAGCAGGTCCCCTCCAAATAGTTGGATCAAAATATGGACAAAAAGCCTCATAGTGGGGTCCTCCACAATAATGACAAGAATTATGATCTCTCGAAAACCATATATCCAAGAATAACATCTCAAGAAGAGTGTAAGAAAGATAAAAACAAGGGATAGTAAAAAGAAACTAAAAAACAAAAACTATTTACAACTCAATATAGAAAAACTAAAAATAAGATAGTTGGCTAGTTATAAGTCCTCGGCAACAGCGCTAAAAACATGACATCTCCCAAGCGTACATGCAAGTGTACGTGGTCTTATCAAGTAGTAAAGTGTCCTTCAAGAAAGCTCAAGTATCGATCTCTCAGGAACTTGCATTCGCTGATTATCAAATTCGAGTTTAACCAATTGAGGAGAGTAGTAAATAGACTTTTAGAATTGTAATTTAAAAATAAACTAAAATAATGTGAAAATATAATGACTTAGGACAATCAATGGATAGAAATCCAGGGTTAAGGCTTAAGAAAAATCATACTACGCTATTGAATTTCATTCTCTATCTGGTTATCTTGGTTGTTGATTCGTAGGTTTAATTGCATGGCATGGTCTCTTTAGCTCTAACCGTTTACCTAACTTGGACCTCACAACTACATCGTTAAGCGGTGATGTAATAATCCAATCAAGTGTTCTATATCTATTATCCTACATTTTAATCAAGTAAGTAATCTAAGTACATCCCTATCCTAGACGCTAATTGAAATTCATTATTTAATAAAAGAATAAAAATCATACTTTGTTTATTTCTATGTTCTATCACCCTATTCTGTCTCCCGAGATAAAAAGGTTGACAATTGATGTATTCTAAGGGTATATAATCCTTAAAATAGTTAAATTAAGAATAAACAAACAACCAATATTGATAAGAAAATTAAACAAACTTAATTCAAAATGAAAGTATTCATGATCTTAGCTTTAACCCCGGAAAGGGTGTTTAGCCTTGAATGGAAATATTCATCATTCAATCCCTTGGAATGATGATACAAACCATACAAAAAACTAAATTAAAGAATGATAAAACCGAAAAATAAGTCGTGCTAGCCTCCAATGATGTCCCCCATGATCTAGGGTGTTCTAAGATGTTTAAAATATGATTTAACAAGTTATATTTATAGTAGAAAAGTCATAAACCGACTTGTATTTTGTTTCCTTGTTATTTTATTTTTCTAGGTAGTTTTTTATGCTTTTGATAGCCATCGCATGGTGGTGTTGAACCAATCGACAATTGAAAATTTTCAAAATCTCACTGCGATTCCACCGCATCGCGATGCCTCCTTAAAATCCACACTAATCTACACGCGCTAGTGGGTCAAAAATTTGGGAATCTTTCTAATCCATTGATTTTTTTCACACGTCAATTGGACACTCCTATAGATTACACATGCCACATATATTTCAGGGGTCCCAATTGCGTTAATTTTTGTATTATGCGTTCGTTGATCCATTGTGAGCCTTTTTGAGTTGCCTCCACTTGATTTGAAGCTTGTATATCCTTCATATATAATAATAATCCATTAAAAAATCATACTAAAGAATTAAACACAATAATTTTGAGCTCAAAACAACACAACATCCTCAACGGTAAACTAGAAACACGAGCTAAGCATAGGCTAATTTCATTTTGATCTCTAACTCATTATTTTGACCTTTGTCTTTTTCCAATTTACCATTGATCATTATGAACAAGTTTTTTAATATATAAATACCTAATAACAACCTTAGGAACTCATTTTTACACGTTAGAACCCAACACAAAGGACTAGACAACACCTAGCTCAAGATAGTCACACTAGTTTTCTTGGTTGAACTATAAATAGTTGAATTGAATAAAACTTGTGTGGAAACACCATTAAACATTATGAAAACATACTTGGACACATAAATTCTCAATTATGTCATTATCAACACATATAGTATAAGAATCATCCTCAAAATAAGGCTAAAAAGGCTATAATAGTAATGCTAGAATTCATAAATACACCCGACATCAAGTAGAGTCTCTTTTAAGGGTGTGTAGAATGAAAAACACATAAGTTAGATTCTACAAGTCATTTAGGAAATGTTTCTCTTCTTTGTGTTCTATTTTCAAGCTTGGGGATTGAGCCCTGGAATCTTCTCTAATTCTATTTATTTGCATTTTACATCATCCCTTGACTATATAAAGTTCACAAAAACTCCTCTTTTCTAATTAGGGATTATGTTGCTGGTACCCTCTCTACTTAATGGATCCATACTCGGTCTAGGGGTCCAGTCCCTAATTATTATGGAGTTCCACCAATTTTTTCTATTCCTTCTCAGGCCTATATAATGAATGAAAATTTTCGTTAGTTGATCCATATGACTGCTCATTTTATGGCTTCTAATAATGAGCATGGTGCATCTGTTATTATATCCTATGAGGCCACTAGGGTTGGACAGTTTATGAAGATGAGTCCTCTAACCTTTACTGGTGTTAAGGTAGAGGAGGATCCTCAGGGTTTTCTATATAAGATGGAAAATATTTTCAGGATTATACATGCCACAAATATGGAATGGGTATAGTTTGCAGCTTATCATCTCAAAGATGTGGCATACCAATTGTACGAGGAATTGGATAGGGCAAGGGGTGATGTTGAGGAATCATCCTTATGGGATACTTTCTCCAATGTATTTTTGGACCGCTTCTTTTCTCTGGAGTTGTAGAAAGAACATATAGAGGAGTTTATAAATCTAAAATAAGGGAAGATATCAGTCAAGGAGTATGCCTTGAAATTTCACCAATTGTCTAGGTTTGCTTTGGAATTGGTGTCTAATATGAGAAAATTTTCTTTAAGACATTCTTGTGATTTGATCTTTAAAACCAAGACTGCATTGCTGATCAAGGACATGGATATCTCTATGTTGGTTATTCATATGCAACAGATGGAGGAGTAAAGGAGAAAGTAGGCTGGGATAGGTGAAAGACAGGGTAATAGGTTTAAGTTCTCTGACCAAGGTGGTAGTCAATAGCAAAGTGGTCGGGATGGTTGTAAGTGTTTAAAGTAGAAGTGGGGGAGTTCTAGTTCATTCTCCACAACAAGTGCTCCTTACCCGAAGCTATTGGGTGACAGGCGTCAGCAGGGTGACAACAACTTCAAGGCACAGGGTGCCCAATCTTAGTCATATGAAGAACAACTAGATTTATTATGTCTTCTTTATAGAATCTGTGGTAGGTTGCATTGGGGATTTCATGATGAGGGGAGGGATAGGTGCTTCAAATATGGTCAGCCAGGCCACATGCTTTGAAATTATCCGGTTTGTAAGGTTGCTTTAGGAGAGAATAAGTTTTTGGGTTCCTCTTCATTTACTCATACATCGAAGGGTGCTTCTTCTGCATCTATTTCTGCTTCTATCACTGGCACAGGCCAGAATCGGTTATATGCTCTTGCTACTCGACAAGAGTCTAAGACATCGCTTGATGTCATGACTGGTACGTTACAACTCTTTTTATTGTGATATTTATTGTTTACTTGATTCGGGGTCTACTCTCTCTTATGGGACCCTATTTGTGACTGTGTATTTTGGGTTTGATGCCGAGGTTATTTCAAATCCTTTTATTGATTCTACCCCAAAAGGTGACTCTGTGGTTTGTAAAAGAGTCTATTGGGGGTGTGTGGTATCTATTGGTAGTAAGGAGACTTTGGTGGATTTGTTTCAATTAGATATAGTGGATTTTTATATCACTCAAGGTATGGATTTGTTACATTCGTGCTATGCATCCTTAGATTATCAGACCCATAAGGTTGTCTTTAAGTTCCCTAGTGGACTAGTTATTGAATGGGTGGGTGGTTCCCTAGCTCCTAAGGAAATTTTATATCATATATTAGGGATCAAAGTTTAATCTCTAAAGGGTGTCTCCAGCATTTGGTAAATGTTAAAGATTCTAACTAGGAAGGTTCTTTTTTACATTTGGTTTCGGTGGTGAATGGGTTTCCTGAAGTCTTTTCGGATGATCTTCCTAGTGTTCCTATGGAAAGAGAGTTTGAGTTTGGGATTGATTGAGTTCTGAACACTCATCCATTATCTATTCCTCCTTATAGAATGGCTCCGGCAGAGTTGAGGTAACTCAAAGATAAACTTAAGCATCTTTTTGATAAGGTTTTATCTATCCTAGTATGTCTAAGTGGAGTGCACCAATGTTATTTGTGCATAAGAAGGATGGTTCCCTTCAGATGAGTATTGATTATTGGCAATTGAATAAGGTGACAGTTAAGAGTAAGTATCCTTTTCAAAGTATAGATGACTTGTTTGATCAGTTGCAAGGTACCAAATTCTTTTCTAAGATAGATCTTTGGTTTGGGTATCATCGGCTTATTATTAGGGAGGTGGATATTCCTAAGACAGTTTTTTGTACTCGGTATGGGCACTTTGAGTTCATGGTTACGTTATTTGGTTTGACCAATGCCCCGGCGACATTCATGGATTTGATGAATAGGGTATTTCTTAAATTTCTGGATTTTTTGTCATTGTGTTCATTGATGACATCCTAGTATATTTTAAGAGTGAGGTGGATTATGCAAATCACTTTTGTGTAGTGTTACATACCTTAAAAGAGTAGCAGTTGTATGCCATATTTTTCAAATGTGAGTTCTGGTTGAACACTGTCACTTTTTTGTGTCATATTATTTCTAGTGAAGACATCATGGTACATCCACAAAAGGTGGAGGCAGTTAAGAAGTGTCCTAGACCCATGACCCCAACTGACATTTTGATCTTCTTGGGTTTAGCTAGGTATTATAGGAGGTTTGTGGAAAGTTTCTCAATGATAGCTTCCCCATTGGCCAAGTTGACGAAGAAGAAGGTAAAGTTCTCTTAGTTGGATGCTTATGAGGGTAGTTTTGAGAAGCTTGAGGATCTAACGTTGGCTCTGATTTTGACTTTGCCTGAAGGCAATGAGAAGTTTTTTATTTACTGTGATGCATCGCGGGTGGGTCTTAGTTATCTGATGATGTAGCATGGTAAGGTGATTTCCTATACTTCTAAGTAGTTGAAAGTACATAAGAGGAATTATCTAACTCATGATCTTGAATTATTAGCTGTGGTGTTTGCATTGAAAATATGGCGACAATATTTGTATGGAGTGAACATGGACATCTTTTAGGATCATAAGAGTCCATATATGTGTTCACTCAGAATGAGTATAATCTCAGGCGGAGAAGATCGCTTGAGCATCTCAAGGATTATGACATGAGTCTTCACTACCATTAAGGTAAGGCTAATGTTGTTAGTGATGCTCTTAGAAGGTTATCCATGGGTAGTTTTTCTCATGTGGATAAGGAGAGGAAGGAGTTGGTAAAGGATATTCACCAAATCTTGGAGTTCACTTTTGGATTCTGAGAATGTTGGTGTGTTGGTACAGAAAGTGGTTTGGTTTTCTCTTGGTGCAGAGATCAAGGAGAAGCAAATTCTAGATCCTATCTTGATGAAAATCAAGGGTGATATAGGTGGGCAAAAGGTAATGGTATTAGATATCAATGGTGATGGTACTTTGCGGTACTAAGGAAAGTTATGTGTTTCGGGCATTAATGGGTTACAAAAAAGGGTATTTGCTGAGGCGTATAAATTGCGCTATGTTGTCCATCCTGGTTCGACGAAAATGTATCATAATCTCAAAGAGATGTATTGGTGGAATGGTATGAGAAAGGATATAGCTAATTTTATGGCCAAGTGTTTAGTATGTCAATTAGTGAAAATTGAGAACATGAGGCCTGGTGAGTTGTACCAGGAGATTGGATTGCCGGAATTGAAATGGTAGGTAATCAATATTGATTTCATTACGATCTTTCTTGGTCTCAGAACCAATTGGATTCGATTTAGGTTATCATGGATAGGATAAAAAAGTGGACTAACTTCTTGCCTGTGAGGACTAACTTTTCAGTTGAGGATTATGCGAGGAATATATTCATGAGATTATGAAGATGTATAGGGTACCTTTTTCGATTATCTCTAATTATGGTACAAAATTTTCATCTCACTTTTGGCGGTCATTTCAGAAGGAGTTGGGTACTAAGGTTAGTCTAGGTATTGTTTTTCACCCGCAAAAGGATGGTCAAGAAGAAAGGACTATTAACACATTGGAAGATATTCGTCGTTCATGTGTGATTAATTATAGTGGTAGTTGGGTTGAGCACCTATCTCTTGTAGAGTTTTCTTACAACAATGTTATCATTCTAGCATTAGGATGGCCTCTTTTGAGGCATTGTTGGTTGGAGGTGTAATCTCCTATTAGGTGGTTCAAGGTTAGTGGCGCAGATATATTTGGCCTGAATTTTGTTTATCAGTCTATGAAAAAGGTAAAGGTGATTCGGGATAGGCTTAAGGCTGCCCAAACTCTTAAAAAATCCTATATGGATATAAGGCATAGAGACATACAGTTTGAAGTAGGGGATAGGGTATTCCTAACGGTGTCTCCAATGAAGGGAGTAATGCAGTTTGGGAAAAAGGAGAAGCCCAGTCCCCAGTTTATATGTCCTTATATGGTTCATAGGAAGGTTGGCAATGTTGCATATGAATTGGAGTTGCCTTCTAGTTTGAGCTCATCCATCTTGTATCCATGTCTCTATGTTGAGAAAGTGTATAGGTGATCCTTTATCTATTATTTCCTTAGAAGGTTTGGGTATCTCGGATTCTCTATCTTATGAAGAGATACCAATGGAGATCTAGAGTCGGCAGGTTCTTAGGTTGTAGACCAAGGATGTAGCTTCTGTTAAGGTTCTATGAAGAACCACAAGGTGGAAGAAGCTACTTGGGAAGTCGGAGAGGGAATAAAGTCCAAGTATCTCTAATTGTTTTTGGTTTTGAATATTCGTGCGGAAGGTATGTGTTCTTTTCATATCTTTATTTTCTAACTTGGTTAAAGTAAGGTTAATTTCCTTGCATCCTTATTTTCTAACTTAGTTAAAGGTCGAAAGAAGTGAGTTAGGGCGTAACTCATGCTTGTATTTCCTTGTCCGTCATTTGGAGATGAATGATCCTATTAGGGGAGACTAAAATACCTTGTGTTTCAAAACCTTGGAAAATTTCCTGGATTTATGGTTTTTGGACGTCATACAATTAGGGATACTAGAGTATGATGGGGTATGGTTGGTATGGTCTTGGTCATGTGCTAGCCAGTGTTTGTTGGTGGGTTGGATTGGTTTTTTGAATAGGTACGACTTGGATGAGTATGATCATATGGTGGGTGACGGGTTGTATGATTGGGTTTTACTTCACTTAATATTAAACTTAGTAACATAACTTAGATCTGAGTACCAGTTGCTCACCATGGGTCATGAGATATGGTACGAGTAGTATAGTCCAACTCATATATTGGACAATGTCAACCTTTCTTGATTCTATCTAAGGTATGGTTTATGGGTACCAATCGTATAATTGAGTATGAGTAGGACTTTGGAGTCGTAGGTTGGTTAGTGTGGGGGTTGAGATTCTGCTTGGGATGCGAGTGGTAGGTATCACTCATACCCTAGGGTATGGATGAGGGGTAGTTGTACCGTCCTATCAGTAATTAATATAGTTTAAGTTGGGGGTAATCTGGATATTTCCCCTTATAACTCCTTGGGACCCCATGACTTAGAACACCTTTTTGGGGCTTTAGTAATCTATTTCCAATCAATCTAACACTTTAAACTCTCTCAAAATCTCTTAATGCTCTTGGGTTTAGAAAAGTCTAAGGTTTCCTTCAAGGTGGTCAATTAAGGCTCATATGAATGATTTCTTCTTATCTTTTTCTTAATCAAAGGTAAGATACTTCTCCTTCAATGTCAGTTCTAACTAAAGGCATGTTTTATAAATTGTTTTCATGGTATAATTGTTGTATTATTTGGATTTTCAAGTATATGTTGGGGATTTTGATTATAAATGATTGGTTATGGTTTTCCCATGTTTTAATTATGGATTTACATGCTTTAATGGTGGTTTGGACATTTGGTTGTATGGGAATGGTTAATTAGCACTTGGTTTTGGCTTTGGAAACACTATGCCACCAATATGTTTGATAAATTGCCTATGTGAATTCTTTTACTACATTGTTGGACTTTTAATGGAACTATTGCATAGTATATCTTTGTAATGGAATCCTAAATGGTATAAATGGGTTGGAATGGTTAATTGGTATGGTTTTTGTGGTTCTTATTGGTCTAATTGAAAGCCATGTGGTTTATAAGGGAATCCCCTAAGCAAACATATTAATATTAACTTGTGGGCTACATGGTATACCCCCAAGTCAACTTAATAATGTAATCTATGAGTACATGGGAATCCATTTTTCTTTAAAGGATGACTAAGGACATAACGTACAAGCTATAGTCGGTATGATGATACCTCTACTTTTAGGCTGGGTTAGTAAAAAATGGAATGGTGGCCTTGGTTATGTGGAAATGGTTTTAATTAGGCAAGAATGGTAGGGTGTGATAGCTAACTGTGAAGGTGTGAGTCCAATGGATGGATACTAGAAACTCATGTTTGCCGACAAGAGGATTTGGTCATGATGGCCATATGGGGTATATGGGAATCCCTTAAGTTATAATTATATATATGTATCATGGAGCGCGAAGAGTGCTTGGGAATCCCCTACTTCTATGGTATATCCGGTTCGTCCAACTATACGCATTGAGGCTCATTCAATGGTTTACAATGGACCCATATAGCCCAGGGTGGTTCTAGGATGGTTAGGCTTCACATACCCAGGTTAATGATTTTAAATGCATGCTAAACCTGGTTCCCTTTCCCAAGCATGGTTATATATATATGTCTGGTTGTGAATGCATATGGTTTGTTTACTTGGTTTTAAAGGTTGACATTATTTTATCCTTATCTTGAGTTCTTTCTAGTGTTCATCTGCTAACTCGTCTTTGGGAAGCTATATCCCCACGTGATGTAGGAATCGATCATTCAACTCCTCCTTCTTAGTGATCAAATTTGGGAATAGCTATCGGATTGATATTGTGAGCTTCTATATTCTGAAAGGATCCATTTCATATCATGGATGTCTTTACATACTCTGATTATTTTATAGACATTGGTTTTGGCTATGCTTGGGTGCATGTCCCAATCGGATAGTGTTTTATTTTTACTTAAGAGTCTTTGTGGAACTACTATGGGTTGGAATTGGTGGTGTCGGTATTGGTTTCATCCTTAGTATTGGTATTGGTATTAGGCATAATACCATTTGATTTAATTTTTTATTGTTTCATCTTTTCATTTTATGGACATGAACTTGGTTATTTTTTTGGTTTTGGTATGGTTATTGGTTGGGTACTAGATGGGTGGACTTGCTTGGGTTGTTCATGGTTATGGAGCTATCCTAGAGTCTGGATTGGTACATTTATGCTATTTTGTTATATGTTCGAAATTCCTCTGACTCAAGGTATAAGTTTGGATGGTCGGGTTGGGTAACGGGGGTGGTCCCTAGTTCTGGATAGACTTGAGATGCCCATTACGACAAGGCCCCGAATAGGGTCTTGTTATCTAGCGGTCTTGAAACCATAATTTGGGTGGAATTGACTTGAATACCCATGTTTCTAGATGAAATTCCTATCTTAGGATTGGTTATGGCTTACTTGACATCTAGAAGTTGAACTAGATACGTTAGCCTAGTTTGGGCCATAATTTGACTAATTATGGAAATTGAGGATTAGAAGTGGGATCGTCCGACCCACTTAGGTAAATATTTGTGTTATCCATTGTGGACTTAGTTATGGATGTTAGTCCTAGTTGAGACTAGTGATCCTTTAAAATAAGCTTACCTCGTGAATCGGTAAATTCTGTTGATGTTCTTTGGAATTATGTCTTATAAGTTATGGCTATGATATTCCTTATGAAAATGATATTAGGATTTTATAGATGTTATTTCCTTCTAGTTATAATATTGGGCCTTTAGAGATGATATTCGTCCTAGGTATATTATTTGTCCCATAGAGGTGTTATTTCCTTATAGACTTGATATTTGGCCCACAAAGATATTATTTCCTCTTAGACTTGATATTTGGCCCATAGAGATGTTATTTCCTCATACATATGTTAAATGGACTTTAGAGATTTTATACCTCATAGTCATTAAAT
Source organism: Capsicum pubescens (assembly GCA_030864215.1). NCBI lineage: Eukaryota > Viridiplantae > Streptophyta > Magnoliopsida > Solanales > Solanaceae > Capsicum > Capsicum pubescens. The sequence continues at coordinate 230,958,286 of CM061548.1, read as the reverse complement.
ATGACCTATAGATATGAGATGAATTATAGATATGACATGCTTCATAGTTATAAGTTATAAGTCCTTGATGCATTATGCCTCCTAGAAGTGAGATGCCTCCTATATGTGACATTATTATAGATATACTTAATTGCTTGTAGAGATATCATGGCTCATGAATATGCCGCACCTTATTAATATGAGATGGTTTATATACATGGTTATTGATATAAGTTTTGGATACGTATGTAGGACTAAGGCCGTGATTATGATGTTATGATTATTTCGGACACATTATTAGGCCAAAATCCATGATATGATATCAGTTGGACATCTTCGTAGTGTTTATCCTTCTGAGGCAAATGAATTAGATACCCTGAGTATGTTAGTACTAAATCCTGATAGGTTTATAATGAGTCCTTGAAATGAAGACATGATGATTTAGGTTATGCCTTGAGGTGATCTTATATTTATATGTATATATATAGCTATATGTAACTATAGTACTACATTATATCCTTTCCTTCATTTGTTCTTATTGTCTATTTATTCCTTGTCCTCATATACTAATATATATCCATTTTCCCCTTAATTTCAATATTGGTCGGTGATATACGGTAGAGTGTTGATATCCCTAAGTATGGATAGAATAAGATAGTGAACACTTATTACTTACTTAGCCCTATTATGTTGGTCTATTGGACATGAATGGGAAAGTTATTCCTTATTAACTCATTGGTTTGGCATACTATTTGTGGACTCTTGGGTGAAGTTTCCATTTTATTTATATCTTTTATATATCTGCTTTATCTTTGGAGCTCTGTTGGCAGTTGCCTACTGAGTACCATTCATTTGGTACTAATACTACACTGTTGTAGCCTGTAGATCATAGTACGGGTTTTTTTGTTGATGTGTTTATCATGTGGAGAATCCATGGTTAAGAGAGTTAGAGTGAGCACCTAAAGTTTGAAATATTACTTATCTCTCTCTTATGAATTAGACTAGTCTCTATGTTGTATTTGGAGATAATTTATATCAGTGTACTTTATTCCATCTATTTTGCTTTTGTACTCTTATTATATTAGAAGCTCTTGTACTAATACCACTAGGTTTTGGGACTATATTAAGTAATGATCTTTATTTCATATAATCTGGATTTCTTTCCTTTATTTATTAGGATATTCTATTACTAGCCATTTTGAACTACGGGGTTGGCTTGCCTACTGGTGGGTTATAGTATGTGCCATCATGATCTAAGAAATCGGGTCATGATAGAATCATACCTACCCTTCACACTGGTGGTAATGGACCTGTGACATCTATTCCACAGGCATATAATGACCCTCCAGGTGATTTTCATGGTTTTTGTGTATTTTTAGCATTTCGATCCTTCCCACAGCAGTTGCATGTTATTTATAACTTGCTGGAACTATCATTTCAGTTATCAGGTAGTTTATTTGGGTTTTAGTCGTATTTTCTTATGTTGGAGCTTTTGTTGTTAAGGAATTAGTCTCGGATGAAAATTCTTAGTAGATGACATTGAATATGGATTTTAACAGTGCTATCAGCTCTAGAATGTTGATTTTAGGGTAGGGGACACATGGTTCATTTCATAAGTCTTTCAGACTCATTTTGGCCTATTGGGTGGAATTTATGAAAATGGAACTATAGGTGTAGGGCCCATATTTAGCCAAAACAATCTTGGATGGAAGTTTTCTTGGTTATATTGAGTTTAAAATATCGAATTTGGAATGGTAGCATTGTTTGTTTGTATGGATGGGGTTTCGAATGAATCCTAAGCACCCGATCGGAGTCCATTTGGACTTAAAGAAATTTGGTGCCCGAAACCATTTGGTGCAACCGCTTATGTGTACCTTTTGTCACTTAAACAATAATTTCTTTAGAGACAAAGGGTCACTTTAGTGGCCTTCGCTAATTAGCCGAGGACTAGTTAAGTGATCATTGCCGACTTTAGTTATCATTGCTTTAGTAGACAAGATATCATTTTAGTGGCATCGACCTATCCTTGCATGGCCAATTTAGTGGTCAAAGAGCCATTTTACTGGCAGTCTCTTAAGAAACCTATTAACTATATTTGCGGCATATGGGGGTTGTTAAATCCCCCTTCTTCACTAGATTTCCCCTTATTTTGTTAACTCGTTTCTATAACTTTGAGAGAATGGGACATTATAAAGTGTGGTAAATAATCTATTGAAGATCAGGTAAGTTAGCCTAACACTCCTTGGTCATTTTCCATGATTTTCCCCGTCAAATTCCACCCCATTTCATTGAAATTCATAGAATTTAGGTCCTTAAATCCTTGGACTTTAGGGGCCAATTCGGGCCCTAATTTATTATCCATTTTTTCACAAATTTTGAGCATATACATTCCTCTTATTTCGAGGGACCTCATGACGAATTTAATTTTAGATTTTATTTGTACGCTCCATGGGCCGGTTGTTGACCTAAACTTTGATCCAACCTTTTATATAGCAATATGGATCTCACTCTACTCTTATTGACATTTAGATTATCAATTTGATACTGTGGTGGTGTTTTGGTATCATGGAGCAAAATCAAGTGGTTTATGGATTATTTAAGGATTGTGGTTCGGCATCGAGGAAGCGTTCTGTCTACTTTTTTTCATAACATGCTATATAGTGTATATTACATGCTAAGATGGTATGATAGGACATGTTTATTACTGTAATATCATGACTTAGCTTAATTTAGGATCTTGGGGGTAGAAGGGTGAACTGACTCTTAAGATTAAATGCTCGTTATAGCTATAGAACCCTATCACCCTAGAATATAAGCATGTTTGGCCGTTGTTGATCCTATGTAACCTTTAGTATAAGGTTTACTATTTGAATTAATGGCTTGGATCATAGTTTCCCAGTTTATAGCATTATTATTATTCTAGTTTTAGTATTGGTCCTAATATCGCGGTTATTATACCGGTTGGACTCCAGGTTATTATTCTATCCTAATATAGGGTGTGGCCTTAGTCAATCGATGTTTAGATGCTTATGGTTCTATTGTTTGGATACTTTTGATGGCATGCATAAATTACGATACATCCATGATCACTTGGTGGTACGATTCCATCCAAAATAAAGATTTTACAACGGTTTGCTAAAAAGAGATCTATCCCACTTTTCACTTTAAAAATGGATTCTTTTTATAACGGGAATCGTACCAACTTAATTGATGATTTAAGAGGTTTTGGAAATTAGACAAAGATTTATTTTTGTCCATGATTTATCCACTCTTTTATCGCTACTATTTTCTTTAATAGAGAGAGGTTCCTACCCTTTCTACCATGTGATACTGATTTAATCCCAAAGATGATCTCTGTCAATTGATTTATATACTTACACTCTTTTAGTTACGATTTAATCCCAGAGATGATCTTTGGGAATTGATTCCTACCCTATGATATTGATTTAATCCCATAGATGATCTATGGAAATTGATTTATGTACTTACACTATATACACTTATGATACATATATTTCTCCAATACTGGACAGAATTGATAGATGATGATGAATGAAAATCCTGGATTGGACCAGGTAAGTGAATATGGATATTCCCAAATCCCCTAGGGGCCCCTTTGTCTGTGAGCCATTATGCTTGAGAAGAGAGGATGTTGTAGGAGGTACCTTTATAAGTTTTTTAAGTTAGATAAGTTGTATACATATTGTATGTTATGTTACTTGGATAATATATGGTACTATGGATTTACCTTGCATTCATTCATTTGTCTGCATTGCCTACTATCATCCTTCTGGGGGTTGCATAGGTATAGGATTTAATTGCAATTTTTTGTGTGTTGATTTAGCCTTTTGGGTTTATAGGGCCCTAGTTTTGTATTGTTAGTTTTGACTAGCTGGTTACTTTATTCTTGTTATTAGTGTTAGTTCATGTTAGGCTGATTATAGACTGTTATTGAGGTTTGAGGTATGATTCTGATCTCTTTAATTTATTAATGTCGGTTACATTTTGGATAGTTTATTCATTGTTAGAAACTTTGGTTAGAGGCCCTGGTTATGCTAGCATTAGTCTTCCTAGTTGATTAGGATATCCTAGAGAGGTTAGGTTGACAACCTTAGGTTGTTACCTTTGAGTTAGTCTTATATACCTATACATGTATATTTATACATAGAATTACCAGATAAATAAACCTCTCTTCCCTTAATCATTTGTATTGTATATGTATTTCTTGTCCATGTATACTATTATATATATTTCTTCCTCTATCAGTTGATATATTATCTAATGATATGCAAAATATTACTTTTGTTCCTTAATTCTGTCATAATAGGATAATTAACCTAATTGCCTTACTAGCTTTGTCATGATTAGCTTTTTGGATAGTTGCCTAAAGATGACATTCCTACTTTGCATGTTATCTTATGCTTGCATAATATTTAGAGCTCAGTCGACAATTGCTTACTGTGTACCACATATTTTGTACTCATACTACACTTCTGCAGCTTGTAGACCATAGTAAGATTTTTATTGTTTGAATGTACATTGTGTGAAGCAGTTATAGATTGGAGATTTAGGGTAAGATCCTGACTTTAGGAGCATTACTAATCTCCCTCTTATGGGGTAAGATCCAAACTTTTAGAGCATTACTACCCTCCCTTTTATGGATTAAACTGATCTCAATGTTTTATTAAGATATGGGTCGTAGCTATTGATACCAAACGGTATCTAAGAAGGCTCAAAACAGTCCAAAAACACCCAAAACATCCAAAACAGTCCAAAAATCCAACAACAAAACCGAGAGCCCAAGACTACAATTCTCGGCCAACAATAATAACACAAGTATCACGAGTTTACAAGGTGTTTAACACCAAAAAACAAAAACAATACAACAAGAACAAGATGACCACGAAATGAGGAAAACAACAAACACGCGATAACAACAATACACAGTTTTACTAGAACAAGAACACAAACATGATTACAACAAACGTAAAGATAGGTAGTGAGACAAATAAGGTATAAATCCTAAGAACGAAAGAGTATGTTAAACTTTACGACCCCTAACACCTACACACAACAATCACCTAAATCTTATGTAGACACGAGATTGGAATCCACCTCTTAAGCATCGACGTTTCCAAGAAAAATACAATCACTAGTGAATCCACAGTAGTTTTTCATCCTAGTCTCGCTTTGCCTCAAAGGACAGAGGACTTAGGTGTTTCAAGTTTAAAGTTTATACAACAATAATCAACTAACTAATGAAAATACCTACTACTAAACTATATATAGTCTCTTTATTACATAAAAGATGAAATTCCCAGAAGATCCTTAATGAAAAGGGGGGGCCCTTCTAGTGTAAGAAATGAGCAAATGGGATGGCTTTGGTGTGTCTTTGATCCTTCTCACATCTGAACATTGAACTTACTAGGATGATACTTTTCTGCACTTGTACAGATGTTGATCTTCATAGTCTCACTTGTATCATCCTCTCAATTTTGAGAGGAATTTGCCCTCAAATTCAAGAAATCATCACCAACAAGCTCTCCTCTTTCCATCATCTTTTCATTTGTCTTCCCAAGGTTAGGATGTTCAACCAAGGGTCCCATGAGATCATAAATCAGGATCCTTAGACTTATATTTTCTACAACCTGCACATAAGAAGATTAGATACTAGGAAAAGTGCTAGTAGCTCGGTTAGTAATCAATAAAGAGTCCTTGTGGGCAAATCCCACAATCCCAACTCTCGGCTTCTCTCCATCTTCACCCTCCTCACTCTCGGCTTCTTCTTCCATACCCTCACTAAGAATGACTTTCCTTGCCATATATAGGCACTACAATCTCACCTTGACATGTCCAAACATCTTCCTTCTCCCTCTCCTTTAGCTCATCGGGTTCTACCTTCTTTCCATTTTGAGATTGATCATCAATCTTCTTCGGTTCAATTCCCACCTCCTCCCCAAGAAAGTACAATTTCCCCTCCCTTAGGATCATATTTCTCCTATTTGGACACTTTTTAGCCTTGTGTCCCCAACCTTGGCAATTAAAACATTGAAAGCCCCTAGAACTAGAAGAGGAATGTGGTTTACCTTAATTTCTCGGAGGGTACCTTTGTAGAGCCTTATTCCCTGCTTGGGCAGCCTTGTACCTTGGTTTCTCCACATTGTATAGGTCATTTTTGTCCTTGTTCCAATTCAAGTGAGATTGGACTTTCCTTGGATCACCTTGCCTACTCCTTATCTACTTCTTTCTTATGTAAACATCATCATAGGGTACATAACTAGTATGTTGTTCTCCTCTATCATACCCCTCAATATGGACAGATCTATTTGGGTTAAGTGGATCTTATAACGGGGGGGTTGGATTTGGATAGTGAGGTCTTTAGTCAAATGGAGTTTTGATGGGAGGGATCAGGTTTGGTGGTGGTCTTTGGGTACCAATTCCTTCTTGTTTGACTTGGTGAAGTGGAGTGTAGCTTGGTCTATTATGATCTCAATTTTGGGAGTAAGAGTTGGTTTTATTTGTGGCAATGGGTAGATATAGGATTTGGGGCATGGCCTCGGGAGTACTAGTTGGTGAAATGTGTCGAGGGGTAGAAGGTCGGCTTCTTTGGATTTACACTCTGTCCAATCTCCCACCCAAGATTGACACTTCACCCTTCATTGATACCACATCCTAGTCTAGTCTTTTAATACCGCGGTCATCCTAGCCATGTCTCGGGACATAGCTTCAAGGTGAGCCAAAATGATGCTTGTAGCATTGTGGTCCACTAGGACATAGCTCTGATACCAAATGATACAAGAGAGACCACAGAAGGCACAAAAACTAAACAAATAGTCCACAAATTGAGAGCAACGCGAGGTCCCCTTTGAGTGCTAGTTTTCGACCAACAACAACAACACAAAAATGTAGCCCAACATGGATATTGATTCTACTAGAGTTAGTGAAGAAGAAACTTACAACAACAATAGTCAAAACAAACAAAAAACACCTAGATCTATGTTCAAAGGAAAAATCTCGGCCAAGACAACAACAAGAACATCAAGTCTCGTCCAAGAACAAACTCAAGAACACTCCTCTTTTTTTTTTATTTTTTTATCAACTCACAACTCCAAGGCCCTACCAAACGGTATCTAAGAAGGCTCAAAACAGTCCACAAACACCCAAAATGTCCAAAACAGTCCACAAATCCAACAACAAAATTGAGAGCTCAACACTACAATTCTCGCCCAACAATAACAACGCAAGTATAATGATTTTACAAAGGTTTAACACCAAAAAACAGAAACAATACAATAATAACAAGATGACCACGAAATCAGGTGAACAATAACAACACAATAAGAACAATGCACGGTTTTACTAGAAAAAAGAACACAAACACAATTATAAGAAATGTAAAGATAGGTAGTGAGACAAATGAGGGTGTATATCCTAAGAACCAAAGAGACTGTTAAACTCTAAGAAACATAACACCTACACAAAAAAAATCACCTAACTCTTACATAGACACGAGATTGGAATCCACCTCTCAAGCGTCGACGTTTCAAAGCAATATACAATCACTAGTGAATCCAAACTAGTTTCTTGTCCTAGTTTCTATTTGCCTAAATCGAGAGAGGACTTAGGCGTTTCAAGTTTCAAGTTAATACAAAAATAACCAACTAAGTAATAAAAATCCCTATTACTAAACTATCTTTAGTCTCTTTATTACATAAAAGATGAAATGCCCAAAAGACCCTTAATGAAAAGGGGGCGCCCCTCTAGTGTAACAAATGAGAAAATGGGGCGGGCTTGGTGTGTATTTGATCCTTATCAAATCTCAAAATTTTACTTCCTAGGATGATCTTTTGCTACACTTATACACACGTTGATCTTCATAGTCACACTTGTATCACCTATATATTTATTCAGTATCTTACTTTGTACTTTTATTGAATTAGAAGATCTTGTACTAACATCACCAGGTCTCGGGATTGTTATATACATATATATATATATATATTATCCCTTTTATTACATTTTTTCTGCTATTTCCTTTCTTTTTTTACTATCTATTACTAGCAATTTTGGACTACGAGTTAGCATACCTACTGGTAGGTTATAGTAGGTTCCATGATGACCTGAGGAATTGGGTCGTGATAAATTGATATATGATCCTAGATGTACTGGTCTATTGGAATAAGAGATAAGTTTTTATTAAAGACCTATATCTCCATATAGAGACATTTGTATCCTACCTTCAAGAGATTTTAGGTCATTCTTAGGAAATTTTATTCTTGACTCCTTGTTGTGTATCTATATTATATGAATATCTAGTACATTATTTTACTTTATTATGTAAAAAATGGATGATACAATGTTATAGATAGATGCAGATGAGACTTTTGCATGTGTTTCTAGAGCTTCAGCGTAGGGTTGGACTAGGGAGTTAGAGATTCACATCAAAAATCAGTGCTAACTAGAGGATTCAGGGCCAACCCAGGCTCTGATAGAGAATGTGACTGCTTCAGCCTTTTAAAATTTAGCATTAGGGATTCTAAGACTTCTTATAGATGCCTCACAATTAAAGGAGATATTCGGTAGATTAAATAATTCTTATACCAGGGTAGGGTTTGTTGGTGTTCAACAGGGTTTTTTGTTAATTTTGGAGTATGAGGTTGGGATTCTTAAGTGGGATAGACATACTCTTATTCTATATCCTTCAAATTATGAGATAGTGTGTGGATTTATTAGAGTATTAGATTTGCCACTCCGTTTGGCATCAAAGAATTAGAAAGCAGCTGAGACTTCTTTCCTCCAGGTTGTTGATCATGTAAGGGCCATAGAAAGATTTTGTATTAGAACTTATGGAGGAGGTAGTAAGAGGCCATTTTATCATTAAAATGTTATTGGCATTCTGTTTGGTGTTAAGGATCCTTCAACAAGGTAAGCTTCACTTACAGTCTATTAGTTTCTCTCAGGTAATGCTTTGACTATATATGGCTTTCAAATCAGTCTTGGTGATCACAATAGGTAGAGTTCTCATTAAACTTTTTAGAGTACTCATCTTGGACCTTTAGGCCATGACGGTTATTCTGTATTAGTTTATGCAGTACCTCAAAGTATTTTGAGATATTATTTTGGTTGCCAAGATTGGCCATTTGTATTGGCCATTTTTCTAGTGAGTTCCCCAGACATAAGTTGAATATTGAGGTAGGGTCAACATATATTCCTTGCCAGTCTAGATCTTCTAATGTTTTTAATGATTGTGGGGAGGATTTTCACTTCAGTAAGGAATGCCCCCGGTATCAGCTGATCAACTAGTGACACGACCTGAACTAGGGCCTAGTCGTGTTAGGCGTCTCAAGTTCAACCGGGATCGGAGAGCATCCCCAATACTAAACCATAACCACCCTACACCCAATGTTGGATGAAATCTGAATATATATAACATAACAAAATAGAAGAATCATAAATCAAATACAGTCAACCAGTGTCAGCTCTAATACCTATACCAATGCTAGGGCTGACACTATTGCCGACACTGCCTCTACAAACCCAAAATAGTCCCACAAATCCTCTATTCGAAAGTAAAAAAATACCTGGTTGGGACATGTCCCTAACCATAGCCAAAACCTAAGTCTAAGAAATAACAAAATTATGTAGAGAAGTTCGTATCATTAAATGGAGACTTCAGAGTGTGGATGCTCACCACTTCAATCCGACACAAGTTATCCCCAAATCCAATCATAGAGCAGGAGGATTAGTATGGTCGGTTCCTTCATCGTGTGGGAATGCATCACCCAAAGATGGGTTAGCGAGTGAACTCTAGCATGCACTAAGGATAAGGATAGAATAATGCAAACATTTGAAACCAAGAAAATAACTATATGCTAGAACAACCATACATATACTTATATAGTCCATGCCGAGAAAGGGAACCTGGTTTACCATGTCTTTAAAACCATTAACCTGGGTATGTGTATCTTAACCGCTCTAGTACCACCCATGGGCTATATGGGTCTAGTGTTACCCCCTGAATGGGCCCCAGTGCGTATAGCTGCACAAACCGAATATATCATAGGGGAAGGGGATTCCCGTGTACCCTTCACCCACCATTATACATATATACAAGTATAACTTAGGGAATTCCCTTGTACCCCACAAGTATATGGTCTCCATGATCAGTCCTCATGTCGACAAACATGAGTTTCCAGTGTCATTCCATTTGACTCACAACTTCACGGTTAGCTATCACAACCTACCATTATTTCCTAATTAAAACCATTAGCACACAACCAAACCACTAATTACATATATTATTAACCAAGGCTATAAGAAGTGGTATCGTCATACCGACTATAGCTTGCAAGCAATGTCCTTAGCGAATCACCTAAGAGATTCACATGTACCTTGTAGGTTCCATTATTAGATTTACTTAGGGGATTCCCGTGTACCCCACTAGGTTTTTAATTAAATCCATCGCTTCCAAGGCCTTACCATTTATCCATTAAAACCATCTAACCAATTTAGATTCCATTACCATATTGTACCATGCAATGATTTCAATAAAAGTCAAACTATGTAGTAAAAGTATTCTCATAGGCATTTTAACAAACATGTTGAGGGTATATAGTTTCCAAAACCAAAACCAATAACCAATTGACCATTACCATGCAACCACATGTAAAAACCACCATTATAATATGAAAATCATAAGTAAAAATAGGGTAAACATAAATCAACCATTAATAACCTACACCCCAACAAATAATTTAAAACCAAACAATATCAATAATTAAATCATGAAAACCATTCATGAAAATATGAATTTTGTTAAACTAACAATGAGGGAGGAGTAACATGCCTTAGATTCTAAAGATGATGGAGAGAAATCACCCTTGAATTCCCTAATTGATTTTCTCGATAAAAACCCTAAGTGCTCTTGACCTTGAGGATTTGGGAGTGTTTGAAAGTCTATATTATGTGTTTTTGAAAGATATTGATTCCCTAAGAAAGTTATAAGACATCATTTTTAAGTTGGGCTAGAGGGGAGATATCTAGAATATCCTCAGCTTAAAAGATGAAAATATGCGAAGGAGGGTACGAATCCCCCCTTGACTCGTATACACAATATACGAGTAGTAACTACTACTTATACCCTAGATAGAATGGTTGACATAACACACTGTCCACCATATGACTCCCCTTGCCCAAATCATACCTATAACATACAAATAGTATGCATAAACTGTAACTAAGACAGAATCAAAAGAGGTTGACATTGTCCATAATACGAGTTAAATCTTACCACTCGTACCATCTCCATATGAGTATCTTTATGTCCTTTCATACCTTATACAAAATTTAACCAAACCATACTTATTATCCTATTATTTGAGGACCTTAAACTTTAACACAACATACGACAAGTACCCATAAGTCTTATGATGCCTAGAACCTTAAACTCAAGAAATTTTCCAATGATCTAAACCTAGGGTGTTTTAACCAGTTGGGGTAATCTTGTATTTCTTGCTAGGTTAGGGATTCATGGTCTTGTTATGACTTAGAGAAATTTTTCATTGGACTAGAGAGTGTCCTTAGCATGAATTATTAGTTATTGTGCTCATCCAAATTGGTATCATCAAGATGTGGTGCTTTCACTTAGAGGTAGTGCACTTAGTGCCTCAATTGATGATTCAGATGCTTAGTCTAATTTTGGACCTGCTATGTTTCATACTCCTTCAAGAACATTAAGATTATGATTTTGGGTTTCAATCATAATTGGTGCACCTTTTATTTCCTACCTTTACCATCTATTTTAATGGATTAAGGTTTTTGTACCCATCGATGATTATGTGCCTTAGTAGGTTTATATTGGTTATTGTATGCCTTGGTGTTGAATTCATATATATCTTACTACCCACGTAGATGATTTATTTTAGTAGTAGATAGAGTGGACAATATTGATATTTTTCTAGCAGGGGTAGCATTTGGGTTCGAGTCCCTTTTACATTGACATATTGGCCTTCTATAGCCCTTGGGTGGTACTTGTCATTGATTTACATTTATTGTACCACCTACTCTTTATACTGCTGTTTCTATTATTTTTTTTATTTTTTCCATTGTTTGACGTACATTGATTTTTATTAGATAGATGACTAAACTAGTATGATCGAGTTAGAATGCTTTCCTCATTATTCTTGTTTATTGGACTAGGCAGCTAGCTAAGTCGAATGGTTTTCTCTCTTTTAGAAAGGTGAGGTTGGTCATCTTCATCTTTTATTGTGATGTTAGATCATTGTTTAGTGGCCTACAAAAATGAAGGCAGGTTGTCCTTCCATAGTTTTGTTATAGTTCTAGAGTTTCCAATTTCGTTTATTGCCTATTTCTGAGTTTGAGATTCTACTATGTATCTTTTGGTTTGCTGAGATTTTAGCATTGGATATCCTTCTATATAGCCCATTTTTGAGGTTGACTAGTTTGGGCCCATTTTTGAGGTTGACTAGTTTGGAATTCATTCTTACAATTTTGCTTGTTTATCGCCCAGTAATAATCATGAAGTTCTTATTAAAAGATCTTAGGCTTGCCTATCAAGTTTGTTGGTTTCATCTCCTAGTGATAGTTTTTGTCTCTGTATTGGTGTGGAGTTGGATATTCTATTTTTCCCATGATGAGGGTCTTGTTTTATTGAAGTTAAGGGTAGTAGATATGGGTGATCCCTTTATGTTTCCACTACTTAAGTTAGCCAATTAGGAATTTGTTATCTAGATTTCTTGGTTCATTTCTAGTAGTGGTCTTGACCTTGGCACTGATGTTGAGATTAGTATGCAATTCCTATATGATGTGATTCATGTTTAATTATGTTAAGATTGTTTTACATCGGCAGATTTAGGAAATCCTTATTTTTGCAGTTGTTTAGGCTAATAATACTTCAGAAGTGCTTCTCCTTGGTAATATATGGCTATGGATATTCGTGGTCATAGATCAAGTATTGGATTTGCCAAATTCTTAATAAAGTTGTATTTCACTGAGTTATTTGAGTTTTGGTCATCACTATGATTGCTTGTAGCCTTAGTGAGTTCTTAGGTATGTATTGGTGCATTATACCTTTCAACAGATGTGGAGTTGATTACCTATGTATTTAGTCGATGTATTTTTCTTCATTGTTATTTCTTCCTTCAGCTATATTTTGATTTCAGTCCTGGCAAAGACCACTAGGGATATGCCTGATTTATAATAGCAAGGCCAATTTGGGTATTTGGCCTCAATTTAGACTTCTTTGCTCTAATTTGGATTTTAATACTTTGGAATGGAGGATTCAAGGTTATGAAAGATTCTAGTTAAGATTAAGTAGTTTGGCTTTGCCGTGAAAGTTATAATATTGAATTGTGATGTTTGGTTGCAGCCTAGATTCCAAATTTGTGTCAGTTAGGAATTTGTTTATAAGTTAGCTAAGCCTACTTTGTATCTACCTATTTGGTCTTCTTCAGTTCATATAGATTATGGTTGATTGATATTTAGATGATAGCCTATTGACACTTGATGATGGTATTTTCTACTCTTGATTGTGATTCTCAGTTTTCATCAAGATTTTGATTGTTTGCTCAACAAAAGTAGTGTGTTCAAGTTGGCTTATCATGGTTTCATACTTAGTTAGTGGGGCGTCTTGTAAAGGATCTCTCAAATTCATGAGTTGGTACTTCAGACTCTTAATTATCAGTTTTAAATGTTATCCAAACAAGTTTTAGCCCTGGCAACAGATTGCAGGCTTTGACCATCTTCATTTGTGAGTTCAGGTAAAGCCTTAAGCACTTAGTATTACGTTTTCCATTGTGGATTTTCAGTGGATCATCTTTAGTTCTTTGATATAAGTATGATAGTACTATGCGGGTAGGACTCATATAATAATTAATATTGTTTGAGTAGATAACAAGTTTCGAAAGGCAAATGAAGGTAAGAGTTAGGTATTGGAGTTGGTTTCCTAATTCATGCAATGGATTGCATTTATCTTTGATAAGTTTTTTCTTGGTTGTGATGGTATCGGTGTGGTATCAGAATGTTGTGGTTTGGATTTTTGTACTTTAGCCATTCTTGATTTAGTTAAAGGTCCATCGTCGGTTGGGCTTGAGTTTTAGCTATTTGAGAAATGAAGTAAGGGAGTTGGTTGAAAAAGGGATACCTATAGCAAGATCCCTTGAAAGCGTTGTTCTCCATTAAGGTTATTTAGGAAGTCTTGCTCAAAACATGCGGCCCTAGTACCTCATCCCTTCTATCTTTTGTGTTTCTTCTATCCATTGACTTTTACAATGAAAGTCATTTTAGTAGTGAATATTATAATGACCTAACAGGTCCTATGCTTAGTTTTCATGCATTTTTGTCATTTTAAGCTGTAACGCCGCGAATATGGTACCCGAAATGCTACACGGTGATCATAAGCCCAAAGCACCACAAGCTAAATCATGACTAATATCTATACCTGAATACTGCATAATATATTGTATAAATGCGGAAATAAAGGTTGAAAGGCCATAAGGTTCAAAACTGATAAAACATAACATCTGAAAGTATGGTATATCAATACCAAAACAAACTGAAACAAAATTGTATGAACATACTATTGTTTGAAAAGCCTCTAAAACTGAATTGTTTGAATAAGGAGTTGATAGGACATGTCCCTAACTAACTCCAACTACTAAAATAAACTATGTAATGAAGAAATAAAGTGATGATCATGTCCTCGAAGGATGAGAACTCACTGCTAACTCTGATTTCTGAAACTGGAATGCTACTGATGCTTTAAAGCTTGTGCTTCTGAACCTATGGTATAGAATAAAACACCATAGAACAAATGCGTCAGTACGATTGAATGTACTGATATGCATGTGAGGTAGGCTGAATGCAAATGGTTCAAATAGATAAACAATGTTAACTGACTGAATAAAATAAATATGAGAATACATGCATGAATAAGTTCCTGTAACTTAATTCGTGATGGTATTGACTACTGAGTCTGATTATTGATAGAATGAGTTATTGATAACTAATATAACTTATACTGAGCGACTGTATCTGACAGTCTAGGTTCTGATTGAACTAGTTGAGTTTCATACTGTGCTGAGTTGACTGTATCTAATAGTCCTAAAATCTGAAGAACTATCTAAGTTCTTTTACTGAGACTGAGACTATGGAAAGTATTCTGACAGGCCCCAAATAATGTATTATAGCTAAGTTGGGGTCTAATCTGTAACCCCAATTAGAAAGGTATCAATACCACACCATTGGTAAAGACAAGTTGTAGATGACCCTCATCTAATAGTGTCCCCAAAAGAGAATGGTGGGACCCTTATCTAACAATGTTTATCCACCTTATCAACCCTCATCTATCAGTATTGATGTCTCAATCTATGCTGGCTAAATAGTTCTGGAATGCAAGGATTGCTTCTAAGGATCACACCCTCAAATATCAGTGTGTGTCCTCATCCTTGGGTTCACTCGGTGCTAAATCCTACTCCCATCTGAATAGACAATGAACATAATTAACTGAACTGAACTGGATTGAGTTCATTGAGTTCCATTGACTGATGGAATACTACTGATATTACTGAATTACTGAGCTTTCTGAGATTACTGGGATTACTGAGTTTACTGAGTCTTCCTGAGTCACATGACTGACTAAATTCTACTGAACATGGCTTGACTGTGGATATCGTGAAAACATGACACTGGCTCTAGGTACACAACTAAATAGTCTGGTACAAGTACCCCCCAGGACTTGATAGAAGGAAACTGACAAGGCATGACATTCTTGAATACATGACCAATATCAATAATCCATAATATAATAAGTTGGGGATTTCATGAAGTACATGGTTATAATAATTATGTACATGGTAGGAATGCATATACTCAATGTCAAAATTTCATACTCTAACATCAAACATCTAAATTGCACATCAATAGTGTGGGAGTCATTTGAACATAAGGGTAAAATATGAATCCATCACATAAATCACAATTGAGCTATATTAAATAATTTCTAGTCTCTTATGCATTTTATCAAACACTTAGGTTGCATGAATTAAGGCATGGTATAATAATCAAATTAACATATCATAACCAACTAAAATTCATGATTTCCAACTCACATTCTAACATATTTTCATAAAAACACATAAAGATTCCAACTTGGGAATCATACAACAACAACCACATGAACATAATAAACCCATAGAATGAATATCATAATCTATAGTTTAAAACTTAACTCTTGGGCTTCATGGATGAAAGGAATCCATGAATAAAAACTATGCATACCTTAATACATGATTCTACGAGGATTTACGATGGAATTTTCTTGAATTCGAATCCCCAATTGAGAACCCTAACTTGTTCTTGAGAGAATTTTGAGAAAAATGACTATATTTTTGTTGAATTGGGGATAAATACTATGTTATAGTCTTATATAGTGGTGGGAAATACCCATTCTTCCCTTAAGATAACTCAAAAAATGGGGTATTTACGTCACTTGGGCCATAATATATGCGGCGCACAAATTATTGCGTAAGCTAGGTTGTGCAGCGCACAACTTATCACCTAAGTTAGGTTGTGAGTCACACAACTTATGGCATAAGTTAGGTTTTGATTCGAACAACTTATGGCATAACCATTCCAGTAGCCTTAGGCGATTTGTTCGGTGACACACTCCACTCTGCAAAGCCATAACTTCTTGCTCGGGTGTCGGATTTTTGTAAAATTGGTATCGTTGGAAATATAATTTCATTCTCTAGAATTTGGTGTGTCTAAATCTCCAAAAATACCACATATACATCAATTCATTCTTTATCAAAGATGAATCTTCTGAAATCCAACACGAAAACTTGATAGATTCAAAATCTCTTAGCTTGCCTTACTCTAAGTGACTCTTATGAACACGCTTAACACATCATAAGATCTCTTTTCACTAGGATAATCATTGTAAATGAAGTACTCAAATATGAATCCCAGGATAAGATATTTCATACGTAGGAGCAATGGTTCATTTTCTAGCTTAGAAATATACGGGGTATTACACAAGCCTTCCCACAGCAGCTACAAGTCATTAATACTTGTTAATACTATCAATTTGAGTATCAAGCAGTTAATTTAGGTTTAGGATCTATTTTCTTTTTTGGATTATTCGCTGTAAAGGAACTAGTCTCAAACTAAAATTCTTAGTAAACAACCTCAGATAAGGATTTTGACTGTGCCATAAGCTTTGGAACATTGATTTTAGGCCAGTGGTCCCTTGGTTAAGGTCCCAATGATTTCAAACTCTTTTTTGGCTATAGAGTGCATTTTGTAAAAGTAAGACTAAATGAACCCCATATTTAGTTGAAATGATCTCGAATAAAATTTTAAATGGTTTTATTGAGTCAAGAATGTCAAATTTTGAAGGGTATTATTGTTTATTTTCACGCATAGGGTTTCAAAAAAATCTCAAGCACCAGATCCATATCCATTTGGACTAATGATATCTGGTGTGTGGCACCATCTGGTGCAACCTCTTAAGTAGTAGTCACTTTGGTGACATAGGATCACTTTAGCAGCCATTGCAATTTTGACGAGGACCAGTTAAGTGATAATTGTCAACTTTAGTCGAAAAAATACTACTTTAGTGGCATCCGTCTCTCCTTGCCTTGCTGCTTTAGTGGTCAAAGAGTTGTTTTAGCGGGCAGTCGTTTTTCTAACCTAGTGACCACTGATGAGTGGTGAAGTTACCACTCATATGTACTGAACATTCATACATACTACTATGATTTAAATGTATAAATAAGACATATTTGTGATTGAATGCACTAATTTCCACATTTTGAAGGCATACAGGTTATGAGATGGAAAAATATGGATTTGAGCTAAAAAGGATAAAAAAGAGAAGAGAAATATAGTTGGAAGACCTAAAGTAGAAAATCTGCCTCAGTTACCAAGATTCTTGGCTGAGGGTTGCGGTCGTAGCCAGTCAATCCAGGTCAAAGGACCATAATTATGGTTATCTTATTACAGTTGTAGTAGCTGTGATCGTGGCAACGCAGGAATATTCCAAAGGGAAATTTTGTAATTTTACCTAGCCTACCCTAAATCCCTTAAAAGTTCCCAAACCTTTCCCATTTTGGCATTGTAGACTTTTGGATGAAATAGAATTTGATGTAACAAACCTTAATTTGGTCAACAATTGTATTTGAATTTGGTGAAATTGAAGAATGGGTGCTTTGAATGAACCTTATGGTATATTTCTTTCTCTTTACTTCATTAGTAGCTAAATCTCTTTGTCTTGGGATTATGTTTAACTAAGGTGCAATTGTGTATGGGCTGTGATTTATTTGTGTTGATTCTAGTTTATTGATGATGGGTTTCATTATTTCTTGGTTTAATTAGTTGGGATTTGTGGGTGAATACCCCAAAATAGGTTTGTAGGTGAAAACCCCAAACTCTTGAAACTCACGTGATTCTTAGAAGAGAGATGTGGGCGAATTGTTGAAACCTATGGCATCTTTGAAAGAGGGCTGTGGGGGACAAAATAATAGTGGACAATAATGGATGTAGTTTGCTATATTTTTGTTATCTTAGAAATAAGGGTGAATAAAGAGTTGGCTATGTTTTGGTCATCTTGCTAGAAATAGGGATGCCTAATTGATGTGTTGGGTGGCTTTAATTGACACACTCGTTAGGTACTCGAAAGGGTAAATGAGTGACATCCTTGAGGCTTTATTGACAAACTTTCCTAAAGGACTTTCAACCTAGCCTACCACATCATTAATAAGTAGAATTTGCACCAAATAATAATATTCTTATGCATAACTTGCCCTTAGGTAGGCATAATCCCAAGATCCTTCTAATATTGAATTTTCAAACGCAAGTGTTGCCTTAGTGTCTTGATTTGATTGTACATTGATCAAACTTATTTTCAAACCAACCCTACCCCCATTTTAAATCATGTACTTTACCTTATTTTTGCTTTAAGTATCTTTGTAGTAATTGTTAATGCCAATAGGACTAGCAAGCTAATTTTTCTCCTCGTGGATTCGTCCTCAACATAAGTTGAGCTATTGAGAACGACTGTCCTCTACCAATTAAAAAGTTATAGGTGAGTGTTATCAACTACTTTAGTGGCACCTGCGGGTTGTTAAATCCCCTTTTTTCACCCAATTTTGCCCTTATTTTCTTAACCATTTTCCATTATTTTGAGAGCATAGGACATGATAAAGTATGGGAAATCATCCAATAAAGCTTAAGGTAATTTATCCTCAAACTCCTTGGTCAATTTCGATTATTTTCCTCGTCAAATTCCACTCTATTTCATTGTAAATTCCTATAAATTAGGTGTAAGACCCCCCAAAATTCTAATCTTAGCTCAATCCGTTAAGGCTTGCAAAGAGGTCCCAAACTTAGAAATTTCAGCGAAGTATTTATACTTAGAAGTATTTTAGCCTTCGTAAGTTGGCGATCCTATTTCACAACCCTTATGACCTTAAAATATAAATTTTTAGGTTGAGTCATGATCAAGAATGTCAGTAAGTCACTACGGGTGAGTTTGGGATTTTTTGGACCTCGTTTGAATCTTGTTCAGGTGACCAAAAAAGTGGGTCGACGCAATGTCGACACGTTGCAGCGCCCATTGCTTCGAAAGATAATTTTTCCTCAGCTTTCAGTGAAATTCTAGTAAACCAATGCAAATTCGACGTGTCACGTTAGTCATCGTGTTGATGCCATCAATGTAGCGCATCAGTTTGCATGTCACTGTGAACGTTTCCAGTCATTAAAACTCCGCGTCCAGAAAGGTAATTGGGTCATTTTCCCACCTCATATCATCCCTAAAAATACAAAATTAGGTCATCTAAAAGGAAAAATTCACTTATTCTCTCTAAAATCCTCTCAAGAACAAACCCTGGGTTATTTAATTTAAAACTTAAGATTTATGAACGCACCATCAATCTTCACGAATTCAAGAACCAAGGTATGTTAGGTGTTCGTCCAAGGGTTTTCTTCAACCCTTGGAGTTCAAGAATCTTTTTTTAAATTACAAGTTGATTTCTTTCATGAGTTTCATGTTGGGTTTGATTGTATTCATGAGTATGAGGTTAATTGGGTTTCTAATTCATGATTTAATACAAGATTCATGTAAATTTATTTGACATATGTCTAGTATTATGTGAATTCATGTTAAAGACCTTGAATTTTCAAGTTGGGATTGGAAATCATGATGCTAACATGTTGATTAGTATAATGTACATATATTATATTCCCCAAGTCTTTGACAAATTGTGCTTGTAGATTAAATGGGGAAATCATGACATGCTAGCATATATACAAGATTAAAACTTACAAGTGTTTGATAAAATGTCTCTATGAATGAGTTACGAATATTATAATACTTTTCAAGATCATGTTATGTTTTACAATTTATGCTTTCGAGTCCTAGGGTTAATTAATACCTAATAATATAGTTGTTTACCTAGAATTACAGTAGTTTCAGAATAGTCCCAGTGATGTCATGTACAGTATTATTCAGTCAGTTACAAAACTCTGTGTATTTAGTCAGTTAAAAAAATTTAGCGTACTCAGTCAGACAATAGAACTCAGTGAACTTAGTTCAGCTCAGTTAAACAGTACGCTCAGTAATAATTCAGTCAAGCCTAGAATAATCTAGGAATCAGTTCAGTTTGGGTCTTTTTAGTTGGGAGTAGGAATCCGCACTGAGCTAACCAGGGATGGGGGCATTCCTATTAGTAAAGGGTTTGACCCTTAGTAGCAATCCCTACATTACTGAACTACGTAGCAACTGTAGGTTGAGATGCCTTCCTGCTATTATAGGGTTGATACTTCTCGTACAAGTTTTCCTGCTAGCGAGTGTTGATGAAAGAGCTTCCTGCCAGAGAGAGTTAACTCATAACCATTGTTTGTATCCCTTGGAAAGGTTCTAACACCCTTCCAACTGTGGTCACAGGTTGGACCCTAACTCATTCATACTCGAGGTATGTTGGTTAAATAAACACTCCCACAGTTTCAGTTTCAGTCTTAGTATAGAACTCAGTTAATTTCTATAGAATCAGGATTGTCAGACACAGTCACCTAGCTCAGTACAGAACTCATTTCAATTCTATAGAACAAGGAATGTCAGAAATAGTCACCCAACTATCAGTAATACAATTATCAGTTAACTCAGATATCAGTCAATCAGTTATGAGAACTCAGTATCCAGTGTTACTATGATCTCAGACACAGTATATGTTGATATATATGCACAGTAGTGCGAAATTGTTTTTTCATCAGTTTAAGTTATACATGTACTCTCATTCAGTTGTATTCATACTATTCAGTCAGTATTGTTCATGTATATGAACCCATGCATATAAGCCTACCTCATCTAGCATACCAGTACATTTCACATACTGTCGAATATTATTTTGTTGTGCTATGAATTCTCATATCATAGGTTCAGACTCTCAGGTTCCTAACCACGCATAGATAGATTCAGTTATCAGCAGTAATTTAAGTATTCAGTCCTCATATATCGAGGGCATGACTTTATTTCAATTATAAGTTTATCCATAGCTCGGTAGTTGGAGTTAGTTGGGGGGCTATCCCATTAAATCCATTGAGACAATTTAGTTAGAGGCTTTTCAGACTAGACTAGTTCAGACAATATTCAAATTACAGATATTTATCAGATGTAATTATTTACAAGTATTTTAGAATTTGAACCTTATGGCATTTTAGCCTATTTTTTGCATTTATTATAGTATTATTATTCAGTTCTCACCGTAGATATCAGTCATGGGTCAGCTTATGGTCCTTTAGGGTCGAAATCAACTTGTAGTGTCCAGGGTATAGACTGAGGGAATTACAAACTTTGTATCAGAGCCTAAGGTTCAATAGAGTCCTAGAAAATCTGAAAGTCGCGTCTAGTAGAGTCTTGTGCATGGGTGTGTAGCACGCCACACTTATAGACAAGGAGCTATAAGGAGTTTTAAGAAAATTTTCCCTTCTATCAGTGTTCATATCGTGCAAGTGAGCATGAGATCAAGTTACACTCTCAATTTAATCCTTTTCTTACTTCCATTTATAGAACATGTCTCCCAAAAAGACTAATGGAAGGAGAACTGGAAACCAGCCAACGCCTCTACCCGTTTAGGCAGATCCCTTGAATAAGCATGTGTCTCACTCCAAACTCAGGACTTCTTTCACTACCTTATCTTATTCAATAGTAGCCCAGAACAATCAACTGTCTACAATCCTATATAGGCTTATAACTCAATCACTACAGAGTGAGGAGAAGAGATATAGGAAAAAAAGGAGAAAGAATAAGAGGGCCAGAATGCCAAGGCCAAATAGTGGCCAAACAAATCCTCCTTGCTAGGAATATGGTAAGAATCATAAGGGTGTATGTAGGGCTGGTAGTTATGTATGTTTTGGGTTTAGCAAGCTAGGTCATAGAGTCAGAGATTGTCCTCGGTAAGGTTAACAAGGTTAGTACAATCATCCTTCAGCTTAGTTCAGTCACCTGAATTAGTAGGGTGCCACTTTTAGTGCCACCAGTGGGCAACTCCCAAAAAAGATTTTAATACTTTTGTCCCAACAGGATCAGAAAAGTTCCCTAGATATTGTAATACCCGAAGTCTCTAACCAATAGTGCAACCATGAATCAAGCTCATTAAAAATAAATTATAATGTTTTGGGCTGTTTTCTGATCAAGGATGGTGTGTATTAAGGCTTTAAAGATTTTCTAACAATTGGGTGAATCAAAACATTCCTTACCGATTGAATTCTTGGGAAGGATATTGGTATAGTCAACTTCAAACAAGAATATTTCTCATTATACTAGGAATTTTTTAGCTCATGACCTACAACAGATATATAATTGAATTAGCTTTCCAACGATACCAATTTTACCAAAATATGATATCGGAGCAAAGAGCTATAGCCATTTTACTCCATTATATCAATCAGGAAAAGGATGACGACATTTTTGACTTGCTGTCACGTTTTTGACACCATTTCAGATGATGTCGTCACTTTCTGACGACATTTCTGATGACGTCGTCAGACTTGGCTACAAAATTGAAAATTCGATCCTTTTGTGATGATATTTCATGATGGCCTATCACGGGTCTAACGGCCTGTCATGGATGTTGTCAGCCATTTTTTTCAGCAATTAAGGGGCATTTTTAAAAGGGTATTTTGGTCTTTTCCACCCATTTTGACCCTCTATATATATCTAGGTAAATAAGAAAACTTCATTCTTCTTTCATTTCATCAATAATACTAGGGTTTCTCTCTCAAATTCCAATCCAAATCTTCCAAGAACATCAAGAATCCAACCATAAATTTCACAAATTGGTTCAAGATTCAAGGTACCCAAGTCAAAAGCATCAAGAACCCTAACTCAAGAACTGGAAAAGGATTCTATACCATGTTTCTTCATTCCAATCAATAATTAAGGTATGTGGGGTTTGAACAAGAACACTCTTTTCGTTCTTCTGCCTAAAGTTTAATTTCTATTATTGATTTACATGAATTTACAAAGTGGGATTGCACCCAAATTTCTCTATTAATGACTTATGAGGTTTGTACTGGTTAATTTTGATATTATGATATATTTACCATCATATTTCTTGAATTGAGGATTTATTCCATGAGTTGAAAATTCTTATTATGAATTCATGATTTTCGAATGAGTTGAGATAAGTGTCATGATTTAAGCATTCCATGAGAAGTTGATTATTGAATACATATTGATATTAAACTTGAGAGTCAAGAATGAATGATATGATGTCTCCTTGAAACTTTTGATATTTGAAATGATTTGATAAGCAAATGTGCTTGATATTGAGAAAGATTGTGTTGAGTTGAGTCGAGTTAGGAATCCACAAGATGTTTATGATTTACAGATGAGATATATATTTATGTTTTGGTATTTAAAATAGACCCATGAGTTGATATTGATTAAGGTGGATTTCCTAACGCGTTCTGAGCTGAGTCTGGGAGGAGTATTTAGCACCGAGCGGGAAATATGGTATTTCCCCAAAACTACGTGCCATCGTAGGATTGATATTGCTGATTGTGGACCAAAGGCCGAGTATGGGATGATGATTGAGAAATTGAGTCTTTACTCCTTGGCAAGAGTACGAAACCCCCACCAATGTGGGGTTCTCTCCTTAGGAAGGAAAAATATTGGACTCCATACGGCTCATATGGTGTAGTTATGTTGGTTATAAGAAACTCCCATGTCCATAATGATCTAAGTAACTTGAGTTACCGAGTCAGTCACTCTAAGTCATGAGTCAAAGAGCTTGAGTTGAGTTAAATGATTTATGAGTTTTATGAAGCATGTGTTATTACTTTTGACTTATGGGAATAATTTTTTAGATAATTCAAGTAAAGGGAGGTATTATTGTCAGCATGCATGATTTTTTTATACATTTATGATATTATTTAAAATATTGCATCCACCCTCACATACTCAGTACATTCCCAAGTACTGATTCCCATACTCTTTTGTGTTCTATATTTTCTAGGGATGTAGGTTCAGGTGCTCAATCTCAGCAGTGACAGTGATCTTCGAGTACCTCCATCTACATTCGTACATTTGGTGATTCCTCATGGTTTGAGGACCTATGTCCCTAATTTTTGTCTTGATAGTAGAGGGTTATTTATTTCCAGTTCAGTACGAGTCAGTTGGGGATCTATCCTAATGGATCCTCAGTCTTATGTAGTAGAGGCTTTGTCAGACTAGAGTACGAGTATGTACAAAACTTCCGTATTTTGATTGTACATATAGTATTTTTTTGTATTCCAGTATGTTCATGACATGACTATTCTTCCTTATTACATTTTTATTATTGTCATAGTGAGTTATAGAAGTAATGACAGGCTCAGAGGGTTAGTTTGAGGCCGCGTGTGGACTTAAGCACTGTGTGACATCTTGGGATGAGATCTTGGGGCGTTATACTCTTGGTATCAGAGAGCTTAAGGTTTAAAAAAGTCTTAGGGCATCAGGCAAGATGTGTCACATAGAGTCTTAATCATCAGTGTGTAGTGCGCCACATCTATGAGCAAGAGGCTGCGGGACGTTTTAGGAAAAGTCATTTCTGTCTTTCAGAAGTCTTTCGTGCCTCTGAATATTTCTCTCTGCTATAAATTTGTGCTCTCTTATGACAGAAAATGTCTTCTCGTAGAGCTCAGAGAAACAACGAGTGACCTCAACCCGTTGATCCTTTAAATTGAGACGGTAACTCATGTTGAATTTTGGGCAGTTTTTCAGGCGCTATCCCATCCAGTTACCGCCAATGCTCAGGCCAATGTTCAGGCCACTGTTCCACCTCCACTAAAAGGTAATTCTGCAGCAGCTCGAGTTAAGGATTTTATGCGGATGAATTCGCCAGAGTTTTATGGGTCAAGGGCAGGTGAGGACCCCCAGATGTATCTTGATGAGGTGAAAAAAATCACCCAAATTATGCATGTAACAAAGGAAGAAAGTGTGGATCTAGCTTCCTATCGCTTAGAAGATGTTGTTTATTTTTTGGTGGAGTTGTGGAGTAAGAGTAAAGGGGAGGATGCCGCTCCTATGACTTGGCAGTTATTCCAGGATGCATTCTTAGACCAATTCTTTCCCTCGGAGATAAGGGAAGAAAAACTAGAATAATTTATGAACTTGAGACAAGGCTCCATGATAGTTAAAGAGTATTGTCTTAAATTCAACCAGTTGTCTAAGTATGCTCCCAGTATGATGGTTGATTCCAGGACCAGTGTGACTAAGTTTTTGACTATCGTATCGAGTTATGTTGTGAAAAAATATAGGTCTTTTATGCTCAATAGGGACATAGATCTTTCTAGATTAATGATATATGCTCAGTAGATTGAAGCAAATAAGGTGAAAGAGAGAGAGAGTGAGAAGGAATAAGAGAGTCAGATCAGAGCAGCAGGGGTATAGTCAGAGTAGATTTTCTAGAGGGATCCGCCCTCAGTTTCAGAGCCGTTCTTTTGTGCCAGCACCATCATCAGCTAGTGTTCCCGCATCCAGAGTCAGGAAAGAACAGGATAATAGACCTACTGTGTCCAGATCTCAGGATGGTGTGAGTAACAGACCTCGTTCTTCCCCATGTTTGAAGTGCGGTAAGGACCATCCCGGCGAGTGCTTATTCGGTCAGAGAGGTTTCTTTGGTTGCGGTAAGTTAGGCCACAAATTTAGAGATTGCCCATATACTAGACAAGGGATCCATGATGTTTGTCCCTAGAGTCAGGCTATTAGTGCTCCAGCCCCTTTGGTTCGTCCTACTCCTCCTCAGGGTGCCTCATCAAGTACTGTCGGTGGTCAGCACCAAAATCGCTTTTATGCTATACCACCCCTCCAGAAGCAGGATGATTCACCAGATGTTGTTACTAGTACACTCCGTGCATTTTATTTTGATGTGTATGTGTTGATGGACCCTGGGTCAAGTCTTTATTATGTGACACCATTAGTGGCTGTGAATTTTGAGATTAATGTTGAAAAGATTCCTGAGCGCTTTGTAGTTTCTACTCCAGTAGGTAAACCTGTTATTGCTAAGCAAGTAGTTAAGAAGTGTCCTATCACTGTCCTTCACAGAGTAACATTTGCAAATTTGATTGAGCTAGACATGGTTGATTTTGACATTATTCTGGGTATGTATTGGCTTCACTATTGCTATGTGTCTATAGACTATCGTAGTCGTGTAGTCAAGTTTCAGTTTCCCAATGAGCCAGCCTTTGAGTGGTCTGGAAATTCTGTATCTCCTAGGAGTCATTTCATATTCTATCTTAAAGCTAGAAAATTGATATCCAAGGGTTGCATCTATCATTTGGTTCCAGTTAAAGATACTAAGTTCGAGACTTCAACCATTCAGTCGATCAGCATTATTATCGAGTTTTACGATGTTCTTCCAGAAAATCTACCAGGGGTACCTCCTGATAGAGAGATAGAATTTGAGATTGATCTTCTCCCCGGCATGCAGCCTATTTCTATTTCTCCATATCGTATGACCCCCATAGAACTTAAGGAGTTGAAAGACAACTCAAAGATCTTCTATATAAGGGTTTCATAAGGCCTAGAATATATCCTTAGGGTGCACCCATTCTATTCATGTGAAAGAAATATGGTTCATTGCGGATATGCATTGACTATCGTCAGCTTAAGAAGGTCACAGTCAAGAACAAGTACCCTCTTTCTAGAATAAATGACCTGTTTGATCAACTACAAGGTGCCAGTTACTTCTCAAAAATAGACTTGAGATCCGGTTATCACCAGCTTAAAGTTAGGGAGAGTGATATTCCAAAGAAAGATTTTCGCACCCGATATAGTCATTTTGAGTTCTTAGTCATGTCTTTCGGACTAACAAATGCCCCAGCATCTTTTATGGACCTCATGAATTAGGTGTTCAGACAGTACCTGGATATGTTTGTTATTGTGTTCATAGATGATATTCTTGTATACTTCCGAAGTGAGAACCACCATGCAAATCATCTCCGAATAGTCTTGCAAACCCTTAGAGATCATCAACTATTTGAAAAATTTAGCAACTGCAAATTTTGGCTAAGGTCAGTTGCTTTTCTAGGTCATATTTTTTTTTGTGAAGGTATTCGAGTTGATCCTCAAAAGATAGAAGCTGTGAAAAATTGGCCTAGACTTATTTCCCCGTATGATATTAGGAGTTTCTTAGGTCTAGATGGCTACTACCATCATTTTGTTAAGGGTTTCTCTTCTATTGCATCTCCTTTGACCCGGTTGACCCAAAATAAAGTTAAATTCCTATGGTCTAATTCTTGCGAGAAGAGTTTTCAGGAGTTGAAGACTCAACTCACTTCGGCCCCTGTGTTGACCCTTCCAAATGGTGTAGATGATTTTGTGGTGTACTGTGATGCTTCTAGAGTTGGGTTGGGTTGTGTGTTTATGAAGAAAGGTAAGGTTATATCCTATGCCTCCAGACAGTTGAAACCACATGAGAAGAACTACCCGACCCATGACCTCGAGTTAGCTGCAGTGGTTTTTGCCTTAAAAGCCTGGAGACACTATTTGTACGGTGTTCATGTTGATGTATTTATGGATCACAAGAGTTTGCAGTATGTGTTTACTCAGAGAGAGTTGAATCTTCGTCAGAGGCGATGGTTAGAATTGTAAAAGGACTATGATATGCATGTGTTGTATCACCCGAGCAAGGCAAATGTAGTGGCAGATGCCCTTAGCAGGTCGTCCATGGGTAGTGTAGCACAGGTCGAGGAAGATAGAAAAGAGTTAGCTCGTGAGGTGTATCATCTGGATAGGTTAGGAGTTAGATTTCTTGATTCATCTAAAGGTAATGTTTGGGTTCAGAGTAGGTCCGAGTCTTCTCTAGTTTTGGAAGTAAAGGAGAAACAATATATGGATCCTAGTTCAATCAGACTGAAAGAGTTAGTTAAAGACCAAAAGGTGGAGTTTTTCTCCCAAACGTGAGATGGTGTATTGAGATTTCATAATAGATAATGTGTGCTTGATGTTGAAGATTTAAGGAATAGAATTATGGCTGAAGCGCATGGCGCGCGATATTCTATTCATCCTGGTGCTACCAAGATGTACCGCGATTTGCGAGAAATCTATTGGCGAAATGGTATGAAAAAGGATATAGCAAAACTTGTAGAGAAGTGTACAACTTGCCAACAGGTTAAGATAAAACACCAAAAACTCGGTGGAATGATGGAAGAATTCAGTATTCCTACTTGGAAGTGGGAGGAAGTAAATATGGATTTTGTGACTGGTTTACCTCCTTCTCGACGTCATCATGATTCGATTTGGGTCGTTGTAGACAGGTTTACTAAGTCCGCGCATTTCTTGCCAGTGCATACATCTTTTACCGCTGAGGACTATGCTAAGCTGTATCTTCGAGAGTTAGTCAGGTTGCATGGAATTCCTTTGTCTATTATCTCTGACAGGGGTACTCAATTTACTTCTCATTTTTGGAGGGCTTTTCAGAAGGGTCTCGGTACCCAAGTTCATCTTAGATCCATTTTTCATCTGCAAACCGATGGTCAGGCTGAGAGGACCATCCATACCTTGGAGGATATGTTTAGGGCATGTGTACTTGATTTCAAAGAAAGTTGGAATGAACATTTTCCATTAATTGAATTTGCTTACAACAACAGTTTTCATGCTAGCATTGGGATGGCTCCATTTGAGGCTTTATACGAAAAGTGATGTAGATCACCCATAGGTTGGTTTGAAGTGGGTCAAGCCGTTGTGAGTGGACCTGATGCTGTGTTTGAGGCTATGGACAAAGTTAAGCTGATTCGGGAAAGGTTAAAGACAACCCAGAGTCATCAGAAGTCATATGCAGATGTCAGAAGAAGAGCTCATGAGTTTGAGGTTAACGATTTGGTGTACTTAAAGATTTCACCCATGAAGGGGGTGAAAATATTTGGTAAGAAAGAGAATCTTAGTTCCCGATATGTTGTCCCTTATATAGTTTTGAATCGTGTTGGGAAAGCAGCTTATGAGATTGAATTGCCTTCTGAGTTATCAGCTGTCCTTCCAGTGATTCACGTTTCTATGCTCAAGAAGCACATTAGTGATTCTGTTGTTGTTGATCCGTCAGAAAGTTTTGGTGTTCAGGATAGCCTTTCGTATGATGAAGTTCTGGTTGAAATCCTAAATTATCAAGTTCGTAGACTAAGAAATAAGGAAGTTACCTTGGTCAAAGTTCT
Source organism: Capsicum pubescens (assembly GCA_030864215.1). Taxonomy (NCBI): domain Eukaryota; kingdom Viridiplantae; phylum Streptophyta; class Magnoliopsida; order Solanales; family Solanaceae; genus Capsicum; species Capsicum pubescens. The sequence continues at coordinate 230,928,601 of CM061548.1, read as the reverse complement.
GTGGAGAAATCAATCAATCAAGGGTCCTACTTAGGAAGCAGAGGCAGATATGCAAACCAGATACCCTCATCTCTTCTCTGCGAGTTCAAATCAAGCTGAAGGTACTATTCTTCCTTAATCCAGTTTCCTTCTAATCCAGCGTATTCAGCTATGTGGTTATTCTCTCTATGATTCATGCATTTTGTGAAGTAGTTGAAAGTTTAGACTAAAGTAAAACCTTTTAGTGAGTCGTTCTAGCTATACGTCCTCATTTTCTCTTGTTCTTGGCCTATCTAGCCACATTCGAGGACGAATATTTCCAAGGGGGAGACATTGTAATACCCCGAGACTCTAACCAATAGTGCATCCATGAATCAAGATCAAGAGAAATAAATTATAATGTTTTGGGTTGTTTTCTGATCAAGGATGGTGTGTATTAAGGCCATAAAGATGTCCTAACAATTGGGTGAATCAAAACATTCCTTACTGATTGAATTCTTGGGAAGGATATTGGTACAGTCAACTTCAACCGAGAATATCTCTCATTATACTTGGAATTTTTGATCTCATTACCAATAAAAAGATAGATAATTGAATTATCTTTCCAACGATACCAATTTTGCCAAAATCCGATATCGGAGCAAAGAGCTATAGCCATTTTACTCCTGCATATCAATCTGGAAAAGGCTGACGACATTTCTGACGGGCTGTAACGTTTTTTACGCTATTTCTGATGATGTCGTCACTTTCTGACAATAGTTCTGGCAACGTCATCAGCCTTAGCCAGAAAATCAAAAATTCGACCCTTTTGTGACGACATTTCATGACGGCCTATCACGGGTCTGACGGCCTGTCACGGATGTCGTCTGCCATTTTTTTTCAGCAATTAAGGGGCGTTTTTAAAAGGCTATTTTGGTCTTTTCAACCCATTTTGACGCTCTATATATATCCAAGTAAAGAAGAAAACTTTATTCTTCTTCCATTTCATCAAGAATACTAGGGTTTCTCTCTCAAAGTCCAATCCAAATCTTCCAAGAACATCAAGAATCCAACTATAAAGTTCACAAATTGGTTCAAGATTCAAGGTACCCAAGTCAAAAGCATCAAGAACCCTAACTCAGGAAGTATAAAGGTGTCTATAACATGTTTGTTCATTCCAATCCATACTCAAGGTATGTGGGGTTTGAACAAGAACACTCCTTTCGTTCTTGTGCCTAAAGATTTAGTTGCTATTATTGATTTACATGAATTTTCAAAGTGAGATTGCACCCAAATTTCTCTATTAATGACTTATGATGTTTGAGTTGGTTAAGTTTGATATTATGATACATTTACCATCAATTTTCTTGAATTGAGGATTTATGCAATGAGTTGAATATTCTTATTATGAATTGATGATTTTATAATGAGTTGAGATAAGTGTCATGATTTAAGCATTCCATGAGAAGTTGATTATTGAATACATATTGATATTGAACTTGAGAGTCAAGAATGAGTCCTATGATGTTTCCTTGAAACTTTTGATATTTGAAATGATTTGATAAGAAAATGTGCTTGATGTTGAGAAAGATTGTGTTGAGTTGAGTCGAGTTAGGAATCCACAAGATGTTTATGATTTACAGATGAGATATATATTTATGTTTTGTTCTTTATATTAGACCCATGAGTTGATATTGATTAAGGTGGATTTCCTAACGCGTTTTGAGCTGAGTCTGGGACGAGTATTTAGCACCGAGCGGGAAATGTGGTATTTCCCCCAAAGTACATGCCACCATAGGATTGATATTGATGATTGTAGGCCAGAGGACGAGTATGGGATTGTGATTGAGAAATTGAGGTTGTACTCCTTGGAAAGAGTACAACACCCCCACCAATGTGGGGTTCTCTCCTTAAGAAGGAAAAATATTGGACTCCATGTGGCTCACATGGTGTAGTTATGTCGTTTATAAGAAACTCCCACTTCCATAATGATCTAAGTACCTTGAATTACCGAGTCACTCTAAGTCATAAGTCAAAGAGTTTTAATGTGAGTTAAATAATTTATGAGATTTATGAAGTATGTGTTATTACTAATGACTTATGGGAATAATGTTTCAGATAATTCAAGCGAAGGGAGGTATTATTATCAGCATGCATGATTTTCTTATACATTTATGATATTATTTAAAATATTGCATCCACCCCCGCATACTCTGTACATTCCCAAGTACTGATTCCTATACTCTTTTGTGTTCTACATTTTCTCATGATGTAGGTTTAGATGCTCAGTCTCAGCAGCGACAGTGATCTTCAAGTACTTTCATCTACATTCGTACAGTTGGTGAGTCCTCATGGTTCGAGGACTTATGTCCCTAATTTTTATCTTGATAGTAGAGGGTTGTTTATTCCCAGTTCAGTATGAGTCAGTTGGGGATCTGTCCCAATGGCTCCTCAGTCTTATGTAGTAGAGGCTTTGTCAGGCTAGAGTACCAGTATGTACAGAACTTCAGTATTTTGATTGTACAAGATAGTATTTTTTTTTGTATTCCAGTATGTTCATGACATGACTATTCTTCCTTATTACCTCTTAATTATTGTCATAGTGAGTTATAGAAGTAATGAAAGACTCAGAAGGTTATCTTGAGGCCGCGTGTGGCCTTAAGCACCTTGTGACGTCTTGGGATGGGATCTTGGGGCATTACAGATGTGGTCACTGGTATGTTACAGATCTTTCATTTACGTATTTATGCCTTATTAGATCCCAGAGCTTCTTTGTTTCTAGTAACTCCTTACATATAAGTCAACTTTAAAGTCAGACTAGAAATCTTAACAGACACTTTTTAGTGCATACCCCTATAGGTAAATCTATTCCAGCCAGACGAGTATACAAAAATTTCTCGATTACAGTATTTTAGAAAGTCCCTTAAGTTGATTTCAGTAATAGAGTCGTTCCGTTCCAGTTTCCTGTTGAGCCAATCATTGAATGAAAGGGTAGTACTTCATTTTTAGTTGATTTAAGCTTGCCATTTTCTTTTGATTGAACCAATAGTAAGAAGAGTTGAGAATTCTAAGTTATTCAGTGTTAAGGTTTCTAGATGATGATTATTGGGGCAATAGAAAGCTAATAATCATGTATCCGATGAAAGTACTAGTAGTGGACCTTACATTATCAAGTGTAGTCCTTCAGAATGAGTTTAGTGTTTATGAGTATTGTTATATCTCAGGATCCAGAGTAAAGTGATTTCATTTCTATTTAAAGTTTATTAAGTAGTTCACAGACTTACAATACTGGCTTTAATCTAAGGGGGAGATAGTAGAAGAAGTAACTAAGTCAGGATTCTCGATTTTTAGTTGTATTGTCAGTATGAGTAGAAAAATAGTGGGGAGGGATGATTCCCAAACCTTCCTTACCTTAGTGCAAAGTTTTGCACTTCAGCTATCACGATGTCTACTCACGCCTTACATGTCAGCTCTATGATCATATCTCATATTTGTGCACATTATCAAAAATCATGTACTCTTATCATTCCTATTTAAAGGAGTTCTAGTTCACTCAGTGTTATGAATGATGATTCATTAATACCGAAATTCTAGAGTCAGGTCATGCAGCTCATGAATCATGTACTCATGTCATTCTTTACAATATACCCAGGTCCCATAACTCATGTTACACTCCTAACGGTCTGCTAAATTCAGATTATGTCATGTATATCCTCAGTTTGGATCTCTTGATAAACCATGGTACTAATAGTCTATTCCTCAGGCCTTAGTTAAGTGTCGAGTTTGGCATAGTATTCGTTCACAATTTAGCTCCTCATGTTTTAACCCTTTAGTGGACTCTCCCTATGAAATGATGTAGTGATAAGTGATTACTTAGATGGGAGAGAGTAAATATTTCTTGATAAGGATAGAGTTTTGCATGATTGTCTTACACGAGGATGTAGTTATCAAAATAGGCCTGAATGTCAGGTTATTGTGCTAAGTAAATGGCTAGCAAGTAGTTGTATTTAGTTGTTGAAGGGAGGAAAATCAGAATTTTTTTCATGAGATGAGAAGTTGAGTAAATGTCGAGTGTGAGTGTCTACTCAGATCCTCGATTTATGTCAGTGTCCATCATGTAGTTATCATAACCCAACATTCAATTCAAGTATTCAGTCCCTGTTACAGTCTCAGTTGAATAATCAGATCAGTAACTCAGTTCAATTTCAGGTTTGCTTGACCAAAGAGTACAGTTATCAGTTATTTAGTTATCAGTATTTCAGTACCTTAGTTTACAGACTATTTCAGAATAATGCTATATGCTTGGTCTTGCATTCTCAAGTAATACAACTTTTAGGAATTCATGCTCAGTTATATCATATTGCTCAGTTAGTACTTACCTCATATGTATAATACTTTACAGTTTTATTTCAGACTAAGTACAGTTCAATATTACATAACTAGTATCTAGCTATCAGCCATTCAGTTAATCAGATAAGTTAGTATGTTTATGCATTCATGCTCAGCACCCATGCGATTGTTTTCAGTAGTCCCAGGTGAACTGCCATACTAGGGTGGAGAGTATATTATAGTTGAGAGAGTATTTGAGGAATATATCTAAGCTAGAAAATTTGTAGTTGCAGTGCATAAGGCTTAGTAACTCTATCTTAGATGATGTTTTGTAGTCCTTGCTCCACATTACAGAATTATATCCATGTGGTGATTTCTTATTCAGATGTCTTATTCAGACCATGAGAAGATTTCCTTGCTCCTTAAAGTCAGTAGAATTTTATAGAAAAAGTTTCAATAAATGCTCCAGTTGAGTATAAGTTTTTAGGATGAGTTAGTCCGTAAAGCTAACAATTTAGTTTAATAGTCAGGCGGACAAGTTCGTATAGTTTCCCATCCTTCCACCCAGTCATCCTATCCAAATTCTAATGAATATAAACCTTTCAGAGTGGAGCATTCTGGTAGTTACGAGTTCATCTCAGTTCATGTATCATGCCTGAGTTTCAGATCCCAGATACACTGTCATGGTTTAGTTCATAGGTGCCCCGTGCATCGTCTTAGCTTTTCCTTAATATCTCAGCCAAGTCAGTATTCTTCGTGGGACATAATGTCCCAAGGAGGAGATGCACTATAACCCCCAAGCTTTCATGTCCTAAACCTTCCAGTTTCTCATCACGTAACAAGATCCAACTGGAGTAATGAGTACTCATAAGTTGACTCTCTCGCTCCAATCTCAGTCATATGACCATTCCCATGTCATGGTATGTATCCAAGGAATTAACTCAGTTTATGATATTTAGTTCATGTATCATATTTTAGACTCTATTATGTTCTCATGTTCCCATTTATGCATGTTCTGTAAATGATCTCAAGTTCATCAGTATTCTTAGCCTAAGGTAACAATATTTCTTAGATTGGCTTAGTTCCATATTCAGTTACAGTAATAAACTTAGTATCCATTGTCGTTGCATATTCAGTCATGCATTCACGAATCAGTTTAGTCATGTACTCATGCATCAGATACACATATTTAGTATGAAAACTCGGCTTATCAGTACTTTCAGTTATGTATTCCATGAATCATATATGTATGTTCAGTGTATAAACTTAGTCCATCAGTATTTCTGAGAATAATCAGTCTCATTTGAGGTCGAATGTTCCCAAGGGGGAGATATTGTAAGACCCCACAAAATTCTAAACTTAACTCAATCTGTTAAGGCTTGAAAAGAGGTCCCAGACTTAGAATTTTCAATCAAGTGTTTATACTTAGCAGTATTTTAGCCTTCGTAAGTTGGCGATCCTATTTCACAACTCATATGACCTTAAAATATCAATTTTTAGGTTGATTCATGATCAAGAATGTCAGTAGTTCACTTTGGGTGAGTTTTGGATTTTCTGAACCTCATTTGAATCATGTTCAGGGGACCAAAATAGTGGGTCAACACGATCTCGATGCGTTGTATCGCCCATCGCGTCGGCTGTTAATTTTTCCTCAGCTTTCAGTGTAATTTCAGTAACCAATACGAGCTTGATGTGGTACTTTGGTCATCACAATGATGCCATCAACGTAGCGCGTCGATCTGTGCGTCACTAGGAACGTTTTTAGTCATTAAAACTCAGTGTCCAGAATGGTAATTGGGTTATTTTCCCACCTCATATCAGCCCTAAAAATACGTAATTAGGTTATCCAAAAGGAAAAATTCACTCATTCTCTCAAAAATCCTCTCAAGAATAAGCCCTAGGGTATCTAATTTCAAACTCAAGATTCAAGAACACACCATAAATCTTCACAAATTCAAGCACCAAGGTATGTTAGGTGTTCATCCAAGGGTTTCCTTCAACCTTTGGAGTTCAAGAATCCTTTTTAAATTACAAGTTGATTTCTTTCATGAGTTTCTTGTTGGGTTTGATTGTATTCATGAGTATGAGGTTAATTGGGTTTCTAATTCATGATTTATTACAAGATTCATGTAAATTTATTTGGTATATATGTAGTATTATGTGAATTCATGTTAAAGACCTTGAATTTGAAAGTTGGGATTGGAAATCATGATGCCTAAATGTTCATTAGTATTATGTGCATATATTTTATTCCCCAAGTGTTTGACATATTGCGCTTATTGATTAAATGGGGAAATCATGACATGCTAGCATATATACAAGCTTACATCTTACAAGTGTTTGATAAAATGACTCTATGAATGAGTTATGAACATTATAATGCTTTTCAAGATAATGCTATGCTTTACAATTTATACTTTTGAGTCCTGGGGGTGTTTAATACCTGACAATCTAGCTGTTTACCTAAAATTATAGTAGTTTCAGAATAGTTCTAGTTATGTCACGTATGGTAGTATTCCGTCAGTTACAGAACTCAGTGTATTTAGTCAGTTATTAATATCCATCGTACTCAGTCAGACAGTAGAACTCAGTGAACTCTGTGAACTCTGTTAAGCTCTGTTAAATAGTATGATCAGAAATAGTTCAGTCAAGCCTAGAATAGTCTAGGAATAAATTCAGTCCGGGTCTATTCAGTTAGTAGTAAGAATCAGCACCGAGCAAACCAGGGATGGGGTATTTCTGTCAGTAAGGGGTTTGACCCTTAGTATCAATCCCTGCATTACAGAACTATATAGCCAGCGTAAGTTGAGAGGCCTTCCTGCTAGTATAGGGTTGATACATCTCGTACAAGTTTTCCAGCCAGTGAGGGTTGACGAAAGAGCTTCCTGCCAAAGAGGGTTAACTCATAACCATTGTTAGTATCCCTTGGCAAGGTTCTAACACCCTTCCAACTGGGGTCACAGGTTGGACCTCAACTCAGTCATACTCGGGGTTTGTTGGTTAAATGAACACTACCACAGTTTTTATTTCAGTCTCAGTATAGAACTCAATTCAGTTCTACTAAATTGGGACTGTCAGACATAGTCACCTAGCTTAGTACAAAACTTAGTTCAGTTCTACAAAACTAGGACTGTCAGAAATAGTCAACCAGCTATCAGTAATACAGTTATCAGTAAAGTCAAATATAAGTCATTCAGTTATGAGAAATCAGTATCCAGTGTTACTATAATCTAAGACACAGTATATGTAGATATATGAAAAGTAGTGCAAAATTGTTGTTTCATCAGTTTCAGTTATACTTGTACACTCATTTAGTTGTTTTAATGATATTCAGTTAGTATTGTTCATGCATATAAACCCATGCATATCAGCCTACGTCATCTAGCATATCGATACATTCTACATACTGACGCATACTCTTTCTTTGTGCTATGATGTCTCATATCATAGGTTCGGATGCTCAGGGTTCTGATCGCCCATAGACAGATTCTTATCTGCAGCAATTTCAGTAGTGAGTCCTGATCTATTGAGGACATGATTTTATTTTAGTTATCATGCTATTAGTATCTCAGTATTTGGAGTTAGTTGGGGTCCTATCCCATCGACTCCACATTCAGACAGTTTAGTTAGTGGCTTTTCAGACTAGACTAGTTCAGACAGTATTTAAATTTTATATATTTATCTGATGTTATTATTTACTAGTATTTTAGAATTTGAACCATATGGTATTTTAGCCTATTTTCTGCATTTATTATAGTATTATTATTATTCAGTGCTCACTGCAGATATTAGTCATGGGTTAGCTTATGTTCTTTCGATGTCGTAAGCACCGTGTAGTGTCTGGGGTACAGACTCGAGGCGTTACAAACTTGGTCTCAGAGCCTAAGTTTCAAAAGAGTCCTAGAAAGTCTAATAACTTCGTCTAGTAGAGTCTTGTGTATGGGTGTATTGCACGCCACACTTATGGACAAGGATCTATGAGGTGTTTTATGAAAAGTTTCCCTTCTTTCAGTGTTCATTTTGCCCGAGTGATCATGAGATCAAGTTACACTCTCAGTCTATTCCTTTTCTTACTTTTGTTTACAGAACATGTCTCCCAAAAATACTAACAGAAGGAGAACTAGAAACCAATCAGTGCCTCCACCCGTTTAGGCAGATCCCTTGAATGAGCATGTGTTTCACTCCGAACACAGGACTGCTTTTACTGCCTTAGCTTATTCCGTAGTATCCCAGAACAATCGGCTTGCTACAATCCTATCTAGGCTTATGACTCAAGCTCTGTAGAGTGAGGAGAAGAGATGTAGGAAAAGTGGGAGAAAAAATAAGAGGGCCAAAACGCCAAGGCCAAAGAATGGACGAACAAGTCCTCCTTGCCAAGAATGTGGTAAGAATCATATGGATATATGTATGGATGGTAGTGATATATGTTTTGCGTGTTGCAATATAGGCCATAGAGTCAAATATTATCCTCAGTCAGGTTCACAGGGTCAGTATAATCGTCTTTCAGCTCAGTTCGGTCGCCTGAATCAGTAGGGTGCCACATCCAGTGGGCAACGCCCAAATAGGCTTTTTGTACTTCAGTCCCGACAAGATCAAGAAAGTTCCCTAGATGTTGTCACTGGTGCGTTATAGATCTTCCATTTATATATTCACGCCTTATTAGATCCAGGAGCTTCCTTGTCTATAGTAACTCCTTACATAGCAGTCAACTTTTAAGTAAGACCAAAAATCTTAATAGAACCTTTTTAGTGCCTACCCCAGTAGGTAAATCGATTCCATCCTTACGAGTATGCAAAAATTGCTCATTTACAGTATTTTAGAAAATCCCTTAAGTTGATTTCAGTAATAGAGTCGTTCCGTTCCAATTTCATGATGATCCAATCATTGAATAAAGGGGTAGTACTTCAGTTTCAGTTGATTTAAGATTGAATTTTTTTTTACTTAACCAGTATAAAGAAAAGTTGAGAATTCTAAGTTAGTCAGTGTTGAAAGAAGAGTTGAAAATTCTAAGTTAGTCAGTATTCCATGCATCAGATATGCATGTTCAGTTTATAAACTCAGTCCATCAGTATGTCTAAGCATAACCAGTCTCATTCTAGGACGAATGTTCCTAAGGGGGAGATATTGTAAGACCTCGCAAAATTCTAAGCTTAACTCAGTCCATTAAGGCTTGGAAAGAGGTCCTAGACTTAGAAATTTCAGCTAAGTATTTATACTTAGAAGTATTTTAGCCTTCGTAAGTTGATGATCCTATTTCACAACCCATATGACCTTAAACTATCAATTTTTAGGTTGATTCATGATCAAGAATGTCAGCAGTTCACTTCGGGTAAGTTTCAAAAAAAATTTAACCTCGTTTGAACAATGTTCAGGTGACCAAAATAGTGGTCAACGCGATGTCAACACATCGCGTCGGCCATCGCATTGATAGATAATTTTCCCTTAGTTTTCAATGCAATTCTAGTGAAATAACGTGAACTCGACGTGGCGCGTTGGTCATTGCGGTTATGCCATCGACATGGTGCATCAGTCTGCGCATTACTGGGCATATTTTTAGTCATTAAAATTCTATATTTAAAGGGGTAATTGGGTCATTTTCTCACATTATATCATCGCTAAAAACACATAATTAGGTTATCCAAAAGGCAATTCACTCATTCTCTCTAAAATCCTCTCAAGAACAAACACTAAGGGATCTAATTTCTAACTCAAGATTCAAGAACACATCATTAATCTTCACGAATTTAAGCACCAAGGTATGTTAGGTGTTCATTCAAGAGTTTTCTTCCACCCTTGGAGTTCAAGAAGCCTTTTTAAATTATAAGTAGATTTCTTTCATGAGTTTCATGTTAGGTTTGATTGTATTCATAAGTATGAGGTTAATTAGGTTTCTCATGATTTATTACAAGATTCATGTAAATTTATTTGACATATGTGTAGTATTATATGAATTCATGTTAAAGCCCTTTTATTTGTAAGTTGGGATTTGAAATCATGATGCCTAAATATTGATTAATATTATGTACATATATTATATTCCCCAAGTGTTTGACAAATTGTGTATGTGGATTAAATGGGGAAATCATGACATGCTAGCATATATACAAGCTTAAATCTTACAAGTGTTTGATAAAATGTCTCTATGAATGAGTTATGAACATTATAATACTTTTCAAGATCATGCTATGCTTTATAATTTATACTTTCGAGTCCTGAGGGTATTTTATACCCAACAATCTAGTTGTTTACCTAGAATTACAGTAGTTTCAGAATAGTCCCAATGATATCATGTATAGTAGTATTCAGTCAATTATAGAACTCAGTATATTTAGTCAGTTAATAAAATTTATTATACTCAGTCAGATAATAGAACTCAGTAAACATAGTTCAGCTCTGTTAAATAGTACGATTAGTAACAGTTTAGTCAAGCCTAGAATAGTCTAGGAATCAATTCAGTCTGTGTCTATTCAGTTGGGAGTAGGACTCAGCACCGAGCAAACCAAGGATGGGGGCATTCCTGTCAGTAAATGATTTGATCCTTAGTAGTAATCCCTGTGTTACAGAACTATGTAACCAGCGTAAGTTTAGATATCTTCCTTCCAGTATAGGGTTATACATCTCGTATGAGTTTTCCTGCTAGCTAGGGTTGATGAAAGTGTTTCTTATCAAAGAGGGTTAACTCATAACCATTGTTAGTATCCCTTAGAAAGGTGCTAACACCCTTCCAACTAAGGTCCCAGGTTGGACCCCAACTCAGTCATACTCGGGGTATGTCGGTTAGATGAACACTCCCACAGTTTTAGTTTCAGTCTCAGTATAGAACTCAGTTCAGTTCTACAGAATTAGGACAGTTAGACACAGTCACCCACCTCAGTATAGAACTCAGTTCAGTTCTACAGAACTAGGACAGTCAGAAATAGTTACTCAGCTATCAATGATATAGTTATCAGTAAATGCAAATATCAGTCATTTAGTTATCAGAACTCAGTATCCAGTGTTATACATGTACTCTCATTCATTCATATTCATGTTATTCATTCAGTATTGTTCATGCATATGAACCTATGTATATCAGCCTACCTTATCTAGCATACTAGTACATTCCACGTACTAACGCATACTCTTTTTTGCACTATGATGTCTCATATCATAGGTTCAGACAGTTAGGTTCGTGACTGCGCATACACAGATTCAGTTATTAACTGAAGTTTCAGCCATGAGTCCTCATCTATTGAGGGCATGCTTTTATTTCAGTTATCAGTTTATAAGTAGCTTAGTAGTTGTAGTTAGTTGGGGGCTTGTCCCATCAACTCGACATTCAGATAGTTTGGTTAAAAACTTTTCAGACTAGACTAGTTCAGACAGTATTCAAATATCAGATGTTTATCAAATGTTATGATTTACCAGTATTTTAGAATTTGAACTTTATGGTATTTCAGCCTATTTTCCGCATTTATTGCAGTATTATTATTCAGTGCTCATAACTGATATCAGTCATGGGTTATCTTGTGGTCCTTCGGGGTCGTAAGCACCATGTAGTATCCATGCTACATACTTGAGGCATTACATTAAGTCTTTTAATCCTTTCACTTTAGGGGATTATTTGGGCCCTGATACATAATCCATTTGTACTACACTTTTGAGCATACATTCCTCATCCTTCGAGGGACCTCGTGATTACTTCTATTTTAGATTCTGTCTGCAGGCCCCGTAGGACCTTTCTTAACCCAAATTCTGACCTGACCTTTTATAACATAATATGGGTCTCTTTCTACTCCTATTGGTGTGTATATTATTATTTTGATGCTATGACAGCATTTCAGGATCATGGAGCTAATACGAGCAGTTTGTGGATGATTCAACGATTGCAGTTCGGCATTGATGTAGTCTTCAATCTACTTATTCTCATGAGACAATGTGTTGTATAGATTGCATGCTAAGTGGCTATTAAAGGACATGTATATCACTAGAATATCATGACTTAGCCTAATTTAGGAGCTTGGGGGTAGAAGGATGAACCAACCCTTATGATGAAATACTCGTTATAGCTATAGAACCTATCACACAAGAATATAAGCATGTTTGACCATAGTTGATGCTAAGTACCCTTTAGAATCATGTTTACTATTTTATTTAATGTCTTGGATCATAGTTTCCTACTTTATAGCATTATTATTATTCTATTTTTAATCTATTAGGACAAGGTCATCGTTATGATATCGATCAAAATCCTAGCGAGTATTATATCCTTATAAAGGATGTGGCTTTAGTCTATCAACTTTTAGACACTCATGGCTATGTTGTATAGATACTGGTGACGGCATGTATAGATTATGGTATATTCATGCTCTCTTTGTGGTACGATTCAAATCAAAACTATGATTTTACTGCTATTTTGTAAAAAAATGATTTATTCCCAGTTTTCACTTTTGAATGAGATTTTTTTATAATGGAAATCATAACACCTTAATTGATGATTTATAAGGTTTTGGAAATTAGATCAAGATTGATTTTTATCCATTATTTATTAACTCTTTTACTACTAATATTTAATTTGATCGAGAGAAATGCCGACCATTCCTACCCTATGATACTGATTTAGTCCCAAAGATAATCTCCAGCAATGGATTTATAGTCTTACACTCTTTTAGTCAGCTTTTGAGTTTGTGCACTTATTATATATATATATATATATATATCTTGTACTAGATGGAGTAGATTGATGATGATAATGATTAAAAATACTGGATTGGGACTAGATAAGTGTATACGGATATTCTTGAATCCTCTAAGGGACCCTTCATTTGTGAGTCGTTGTGCCGAAGAAAAAAGTTCATCGTAGGTCTTTCCTTTACAAGTTTTTGAGTTGGAAGAGGCTTATACAATTGGTACATTATGGCACTTGGATAATATTGAGTTACCTTATATTTATTCATATGCTTTGTCTATCACCAATATATTATCTGGTGCTTATATCTATCAACCTTATGGTAGATTACATAGATATAGGCTATGATTGTTGCTTGCTGAGTGATGATTGAACCTTTTAGGATTATAAGGCCTCGGTTAGGTATTATTATTCCAGACTATATGGTTAATTTATTATTGTTATTATGGTTAGATCGTGGCAGTCTGATTATGGACTGGTACTAAAGTTGGAGGTATGATTTTGATTCATTTACTTTATTATGATAAGTTGTGTTATGGATAGTTTATTCGTGGATAAAAATTTTGGTCAGAGGCAATGGTTATGCTAGCATTTTCTTTCTACTTAGTTAGGATCCCCTAGAGATGTTGGGTTGACTAATTTAGGTTGTTTCCTTTGAGTTAGTCTTACACACATATATATGTATATTTATTCATAGTATTACATATATCCCTCTCTTTCCTCGATCATTCATATTGTATATGTATTCCTGTCCTTGTATACTATTATATTTCTTTCTTTCTCTATTTACTTATATATTGACTAGTGATATGCGGTATAGCACTTTAGTTCTTGAGTTTTGCTAGAATAATATAGTTATCCTTATTGCCTCACTAGCTTTTTCATGATTAGCTACCTGTATAGTTGCCTAAACTCTACATTTGTTCTTTGGATGTTACCTTATGCTTTAATTGTCTTTGGATCTCAGTCGGTAGTTTACTACTGAGTACCACATATTTGGAACTCATACTACACTTTCGTAGCCTGCATATCATAGTTTGAGTTCTCACCGTTGGTATGTGCATCGTGCAAAACATCTATGGATCGGAGATTTGGGTTAAGCTTCTTATGTTCGGAGCATTACTACTCTCTTTTAAGGATTTGATTGATCCTTATGTTGTATTTAGATATGGGTTGTACCTGTATATTTATTCAGTATCTTACTGTGTCTCTTATTGTATTAGAAGCTCTTGGACTACTTAACCAGTTCTTGGGGTTGTGTTATATATAGACCCTTTTATTATATTTATTCCACTATTTCCTTTTATTTCTCCTGATAGTCCGTCACTAGTGGTTTTGGACTAAGAATTGGCTTGCCTATTGGGGGTTATAGTGGTGTCATCGTGACCTGAGGAATTAGGTCATGAAAGTGCATGTTTTTTCTTAAGATGATAAATGTCATGAGGAAGATAGTAGAACTTATCACATTTTGTAATAAAACTCTTATTATCTTCCTATATGCAAGGCTAATAGTACCCAAGCCTCATCATTTTTTGTAATAGTGAGTTTAGCTAAAATGGTTGTCATATATTTCTTTATGAATATATCTTAATATATAATTGGTGTCCTCAAGACTAAGGTATTTTGCCAAAGGGGACAGCTTTAACCTTTTGTAGATAGTAGCATCCACCATGGAAAATTTAGCATCCTTCATTAATAAGGCCTGAGAAGTATTAGGATCTGCTGGCAACTCACCACTCTTAAGAATATTTATGTAATAATTTCATCAATCCTATATGAAATTTATTGATTTTACTTCTTCTCATCTTGAAGTTTTGACAACTGAGCGTAAGAGTTGCACTACGATGATCTTTGCTAGATTGACAACACTAGACGAAGATCCTACAGTGGCTAGTGCATCTGCCTCATTATTTTCCCTTTGAGGAATCTGCTTCGTCTCCCACTATTTTATCTAAGACTAAGAAGCTCACTATAGTGCCCTTTGCTAATTCATTAACTTTAGTCGCAGATCCTACAGTGGCTGGTGCATCTGCCTCATCATTTTTCCATTGAGGAATTTACTTCATTTTGAAACCTTTCTAGGTTGCTCCACATAGTAAGGGACCATGTCCATAGAATTAAATACAAGCAATCAAACAATAGAGTGCAGAAAAACTAAACACAGTGTAGAAAAAGTTAAAGATAGAAGGATTGTTATGTGGAAACCCTGAATGGGAAAGACCACGGCTTTCCCTCACAAGCACCAATGAAATCAACTATTATCAACCTCCTGATTACAGTCTGTATTTCAGCATAACACTAGGTTCCTGTGCTAGTAGCAACTCTACTAAAATCTCATTTTGGTAACTCTACCAAGGACTCTTCCTACACTGATTAGCTCTAATCAGTCTATTGCTTAGGAAACTTTTCCTAAGAAGCTCTCTCTCAACAAGAAAACATTACTCTTATAAGATGAGTAGTTCAGTTACAATTCATTACTCACTCAAGAACTTTTAAAATATAACACTCATAAAGTTAAGAACTTAAGTAGTGTTGAAATAGGGTTTTTGCTACCTCGCTTCAGTCTTTGGATTTGTAATAAACAAATTTTTGAAGAAGAATTTTTTTCCTTTTATAGATAGGTGATGTTAGTGATTGAAATATCACTGGACTAGTTGTCCAATTTAGTACAAAAGAGCACAAAATAGCACCTGCAAGTTTATTACACAAGATGTCAAAACTTTGTAAAAGGCGCGTGCCAACTTTACTATACTTTTGTACGTCCAGGGACATAGTCCCTCCTAGTTTAGTTGCTCATTATCAAAACTACATAAAGAAATTTTCCCCTTTTTTAATGATGACAAACCAAACCATACTATTTGAGTATTGGTGCACATTCATCACATTTAATCAGAGTGATTACCACCTAAAACTGAATATTCCTCCTATCATCATACTTCATTTACCATGCAACACAGGGACCTGGTCCCTAGTTATCTCTTGTAGAAAAAACTTCCCCTATCATTGTGCACCTTTATTTCATTTAGTGCCTTTGCATTTACACATTTTCCCCTATAAGTATGACCCTCTTCAGATCTGCATCTTAATTTACCTGGTCCCTACTATATGAACTTGGTATATTCCCCCATTTGGTATCATTAAAAAGAATTAATAGTAAACCAGGAGTAAAGATATGCACAGTTTAGTTAACTCATGGCCACTGGGGAAACACTAACATGTAGAGCAGCTCTAAAGTAAGGATACAAATAAGATACTAAAAACTCATTCACAAATAATAGTTAGTTCCACTATAGCAAGGTAAAATAATCATAATAAAATAACTACCTTTAAAAGCCATTATAAGATCCAGGATATGGAACTGACACAAGGTTGATAAGGGGATGAGGATAACAGGGATCAGGTGGAAGGAGGATTGGGTGAAAGGACTTAGAAGTACTCCATTCTTATATTTAAAGTAATGTGATCCACCAACGTTTGGTAAGAATCTTCACTTCATGATTCAGTTTAGCTATTCTTGCCTGGAGTTTTGTATTTCCAGCTGCATGTTCATCAGAGACCTTTAGTCATTTGATTTAACAATGACAAATACATTTAATCCAGTATCTTTGACAGTTGGGTTGGTTCCTAATTTTTTCATTTCCATTCCCAACTTCTCCTGAACGACTAGTAATTTAGATACTTGATATACATTTACCACAAGTTCTGTTCAAACTGAATATTAGCTTGTTTGTCCCACGTGATCTTCTTTTTCCAAGTACCTCAAATAAATCAAATACTTTGTTGATAAAGTGCCCGTATGCATTTCAAAACTCCTTTTTTCTCACATATTATGGGATCAAGAGTTCTTTCCTAGGAGAACTTTCTGAGTCATCAGTATTTTAATCCCCTTCTAACCACCCACATTCTTCATCTCATCCTTTGTTCTCATTACTTGCCCCAATCCTTTTAATAGCAATTTTTTCTTCCTAGGACCAGGTCCCTCAGAGGCTTTATTCTTTTTTCACAGCTTATGTGTTTCTTCCCCATTCTAGCAGGGTTACTAGACTTTGACTTAGAGGACCTAAGATAAAGTTTCCTATCTCAAATAAAATGATGTGTGATATCGATATGTTTTTCTCTAGAATGATGCATAGCATATTTAGATAGACTAATTACACTAGGATTATCACAAAATATAGACAATAATTTAAAAGATAAATCATAGTTAATTAGTTGATGCATCAACTAGAGTAACTGACTATCGTAACTATCCAAAACTAGATATTTTGGTTTGGTAGTTAACAGTGCCACCAGAGTTTGTTTCTAGTTATGCAAGGAAATTAGAGACTTGTTGAAAATTATGCGAGTTCCACTTGTACTTTTTTGATCTTTTTCGTTACCAACAAAATCAGAATCTAAATAGCTAATTAATTCAACATTGTTAAAATGAGAATACATAAGCCATAATCTTGAAAATGTTGAACATGATATCAGGTTGACTCTTGCGAGGTATAGTAACCACCTGATCATTCCTCAATACATTTTCTCTTAAACATCCTTTACTTGAGCATGTTGAGGTGCTATGGGAGTTCCGTAGCTTTCTTCTTTTTCATTACAAATTTACTTATGACCTCATTGGTGTATTTGTCTTGGCTAATAAAAGTACCATTATCCGTTTGTTTTGTTTTTAGTCCAAGGAAGAAGGTGATTACTCCCATAAGACTAATCTCGAACTTTTTTTCATATGATTTGCAAGATTCTCGTAAACAAAAAAATTAAAACTTCTAAAAACAATATCATCCACATAGATTTGATTAATAAGGATATTTAAATCTGATTATTGATTAAGAAAGGTAGTATTAATTTTTCTCTTGTAAATCATTTTTAGGTAAGAACATTCTTATTCTTTCATACAAAGCTTTTGGATATTATTTAAGACCATAAAGAGTCTTTGTTAATTTGTAAACATAGTCAAGATATGATGGGTTTTTGAACCCTGGATGTTGTTTTAAAAAAACTTTTACTTTTATGAAACCATTTATAAAGCATTGTTTGAATCCATTTGAAAGAACATTAAAAGTGCTTAAACAAAGAATATTTTAATAGGATGCAAATGGATTCTAACCTTATACCGAAGCAACGATTTCATTATATTCAATAACTTTCTATTCAGAGTAGACTTGGGCTACTAACCAAGCTTTATCTATGATTACTTTACCTTTTTCTTTAGCTTGTTTTGATAAACCCATTTAACTATGATAATCGAGCAATATTTCATATGTTTAACTGAACCAAAAACATAATTTCCTTCAAACTGATCAAGTTCTTCATTCATAGATCTTATCCAAGATTCATCTCCTAGTGCTTCATTAATTCATTTTGGTTCCAATTAGGATATTAGTACTACAGATGATTGTTTCTTTAGTATATATCTACTATGTATTTTCTCATTTGAGTCTTTAATAATAAACTCATTATGAAATATTACATCATGTTTCTATTTTCTAGGAACCACCACTTTGTATGTTTTAACTGTTGTAGTTGACTCTCTATCATATTCAGTCAACTTTGTATCAGATTATTCTAAAATAGTTTCTTCAGGAGGCTGTGACATGATGTGCACACACTTTAGCCCAGAAATAATCATACAAACTTTGTTCTAGTAATATATTTCTTGTGGTGTCCTAAAGTGACTTTTTTAATACTTTATTTTACTATGGAGAATGGGGGGATGAGAAATTTGTGTGTAGCCTTGTTGACAATGAAATTCTTCAAAACCATTGTTTTTTAATTCTCTTCTATGATTACTTTGAACATGTAAAATGAAGTATCTAGCTTTTCTTCGGACTTTTCTACAGAACACTTCAAAGTTAGAAAATACCTCATCTTTGTGAGTAAGAACAATAGCTCGGGTAAAATGACAGTAATCATCAACAATAACAAAAGCATATCTTTTATCAACTAAGCTAGCAGTCTAGTAGGACCAAAAAGCTTCATATGCAAGGGTATAAGCGGTTTGACCACATCTTTAACCTTGAAAGAGGTGTGCGTCTATCTTCTGAATCAATAAGTATCATAATTTTATCCTTTGTGAATTTTGATTTGGTAGACCTGCCACCTGCTCAAGTTTGGAAAACTTTTCCATGACATGTATGTTAGTATGTCCTACCTTTTTATTCCATAATTAAAGTAGGTAAACTGGTATTATTTAAAACATAGATATTTTCAACCCTATACCTGCATTTAGCAATATCACTGATAATGCAACTAGTGACACTAAACAACATCAAATATTAGACCACAACGTTGATTGATTCTTAGAAAGTTATGATTGTTTTTATCTACCAGATATACTTCAATTAGATCGCCCGTGGGACTAATTTTTATTGATCTAACTCCCAGTAGTTTTCTTTTAGCATTGTCTCTAAATCATATGTAACCACCATCAATATTCTTTAATGATTTGAAATTTTCTTTCTTTTTTATCATATGTCTAGAACACACGTTGTTGATTATCCACATACCTCATTTGTATGCTTTTCTGGTTTATTCCTGTAAAATAGATAAACTTACTTTTTTACAAACCTAAGTATTTTTGGGTCCTTGGTGGTTAGAGATTGCATCTTTTGGTCTCCAAATTCATTCATAGAAGTGTTTCTCTTTAGTTGAAGGAGTTGTGGCAAACTTTTCAACAGAAAAATAGGTTAGTTTATAAAGACTAAATGAAGACTTGGATATATAGAAAGTATTTGAAGGGGATATTGAGTAATTACTTTTTCGAAAATTATGTTGAAATGATTTATAAGATCTCACTAAGTTATTACTTGGTAACTTCTTAAGGATGTTAAGTTGCATTTTTATTTCACTGAGTTCTTCTCCAAGCAAGTCAACCTCAATTTGGCTTACTTTCAGAAGAATTCACCGATCTTTCTTTTCTTGGACCAATTTATTATATTCATCAATTACTTTTGATGCTTGCATCGGTTACCATATTAAAAGAAGCTTGGAGATACAAATAATTTTGGTAGTTATAAAGTCTTACCTCACTTGATTGACATATATACATGAAGTAGATGATTATGATTTCTTCTTGTTCATCCTGAAGTGTCTTCATCACTTTGTGCTCCAAAATCTTTATATTTTCTATTCTTTTATATTTTTTTATTCTTTTGATTAGGGTAATTCAATTTGATGTCTAAGTTTCTATAGTGATAACATATGTCGTTATTCTTTTTATTGTAATTACCTCTAAGACCATGTTGAGGCTTCTGTTTCCTCTTCCTTAGGATATGTCTGACTCTACTATTTGTAAGGGCAAGGCCTATATTCTTTTCCTCATCATCTTTTTCTTTAATTTCAGGGGTTAAAATGCTGAAGGCAATAATGTTCTTTTTTTGTTCTTAAATGTGCATGTTTATATGATTTTGTTAATAAGCCATAAGATTACCTAGAAGTTTATCATAGGTCAACTTTGAAGATCTTCATCGTTAAGGATGCTGATTTTTGTTTCCCATGCTTTGGGAAGACTCCTAATGAATTTTCTTGCTTAAATTCCATTTGAGTCGACCATTCCTAATAACTTAAGTTCACAAAGATCTTGATGAATCTAGAAAATAAAGATTCAACATTTTCATCATCCGTCATTTTGAAAAGTTCATACTTATTGACAAGGGAACTGATTATTACTTCTTTGACTTTAAAGGTTCCTTAATTGTTAACTTAAAGATTCTCCCACAGTTCTTTGGTGCTCTAGCATTAGTTTGGATTACCTCTTATTATTTCTTTATGTCTTCAAAGATTTCAAAAATCATTTTTCTGCTTGAATCCTTTGTAATGATTTTGGAAATAAGTTTTGGTCCTTTCTTGATTTGAACTCAAGCTTGAAACTTTGTTGCCTGGACGAAGATTCTGAATCATCTTTTTGGTGGGAGTAATGTTGACCATTAAAATAGAAAGTTCAATTTGAGGAATTTCCACCTTGTAAAATCGCACTGGGAATTCGATAAGATTTCATTTAATTTTTACGCATGTATGGTTAAGAAATTGAAATAGTGATACCTACTCCGACACCAATTTAAAGTCAAGAAGAGGTATGAATTAAGAAAATTGATGAAACCAACTCGAATATTGCTACACTTAAATAAACTCACCTACAAGTTAATAGCCCCTTTAATAAATCACAACTCAATAAGAAGAAAGTAAAGTAAGACAAAAGTTTAATCCTAGTTTGGATCACTGATGTGGTATCTATTCTAGTCCCCTTAGGTTACAAAGGTTTCCTTTGGAGCCTTTGGATGAACTTGAGGTTTAAAATTATATTTGAATGTTATCAACCTTTAATTGTATAACATACTCTCACTTTTCTTTTTTTTTTCTTAACTCTCGCAAACTATAAAGATTACAAAGTTTGTAATAAGATGAAAAGAGTGGTTAGTGAATGATTGCTCAAGTGAAATATACAAATATTTACTTCATTCTTTGTCTCTTTATAGATTTACCGTTGAGGCATTATTGTGAAAGATTTATATCAATCACGTATATCAATTAGACACGATCAGAGGGCTTGAAATGAAGAAGTAGAATTTCCTTTTTCTTGTTCTAATTGGTTCTTTGAATAACCCAAGGGATTTTGTGTACTTATCAGTCGTGGAATATGTGGTGTTTTCTAGATTAGTGTCATACATCTATTAAATACATTTGTATTTGTTTCCTTCTTTGATCTTAATCTTCTTTCTTGTGTATAAATCCTTTGTTATGATCTTTCTTGATTTGTGTGTTGATAATGGTTAGTTCTTTCCTTTGGGATTTTTCCTTCCTTTCAAGTGTAGTATTTGATTTTAATCCCTTACATGTAGAGGTTGATTTGCTTGCTTTAATTTTGTGATTCTTTCTCCAAACTTTGTCTTTGTTGGTTTATTTTGCATTTAAGGAATTTTCTTATCCTTGTGTAGATCTGCTTGATTTAGAGGGTCTTCTTTTGATTTTTCTACAAATTTTAGTAATCATTAATAAGAGCTTAGTGCTAACATATATTTGAATTAACTTTGTTTCTATGTTCAAGCACTACTTTATTCTTAGATAATTTTTCTCAATCACACCATTAACGTAGTGTTATATAAATTTGAAAACAAATACTACTATATGAAATTAACTAGTTGATAATGTGTTCTTTTTTCTGACACTTTGTGAGGGAAGGTCATATTGATTATCTGTAAATGTCTTAGTAGTTTTATATAATCGTAAAACATTGTTATATTTTCCTTTCTTAGATTTTTTAGGTATATTTACCCTTGTCATCCAACTTTAAGTGCATATTTATCCTAGACTTGTAAGTCAAATGGACCCACTTCTATTACCCCACATGGTATACAAGTGGCACTTACCTGGATAAGTTTATATTATAATTAAAATAAGGTGAGGTGACCTAAGATACCCTTGTACTTGATTTTATTTGTAAGTTAGGCCCTTCTACTCATTACTTTACCTACTGAACCCTTAAACTCATTGAAACACAATATTCTAAACCTTTTATTAGCTATCAACCTATGTGGCAGTTTAGTAGAGAGCATGTAACAAACATATTTTAGAAGCGTGAAGCCTTCTGAAAAAGTGTAATGCCGTGGGTTTTTGGTCATTGAAAATTTTCTAAAATTCTATTCTCGCTATCCTGACTACAACACCCCTGAAGGATCATAGGGATCTTGACGGGTCATAGGGAGTTGGTCGCAACTTAATCAGAATAAGTGGCTTAGTATTGTACTCTGAGTACGAGGTGCTCTCAACTAGTCGACAAGACTTCTTACGAGTCATAAGGACTAAGTCGTAAGGTGTCCTGAAAGTTTAGACCAACACACTGTCTTCATTACAATTTGAGGCCATGATTCATAAGGTCTCATAATGAGTCATTATTTCCCAATTATAGGGTATCCAGTGTGTCATCCCAAGTTTGTTGTTGTCTTGAGTACGAGAAGTGGTTACGAGTCATTACTTTTGGTTATGAGTTGGAGGTATGAATTATAGCCAAAATAGTATGGGGCCTTTGTTATTCTATCTTGACTACGACTCCCTATGATGAGTCGTAATATATCCTTACGAGTCGTACAGTGACCCATAGTCACTAACGACTAAATTTCAATTTTTAAATTGAGGGCACATTGGATAATTCTCTACTTACCCAATTAAAACCCCACACCCATAAAGCACTTATGGGGGTTATATTTCATCCTTAATGTACTTAAACACTTCAAAGTCTCTCTCAAATTCTCTCAAGCAGCCATACATTGGGTATCCAAGAAGTAGGTCATCCAAGGGCTCGAGGATTAAATTCTTTCCATGAAACTTTGTATTTTAGGCATGTTACTCTTCCCTCATTGTTAATTTGTAGAAAGCATATGTTTTAAAGTATTTTTCATGAGATATTTATACTGGTTTAAAATCAAGGGTTGAGGGTTTTGAATGCTTATTGCTGAATAATGTTTTCCAATGGTTCACATATGATTATCCATACTTTGTTTATGGTTTTGAACTTGTGGGTGCATGGGTATGGTGAATAAACTAGAAAATTGTGATTTTCCCCAAACTTGTGACTTTTGAAGTTTTTATGACCCCAACCCCATATTGTTAAATTTGTTTTAATTAGGAGAAATGTGGGAATTTGATTTATCCTTAAACAATTGCTTTGTGATATTGAATTGAACCGTATGGGATTATGTAATTCCCCAAGATAATATATATTTAAACCAAGGGGGTTGCGAAATTTCCTTGAGTGATGATAATTTGTTTGGCAATGTATGCCTTAATGTGTAATGTGGTACAATGAATGAGAATGTGTGGTCCTTGTTTTAATTAGGATTTAATGAGGGTTGTATAGCTGAGTCATTAAAGTGGAGGTCCCGAGGGACCAATATTGGAAACCGCAGTTGCCGATGTGGGGGTCTGTATGATTGAAAAATTTGAGTCCCCTTTAATATATTCTATTTATTGGGAGGTTCAAGTCCCTCACGTCTTATTAGATGATTTAGTTCTCGTATAACCTTGATATGATAGAAGGTTAGAGTCCACCATAGTGCTTATGTATACCCTCTGGTTCGTGTGGCCACACGTATTGGGGCCCTACTAGCTGGGAAGAGCTGGGCCCATGTAGCTCGTGGATGCCTTTGTATGTTATGAGGTTTGAACTACACAATTCAAGTAAAGTTTTAAAAAGTATGTTAATCCTTGTTCCCCATCCCGACATGCGATATATATATGTATATGCATTTGATTATGTGCATTGACTTTGAATGATTTTTTTGAACTATTGATCATGGAATTATATTATCCTTTTCCCTAAGTTACATGCAAATGTTCACCCTACTAACTATCTCCAGACATTGTATCCCTACGCAATGTAGGCACCGGAGCTACTTCTACTTTTACTACACAGAGTTAGGTCAGTAGGCTTAGTTTATTGAGTTATAATGAAGTGGTGATCTTCGATCCCCTGGAAAGCTTAAGCATTTCACCATATTTCATTCTTAGACTTGAGTTGATTGTTACTTTTATTATCATTTTCATTCTCATTGTAATTTGTCAAAGTCGGGGACATGTCCCAACTATGACTGGTTTTGGCTCATTATTTCGAAGGCTTTGTTTGGATTACTGCGAATATTAGGTGATGTTAGTCATTTGTTTGGCCGGTCGCTGGTCATTGGTGATATACATGTTTTCAATTTTCCTTAAGCCTATCGAGTTCCATCACGTTATATGTTCTAAATTCATCCAACGGCAGGGATATTACATGGACTGGTTAGGTGTGAAAGGTTGATCTATCATCCACGTGAGACTTGTGATGCCCATCATGACCAGGACCTGGTTCAGGTTGTAAAAAAGATAGTATCAGAGCCTAGGTTTGGTGTCATTGGGTTTCCAACAAAGCTGTGTCAAGTAGAGTCTTGTTTAAGGGTATGTAGTGCACCACACTTATAATGGAAATGCTACTAGACATTTACGAATTTTTCCCTTTCTTGTTGGTCGATTTTCGAGCTATAGAGTATGTGGTCTTAAATCTTCTCTAATTCCTATATGTTTGGTTTTCTTATCATGCCTCCTAGAAGATCTGAGGCTAGTGAAAACCCCTTTGTCCCATCTGAGGATAATATGGATAGAGCTCGTCATACTCCAGGAATTCATACCCAATCTAGGGTAGCTGCTTCTAATTGTCCTGATGGAACTCCAGGCACCCCAGGTTGGTGTATCTAATGTTGAGTTTTGACAGTCGATTCATTCGCTTACCCAATTGGTAGACTCTCAGACTGAGCATGTTGCTTCTGTTGCTCCATCACCTGAGGCCATTAAATTTGCCTAATTTATGAGGTTGAGTCCTCCTATTTTCACTGGTTCTAAAGTTGAGAAAGATCCTAAAACTTTCATTAATGAGATGGAAAAGATGTTTTATATAATGCATTCTACTGATGTGGAGGGTGTATAGTTCACTGCCTATCAGTTGAAGGATGTATCATACCAATGTTATGAAAAGTGGGAATAGTCTAGGGGCGATGATGCTAAGTCATATTTGTGGGATGACTTCTCTAGGGCTTTCTTGATTGCTTATTTTCTAAAGAGTTCAGGAAAGAAAAGGTTAAGGAATTCATGAATTTAAAATAAGGCAGGATGTTAATAAAGGAGTATGCCCTGAAGTTCCATCAATTTTCGTGCTATGCTCCAGAATTAGTGTAATACCCCAAAGTTACCTAACTAATTTTGTCTCAAGAATGACTAATATTATATTCTAAATTGAATGATGTTTATTCCATGAGGAATTTTTAATATTTTCACTTTTGGTCATATGGTAAATTCAATAAGCATTCCATTGATATAAGATTCGCCCAAATCCGATAACCGGGTAAGAAGTTATGACTATTTCAAGTTCCTATCATAAAACAGTGCCAAATTGGTCAATGGCATGCCGCGCCACAAGCTAAAATGGAAATTTTCCTTTTTCTAGTGTCTCTGTGCGATTACTCCGCGTCGTGCCAAACTTCCAGGTTGCAAATAAAGTGGAAATATGGTGGCTCCGCATCGCTCCATCCCTCAATTTCACAGTTGCCAAATTCCAGTGACACGGCGCGATAGCGCCGCAT
The DNA here is from genome assembly GCA_030864215.1 of Capsicum pubescens. Lineage (NCBI taxonomy): Eukaryota > Viridiplantae > Streptophyta > Magnoliopsida > Solanales > Solanaceae > Capsicum > Capsicum pubescens. The sequence continues at coordinate 230,902,546 of CM061548.1, read as the reverse complement.
CGCGCCAGGGGTCCAATTCAGGAAAATTTCACTGAAATTAAAAGACGCATCCAGGATTAAAAGGGTCAATTTCCCACCCCTATTTAAACCCAATAACATGTGATTTAGCCATTCTTCATCCAAAATATACTAGTTTCTGTCAATTTTCTCTCAAGAACAAGCTAAGGTTTCAATTGGGGATTCAATTTCAAGAAAGTCTCTCCAACAATCTTCGCTAAACCAAGAACTAAGGTTTGCATTGTGTTAATTTATGGATTCCTTCCATCCATAAAGATCAAGAAACCCATTTTAAATTATGAATCATGATTATTATGTTGTGTGTTGCTCAAGTTATGTGATGTTTGTTGTTTGATTCCTATGTTGGGATCCTTAGGTGAAATTATGAAAACTACGTTAGCATATAAATTGAAATCCATGAATTTGGTGGTTTATGATTTGTGAAATTTGATGATTTCACCTATGCCTTAAGTTGTGCATGTAAGGTGTTTGGGAAAATACCTAAAGGGATAGAAATTATGCACTATAGCTAAATTGTGACCCAAATGACAATGTATGCTTTAACCTTATGTTGAAAATGACTTTCATGTTATTCTTATGTATTGAAATTGTTTGTGGAATTTCTCATGAGTTAGCCTTATGAAATTATGCTATGTATACATGCTATCTTATTCACGTACCAAGCTATGATAATCATATGCACATGAAATATCTCCAACTATTGTATTATGGATTATTAATGTTGGTCATGTATTCAATAATGTCATTCATTGTCAGTTTCCTTCCATCGAGTCCTGGGGGTACGTGTACCCAAAAAATATAGTTTTGTGCCTATATTTATTGTCATGTTTTCACAATATCCTTAGTCAAGCCATGGTCCATAGAACCCAATCAGTCATGTGATTCAGAAAAGCTCAGTAATTCAGTAATCTCAATAGTATTCCATCAACTAACAGAACTCCATGAGTTTCATCTAGTCCCGTTCAGCTAATCATGTTCAGTGTCTATTCAGATGGTATTAAGAATTAGCACCGAGTCAACCTAAGGATGGGAACTCACCTGTTATATGAGGGTGTGATTCTTAGAAGCAATCCTTGCATTCTAGAACTACGTAGCCAGCGTAGGCTGAGACATCATAGCCTGTTATATGAGGGTAGATGAGGTGGCTTAACCTGATATATGAGGGTTCCCACCATTTTCACTAGAGTTACCTGTTATATGAGGGTTACTCACAAATTATCCTTACTCGTGGCACGGTATTGAAACCCTTCCAATTGGGGTTACAGATTGGAACCCAACTCATCCATAATGGCGTATTCGGGGGATGTCAGTTAGATGACTACTTTCCATAATTTTTATTATAGAATTTAGAACAATCAGATAAAATCAACTCAGAACAGTATGGAACTCAGCTAGTTCCATAAAATTCAGGACTGTCAGATACAGTCACTCATGTTATCAGTTCTATCAGTCATTAGAACTCAATTATCAGTCATGTTAGTTACCAGTAAATTCATGTTATCACGATCTCAGACATAGTTACTACATATTCATGCATGTATTCTCACTTATATATTAGTTAGTTAGCTAGTATTGTTCATGCATATGAACCCCATGCATTCAGCCTACCTCACATGCATACCAGTACATTCAAAGTACTGATGCATTTGTGGTATAGTGTCTTATACCATAGGTTCAGAGACACGAGCTCAAGAGCATCAGTAGATTCTAGATAACAGCAGTTAGTCAGCAGTGAGTCCTCATCCTCCGAGGATGATATGCTTAGTTATTTCATTATTTTAGTACTTGGTTATTTTAGTAATCAGAGTTAGTTAGGAACATATCCCATCAACTCCCTATTCAGACAGTCATGTTTTAGAGGCTTTTTAGACTATAGTATGTTTAGACAATTTTTTTGGGTATTTATACCCCATCCTAGATGTTATATTTTATCAGATATTATGTTACAGTTTGAACCGTATGGCCTTTCAGTTCATGTTTCTGCATTATATAGTATATCATGCAGTATACAGACACAGATAATAGTCATGAGTTAGGTTGTCGTCCTTCGGGGTCATGAGCACTACCAGATTTGGTGAATTAAAATTGGTGTATAGCGTAAGGGCTTGAATGAAAAAGTTTGCCTCTGGGTTATCCCGTGAGTTGATCTGGGAAAGAAAGGTCACCTTGTTGAACAAGGATATGGACATCTCTAAACTTGTGGTGTATATGTAACAAGTGGAAGAAGAAAGGAAGAGGCAAGTGGAGATAAGTGAAAGGCAGAATAATAATTTTCACTACTAAGATTAGGGTAGAGGTCAGCAACAGAGTGGTAGAGATAGTGAAAAATGGTCTAAGAAAAAGTGGGGTAATTTTGGTTCCTACTCTATAGCCATCCGTATTTATCCAAAGTTGTTGGGTGATCATCATTCTCAGTATGATAATAGGTTTAGAGCACCAGGAGCATAGTCACAGGCTAGTGGGGCTCAATCAACTCCATCACATCCTCCTTATAGATTCTGTGGTCAGGTGCACCATGGTGTTTATGAAGACGGGAGGAACAAGTTCTTTAAATATGGTCAGACTGGTTATATGCAAAGGGATTGTCCTTCTAAGGTTGCTTCTGGGGTAAATAATATTCTTATAGCTACTTTATCAACTCCTATATGAAATTGTGCTACTTCTGCTTTTTTCTCCGGCTCTGGATGCAACTGTTTGTACGTTCTTGCCACTCGCCAGGGTTCTGAGTCATCCTCCAATGTTGTTACTGGTATGCTTAAACTCTTTTCTTGTGATGTATGTTGTCTACTTGTTCCCGAGTCTACTCTTCCTTATATGACCCCTTTTGTGGCTATCCATTTTTGTTTTGATCTTTAATATATTTTGGACCCTTTCTCGGTGTCCACTCCAGTAGGTGATTCTATTGTGGCTAGAAAAGTCTATAGGGGTGGTGTGATGTCCATCTATGGTAGAGATACCTTGGTAAATCTGATAAAGTTGGACATGTTAGACTTTGATATGATTTTGGAGATGGATTGGTTGCATTCATGCTATGCATTTCTTGATTGTAGGACTCGAATGGTCAGTTTCCATTTCCCTAATGAGTCGGTGATCGAGTGAGAAGGTAGTTCCCTAGTACCTAAGGGAATGTTTATTTCATATCTTAGATCCTGGAAATTGGTTTTTAAAGGGTGCCTCTATCACTTAGTGTATGTTAAGGATTCTAGATCTGAAGGTCCTTCTTTGCAGACTATCTCTGTGATCTATGAATTTCTCGAGGTGTTTCTTGATGATCTTCCTAGTATTTCTCTAAATAGGGAAATTAATTTTGGGATCGATCTTCATTCGAACACTCATCCTATTTCTATCCCTTCTTACAAAATGGCTCCGACTGAGTTGAAAAGAGCTCAAGGAGTAGTTGATAATTCTTTTTGACAAAGGTGTTATTCGCCCTAGTGTTTCTCCATAGGGCTCTCATGTTCTTTTTCATGCATAAGAAGATAGGTCCTTGTGGATGTGTATTGATTACTGCTAATTGAATAAGGTGATCATGTAGAATAAGTATCCTATTTCGAGGATTGATGATCTGTTCGATCAACTTGAGGGTACTATGTTCTTTTCGAAGATTGATCTTTTGTCGGGTTACCATCAGTTTAATATTAGGCAAGCAGATATCCCTAAGACTATCTTCCAAACCTGGTATGGTCATTTAAAGTTCTTGGTAATGTCCTTTGGTTTAAACAATGCCCCAATAGAATTTATGGACCTTATGAATTAAGTTTTCTGATAGTTCTTAGAACGATTTTTCATTTTCTTTATCGATGATACTTTGGTATATTCTAAGAACAAGGAGGATCATGCCAATAACCTTCGCCTTGTGTTGCAAACCTAAAAAGAGCAATGTTTTTATACAATGTTCTCTAAGTGTGAGTTTTGGTTGAATGTTGTGACTTATGTAGGATAGGTTATTTCTAGTGAGGGGATCATAGTAGATCCACATAAGGTTGTGGTGGTCAAAAAGTAGCCTAGTCCCATGACTACATCCGACATTCGGATCTTCTTGGGTTTAGCCGGTTATTAAAGAAGGTTTGTGGAGAGTTTTTCTTCTATTGCTACACCATTGACTAAGTTGACTCGGAAGAAGGTGAAATTCTTGTTGTTTGATTCTCGCAAGGGTAGTTTCAAGAAGCTGAAGGATAAGTTAACTTCAGCTCTGGTGTTGACTCTTCTTGAGGGAACTAATGGTTTTGTTATCTATTGTTATGTGTCCCGGGTAGTGCTGGGTTGTGTGTTGATGTATCATGTCATGGTGGTTGATATTCGTCTAGATAGTTGAAAGTTCATGAGAAGAATTATCCAACCTATGATTTAGAATTATTAGCTGTGATGTTTGCATTAAAGACCTGGCGACATTATTTGTATGGGGTCCATTTTTATATATATTCTGATCATAAAAGCCTACAATATGTGCTCACTCAAAATGAATTGAATCTCAGGTACAGGAGACGGCTTGTGTTTCTCAAGGACTATGACATGAGTCTCCACTATCAACCAAGTAAGGCTTACGTAGTTGCTGATGCTCTTAGCAGGTTTTCCATAGGAAGATTGTCTCATCTGGATGAGGAGAAATGGAATTTGATGAGGGATATTCGCCATTTTTCTAATCTTGGAGTTCGTCTCTTGGATTCTGAGGATGATGGTTTGATTGTTCAAGAGGTGCCGAAGTCATCTCTTGGTGCTGATGTAAAGAAGAAGCATATATTAGATCCTATTTTAATGCAAAACAAGAATGATGTGGGTGGATAGAAGGTGATGATTTTTTAGATCGGTGGTGATGTATCTTAATATACCAAGGAAGATTATGTGTTCCTAATTTTGATGGGTTGCGAAGATGAATTTTGTCCAAAAGCACATAAGTTGCATTATACTATTCATTTTGTTCGACAAAAATGTATCATAATCTTAAGAAGATTTATTAGTGGAACAATATGAAGTGGGATGTGACCAATTTTGTCGCTAAGTGCATGGTGTGTTAACAAGTAAAGGTAGAGCACTTGAGGCCTGGTGGACTAACTCAAGAGATTGAACTGTTGGTGTGGAAATAGGAGATAATTAATATGGACTTTGTTATGGGTATTCCGCGGTCTCACCAGTAGTTTAATTCAATTTGGTTTATCTTGGATAGAATGACTAAGTCTTCTCAATTCTTTCCAGTAAGGAATAATTACTCTTCTGAGGGTTATGATAAGTTATTCATTGAACAGATCATGAAGTTGCATAGTACTCCAGTCTCTATCATATCTGATTGGGGTACAAAGTTCCTATTTTACTTTTGGAGGTCGTTCCTGCTAGGTTTGAGGACTAAGGTGACCCTTAGTACAACTTTCCACCCATAGATAGAAGGACAAGTGGAAAGGATAATACAGGACTTGAAAGACATGTTTTGGGCTTTTGTTTTTGATTTTGGTGGTAGTTGGGTTGACCACTTGCCTCTTATAGAATTTTCCTACAACAACAATTGTCACTGTAGAATTGGTATGGCTCCATTCGAGGCCTTATATTGTACGAGGTATAGATATTCTATTGGGTGGCTTGAGGTTGGTGAGAATAAGTTATTTGGCCATGATTTTGTTTACCAAGCCATGGAGAAGGTGAAGGTGATTCAAGATATAATTAAGGCCGCCCAAAGTTGCCAAATCTCTTAAGAGCATGTGAGGCAAATGGAGTTGGAGTTCATTCATGGTGATTAGGTGTTCTTAAAGGTATCTACCATGAAGGTAGTGATGTAGTTTGGAAAGAAGGAAAAGCTTAGTCCCCATTATGTTGGTCTGTACTTAGTTTTGAATAGGGTTGGTAATGTTGCATATGAATTGGAGTTGCCTTCCAGCTTGAGCTCCATTCACCCAGTGTTTCATATTTTGATATTGAGAAAGTGTTTGGGTGATCCTTCAACGGTTATTTGCTTGAAGAAGGTAGGTATTTTGGATTCTTTGTCCTACAAGGAGGTCCCGATTTAGATCTTAGGTCGGCAAGTCCGTCGGTTGCGGATGAAGGATGTGGCTTTACTGAAGGCTCTTTGGAGAAACCAAAAGGTTCTGGAAGCTACTTGGGAAGTCGAAGAGGACATGAAGTCCAAGTATCCATTATTGTTACCCATTCTAGATAATCGTACTTGACGTATGTGTATTCCTTAACATCTTTGTATTCAGTCTTTGTTAAATGTAAGTGTGGTTTCGTTTAGAGTCAAATTTTGCAAATAAATGCTTTGTTCTATCATTTGAGGACGAATAATCATAAGAGGGAGGTATGTAATGCCCCAGTTTTTTGGTCCTTGAAAATTTTCTGAAATGTTATGGTCACTATCTTGACTACGACTCCCCTAATTAGTTGTATAGGGTATTGACGGGTCATTGGGACTCGATCGCAACTTAGTCAGAACAAGTGTCTTAGTATTCTGCTCAGAGTATGAGTGTCTCTCAATTAGTCGTCAAGACTTCTTACGAGAATTAAGGACTAAGTCGTAAGGTGTCTAGAAAGTTTGGCCCAAGACACTTTCTTTATTATGAGTAGAGGTCATGCGTCATAAAGACTTATAACGAGTCGTTATGTCCCAATCGTAGGATGTCTAGTGTGTCATCCCAAATTAGTTATTGTCTTGAGTGTGAGAAGTGGTTACGAGTCCTTAAGTGTGGTTACAAGTAGGTGAGAAGAATTGTACCCAGAACAGTATGGGGCCATGGTGGTTCTATCTTGACTACGACTCCTTGTGATAAGTTGTACTGTATCCTTACGAGTCGTGTAGTGACCCGCAGTGACTGACGACTAAATTTTAATTTTTATATTGAGGGCACTTTGGACAATTCTCCCCTTATCTAAGTAAAATACCACACCCATAAAGAACTTAAAGGGGTTATATTTCTTCCTTAACGCACTCAAACACCTCAAAGGCTCTCTCAAATTCTCTCAATCAGACATACTTAGGGTATCTAAGAAGTAGGTCATCCAAGGACTCGAGGGTTAAATTCTTTCTGTGAAACTTGATATTTCAGGCATGTTACTCTTTCCTCATTGTTAATTGTAAAAAACATATGTTTTAAAGTATTATTCTTTAGATATTTATGCTAGTTTGAAATCAAGTGTTGAGGGTTTTGAATGCTTGTTGTTGAACAATATTTTCCAATGGTTTACATATGATTATCCATGCTTTGATTATGGTTTTGAACGTGTGGGTGCATGGGTATGGTGAATGAACTAGGGACTTGTATTTTTCCCAATCTTTTAAATTTTTAAGTGGTTATGACCCCAGCCCTATTGTAAAATTGGTTTAATTTATGAGAAATGTGGAAACTTGAATTAGCCTTGAACTTTTGCATTACGATTTTGAATTGAACCTTATGGGATTGTATAATTCCCCAAGCTAATGTATAATTCAACTGAGGGGGTTGTAAAATTCCCCTAAGAGATTATAATTGGTTTTACATGTTGTTGTTACCTTGCAAGTCTAGTTGGTATGACGATACCAATAATGTATGCGTAAATGTATATCATGGTTCAATGAATGGGATGTCTGTTAAAAGCTTTAATTGGGATTTAATGAGGGTTGTGTAGCTGAATCATAAAAGTGGAGGTCTCGAGGGACCAACACTAGAAACTGTGGTTGTTTACGTAGGGGTATGTATAACTGGGAAGTTTGATACTCCTTTATTATTATCTATTGATTGGGAGGTTTGAGTCTCCCATATATTATTACATGATCTGGTGCTCGTGTCACCTTATCATCTGTAAGAGTCGGGAACATGACCTGAACGAGATTGGTTTTGGCTCTTTATTCAGAAGGCTTTGTTTGGATTACTGTGGATATTAGGAAATGTTGGTCAATTGTTTGGCCGGTCACTGGTCGTTGGTGATAGACATATTTTGGATTTTCCTTAAGCTTGTTTCATGCTATCTTGATATATGTTCGAAATTCATCCGACGGCAGGGATATTGTATTGTTTGGTTAGGTGCGAAGGGGTGGTCTCCAGTCCACATAGGACGTGAGATGTCTATCACAACTGGGCCCTGGTTCGGGTCGTGACAAAAAGCAATAATACTCACTTTTTGGCCTTTATAACAACCATCTTCCTCCCCAATTATTTTAACACCATTGTTACTCAAAATGTGAGTTCTTTCTTCCCTCTAATAATTTTTTCTCTCCAAGTTTCTTCTCCATTAATTCTTTTCTTATTTTTATTGTTATTCTTCTTCAACTCCTTTATACCCTTCATCATCGGTTGATATTTTTCTTCAAGTTTTATTGGTAGATCATTTTCACTTTTATCTTGAATCTAAAATAATCCTCCTTCTCCATTATCAGCACTTTGCACCAGTTATATTTCGGGATACTCACATAAATATATTTGTGAAATGAACTTCATACTGATACCAAATAAGTAATTACATGAGATACAAAGTATTTCAAGAGGACCCAATATTTCATAGTTCATATAAGAGAAAGAACAATCACAATTAAGATAAATTTTAACTTCATATCAAACTTAACCACTCCCTAATGATTGAATTTCCATATTAAGCTATATGTTTATTCTAAAATTCTCAGAACTTGCTTCTGCAAATTTGTTTACCTATCTAACATTTTTTAACACATTGGGAAAGAAAAAGAGAAAGCATTTTAAGTTATCAATTTACAGTAATAACAATCTTTAGGATGCAAAACCAGCAAATGAAGTTAAAATTGTAAGTTATAAAAAGGACCCATTTTAAATAAATACGAAAACACCAAAAGATGATGTATAAAATAATACTTTAAGGGAGAAATTATGTCCTGTGTGAGAGAGAACAAGATCTAAAGAATCAGAGGGCTAGAATTTTGAAAATAGATGAAAATTCTTAAATTTTGGATATTTTGGTAAGTGGGTGTTTATATCGAATTGAAATTCAGAAATGAAAATGCGATGCTTTAATGGAATTGGAAGTAGAAGAGTGATATTTTAAAATATGAGAGATAAACAAAGGAGAAGAAAATTCATTTTAGACATTCTATTTCCTATGTGGTATTATTCAACGACATGGAAATGATATGTGCTCGATTGTATTACACACATCATTGAGAAGGCAAAAAGGGGATTCAAAGTGTAGTGTATTAATGAGTTCAAGGGTTCAATTGATAAACTAGTGAGTAAAAGGTTCCAACTAATAAACAGAGTTAAGTATAAGAATCTCTTAGATTATTCTGCCTTAAAATAATATCTCTACTTATAAGTTTGGAAAAAAGGGTCAAATTTATGTCTCTACTTTAAAAATTGGCTAAATATATCCTTTTTCATACGTTGGGGTCAAATTTACCCTCGATGTCATACTTTGGGACAAAATTTACCTTTCTACTTTGAAAAATTGTCTAATATACCATTCGTCATACTTTGAGGCTAAATTTACCCTCAATGTCTTACTTTAGGGCCATATTTACCCTCGTTGTTAAGAAAATTTTACATGTACCCTTTCTTTAACAAAAAACTTAAATTAACATTAAATGATCCAATAATTTATTACTTTTTTAGAAAAAACAATCTAATCTAATACTCCAGATCTGACCCACAAAATATATACAAACTAAAATACTTCTCCCTCAGTTTTGTTGGTCGAATTTTTCCAACAAACAAATATACTTCTCTTTCAACATACAGTGCTAGTAGGTTGTTTACAAATGAATAAAAAATAAAATGAAATAAGATGATGAAAAAGAATTAAACTAGAGAAATTTTTTATTACAAAATCTACTCCTATTCAGTTATGTTCAAATTTCAAAATTGGGTATGCAATTCCATATGCATATATATTCTAGAATCAGTGGTTAAGTTTTTTAAGCAAATGACATAATGAAAAATTTGTATAGATTCAAATTGTATATAAAAATGTAAGAATGAAGAGATGTCACGATTGACAAATAGGGAGACCTAACTCAATCATCTAGATAAATATGAAACAGGGCTAATCTGTTGCATTTGACCGTCAAGTGCCATTTATCAAGAGCTCTGCATTGATACAGATCCATGAACTGGGAGAGGGGTATACTTGTTTGTTGTTGTACTAATGGAGATTCATTTTTCAGGAACTATGCACTAATTAATATCCATTGACTTAATCTCGTTGGAAAATTTTTACTAATAAAATGGAGGAAGGCATATTTGTTTGTGTCCTTATCGTGGCTCGAGTCAGGTCGCACAGGCTAAATTTGAGTTTGTTTTATTTTTTAAAAAAGGGACATTTAAGGTTGATTTGAGCTTTTTCTATTAAATGAAAGATACATGTGAAAAGTTTCGTAACAACAAGGGTAAATTTGACCTCAAAGTATGACATCAAGGGTAACTTTAGCCCCAAAGTATGATAAAGGGTATGCTTAGCTAATTTTTTTAAAATAGAGGGGTAAATTTAACCCCAAAATATGACAGTGAGGATAAATTTGACCTCAAAGTAGGATAAAGAATATATTTAACTAATTTTTTAAAATAAGAGGTAAATTTGACCCTCTTCCTAATATGTTTTATCTCACCAAATTTGGTAGGACCCAAAAAATCCAACTCTTGTATCCTTTCCGGTCCACCCATCGAAAAACTATAGAGTACTCTCCTGGTGGCTATATTGACATTTGATGTTGCATTTTATAATCAGATTTTAAAATTGAAAGAACAGAACTTGAATCCCTACTCTCACCACATACTAGTGCATTAGCAGCCATGGAAATGCAACCCAAAGTTGCACACTAATATAAAATTCTCAAGAAACAAAACAAACCCAAAATTTAAGAAAAAGTATATAAACCCCAAATTCTATAATCACTTTATGTACAAAATTTTACATTTTTATATTGATAAAGATGAGTGGAGAAAGCATTTTGATTTGAGATTTAGATCATAAGTGAAATGTTAACAGTGAAAGACGACTCAAAGAAATTTCCATAGACCAATTGTAGGAATGTGATGGTTGTGGCATGTTATATATTGCTTCCACTAGGATTGTCAATACAACAACTATGAGAGTACTGTATATGTTTTCCGATTGGTAGAGTGAAAGGTTATATGAGTTATGTGATGGTTGTGGCATGTTGTAAATTGCTTTCACCAGGATTGTCAATACAACAACGATGAGAGTACTGCATATGTTTTTCGATTGGAGTGAAAGTGTATATGAGTTGGGTTTGTTGGGTCCTAACAATTGGGTGGACATAATTTCTAATTAGTGGTATTTTTTTTAGTACTGCCTCCATTTAAAAATTGTTGACAACTTGACACTCTCATTAATAAAATATTTATTAAAGGTTGATTTTAATAAATTACTTTTATTAACTATGATATGAAAAATATAAAATTAAGTATATATATTTTGTATAGTCCTGTAATGATAGAATAGTCTTTGAAGAACTTAATAAAATTATTTAAATTTCATAAATAAATTAAAATAAATATTATTTGAAAAAAGACCAATTATTTTAAAATCGAGGGAGTAGTAATATATATATGTACACGATATGTAGGTGCAATGTGGGATAACATGAGATTTAACAGTTCAAAAGAAAATACTTGCCCAAATTTGAATAGAAAGAGTAAATATACCAATAATCATAACAAAAAAGATAAATGTGATCTTTCTTCTAAAAATACTAGACGGTCGAGGCCCGTGCAAAAAAAGGCACAACATTTTGGGTTAAAGATACATATAGATGAATTTCATATGTTAACGCACAAATCATTTATTGAAACTTGCTTATCAAGCTCTTCCTAGAATAATTATTTGGCATATTTAGCGATAATATTACATTGATGTATAAACATAAAAAACTTCCTAGAAAGGAAACAAGCTCCTAACTCAGGGATATCCAGGTCTAAATACTAAAGCGATACCATTTTTGTTCAGAACGGGACATTTTTAAGTCATTTTTTTTCTCCACTTCTGCTGTTGTAGCTACAAATTTCAACCTCTTCTAGTTCAGTTTCAATGCTTTACCATCTATTTGTTGCCTCCGTAGAAAGACTAGTCATTTTCTTCGTATCATTTGTTATTATGTTTTGATTGGTTATTCAACTTTTTGTTTACAAGATTGAATCGACGATTTCATTTCCTCTTTACTCAATGATTTTTTAACTATCACCTGCACAAAACAATGTTCAGATAGCAGCAATGAATATTGGCATAAAAAAACTTACCTATGCATATACATCTTTGGTTAAATGGTACTTAGTACTAGAGATGAATACATCGACAACTCCTTAAATTTTTATACGTAATAGGCGCTTGAGAGTATGCACAAAAACTTTTCAAAATTTCAACAGAAGTCTTAAACATAACCACTTTATTAGGTGTTCATTCAGAAATACAGTAGTTTTGAGTATCTAAATAAGACTCAATGGTAAGTTTAAGGGGTTGTTGTTTGGGATATAAACCTAAGAGGCTGAGGCCTCATGGTTCTCAACCTTCATTGACCATTAAGTCAAACCCTCTGTGTTAAATTATAGAAATTTCATTCATATGGAAAGATGATAATTTATCCAATAAGTTTGTTAAGACTACAACACATCATGCATTTTACAATTTTAGTTATCATAGAAGCTTCAATTAAATACTAATTGATATAAATAAGAAAATTAAAAATTTTAGTCAGGATTTCATGACCTAGCTTTCAAAATTGCAAATTTACCCTTCTTTTGCATAAAGAGAACTGATAGATAGAGTCGTGATGTTACATTATTGCAAAACAAGGACGACATTGAAATTTTACCTTCTGTACTCTATTTCATGTCCGAGCAAGTAACTTGTACTGATTCTCAAACATGAATTCCATATAAAAATGATAGAAAATCAATGAGAAAAAACTTTCATGAAAACCCCGAACAGCGAGGGATTCCGTGACATTTCTGATTGGTTGTCTTGTATTTATAATATTTTGTTTAATAGTTGGCATCTCTCAAAATCTACATTAGCAAACCATCTTCCAGTTGTTCAAATAAAATATTGTTACACTTGTTATACAGGAATTCCATGTGAACTGATATCTACAAGAGAATGAAAATACGGCCATTTCTCAAATCACTAATGCCCTTATTTTCTCCCCTAATAAATTATGTTACAAAATGATTTAAATGAACATATCAATAAATGGATAGAAGTGTATAAATGCATCTAAAATGAAGAAACATTATATTCTGAAAGTAAAGAGCCAAGATCGATACATCATAAAGAAGGGAAGAAAACCATCAAACAATAGAAATTGCAGATAAAATATGATTTTGTAAACCTGTCCCTTTCTCTCGACTCATTGTCAACCAACATAAACTTCTCGATCTTTCTTTAGTCTATTCATTCAAATTTTGCAAGAATATAAATAACATCAAGCAAATTATTTTAGGTTTACTGCCAAGCAAAGAAGAGAGCTTTCAGCATCAGAGAATTAAACAATATCGACTACCTAAGATTAGGAACTATTTAATTAGGAGTTTTAAAAATAAATTAGAGATTAGTTTATCCATCTAGGCAAGGTTTAAGTATGCGATACATAATTGTAATTAGTGTTAAATTATTTCATCAACTAATCTAGAATTGACGTGCTTGATCCTAAGGGACATTGTTGTTTAACTACATGAATTTTGATAAGATTTCAGAAGCCAGTAGATCCAGCTAATCCTCCACAGGCAAGCTGGAACGAAGAGTAAACAATTAAACCAAGAATATTAAGGCTACATCACGTCAAAATATTAACTTAAATGACAACAATGTTAAACTTAATAATCATCGCATAACCAAGAGTAGAAGAGAAAATGTAAGTGTCAGAAAACTATCTATCACGAGCCTGATAATGGCAAAGATGAAGGGTGGACAAAGGAGTACTCAATATTAAGAAAACTAATTATTATTAGTGTGTTATTTTGGTTACGTAATTAAACTGATGACAACCACAACTCCTTCAGTCCTTCATATGTATAGAAATGACAGTGAAAATAGTACTTCTAAGAAACAGAGAGTAATAATGTAAAGTGAAAGAGCAATAGAAGTTTAAAAGAATGAATCAAACTATGATGAAAGAAAATTTACCACAATAAACCTTTTGCACTACATTTCTCTGCAAAAACGCATAGAAATAAATCACTGAAATCAAAACTTAGCTTAATGATTGAGTGGGGAATAATCCTCCAGAGTACAGCTCTCCATCCCGTATATAGTGAAGATATACGACTTCTTATAATCTCAATAAAGGCATTCCTGTGGATGCAAAAATAATAAAACAAGATGGCGTTAGTAGGCATTAATAGTCCTTCCATGCTTAGTGGACTGAGTTAAAGTAGCAAATGAAGATAAAAAAACTTCAGGGCCAAAACAGACCGATAATGATGGTAGGCTAGGGACATAAGTTTTTAGCTACTGCACTAACTAATTGATAAACAAGTAGTTATAGGATTATGCACATAATTGCAAATTATATAAAAAAAAAAACTAATCAACGTAAAAAAAAATTGTTCTTCTCCTAATCTCAAACTTACATTTTTTTGGGGATGATTAGTGCACTAGAAACAGAGGAAAGTAAAGTAAAGGGGTATTTTTGAAAAACAAAATTCTAAACTACTACTACCTGACTAAGAAAGACAATGCCAGGCTCTTGTGATTCCAACAAGCGAAGACCAGTTTTAACTCCTTTCAAAATTCCTTCATCAGCGTTTTCATAATGAGTTTCTATCAATGAAGGCAATCTCAGAAGCAAATTAGGCAATTGTGGCACCACTTCTTCAAACCATTTGGTAGTTTCATCCTTAGGAAACAACTTCACAAATAATCAAGCATGAAGTTATTTATTGTTCTTGTTTGTATAATATATGTCTCATCTATAAAGTGTAGAATACTATATGAAAAATATTATACCGACGGAGCCTATTATAGCTGCAAACGGTTGGTATCGAAGAATCAAATGGTTTATAACTTCACTGTTGGTAAAATTACTTGATTCAGGTGTACATTAATGCAATAAAAAGAAATACTTCTAAAAATAGGAGAAGAGAAAGATGAAAAAGAAGTCTACCAAATTATCAAACACGTTCTTCTTACAACGAAATCTACAATAAACTACCCTTTGATTCGTATTTAGAATTTATCATTGAAAGCCGAAACGAATCCATAGAGTCTTGATGTGGGAGAGGAATTTCATCCAATACCTAGTGTGCACAATGAGCACTTAAACTTAACAAATCGCTCATCCAAATTAAAAAAAAAACATCGAGGAAAAAGTAAGGATTATTAGAAGATTAAAGGAAAATTTAAAGATGAGAAAAGAAGAATTACAAAAAGGTACCTTAAAAATCATTACAAAATTCAAGAAAAAATTCAAACCTTAAAATTGCAAAAACTATTTAGTCATATGTAAAACAAATTTAACAAAGTAGCACAATAGGAACGTCTGTGAACACTCACCTGAGGAGACGAAGGAACTCAACAATGAAGAAAATGATTAAATTGAAAAGCCTTTTTTTCCAGCGATTAGATAGATTAAAACTGCGAATGGAGCTTTGTTTATGATGTGCAACTTTGTCCATGCTTACCTTGTAGATAAAGGTATACCGATAAAAAACATATAAAACTCTGATAATGATGAAAACAACCCTCGATCGGCAAGTTTGGAGGTCGACGCTCAGCTGCTTCCCAAGGCGCTTGTATATATTAGTAACAAGGATAAATATGGCTATTTTCCCATATATAAATTCCAAAGTTAATTAGAAATACTCCATCTGTCGTATTATAGGTACTCCCTCCATTTTAAAATAAATGAACTGTTGAATTATTTTTGAATGTCTAAAATAAATGAATTGTTCATTTTTCAAGAGACATGTCTAAAATAAATGAATTGTTCATTCTTCAAAAGACATGTATAAGATAAATGAATTGTTCATTCTTTAAGAGACATGTTGAAAATTTCTTCCAATTTGACCTTTTCATTTAATGAGGTTCTTAATTACTTCACATTTTCTCGGAGAGTAATTAAAAATAAAAAATGGTTAATAGTGAAAAGTAACCTATAATTTATATATTTTTCTTAAGTGGTGTGCCTTACCCAAAAATTCAATTATTTTGGAATGAAGGAGTGTAAAATAGTACTCTCTCCATTTACTTTTACTTGTCACTAATTTTCTAGTTGTATTTCTACTTTTACTTGTCATTTTTGACATATAAAAAAAGACAACATCTTTTTTCTGTTTTATCCTTAGTATTAATTGTATTTTCACCAAATTAATTTCAAGACACAATATCAACATCATTTAATAGGAGTAATATACTCCCCCCGTTTCAGAAAGAATGACCTAGTTTGACTTGACACAGAGTTTAAGAAAATAAAAATGACTTTTGAATTTTGTGATTCTAATTTAAAATTATGTCAAATGTACCAAAATGTCCTTTAATCATGTGATCTTAAACATGCCATGTGGAATGTTTGAATTAAAAGTATTATAAAAAAAAGGGTCATTCTTTTTTAAACAGATTAAAAAGGAAAGTAGATAATTCTTTTTGAAATGGAGGGAGTAGTAAATAAATCTGTTATTAATTTTTTTTCTTAATGAATGAACAAAGTCAAAATTTGATAAGTAAAATTGAATGAAGAGAGTAGTATTTATAGTATTTCATTTGTTTAGTGCAGAACAAGTGCATTTATTCACTAAACTTGTTTGGTGACCGGCAAAATTGTTATTTGGATTTTTAACTTAGAAATGATTCTATTCTTCTTTATTGTGAAGTAATCCCCGTATATAATATCCCTCAAGTTGAATGAAACGTAAGGAAAGCTATACTGGTGGTACATTTTACTCGTTCACTTTTATACTACCTCCGTTTCATTTTATATGTCACTACTTTTTTTTATTCGTTCAAAAAAGAAAGTATCTTTTCTTATTTGGTAACTATTTAATGAAATTATTCTCATTTTATCCATACTGGATCCCACTTATTATGGAAAGACAACTAAAATATAAATATTAAAATAACTTTAAGAGAGACAATTTTGTAAATTTTACAAAGTCATCACTTATTTTTAAACTCTGTGTCCGGTCAAATAGCGATACATAAAATATGATGGTGGAAGTATTATATATTTACATGACATTTTGCTTTCCATAAATATATAAAACGATCCAAACGAACAAAAATATAATTAAAGAAAGTATTTATTCCCGTCATTTTTTTTATGTGTCATCATTTTATCGGGTATGAAATTTAACAAATAAATAATGACTATATAATATTTATAAAATTGCTCAATTTAATTTTTAATTGTCTTTTCTTATAAAGTGGGACTCCATAGGATAAAAAAATGATGTCATTAAATAGTTACTCCCTTCGTTCCATTTTACTCGTCCCAATTTGATATTGCACATTGATTAAGAAAAGTAATTAATACAGAAAAGGGTCAGAAATACCCTTCAACTACTGAAATTAGCTCAAGAATACCCTCTGTTTACCTATTGGGCCAAAAATACCCCTCCATCCACCTTTGTGGCTCAAATATACACTCACAATTAACATAATTTTTTTAAACCATAATTAGAAATCCTATTAAACACGTGGCAACTTTTTATTGATTGTAAATTCTTAACTAGACTATAACTAGACTTAAGTCAGCTTGTAACTGGATTGTCTAAAGGCAAAGAGGAAAAACAAGCATATAATGTCAGCTGTATATACAGTGAAATTTAGGGACAACAAGGATGTAAGGAAACTTACTTGAGTTGCATCGCATATAGTGTTGAAACTTATGAAGTGGTTGTTAATATTTTTCAACCCAAATCTTTGCATCATGGTCTTCTCGACCAACTTCCTTGTATATCAAAAGAAGCTAAATCACTACATGAATGCATTCCCGATGCAATCTTTATTAGGGAGTGATACTTTAAATATAATCTAACCAATATCTTTTGTTTCTCCCTTCAACATCATAGTTTGGTTTGTAATACCAACTTTTACAAGATCAACATACAGATTAAACCTTTCAAAAACTGCATATATAAATTTCTATACAAAAACATTTATAGGAAACATCAGTCATAATTCAAAGTACAACAACTGTAGCCTGCAGGTCAAATAGATAACTCAGACAGCATATGAATAAATGCCTCTTTAGTTGAGCTAGAACCACGAAGTTTACCTCCAAGAATATAATCACAAACATAAGTTGCCTGCATCAAGGGAAAATTTCCATAGGATAAGCAAGATGACATTCCAACTTATTATTTTAAGAAAAGAACACTTATCATGGAGGTTGAAAAACGTTGGAGGTACAGAAGAACCTGGAAAATATTTTAATCAGGTAATAGAGAATTAAAAAGTTTCCCCCCTTTGTGCACAAAACTCTAATTGTAGGAAAGAACTATATTGTTAGATTAGTTCCCCCACCCCACAAACCCCCAAACATATTTTAGCCAAGTTACTTGTATTCTTGGTTGAAGTAGTAATTGGAGTCAATATACCGATAACCGTAACCCAATACAAGGAAAATAAATATAATTTCTCATATATGCAGCAACAACAACATAACCAGTGTAATCTCACAAATGCGGTCTAGGGAGAAGAGTAGGTACTATGATATTGATAAACTAGAAGGGAGGCAGGCAATATCCTGGCTTTTCTTATCTTCAGTTATCAAACACTCAAAGGGACATCCAACCTCACATAAATATCTCTATTTTGTAGTGTCACTTTTATCCACTTGAAGGTTTTTTTATTATAAATAAAGAAATAATTCACAACTCTCTTAACTTCTTTAAGATTTTTAAAGCACATACCTTTTTCCAACTCTAAGAACATGTCCAGCTGATCATTGACTTCTCTATGCTTTTCCTTTCTAAAAAATTCCAACTCTTCACTTTCATAATCAATAGAAACAGGCTCATTATTATCATCCTCCTCTGATTCAGCATCAGTTCCTATTCCTACATCCTCTTCATTCAAACTAGGTTGATTAACAAGAAAGATGTTTTGAGGTATAACACTAGCTTTAGCCTCATCCACAACAAAAAGTTAAAGCACCCTGAACTGACTAGACAAAATAGATTGTAGGGTCCTAATGCTTGAATCATCCTCAAGAAGAAAATACTTACCATTAGGCCTAGTTACTAATAGGTGCTTGACAATCTCAAAACCAAATTTTTCGGCGAACTTTGTAGTTATATCAATATATGGTAACAGATCAATGTCATATCTTTCCCAAGACTGATTCAGTTTTTTATATAGATAAGTTGAGGAGATAGGATCCACATTCTCCCATAATTAAATACTAAATCCACTGTATCAACGATTCTTTAATAAATTCACATGAAAAATAATAAAGAATTAAAATTATCAAACAACTATATGAGTACAAACTAACAAATAGTAAGGAATCTAACATTATTTAATGTGAAAATAAGAGGATAAAGTAGTGGGGACCTCATGTAATAAATTATACAAGACTATAATTATATGGTGCATTAAGGACAAAACAAACATAAAGGGGCCCATTTGAATAGAATATTCATAACATGCCTTTCTAAGGCACAAATTGAGAAAACAGTTGCACAAGAATCTAAAATATATAAATAAACTTTAAAACAATACAACAAATTGATACTAATATCATAAAATCCTAATATCTCAATTCCATATTTTGCTTAATTAAGACACGGGGACTTCATAAAAAGTGTTAAAATCAGAATATAAAAATTATAAAAATAAAGAGAAAATCATAGAATTTCAACGACACCAAAATTATAAAAACCTTAACTTGATAGTACAATGAAATCCAAAACTAATTAGTTGCATAAACAAGAAATAAAACAACAAAAACTTATAAAATGTGTTCATATTCATTAGATCGGGTAGGATTTTAAAATACACTAAACCCCATCTAAACCCAAACATTACATGGATACTACAGAACTCACTTGAATACTATAGATTGATGAGCGTAAAAGGTGAATCGGAGTCGAATATGGGCTTCTTCATCGTCCCTTTCGTCAAAACACATGGTATTAAGATCTCGTTCAGTAGTTTGATAGTGAAATTAGTTTTTTCTTTTAAAATCCCCTTTTGATTTTACAGGTTGGGGCATTTTAATATCTTAGTTGGGTTTGGGTGGGGTATTTTAATTAATTTAATTTACAACTAATAAAAAGATGCCACGTGTTTAATAGGATTTCTAATTATGGTTTAAAAAAATTCTGCTGATTGTGAGGGTATATTTGAGCCACAAAGGTGGATGGAGGGGTATTTTTGGCCTAATCGGTAAACGAAGGCTATTCTTGAGCCAATTTCAATAGTTGAATGGTATTTCTGACCCTTTTTCATAATTAATAATATGGATATTTTACCATAGTGCTCCTATTAAATGATATTTACATTTTAATTTGGAGAAAAAAATAATTAATACTAAGGGTAAAAATGGAAAAAAAATTATCTTGTCTTGATTAATGAAAAATGACAAGTAAAAAGATAAATTAAATTAGAAAATTTGGGATGATTTAAATGGGATGGAGTAAGTACTAAATAAGGAACTATGACACAAACCAAAAAAAATGACTACACATAAAATGGAACAGAGAAGAATAATTTTATAATTAGCTTTCCAGCTTTACATTTTTCTGCTTCAAGATTCGTTCAGAAAGAGAAAAAAGAAGAAAATGCTCACATTGTTCTGCTAATCTACTACTCCCTCCGTCTCAAATTATCCGTACCAAATATTCTAATTTGATTTTTCATTTTACTTGAATTTTTTCATCAATTAAGAAGAATCAAATTTTTTTCCATCTTTTACCTTTTGCATTAATTACTTTTTCTTTAAAGTAAAATATAAATATCATTTAATAGGGATATTAGCATGTTAGTAATTATCTTGTTAATCAATATGCCATCTAAATTTGAAACGGGTAATTTGGTATGGAAGGAGTAAGTAATAGGCAAAACACCTTTATTTCTAGTGCTTAAATGCTGCAAAACAAATTTCATCTTCTTCAAGTCTAGAAAAACACAAATAAAGGTTTGATCTTTTCTAATGGGTGACAAAGATCTCAAGCTTTCTTTATTGTGGGTACAACTAAGCTGTGTGCAATTCCATTGAAGGATAATCAAGGATAGCTACACAGGCCTACCTCAGTTTCAAAGTATATTTTTGAGCATTCTGTTTCGTATGTTTACAAGATTGATTTTTGTATTTGTCCTTGCTTGGATTGTTCGGATCTTTGTTCATTACATCAACAAAGCACCAATTATCAAAGGCCCGGTTGTATTCTCTCCCAAAATTCTATCCAAGACTCTCCAATCAGCTCTTGCTAATGAAACCCAATTCCTAGGGTCAAGTACCAGTGGGAAATACTATAGTACTGTTATTGACAATGGTCTTACTGTTGCAGTCAAGATGCTGGAACCCTTCGACTCCTGTTCTCCCTACTTACAAATAACCAATTCATTGAAGAGAAAAATACAATTGGATCTTGAAGTGATTGCTAGATTGAGGCATAGGAACTTGATGAGTTTAAGGGCTTACGTTCGCGAATCTAGTAGATTCTTTCTGATCTACGAATATGTTCCTACAGGAAATCTTGAAGATGCAATGAACAAAGTAAGGGAAAAACAATTGTAACTTAGCTGGGAAATCCGCCTCCGAATTGCAGTTGGGATTGTAAAGGCTCTTCAGTATCTTCACTTTTCTTGCAACCCTAGGATTTTTCACCACAATTTGACGACCACAAATGTATTGCTAGATGCTGAGTTTAAGCCTAGGTTGGTTGATTGTGGTTTGGACAAAATCATTCCCACTTTAAATCTCCCAGCAACATCAACTTATGGTCCTCCAGAATCTTTCCAGAGCTGCAGGTACTCCCTCTTCCATTTTATGTGTCATCATTGTTGTTTTTCGGGTACAAAAAATTGTATTTTTGCAACACTACTTCAACACAAGTTCAAAATTAAATCAAGAACACTTATGAAGTTGTCCAATACCTTCAACACAAGATCAAAATGATCTTTCAAAGAAGTATGTTTTCAGTTTCTTTTTGTAAAATAGATGATGCACAAAAAAGCTAAGTCCTCCAAATTCATGGAGTGTACTTAAGGAAATAATTCCTCTCAAGTACCCAAGGTTACTAAATTTTCCTCCCAAGATAAAATGAATTTACAATCAGAATGTAGCGGTACGTCAAACTTTCAGGTTTTCTTTGAAATTACTCAACGGGAGATGATCACACAGAGTTTTTAGAGGCAAGACAATATTTTTTCTCATGCAGACATTTTTCATTCTAAACCTGTGGAAAAAATATAGTTTTATATAGCCCTAAAGTTCCCCTTCTAAAAAGTGTCAGTGGTTCATCTGAAAAGGTGTATCCTTGGTAAGAGTCATATCTATTCATTCAAAATATTGTATCTTTTTTTCTGAACAGTCACAACTATCCGAACAGTCACTCCTTTCCAAAACAATGTGTCTTTTACACAAAGGGTTGTGTCCCTCCATTTTTCATTTACACCAATTGAACCCAATAATCCCTCACATGAATGGGGAATGTCTATTCTTTGTAAAACTTTATGGACAAGTATGTGATCATCAAGCAAAGAATGACTGCATCTGGATAAGTAAGTTTCCCTTTGAACTTTCCGTAGTGAACATTTATCGAATGCACTCGATCAATTGGTAGATTTGATATCATTGAACCGTTGAGCTTTAATGTACACCTAGACAACACTTGTCACACAACCAGCCTTTTAACATTTATGTTTCTCACAGTTTTTTTCGTTTCAGCCATGAACACGTCCCGGTATCATAAGAACTTAGAAAATAGGCCTTTACTAATATTCTCCTTGAAGCGACTTCGACTTTGCCCTCACATAGGTAATTTCTAAACATTCAATCCTGTAGATTAAATTATTTGGTCAAATCTGCCAAATTTAGATTATTATTAAAAGACTTCACACCATAAGTCTTATCCATGTTTACTAAACATTATTTACATCATGAGAATGGGTTGGGTATATTAACAATGTTGAACCTATCAGACACAACTTTGTTTAATCTCCTTCAACCTAGCTCTTGGGATCTCCAGTCTGCTAGGTAGAGTTACTGCTATGATGACTTGTCCTAGGCCGTAAACCCATTTCCTTGGATATCCTCTCAACTCCTTCTCTAGACAGACCTTTTGTAAGTAGATCCAACACATTATCCTTTGACTTTACATAGTCAACAATATAATTTCACTAGAGAGAAGTTCTCTAACATTATTATGTCTTCGTCTTATGTGATGAGATTTACCGTTGTACATCATGATCCTTGCCCTACCTATTGTCGCTTGGCTATCGCAGTGTATAAATACTGGTGCCACTAGTTTGGACCAATAAGGAATATCTTCCATTAAATTCTGGATCCATTCTTCTTCTTCACCGGCTTTATCTAATGCGATAAATTCTGATTCCATTGTAGAGCGAGAAATACACGTCTGTTTAGATAATTTCCAAGAGATCGCTCCTCTACCAATAGTAAACATATATCCACTTATGGATTTTACTTCATTCTATCCGGTGATCCAATTTGCATCACTATATCCTTTAAATGCCGTGGGATATTTATTATAATGCAAAGCATAGTCTTTAGTGTATTTATGATACCCCAAAACTCTTTTCATTGCCATCCAATAAGTTTTATTAGGATTACTTGTGTACCGACTCAACTTACTAATAGCACATGCTATGTCTGGTTGTGTACAATTCATGATATACATTAAACATCCTAACACTCTTGCATACTCCAATAGTGAGTCTCTTTCACCTTTATTCTTTTGAAGTGCAAAGCTCACGTCCAATGGAGTCTTGGCAATACCAAATTTCAAATACTATCTGTCAAGTACCTTTTTAATGTAATGAGCCTGTGACAATTCCAACCCTTGTGGATTTCTAAGTATTCTTATTCCTAAGATCATATCCGCAACACCAAGGTCTTTCATATCAAACTTTCTCTCGAGCATTCATTTCATAACATTTATGTCAAAAATATCTCTACTGATGATCAACATGTAATCAACATGCAAACAAATAGTGACTTGGTGATTTGGAGTGTCTTTGATGTAAACACATTTATCACACTCATTTATCTTACTTCAGATGCCATTGTTTAGGTGCTTGTTTTAGTCCATCAAAGTGACATAACAAGTTTACATACCTTATTTTCTTTTTCTGGAACCACAAAACCCTCAGGTTGTTCCATGTAAATCTCTTCCTCCAATTCTCTAATTAGAAATGTTGTTTTCACATACATTTGATGGATTTCAAGACCATATACTTCCACTAAGTCAACTAAAATCCAAATTAACCTTATTCTCATTACAGGCGAGTATGTATCAAAGTAATCAAGGCCTTTCTTTTGTTTAAAGCCTTTTACAACAAGTCTTGTCTTGTATTTGTCAATAGTATCATCAGCTTTCATTTTTATCCTAATAGTTTATTTACTGGAGAAAGATCAACAAACTCTCACGTATGGTTGCTTAAGATGGAATCAATCTCACTTTTGACTGCCTCTTTCCAAAAGAATGAGTTAACGATGACATCGCTTTTTAAAACATTTGAGGCTCATTTTCTAAGAGAAATATTACAAAATCCAATCCAAACGAAGTTGACTTTCTTTGACGTGTACTACGTCTTGGATTCTCTTCATTATGTACATCCTTACTTGGTTAATCTTGAGGTCATTTAGACCCCCCACTAGACGTTCATGTATAGTTTTATACAGATAAATGTGTTTAAAGAATTCAGCATTATCTGATTTAATTATCGTATTTTCATTGATATCTGGATGTTTGGATTTATGAGACAAAAACCGACATGATTTACTACTTTTAGCATATTCTATGAACACGCAGTCTACCATCTTAGGTCCTATCCTTTCTCTTTTAGGCATAGGAACTTGGACCTTCGCTGGACACCCTCACACTTTGAAATATTTCAAGTTGAGTTTCCTTCTTTTTCATTTTTCATATGGAATTAATTGTGTCTTATTATGGGTCACTCTATTGATCATTCGGTCTGCTATAAGGATGGCTTCCCCCCACAAGTTTTGCGGTAAACCTGAACTTGTTAGTAAGTCATTCATTATTTCCTTCAAGGTTCGGTTTTTCCTTTTTGCAATACCATTAGACTGAGGTGAATACGGGGCCGTAGGTTTATGGACAATTCCATTCTCTACACATATTTGCGCACAGGGAGATTCATATTCTCCGCCCCTATCACTTCTTATCGTTTTGATCTTTTTCTCTAACTAATTTTCAACTTCTATTTTATATTGCCTAAACGCATCTATTGCTTCATCCTTACAATTTAGCAAATAGACATAACAGTATCTAGTGCAATCATAAATAAAAGTTATAAAATACTTTTTGCCACCACGAGTTGATGTTGACTTCATATCACAAATATATGTGTGAATTAAGTCTAAAGGGATTTGAATTCCTTTCAACGGACTTATACGGATTCTTACACACACATTTGACACTTTGATTTATTGCACTCAAAGTTTGGCAAAACTTTTAAGTTAGTCAGTTTTTTTTGCAAGGTTTTGTAGTTGACATATCCTAAACGACTATGCCACAAATCGTTTGACTCTAGCAAGTAAAAAGAAGCCTCAACATTCTTCATTTCAACAACCATTACATAAAGTTTGAAAAGGCCCTCGTTGAGGTGACCCTTTCCTACTTATGTTTTATTTTAATGAGAAGTGTTTTCGACACTAAGTTTTTCATAATAGTAAGAACATGGAGAACATTGTTGAGAGTAAACACCTTGTCGGAAGTCACTTTTAGGAATATCTCCCCACTTTTTTCAACCTTGGTTATTGTATAATTTTCCATAAAGATCACTTCCTTGGGACCAACGAAATCATAAGTAGCAAAAGTTTCTTTGTTCACTAAAACATGTCTAGTGGCTCCTAAATTAAACCACCATCTATTTGGATATCCAACTAGATTTCTTTCAATGATCATATCACATACATTTTCAATCTTTCTAGTTATTTCCAACATGTTTATCTAATATCTTTTCTTGTCCAGAAGACTTCTTCATCTTATTATTATTTAGAGCATTACACTTAATAGGATTTGCAACCATCATTGATAATTTTTTTCATTCAACTCATTATCCTCGTCTATCTTGAAATGACTCATAAGTTCTTTCAAATCAGACAATTGATTTCCAATTATTATTATTATTATTATTATTAAGAATATGAGGATCTATACTTGTGAATATTTGCATTGAAAGTTTGGCTAGTCAAAATGACATTATTTCCTGCCATTCTTTGAAGTTTAACACAAAAATATTTTTCTATTTCTCTGTCGTTTTTATTGCTAGAGCAATACCTGAACAACTTAATGAAGCAATATTGGTAGTCATTGGGATAACACCATTACAACCAAATCTATTTATTATTCAGTTTCATTCGTCATTTTCTTGTCAATCTTTGACATACTCTTTAGTATTTCAGAATACTAACAATAAAGAATTTAATCTTTAGCCAAGTTGTTTCTAGTCAATGATGAAGTTTTTATATCTTCAAATCATCAATCGAATGAACTATGAAACATGATGAAGTTTTTATGACTTTAAATCATAATCAAATTCAAGCAAAGTGAAATCCCACAAATTTGAAACTCCATAAACCAATACAGAGATCTTAACGAATTGGTGAAATTTTTATTTTCTTTGAACCAAATTCTAATACTGATTTCTCGATGATGTTTTCATATTCTTCTAATTGAGGGAGTAGAAACCAAAAAATTTTAGTCTCCAAAAAATCAGACCCAATACATATTAACCAAATACTTGATTTATAGATGGCGATAATTTTTTTTTCTTTTACCAAACAAGCACAAAAATAAATATTTTTATACTTTCCTTTATGTTATTGTTTTTGTCAATTTTGATAAAATCTATATTTTTCAATAATAACTTTAAACACATGTTCAAATTAACATATGAACAATCAAATAAAGTTTTAAATCTGTATTTACAACTTTGAACTTTTAACAATAAGTTCAACCCAACTTATGAACATCAACAAAATTAAGTTCAAACTATTTTCTGAAAAATAGCAAAACCAAAAGTTAAAAACTTAAACACAAGTTCAGCCAACTTATGAACTATCAAAATTGAAGTTTCAAGAACTTCAAACACAAGTTCAAAAAGTTTAAAAACTATCAATATGAAGTTCAACTATTTACTAAAAAAATAGAAAACAAAATAATACAGATTAGTAAATTATTTCCTTAAGATTGTTGTTCTTCGGGTACACAAAATCTGTATTTTTGCAACACTACTTCAACACAAGTTCAAAATAAGTCAAGAACACTTATAAAGTTGTCCAACACCTTCAATACATGATCAAAATAATCTTTCAAAGAAGTATGTTTTCAGTTTCTTAAGGAAAAATAGATGAAGCAGGAAAAAAGTCAAGTCCTCCGAATTCATGGAATGTCCTTAAGGAAATAATTCCCCTCAAGTACCCAAGGTTGCGGATTTTTTCTCTCAAGATAAAATGGCTTCACAACCAGAATGTAGGGGCACCTCAAACTTTCTGGTTTTCTTCGTACACTCACAACGGGAGATGATCACACAGAGTTTTTAGAAGCAAGAGAATATTTTTCTTATGCATAAATTTTTCATTCTAAACCTGTAGAAAAAATGCAGGTTTATATAAACATTCTACACAGATACATATTTTATACAATAATTGTATAGTTTTTATACAAGTATTTAATTGTAATTTAATTTTTTTTTAGAAAAAATAAAAAAGGCAAGATCAAATATTAAAAACTGGTAGAAATGGCCCAACAAAGCAAATGAGTGCCCGCATGGAAATTCATTTGCCGAATGGCCATAGGGCCTTTTTTCCAAAAACCCTGGTTGTAGGGTTCGATAACTTTCCCCTAGCTTTTAGATGTTATAGAACATTCCATCAGTTATGACTCAAACTATAATTCTATTCCGTTATAAGAAAAACTTCTTTTTCCAATTTCACATTAAGATTTTTATTTATCATCTTTTTGGTATATTTGAATTTGTTCATGAGTCAAGAGTATGTGTTGTGGTCTTAGCTTAGAATTAGTAGTAAACATTTGCAAAAAGAGTAATTAATCAAAGAAAAAGATCGAATAATTTGAACAAACAAAGATTAGAGGAGAATCTTATAACCTTGGCCGAGTATACGATCTTGTCAACCAAGAGATAAAAACATGACCGAGATCGAGTATGATAATGAATAAGTACAAAACAAAGAAAAGGAAAATGCTAAAACTTAAGTACCAAACTAAAGACATTTTATTGCTTCTAGGGTAAGGATGAAAAAAAGTCAGATCCTTTACAATGGAGAAGGGGGTCTCTATTTATAGGGTACAAATGTTGCATTTTAGTCAATAGAATAATGTTTTTCTTTGATCCCATAATACCATATTCAATGGCCCTTGGCCACTTGTACTTTAACTATTGGGGAATGGAAATTTAATACTATGTGTTTGATGTGGTTCAATTTAAGGGTTTATCGACTGACATATATTCCTCATTATCGGTTCATTGTA
The DNA here is from genome assembly GCA_030864215.1 of Capsicum pubescens. Classification (NCBI taxonomy): domain Eukaryota; kingdom Viridiplantae; phylum Streptophyta; class Magnoliopsida; order Solanales; family Solanaceae; genus Capsicum; species Capsicum pubescens. The sequence continues at coordinate 230,873,948 of CM061548.1, read as the reverse complement.
TGTGGTCGCCATCACTAGCTTTCTTAGGTTACTTTTATTTTTGCCCGACTATCCATCTCATAAGTTGGCTTATTCTTGAGACAATCCCCTCAAGGGTCAACCAAGCTTACACTCAACTCAACTTGACCTAATCTTATTCCAAGATATTTTTATCCCATATAGATAGTTCCTCCATATATTGTGCACAACATTATTTTGGTCAGGAGATAGATGTAACGCCCCGGGATACCATCCCGAGATGTCACACGGTACTTATGACCCCGAAGGACCACAAGCTAACCCTTTACTGAAACCTATATCTGTACACTGCATAATATCGGAAATAAATGTGGAAACTAGCCATAAGGTTCAACATATCTATGAATAGTCATAATACAGAAAACTGAATACTAATACATTTGTCTGAAAGCCTCTAAATTGTTTGAACTGCAGAGTTGAAGGGACAGGTCCCTAACTAACTCCCTCAACTAAAAATAAACAAAGTCTGAAGAAATAATAGTAAAATGATATTCATCCTCGAAAGAAGAGGACACACTACTACTGTTGCTGACTGGGAATGAACTGCTGAGGATACTCTAGATCCCGTGCCTATGAACCTATGGTGTCAAATAGAACACCATAGTACAAATATGTCAGTATAGGAATGTACCGAGTATGTAGACGATGTAGGCTAATGCAAGGGCTCATGCATACACAATATCTAATAAAGATGCCGCATTAGAACACATATATGAATGCACAGACCATGAACACAATCATTGCAACTCTAGATACTGAAACTCGAATACCACTTTACTGCAGACTGAACTCATTACTGATACTTAGATATTGAATCACTAACTCATCTGATACTGATAACTGAGAGTCTTGACATACTCACACCAAGGACTGAACTCTGAGCTTACTACTTTCGACTGACACAATTAGAGATCAACTTTTCTAGCAGATTATTTTGGAAGTGATTATCAATGATAAGAAGTATGATCATGTTTGAATTTGACAACAAGAATACTCAAAAGAATCTGAGATGGAGATCAAGCCTATCTGATGGGAGATCTCTTGATATGATAATAAGAATACTCAACATGGTCTGAGACTGAGATCAAGCCTCTATGATGGAAGATCTCTAGGTATGATAATAAGAATCTGTATATGAGACCAAGCCTATCTGATGGGATGATCCATGAATTAATGGAACTATCTGAGTTCCTCACTGAGATAGACGACTGTACCACACAGTCCTAATTTCTGAAGATTGATATTGAAACCGCAACTGTGGGAAGTAGTTACTTAACCGACATGCCCCAACCTACCACAGGTGGGGTCCAACATGTAACCCCAACTAGAAGTGTGTCACTACCATGACACGGGTAAAGACCTCTCTGGTTAAGACTCTCTGACGGGATAACCCTCGCAGGAAGTCGGCCGGAGGTAATATATTTGTCAAACCTCTCTAATGGTGACAACCCCTTCTGACGGGGACTCCTACATCCTGCGTTGGCTACGCAGTTCTGGAGTTCAGGGATTGCTCCTAGCAACTTGGCCTCTCTAACGGAAGAGCCTCCATCCCTTCCCTCGCTCGGTGCTACCTTCTACTTCCAACTGAAAGACTCTAAACTGAATTCTCAACTGAACATAATTAAACTGAATCTGATACTGATCATGTTTCTCAAAAGATCTGACTGAGTTATGTTGTGATTACTTAGGTCCGTATCTGATGAAAAAGGTACAGAATCATGGTATCTAACGGATGATACAGATCTTGAATAGATTACTCAAATCTCTTTTGAGATTAGAATTAAATCACTTGAATACTATTAGATCTGAGCTTATTACAAGATTGAGGCTAGATTACTAGCAATACAGAGATAATAGAGATTATTGAGCTTTCTTTAGTTCTGCACTTGTCTGAGGATACAGAGTTCTATATTTCACTGAGTTATGAGAATCATGGATCGACTGGAATTATCGAGAAGCTAACATGGTCTCTAGACAATAGCTCTATTGTAGGGTATAACTACCCCCAGGACTCGATAGCATAAAAGTAAAGAATAATCATTCATTCATCATCACTATCGTTCATAAATCATCATAATCATTCATGCATCATCATAATCATTCATTCATTATCAGAATCATTCAAGACATCACCTCAAGCATTTAATGATCAAAAACATCTTATTCATCATCATAGTCGCCAAGGGGTCACTTTAAGCATCTCGGAAACATAATCATATAATAACGTAGGGGAAATATGCTACTATATTTTACTCCATTGAACAAGGTTTTACCTCAACTATTTCTTACCTATATCAATCTTGACATGTGTTTAGATATCACATGGCTAGAGGAAACTTCATACTATCATGGAATAATTCATTCACTTGGGCATTTTATCAAACACTAGGCATGCATAGACTAACTCACAATTTGGGGTTTCATCTTCAGCATACTACAATGGACCTTATGCTTCACCTAAGCTCTTTATCAAACCTAGGGGGAACATACTTCACTTATTCAACCATTTCTACACCCATTTGACATGAACACATCACATAGAAAGAAACATAAGGAAGATTTATCACAAATATAGCATGGATTCCACCTACTAGGATTAAGGCTCATGAATCTTGTAAACAAACATGAATTAAAACTCAACAACACATTGAACATCAATTTCAACTCATACAAATTATTAACAACTCATAAACATAAAAATCTTTGAGTTTTGAAAAGGGTTCTTGAGCTTCTTGGATGAAAAGGACCCAAGAATCAACATCTACATACCTTAATCTTTGAAATAGGATGAATTTTAATGCTTGAGACTCTATCCGCACTTGTAATAAATAATTCTCGAAGCCCACACTATGAGGAACTTGATTATTGAAGAAATCTTGAAGATTTATGGATAAATTTTTGGATGATTGGGGTTCTTAAATGAAACCCTAGTTATACTCTCTTTAGAGCATTGGAAGAGAGATGAAAAAATTAGGGTTTGGAGATGGATACTCATATTTATAGAGGATTTTCAAAGGTGGGAAATGACCAAAATACCCTTGCAAAAATGCCCTTAAATTGCTGAAAAAAATAGTTGATGACATCCGTGACAAGCCGTCAAGTTGGTGATAGGCCATCACGAATTGTCATCACAAAAGGGTGAAATTTTGAGTTTCTAGTTAAGGTTGACGACATTGGTGATTGGCCATCACGGTCATGACGGTTTGTCACAAAATGTTATTTCCAAGGTCAGAAATCTTCCCAGGTCTGACGAAGTTGGTGATAGGCCATCACGGGCGGACGGCTTGTCACAATTGTCGTCACCAGTTTCCCAGCCAAACATGCTGGAGTAAAATATGCATAACTCTTTGCTCCAATATCATTTTTTGACAAAATGGGTATTGTTGGAAAGATAATTCAAAGATATTTTATTTAAGATATAGTATGTCCTCTAATTCAATATATAAAAGGAGTTAAGATTGATTGAAGTTGACCCAAATTTTGACGGTCACTAAAACTTAAATGATAGGAAAGATTTCAACTCGTCCTTGAATTAGGGGACCTCTATGATCTTAATTCAAGATCAAATAGATTCCCACACGATTCAAAGTATTTCATACTTGGAAAGATATTTCAAAAATATTTAGACTAGGATTTTTTCGCTTTACCAAATACGCTCTAAGGCTTAAACTAGAAGAGAATTTTGTGGGGAATTACATGGAGAGAAAAGATTCTCATGACATTTCTATGATAAACCAAGACACTCCTAATAGGGAGGGTCCTTTCATCCTGCCATGGAACTTATGTAAGAAAATCATGTAATATCCCTATCGAGAAGTATTGAACCATCGGTTGTTGGTCTTGAGACCATGTTGTGTAGCTGCAACCTTGATCTACACCAAGTCAATCAAACATGTTCCTTCTTATTAACCCACAACTTTCCCTTTCTTGATCTTTATCATGTCAATCGAACAAAGGTTGATCCCAATATTATAGGTGATATCCTAGGGGTTAAAGTAAAACCAAGCATGCGTTGATCCTGATTTATGTATTTATGAGAACTGTATCCCAGGGGCTAAAATACTTAGCATGGGTCATCCTGTTTTACCACTGATCAGCTGGTCATTTGTAAAGTCTTACAAAGTTAATAATGCAAAGAACAGTAAAGAAAACAAAATAAGGTAATGCACATGGTTCCACAAGTATAAGCAAAGATGATTTTCGATCATTATCTATACAGTTGTACCTTGTTTTACTTGAGCTCTTATTTCATATATGGTTACATTATTCCTTACATATTCAGTATATTTTTTGGTACTGATGTCTCTCCTGGGGGACACTTTGTTTCATATTGCAGGTACATGTATTCCAGTTAATAGATCTCCCTAAAAGAAGCACATTTTACTCAGTGGTTATTGGTGAGCTCTAAGTAGATTTGGGGCTTTGTCGAGTCTTAGCATGTATTTGATAGTGTATTATATTTAAGGGTATGGTGGATACTTTCCCACTATAAACTAATGTTGTCTATCGCTTAGACGCTTTGTAGACTATTATTAATATAACGCATGGTGGTGTTTTATTCTTTAGTAATAAAGGCCCCAACAGCCAAGTCAAGTATGTCTATTATGGGACTATCTATGTTGGCCTTTTAAAAAAGAGTCATACCTATACTTGTTAGAGCTTTATAATTATTACAGTTATATGCATAGTAATCCTAAGATATAAGTTGGTTCTCTTAAGTCTTTAGGGCATCGGGTACTTGTCCGTCTCAACAATGTAGGATGCAAGCCAAAAGAAATAGATATTGTATCCTATATTAATGCAAATCAAGAATGATGTGGGTAGGTATAAGATGATGGTTTTCGAGATTGGTGGCGATGGTATCTTGAGGTACCAAGGAAGGTTGTATGTTCCTGATGTCGATGGTTTTGAGGAAGAATTTTGATCAAAGCTCATGAGTCATGATATACTATTCATCCTAGTTCGATAAAAATGTATCACGATCTTAAGAAAATTTATTAGTGGAATAATATGAAGCAAAATGTGGCCAATTTGTGGCTAAGTGCATAGTGTGTCAGAAAGTAAAGGTGGAACATCTTGAGGCCCTTGGTTTGACTCAAGAAATTGATCTGTCTATGTGGAAATAGGAAATAATATTATGGATTTTATTACCGGTATTCCGTGCTCGCCAACAATTTGATTTTATTTGGGTCATCGTGGATAGGATGACTATGTTAGCTTATTTCTTTCCTGTGAGGACAAATTTTTCTGCTGAGAACTATGCGAAATTGTATCTCTAATAGATTGTGAATTTTCATGGAGCAGCAGTTTCTATCATTTCTAATCATGGTACCTGTAATACCCCATACTTCTACTTAGCTTGAAATTATCCCAAAAATGTTAGAAACTTACTTTGAAATTTGAATCTATTTTTGTACACGTGGAATTTTTAAGTTTTTAACCTTTTATCCTGTGGGAAATTGAATTAGCTTTCCAACGATACCAATTTCATCCAAATCCAGTATCGGAGTAACAAGTTATGGACATTTTTCTCAGAGCTTTCAAAATCACCCAGGTGCGACGGCCAGGTTGACGGACCGTCGATCTGTGATGGACCGTCGATCTGCGACGGACCGTCGCCTTGACCGTCGCAGCCAAGTTAGTGATTCAACCTTATGGATAAGGTGTGATTGATAGGTTGACAGACCGTTGAACTTGAAACAGACCATTTCCCAAGTCGTCGCTACAAGATAGTAAGTCTTTTTTTTGGTCCACGTAAGACGGACGAAACGACAGATCGTTGATCCAGTGACGAACCGTCGCACGAGCCGTCGTAGGTCCCATTCAGTGAATTTTAAGTCATTTTTAAAGGGTATTTGAGTCTTTTTCCACATGTTTTAACCACTAATTATATCAGACCAAGTCCCATATGTTCATTATTCATTAACAACATCAAATTAGGGTTTCCTCTCAAAGATAATCCCCAACACTAGATCCAAATCCTTCTTCAAGAAATTAAGAGATTCAAGTTCTTCATGTCTAAGAACTTCAAGAAACTCACAACCCAAGTATGTCATGTGTTGATTCATGGGTCCCTTTCAACCATGAAGCTCAATAATCTCTTTTCAAAGTGCAAGATTTGTGTATTTATGAATGTTCATGATTTAAATAAAACAAAAATTCATGTTCATGATGTTGTAGGGTTTTGATTCATGTTTGAAATTACATATTCCAATGATTGACCCTCGGATGTGATAATTTGAATAAAAATCATGATAAACCCTTAAATTTACACGTTGATGGATGTATCCATGATTATTAGATGTGTTGATAATTGTATAACCAAAGCATGCTTCCCATGTGTTTCATTAAATGCCTATGTGAAGGAAAAGTTCCATTCTAGTATGATAATATGAAATCCCCATTCATGTACAAGTTTATACATGTTAAGTGTTTGATGAAATGTCTTAGTCAATGAATTATGGATATATGTGTAGCCATTGTGGTTCTTTAGCATTTGTACTTCATGAAATCCCCATCATATTATATTATGGATTGTCGATGTTGGTCACGTATTCAAGAAAGTCAAGATTTTCAGTTTCATGCTATCAAGTGCTTGGGATACTTGTACCCGATAATTAGCTGTGTGACTAGAGTCAGTGTCATATATTGAAGATACTCTCAGTCAAGCCATGATACATAGAATTCAGTCAGTCTCATGACTCAGGAAATTTAGTAATCTTATTAGCATATCGTCAGTCCACGAAAATTTAGTTAACCCAGTCCAGTCAGCTCAGTTAATCATGTTCAGTGTCTATTCAGATGGGAGTAGAAATTAGCACTGAATGAACCCAAGAATGGGAACCCACCTATCATATGAGGTTGTGATTCTTAGAAGCAATCCTTCCATTCCATAACTACGTAGCCAGTGTAGATTGATACATCATAGCCTGTTATAGGAGGGCAAATGAGGTGTCTTAACCTGTTATATTAGGGTTCCCACCGTTCTCACTAGAGTTACCTGCTATACGAGGGTTACTCACAGATTGTCTTTACCAGTGGATCGGTATTGACACCCTTCCAATTATGATTACAGATTGGGACCCAACTCAGCCATAATGGCATATTTGGCGCATGTCGGTTAGATGACTACTTCCCACAGTTTTAGTACAGAATAAGGATGGTAATATACAATTATTCAGTCTCAGTAATAGAACTCAAATAGTTTTACAGTATTCAGGATTGTCAGATACAGTCAACTCAGAATAGTATGGAACTAAGCTAGTTCCATCAAAAACTAGACTGTCAGATACAATCACTCAGTATTAGTTATTTCAGTTATACACTAACCACTATCTCATGTTATCAGTACTCAGACTCAGTAATTATGTTAGCACAAACTTAGTAACTGTTATTATGTATTCATGCATATATTCTAGCGTTCATATTATTCAGTTAATTAGTATAGTTCATGCATGTGAACCCTTTGCATTCAGCCTACCTCACATGCATACTAGTACATTCAAACGTACTGACGCATTTACACTATGGTGTTTTATACCAAATGTTCAGAAGCATAAGCTCTAGAGCATCAGTAGCATTCCAGTCTCAACAGTTAGAGTTAGCAGTGAGTCCTCATCCTTCAAGAACATGACCATTACTTTATTATCTCATTAATTAATTTATTAGTTGGAGTTAGTTGGTGACATGTACTATTAACTCCTTATTCAGATAGTTCAGTCAGTTAGAGGCTTTTCAGACTACAGTATGTTCATACAGTTTATTTCAGTTGTTTTAGGTATTCCATTCCCCCTGTAGATGTTATGTTTTGTCAGTTATGTTACACTTTTGTAACTTTTGGCCTTAAAACCTTTATTTCCGCATTTATACTATATATTATGTAGTGTTAAGGTACAGATATCAGTCATGCATTCTCTTGTGGTCCTTCGGGTTTATGTGCATCGTGTAGCATTTTGGGTACCAGATTTGGGGCATTACAAACATGGTATCAGAGCCTAAGGTTCAATTGTATCCTAGGAAATCTTAAAGTTGCATCTAGTAGAGTCTTGTACATGGGTGTGTTGCATACCACATTTATGTGCAAGAGGCTATAAGATGTTTTAGGAATAGTTTCCATTCTTTCAATAGTCATGTCATGCCAGTGAGCATAATCTCTAGTTAATCTCTTAGTCTGGTCTAATCTGTTTCTCCTTTTCTTCTATAGAACATGCCTCCTAAAATAAGAAATGGGAATCAATCAGCCCCTCAGCTCGAAGAACCTTTAGGAGAACATGTTTCTCATGTAGAGTTCAAAGCTACATTCACTACTCTTGCTCAGTCAGTTGCTGCTCAGAATGAATGGCCAGCTGTTGTTCCAGCCAACCCAGTGGCTAATTCAGCTATAGCCAGGATTCGGGACTTCACCCGAATAAATCCTGTATCCTTTCTCAAGTCTAAGTCAAATGAGGACCTTAAGGAATTCATCGATTAGGTTCATAAGGTTACAAATATCATGGGTATTACTTCTAGTGAGAGTGCAGAGCTATCTGGATATAAGTTACAAGAAGTTGCTCACACTTGGTGCAAATAGTGGAAGTCAGAGAGGGCTATAGATGCAGGGCCTATTAAGTGGGAGGAGTTTGCTACTGCATTCTTAGATAGATTCTTTCTCCTAAAGCTGAAAAAAGCTAAAGTGTTAGAATTTATCAACCTCTAGTAAGGGAACATTACAGTGAAAGAGTATTCTCTTACGTTTACTCAATTAGACAGATATGCTCCTCATGTTGTTGCAAATAGCAGGGCTAAGATGAGTAAGTTTGTTTCTATGGTGAATGATAGTGTAGTCAATAAGTGTAGGTCTGCGATGTTGAATAGTGACATGAACATAGCCAGACTTATGACCCATGCTCAACAGATAGAAGTGCAAAAGATTAAGATGAGGGAGAAGTAGAATAAGAGAGCAAGGACAGGTAGTTTCACCTTTGCTCAGCACAAATTAGAAGGAGGAAATCGTTCTTACTTTCATCTTAAGTCATCCGTACAAACTCATTCTTCATCTTGTACTCCAGATCCTAAGTTCAGGGATAGTAATAAAGATAGAGAGCCATGCTTTAAGTCTCAGGGAAGTGTTAGCAGTGCCCATACCTATCCTCTTTGCCAGACTTATGGCAAGCACCATCAGGGTATTTGCAGAGCTGGCAGTGGTATTTGTTTTTGATGTGGCAAGCCATGCTACAAAGTCAAAAACTGTCCTCAGCCAGGTTCTCAGGGTCAGCAGAACCGTTCATCAGCTCAGTCCAGTCGCTGAAATCAGCAGGGTGCCACCTACAGCGCTACTAGTGGGCAACGCCCAAATTAACTTTATGCTCTTTAGTCCCGGCAAGATCAGGAAAATTCTCCGGATAAGGTTACTGGTACGTTACAGATCTTTTATGTGCATGTTTACGCTTTGCTAGATCCAGGAGCTTCTTTGTCTTTTGTTACTCCCTATATAGCAGTTGTTTTTGGAGTCAGTCCTAGAATTCTAGCAGATCTCTTTTCAACCTCTACCCTAGTAGGTAAAACCATTATAACCTGACGGGTATACAGGAACTGTCCGATTATGGTATCTCAGAAAGTCACTTTAGAAGACTTAGTCGAATAAGAGATGACTAATTTTGATGTCATTCTTGGCATGAATTGTCTTTATTCCTTCTATGCCACAGTTGACTACCAAAACAGAATAGTCCAGTTTCAATTTTCGAATGAACCTGTCCTAGAGTGGAAGGGTAGTACTTTAAGTTTTACAGGTCATCTTGTTTCCTACCATCGGGCACAAAAAATGATATCTAAAGCATGTGTCTATCATCTTTTTCAAGTTAAGGACACTAGTTCCAAAATTACCAGTCTTGTATCAGTCCCAATCGTGAATGAATATTAAGATGTCTTTCCTGAAGATCTTCCAGGAATTCCTCCCGAAAGGGATATAGACTTCGATAATGATCTTCTTCAAGATACTCAGCCCATATTTATTCTGCCATACATAATGGCACCATCAAAACTCAAAGAACTTGAAAAGAAGTTGAAGGATCTCTTAGATAAGGGATTAATCAGACCCAGTGTATCCCTGCGGGGTGAACCAGTCTTATTCAAGCAAACAAAAGACGGTTCACTAAGAATGTGCATTGATTACCGTTGGCTAAATAAATTCATGGTCAAGAACAAGTATCATCTTCCCAGAAATGATGACTTGTTTGACCAACTTCAGGGTGCCATCTATTTCTCTAAGATAGACCTCAGATTAGGCTACCATCAGCTCAGAGTCAAAGAATGTGACATTTTGAAAATAGCCTTTCATAATCGGTATGGTCACTTCAAATTCTTAGTTTTGTCCTTTGGTGTTACCAATTACCCAACAGCTTTCATAGACTTGATGAATCAGGAGTTCAAGCAGTACTTGGACATATTCGGCATAGTCGTCATAGATAATATTCTGGTCTATTCCCGCAATGACTGTGATTATGCAGACCATCTCAGAATCGTACTTTAGACTCTCAAAGATCATCAGATGTTCACCAAATTTAGTAAGTTTGAATTTTGTCTAAGGTCAGTAGCATTCCTTGGTCATATCATTTCCGGTGATGGCATTAGAGTTGATCCTCAAAAGACCGAAGCAGTAAGAAAATGGCCTCGCCTTGTATGTCCATCAAATATCAGAAGTTTCTTGGGTTTTGGCTGGTTATTACAAATGGTTTGTTGAGGGATTTTCTTCTATTGAATCCCCTATGTCCATATTGACCCAGAAGAAAGTCAACTTCAGTGGTCAGATCCTTACGAGAAGTTTTTTCAGGAGTTGAAGACTCGACTCACCTCAGGTCCAATCTTAGCTCATCCAGATGGTTTCGATGGGTTCGTAGGGTATTGTGATGCATCTAATGTAGGTTTAGGTTATGTCCTCATGTAGCATAGTAAGGTCATATCCTGCGCCTCTAGACAACTTAAACCCCATGAGAAGAATTATCCTACTCATGATCTTGAGTTAGCAGCCGTAGTATTTGCCTTAAAGATTTGGAGGCATTATCTATACGGAGCTCATGTGTATGTTTTCACAGAACATAAGAGCCTTCAGTATGTCTTTTCTCAGAATGATCTCTATATTCGCCAGAGAAGGTGGTTAGAGCTCTTGAAAGATTATGATATGAGTTTCCTTTATCATTCGGGAAAGGCCAACATCATGGATGATGCTCTCAGTAGACTGTTTATGGGTAGTGTAGCTCATGTTAAGGATAGTAAGAAGAAGATAGCTCAGGAAATCCATTAGCTTGCCAGACTAGGTGTTCACTTAGTCGATTTAGAGGAGGGTGACATATGGGTTTAGATTAGTTCAAAATCATCTCTAGTTTCAGAGGTAAAAGAAAAGAAAGATAGAGATCCCAACCTTTTTAGGTTAAAAGAGTCAGTCAATGATAAAAAAGTAGAGGTTTTCTCCCGAAGGGGATATGGTGTTATCTGTTGTCAGGGTCGTCTGTGTATTCCAGGTGTAGATGAATTAAGGCAGCAAATTCTTGCAGAAGCGCATGGTACATGCTACTTTATTCATCCAGGGGCCACAAAGATATACCACGATTTGTGAGAAATCTATTAGTGGTGTGGGATGAAGAGAGATATTGCTGAGTTTATGGCTAAGTGCTCTACATATCAGTAGGTTAAGATAGAGCATCAGAAGCCTAGTGGGTCTATGTCGAAGTTAAGTATTCCTACTTGGAAGTGGGAAGAAGTGAACATGGACTTCGTTATGGGTTTTCCTCGTACTCGTTGTCAGTATGATTCAGTTTGGGTCATTGTAGAAAAAATGACCAAATCAGCTCATTTCCTTCCACTCCATACCTCTTATTTAGTCAAGGATTATGCCAAACTCTACATTAGAGAGTTTGTCAGATTGGTCAGTGTTTTTTTATCTATTACCTAAGACAGGGGTACCCAATTTACCTCTCATTTCCAGAAAGCATTCCAAAAGAGTCTTGCTACCCAAGTTCATCCCAGTACAACCTTCCACCCTCAGACAGATGGTCAAGTAGAAAGGACCATTTAGACTTTAGAAGATATGCTAAGGGCGTGTGTAATTGATTTTAAGGGTGGTTGGGATGACCACTTGCCCTTGATTGAGTTTGCATACAACAATAGCTATCATTCCAGTATTTGGATGGCTCCATTTAAAGCTCTCTATGGTAGGAGATATAGATCTCTAATCGATTGGTTCGAAGTTAGTGAGGCCTCAGTTATAGGGCCTGAATTAGTATTCAACGCTTTAGAGAAAGTCCAGTTGATCAGAGAAAGACTCTGGGCTGCTTAGACCCGATAGAAATCTTATGAAGCTGTGTGCAGAAAGGATCTTGAGTTCGAGATTAATGATTATGTCTATATAAAGTTCTCTCCTATGAAGGTATTTAATAGATTTCCAAAGAAGGCAAAGCTCAGTTCCCGATATGTCAGTCCCTTCAAAATTCTTAGTCGTTTAGGCAAGGTAGCTTATGAGCTTGAATTACCTTCAGATCTTGCCTCAGTTCATCCGATCTTCCATGTCTCTTTTATCAAGAAGTGCATAGGTGACCCAACAGTTGTAGACCCTATTCATAGCATAGATGTTCAGAACAACCTCTCTTATGAAGAGATTCTAGTCGAAATTCTTCACTGCCAGACTCGTAGACTGAGGAACAAAGAAGTCCTCTAGTCAAAGTTCTTTGGAGAAATCAGTCCATTGAGGAATCTACTTGGGAAGCATAAATAGACATGCATACCAAGTATCCTCACCTCTTCTCCGCCAACTCAGATCAAGCTCAAGGTAATAATTCTCCTTAAGCTTTTAAGTTTCTTGTTTAGCTTTCAGTTATATGTTAGTATTCAGTTCAAGTTTACAATTCCATAATAAATATAATATTAAGTACCATTGCATAGTAAGTTATGAATTCGTGTATCAGTTCAGTTATACAATAATGCATTAGACATGAATTCTCATTGTGAGAACCTTGGTTCATCAGAACACTCAGTCATGTTGTCATCAATAAGTTATACATGCATCAGATATGTATGATTAGTATGATATATTCAGTTATTAGTTATGTCAGTCTTGAGATCAAGTTCCAATTGTTCATGTTCAGTATGTACGTCATTTTATATTCTCCCTTCTCACATAGTCTTATTCGAGGATGAATGTTCTCAAAAGAGAGATACTATAATACCACGTACTTCTACCAAGCTTGAAATCATCCTAAGAATATTAGAAAGTTACTTTTAAATATGAATCCAGTTTTGTACACATGGAATTTTAAAATTTTCACTTTTTATCATGTGTGAAATTGAATTAGCTTTCCAAAGATACCAATTTTGACCAAATCTGATATCAGAGTAAAAAGTTATGGATGTTTTACTCAGAGCTGTCAGAATAGCCCAGGTGCGACAGCCAGGTTGACGGACCATCGAACTAGCGACGAACCATCGATCTAGCCACGAACCATGGTCTAGACCATTACAGCCAAGGCTGTGAGTCAACCCTCTGGATAAGGTGTGACGGACAGGTTGACAGACCGTCAAACTTGCGATGGACTGTCATCCAAACCTTCGCTATAAGATAGTAAGTATTTTTTTGGTCAATGTACGACCATCGAAATGACGGACCAATGAGCCAGTGATGGACCATCGCACGAGCCATTGCTGGTCCCGTTCAACAAATTTTAAGTTGTTTTTAAAGGGTATTTGAGTCTTTTTTCACCCGTTTTAACCCCAAATTATATCAGACCAAGGCTCATAAGTTCATTATTCAATCACAACATGAAATTAGGGTTTCCTCTCAAAGATAATCCCTAAGAACAAGATCCAAATCCTACTTCAAGAAACTAAGAGATTCAAGTTCTTTAAGTCCAAGAACTTCAAGAAACTCACAACCCAGGTATGTCATGTTTTCATTTATGGGTCTCTTTCACCCATGAAGCTCAAGAATCTTTTTTAAAAATCTAAGATTTATGTATTTATGAATGTTCATGATTTAAATTGAATAGAAGTTCATGTTCATGATGTTGTAGGGTTTTGATTCATGTTTGAAATTACATATTCCAATGATTGACCCTAGGATGTGCATTTTCATAAAAATCATGATAAACCCTTAATTTTACTCATTGATGGATGTATCCATGATTATTAGATGTGTTGATGATTGTATAACCAAAGCATAATTCCCCTGTGTTTGATTAAATGACTATGTGAAGGAAATGTTCCATTATAGTATAATAATATAAAATCCCCATTCATGTACAAGGTCGTGCATGTTAAGTGTTTGATGAAATGTCTTAGTCAATGAATTAAGGATATATGTGTTGCTAATGTTGGGCTTTAGCACTTGTACTTTATGAAATCCCCATCTAATTATATTATGGATTGTCGATGTTGGTCATGTATTCTAGAAAGTCATAATTTTTTCAGTTTCATGCTATCGAGTCCTGGGGGTACTTGTACCTGAAAATTATCAGTGTGCCTAGAGCCAGTGTCATGTATTCAAGATACTCTCAGTCAAGCGATGATTCATAGAATTCAGTCAGTCTCATGACTTAAGAAATTTAGTAATCTTAGTAGTATTCCGTCCGTCCACAAAAACTCAATTAACTCAGTCCAGTTAGTTTAGTTAATCATGTTTAGTGTCTATTCAGATAGGTGTAGAAATTAGCACCGAGCAAACCCAAAATGGGAACTAACCTATCACATGAGGGTGTGTTTCTTAGAAGAAATCCTTGCGTTCCAGAACTAGGTAGTCAGCGTAGGTTGAGACATCATAGTCTGTTATATGATCGAAGATAAGGTGGATTAACCTGGTATATGAGGGTTCCCACAATTCTTACTAGATTTACCTGTTATATGATGGTTACGCACAAATTGTCCTTACTAGTGGCGCGGTATTGACAGCCTTCCAATTGGAGCCCAACTCAGCCATAATGGCGTATTTGGGGCATGTCAGTTAGATGACTATTTCCCGCAATTTCTATACATAATCAGCACTATTAGATACAGCCGTTCAGTCTCAGTAATAGAAATCAGATAGTTCTACCGTATTCAGAACTGTCAGATATAGTCAACTCAGAAAAGTATGGAACTCAGCTAATTCTATCAGAAACTAGACTATAAGATACGGTCGTTCAATATTAGTTATTTCAGTTATTAAGTTACCACCATATCATGTTAGCAGTACTTACACACAGTAATCATGTTATCACAAACTCAGTTATAGTTATTATGTATTCATGGATGTATTCTCACGTTTATGTTATTTAGTTAGTTAGTATAGTTCATGCATGTGAACCCTTTGCATTTAGCGTACCTCAAATACATACCGGTATATTCAAACGTACTGGCACATTTTCTCTAAGGTGTTTTATACCATAGTTTTAGAAGCACAAGCTCAAGAGCATCAGTCGCATTCCAGTCTCAGTAGTCAGAGTTAGTAGTGAGTCCTCATCCTTCGAGGACATGACCATTACTTTAATATCTCATTAATTAATTTATTAGTTGGAGTTAGTTGGTGACACGTCCAATCAACTCCTTATTCAGACAGTTCAGTCAGTTACAGGCTTTTCAGACTACAGTATGTTCAGACATTTTATTTCAGTTATTTTAGGTATTCCATTCCCCCTGCAGATGTTATGTTTTGTCAGTTATGTTACACTTTTGTAAATTATGGCATTAAAGCCTTTATTTCCATATTTATACAGTATATTATGCAGTGTTCAGGTACAGATCTCAGTCATGGGTTAGCTCGTGGTCCTTCGAGTTCATATGCACCGTGTAGCATTTTGCTTACCAGATTTGGGGAATTACAAACTTGGTATCAGAGCTTAAGGTTCAATAGTATCTTAGGAAATTTGAAAGTCGTATCTAGAAGAGTCTTGTACATGAGTGTATTGCACACCATATTTATGTGCAGGAGGCTATAAGATGTTTTAGGAACAGTTTGCCATCTTTCAGTATTCATGTCGTGCTAGTAAGCATAATCTCTAGTTAGTCTCTCAGTCTGGCTTAATCCATTTCTCTTTTTCTTCTACCGAGCATGCCTCCTAAAATAAGAAACGTGAATCAGTCAGCCCCTCATCCTGAAAAACCTATGGGAGAATATGTTTCTCATGTAGAGTTTAGAGCTGCATTCACTACTCTTACTTAGTCAGTTGCTACTCAGAATTAAGGACCAACTATCATTTCAGCCAACCCAGTGGCCAATTCAGCTGCATCTAGGATTCGGGACCTTACCCGAATAAATCCTGCATCCTTTCTCAGGTCTAAGTCAAATAAGGAGCCTCAGGAATTCATCAATCTGGTTCAAAAGGTTACATATATCATGGTTGTTATCTCTAGTGAGAGTGCGTAGCTAGCTACATAGCAGTTGCAGGAAGTTTCTCAAACTGAGTATAAACAGTAAAACTCAGAGAGGGTTGTAGATTCAGGGCCTATTAAGTGAAAGGAGTTTGCTACTGCATTCTTATATAGATTTTTTCCCCTAGAGAAAAGAGACCCATATGTGTTAAAATTTATCAACCTCTGGTAAGGCAACGTGATAGTGAAAGAGTACTCTCTTAAGTTTACTCAATTAGCCAGATATGTTCCTCATGTGGTTGCAGATAGCAGGGCTAAGATGAGTAATTTTGTTTATGGGGTGAATGATAGTGTAGTCAATGAGTGCATGTCCGCAATGTTGAATAGTGATAGGAACATATCAAGGCTAATGACCCATGCTCAACAGATATAAGAGCAAAAGATTAAGATGAGGGAGAAGCAAAATAAGAGAGCAAGGACAGGTAGTTTCAACTTTGCTCTACTCAAATCAGAAGGAGGAAACCATTCTCAGTTTCATCCTAAGTCATCAGTTCTAGCTCCTTCTTCAGCTAGTTCTCCAGTTTATAAGTTCAGGGATGGTAATAAAGATAGAGCGCTAGGCTCTAAGTCTCAGTTCAGTGTCAATAGTGCTCGCACCTATCCTCTTTGCCAAACTTATGGCAAGAACCATCAGGGTATTTGCAGAGCTGGAAGTGGTAATTTTTATATATGTGTCAATCTATGCCACAGAGTCAGAGACTATCCTCATCCAGGTCCTCAGGGTCAGCAGAACCATTCCTCAGCTCATTCCGATTGCCCAAACCAGCAGGGTGCCACCACCAGTGCTACTAGTGGGCAATGCCCAAATCGACTTTATTGTCCATAATCTCGATAAGATTAGGAAAATTTTCCTGATATGGTTTCTGGTACTTTACAGATCTTTCATGTGCATGTTTACGCTTTCCTAGATCAAAGAGGTTGTTTGTCTTTTGTTACTCCCTATATAGCTGTGGATTTCAGAGTCAGTCCCAAAATTCTAGAAGAGCTCTTATTAATCTGTACCCCTGTGGGTAAAACCATCATAGCCCGACGAGTATACAGGAACTATCCAGTTATGGTATCTCAGAAAGATACTTCAGCAGACTTAGTAGAATTAGAGATGACTAATTTTGATGTTATTCTCGGCATGGATTAGATTTATTCCTGCTATTCCACAGTTGACTGTAGAAACAAAATTGTCCAGTTTCAGTATTCAAATGAACCTGTCCTAGAGTACAAGGGTAGTACTGCATCTTTTAGAAGTAAGCTTAATGAAGTCACGATCAAGAACAAGTATATTCTTCCCAGAATCGATGGCTTATTTGACCAACTTCAAGGTTCCAGCTATTTCTCTAAGATAAACCTCAGATCAGGCTACTATTATCTCAAAGTCAGAGAATGAGACATTCCAAAAAAATCATTTCGTACTGGATATGGTCACTTCGAATTCTTAGTTATATCCTTTAGTCTTACCAATGCCCCAACATCTTTCATGGACTTGATGAACTGGGCGTTCAAGCAGTACTTAGACATGTTCATCATAGTCTTCATAAATGATATTCTGGTCTATTTATGCAATTACTATGATCATTAACACCATCTCATAATCATACTTCATACTCTCCGAGATCATCAAATGTTTGCCAAATTTAGTAAGTGTAATTTTTGGCTAAGGTCAGTAGAATTCCTTGGTCATAGCATTTCTGGTGAGGGCATTAGGTTTGATCCTCAAAAGACCGAAGTAGTAAGAAACTAGCCTCGCATTGTATCTCTATCAGATATTAGGAGTTTCTTAGGTTTGGCTGACTATTACAGACGTTTTGTTAAGGGATTTTTTCTATTGCATCTCCTATGTCTAGATTGACCCAAAAGAAAGTCATGTTTCAGTGGTCAGATCCTTATGAGAACAGTTTTCAGGAATTGAAGACTCGACTCACATCATCTACAGTCTTAGCTCTTCCAGATGGTTCTGATGGGTTCGTAGTGTATCGTGATGCATCCAGAGTAGGTTTGGGTTGTATCCTCATGAAGCATGGAAAGGTCATAACCTACGCCTCTAGATAGCTTAAACCCCATGAGAAGAATTATCCTACTCATGATCTTGAGTTAGAAGCCGTAGTATTTGCCTTGAAGATTTAGAGGCATTATCTACACAAAGTTCATGTCGATGTGTTCACAGATAATAAGAGCCATCAGTATGTCTTTTATTAGAAAGATCTTTATCTTCATTAGAGAAGGTTTGTAGAGCTCTTGAAAGATTATGACATGAGTGTCCTTTATAATCTGGGCAAGGCCAATATCCTGGCCGACACTCTAAGTAGACTGTCTATGGGTAGTGTTGCTCATGTTAAGGACAGTAAGAAGAAGTTAGCTTAAGACATCCATCAGCTTGCCAGACTAGGTGTTCTCTTAGTCCATTTAGAGGAGGATGATATATGGGTTCATACTAGTTCAGAATCATCTCTAGTTTCCAAGGTGAAACAAAAGCAAGATAGAGATCCCAACCTGTCAAGTTAAAAGAGTCACTCAAGGATAAAAAAGTAGAGGTTTACTCCCAAATGGGAGATAGTGTTCTGCGTTGTTAGGGTCGTCTGTGTGTTACAGGTGTAGACGACTTAAGGCAGCGAATTCTTGCATAAGCATATGGTACGTGCTACTCTATTCATCCAGGGTCCACAAAGATGTACCGCGACTTGTGGGAAATCTATTGGTGTAGTGGGTTGGAGAAAGATGTTGTAGAGTTAGTGGCTAAGTGCTCTACATATCAGTAGGTTAAGATAGAGCATTAGAAGCCTAGTGCATCTATACAGGAGTTCAGTATTCCTACTTGGAAGTGGTAAGAAGTGAACATGGACTTCATGATGGGTTTTCCTCTTACTCGTTACCAGCATGATTCAGTTTGGGTTATGATAGAAAGAATGGAAAAATTAGGTCATTTCCTTCCAGAACATACCTCTTATTTAGCATAGGATTATGCCAAACTCTACATCAGAGTGTTGTCAAATTGTATGATGTTTTGTTATCTATTATCCCATACAGAAGTACCTAGTTCACCTATTATTTTTGGAAAGCATTCCAAAACGGTCTTGGTACCCAAGTTTCCCATCTTTCAGTATTCATGTCGTGCTAGTGAGAATAATCTCTAGTTAGTCTCTCAGTCTGGCCTAATCCATTTCTCTTTTTCTTCTACCGTGCATGCCTCCTAAAATAAGAAACGGGAATCAGTCAGCCCCTCAGCCTGAAAAACCTATGGGAGAATATGTTTCTCATGTAGAGTTTAGAGCTGCATTCACTACTGTTACTCAGTCAGTTGCTACTCAGAATTAAGGACCAACTATCGTTTCAGCCAACCCAGTGGCCAATTCAGCTGCATCTAGGATTCGGGACTTTACCCGAATAAATCCTGCATCCTTTCTCAGGTCTAAGTCAAATAGGGAGCCTGAGGAATTCATCAATCTGGTTCAGAAGGTTACATACATCATGGTTGTTATCTCTAGTGAGAGTGCGGAGCTAGCTACATAGCAGTTGCAGGAAGTTTCTCAAACTAAGTATAAACAGTAAAACTCAGAGAGGGTTGTAGATTCAGGGCCTATTAAGTGAAAGGAGTTTTCTACTGCATTCTTAGATAGATTTTTTACCCTAGAGAAGGGAGAAGCGTAAGTGTTAAAATTTATCAACCTCTGGTAGGGCAACGTGATAGTAAAAGAGTACTCTCTTAAGTTTTCTCTATTAGCCAGATATGTTCCTCATATGGTTGCAGATAGCAGGGCTAAGATGAGTAATTTTGTTTATGGGGTGAATGATAGTGTAGTCAATGAGTGCATGTCCGCAATGTTGAATAGTGATAGGAACATATCAAGGCTAATGACCCATGCTTAACAGATATAAGAGCAAAAGATTAAGATAATGGAGAAGCAGAATAAGAGAGCAAGGACAGGTAGTTTCAACTTTGCTCTGCTCAAATCAGAAGGAGGAAACCATTCTCAGTTTCATCCTAAGTCATCAGTTCTATCTCCTTCTTCAGCTAGTTCTCCAGTTCATAAGTTCAGGGATGGTAATAAAGATAGAGCGCTAGGATCTAAGTCTCAGGGAAGTGTCAATAGTGATCGCACCTATCCTCTTTGCCAGACTTATGGCAAGAACCATCAGGGTATTTGCAGAGCTGGAAGTGGTAATTTTTTTATATGTGGCAAGCTATGCCACAGAGTCAGAGACTATCCTCAGCCAGGTCCTCAGGGTCAGCAGAACCATTCCTCAGCTCATTTCGATTGCCCAAACCAGCATGGTGCCACCACCAGTGCTACTAGTGGGCAATGCCCAAATCGACTTTATTGTCCATAATCCCGATAAGATTAGGAAAATTTTCCTGATATGGTTACTGGTACATTACAGATCTTTCATGTGCATGTTTACGCTTTCCTAGATCAAAGAGGTTCTTTGTCTTTTGTTACTCCCTATATAGCAGTGGATTTCAGAGTCAGTCCCAAAATTCTAGCAGAGCTCTTATTAATCTGTACCCCAGTGGGTAAAACCATCATATCCCGACGAGTATACAGGAACTATCCAATTATGGTATCTCAGAAAGTTACTTCAGCAGACTTAGTAGAATTAGACATGACTAATTTTGATGTTATTCTCGGTATGGATTAGATTTATTCTTGCTATGCCACAGTTGACTGTAGAAACAAAATTGTCCAGTTTTAGTATTCAAATGAACCTGTCCTAGAGTAGAAGGGTAGTACTTCATCTTTTAGAAGTAAGCTTAATGAAGTCACGATCAAGAACAAGTATATTCTTCCCAGAATCGATGGCTTATTTGACCAACTTCAAGGTTCCAGCTATTTCTCTATGATAAACCTCAGATCAGGCTACTATTATCTCAAAGTCAGAGAATGAGACATTCCAAAAAAATCATTTCGTACTGGATATGGTCACTTCGAATTCTTAGTTATATCCTTTGGTCTTACCAATGCCCCAACATCTTTCATGGACTTGATGAACTGGGCGTTCAAGCAGTACTTAGACATGTTCATCATAGTTTTCATAAATGATATTCTGGTCTATTTCTGCAATTACTGTGATCATTAACACCATCTCAGAATCATACTTCATACTCTCAGAGATCATCAAATGTTTGCCAAATTTAATAAGTGTGAATTTTGGCTAAGGTCAGTAGAATTCCTTGGTCATATCATTTCTGGTGAGGTCATTAGGGATGATCCTCAAAAGACCGAAGTAGTAAGAAACTAGCCTCGCATTGTATCTCTATAAGATATTAGGAGTTTCTTAGGTTTGGCTGACTATTACAGACGGTTTGTTGAGGGATTTTTTCTATTGCATCCCCTATGTCTAGATTGACCAAAAAAAAAGTCATGTTTCAGTGGTCAGATCCTTATGAGAATAGTTTTCAGGAATTGAAGACTCGACTCACATCATCTACAGTCTTAGCTCTTCCAGACGGTTCTGATGGGTTCGTAGTGTATCGTGATGCATCCAGAGTAGGTTTGGGTAGTATCCTCATGCAGCATGGTAAGGTCATAGTCTACACCATAAGACAGCTTAAACCCCATGAGAAGAATTATCCTACTCATGATCTTGAGTTAGAAGCCATAGTATTTGCCTTGAAGATTTGGAGGCATTATCTACACAAAGTTCATGTCGATGTGTTCACAGATAATAAGAGCCATCAGTAAGTATTTTATTAGAAAGATCTCTATCTTTATTAGAGAAGGTCTGTAGAGCTCTTGAAAGATTATGACATGAGTGTCCTTTATAATCTGGGCAAGGCCAATATCCTGGCCAGCACTCTAAGTAGACTGTCTATGGGTAGTGTTGCTCATGTTGAGGACAGTAAGAAGAAGTTAGCTTAAGAAATCCATCAGCTTGCCAGACTAGGTGTTCTGTTAGTCCATTTAGAGGAGGATGATATATGGGTTCATACTAGTTCAGAATCATCTCTAGTTTCCAAGGTGAAAGAAAAGCAAGATAGAGATCCCAACCTGTCAAGTTAAAAGAGTCACTCAAGGATAAAAAAGTAGAGGTTTACTCCCAAATGGGAGATAGTGTTCTGCGTTGTCAGGGTCGTCTGTGTGTTACAGGTGTAGACGACTTAAGGCAACGAATTCTTGCATAAGCATATGGCACGCGCTACTCTATTCATCTAGGGTCCACAAAGATGTACCGCAACTTGTGGGAAATCTATTGGTGGAGTGGGTTGGAGAAAGATGTTGTAGAGTTTGTGGCTAAGTGCTCTACATATCAGTAGGTTAAGATAGAGCATTAGAAGCCTAGTGCATCTATACAGGAGTTCAGTATTCCTACTTGGAAGTGGGAAGAAGTGAACATGGACTTCATGATGGGTTTTCCTCGTACTCATTGCCAGCATGATTCAGTTTGGGTTATTATAGAAAGAATGGACAAATTAGCTCATTTCCTTCCAGTACATACCTCTTATTTAGCATAGGATTATGCCAAACTCTACATCAGAGAGTTGTTCAAATTGTATGATGTTTTGTTATCTATTATCCCATACAGAAGTACCAAGTTCACCTCTCATTTTTGGAAAGCATTCCAAAACGGTCATGGTACCCAAGTTCATCTAAGTACAACCTTCCACCCTTAGATAGATGGTCAAGAAGAAAGGACCATTAAAACTTTAGAAGTTATGCTAAGGGCGTGTACAATTGATTTAAAGGGTGGTTGGGATGACCACTTGCCTTTGATTGAGTTTGCATACAACAATAGCTATCATTACAATATTCGGATGCCTCCATTCAAAGATATCTATGGTAGGAGATACAGTCTCCAATCGATAGGTTCAAAGTTAGTGATGCCTCAGTTATAGGGCCTGACTTAGTATTCGACACTTTAGAGAAAGTTCAGTTGATCAGAGAAAGACACTGGACTGCTCAGAGCCGACAGAAGTCTTATGTAGATGTGTGTAAAAAGGATCTCGAGTTTGAAATTGATGATTATGTCTATCTAAAGATCTCTCCCATGAATGGAGTGAAGAGTCCACGATATGTCGGTCCTTTCAAAATTCTTAGTCGTTTAGGAAAGGTAGCTTATGAGCTCGAATTACCTTTAGATCTTGCCTCAGTTTATCCAGTCTTCCATGTCTCTTTTCTCAAGAAGTGAATAGGTGACCCAGTAGTTGTAGTCCCTATTCAGAGCATAGATGTTCAGAACAACCTCTCTTATGAAGAGATTTTAGTTGAAATTCATAAGTACCAGACTCGTAGGGTGAGGTACAAAGAAGTCCTCTAGTCAAAGTTCTTTGGCGGAATCAGTCCGTTGAGGGAGCTATATGGGAAACAGAAATAGACATGCGTACAAAGTATCCTCACCTCTTCTCTGCCAACTCAGATCAAGCTCAAGGTAACAGTTCTCCTTAAGCTTTTCTGTTTTATGTTCAGCTTTCAGTTACAAGCTTAGTATTCAGTTCATATTTAGAATTCCATTATAAACTTGGTATTAAGTACCATCGCATAGTAAGTTATGAATTCGTGTATCAGTTCAGTTATATAATCATGTATTAGACATGCATTCTCATTGTGAGAACCTTAGTTTATCAGAACACTCAGTCATGTTGTCATCAATCATTTATACATAGATCAGATATGTATGATCAGTATGATATATTCAGTTATTAGTTAAGTCAGTCTTGAGATCATGTTCCAATTGTTCATGCTCATTATGTATGTCAGATTATATTCTCCCCTCTCACTTAGTCTCATTCGAGGATGAATGTTCTCAAAAGAGAGATACTGTAATACCACGTACTTCTACAAAGCTTGAAATCATCCTAAGAATATTAGAAAGTTACTTTTTAATATGAATCCATTTTTGTACACATGGAATTTTAAAATTTTCTTTTTTTATCATGTGTGAAATTGAATTAGCTTTCCACAGATACCAATTTTGACCAAATCTGATATCAGAGTAAAAAGTTATGGACGTTTTACTCAGAGCTGTCAGAATAGCCTAGGTGCGACAACCAGGTTGACGGACCATCGATCTAGCGTCGAACCATCGTCTAGACCATTACAACCAAGGCAGTGAATCAACCCTCTGGATAAGGTGTGACAGACCGTCAAACTTGCGATGGACCATCATCCAAACCTTCGCTATAAGATATTAAGTATTTTTTTGGTCAATGACGGACCAATGAGGTAGTGATGGACCATCGCACGAGCCATTGTTGGTCCCGTTCAGCAAATTTTAAGTTGTTTTTAAAGGGTATTTGAGTCTTTTTCCACCCGTTTTATCCCCAAATTATATCAGACCAAGGCTCATAAGTTCATTATTCATTCACAACATGAAATTAGGGTTTCCTCTCAAAGATAATCCCCAAGAAAGGGATCCAAATACTACTTCAAGAAACTAAGAGATTCAAGTTCTTTAAGTCTAAGAACTTCAAGAAACTCACAACCCAGGTATGTCATGTGTTCATTTATGGGTCTCTTTCACCTATGAAGCTCAAGAATCTCTTTTAAAAATCTAAGATTTATGTATTTATGAATGTTCATGATTTAAATTGAATAGAAGTTCATGTTCATGATGTTGTAGGGTTTTGATTCATGTTTGAAATTACATATTCCAATGATTGACCCTAGGATGTGGATTTTCATAAAAATCATGATAAACCCTTAATTTTACTCATTGATGGATGTATCCATGATTATTAGATGTGTTGATGATTGTATAACCAAAGCATGATTCCCCTGTGTTTGATTAAATGCCTATGTGAAGGAAATGTGCCATTATAGTATAATAATATAAAATCCCCATTCATGTACAAGGTCGTGCATGTTAAGTGTTTGATGAAATGTCTTAGTCAATGAATTAAGGATATATGTGTTGCTAATGTGGTGCTTTAACACTTGTACTTTATGAAATCCCCATCTAATTATATTATGGATTGTCGATGTTGGTCATGTATTCTAGAAAGTCATGCTTTTTTCAGTTTCATGCTATCGAGTCTTGGGGGTACTTGTACCTGAGAATTATCAGTGTGCCTAGAGCCAGTGTTATGTATTCAAGATACTCTCAGTCAAACGATGATTCATAGAATTCAGTCAGTCTCATGACTTAAGAAATTTAGTAATCTCAGTAGTATTCTGTCCGTCCACAAAAACTCAGTTAACTCAGTACAGTTAGTTTAGTTAATCATGTTTAGTGTCTATTCAGATAGGTGTAGAAATTAGCACCGAGCAAACCCAAGGATGGGAACTAACCTATCACATGAGGGTGTGTTTCTTAGAAGAAATCCTTGCGTTCCAGAACTAGGTAGTCAGCGTAGGTTGAGACATCATAGTCTGTTATATGAGCGAAGATAAGGTGTCTTAACCTGTTATATGAGGGTTCCCACAATTCTTACTAGATTTACCTGTTATATGATGGTTACGCACAAATTGTCCTTACTAGTGGCGCGGTATTGACAGCCTTCCAATTGGATCCCAACTCATCCATAATGGCGTATTTGGGGCATGTCAGTTAGATGACTATTACTTACAATTTCTATACATAATCAGCACTATTAGATACAGTCGTTCAGTCTCAAAAATAGAACTCAGATAGTTCTACCGTATTCAGAACTGTCAGATATAGTCAACTCAGAAAAGTATGGAACTCAGCTAATTCTATCAGAAACTAGACTATAAGATACGACCATTCAGTATTAGTTATTTCAGTTATTAAGTTACCACCATATCATGTTAGCAGTACTTAGACTCAGTAATCATGTTATCACAAACTCAGTTATAGTTATTATGTATTCATGGATGTATTCTCACGTTTATGTTATTCAGTTAGTTAGTATAGTTCATGCATGTGAACCCTTTGCATTTAGCGTACCTCAAATACATACCGGTATATTCAAACGTACTGGCACATTTTCTCTAAGGTGTTTTATACCATAGTTTTAGAAGCACAAGCTCAAGAGCATCAGTCGCATTCCAGTCTCAGTAGTCAGAGTTAGTAGTGAGTCCTCATCCTTCGAGGACATGACCATTACTTTAATATCTCATTAATTAATTTATTAGTTGGAGTTAGTTGGTGACACGTCCAATCAACTCCTTATTCAGACAGTTCAGTCAGTTACAGGCTTTTCAGACTACAGTATGTTCAGACATTTTATTTCAGTTATTTTAGGTATTCCATTCCCCCTGCAGATGTTATGTTTTTTCAGTTATGTTACACTTTTGTAAATTATGGCATTAAAGCCTTTATTTCCATATTTATACAGTATATTATGCAGTGTTCAGGTACAGATCTCAGTCATGGGTTAGCTCGTGGTCCTTCGAGTTCATATGCACCGTGTAGCATTTTGCTTACCAGATTTGGGGAATTACAAACTTGGTATCAGAGCTTAAGGTTCAATAGTATCTTAGGAAATTTGAAAGTCGTATCTAGAAGAGTCTTGTACATGAGTGTATTGCACACCATATTTATGTGCAGGAGGCTATAAGATGTTTTAGGAACAGTTTGCCATCTTTCAGTATTCATGTCGTGCTAGTAAGCATAATCTCTAGTTAGTCTCTCAGTCTGGCTTAATCCATTTCTCTTTTTCTTCTACCGAGCATGCCTCCTAAAATAAGAAACGTGAATCAGTCAGCCCCTCATCCTGAAAAACCTATGGGAGAATATGTTTCTCATGTAGAGTTTAGAGCTGCATTCACTACTCTTACTTAGTCAGTTGCTACTCAGAATTAAGGACCAACTATCATTTCAGCCAACCCAGTGGCCAATTCAGCTGCATCTAGGATTCGGGACCTTACCCGAATAAATCCTGCATCCTTTCTCAGGTCTAAGTCAAATAAGGAGCCTCAGGAATTCATCAATCTGGTTCAAAAGGTTACATATATCATGGTTGTTATCTCTAGTGAGAGTGCGGAGCTAGCTACATAGCAGTTGCAGGAAGTTTCTCAAACTGAGTATAAACAGTAAAACTCAGAGAGGGTTGTAGATTCAGGGCCTATTAAGTGAAAGGAGTTTGCTACTGCATTCTTATATAGATTTTTTCCCCTAGAGAAAAGAGACCCATATGTGTTAAAATTTATCAACCTCTGGTAAGGCAACGTGATAGTGAAAGAGTACTCTCTTAAGTTTACTCAATTAGCCAGATATGTTCCTCATGTGGTTGCAGATAGCAGGGCTAAGATGAGTAATTTTGTTTATGGGGTGAATGATAGTGTAGTCAATGAGTGCATGTCCGCAATGTTGAATAGTGATAGGAACATATCAAGGCTAATGACCCATGCTCAACAGATATAAGAGCAAAAGATTAAGATGAGGGAGAAGCAAAATAAGAGAGCAAGGACAGGTAGTTTCAACTTTGCTCTACTCAAATCAGAAGGAGGAAACCATTCTCAGTTTCATCCTAAGTCATCAGTTCTAGATCCTTCTTCAGCAAGTTCTCCAGTTTATAAGTTCAGGGATGGTAATAAAGATAGAGCGCTAGGCTCTAAGTCTCAGTTCAGTGTCAATAGTGCTCGCACCTATCCTCTTTGCCAAACTTATGGCAAGAACCATCAGGGTATTTGCAGAGCTGGAAGTGGTAATTTTTATATATGTGTCAATCTATGCCACAGAGTCAGAGACTATCCTCATCCAGGTCCTCAGGGTCAGCAGAACCATTCCTCAGCTCATTCCGATTGCCCAAACCAGCAGGGTGCCACCACCAGTGCTACTAGTGGGCAATGCCCAAATCGACTTTATTGTCCATAATCTCGATAAGATTAGGAAAATTTTCCTGATATGGTTTCTGGTACTTTACAGATCTTTCATGTGCATGTTTACGCTTTCCTAGATCAAAGAGGTTGTTTGTCTTTTGTTACTCCCTATATAGCTGTGGATTTCAGAGTCAGTCCCAAAATTCTAGAAGAGCTCTTATTAATCTGTACCCCTGTGGGTAAAACCATCATAGCCCGACGAGTATACAGGAACTATCCAGTTATGGTATCTCAGAAAGATACTTCAGCAGACTTAGTAGAATTAGAGATGACTAATTTTGATGTTATTCTCGGCATGGATTAGATTTATTCCTGCTATTCCACAGTTGACTGTAGAAACAAAATTGTCCAGTTTCAGTATTCAAATGAACCTGTCCTAGAGTAGAAGGGTAGTACTGCATCTTTTAGAAGTAAGCTTAATGAAGTCACGATCAAGAACAAGTATATTCTTCCCAGAATCGATGGCTTATTTGACCAACTTCAAGGTTCCAGCTATTTCTCTAAGATAAACCTCAGATCAGGCTACTATTATCTCAAAGTCAGAGAATGAGACATTCCAAAAAAATCATTTCGTACTGGATATGGTCACTTCGAATTCTTAGTTATATCCTTTAGTCTTACCAATGCCCCAACATCTTTCATGGACTTGATGAACTGGGCGTTCAAGCAGTACTTAGACATGTTCATCATAGTCTTCATAAATGATATTCTGGTCTATTTATGCAATTACTATGATCATTAACACCATCTCATAATCATACTTCATACTCTCCGAGATCATCAAATGTTTGCCAAATTTAGTAAGTGTAAATTTTGGCTAAGGTCAGTAGAATTCCTTGGTCATATCATTTCTGGTGAGGGCATTAGGTTTGATCCTCAAAAGACCGAAGTAGTAAGAAACTAGCCTCGCATTGTATCTCTATCAGATATTAGGAGTTTCTTAGGTTTGGCTGACTATTACAGACGTTTTGTTAAGGGATTTTTTCTATTGCATCTCCTATGTCTAGATTGACCCAAAAGAAAGTCATGTTTCAGTGGTCAGATCCTTATGAGAACAGTTTTCAGGAATTGAAGACTCGACTCACATCATCTACAGTCTTAGCTCTTCCAGATGGTTCTGATGGGTTCGTAGTGTATCGTGATGCATCCAGAGTAGGTTTGGGTTGTATCCTCATGAAGCATGGCAAGGTCATAACCTACGCCTCTAGATAGCTTAAACCCCATGAGAAGAATTATCCTACTCATGATCTTGAGTTAGAAGCCGTAGTATTTGCCTTGAAGATTTAGAGGCATTATCTACACAAAGTTCATGTCGATGTGTTCACAGATAATAAGAGCCATCAGTATGTCTTTTATTAGAAAGATCTTTATCTTCATTAGAGAAGGTTTGTAGAGCTCTTGAAAGATTATGACATGAGTGTCCTTTATAATCTGGGCAAGGCCAATATCCTGGCCGACACTCTAAGTAGACTGTCTATGGGTAGTGTTGCTCATGTTAAGGCCAGTAAGAAGAAGTTAGCTTAAGACATCCATCAGCTTGCCAGACTAGGTGTTCTCTTAGTCCATTTAGAGGAGGATGATATATGGGTTCATACTAGTTCAGAATCATCTCTAGTTTCCAAGGTGAAACAAAAGCAAGATAGAGATCCCAACCTGTCAAGTTAAAAGAGTCACTCAAGGATAAAAAAGTAGAGGTTTACTCCCAAATGGGAGATAGTGTTCTGCGTTGTTAGGGTCGTCTGTGTGTTACAGGTGTAGACGACTTAAGGCAGCGAATTCTTGCATAAGCATATGGTACGTGCTACTCTATTCATCCAGGGTCCACAAAGATGTACCGCGACTTGTGGGAAATCTATTGGTGTAGTGGGTTGGAGAAAGATGTTGTAGAGTTAGTGGCTAAGTGCTCTACATATCAGTAGGTTAAGATAGAGCATTAGAAGCCTAGTGCATCTATACAGGAGTTCAGTATTCCTACTTGGAAGTGGTAAGAAGTGAACATGGACTTCATGATGGGTTTTCCTCTTACTCGTTACCAGCATGATTCAGTTTGGGTTATGATAGAAAGAATGGAAAAATTAGGTCATTTCCTTCCAGTACATACCTCTTATTTAGCATAGGATTATGCCAAACTCTACATCAGAGTGTTGTCAAATTGTATGATGTTTTGTTATCTATTATCCCATACAGAAGTACCTAGTTCACCTATTATTTTTGGAAAGCATTCCAAAACGGTCTTGGTACCCAAGTTCATCTAAGTACAACCTTCCACCCTTAGACAGATGGTCATGAAGAAAGGACCATTAAAACTTTAGAAGTTATGCTAAGGGCGTGTATAATTGATTTCAAGGGTGGTTGGGATGACCACTTGCCTTTGATTGAGTTTGAATACAACAATAACTATCATTACAATATTAGGATGGCTCTATTCAAAGATCTCTATGATAGGAGATACAGTCTCCAATCGATAGGTTCAAAGTTACTGAGGCCTCAGTTATAGGGCCTGACTTAGTATTCGACACTTTAGAGAAAGTTCAGTTGATCAGAGAAAGACACTGGACTGCTCAGAGCCGACAGATGTCTTATGTAGATGTGTGTAAAAAGGATATGGAGTTTGAAATTGATGATTATGTCTATCTAAAGATCTCTCCCATGAATAGAGTGAAGAGATTTAGAAAGCAGGGAAGCTCAGTCCACGATATGTCGGTCCTTTCAAAATTCTTAGTCGTTTAGGCAAGGTAGCTTATGAGCTCAAATTGCCTTTAGATCTTGCCTCAGTTTATCCAGTCTTCCATGTCTCTTTTCTCAAGAAGTGAATAGGTGACCCAGTAGTTGTAGTCCCTATTCAGAGCATAGATGTTCAGAACAACCTCTCTTATGAAGAGATTTTAGTTGAAATTCATAAGTACCAGACTCGTAGGCTGAGGTACAAAGAAGTCCTCTAGTCAAAGTTCTTTGGCGGAATCAGTCCGTTGAGGGAGCTATATGGGAAACAGAAATAGACATGCATACAAAGTATCCTCACCTCTTCTCTGCCAACTCAGATCAAGCTCAAGGTAACAGTTCTCCTTAAGCTTTTCTGTTTCATGTTCAGCTTTCAGTTACAAGCTTAGTATTCAGTTCATATTTAGAATTCCATTATAAACTTGGTATTAAGTACCATCGCGTATTAAGTTATGAATTCGTGTATCAGTTCAGTTATATAATCATGAATCGGACATGCATTCTCATTGTGAGAACCTTAGTTCATCAGAACACTCAGTCATGTTGTCTTCAATTATTTATACATGCATCAGATATGTATGATCAGTATGATATATTTAGTTATTAGTTATGTCAGTCTTGAGATCATGTTCCAATTGTTCATGTTCAGTATGTACGTCAGTTTATATCTCCCATCTCACTTAGTCTCATTCGAGGATGAATGTTCTCAAAAGAGAGATACTGTAATACCACGTACTTCTACCAAGATTGAAATCATCCCAAGAATGTTAGAAAGTTACTTTTAAATATGAATCCATTTTTGTACACATGGAATTTTAAAATTTTCTCTTTTTATCATGTGTGAAATTGAATTAGCTTTCCAAAGATACAAATTTTGACCAAATATGATATCGGAGTAAAACGTTATGGACGTTTTACTCAGAGCTGTCAGAATAGCCCAGGTGCGACAGCCAGGTTGACGGACCATCGATCTAGCGACGAACCATCGTCTAGACCATTACAGCCAAGGCAGTGAGTCAACCCGCTGGATAAGGTGTGACGGACAGGTTGACAGACCATCAAACTTGCGATGGACCGTCATCCAAACCTTCGCTATAAGGTAGTAAGTATTTTTTGTGTCAATATACGATGATCGAAATGACGGACCAATGAGCCAGTGATGGACCATTGCACGAGCCATTGCTGGTACCGTTCAGCAAATTTTATGTTGTTTTTAAAGGGTATTTGAGTCTTTTTCCACCCGTTTTAACCGCAAATTATATCAGACCAAGGCTCATAAGTTCATTATTCATTCACAACATGAAATTAGGGTTTCCTCTCAAAGATAATCCCCAAGAACAAGATCCAAATCCTACTTCAAGAAACTAAGAGATTCAAGTTCTATAAGTCCAAGAACCTCAAGAAACTCACAACCTAGGTATGTCATGTGTTCATTCATGGGTCTCTTTCACCCATGAAGCTCAAAAATCTCTTTTAAAAATCTAAGATTTATGTATTTATGAATGTTCATGATTTAAATTAAATAGAAGTTCATGTTCATGATGTTGTACGGTTTTGATTAATGTTTGAAATTACATATTCCAATGATTGACCCTAGGATGTAGATTTTCATAAAAATCATGATAAACCCTTAATTTTACTCGATGATGGATGTATCCATGATTATTAGATGTGTTGATGATTGTATAAACAAAGCATGCTTCCCATGTGTTTGATTAAATGCATATATGAAGGAAACATGCCATTAAAGTATAATAATATGAAATCCCCATTCATGTACAAGTTCATGCATGTTAAGTGTTTGATGAAATGTTTTAGTCAATGAATTATGGATATATGTGTAGCCATTGTGGTGCTTTAGTACTTTTACTTTATGAAATCCCCATCTAATTATATTATGGATTGTCGATGTTGGTCATGTATTCAAGAAAGTTATGATTTGTCAGTTTCATGCTATCGAGTCCTGGGGGTACTTGTACCTGAAAATTATCAGTGTGCCTAGAGCCAGTGTCATGTATTCAAGATACTCTCAGTCAAGCCATGATTTATAAAATTCAGTCAGTCTCATGACTTAGGAAATTTAGTATTCGGTCAGTCCACAAAAATTTAGTCAACTAAGTCCAGTTAGTTTAGATAGGCATGTTCAGTGTCTATTCAGATAGGTATAGAAATTAGCACCGAGAATTCCCAAGGATGGGAACTCACTTATCACATGAGGGTGTGTTTCTTAGAAGCAATCCTTGCATTCTAGAACTAGGTAGTCAGCGTAGGTTGAGACATCATAGACTGTTATAGGAGCGAAGATGAGGTGTCTTAACCCTTTATATGAGGGTTCCCATAATTCTCACTATATTTACCTGTTATATGAGGGTTACTCACAAATTTTCCTTACTAGTGGCACGGTATTGACAGCCTTCCAATTGGGGTTACAGATTGGATCCCAACTCAGCCATAATGACGTATTTGGGGCATGTTGGTTACATGACTACTTCCCGCAATTTATATACATAATCAGGACTATTAGATACAGTCATTCAGTCTCAGTAATAGAACTCAGATAGTTCTACAGTATTCAGAACTGTAAGATATAGTCAACTCAGAATAGTACGGAACTCAGCTAATTCTATCAGAAACTAGACTATCAGATATAGTTGCTCAGTATTAGTTATTTCAGTTATTAAGTTACCACTTTATCATGTTATCAATTCTCAGAATCAGTAATCATGTTATCACAAACTCAGTTATAGTTATTATGTATTCATGAATGTATTCTCACGTTTATGTTATTCTGTCAGTTATTATAGTTCATGCATGTGAACCCTTTGCATTTAGCGTACCTCAAATACATACCAGTATATTCAAACGTACTGACGTATTTACTCTATGGTGTTTTATACCATAGTTTCAGAAGCACAAGATCCAGGGCATCAATCGCATTCCAGTCTCAGCAGTCAAACATAGTAGTGAGTCCTCATCCTTCGAGGACATGGGTGTTACTTTATTATCTCATTAATTAATTTATTAATTTGGGTTAGATGGGGGCATGTCCCATCAATTTCTTATTCAGACAGTTCAGTCAGTTAGAGGCTTTTCAGACTACAGTATGTTGAGAAAATTTATTTCAATTGTTTTGGGTATTCCATACTATCTCTAGATGTTATGTTTTATCAGTTATGTTACAGTTTTGAACCTTATGGCCTTAGAACCTTTATTTCCATATTTATATAGTATATTATGCAGTGTTCAGGTACAGATCTCAGTCATGGGTTAGCTCGTGCTCCTTCTGGTTCATATGCACCGTGTAGCATTTTGGGTACCAGATTTAGGGAATTACAAACTTGGTATCAGAGCTTAAGGTTCAATAGTATCCTAGGAAATCTGAAAGTCGTATCTAGTAGAGTCTTATACATGAGTGTGTTGCACACCATATTTATGTGCAGGAGGCTATAAGATGTTTTAGGAATAGTTTCCCATCTTTTAGTATTCATTTCGTGCTAGTGAGCATAATCTCTAGTTAGTCTAATCCATTTCTCTTTTTCTTCTACAAAGCATGCCTCCTAAAATAAGAAACGGGAATCAGTCAGCCCCTCAGCTCGAAAAACCTATGGGAGAATATGTTTCTCATGCATAGTTTAGAGCTTCATTCACTACTCTTATCAGTCAGTTGCTGCCCAAAATTAAGGACCAGCTATAGTTTCAATCAACCTAGTGTCCAATTCAGTTGCAGCCAGGATTCGGGACTTTACCCGAATAAATCCTGAATCCTTTCTCGGGTCTAAGTCAAATGAGAAGGCTCAGGAATTCATCGATCAGGTTCAGAAGGTTACATATATCATGGTTGTTACTTCTAGTGAGAGTGCGGAGCTAGCTACATATCATTTGGAGGAAGTTTCTCAAACTGAGTATAAATAGTAAAACTCAAAGAGGGCTGTAGATTCAGGGCTTATTAAGTGAAAGGAGTTTGCTACTATATTCTTAGATAGATTTTCAACCCTAGAGCTGAGAGAAGCAAAAGTGTTAAAATTTATCAACCTATGGTAGGGCAACGTGATAGTGAAAGAGTACTCTCTTAAGTTTACTCAATTATCCAGATATGTTCCTCATGTGGTTGCAGATAGCAGGGCTAAGATGAGTAATTTTGTTTATGGGGTGAATGATAGTGTAGTCAATGAATCCATGTCCGCGATGTTGAATACTGATAGGAACATAGCCAGTCTTATGACCCATGCTCAACAGATATAAGAGCAAAAGATTAAGATGAGGGGGAAACAGAATAAGAGAGCAAGGACAGGTAGTTTCAACTTTGCTCTGCTCAAATCAGAAGGAGGAAACCATTCTCAGTTTCGTCCTAAGTCATCAGTTCTAGCTCCTTCTTCAGCTAGTTCTCCAGTTCATAAGTTCAGGGATGGTAATAATGATAGAGCGCTAGGCTCTATGTCTCAGGTCAGTGTCAATAGTGCTCGCACCTATCCTCTTTTCTAGACTTATGGCACGAACCATCAGGATATTTGCAGAGCTAGAAGTGGTAATTTTTTTGGATGTGGCAAGCTAGTCCACAGAGTCAGAGACTATCCTCAGCCAAGTCCTCAGCGCTTCTAGTAGGCAATGCCCAAATCAACTTTATGGTCTATAATCTCGATAAGATTAGGAAAATTCTCCTGATATGGTTACTAGTACATTACAGACCTTTCATGTGCATGTTTACGCTTTGATAGATCAAAGAGGTTCTTTGTATTTTGTTACTCCTTATATAGCAGTTGATTTCAGAGTCAGTCCCAAAATTCTAGCAGAGCTCTTATTAGTCTGTACCCTAGTGGGTAAAACCATCATAGCCCGACGGGTATACAGGAACTATCTGGTTATGGTATCTTAGAAAGTCACTTCAGCAAACTTAGTAGAATTAGAGATGACTAATTTTGATGTTATTCTCGACATGGATTAGATTCATTCCTGCTATGCCACAATTGACTGTAGAAAGAGAATAGTCCAGTTTCAGTTTTCGAATGAACCTGTCCTAGAGTGGAAGGGTAGTACTTCAGCTTTCAGAACTAAGCTTAATGAAGTCACGGCCAAGAACAAGTATATTCTTCCCAGAATCGATGACTTATTTGACCAACTTCAGGGTTCCAGCTATTACTCTAAGATAAACCTCAGATCAGGCTACCATCAGCTCAGAGTTAGAGAATGAGACATTCCAAAAAAATTATTTCGTACTGGATATGGTCACTTCGAGTTCTTAGTTATATCCTTTGGTCTTACCAATGCCCCAACATCTTTCATGGAGTTGATGAATCGGGAATTCAAGCAGTACTTGAACATGTTCGTCATAGTCTTTATAGATGATATTCTGCTATTTCTGTAATTACTGTGATCATGCACACCATCTCAGAATCGTACTTCATACTCTCAGAGATCATCAGATGTTTGTCAAATTTAGTAAGTGTGAAATTTGGGTAAGGTCAGTAGAATTCCTTGGTGATATCATTTCCAGTGATGGTATTAGGGTTGATTCTCAAAAGACCCAAGCAGTAAGAAACTAGCCTCACCTTATATCGCCATCATATATTAGGGGTTTCTTGGGTTTAGCTGGCTATTATAGACGGTTTATTGAGAGATTTTTTTCTATTGCATCCCCTATGTCTAGATTGAACCAAAAAAAAGTCAAGTTTCAGTGGTCAGATCCTTACACGAAGAGTTTTCAGGAGTTGAAGACTCAACTGACCTCATCTCTAGTCTTATCTCTTCTAGATGGTTCAGATGGGTTCGTAGTTTATCGTGATACATCCAGAGTAGGTTTGGGTAGTGTCCTCATACAGTATGGTAAGGTCATAGCCTACGCCTCTAGACAACTTAAACCCCATGAGAAGAATTATCGTACCCATGATCTTGAGTTAGCAGTCGTAGTATTTGCCATGAAGATTTGGAGGCATTATCTACAAAAAGTTCATGTCGATGTGTTCACAGATCATAAGAGCCATCTGTATGTCTTTTCTTAGAAAGATCTCTATCTTCATCAGAGAACGTGGTTAGAGCTCTTGAATGATTATGACATGAGTGTCCTTTATAATCTAGGCAAGGCCAACATCGTGGACGACACTCTTAGTATACTGTCTATGGGTAGTATTGCTCATGTTGAGGACAGTAAGAAGATGTTAGCTTACAAAATCCATCAGCTTTCCAGACTAGGTGTTTTATTAGTCCATTTAGAGGAGGGTGATATATGGGTTTAGACTAGTTCAGAATCATCTCTAGTTTCCAAGGTAAAAGAAAAGCAAGATAGATATCCCAGCCTGTCAAGTTAAAAGAGTCACTCAAGGATCAAAAAGTAGAGGTTTACTCCGAAATGGGATATAGTGTTCTGCGTTGTCAGGGTCGTTTGTATTTTAAAGGTGTAGACAACCTAAGGCATTGATTTCTTTCAAAACCATATGGTACGCTCTACTCTATTCATCCAGGGTCCACAAAGATGTACCGCAACTTACGGGAAATCTATTGGTGAAGTGGGTTGGAGAGAGATGTTATAGAGTTTGTGGCTAAGTACTCTACATGTCAGGAGGTTATGATAGAGCATCAGAAGACTAGTGGGTCCATATAGGAGTTCAGTATTCCTACTTGTAAGTGGGAAGAAGTGAACTTGGACTTCACGACGGGTTTGCCTTGTACTCGTTGCTAGAATGATTCAGTTTGGGTTATTGTAGAAAGAATGGACAAATTATCTCATTTTCTTCCAGTACATACCTTTTATTCATCCGAGGATTATGCCAAACTCTACATCAGAGAGTTGTTCAGATTGCACAATGTTATGTTATCTATTATCCCAGACAGAGTTACCCAGTTCACCTCTCATTTCTGAAAAGCATTCCAAAATGGTCTTAGTACCCAAGTTCATCTCAGTACAACTTTCCACCCTCAGACAGATGGTCAAGCAGAAAGGACCATTCAGACTTTAGAAGATATGCTAAGGGCGTGTGCAATTGATTTCAAGGGTGGTTGGGATGACCACTTTCCTTTGATTGAGTTTGCATACAATAATAGCTATCATTCCAATATTATACAGTCTTCAATCAATAGGTTCAAAGTTAGTGAGGCCTAAGTTATAGGGCCTGACTTAGTATTCGACGCTTTAGAGAAAGTCCAGTTGATCAGAGAAAGACACTAGGCTGCTCAGAGCCGACAGAAGTCTTATGTAGATGTGTGAAAAAAGGATCTCGAGTTTGAGATTGATGATTATGTATATCTAAAGATCTCTCCCATGAAGGGAGTGAAGAGATTCAGAAAGTAGGGAAAGCTCAGTCCCCGATATGTCGGTCCTTTCAAAATTCTTAGTCGTTTAGGTAAGGTAGCTTATGAGCTCAAATTACCTTTAGATCTTTCCTCAGTTCATCCAGTCTTCCATGTCTCTTTGCTCAAGAAGTGAATAGGTGACCCAACAGTTATAGTCCCTATTCAGAGCATAGATGTTCAGAACAACCTCTCTTACGAAGATATTCTAGTTGAAATTCTTAACTACCAGACTCGTAGACTGAGGTACAAAGAAGTCCTCTAGTCAAAGTTCTTTGGCGGAATCAGTCCGTTGAGGGAGCTACATGGGAAACAGAAATAGACATGCGTACAAAGTATCCTCACCTCTTCTCTGCTAACTAAGATCAACCTCAAGGTAACTGTTCTCCTTAAGATTTTCTGTTTCATGTTCAGCTTTCAGTTACAAGCTTAATATTCAGTTCATATTTAGAATTCCATTATAAACTTGGTATTAAGTACCATTGCATAGTAAGTTATGAATTCGTGTATCAGTTAAGTTATGTAATCATACATCAGACATGCATTCTCATTGTAAGAACCTTTGTTTATCAGAACACTCAGTAATGTTGTCATCAATCAGTTATACATGCATCAGATATGTATAATCAGTATGATATATTTAGTTATTAGTTATGTCAATCTTGAGATCATGTTCCAATTGTTTATGGTCAGTATGTACATCAATTTATATTCTCTCCTCTCACTTAGTCTCATTCGAGGATGAATGTTCTCAAAAGAGATACTATAATACCACGTACTTCTACCAAACTTAAAATCATCCCAAGCATGTTAGAAAGTTACTTTTAAATAAGAATCCATTTTTGTACACATGGAATTTTAAAATTTTCACTTTTTATCATGTGTGAAATTGAATAAGCTTTCCAACGATACCAATTTCGTTAAAATCTGGTGTTGGAGTAAAAAGTTATTGATGTTTTACTCAGAGCTGTTAGAATCGCCCAGGTGCGACTGACAGGTTGACAGACCGCCGATCTAGAGATGGACCGTCGCCTTGATCGTTGCAGCCAAGGCAATGAGTCAACCTTCTAGATAAGGTGTGACAGACAGGTTGATGGACCGTCGAACTTGCGATGGACCATCGCCCAAGGTGTCGCTATAATATAGTAAGTCTTTCTTTTGGTCCACGTACGACGATCGAAATGACAGACCGTCGAGCCAACGACAGACCACAACAGAAGCAGTCGCAGGTCCCGTTCAGTGAATTTTAAGTATTTTTTAAGGGGTATTTGGGTCTTGTTCCACCCGTTTTAACTCTTAATTATATCAGACCAAGGGTCATAAGTTCATTATTCATTCACAATATCAAATTAAGATTCCCTCTCAAAGATAATCCCCAAGAAGAAGATCCAAATCCTTATTAAAGAAACTAAGAGATTCAAGTACTTCAAATCCAAGAACTTTAAGAAAATCACAACCCACGTATGTCATGTGTTGATTCACGGGTCCCTTTCACCCATGAAGATCAAGAATCTCTTTTCAAAATCCAAGATTTATGTATTTATAAATGTTCATGATTTAAACTGAATTGAAATTCATGTTCATGATGTTGTGGGGTTTTGATTTATGTTTGAAATTACATACTCCATTGATTGACCCTAGAATATGATGATTTGCACAAAAATCATGATAAACCCTTAAATTTACACATTGATAGATGTATCCATGATTATTAGACGTGTTGATGATTCTATAACCAAATCATGTTTTCCATGTATTTGATTAAATGCCTATGTGAAGGAAAAGTTTCATTCTAGTATGATAATATGAAATCCCCATTCATGTACAAGTTCATGCATGTTAAGTGTTTGATGAAATGTCTTAGTCAATGAATTATCGATATATGTGTAGCCATTTTGGTGCTTTATCACATGTACTTCATGAAATCCCCATCTTATTATATTATGGATTGTCGATGTTGGTCATGTATTCAAGAAAGTTATGCTTTTCCAGTTTCATTCTATCGAGTCCTAGGGGTACTTATACCCAATAATTAGCTGTGTGCCTAGAGCCAGTGTCATGTATTCAAGATACTCTTAGTTAAGCCATGATCCATAAAATTCCGTCAGTCTCATGAATCGAAAATTTAGTAATCTCAGTAGCATTCTGTCAGTCTACGGAAATTTAGTTAACTCAGTTCAATCAGTTCAATTAATCATGTTCAGTGTCTATTCAGAAGAGAGTAGTAATTAGCACTGAGCGAACCCAAGGATGGGAACCCACCTGTCATCTAAGGGTGTGATTCTTAGAAGCAATCCTTGCATTCCAGAACTACGTAGCCAGCGTAGGTTGAGACATCATAAACTGGTATAAAAGGGAAGATGAAGTGGCTTAACCTATTATATGAGGGTTCCCACTATTCTCACTAGTGTTACCTGTTATACGACGGTTACTCACAGATTATCCTTACAGTGGTGTGGTATTAACACCCTTCTAATTGGGGTTACAAATTGGACCCAACTCAGCTATAATGGCATATTTGGGACATGTTGGTTAGATGACTACTTCTCACAGTTTCAGTACAGAATTAGGACTGTCAGATACAGTCATGCAGTCTCAGTAATAGAACTCAGATAGTTCTATAGTATTCAGGACTATCAGATATAGTCAACTCAGAACAATACAAAACCCAGCTAGTTCCATTAGAAACTAGATTATCATATACAGTTGCTCAATATTAGTTATTTCAGTTATACAGTTACCAGCATCCTATGTTATCAGTACTCAGAATCAGTAATCATGTTATCGCTAACTCATTTACAGTTATTATGTATTCATACATGTATTCTCACATTCATGTTATTCAGTCAGTTATTATAGTTCATGCATGTGAACCCTTTGCATTAAGCCTACCTCACAAGTATACCAGTACATTCAAACGTACTGACGTATTTGTTCTATGGTGTTTTATACAATAGGTTCAGAAGCACTAGCTCCAGAGCATCGGTAGCATTCCAGTCTCAGTAGTCAGAGTTAGCAGTGAGTAATCATCCTTAGAGGACATGACCATTACTTTATTATCTCATTAATTAATTTAATAGTTGGAGTTAGTTGGGGACATGTCCCATCAACTCCTTATTCAGACCATTTAGTTAGTTAGAGGCTTTATAGACTACGGTATGTTCAGACAATTTATTCCAGTTGTTTTGGGTATTTCATAACCCTTGCAGATGTTATGTTTTATCAGTTATGTTATAATTTTAAACCTTATGAACTTACAACCTTTATTTCTACATTTATACAGTATATTATGTAGTGTTTAGGTACAAATATCAGTCATGGGTTAGCTTGTAGTCCTTTGGGGTCATGAGCACCATGTAGTATTTAGTGTACCAAATTCGGGGTGTTATAGTCCCTAGTTCTCATCTCACTTTTAAAAGTCATTCTAGCAAGGTTTGGGGACTAAGGTAACTCTTAGTACCGCTTTACACCCTCAGAATGATGGGCATGCGAAAATGATAATTTAGTCCTTGGTAGATTTTCTTTAGGTGTGTGTATTTGATTATGGTGGTAGTGAGGTTAACCACTTGCCTCTCATAGAATTTGCCTGCAACAACCGTTATCACTCTAGCATTGTTATGGTTCTGTTTAAGGCCTTATATGGTAGGAGTGTAGATCTCCTATTGGGTGGTTTGAGGTTGTTAAGAATAAGTTGTTTGGCCCTGATTTTGTCTACCAAGCCATGGAGAAGGTGAAGGTGATTCAGGATAGACTTAAGGCCACCCAAAGTTGCCAAATATCCTAAGTAAATGTAAGGCTAAGGGAGTTGGAGTTCAGTATTAGTGATTAGATGTCCTTAAAGATGTCTCCCATGAAGGGAGTGATGTAATTTGACAAAAAGGGAAAGATCAGTCCCCATTATGTTGGTCCGTATTTGGTTTTGAAGAGGGTAAAAAATGTTGCATATGAATTGGAGTTGCCTTCTAGTTTGATATCTATTCATCCCGTCTTCCATGTTTTGATGTTGAGAAAGTGTGTGGGTGATCATTCAACGATTTTTCCCTTGGAAAAGGTGGGCATCTCAGATTTTTTGTCCTATGTAGAAATTTTTATTGAGATTTTAAATTGGTAAGTCCATCGATTGAAAACTAAGGATGTGGGTTTAGTAAAGGTTCTTTGGAGGAAACAAGAGGCTGAGGAAGATATTGGAGAAGCCGAGGAGACATGAAGTCTAAGTATCCATTCTTGTTCCCCATTTCGGATAATCGTGGTTGAGGTATGTGTATTCCTTAACATCTTTGTTTCCTGACTTTGTTAAAGAAAATCGTGATTTCCTTGGTCTGTCTTTTTTAAAGGTAAGTGTGGTTGTGTTTAGAGTTAAATAGTTCTAATAAATGCCTTATCCTGACATTCGAGGATGAATGGTCCTAAGGGGGAGTATGTAACACCTCGGGTTTTCGGTCCTTGAAAGTTTTTTAAATTTTATCCCCAGTGACCTGGCTACCACTCCTTTAAGAGTTGTAAGGAGTTTTGACGGGTCTTAGGGACCCAATCATAAACTAAATAGTGTGTGTATGGCTAAGTTCTATTTTGAGTACAAGTGGCTAACTACGAGTCGTAAGGACTCATTATGAGTCATGGTGTGCAAATCGTAGGATGTCTAGTGTATACCTAAAATGGGTTGAGTGTTGACTATCATAGGGCTATACAAGTCATAGGGTCCCATTACGAGTCGTATTAGTGTAGTTGTAGGATCAACAATGTGTGTGTGCCCTGGATATTATCTTACGGATGACTCATGGTGACGAGTCGTAATGATACCTTATGAGTCGTATAGTGACCCGTAAACACTAATGACTAGATTTCTGCTTTTAATTTCAAGGAACTTTGGACAATTTCCTCCTTACACAATAAAAACCCCACGTTCATAAAGAACTCAAGGGGATTATTACTCATTCATAATGAAATTAAATAGTCTTAGAACTCTCTCAAAGTCTCTCAAGCAAGATACTTAGGGTTTTCAAGAAGTAGGTTATCCAAGGGCTCAAGGGTTGGATTTTTTCTGTGAAACTTGGTAATTCAGGCATGTTACTTTTCCCAATTTATTACTTTGCTAAAGTCATGTGTTTTAAATATTATTCATACGGTTTTGAACATGGCTTGAGGACTTTGAATGTAACTTGTTAATAAATATTTCCCATGGTTTACCTATGACTATTCATAGTTTAATTATGATTTTTGAACTTGAGGGATGCATGGGTATGGTGAATAAATGAGGGGCTTGTAATTTCCCCCCAACTTGTGACTTTTGAAGTGATAATGGCCTAAACCTCATATTGAGAAAT
Source organism: Capsicum pubescens (assembly GCA_030864215.1). Taxonomy (NCBI): domain Eukaryota; kingdom Viridiplantae; phylum Streptophyta; class Magnoliopsida; order Solanales; family Solanaceae; genus Capsicum; species Capsicum pubescens. Next base: position 230,830,525 of record CM061548.1, on the reverse strand, counting down.
TGATTTTGAATATCAAAAGTATGCATATTGAACTACTCTTGAAATATTGCACAATATGAAAAGTCAGTGAAGCATAATCATTTTTAATTAAACCTTATGGGGTTGTGTAATTCCCCAAGCTAATGCATAATTGAACCAAGGGGCCTATGAATTTCCCTAAATAATGAAAATATTTCGACATGTTGATGTAACCTTGGAAGTGTAGTTGGTATAATGATACCAACAATATATGCCTAAATTTGTATCATGGTTCAATAAATGGGAATATTGTTAAATGTTTTAATTAGGCTTTAATGAGGGTTGTGTAGCTAATTCATGAAAGTGGAGGTCTTGAGGGACCAATATTGAAAACTATTATTGCTAATGCGGGGGTCTATATAACCGGGTAGTGCAATTCCCCTTATTATTATCATATGATTGAGAGGTTCTAGTCCACCATATTATATTACATGGTTGGGTGCTTGTGTCACCTTTATATACCAGAAGGTTTAAGTCCCCATAGTGCATATGTAAACCCTCTGGTTCATGTGCTCATAGGCACTAGGGCCCTACCAGCTGGGGAAGCTGGGACCATATAGCCTATGGGTGTCTTCTTATGTTATGACGGTTGAGAGACACAATCCAAGCTAAGGTTTTAAAGTGCATGCTAAGCCTTATTCCCCGTCCCGACATATTATTTATATATATGTATTATGATGTGATTTATATGATATTTGAAATGATTGGACTTCGGCATTATTTTTTCCCTTATCCCTGAGTTTCATGTTGGTGTTCACCCCACTAACTGTCTTCGAACGCTGTGTCCCTACGCGATGCAGTCACAGGAGATATTTCTACTTTTCTTGAGCATAATTATGTGGATCAGATCGGTTTGTCAGTTTGTGTGGTGAAGTAGTGAGCTTTCATTCTTCGGAGGACTTAGGCATTTCATCAGTTTTTATCATAGACTAGAATTGAGAGATTTCATTATCATCCACCATATCATTATCATTTGTAACAGTCGTGGACATGTCCCAACCAAAACTGGTTTTTAGTTCTTTTTTAAGAAGGCTTTGTTGGATTACTGTGGACTTTTGTAATGTTGGTTGGTTGTTTTTTCCAGTTACTAGTTATCGGTTATAGACGTATCTTTTATTCCCTAACCCTATCATGTTATATGTTTGGAATTTACCCATTGTTGGGCAGTGTGTGGTGTTTAGTTAGGTTCAGGGGATGGTCTCTGATCCACAGTGGATTGGAGATGCCCGTTACAATCAGGCTCCAGTTTGGGTCATGAAAGTACTACTCTGAACATTAGGAGCTCACTCTAAGTCTCTGAACCATGGCTTCTCTGCATGATGCACACATCAACGACGTTAACCTGTACTATGATCTGCAGGCTGTAGAAGTATTGTATGAGTAACAAACACATGGTACTCAGTAGGAAACTATCGACTAAGCTTCAAAGATAAAACATATATATATAGAGAGAGAGAATATATAAAAAAATGGAAATTACACTTGAATATCTAAAAACCACAAAAGACAACAAATGAGGGATAAACTATCCTATTTATGTCCAAAAGACTAACATATTAATGCTAAGGGGGTAGTAAGAATATACTATCTTATTCCAGCCATACTTACGAATCATAACAGTACACTGTATATCATGGCCAATATTCAAGTAAGAGCAGAAAGAAGATACATATAAGTTACAAGGCCAAGGAATAAGTATATAATCTATAATGACCCTCATAACTATTTACCTTGTTTTCATACATTTTCGATGTCTAGAGCTTTTTTATAATCGACTCAAGTTATTTATGACTTGCTGGGACTGATAGTTCGATTCCTAATGGTTCATTTGAGAATTTTTATAATACCAAATATATTGTAGAATACTTAACTTAAATTGGCATTGTGTAGAAATATAATTTATTACCCTTTTAAAATATTTTTGATATAAAATTCTTTAAGTTATGGTATATTTATATTACCTTACAATTGCTTTTGTAGTCTCTTAATTTTGTAAGTGGAGATAGTAAATCTAGAAATATTAAAATATTATTATTATTATTAATATTATTATTATTATATAATAGAGTTTTTATTAGAAATAATTTTCTATTAAATATGATTTATTCAATATATTATAGTTATTTTATCATAAACCTATACAATACCCAAGTGCGAATATAACGAAGAGCGGGGATAGTGTTCCACACATCCTCACTGTGGAAGGACACCAATTAAGTGGTGTCATTAGTTAGTTAATATAGTGACAAGTCAGGCTAAGGATAAGCATTAATGAATATGAATATTTCTATATAAATGTAAGTTTCATTCTAACATAAAGTTTTAAAAAGCATTCTGTTTGTGGGTTTTCTTTTTTTAAAAAAATGTTTGCTATCAGTAGATTTTCATTCATGAAGTAAATTCTAACATACTGTTACATTTATTCAACTTGGGTTCTAGCAGGACACTATTCGGAGGCTTCCCGGAAAGACATTTTAGCTTTCGTGTCCATGTAGGCTAGGTTTACCCTACCTTTAGAATGAGCTTATTTACTGAAATTGTGTACTATTATTCTAGTTTTGGATAAGTACTTATAGTCGCGTACCATTTGATATAAATAACATGCCTTCTTTATCTAGTTAGGACCACGTTCTAGTAAATTTTGGTAACTTATCCCTTAGTATGCTATAGCATCCATCACTTTAGGACATGGAATTAAGTTATGAAACCTTGAATTTAGCCTTTTTTAATAAAAAATTTTTGAATGGTTATTTAAATGTATTTTAGCTTTTTGATAATTTCAACATATATTTTGTACCTATCATTCATTTTGAATTTATGTACCATATTGGTAGCTGTTATGGTGTGGTATAGATTTTAATGTTACAGTTGGGTATGTTTACTATGAGTTCTGGTTCGAGTTCGACATTTAATTATGAGTTCTCTTTTATATTATATATGTCGCCTCTAGTTATTACCTATTATTTTTGGTTTGAATCCATCATGTGTCCTCTCGTTACTATCCATCACTACTAGTTCAAGTCCGATGTCTGGCCTTTCGTTACTAGCCATTGGTTCTGGTTCAAGACCGATGCATATCTAGATGGCTATCATGATTACGTGGGAGGGTTTCAGTTACAGATTATTTATGCATATTTTCATTAGTTGTTTCTTGTGTGTCCCACTAGCTTATAGGGGCATGGTTGGGTTAGTTATCTTTTTTAGTGTTCCTAGCAGGCTTATGGAGGCCCAGTTAGCTTATGTTTTGTCATGACCCAAATCAGGGCCTAGCCGTGATGGGTATCTCAAGTCCCACATTGACCAGAGATCAACCCTTCATTTAGCCTAACCATCCCAGCAACCACAAGTGTCAGATGAATTTCAAACATATAACAAGATAGCGTAGAATAAAACTAATAACAATTAATGATAAGTCTATACCAACCTTCGAAATTAGGAAACTCTCCGTCACCAAACAACCAACCAAACCACCCAAGTCCACAGTAGTCTAACTGAAACACCCTAATTTCTGGACCATATAAAATTTTTTAGAATTTTTATCTCTGGACCCAATACTACTCAAAGGTACGAGCCGTATATTGGGGAATGGATGGTATGGTCCCATCATATTCTTACTAGTATTGGTTGGTGGGATTGATTTAAGTTTTTAAATGGATACGACTTAGGTGTACGAGTTGTATTTGTGGTTATGGAAAGTTTGGTTACTTAACTTAATCTTAGACTTGGTTACTTAGGTTGGATCTGAGTACGAGTGGCTTACCATAACCCTTATTCTAGGGTACGAGTCGTACAAATTACTCGTATGGTGGACATTGTCTAAATCTTCCTTGGGTTTAAATTTTCCAGGGGTACGAATCTTTAGATATGCTTTGCCGACTACACCCGATAGGTTACTCGGTTATTGCTAAGAGAGTATAGGTGGGTGTCGTATCTTTTGGTGGAAAGAAGACCTTGGTGGATATGTTTGAATTGGATATTGTGCATTTTGATATTATTTTGGGGATGGATTGGTTATATTTTTGTTACTCGTCCTTAATTGTCTGACCCATAGTGTTATCTTTATGTTCCTTGGTGAGTCGGTTATAGAATGCAAGGGTGGCTCTTTAGTTCCTAGGGGAAGATTTATTTCGTATCTTAGAGTTCGGAGGTTAATCTCTAAAGGTTGTCTTTCTCACTTGGTTCGGGTTAAAGATTCTAACTCAGAAGGTTCTTTTTTCAGTCAGTTCTAGTGGTTAATGAGTTTCCAGAGATCTTTTTGGGTGATCTTCACGGTGTTCCTCCAGATAGGGAAATAGAGTTTAGTATTGATTTAGTTCCAGACATTCGTCCAATTTCTATACCTCTATATAGACTGGCTCCGGCTGAGTTTAGGGAACTCAAAAAGCAACTTAAGGATCTTTTGGATAAGGGGTTTATTCATCCTAGTGTATCCCCATGGGGTGCACCGGTGTTTTTTGTGCACAAGAAGGATGGTTCCCTTTGGATGAGAATTGACTATAGGCAGTAGAACAAGGTGACGGTTAAGAAAAAATATCATCTTCCAAGAATAGATAATCTGTTTGACCAATTACAAGTTGCCAAGTTCTTTTCTAAGATAGATCTTCGGTCTGGGCACCATCAGCTAAAGATTAAGGAGATCGATATCCTTAAGACTATATTTAGTACTTGGTATGGGCACTTTGAATTTTTGGTGATGTCATTTGGGTTGACTAATGCTTTGGCAACATTTATGGATCTGATGAACGTAGTTTTCCATCAGAATTTGGATCTTTTCATCATAATGTATATTGATGATATTTTGGTTTATTCGAAGAGTGCGGTGGATCGTGCTAATCACCTCTGTGTGGTGTTGCAGACCTTAAAGAAACATCAGTTATATGCTAAGTTCTCTAAGTGTGAGTTTTGGTTGACACTGTAACTTTCTTATGTCATCTTATTTCTAGTGAAGGGATGATGATAGATCCATAAAATATTATTGTAGTGAAGAGGTGGACTAGACCCATAAGTCCATCTGACATTAGGAGCTTCTTGGGTTTAGCTGGGTGATATAGGCAGTTTGTGAAGAGATTTTCTTCAATAGCTTCTCCTTTGACTAAGTTAACTCCAAAAAGTCAAGATTTTGTGGTCAGATGCTTGTGTAGGGAATTTTGAGAAGTTGAAGGATAAGTTAACTTTGGCTCCAATTCTGACTTTACCAGAAGGCAATGATGAGTTCATGGTTTATTGTGATGCATCTAGGTAGTTCTTAGTTGTGTTTTGATGCAGCATGGGAAGGTGACTGGCTATACTTCCAAGTAGTTAAAATTGCATGAGAGGAATTATCCTACTCATGACTTAGATATATTGGTGTTTGTTTTTTCTTTGAAAATATGGCAGAATTATTTGTATGATGTGCACTTGGATATCTTTTTTAATCATAAGAGTCTACAGTATGTGTTAACTCAGAGGAAGCTTAACCTTAGGCAGAGAAGATGGCTTGAGCTTCTCAAGGACTACGATATGAGTCTTCACTACCACCCAGGTAAGGCTAACGGGTTGTTGATGCTCTTAGTAAGTTATCCATGGGGAGTTTGGCTCATGTTGAGGAAGGAAAGTGGGAATAGGTGAAGGATATTCACTTCTTGGTTAATCTTAGAGCTCGCCTCTTGGACTCCAAGAATGGTGGTGTAATGGTGTAAGAAGTGGTTCGATGATCTCTTGGTGAGGAAATTAAAGAGAAGCAAGTGCTAAACTCTATATTGATGAAAATAGAGAGGGACGTTGGTAGGCAAAAGGTAGTTGTTTTAAGATCGGCTATGATGGTACTTTATGATACCAAGGAAGGTTGTGTGTTCCTGATGTCGATGGGTTGCGACAAAGGATTTTGGCTGAGACGCATAAGTTATGTTATGTTGTTCATCTCGGCTTGATTAAGATGTATCATGATCTCAAGAAGATCTTTTGGTGGATTGAAAAAGAGGGATGTGGCTGATTTAGTGTCCAAGTGCATAGTCTTTCAACACGTTAAGGTTGAGCATATAAGGCCAGGAGGGTTGTATCAAGAAATTTATTTTCTCAAATAGAAGTGGAAAGTGATCAATATGGATTTTATTACCAGTCTTCCTCGGTCTCAAAATCAATATAATTTGATTTGGGTCATCATGGATAGGATGACTAAGTCTGTGCACTTTTTGCTAGTGCAGACTACCTTTTCGGTGGAGGATTATGCAAAACTATATCTTTAGATGATTGTGAAGCTGCATAGTTGTGGCATGCAGTTTACATATCACTTTTGGCGATCTTTTCAGAAAGGGTTAGGGACAAAGGTTAGTCTGAGTACTACTTTCCACCTGCAAGATGGTCAAGCAGAGAGAACTATTTAGACATTGGAGGATATTCTTCTATATTGAATGTTTGATTATGGTGGCAATTGGGTTGGGCATCTACCTTTGGAGTAGTTTCCTTACAACAATTGCTATCATTTTAGTATTGGTATGGCCCCTTTTGAGGAATTGTATGGTAAGAGGTGTAGATCTCCTATTAGTTTGTTTGATATAGGTGAGGCAGACATGTATGGTCCCTACTTGGTTTACCAGGATATGGAGAAGGTGAAGGTGATTCGAGGAAGGTTTAAGGCTGCCCAAAGTCACCAAATTCCTATGCGTATGTTAGGCGTGGAGACTTTGAGTTTGAGGTTCGAGATAAGGTTTTTCTCAAGGTATCTCCCATGAAGGGAGTAGTGCGGTTTTGCAAGTAGGGGAAGCTCAGTCCTCAGTATGTAGGTCCTTATGAGGTTTTACAGAGAATTGGTAATGTTAGCTATAAGTCGGAGTTACCTTCTAGCTTGATCTTGGTTCATCCGGTCTTTCATGTTTCCATGTTGAGGAAGTGCATTGGTGATCCTTATTTGGTTGTTCCTTTAGAAGGATTGGGTATCTCAGATTCTTTATCTTATTAAGAAATCCCGATTGAGATCTTTTATAGGATGGTTCGTTAGTTATAGACCAAGGATGTGGTTTAGGTTAAGGTTCTAAGGTGGAACCATAAGGTGAAATAAGCAACATGGGAAGTGGAGGACATGAAGTCCAAATATCCGCATTTGTTTTCTACCCTTGGGATTTGTGCGGAAGGCATGTGTCTTCAACACATCTTTATTTTTAGAGTTTGTTAAAAGAAAGATTAATATATTTGCCTCTTTGTTTTTAAATTTTGTTAAGGACTGGAAATATGTTTGATAATGCAAATAACACTTTCGTGTGGTTACCCCTACCTTGTCCACCATTTGGGGATGAATGTTCCTAGTGGGGGAGACTGAAACACCCTGATTTCTGGACCTCAGAAAATTTCCTAGAATTCTGATCTCTGGACCCAATATGACTCATGGGTACGAGCCGTATATTGGGGTATGGATGGTATGGTCTAGTAAAATGTTGACCAGTGTTGGTTGGTGGGATGGATTTTTTTTACTGGAATGGATACGACTTTGGGGTACGAGTCATATTGGTAGTTACGGATTGTTTGGTTTCTTATTTTAATCTTAGACTTTGTTACTTAGGTTGGATCTGAGTACGAATGGCTCACTATGAGCTGTAATCCAGGGTAAGAGTAATACCAAGTACTCGTATGGTGGACAATGTCTACATTTTCCTTGGGTTTAAATCTTCTAGGGGTACAAATTGTATACTTTTGATAACACTTGGTAGGATGAGTTGTATGCAGCGCAGTGTTGGATCCAAAGGTTGAGGCTAGGATACGAGTGGAGGGTACCACTTATATCGGAGGGTATGACTCGTGTGGGTCAGCCGTATCCCTGTGATAGGATTTTGGTACAACTTAAGAGGGGGTATTCTATATTTTTCCCCACTTATCCTAATAAGGTCCCACAACTTCCAACCTTCTTGTATGGTTATTTAATCTATTATTCTATTCATTAATACTTAGAAACTCTTCTAAACACTCTATAATTCTCTCAAAAGCTTTTGGGCAAGGGAAGCTAGGTTTTAAACTAGAGGATTGATTTGTGGTGTGTCATGGTGATTTCCTTCCATATTCATCTTGGTTTAAGGCATGTTTTCTTCCCTCATTATTAATTCTTACTAAAGGCTTGGTTTTTATGAATGTTTTCATGAATTCATTAATTGTATGATTTTGGTTTTCAAATATGATTTGGGGGTTTTGATATTAAATCGTTGGTTAGGGTTTTCCATGGTTATAATTATGCTTTTTTGCATTAATGGTGGTTTTTGATAATTGGATTGCATGGGAATGGTTTAATGTCAATTGGAATTGGTTTTAGTCATATTATTCCCCCAATGTGTGTGACAAAACTCTTATAAAGATACATTTATTGCATTGACTAATAATAATGAAACTCTTGCTTGTTTTAAAACTTGGTAATGGAATTATGCATGATTTAAATGGCTTGGAAAGGTAAATGGTTATGCTTGTGGGGTACACAAAATTCCCCTGAGTGGTTTAATATGGTAAATAGAAGGGAACTTGAAAGTCCCCTTAAACCTATATATGGTGGAGTAGGGATAATACTTGCAAGTAAGGATTGGTATGATGTTACCAATAATAATGGCCTTGGTTAATAAATTGACAATGGTTTGGTTATTTTGAAATTGGTTTTAATTGGGCAATAATTGCTAGATGTGTAGAAAAATCATGGAAGGTGAAGGTCCAGGGGGGACCAAAATTAGAAATTAATATTTGTCGATGTGAGGTTGGTCTTGGTGACCGTGGGGATGATGTCACAATATATTTTGGTGATGTAATAGTCATCCCAGGTTTTCTTTCCTGGCCATGCGTGTATACACACTGGGTCCTTTCAGCAGGTGGAGATGAACCCATATAGCCCATGGGTGGTTTAGGACGGCAAAGTTACATAACCTAGGTAATGTTTTTAAAGGCATGCTAAACTCGATCCCTTTTCCCGGTATGTCAATATATATATGTGTGTATATGGTTGTGTGCATATGGATGGTTTTTACTTTATTTTATAAATGGCATTATTTTATCCTTGTCCTTAGATCATGCTAGCATTCACTGACTAAACCGTCTACTGGTGGCCGTATGCCCAGATTATGCAGGAATCGACCGTTCTACTCCTCCTACATAGTGATTTACTGGGGGATCAGCAGTTGGACTTAAGTGGTGTGTTTCCATCCTTTTGAAAGGCTCCATTTCATGTTACAAATATTTTCTAGACTATTTGGTTTTATTCTAGATATTGGTTTTGGATATGGTTGGGGGCATGTCCCAACAAGATTTTATTACTCTCTTGGTTAGAGGCTGTGTGGTACTTCTATGGGTTTGAATGGGCGGGATCAATATTGGTGTTAGCCTTGGCATTGGAATAAACTTGAAGGCTAGCATCATCAGACATAATTTTTCACTGTTCCATCATATTTCAGTTTGGGATTAATTATCTTATGTCTTGGAACATCATTGGTTATGGCTTTGCTTATGGACTTTAGTATGGTAGATTATTGGTATGGGAGGGTTGGATTCGGTTGGGTCGGTCACGGTTGTGATCTTATCCCAAAGTCTTCTTGTGAGTTGTTGCATTATCTTGCTACATTCTCAAAATTCAGCCAACTCAGGGTTGGCAGCTGGAGGTTGGGTTGGGTAACAGGGGTGGTCTTCGGTCCCGGCCGGACTTGGGACGCCTATTATGATAAGGCCCCCGGTCGCGTCGCGTCACCAACAAATCCTCTACAAAACCAAAATCAATAAAATGTCGGGACATGCCCTCGAAAGTAGCCAAAACAAAGTCTAAAGAAGTTCTAAGAAATAGGAAATAAGGACCATAAAATGAATCCTTCCTAAGTATGGAAGCTAACCACTTCAATGTCAAATCACGAACTATCTCGAGCACCTGATCACTGTGCAGGAAAAGTAGAAGAAGTTCTGGTACCTACATCGCATGGGGATACATTGTTCGGAGTTGGTTAGCGGTTGGAGCGATAGCATGTAACTCATGGATAGAGGAACAAAATTCTGCCATGATAACAGTTCAAATCCAATGCAACATACAAAGCATAATATAACATGAAATAGATATATGTATGCAATACCACATGCTGGGTAGGTAACTAGGCTTAACATGAACTTTGAAAACCTCAATTTGGGTTGTGTAGAATAACCATCATATAAAAAGGCACCCACGAGCTATATGGGCCTAACTCTCTGCTAGCTAGAAGGGCCCCAGTGCATGTAGCTACACAAACTAGAGAATATCCATGTCCGTGTATGCCTTTATGGGGGACTCGAACCCACTGGAATAATCAAGGTGACTTAAGCACTATTATATACAATATAGGGGACTCAAACTTCCTATTCATATATTTATTTGGGGGAATCAAACCTTCCGATAATATAAACACCCGCACTGGCTATTGTGGTTTCCATTGTTAGTCCTACAGACTTTATTTTCATGGTTGTACTACACATCCCGCTTTAAATACCAATTAAAACATTTATTTCACATACACAACCATTAATCCAATTACTTACAAAAAGAATCCCATTGGCATCATCATACAAAACCCACTTGCAAACACACAACATTCCATAACCCTTATAAGCCAACTTGGGACTCGAGCCTATTGTCTAAACAACTACATCAATTCAATTTAATGTTTAGGGACTCGGACAAATTTAGTGTTTCAAATCAAATATAGGCCAACAAGGTCTTCGTAAACCATTTACCAATCTTTAACGTTCGTAGGAGAATGCCTTAATTCAAAACACAATTCAACATGTGACTAGATCATTCTCATTGACATTTTCACAAATAAGTTGAGGGCATACTATCAAATCCAAAACAAATAAATTTAGGGTTAAACATGACCCGTTTGTCAAACCACAACTTCCATGCACCCACATGTGCAAAACCATTATCAAAACATGTATAACATAATTTAAACCATGAAAAAACAATCTCAACCACAACATTATGCATTCAAACCCTCAACCATGGCTTTCATAACAACCATTAATGACTCATGAACAATGCTTAAAACATATGCTTTTAGTAAACAAACAATGAGGAAAGAGTCACATGCCTGATTTATAAGATTGATGAAGAAAATTTGATTTTTAAGCCCTTAGATGACCACTTTGAAGAAACCCTAGACCAATCTTTCTTGAGAAGTTTTAGAGAGTGTTTAGAGAGTGTTTGATCTTGTAAAGTGTGTAATGGATGACCAAAAGGTCTTATAAGATGTGAGGTATTAAGGGCTTGGGGTGGGAAATGTCAAATATACCCCTAGCTTAAAGTTGTAGAAAACTTGCAAGTGGCTATGAGTCAAGCCATTGAGTTGTCTACACAACATACGACTCTTACCATTGAGTCGACACCAAGATAGAAAATTGGACACCACACACTGTCCAACTTATGACTCCATTTCCCTAATCATCACCAGACCATACTACTAGTATGGTCTAGTCATGACCACCACAGAACACTAAGTGCTTAGACACTGGACAACATACGACTTGACTTTAGCCACTATCATATGATCATATGACTCATGAGGAGTCTCTCATAACCAGGACAAAACTTGGCCAATAACACACTTGTTTGGTTATGACTTGGGTCCCTAGAACTGTAAGTATACCACACGACTCATGGTGTGAGTAGTAACAAGGGCAGAGAACCTACAGCTCAAGGAATTTGCAAAGTCCAAAGTCAAAGGTGTTTCAGTCTCCCCCGTTTAGGATCATTCGTCTTCGAATTATTGGAAAAGGCATTGACTGGCATGATTAAACCCTAAACATCTCAACTTTTACCTTTAACTAACTTAGAAAATAAGGATACTAAGAATATCACATACCTCAGATGCGAATTTCTGGAGTGGGGAATAGGAAAGGATACTTGGACTTCATGTCCTCCTCGACTTCCCAAGTAGCTTTCTCAGACTTTTTGTTCCACCAAAGAACCTTTACCAAAGCCACATCTTTCGTCTGTAACCAACAAACTTACTAATCCAAGATCCTCATTGGGACCTCCTCATAGGTAAAAGAATCCAAAATACAAAAGTTCTTCAACTGAACAAACAACGAAGGATCACCCACGCATCTCCACAACATGGACCCATGGAATACCAGATGAATGGAACTCATGCTAGATAGAAAATCCAACTCATATGCAACATTGTGAACCCTTCTTTAGACCAAGTACAGGCCAACATACTGGGGACTGAGCTTCACCTTCTTTCAAAATTGCATTACTCCCTTAATGGGAGATGCCTTCAAGAACACCCAATCTCCAAGCACAAACTCCAAGTCCCTTCGTATTATGTTCGCATAGGATTTTTGGTGACTTTGGGCGATCGTAAGACTATTTAAAATCACCTTCACCTTCTTTATAGCTTGGTGAACCAAATCTGAGCCAAACATCTCCGCTTCACCAACCTTGAACGACCCAATAGGATATCGACACCTCCTACTATATAATGCCTCAAATGGGGCCATACCAATGCTAGAATGGCAACTATTATTATACATAAATTCAATAAGAGGCCAGTAGTGGAATGAACTACCACCAAAGTCAATTATATAGGCTCGCAACATATCTTCAAGAGTCTGAATAGTCCTTTCTGCTTGCCCATCCATCTGTGGGTGGAGAGCAATACTAAGTCTCTCTTTAGTCTCCAAACCACGCTGAAAAGAATGTCAGAAATACAATGAGAATTGAGTACCATGGTCCAAAATAATTGAGACAGGTGAACCATATAACTTTACGACCTCCTACAGGAACAACATCGCATAGTCCTCAGTAGAATAATTTGTCCTCACTAGCAAAAATTATACCGACTTAGTCATCCTATACATGATGACCCAAATAGAGTCACACTGATTCTGCGACCATGGAAGGCCGATAACGAAATTCATATTAATTATCTCCCACTTCTACATCAACAATTTAATTTCTTAAAGTAGCCCACCAACCCTCATCTGGTCCACCTTTACTTGCTGACACACCATACACTTATCCATAAAGTTAGCTACATCCCGCTTTATATTATTCCACCAATACATATCTTTGAGATCATGATTCATCTTTTTTGATCAAGAATGAATTGTATACCGCGACTCATAGGCCTCGGCCAAGATCCTTCCTCATAATCCATCCTCGTCGGGAACACACATTCTCCCTTGGTACATCAAGATACCATCTCCACCAATCTCAAAGGCCATTACCTTCTGCTTACCTACATTATCCTTGATTTTTATCAAGAGAGGTTCTAATACCTGTTTCTCCTTTATTTTAGAACCAAAAAATGATTGCGCCACCTGTTGCACAACCACACCACCATCCTCAGAGTCCAAGAGACAAACTCTAAGGTTAGCCAAATAGTGAATATCCTTCACCAATTCCTGCTTATCCTTAACCACATGCGATAAACTACCCATTGAAAACCTGTTAAGAGCATCAACAACAATGTTAGCTTTACCTGGATGGCAGTGGAGACTCGTATCATAGTCCTTAAGTTACTCAAGCCACCTTTTTTGTCTGAGATTAAGCTCTTTTTGAGTGAACAGATACTACAGGATCTTATGATCAGAAAATATATCAACATGCACCCTATACAGATAGTGATGCCATAGTTTTAATGTAAACACCATAGCCAATAGCTCCAAGACATGAGTTGGATAATTCTTCTTATGAATCTTTCACTGTCTAGAGGCATAAGAAACCATCTTTCCATGTTGTATCAACACACAATCAAAACCAACCCAGTACATATCATAATAGATGACAAAACCCTCGGTACCCTCAGGTATAGTCAAGATCGGAAATGAAGTCAACTTATCTTTTAGCTTCTGAAAACTAATCTCGCAAGCATCCGACCACAAGAACTTCACCTTCTTTTGAGTCAACTTGGTCAATGGATCAACAATAGAAGAAAAACTTTCTATGAACCTCTTATAATAATTCTCTAAACCCAAGAAGATTCAAATATCAGTTGGAGTTGTGGCTCTAGGATACTTCTTAACTACAGTAACCTTCTAAGGATCCACCATGATCCCCACATTAGACAAAACATGACTCGGATAAGTTACGACATTCAAACAAAACTCATATTTAGAAAACTTGGCATACAACTGCTGATCTTTCAAGGTATGCAACACCAGACGGAGATGATCATCATTATCCTTCGTACTCTTCGAGTATACAAAAATATCACCGATGAAGACAATCACAAGAAAATATAGAAACTGATGAACTACCCTATTCGTCAAGTCCATTAATACTGCAGGGGCATTAGTCGAGTAAAACGACATCACCAAGAACTAAAAATTCCCATACCGCATATAGAAAGTTGTCTTAAGGATATCCACCTCCCTAATTTTTAACTGATGATACCCGAATCGAAGATCGATCATAGAGAATAATTTGGCACCCTAAAGCTGATCAAAGAGATCATCACTTCTCAAAAGTGTATACTTCTTCTTTACCATTACCATATTTAACTATTGGTAATCAATGCACATACGAAGGAAACCATTCTTCTTATGGACCAACAAGATAGGTGAACCCCACGGGGACACACTGGGATAGATGAACCCTTTTCTAAGAGGTCTTTCAACCGATCCTTTAGTTTTTTCAACTTAATTAGAGCCATTCTATATGGGGTAGTAGAAATAGGACGAGTGTCCGAAACAAGGTAAATACCAAAATTAATATCCTTATTGAGAGGGACACTAGGTAGATCATTAGGGATGACTTTAGGAAACTTATTTACCACAAGAACAAAATGTAAGGAAAGACCATCCAGGTTAGAATTTTTAACCCAGGACAAATGAAAGAGACAACCTTTGGAGATTAAATTTTGGGCTCTAAGACATGACATGAACATTCCCTTAGGCACTAGAGAACTTCCCTCCAATTTAATAATTCCCTTAGGCACTAGAGAACTTCTTTCCCATTCAATAATTGTCTCATTAGGGAATTTAAGCATGACCTTATAGGTCCTACAGTCTAAAGAAACATAGCATGAGTGTAACCAGTCCATTCCAAAAATAACATTAAAGTCTACCATGTCTAACTCTATCAAGTCTACAAGTAAATCTTGATTACAAACAGATACTGCACAACCCTTATAGACTCTTCTAACAACCGCAGAGTCTCCCACCGGGGTAGAAATAGAAAAACGGTCCAATAAATACTCAGGACCAAAACCAAAATACATAATCATAAATGGAGTCACATAAGAGAGAGTGGACCTTAGATAAAGTAAATAGTACACATTACAGGAAAGGAGTTTCAACATACCTGTAACGACATCTGGAGATATCTTATACTCCTGACGAGTAGTGAGAGCATAAAGACGATTTTGACCAGTGCCTGAGCCAGAAGTGGCACCCTTTGGTGCAGGAGCTGAAGAAGAGGCAACAAAAACCTTGTTTGTCATTGAAGCAAATCTAGAGGGACAATCCTACTTCATATGCATGATCTGGCCACTCATAAAACATTAGTTCCTTCCCTTCTAACACTAACCACAGTGGTGCTGACCATAAAATTTGCATAGAGGGTAGGATGATGTTGTCTGGGCCCAACTGGCCTGAGATTGGGCCCCCTATGACCTAGAAGCATCATCACCCTAAAAATGTCAATCATCAGACAACTTTGGGTAAGGAGCACTAGCCATCGAGAAGGAGTTAGGACTCCCCAGTTCTTCTTCTTAGGCTATGTTTCACTCTGTTGTTGGCCTCCACCATGTTCTGAATATCATAATTCCTTACTTTGCCTTTCACCAATCTCTGCTTGCATATTTTTACCTCTTTACCCTAATGTATATAACGACCAATCTGGAGATGTCCATTTCCTTATTAACAAGACAAACTTACTCTTAAGAATCAACTCACGAGATAATCCTGAAGCAAACTTTGTCATTTGGGCCCTCATGTTTGATACTAGTTTAGGAGCATACAGGGACAACTAATAGAATTTCAAAGCATGCTACTTGACTTTCATTATTCCTTTATTTAAGTTAACAAATTACTTTGCTTTTGCCTCCCTCAACTCCTGAAGAAAGAAGCAATCCAGAAATACACTAGAGAAATCATCCCACAAGGCAGAACCAATATCTTCTCCTCTCGATTATTTCTACTCTTTGTACTACTGGTACACCACACCTTTCAGTTGGTAGGCATTGAAATCTACACCTTCAACCTCCGTAGTATGCATAACCCAAAATATCTTCTCCATATCATTAATGAAACTTTGAGGATCCTTCTCAATCTTTGCACCAGTAAACACCAGAGGATGCTACCTCATAAATTGGCCAACTCTAGTGGTCTCAAATGAAACCATAGTAGCACCAGCAAAACCTGACTATTGTGACTGAGACATCTCCAACTGAGTCAATAGATTAATAGAGTGATGGAACTCAGTGGCAACAACCTCTCCTTGAGGCGACTGAGTATGAGTGACCCCCCAGGAGTAGGATAAGTAGGTACAGGTGGGACTCCATGAGAATAGTCAGATATAGTGACTCTTGATTGGGTATGGACCTCAGAAGTTGGACGAGATTAGTATTTCCCTCATAGGGGACCCAAAGAGTTCTCCAAATATCAGATCTTCTTGGAGGCATGATTTGAAAGATGAACAAACAGAAATCAGAAGGATCGAAGACCTTAGACTCAATAGCCCAAAATTAAGACAACAAGAAAGAGAAAAAATCCTAAATGTCACATAGCCTCTTTTTTATAAGTGTGGCGCGCTACACACCCATAAAAGAGACTCTACTTGACACGAACTAGAGATCCCTCCTTCATTTAGCCTAACCAACACAACAACCACAAGTGTCCGATGAATTTTGAACTTATAACAAGATAGCATAGAATAAAACTAATAACAATTCATGATAAGTCTATACCAACCACCGGTAACCAGGCAACCGTTCATCACCAAAAAAACAACCAAACCACCCAAGTCCACAGTAATCAAATAAAGTCTCTACAAAATAAAAATCAATAAAATGTCGGGACATGCCCCTGACAGTAGACAAAATAAAGTCTAAACAAGTTCCAAGCTATATAAAATAAAGACCATAAAATAAACCCTTCTGAAGTATGGAGGCTCACCACTTCAATGTCGTCAACTCATGAACTATTACGAGCACTTGATTAGTGCGCAGGAAAAGTAAAAGAAGATTTGGTGCCTACAACGCTTAGGGTGGAAAATGTCCATAGTACCCCCATCTTAAAGTTGTAGAAAATCCACTGGTGGATATGAGTCAAGCCATTTAATCATCAATATAACATACGACTCTTTTTATTGAGTCATCACCTAGATAGAAAAAGTGGACACCACACATTGTACAACTTACGACTCCCTTGCGCCAGTCATCA
Source organism: Capsicum pubescens (assembly GCA_030864215.1). Classification (NCBI taxonomy): domain Eukaryota; kingdom Viridiplantae; phylum Streptophyta; class Magnoliopsida; order Solanales; family Solanaceae; genus Capsicum; species Capsicum pubescens. The sequence continues at coordinate 230,813,161 of CM061548.1, read as the reverse complement.
CCAGACCATACAACTAGTATGGTCTAGTTGTGACCACCACAGAATACCAAGGGCTTAGACATAGGGAAACATACCAGTGGAACCTAACCACTCATCATATGATCATATGACTTATGAGGAGTCTCTCGTAACTAGGATAGAACATCGTTAATAACATACTGGTTTAGCTATGACTTAGGTCTATACAGACATAAACATACCATACGACTCGTGGTGTGAGTCGTAAGAAAGACAGAGAACCTAAACCTCAAGGAATTTACAAAGGACAAAGTCTGGGGTGTTTCATGTTTGATTTGTTTGTAATTACTATTTTATTTATTTTCTATATCACTTACATTTATTCCTTTATTTCATTTGCATAGCTTGGTAGTTGTTTACCTTTTTCTCTCTATTTACTGTTGACTTAAATTACACCCTTACATTTTAGTTGTACTTTTTCTGTATTGAGCTCAGTCGGTCGATGATGCTTACTGAGTAACCTTTGCTTTTGTATTCATACTAAACTTCTACATCTTTTCCCTGATGCAAATTTGAGTATTAATTGTTTAAGTTAACGTGGTTCCTACCATTAAGTACTAGTTCTCAATAGGGTGACCTTACTATCGTCCGAGGCTGATCTTTTTCTATCTACTCTAATTTAGTCTTTTGTACTCGGGACTATTTGTATATGTTATGTATATTTTAGATTCTATCTAGTACTATGGGTATCTTTAAATAGTGGATCTAGTACTATCCATACTAGCTCTTGGGAGGGAATAGTTTGTATATTTTGTCCTTTTTCCTTCTCTTATTTAATATATTATATATGTTCACTTCTTGGTTGTTATTATTATTGTTGCTATCATTATACATGATCTTTTATAATTTCTTTCAGTTAGCCCATTACCTATTATTTTGGGCTATGGCTTTGCTTACCTACTTATGGGTTAAGGTAGGTGCCATCACGACTTGACAAATCGGGTTGTGAAATAATCTGAGTGAATGAAGGGAAAAAGGGATATACGGTTATATATATATAACCAAGGTATAATCAGTGAAGAACCTAAATCATCAGACTAGCAATTTAAGACCTCATAACCATAGCAGGAGCTACTGCTAGAATACACAAGGTTCTAACCCATATGTCAAGTCATCAATTGGTCATGCATAAGTAATATAATTGTAAGATAAAAAAGGTTAGAATCATACCTCAAGTCTCGATACAAATCAATGACCAATCTGTCATAAAATATCCATAACAATGATCACAACAACGACATTAATAATGAGAATAACATTGTCAATAACAATGCGAGTAATTGGCTAGTCTGGATAACCAAATACCTAACCAAACCTATCACATTCCCCTGCAGCCCCAGGCTTAAAATGTTCAATCATCATACAATACACCATAATTTATGGGCATCACCTATACCAATACAACCCCTTATATGGGCTGATAGATATAGGCACATACTGGTGATAGGCGATGCACCTGGAAGGATGAATATAATAGAATCTGCAAAACTATAATCATTATCATCATCATAACCATCATCATCATTATAACCATTATCAGCATCATAACCATCATTAGCATAGGCATCACCATAGTAATCATCCTTTGGCCTTACCAAGTATATCATTTCCATACGTAGGGCTAGCCAAACTCGAACCGATAGATGTACACATAGGTACATCAATATAAGCATAATCTATCCTTGCCAGGTGTTAATGTCATCATCATAATATCTTTCGGCCTTGCTGGGTATCAATATTATCTTTACAATATCCCCCGACCTTGCTGGGTATCAATATCATCATTACAATATCCTCTGGACGTACTTGGTATATAAGCATATCATTATAGTCGTCCTACGGTCTTTTCGTGTATATAACAGCATCATCATAATCATCAACACTCATATATATAAAATCAATACTAAAATTTGTCATCAGGTTTTACCTGAAAGTTATATCATCAATCCAACATCTTTCTTAATTCAATACCGGAGTGATGTGTATTTGGGTATGATAGCTGCATAGACTAAAATAGGGGCTAAAAAGTTTAAATCAGTAAGTTTGTTGCCCATAGTGAACTTCGGGAATAAATAATTAATAAATGTGTAGAAAGGATCAAAATCTCACATGACGGGAGTAATTAGTAGTATTAAATCATAGACCAAAATCTGTCAGCGGTCACATCTTTTAAACATCATTATTAATCTCCTTTACATATAAGTTATTTATTAAGGTAGACAATTATTATATGAAGAAATCCATTTTAAGGTAGAAAGTGGGCTTTAGCCCTTAATTAATGACAATAGTAATAAGATTATAATCTAATTAGAATCTTATAAATCATCGATAGAATTATCTTGAATGTATAAATCTATGCATGCCATCACCAATATTCAAACAATGGAACCATAAGCATTAATGTATCAATAAACTACAACTACATCCTTTACAAGAATAAAAACTTCCTGGATGGTCAAACCATAACATAACACAATCTTGGGCCCAATAATGTGTTCGAAATAATTATAGCATCATAATCACGACCTTTGACCCACATACATATCTGGATCCTATATGAATATTCACATCTATACATCATCTCATTTTTATTAGCCATAGTGATTTATAAGGCATAATATATCGATAATCATCTCATGTCTATAGTCCATATATCATAATCCAGGGAAAACCATGACCATTCATCTAGTCACGAAGAAACCTTATACTAAATGTCCAATAGTCTCAACCATGCCTAATATTGTCAACTAAGTCCACAAGGGCTTAAATAAGTCTTAGCCGAAGGTGAGTTTGAGGAACCCACTTCTAATCCTCAATTTCCATATTTAAGCACTTTATACCCCAAACTAGGCTATGGTATCTAGTTTAACTTCTAGGTGTCAAGTAAGCCATAGCCAATCCTACGATAGGACTTTTTCCTAGAAACATGGGCATTTAAGTCAACTCAACATAAATTAAGGTTTCAAGATCACCACAATAGCCCAATTAGTGTTAAATATAATAACTAAGCTTTCAATTCTTAAACAACATCCCAAACCTAGCATCATTTATAAAGTGAAATAAGCGTTTCCCCTTATGGGTCAAAAATTGTCATCGAATCCCCTAAACATCAATAATAAGAACTAGGTCACTCCACCCATAATCAATATTAACATTCAAATTCACATGCTGAATATAATACGTATTATCTTACAAAGAGAAGTAGACAGAAGCCTGCCTCAAAGCCAAACCGTAAATCCTTAAATCATTCACCAAATGTTTCTCTTAACTTCGCAATCCTAAAATTCCATCATACTATCAAAATCGTAATCTACTCATTAATTCGAGAATAACGATACACATAATGCACCATTGTGCTTTTGGTACAAAAACGACACCAAAAACCCAAGTCGTCCTACTTACAAAAATCATGTTTCCGAGGTCAACTAAACATTCTTACATGATTAAGAAATCATAACCATCAAGAAATGGGTGAAAACTAAGCTAATTTAGTGTTAAAATCAAGCCCCAAGCTATTTGAGATTTTGGGTTAAGAACCAAGAAATTCATCAAGAAGGGATGAAATCTTACCTTAGATCTGAACTTATTTTTGATAATAGATTTTAATCAAGCTCCCAAATCACCCACAGGACTCAATTTTGAGTTATCACACTCAATTAGGATTCTTGGTTCTCAAGTATAAGTGAAAAATATCCAAAACGCGGCCTAAGGGGCCCTTTTACACCTATACAAGGTATCTAGGTATGGAAATCACATAATAGGGTGTACAATCTCACTACTTGATTATTAGAGGAGGTATGGCAATCGACATACCCCCTTGTGTAATCGTAGTACTTGTTGTCAGGACAATTGGTATCTGAAACTTAGAAATATTCCATGTTTTTGGAAATGCATCGGGATTCAATCGGAATCTGATCCACGCAAATGAACTACGTAATTTCACTAAATTTGATGTTTGGACATGATAGCAAAGTCAAATTATTCATCAGAGGTCATTTTAAACAAATGTGGGTATCACACCTAAATTCCGAATCGTCCAACCTTATGACTAATAGTTCAAAATGAGCTCGGGTGTATCGAGACCCGAGCCAAAGTCTTTCTAGCCTATAATCGATATTCTAAAGCTATTGGCACAACTTGAATTTACATCTGAGATCATTTTATTAAAGTTTTTTCCTTGTAGCTATTTGGAACCAGTGAGGACTTCTAAATAGGGAATTGGCTCTAAAAAACAAATGAACTGTCTAGTAACGGAACTGTCAGTCCCAGCAAGTCATAAATGACTTGATGCAGCTATGGGAAATCCCTAAAGGAAAAAATAAGTGGAAATATGAAAAATAACCTAAAAGGTCATTAAAATATCCATTACTAAAAGGACTTTCATCCCCAAAAGTCAATGGAGAAAGAAAAATCTCAAAAGCTCAAAAGGATAAGGTAATATGCCCGAAAACTCCGAGCGTGATTTCCAATATAACCTATAAAAAGAGAAAACACTTCTGAGGGATTTTTCCACATGTATCTCTTCTTCTACTAGCTCTCTCACTTTAGTTCCACATAGTAAAACTCTACTTTGGCCACAAGCTGGCCATTAACTAAATCAAAAAAGGTTGATGCATGCAAATCTAAACCACAACACATCGATACCATTTTGACACTCGTACAAGTCAATCAAAGGCTCATCTAAGAGAAATCCAACCCAAGACATGAGTCATACCACGAACTCCAAATCTAAATATAACCTTTATTTACCATTCCACACTTGTTATCTACTCCAAACTAGGAGAAAAATTACTTGAGTCTTGTCCATGCAATCTCATCATAGAGAACTCAAAGAACTAAAGCTAATCCGATAAAAGTCCATATGACAAACATGAGAATAATCCCATAAGGCACTATACGGGTACATAAAATGAGAAAATCAAGGAATACAATCTATGTCATGATACCACCAGTCTGAATGGCAATTAAGACTGAAACCCAGAAGATCAAGGCATAACTACTTATCACTGAACTATCCTCTCCAGGATGTCCCATCAACATTGAATAAATCCAAGAGAAAACTAACTCAATCATACTACTCTTATTGAGTATATCATCTAAAATTCTAAAAGAAGACTAAAGACTCGAGGTCAAAGATGAAAGAACCAATACAAGGTTCATGGTCTATCATCTGAGAATTTATCAATAATAATCCATTCAAATTTGAGAAGATCGAATAGGTAACTATGAAATAGGCTCAGCCGGCCTATAAATGAAATTCGAACTGAGACAAATCTAAAATGAAGGTTGCACTCAAGATTTACAACTCCAAGATGAAATCTCAACTAAAATAAAGATTTCACTAAAGCTTTACAACTCTAAGATGAAATCTCAACATCGAGGCTGAATTGTTTGGTCTCAACTGCCTAAACCAAACTTAAAGATGAGTAGGCACTAATACTCCAAAACTATTATAACTTCTAAATCACCATTACAAGGCATCAAATCCAAAGTTAGGCCAACAAATCCAAAACTAGGTCAAATACTCATATCGACCATAATATCTGCATCAGATATATCTGTACTAGATCATGCCGAGCCAAAATCAAAACATAGCTAAGAACAATATCATAATAGAGGATAAATCATCGGCTGAAAATTCGAGCAATCCACTCCATATCTACTAGAGGGCCTAAATGAGAAATATAGCTAAATCTCAAAAATAAGAAATATAGCTAAATTGCCAACTCTAGAACCATATCATAACCACAAAAGGTCCACTTACCTTTGATGTTATAATACATTCCCGAATCAATCTAACACATCTAACCAAGAGGGAAAACAATCAACCTTGCCTTGCTATGGGAAAATAAATCATCAAATTGGTCTATAGCTAGTCAAACCACCGAGTGAGAATAACAGAGAAATGGAATTCTACCTCGATAACACTAGTATATATAGTTACCGAACAAGGATTAATTACATCAAGTGGTAATATCAAATATTATAATAACCTCAAGCAGTGATAGAAATAAAAACAACAATATAAATATTAATATAATGAATATGTGGTACAAAAATGAAAATTAATATAATGAATAGGCAATGCCAAAATGAACATCAATAGCAAGTACCACTTAAAGTGCCACAATAATGCCAATATGCCAAGATAAATAGGACTCAAACCCAAATACTACACCCTTAGGGATCAAATATCAATGTAGATCTAACATATCCACTACTGAAAGTAAAAACAATAGGAGTAGTCATCTAATAATAAATTTAATCACTTGTCACATAATAATTAATATGAACTCATCAAGGCATATAATCATCAATGGGTATGAAGACTTTAATACACACAATAAAAAGGTACATATAGTAAAATAAAGGCACTCTGATCATGGTAATATCCACAACCACATGCCTAACAAATCTAAGGGAGAGAAAATTTGAATGGTTCAAACTCAAATCGACCGTCTGAATTATCAACTGATGTGCCATGCATACTATCTCTAACTAAAGGTGCCACATCATCACGAGGCTGATCTAATTGAGCAAAACGACCAATAATCCCTTACTAAGGACACTCTTTAGAATAATATCCCATCTCACCATCACTAAAATAAACTTTTGGAATACTTTAAGGCTCCATTCACTCTAATCCAAAATGATCACCACAAATGACTTGAGAGCTACTCATAGTCTGATATACTACCTACGTAGATATGATTAGATGCAAATAAAACCGAACTATACTATAAAGATCCTCACTCCCAGATTAAATACCAACATCACTACACTGATGGCATGACCTCTTGCCACCACCTTTATAAGTCTCAATACATACTCTCTTTATGGCAATCAAATGAACAACAACCTGAGAGAAGGAAGACCCAACTACTATTAAGTTCTCTGACACCAAACAGAATGACAATGCAAATCCTCTAACAAATTAATATACCATGACCTGCTCAAAGGGATATAGCATCGGAAAATTCCATGCCCACTTAAGAAATCTAACCAGCATTTAGAAACTGGAAAAGAACTAAGATGAATACCAATAGTCCAACTGTGGCCTTAGAATTGCTGGATAAACTAGATGGCATCCCTAATTATGAGGGATATGCAAAATACATGGGACCCTAATACTAAACCTCAAAGGGTTGAAGTGGTCACGAGCCTTACTAGAGCTTAAGCTAGCCTTAAATTCTTTGGCTTATGCTAAAGATCCATCTCTAACTCTCTAGTCTGACACTATACCAATATGCATGCTGAAGTCATATATGTATCTATCGACCATCTCACCTCGTACATTTATGATGGAATAAACTCAAGGAATGTGCTTGAGGCTTATAGTAATGGAGAAACAAGATAAGGAATCAAGAAGCAAATTTCCTCGTAATGGCTTTATAGCACCCTAAAGATAGTTTACAAATGTCTCTACACTAATTCGCAGAACTCTACTAAACACTTAGCTGTTGTACTAACATGCCAATAAAACATAGGTTCTTCTACCAATTTGTCATGACGTAATTTCTTAGGTTATGATGGCACCTACTATAACCCACCAGTAGGCAAGACAAACCCGTAGTACGGAACGACTAGTAATGGACTACCTAAAGAGATAAAGGAAAGAATGCAGAAAAGATGTAATAAAAAATCTAATGCATAATGTAGTCCCAAAACTTAGTGGTATCAGTACAAGAACTTCTACATAAAAAAATACAAAGTAAAGTACATTTAGATACACGGATACAACTTATCTCTAAATACATCATAGAGATTAGTCAAGTATATAAGAGAGATATAGGTACTACTTTAAATGTCCGGAGCTCACTCTAAGTCTTTGAACCATGGCTTCTCCACACAATGTTAACATTAATAGTGATAACACGTACTATGATCTGCAGGCTGCAAAAGTATATTATGAGTACCAAACACGTGGTACTCAGTAGGAAACTGATGACTGAGCTCCAAAGATAAAAAAGGTATATATAACATATAAATAGAATGTAAACCACGCTCGAATATCTAACAACCACAGAAGACAACTAATGAGATAATAAGGATAAACTATCCTATTTATGTCCAAGACACTAATATATCAAGCCTAAGGGAGTAGTAAGAATACACTATATTATTCTATCCATACTTAAGAATCTCAACACTATACCAGATATCACTGGCCAATATGCAAGTAAGACTGGAAAGAACATACATATAAGTATACATGGACAAGGAATGTATATAATCTGAGTGATTGAAGGAGAGAAGGGATATACGATAATACCATAGCTAGATATAGCTAGGTATGCATAGTTATATACATAATTATATAACCAAGGTCTAGTTGAAGTACAACCTAAATTATCAGACTAGTTATTTACGACCTTATAACCATAGAAAGAGCTAGTGCTAGAATACTCAAAGTTCTAACCCATATATCAAGTCATCAACTGGTCATGCATAAGTAATATAATCGTAAGATAAAATAGGTCAGGATCATACCTCAAGTCTCAATACCAAATCAATGACCAATCTTTCAGAAACTAGCCATAACAATGATCACAACAACGATGATAATAATAAGAATAACATTATGAATATCAACGCGAGTAATCGGCTAGTCCGGATAACCAAATACCTAACAAAGCCTATCACATGAACCTACCGCCTCAGACTCAAAAGGTTCAATTAGCATACAATACACCATAATTCATGGTCATCACCCATACCAGTACAACCCTCAATGGGCTGATAGATATTGGTGCATACTAGTGATAGGCGATGCATATGAAAAGATGAATACAATAGAATCCACAATACCATATTCATCATCATTATAACCATCATCATAATAATAACCATTATTATAATCATAACTATCATCATCATAATAACCATTATTATAATCATAACTATCATCATCATAACCATCACCATAGTAATCATCCTTCGTCCTTACCGGGTATATAATTTTAATACATAGGGCTAGCCAGACTCAAATTGAAAGATATACACATAGGCACATCAATATAATCATAATCCAATGTTGTCGGGTATTAATGTCATTAATATAATATCCTTCATCCTTGTTGGGTATCAATATGATTGTCATAATATCCTTCGACCTTACTAGGTATCAATATCATTATTATAATATCTTGTGGCCATAGGGTATATAAAAATATCAGCATATTCATCCTTTGGTCTTACCGGGTATATAATTAGTATCATCATAATCATCAGCGCACACACACACATATATATAACATTAATACAAAAATCTATCATCAAGTTTTACCCGAAAGTTATACTATCAATTTAGTATCTTTCTCCTTCTTATACCGAAGAGATGTGTATCTGGATTTGTTAAGTGCACGAACTCAAGCCATGGCTAAAAGAGTGTAAATTGATAAGTCTATTTTCTCGAGTAAACTTTAGGACTAAATCATTATAAAAGTGTAGAAAGGGTTGAAATCTCTCACGACTAGAGTACTTAGTAGTATCAAATCATAGATCGTAATCTTTCATGGTCACATTGTTTAAACATCATTATTAATCTCTTTTACATATAATTTATTCATTAATACAAGTAATTATTATTATGAAGAAAACTATTTTTTGGCAGAAAGTGGGTTTTAACCCTTAATTAGTGACAATAATAATAAGATTATAATCTAATTAGAATCATATTAATCATCAATGCAACGATGATGAATGTACCGAATCTATGCATCCCATTACCAGTATTCAAATAATGGAACCATAAGCATTAATATATCAATAAACTACAGCCACATCCTTTAAAAGGATAAACCTTCCTGGATGGTTGACTCATAATATAACACGACCTTGGGCCCAATAATATGTCCAAAATAATTATAGCATCATAATCACTTCCTTTGGCCCACATATATATCCAATTCCAATATCAATAATAACATCAATACATCATCTCATATTTATAATCCATAGAACATTTATGAGGCATAACATATCAATAAGCATCTCATGTCCATCTGCCATATATCATAATTCGAGTAAAACCATCATTATTAATCTAGTCATGAAGAAACCTTATACTAAAAGTCTAATAGTCTCAACCATGCCTAATATCCGCAACTAAGTCCACAAGGGCTAACATAAGTCTTAGCTAAAGGTAGGTTTGAAGAACCCACTTCTTATCCTTAATTTTAATATTTAAGCAATTTATACCCAAACTAGGATAAGGTATCTCGTTTAACTTTTAGGTGCCAAGTAAGCCACAACCAATCTTCAGATTGGAATTTATCCTAGAAATATGGGCATTCAAGTTAACTCCACCTAAATTAAGGTTTATAGATCACCATAATATCCCAAACAGGGTTAAATATACTAACCAAGCTTTCAATTCTTAAATCACATCCTAAACCTAACATTATATCTTATCCATTTTATAAATTAGTTCAATCTAGGGAGGCAATAGGATTTTAAAAATGAAATAAAAAATTGCCCTTATGGGTCAAAAATCCTTATCTAATCCCCCAAACATTAATAATCAAGACTTTTCCATTGTACCCATAATTAATCTTATCATTCACATTCACATGCAATATTTAACATAAATCATTTTACAAAGAAGAGTAGACAGAAGCCTACCTCAAAGCTGAACAAAAAATCCTTAAATCATTCACCAAAAATCTATCTTTACTTAACAATCCAAACATGCCATCACAAATTTAAAATCATAATCTATTCTTCAATATGATAATAACAATACCTATATTGCACCGTAGTGCTTCGTATCCAAAAATGACACCAAAAGCCCCAAGTGGTTCTACTGATGGAAATCACATTTTTGTTGTCAACCCAATGTTATTACATTATTATGGAATCATAACCCTTAAGAAATGGGTGACAATCAAGCTAATTTGGGGTTGAAATCTATCCCCAAGCTATTTGAGGTTTTGGGTCAAGAACCAAGAAATTCATCAAGAAAGAGATGAAATCTTACCTTAAATACAATGATATTTATGATAATAGATGTTAATAAATCTTGTAATTAACCCACTAGACTCAATTTTGAGTTATCACACTTATTTAAGGTTCTTGGCTCTTAAGGATGAGTAAAAAATTGCCGAAACGTGGCCTAAGAGTTCCTTTTATACCCATACCAGGTATCCAGATATGGATATCACATAATAGAGTAAGAAAGCACACTAATTGAATGCAGTAGTAGGTATGGCAATCACCATAACCCCTTGTGCAAATATAGTGCTTGGTGTTAGCACAGATGATAATTAAAACTTTAAAAAATACAAAGTTTTTGCCAATGACTCACGAGTTATTTGGAATCTGATATACCTAAATTAACTATGAAATCACACTAAATTCAATATTAAAAATGCAATGGCAAAGTCAAATTTTCATATGAAGTCATTTCGACCAAATATGGGTCTTACACCTAAATTCTCAATTTTACAACTTTCTAACCAATATGTCAAAATGAGCTCAGGTGCATCGGAACCCACAAAAAGATATACCCACCCTAGAATCAGTATTTCAAAGTTTTTGGTGCAGTCAGAATCTACATTCGAGATTATTTTACTAAAGTTTTCGCCCAGTGGCCATTTGAAACCAACAAAAACTTCTAAAAAGGAAATTGACTCTAAAAATCATATGAACTACTTAGTAACCAAATTTTCTATCCCAGTAAGTCATAAATGATTTGGGAAGGCCCAAATGGAAAAAATAAGCAGAGATATGAAAAATGACCTTAAGGGTCATTACAGGGCGGCTGCCTGTCCTACGCATGTTGGCTTTGTGTGGAATTACGATACGAACTAGATTTGAGTTTTGTCTAAATGAATTTCTAGGACATCTTCAAGACAAACAAAAAGGAAATTATATTCTTTGATGTATCCATTTCTGAAGGTATATTTTACACCTCTTATGAGGGATAATTATTTATTTTCTAGCAACTATTGGTGTATTTGATGTTTATTTTGCTTGTTTTTAGGATACTTAGAAGCAGGGATAGAGTAGAAAATCAAGATTCTAGATGGTCACTACGAGCTAACTGACAAATCGTCAGTATCCCGACAAACCATTAGGCCTGCGAGGGATCATCAATATGGCTAACACACTGAACCAGAATGATTGACATTTGGGGAATTAGGAATGAATGGCACGACGGGCCGTTGGGTCCCTAATGGACCATCGCATGGCTTGTCGCCATCGATCGTACTACAACCACTTACTCAAATAGAATCGACGGTCCAGCTGATGGACTATCGCAACCTCGATGACCTGTATGGCAAATCGTTGGTGGTGATACGAGAACCCAAATTTAAATTTTAAATGTTAACTTTTTGAGAGCCTAAAAATACCCAACATAGGGTTAGAATAGGTATATTTTAACCATTTTTCAATTTATAACATAAGAGTGTCTTGGAAATAACTTGAGAGCTTAATTTTACACTATTTTGCTTTGGGATTGGAATTGGGATTCTCTTGGGATTGTAAGTTAATTCCACAATATTTATGAAATTAGCTTGTTCATGTATATCTCAATGATGTATGGCTAAATCTCCCATAACACGGGTTATGGGATCCTTGGTGTAATTCAATATTATCTTTGTGGGACTGATGAATTTCTATTAACATTGTAATTATATCACTTCTCTTCAGTTTTATGATTTTGCTCGGTTACAAAATTCAAAAGGGTGCCCATAAACATAACTTACTTGAAAAAAGAAGTTAACATTGGGAAAAGAGGATGGTGAAAATATTATTAAGGATTTTACCCTTTCATCTCAAGATTGATGCCTTAACTAGATCAATCTCTTAGTGAATTATTTTTCGCACTAATCTATCACTTTAAGTTCGAAAGAATTTAAGTGAATCCATCTTTAAAGGTTGAAAAACAATTTTATGGGACATCCTATACAAACTTCTTTATAATTGTAATTGTTGATATAGAGTTTTGTAAAACCCACAACCCTTGGTATTAAAATACCTTGGTATCCATGACCCTAGTTTTTTAATTCTCACTATAATAAATTCATTGAAGTGATGCTTTTAACAAAAATTCTCTTTATCATTGGAAACTTATAATTAATAGTCTATTAATAAGTATACAATTTAGTTAACAGTAATTTCATGTGGGATTCGACCCCAGCCTTGTTGGGTTATATATTTGATAATGATAGCTTACACTCTTTTCAAAGTGTTGTAATTTAGGCGTATCATTATTCTATAGGGATAGGATCTTGGCCTAATTTATGTTGTTTATGGTGATCCTTATTATTTTCTTGTTTGAAATTTTTCTTATTAATTTTTGTAATAACTTTGTACTTTACTTTGGGGAATCATTCCTAATATAAAAATTCATTATATTTAATAATTTTAATAAAGCAATCTTTCATGGTGAAATTACAACCTTTAAAGTCCCGGTGGGTCTTATCCTCTTTGAGGCTTGGTCATTCAATGTCTAGTTTGCAAACATTGAGTTATAATTAACCAGTGAGGCTATTCACTAACTAGTGTTTTATTTGGTGTGCCTTTTGCATCCTTTAAATCTGTCTTAGTTTAACCATGGGGACTTTTGGCCTTCTATACCTTAATATATTAAGGAGGGATCCCTTTTATTTTTCATATAAATATGTATCTAAGTACGAATCTCTTTGAGATAGTTTAGTGTGAGCCTTCAAGAGTCAAACTCTAAATAGTCAATATCAACTTTTAAAGACAATAAGCGTCAATATAATTTTTCAAGGATAATTATTTGCATGCACCTTGTGTTCATCTTGGACCACCTTTATGATGATGCCAAGTTTGTTTGCCATTAGATGACCATTTCATGTAGTTTTGTGGTAAAATTCTATATTAGGTCGTGTGTTGAGTGCCTTCGCTGATGTAAACCAGCCATCGAGTATTAGTATCGAGTTGTGTAGAATTTTCAATACTTTTGTGATCCTTCGTGCAGATCTTGAAGATATAAACTTTCTTTTTTATGGGGTATGTGGATATCTCCCTTAGCGATTCCTCTTGTGTCTTAAAGAGAGCTATGGTTTTGTCCTCAGAGGCCCTCATTATTCATGACTACTTTATGATTCGGTCGAGGAGTCTTATTACAAATATTAAGGCATAATTTAAATTAAAAAGTATAGATGAATGCTAACATCTTAAACTTTTTGATTTATTCGATTGTTGTCGGGCATTATCTGTACAAAAAAGGGCACATAAAAGTTTTCCTAATTCACCCCAGAAGTCTTTACTACTACATCATTGAAAACATGGCCAAAAAACCCTTCTTGGGATAAAACATAGTTGATGTAAAAAAGAGTGTAGCTTTTTCCTTCAGGGTCTTCCATCGTCTTATTTGAATGCTGCTGAGGAATACCTACAATAGAACTCAAAACGAAATATCCGATAAATAAAACATAGAGGAAAGGTGCATGCCTGGATCGTCAAGGGCATAGATCATCTTATCATCTTCATGGGATCTCCTGACACTATGGGTTCTTGGATTCCTTTGATACCTTTCCTATAGTTTCCCTTGGCTTGCTCACTCAGGAGAAATTTGAGGTTTCTACCCTTTAGAAGTTTAGCAACCTCTTTACAATTATGGAAAAAATCCCCATTGTCATAACCATGCATCCCGTAGAACTCACACCAAAATCTCCTATACCTAGCATCTGATTTTGTTTGAAAAGGATTTAGGAACTTGATTTCTATGATTTCTTAGATTTCCAAGTCTATCCACTACGGGCCAACATTGATGAAATACTTAAAGATCATGGTACCATCATTAATGGCATACATAATGTCTTTGCTTCCTCTCGAGGCTACATTTCCCTTTGTGTGGGTGCATTTGACCCAATTCTCAAAACCCATTGCCCTACTACTTTGGGCACTTAATAATCCAAATAGAGGGCATAGTTTCATTGTCTATCCTTTGATTTTATTTCTTCATCTTCCCGAGGCTTTTGGTGATTCACCTATAATTTTCCACAATCCAAATCTTTAACTCTTACATATTGTGCATGTTGGCCTATTTCATCACCTTAAACTTAGCCAAGATTTTTCTTGTGCTTGAAAAAAGAGATTGAGATTTTAGGGTTCATATCTTTGGTGGAGGCTTTGATTGCCCAATGATCCAACACCTCGATATCTGCATCTTTCCTTTTAGAATTTGGCTAATTTTTTGGGATTATCTTTGAGTCTTATTGCTTATTCTTAAAAATATCACCTCATTAGGGCTGTAATTTCATTGCTCCAGCATGAGCCCTTATGAAGCTATATGCTAAAATGTTAATCGAGTTGGCAAAGTGTGTAGGAGAAGTTAGTACTATACTAGGACTCCTCCCAATGGAATTTCTCTAAACTTCTTTAGCATGACTAACTTAGATTCCTCTTTAGTTAAATCAATATTGTTAACCACTGCGGTGAAAAACAACTAGTTCTTTTGAGGGTCTGAGTTTCCACCATACTTTGGGATATCCTGCATCATAAATCTCTCTGAGGTAGTAGTGGTTGCTGCAATGGTCGTGTAAGGCACCTTGGCATAACTTTTAGAATCAATACCCTATAACACTTGCGGGTCTTGGGATATGATTCATTTAAGAGTTGAGCTTAGAGTACTTTACCTTTATCTATTTCCTCAGAAGTCCCAACATTCTTACTATTGGGGCTTCGCCCTTCAACCTGATTCATCATCCCTACCATTACAACATCAATTCAATTGACATACTTGTGGTCATTAAGTTTTTCCCGATCGTTCTTTCATGAAGTGACTGGAATCCCTCGTGCAACTCCTACCTATATATTTTCCATTCATCTATCTTATGCCTCTATTCTCTCTAATAGGTCCTTATGGGACGTAGTCAAACTCCTCAAGAGATCTTAAAAACATTGTGAATAGGGATTCTTTTCATCCATATCTAAATTAAAAATTCTCTTTTATCTTCTATCCATATTTATATTTGTGGTGTCCACATCAAGAGGCATTAGGCCATTAATAGGAGACATTCTCCCCTAGAGCTTCTTAGTATCACGTCATTGGACTTTAGAGTTTTCTCATTTTCTATGACCTACTTCCTTGTAAAGTAAACCACAAATAGAGATCTAATGAGTAGCGATGAAGATGAAAACATATTAATTTCTACGGCCCCATAGTGGGTGCCAACCTATTTACCATATTTATTGTATATTTTAATATGTGTGTAAGTCATGAGCACATGTTATGTTTACAAATGAGTCAGTAATTATAGAAAAAAATCAATCAAATTGTACAAACAAAGATTATAGATGAATCTTATAATATAGACTGAGTGTAAAATCTTGTCAACCAAGAGATAAAACATCACCAAGCTAAAGTATGACAATGAAAGAGTAGTCAACAATGAAAGGGAAATGTTAATGCTTAAGGATCAAACTGAATATATTTACTGCTTCTATAGTAATGATGAGCAAGAATTATGTCTTTTATTTTTGGGAGGGGGTCTGTGTTTATAGGGTATGGAGGTTGCCTTTCAAACAATAGGATAATGTTATTCTCTGAGCGCATAGTGCCACATCCAATGACCCTTGGCTATTTTTCCTTGAACTATTAGGGGATGATAGCCTAGTACTACGCATATACATGGTTTGGATGAGAGTCGCCCTAGTACATATATGGACTGACACATTTTCCTCATTGTTAGCCCCATATATGCAGTCGCTATTTGTAGTTCTCTTGGGTTACTTATATTTTCCCCAAATGGCCATCCCTTATACTAGAGTCATTCTCAATACATTCCCCTCACAGGTTGGCCTAGGTTACACTCAACCCAACTAGGACCAGTATCCTTCCAAGCTATTTTTACCCCATATAATTTTTTTTAAAATTACCTCAAAATTAAAATATATTGTCACGATTCTCTTTGATAAGTGCAAAGAAAAATGAAAAATAGAACAAAACGAGTTAGATAGTTATTGAACATTTGAATGGGATGGGTCATCCAGTTGGAATAGAATGGAATAGTCAGGATTCATATAATTGACTCTAACTCTAATTAGCTTGTAATTTTAAGGAACAAATTGGCTTTGCGTTTGTTGGACAAGTAAGGCTCTGAATAGTAATATAGGGTTGTGAAAGATTGTCCTTAGATCTTCACTCCCTAAACAAATAGATCTTACGTAGGTCGCGGTACATCTTAGTGGCCCTTAGATAAATAGAGTATCATGCACCATGGGCTTCTATAAGAATTTGCTTCTTTAAATCATCTACATCTGGAACACAGAGACGACCCTGACAATGAATGACACCATCTCCTCCTTGGGATAAAACCTCTACTTTTTTATTCTGAACTGACTCTTTTAGCTTGACAAGGCTAGGATCCCTGTCTTGCTTTTCTTTCACCTTGGAAACTAGAGATGACTCTGAACTATCCTGAACACATACACCACCCTCTGAAGAATCGACTAAGTGAACACCTAGTCTAGCAAGCTGATGGATTTCCTGATCTATTTTCTTCTTGCTATCCTCAATGTGAGAAAAAATACCCATGGAGAGTCTACTGAGAGCGTCGGCCACAACGTTTTCCTTTCATGGATGATAAAGGAAACTCATGTCATAATCTTTCAAGAGCTCTAACCACCTTCTCTGACAAAGATTGAGATCTTTATGAGAAAAGATATATTAGAGACTCTTATGATCTGTGAAGACATCTACATAAACTCCATATAGATAATGCCTCCAAATCTTCAAGGTAAATACTACGGCTGCTAAATTAAGATCATGAGTAGGATAATTCTTCTCATGGGGATTTAACTGCCTGGAGGCATAGGCTATGACCTTACCATGATGTATGAGGACACAACCTAAATCTGCTCTGGATGTATCACATTTTACTATGAATCCATCTGAACTATCTAGAAGAGCTAAGACTGGAGCTGAGGTGAGTCCAGTCTTCAATTCCTGAAAACTCTTCTCGCAAGGTTCTGACCACTGAAACGTGACCTTCTTCTGAGTCAATCTGGACATGAGGGATGCAATATAAGAAAATCCCTCAACAAACGGCCTATAATAGCAAGTCAAACCCAAGAAACTCCTGATATCTAATGGAGAGACAGGGTGAGGCTAGTTTCTTACCGCTT
This sequence comes from Capsicum pubescens, assembly GCA_030864215.1. Classification (NCBI taxonomy): domain Eukaryota; kingdom Viridiplantae; phylum Streptophyta; class Magnoliopsida; order Solanales; family Solanaceae; genus Capsicum; species Capsicum pubescens. The sequence continues at coordinate 230,795,038 of CM061548.1, read as the reverse complement.
TGGTCTTCTGGGGTTCTACTCTAATTCCATCACCGGAAATAATATGGCCAAGGATTTCTACTGAACTTATCCAAAACTCACACTTACTGAATTTGGCAAATAGCTGGTGATCTCTGAGAGTCTGAAGAATAATTTTGAGATGGTCTAAATGATTATGCTCTATGCATGAATAGACCAGGATATCATCTATGAAGACTATGACGAACATGTCCAAGTACTGCTTGAAAACACGGTTCATCAAGTCCATGAGAGCGGCTGGGGCATTGGTAAGACCAAAGTACATAACTAGAAATTTGAAGTGACCCTATCGAGTATAGAAAGTTGTCTTCCAGATGACACATTCTCTAACTCTAAGCTCATGATAGCCTGATCTGAGGTCTATCTTGGAGAAATAACTGGAACACTGAAGTTGGTCAAACAAGTCATCTATTCTGGGAAGAGGATACTTGTTCTTGATCGTAACTTTGTTGAGGTGATGGTAATCAATACACATCCTGAGAGAAATATCTTTTTTGCGCATGGATAAGACTGGTGTGCCCTACGGGGAAACATTGGGTCAAATGAATCCCTTATCTAAGAGATCCTTCAACTGATCCTTCAGTTCTTTAAGTTCTGCTGGTGCCATTCTGTATGGAGAAATAGAAATAGACTGAGTATCTAGAATAAGGTCAATGCCAAAGTCTATTTCCCTTTCGGGAGGAATGCCTGGAAGATCTTTGAGAAAGACATCGAAATATTTGTTAACCACTGGGATTGATTCAAATCTAAGAGATTCAGTACCAGAGTCTTTAACAAAAATGAGATGATAAACACATCCCTTAGAAATCATTTTCCTTTCCCGAAGGTAGGAAATAAGCTGACCCCTGAAAGATGAAGTACTACCCTTCCACTCTAGGATAGGCTTATTCGAGAAATGAAATTGAACTATTCTATTTCTGCAGTCGAATGTGGCATAGCAGGAATGAAGCCAATCCATGCTGAGAATGACATCAAAATTGGTCATCTTAAACTCGACTAAACCTGCTGATGTGGCTTTCTGAAATATCATAATCGGGCAGTTCCTGTATATCTGCCAAGCTATGATGGTTTTACGTACTGGGGTAGAGACTGAAAAGGGCTCTTCTAAAATTTCAGGACTGATTCTGAAATCGACTACTATATAATGAGTAACAAAAGACAAGGATGCAACTAGATCTAGCAAAGCGTAAACATGAACATGGAAAATCTGTAACATACCAGTAACAACATCAGGAGAATTTTCCTATTCCTGTCGAGTCTGAAGAGCATAGAGTCTATTTGAGCGTTTCCCACTAGCAGTACTGGAAGTGGCACCCTGCTGATTTAGGTGACTGGACTAGGCTGTGGAACAATTCTACTGACCCTATAGACCTTACTGTGGACACTCTCTAATCCTGTGGCCGGGCTTGCCACAACTGAAACAAACATCGCTACCATCTCTACAGGTACCCTTGTGGTTCTTACCACAAGTATGACAAAGGGGATTAGTTCGGGCACTGCTGACACATCCCTGAGACTTAGATCCTGGTTCTCGATCTCTGTTTCCATCTCTGAATTTTGGCACTAGGGCACTGGCGGAGGAAGGAGATGGAACTACTGGCTTGGGATGAAACTGCAAACGATTTCCTCCTTCTGATTTGGGTTGAGCAAAACTAAAACTGCCTGATCTTGCTCTCTTGTTCTGCCTCTCCCTAGTCCTAATCTTCTACTCCTCTAATTGCTGAGCATGGGTCATGAGCCTAGCTAAAGTAATATCATTGTTTAGCATCACAGACCTACACTCATTTACCACGCTATCGTTCTCTCCTGACACGAACTTGCTCATCTTAGCCCTGTTGTCTGCAACCACATGAGGGGCATATCAAGCTAGCTGAGTAAATCTGAGAGAATAATCTTTCACTATCATATTTCCCTTCCTGAGGTTGATGAACTCAAGAATTTTTGCCTCCCACAGCTCTTGGTGAAAGAATATGTCTATGAAAGCCGTGACAAATCCCTCCCACTCTATAGGACTTGCATCCTCTAACCTCTCAGACTTTCACTGTTGGTACCAAGTGTGAGAATTATCCTGTAACTGGTATGCGGCTAACTTGGCACTCCGACAAGAAGTAACTCCCATGATCTCTATGACCTTCTAGACTTGGTCAATAAATTTCTAAGGGTCTTTATCTGACTTAGACCCGAAGAAAGATGGAGGGTTCATTCAGGTGAAGTCCCGAATCCTAACTGCGGTGATTTGTCAACTTGATTGCCTGGAATAACTAGTGGCCATTCATTTTGGGTAGCCACAGACTGAGCAAGTGTGGTGAATGTGTCCCTAAACTCCGCATGAGAAACATATTCGCCCAAAGGATCTTCGGGCTGAGGAGCAGGTTGGTTTCTTCTCATTGGAGGTTTATTCTAAAATAAGAGAAGAACGGATTAGATTGAGAGTTTAACTTGAGATTATGCTCACTAGCACGCATGAATACTGAAAGAGTGGAAACTATTCCTAAAACATCTCACATCCTCTTGCACATAAATGTGGCGCGCAACACACCCATGCACAAGACTCTACTAGATGCGGCCTTCAGACTTCCTAGGACTTCATTGAACCTTAGGCTTTGATACCAATATTGTAACACACTAAATCTGGTACCCGGAACTTTACACGGTGCTTATGACCCCAAGGGACCACAAGGTAACCCATGAATGATATTTGTACCTGTACACAACATAATATACTTTTAGAATGTGGAAAAGAAGAACAATAGGACATAAGGTTCAACTGAATAGAATATCTGATAAATAATAACATCCATATAAGGTAACAAATACCCAAAACAACTGAAAGTTGAATCTAAAATCTGAACTAAATCTAAAATCCTCTAAATACTTTCTGAAATAAGGAGTTGAAGGAACATGTCTCCAACTAGCTCCGTCTAGCAAAACTGAACTGAAATAATGAATGAAATAAAATAATATCATCCTCGAATGGATGAGGACTCACTACAACTCTGTGACTGAAATGCTACTGCTGATCTGGAACTTTTGTCTCTAAACCTATGGTGTAACATAAAAGAAAGCATCATAGTTCAAATGCGTCAGTATGACTAGGAGTACTGAGTATACGAGTGATGTAAGCTAAATGCAAAAAGGTTTACATGCATGAACAAGGATAACTGACTGACTGATATGAACGTAAGAGTACAGACATGCATACATAGAAACTAAAATCTTAAATACATGATATCTATATCTGTATGTTAATACATGGTTTACAATTATCTAACATGACTGATACTAAAATTTTGATAACATGGATGATTGTGTCTGACAGTCCTGAATCTGATAGAACTCCCTGAGTTCCATACTGCAACTGATAGTTCTGGTATACTGAAATCTAAATAACTATCTGAGTTCTTTTACTGAGACTGGAATTGAAATTATTGGAGGTAGTTGCTTAACTGACATGCCCCAATAACGCATATAGCTATGGTAGGGTGCAATTTCTACCCCGAAAGGAAGGGTGTCAATACAGCGCCACTGGTAAGGATAGCTGTGAGTGAACCTTAGCTGGAAAGTACTCAAATGAGAATAATGGGAATCCTAAACTGACAGGTTAATCCACCTCACCAACCCTAATCTGGCAGGTTAAGATTTTTCAACCTATGCTAGCTACGTAGTTCTGGAACACAAGCATGACTAATAAGAATCACACCCTAAACTGGCAGGTGAGTTCCCATCCTTGGGTTCACTCGGTACTAACTTCTACCCCCATCTGAAGAGACTGAACATGATTTAACTGGTTGTACATGGAATGAGTAACTGACTTCCGTTGACTGATAGAATAGTACTACTATTTGAGAATTTATTGAGAACATGAGATTTCTGAGATTTCCTGAGTCACATAACTGACTGAGTTCTATAGATCATGTATTAACTGAGATTATCGTGATAATGTGACATGAATCTAGGCACACAACTATATTTTTTGGGTACTAGTACCCCAGGAATCGATGGAAGGAAACTGACACACATAACTGACTTGATCATAAAAATGGAGTCCATAATTCACCATATCATAAGTAGGGGATTTTACACTAAGCATAGTTCTCAAAATCTTACGTATGGAAGGTAAATTCATACAACATGTGTTCACATGAATAGCTTCAATATCATTCTCAATCCATATCACAACAACGATGCATATCAATCACGTGGAATTCATGTGAAATCATAAAGCATAGAGTATGGACTTATCATTTAAGCACTATTGAATCAGGGGACATGAATTCTATCATCCTAGGTCTTTTATCAAACACTTTGCATGCATTCTTTTAGATTAGGTATGTTTTCATGAATTTTCCTATTTTAAACCACATAAAGTTCATGAATTTCAACTAACGAACACATATACTTCATGAAAACACCTTTAGATATCATCTTGAAACTTAAACAACAAACATCAACATGTACATGGTCATATCACAACAAGACAATCACAATATAATATTTAAAACATGGTTCTTGATCTCTATGAACGAAATGGATCCATAGATTAACACTACGCAAACCTTAGATGGAAGATTCTTGATGATTGATGGAGAAATTTGCTTGAACTTGAATCCCCAATTGAAAACCCTAATGTGTTCTTGAGAGTATTTTGAGAGAAAGAGTATGTTTTGGTGAAATAAGGGCTTAATTTTGTTTTTATGGAATATATATAGGGGTGGAAAGATGACCCAAATACCCCTCTAGATGCGCCATTTAATTTCTATGAAAATTACCTGATTTGGGCCCCCGGCGTGATGCGGAGATATTGCGTTGCCCCCTGTTTATGTCCTAGAAACTCACCACGACGTGGTGGAATCACAAAGAAACACTGGAAATTGACAAACGTCATTTTGGCTTATGGTGCAACGCGCCACTGACTGAAATGACGTTGCTGAAACTTTAAATCGCCATAACTTCTTCACCGGGTCTCCGTTTAATGTGAATTTGGTATTGACAACAATCTTATTAAATTCTCTACAATTTGGAGGGTATAAATCTGACAAAATACCATATATAAACCAAGTTATTATCATTTAAATATGACCTATGTGAAATCACACATGAAAACTTGGTGGATTCAAAAGTTCTTAGCTTGGCTTACTCTAAGTGACTCTTATGAACATTCTTAACACATAATAAGCTCTATTATCACTAGGATACTCATCCTAATTCATTTACTCCAATATGAATCACAGGATAGGAGGTTTCATGTGTAGAAACAATGGTTCATTTTCTAGCTTAGAAATATACGGGGTATTACAGTTAGCTTAACTGATGATGCTCAAACTACACCCTTGAAGTGTATGTGACCGTCATCAGTATAGTAACCCAACAGAGTTGGGGTTGTGGACATATCCACAGGGAGTGAAGATAGAGATTTCAATAGTTGAGTGTTGGAATTTAACTAGAAGTTGACTCGTAAAGTATGGTAAATAACATAAAAGTAAAACTGGGGGTTTGTTTGAATGATTTCAAATTTAACAATTTAGTTGTTTTAAGAAAACTATTTTGAAGCTAGAAACTATTAGAGATAATCAATCATTGATGGGACTTAGGGTTATGCCTTCCTAGGTGTGGTTTCTTGCATGGGCATTTGATTATTTGACCAAATTTTGCTAGAAATCAAGGGTAGGCTAGATCTAGAGTTATTTGTGTCAATTTTTCAATAAAACACAAAATATCACAAATAAGTTCTTTCGAACACCCTATACGAGTAACAATTTTACCAATCTATGGCCTCAATTAACATCCTTATGTCTAAGAGATGCTATAAAATGAACGAATTAAAGTTATTATTCAGACCCATTCCTCACCCATAACCCTTCTATCAAGGATGATATGGATTCTCTGGTAATTGGGGTTTGCAACCCCTACTTTCTACTTGAAACATGGAATGAATGAAAAACCCATGTCAAATAGTTAATTAGGATGACAAATAAACAAAATCCATGCACTATCACAACCTATTCAAGCATAACCCCAAGAAAAAGAATTAACTACTCATAGAGAGAGAAAGTAGATATATACCAAAAATTTCCATCAAATTGATCCATACAAAACAAAGAGAATTTAAAATCCAAGCTCTAATTTAAATAAATCTTCAATATAAATCACTAATTCTTCACTTTAGAATCCCTCTATAGTGTTCAAACCTCAAGAGTAGTACAATAATGTTCAATAATGTAGAAATGAGTTAAAAATCTCCAATTTAGCCTCAAATTCACGTTTGCTAGAATTTACAAAAATGTCACCGCACTCTTGATCTGCTTGAGTAGATCCATGGAAGACTAGGCATGGATGGGGAATAATGGGGTACATATGGTGATTTTTTTTCAGTTTGTCCACCCTCTTGTGTGGGTGGCCTCCTAATATGTCCATGTGATGTTTAGGGATCTTTTTCTTTCATATTTGACCTTCATTAAATTTAATGGATTGCTGATCTTCATTTTCAACCTTTACCTGCACAAATGAGCATTATACATGAGATTAACACCAAATTAATTGAAAAAAAACAATAAGTTAAGCTTTAAATGGTGGAAACAAGTCATCAAATTGACGTCTTATCAACCCCCAAACTTGAAATGTTGCTTGTCCTCAAGCACCCAAGAATAATCTAATGAGATAGGATTGACAACTCAAAACCATTCAAAACAATACTATACTAAATATATAGACTAACAAAACTCGACAAAGACTTCTTAAACATGTCACGACATCAAGTAAACCAAAAAAATTTCAATAAACACATATCTATGAAGCAAGATGCAGATTTGTATCTACTGAACATTTAAAATCAACAAAGCATCTCAAGAAGCAACACAAAATTTTCAAAGATTATCTCAATTTTCACACTGCAACATACCTCACCCATTTTCCCAAACTGAGAGTAAGACTTCACCCTCTACCCCAAAGTATCGATGCCATAAGATGTAAGAGTTAGCTCGACACACACAAGAAATTTCAATTCTTAAAGGATCTCAAATAATAAAAGAATTAACACTCGCTCTTGCAAAGAAATTCAAGTACAATGAGTAGAACCATAGGTTTTCCCTTTGCGCTTTTTGCTACTAATGTAGACTAGCCTAGTTTAGAATCACCAAGGTCGTGCGGGTCTAGATGAAGCTTTAAGGTGTGGGAAGGAATATATGGATTAAGTGACTAAATGGCCTCCTTCAATGCAATCATTCATCTCCTTCTACCCTAAAATTTTCAAATTATCCACCTTATTCAACTTCAAAAAATTCTCTTTGTTTCCCTTAACCTCTATCTTAGCATTTACAAACCAAATCTAACCCACTATTTTTTTTCTTCACTTCTTTGATTTTTACAAGAGATTTTATAACTTTAATCTCTTCTTAGCCCGTCATTTATCTATTTTTTCTTCGAGCTCTATGGGTAAGGCTATTCAAATTTATCGTCAAGAATATATCTTGTCTCTTAATAACATAATTTGATGACCTTATATACATCTTTCTTGGATCATATTAGAATATCACATTCTTCCCCAAAACTAGAGGCTTGAACCACCCTTACATTATTCTCCCAAATACAAAACTCCCAACCATAGGTTTTCACCTATGTTTCATTATTTAGAATCATGTGATGCATTAAAGAAGGTTAAGTGTCGAAAGAAAGATTTCAAAAAGGTTTAGGTGGATATCGCCCCCCATGCTCCCACGGTCCGCTTACCGAGGAATAGAAATGAAGGACCCGGGGCCAAAGCATGTTGGGTTGGGGTATAGAGCCATAAGCACGGTGGGGGTGACAGAGGACGTGCTCGTACGGTTCATAGAAGGATATGAAAAAGTACTTATTTGTTGGGAACTTTCACTCCTCTATATTCGAAATATGCCTTTCTAGGAGCATTACGATCTGCAACTCAAATGGTCCCTTATGAAGTCTCTATTGGTCTTATTCTTATTGTGCGCCTTGTGAGCGCATTTGGATCCGCGAAGGAAATATCTCGGATATTCCCCTAACCCAACAATCTTCCGTGTGTAAGGCGGAAGCCCCCAAAAATGGTTTTCCAAAAATGGGTGATCAAAAGATCGAATTACTATGCCTATCTTGGTGGTCGTTACTTTTGGTGGTCTTTCTTTTTGGCTGACTTGTCTAAGTGCTCTCCTTTGTCTCATTGTTTATCTCCTAATCATTCGATTCCGCCCCTAAGGCTAGGTCCTACTCCTCCTCCTTCTCCTGACGGATAGGATCCTCCTTGGTCCTTTTTACATAACACTCGCTATATTGACTGAAAGAACCGCATCCTTTAAAAATTCATTCCAATCCATCGAATTATTCGACTTTTGATGAAAAAGATTTATAGATGGAGCTAACCATTTCGATAATATATCCAAATTAACTCCATCTTGGTTGAAAGGAATTCCTATCGATCCAACAAACAAAGTAAAGAGTCCTAATACAAATATTGGGAATAGCATAGTATTTTCCGATTCATAAGGATAGGAATAAACTGCTTTATGCTCAAAATGAGCAATAGTCATAAAAGGTCGTGTCATCTTTCTTTCATTTTTATCAATTGGATATTTAGTTTTAGCATGGTTATCATTACAAGAAGATAGAAAAATAAGCAATAGGTTGAAAGGGATTAACTAGGTAAACAATGTTAAGGTTGGAATTTGGCTATGTTGTGGGTCAAAAATGGCCTTGGATCATCCTCCAAACCAAGCTTGCCTAGGTTCTTGATTTGAATAGACTCGAGAACAATTTGATAAGAATTATTCAAAAATCTCACCTACAAGGCATCGTACTCATAAAGTAAAAGGTTAGTCTGTCAACCAATTTGAGCAATTTGAGATTAGTGAATTACTCTGAGTCAAAGATTCATCCTTGCAAAGAGGAGCCAAAACTTGAATTTAGTGGTCTCACTCAAGAGAAAGTTCATAAAATTCCTTGCATTGTTTCCAAAAAACTATATTTTTAAACATCATCTCATACTTTTCCAATAATAATTTGAATGACTTTTTGAAATTTTGTATATTCTAAATTGGCTTAAAAGACTAGATACTTCAGCAAAGGATGTCGCCTTATCATCCATCATGGGTGAAATATCACTCGATCTAATAATGAAACTAAACTAAAATAAAAAGAAAAGATCAAAAATAAATAGAAAACAAAATTTTGCTCCTTAGAAAAGAACCAAGTTTCGAAGAAAACCCTTGGATTTTATTGGTCACATATATACAAAAGGCGACAAGAACAATAAAAAAATAATTGGGTATCCCAATAATATTAAATACATGACACAAACACAAAAGCTCACCATTTGAAACAATTATTAATAAACCCAACAAGGTCCAGCGAGTCCATGCCGATAATTAGGATTAAGACTCATGAGGGCTAAAGTAAATAAGCATCAAAGTGCAAGCCCAAGAGGGAAAAAGTAAATAAACAACACAAATATAAAATGTAAAAATAGAGTATTAGTATGTCTATATAATCAATAAAGCCAATGCCATCAAATGAAACAATAGATATAGAGCATCAAATGAATAATAAGAATGCCCCAATATGCCCTACCCCTCTCTAAAAATCATTTCATTATCCCCAATACAAAAATAATGAGAGAGCATAGGGAGGTAAAGACTCCCTGGGGTGCACTTGGCAATCCGGTCTAAGTCAGTGAGTGGTCGTACTGTCTTAGTAGGAGCCTTATAATACTGGGCTCCTCTAAGCTAGTTTACTACAAAAGACAACTCATCTTGGTTTGCACTCTAGGGCCTTGTTGAATTACTATAGAGGTTGGTTCTTTACTCTTTTTTTTGAAGTTTGTGCCTTATTCTTATTTGGAGCGGTACCCTTTCTAGTATCCTATGAAAAATTCATCCTTTGAGACATACCTATAAGAAAGGGAAAGACCAAAAACATAGGAAAAGAAAAAGGGTAAAATTGTTTGTTTGATTATTATATATTATGAAAGAAAATATAGTTAAAGAAAAATGAAGGTGGATGCAAGGTAACTTCATCATTGCAACTCATGGGATTGTTTCATCACAACATTCAATCATTTGGATTCTATATTGTCACACATTCTTCAAATTTCACCATTCAAGATCATAGCATATCCATAACCCCTAAACGAAATAAGAATGACTCAATACCCTTAATAAAAGTTCCACCCGATCTATCATAGGGAAAGGCAATCATTCATGTCTCTCGAGTTACACAGACTTCACTCGTGTATGCTATGATAAGCACATTTACTGACAAATCTGTGGAAGCATCATTTTTCAATAACTTCACCTAAAAACCACTACTTTACTAACATTAAGGAACAATTGGTATCATATTTATGCCATAATAATGAATACATTATCTATTAGTAACATCCAAGACAACTCTGTCATTGACGTTTTCACCAATATATGGTATGCATGAAAGATAAAATCTTGTAAAAATAGACTAAAATCATATATGAGCAAACCTAATTAACTAATTCATCACCAAACACACCATTTATACTCATACTAACCCAATTAGATCACCCACCAATCCATTTAGCAAAAAATATTCAAGTGGATATTTCATCAACAACATGGTGCACTAGTTTAAAGAAGTAAATTTCCAATTTAACTTGTAAAAATAAGGTACACATTTAAAACTATTTTTTCCAAAAATAACAATTTACCTATATAATCTAAACTAAATAAAATTCAAATCAAAAGTACCATGGCATACAAAACACCATTTTCAATCTAGAGGGAATTCAATGAGAATATTACGAAAGACATACCTTGTAATTTTATTTAAGAGAGGAAAAAGATAAAAAAAAACTAGTGTTGCATTATTGAGATAAGAAATTGAGAGATTTGAAATAAGGTTGAATGTGTGTGAAATACTTCAGCGATTTGGTTCAAAAATAACCCAGCTATGTGCAAGATGCATTAGACCTGTGCCTGTACTGATCAAGCATGTCCATCGCAGGTCAAAATAGATTTTCCCAATTATTTTTCTTCTCTGCTGCATTCAGGATATGCTTGGATAGTACCTGGACTACTCAAGCATGTCTAGTGCAGTTTTTGGCAGTGTTGATGCTGCCATCTTTGAACCATATGTGTCTGGTCTACACTTGGACTACTCCAGCAGGTCAAACATATGTCTAGGAAGTGAAGTCTGCTACCATCTACATTGAGGCTGCTCCTGACCAATGCCTAGATTGCTAGAGCATGTCCAATATAGGTCCAAGTTGGAAAAATTAGATTTTGAGAAAAATTCCGAATCAATATTGGCTCGGGGCATAGTTTTGAGCCCCTGAACCTTCCTTCACCTAATCTAACTTATATTATTACATGCAAACACCAAAAAATGTTAAAATTAGAATCCAAAACACTATGAAATAACACTAATAAACCTTGGGCTTCCTCCTAAGATGTTTCATAGTTATTTTCGTGGCATGACATCAATTGATCATTAATTTGGATCCTTGACTCGAAGCAACTCAATTATAGTAACTTCGATTCCACCATCTTCTTTTCATGGTCTTCTAATTTAAATTTTTCCATTTGAACAAATATCATAACCATGAATGGGTCCAACCACTTAGTTTTAAGCTATCCCACAAAATGTTTCAACCTATAGTTGCAGAGTAGCGCATATTCACCACTACTAAATTCTTTATTCAATGTCTTAACATCATGCCGCATGCTGTCTTTTTTTTTCTTTATTTGAACAATTTTTAGGAATAATGCCTTTTATTTCCGCTATGGTCCATCAAAAATTATGAATAAATATTTTCACCATAGAATTTGAGGCTTCTATTTGCCTAGGCGATAGACCATCCTCAACAACGATTGGAAAAGTATTACTCCGACAAGGGTTTCAATTGCAAGATCCAAGACTCATCATCAAATCAACCACCTTATCCATTTCTTTAATCACCTCACATTTCATGTTTTGAAATGCACCCACCTAGGGGTCATCCATAAGATTTGCATTTATGGTGTTAGTCATATCATCGTCAACCATATTAATCACTGATACAACTTGAAAATCCTTAGGTTGTTTTAGATACTTACACATAATGAAAGAAACCTCGACATTATTCACTAGAAACTTTATTTGTAATAACACTTTTGATCATTTTCCATAATTCCATTTAGCTTTTCCATTTGACCTTCTACATAGCTTCCCCAAGTTATTTATGACTTGCTGGGACTAATAATTTGGATACCAGGTAGTTCATTTGTTTTTTAGAGTCAAATCCCTGTTTGGAAGTCTTCGCTGGTTCCAAATGGCCACCGAGCAATAACTTTAATAAATAAATCTCGGATGTGAATTCTGCCAACTACTCTAGAATATTTATTTTAGGCCTTTGGTTTTGGTCCCAATACACCCGAGCACATTTCGACCTATTTGTCAAAAAATTAGAAAATTAATAATATCATTGTCGGCCCCATATTTGGTCTAAACGACCTTGGATAGAAAATACTAAATCACCAATGCATCTACAATGTCAAATTTAGTGGGGTTACATAGTTCATCTATAAAAATCAGAGTCCAAATTATTTCCGAGGGTAAAAAACATATTTTTGACTTAGCTGGTGCTGGTGAATATGCTATCGTGATTGGGGAATTGTGATCGCACTATTACGATCACGATAAGTCCATTTTGATCATTAAACTGTGATAGTGATCCCTAAGACCACGATAGCGATATATCTTTACCTAAAGGGGCTATAAATAGCCCCCAATGTCATGATTTATGTCATTTTCTCTTAATCTTTGTGACCAACAAACCCTAAAAGGGTGAGATAACCCTAAAGCCATGATCAGTACTCCAAAGTCAATTAAAATCCAATGTACATAACTAAATACATATACATGTACATACATACATACATATATATATATATATCACATGCAGGGATAGGGAAAAAGGATTAACATGAACTTTAAAACTTTATCCTGGATTGTGTTGATCAATTGTTATAACATAACAAGGAACCTACTGGCTCTATGGGACCAGCTCTTCCCTAGCTAGAAGGGCCCCAGTGCGTGTAGCCGCACGAACCAAAAAACGTACGTATGCACCATGGAGGACAAGAATCTCCCGACATATAAAGGTGACTGAGGCACCCAATCATGTAATGTAATATGGGGGACTCGAACCTCCAAATCATGTGATAATAATAAAGGGGGACTCAAACCACCCGATCATGTAGACCCCCGCATCGGCAATCGCAACTTTCGGTGCTAGTCCCTAATGACCTCCACCTTTACGACTCAGCTACCCTATCCTTATTAAATACTAATTAAAACATTTAATACACATTCCCATTCATTGAATCATGATACACATTTTGGCATACATTATTGGTATCATCATACCAACTACTCTTACAAGGTAACATCAACATGCCAAAACAATTATCATCACTTGGGGAAATTCACAAACTTCTTGGTTCAGTAATACATTAGCTTGGGGAATTACACAACCCCATAAGGTTCAATTCAAAATCATTATTCTTAATTGACTTTTCACATTATGCAATAGTTCAAGAGTAATTCAATGTGCATACTTTTCATATTCAAAACAAATTTAACAAATTAGGGGAAATCACAATCCCCTAATTTATTCACTATTCCCATCCACCCCACGAGTTAAAGACCACTATTTAAACATAACCAATGCATATACACATATGAAACATCAAATAAACTACAATCATTCAAAACCCTCAATCCATTTTCAAAGCCAACATCAAAACCATGTGAATAATACTTTAAAACACAAAATTTTAGAAAAGTAATAATTTGGGAAGAGTTACATGCCTGAAATACCCAAGATTATGGAGAGAATTCAACCCTTGAAGCTCTACTTGACCCACTTCTCAAAAACCCTAAGTATGGAGGCTTGAGAGACTTAAGAGAGAAGAAAGAGTGTTTGGAGTGTGTTATCAATGAAAATAGGGCCCCAAGTATGTTTATAGGTCATGGGTTGGGATAAGAGGGAAATGTCTAAAATACCCCCATTTAAAAAGATGGAAAAGTAAACCGTCAGTTGATACGGGTCTCATAAAGACTCATGACAACTCATTACAACTCGTATCCATGAGTCGTTGTCAAGGCAGTGTGACCAGGCACACAAACTGTTGACCTTACAACTTGTATACCATGGCTCGTAATGGGATCCTAGGACTCATAGAGTTTAGTCGTAGTCAACACAGAAATCAGTTGGGTATACACTACACATCCTACAATTTGCACACAATAATCCGTAATGAGTCTTCACTACATGAAATGAGCCACTCGTACTCAGAGCAGAAGACTTAGCCACAAACACTAGTTAGACTATGATTTAGGTCCAACGACTCTTCAAGACTCCCTACAAATCATAGGGGAAGTTATAGTCAGGACAGTGAGGATCAAATTTCAGAAATTTCAAAGGACCAACAATATGAGTTGTTACATTCTCCCCCTGTTAGGATCATTCATCCTCGAATGATGGGTCAATGCATACATTTGCATGATTTAACACAGAAACACTCCCACACTTACCTTTAATAAAGACAAAAAACAAAAATGTTTAGATCTCAAACATACCTTAAACATTATTTTCCAAAATAGGTAATAGTAATGGATACTTGGACTTAATGTCCTCCTTGGCTTCCCAAGTAGCTTCATCATACTTTTGGTTCCTTCTAAGAACCTTTACCGAAGCCAAGTCCTTGTTCCGCAACCTATGTACTTGCCGATATAATATATCCATTGAAACTTTTTCATAAGACTAGGAATATGAAATGCCCACACTTTCCAAAGGAACAACCAATGAAGGATCACCTACGGACTTCCTCAACATCGAGACATGGAAGAACGAATGAATGGAGCTCAAGCTAGAAGACAACTCTAATTCATATGCAACATTGCCAACCCTTTTAAAAACCAAATACAAACCAACATAATGGGGACTGAGCTTCCCCTTCTTCCCAAACCGCATCACGCCCTTGATGGAAGAAACCTTAAAAAACACCCAGTCACCGATATTAAACTTCAACTCCCTTTCTCTAACATCCGTGTAGGACTTTTAGTGACTTTGGGCGGTCTTAAGCCTATCTCAAATCACCTTCACCTTTTTAATGGCATGATGAACCAAACAAGGGCTAAATAAACTATTTTCACCAACCTAAAACAACCCAATAGGAGACCTATACCTCCTATCAGACAAAGACTCAAATATATCCATACCAATTCTAGAGTGATAATTTTGGTTATATGCAAACTTTATTAGAGGAAAGTGATCAACCCAACTACCGCTGAAATCAAATACATAAGCCCAAAGTATAGCTGCTAAGGCCTAAATTGTCCTTTCTGCAGGTGGAAAGTGGTACTAAGGGTTACCTTAGTCCCAAAACCTTGCTGGAACAACCTCCAAAAATAAGATGAGAACTCGGTACCACAATAAAAAATGATAGAAATTAGAGCACCATCTAACCTCAAGATCTCTTGGGTATACAACTTTGCATAGTCCTCAGTTGAAAAATTAGTCCTCATAGGCAAGAAATCAGTAAACTTGTTCATTCTATCCAAGATGACCCAAATAAACTCAAACTGATGACGAGACTACGGAAGACCAATAAATAAATCTATATTAATTATTTCCCATTTCCACATGGCAGCTTGATCTTTTGAGTCAACGTATCAAGCCTCAAATAATCCCTCATCACTTGTTGACACACCATACACTTAGCCACAGAATTGGCCACATCACCCTTTATATTTGTCCAATAACAAATCTCCTTAAGATCATGATACATTTTCGTGGAATCAGGATGAACCATATAATGCGACTCATGAGCTTCGGCCAAAATTCTTCCTCATAACCCATTAACATTGGGA
The DNA here is from genome assembly GCA_030864215.1 of Capsicum pubescens. NCBI lineage: Eukaryota > Viridiplantae > Streptophyta > Magnoliopsida > Solanales > Solanaceae > Capsicum > Capsicum pubescens. The sequence goes on along the minus strand of CM061548.1, from coordinate 230,779,132 downwards.
AAATATAATCTTCCTTGATACCTCAAAATACCATCACCACTAATATCGAAAGCAATCACTTTCTGCCTACCTATATCTACCTTGATTTGCATCAAGTTAGGGCCCAACACTTGCTTCTCTTTCACCTCAGCACCAAGAGATGACTTCACTACCTCTTGAACAATCACACCACCATTCTTGGAATCCAAGAGATGGATTCAAACATTAGCCAAATTGTTAATGTCCTTCACCAAATCTTGATTCTCCTTGTCCACACAAGATAAGCTCCTTATGGACAACCTACTAAGAGCATCAACAACTATATTAGCTTTACCTGGGTAATAGAAGAGACTGATGTCATAGTCCTTTAGCAACTCAAGACACGTCTTTTACCTGATATTTTTCTCTTTCTAAGTGAACATGTATTACAGGCTCTTATAGTTAGAACAAATATCTACGTGGACCCCATATAAATAATGTCACTATATCTTCAATGCAAACACCACAACTAATAATTCTAAATCATGAGTCGGATAGTTCTTCTCTTGAACCTTCAACTACATAAAAGCATATGCAACCACCTTGCCATGTTGCATCAACACACAACCCATTCCGACCCGGTACATATAACAATAGACAACAAAACCATCAGTAACCTCAAGTAGAGTCAAGACCGGAGCCAAAGTCAACTTATCCTTTAACTTCTTGAAACTACCCTCACAATCATCAGACCACAACAACTTCACCTTCTTCTAAGTTAACTAAGTCAATGGGATAGCAATAGAAAAGAAAGTTTCCACAAACATTCTATAATAACCAGCTAAACCTAAGAAACTCTAAATATCGATTGGAGTTATGCGTCTAGGCCACTTTTTAACTGCTGGAACTTTTTGTGGATCCACCATGATCCCTTCACTCGAAACAACATGGCCTAGAAAAGTCACACCATTTAACAATAATCCACTCGTAAAGAACTTTACATACAACAACTAATTTTTAAAGTTTGCAACATAAGGCAGAGGTGATCGACATAATCCGTCTCACTCTTGGAATATATCAAAATATCATCAATAAACACAATAAAGAATAAAACCAAGATCTGATGGAATACCCGATTCATAAGATCCATAAATGTTGCCGGGCATTAGTCAACCCAAAGGCCATCACTAAAAACTCAAAATGACCATTCCAAATTTAGGAAGCAATCTTAATGATATCCACCTCCCTAATCTTCAACTAATGGTAACTCGACCAAAGATTAATCTTGGAAAAAAACTTAGCACCCAGAAGCTCAAAAGGGGATACTTATTCTTCACTATCACCTTATTCAACTGACGGTAATTAATACATATTTGAAGGGACCAATCCTTCTTATGCACAAATAGAACTGGAGCATCCCAAGGAGAAATACTAGGGTGAATAAAACCCTTATCTAGAAGATATTTTGACTTCTTATGTTTTTTAACATTATTGGAGCCATTCTATACGGAGCAATGGAAAAAGGATAAGTGTTTGGAAGATCTTCAATCCAAAAATCAATTTCTCTATTGCGAGAAACACTAGGAAGATCATCAAGGAAAACCTTATAGAATTCACAGACCATAGGGTTAGCCTGCAAAGAATGACCTTCGGATCTAGAATTCTTCACATGCAATAAGTGATAGAGAAAACCCTTAGAAATTAATTTTCGAGCTCTAAGATATAAAATGAACCTTTTCTTAGGAACTAGGGAACTACCTTCTACTCGTTCACTATATCATTAGGGTTGTGGAAACTGACCCTTTGGGTACAACAATCAAGAGACGCATAGTACAAATGCAACCAATACATCCCCAAGGATCACATTAAAATCTAACATTTCTAACTCTATCAAATCAACCATGGTCTCCATACCACATATTGATATCACACAACCCCTATAGACCCTTATAGCCACAATCGAGTCACCCACCAGGTTGGACACCAAGAAGGGATTTGAAATAAACTCAAGATAAAAACAAAAATAAGTAGTCGCTGAGGGGTTATACAAGAGAGTGTATACCCAGGATCAAGTAGATAATTTAAATCACAAGAGAAAAGTTTGAGCGTACCAGTAACAATATCAGAGGATGCCTCAAACTCTTAGTGGATGGCTAGTGCATAGATGGTTTTGACCAGTGGCGGAGCCAAAAGCAGAAGTAGCACTCTTTGGCAGCACCAGGGATCTTATTTGCCCAAAAGCAACCTAGATTGGCAATTTTTCTACATATGACCAATCTAACCATATTTAAAGCACTTATTCCTCCATTGTTCACAAATACCATGATTGCCTGAAGCTAGGCACCCTGTACCAAGGGGCCAATACTATTTTAAAAACAATGATCACCCAACAACTTTGGATAAGGAGAATTAATCGTAGAGTAGGAACAAAAATTACCCAACTTCTTTGTAGACCATTTTCCACTATGTCACTACTATGCTGCTGACATCCACCTTGATTTAAGTATCAAACTTCTTATTCTCCCTTTCACCCATCTCTGTTTTCTTATTCTTTTTCTCTTCTATTTATTGCATATACACCACAAGCCTAGAGGTGTCTATATCTTTGTTCAATAAGGCGCCTATCTTTCCATGATCAAATCGTGGGACAACCTAGAAGAAAATTTCCTTATTCTAGCCCTCATTCTAGACACTAACTCTGGATCATAATGCCATAGTTGATGAAACATCAAGACATACATCCTTACTGTTATCTTGCCTTGCTTCAAATTTAGAAATCCCTCTGCCTTTTCCTCCATCAACTCTTGAGGAAAGAAGCAATCAAGAAAACCATAAGAGAAGTCATCCCACAAAGTGGATTTACCATCATTGCCCCTATACTTGTCCCATTCCCCATACAACTGATACGCCACATCCTTCAACTGATAGTTAGTAAACCCTACACCCTCTACATAGTAGCATGCATCACATGAAAAAGGTTTTCCATCTCATCAATGAAATTTTGAGGATCTTTCTCAACTTTAGAACCATGTAAAATTTTGAGGACTTAACCTCATAAATTAACCATCTCTAGTGGCCTCTAAATATAGAGAAATAGAAGCACACACTCAGTTTGAGGGTCCACCAATTGGGTAAGCAAATAGATCAACTAGCAAAACTCAATATTAGATAGATCAAATTTAGGTGCCCGAGGAAGGATAAGGGAACTGATGAAATTCCACTAAGGCAATCAAAAGTAGCAACCCTATACTTGGCACCTTGAGGATGTACGTATACACCTTGAGGGACTTGAAACTCCCTGCATACCAAGGTGACTGAAGCACCCAATCATGTAATATAATATGGGAAACTCGAACCTCCCCATCATATGATAATAATAAAGGTGAACTCAAACCTTCCGGTCATGCAGACCCCCGCATCGATAACCATAGTTTTTGGTGTTGGTACCTAGGGACCTCCAATTTCATGACTCAGCTACAAAACCCTTATTAATGACAAATTAAAACATTTAACACACATTCCCATTCATTTAACAATGATACATATTTAGGAATACACTATTAGTATCATCAATATGAAAAAATAATTATCATCACTTTGGCAAATTCACAAACTTCTTGGTTCAGTTATACATTAGCTCGAGGACTTACACAGCCCTATAAGGATTAATTCAAAATCATTATGCCTTATTGACTTATCATATTATGCTAGGCCAGAGGATATTATGATGATATGATTATACTCAAAAAGGTCGGAGGATATTATAATGATATGATGGTACCCAACAAGGCCAGAGGATATTATGATCATATGATGATATGCGGTATAACCAAAGAATATTATAATGATGTGATGTTACCTGACAAGGCCGGGGGATGATGATGATGGTACATATATACCCAATAAGACAGGTGGATGATTATTTATGTGCCAATGAGTACATATATAAGTTTGAGTCTGGCTAGCCCTACATATGGCAATTATATATTATTTATGTTTATTTGTAGTTGGGTATAATCTTGATATTAGAGATGCCGACCGTAGTTTTATAGTGATAAAGATATAAAGCGGTATAGTTGTTGATTTAAGTTTGAAAAGATAATTAGTGGTGAAAATTAATTAAGAGGTTAATAATGACTTATGGATAGTTGAATCTTAGAAAAATAATAAGGACTAGTGGTATTGATGCTAATAATAATTATTATTAGGCTATAATGATGTTTAACATAACTGAAGACTTATAACAATGATGATTAGTTGATAATAATGATTTAGTCAATGATGATGACTAGTTGCCAAACAATGATTTGTGGATTAGTGATGCTAGTTACTATATGGCATTAAGTCAATAAATTGAAAAGTGAATAATTGGTAATTAAGTAATTATTGGATCAATTGTGATTTGTGAGTTTATGATGGCTAGAAATAAATGTTGGCTAGTTGGTAAATATGTCTTAGTAATGAATTTTTGCTATGTGCTAGGTATTCAATAGTTGGTAAAGAATGACTAGTTGCTGACCCATGAATAGTTATTATATGGTGAATAGTTGATAAATAACAATTAGAGGTTATGCGATGACTACTGAGTAATTTGATAGTAAAAAAGAATTGTCTAGCTAATAAAGAGTTGTTAGTTCATACCGAGGATATAGTTGTCTAAATAATGATATTGTTATGGTTATTAATATATTATAATATTTTATTTAATTATGAATGTTGATAATAATTATCGAAGGTTGGTGAACTTCTGATTGAAGATAATTGTGGAATGTTAATAAATTAACTGATTAATGGTAAGTGTAGAATGACGGTTGAATAACGATTAAGTTTTGATATATTGTTGATTTGATTCCTATACATTTCTCTTGGGTATACTCTCCAGGGGTATAGGACACTGTGATGAGTTCCTTACTTTATGCACCAATTGGTGTGTTGGAGACAACTTTGTACTTGCAGTTTCCTATGTTGATGCTTTATGATACATTATTATTATGAATTTTCCAATTCTTATGTATAATGATATGTGCATGCATTGGAGCCTTATGTTATATTGTCATTCTGATATTTATTACTTGTTATGTACAGTAATATTGACATATGTTGATGCCTTATGTTATATTGTTATTCTATTTTAATTACTTCTTATATACAGTTATGATGGACGTGATTCAAGTTTGATTTTGTACCTTGACTTTGTTATGATTATCTTGCATTATATCATCTTTATACCATGACTTAACTTAGATGACCAATGATGCCTACTGAGTACCATTGTTTTGGTACTCATACAATACTTCTATAGCATGCAGATCATAGTATAGGTTATAGCTATTGATGTGTTAGTCGTCCAGAGCAGCTATTGTTCAGAGACTTAGAGTAAGCTCCTAACATTCATAGTATTACTTACCTCCCTCTTATGTAATAGAGTTATGTTTTATTTGGAGATAAGTTGTATTAGTGCAATTTATTTTGTCTATTTCACCCTTGTACCCTTGTTATATTATCAGCTCTTATATTAATACCACCGGGTTTTAGGACTTAATTATATATTTGTTTGCCTTACTTTATCTATATTGCATTCCTTTCTATATATATTTTGGTTGTCCATTACTATCCATTCTAGACTACGGGCTTGGCTTTCCTACTGGTGGAATATAGTAGGTGACACCATGACCTAAGAAATTGAGTTATGACTAATTGGTATGAAAGGCTAGGTTTCACAGTGTATTAGTACAAGAGCTATGTGTTTAGTAGACTTCTACGAATCGATATAGAGATATCCATAAATAATCTTCAGGAGGCTATAGAGATATTTTAGGAATTTCACTTCTTGACTCCTTATCATTTGTTCGCATTACTATGAATCTCAAACATATTCTTTGACTGTAGTTTATCCCTAATGAATGATGTAAGATATGAAACATTATTAATAGAGGTAGATGAGAATTAGATACACAATAATAGAGTTTTAATGCACCATCAGACTAGAGAGTCAGAGATGGATGTCAAAGACCTTCAGTGTCAGCCAAGGGATTTAAGGCCATCTTAGGCTCCTGTTGAACTCGTGACTACTTTTTCCCTTTTAGGTTCAGCATTGGGGATCCAAGTCATGTTGCAGATCCCTCATAACCATCGATGACATTTTAAAGATCGAACAGTCCTTAGACTAGAGTTGGTTTATTTGAGTTCATAAAGATTCTTGACCAATTTTTGAATATGAGATTGGGTTTCTAGATTAGGAATAGCATTTTCCTATGCTATATCCTTAAGAGCATGACATAGCACATAGAATCACTATAGGTTTAACAGTTGCACTCTGTTTGGCATTCGAGCACTTAATAGCACCCAAATCTTCTTTCTTGCAAGTTGTGGATTATACAAGGGCCATAGAGAGCATGTATTGGGACTTATAGAGGTGTCTATAAGAAGCTATGTAATCAATATAATGCTATTGGTATTTTATGTGAGAGGTTGTTTTGGTTATAGCAAGATCTGACATTATTTTAGAGAGTACCCCAGATGTAAGTTTGTGGTCAGACAGAGTTAGCATGTATTCCCTACCAGCCTAGATTTTTGAGATAGGCTATGACTACAAGAAGGATGATCATTGGTAGTAGAAATTTCTCTCAGCATTAATTGGAAACCATTTGAGCTAATTTTGTGTTCTCTCCATGTTGGGCTTCAGGAGGTTGCTATGAATATAGAGAGATCAACAATTGGTCTAGAGAATGTCCCCAATGTGGGATTCCTAGTCATTTAGCTTATTTAGAGTAGCCTTATAATAATTGTGGCACCTTTAATTAGAGATAGTGTGCTTAGTGCCTTAGTTGATGATTCAATAAATCGGTCTGAGTCTAGACCCATTCAGATTTATTCTTCCTATGACTGTCAGGATTGTGATTGAGGATTTCACCATGATTGGTGTGCTTTTGTTCCTTCCATTTATATCTTATTATATGCATAAGTATTTTTATACCCATTGCTGATTATATTCCTTGACGAGTTCATATTGGTTATTGTGTTCCTTGTTATTAAATTCATGATCATATGACTACTTTATGTTTATTTCTTTTAGTAGCATGTGGAATAGATTTGTATTGGTATTTTCTCCCTATGGGTGTAGCATTCAGGTTTGAGTCCCATTTATTTTGGCATATTGGCCTTATTATGCCCCTTGAGTAGTACATGATATTTATGTTCATTTGGTGTCGTCTATTCTTTATATTGATAATTGACATTATTATTACTATTGCTATCGCTTCTTAAGGTTATTGATGTTATTTGATTTCATTAATTGATGTAATTAACCCTCATTGGGTAGCTATATAGACTAGTGTTATCTAGTTAAAATTTTATTTCCTTGTGATCCTATTTGGTGGATTGAGTAGATATGGGCCGATTTGATAATTTCATTCCCATAGCGCAACGAGTTTGATTATTTTCCCACTTGGTTAGTTGTGTTAGACTGATTCAGGAGGGTATTGGTATAGCAAAGGTAAGTTAATCTTTTGTGGTTATGTATAGTTTTAGAGTTTCTAATTTAGTTATATTGCCCATTCTTGAGTTTGAGACTCTTAGAATTGCCTTCTGTGTTGCGAAGGTTTTTGCTTTGACTATTCCTTCCTATATAGCCCATTTGCGAGCCTGACCAATTTTTGATCTATTTTTTGTTTTGGTTATGTCATAACCCGATAGTGGGTTTGATTTGGACATTGAGACATCCTGAGTTCATATCTTAGACTTGTTGGATTTATCTCCTAGTAATTGTTTTCCCTTTTTATATGTGTGGAGTTAGATGCTCCATTCTCACTATTATGTGATTTGTGTCTTTTGTGGAGTTAGGGAGTTATAGACAAGTGGCCTTTCCTATGATCGCTTCTTGAGTTGGCAAATTTGAAGTTCTGCGTTTCTGAGTTGCTAGAGTTTTTTCCACCACTAGTGTGGTTTATGGCCTTTATGAGTCTTAAATATTCTTTGATAGTTCTCTCTCTCTAGCAGATATGGAGTAAATTTCCTGAGTTTATAGATAGTGATTTATCCTCTATTGTGATTTTGTTCTTCTACTATGTTTCAATTTCAGCTCGTACGATATGGTATAGATAAGTCTTATTAGGACAGTATGGTCGATGTGAGTATTTGACCTTAGTTTGAATTTGTTGTCTCAATTTCATATTTGATGCCTTTGGATAGTAATATGGAGGTTATGATAAATTTTGAGTATTAGTGCCTACCCATTTTTTGATTTGGTTTAGGCAGCAGAGATTGAGCGATTTTGCCTTGTTGTTGAGATTTTTGCTTGAAATTATAGTGCTTGAGTGCAACCTATGTTTTCAAATTATCTCATTTAAGTTTTTATGTATATGCTAGATGAGGTTCTCTATGGTTGCTTATTCGGTCTTCTTGACTTCAGATGGATTATAGTTGATAAGTGTTCAGATGATGGCCCATGGATCCGGTATTGGTCTTTTTGGCTTGACCTCGAGTTTTTAATTCTCTTTGAGAAAATTGGATTATATGTTCAGTGGGAACATTATACTTGATCTAGAGTCACTATGGTTTCAATCTTTGTTAATAGGATATACTGGAGCAGATTGTTCAGTAATGAGTATTTATGCCCTAATAATTTGGATTTCAATTTTGATACCATCTGGACTGGTTAAAGCATTTAAATAAATGTATTCCTTAATTATCTTCTTTTATATGCCCCGATAGTTCCTTATCTTCATGTTTTCCATATGGACTTTCAGCGTTTCAACTTTAGTTCTTTGAGTTCTCTAAGATGAGATTACGTGGATTGAGCTCATGTGGCTTTCCTCCTAGTTTGGAGTAGATAGCAGGTCTGAGATGGTAAAGAAAAGTTATATTTGGATTTGAAGTCGGTTCTATGACTCATGTCTTAGGTTAGTTTTGTCTTAGATAAGCCTTTGGTGATTTATGTGAGTATCAAGATGGTGTTAGGTGTTATCGTTTAGTTTGTGTGCATCAACCTTTTTTTATTTTTGTTGGAGGCCGGTCAGTGATTGAAGTTGAGTTTTGGCTATTTGTAAGTGAAATAAGAGTGCTGGTTGAAATAGGGATACCAGTGGTGAAATCCTTTTGAGGTTTTGAGATTTTTCTATCCTTTGACTTTGGATGATGAAAATCATTTTAGTAGTGCATATTGTAATGACCCCTTCAATTATTTTCCATAATTCCAATTAGTTTCACTATTTGAGCTTCTCCATAGCTACCCAAGTCATTTATTACAGGCTGGACTGACTTTTTGGTTGCTAGTAGTTCATTTGTTTTTTATAGAAAATTCTCTATTTGGTAGTCTTCACTGGTTCCAAATTGACACCGAGAAAAAATATCTTTAAAACAATCTCGGATGTAAATTCTAACTGCACCAGAAGCTTTGAAATATCGATTTTAAGCTAGGTAAACCTTTGGATTGGGTCCCAATGCATCTGAGCACATTTTAATCTGTTGGTCTGAAAGTTGGAAAATTGGTAATATGGGTGTGGGTCCCATATTTAGTATAAATGAACTTAGATAGGAAATCTAACTTCACCAATGCATCTAAAGCATCGAATTTAGGGGGGTTACATAGTTAATTTGTGAAAATCAGACTCTTTATGAGTTTTGATGGTTAAAAACAAGTTTTTGACTTTGCTGGTGTTCGTACGTGTGCGATCGCGATTGGGGTGTTGTTATCATACTATTATTATTGTAATAAGCCTATTGTGATTGCATAATTGTGGTAGCAATCCCTAGGACTTCAATATAGATATCTCGTTACTTGAAGGATCTATAAATAACCCCCAATGTCATGATTTTGGTCATTTCTATTCATCTTTGAGACCTAAAAAACCTAAAAGGATGAGATAACTCTAAATTGAGTCTTGGGTGTGACTTGGGATCTTGATTAACATATATTTTCATGACAAACATCGGATTTAAGGTAAGAATCCTTGAATTTCAAGCTTGAATTTCTTGATTATTTGGCCAAAACCCCAAAATGGCTTGAAGGCTTGATTTAAGACCCAAATAATCTTAGTTTTCACCTATTTCTTGAGGGTTATGATTCCTTGATTGTGTATGAACTTTAGGTTGACCTTGGGAAAATATTTTTCATAAGTGGGACCCACTTAGGGTTTTTGGTGTCATTTTTGGACCCGAAGTGCAATGGTGCAATATGGGTATCGTTATACTGATATTGATGGTTAGATTATGTTTTGGATAAGCTAGTATGTTAAAGAGGCTTCTCAAAAGGGGAAATGAAGGATTAGCGATTGATGAAAATTCTTCAAAATTAAGGTAGGTTGCGTTTATCCCTTGTTAGCATGAGGTTTGTCATAATATAATTGTTATATATTGTTATATTGGGAGGGATTTTAGGTGTTGGTGATGATGATTGAAGACTTGTGGTTAGTTGGATATTTTGGGTCATTTGGACCCATATGGTGAAATGCCAAACTTATTGTCTTGAACTTTAATGGAGTAGACTTAATGTCTCCTGCTTAACATGAGAATCCTTAGAATTACTCTTGTTAGATAGAAGAGACCTTGTCACTCATACTTCGGGCAAGATTGTCCTTAGACGCTTACTCTAATGAAATTGTTTTACTTCTGATGGACTTAGTGATAGTATTGAGAAGGATCCCTACCTTGGACATAATGGTGGCTTTCTATACATCTAAGAGTATAATTAGATACCTTAGTCTAGTCTAGGGTATAAATGAACTTAGAAGGTGTATATTAGGGGATTTAGAAGTGGTCTCTTACCCACCTTAATCATAGATTGAGGTAGTTCTCGTGATACGCATAGGTCCTTCTGAAATGCCTAGAAAATGCCCCTTGAGGAACTATTGAGGAACCTTGATAGTAAATTTATTGTTGATGCCATAATGAGCTATTGTTTATGCTATTAAAGAAGCCAATGTCCATGTTATTCATTAACCATGGATGTGGCTATCACTCGGGCTATTGATTAGGCCATTGCTTGGCTATTGATTGGGCCAACGAACACCTTATTGAATGGTCCCTTGAATAAAACATTGCTTAAGCCATAAAGTATGATATCAACTATGCTATGAGTATGTTATAGATTATGCCATGGATGTTCTATGTTCAAGTTAGAGATTCACTCTCTTTATGCTAATGGTGAGCCAATGAATAGGTTATGCGTGAGCCATTACTCATGATAATTCTTATGGTTAGGCTCATGGCTTAATGTTCTAGATTATTTACTTATCACTTATAACACTTATGCTATATATATATACACTTATTGATAATGTGACATTGATGATGAACGAGGAAATATGGAGGTATACTCTTCATTGTTACACTTTTATGTTTATTTACTTTAGCCCTCGTGGGGCTTGTTCTTTACTTTAGACCTCATGGGGCTTGTCCTTTACTTTAGCCCTCATAGGACTTGCTCTTTATCATTAATATTAATATGGATATTATGATGATGCTTGGCAATGCTGGAGGATATTATGATGATGTGATAAAACCTAGAACGGTCGAAGGATTTATGATGATATGTGATACTCGACGTGGACCGAGGATATTATGATAATATGATGGAACCCAATGAGGCCAAATGACATTATGATGATATGATGGTACCCAACAATGCCACAGGATATTATGATGATATGGTGATTCTTAATACAGCCAGAGGCTATAATGATGATATGATGATATCCAACAAGGACGGATGATGATGAAGATGATATGTATATACCTAGAAAGGCTAAAGGACGATTATTTATGTGCCAATGAGTATATCTACCAGTTCGAGTCTGGCTAGCCCTATGTATGAAAATTATATGCTATTTATGCTCATGTGTAGTTGGGTATAGTATTGATATTAGAGATACCGACCATAGTTTTCTAGTGATCAAGGTATAAAGTGGTATAGGTATTGATTTAAGGTTGAAAAGATTATTACTGGTGAATATTAAATAAGAGCTTAATAATGACTTATGGATAGTTGAACCTTAGAAATAATGAGGACTAGTGGTATTTATGACAAGTAATAATGATGATTAAGCTATAATGATGTTTAGCGTAAATGAAAACTTTCAATAGTGATAATTAGTTGATAATAATGATTTAGTTGATGATGATGATTAGTTTCCAAACAAGGATTTTTGGATTACTGATGCTAGTTAAATAGCGTTTAGTCAATAAATTTAATAGTGAATAATTGGTGGTTAGCGGTTATTGGATTAATGGTGATTAATGAGTTTATGATGGATAGAAACAAATATTGGTGAGTTGGTAAATATGGCTTAGTAATGAATTTTGGGTTATATGCTTGGTATTGACTAATTGGTAAATAATGACTAGTTGTTGTCCCATGATTAGTGATTATGTGATGATTAGTTGATAAATAACAATTAGAGGTTATATGATGACTTGTGAGTAATTGGATCAGTAAATATGCATTGGCTAGCTAATAAAGAGATATTAGTGCATGTTGAGGATATAGTTGTCTAAATTATGGTTATGAATATTTTTCCATATGCTTTTTAATTATTAATGTTGATTATAATTGAGGATGGTTGGTGAACTTTCGATTGATGATAATTATGGAATGTTGATAAATTGACCGAATGATGTTAAGCGTGAAATGACGGTTGAATAACGATGGACTTTGGATATATTGTTGATTACATTCCTTAGATTTCATTTGGATGTACTCTCCAGTGGTATGGGACGCTTATATGGGTTCTTTACTTTACGCACTAGTTGGCATATAGGAGCCAACTTTGTACTTATGATTTCCTGTGTTGATGCTTTATGATACATTATTATTCCGAATTGTCCAATTCTTATGTACAATGTTATAGGCATGCATTGGTGCCATATGTTATATTGTTATTTCGATATTTATTACTTCTTATGCACAACTATATTGGCATGTGTTCATTCCTTATGTTATATTGTTATTCCATTTTTATTTTTTATATACTATGATGATAGAGGTGATTCAGGTTTGATTTTCCTACCTTGACTTGGTTATGATTATGTTGCGTTATATCATCTTTATACCATGACTTAGCTCAGTCGGCCGATGATGCCTACTGAGTACCCGTTGTTTTGGTACTCATTCTACAGTTCTGCATCCTGCAGATCATAGTACGATTTATCGTCGTTGATGTGTACAGCACGCAGATCAGACATGGTTTGGAGACATAGAGTGAGCTTCTAATGTTCAAAGTTCTACTTACCTACCTTTTATGTAATAGACTAGTCTTTATGTTGTATTCGGAGATAAGTTGTATTAGTGTAATTTATTTTGTCTATTTCACTCTTGTACTGATACAATCATGTTTTAGGACTTTATTATGTATTTTTATCCCTTACTTCATCTATTTTGCATTCCTTTCATACATATATATTTGGATAGTTCGCTACTAGCCATTTCAGAGTACGGGCTTGGCTTGCCCACTGGTGGGTTATAGTAGGTGCTATCATGACCTAAGAAATGTGGTCGTGAAATTATTTCACCATATTAAACATCCACGAAGGCTCATTCGGTAGACAAGAATGTCCAATTAAAAATGATGGGCACCTTGTGATCCATCTTGCAATCAAGAATAAACATAGTCGGCCGAAAAGATGAACTGATCCATTTTTAGGAGAACATCACATAGAACTCCCATGGTCTTTTTGAAAGAATGATCTTCCATTAAATGTCTCATTGTGGTTGTAGTAAGGACACCTAAACCTAACTTTTAAAACACGGCAAATGGCAATAAATTAATGCTTGCCCTAAGATCACACACTACTTTTCAAAACTTATGCACCCAATAGTGCAAGTAATAGTGAATACACTCCGGTCTTCCTTTTTTGCCACCATTTTCCTAGCCATTATGGCACTAAAATTATAGGTTACCTCTATATTTTCAACATCCATAACTCATTTCTTTGTAACCAAGTCTTTCATGACTTTAGCATATCTGAGCATCTCTTGTAAAGCATTTAACAATGTAATATACACCGCTAGGTTGCTAAATTTAGAAAAGAAATTTCTTGAACTTGGTATCACTTCCTTCTTTGATCCTTTGTCAGAATGAGGGAGGAATTTTTATTTGAGACAAAGTAACAACCAAATTTTTATACTATTTGGCTTTCACTTTTAACCTTTTCTTTGACCACCTTTGGCTTTTCAATAATTGACTCATTAGTCTTTGGAACCACATCATTAGACTTATTTAGCCTTTTTTTCCTTTCATTTGGTTGTTCATCACTTTCTCTATAATTTGGGTTTTCATGAATGTCAACAATATCTATACCAAGAGTTCAATCACTCCTAATGATAATGACCATGACGTGAGCATTCTTAGGGTTAGTAACTGTGTCACTAGGTAATCCACCCTTTGGACTTGCATTGAGATGGGCCGAGATTTGACCTACTTGAGTTTCAAGTTTCTTGATAGAGGCCGAATAAGATATCACCATTTGATTTAGTTTTCTGAAATCACCTTTTAGCTCTCTACCATCTTATCGGTTCCCTCAGCACCTATTAAGATATGTTCAAGGACATCTTAACTTTTGAACTTCTGCTTGTCAATGGAGCTGTACTCTTTGCCTTTGATCATCTCATTTGGATGTTCTTGCCAGTCATAACCCCTATCCTTATCTCTTCGATCCCGATCTCTATTAGGCCAATCTCTATCACGATCCATTTTCTTCTAACCTTGATTATCACCTTTCCTTTGATAGATAGGGTGGGAGACCCTAATTTAGTTTGAAAAAAACTGAATTACCTCATCAAGAGACTTCATTTCCTTGTCATCATAACCTTTAACACTCTTAGATGCAACTACGTTAACCACCTTTAGAGGAGCTCATGCTTGGTGAGAAGATCAAGTTGTGTCATCATTATAGCCATGTTCTCATCTCTTTCTTCATCCTTTTTCCTTTGTTCTCAGCTTACAAAAGATACAGAGGGAGCCTCCACAGCCACCTTAGTATCTCTTTTGTGCCAACCTCTACTTCCTTGGGTCACTTAATCTAATAAATCCACCACAATACCATAAGATTGTTTGATAATAGATCCTTTGACCGATCTTATCAGCTACCTTCTTGCTCAATTGATCCAGTGCCCTATAGAATATTTGAAAAAACTATTTTGTCGGGGACCTCATGATTGTGTATTACATTATCTTATTTTTGCATACCTGCCAAGCCTTATATAATGGTTTTCCATTATGTTGGTGAAAATTAATGATTTCATCCCTTAGTTGCATCTTGCAAGAGGAAGGAAAGTACCTATCCTAGAATGCTTCAATGAGATCGACCCATGAAGTGATATATCCTGCGGGCAACGACAACAACCATAAGACCGTTTCTCCCATCAATGAGAATGGAAAAGATGAAAACAGATTGATTCTTGAGATATGTAGACTATGTTAAATGGAGAACACAAATCAAAGAAATTCTTCAAGCTTATATTGTATTCCTCATGTGCTTGACCTCCAAAAAATCCTTAACTTGATGAAAATAAAGAATCATGCTAGTAACGTGAAACAATACATTTTCTTCCACTGGTGAAATACGTATAGCACTATCTCGACCCATATATATGAGGTGATCCTTGTCCTCGATATGCACAACAAAAGTACTGGCATTACTACCATGTTGGATCATAGTATTGTGTGTACTATTATCCTCTCTTGAGAAAGAATAGAAAAACAAACAATGTAAGATAAAATGCTATGGCTAACTAAAAATGACTAAAAATACTACAAGAATGAAAATCATGTTTCACTCGTGGTACTAAAATTTGATGATCCTCAAACTAGACCCTTGAAGTGTAAGCGATCATCATCAGTATAGTAAACCAATGGAATTGGGGTTGAATCCACAGGGAGTGTAGAAAAGGATTCAATACTCGAGAGTTTTAGAAGTCAACTAGGAGTTGACCCATATTTTATGGTAAAAAAACTTAAAAGATAAAATGGGGGGTTTGTTTGAATGATTTCAAATTTAACAATTTTGTTGTTTTAAGTATTATTTCAAATATTTAAATGATTAAGGATAATCAAGTGTTTATGGAACTTGGGGTTATGCCTTCCTAAGTGTGGGTTCATGCATAGGTATTTGATTATTTGTCCAAATTTAGCTAGAAGTCATGGGTAGGCTTTATATAGAGGTATTAGTGTTAATTTTTCAATAAAATACCAAATATCACAAATGGATTCTTTTGAATACCTCATAAGTGTAACAATTTTACCAATCTATGGCCTTAAATAAAATCCTTATGTCTAAGAGATGCTATTAAATAGACTAATTCAAGTTATTGTTCACACCCATACCTCAGCCATGTTCCCTCTGTCAAGGATGATATGGGTTCTAAGGTAATTGGGGTTTGCAACCCAGAATTATAAGTTAAAACATGCAATGAATGCCAAACCCATATCAAATAGATAATTAGGAGGACAAATAAACAAAATGCATGCACTAATCATAACCTAGTCAAGTATAACCGTATGATGAGGAATTAGCTACTCATAGAAAGAGAAAGTAGATATATACCAAAATATCCATCAAATTGATCAATACAAAATAAATAGAATTCCAAATACAAGCTTTAATTTAAATAAATCTTCAATAGAAATCACTAATTCTTCACTTGAGAATCCCTCTTCCATGTTCTTAGCTCAAGAGTAGCACAATAATGTTCAATAATGTGGAAATGAGCTAGAACCCCCAATTTAGCCCCAAATTCATGTTTTCCCTAGTTTACAAAAATGCCACCATAATATTGATTTAATTGAATATATTCAAGCATATCTAGAGCATAGTAGGCACATATGGGGCAGAGTAGGCACATATGGGGCAGAGTAGGCACATATGGGGCACACATAGGGCTGTTTTGGCCATTTTTGCCACTCGCTTGCGCAGGTGGCCTCCCAACACGCCCATGATCTTTAGGGATTTTTTTTTACTATTTTACCTTCCATTGTATTGAATGACTTGATCATATTCATTTTCAACCTTCACCTATATAAATGAGCATTATACATGAGACTTATACAAAATCAATGGAAAACATGATAATTTGAGCTTAAAAGGGTGCTAATAAGTTGTTAAATTGACGACTTATCACATACACCCAGATTTTTCCATTTCCATATGATTTCCATATTTCTAAGTTTTGATGGTATATTCCCAATGAGTATCATCTTCTTTAATGGGACTTCATTCAGTTGGATATGTGGTTGACCTACATGTAGAAGTCTGTGTTCATATTAGCTAGGGATGTCAGATAGTTGACCTCTAGAGAGATTTTGATAGTTGAGGTTTGATGGAGACACCGTCCAGTAGAGAAGTTTACTTAGGAGATCAAGAGTGAGATGTGAGACCAATATCCTTACCTGTTCGACGATTAAGGTACATCTTAACCCTTTACTTTTATGGATGAAATTTATTTTAGTAGTGGATATTGTAATGACCCTCTAGGTTCTTTTCAGCATTTCCACTTATTTTTTACATTTACAGTTTCCCTAAGTCATCTATAACTTGCTGGAGCTAACAGTTTAGTTACCAGATAGTTTATTTCATTTTTAGAAACAATTACCTGTTTTGAAGTCTTCGCTGGTAAGATTATCTATTAGGTGAAAAATTTAGTCAAATGACCTCATATGTCAATTCTAATGATTCTGCTAGCTCGGAATGTCAATTTTAGGCTAGGTGAAACTTTGGTTCAGGTAGGAAGGCTTCAAAACTCATTTTGTGCTATAGACCGAAACTTAAGAAAAATAGAAGTAGGATGTGGGACCTAATTTTTGTCTAAACAACCTCAAATAGAAATTTTGACTACACCATTGAGTTAAAAACGTCGAATTTGATAGGGTAGCATCGTTCGTTTGCATTTACGAGGTTTTAAATATATCTCAAGGGGTCGATGAAGATTTGGAAATATTTCAAGTCTTCAGTTGGTGCATCCGCTAAAGCATCCCTTTGGGAAATTTCGTTGAGGCTGCCTTAACAACCCGACATGTCCCAATGAGCTACATTATCTACAAGACGACTGCTAAAGTATAAGCCGCTTTAACTTTGTTTTGTCTGCTTTAGAGGCATGCCAGGTAAGCATAGATACTGCATTAGCAATACATTGACGCTTTAGCACTGGCTACTAAAGCGACCCAATGCCCGCTTTAGCAGCACTTGGGAGCTAATAAATGCCCTACTTAATCCAATTTTCTCCCATTTTTCACACAAGTTCAACAGTGAAAAACCCTACAACATAAGAAAAATTGGGAGAAATATTAATAGATCATTTTGGGGTGTTCATAGTGAATTACTCCTTTTTCACTGAGTTCTTGATAAGTTCTCTTTGAATTCAAGGTTAAATTCTCCATTAATTCTCAAAATCCCTAGACTAATGGTGGGTTAATTTTAGCAACATTTGGGATTGAAATTTACCCATTCTTGAGGGTAAATCCTCCTTGAACATAGAGGGATATGATGTAAATTTCAAAAATATGATTTCATAAGCGTGCCTCATCTGGGATTTTTATGTAATTTTGGACCCGAAGCATAAAAATGCATATAGGTACTTCCGTTCTCATACTGATAAGTAGATTATCATTTTGATAATATGGCATCATGTAGAAACTTATTGAAAGGGAAATTCATTAACTTAGCGGATTTCTTCAGACTTTCTTTGGCGCCTAAGTAGGCTACATTTTCTTTCTAATGAATTGAGCTAATTTGTAGTATATTTATGATAATGTTCTAGATGTGGGTTGGTAATTAGGGTTTAGAAGTGTATTTAGTTCAATTTGGAAGTGTAACGCCCTGAGACTGCCCCCTTTACATCACACGGTGCTTAGGACCACAGGTGATCCAAAGCAAATCCATGTATTGACATGATGCTTGATCTACTGATTTAAAATTTATAAAACTTGAAGCAATAAGAAGAAGAAATGTCTTAAGCTGAATATGTTCTATACAAAACTATTTAAAACATTTACACTTTAGTTATGCAAAAGAAGACTAAAAGTAAATACATCAACTATGAATGACTGTCTATGAAGCCTCTACTAATACGGACTATAGGTAGCCGGGACATGACCCCCATCTATCCCTAATCAATACAACTGAATAAAAATGCTACTAGAACTATAGTTGAATCGTTTCCTTAGATCAAAAGAACTCTTCACCTGTTAACTGGAACCGGCAAACAATCTGATGATGATGTGTGAGCTACAACTGGTACCTACATTATGAGAAAATATAGAACATAGACATATATGTGGCCCAGTACTTCTAAAATGTACTGAGTATGTGGGGGTGAATGCATAAGTAAAACAATAACTTAATATATTCATAGACTTTCAAATAATGCATGCTAAGTGTAAGTGACTCACCTTGATCTTGAATAAAAGTGAAAGCTGAAAGATCATAAACCATGAATAATAAAGCATAATGAATAAACTTTGTGAGCTAGCACACTTAGTTTCTAAAAGCTTTACTTTTTATTCTTTCTTTTTGGAGATTCTTCTAACTGACATAAACCATATGAGCTATCATGGAGTCCAACACCTTACCCACATCGGGGAGAGCTATTCTACCCTTGCCATCGGACTAGAACTTTAACTTAGTGATCATTGAACTTAACCTATACTGGGAACTTAATCCTAAGATGGAGCATAGTTCTATGTCATGCGACCTAAGATTCATACCAAACTCGGTGCTAAATACTACTCCCATATTACTTATATGCTCATACTTTTGTAAATCCACCTTAAAATAGCATAAGGATTTATAGAATGATAACCAGTTATGCATCTCTTTACATTAAATCACAATTAGGATGAACAATTGTGGATTCCATCTCTTATCTTAAGATCAAAAGATCAATATCTTCTTTGTATAAAAAGGATAATAAAAGATTATGGATTTCAAGACTTATCTTGGAATCAAAAGATTCAAACTTTTCTTGTAAACTTATTGCTCAAACTCAAGACCTGAATCTTATACTTTCTTTCATATAACTTGTAATACAATATCATGCTTATAAATCTATCGAAAATATTTAATCAATGTTTCAAATCAAACTCATGATATTCAAATCATAATAAAAAATATTCAAGTCAAAGCATAAATAGATGAGATCATGTATTCACTTTAATACTTCAAGAACATAATAATTTCAAAATCTCAAAACAAGATAACTTGGGTATGAACCCTAATTGCAAATCACATAACTTATGCTTTTAAATATGTTTTTGGAACAAGGATGAAAGAATGTTTTTTTTTATAAACCCCATATACCTTAAGTTTCTTGACTTGTGAAGAAATCTTGGAGCTTGGGACTTGAATGACGCACTTGTGAAAGAAACCATATTCTTGTTATTTCTTGAAGATTTCATGAACATGGAAGCATGAACTCTTGGATTCTTAAAGAAATATTGAATTCAAAACTTAAATTCTTTTGTTATTGAGAGAAGAATCTTGAATTATTGTTCTTGGGAAATGGAGGGCTTTTACCTGAGTTGATTTGAAGAAGATGTGCAAATAATGCCCTTTTGGGTGCTTTAATTTATGCCTTGGATGCTTAGGGCTGAGGGGAAAGGACCAAAGTGCCCCTTAACCCTTAAAAACCTAAAACAAAGGGGGAATAAAATCCGCGTCATGTCCTATATCGTGTGGAGAGAGCAACGTGTCACACCCCATATAGCGTGGAGAGACTGGCACGGTGCGGCAAAATTGCAAACCCTTACTGCCTCTCATGAAAAAGGTCATACCTTTAAGCTCAGGTATCGGATTAAGGCTAAATTTTTATCATTGGAAAACTAACTCCAATATATATCATTTGGTGGGTCTTTATCTGAAAAATTCTACATATATAAAAAGTTATACATGTTCAAAGTCGACCCTTGTAGAATCAAATATCAAAACTTGGCCAAATCAAAGGCTTTAAGCTCAACTTTGATCTAAGAGTTTTCTATGATCATTTTTCACCTCCTAAGCACTTCAAAACCTAGGATAGTGATTATGACACATATATTCACATACAAATCATGAACGATGGTTTAAATTTTAGTCCAAAAATGCGGGGTGTTACATTATCTCCCCCTTGGAAACATTCACCCTCAAATGATACATAGGAAATTGTTGAACTCTTACGAGTATGGAATAATGTACATATGAAATGTCTGGTAATGAAGGATATAGCTGAGTTAAAGCATTATAACTTTATCATGAAGCTGATTTATGGTCTGACTTGACCTTACTTACTATAAGAAGTTGATTAATGCTGAGAATTTGGAACTCGCTAGAAGGGTTCATGATACAATAATGCATATAGAACGGCGAGGTGATAACTTATGAAAGAACGAATCATGAGATAACGAGACTAAGTTCGTACAAGATATACTACACTGTTTGAGCTGAACTACATGGAAAACTAAGGTCATTCACAGAACACTTACGTACTGAATCATGACTACATAGCTGAATCTGAAACATAATGCATGAACTAAACTGAATTCATAACTTTCATGGACGTGAATGAATTAACTCGTGTAATATACATATTCATGAGACTTTGGATAGTATGAATAGATGGAAAGATGGAAAACTATAGGAATTTGTGTGTCTGACTACTAAACTGGATTGTTCTTTATACAAATTGAATTATACTGAAAGCTTATACTAAATTGGATTATTTTTTAAACACTCTTTTCAAGAAGTTCTAATATTATTAGGGAGGAAAGAATTCTTGGGCATTATCTGAATAACATATTTGAGCAAGAAATCTTAATATTGCTATAACTCTGTAACATAGAACACAGGCCTACGAAACATATGTTGGGGTAGAATTACTAGGCCTTAGGCAATACAACTGCCACTTTCAAGGTTATACATACACCTTAAATACTCCCTTAACTATACATTCCCCATCAATACTGCACTTCACTTGAGGATACTTATGATCTTCACATGGGCACCGATAACCCCATCTATTGAAGTCTGAGCTGAATAGAAATCTATCACTATGTTTAAGACTTGAATCTATAAAGTACTACACATAACACCATAACACTAGTCTGAACCATGAATTCAATACCCCTTGAGTTTTCACAACTTCATATTGCAAGAATAACTCTTCTTACCACTTCAATAACTAAATTCAATCCACTTACTAGGAATTGACTAGCACACAATGAACCCATCCACTTATACACCAAGATGACATTCAAGCTTATCATTATAACCACATACAAAATTCTAAGAAAACACCCATAAAATCATATTTTTTATGTTCTCTAAACCTTTATCAATAACGACTTCCATGCACCACCCCTAAGAAAACACACACAAAATTTCAACAATCAAAAAGCTCTTTCTCAATCATACTTCAATCTTATAACCTGAGATACAACAAGCACAAAACAATCTTTCCTAAACATGAGACATTTACCCTATTCTCTCTAAACAATTACTCATTGCTACTATAAATTCACAAGGAGAGGTCACTAAAGGATTAAAACATAAAGACCTAAAATATGAAAGAATACCATGTGTAACTTAGACACTTTACTGAGACCGTGAGTTCTAGGAACTGATCATACTCTGAAGTATGAGTACATGAGTTATAAACTACATGATCTGAGTTTTGAGTTCATAAATTCATGAAATATGATTCGTACTACTTAGTGAACTAGAAATCCTTATACTAGGGACTGGAAGCATACATAATTTTATCGAAAGTGCATGAATATGAGCTATGATCATAGAGCTTACATGTAAGGCATAAATAGATATCGTGATGACTAAATTACAACCATTTTCATTGATTTAAGAATGGGTCAGGTACCTTCCTCCCTTACTACTATTCTAGAACTCACTAGAATAACTACTAGAATCTTAAAGCCTGACTTGGTTGCTTATTCTATCATCTCCCCTTAGATTTAACCCATCATTCTAAGTCTGTGAATCCCTTTAATAAACTATAAAATTAACTTCAACCATTCTACTCTAGAGTTTGACATATAATAATACATAAAAATAATAAACTTACCCTAAAAGACTACCCTTAAAAATGTAAAACCCACAGCTAATACTACCTTTTGATATACGACTCTTAACTTTATATAGCCCAATGGTCTTCATATAATAACTTGAACACTTACTAACTTAGATTCTTCATGAGAATCACCATACCTTGAGTTCACACCATCTAGATCTTCAACTCTTCTTTTTGTTAGCTCAATCATCCAAAATTCAGACTTAGATTCTAACTCTTAACATGGATATTCCAAATCTTCTAATGGACTATACTAACTTCATCCTTGAACACTCCCTTAATTTATACTATCCTTAACTTTCCTTAGCTTCAACACTCATCATATACTTACACCTTTTCTGACAATATGCTTGCCTTACTTAGCACATAATCTTTCTCTTTTCCATCATAACCTACCATTATCATATCTCTAACCTTATATTCTTCCCTAAACCACGAGAAACAAAATGATACCAAAAGAATCAACAGAACCTATCCATAACTCCTTAACTTAGCTATTAAGAATACCATATACTACATAACTAGCCTTCTCCTCATTTAGCTACTTAAGGGTACTACTAACTACACACACTCTTTAATAATATTAGAAAATAATGCAACCCCCGTATCACTTGGGTACATATCTAAATCATACCTACAACATCATACTAAATTGCGAACAAATAAACTTAAGCTCTTGCATATATTGTTTAAGACTACTAGATTACTTCTATATAAGCAACATCACCAAGCAAACAATCATTATTTCCACCTTGATGATCATCCACTGTTAAAATATAGTGTCTAGATCTAGACATGATTAACAACCCAACCTCATATACTATTCTCACTTGGAAGTTATAAATAAAACATTAAGATACACTACTAAACTAGAACCTCCTAATAACAATAATTGATCATGATCGTATGACCTATCTTATTATAATCCATTAGAACATCCTCCCTCTACACATTACTAATATTCACCCAAATATACACCTAAATTTCTTTCATAGCTTTATAAGTTTCAATTAAACTCCTTGCAACCTCAAGAGAAGCCTAAATTCACAATACTCAACAACCAAATACTTTCATCAATAACTTATACTTTTCTAACACAATAATTACCATCAATAACTCTTTCTCGACCTTAAACCAAGGAGAATGTACCACATTAATTAACCCTAAAGTAAGACACAAGGACCTATCACCTTACTACTAACTTGATTATTTGTAAAAATTCAGCTATATACATTCACTCAACCGCCATTACCACCTTTATTGTCACTATACTTCTAAACCTATACTTCCAACTATAAGAAGGTTCTACTACTTATGAATCATAACACTCAATGTCATAATATCCCTCAAATGCAAACTCTATTTAACAACCTAAATCCATATTATCTCCTCTCATGAGCACTATCTGTGTTGAGGGGTGATTAGGAATCTAATACATATCTTATTCTGTCTTCACTGAATAACTCATATGTATGAGGAAATAAGCTTTCAACTTAATGGACTGATAACACACTAGCGAGATCCTCCCAAGCCTCTTGTGTGACTTCTGAAGTTACTAATAGTAAATTTGAGAGCATCATCTTAGGAAAAATTAAAATCTAGTACTCAAGCTATCTTAAAAGGTTATAGATGGAGGATCATGGAGTTACTCATGAACCAATTGAAGTTCTAATAGAACAACTTTTACTGAATGATCGAGAGCATGAAGAAGGGAAACATTTATTAATTTCCTTGTAACCTCTAAATGAAAAGTACAAACATCTCCATACAATTTTGAAGACTCTACTAGACACAGCTTCATAGACACCCTAGGACACTAGAAAACCTAGATCTGATACCAAGTTTGTAACGTTCTGAGACTACCTTCTTGGATATCACACAGTGCTTAGGACCACAAGTGATCCAAGATAACCCATGTATTGTCATGATGCTTGAGCTACTGATTTAAAATACATAAAACTTGAAGTAAGAAGCAGAAGAAATATCTTTAGCTGAATATTTTCTACAAAAAATTGTTTAAAACATTTAAACTTTAGTTATACAAAAGAAAATTAAAAGTAAATACATCAACTTTGAATGACCATCTATGAAGACTTTACTAATACTAACTATAGGTAGTGGGAACATGACCCCCAACTATCTCTAATCAATATGACTGTATAAAAATGCTACTAGAACTATAGTTGACTTGAGTCCTTAGATTAAAAGAACTCTTTACCTTCTACCTGGAAGCTGCAAACTATCTGATGATGATGTGTGAGCTACAACTGGTACCTATATTATGAGAAAATATAGCAAATAGACATATATGTGGGTCAACACTTCTGGAATGTACTGAGTATATGGGGTTGAATGCATAATTAAAACAATAACTTCATAAATTCATAGAATTTCAAATAATGCATGCTAAGTATAAGTGACTCACCTTGATCTTGAATAAAACTAAAAGTTGAAAGATCATAAACCATGAATAATAGAGCATTCTGAATAAACTTTATGAGCCACCATACTTAGTTTCTAAATTCTTTACTTTTTATTCCTTTTTTTGTAGATTCTTCTAATCGACATAAACCATATGAACAATCATGGAATCCAATGTCTTACCCACATTGGAGAGAGTTGTTCTACCCTTGCCATTCAAATAGAATATTAACTTAGAGATTATTGAACTTAACCCATATTGGGAACTTAATCTAGTTGTGACACGTAGTTCTTGGGAATGAGACCTCAAACTCATACCCAACTCAGTGCTAAATACTACTCCCATATTACTTATGTGCTCATACTTTAGAAAATATACCATAAAATATCATAAGGTTTATAGAATGAGAGCCAGTTATGCTTATCCTTACTTAAAATCATAATCAAGATGAACGAATATGAATTCCATATCTTATCTTAAGATCAAAAGATCAATCTTTGCATTGTATAAAAAGGATGATAAAATATTATGGATTTCAAGCCTTATCATGGAATCAAAAGATTCAAACTTTTCTTGTAAACTTAGTGCTCAAACTCAAGCCTTCAATCTTATACATTCTTTCATATAACTTGTAATACAATATCATGCTTATAACTCAATCAAAAATCTTTAATTAATGTTTTAAATCATAATAAAAATTTGCAAGTCAAAGCATCAATAGATGAGATCATGTATGCACTTTAATACTTCAATCACATAATAATTTTAGAATCTCAAAACAAGATAACTTTGGTATGAACCCTAATTGCAAATCATATAAGTAAATTTTTAAACTAGTTTTGGGCACAAGGATGGAAGAATGTCCTTTTACATAAAACCCACATACCTTAAGTTTCTTGACTTGTGAAGAGAGCTTGGAGCTTGGGACTTTAATGATGAACTTTTAAAAGAAATACTTATTCTTGATATTTCTTGAACTTGGAAGCTTGAAATGTTGGATTATTAAAGAAATCTTGAATTCAAAACTTAAATTCTTGTGTTCTTGAGAGAAGAATCATAAATTATTATTCTTGGTAAAGGGAGGGTTTTTACATGAGTTGATTTGATGAAGATGGGCAAATAAAGCCCTTTTGGCTGCTTTAATTTGTGCCTTTGGCATTTAGGGCTTAGGAAATAGACCCAAAGTACCCTTTGACCCTTAAGAAGCTGAAACAGAGGGGGAATAAGCTCCGTATCGCATCCCATATTGCATGGATAGATCAATGTATCATGCCACATATTGTGTGGAGTGACCGGTATGCCGTGTCCAAATCACGGACCTTTTACTACTTCTCACAAAAAAGGCCATAACTTTTTGGTCGGGTATCATATTAGGGAGAAATTGGTATCATTGGAAAACTAAATCAATTATATATCATTTGGTGGGTATTTATATGAAAAATTACACTTATATAAAATGTTATACACGTTCAAATTTGACCCTGGTAGAATCAAACACCAAAACATGACTGAATCAAAGGCTCTTAGCTCAACTTTCCTCTAAGTAATTTATATGAATCTTTTTTACCTCCTAAGAACTTCACACACTAGGATACAGATCATGACACCTATATTCATATACAAATCATGTTATTAGAGCTTACACACCTAGGAATGATGGTTCAAAGTTTAGCCCAAAAATGCAGGGTATTACAGGATCCCTTAGCCAATTTAGGAATCATAAAATAGGCATAATTGACTTAGTTAATCATGTTTAGGTATAATTTCTATCTTAGGGATAATTGTGGCTTAGTTAATCTCCAGTAATAAAAGGAGAGACCTTAACCTAGTTTAGCAGGAATTTGACTTAGAATGGAATCTCATAGATTAGGAGTGGGCCCCTCTTGCCCACCTTAGGACAATATTATCATTAGATCCTTGTATATATTATAAGATTGTTATACCCTTTAAATATGTATTTTAGAATTTATAGAGGCTATATACATGATACTTATATTATATTGGTACTTATGAGTTTATACTAGTTTTGTTCTAGTCTGGCGATTTATGATCCTAAGACCTGTTCGATTCTGCATTGTTCATGATTTGAGTTACGATTCATGTACGACATTTAATAATTATGGTGATATGATCTTTTCTTCAAGTCCATTAATTTATGGTGATAATGATATGAGTTTCGGCTCGATTCCAACATATTCATGATATATTTATGGTACGGAAGGGTCACAATTATTATCTTTAAGATGTGGTTATTTAATATATTTTTTGTTACTTCTTCTCTTGGATTCAACCTTTGGAATTATAGGAGCCTGCATTGGGTTATTTACTTTGCCACACTTACTGGATTATGGATTCCAATTTTATAGTTATAGTTATGTGTTCCTTCACATTACTGTTCCAATTTATTTATTTATTTATTTACTTACAGTACATTGAGACTTATTTTAGGCATTGTTAGTTGAATTCTTCATAGATGAAGGGTTGTGAACACTCGATGACCTAGGATATCATGCATTGTCAGTCAAACGCTCAGTCCTATAGTTTTTATATTTTAGAACGCTTTATAACAAATAACTTATCTTTCAACCTTAGGACTT
Organism: Capsicum pubescens; assembly: GCA_030864215.1. Lineage (NCBI taxonomy): Eukaryota > Viridiplantae > Streptophyta > Magnoliopsida > Solanales > Solanaceae > Capsicum > Capsicum pubescens. The sequence continues at coordinate 230,751,111 of CM061548.1, read as the reverse complement.
CACCATTATTAAGATATTTAATATATCTATTTATATTTAGTTGGGAATAGTACTTAGCACCAAGCAGACAAAGGGGTGGAGGCTCACCCATAAGTTAGGCTGACACCTTTAGTAGAAGTCCTTAAGTCCCAGTACTACGGCACCACAGTAGGTTCAAAATGGTTACCTAATAGACCAGGATTGACACCTTAGTCCTCTTGGACATCAGTTTAGTGGTACCATGTCATATCAATCATTATACCCTAGCAAGGTATATTAGGCCCTTTTTGATAGAGTTTATACATTTAAATCCAGTGTTTGCGTGATCTTGTAATAAGTTTATTCAGTACAGTATTATTCTATTACATATTCATTTACTTGGTCATTGCATAAGTTCACATCCCATAGTTTTGAACCTAGTATTTATACATGACCTTCTATTTAGTTTTACATTTTTTTATGCTATGAATTTTTAGACTATCAGTGCACATTAATAAATATGTATTTTCTATATGATTTTTGTACCATAGTTCAGGTTCATGCATTCTGTTTGCACTCGTGTTCATCTTTTTATTTTTCAGTTAGTATTCAGTACAGTTTTACAACATATTTAACATTAACTTGAGATTAAATATAATAGTTATGCTTCTACCGCTTCCTAGTTTACAAAAATATTTTACCTCATGATTAAGTGATTTTGATATACCTCACATCTTTTACGTGCAAACATTTTTTAAATGTATGTTCCAAAAAATGACTTACATCCTCTGTTTTAAAGAATATTTTAAGTATTTTTATGGCTAGTGCATATCTCACATACTCAGTACATTCTGGAAGTACCGATCGCATTCCACTTCTATCTATTTTTTTCATGTGATGTAGATTGAAGTAGTTACTATTAGGATCATAGTCAAGCATATAATATCATTCAACCAACATGTGATGAGTTCTCTTATTTCATAGACTCAAGTCTGATGTAGTTCTAGTATTTTATTTTTTATTTATATGCATTGATTAGGGATAGTTGGGATTCATGTCACAACTACCTATAGTTAATATTAGTAGAGGCTTCAAAGATATTCAATTAGAGTTATTGTATGTAGTTTAAGTTACTCTTTCTTTCAGATTATAGTGTCATAAACTTTAACAATAACATATTGAAACAACTTATCTTATGATTATGCTTCTATTCAGTCAATTTAAATTTTATACATGTTTTAGTTAGTTTCTCAAGCATTATGCCAATACCATGGTTTAGCTTGAGATCACTTTTGTTTTTATGCATTATGTTACGACTAAGAGGTAGTCTCAGGTAGTAAGAAAGTTTCCTCGGTTATGTGGGGTTTTAATGGAGGTTTTTAAAACTTCTCAAAGATTACCAATCCATTATTAAACTCAATGTTTAAGTTTTTTCTAGGATGGTTGAAATCCAAATGGTCTAGACCATACAAATTGACTCAAGTATATCCATCTAGAGTGGTAAAGTTGGAAAACAAGGATGGGCGACAATTTAGAGTGAATATTCAATGGGAAAAGCAATAAAGTAGCCTACTGGAAAAGGTAATGGTGTTATTTATGGTGCATCTTAATGAATTCTAAGCAATCAAGACTCCCGAGTTATGCGGTGACTTTAAATCAGGCGCTCATAGGAGACGCCCGTATCTTATATTGATGTAAAATCACTTTAGAATAGGCTTTATGCTCGGGCATGGTTAATGTGTTTGTTGAAGTTTGTAGGAAGACAAAAAATTATTTGGAGTTAGTAGTTAGAAGTGATAACAAAAGTTGATGAGTCATCAACAAGTTGATGAGCCGTCAACTTATGTCGTCACTTGGTAAGAAAAAAATAAACATTTTGAATAAGGGTGACAATGAATTTTTATGAGTTGTTAAGAAGTTGATAAGATGTCAACGTATTTGATTAATTAAATTGATGGATTTAAACAATCTAGATAAGGATAACAACTTAGTTAATAAGTCATCAACAAGTTGACAAGCCGTAAACTTAAGTCATCAACCTAAATGTGAGATGGTATTAATTTGCTTAAGGTTATCGAGCGATAAACCATATGAGGATTAAACTAAAATTCAGGTCCAAGTAAGGTATGTCTTTACTTTAAATAACCATTCCAACATTCTTCCCCAACTCCAATCTCAACTCATAACCCGTATTATCTGGAAAAAAAAATACAATATCTTAAACTAATGTAATGGCCCCTTAGGTTATTTTTCATATTTCTACTTATTCTCACCATTATAGCCTTTCTATAGATGGTCCCAAGTGATTTAAGACTTGTTGGAACTAGAAGTTTGGTTACTAGTCATTTTTTTGTTTTTTAGAGTCATTTCCCTATTTTAAAGTTTTTGCTGGTTCCAAATGGTCACCGGATTTAAAATTTAGTTGAACAACATCAAATAAAAATTCTGACTGTTCTAGTAGCTCCAAAATATTGATTTTAGGATAGAAGGACTCTTGGTTTAGGTCCCAATCCACCTAGGCTTATTTCAACCTATTGGTTAGAAAGTTAAAAAATTAGAAATTAGTTATAGGACCCATATTTCATCACAAAGATATCGGATGCAATTTTAACTGCACCATCAAGTCTGAAATATCAAATTTGGTGTGGTTAAATAGTTTATTTGCATATATAAGATTACAAATCACATTTGTAACTAGTCCAACAAAAATCATAGGCCATGGATCGCAATACCGATCTGGCAGCACCAGCAAGTGTTGTGATCGTGACACTTTTAGTTGTTAATGCAACTTCTTGGGTAGTCGACTCAAGCTACAATCCTTATTTAGGAATGTCAAAAATATAACATCTATGCCTGATGCGATGTATGGCAATCGCGAGGCTCAGGTCGTGATAGCGACATACGAGAACCTGGAAAGGGTATAAATACCCCTATTTTATCCCATTTTGGACATTCTTCATCTATTTTCAATGGATCTAAAACAATAAATTAGGAGATAGCTTGGAATTAAGGCTTGTGTGTTATTTAGGAGCTTGTCTAACATTGTGATTCCCCTTTGATTTGTGGTAAGATTTCACCCTTTTCATCGTAGAATTTAGCATTTCTTATTCAAAAATCATAAAATCTTATAGGATTTTATCCCTAAATTATCTTGAATTTCACCCATTTTTAAGGATAATGGCTCTTTGAGCATGAGGGGACATTGGGTTGGTTTCAGAAACTTGGATTTTCATAAATGGAACCAACATAGGATTTATGGGTATTTATGGATCCGAAGCACAATAGTGCAATATGGGTATAATTAGTCTCGTATTAAGGATTAGAATATGAATTTGATAGCATGTTATTGTGCAGAAGCTTCTTGAAAGGGAAAACAATAATTTAGCAGATCTTGTGAGTTTTTTCGGGCTTCCAGGTAGAATAGGTTTTACCCCTTGTTAGATTGAGCTACTTCATAGTATTTTTATGATATTGTGTTAAATTTGGGATGGGTTTTAGGTGTTGGTCTGCTAAATTGTAATATGTTGGTCAATTGGACCGTTTAGGCTATTTTGGATACCATTTTGTGCCTAATTAGCCTAGTTTTTCCTATCTTAGGTGAAATTGATCATGTAGGATCTTTTTTAGAATGGAAATACCTTAGTTACTCAATTAATGGGGTGATTTCATCAATCACTTGAATTTTAGATGAGACCTACCCAAATTACCATTACCTTAGGTTGAATTGACTTACTTGTTCTTTATCAGGAGGAATTGCTATCCTAGGGCTAGTTATGACTATTTAACATCAAGTAGTGGATTTAGATACCTTATCCTAGAATGGGTTAGACATTGCTTGGTAAATGATTTTGGAGATTTAGAAGAGGAATCTTCGACCCACCTTAAGCCAAGACTTGTGATGGTTATTGGAGACTTTTTATACGTTTATGTATATGTAGGAAATGCTTATTATGATGATATTGAGATGCCTTTATACTTAATGGTTATGATGGATGACGTTGAAGTAATGCTTAACATTTATGCTATGAATGAATCATTGATTAAGCTTAAGACGAGCTATTGAATATGGTATTAATTGAGCTATTGAATATGTTATTGAAAAATCCCTTGATGATGATATTTACTAAGCCATAAATTATGCTATAGATTGAGCATATGAATGAGCCATTAACTACACTAGTGATCATTCGCATCGATATATTAGCATTTTGTTCCATTATTTATGCTAGAGGTCATTTTTAATGACAATATTGGCAATTAAGTTATAGATTATGCTATTGATAATGACATGAATTAGTTATTGATTAAGCTATTAATAAGCTTTCGATTATATAAATGATAAGTTATCTATTATGCTAATGATAAGCCATTAATTAGGCTATTGATAAGTTATTCCCTATGCTTTTGATAACGAATATCGATTATGTTAGTGATCATGTTTATTAACTGCATTGGCAAATACTTTATGAATTATACTAAAGAGCATGCTTATTGATTATATTAGAGATTATGGTATTGATCATGCTTATTTACTATATTGGTAATCATGCTATTGATTATGCTAAAGCTCATAATTTTAATTATGATTATTGATCATGTTAATATACTATGTTAATGGTTATGTTATTAAACATTCTAATAGTTAAGTTATTGGCCAAAATAATGATGATATATTATCAGTACACATCCGGATATTACTTTTTCTATGAACTATGCAAATATCAATTTAAGACCGAATAATAATGATTTTATCAAAATTTTATACCCATTAGAAGTTTGGAGGATGGCTATGATATTGACAATGATATTGATTATTTATACCCAATAGAAATTGGGAGGATGTATATGATATTAAGAATGATATTGACTATTTATACTCTGTAGAAATGTAGAGGATGTCTACACTATTAATGATATTGTGGTGATAATATGGAGGATGATACAAGTGATGATATTTATGAGGATATTATTGAATATCCATACCAGTTAAAGTACGCATATATATATATGCATTACACTATGATGCCATACTTATTATGATATGATGGTATCGGGGTGTGAGATTGACACAAGTGATTCTAAAAAAGTATGAAAATGAGGTAATGGTTATAATGTGGTATGATATGAGTGAATTCTAGTGATATAGTAATTAGTTGATAAATATTGGTTAGTTTATAAATATTGGATAGTTGATAAATATTGGTTAGTTGATAACTAATGATTAGTTGATAGAGAATGATTTATTGATATATGAGGATTATTTTCTACATGATGGATAGTTGATAAGAGTTGACCCATTTATAATGATGAATATGGACAATTGATGGTTATAGACTGGCATGACTTAGTTAAATTCGAATTGTGTTACGAGAGTTTATGAATGAAGGTGGTGGGTTATCCTATCTTATTTGTACCTTTGAGTCTTATAGGGTCTTGCGATGGGTTGCTTACTTTTCCACACTAATTGGCATGTGGGAGCAAATTTTGTAGTCATGATTGCATATATTGATGTTTTATGTTATGTTATGCAATTATTCTAATTTAGTTACTTATTTATGCAAAGTGATGTTGGAGTTACTTCAGGTTTGTCTATACCTTAGCTTAGTTATGTTATCTTACATATTATCATACTTATATCATGATTTAGCTCAGTCGATCGATGATGCCTACTGAGTACTCGTGGTCTTGGTAGCCATACTATATTTTTGTACATTTTTAGTGCAGATACAAGTACTAGTTGCCATCTTTGATCGACGTTTATGCTGAGTTAAGATTTAGAGATCAAGTGAGCTCTTAGAGATGAAGTCACATATTTCCTTCTATCCTCCTACGTTCAGTCTTTTATTTTGAAAAAAATGTTATTGACTATTCTAGATAATTAGGTTGTATTATTATTAATGAATGCTTATTAACTATTCTAGATAATTAGGTTGTATTATTATTACTAGATGCTCTTGCACTTGATTTTCCAGTTCGTGCGATGGTATCTATGTTGACTATCTTTATATATTTCAAATACTATGCTTATTTATAAGTTGTACTTATTGATTTCCTCCTATTTTAGGTATTTACCACCAAGTTATCGTATTATGTTTAGATCCAGGTTACAATTTGGCTCACCTACTGGTGGGATAGATTAGGAGACATCATGACTCATAAATTGGGTCATGAAAAATTAGTATAACAGAGAGGTTTCACCGATAAAGTTGTTACAAGGATAAGTGTCTAGTAGAGTCCTAAGGATTGGAATAATGACGTTTATTTCCTATCTTCGAGAGGCTATCAGATATTCCTACGAGTTATTCACTTCTTTTACACATATCGTGCTAAGAGTATGAGTTGGTTTATAGAACATAGATTTGATTTTACTCTTTTGTGGATTACTAGGATACGTGCTACTGCTATACGAGATGAGGGTCCCCAGATTGAGTCTAGGGATCCTACCACTATTAGAGGATGACCTAGAGGTTGTGGATAACCTAGAGATTTATCCCCAGCTAGGGGAAAGGAGACATGACCTTCACCATACCCGGTTCCCCCTCGTGAGATAGATATTCTTTTTTCTAAGTTGGCGGTGTTCCAGGGACCAACCTAGGCTCCACCAGGGTTTATTTCTTCAGTGCTCAAAGATGCTTTGGTTTGGATTTTAGTGTTAGTTTGTGGTGCACCATCTGATGTTTCATAGTATACAAATAAAAGTGGTACTAAGGGTAGGGAACAACTTGTAACTACGGATCTCAGAGTTAAGTTCCCTCCTACACCGGTAGTAGCTCAGTTGGTAGTTACTCGTACAGTGATTTCCCTCCCTTCTATGTCTACTAAGGAACAGAAAATATTGGGTAGATTCTTTAGATTTGCTTCACCTGGGTTTTCTAGTGCTTTGGGCGATGATGCCTAAGAGTTTCTAATTTCTTATAAGGATGGTCTATATAATTAGGGCCTTGTTGAGACTCGTGGTATGGATTACACCACCATTTGGTTGGTCTTGGCTGCTCAATATTGGTGGAGAGGTTATATGGATTCTAGACCAGATGGATATTCTCTTTTGACATGGACTAAATTCTCTGAGATATTCTTGGAGATGTACATGCCTCATAGCCTTAAGGATTGTTTAATGGATCAATTCTATAGGTTTGAGCAAGGCTCTATGATAGTTATAGAGTTTGAGGCTTGTTTTCACGAGTTCGCTAAGCATGCTACTTCTATTTTGGGTACTAAATATGAGTGAGTTTGTTACTTTGTTCAAGGATTGATACTTCTCCTTCGTATATCTACTCATAGTTTAGTTGTTGTGGTTAGTAGCACTTTAGATTACTGACGAAGGTTAGTGTTCTACTAGTGATCGCCCTATTCAAAGTGATGGTAAATTTTTTAGAGGTTTACCTTCTAGTTATTTTAGATATGATAGTTATTCTGGGTCAACCAAATTTATTGGTTCTGGTTTAGCTCTTAGTACATGTTATAGTTATGGAGTTTGTGGTCACTATTCATGAGATTGCCCAGGTCGTGGGGTGATTATTGCTTCCGCTCAGAGTGTTCCCCATATTAGAGCAGTTTATCCCTCAACTAAATATAGTTATTAGGGTTGTAGGATGGTCTCTAGGGTACTCGGAGAGGTTCTTAGGTAGGTAAAGTAGGAGGTTGGTAAGGAGCCTTGCTAGGTGGTAGGTGTGGTCGGTTGTATGTAGTACCTTCTTGACCCAAGGCTGAGTCATTTGATGCCATTATTACAGGTATGATTTTGGTGTGCCATTAGTCGACCTTTACTTTATTTGATATGGTATCCACTTATTCTTATGTATTTGCTGATAATGCTCCATGTTTAGAGTTATCTAGGGATTTATGATCTCTGCCATTATATGTATTTACTTCCATGGGTGATTCCTTAGTAGTTGATCAGGTGTTGAGATCCTATTTTTTGTGACTGTTAGAGATGTTGATACTCATGTTGATCTTATTATTCTGGATATGGTGGATTTTTATGTGATTTTTGTCATAGACTGGTTATCCCACTATAATACGATCATGGATTATTTTGCCAAGACCGTTACCTTATCCATGCCCCGTACCCCCAATCGTGTAGAAAGGTGTGGTTATCCACAAACCGACAGGGATTATTTCTTATATTCGTTCAAGAAGGCTTATTTTGATGGGTTGTGAGTTTTATCTTACTTATATTTGTGATGCTAATATGGAGAGTCCATTGCTTGACTTTGTTCCTATAATTTATGAGTTTTCTGATATGTTCCCTACTGACTTGCCTGGTATTCCCCCTGCTCGTGAGGTTGAGTTTCCTATTGTATTAAGTATGGACCCCATCCTATTTGTATGGCACCGTACTATATGTATATTGTTGAGCTCAAGGAGTTGAACTCTAAACTTCAGTATCTTCTATGCAAGGGTTTTATTAGATCGAGTGTGTCTACTTCTTGGGGAGATCCTATGTTTTTTGTGAAGAAGAAAGATGGGTCCATGCATATGTGCATTGATTGTAGGTATCTTAATATGGTGACGGTGAAGAACCATTATCCTATGCCTTTGATTGATGATTTGTTTGACCATCTTTAAGGTGCGACAGTGTTTTTTAAGATTGATTTGAGATTTTGTTATCATTAGCTGAGGATTCGGGCAGAGGATATCCAAAAGACCACTTTTAGGACCCGTTATGGACATTATGAGTTCTTGGTGATATCATTTATAGTGAATAACGCCCTAGCCATTTTCAAGTGTTCAGACCTTATTTGGATTCCTTTATGATTGTGTTTATCGATGACATTCTTGCATATTCAAGGAGTAGGGAGGAGCACACACAATATTTGAGGACTATTCTCCTGAATGTAGACTCTGTGCCTTGAGATTTGAATAGGTAATCAAGTATTCCTCTGAATATCACCCATAAAGGGTGTGATGAGATTTTGTAGAAAGGGAAAAATCAATCCTAGATATATTAGACCTTTTGAGATTCTTATCACAGTTGGTGAGGTGGCTTATGAGTTAGCCTTACCTTTAGATTTTTCTATTGTACATCTAGTTTTCCTTGTTTACATGTTGCAGCGATGCATTCCTGATCTATATAATGTTCTTAGATGGGACTTAATCTATTTGGGTGAGCGTTCGACTTTTGTAGAGGCTCGTGCTTATTTTGACTAGTGATGTTAGGCGGTTGTGCACTAGGGAGATTTCTATAGTTACGGTTCAGTGGAGGCACCGCCCTGCGGAGGAGGCCTCTTGGGAGATCGAGAGAGAGATACAGACCCAGTATCCTCACCTATTCGAGACATCAAGTACATCTTAATCCTTAACTTTTGCAGTTGAAAGTTCCTTTAGTAATGGATGTTGTAATGGACATTCAGTCCATTTTCCATATTTTCACTTGTTTTTGTTGTTAGAGCTTCTCTATAGCTGCCCCAAGTCATTTATGAGTTGATAGAACTGACAGTTTGGTTACAGGGTAATTCATTTGGGTTTTAGATCCATTTCCATACGTCTTCGGTGGTTCCAAATAGCCATCGGGCAAAAACATCATCTAAATGGCCTCGAATACAAATTTTTACAATTCTAGCAGCTCCGAAATTCCAATTTTAGGAAAGTAGGACTCTTGGTTTAGGTCACAAAGCACTCAAGCTCATTTTCACCTTTTGTTCGGAAAGTCAAGAAATTAGAAATTTGGTGAGGGACCCACATTTTGTAAAAATGACCTCGAATGGAAATTTCAACTTGCCATTGAGTCCAGACTATTAAATTTGGTGTGGTTACATAGTTCAATTGCGTATACAGAATTTTGGATGAATCTCTTTTTCTTGGCGGTGACTTGGAAAAATTCTAAGTCTCAGATATAATAGGTGCACCCACTATTTAGAGTTGGTCATTTGGTCTTTCATTGAGTATCGCTGATGAATGATGTGATGAGGTTCGGGAAGAGGGTCAAGTTCAACCCAAGGTATAATGAACCATTTGATATACGTAAGATTGTTTGGGAGGTAGCTTTTGAGTTCTTCTTGCCTGCAGCTTTTACAGCCATCCATATAATTTTCAATGAATCAATGTTGTAACATTATATTCTAGATGAGTCTTAAGTGCTTTAGAGAGACTCGATTCAATTAGATGTGAGGCTAACCTTTGTTGAGGAGCCACTATCTATCCTAGCTGAGATGCTAGATGATTAAATTCCATAAACTTTCAGTGAAGACACCACCCATTTAAGGAGGCTACCTAAAAGACATGACCCGAACTGGGGCCTTGTCGTAATGGGCATTTCAAGTCCAACCAAGATCGGGGACCACCCCCATTACCCAACCCAACCTCCAAACACATACCCTGAGTTGGATGAATTCCAAACATATAAAAGGATTACGTTTTGTACAATTTCAGACTTTGGGATAGGTCCATAAACGTGATCAACCCCAGCAAGTACAACAATCCAATAACCAACCAATAAGAATACCAAAACTAAAATAATAACCAAGTACGACTCCATAACATAATAGGATGGAACTAAGGGTGACAATTTTAGCCCATATTTGTAAAAGGAGTCCATTTAACCCATATTTATTGAGTTGGATCACTCATATTTCAAATAGGTAAATATGGACATCAACTCATTTTAAAAGCTCATACAAATATGGACAAAATGGGTAAAATATGAGTATCCATTTAAACAAAAAGATCACCCACGTATGCTTAAAATTTCATTTTTTTTTACTTTTTCATTTTTTTTCTTTTTTTTTCTTTTTCCTTTTCCTTTTCTTTGTTTTTTTTTCCTTTTTATTTTTTACTCGTTTATTATATTTTCTTTTTTCTTTTGTTTTTTCTTTCTCATTTTGTCCATCTATTTTTTTTCTTTTTATTTCTTTTTTCTTTGCATTCTTTTTTTAATTTTCATTTTCCCTTTTTTCATTCTTGGTTCGTTATTTATTTATTTTTTTGTATTTTTTCTCATCTTTTTTGTTGCCATTGAATTTTATATTTTCTATATTTTGTATACTTTATATTTATTTGTATCATATTATATATTTCAAATAAATTTATTATTCGTATTTGAATAGTTTAGTCATGAATGTATAGAATTTATCATTTGTATTTATATACAAATAAGTATATGGATTAATTATATTTTCTTGAGACCTAAATAAGTTAGCAAACATAAGCTTCTAATTATCTCATTTAGCCAAAGTTTTTAATTACAATTCATAGCATCTCTTACCAATTAAATACAATTCATATTCTCTCTCCTTTATTTTCTCTCTTTTATTTCTCTTCTCCAGTTTTTTTTCTTTCCTTTTTCCTTTAATTCACATTTTTTTCTTTTTGTTTTTTCCTTTTCATTTTTACTCGTTTCTTATATTTTCTCTTTTGTTCTTCCTTATTTTTTCATCTAATTTTTTATTTTTTTCATTTCTTTTTTTCTTTGCATTCTCTTTTTTTTTGGTATTTTTATTTCCCCCTTTTTCTTCTTGTTTCATAATTTTTATCATTTTTCTTCTTTTGTGTTTTTTTTCTCATATTTTCTATTGTCATTGCATTTTATATTTTATGTATTTTTTATACTTTATATTTATATGTATCTTACATTATATTTTAAATAAATTTATTATTTATATTTGAATAGTTTAGTCGTGAATATGTACAATTTATCATATATATTTATATACGAACAACTATATGAATTAATTGTATTTGCTTGAGACTAAAATACATAAATATACAATGTATCATTCAATGCAAATGTATCATTAGCATTTGTATATCAAATTTATCATTTATATTTGTATTTTAACTAGTATCAATTTTATGCGTTTGGTTCAAGTTGTATAAACTTGTATCCTTTGATACAAATGAAACATTTGTATTTGTATAATTTAGCAATTGTATTTGTAAAATTTAGCATTTTTATTTGTATGGTTTAATTTATTTCAATAAAATATAATTTGTATCAGTATATATAAATACAAGTAATCGTAGAAAGAAAAATAACTATTCTTTTTCAATTGTTTAAAAATATAAATGGTATTGTCAACTAAGATTGCAAATACAAACAAATAAAATAAATTCAATTATAATATAAATACAAATACGATATATTGTCTACCTACAAATACAAATATAAAATAGTTCTTTAAAAATACAAGTTCATCAATGAAAATAGAATACAAATATAAATACAAGCAAAATGAAAGAACAAAATACAAATATAATGTGCAGTCAACAATAAATTACAAATACAAAAAAGTTCTTTAAAATACAGTTGTGAATTATATAAAACATATATGATGGTGCAAACTATAAAATACAAATACATGTTGGAAGTATAAAAAATAAATACAAATATAATTGTATTAATGAATACAAAATTATAAATGTTGGGTAAATATAAATCAATGTACGATTATGGTATTTTCGTTATCATAAAAAAAATACAAAAAAAAAACAAAAATGAAAATAGACAAAAAAAAAAGAGAATCAGAAGTTAGAGATAGATTAGAGAAAAAATAGAGTAAAGAAAGAATTGAAGATAAAAAGAAGCCAAAAATACAAAAAAGTATCAAAAAAAGAATGAAAAAATAGAAACGAAAAAAAAATATGATGGTGAATACGAATACAATGAGTGGTTATGATATTTTTGTCGTCATCCATGATTTGTACTCGACTTAGCCATATTATTCAAAAATAAAAAAATTATAAACTACAACCAAAAAAGAAAAAAATGAGAAAGAAAAAAAGTGAAAAAAATAAATAAAAAATGCAAAAAGAAAAAAGGAAAGTAAAAATAAAAAAATAGGAAAAAGAAAGAAAAGTAGAGGCTAGAGATAGAAGAGAGGAAAAAAAATGATAAAAAGGAGAAATAGAGGCTAGGGATAGAAGAGAGAGGGGAAAAAATCTAAAAATGTAAAAAAAAAATTGAGCAAAAAAGACAGAGAAGATATGAATTGTAATTTTCAAAGATACGCTAAAAACACTTTTATTTTGCTGAAACCTAGGTTATTTCTGTAGGTTCCTATTGTTGTTGAGGGTGGAGAGTTGGGGGTTGGAGGTTTTAGTGTGCTTTGGAAGTGAGGGGTTAACTTTTTTACAAATATATATATTTTTTTTAGGAGGGGTATGGGGAGGAGGGGTGCAGGGGGTGGAAGAGTGGGGTAATGGATAAAAATAACAAGTTGATATACATATAAAAGTTTTAAGTTTTTGTCTTTAAGAGTTAAAAAGGGTACCAACCATTTTTACCCAATCCATATTTGACCAAATCCATATTTACCCATATAATATAAGGGTGGATTGCATCCAATTCATTTAAGCTCAATCCATATTCAATCCATCCAAATTCGATCCGATCCGAGCATAACCCAAGAGCCTTGAGAGAATTTGAGAGTGTTTAAAAGAGTTTGATTGATTGCAAATAGGTTAATGAAGCCCCAAAAAGGTGTTTTATGTTTTGGGGTGATAAAAGGTTAAGAGGGGAAATATCCAGCTTACCCCCTATTTAAACTACTTAAAATTCCCACAAGATGGTATGAACACCCCACCTCAAACGTACCCTAGGGTACGAGTGGTACCCTTATCTCGTACCCTAGGCCTAACCCTTGGACCCCAACATTGTCTAACATATGACCGACCAAGCCAAAACATCCCCAACCATATGATTAGTACCATGAAATCGTACCCTAGGCAGAATAGAATCACCTAGACTAAACTTAGGGCAACATATTATTGACACCTTACTATTTGTACCTTAACATACTACTTGTATATTCCAACCATACCTTAGACAAAAACCAACCAAACCATACTTGTCATCGTAAGACCAATACCAACCAAATAGTACCCCATCATATGAGAAGTTCCCAAAGTCGTATCATGTCCAGAAGCCAAAAATTAAAAAAAATTCTAAGGGTCAAAACCCAAGGTTTTTCAATTTCCCCCCACTAGGATCATTCATACCCGAATGATGGAAAAATTAGTACAAGCACGAATTATACCCCAACATAACCATTCTAACCCTTAACTAAGTTAGAAAACAAAGATGTCAGGATATCAACATTCCTTTAACCAAGTTAGAAAACAAAGATATGATCAAGAACACTTAACTTCAGTATGAATATCTAGAGCAGAAAACAAATATTGATACTTGCACTTCTTGTCCTCTTTCATTTCCCAAGTAACTTCTTCCACTTTGTAGTTCCGCCATAAAACCTTAACCGAAGATACATCCCTGGTCCGCAACCAACAAACCTGCCAATCTAAGATCTCAACCAGGATCTCTTCATAAGATACAAAATATGATATACAAAATCCTTTCAAAGGAACAATCGATAAAGGATCACTTATACACTTTCTCAACATAGATACATAGAATACCAGATGAATAAATCTCAAAGTAGAAGGCAACACCAATTTAGATGCAACATTGCCAACCCTTTTCAAACCATATAGGGACTAACATACCGGGGACTAAGCTTCCCCTTTTCCCAAAACTGCATTACTACCTTCATGGGAGTCACCTTTTTGAACACCCTATCCCCAACCATAAATTCCCAGTCCCTTCACCTTACATCCATATAGGACTTTTGGAGACTTTAGGCATCCTTAAGCCTATCCCAAATCACTTTTACTTTATCTATAGCCTGATAAACCAAATTTTTCCCAAACATATCCATCTCACAAAGCTCAAACCACTAAATAGGAGATCTACACGTCCTACCATACAATGCCTCAAAAGGGGCCATCCCAATACTAAAATAATAGTTATTGTTCTAAGCAAACTCTATAAGAGGTAGATTCTCAAACCAATTACCACTATAATGAATCACACATGCATGAAACATATCATCCAATATTTGATTAGTCCTTTCAGCTTGCCCATCCATCTACTGGTGAAAAGCAACACTCAGACTAACCTTAGTACCTAACCCCATTTGAAATAACTGCCAGAAATGAGATGAAAATTGCATACCATGATTAGAGATAATCAAAATAGGTACCTTATGTAGCTTCGAATTATTATAAAGATACAACTTTGCATAATTTTGAGCTAAAAAGTTAGTCCTCATTAGCAAAAATTGAGCCAACTTTATCATCCTATCCGCAATGACCCAAATCGAATCAGATTAGTTCCGAGATCGTGGAAGACCAGTAATGAAGTCCATGTTGATCACTTCCCATTTCCATTTAGGCAATTCTATTTCCTGATACAAGTCTCCAGAACTCATGTGCTCAACTTTCACTTGTTGACACACCAAATATTTGGCCACAAAATTAGCCACATACTTTTTCTTACCATTCCACCAATATATCTCCATGATATAATGATACATTTTTATCAAACCGAAATGAACAACGTAGTGTGATTTATGTGCTTCATCCAATACCCATTCTCACAAACCATAAACCTCAGGAATATATAACCTCCCTTGGTACAACAAGGTACCATCACTACTGATCTCAAGTACCATTACCTTTTTCCCACCTACATCACCCTTTTAATTTCATAAAGAAAGCATAATGCATTTTCTTCTCTTTGAGTTCTGGTATTGCTTAAATCACTCCCATATTTAAGCGATGAGTCGGTCATTGTCAATAACCCAACTAGAGTCGGGGTCAAATCCATAAGGTGCAAATTATAAATTTCGAGTCTTATGAGTGTTCTAGTTACTTAAATGGTACTCGGAATGCTAACAAATACGACATGTAAATTAAAATGGGGGATTTGAGTTAAGGATGGTTTGTAACAATTATTGATTAATAATGCATGAATATGACACTTTTGATTTAAAATCAAGAATAGAGAGGGTCTTGTGGTTATGTCTACCTAAAGGTAAAGCATGCAGGTTAATGGCGGTTTTAACATGAAGCTTAATTATTGACCAAAGGATAGGCTAGGTTGAAATCCATTGTAGTCAATATTTTAATAAAACTACAACGATTTCACCCATTAGATGTTTCGAGCACCTAACAAATGTACAATTCATAATCACCCAAAACCTCAATCAAGTATCCCTATTTCTAGGATGATGCTCTTGGCATGATTTACACTCCAACAAAACTTATTTCTAAGATTGAAAAAGATAGTAAACCGTAGGCTCACCATTACCTTGTCCACCTATAACCCTCTTTCAAAGATGTTATGGATTACCCCAAGTTCACTTTTATCCCTCTTTCAAGAATGATGAAGGGTTTTTAAAGTTAGGGGTTTTCTCCTATCGAGCCTATTTAGAGATTTGAGGTTTTCACCTATCAAATTCCAACTCATTAACCCAAGAAATGGTGGAATCCATACAAAACAACTAAAAATCATGCAAACAGATCAATACTTACACACAATTACACTTTAGTTCAACATAATCCCAAGACTAAAGAAGTTAGCTACTCATGAGATAAGATAAAAAACTTTTACCAAGTATTTCATCCATGGTGTTCAAGATAAGAAAGGGTTAAAAAAATCTTCAATTCAACACTTTAATGTCACTAATTTCGTATTGTAATAGTAATTACAATAACTATGACCAATTAATTTTTCACTCAAAATTCTAGGGTTCTTTCTCTCTCTCCCTTCCACCCTCTTTAATGTATTTTGAATCCTCAATATTAGTCTTTTATTACGGATTAACTACATTGCCCTTTACTCATTTGTCCCATTGTTCCATGGTCACGGAGCTTCAATTGAAATTGCACAACCGCAGTGGTCATATGTTGGCTATTTTGATAGACAACGATTATATTTTTCTGATTGCAGTCACGTTACTCGAGGATGGATATGCTTCCTGCTTAACTGTCTTTGGTCGCAGTGTTCAGACCGCAACTGCAGTAACTGAGGACACTTTTGCTCTGAGTCATTAGTAGAATTTTATTTATTCCTTTTATCATTTAAATCCCCAATCCACATCTTTTCATCTTCTAAACTCTATGACTGCATGGAGTGGATATTAGTGTATTTTATCACCAATATGTCTCTTTTATTTATTCAAAACAAGGTAATGTACACAGATATTTAGTGAGAATGGGTGGTAAAATCATCACTCATCAACACCCCAACTTAAAGCATTTGCTTGTCCAAAAGAAACACTATCTCTTACCATGACACAATACTTCTTTATGCCTAAACTTTAAACCTTAAAGCTCACAATGACTTCAACTTTAGTTAAAACCACAAGTAGCTCTTTGCATATGGGCTAAGCTAATTCCCACTACACCCCTCATAATATGATGCGACATTTAAGGATACATGGGACTTTAAAGAGAAACCAAGAAACAACAACCAATACTCTAGAGGTCTCTTCCTCTTGACCACAATATAGCTATACTCTACTTGCCTTATTCTTTGGATGGTGAAAAAATCACCCACCACAACTTAGTTCACATGCCAACCTCACCAGAAAAAGAATTTCACACACTAAGCTACCAAATTTGCAACAAGGAATTTTAAGTGCAAAAACTCGCTCCCTCAACAAAGAAATCTCAATGCAACTAGTGTCATACCATAGGCTTGCCCCTATTTTCAATTGCCACTACAAAGAGAGTAAATGGTCGAAGATCTCAAAGAACTTTTTAATCTTGCAACATAGGTTCAAGCTAGGGTAGGATATCATTTAGGACAACATGTCTACACCCTTCCTTGAACATCTACATCATACTTTTCAATCCTCCTTTTTTACTATGGGTCACTCTTCTTTGTTTTCTCTCTTTTATCATGCCTTCTTTTTGCTTCCTTTGTTTACCCATTTCTTTTATCTTTTTTTCTTGCAACTTTTGTGAAATTTATTGCGTTTGTTGGATCGTTGATTTTTCTATTCCTTAATTTTAAACAAAGGCACATTCAGCATTTCACTAACAGTTTTGTGGCCTCACAATTTCTTTCATCAACTTTTACCACCCCCAACTTATGCTTTTAGCTTCAAATAAAAGTTCAAATTCAAGGAGGGTTTAGTTCGAAAGAGGGATAAAAAAATGGATCACAAGTTGTAATAAGTTTGCTAAAGAAAAGTCCAAAGCCTCATAGTAGGTACTAGGTATTATAATTATGCATGGATAGTCTTTTCAGGTTAGAGTGGGTTCTAAAATTGTAAGGGTGGCCTAAGATCATTTCTCCAATCACATACAATCAAAATTAGTTTTGAAAGACTAACGAGGCAAGTTCTAGATAACACAAGTGTACAAGAGATAAATACCAAAATCTCACCACACATGGCATGAAAGATTCTCCAAGGAGGCTAAAATATCCCTCCTGCGAGAGAAAAAATAGGAGTATCTCTTTCTATTCGTACGTCAAAATTTATAAAGCCACAAAAGAGAAAAAGTTTTGTTACAAAATTGCTCATGTCCATGCCCTTGATTTTGTTTTGAAAATTTTTGGACCGAGCGGGTTGTTTATTTTGTATTACCCTCTCATACAATTTGCTAAACTATGGCTACAACTAAAGCCTTAGTATCACATTTAGGTTCAAAATTGCAAACTACCCATATGGCTACTCAGACTTCGCCAATGGTGTACAAAGTGACCCCAGTTTAACAAAATACAATGCCACAGGTACTCAGACTTCCCTTGCATTCTTGACATTTATTCTACGGGTACTCAGAATTTCCCTGCACCTATGTTCTTTACCATTAAGAAGGTCGTCACTCAATCTATCATAGGGAAAAGTTCATCCGTAACTAGACAGACCCAAGTAGCCTTGTTATACCCCCAATTTAAAGCCCTGAAGTATCCTTACTAAAGTAAGTTTAAGAGGTAAAAGGGATAAGAAAGACTTTCTGAGGTAGAAAGCAGTATAGGAATCTGAAGTCGTGATCGCATCAACAAGTCCGCGATCATGTAGAGACTATTTTTTCTCTATTATTAATTTTCTGCATAGCTGCCAGTTTTTAAGTTCTATTTTCCCCTATTTTTCTGAGTACACAACATATGTTAAAAGACCTACAAAGCATCAAAACAAACACAAGATAAGTTAAAAATGGGTTGCCTCCCATCGAGCTTCTAATTTAACGTCACGACACTACTCTCCCCTATTACCAATTTAAATCTTTGAACTTAATACACTCTACCTTGGACACCATGGGGATTCTCTCATTATAATGTGTAATACCCCGAACGTTTCTTAAGCCTAAATTCGTCTTTTGAGTGAATATGGATGACTTCCAAAGTTATTGTTGTTTACATCATATTGTATTTACCTAAATTCCACTGTCTATCTTGTGGAGAATTGGATAAGTTTTCCATCGACATAAGATTCACCCAAATCGGACACCCGTTGGGGGAGTTAGAACCATTTTGTAATACCCTGAGATTCTAACCAATAGTGCAACCATGAATCAAGCTCATGAGAAATAAATTATAATGCTTTGGTTGTTTTGTAATCAAGGGTGATATGTATTAAGACCTCAAAGATGTCCTAGCGATTAGGTGAATCAATTCTTGGGAAGGTTTTTTCCATATCCAACTTCAAATGATCATATCTATCGTTATACTATGAGTAATTGAGACCATGACCTACTAAATGATATATAATTGAATTATCTTTCCAACGATACCAATTTTGTCAAAATCCAATATCAGAGCAAAGAGTTATGCTTATTTTACTCCAGCGTGTCAGCGTGAAAACTCTGTGATGACCTTTTGTGATGACTTGTCACAAGCCTGACGGCTTGTCATAAAATATTGTCAACCTTAATCTGAAAATCATAAAATCCACCCTTTTTGTGACGATAATTCATCACTGCCTATCACGGGCTTGACGGCTTGTCACGGATGTCATCAGCTATTTTTTTTCAGCAATTAAGAGACGTTTTTGCAAGGGCATTTTGGTCATTTTCGCCCATTTTGGTCCTATATATATATCCAAGTAGAGAAGAAAAGTTAATTTTCTCTCATTTCTCTTTCAAGAAAGATCTAGAACTAGGGTTTCTTCCAAAATCCTAAATCAAATCTTCTACAAGAAAATTCATGAATCTTCCAAAGATTTCACCAAGTTGTTCAAGAATCAAGTTCTCCAAGTCAAAGGCATCAAGAACTTAGGTCAAAAGTGTGAAGAATAGTTTCCAATCAAGCTTGCTCATCTTAAAAATCATAATCCAAGGTATGTGGGGTTTGAACAAGAACACTTTTTTTATTCTTGTGCCCAAAGATTTAATTTCTACTATTGAAATTCATGATTTTTCAAAGTGGGTTTACACCCAAATTTCTTTATTAATGATTTATAATATTTGAGCTATTCAAGATTGATACACATGACTATTTCATCATTATATTTCTTAAATTGAGAACTTATGCCATGAGTTGAATATTGTTATTATGAGTTGATGATTTGTGAATGATTTGAGATAAGAGTCATGATTTAATATTTTCTATGAGAATTTTGATTATTGAATATATATATTGATATTTGAGCTTGAGAGTCAAGAATGAGTTCTATGATGTTTTCTTGAAGTTTTTGATACATGATTATTTTATAATTTCCAAATTATGACTTGATATTTAATATTTTGAATTTCATGTTTCTACCATGAGTTGGTATTTCAAGTGCTTTTAAGAGATGTGTCAAGCTTTAAGCTTTCTTATGACAAATTGGATTATTGAGTATATTGATTCATGAGATTGAGTTGTTACAATGAGTCTTGATATTTCCTAAAAGTTAATGATGTTGCCATGATTTAATGAATTGATACATTTTGATACTGAGAAAGATTGATTTGATTTCAGTCGAGTTAGGAATCCACAAATTTATTATGATTTGATAAATAAGAAAGAAATTTGATTTGGTCTTCATGATAGACCCTTCTGATATTTGTGGTGGATTTCCTAATGCGTTCTAAGCTTTTATCTGGGAGTAGTATATAGCACTGAGCGGTAAATATGGTATTTCCTTCGAAACTACATGCCACCATAGGATTGATATTGATAATTGTGGGTCGGAGGCCGAGTATGAGATTGTGATTACTAAATTTAGGTTGTACTCCCTGGAAAGAGTACGATACTCCCGCCAATGTGAGGTTCACTCCTTAGGAGGGAAAAATATAGTACTCCATGTAGCTCACATGGTTTATGTCGGTTATAAGAACCTCCCAAGTCAATACGAGTTCAAGTTTCATGAGTTACTGAGTCACTCTAAGTCATGAGTTAAAGAGTTTGAGTTGAGTATAATGATTTATGTGATATATAGTGTTTGCATTACTATTGATGATTTACAAGGAATATATTTCAATTAATTCAAGCAAAGAAAGTCGTTATCGTTAGCATGCATAATTTTCATAATCATTTATGATATTATTTATAATGTTGCATTTCTTCCCCACATACTCAGTAAATTCCTTAAAGTACTGACCCCCATATATTTCTATGTGCTACAATGTCTTATAATTTAGGTACAAATTGTAGCGCAGATACCGCATTTAGTCAGTCCACCGCTCCCAGTCAACAGGTGATGAGTCCTTTTGATTTGAGGGCTTGAGTTGGTTATACAGTTCGAGAAGTATTATATTTTCTTATTTTAGTCGTATTAAGCTTAGATAGTTGGGAGTCATGACCCGGCTATCTAAAGTCAGTACCTGTAGAGGCTTCATAAACAGTCAGTAGAAGTTGATATATTCAGTTTCAGTTTTATTTGGTAAAAGTAGAGTTGTTATCTTTTAAATTTCTTGTTTATATTGATCAAGTTCAGAGAAGTTTTATGTTTTCGCTGATTTTATATAGATTTAAGCATTTTATCTAGTTGCTTATGAGTTATGCTGGTAGGAGGATTAGCTTGGGATCACTTGTACTCCTAAGCACCGTGTAATGTCTCAGGACATAATTTTGGGGCGTTAAAAACTTGGTATCAGAGCACAGAGTTCAAGTGTCCTAGGGTGTATATGAAGTCGTGTCTAGTAGAGTCTTGTGGAATGGTATGAAGACGTTTGTACTTTTCTTCGAGAGGCTACAAGACACTTAGAAAAGGTCTCCATTCTTTAATGTCTTAGATCGTGCTATAGAAAGGTTCTTTGAGAAACTTATGCAGATTCTCATCTTTCTCTATTCAGGGCATCCCCGCCTTATTATTGAGGTACTAGAGAAAGTCAAGCTCAACTCTTTACAGATAGTACTTTCTTAAGCAGTCTCCAACGATAGTTACAGAGTTTTAAATGAGCTAGAAAGTATCCTATTAGTTTCTTATCATGCCTTGCTTATGAATCGTGCAATAAGCCAAAGTCAGTTGCTCTTCCAGATTCCTTCTCAGAATCCGTACTGATAATCTATACTTTTTTTATCTATGTACTATTCTTGAGGTAACATGATCTGCAAGTTTTAATTTTTTCCCTGACAATGCCCTTAGACTTGCAAGTGAGAAATTTCAAAAGTCTCACAAAGCGGCCTGAGAAGAGATTACAAATGTGTTATAAGTTTTCTAAGTTCAATGTTATTCCCTCTCCCTTATGATTTGTTCAGTTAAGACAGAGTAAGATGTGTGTTCTTAGATTATCGAATATTGTATGGCGAGTTTCTACCTCTTATAACCTTATTATCATTATGATGTTGGAACTGAAAGTCTAGTGAAGCCGTGTGGGGCTCTTTTAATTCACTAGCATAATTGCTTTGTTCTCTATCTCAAATTCTTTTTCAAAATGCAAAATCAAAGACTAGTGAAGCTGGGTGAGGCCTATTTTGATTCATTAGCAACTCTTTGTGTATCTTATTTCCTTATTCTAGTTGGAACTGGGTTTAGAGGTGTAGTGGCAAGAAAGGTAGAAAGTGTGATTTATTGGAAGTATGTATAGCCAAGACTTTTGTATGTGATCGAGCTAGTAATGAAGTGATATTATTTTTGTGTGTCAGCTCATGGAAAAAAGTGAAGGAGTTATTGGTGGAGGTAAATAATAGTTTGCTTAAGGTATGAAAAGAGTTGTTGACGGTGTGTTGCATAAGATAAGTATAGGTTATGGATGAGGATACTTAGTGGATAAGTGTTGGTAACTTAGGTGCTCCTGAGAATGCAACGGGAAGTTAAGTCGAGGCGTAGAAAGTTATGAACTAAGTTAATCTGTGTATGAAGGATAGATAGTAATGATGGGTAGAAGAGGGGTGTGTTGATGTATTATAAATGAGAGAGGCCATATGATTACGACCAATTATTATTATTAGGGGGTTTAAGTGGGCTAGTGTTTATTGACATTTTGTTTTATAGTTTCCAAGTGAGAATTGTGTGTGTGAGGTGGAGTTGTAAGTTATGCTGAGTGTTAGTCATTAAGCTTGGATGATTAGTGGCTATGAAGGTGGATGTGATGATTTCTTGGTTAGTGGTCCTAGTTATAGAGAAGTGATCTAATGGGCTCGGACAGTGTATGCAAGAGTTTGAGTCTGATCAACTTGTAAATAAGTTTAAGTTTGTGTTCTTGGTGAGAAATCTTGACCAAGGTGCTATGGGGATGCTTTATTTTCTAGGGTCATTGTATGTGGCGTAATTAGGAAGGGCAGTGGAGGAAGACTTATTAGGTAATGAATGATGTTCCTAATAATTGAGTCAAGAAGTGTGATGGCTTTAGTCTAAGGGGGAGATAGTAGAACAAGTAACCAGGTTAGGTTGTCAGGTTTTAGTGGGTGTGCCAGTAAGTTGTGGAACAGCTGTGGGAAGGGATACTGCTCGACCTATTTTATTTTAGTATTTTCAGTCATTCCAGTATTCATTCATGCTTTGCGTTTTGATTCCATGATTATGATTCATGTCCAGGCATGCCATAAAGAATCCTGTCCTCGCTTAGTTACCAAAATGCGGAGTTTCAGACCTTTCACCGGTTGGAATCACATTTCATAGTTATTAATTCCCAATTTAGGTCATGTAACAAATACTTCTGTACTCAAGTTTTGTGACATGTTTAGTTCCAATGTTCAAGCGCTACTTTAAATGATCAACAAGGAAAAGAATTCAGATTTATATCGTGCATGTCGTCGGGATGTATTTCTTTGATGGATTTATGACGTTAAATCCTCTATTCCTCAAGACATAGTTGACTGTCAAGTTATTCTTAGCATTTATTCATGTGTCAGATCCTCATGCTCTAATTTTTTAGTTATCTTTCCTTACCCAAGATAGTAGTGGTTAATAGTTGTTTAGTTGGGAGAAATGAGATACTTCCTTATCAACGATAGAGGGTGGCATGCCTACTTTGGCTTGGCGGTAATGTGAAGTAATATTGAGACTAAGTCTTTGATACATGTTATGGTTAGTTGAAGTTTAATGTGTTAAGATTGGGAAGATTGTGGTGTGTTCATTTTGTGTAATTCCATAAGTTGGAAGGAATATTGGAGTGAAGCGTTTTTGTAGGACTTGATTAGCTAGGAGTATGTCAGGTGTGCTTGAGGTGAGTGCATGGAAATTTTTCTTGATAAGAGGTGTGTAGGGTATGAAGATAGGCTTAAATGTCGTGTTTGTGTACATGCGGATGGGTTCCTTGCGCATTAGTAAATGGCTAGTACTATGTGGATTATAGTTGTCGTTGTGGTAATGAGAATTACTCTTGAAGTGAGAGGTTGTAAGAATGTAGATGTGTGGGAGCTCATGATTCAAAATTGGGTTGTTTGGTAAATCTTGTGGTTCCAGGTTAGGCATGAAGACGATGAGGGGGTTTGATTCAAGGGGATATGAGTAGATGGAAGTATCGGTGTCATATGAGGATTGTAAGTCGAATCGATCAAGTATAGTATCAGAAGGGTATAGTATAGTCGAGAGACTATTTGAGAAGTGTGGTTGAGTTTAAGAGTAAGGAGTTTCCTTGCTTGAAGCTTAGTACTTTTATCCTGACTTATGATTGATAGGTTTAGGTTTCAAGTTATGGGATTATGGTAATTCTATGATCTCTGATTCAGAAGTCTTGTTTAGATCTTGCCTAAAGTTCTTTTCTCCTTCAGACCATTAGAATTCCTTGGGAGGGTGTTGAAGAAATCCTCTACTTAAGTATGAGTATCTAGTACGATTTAGTTTGCATAGTTAGCAACCCAGTTTTTAAAATTTGGCAGATAGATTTCTATGGTCTTCCATTTTTTTGAACTAGTCTGGTCTTACCACTTGAAGTTTCAGAAGTACGGGAAATCCGGTAAGTAGTTGCTCGCACCCGAAATCTACAAATTCAGCTCAGTATGTGTATCAGACATCAGTTTCAGATTCGGATATATAATTGTGATTCAGATTGTAAGCATTCATCGAACAATCTTTGTTTTCCAAGTATTCTAATCCATACACTATAATACCCATTGTGTAGTCTTATCCTTGTTTCTCATGACCTATGCTTGGATAAATTATCTCTTCGCCGTATATGAGTACGATTGCACCCTTATCACATCAAGTGAATTCTAAACTCTTAGAATGAGCCCGCTCTTTAATATAAGCAGAAGGCAAATCAACTCAAATTCAGTCGAGAATTACAGTTGTCCTCTATCTATTCTTTTCTAGTCTCGCATCCAGCGGTATAGCTATTCTCATCATGAGTTTATAAATTCAGCGAAGTACTTCAAATTTTAGAAATATATAGATTCAGATTAGCAAGTTGTTTCAGCTGTGTGTCTTCAATTTTTTCTGTATTCTTGGCCAAACAGCAACATTCGAGGACGAATGTTTCCAAGGGGGAGATATTAGCCTAAATCCGTCTTTTAAGTGAATATGGGTGACTTCCAAAGTGATTGTTGTTTATATCGTGTTGTATTTCCCTAAATTCCACTTTCTATCATGTGGAGAATTGGATAAGCTTTCCATCGACATAAGATACACCTGAATCGGACACCCGATGAGGGAGTTAGAGCCATTTTTTAATACCCCGAGACTCTAACCAATAGTGAAACCATGAATCAAGTTCATGAGAAATAAATTACAGTGATTTGTTTCTTTTCTAATCAAGGGTGATGTGTATTAAGGCCTCAAATATGTCCTAGCTATTAGGTGAATCAAAACATTCCTTACCGATTGAATTCTTGGGAAGGATTTTTCCATATCCAAATTCAAATGATCATATCTCTCGATATACTACGAATCATTGATCTCATGACCTACGAAAAGATAAATAATTGAATTATCTTTCCAACTATACCAATTTCGTTCCAAATCTGATATCAGAGCAATGAGTTATGCTTATTTTACTCCAGCATATCAGCCTGAAAACTCCGTGACGACCTTTTGTGACGACTTGTCACAAGCCTGGCGGCTTGTCACAAAATGTCATCAACCTTAAGCCAAAAATCATAAAATCCACCCTTTTTGTGACGACAATTCATTACTGCCTATCACGGGCCTAACGGCTTGTCACAGATATCGTCAGCTATTTTTTCCAGCAATTAAGGGATGTTTTTGCAAGGGCATTTTGGTCACTTCCACCCATTTTGGTCCTATATATATATATATATCCAAGTATTGAAGAGAAGTTAAATTTCTTAATTTCTCTTCCAATAAAGATCTAGAACTAGGGTTTCTTCCAAATTCCTAAATCAAATCTTCTACAAGAAAATTCAAGAATCTTCCAAAGATTTCCCCAAGTTGTTCAAGAATCAAGTTCTCCAAGTCAAAGGCATCAAGAACTTGGCTGAAAAGTCTGAAGAAGAGCTTCCAATCAATCTTGCTCATCTTAAAAATCATAATCCAAGGTATGTGAGGTTTGAACAAGAACACTTCTTTCGTTCTTGTGCCCAAAGATTTAATTTCTACTATTGAAATTCATGATTTTGAAAAGTTGGTTTACACCCAAATTACTTTATTAATGATTTATGATATTTGAGCTATTCAAGATTCATACACATGACTATTTCACCATTTTATTTCTTAAAATGACAACTTATTCCATGATTTGCATATTGTTATTATGAGTTGATGATTTTCGAATGATTTGAGATAAGAGTCATGATTTAAGCTTTTCTATGAGAAGTTTGATTATTAAATATATATATTGATATTTGAGTTCTATGATGTTTTCTTAAAGTTTTTGATACATGATTATTTTACAATTTCCAAATATGACATGATATTTAATATTGTGAATTTCATGTTTCTACCATGAGTTTGTATTTCAAGTGCTTTCAAGAGATGTGTCAAGCTTTAAGCTTTCTTATGACAAATTGGATTATTCAGTATATTGATTCATGAGATTGAGTTGTTACAATGAGTCTTGATATTTACTCAAAGTTAATGATGTTGCCATGATTTAATGAATCAATACATTTTGATATTGAGAAAGATTCATTTGATTTGAGTCGAGTTAGGAATCCACAAATTGATTATGATTTGATAAATGAGAAAGAGATTTGATATGGTCTTCATGATAGACCCTTATGGTGTTTGTGGTGGATTTTCTAACGCGTTCTGAGCTTGTGTCTGGGAGTAGTATTTAGCACCGAGTGGAAAATGTGGTATTTCCCTGAAACTACGTGCCACCATAGGATTGATATTGATAATTGTGGGTCAGAGGCCAAGTATGAAATTGTGATCACTAAATTTAGGTTGTACTCTCTGGCGAGAGAATGATGCTCCCGCCAATGTGGGGTTATCTCCTTAGAAGGGCAAAACGTTGGACTCCATGTAGCTTACATGGTGTATGTCGGTTATAAAAACCTCCCAAGTCCATAAGATTTCAAGTTTCATGAGTTACCGAGTCACTCTAAGTAATGAATTAAAGAGTTTGAGTTGAATATAATAATTTATGAGATATATAATGTTTGCAGTACTATTGATGATTTACAAGGAATATATTTCAGTTAATTCAAGCAAAGAAAGTTGTTATCGTTAGCATGCATGATTTTCATAATCATTTATGATATTATTTATAATGTTGCATTGCACCCCCACTACTTAGTACATTCCTTAAAGTACTGACCCCCATATATTTCTATGTGCTACAGTATCTTATAATGTAGGTACAAATTGTAGCACAGATACCGCATTCAGTCAGTCCGCCGCTCCCAGTCAGCAGGTGACGAGTCCTTTTAATTCAAGGGCTTGAGTTGGTTATACAGTTTGAGAAGTATTGTATTTTCTTATTTTAGTCGTATTGAGCTTAGATAGTTAGGAGTCATTACCTGGCTATCTAAAGTCAGTACTAGTAGAGGCTTCATAGACAGTCAGTACAAGTTGATGTATTCAGTTTCAGTTTCGTTTGGTAAAAGTAGAGTTGTAATCTTGTAAAGTTCATGTTTATATTGATAAAGTTCAAAGAAGTTCTATGTTTTTGCTGATTTTATATAGATTTAAGCAATTTATCCAGTTGCTTATGAGTTATGCCAGTAGAAGGGTTAGATTAGGGTTACTTGTGCCCTAAGCACCGTGTGACATCTTGGGACCCAATTTCGGGGCCTTACATAATGCTTCACCCTTTGACCGTTTATCAAAAATATTTTTCCTTCATTATCTTCCAATTCTACGACACCACTTGGGTAGACATTAGAAATCACAAATGGTCTCCACCATTTTTAGCGGAGCCTCCTCGCAAAGAGTTTCAAACGAGAATTGTAGAGGAATACATTATCTCCAACTAGGAATTGTCCCTAAAATATCCGAGCATCATGTTATTTCTTTATTTTCTCCTTATACAATGTCGAACTCTCATTTGCCTTTATGCGGGATTCCTCTATCTTATTGACTTGCGTTACCCATGCCTCATATGCTTCTCCCTAAGTCATATTTAACCTCTTCAAAGCCTACAAAGACTTGTGCTCAAGATCAATGGGTAAATGGAATGCTTTTCCAAACACCAATTGATAGGGAGACATTTCTATTGGGGTTTTGTAGGCCGTTCTATAGGCCCAAAGCTCTTCATCAAGTTGCCTTACCCAATTCACACGGCCTATATATACCGTCTTTTCGAGTATGGCCTTGATTTCTCGATTTGAAACCTCCACTTTTCTACTTGTCAAGGTGGAAACCTTGTGTTCAATCCCATACTTGTCAAAAAGAGCACCAAATAACCGATTGCAAAAATCTGAACCGCCATTAATAATGATCGCCCAAGGAGTGTCAAACCTTGTGAAAATATGATTTTTTAGAAATGAGGTTATGCACTTACTTTCATTAGTCGAGAGTGGAATGGCTTACACACATTTGGATACATAATCGACCACCACCAAAATGTATTTATTCCCAAATGAACTCACAAAAGGACCCATGAAATCAATTCCCCAAACATCAAAGAGTTGAACCTTAAGGTTAGGCTTGAGGGGCATCTCGGCCTTCTTGAAATACCCACATTCATTTGACATTTGTTACAAGATTTAATCCATTCATTGGCATCCCTATGCATTGAATGCTAATAAAACCCACATTGGGGAACCTTTGTGGTAGTTTAGATTCCTCCATGGTGACCTCCATAAGGAGAAGAGTGACAATCTTCCAAGATATCATTTATTTCAATATCTATGACACATCACCTAATAACTCCATCGGCACATTCCCAAAACAAAAATGGTTCATCCCGAAAGTATCGCTTTGCGTCAAACAAAAACCATTTTTTATAGTAACTCAAACCTTCGGGGAGTACTCCACTCGCTACATAGTTGGAAAAGTTGGCATAACATGGTGTATTATTCCCCTCGATGGACATGATTAATTCATCAGGGAAAGAATCATCAATTTCTATTTCCCTATGCTTTTCATTATTGCCTTTAAGTCGGGAGAGATAATCGGCCACTTGATTTTTGTTCTCTTTCCGGTCTTTCACCTTAATGTTGAACTCTTGTAATAGAAATATCCATCTAATTAAACACGTTTTTTCTTCTTTCTTGTCCATGATTTACCTAATGGAGGAGTCATCCATGTGTACCACTACTCTCGTTCCTAACAAATAGGCCTAAAACTTTTCAAAGGCATATACTACCACTAATAATTCATGCTCGGTGATGGTGTAGTTGCATTGGGTGTTTTTCAAGGTTTTGATTGCGTAGTAGATAGGATAAAGTAGCTTATCTTTGCGTTTCCCTAGCACCGCACCTAATAAAATACCACTTGCATCGTACATTATCTCAAATGGTAATGACCAATTCGGGGCCACAATAATAGGGGATGAAATAAGAAATTCCTTAAGATGTTCGAAAGTTTTCAAGCATGCCTCATCAATGTTGAATTTAGATTCCTTCTCAAGAAGTTTACACATGGGGTTTGCTATCTTGAAAAAATTCCTGATGAAACGTCGATAGAACCCGACATGTACAAGGAAACTTTAAACAACTTTTACGAAAATAGGAGGTGGGAGATTAACAATTACCTAAACCTTGGCTTGATCAACTTGAATGACCTTTCTGAATACCTTGTGGCCTAGTACGATCCCTTCTTTGAACATAAAGTGGCATTTTTCCCAATTCAAGAAAAGGTTTGTCTCCACGCACCTTTCAAGCTTTTTGTTCAAATGTTTGAGGCATGACTCGAAAGACTTCCCTACTACCGAGAAGTCGTCCATAAATACTTCCATAGAGTCCTCGACCATATCCGCAAATATTGACAACATGCAATGTTGAAAGGTTTCCGGAGCATTAAATAACCCAAAGGACATTCACTTGAGTGCAAATGAACCATATAGACAAGTAAATGTCTTTTCTTGGTCATTTGGTGCTATAAAAATCTGATTGTACCCTTAGTACCCATTCATGAAACAATACCATCCTCTCCCGGAAAGCCTATCTATCATCTGATCCATGAAAGGCATTGGAAAATGGTCCTTCTCAGTCCATGAATTCGGTTTTTGGTAGTCCATACACACATGCCATACGGTGAATGGTCGGACGGGGATGGGATTATTTTTTTTATTTTTGACTACCGTGATACCACCCTTCTTCATAACACATTGTAGCGGACTCACTCATGTGCTATTAGATATAGGTATATCACTCCCACATCGAGCCTCTTTATAATTTCATTTTTTACTACATTTTGCATGGGTTTGTTTAATCTCCTTTAGTGCCCCACACTGGGTATGTGATCTTGCTCGAGTTTAATTTTATGCGAGACAATGTCGGGGGATATTCTGATGATGTCCACTATCGTCCAATCAATGGACCAAATGGATTTCTTCACCACCAACTTCTATGCTTCTACTTAAGAGGATTTTAGGTAACTACCAATAATGATTGGAAAAGTATCATCCTCCCCGAAGAACACGTATTTGAGATGAGGTGGAAAGGGCTTCAATTTAATTTTGGGAGGTTCAAGGATGGATGGTTTTATGGTGGACTTTCTCAGTTTTTTGATCAAGAAATAATTTAATAGGGTTCTTGGTGTGAAACCCAAGCCCGGTTAAAAATGCTACCACCTCATCATTCTCCTGCACTTTATCTCTTTCACTATTCCATAGCACCCCAACTAAAGAGTCGTTCAACAAAACAATATCAATATGGTTTGATACTTCTCCATCAATAATATCAATCACTGAGATGACTTGTAGTCCATTGGTTGTTTCATCGACTTGCATACATTGAAGGATACCTCCTTATCATTCAATCTAAACTTCATTTCCCCAGACTACAAATCTACCAAAGCCTTCCCGATAGCTAAAAATGGCCTCCCAAGGATAATAAGAGTTTTGACGTCCATTGCATAATCCAAAAAAACAAAGTCGACCGGGTTGATGAACTGGTCCACTTTTACTAAAACATCGTGAAGGAATCCCATAGGATTTTTAGTAGATCAATCGGCCATGAGCAATTTTATTTTGGTGGGCATTGGCTTACCCAACCAAAGTTTTTTAAATATAGCATCAGGCGTGACGTTCACTCTTGCTCCAAGATGACATAATGCCTTAGCAAAAGTGAATGTGCCAATGGTGCATGAGATTGTAAAAGGACAGGGGTCCTTCTTCTTTTCGACACATGCGTTTGTCATAATGGCACTACAATGGTGACTCACTTCAATGGTTTCGTCCTCCAACAAATTTTTTTTGACACCAAATCTTTCATAAATTTAGCATGCCCCAATATGTCTTGCAACACCTCAATAAGAGTAATATTAATAAAAAGGTTACTAAATTTGTCATGAAAATTATTTAGCTTATTATGCTCTCCGTTTCTCAAGGGAAAATTAGAGAAATGAGGATGAATGGGAGTTGATGGCATAGAGACAATTTGACGATCGTTAACTATTTGTGTTCCTATCAATTGCTCACTTAGCTTTGGCTCTTCATCGTTGGATATTTTTCTTTTCACCTTTGTCTCCTCTCCACTTTGCATTTCTTCATATTGCTTTTCCACGAGATACCATGATATTTGGATTACTTTAGCCTCTAGTAGTTGGATGTTGGTAGAGTGAGATATAACTGTTTGGTGAAGCATGGAGAATTAACTTCACATCTCATTCACTATTTCTCCGGTCCTCTTAACACTACACAAAATCCATGCCAAAATATCTCTATCAATTACCTCTTTCCTTTCACAATGTGCCAAGCGTAGATTTTCCCTTTTTTACCATGATTCCCGTCTTTTTCTTGTGGTCAAGATGGAAACCCTATGATCCTCTAGGAATCATACCTAATTTTTCACCAGATACCTCCTCCTTTGCGTCTTCACATGGATCAAATTCTATTGCACTTATCATACTCACGCTTTCCATTTGGTCCCTTAACATGTGCTTAAATAGGAGTTTGAGGCATGAGATCATTTTTTTCATCTTTACATCTGTCTCTTCCTCTTCATCTTTCTTATCATGGTACACAAAGGATGAGGAGGGAGTCCCCATGGCCAATTCGGTATCCATTATGTCCCAATTGTTACACCAAATAGCCACTTGGTCCAAGACTTTTGAATCAATCCCATATGATGAATTGAAGAATGATCCACTGGATGCATTGTCTACTATAGCCTTATTTTGTTGATCCAAAGCTCTATAGAAGATTTGGAGAAACATCTTCTCCAGCACCTCATGGGTGGGGCATTTGAAAAGTGTTTCCTTGAATCTTCCTCAAGCATCGTACCATGTTTCTTAGTGGTATTGGCAGAAATGAACAATCTCATCCCTCAACTCAACTTCCAAGATGGTGGGAGGTATTTACATAAGAAAGTCTCTATGAGTGTTGTCCATAAAGTAATAAATTCGTCAAGCAATTATCATAGCCAAAGCACTACTTTTCTCGTTAGAGACAATGGAAAAGACGTAACCAAATAGACTCTTGGGATATATGTGCAACTTTGAATGGAGCATAGACTTCCACGAAGCCCTTCAAATGAGCATTTGAGTCTTGATGAGCTTCTCCCCCAAAGATTCCTTTCATGTGGAGAATTTGCATTATTACACTTGTAATGAAAAATACCCCATGATCTTCGGTGGGGGGAATAAGAATGGCACTTTTATTATCTCCGACCCTGAAATAAACTGAGTCCTCATAACTCATGATGATTTGGGAATAATAATGTTGACCTACTCAAAGATAAAAAAAATAATGAAATTAAATTACATACCCTAAGAGTGCACATAAATAAAAATTAAACCGCACAAGTGAAATCTACATTTCACTATCCGACAACGACACCATTTTGATAATGCTCAACTCACTCCCATATTTGAGGAGTTAGGCGATCATTAGCAATAACCCAACTAGAGTTGGGGTTGAATCCACAAGGAGGAAATTATAAATTTTGAGTCTTATGGGTGTTCAAGTTACTAAAAGGGTACCTAAAATGCTAAAAAATACAGCATGTAAATTACAATGGGGGATATGAGTCAGGATGGTTTGTAACAATTGTTGATTAATAATGCACGAATATGACATTTTTGATTTAAAATCCAGAATAGAGAGGGTCTTGGAATTATGTCTACCAAAAGGTAAAGCATTTGGGTTAATGACGGTTTAACATGAAGCTTAGTTGTTGACTGAAGGATAGGCTACATCGAAATTCATTGTAGTCAATATTTCAATAAAACTACAACAATTTCACCCATTGGCTTTTTCGAGCACCTAACAAGTATACGATTCGTAATCACCCAAAACCTCAATCAAGCATCCCTATTTCTGGGATAATGCTCTTAATATGATTTACACCAACTACACTTATTTCTAAGATTGCAAAAGGTAGAAAACAGTAGCCTCAATTGTTCACCATTACCTTATCCCCCTATAACCCTCTTTCAAGGATGTTATAGGTTACCTCAAGTTCACCTTCATCCCTTTTTCAAGGATGATGAAGGGTTTTTAGAGTTTAGGGTTTTCGCCCATCAAACCCATTTGGAGATTTGGGGGTTTTACCCATAAAATTCCAACTCATTAACCCAAGTAATGGTGGAATCCATACTCAACAACTAAAAATCATGCAAGCACATCAATACCCACACAAAATTACACTTTAGTTCAACATAATCCCAAGACTAAAGAAGTTATCTACTCATGAGATAAGAGAAAAGACTTTTACCAAATATTTCATCCATAGTGTTCATGATCAGAGAGGGTAAACATAATCTTAAATTCCATACTCCAATGTCACTAATTTCCTCTTGGATAGTAATTATAATAACTATGACCAATCAATTTTTCACTAAAAAATCTAGAGTTCTTTCTCTCTCTCTCTTCCACCCTCTTTAAAGTGTTTTGAATCCTCAATAAAAGTCTTTGATTCAGCTTTCCGGATTTACTACAATGTCCTTTACTTATTTGTACCGTTGTGCCGGGGTCGCGGAGCTTCGACTGCGATCGCAAAACCGCGGTCGAGGTATATTGGCCATTTTGATAAACAATGATCGCATTATTTTGATTGCGGTCGCGTTACCCAGGGCTGGATTTGCTCCCTTCGTAACTGGCTGTGATTGCGATGATTAGATCGCGACCGTGGTAACTAAGGCCACTTTTTCTCTAGTCATTAGCAGCATTTTCTTGATTCCTTTTATCATTTCAAGCCCCAATCCACATATTCTCATCTTCTCAGCTCTATACCTGCAAGTAGTGGATATTAGTGTATTTTAGCACCAATATGTCTTATTTATTTATTCAAAACAAGGTAATGAGCACAGATGTTTAGTGAGAATGAGTGGTAAAATCCTCACTCATCAATATCTGTACCAAAAGACAATCAAACCACTTGTACCAACACACCACCATTTTTGAAGTCCAAAAAGGCAAACTCCAAGACAAGCCATACGGTGAATATTCTTTACCAACTCCCCCTCTCCTTGTCCACATGCGATAAAATCCCCATGGACAACCTGCTAAGAGAATAGGTAATAACATTAGCCTTTCCTAGATGGTAGTAAAGACTCAAATCATAGTCTTTGGGTAGATCAAGCAATCTTCTCTGCCTGAGGTTATGATTTTTCTGAGTGAACACATACTGCAGACTCTTATGATCAGAGAAGATGATCACGTGGAATCCATACAAATTGTAACACCAAATTTTCAATGCAAATGCCACAACTATAAATTCTAGATCATGAGTTAGATAATTCCTCTAATGCATCTTCAACTGCCTAGAAACATTGGTAATCTCACCTTACCATGCTGTATTAAAATACAGCCAAGTCCCTCTAGGGACACATCAATGTAAATCACAAACCCCTCATTGCCTTTAGGCAAGGTCAAAATTGAAGCCAAAGTTAGATTATCCTTCAGCTTCTCGAAACTACCCTCGCATGCATCCGATCAAGAGAACTTTACCTTCTTCTGAGTTACATTAGTCAATGGGGCATCTACTATTGAAAAAACTCTCCACAAACCTCCTACAGTATCCGACCAAACCCAAGAAACATCGAATATCAGTTGGATTCGTGGATCAAGGTGACTTCTTAACCACTGCCACCTTTTGTGGATCCACCAGGACCCCCTCACTTGAAATAGTATGACTTAGAAAAGTGATAGCGTTCAACTAGAATTCACATTTAGAATTTGGCATACAACTGCAGCTCTATCAAGGTCTGCAACACCATATTGAGGTGATTGGCATGATCCATCTCTCTTAGAGTAAACCAAAATGTCATTAATGAACATAATGACAAATATATCCATAAACTGGCGGAATACCCTATTCATCAATTCCATGAATGTCTTTGGGGAATTATTCAAACCAAATGACATAACCAAGAACTCAAAATGCCCATACCGGGTATGGAATACCATCTTTGGGATATTTACCTCCCTAATCTTAAGCTGATGATACCCAAACCAATGATCTATCTTTGAAAAGAATTTGTCACCTAACTAATCAAACAAGTCACCTATTCTAGGAAGAGAAATTAATCCCAAACTTATTTTTCTTATACGAAGAAACACCAGGAAGATTATTAGAAAATACCTCAGAACACTCATTCATTACCAGAACCGAATGCAAAGAAGGACCTTCTGGGTTAGAGTCTTTAACCTAGACCAAATGATAGAGATATCTTTTTGAGATTAACCCCTGAGCTATAAGATATGATAAAAAAGCATCCCCCTAGGAGCTAGGGAACCACCCTTCCATTCAATAACCTGTTCACCAGGAACTTAAAGAAAAACCTTACGGGTCTGACAATATAAGGACGCATAGCACGAGTGTAACTAATCCATCCCCAGAATGACATCAGAATCAACCATATCTAATATGAAAAATTCTACCAAAGTCTCCTTACTACCAATAGATACCACACACCCCTATAGACTCTTATAGCTACCACAGAATCACCTTCTGGGGTAGAAACAAAAAAAGGATTTGAAATAACCTCAGGATCAAAACCAAAATACACAGCCACAAATGGGGTCACATAAGATAGAGTGGACCTTAGATCATGTAAACTATACACATCAAGAGAATAGAGTTGTAACATATCAGTCACAACATAAGGCGATACCTCAGACTCCTGTTAGGACGTAAGAGTATATAACTAATTCCAGCCTGTGCCTATACAAGAAGTAGAAATAGATGCAAAAGAAGAAACCCTGGGTGCATAAGCAGATGAAGAGGCAACCAGAACCTTGTTCTCTCCCAAAGAAACCTTGCCAATTGGACAATTTCTAAGAATATGGCCTTGTTAACAATATTTAAAGCATCTGTCCCTCCCCTTATCACTAAAGCCCCAATGAAATCGACCATAGAACCTTCAAAAAGGTCATGATAATGCCAATATAGACCTACTAGCCAGATATTGGGTGCCTTGTGCCCTAAAGTTATCGCCACCCTACTGGCATCGGTCTCCCAACTACTTCGGGTAAGCAACACTAGCTGTGGAGAAAGAACCAGAACTCCCCCACTACTTCTTTGGAAACTTACCACCATCCCGACCACTTTTCTATTAACCACCACCTTGCTCAGAGAATCTAAACTTCTTACCCCTTTTTTTCACCTACCTCAACCTATTTTCTCTTTTCCTCCTCCACCTGTTGCACATGAAAAACCAACCTAGAGATATCCATGTATTTGAACAACAATGCAGTCTTTCTTTGAAGGATCAACTCATGAGACAGTCCTGAAGAAAACTTTTTCATCTTGGTCCTCATATCCGACACTATTTTTGGAGCATATCTAGATAGCTGGTGAAATTTCAAGGCATACTCCTTGACCGACATCTTTCCGTATTTCAAATAAAAAAATCCTATGTTTTTGCTTCTCTTAACTCCTGAGGAAAGAAGCGATCTAGAAAAATATTAGTGAAAGTCTCCTACAGAGATGACTCATCAAACTCACCCCTTGCCTGATCCCATTCCTCATACTATTGGTATGCTCTATCCTTTAGTAGATAGGTAGTAAAATTCACCCATCCAGATTCATGGCTTGCATGGCCCTTAAGATCTTTTCCATCTCTTCTAGAAAACCCTAAGGATCCTCCTCTACCTTAACACTAATAAAAGTTAGAGGACTCAACCTCATAAACTGGCTAACCCATGTGGCCTCAGAAGATGCAATACCAGATGCACCATCGTCAGCTTGAGAAGCTAAAAATTGAGCAATCACATGGATCAACTAATAAAACTCTGCATTTATCACGTCTACCTAAAGAGGCTGAGGAGGACTGGAAGGAACTACTGGAAATCTAGAACAATTAGGGGAAAGAACCCCAGAATGAGTACGGATCCCATGAGTAGATCATGTCCTATCAATATTATCCCCAGTTGGAATAGGGAAGTTTCCATGCACATCAGATCATCGAGGCATGATTTGAAAGGAAAAGAAATGGGAATTAGAGAAGATTCTAAGACTTAGACTCTAAGCTTGAAAATAGAATATAAAGAAAGAGAAATGTTCCAAAATGCATCGCAGCCTCTCTTGTGAGTGTGGAACATGACACACCCTTAAAAGAGACACTACTCTACATAGCTTTGTGGACTACTAATTGATCATGAACCTAAAGCTCTGATACCAACTTGACAAGATTCGAACCAGGGCCTTATAGTAATATGCATCCCAAGTCCAACTAGGACCGGGGACAACCCCCGTTACCCAACCCAAGCTCCAAACATGTACCCCTGAGGTGGATAAATTTCAAAAAATAACAAGATAGCATTTTGTACTATTCCAAACTCTGGGATAGGTACATAACAGTGACCAATCCAAGAAGTCCAACCATCCAATTCCTAACCAATAACCATACCAAAACTAAAACAATAACCAAGTACGAGTCTATAACAAAATAGAATGGAATAATCATAAATACCGTTAAACAGTATTATTGATAATACCAAT
This sequence comes from Capsicum pubescens, assembly GCA_030864215.1. Lineage (NCBI taxonomy): Eukaryota > Viridiplantae > Streptophyta > Magnoliopsida > Solanales > Solanaceae > Capsicum > Capsicum pubescens. Next base: position 230,712,608 of record CM061548.1, on the reverse strand, counting down.
ACCAATGCCAAGGCTGACACCACTACCAATACCCCTTTATACCAACCCATAGCAGTCCCACAAAGACTCTAGCCTAAAGTAAAACAATATTTGGTTAGGACATTCCCCTAACTAGAGCCCAAACCATAGTCTATAAGATGACCAAAGTAAGTAAATACATACATGACATGAAATAGATCCAATCGAGCTGATCCTAAATTCGATCACTAAGAAGGAGGATTAAAATGAATGATTCCTGCATCACGTGAGGATATAGTACTCGAAGATGGGTTAGCGAGGGAATTCTAGCATGCACTCAAGATAAGGATAACTAAATACCAACCTTTAAAACCAAGTAAACTAACCATATGCATTCACAATCATACATACATGTAAATAAACATACTGGGAAAGGCAAACTGGGTTTAACATGTCTTTAAAACCATTAACCTGAGTATGTGTAGATTAACCATCCTAGAACCACTCACAGGATATATGGGTCCAGTGTAATTCCCTGAACGGACCCCGATGCATGTAGCTGCACAAATCAGAGACACCATAGGATTAGGGGATTCCCAAGTACCCTTCACTCTTCATGATACATATGTATAAGTGTACAAAAGGGATTCTCGTATACCTTGTAAGTATCATATATGGTCTCCATGACTAATTCTCATATCGACAAACATGAGTTTTTAGTGTCCGTCCATTGGACTCATACCTTCACAATTAGCTTCACACGCCACCATTATTTCCTAATTAGAATCATTACCTTATAACTAAACCACCATTCCATTTATTATTAACCAAGGTTATAAGTAGTGGTATTGTCACACCTACTATGGCTTTCAACCAAGGTCCTTAGACAACTTTTTATGAAGAGGGGATTCCCATGTACCCATAGATTACATTATTAAGTTGACTTGGGGGTATCCCATATACCCTACAAGATGTTTGTTATTAAGTTTGCTTGGGGGATTCCTTTCTACCCCACAAGTCTTTCAACTAGACCAACCATAACAACTAAGGCCTTACCATTTAACAATTCCAAACGATTTAAATCATTTAGGGTTCCGTTTCCAAGTTATACCATGCATAGTTCAATGAAAGTCCAATAATTTAACCAAAAACCATTCCCTAGGCATTTTATCAAACAAGTTGGGGGCATAGTGTTTCGAAAGCCAAAACCAAGTACCAATTAACCATAACCATGCAATCAAATATTCAAACCACCAAAGTAATATGAAAACCATAAGTAAAAGACATAGGAAAACCCTACCATCCATTCTAACTAAAACCCCCAATATATATTTGACAACCCAAAACCATACAATATTTATTCCATGAAAACAATTCATAAAACATGCATTTAGTTGGAACTAACAATGAGGGGGGAGTAACATGCCGTAGATTTCAAATATGACGGAGAAAAATCACCTTTGTAAGTCCCAAATTGACCACCTTGAAGGAAACCCTAGCCTTGATTAACCTAAGAGCCTTGAGAGAATTTGAGAGTGTTTAAGAGAGTTTGATTAATTGCAAATAGGTTAATGAAGACCCAAAAAGTTGCTTTATGTCGTGGGGTCATAATAAGATTAGAGGGGAAATGTCCAGATTAACCCTAACATAAAATACTTAAAATTCCCGTAGGATGGTACGACCACCCCACCCTAACCATACCCTAACACTGTCCAACATACAACTATCCAAGCCAAACCGTACCTAACCATACACTTAGTACCATGAAATCATACCCTAGGCAGAATAGAATCACCTAGACTAAAATTAGGGCAACATATTATTGACACCTTACCATTAGTACCTTAACATATGACTTTTATGTTCCAACCATACCTTTACAGAAACCAACCAGCCCACACTTGTCACCATACGACCAAGACCAACCAAATCATGCCCCATTAAATGAGAAGTAACCGAAGTCGTATGATGTCCAGAAGTAAAAAACTAAAAAAATTTCTTAGGGTCAAAACCCAGGGTGTTCCACTAAAAGATTGAGCTTGGGATATTAACCCAGTATTACTACCTATTTGAGCGTTTAGGCACTTCTTAACCCTTTACTTTTGTAGATGAAAGTCTTTTTATTAGTATATGTTGTAATGACTCTACATGTCATTTATTTCATTTTCATGCTTTTTGAATTTTAGATCTTTATCATAGCGTCCCCAATTCGTTTGTGACTTATTAGAACAAAAAGTTCAGCTACCAAGTAGTTTATTTAATTTTAGATCTATTTTTTTGTTCTACAGATTTTGAAGTTGAGAAATGCATCATAGGACGAACATCAGGTAAATGCCCTCACATAGAAATTATAACAGCTTCATCAGCTCCAAAATGTTAGATTTATTCTAGGGGAACCTTAGTCCAGGACTCTAGTATCTCGAGTTTATTTTGTGCTATTGGGTGGATTTTGGTGAATAATCGGAACATTGGGTGTGGGACCATATTCTGTCAAAATGATCTCAGATAGAAATTTAATGGTTCTATTGAGTATCCAATGCAAAATTTCATAGGGTATCATTATTTATTTGCATGCACAAGATTCTGAATAAATCTCGAGCACTCAATTAAAGTCTGTTAGGGCTTATCAAATTTTTCTGGTTTAGCCAATTTTGCATCATGGAACGCTTTATAGGAAACCACTTATGTTTCTTAGGATAACTTTAGTAGTGTCTGGCTACCTAACATTAGGTCACTTTAGCATTGTCCCCACTACTTTTGTATTAATCGCTTTAGCAGTCAATTAGTTGCTAAAACAGCCCTTATTAGTACACACACACACACACATATATATATATATATTTCTCATTTCTCAAATTTCAAAACTTTCAGTCTAAATATAAACTCCATTAGAGATAGTTGGGAACTCTAAAATCATGAAAGATCATAGTATTGAAGGTGGGATCTAAATTTCTATTTAAATTTAGTTGATAAAATCCTTATTTCTCTAAATTTCATGAGACTGATTAGAGATAAATTTGGACTCAATTTTTTTCTTATTTCTGAGGTAAGTGATCCATGAGGTGAGAGGGACATTGTGTCAGTTTAACTTTATGATTCCTCTTTATAGTCCTATTTCTAACCTAGAGCCTATATTTACAATATGGGTGTCGATATTCTCTTCTTGATGTGTAGAATTGGCATCTAACAACCTTATTATTTTTTATTAGTTTTGTTTGAGGCTGATAATTTTACTATTATGATATCATTCTCTAATTTTTATTTGAGTCTAGCATTTATTACTGATATGGATATAGATTTGGATTTGGAAATTTGATAAGAATTGGTAAGATTTAGAAATAAGGACCGAAAAAGAGTATCTGATACGCTTTTCAGATGTTGACCTATTTTAGGGTTATCAGTATCATTGTTCCATCTTTATATTAGTGTTACTTTTGATTGAACCCACCATGCTTATGGGGCCTTGTTAGGTTATTTTCCTTCTTGTTTGTGCCTTCTAGGATAATGGGTCACTAGTTAGGTTATAGTTAGAATTATTTCCGAATAGGAGTACTTATTTTACCTATATATCTCATTCTCTCTGCATGTTCTACTAATTCCATTTTTACTCCTTTATTTCTAACTTATGTTATATTCTAACAATTTAGTTTTGCTTTTACTGTAATTTAACTCGGTTGGCCTATGATAACTAGTGAGTACCATTGTTTTGGTTCTCATACTACACTTTTACATATTTTCCCAAATGGAGATCTATGTATGAGTCCCGTTGTTAATGTTATCATTAGGTTGAACTACTTTTCGGAGATAGGGTAAGCTTTCACAATTTGGAGCTGATCTTTCCCCTTTTGTTGTTTTTGGATAGTCTTTTATATTCTAACACTATATTGTATATCTGGCACTTCCAAGTACTCTATTATAGTTTAATGACTTTTGTACTAACCTTACTGGGTCTTGGGGGAAACTCTTTTTGATTATTTTTTCTTCCCTCTTCTTTTGTATAATGTGCTTGTATATATATTTAATTGCTTTTCTCTATTTTGTATTTTGATTATATGTCTCCTTCTTTTATTTTCTTATTCTTTCACCGATTAGCCTATTACTCGCCGTTCTAGGCTATGGCTTGGCTTACCTACTAGTTGGTTCAAGAAGGAGCCATCATGACCAAAGAAATTTAGTCATGACACCTTAGGTGTAGGCTCGGGGTATAAAAAACTTGGTATAAATAACAAATGTCAAGGATCCTAGGAAGTTTACGAATCCATATTAGTAGGATCTTATGTATGGTTTTAAGGGTCCACTTCTATAAATGAGGTACTATGAATATTTAAAAGTGTTTCCCATTTTTTCATACGCTCTAGATCATGATATAGAGCTATCCCCTTAAAAACTTATGTAGATTCATGAATTTATAATTTTTTCGACTTCTACATCTTCAAAGGGTTACGATAAATAAATTTCAAATTCCCATCAATATAGTTTGCATGGATTAAGCCTTGAGAAAGTCTTGAGTCAGCACAAGGGCTTGTCAGTGGCCGATTAGTGTGTTCAAGACTATTGAATTAAAAATATTGTGTCCCACCTTATTTTTTAAACCTACATTCATTCAACACTTAACATAGTTCAGACGAAAATTTTCTAATTGTCAGGTCTCCATTGTCATTGTCACGGTCTGTAAACTAGGTCCACTATCCATAGAACCAACCATGAAATCTTTTGAAGTTCACCAGGGTTAGATTAACCTTGTCCATGATTTGTGACTGGAACATGATCTATGAACCAAGGCATGAATTGGTTCTAAAACTTTAAAATTTCCCCAGCTAATGATGAGTCGAATAATAATCCATGGTATGCACAAGCAGAACATCTACACATTTATTAAAATAATCTGGAGATTTAGAAATTTCTATCCAAAATCAATGGACTAAACCACGACTCGTGCACTTGGTTTATGCTCTATGGAATGGCCTATGAAATTGGGTTTCTGTAGAGCCTGTTTGGATGAGCTTATTTTTTTTTGCTTATAAGCCAAAAGCCAAAAGTTAGAAATTCCATCTTTTGGCTTTTGATTATTTGTGTCTTTTAGCTTAAAATAAAGTGCTTTTAATCACTTTAGAATTTTACCCAAACATTATCAAAAGACTTAAAAGCTATTTTTGGCTTAAGAGCACTTAAAATAAGCCCATCCAAATGGGTACATAATTTAAAATTAGCATATTATGAGGGGAATTTTGTCTATTTCTTTCCTTAGGGTCCTATTTCATGATATTTAAACTCTCTAATAGGGTTATTTTTAGAAGTTAATCAATGTTCATTCATTCTTCCTTGTGTCGATGGTTTGACAATGATATATGATAAAGATTAAAGTAGGGTTCTTAAACCTAATTTCCCCATTCCAATTTATTTGCTCCTTAGGTTTATTTTTATGAATGATAATTCAAAGAAACTAATGGAAAAATTTGACTTACTATATTGTTGATTATTCATTCATGTTTGGGATGTTATAAGTCATAGTTAATAGAATGACACTAAAGCTAGAAATATGAATTTAGACGTATAGTATCTAAAAGAATGGGCATGAGATAGTGAACGATTGAAAGACGTAGATAGAGTCATGTATCCATTAAGTGGGTGATGGGTGAGGTATCTCTAAGATTTGGTTAAGTTGTAATAAGTTTGGTGAAGAATTTGTTGTAATATGCAGAATAGGCATTGCAGGTTATGATGACTCGTAGTATGTCATTGGGAAGCAAAGATCAAATCTTTTTTAGGTTTTGATTGGAAGTATAGAGTGGTTAAAACACTAGCTGATTTTAAAGGTACCTTTTTGGTAGAAGAGAGGACCAATGAAATTCACAAGCTTATAAACCCCAGTTAGAAAAAATATGTTTAATAAGGTAGTAAAATATAACAGTAGTGTTGTGAAGAGGAATACAATTGTAGGTTGATATGATATAGGAGGTCTGATTAAGGTTGATTATTTTGTTATAAATTTTAAGTGAATTAGTGCATCTTAAATTTACCTAACAATTGTAAGTTTGAGTAGTATGTGAGAAGTTATGTAGCCATTCGCGATTAGATCTAGAAACTAAGCTTTTGAACTTTAGCTAATCAACATTATAAAAATAATTATTATTTTGGGGATTGGAGATAGCTTTTTGAAATGGACCTAGTAGGCTTTACATAGCATATGAAAGGATTTAAGTAGTTTAGCTTGCAGGTAGTGTGAAGATTGAAGTATAATATATATATATGTGTGTGTGTATCTCTCTGTGTGTTTGTGACACCTAAATTAAACAGGAAATTATGACTATGTCATTATATAAAGAAGAGCCTTACACATTAGAAGGATAGATGTATGATCAAGGTAGTATAGTGTTGCATGAGATTCTAAGCTGCTATAGTTAAATGTGTGCCTAGTTTAGTATATATTTGGTTTATAAGTGTGGAGAGTGCTAGATATCTATTATATGGTGTCTTTAAGAGCTAGATTGACGATATTATAAATACACAATGTTAAATCTCTTAGTCTAGTTGATAATGTTCAATTTATACTTCAAGAGTATAAGAGATAGTCATCAATATACACTACCCAACAAGAGTCGGGGTCGAATCCATAGGTAATGAGAGCACTAGCTTCAATCTCAAGAGTTACAAGAAACAACAAGTTGACTAGAAATTCTATGAAAAATAAAATGGGAAAAATTGGGGGCTAAATTCAAATAATTTGTAATCATCATGTTAATCATAGTTGAAATGTAAAATTTTAAGATTAGAGAAACAGAGTTGTAATCAAGTGTGAAATTATACTTAAGGATATGCTATAGTAAGGGTGAGTGCATGCATTAGTGGTTAAACATTTGTCGAGATTTAACTAATAGTTATGGTTGGGCTAGAATATGAGTATTTAATGTTAATCTGTCAATCAAACACCAAAATATTACAAGTGGGCTCTTTAAAAAAACCTCACCAGTGTAACTATATGACCAATCTAACACCTTAATTAGAATGCTTATGTCTAAGGGACACTATTAAATAATGAGCATCAAGTTATTGTTCCCTACTATTCCATATCCTCATCCTCTTTTACTAGGGATTATAAGGACTCTAGATTTAACTAGAGTTTACAGTCTCTAATTATAGATCAAAACATAGAATAGGAGTAAAAAACATAACAATTAACTAATTAGAAAGACAAATAAGCAAAACTCATACAATCATCACTACTTATTCAAGCATAACCCTAAGCAAAGTAATAGCTACTCATTTATGTTAGGACAAAATTATATATTTGTAGTCATTGTTTGCCTCATATTTTGTATTGTTATTTTTCCTTTTTGAAAATTAATTTTGTGAGCCTAATTTATAATTTAATGTGTATGATTAAAATGATATGAAGATGAAGATATTTAAAGCCAAAACGAATTAAAAATGGATGATTATAGAAGAAAATCAAGCAAACAGTTGAATAGAATAAATTTATTAGAATACTGAAAAGTGATATTTTGAATTCAAATTGAAAGCTGCCAGTCAAATTTCCTTGAAACAGTGGACATTTACGTTTAGACACTTAGTCCATTTTTATGTTTCCTTGTTTATATCAAACTCAGTTATTTAATTTTGACTTTTTTCCCTACTTGTATAAATATTTCATATAATTATTTTTTACATAACTATTAACCTTGAGAGAGATAGAAGCTGATGTGGAGGCCGAAAAATATTGGTTTCATTTTTCTTCTCCTTTATTATTTATTTTTACATTATTCTTTGGATGATTTGTTCTAATTGCTCCATGTCTATGTGAAGTTAAACTTCTTGTTCTAGTATTACGATAGCTAATTAACTGATTGTTTAGTGCCTCTTGATTTTATTTGTTTGATCATCATCATATTTATTCTTATATTTTTTTGCTTATTAATTTAATATGTAGCTATCATTATAATAAGTATATATTCTTAATGTGAACCCGGAAGGAGAATCAATGAGATTTAACGAATAATATAGGGAGTACGATCTTTACTTTAGTAAAATAAAGAATTAATTTGTGGCTATGATAGGAATATATCTATGTCGGTTTATTTGGTTACAAAATAGAAAGATATATAAATTTATTCGGATTGGGTTAATACATCCTCGCTCAACAATGCAGTCGTGATGTAAATTCGGATAGACGATTAGAGGGTGGAAAGATCATGATCATATAATAAACCCCATAAATTAACATCCAGGAAATCAAATAAGTTGACGAAATTGATACTCGATATAATTGTTAGAGAATCCATAATCCTAGATCAATTCATTCATTGATTGAATAAAAGTCTACTCCATCTTAATTTTTTATTCATTAGTTCTTTTTTACTAGTCTTATTGTTTTTGTTTTTTTTTTTAATTCATAAATGTATCCTTTGGAATTTAAATGTTTAATAAATAATAAAGATTATTTTAATTTATAAAATAATTAATCGACAAGTCTCTCTGGGTACTATATCTAGACTCTCAATCCTATATTACTTGTACAACCGCATACACTTGAGTGTGCGTTTAGATGCAATAAGTTTTTGGTACCATTTTTAAGGACTTTTGTGTTAATTTTTAACTAGATTAGACCTTTTTTTTATTTGAGTTGTATATAGTTTATTTTCTTATATAAAATTTTTTGTTTACTTTCTTTTAATTTTCTATCACTCTACTTGATATATCAGTCTGAGATAGATAGTAGTCGAATGATGATAATTCTTGTCATTTGGAGGACCACATCAAAAGTGTATTTGGCAAAAAATTTTAGGACAGCAAGCGGTTTTCACCTTCACCAATTGTTATGATTCATGTAAACCCATGGAGTAGACAAATAAATTCAATCCAATCAACTATCATTTTTTTCTTGAGACTCACACTAAGAAGGTGAATAAGAGTGAGCATGTTGTGTATGGTGTAAATTAAAAAATTGAATTTATAAGGTCTTATTTAATGTAGTTTTTCTACATTATGTTCAGATAATGAGCTGTATTTTGAGTCATCTAAGATGGTGGAAAATTGTGAAAATAAGGGACAAAAATCCTATATTCTTAAAATTGCACCGCATAAGAAACACGAAAACAAGCCTTGCTTCAGAGACAAGCGGTTTAACATGCACCATCCTTTACTTGGTTATTTCATCTTTATACTACCACCTTATGAGAGAAGCAAAAATATTGATGTGATGTTGGGGTGGAAATTTATATCTTCAAAGTGGAGAAAAAAGTTGATGAGTCGTGGCGCGATGTTATATTAGGTTCTTGTTGGGAAGCAACCCAATAAGTAGGAAATAGTTATTAATTTTATTTTTTATTTTTATTTTAGTGTCACTTGTTTTTTTTTTTTTTTTTTGTAGATTTAGGGGAAGTCTGAGTACCCAAAATTTGAAGCTAAGGAGCACGTTTGAACTTAAGTGTGGGGTGCGTATGAACCTTGATTGAACGGGGAGAAACATACTTCTAGCTGGACCCTAGAGGGCCTTAGGGAGAAACTTTAACCATTGTTTTACTTTGTTTATTATTTTGGGGACAAAGCGTAATTTTATGCATGGGGTGGGATATCTTCTGATATTTGTTTAGAATGAAGTATTATGTAGGAATTTTTCTAGTTCTTTGCGTAAAAACAAAACAAAAGTAAAAAGATGAAAAACACAGAAGTTTTTCGTATTCTTTAGATTAGATTAATTTTTTGTTAGGTTTTAGATTTTTAGTCTTTAGTAGGGCATACTTTGTCCACTCGTTTGATTTTTCGTTTTAGTTCTTTTTCGAGGGGACTGCCATTGAATCGAGTATCTTTTACTTTTTAGGACTAAATTTTTTTTTTTTTTGTGAGAGAATGAGAAGACCACCTTTTTTTTTTACTTATGTGATACTACCAATTTAGGCCTGATCTTGAATAATACTTTCTTGTGAGTTCTTCAATGTAAATAAAATAGCAGATTTTTGACACCAAGTCTCATGGCTACTCTATATAATAATTATCTTCTTTAATTATTCGTTATGACCCTGTCTGTCTTATATGTGGAATTGATCTATCTTGATTGATACTTTTCCATGTGTGGTGGATTTCTTCCATAATCCATGTTTTGCATCTCAGTCTAGAACTTTCCCTATATGTTATTGATATGAAAGAAAAGTGTTGTTCTAGTTATAAAATGATATAGGCTTTAATTGATATGTTTTTTCTGATACTAAACCTTAAGTTAACCCCTTTGAGCCTATAGACTTTTATTGGTAGCCATATTTTTTCTTGACCCTTTTGTTGAGTCCCTAGTTTTTACACCCTGATTCCTTGATCACTATAGCATAGAATATTATAAAGTTGATAAATATAGAGAAAATATGTGGTTGAGTGTGAAAAGGGTAAGCAATGATAGTTACAATGTGATGAAAAGATCCTCATTGAAAGAATAAGATATGAGATAAAAAGACATAAAATTATTTGAGGAAAAAATTAGTGAAGCACTTATGATAAGATGAGAAAATAGTTGAAGAAAATTCTGAATTAAGTGATGAAAATAGTGGGTGATGAAGGTTAAAAGGTGCAAAGTGCTTAGGGAAGTGTAAGTCACTATTATATAGTTTTCCTATCCTTTTTCCTAGCCAATATTACAACACATTAAAGTCCAATTTGATTCTATTTGGGCATGCTTAACTAGTGTAGATGTACATAATGGACAAGCCTATGGTTCTTTGTGCATATATGTGAATTCATTTTTGAGTGTGAGAGTTGTTCTTCAATGCTATGTCCTTAAATTATGTTCAATCTTTTGAATTGAGTGTGTGGACCATTTTTTCTTGTGCGGGCACTTATATGATGATAAATAGGTGATGTTATTAGCTATGTTTGACATGAATGGGTGAGAAAGAATAAATTAGATGAGTTAGAGTCCATTTTTAGGGTTAGGAGGTTAGAAGTTTGTTGACATTTTGAAAGGGACTAAAAATATATAATTTTGGCCTAACATCACCACCCAACACTTAGAATCTTGTTTGTCCTCGAGCAACATTAAAGCTCATTGCAACAAATCAAGATAGTAATGCCATCACTTTGATTGATACAAAAAATTAGACCATATTGCAATAAAAATTTCAAGTAAACTTTCGGATCATTATTGCAATATGATCTAGTCATTATTTGCTACATATTTAGTATTTTTATTTGTCTTTTTAGCATTAATTTTATGAATTGTACCTAATATTATATTTTAATTTTTAGGATTAAAATGATGTGAAGATAAAGAGATTTGGAGCTAAAGCTAATTAAAAATGGAATATTGTAGAAGAAAATCAAGTAGACAACTTAGTGGAATAAATTTAATAAAATATTGAAAACTGACATTTTGAATTCAAATTAAAAGTTGCCAGCCGAATTCCCTTGAAACTGTGTATGCCCTCGTTTAGGGATATAGTCCATTTTGAATTTTGTTATTTTATTTTGAATGTATTCCTACACCTATAAATATTTCATAAAATCAATTTTACATAACTTTTGACATATAGAAAGCTAGAATCCACCGTGGAGGCTGGAGAATATTGTTTTCATCTTTTCTTCTCCTTTATTATTTATTTTGATATTTTTCTTGGATGATTTATTGTAATTTCTCCATGTCTGTGTGGAGTTAAACATCTCGTTCTTAAATTATGGTAGCTAATTAAATGATTGTTTAGTGCCTCTTGATTTTATTTGGTTGATTATCATCATAGTTGTTCTTATTTAATTGTGCTTACTATTTTAATGCTTAGATATCAATAAAATAAATTTATATTCTTATTATAAATTCGAAACGAGAATCAAGGAGATAGAAAGAAGAATATAAGGAGTAAGATCTTTAATTTAGTAAAATAAATAATTAATTTGTGGCTAGGATAGGAATATACCTAGATCGCCTTACTTAGTTAAAAAATAGGAAGATATATAAATGTATTTGGATTGGGTCACCACATATTTGCCCAATGATGTAGTTGTGAGGTCAATTCAGATTGATGATTAGAGCCTCAAAAGACCATGAGCATATTATCAATCCCAAAAATCAACACTTGATTATCAAATAAGTTGTTGAAATTGATACTCGAGATGATTGTTAGAAGATCTATAATACTAGATCAATTCATTTATCGATTGCGTAAAAATCCACTCTACATCTTTGTTCATTGTTATTATTTTCGTTATTATAGTTTTTAGTTTAGTTAATTCATAAAAACATATTTTGGAATTTACTTCTTGAATAAACAATAAGGATAAATTTAATTTAGAGAAATAGTTAATCGACAAGTACATATGGGTACGATATCTTGACTCTCAATCTTATATTATAAGTAAAACCATATACACTTGTGTGTGTTTTTGAATGAAACTCTCGTAGATAAAGAAATAGGAAATTACCTAAATTCTCGTTCCATTCTTTCATTAAATCCAAGATTATAACAAGAATTGAGATCAAAATTCAATAGAAGGCAAAAGAAAATCACTAGTTTCACTCTAAGGGTTTCAACTCAATGTTTATCAAGATTCAAAGAGTACCAATATGTTGCTTTGGATCTGAAAAACCCCTTTTAGGAAAAAAAATTTCAATCATAAGAAATTATAAAAATGCCACTGCATTGGTCATCTGCTGGCGTAGATACCAACAGATATAGCAGACCAATGTGTGTAGGTCATGGGTGTAGTTTGGTTCCAGTTTTATTACTCTCCTATAGATGCTCATCTACATGCGCACTAGTTACCTGCAAGAACAAATGATCTCCCATCACTCAGATATTATTTTTATCTTTTTTATTCACTTATGAACTTTATTTGACTCGTTCGGTTAGATCGACCCCAAATTCATCCATTACCTGTACAAATCAGCAATTTAACTTGAGATTCACCTTGAATAAAAGGAAATTAGAGGATAATTCATGCTTAAAAGTTCTAAGAATTTTGCGAATTCCCAGTGTATCAACTCTCCTAATTTAAACTATTGCTTGTCGTCAAGAAAACAAGGATGTTCACAGTGAAAAATAAGGTATTCCTAACTCCAAAATAACCATAAAAGACTACAATAGATAACTAATACCGCGAAGTTCAATCGGTTCCTCCAAAAATTCATGGCATACAAGAAAGTCACACTTCACCTTTCAAGATGCAAATCTTTATGTTAAAAAAGTATATGATATTAACAAGCAAAAGTTTCAAATCAAGATTCTTCTCAAGGCTTGACACAAAACTCTCAATGGTTTTCTCAATTTCACTTCACAACTTGTCTTGCTCATTTTCCCTATTTGAAAGTCAGATATCGCTCTCCACTTCAAGGTGTAGATAGAACTCATGTTTAACAGATTCTTCCACTCTCATAGTGCAATAAAATTCATAAGGAACATTTGTCATGACTTAATTTATTAGTCATGATGGCACCTACAATTATATGTAGTTTTGATGGTGAGTAGCTAATTGCAAGGTACTAGGTCCCTGGATATGCAAGATATAGTACTGTTGCCACGTATTGTCTGCACAGTTTTTTCATCTTGTGTAACAAACTTGCAAGTTCTATTTTGTACTGATTAGGATAGCTGGTCCAATGATCTTTCATCCCTAATCATTACTTAACAATAAAAGGGAAGAGACGCCTCTTTATCAAGAGATTTTTGCAAATACAAAAAGTGAAGAGAGGCAACATAAACCCAGTTCCAACACTGCTCAAGTTCTTAGCTTTATGAGAGCTTAAATTGAAAATTGTTCATGAGTACTGATTTTTAAAAGAATTACTTATGCTATTAGAGTAAAGTCTTATTATTTTGTTAAGAGAGGTTCTTAGGTAGAGTTTCCTAAGATATTTGTAGATCAGAGTTAATCAGTAGAGAGGTCCTTGGCAGAGTTACCAAGATGAGCATGTAGTATAGTTGCTATAGGAAAAATGAGCCTAAAGGTAAGTTGAAATCTAGACTGTAATCAGGTAGTTGATTATAGTGGATTTCTTTGGTGCTTGTGAGGGCAAGCCATGGTTTTTCCAATACGGTATTTTCCACATAAAAACTTGTGTTGTTACTCTTCTTACACCATCTATGGTTTTCCTGCTCTCTATTGTTTCATTGTATGTGAATTATTTTGAGGGACTATGTACCTCACTGTGTGGTGTAGCCCTCAGGTTTTCTATAATTGGTATCATACCTAGGTCACTCTAAAAGGTTCACAACTAGAGTTTATTATTTAGAATGGATACCCCACCTAACCTAAAAGAAGGTAAATTAACCACTAGACCACTTAGATTTAATAGACAATACTACATGTAGTGGAAAACAAGAATGTTTTGACTTTATTATGGTTGAGGAAAGTGAGATAATGGACATTATTCTTGATGGTCCATATATACCTATAAAAGAAGTCAAAGAAGGAGATGTTACAAAAATAGTTATCAAAAGCAGGAGGGAGTTCAACGATGAAGACAAAAAAAATTTGATAAAAACTACAAAGCAAAGAAACTGCTTGTCTATGGCATATGACCGGATGAATACAATAGGATTTAGTTTGTGAAATAGCAAAGGAAATCTGGGACTACTTCAATACATATCATGAAGGAACTATTGATGTGAAGTATTCAAAGATTGATATGCTGACAACTCAGTGTGAAACACATGGAAAGAAGGAGAAACTATTCAAAAGATGCATACAAGGTTTACTTCTTTCATTAAAGAGTTGCATTACTTGGGTCAAGGAATTCCCTTTTACAAATAGGTGAGAAAAATTTGTGAGGTCCTTCCTAAATCCTGGGAAAGCAAAATGGATTCTATAACTGAGGCTAGGAACTTAAAAGATCTCACCATGGATAAACTCATTGGGAGCTTGAAAAATCATAAACTTAAAATAAGCAAGGGCATGAGAAGATGGAGGTAAAAAGTAGAAAGCTTTGGCTTCAAAATCTTCAAGATCAGGGCTAAATAAAGATGACACCGATGTTAACTAATTTTCAAAAAGAATTGTTAAATATATGAGGATAAGTGGTCAGTTCCAGAGAAGTGGAAGCTATAGCAGAAAAAGAGCCACTAGGGAAGTTTATCACAAATATGGAAGTCTTAAAAAATTATTAAGGATTGTCCAATGCACAAAATGGACCATTAGGATTATCATAATACTGGAGGTGACAAAGAAAGAGATAGGGACCAGGTCCTTTTAAAATCAAGAAGATGGGCAGTAACTAATCGTGCAGTTGAACTAGCCTTAGCTGGTTAGGATGATTCCTCCAGTAAATTTGATAAAGCCAAAAAGTCTGCAGATATCTCCATGCTTACAGTGGAAGATGATAAAGTTACCTTCGATTCAATGTTTTCCTTTATCACAGATACTGAAAATGAAAAAGAGAACGAGGTAACTATCTATGACATTATGAAGAAGCTTTAAAATTATTCTGATAGAAAGATAAAAAATCTAGCAAATGTATTGATTGATACTATGTGCAAGCTGGGTACTGAGAGAAATGGTCTAGAAGAAAGGATAGAGAATTAGGATCTTGAATTGATTGCCTTAACTCACTAGATTTTGGAAATAGAATAACAGAGTGCTAAGTTAAAATTTAACAATCTTAGTTTGGTAAGGCAATTAAAGAAAGTAGATGCTTCTGATAACAAAGGAAAGAAAGAGGCCTCATAGCTTCAAACTGAGCTTGAAGAAGAGATGAAGAATTCTCAAGACGATCTCATGATTGTGCTCTAGAAGAATGAGAAGTTAGAAAATGACCTGGTCCATTTGAGAGAAGAAATCAAAGAATATCTTCAGTGGACTTCATCCTCACAAATCCTTTCTAATTTCACTGGTTAGGTAGTCTATAATGGAAATGGGCCTGGGTATTAGTAAAAATCTCAATCTTCTGGGTCACAAGACAAGGGTGTTCAAGATGTCAAAAACAAAGTCGATAAACTTTTGTGCACTCACTATGGAAGAGATGGACACCTGAAGAAACACTATCAAAGCTGGAATAAAACAAGAATGTTCAATGATAGATATATCCAGCAAGATCTACAGAATTTCATGTACATAAAAATTATGAAGAAAAGGTCTCTACCTCAATGGACCAAGAATGATTTGATCAATCCGTTGTATTTTTTTACTGGGAGATCAAACTAAGTGGGTTACTAAATCAAACAAGTGATCATGGGTCCAGGTTAGAGAAAGGGAATTGCAGTCGGGAATATTTATTAAAAATGAATGTTCAGAGCTTAATCTTAGAAGATCTGACTGTGTTTTCTCTCTCTCAAGGCACTCCAAGGAGGAGGTGTTATATTTTAAAACAACTGAATTCAAAAGACCTAGTCCTTAGAAGACTCTTCTTAGAATATGAAGTTCCAACATGTGTAACTCTAAGAATTGGCTATATCTAGGGGGCCGGTATCCATGATGATGCAAGTGTAGTATAATTTAACTCCGCTTCATACCTTTGCAGGTATACACTCATGGGAACAACTTGAAAAGGAAACAAATGAGGCTAGCACAAGTGGGCAATTTAATTAAAAAGCAGAGGGACCGAGTCCCATCTCTCAGGTTAGTACCTACAAGTTGCCTAAGTAATCATAAAATACTATCTGAAAATCCATGTATCTTTCTCTTCTCTAAACTGTCAAATCTCTTGTAAAATAAAGAGTCACACTTATTAGTTTCAGATATGTCATTTTAAAAGAAATATCTTTTAAAGACATTGGTCATTGTCAAAAGTACTAAATCAGACCTTCTTGTCAAATGTACCTCAACTAATCCTATTCATTTTCCTAAATCAGCAATTATCCCTAAACTAAATTGGTTCATCACTCTTTTTCAAATTAAATAGATGATGTTATTATCTCCTTAAAAACTTCCTGAAATCCAAAACCCACAGCCGATTTAGACTCCACTGAGCCATTCTTAACCTTAGAAGTTCATGATAGATAATTCAAACCAAGAATCTAGGTCATCAAGAGAACACGACATTTCTCCATAAAAAAACCCCTAATTTTCTTTGTCACCTAAAAAATCCAAAAAATCTAAAACACAGCAAACACCGGATTCTCCTACACAATCAAACTCAAACAACATTTTTGGGGAAGAAATTCTCATGAAAAAAGTTGATCTTTCCTCCAGTGAGAACTGGGAAACTAAGAACCTACTACTGCTTGCTTATGAGAACATAGAGAACTCACTTGGTGGTGTAGAATAGAAAGTTTGTGATGTTGATGAAATAAATGGGGGGAAAGATATTTTGTTACCTTTAAATAAGTATAATGAGGCGACTGAGGAAGAAACAACTCTGAGATGGACTATGAAGAAACTTATTGGGAAATAGAAAAAGGAAAAATAAAAATACAAAATTTGTGGAGATTGATAAAAGAGAGAATTTTAATTTAGGGGAAATTATTGCTATCTAAAGGGGAACAAAGGATGATACTACAGCTGAGAGGACCAGGTCCTCCTTTTCAAAGTCTGGTAGATTTGCTGGAATATGAAAGAAACATATATCTTTTAGAAAGAGAAAAGAATTTGAAGGACTAGGTCCCATGAAGAGAACAACTAATGATAAAGGAGAAACAAGTTATGAGCCTAAATAAGGAAAAAAAATAAAGAAAAGAATGACATTTCTAGAGAAAGAAGGCTTAAGAACTTGAGAACATAAAAGATACTGTCAAGAACAATGTTTGATCGCTAACTTTATAAGAAACCTGGGATGATGGAGTTGGTAGAATATATAAGGCATCTCATAAGGTAAGAAAATTTTACTACTCCATGGAATTCTTAGAAGATAAGATAAGCTTGAAGGCCTACGTACCAGATGTTACTAACTCCATGGAATTCAAAACTCCAGGCACAAGTAACAAAACTGACTGGTGAAGTTAAAGGATTGCATGATAAAGTAACAGTTCTCACCAAGTAGTTTCTGGATGCCCATGCTACAATGTATGCAAGAATAGAGATGCTACTTAAGTCCTTTTCCTCCAAACCTCCCTCTATCAAAGACCTATCATCACTGTCCTCTAACCAATCTTGTGTCAGTTTCATCTCTTACTCCTTGTATTGAATTTTGAAGATACTTATTTTTTGTATTTTTTGTTATGATTGTACTGGTACTAATCTCTATTTATGAATGAATGAATTGTTCTTGTGAACTTCGTTTGTTTCCTTTACTTTAAAGCTGTTCTTCTCGTTAGTGTTTCCCAGCGGCTATGAGTTTACTCTTGGTTTACTATAAATCCTTTTCAATGATTCCAAAAGGGGGAATACTGACTTTGTGGGTAAGGACCAGGTATGATGAGTGTGATGTATAGGGACCAAGTATTATGAAATGAGCTAAGAAGTATATGTGTGCATGTGGTTCATACTCATAGGAGGAAGTAAGTGATATGCTGAATAGTTGAATGAAAGAAGTATGCAAATACACTAAATTTAGGTGCATGACGACAGGAAAACATCAAAGGTTTTTTATAAAAATTACAACAAGGGACTATGTCCCTGTGTTGCATAATGAAGTAAGCATGATGATAAGGGGGACATATATCTTCAGGTGGTAATCACACTTATTAAATGTGATAAATGTGCACTAATGCTCAAAACTGTATGGTTGGTTGGTAATCATGAAAAAAAGGGAAAATTATTATATTTAGTTTTGATAATAAGAAACTAATAGCAAGGGATGAGGTCCCTGGACGTGCATGATACAGTTCTTGTAATACCCCGACTGTTTTGTAAGCCTAAATTAGTCTATTGAGTGAATGGGAAAGAATTACAAAGTGAATAATTCTTAAACCATGTTGTATTTCCTAAATTTCTACTTTATATCATCTGGAGATTTGAATATGCTTTCCGTTTATACTAATTTTATTAAAATCGGAGATCGGAGCAAGAAGTTATGACTATCTGAAGTCCCAGTCGTGAAACAACGTTATTTGGACCCTTAGCGCATCACGGAGATGAGTAATATCCCAATTGTAACTTTCCAGTGAGACTCCGCAATATTACTGCATTACAACAAGGCTCAATATAAGGATTGTCAAAATCCAGTGCACGAACGTGATTCCACCGCATCACGGTGCCATTTCAGGTCATAACCAAGGTGGCAACGCGATTTCACCACGTTGTGCCACTGAGCAGTTTCCTATTTTTTCAAAATCCAGTGAAGTACCTCAATCATGGCGCGTCACGCCATGGCCAAAAATTGGGATCTAATTTTAGAATTTGCTCAATGGCAGTTTGGTCTTTCCGCCCAGTTTAGCCCTCTATATATAGATTCTAGTAGAGGAGTGAAATCTATTCTTCTCCATTTCTCTTCCAAGAAATTCTTAGAACTAGGGTTTCTCTCTTCCAAATCAAAATCAAATCTTCTCCAAGAAATTAAAGAATTTTTCCATACATTTCACCTAGTTGTTCAAGAATCAAGTTCTCCAAGTTAAAGGCATCAAGAATCTTAGCTCAAAAGTGTGAATAAGAGTTTCCAATCAAGTATTTTCATCTTAAAGCTATAAAGGTATGTGGGGTTTTGAACAAGAGTAATCCTTTCGTTCTATTGCCCAAAGCATTGATTTCTATCATGGATTTATATGATTTTCCAAGTTGATTTATACCCAAATTACTTCATCATGAGATTATGAGAATATAAATTTTTCAAGCTTGTTATACATGATTATTTTACTATTCCCAAGTTATGACTTGATATTTAATATTGTGAATTTCATATTTCTACCATGAGTTGATATTTCAAGTGCTTTCAAGAGATGTGTTAAGCTTTAAGCTTCCTTAATACAAATTGGATTATTGAGTATATTGATTCATGAGATTGAATTGTTACAATGAGTCTTGATATTTCTTCAAAGTTATTGATGTTACCATGATTTAACGAATTGATACATTTTGATATTGAGAAAGATTGATTTGATTTGAGTAGAGTTAGGAATCCACAAATTGATTATGATTTGATAAATGAGAAAGAGATTTGATTTGGTCTTCATGATAGACCCTTGTGATATTTTTGGTGGATTTTGTAACACGTTCTAAGCTTATGTCTGGGGGTAGTATTTAGCACCGAGCGGGAAATGTGGTATTTCCCCTGAACCTACGTGCCACCATAGGATTGATATTGATAATTGTGGGCCAGAGGCCGAGTATGAGATTGTGATCACTAAATTTAGGTTGTACTCCTTGGCAAGAGTACGATGCTCCGGCCAATGTGGGGTTCTTTCCTTAGGAGGTAAAAATGTTGGACTCCTTGTAGCTCACATAGTTTATGTTAGTTGTAAGAACCTCCCATGTCCATAAGAGTTGAGTTTTTTGAATTATCGAGTCACTCCGAGTCTTGAGTTGAAGAGTTGAGTTGTTTATGATGATTTATGAGGTTTTTATCATATGAATTATTTACTATGAGATCATGAAAAGTATGTTTTAATCCAACTCAAACCAAGTGATCCATCATTGTACATATAAATATTTTCATGAAATTGATGATGATATTTACATTGTTGCATTAACCCCCACATACTTAGTACATTCCAAAGTGCTGACCCACATATTTTCCTATGGGCTAAATTTTCTCGTAATGTAGGTTCAGGTTCTCATCCGCAGCCGCGTTAGAGATATTCGAGGGCCTTAACTACGTTTCCTCAGTGGTGAGTCCTCATGGTTCGAGTACCATGTCTATATGTTTGGTGATATTATTCTTTTTATGGCTTTTGGTACCGTCTGAGTCAGTTGAGGTTTTTTCCAAGTGGCTCTTTAGTCTTGATTACTAGAGGCTTTGTTAGGCTAGAGTATCAGTATGTACAGAATGTCAGTATTTTGATTGTACAGGCCAGCATATCTTTGCTTTCGAGTATGTCCATGATATGATATCCTTTCTTATTTTTCCATGACTACCGTCAAAGTGAATTTAAAAAGGGATGACAGGCTTAGAGGGTTAGCTTAAGTCCTCGTGTGGCCTTAAGTACCGTATGAAATCTCAAAATAGGTTCTTGGGGTGTTACAAGCTTTGTATCAGAGCCTAAGATTTAAAGAGTTTTAGGGAGTCTGAAAAGCCACGTTACATAGCGTCTTGATCATCGGTGTGTAGCGTGCAACATCTATGAGCAAGAGGCTACAAAACATTTTAGGAAAAAAACATTTCTTTCTTTCTAAAGTTTATCGTGCCTACAATGGTCTCTTTATCTGCGATTAACTCGTGCTCTCTTATAACAGAAAATTCCTCCCTGTTTAGCTTATAGAAACAACGAGCAACCTCAACCCGTTGATACCTTGAACGAGCATATGTCTCATGTGGAATTTCAGGAAGCTTTTCAGGTGTTAGCCTAGGCAATTACCGCCAATTCTCAAGATAACACCCAGGCTACTGTTCCACCTTCGCAAGAGAATAATTCTACTGCAGCTCGAGTTCATGACTTTATGCGGATGAATTCTCCTGAGTTCTATGGGTTGAAGATAGGTGCAGACCCACAGATGTACTTGGATAAAGTGAGAAAGATCACAAAAATTATACACGTGACTGAGGAGGAGAGTGTTGAATTGGCTGCCTATCGAATTAAAAATATTGCATATGAGTGGGTGGAGATGTGGGGGAAGAGTAAGGAGAGGATTCCGCTCCTATGACTTGGCAGTTATTCTAGGATGCGTTCTTAGAAAGATTCTTTCCTCTTCAGATGAGGGAAGCAAAAATAGAGGAATTCATGAATTTGAGACAAGGCTTCATGACTGTTAAAGAGTATTGTCTTAGATTCAATCAGTTATCCAAATATTCTCCCAGTATGATGGCTAACTCCAGGACCATCATGAGTAAGTTCATGACCGATGTGTCGAGTTACGTTATGAAAGAGTGTAGATCTGCTATGCTTAATAGGGAGATGGACCTTTCTGGGTTGATGATATATGCCCAACAAATCAAATCTGATAAGGTCAAAGATAGGGAGAGAGTAAGAGGGAATAAAAAAGCTAGATTAGAGCAGTAGGGATCCGGTCAGTCCAGATTCCATGAAGGGAACCACCCTCAATTCCAGGGCCATCCATTTATTCCCGTACCATCCTCAGTTAGTGCTTCCACACCTAAAAGCAGGCAGGAGCAGGGGAACGAGCCTATCCCGTCCAAATCTCAGGAAAGTATAGGTAACCTACCTCATCTTCCTTCATGTGCCAAGTGTGGTAGAGATTATTTTTACGAATATTTTTTTGATCAGAGGGGTTTCTTTTAGTTGTGGAAAGTTGGGCCATCGACTTAGAGATTATCTGTATGCTAGACAGGGGAGTTGAGATGCTCATCCCTAGAGTTAGGCTACCAGTGACCCCGCTCCCGTAGTCCGCCCAGTTTCTTCTCTAGGTGCCTCTTCTAGTACTGCTGGCAGTTCATGCCAGAATCACTTCTATGCTATACCACCTCACCAGGATCAAGAGGACTCTCCAGATATTGTCACCGGTATGCTCTGTGTCTTTCATTTTGATGTGTATGTGTTGATAGACCCTGGGTCATACTTTTCTTATGTGACTCCGTTGGTGGCTGTGAATTTTGAGATCAGTGCTGGAAAGATTCCTGAGCCTATCCTAGTTTCTACCTCAGTAGGCGAATCTATTATTGCTAAATAAGTGTATATGAAGTGTCCCATCGTTGTCCTTCATAGAGTCTTATTTGTAGATCTGATTGAAATAGATATGGTCGATTTTCATATTATTCTGGGTATGGATTGGTTTCACTCTTGTTATGCGTCTATAGACGGTCGTACCCGTGTAGTCAATTTTCAGTTTAAGAATGAGCCAGTCTTTGAGTGGTCCAGAAATTTTGTATCCCCTAATAGTCGTTTCATATCTTACCTTAAAGCCAGAAAATTGATATCCAAGTGTTGCATCTATCATTTGTTTTGAGTTAAAGACACAAAGTCTGAGAATTCGACTATTCAGTCTATCAGTGTTGTTAATAAGTTTCTTGATATTTTCCTAGAAGATCTCCCAGGGGTACCTCCTGATAGAGAGATAGAATTTGGGATTGATCTTTTTCCTGACACACATCCTATTTCTATTCCTCCATGTCGTATGGCCCCCACAGAACTTAAGGAGTTGAAAGAGAAACTCAAAGATCTTCTTGATAAGGGTTTTATAAGGCCCAGTGTGTCTCCTTGGGGCACACCTGTTCTGTCCGTGCGAGAGAAATATGGTTTATTGCGTATGTGCATTGACTATCGTCAACACAACAAGGTCACAGTCAAAAACTAATATCCTTTTCCTAGAATTGATGACCTGTTTAATCAGCTACAAGGTGCCAGTTATATCTCAAAAATAGATTTGAGATCCAGTTATCACCAACTTAAGGTTAGAGAGTGTGATATTTCAAAGACGGTTTTTTGCACCCGTTAAGGTCATTTTGAGTTCCTGGTTATGTCTTTCGGGCTAACTAATGCCCCAGTAGCTTTTATGGACCTCATGAATCGGGCGTTCAGACAGTACTTAGATATGTTTGTTATTGTGTTCATAGATGATATTATTGTGTACTCCCGAAGTAAGAACTCCCATGTAGATCATCTCTGAATTATCTTGCAAACCCTTAGAGGTCATCAGTTATTTGCCAAGTTTAGCAAGTGTGAATTTTGGCTAAGGTCAGTTCCCTTTCTGGGTCATATTATTTCTTTCGAAGGTATTCAAGTTGATCATCAAAAGTTAGAAACTGTGAGGAATTGGCCTAGATCTATTTCCCCATCTGATATTAGTAGTTTCTTGGGTTTAGCTGGCTACTACCATCCTTTTGTTAAAGGCTTCTCTTTTATTACATCTCCTTTGACTCGATTAACCCAAAACAAAGTTAAATTCCAGTGGTTAGATTCTTGCGATAACAATTTTCAGGAATTGAAGACTCGACTTACTTTAGCCCCTGTGTTGACCCTTCCTAATATTGTAGATGACTTTATGGTGTATTATGATGCCTCTAAATTTGGTTTGGGTTGTGTATTGATGCAGAAAGGTAAGGTTATAGCCTATGCCTCCAGATAGTTGAAACTGTATGAGAAGAATTACCCAACCCATGATCTTGAATTAGATACAATGGTTTTTGTTTAAAAAATTTATAAAAAAGACTTTTACGGTGTTCATGTTCATGTCTTTATGGATCATAAGAGTTTGCAGTATGTTTTTACTCAATGGGAGTTGAATCTTCGACATAGGCGATGGTTAGAATTTCTAAAGGACTATGATGTAAGTGTGTTATACCACCCGGGCAAGGCCATTGTAGTGGTGGATGCCCTTAGAAGGTCATCTATGTATAGTGTGGAACTTGTATAGAAAGGTAAGAAGGAGTTAGTTCGCAAAGTGCATCATTTGGTGAGGTTGGGTGTTAGATTGCTTGATTCAGCTGAGGGTAATGTTTGGGTCCAGAGTAGTTCCGAATCTTCTCTAGTTTTGGAGATAAAATAGAAAAAAGATATGGATTCTCGTTTAGTCTAACTGAAAGGGTTGGTTAAAGGAAAAAATATGGAGGTTTTATCCCAAGGGGGAGATGGTGTATTGAGGCTTCAGAATAGGTTGTGTGTGCCTGACATTGATGATTTGAAATTGAGAATTATGGCTGAAGCGTATGGCGCACGAAATTCTATTCATCTCGGTGCTACCAAGATGTACCGTGATTAGTGGGAAATCTATTGGTGGAATGGTATGAAGAAGAATATAGCGAAGTTCGTAGAGAAGCGTGCAACTTGCCAATAGGTGAAGATAGAGCACCAGAGACCCGGTGGTATGATGCAAGAATTTTGAATTCCTACTTGGAAGTGGGAAGAGGTGAACATGTATTTCATGACCGGTTTACCTCTCTCTCATCGTCATCGTGAATCAATTTTGGTCATTATAGATAGGTTGACTAAGTCCGTGCATTTCTTGCCAGTGCATACATCTTTCATCGCTGAGGACTATAATAAGCTGTACATTCGAGAGTTAGTCAGGTTGCATGGAGTTCCGTTGTCTATCATCTCTGATAGAGGTACTCAATTTACTTCTCAGTTTTGGAGAGCCTTTCAGAAGGGTCTTGGCACCCAAGTTTATCTTAGTTTCACTTTTCATCCGCAAACAGAAGGTCAGGCTGAGAGGACCATCCAGACTTTGGAGGATATGTTGAGGGCATGTGTACTTGATTTCAAAGTAAGTTGGGATGAACATTTGTCATTAATTGAATTTTCTTATAACAACAGTTTTTATGCTAGCATTGGAATGGATCCATTTGAGGCTTTATATGGAAGGAGATGTATATCACCCATAGGTTTGTTTGAAGTGGGTGAAGCTTCTGTTATTAGATATGATGCTATATTTGAAGATATGGAGAAAGTTAAGCTGATTCGAGAAAGATTAAAGACAACCCAAAGTCGTTAGAAGTCATATGCATATATGAGAAGAAGAGCTCTTGAGTTTAAAGTTGATGATTTAGTGTACTTGAAAATTTCACCCATGAATGGGGTGAAGAGATTTGGTAAGAAAAGAAATCTTAGTCCCTAATATCTTGTCCCTTACAGAGTTTTGAATCGTGTTGGGAAAACAGCTTATGATATTGAGTTGCCTACGGAGTTATCAGCTGTCCACTCTGTCTTTCACATTTCTATGCTTAAGAAGCACATTAGCGATTCTGCTGTTGTTGTTTATCCATCAGAGAACTTAGACATTTGGGATAGCCTTTCTTATGAAGATATTCCAGTTGAAATCATAGATTATCAAGTCCATAGACTAAGAAATAAGGAAATTCCTTTGGTTAAAGTTCTGTGGCGAAATCAATCATTTGAGGGTGCTACTTGGGAAGCAGAAGTAGATATGTGAGTTAATTACCCCCATCCCTTCTCTGCAAGTTAAAATCAAGTTAAAAGTATTATTTTTCCTTAATTCAGTTTCCTCCTAATCCAGTGTATTCGGTTATATAGCTGTCTTCCATCTTGATTCGTACATTCAGTGAAGTATCTGAAGTCTAAAGTAATCTTGTTGAATAGATTATTTGTGTAGGGAATTTTTAAGTGTCCTCTTTGACCTTGAGTCTAACTAGCAACATTCAAGGAAGAATGTTTCCAAGGGGTAGATATTGTAATACCTTGACCGTTTTGTAAGCCTAAATTCATATTTTGAGCGAATGGGAAAGCCTTCCAAAGTGAATGATTTCTTAACCTCTCTTTACTTACCTAATTTCTACTTTATATCATGTGGATATTTGAATAAGCTTTCCGTCGATACCAATTTCGTTAAAATTAAAGATCGTAGAAAGAAGTTATGACTATTTGAAGTCCCAATCGTGCAACATCGTTATTTAGACCGTCAGCGTGTCGCGGAGATGAGTAATATACCAATTTTCATATTCCAGTGAGCCTTCGTCATATTACCACATCACTCCAAGGCTCAATATCAGGATTGTTAAATTCTAGTGCACCAACGTGATTCAACTGTGTCGCGGTGCCTATCCAGGTCATAACAAAGATGGGAATGCAATTTCACCGCATCGCGCCACAGAGAAGTTTCACAATTGTCCAAAATCCAGTGATCGACCACGATCATGGTGCCTAGCGCTAGGGCCAAAAAATTGACTCTTTTTTTAGAATTTGCTCAAGGGCATTTTGGTCTTTCCGCCTAATTTGGCCCTCTATATATAGATTCTAGCGGAGGAGAGAAATCCATTCTTCTCCATTTCTCTTCCAAGAAATGTCTAGAATTAGGGTTTCTCTCTTCCAAATCCAAATCGAATCTTCTCCAATAAATTCAAGAATTTTTCCATAGATTTCACCTAGTTGTTCAAGAATAAAGTTCTCCAAGTCAAAGGCATCAAGAAGCTTAGCTCAAAAGTATGTAGAAGAGTTTCCAATCAAGTCTTTTCATCTTAAAGTTATAATCCAAGGTATGTGGGGTTTTAAACAAGAGCAATCCTTTCGTTCTTGTGACCAAATCTTTGATTTCTATCATGGATTTATATGATTTTACAAGTGGGTTTATACCTAAATTACTTCATCATGAGAATATAAATTGTTCAAGCTTGTTATACATGATTATTTTACTATTCCCAAGTTATGACTTGATATTTAATATTATGAATTGCATATTTCTACCATGAGTTGATATTTCAAGTGCTTTCAAGAGATGTGTCAAGTTTTAATCTTCCTTATGAAAAATTGGATTATTGAGTATATTGATTCATGTTATTGAGTTGTTACAATGATTCTTGATATTTCTTCAAAGTTATTGATCTTGCCATGATTTAACGAATTGATACATTTTGATACTGAGAATGATTGATTTGATTTGAGTCGAGTTAGGAATCCATAAATTGATTATGATTTGATAAACGAGAAAGAGATTTGATTTGGTCTTCATGATAGACCCTTGTGCTGTTTATGGTGGATTACCTAACGCGTTCTTAGCTTGTGTCTGGGAGTAGTATTTAGCACCGATCGGAAAATGTGGTATTTCCCCCAAAACTACGTGCCACCGTAGGATTGATATTGATAATTGTGGGTCAGAGGCCGAGTATGACATTTTGATCACTAAATTTAGGTTGTACTCCCTGGAGAGAGTACGCCGCTCTTGCCAATGTAGGGTTCTCTCCTTAGAAGGGTAAAAAGTTGGACTATATGTAGCTCATAAGTTTTATGTCGGTCGTAAGAACCTCCCATGTCCAGAAGAGTTGAGTTTCTTGAATTACCGAGTCACTCTGAGTCTTGAGTTGAAGAGTTGAGTTGTTTATGATGATTTATGTGGTTTTTATCATATGAATTATTTACTATGAGATCATGAAAAGTATGTTTCATTCTAACTCAAGCCAAGTGAGCCATCATTGTACATATGCATATTTTCATGAAATTGATGATGATATTTACATTGCGGCATGCTGCCCCACATAATCAGTACATTACAAAGTGATGACCCATATATTTTCCTATGGTCTACATTTTCTCGTAATGTAGGTTCAGGTACTCAGCCTCAATGATGTTTACGATATTCGAGTACCTCAACTACGTTCCCTCAGTGGTGAGTCCTCATGGTTTGAGGACCGTGTCTATATATTTAGTGATATCATTCTGTTGTTATGGATTTCGGAACCGTCTGATTTAGTTGGGGTTTTTTTCCCAATGGCCCTTTAGTCTTGATTAGTAGAGGCTTTATCAGACTAGAGTATCAGTATGTACAGAATGTCAGTATTTTGATTGTACAGGCCAGCATATCTTTGCTTTCGAGTATGTCCATGATATGATATCCTTTCTTATTTTGCCATGACTACCGTCAAAGTGAGTTAAAAAAAGGATGACAGGCTTTGAGGGTTAACTTGAGTCCACGTGTGGCCTTAAGTACCGAGTGAAGTCTCGGGATAGGTTCTTAGGGCGTTACAGTTCTGCTGGAACATATTGTCTATATAATTTTGTCATCTTGTGTAACAAACTCGCAGGTGCTATTTTTTACTGATTAGGAAAATTGGTAGAATGATCTTTTATCCCTAATCATCACTCAACTATAAAAGGGAATAGACACCTCTTCATTAAGTTGTTTTTGCAAATAAAATGAGTGAAAAGAGGCAGCATAAACCCAGTTCCAACACTGCTCAAGTTCTTAACATTATGGCAACTTAAATTGAAAATTGTTCTTCAGTACTAATTTGTAAAACAATTACTCATGCTATAAGAGTAGTGTCTTGTTCTTTTGTTAAGAGAGGTGCTTAGGTAAAGTTGCCTAAGCTAGTTGTTAATTAGAGTTAATCAGTAGAGAGGTCATTGGTAAAGTTACACAGATGAGCTTATTGTAGAGTTTCTATAATTGAAAGGAGCCTAGAGGTAGGGTAAAATTCAGACTTTAATAAGGGGGTTAATGATAATGGATTTCTTTGGTGCTTTTGAGGGAAAGCCGTGGTTTTTCCCATCCTGTGTTTCCACATAAAATTCTTGTGTTTTTTACTCTTCCTGCTCTCTATTGTTTGATTGCCTGTGATTGATTCTGAGGGTCCTGGTCCCTCACTGTGTGGTGCATCCTTCAGGGATTATACGCCTAATTTACATCGCCAATAAGTAAGCCAAATCATAGTACAAAGCTAACATCAATGGGCTAGTTTGGAGGAAGATAGCCCCAAAGGACGAAAACCAACAAAGTAAGGCTTACAATAATAATAACATAAATATAGTCTAAAAGGTAGATAAAGTATAAACAACCATCCCACAACCTAGTAGTGTTAGAAAATGAGCTACTACAAATGGAACATAAGTACTGAAATAATCAAATACAATTTGTCTCGAATAATGAAAGACTAGACATAGATACTAGAAGGAAAAAGGGGCAACTCTGACTCAAAACTCAAATTTAGCATGATCGTCATATCAGCGACGGCTACTAGTACTCGAATCTGCATAAAAAAGGTACATAAGTGTAGTATGAGTACCAAAACTACGGGTACTCAGTAGGCATCATAGGCCAACTGTCATGATCCAAAAATCAAGAGTCATGATGGAACTTGTCACAGAAAGCCTTCATAAGTAATCCTATCACCCAAACTGATACGAGAGGGGAAATAACACAAATACCGAAGGCAAGGCTTCTAGACTGAAGCCAAACCATAGAAATATAATAAGATCAGAGATATATAACCAATCATATCATACAATAATCCTTAAACCTGGTGTCATGGTGTTAGAACTCACCAGTACAACTCAAAGTCAAAATACATAGGATATCCAATAAGGAATAACCCTATCTCTGAATATGAAGAAGACATAGTCTAGCTAGGAGAAGGTAGCAGTCAACTCTTAAATGCAAGGACAAACTTTTACCTCAAAATGGGCTCCAAGTATTACATGAAATCAACTACGTAGGGAGCACTCGAACCTAAATTTGAACCAAAAGGCACGGTAGAAGTGAGTACGGTCCACTTGTACTCAATAAGTATCATAGGCAAACTAAGCAAGGTAGAAAAAAGAATACGAAATACACACTAAGGGAACGTCACCTGCAATAAAAAAATATCCCAAACCATAGCCCG
This sequence comes from Capsicum pubescens, assembly GCA_030864215.1. Classification (NCBI taxonomy): domain Eukaryota; kingdom Viridiplantae; phylum Streptophyta; class Magnoliopsida; order Solanales; family Solanaceae; genus Capsicum; species Capsicum pubescens. The sequence continues at coordinate 230,682,709 of CM061548.1, read as the reverse complement.
CACCCTCTCCACTAAAAGTACTATAGTATTCAAATACACTATAGCAATACAAAAGGAAATATGATATACATATATCACACATACAATGATAAAGAAATAAGTACGCATACACAGGTATCACATCAAGGAAAATAATACATTACAAAAAAGTACAAAGTAAATACAAAAGCAATGGAGATGATGATGATGATGATGATGAAAATGTGAAGCACGAGGTCAGTGTACGACCTCTATATCAAACTATCGAGCTCTATTCCTAGGTAGGACCAATGAGAGATTCATCAACGCACACCTACAGAGCTTTGCTCCTAGGTTAGACCCATGAGGGGTTCGTGAATCCATATAAAATCAATATCCAATATCTAATACCTATATCCATGAATCCTCCCCGGCCTATCCCTCTAAGGTGGTCTATAAAATTCAATGTTCCTAGTGTTTCAGGCATTTTAGTATTTCCAATGCTTCTAGTGTTTCACGAGCATATATATACACATAAGAGACAAATAAAGCAAAACATACAACAACAACAAGTATATGAAGCATAAAACAAGTGTATAAAGCATATGATGCCATTAAAATAATAATGCGATGCTCATAGTTAACCAAAATGACAATGTTCAATAACAAATCAATATACCTAGCAAGCGAGCCAAAAATCCAATCAACATTCTAACCATCCTTGAAATCTATAACGAACTATATGCCAATAGAGTAAAATGCATCAAAATATACCATTGATACCATATTAGGCTCTTTCATTAAACAAGATACAACTAAATTCACATACATAAGGCCAACAATATCATATAAGACCCTACACGATTACACATAGTAGACAATGTTCCAGATTTACCATGTAACATTAAAACAAGCCTCTCACACAGGCACAACACAATAGTATTGACATTTTTATGATTAGTTTGAACACACTTAACATGAATTTTTCACCAATATTAACTACCTAGCCCAATCTAAAGAAAGTTAAGACATAACCTACCTCGAATGCTGAAAACCCATCTGAAAACCTTTAATATGAAGCTTTACTCCCACAAATGTACTCAAAACCAACTAAGAAATATAAAATCTATGCGTCAAAAAATCCAATGATACCCATATTGCCTAAATTTGTGTCGAGGTCAAAAAGGACCCCCAAAATGGGATTTGAAAAAGAAGGGTAAAATCATTAATTTATTTTTGAAACTTGTTTATTATACTCTTAGGAGTTTAGAAATGAAAACCCAAGAGAAATCAAGTCAAAAATGAGATTCAAATCCAAGAAAAAACATTTTTAAGCTTTATTGATAAAACCCCCAAAATCCATTATGAAAATCAAGAATTAAAGTTGTTTTGATGATAAAATTGAGAGAAAGTGATAATTATAAGATTAGAAACTCACCCAGGTTAAAACAAGTTGTAATTGGGGTTTAAATTGATGAAATATAATTTATTAGGACTTCTTAGACAATCCCTAATTTGCCATATTTAAATCCACATATAAATAAGATTTAAATGATAAAATTAAAGAAAAGTAGTTGAAAGAGGTGTTTTGGAGCTTACCCAAGCATAGAAATGGAGAAATTTACTCAAAATCATGAAACCCTAAGTCCCAAATCGTAAAATGGTGAAAAATACCAAAACATAGGTATTTAAAGGACCCAGGCATCGCATATGGTATGATTGGTTCACTTATATATCATGCAAGGGACACTTAGTATGATCTTCTAAGTTGCCTAAGTGACCAATGTGTCTCTTACGCAAGTGCACTTGCTCAGTGGTGCACCAACTGGAGACTTGAAGAACTAAAAGTCTCTGCAGACCCCTCAAGATTCATCCGAAATCCCATGAACACAAGCAAACAATGTTATCCTATTAAATTTGATGCTCCAAACTCAATAGCGATATCAAAATTTTTAGAAAAAATTATTTTTACAAAGTTGACCACCGAAACCCAATTTCACAACTTTTTGAACCATGAGTTGAAATGAGATATAAAAGCCACAAAACAACACAATCCATGTTATTACTATAAAGTTGATGGTTTGGATCTTCTAGAGTAATCCGGTTTGCCATCCGATAAACAGATAAATAAATGTTGGCAAAAGTCAATCATAAGACTTTTCAAGCCTCCAAAAACCATAATATCACCTAAATCACACCGAAATATGCCGAGAATTGTGCCAATCATCCCCACACCCCAAAAATACCACAAAGCAACTATGTGGAGGGGTAAAATAGCCAAATCGAATAGAAGTAAATATTTCACAAAAATTATGAAAAGTCAGGTCAGTACATCATCCACCACTAAAAATCTTGTTCGTCCTCGAACTAAAGGCTAGGAAAAGCCTGAAACCGCAAAAAACTAGGGATAAGAACTACGCAAGTTAGACTCGACCTCCCAAGTAGACTCATCTACAAGTTGATGTCCCCACTGGACCATAACCATGGGAATATCTCTAGACCATAACCGTCTAACATCTCCGGCCAAGATGGAGATAGGCTCCTCAACAAAAGACAACCTCTAATCAAACTGAATTAAATTCCAACGGATGACATGAGACTCATCCAAAATGTAACGCCGAAGTATGGAAACATGAAAAACTAGATGAACAGTTGATAAATCTTGGGGAAAAGCTAACACATAAGCCACATCACCGAAATATCAAAGAATCTCAAATAGGCCATTAAAACTGGGGGTAAGCTTGTCCCCCTTTCAAAACCTACTCACAACCTTCATAGGTGAAACCCGATGGAAAAATTTATCACCGACACTAAATCTTAAGGCACGAAGCCTATGATCTTCATAGTACTTCTGCCAACTCTGATCCTCTCAAAGCCTATTGATCCAAACTCTATCCAAGGACTCTTGAAAAAAGTCCATATTTCGAGGTCTAATCTTTGAAACCTCAAACCAATCAACTAAAGAGCAGCAATGCCTACCAGATAAAGCTTCAAAAGAGCTATATCAATACTGGAATGGTAGCTATTATTATAAAAAACTCTGCCAAGGCTATATGCTTCTTCGATTTACCACCAAAGTCCATTACACAAGTGTGGAGCATATCCTACAATACCTGATTAGTCTGCTCTAACTGACCATTATTTTGGCAATAAATATTTGTGCTAAGATCAACATGGGTACCCAACTCCTCTAGAAAATTCATCCAAAAGTGAGATGTGAATACTAACCCTTGATCAAAGGTAATAGACACTAGAACATAATAAAGATGCACTGTCTCACGAATAAGTCTCTTATCACTAAAAGAAAATCAAACTATAATGAAATAAGCAGATTTAGTCAATCGATCCACGTGATCCAAATACTATTAGACCATGAGAAGTATGTGGCATCCCAGTCATAAAGTCTATAGTAATCCATTCCCATTTTTACTCACCTTTAAATCAAACCACCAACCTTATGTTCTGTCTTCACCTGCTGGTAACATAGGCAATAGGCTACAAAGTCAGCTAAATCCTTCCTCATACCACCCTACCAATAATGCTGCCTCAAATCTTGATACATCTTAGTAACTCTCAGATTGATGAAATACCTAAAAAAAAGGCTTCCTATAAAATCAATCTAATCAAATAACCCACCCTGGGTACACAAACTCATCCTCCAATCATTTAAACACCATCTAAATTAAGTGAGAATTTCGTACTTCATCACTCAACACCTTATTTTAAATCAATCTCAATCAAACATCATCAAACTAATAAGCTAATATCTGCTCCATCAAAGAATACCTAGCTTTCACGAATGCTAAAACATACCCAGGTGTCAAAATATCAAGCCTAACTATTTGGTTAGTGAAAGACTGAACCACTAGTGCCAAAGGCCTCTCTCAAGTCAAAAGATGTGCCAATCCATCGATGCTAGTCGACTTTCGGCTTAAGGCATCTGCAACTACATTTGTCTTACCCTGATGATAGAGAATAGTCAGGTCATAATCCTTAGGCAACTCAATCCAAAGGCTCTGCCTCATATTAAGATCTCACTAGGTAAAGAAATAATGAAGGCTACAATGATTCGATAAAATCTCATGATAAACTCAATACAAATAGTGCCTCTATAACTTTAAAGTAAATACTACTGCACATAACACCAAATCATGGGTAGGGTAATTTCTCTTATGGGGATTTAACTAAGAAAAAGCATACACAATCACCTTACCTTTTTAAAAAAATACAACACCTATTCCAACACCATAAGCATTATAAAAGATAGTGAACCCCAACCTCTCCTTGGTTAAATTCAAGATTGGAGCTAATGTTAACAACTCCTTGAGATTTTGAAAGTTTACCTCACAAAATCAAACCACTAAAAGAAAATCTTCTTCGGCGTCAATTTAAGCTACAATAGATGAGAAACCCTTAACAAAACACCAATAATAACCTGCCAAGCCTACAAAACTCTAAATCTCAGTGGATGAAGTAGGCCTATCATATTCATGTACTTCTGTAATGTTGAATGGATCAACCATAATACAATTCTTAGTCACCATTTGGCCCAATAAGGAGACCCACTCTAACCAAAACTGACTCTTAGGGAACTTAGCATACAAATTCTCATCCCTCATTCTCTGAAGCACAATCTGTAAATACTTCTCATGATAAGCCTCACTCTTTGTGTAAACCAAGATATTATCTAGAAATACAATATCAAAGAAGTTGAGACATATTCAAAATACCCAGTTCATTAACTCTACGAATGTGGTTAGGGCATTATTCAACCCAAAAGATATGACGAAGAACTAATAAAGATTGTACCAGGTTTGAAATATTGTCTGAGGAATATCTGAGGCTTTAATCCTCTATTGATGATACCCGAATCTCAATTCAATATTTGAAAACACCAAAGCACCCTAAAACTAATCAAATAAATAATCAATACGAGGAAGAGGATACTTATTCCTAACTATTACCATGTTCAACAGCTAATAATCAATACACATATGCATAGACCCATACTTTTTCTTCACACACATGATAGGGACACTCCAAGGTAAAACACTAAGTTGGATAAATCCCTTATCCAACAACTCTTGTAATTGATCCTTTAATGCCTTCGACTCTACTGGGGCCATTATATAAGAAAAAATAAAAGTGGAATTGGTGCCTATCTCAACATCAATGGTAAATTCAATATCATGATCTGGAGGAATACGAAGCTAGTCCATAGGAAAATCATCCACGAACTCATGGACAACAGAAACAAATTCCAATGAAGGAGGTGATTCAACACTAGTATTATGAATATGAGATAAATAAGAAAAACATCTCCCTTAAGGAACTAAATATCCTACATATAATATATAACTCTCTTAGGAACCAAAGAAGTGCACCCCTTACAAGTCATACTGAACATGAATATCTGATGCATATATAACTGATTTATGAATGTAGGACTTAGTGTTCTGGTGAGATGAGTTTCTCAAACAGGAATGCATATCTGATGCTTAACTGATAAGGAGGATCCATGCATATCTGATACATGATTGTATGACTGACATGATACGTGAATGCATGACTGAAAGTACTAATGAGCTGATCACGCATATCTGATGCGTGAATTCATGACTAAACTTACTCAGGCACATGCAATGGTAAAGGTACCAAGTTTGAACTGAAAATTGAGCATGGAACTGAATACCAATTTTGGTACTGAAATATGATCTTGAGAATGAGTAAATTTAAGGAAAACTATTATCTTGAACTGAAAATACTGATAAGTTTGAGATTAATTACTCCATATGCATGATCGGAAACATGAGAACATAATTGTGTCTGGGACGTGGTAGATATACTAAATATCATGATATAAACTGAATCTTGAAAACATGGCATATGACTGAAGTTGGAGTTTGAGGGTTAACTTATGAGTACCCCTTCTCCAAACTGGATTCATCAAAAGAAAAGAGAGCAACATGTTTACGTCATAAAATTTTGGGGGTATTATGTATCTCCTCCTTGGGACACTATATCCCTCAAAGAATACTGACTTGGATGAGCTATTGAGGGGAATTGAGGCGATGCTCAAGACACCTAGGAACTGAGTTATGACTGAATAACTAGGATCTGAAACTGAGACATGATACATGAACTGAGCTGAACATGAGTGTATAAATATACTAATATATCTGATTAACTGAATAACTGATAGCTGAATACTGGATCTGCAAAGCTAAACTGTACTTAGTCTGAATAGCTGGGCTGAGATATTTGATTTTTATTCATAGGAGATAAGGACTAACTGAGTAGAAGGAGGTATCTGAGCATGGATTCATGAAGTATGTATTATTTGCGAATGCGAGACCAAGCGTACGACATGTCTCTGAGGTATTCTATAAACTGGGGTACTGAAACACTGATAACTGAGTACTGACAACCTGAATGCTATGGTCAAGCGTGTCTGGAACTGAACTGAGTTTCAAATCTGGTTACTGAAATGAATATGACATTATAACTAAGCCTATAACTAGTACATAAGTACTGAATTTTGAGGCTAAGTAACTGGTAACTGAAGCCATGGTTCTGTAGAACTATCTGAGTCCTTTACTGAATATTGATTTTTGAACTATCACTGTAACTGACTTTTAAACTGATACTGAAGTACTGAATTCAAGGACTGAACACTGATCGCTGAGTGCTGGATACTGAAACTATAATTGAGTTGGCAACTGAGTTTTTGATGGCTATATGCTGGGGACTAACATAAGTCAAGGATCTAAATGTACACTTAAACTTTGTAATTTCCCAACTTCTAAATACAACCCCTTGCTAGATGTTTACTTGCACATTTAAGCCTATCTTCATAACTACACCCTTGTGCAAAGTAAGCATAAAACAATCTTCTCTTATCTAAACAACGACTCATCACTACACTGTTCCATAAGGAGAGCTAACTGGAGGAGTAAATCAGGAGGACCTGAAACATGAGTAGATACAAACTAAACTTGACACATGACTGAAACTTGAGGAATAAAATATCAATAGTTTGGATTTACCAATAAGGTCTGAACTGAGAATATACATGACGTAGTCTAAATTTATCTGATCTGTAGGGTAATATCATGAGTCATGAAAGCTAAGTATACTGGAAAACATGATATATGTACACGAGTCATGAGCTGCATGACCTGAGTCTAGAGTTTCTGTACTCGTGGGACATGATTCGTAATACTGAGGGTGTTGGAATTTAACCCCTTATACTGGGAACTGAAGGCGCACATAATCCCATGGAAAGTGTGTGAAAGTAGATTATGCTCATGGAACATGATTCGTACTACTGAGTAAACTGGGACCCCTTATAGTGGGAACGAAAATCATACATAATTTATGGGAAAAAGAAATGCATGAGTCTGGTTCGTGACCATAGAGTTGACATGCAACTCCTGAGTGGATATTTTTGTGATAGCCAAGGTGCAAAACTCTACACTGAGATGAGGATGGGTCAAGAATTGTCTTCCCTTACTGCTTTCTATACATACTGGCTCTACTATTGGAGTCTGAGGAACTGACTTGGTCACTTGATCTATTATCACATACCTACATTCTGTTCAACACCTGCTTGTCTTACTATACACATCATCTGATTATGTTTCCTCACATACTGCTAATATCACATTCACACCTTCATGCTTAATTTCAAGTTAATAAATTTAAATTCTTGCTCGCCTGCTAGCACTGTTCAAATCTACTAATTCATGTTGGTACAACTATCCCCATGAATACATAATCTAATCAGACTAGATAATACTATCCCAACTCATCTACTGCTAAACTCTTGGGTCCATGCTTAAAATTCTAGATCTATACTGTCATAGGATTCTGAGAAGGGATCTAACAGCATATGAAAAATTGGATTTGAGTTTACAAAGGAGTTTTATGATCATAAATGAAATCTGTACAACTTTGGAACATGACTGAAATGAGGGAATATTTTCTGAGCATGTGGCAAATCCCATAACTGTCTTCAGGGACTGCATAACAAAGCCCTATATTTAGGACTTGAGCTTTACTATTTCTGTTACCTTGAAAGTAAGGTAAGGTTGACATGAGGGGAGCCTGATGTGAATCTACATGGGTTTCTTAGAGAAACTTGCCATAGCACGATCTTGAGACATAAAAGAAGGGAAACTATTCCTAAAAAATCTCATAGCCTCCTGCACATAAGTGTGGTGCACAACACGCCCATGTACAAGACTCTACTTGATACAGCTTTCAGACTTCCTAGGACACTGTTGAACCTTAGGTTCTGATGCCAAGTTTGTAACACCCCGATTTTCTGAACCGAAATGCTACACGGTGCTCATGAACCCGAAGGACCACAAGCTAACCCATGACTGATATCTATAACTTAAACTGCATAATATCTCATAAAATATGCAGAAACATGAACTGTAAGGCCATAAGGTTCAATACTGATACATATATGAAAAATATGGTATAACAATACCAAAAAGGAACATAAATACTGAAGTCTGAACATCTAATCTTACATCTAGTCTGAAAGCCTCTAACTTAACTGAATAAGGAGTTGAAGGAACATGTCTCCAACTAACTCCATGAACTGAAAAACTAATATGAAATACTATAATAAGGTAATAATAATATTGTCCTCGAATAAAGAGTAGCACTGACTGCTGAAATCTGCAATGCTACTGCTTCTCTAAAAATTGTGCCTCTATACCTATGGCATCAAATAAAACACCATAGCGCGAATGCGTTAGTACGACTAAATGTACTGAGTATACGAGTGAGGTAGGCTAAATGCAAAAGGTTTTATATGCATGAACAATGCTGACTGATATGAATGTGAGAATACATACATACATAAGTAACTACAACTAAACTCGTGGTGATACTGACTACTGAGTCTGAATACTGGCAACATGAGCTTACTGATTTTGAGATACTGAATGACTAAGTTTACTGATATTGATATATAATTCACTAATAAGTGAGGAACTGATACTATATTACTGAATACTGGGAAACTGATACTATATTACTAATAAAAGAATGATTGTTTCTGATAGTTTTGATTATGAAGAACTGATTTGATTGACCGTATATAACAGTCCTGAAACTGAGCTCATGATAACATGACTACTGAGTATCAATACTAATGACATATATTTACTGATAACATATCATGAATGATAACTGAATTTTGATAACTGATATATCTAATAACATGAGTTCTGATAACTGATAGCATGAATAACAGTATCTGACAGTCCTAAATATGATGGAACTAACTGAGTTCCGTACTGTGTCTGACAGTCCTGATATCTTGAAGAACTATCTGAGTTCTTTTACTGAGACTGATACTGAAACTGTGGGAAGTAGTTATCTAACCGACATACACCAAATACGCTATAATAGCGAAGTTAGGGTCCAACCTCTACCCTGATTGGAAGGGTGTTAATACTGCGCCACTGGTAAGGACAAGCTGTGAGTGACCCTCATCTAGAAGGTCATCAATGAGAACGGTGGGAACCCTAAACTAACAGGTTAAACCACCTCATCAACCCTAATCTGATAGGTTAAGATGTCTCAACCTATGCTGGCTACATAGTTTTGGAACGCAAGGAATGATTCTAAGAATCACACCCTCTACTGGCAGGTGAGTTTCCATACTTGGGTACTCTCGGTGCTGAATCCTACTCCCAACATAATGAGAATGAACTGATTACACTGGACAGATTTCCTAGTTTGTACTAGAATTAATTAAACTGTTACTGATTGTTCTGTTTAACTGAACTAAACATGGACTGATTTTATTGAGTTTCGATGACTAGTGGAACACTACTGAATTCTGTTAACTGACTAAATGCTACTGAGTTTTGTTAGCAGACTGAGTTTACTGATGTATGAACTGAATACTGAACTAAATTGTACTGATACTGAGATTTACTAAATTCGATAGACTGACAGAATATTACTGAGATTACGTAAATTACTGAGTACTGAGTAAAACTGAACTGATACTGCCTTTACATGAGTTTTCCTGAGTCATGAGACTGACTGAAGTCTATGGAATCATAGCTTGAGTTCAAATATCATCAAACATGACATGGATCTAGGCACACAACTATAGTTTTCGGGTACGAATACCCCCAAGACTCGATAGGAGGAAACTGACACACATGGCATGACTTGATCACAAGATTTGAGTCCACAATTCACAAAATCATAAGCAGGGGATAGTATATGATGATAGGCGAATTTACATGCCTATAGCACTATATTTTGCCCATATTTTAGCCTAGTTTTGAGAACAAATTATATATTTCATGCACTTTTAGTCCTTTTTCCTGTAAAGTGAGCTAACCAACATGATTAGCAAAGTTTCAGGTATAAATAATGCAGAATTCAGCATTTTATGGATAACTTGACGCCAAAGAAAGCTTCACGAAAGGAGAAAAGCCAATCTTTGACGCCAAGGACTAAAGATGGCGCATGGAAAATCTGTCCCGGGCTAAAACAATATTTCTGAAGACTTTGGGGACTAGCAGTAACTTATTAGGATTAGGATAATGATACATTAACCTAGTACAATTGGGTTAAGTATTACATTAGCTTGTTAGGATTGGGATAATGATACATTAACCTAGTACAATTGGGTTAAGTATTTCATTAGCTTAGTAGGATTTGGTTAAGCATTTCATTAGCTTAGTAGGAATATGATATGGGTATTATAAATACCCTATCTTGCTAGAGATTTTAGGACATCTTCTTACATTCAATTCTATTCTATTCTACTTCTAAGACATTCTAGTTCTAAACAATCATTCTTCCATTAATTCTATTTTTCTTCTTCTATTCATCTATTCTTAAATTCCACAACAAGAGAAACGTTACTTTGCTAAGGGATTCACGCCTAACGCCTACCACACCATTACAATTGTGAAATCTTTATTGTGGTATAACAACAATGTCAATTGTGATTTCCTTCGCACTCATGGGTAACAAAACTTCTCTGTTGGGGTTATGGAAGCCGAATGAGATACTATCTATTGTTGTGAGTTTGTGAGTTCGTGACACGTATGTTGCTTATATCATTATTCTCTTCATCTTAATCTAAATTCTTTGTGGTTGCAAATTCAAGAATACGCCAGTATAACATTTAACTTGTTCGAAAGAAAGGTTATCTATCTGGAAAAGAGATAATGTCAAGGTAGTAGGGTCCCATCCCCTATTAAAAAGTTAGTGCCGTAACTGGATTAACCTCTTGGAGAATTTGTACCGTTAGAAACGCTTTAAGCTAGAAAGAGTTAAAGTGAAATAATCCTCGAATAGGTCGAAAGACGCCTGGATTTACCATCGAATACAATTCTCTATAAGCACATGCATGTCTGAATTCAACACATTCATAGTCAATAGAGACGTATAACTCAGAAGGTGGACATAACCCCAACTCCTCAATTCTCATTGTTTCACAACCTACTAAACATTCTTTCTTTTTACTTTGCTATTTTCTGCTTTACTCTCTTATTTTAGTTACATTACTTTCACAATACAATTCCCCCCTTCTTACGAGACTTGCACTAAAAGTCTAGTAATCGTTGCTTACTTGTAGACCAAGCTATTCCCTGTGGGGTCGATACCCAACCCAGGTTGGGTTCTATATTTGCTAACGACCGCTTTACACTCCTACGAGAGCTGTAGATTGAGCGTTATCAGTATACTTCATGTATATATTCAACATTTCAAACATGATAGGAAAAGCATGGATATATTTTGTGTACATAATTTATATCTCCATTATGATACATGCTTTAAACCACAATAATAACAACACATAATTTGCATGGAAATTCATATTGGAGTGTATGACTAACATGAACTTGTTATTTAGATATCATGAAATCATATAAATATGAAGTTCTAACATACTAAGCATTTTATCGAACACCTTGCATGCATTCTTAAAGGCATAGGTGGATTTCATACTTGCATTCTATCAATACATCTAAAGATCATGTTTTTCAACTAACAACATAAATTTCATGAGATATACAATCACGAAAGTATTATATAGCAAAACAAACAAGCATCAACATGGGTATGATCATATCACCACAACTAACAAAGCTTTTGTATTTTAAAGATTGATTCTTGAACTCCACGGATGAAAGAAATCCGTGGATGAACACTACGCATACCTTGGAAGGGAGGTTCTTGATGATTGACGGAGGAATTTCCTTGAAAGTTGATCTTCATGCTTGATTGTGCAACCCTGGTTGTTTTTCTCCTATGGTGCTCTTGGTTAATGAACTTTGAGATGTTAATAGGGTTGTAATGTGCTTAGAAGCTATAAATTTCGTGAGGTTAAGTTTAGGGACATGTAAGGAGTGTTAAAAGACTTAACTACCCTCAAAATAACTCATAAACTAAGTGTTTTCGTGGTTGAAATCATACATAGGCACCGCATATGATATCTCCTATATTTACATAGGCCCCGCATATGATATCGCCTATATTTACATAGGCGCCACATATGATATCGCGTATATTTACATAGGCGCGGCATATGATATCGCCTATGCTTTCCAGTGGCCATGTGCGATTGGTTAGGCGACACATTCTACTTTGAAAGACCATAACTCCTTGCTCAGTTGTCGGATTTTGATGAAATTGGTATCGTTGGAAAGCTAATTCGATTCTGTACAATATTGTCAGTCTAAATTAGCAAAAATATCTCATATCAATCATGTTATTCTTGTTCAAAAATGACCCTTGCAAAATCGAACACTAAGACTTGATGGATTCAAAAACTCTTTGCTTGTATCACTCTAAGCGACTCATATGAGCATGATTAATACATCGCAAGCTATCCTATCACTAGGATATTCATTGTAAGTCATGCACTAAAATACTACTCACAGGATAGGAGGTTTCATACGTAGGAAAACTTATTCGCTCCCTATCTTAGAATCATGTGGGGTATTACATAAATAATCGGAATAGAAATAATAAATCATACTAAAAGACTCCCCCCATAGGCTAGTATGTTTGGAAATGTAAATAACCCCACATGCCCCCCATAAGCTTGGAGGGTGAAATCAATAAAGTAAATAATCTAAATCTCATAGATTTATCAAATATCATGCTATAACCTTGAATCCAACCGTACCATAGCATACCATAAATAACCTATTAATGATGGACTCAAATAGAAACTCATATAATTAACATTATCATTATTTTCCTGACTTGAACCGAAACACATATCATCAATCGTCAAACTTGAGCTAGAATTCAATATCCACAAACCACTAGACTTGGTCCAGATTTAGCACCAAGTCTCAAGTATTACTATAGCATAAAATTCATGAATCTAGTCTCTTAAACTCTAAAATAAGATATTCAAAGATAAATATGCCCAATAAATATACAAGGATCTAATGAGAATCTTGCCCAAAGGTGGACCGAAAGGGCCCACTTCTAATCCCCAAAAAATCCATTCTAAGGTAAAGTTCTACCCCAAACTTGGATAAGATATCTAAATTTACATATAGATGTCAAGTAAGTCATAATTAGCCCAAAGATAGCAATTATACAGTGAACATAATAAATAAGTCAATTACTCCTAATTTACAATTCTGTAATAGTCTAAACAATCCAAATAATACTAATTATAAATTATATCCTCAATACCTAATACCCATTCCATATCTATCATAATATCATAAATATAATACAAATTAGCTCAATCTATGAGGAAGGTAAGCCTAGCAAACCTGGATATTGAGGAAAAGCACAAAATAATTTGCTAAACCAAAAGTTTCCCCTTCCGAGAAGCTTTCATCATATGATGTGCTATAAAAATCTTAACCTACTCATCAATATGAGGACATCAATCTTCATATTGCACTTTGGTGTTTTAGGCTAAAATTACCTAAAAATCCCATTTGGGGCCCACTTGTGGAATCATACTTTTAAAACCGACAACACGTCACTCTATTCTCAAGGAACATTTACCCTCAAGAATGGTTAAATTCTGAGCTCAAATTGTGCTACAATCAACCCAACAATATTCTAATGATTTTTAAGAATAATGGGGAGATTAACAATAATACCAAGAATTCAGAGAAGAAAAGAGTAATTTAGGGTCATGAACTCCCTAAAATCACCTACTAATGTTTCTTCCAAGTTTCCACACTCTTTAGGGGTTTTTATTCTTTAAATTGTGTAAAAAAAAGAAGAAAATCGAGCTAAGTAGGAAATTTTTAAGGTACCAAATTTCGCTTAAGCGGACACTAGGCCTCTTAATTGGACATAGATTTTGTGGAAAACTTCTGCTTTTGCGATATATGTGTTGTCTGCACATGTTGCATTAGCAACTCGGATACCACTTAAGTGGCACTCGCTTACATGGTAGAGGAAGCGCTTATGCGACCCTTGACTTGCATCCTGGTCGCACAAGTGACCGTACTGCCACCTCGTAGGCTCTTCTTAAGTGGATGCACCAGATGAGTTGTGCATCATCTAGTGAATGGGAAAATTCCATGCCTTTACCAACCGCTCAGGATTATTTAAAAATCTCATTTATTCAAATGAACTATTGTACCCTATAAAATTTGACTTTACGGACTCAATGGAACAATTGAAATTTATATCCAAGGTTGTTTTGATTAAAAGTGGGTCCTATACCTACGTGATATTTTTTCTTAAGTTTTGGCTAGTAGCTTAGAATGAGTCTAGAAGCATCAGGACCCAAACGAAAGGGCCACCAAGCCTAAAATTGACTTTCTAGATCTGTTGGAACTATTAGAATTGCCAACGAGATTGTTTGACTGAGTACACCAAATTGCCTGAATCAATTCACCTATCCTAGGAACACAAATATGGCCATCAAATATAAGAACACCCACTGAATCCATGGTATCCCTCTTGGACTCACCACTCGACACATGATCACAAAGGATGCAAAGTCTTATATCCTTAAATTGGAAACTCCAAATCTGCTCAAATAGAGTAGACCTCACCTCAACACTAGAAAGAATCCTCCTAGGGTTAAAATATAAAGTCCCACTATCAATTTGGCTAAGTACCGAATGTACGACTCCAATGACCTATAAAAAACTAAGGTAGAATACAATCTAATTGTAGTTTCCGTTTTCCAGCTAATGGTGTCTGCTACAATGTTCTCGTTTCCCAAATAATATAAAATAAGATCTCATAATCCTTAAGGAAATGCATCCATCTATGCTGCCTAGAATTAAGATCTCTCTGGGTCATAAGATTCTGAAGACTGTGATAATTTGTGAACATCTTACAATGAACGCCATAAAGATAATGCACCCAAATCTTAAGTACAAAACTATCACTGCAAACTCCAAATCATGAGTAGGGTAATTGCACTCGTGCACCTTGAGATGACTCAATGCATAAGCAATAACTCAACCTGCCGCTTCAACAAACAACCCAAACCAACAATGAAATCATCTAAATATATAGTGAATCCCTCATACCTAACAGGAAGAGCCATCCCTCATACCTAACAGGAAGAGCCAATATTAGAGTTGAAGTAAGAAATCTCTTAAGCCTCCCAAAAATCGAATCACACTCCTCTGACTGCCTGAATGGAACTTCCTTTCGAGTGAATCTAGTCATCGATTCTATAATAGTACCAATATTTTCAATGAACCATCTATAGTGATCGGCCAAACCAATGAAGCAGTGAACCTCAGAAGGAGATATAAGCCTGGACTATTCATGAATAGACTCAATCATCATGGGGTGCACCATAATTACAATATTAGATACCACTTGTCCAAGAAATGGCGTCGACTCAAGCAAGAACTCACAATTAGAGATTCGGCAAAAAGCCTATAATTTCTCAAATTCAAGAGCACAATCCTCAAATGTTGCATATGTTCCTCTCTAATCTTCAAATACACTCAAATGTAGTTCATGAACATAATAAAAAAAGAATACAAATAAGGCCTAAACACATAGTTCATCAAATCCATAGATGTTGTTGGGGCATTGGTCAACCCAAAAGGCCACAACAGGTCCTAAAAGTTGTCTTCAGGATATTCGCACCCCAAATACTAATCTGATGGTAACCGACCTCAAATCAATCTAAGAAAACACTACTACTCCCTAAAATTGGTAAAAGAAATCATCAGTGCATGGAATAGGATACTGGTTCTTCACTGTCACCATATTAAATGGCCTATAATCAATACACATATGTAGGGAATTGTCCTTCTTCTACACAATCAAGACTGAAGAACGCCAAGGTGACACACTTAGTCTAATGAAACCCTTACCTAGAAGATCTAATAGCTAAGAATTAAGCTCCTTAAGCTTAATAAAACCACATACTAAGGATCCATAGAAATAGGTTAGGTTCTTAATTCAAGATCAATAGAAAACTCAATATCATGCTCAAAAGGAATACTTGGCAGATCTATAGGAAAAACATGAAGAAACTCATAAACAATAGGAATAGAGTCAAGCAACAGACTCTCCAAATTAACATCATGGATATAAGAGAGATAAGTTTTGTAGCCTCTTAAAATAAGTTTCTTAACTAGAATATAAGAAATAATCCTAGTTAGCTCATGGATAATAGCTCCATGCCACACACGGGGGTATGCCAGGCATGGATAAGGTAATTGTCTTGGAAAAACAATCCAAGACTACATGATAGTGGAATAACCAGTCCATGCCCAGAATCACATCAAAATCTACCATATCTAAAATAATAAGATCAGCTTAAGTATCAAACCCTTGAATAATTATAACGTATTATGTATAAACCTGATCCACTACTAAAGAATCAACCATAGGAGTAGATACATGTAATGACACAAATAAAGAATCCCAAGATAAATCTAATAGAGGGATAAGAAGAAGATGCATAAGAATAAATAGATCTCAGATCAGATAATATAATAACCAATTGATGGCATACCAGAATCATTCTTGTGATAATACCAAAATCATTCTTGTGATAATAACACATGAAGGCTCAGGCTCAGGTCTAGAAAGTATGACATTCAATGGACCATGCTTGCCACCAGGATGGGCTCTTGACTGATCTCTTATCATACCTACCTGAGGACCTTTATGAGAACCCTGGGGACCACCCTAATGACCATGCATACCACCAATAGATGGGGGCAGAACTTAGCTAATTTTTGAAGCACTCTGAACTAAAGGAACCATCTCTCTATGACTGAGGAACTCTATTGAGAAATGGTCAAAGGCCTTACAAGGATTACATTCCTTAAGCGCTGCACTTAAACTATAAGATCTGTCTTACCCTGAATACCCACCATGGCTAGAGTACCCTAAAGACAAACCCCTCAAAGGCCGACTACTACTCCGGCTAGGATAATCACTGTAACTAGACTTGCCACCATTAGTGATCTAAAGTGTTGCCTGAACAGGCCTACTACACTGGCCCTGATGCTAACATGGCTGATGAGGATGGTACCTACTTTGATTACTATTGCCTTTAAAACATGAACCACTAAGACTCCAACTAAAACTACCCTGACATCTTGGAGTATTATCTCTACCCCCTTAGACCTCATAATTTATTTCCTCTATATTCTGTGAATGATTAAAAATCATAATAAAAGACCTACCCATAATAACCGAACTCTGTATAGATATTTGAATAAGGAGTCTTAATCCCCTTTTGAAGAACCAAACCCTTTCATACTCAATAGTTTGAATAGATGTAGATACTTAGCCAACTCTTGAGATTGAGCCTCATATTAAACAATAGTCATGTAACCCTGATCTAACGTTGAAAATTAATCTCTAAATTGATCTTTACGATTAAAAGGCATATACTTCTCTATGAAGATCTCAAAGAATTAAGTCTATGTCAATAGGGGAGATCCCATCGACCTAGAATCAAAATAACCTCTCTATTAATGTTGAGTTGTGAAGTACAACTAAAAAGTAGTTTAGTCCACACCACGAGTCTCAACTAGGCCTAAAGTATGGATCCTAACCTCATGACAAATATTAAAATATTAAGTATCCTAGATCAGTGCACAACCAATCTAGGCAAAGTCAATCTAAAGAATTTACAAAAAATCTTTTGCTCCTCAATAGAGATAAAAAGTTGGGCAACCACTGACTAAGCAACTACCGGCTAAGCAACCACAGATGTAGGAGGGACCTTAACTTTGGGTGACATAGATATAGGCTACACCCCCACCTCTGTACCACTCAGATCTGAAGACATTTTAATATCAGAAGGTGCACTGCCAATTAATCTAAAAGATGAACCAATACATCCACGAGCATAGAAGAACACATAAACCCAGGTGGAGCCTTGGTTGGTCTATGGCCTATTGCTGGCTGGGGAAAAATATCTCTAACTTGAGAGTAGAAATATGGACTAGTGAAGTCCCTCTATGCTGGTCCACAACTGGTGATGCATCTCTAGGTTGTTCTCAACCTCTAGGTCATACATGAACAGTGATAGGTTCCCTAGTTATGGACTTGGGTCCTTATCTCATGTACCTATAGCACGTGTCCTAGTCATCTATAAAAGAGTGAAACCAAAGAATCTTTAGTAACCAATAAGATTCTTAGCACAAAAAGAATGATAAGTGAAGAACTCTTAAAAATGTCCTATAGCCCCACAAAGACAAGAAATGCACATTATTGTTCCGATCCGCAGGACTATGCTAGACACTTTCTCTTGTACCAACAATATTGGTGAACCTACTCCTCTAATATAAAATTTTCATGACCCAATTTACAAATAATGATATCACCTACCTATCCAAATAGTAGCTAATCCAAACTAAAGCCTAGCGCTGGAAGCAATGGGCAAATTTGGTGGAAAAAGGTTTAGAAACAAAAGATTTAAGAATGAATACTTATAACTATATTTCAATTAATAATAATAGTTTGAAAGATAAATAAAACATCAATAAGTATAACATAACCTAGTAGTATAGGTACAAGATCCACTAGAAAAAATAAATACAAGTACTGTAATAGTTAATATACACCATAAAGGAAGACTAAATGAAAGAAGGAGGAGAAAAGGGAAACTCCAGCTCCGAGAGCTCACCCTACCTTTGAACTTTCAATAACATGATCATAATATAAGAAATTACCACTAGTCTAAGGATCTGCACAAAAAATTTACAGAAGTATAGTATGAGTACCAAAGCCACTGATACTCAATAGGCATCTTCGTCCGATTGAACTAAATAATATCAGTACAATAAAGATGCAAGATAAATAAGCTCAGTAAAGGTAAAAAAGCAAAATTTAGAGGGCTCCAATACTATAAATAAATAATAAGAATAGATATAATATGAAGAAAGAACAATTAATACTACAAGACTGGCCCTCATAAGCCAGTAAGTGCAGAAAAGTAAATAACCCCACGCGGGCCCCCATAAGCCTAGATGGTGCAATCAAGAAAGTAAATAATTTGAATCTCATAAATTTACCTAATACAAAGGCATAACTGTGAATCAATCCATTCCATAACATACCATAAATAAACTCTCAATGTCGGACTCAAACAGAAACTTAATATCCATAAACCACCAAACTTGTTCCAAAATTAACACTAATTCTTAAGTTTTTGTATAGAATAAATATCAAGAATATGGTATATCCGACTCTAAAATAAGCATTCAAAGATATAATATGCCCAATAAATCTACAAGGAGCTAAGGAGAGTCATTGTCGATGGTGGATGGAGAGGCCCATTTGTAATATCAAAAAATATATTCTAAGGCCAATTTCTACCTTGGACAAGGCTAAAGTATCTAAATCTAACTATAGATTTCAAGTAATCCACAATTATCCCCAAGATAGAAATTCCACCCTATACATGAGTATCTAAGTCAGATATGCCTAATTATGATTCAATAATAGTCTATAATCCAAATAATAGTAAATATACCAATTATACTCTAGAGACCTAATTCCCATCCATAACTAGCATAATATCATAAAGGTACTATGAATTAGCTCAATCTATGAGGAAGGTAAACCTAGCCTACTTAGACGCTGAAGAAAAGCCTAAATGAATCCACAAAATCATCAATTTCCCCTTCCAAAAAGCTTCAATAAGGTGCCATTCTTTCATTATCATATTCCACTCATCAATACGAGAACAATGATCCCATATTAAAAGTTTGTACTTTAGGTCGAAAATTACATAAATATCCCATATGAGGTCTGCTTGTGGAATCACACTTTTAAAAATGACAACACATCCCTCTATGGTCCAACAATATTTACCCTCAAGAATGGGTAAATTTCGAGCTTAAAATTGTTCTACAATTAACCCACCAATATTCTGGAAATTTTGGAAAATAATGGAAAAATTAACTATGAAATTGATGAAAACATACCAAAAATTCCAAGAAGAAAAGAATAGTTTAAGCTTACAAACTCCCAAAAATCACTTAGTAATGTCTTTACCAAGTTTCCACATGTATAAGGGTTTTTCATCCATTCACGTATGTGAATAATGGGAGAAAATCAATCTAAGTAGGGAATTTATAAGTTGTCCAGGTGCCCAGGTTCGTCTTAATCTGACACTAGTCCACATAAAAGATCATTACTTCTGCAGGACAAGTGCTGCTATCATAATACTTGTGTTTTCAGTATATGTCGAATAAGCAAATCGGATGCCGCTTAATCAAAACTTTCTTATGCACTTGGGGTAAAACTTATACAACCCTCAATTTAAAGACTTGTTGCTGAAGTAACCGATTAGCCATATTCTTAGGCGCAACTTAAGTGACCAAACTGATGCTTAAGAGGATGCACCACGTGAATGGTGCATCGGTTGGGGACTTGGAAAATTCAAAGTCTCCACCAAATCGTTAAAATTCATTTAATATCCTATTTTACACCACAACCAATGCCACCCTATTAAATTTGGCATTTCAAACTAAACGTCATAGTATAAATTTGTATCCGAGGTTATTTTTATGAAAAGTGGGTCCCAAAGCCACGTGCAATTTTTCTTAAGTTTTGACTAATATCCCCAAATGAGTTTAGAAATTTTGGGAACTTAAACAACAATCCATCTAGACTTAAATTATTTTTCTCGCACGGTTAGAACTATCAGAATGGGCATTCAAGGTTGTTTGACAAAAGTTTTTCCCGAGTAGCCAATTCTAACCAGCGAATACTTAAAAATATAGAATTAGCTAAAAAAACAAAATAAACTATCTGGTAACTAAACTGTCAACTCCAACAAGTCATAAATGACTTGGGGAAGCTATAATAAAGCTCTAAATGGCAAAAAATAGAAAAATAAAGAAAATAACCTAGAGGGTAATTAAATTTTTATTCTATTATAATTAAAAATCAAGATCCTTGATATTTCCATGTTCCATTAGCGATTTCATCATTACATAGGCTTTGTGTAACTTAGGTGCTAATATTAGTCTAATACCCTATTTAGTATTTAGACAGTTGGGGTGGATCTCACCCAAACCAACCTTAATGATACTTTTTATGACTGACTATACTGTAAAAAATCTTGTGGGTGTTTTATATGATGTTATTGTGAGGGTTGAGTCATTTATCTTTGTAGTTGATATTTTTATTCTAGACTATGAAGTAGATTTTTTAGTTTCCATCTTTTTAGGAAGACCATTCCTAGTGACTAAAAGAGCATTGTTTGATATGGAAACTCTTCAGATAAAGTTTTATTGAATAATGAAGAAGAAACATTTAATGTTTTCAAATCCATAAAGAATCCAAAAGATATGTATGCGATATTAGTTATTGATGTAGTCTATAAAGATGCCTTGATAACTCCTATCATAGAGAGATTGGGTATTGGAGCACTAGAAGCGGTGATCATGCATTTTGAGGGTGATGATATCGATGATTATAATGAGATGGTAAGCACATTTTCTAGTTCAGAGTCCTAAACTTTTTCATTGAAAAAGTTAGATTTTGACTTGAAAATAGGTCAACTCCATTAGCCAAGCCTTTTATTGAGGAACCTCCTATCTTTGAGCTCTTAGCTCTCCTATCCCACTTTTGTTATGTCTTTTCAAGAGATGACAATAATATTCCTATTATTATAACACCATATTTGGTTGAATGACAAATTAAGGATCTAGTGTAAATTTTGCAGAAGTTCAACAGGTCTATTTGACGGTCCATTACTGATATTATTTGTCTTTCACCAAGAATATGTACTCATAAAATATAACTCGAGCTATATAATATTTAGCTCCATCTATGCAATAGGTAGTCAAAAAGGAGATCATCAAGTGGTTAGATAAAAGTGTGGTTTACCCTATTGACAATAATTTAATTTATTCCAAAAAAGTGTGGCATCACTGTGGTTCCAAATTCATATAATGAGCTTATTTGATCTGTATGATTAATAGTTGACGAGTGTGTATAGATTATAGAAAGATTAATGCATGGATTAAAAATGATTATTTTTAAATATTATTTAATTAATACATGTTATATCGTCTTACTGGTAAAGAATGGTATTATTTTCTTAATGCTTATTTGGGATAAAATATGATTTTAATCCCTCTTGAAGACAATGAGAGAACCACCTTCATTTGTTCATAAGGGATTTTCTTAAAAAAATAAACACCCTTCAGATTATATAATGCGCCAACAACCACTTAGTGTTGCATAATGGATAACTTCTCTTACATGGTGGAAGACACTATCAAGGCATTCAAGGATATTTTTTTGTTGTTGATGACTCTTTTAAGAAATATTTTGCCCATATAGCCACTATTTTAAGAAGGTGTAAAGATTGTAATTTTGTAATTAATTAGCAAACATTTTACTTTATGGTCAAATAAGGGATAGTGCTCGGTCACATAATTTCAAAGTAGTGGATTGAGGTTGACAAGGTGAAGATTGAGGTGCTTAAAAATTGCTCTCACCTATTTCAATGAAGGTTATTCAAAGCTATTTGGGGAATTTCGGAGTTTATCATACCTTCATCAAGGACTTCTCTAAAACTATACATCTTTTCTGTACGTTATTAGAGAAAAAGGTAAAGATCATCTTCAATGATACATGTCTAATGGAGTTTGAGTATCAAAAGGAGAAATTGACTTTGTCCCTATCATTATTTCACTTGATTTGTCCATATAATTAAAGGTTATGTGCAATGCTAGTGGCGTAGTTCTATGATCATTCCTAAGCAAAAGGTGTGAGAAGATTATTTATTCTATCTATTATACTAGCGAAGCACTTAATCTAACTCAAAAAAATAATATAGTAATGAAAAAAGATTTACTTATTATGGTTTTTGCATTCAAGAAATTAAGATTTTATTGGATTGGAACAAAAATGATTATACATAATGACTAGCCAGGTCTTAGGTACCTGATGACAAAAAGGGATGTAAAGTTGACATTGAATCATTGGGTATTTCTATTATATGAATTCAACTTCATGGTCAAGGATTGAAAGGGGATGGAAAATCAAGTGGCTAACAACTTTTCTCGTCTTAAAGAAGAGGCAATATTGAAATTGAGAGATTAGCTTTAGATTGATGATACTTTTCCAGATTAATAGGTACTGGTTGCATTATAAGACTTGATTCCATGATACACATATTTTCCAATTATATGGTCATTATGTGGTGCCTTTAGATCTATGTGTAAATAATGTTAGAAGTTTAGTTTAGATGTGAGAATATTTTTCTAGGATTAGTCATACTTGTCTCATGTTTATGTAGATAGGGTGATACATAGATATGTGCATGAGGTAGAGATGATGATCATATTGGATATATGCCATTTGTATCCTATTGGGGGTCACCATAGTTGTAATTGGATTGATAAATTCTTTTTCCAATATGGATACTATTGGCCAACCATTCATCAATATGTCATGGCTATTCATTGGCATATAACCAATGCCTAATGTAAGGGTCTATATCAAGAAAGCTTACACTTTCTCTTTCATATTCTCACGATTAACCTATTTAATATTTGGGGTATTGATCATGGGGCATTTTTTGAGTTTAAATGGGATGAAGTGTATACTAGTAATTATTGATTATGTGTAGTGGGAAAAATTGTTAGAACTTCCTAATTGTAAAGGTAAGAGAGTCAAAGTGTTCTTAAAGCAAAACATCTGTCTGAGGATTGGTACTCCAAACACAATCATTAGCTTTCAAGGATCTCATTTTTAAACAGGTTATTTTATGCCCTAATTGAAAAATATAGTGTGAAGCATAGGTGGAAAGTCCTTACCATCCATAAACTATAGGCCATGTGGAGGTATCCAATAAAGAGATAAACATGGTTCTTGCAAAGACAGTGAATGCAAATAAAATAAATTGCTCTAGGAAGTTGGATGATGCTTATGGTGATAGAAGATCACTTTCAAAACTCCTGTAGGTATGTATCTCTATCAGTTTATTTATGGAAAATATGTCACATACATATGGAACTTGAGAAAAAGTCTATATGGGCACTCAATAAGATGAATTTTGGCTGGAGTAATGCCTCAAACACAATAGTTGACCAATTAAATAAATTAGAATTTTTTTCCTTACAGATTATAAGAGTTTAGCTCTGTACAAAGAGAAGATGAATGCGCATCACAACTGGAAGATACAAAAGAGAGAGTTTAATTTTGGAGATTTGGTCTTATTATTCAACTTAAGGCTAAATTTATTTCACAAAAAGTTGTAGTCAAAGTTGGTAAGACCATTTTGACTGGTGGGTAAGTTCCTATGTAGTGCCATTGATGTTGATAACCATGAAGGAAAGAAATTTAAAGTTAAAGGGTAGTGTGTAAAATCATATTTTGGAACCAAAGAAGAGTTAAAAGTAGTTGATATATGAGCCCTTTGTGATGTCCAATAATCTAAGGGACCTGAGTCATGCTGCAACATTACATCAGCCGCTTTATGAAAGGAAATCCATGCTTATTTTTTCACTTTTTTTTCTTTTCACTTTGATTTTAGTGTAGGATCAACAAGTGTAGAAGTGTTCAGGTATGAATTAGAAAAAATTTTGGGCACTGAAATAAAATCAGAAACCACAGGCCTAAGAATGAACCTTTGAAAGATATAATAACTCATGGTTTCTATCATATGCAAAAAGACCAGAGATTAATTTTTAGCAGTTTGTATAACGTTTGAGTACCAATGACCATTTAAATATAAAATGGGCCATAAAATCCTTGATCTAACAAAAATCCTGAAATAAACATTCAGGAATTGGAACTGACGAGTGTAAAGAATAAATTATTGCATCATACAACGATCGTCCTCAGCCTCATATGTGCTAGGTAAAGTTTTCTAATTCTTAAGTAATGAGTTAAAGCAATGATTGTTGCAATCACTAACAAAACATGGGATGCTTTGTCTATTGGTTATAATGATTTCCTTTTAAAATCTCGCCTAACCCATCCTAGCTTGCCCAAACCATTATATATTCTTCATTCCTTTACTTAAATATCCGTTATTATTATACATAAATTCAAATATGGAAGCACCCCACAATTAAATGATTAGAACAACTAATAAAACACAAAATCAATTTTTTTAAAATTTTTAGAGATTTTAGATAATTTAGTGCATACTCCTTCACTTTCACGAACTTTGCATAAATTTCCATACCATACCATTTACATTAATGATAACGTAAGATATCTTATAGTATTTCAATTTTTTCATGCTTAAATAATAAATGTAATTTGAAGTAAGATGTAAACTTTCCTTGGGCATGTATTGCATTTTCATAACTATGCTTGGAGGAGGTTTCTATTGCATTCATGTATGTTGCTTTATTATGGGTTTTTAAGTAATGGGGTGTGGAAGGGGTGAAATATGAGTATCCCCTATAATGCTGAAAAATACAGTGAACATACTGATATATAGTATTGAATAAAATGAAGTGCATACTCAATGACCTAACCAACGACCTGCTGTTTCTTTGAATGGCTCATTACTTGTTGGAACGACTTATTGGTTGGATCATTGTAGATGCTAAAACTGAAATTGCAAAACTTAATTAGATTAGACCATGCAATGATCATGGTTTTAAACAATGAGTCATTGTTATCTCTAGTTTGATGTAAACACCCTTCAAAATTTAAAGGGGTGTTTCAACGACTCAAAGAACAATTCAACCTAGCATACAATGACCATTCTAAGGGTCATCTGTAATGATTGTACATACAATTTTGTTGATTTATTTTTATGTGAGTAGGACTAATTACTCTCTCACTTTTACTGTGGCACCCAAAGTTAATAAGAATCAATAAAAATATTCAACGCGCACGGGGATATTTAAAAAATTGGCATTGAAAGATCAATCCTCAATATAAAGTTTAAATCCAAATAATCTAGTGGTTTACAGGTGAAATACTCCACAAGTAAGGCTAATGAATAAAATGAGCCTTGAATCCGTAGATCTAAGGCCTCCAAGTCCAAAAGCAATTATACTCGCGGCCACTCCCATTGTACCTCTTCAGTCTGAAGAAGGAGACAAATCTCACATCCTTAATAAGAGTGAGTTTGAGGGTGGAGAAGATAGTTATTCTGAGTGTGATAAGTTGGATGATGGGTTTAGAAATTGTAGTATAGAAGCATCCGTTGAACCTTTTACTAAGGTGACCCCTCTATGTTTTATGTGTGATATAGAACTTACCAGTTAGTCTAGCCTAGTTTTCGGGATATTATGTTAGGAAAGGATCATAGGTCATTCTGGTACAACCCACATCGAGCCTAAAAGTCGTACCAAATAGAATGTGATATTTCTCAGTCCCAATTTTTGAGCCGCAATAACCTTTTTCTTTAAATCGCCTATTTAAAATCCAGATTCTATTACAATGAAATTGTTTTAGAGTGTTGGTTCCTTCTTAGACAATATGCACGTAAACTCCAGCAAAAGACTATGTTAAGGATGGATATCATACAGATGCATAAATCAAATTCTATAAGTAGAAGATGTTAGAAAGTAAAAAAGTATTTGAATATGGTGAATTGGAAAAATAAAAAAAAACTAAAAAAAAGGTTTGAGACAAAATATACAAGAGAAAATTGCAAAAAGATAGCTTACTCAAAATCCACAAAAAAGGTATAAGGGAGAAAATAAAGTAAGGCGTAGAAAATAAGGGCAAGTCTAAGGTATTTAATGCTCACTAATTGAAATTCATTTTGATATAGTACTTTAAGTAGTTCTCATGTTGATATTCATTGTGTATTTTGATTTTATGGGATTTCTTTGATGAAAGAGCATATGGTTGCATTATTTGTTGTTATTTCTTCGAGTAGTGTCATTGAGATATATGCTAGGTTATTTGTTGAACATATTATTTTATTTCTTTATTCCTTTGTCTTATGGTTAATAGTTTGTATAAACACACAATGATTTCAATTTTAATTTTATTGGAGGGGGTTGAAAATGATTGAGGTTTATGTGTGCTAATGTGATATGATGATGTGACTGCCATAAGACTCCTTGGATTGTATTATTTAATCATCAAGTGTGTTGTTATTTTGTTTGGTTTTGTGTTGTTCGCCTGAGCACATGGAATATTCTAAGTTGAGGGTATTGATGTGTCGTGGTTTTGCAACACTTTTGACATTTAAAATAAGGGAAATATGTTAGTTCTAAGGTATGTTTATGTATGTATTATTTTTTTGATGTATTTGTAGGTAAAATTTCTCTTGCGAGATAAAGTTCAAAAAATAGAACTCAGGAGTGTCAGACGAGGCCTCCAATAAGTTGTTGGAGCGATTGATGGTATAACCGCTACAGGAATTGAATGAAGTAGAGAAGGTGAAATAGTATAAGCATTAGATGACAAAATCTCATGAGAAACCCAAGAAACAAATGGCTATTAGATGGATCGTGGGAGAATGTTCTACAATAGTATAAAATTCAAGGCTCTAGAAATGAACCGATTCAGTGAGTCGTCCCTTAAAAATGCAAGCTCATCCTAAAGGTTACTCTAGAAAACATCAGAAAGTTTCTAAAAGCAACCATCCTACAATAAGCATATAGGATAACTGTTGGATCCTTCAATGAGTCAACATATCCTTTGTCTAATGCGCCACCGTTGAAATCCTATTGACTTTAGGATAGGTTATGTTTTGTCTATAAATATGTTCCTTAGGATTTTTTTAGGGGTTACACATTATTACTCTTTATGAGGCCTGAGAAATAATAACCTTGATTTGTTCTATGATTTTACATTATTAAATTCATATTTCAATCTTTTTTCTTATGTTTCTTTACAAATTGAAATATTTGAATTTTCTTCTACCTTATTCGTAAGTTCATAATCATGAATTCTTCTAATACTTGTTATTATGATCTTCTAAGTATGAGTATCTTGCTATTATGATCTTTTGAATATGCGTAACTTTTTATTCTGATCTTCTAAATATAATCCTACAACTAGGGTTGTTGGAACCATGATAAATTAATAACGTAGGATAAGAACTTACAGATTATGGAATGGTGGATATGTATATTGTTCTTCCCATCGTATTGATTTATTTTTAATGAGTGCATGCGTTAAAAGTTTCCTTATTCTTACTTGATGAACAAAGGGGTAAGGAATGGGAAAAGGGATGTAACAACGGAGATTTAAGGCCATTAACCCTTATTTAATAAGTAAACTCCATCTGGTAATGGTTAGTTTGGGATTAAAAGTTAAGGATTAAAGAAGCATACAACCATAGATGGATCAGGTTCCATCGTAATAGTCATCTACCTAGGGGACCAACCATTTACTTGATATTAGAATACCGATATTGCATCTTAAACACCAAGATAGATCACTAGTACATTAATGAGATAATTAGGATGTGAAACCCCATAGTTTTACCAACTAGATATCACTTCGTAGTGTACTTAGAGGGTCAATTTTTTGAAATTTTTTCTAAGTGTCAAAAGGACTTAAGAAAATTTTGAACCCCTAACCTTTAATGATTTTATTTTTGACCTTTTCAACCTCAGAAAGTTAATTTTTAAGTTGTTTCATGTTCGGGGGAGTAAAAGGTATATGTCGGGGAAGTTTTAAATTTTTTGGACAGCATTAGAGGTGTGTTTAGACATTGAAAACAGTGAATCGATGCAAAGTCGATGCATCGCGTCGATGGTCGCATCGATGAAGCAGTGAACCAACTAGCGATACTGATGCATCACATTAGTTGGCGCATCGGTGCCTAGTTTGCAAATTCTTTTAATTAACTGGCCTTGGGGAGGGAAATTCAATCATTCTTCTTCATCATAACTCTGCCATAAAACAAAATTAAAGAGTGTTTATGGAAAAATATCATCAGAAACTACTCTTATCATCTCAAATCAAAACCCTAGTCCCTTCAATAAATCAAGAATCCTCTTGGAATCCAAGGATTTCAAGAACTTAAGTGTGATTCGGATTCCATTCTTCCTTCTATGCAATCTAAGGTACGTGGGGTTTTTCTAAAACTACTTGGGCATAAAGAAATTGTTCCAACTTTTAACATTGTGAAATCATGAATTTTGAACGGTTTTTAGAATTTGTATTACAATGTTTCTTTATGAATTCTTTAATTACATTATTGGTTTGGTCTTGAGGCCTTTCCCCCAAATTAATTTGAAATCGTATATATATGTATATGTTTAAAGTTGATAATTAAATTGAGAGCATGACTTTTTATGCTTCCTCTCATGTTGCAATACCTTTTGATTTTGGAATGTTATTCAGAAGCATGATATCAATGTTCTTGACTATTGTTTGATGATTTAAGATTGATCTTTAAATTAATGAGAGAGGTTTTGCATGTTGATAAATGTTGAATATATAATGAAAGATTGCATGATTTTCCAAATATACATGACGACCGCATGTTTGTTGAAATGATTGAAATGAATGATTTTTACATAGTTGATAAATATATTAAAGAATGAATCTTTTTGAATTGTTTGAAGTTGGGTGGTCTAAACCTTATGTTTTTAAAGATAAAGTTGGGATATGATGTTTTAGGGCTCAGAATCATGACTTTCAATTCTTGGTATGACGATACCAATTCAGATAATGCCATAGTAACACAGAACTGAACAGAATATGGATTTTTCTTCAGATTTTTAGATTTTTAACATACAATGATACATGTTCAGAAAAGGATAAAAATAGGCTTAAAGATATGTCAGGTGTTTAACCTAAGAAGGCACGATTCCAGAAAATTCATTGCCCAAACCGTGTTTTGCCGATATGAGATTATTATGTCCCTTAGAGGGATTGTACGCTGGCCTAGTGCCCTGTGGCGCATCAGAATCAGAAACTCCAACTCTTGCGGAAAAATTAGGTTATGGGCTTGGCCGCCGAGTTAAAGGAAGACTCCATATAGCCCATGGGGTTGTCGAATTGTAGGCTGGACCACCTAACTCAGAAGTAATACAAAGATTAGAACTGCATTGACAAGAATGTTTTTAAGAATTACAAAGAATTGCCCATGTATTTTAAACTATATAATGCATGATGTTTTCATGACTTGATCTTATCTATTTTATATATATAAATGCATTAGTTTGGATTTCTCTGTGTACTAGTATAATTCTGTTGACCTATGTATTTCAGGGTCTGAGGATCAGTCTAGAGGTCCTGTTAAGCCATAGACTTATTCAGACAGGATTGAATTGTGCGGTTAGTGAGCCTTCTTTATTTCGAGAGGCCTAGTCCTTTTTCAGACATTTGCTATTTATTTTGGTATTGGTCCACTAAAGCCTTGTCCCAGTTTTAGAGAGTTTATTTATTTCATGGTTAGTAGAGATTTCATAGACTGAATCAGATGTTGCCTAGATGTTGATTTTTCTTACTTCCATACTGTTGAACAAAACTCAGATTATGACCATGTTTCTATATTGTTTAGTATTTCAGCATTTTATCCTTGTATCTGAATGGTGTATGTCATTATAAGTCAAAGGGATCTCGGGCCTTCATGGTTTAGGATGCTCATCATGGCCATGGCCCCAGCTCAGATCGTGATAAACTTGGTATCAGAGCACAAGTCATGGTCCCAGGGTATCTGCAAAATTACGTCAGGTAGGGTCCTATTTATGGGTTTGTAGCGTGCCACACTTATAGGCAGGAGACTACTAGGCGTTTACGAATGTTTCCCTTGTTTATGATTTAGTTTATGTTGTTGAGTCAGAATATCCCCTAATCACTGGTCTACTATATTTTAGAAAAGCTATCATGCCTCCACGTTGCTCCAATGATCAGAATGCCAAAACTGAAGACGTCCTTCCCACCAATGGGATGAGGATGCAAAATAGGGCTCACACTCCTGAATTTATTGCTACTCCGGGAGTCCCTCCAGTTCAGACCTGCCTACCTAGGGAACCTAGGACTCCCCGGTCAGGGACTAACCATACAAAACCTCCCTAGAGAGAGATATCAAATGTTGAGTACAGATAGTTGATGTATATGATCGCACAGTTGGTGGCTTCACAGGCTCGACTGTGGGAGGATGTTGGGTCTGCATCAGTTACATATAAGTCTACAAGGGTGGGTTAGTTTATGAGGTTGAACCCGCCTAATTTTACTAGTACAAGGGTGGTGGAGGATCAACAAGAATTCATAGACGAGATGGAGAAAATCTTTTGAGCGATGCATGCGGATGAAGTAGAAGGACTTGAACTAGGTTCTTATCAACTGAAGGAGGCAGCAAATTAGTGGTCCCATGAGTGGGAAGATTCCAGGGGAGATTGTATTGAGCCATCTGTGTTGGGAAAATTTTTGGAAGCCTTCCTGGAACGGTTCTTTCACCAAGAGTTGAGGGAGTCCAAGGCTAAAGATTTCATGAACCTAAAATAAGGAAAGATCAGTGCCAAAGAGTACACCCTAAAATTCAATCAACTATCTTATTATGCTCCGGAGTTGGCAGGAAACATGAGGGCCCATATGAGGAAGTTTGCATCCGGCCTTTCGGATGACTTGGTGTTGTAGTGCAAGGGGGTGATGTTGAACAGGCATATGGACTTCTCTAAATTGTCTATTCATCTGCAATAGGTTAAGGAACAAAAAAATAGGGTTGTTGAAGCATGGGAGAAGGATAGGTAGGCCAAGAAGGCCCGACCAACAGACCAGAACCACAGTCAACTGCTGAGTTGTAATGGGGGTGACAGGTGGAAGAAGAAAAAGTTTTTGGGGCAATGCTTAGTCTACAGCCAACGCTCCAGGACCCAGACCTCTAGTTGACCGACGATCTCATAATTTATAAACTAATCATGCATCTGGAGCGCAGGGTACCCAGTAGCAAGGTAGTGTGGCTTAGCTATATAGGATTTTTCTGCGGTGTAAGACCTGTGATAAGTATCACCCATAAAAGTGTCAGCTGGGCAGTATAGTATGCTATACTTATGGCCAGGTGGGTCATTTCCAGTGAGATTATCCTTTTGCTAGAAGGAACCATGATGGTGCTAAGTACCAAGAAAACTCCTCCGCGCCACCACCACTTCCCAAAGGTGCTACTTCATCTATCGGAAGCGGACGCAACCGGTTGTATGCCTTGTCTAATCGCCAGGAGGAAGAGGCCTCACCTAATGTAGTCATGGGTATGTTACAAATCTTCTCCCGTGTTATATATGTGTTTCTTGATCCAGGGTCTACCTTGTCTTATGTGACCCTATAAGTGGCAGTTAGTTTTGGGTTTGAACCCGAAGTTATTGCAGCACCTTTCTCTGTTTGTACTCCTATAGGTGATTTTGTTGTGGCTAGGAGGGTATTTAAAAATTGTGTTATATTTGTTTGTAGCCGTGATATTGTGGCAGACCTTATAGAGCTTGATATGGTTGATTTTTATGTTAACTTAGGAATGGACTGGCTCAGTTCGTGTTATGCCACGCTAGATTGTAGAACCCAAAAGGTTACTATAACACCCCGAGATCCCATCCCGAGACGTCACACGGTGTTTATGACCCAAAGGACCATAATCTAACCCTTTTAATGATATCTATTCTTGTGCACTGTATAATATCTGAAATAAATGCAGAAACTAGCCATAAGGTTCAACACATCTATGAATACACAAAACTAAAAACTGAATACTAATACATCCGTCTGAAAAGCCTCTAAACTGTCTGAACTATGGAGTTGATGGGAAAAGTCCCCAACTAACTCTGTCTACTGAAAATATAAACAATGTTTGAAGCAATAATAGTAAACTGAGATTCATCTTCGAAAGAAGAGGACTCACTGCTATGACTACTGTTGTTGACTGGGACTGAACTGCTGAGGAATCTCTGGGTCTTGTGCCTCTGAACCTATGGTGCCAAATAAAACACCATAGCTCAAATGCTTCAGTACAGGGATGTACTAAGTATGTAGATGGGGTAAGGCTAAATGCAAGGGCTTATGCATGCATAATATCTAAACTAAATAATCGGGAAAATGCCACACGAGAACACATACACATATATGAATGAATATACCATAGTCACAATCATCACAACTCTTGAGACTAAAACTCGGATACTACCTTACTGCAGACTGAACTCACTACTGACACTGAGATACTGAGACACTGACTTATCTGATACTGATGACTGAGAAACTGGATGTACTTATATCGATAACTGAATTTTGAGCTTACTGCTCTCTACTGATAAGATTAAAGATCAAACTCTCTAATGGATGATTAAGGAAGCTATTATCAATGGAAACGAAATGATCATAATAGAATTTGACAACAAGAATACTCAATAGAATCTGAGACTGTAATGAAGCCTGTCTGGTGGCATATCTCTGAATATGATATCAAATAATTGTATATGAGGCCAAACC
The DNA here is from genome assembly GCA_030864215.1 of Capsicum pubescens. NCBI lineage: Eukaryota > Viridiplantae > Streptophyta > Magnoliopsida > Solanales > Solanaceae > Capsicum > Capsicum pubescens. Next base: position 230,648,950 of record CM061548.1, on the reverse strand, counting down.
TATATGACGGATAGTCCATGAATCAATATAACTATCTTAGTTCCTCATAGAGATAAATGATTGTATCTGACAGTCCTGATTTCTGAAAATTGATACTGACACTGAATCTAAAACTGAAACTGAAAATGTGGGGAGTAGTTACTTAACCAACATGCCCCAACCTATCACAGGTGGGGTCCAACCTGTAACCCCAGCTGGAAGGGTGTCAATACCGTGCTACAGAAAATAACCTCTCTCTAGTCAATCCTCTCTGACGGATAACCCTCAACAGAAAGTCAACCTAAGGCAATATTATAGTCAAAAACTCTCTCTCTGGAGGTGACAACATTTACTGATGGAGACTCCTGCATTCTGTGTTGGCTACGCAGTTCTGTAGATCAGGAATTACTACTAATGACTCCAGGCTCTCTCTCACTGAACGGGAGGAGCCACCATCTTTTCTCTCATTCGGTGCTAGTTTCTACTCCCAACTGAAAGACTCTGGACTAAATTCTGACACTAATCATGTTTCTCAAAAGATCTGGCTGAGTTACATTGAGATCACTTAGTTTCGTGTCTAAAAGAAATGGTATTAAATCATGGTATCTGACTGACAATACAGAGCTTGAATAGATTATTCGGTCACTACCGAGATTAGAATTGAACACTTGCATATTGTTAGATCTAAGCTGATTTTTGAGATAAGGCTAGATTACCAGTGATACAGAGATTACTGAGATTCTTGAGCTTTTTTAGGTTCTGCAATTGTCTTAGAATTCAGAGTTCTATAGCTCACTAAGTTCTGAGAATCATGGCTCAACTGGAATTACGTGAAACTGACACGGGCTCTAGACAACAGCTAAACTGTTGGGTATAAATACCCCTAGGACTCGATAAAATAAAAGTAAAACATAATCATCCTTGACTAGTCGTCACCACAATCATTCATTCATTATCACAATTATTCATTCATCATCATAATCACCAAAATATTACTTCAAGCATTTAGGGATCACAAATATCTATTCATCACCACCAACACTAAGGGGTCACTTTAAGCATTTTAGAATCATAAACATATAATAGCGTAGGGAAAACGTGCTACTAGACCATACTCCATTCAACAAGGTCCTACATCAAGTACTTCATACCTATATCAGTCTCGACATGTATTTGAAGATCACATGTCTTGGGGAAACTTCATACTATCGTGTCATAACTTACTTGCTAACCACTTGGCATGCATTACAAGCTTAGCATATATCAAGGATCACATAATTAGAGGATTTACAACCATCATTTATCAACTTGTTTGCTAAGGTATTTCAACAACACTAAGAAAGTACGAGTTTACACCCACTTGGGGATTTCATACTATCATGGCACATTTAACTCACTAAGGCGTTTTATCAAACACTAGGCATGTATGTACTAGCTCACTATGTGTGGTTTCCTATTCAATATACTATAATGTCCCTTATGCTTCACCTAATATTTTTATCTAACCTATGGGGGACATGCTTCGCTTATTCCGCCATTTCTACACCCAAAGGACATGAACACATCACATAGAAAACAACTTCAAGAGGGTTTATCACAAACATCACATGAATTCCACATACTAGGGTGAAAGCTCATGAATCTTATAAACAAACATAAATCAAAACTCAACAACACATGTAACATCAATTTCAACTCACATGAATCATTAACAACTCATAAATATAAAATATTTGTGTTTTAGAAAAAGAGTACTTGAGCTTCTTGGATGAAAGGGACCCAAGAATCAATATCTACATACCTGGGGAAACTCTTTTCTTAAAGGTTCTTGGAAAGAATTCTTAATTCCTCTTGATTCTCCCTTGATCTATCTTGATTTTTGTTAAAGAAGAAGAAAGGATTTAATTTTTTTGGAAACCCTAGTTTTTGGAGTGGAAGAGAAAAATGAGGCTGGGATCTCTTGGCCGGGTATTTATAGAGGCTGGGAAAAAGTGGAAAAGACCAAAAATCCCTTGGAATTAAACTGAAAAATCCCCAATTTTACATGCTGGCAAGATGCGCCATAATCACGCCAGCTCACTAGAATTTCAATGACTCGGAAACTGCATGATGGCGCAATGCGATGGAAATTGCGTTGCCATCTTGGTTACTAACTAGAACTATACCACAACTCGGTGGTATCACAGAGTTTCACTGGAATTTGACAATTGCCATTTTGTATGGCTCCGCGATGCGCTAAAGTGCCAGGTGGCACACTGTCTCACTAAAATGGCTCTAGCTCTTCACCCGAGTGTCCGAATACGCTCTAAGGCTCAGACTGAAAGAGGATTTTGTGGGGTATTACAGTTACTTTCTCTTTTCCGAATGAACCAGTGATAGAATAGGAGGGTCATTATTTATCACCTAAAGGTACATTCATATCTTACCTCAGAGCCCGTAAGCTTATTTCCAAGGGTTGTTTGTATCATTTGATCCGAGTAGAAGATTCAAATACTGAACGTCCTTCTCTTCAGTCCGTCCCTGTGGTAAATGAATTTCCATAAGTCTTTCCCAAAGATCTCCTAGGGGTACCACTTGATTGGGAGAACTGATAGGGAGATAGATTTTGGTATTGATTTATTAAATGACAACCATCCCATTTTTATTTCTCCATATAGAATGGCTCCTACAGAACTAAAAAAGTTGAATGAATAGCTAACAAATATTCTTGACAAAGGCTTTATGCATCCTAGTATTTCTCCCTAGGGTGCACCGGTACTCTCTATATGTAAGAAATATGGTTCCTTTTGTATGTGTATAGACTACCGCCAGCAAAATAAGGTCACTTTCAAGAATAAGTATCCCCTTCCTAGAATTGATGATCTCTTTGACCAACTTCAGGGTGCTAAGTGTTTTTCAAAGATAGACCTTCCTTCGAGGTACCATCAGTTAAAGGTTTTGTAGGCTGACATTCCCAAAACATATGTCCGAACCCAATATAGTCATTATAAATTATTAGTCATGTCTTTTGGTTTGACTAACGTTGTTGTAACCTTCATGGACCTAATGAATAGGGTGTTCCGTCAGTTTTTGGATCTATTTTTTATAGTCTTCATTGATGACATTTTTATTTATTCTAAGAGTTAGGCGGATCATGCTAATCATCTTCAAATTATCCTTCAGACCCTTAAGGATCATAAATTATATGAAAATTTTTCGAAGTGTGAATTCTGCCTTAATGCTATTGCTTTTTTGGGGCATATTATGTCTAGTTAAGGAATTAATGTTGATCCCTAAAAGATTGAGACAGCGAGAAAATGGCCCAGACCTACGACTCCAACCGATATTTGGAGCTTCTTGGGTTTGGCAGGATATTACAGAAGGTTCGTAGAGAGTTTTTCTTCGATAGTTGCTCCACTTACAAGGTTGACGTAGAAAAAGGTGAAATTTGTGTGGTCTAGCTCTTGTGAGAATAACTTTGAGAAGTTGAAGGATAAGTTGACTACTGCACCAGTTTTCACTCTTCCTGAGGGTACAAATGGTTTTGTTGTATACTGTGATTCATACTGAGTGGGACTTTGGTGTGTAATTATGCCGCGTGGTAAAGTGGTAGCTTATGCATCTAGGAAGTAAAAGGTACTCAAGCAAAACTACCCTACCCATGCCTTGGAATTAGAGCTCATTGTACTCGCACTTAAAATATGGCGGCATTATCTTTATGGGGTACATGTTCATATTTTTACTGACCATAAAAGTTTACAGTATGTTTTTTCGTAGAAAGAACTAAATCTCAGGCAAAGTCGTTGGTTAGAACAGTTGAAGGATTATGACATGAGTCTGCACTATCATCCGGGCAAGGTGAATATGGTAGCCGACGCCCTCAACAAACTATCTATGGGCTTTCTTTCTCATATTGAAGAAGGAAAAAGAGAGATGGTGAAAGATATTCATCGACTAGCCAATCTAGAGGTGCGACTTCTGAACTCCGAAGATGGAGGAGTCGTAGTTTAGGAAATAGGTAAATCTTCCCTTTGTACTGAAGTTAAGAAGAAGTAGATGGAAAATCCCATCTTGATGCAAATCAAGAAAGATGTGGGTCAATAGAAAGTGATGTTTTTTTAAATTGGCGGTGATAGAATTTTGAGATATCAAGGCAGGTTATGTGTGCCAGATGTGGATGGATTGTGGAAAAGATTTCTTGATAAGGCTCGCTGTTTGAGGTATTTTGATCACCCAGGCTCTACTAAAATGTACCATAATCTTAATGCTATATATTGGTGGAATAATATGAAATGTGATATGGTTGATTTTGTCTCTAAGTGTTTGAATTGCCAAAAGGTTAAAGTGGAGCATTTGAGACCAGATGGTACTTCCCAAGAGATAGCTTTTCCTTTTTGGAAATGGGAGATGATCAATATAGAATTCATCAAAGGACTTCTAAGGTCCCGAAAATAGAATGATTCCATTTGGGTAATTGTGGATCGGCTGAGCAAGTCAGCACACTTTTTTCTAGTGAAGACTAACTACTCGGGGGATGATTATGCCGAACTATACATTGAGGAAATAGTTCATTTTCATGGGGAACCAATATCCATTATATCTGATTGAGGTACGCAATTTTTGTCGCAATTTTGGAGATCTTTTTAGAGAGGCTTAGGTACCCAAGTGAACCTGAGTACTGCATTCCACCCCCAAATGGATGGGCAAGCTGAACACACTATTAAGACACTTAAGGATATGTTGAGAGCTTGTGTAATTAACTTCAAAGGTAGTTGGGTAGATCAATTTCCATTGATAGAGTTTACCTACAATAATAACTATCATGACAGCATTAAGATGACCTCTTTTGAGGCACTATATGAAGGAGATGTACATTACTGATTAGGTGGTATGAAGTTGGTGAGACTTGGTTTTTTGGGCCTAATTTTGTTCATCAAGAAAAGGAGAAGGTGAATGTCATTAGAGAATGACTCAAGACAGCACAGAGTCATCAAAAATCCTATGCCGATTTTAGAAGAAGAGAGCTAGAATTTGAGGTTGGTGATTGGGTGTTTCTAAGGGTCTCCCCAATAAAGGGAGTCATGCGATTCGGGAAGAAAGGGAATCTAATTCCTCTCTATATAGAACCATATCATATTGTGAGAAGGATAGGTGGGGTTTTTTATGAGTTAGAGTTACCCGAAAATCTGGCTTCTGTCCATCTCGTATTCCTTGTGTTAATGTTGAAGAAGTGTATTGGAGATTATTCCCTAGTATTACCTATAAATAAGATCAAGGTGATAGATTCCTTGTCATATGAAGAAGAGCCTATTTCAATCTTGGATCACCAAGTTCAAAAGTTGAGGAGTAAGGAGATAATTTCGGTCAAGGTGTTGTGAAAGAATCAAAAAGTGGAGAAGGCTACTTGGGAGTCAGAAGATGACATGCGAACTAGATACCCAGGCCTCTTTGAGATAGTGAGTAATGACATAGAAGGTATCACTTGTTTACTCTTTCTCTATAATCTTTTTTTTTCTTTGCTATATTTGAAATCCTGTTTGTCTGTGCTCTAAGCCATCATTCGGAGACTAATGATCCCAAGGGGGGATAATGTGATGCCCTATAGATTTATCGACATGATATCACTTCGTAGTATGCTTGGAGGGTCAATATTCTTAAAAATTTTCTAAGTGTCAAAGGGACTTAGTCACATTTTTAACCCCTAACCTTTGATGATTTTATTTTTGACCTTCTCGACCTCGGAAAGTTAATTTTTAAGTTATTTTATGTTCGAGGGAGTAAAAGGGATGTGTCGGGGAAGTTTTAGATTTTTTGTACAGTCTTAGAAGTCTGCTTGGATGTTAGAAATAGTGAATTGGCGCGATGTCGATGCGCCACATCGATGGTCTCGTCGATGAAGTAGTGAACAAATGCGATACTGGCGCATCGTATCGGTTGGCTTGTCGGTGACCAGTTCGTGAATTCTTTTAAATAACTGGCCATGGGGAGGGCAATCCAGTCATTTTCCTTCATCATAACTCTTCCATAACACAAAATTAAAGAGTGTTTAGGGTAAAATATCATCAGAAACTACTCTTATCATCTCAAATCAAAACCCTAGTCCCTCCTCAATAAATCAAGAGTCCTCTTGGAAGCCAAGGATTTCAAGAACTTAAGTGTGATTTGGATTCCACTCTTCCTTCTAAGCAATATAAGGTATGTGGGGTTTTTCTAAAACTACTTGGGCCTAAAGAAATTGTTCAACAACTTTTAACATTGTTAAATCATGAATTTTGAAGGGACTTTACAATTTATATTACAATATTGCTTTATGAATTCTTGAATGACATTATTGTTTTGGTCTTGAGGCCTTCCCCCCAAATTGATTTGAAATCATATATATGTATGAATGTGCTTAAAGTTGATAATTGAATTGAGAGTATGACTATTTAAACTTCCTCTCATGTTGCAACACCTTTTGATTTTTGAATGTTATTCTGAAGCATGATATCAATGTTCTTGACTATTGTTAGATGATTAAAATTTTATATTTAAATTGATGAGAGGGTTTGTATGTTGAGTAAATAATGAAAGATTGCATGGTTTTTCAAAAATACATGACCACCACATGTTTGTTGAAATGATTGAAAGGAATGATTTTAAATAGTTGATAAATGTATTGAAGAATGAATCTTCTTGAATTGTTTGAAGTTAGGTGGTCTAAACCTTATGTTTTGAAAGAGAAAGATGTGATACAATAATTTATTGCTCAGAATATTGAATTGCAACTCTTGGTATAAGGTACCAATTCAGATAATGACATAGTAACACAGAACAGAACAAAATGTGGATTTTTCTTCTGATTTTTAGATTTTTAACTTAGAATGATACATGTTCAGAAAAGGCTAAAAATGTGCATAAAGAGATTTTAGGTGGTTACCCTAAGAAGAAACGATTCCAGAAAACTAATTGCCTAAAATCGTGTTTTTCCGATACGGGATTATTTTGTCCCCTAGATGGATTATATGGTGTCCTAGCACCCTGTGGCATATCAGAATTAGAAACTCTAGCTCTTGAGGCAAACTTGGGTTAGGGTCTTGTCCTCTGAGTTAAGGGAGGACTCCGTATAGCCCGTAGGGTTATAGAATTGTAGGGTGGACCACCTAACTCAGAAGTAATACAAATATCAGAACTGCATTGACAAGAATGTTATTAAGAATATCAAATAATTGCCTATGTGTTTTAAACTATATCATGCATGATGTTTTCATGACTTTCTCTCATCTATTTTGTATATATAAATGCATTATGTTGGATTCCTGTGTGTACCGGTACAATTGTATTGACCCCCTATATTTCAGGGTCTGAAGCTTAGTCTAGAGGTTCTTCTAAGCTGTAGACTTATTCAAACAAGATTGAAGTGTGCAGTTGGTGAGCCTTCTTTATTCTAAGAGGCCTAGTCCTTTTTAGACATTTTCTATTTATTTTGGTATTGGTCCACTAGGGGCCTTATCCCAGTTTTAGAAAGTTTATTTATTTCATAGGTAGTAGAGATTTTGTAGATTGAATCAAATGTTTCCTAGATGTTGATTTTCTTACTTCTATACTTTTGAACAAAACTCAGATTATGACCATGTTTCCGTATTGTTTGGCATTTCTGCGTTTTATCCTTGTATATGAATTGTGTATGTGATTACAAGTCAGAAAGGCTCTCAGGCCTTCATGGTTCGGGATGTTCATCAAGGCTAGGGCCCCACTTGGGTCGTGACAGAGGAACACATACCTAGTCTATTATCTCATTACTTAATCAATATTTCATGACCTGATTATTCATTATTCGAAATCATTTTTTTGAAGACCAGTCTTCCTTATTGTATGTCTTCCACACACAATTTTGTCTATTATGTGTACTTTAAACCCTCCAAAAAGACATTTTATCAAAGTGAAAGATGACAACTACCTTACCTACATCTTGCTTGTTGTCTTTTCCAAGAATCACCTAAAAACAATCATAATTTATACCATCATCCTAGTTAGATAGATGAAATAACCATAAATTTAGGTCAAGGAAACTACTATTTCCTAGTTGGTACTCCTATCAACATATGACATACTCTTCACATAAATAAGAGTATCATCATATGAATATAGATAGTAATGAAAGGTTTTACACAAATGACATTAATTGTATGTGTTCTCATATGTTGGATCAATTTATATTCAAGAATATCAAAATACTTATCCACAATTGGAACGCATAATGAAGAAGTTTCAATAGACAAACATACATCACCTTCCGTTTATGAACAATTCTTCCTAATGAATGTACTATTATCTTACAAGAAGATTTTTTTGTTGTTGGAAAGAACTCCATTACAACATAATGAGTTACCAGATAAAATATAACACTGAGGGAAAGCTATATTTTCATTAAAAGACATACCACTATGCACATGGTTACTATTATTATCTCTGGCCATGTCTTTATTGAACAAGTCATTATCCTTTAAAACACACACTATCCTAAGAGTTATTTTAGAGTAGTAATAAATAGAATCAATACTCAAGAAATCATGATCTAGATATACAGAATCTATAAGACTATAGAAATGACCAACTACATCAACACTATCACTAAATTAAGGTTCATTTAACACATCATATAATTTCTCATTTAGTGGGTCATAATAAATATTAGTTGGTAGCATACCAATCTCACAAGATTTATAAACATGATTACCACAATCAAGTAAAACTTGTATTTAATCAATTATTTTTACATGATTACCCTATCAAGTTATGTCTGCATTATGTTTTGTCTATCACAGACCAAGAAACTTTACAAGGTAGAACATGTACCCTATGCCACTAGTTTAAGACTTGATGGATGATATCTAAGTGTATGTATTTTGAAGTTTAAGGTCTGAGAATTGGAAAGTGTTTATATATGAGAGGGATGCCCCAAAGAACCCTTCTGTGACTTGTTATAGAAGATATGAATTCCTTGTCATGTCGTTTAGGCTGACTAATGCCTTTGATACTTCCTAAAATTTATTGATCAATGAGAACCTTGAGGAATTTGTATCTATTTAGTTTGATGAAACTGTAATTTATAGTATAAACTAAGAAGCTCGTGTGTTGCATAGAAGTAAGGTATTGTAATGGCTTTAAAGACTTTCAACCCTATGAAATGATTGAATAGTGTGAGTTTTCTAGTGGAAAATCGTATTTCTAGATCACACAGTTTGTGAAAATCAGGTGAGTATATATCATAAAAAAAGTGGAGGAAATTATTGATTGGCATGCACCACGTAGATTTAAGGAATTGATGTTGTTTTAAGACTTAGAAAATAAGTAGGAGATCTAATTAAAATAAAATTTAAAGAACATAAATGAAATTAAGAAAACTAAGAGATGAGAACTGAAGAAAAAAATCCTTAAATGAATCCACAAATAAACCAAAAGAGGGGACTTCAATTCACAAGAAAAATAAGTCTAATTGACTCACTCCTCAAGTGACCAACTGAAATGAAATCAAGGTCAAGAGTTTTTGAACACCAATAGGAGTCCGCCCATCCCTAATCTAATCCATACTAAGATATTCTACAATATTGAATACAACATCTATATACTATAAGTATCAAATACAAATCATCACAAAACTCATGATATGACTGAAAAATGACTAAGGCATCTATATATAATTTTCCTTGTATAACTAAAGGTCCAACAATGGCCTTCAAAATACTAAAATATGGCCCAATATTTAATATATATGTGGAAGTATATATGGATCATATATCTCATTATGTTAAATCATAACAGATTAGGTTGAGGGGACATCTCTATGTGTGATTGCACATTCTAACAAATAGTCCTATCTTCTTCCATATTCTTGGAATCATACTTCCTCTTACTCCAAGATATCATCAAAATGTGGAATTATTCTAATTGGAGTTCCAAAATACCCTTCCAAATATTTGTTTTGTCCATATGGTTAATGTTGCGTGGGTTTCTTTAAGTAGGTCTTGAAGTATCTGTCTAATATGATTTCTGTTGACCGATATAATATCTTTCTCTTCTTCTTGAAAATGATTTTTCCTCGAAACCAAATCAGCAAAACATCAAATCAAATGAGTAAAAGTCCTCTCCTGACCCAAACAAGGTAGTCATGACAAGGTGAACTATAATACTTTAAGTAAGGATAACATGTATTAAAAATCCTAAAATTCTCATTTTTCGGATTTAATCAAGTATTGACTTTATCTTTATAGAGCACATATCAAATCAAAACAAGAGATGATTGGCGACTTAAGGCACCTTCGCAAAATGGTAAATCAAAAGAAACAAAGCATTTAGTTAAACACACATTCAAGTTCATATTGGTCTAATATTTAATGAAGTACATCCTTTCTATTAAGTCAAAAAATAAGTTATATCCTTCATGCCTTGGTAAAATCTCATAAACAAGGACAATCAATGTTATGACTTTGCCCAACGCACTATCCCACATCAATAACTTGATAACAACCAAGTCAAACCAAGCTCAAATAAAATGTGTTTCCCAAAATAATTGATAAGTATATCATAAGTAAGCTCATAATGAGATTAAGTAATTGCACCAAGCATCAATCATATGAATGAAAGAAAGTTTTATAACTATACTCATCACAAAAAGTTGTTACCTATATGGATATAGGAAAGACAATAATTATCATTATTTAAAAATACAAAACTCCCTCGATGGAAATACAAGAAGTGACATCATACCATAACATTGTACCATGAGGTCTCCTAATGAAACCCACTATGTTAAAATAATTACCGTGATAAAAATAAAATGGTATCTTAAAGTCATACTAAAGGAATCTAAAAAGTATAGCATTGCACATATCTAATATCATTTATAAGTATTAATTAGAAATATCAATTGAGTACAACATAGAAACTTCAAGAGCAATAGGTATCACCTTCATGGCTTGGGAAAGTCCATGAATGGGCATAATCCAAGAATACATAACATCCTTAGTCTTATTATGATGTGAGGCGTCTAACCAAAGTTTCTGCCAAGAAAGTTTGCCCTATAGGATGTCCTCACAATGACTCCTTTGATGAATTTTCAAAGTAAGGAAATCAATAATTAAGATCATCAAAAGAGAGACTTATAAATTAAAGCTTATTGGTCCTACACCAAGCTTCAAGTAGCATCTCCTTCACCTTTGGCATAGTCCTTATCCGGTGAATGCTCTTTTACCTTCACACTAATTTCTTTATTTGAAGAGCATTCCATATAGTTGGAAGTTTTCCACATACAATTATGGTCCATCACAATGACTATAAACTATCAAGAAAGACAATTCATGATTTGGAAATGTGTAAACTACCTAAGCTATATCTTGCTTATTGTCTTGACCAAACTTTGCCTCAGATCCATCATAATTTGTACCCTCACCCAAGTGAAATTGAAGGATCAACCATAAATTTGGGAGAAGGAAACAACTATTTATCCTGTTTTACTATTATTGAAAAATAACATACTCTTCACATAATCACAAGTATTATCATATGAAAAATGATAGTAAAAAAAGGTGTTACATAAATAAACTTCATTATAGGTGTCCTCATACGTTGGTTCACTTTTATATTCAAGAACATCAAGATACTTATCATGAATTGGAACACACAATGAATACTTAGCAATATAAAAACACGGATCACCTTCTTTTTTAGAATAATTATTCCCAATTAACGTACTATTATCATCTAAGAAGAGATTTTCATTCTTGGAAAGAACTATCTTACAACATAGCGGGTTATCATACAAAATAGAGCCCTCTTATAAAGCTATATTTTATTATCAAGACATACAATTATGCATATAATTACTATTATAATTAAAAGTCAAGCCTTCATCAAATAAGTCCTTATCCTTAAAAACACACTCCATCCCATGACTACTTTGAGAAAAATAAGAAATAGAATCAATACTCATGGGATTTTGATCTAGATGTGTAATATATATTACAATCCAAATAACCAACTACTTGTACATCATCACCAAATTGTCCTTCATTTAACATATCACGAAATGTTGCATTTAGTGGGTCATGATTAATATTAGTTGATAGCATATAAGCTCAATAGAGTTATGAACATGATAACCACAATCAAAGACATCTAGTATTTGATAACATATTTTTTCTTGATGCAAATCATATTTCTAGTTCAAATAATTAGTGAAAATTAGGTGAGGATGAATCCTAAAAAAGTGGATACAATTATTTTTGGCAGGCACTAGGTAGAATGAAGGAATTAAAATCATTTTTAGGCTTAGCAAATAAGTAGGAGTCATAATTAAAATCAAATTTAAACAACATAAAATATAATAGAAGAGACATATTAGATAAGAAATGAAGAAGGGAAGGCTTAAATGAATCCACAAATAAACCAAAGAAGAAAAGGCTTGTACTCAAAAAATAAAGAAGCCTAAATAAATAGTCAAATAAAATTAAGGACAATTATTTAGAAAATCATTAGGAATACACTCATCACAAATCTAAGACATAATAATATACACTAAAATAGGGAACATACCCACTACATACTATAAGTCTCAAATACAATTCATCACAAATCTAAATATATGAATAAAAAATGAAAACGACATCTATTTATAGTTTTTATTGTATCACTAAAAGGACAAAAGTGAAATTGAAAATAATAAACGTGGCCCACTATTTAAGGGATATGTAGGCCTATAGGCTGAGAATATATCAAATTGTGCAGAGAATAATAAATTAGGCTGAGGGGACATCTTTTTAAGAAAATAATAAATTATATTGTAGGAACATCTCCATGTGAAGTCGCATATCCCAGGGAATATACCCATCTTCTTCCATATGCTTTCCATCATTGATCCTCTTACTTAAAGCCACCATATAAATGCTAAATAGCTCCTATAGGATTTCCAAGAGACCATTCTGAGCTTCTCTTTATGTTCTCATGGTGACTGTTTCTTGGGTTCCATTGAGTAGGCCTTGATGTTTAGGTATAATATGATTTTTGTTAGTCAATGTCATATCTTACTCTATTTTTTCAAAATTATTTTTACTTAAATCAAAATCCTTCAACATATTAAACAAAATGAGTACAAGTCTTCTCTTAACCTGTAGAAGATAGTCATCACAAGGAAATGATAATACCTAAAGTAAGCATAGAATGTATTCAAACTCTTAAATTTCTCACTTTTTTGATATAATCAAGTATCAACATAATATAGAAAAAATACATATCATATCAAATAAAAAGATACTTGGATACTTTACGCACCCTAACAAAAGGGTAGGTTAGAAAAACCAAAGAATTTAGGAAAACAAACTTGCAAGTTCTTATTGGTTCTATATTTTAGGAAGCACATCATTCATATTATGTCTTGAAACAAGTAATATCCCTAATGGCTAGGTTCATTGTCACAAACAAGGACAAACTAGTTATAACATCACCTAATGCACTGACCCACTTTAAGAATCAAAATACTATCAACTCATTACCGAGGTCAAATAAAATGGTTTTTCCAAATAAATTGGAAAAAAATTACATGTAATCCCAGAATTAGATCAAGTAATAAAATAAAGAAACAAATGTATGAATGAAAGAAAGTGTTACAACTATACTTATAGCACAATAATATTGCCTCTATGACTTCAGAAAACCCAATAATAATCTTTTAACATAAATACAAACCTCCTTTGAAGGTAATATATAAAAATGACTCAAGGACTCTCACAAGTATATCATTGCACATTTTTAATAACAAAATTAAGTACTAATAAAAATAAATCAATTGAATGCCACAACAAAAGTTCAAGAGAAATAGATTTCACTTTCATGGCTTGTGAAGATCCAAAAATGAGCATAAGAAAAGAACATATACCATCCATATAATTATGATGATGTGAATGATAAAAGAAAATTCATTGCAAAGATGTTTTGGTCCATTGATCCTTAACTTTAATATTTCTTCATTGAAGAGACTTTAAAAGTAAGTACATCAAATAATCACACCCATCAAAAGAGAGAGTTTTACCTTGTCATCTCCTTATCCTTTAGGTTAGAGGCTTTACCATAGTCCTCATTACGTGAATATTATTTAACCTTCACACCGATCCCATTCTTTGAAGTGCATTATTCTTTATTAGATATATTGAACACATATAATTTTGGTCTATCAAGTTGATTATGAACCCTTAAGAAAGAGTTTTCATCATAGGAAAAGGTATTACCAACCTCATCTATATTTTATTGTCATTTTGACCAGGCATCACATCATAACCATCATAATTTATACCATTACCCTAGTCAATAAGTCAATAATTTGAAACTTATTTAGCCTAAATATTGTAAGAAGTCAATTACTTAATAACCATTTAAGTTAGTATTAATGCTTGTTTTGGAGATTTTCAAGGATGAAGAAAAGAAGTAGTTTATACAGCATAAGGATGCAAAATGTTGGAGAACTGGTGCTAAACTATAAAAAGGGATCACCAGAGCACAAGAATGCAAAAATATAGAGAATTGTGCTGAAATTCAAAAAGGGATCACCCAAGTAATATGGAAAATCACCAATCATTGTGTCGTATAGAATAAATTGAGGCTCTATCACCTAAGTCAATAGATCATTCAAGTTTTATTAGATGTAATTTGGTAATGATGAGATGAAGTATGGAGTATCACCGAATAGTTCAATGATGCAATAATCTATTGCCAAAGTCAATAGTTATCAATCATTAAAGATAAAGTTCAATGTTAGTTTAGCAATAAAAAAGAACTTTGACATATTTTTGTGGAGTTTGGAAATGCCAATTGTCCTTTGCCAAAGTAAGTGTGGTAGAATTTTTTAAATTCTCTCCCTATTTTTCTTCATATATAAAAGCCTTTTTGGCAGTTTTCAACCCTATATTTTGCTTAAATTATGATCTAGAAGCTTGTATCAAAACCATAGATCTCAGATTAGTCATTTTTTTATTTTTTCCACATTGAATTAGGTTTTTAATTTTGAATATTTGGATTCTATAAAGGATTTACTGAGCATTTCGGTGTAATCTCTCTTTCTTTTACTATGTGTGGTTAGATTCCCAAACTTAGGGTTATGTTATTATTAAATTAGGATTATTTCCTGGGTAGAGATTATTTATATTTTTAAATGATTAATTGTTATGGATTTAGCCATTACTCCGCATTATCAACCTAAAATTAGAGGTTGAAAAATCTAATTAAGTTAGATCTTGTAATATCCTTGACAAATGGGATAAGGGTGAGAGTAATGATTAATAAAGACTTGATATTTAACATTTAATGGTTGATATTATACATAAGGCTACCAAATTATGGTATTTCATAAAAAATACATGTTAGGTGTTTGAAAGAATCAGTATTTGAAATTTCATATTTATAATGTTTAGCATTAAGAATCAAAACCTACCCTACCCATAACTATTAGTTGAATTTAGTAAAATATTCATTTACCCATGTATGTATTCACACTCAAGATGTTATAATCTCAATTTAATCTGAACTTTGATTACAAATTCCTAGTACTCATTCTTGCAAACCATGCTTACAATTATTATGTTTAATACAACAACATTAACAATAAGCCCCATTTTATTTTAATTTCTTTTACTCATTACAAGCAAACATTTTATGATTTATTATATTCAAAGGTGAACCTATCTCCTTCATTCTTTGTAGGATCCACCCCAACTCAAGATTTTGGTGAATATATTTCATAACGACTGTCTAAATCATTTTAAGAGTTATTTGAGCATTATAAAAAATAGAGCCATTATCGGTAATTAAATATAGTTTTTATTTTGTGTAGTGTTGTGAATCACTTGTGTTAGCCATAGTTTGAATTTAATTTGTTTAATTTTTTTGTTTGCCAAGGTGAAAATATGAGAAAACAAGGTACTATGGTTTAACATGATTGTGATACTAAAACTATTGATGGCTAACTCAAGGATGATCACTTTTTGGGATAGATGGAAGGACTAGTGTTATTTGTATACCATCCATGGTAGGAAATATGCCTTTCCAGGTCACTATCTTCATGATTCACTTACTTCAAATGAAACCAATGTTTGGCGGTCAATAAAAAAATGAAACAAACATGCATTTAATGAATTTTATAGATGTTTCCACCTCTTTTGAAATTAAAATTATTTCCCAAGCATACATCCAGTCGAGATTGTTCACCTTCTCTTTGATGGGATAGGTGGTACTTTTATTTAGGGAGTTGTCTAAGGGATCTATTATATAAAGTCTTATGTTGATGGAGGCCTTCTTTGAGAGATTCATCCCTCTATATCGTATGCTTCAACTTCAATATAAGTTAAAACTTCCAAAAAGTGTGGTGAAACCCTACATGAGATATGGCTAAGATTAATAAAGAAATTGCTTCATTGCCCCAACAATAAAATTCAAAATATGACATTACTTCAAATATTCTATGGATCTCTAAACTCGCTGAATAAAGACATTAAGGATATCTTAGTCAGGTGATTTTTAATTAGTCAAACCGTTGATGTTCCCATGGGATTGTTATACCAAATAACTAAGCATTTTAGAGGTTATCACACATGAGATTCCATGTTGGTCATGGAGGATCCCTTTGTATCATATGTAATCTAAGAATAAAGGAAAAATGATGATGAGAGAGACAAAACATGGCCAAGATAATGACATAAATTGATTTCTTAACAAAGCATGTTATGTTGTCAACCCCAAAAAGTGGTTAACACCATATCTTTAAGAGGAAATAATGTTTATAAGGATAATGATGTTGATTCACTGAATGGAGAGATCTATTTCTTATCTAACCAAATAAGGGGTTGCCAACCTATCTACCATAGGCAAGGTACAAATCAAGGTTAGAAAGATAGAGATATAGATTTGAAGGATCAAGGTTGGAGGGATCGTGACCATGGTCATGATTGGATGGTTAAGGAATGAGAGAAAAATCAGTTTTTGGTGGAAATAGAGAATGATCATTAATAATATATCCCACCTCATGATAGATAAAAGGGAAAACGGATACCTCCATAGATCATAAAAATTACAAAAAAGACGGTATGCTTCCTAGAATTTTATGGGAGTTAAAGGGAGTGACAAGTTGCTCAAGAAAATAAAGTGTGCTTTTCTCAATTTAATAAAAAACGTACTTCATATGTGATTTTTATTAAGAAATTTGATAACTAATTGAGAAAAATCATAGCTCACGTTAACCCGAGATAAAAAAAGATGACTCCTTAGTGACACTGTGACAAATCACAAGAATGATCCTCATTGTATGACCATTTCCCCTTAGAGAAGAAAGAAACTTGGTGGTAAGGTAGTAGATATAAACTATGACTCCAATGATAAAGAGGATAAAGGTCTACACGAATAAACAGAAAAAAAATTTAAACGGAAAATAAAAAAGTCTCTACTATTAAATAATAAATCGGTGAAAGTTTAAAATGTGATTGTGAATAAAGAGAATCAACAAATGGTCATTGAAATATTTCAAATCTATAACAAACCTAGAATGTCTCTAAGTCATCAATCCAGATACCTTCTCCATTACCCTAAAGATTCACGAGGAAAAAGGACAATTCTAAATTGAAGAAGTTTTTTTCCAAATTCAATAATTTTCTCATAAACTATAATTTTGAGGCCTTACATGAAATGATCGGTTACCCCACGTTTATGAAGGACTTGGTAGCCAAAAAGGGAATAATAGATTTTGACATAGTTAAAGCATAAAAAAATTATAGTCTGATAATGTATAGCAATATGGTGGTGAAGAAAGAAGATTTGGATGCATTTACCATTCCTTGTACTATTAGTATTTATCAATTTGCTAAATCCTTATTTTATCTAGGGGCAAGTACATATTTGATTCCCTTAGTCATGTCTAAAAATTTATTCTTTGGAACTCCTATGTCTACCACTAACAATGATTTGATGTGGATTGATCTATAAGAAGACATGTGGTAGTCCTCTATGATGTAATTTTTTGAGTTGATAAATTTATACTCCCTATTGATTTCACTATTATAGATTTTGAGAGTGACTATGATTTCTCAATTTTCATGGTAGGTACTTGTTGGATACTAAAAAGGCACTCCTTGATTTGGAGTGAAGGCAGTTAAAATGTTAGGTCAATGGTAATGAAGTCCTCTTTAATGTATGTAAGTCCATGAAACTACCTCGATATTTGCAAGTTATCTTGGTTATTGATATTGATTAATGCTGAGGTTGGCGATGCAATAGAGGTGGAGTTTACAAGTGAGTCACTATTAGCGCTCTTGTGGAACTAGGGTGGTAAATATAGTTAATAATATAATGAGATTGTAGATTTATTGATCGACCTTGGTTCATACAAAAAGAACCTGCATAAGCAGACCTTGATCTAAAGATGTGGAAGAGTCCTCCTGCCGATCCATCAATAGATGAGCCTCTATTACTTGAAATCAAGATACTCCTTCCTCATAATTTCTATGTATTCTTAGGTAAAGGCAATAATATTCCCATTATTACAACATCAAACCTATTGGGGTAGCAAGTCTAGTCTTTGAAATCAGTAGTTAAGAAATTCATAGGGGTTGTTGGATGATCATAGCCAGTATCATCAGGATCTATCCTAGTATTTACACTGAAAGAATCTAGTTTGAGTCTGAATTTAAGCCATGTGTAATCACCAAAGGATATTTAACCCTAAAATGTAAGAGGTGGTTAAGAGGGAAATCATTAAGTGGCTTGATGCAAGCATA
Source organism: Capsicum pubescens (assembly GCA_030864215.1). Lineage (NCBI taxonomy): Eukaryota > Viridiplantae > Streptophyta > Magnoliopsida > Solanales > Solanaceae > Capsicum > Capsicum pubescens. The sequence continues at coordinate 230,630,201 of CM061548.1, read as the reverse complement.
ACTTATCTCATCTTGGATAGCACTTATGTCAGCTGTAATACCCGTATTTTCATGCTAGTATTCTAAACGTGGTTCCTACACATCTAAGCCCTAACCCAAATGATTTCCATGTGAATATAAGTTTCATTATCATTATCATAGTCTATGAAGTGGTTTAGAGGTGAAAAATGTTCATAGCAATGACTTAGAACAAAGTTGAGCTAAGATAATTTGATTCGTCTAACTTTTGGTGTCTTATTCAACAAGAGTCTACTTTAAATATGTATAACTATTTATATACATGGAATGATCTAGCTCAAAGATCCACCAAATTATAGATAATTAAATTAGCATTCCACCGATACCAATTTCGCAAAAATTCAACAACCGATTAAAAAGTTATACAATTTTTCGTGTGAGGTAGTAAGATGACGTGATAATGATATGACGCATCGTGATTGCATCACATCACTGTTTCAGACGCTAATTCTATTTTTTTATGGGTCTAGAGGAATTTCGGTCATTTCCCCTCACCCTAATCCATCTATAACAAACAATTTTGACCCCTAAAAGCAAAAAAATTGCTCCTTTACTCAATTATCTCAAGAACACATATTAGGGTTTCAACCCAAAATTCAACAAAAACTCAAGATTCCACCGTCACATTGGAAATTGATTCAAGAATTAGGTTTCCCATACCAAGGGCTTCAAGAATCACCCTTCAAAAGTACAAATAGCATCCCAAAAGCAAATGTTCATCAAAAGTTCCTCATCTAAGGTAGGTGGGTTTTTTCAACTAGGACAATCCTTTCGTCCTTATTCCCAAAAACTTATTTTAGATTACAAATAACTGAATTTTATATTATTTTCCATGAAATTCAAGTTGGGGTTTATACCTGTTGTTGGTAATTACAAGCTTATAAGGTTTTCAATGATTTAGAAGTTGAATTGCATGACTAATTTCATATATTTATGCAAGTAATGTGATTTTCCAGATTTTCCAAGTGTGTTTAAGCATGATATTGTGATTCTTGATTTTATTATTTTGATATTGTTGAAGTATTTTCAAGAAGCATGTTGAACATGAAGTTTTATTGTAAATTTGTCATGAGTTTAAATCATGAATTTTAATCCCAAAAAATTAAGTATTGAAATCCTCAAGGTCATGTTCTTAAAAGTTTTGATTGTTAAATCAATACCAAGAATGAGTTTGAGTTTTCAAGAAGGCTATGGTGTTAAGCTTTTCTTTAACAAATTGCTTACCAAGATTTAAAGAAAGTTGATCTTTTGATCCTAAGCGAAGACAAGGAATCCACATTTTTCATATGATTTGAGATTTAAAGAAAGAGAAGCATAATTGGTTTTCATTATAAACTTTTGTACTATTTTAAGTTGGATTTCCTAAAAGTTCTAAGCATAAGTATGGGAGTAGTATTTAGCACCGAGTTGAGTATGATTCCAAGGTCTCATGCCCCAGAACTACGTGCCACCGTAGGTTGAGATACTTATTCCAACTATATGTGGTTGACCGAAATAGTGATCACTAAAGTTGAGGTTTTGTTCCTATGATAGGGGTAAAATAGCTCTCCCTAACGTGGGTGAGATATTGGACTACATGTAACTCACATGGTTTATGTTGGTTAGAAGATCTCCCAAAAGATGTCCCCACTCTTAAAACTATTTCAGTTATTTAGAGTCTTGAGATAAAGTGTTTTCCACATAGAATAAGTTTTAAGATTTGTAAAGCCTAAGATAGAGTACTTTTCATATTTCAGAAACTAAGTGTAAAAGCTCACAATTTATTCAGATATTATTTTACTTAAGATTTTAGTTACAGAATTATAGTTATAGCTTTCAGAAACAAAGGTGAGATTCTTTTTCACTTATTAGTCTATATGAATTGAGATAAAATATTTCTTATGCAGAAATTCTTTTTAGATTTCATTTAGTTTACAAGATTATGAGAACAAGAAGAGAATATAGATTTGAAAACTAAATGTTGTGGCTCACGAGATTTTTAAAGCATGTTTTGCTTCTTATTGTTAATTATTTCATTATTTCAGATATTCCAGCTTATGTGAGTCACTTACATTTAGCATGCATTATTTTATAAATGTTGACTATGTTATATATTTTTATTTATGCACTCACCCCCATATTCTCAGTACATCCTCAAAGTACTGATCTACATATATGTCTATGTTCTATATTGTCTCATAATGTAGGTACAAGTTTTATTATGCACATTCTGACTCGGATATTTGCAGATTCCAGCCTATAAGATGATGAGTCCTCATACTTTGGGGACTTCAGTTATACTTATTTATATTATTTACTTTCTCATTCATATTTATTGATTAACGTTAGTTGGAGTATCTTCCTAGATATGTATAGTTAGTATTAGTAGAGGCTTCATAGACAGACAGTAGAGTTAATGTATTTAGTTTTAGTTTTCTTTGTAAAATCAAGAGTTGTAATCATTTAAATTTAGTTTGGTATTGAACAATGTTCATAAAAGAGTTATCTTCCACTGATTTTGTTCAGATTTCGCTATTTTATTTAATTGCTTATGAGTTATACCAGTAGAAGGGTTATCTTGGGGTCACTTATGATCCTAAGCATCGTTTGATGTCTTGGGACCCATTTTTGTGGCGTTACAAACTTGGTATCAAAGCTAGGTTTCAAGTGTCATAGGGTATCTGTAAAGCCGTATCTAGTAGAGTCTTGCGGAATGGTACGGAGACGTTTGTACTTTTGTTTGAGATGCTACAGGGCATTTAAGAATTGTTCCCCTTATTTCAAGTCCTAGATCGTGCCATAAGTAGGTCCTCTAAGAAGCTTATGTAGATTCTGATATTACTCTATTTGAGCCATATCTTCTTTATTTTCAAGATATAAAAAATAATCAAGCTTAAATCTTCGTAGATAGTTATGGGATTATAAGAGGGATATAAAGTATCCCATCAGTGCTTTAGAGTTTCGAAGATTAAAGTGCTTAATCATGCTTGTAGAAATTGTGCACTAAGCCCATGTCAGATGTTCTTTCAGATTCCTCCTCAGAATCCATAATGATAATCTATACTTCTCTATCTATGTACTGTTCTTGAGGTAACATGATCGGAAAGATCCAATTCTTCCCCTGATAATGCTTTCAGACTTGCTAGCAAGAAGTTTCAGAAGTCTCACAAAGTGGCTTGAGATGAGCCTTCTAGTGTGTTATGAGTCCCTCAAGTTTAAAGTTATGTCCTCATTCTTATGAGTCGTTCAGTTAAGACAGAGTAAGATGTGTATTCTTAGATCATTGAATATTGTGAGTCATGTTTCTATATCTTGTAATCTTATTATCATTGGGTTTTTTAAATTAACGTCTAGTGAAGCCGTGTGGGGCTTTTTCGATTCACTTACATAGTTTCTGTGTTATTCATCTAATTTTCTTGCTCTAAACACAAAATCAAAGTCTAGTGAAGCTGTGTGAGACCTATTTCGATTCACTAGCAACTTGTTATTTATCTTGTTGTTCTTGTGTTGGTTAGAACTAGGGGTATAGAGGTGTAGTGACAAGAAAAGTGGTAAGGGCGATTTATTGAATATATATATAGACAAATATTTTGCATAAGATTGAGTTAGTAATGAAGTGATACATCCTAGTGTGATAAATTAGTAGAAGGTAGAGAAGGAGTTATTAGTTAAGGTGAATTGTTGTTTGCTTAAGGTGTAAAAAAGGGTTGTTGACAGTATTTGTTGTATTATAAAAGTATAGGTTATTGATGAAGTACTTGGTGGTTTAGTATTGTTAATTTAGGCTTCCCTTGAGGTTGCAAAAGGAGGTTAGTTGAAACTTGTAGAACTATGAGAGAAGCTTAGATGTATAGATGGATAAATAGTAATGATGTGTAGAAGGGGGATGTGTTAATAGGTTGTCAATAAGATAGCACATATGATGATGATCGATTATTGTTGTTAGAAAGTTCTAGTGGACTAATGTTTCTTGATGTCTTGAATTATAGCTTTTAAGTAAGAATAGTATGTGATGTTAGGTTGTTAATTATGTTTAGCACTTGATATTGAGTTTGAATAGTGGATGATCACAAAGGTGAGAATAATAATGGTTCAATTGTTGATGCTAGTTATATGGAGGTGATCTAGTAGGCTTGAACAGTGCATACAAGAGTGTAAGTTCATGTTTTTGTAATTTAGTATGATGTAGAGGTGTGCCCAAGATGATATGGGGCTGGATTATTGTCGAAGTTTACTAAGTTTTGTATGTGGTTGGTAGTACCCCTAAGTTTCTAAGTGGAAGGAGGCTAGTGATATAATATATGGTGTTCTTAGTAGCTAAGTTAAGGAGTATGATTGATAATGTAGAGCCTTTGGATATAATCATGATTCTCAAGGCTTAGAAATATAAGTATAGAAGTATGATCTTAGTAGGCTATGATTATGTGTGTAGAGCTGTATGTATATTTGCAAACGAGGGTGTAATTCGGTGATGATTATTATTGAAGATAGAAAGTTAAGGATTGTATATGAAATGGTTGTTCGAGAATTATGTCTGTAAGTTTGAAATATAGTTTATTCTTGTGAGTTTACCATTTATGTGTATATATTAGAATGATGAAATTATGGCTTAGTCTCGATGATATGGAGTAGACCATAAGCTTAGAATATCAGCTTTGACGTAATAGGTAAATGGTAGAGTGATGAACGAAATCAAGTTTTGAGAATTATATTGTGATACATATCAATAAGAGTTATGATAAGACAGTGGTCCCTTCTTACTCTAGAGTATTCCTTGGATTTCAGTCATCATAACACCAAATCCATGTTATGCGTGATAGATGCATGCCTCATGCCAATGCTTATACACATCATGCATGCTCAAGTCCATTCTCAGTTTCTAGAAAACAAGTAACAACTTCACTCTGTGATACGAGTTATCTCTCATGAATCTATGAACTCCAGTCTTATGTTGAATAGCTCATGATAAGTATGAACTCACATTTCAAAGTGTGGTCAGTTTTCTAAAAATCATGATCCTAGTGCAATCCAGTTTATATCATGTATGTCCTCAATTCAGATCTATTGGTGAATCTATGATATTGATATTTAATTCCTCATGCATCAGTTAAGTGTCAAAGTTGTCCTTCCATGTTTTAGGCCCTTATGCTTTAACCTTTTAGTGACCTTTCCTTGTATAATAGTAGTAGTGATGAGTAATTTTTTTGATGGAAGAGAGTAAGTATTTTTTGTTGAGGAAAGATAGTTGTATGCTTATTTTAGATAAGGCAATAAGTGTGAAGTAAGATTGAGGCCAAGTATTCCACACATGGTGTGGCTAATTAGAACTTGTGTGTCTGTGTTCTTGGGGTAGTACATTGGAGTTGTTGTGATATATTTTTAGAGAAGATGAGTAGTGTGTTATTAAGGGTGTTTAGTTAAACTTTTATATATGATTGTAACAATAGGCTTTAATGCCACGTTGGTGTATAAGTGGATGAATATGGTGTGCGTTAATTTCCAACCTTCTCGACCTTAGAATGTAAATCCTTAAGTGAAATCATGATCGGGGTTGTCAATAGCACATCTCGTGTAAGTTTCAGATTTTTTGTGCAAAGTTTAATGGTAAAAATAGTGAGGCAACGCAATATGGCCGCGGCCCATCATATATTGCGTTGGTAGGGAGCAACACAGTGCATCGTATATCGCATTGGTAGTCCAGTTCAGGTATGGTGTTATATGTAGTATCCGGTGATTTTGAGTTAGGCTGGACCATAGTGAGAGGACTTAGTTTAGTTTAGTTTAATCAAGTGAGTATGGTATTTAATGGGAATAGTATAGTGAGGTAGTATTCGAGAAGAGTTGCTAAGCTTGAAAGTAAGAAGTTGCATTAATTGAGGTCTAGTACTTCTGTCCTGAATTATGATCTATATGTCTATGTTCTAAGCTATAGAGTTGTATCTATTTTGTGATTCCTTAGTAATATGTCTTGTTTAGATCATACCCAAAATTCTTTGCTCCCTAATATCGTTAGAACTTCCTAAAAGAGTTTTGAAGAAATACCCTATTTGGGTGTGAGCATTCAGTATGAATCATTCCGTATAGCCAGCAGTCCTATTTAATAGTCAGACAGACAAATTTTTATAGTTTTCCATTTTTTAATTTAGTCTAGTCTTACTACCAGAAGTTTCCTGAGTATATCCATTCCAAGAGGTCATGGGTTTGCATCTATGTAAATTATCTAGTAAGCTCAGCACATGCATCATACATCAGTTTTAGTTTCGGATATTAAAGTCATGATTCAGTTCGTGACTATCCTGTGTATCATCTCAATATTTTCCTAGTATTTCAACAAAATCAGTATCATTCGGGGACAATGATCCCAAGAGCAGGATATTGTAATACCCCGAGTTTTCATGTTATAAACCTCTCATCCTTTTCTCAGGAGATTAGATCTAGTGTAAAGTAATGGTTACTCATAAGTTGATACTCTTGTTTCTATCTTAGCCATATAGCTATTTTCATGAGAATTCATGCACTCACAGATCAGTTCAGTAGCTCATTAAGTTCAAGATTCTGTGAATCAGTTTATTTCAGTTGTGCATGATAGCGTATAGTCTCAAATTCCTCAATGTTTTCAGCTTAATTAGCCACATTCAAGGACGAATGTTTCCAAGGGGGAGATAATATAATACCCATATTTTTGTGCTAGAGTTCTAACCATCGTTCCTACACATCTAAGCTCTAATACAAATGATTTCCATGTGAATATAAGTTTCACGAATATTATCATAGTCTATGAAGTGGTTTAGAGGTGAAAAATATTCATAGCAATGACTTAGAACAAAGTTGAGCTAAGATCATTTGATTCGTCTAACTTTTGGTGTTTGATTCTACAAGGTATACTTTAAACGTCTATAACTATTTATATACAAGGAAATTTACAGCTCAAATACCCACTAAATTGTAGATAATTGAATTATCTTTCCAACGATAACAATTTTCAAAAAATCCGACAACCGAGTAAAAAGTTATGCAGTATTCCGTGTGAAGTAGTAGGCCGAGGTGATAGCGACGCGACGCGTCGAGATCGCATCACATCACTGTTTCAGACGCTAATTCTGTTTTTTATGGGTCTAGGTGCATTTTGGTCATTTTCCCTCACCCTAATCCATGTATAACATACAATTTTCTCCCCTGCAAGCAATAAAACTAATTGCTCCTTTACTCAATTCTCTCAAGAACACATATTAGGGTTTCAACCCAAAGTTCAAAAAATCTCAAGATTCAACCGTCACTTTTCAAAATTGATTCAAGAATTAGGTTTTCCATACCAAGGGTTTCAAGAATCATCCTTCAAAAGTACAAATAGCATCCCAAAAGAAAGTGTTCATCAATAGTTCATCATCTAATGTATGTGTGTTTTTTCAACAAGGACAATCCTTTCGTCCTTGTGCCCAAAATCTTGTTTTAGATTATAAATTGCTGAATTTTATATTATATTCCATGAAATTTTAGTTGGGGTTTATACCCGTTGTTGTTAATTACAAGCTTAAAAGATTTCCAATGATTAAGAAGTTGTATTGCATGACTTATTTCATATATTTATGCAAGTAATGTGATTTTTCAGATTTTCCAAGTGTGTTTACGCAAGATATTGTAATTCTTGATTTTATTATTTTGATATTGTTAAAGTATTTTCAAGAAGCATGCTGACCATGAAGTTTTGTTGTGAATTTGTTATGAGTTTAAAGAATGAATTTTAAGCCAAAAGATTAAGTATTGAAAACCTCAAGAGCATGTTCTTAAAGTTTTAATTGTTAAATCTATATCAAGAATGAGTTTGAGTTTTCAAGAAGGCTATGGTCTTAAAGATTTCCTCTAACAAATTGCTGACTAAGATTTAAAGAAAGTTTATCTTTTGATCCTAAGCTAAGACAAGGAATCCACATTGTTCATATGATTTGAGATTTAAATAAAGAGAAGCATAATTGGTTTTCATTATAAACCCTTGTACTATTTTAAGCTGGATTTCTTAAAAGTTCTGAGCATAAGTATGGAAGTAGTATTTAGCACCGAGTTGGATATGATTTCAAGGTCTCATGCCCCAGAACTACATTCCACCGTAGGTTGAGATACTTATTCCTAATATATGTGGATGACCGAGATAGTGATCACTAAAGTTGAGGTTTTATTCCGATGGAAAGGGCAGAATATCTCTCCCCAACGTGGGCGAGACGTTGGACTCCATGTATCATACATGGTTTATGTTGGTTAGAAGAACCTCCCAAAAGATGTCCTCACTGTTAAAACAGTTTCAGTTATTTAGAGTCTTGAGATAAAGTGTTTTCCACACAGAATAAGCTTTAAGATTTCTAAAGCCTAAGGCAGAGTACTTTTCATATTTTAGAAACTAAGTGTAAAAGCTCACAATTTATTCAGATATTATTTTACTTAAGATTTCAGTTACAGAATTACAGTTACAGTTTTCAGAAACAAAGGTGGGCTCCTTTTTCACTTAGCCTATATGAATTGAGATAAAGTATATCTTATGTAGAAAGAAATTTCTGATTTCATTTAGTTTACAAGATTATGAGAACAAGAAGAGAATACAGATTTTAGAACTAAATGTTGTGGCTCACGAGATTTGTAAAGCATGTTTTGTTTTTTATTGCTGCTTATTTCAGTATTTTAGATATTCCAGCTTATGTGAGTCACTTACATTTAACATGCATTGTTTTATAAATGATGACTATGAGATATGTTTTTACTTATGCATTCACCCCCATATACTCTGTACATCCTCAAAGTACTGATCCACATATATGTCAATGTGCTACAGTATTTCATATTATAGGTACAAGTTTCACTATGCACATTCAGACTCAGAAAGTTGCAGATTTCATCCTGTGAGATGATGAGTCCTCTTACTTCGGGGACTTCAGTTTTACTAATTTATATTCTTTACTTTATCATTCATACGTATTGATTAGCGATAGTTGAAGTAGCTTCCCAGCTGTCTATAGTCAGTATTAGTAGAGGCTTCATAGACAGACAGTAGAGTTAATTGATTCAGTTTCAGTTTTCTTTGGAAAAGCAGAGTTGTAATCATGTGAATTCAGTTTTGTATTAAACAGATTTTAGAAAAGAGTCATCTTCCACTGATTTTGCTAAGATTAAGCTATTTTATTCAGTTGCTTATGAGTTATGCCAGTAGAAGGGTTAGCTTGGGGTCACTTATAATCCTAAGCATCGTGTGACGTCTTGGGACCTATTTTTGGGTCCTTACATCAACCCTATGTAATTTGTGACTAAAAAGAGAGGAATTATAGTGATTCATATTCAGAATAACATATTTGTATCTGTTAGACCGATTCAGGTTGGAGAGAATGTATGAATTATAAAAAAATCTAATAAATAGCTGGAATAAGACCATTTCCCTATGCATTTCTATAATGACCCTACTAGTTATTTTCTAAATTTCTGCTCATTCTCTCCATTTAGAGATACCCTATAGATTTTTGAAGTAATTTATGATCGGAAGGAGCTAGCAGTTTGGTTATTGAGATGTTCAATTATTTTTTAGAGCCAATTTTCTATTTTGAAATCTTTGAAGGTTAGAATCTGATAATGCACAATAATTTTCATTGACCAACCTCTTATGCAAATTCTATAGTTCCAATAGCTTAGAAATATTAATTTTAGGCTAGATGGACCCTTGGTTCGTGTTTCGAGGCTCCCAAACTCAATTTAGACTATTGGCTAGAAGATTTCACAAATGGCACATAAGTGTGAGATGCTTTAATGGCTTGGCATCAGTGGGCAAGTACCGATTTAGCCTTCACCTAGGCTCTTTAGCGCTGACCAATAAGGTAGCCCAAGGTCAGTTTTGGTAGCACCTGGAACTTACAAAATCCCCATTTTGCCTAATTTCACCCATTTTTTCACCTATTTCAAATAGTGTAGAACCCTAATAATTATGAAAACTTAGGAGAACTATTAGTATGCATTTTTGTCCCATTCATAAGCTCAAATAATGCATTTCTTTTACGAATTCTTGGTAATTTCCAACAATTTCTTGGATTAAATTGTCCTCATTTCCCCAAAATCCCTAAAATATTATCAAGTAGATTGTAGCACCATTTGATCTTGGAATTCACACTTTCTTGAGGGTAAATATTCCTTGAGTATAGAGGGATGTATTTTCAATTTTTAGAGTGTGATTTCACAAGCAAGCCTTACATGGGATTTTTACGTGATTTCATATATGAAGGCACAATAGTGCAATATGGCTGTCATTGTTATTGTATTTATGAGTTGATTATGATTTTGTTAGTGCGGTATCTTGCTGAAGGATATTAGAAGGGGAAAACATCGGTTTAGTGGATTTTTTTTATTTTCTTTAGTGTCTAGGTAGGCTATGGTTACCTTCTTCATAGAATAAGCTCACTCATAGTCGATATTATTCTAGATATGGGATGGGATTTAGGTATTGAAGGTATGATTAATATAATTAGTATTATTTAGACTATTTAGCCTTTTCAAGAATAGTAAGTTAGGTTTAGTTATTGGAGGTATGATTGATATAATCAGTATTTTTTGGACTATTTAACCTTTTGAGGAATAGTAAGTTAGGAAGAATAGACTTAGTTGCACATGAGTTTAGGTAGAACTTCTATTTTAAGGCTAATTGTAGCTTATTTAACATGTAGAAGTAAATTTAGGTACCTTAGCCCAGTTTGGAGTATATATTTCCTTAGAACAGATTTTGAGGATTAGAAGTGGGCCCCTTCTGTTCACCGTAGGTAAAGATATGTGTTAGACTTCTATACATATGTTATACCTTTTAGATTTCTTTTTTAAAATTGAGGAGATTCCATATATATTGATTATTCTAGTTTGGTACTTCGATGTTGATGCCTATTTTGGGAAAACCATGTGTCTTATTGCTATTGGATTTTGGTTCAAGTTCGGTAATTAACGATGATATTAATGACATGAGTTCTAATTCAAGACTTGAAAATATTCATAATGATTTTATTTATGACAACAAATGTTATGGATGGTTACATGGTTATGGCTTGATATTTGGTAATCTTAGGGATCTTCATTTATTTACTTTTCTTTACATGGTCATGGGATGGTTATTAATGTTTTATCTATCCTTTAGACTGTCATTGTTCTCTTGTTTTTATTATAATGCTTTAATTGTTAATTTCTAGCCTTTAGGCAATTTTCCACAAAAATTAGCCCATTGCTTATATATTTGAGCTATGAATGGCTTACCCTACTAGTGGAGTAAAGTAGATGACACCATGACTCATAAATTGGGTCATGAAAAATTAGTATCATAGCCTAGGTTTACCAGTATTATTGGTACAAGTTCAAGTGTCTAGTAGAGGCACATGTATCAGAATGATAACGTCTATTTCTTATCTTTGTGATGCTATAGAAAATTTTTAGGATTTATTCACTCTTTTCTCTTATTTTTGTCTAAGAGTCTTAGTTGGTTTTTAAAGAATTCATTTGGTTCCACTCTTTCGCAGATGTCTAGGATATGTGCTACCACTACACTAGAAAAGAATCTTAAGATTGAGCCTGGGGATCATGTCGCTGTTCATGGATGACCTAGAGGTTATAGATATACTAGAGATGTGTCCCTATCTAGGGGAAAGATAGGGGTCCTTGACCAAACCTTCTTTCGTCTCCTGAGGTAGAGATTCTTCTGCCCTAGCTAGAAGTGGGTAAATGACCAGCCTAGGCTCCACCAGAGTTTATTTCTTCTTTTGTGCATAGGGATGAATTGGTTCAACTCTTGGGATTAGTTGGTGATGAATCATATGAATGTGCACATTCATGGATCAGAGTTTTGTTGAGGCGAAGGTGCAACATGTAGCTTTTGCTCATAGAGTTGAGGTCCCTCCTATACCAGCGGTTGGTCAACCGATAGTTTCCCAGCCTGCTATGTCTGTTGACGAAAAGAACATATTGGGTAGGTTCTTAATATTGGATCTACCTAGGTTTTCTTGTGTACCAGACAAGGATGTTTATGAATTATTGATTTCTAATAAGGATAAGCTCTATAATATAGGCCTAGTTGAGACACACGGTATGGATTATACTAATTTTTAGTTTGACTTGGCAGCCCAACTTAGTGGAAAGGTCCTCTTTATTCTAGGTCGGTTGGATCTCCCACATTGACAAGAACTCACCTTTATATTATCTTATTGGAAAAGTACATGCCTCATAGTCTAAGGATCATTTGAGGGATTAATTCTTAATGTTAGAGAAGGGATCCATGACTGTTGTAGAGTATGAGGCTCGATGTCATGAGTTGCATATAAATTCTACTTCTATTCTGACAACTAGGTATGAGAGTATTTGTTCGTTTGTTAAGGGTCTACATAGAGTTTGGATATTGCCGGTAGATCTTTTGCTGAGGTTTTTGATAATGCTCATGTTATGGAGGAGATACATCACAAGGACAAATAGGAAACTATAATAGGTCGCTATATTAGCATAGTTTTAGATAGAGCCATAGTATCTCATGATTCAGCAATTGTTGTTCTATGTAGGTACCCTCTGCATCAGTCCTATCAATATCAGTGTCAGTCTAGTAGGCCCATTCATGATGCACTTCATATTACCAAAGGAGGGCAATCTATTTATAAGAATCAACAAGGACAAAATAGTAGTAAGAACTCGAGGGATTCTTTCTTTGGTTATTTAAGTCAAGGAGGTTATTTTGGGTTAGCTGAATCTTCTAGATTTTATGCAGTGCTTAGGGCGTGTTATGGTTGTGGGGATCTTATCCATTTCTTAGAAGAGTGCCCTAATCGTTGAGAGATAGTTCATTAATGTCAGAGTGTTCCACTAATTTTAGAAGTTCTACCCCTACCTAAAAGTGGCATTCATGGTCATCATCATCGTCTTTAATGCGCTCATAAGGGTTTCAAAGTAGGTAGGATAGGAGATCGATTAAGAGCCTAGTAAGATGGATGGTATGGCCAGTTGTATGTCATACCTTCTAGACCTAAGGTTAAGTCTTCATATTTTGTTATCACAGGTATGATCTTGGTGTGCCATCAATAAATCTTTTCTTTCTTTTATCCTGGATCCACTTGTTATTATGTGTCTTCTTCTTATTCCCCACGGTTAAAGTTATCTTGGGATTCAATATCTGTGCCATTATGTGTATCTACTTGCATGTCTAATTCTTTAGTAGTTAGATCATATGTTGTGACTGTTCAAGAGTTTGATACTCAAGATGATCATATTGTTTTAGTTATGGTGGATTTTGGTATGATTATGTGCATGAACTTATTATCCAACTATTATGCATCCTTGGACTTGCTAGCATTGTCGGGTGTACCCCTAGTCATGTGGATAGGAGCTATTAGCTACGAGACAATGAGGATTATCTCTTATATTCGGGCTAGGAGATTTATTTGAGGGGTTGTGAGTCTTATCTCTCTTATATTAGTGATGCTAGTATGAAGATTCCATCCCTTGACTCTAGGCAGCTTTATAATGTAATGGTGAAGAATCGACATCTAATGCCTTGCATTGATGATTTATTTGACAACCTTCTGGGTAAAGCGACATTTTTTAAGATTGACTTGAGGTTGGGTTACCATCAGTTGAGGATTCGTGATGAGGATATCCTAAAAACAAACTTTATAACCTGGTATGGTCATTATGAGTTCTTAGTGATGTCATTTGGGTTGACCAATGCCCTAGTCATATTTATGGATTTGATGAACTACATTTTTAGGCCTTATTTAGATTCTTTTTTTATTGTGTTCACTGATTACATCCTTGTGTATTTTATGAGTAGAGTGGAGCATATGCAATATTTAAGTAGTAGATGGGAGCTCCTATATTGGCTCATTCTATTTAGGTTGTGGGATTCATCGTATTTTTGTGATGCTTCTAGTGTTGGTTTAGGTTGTGTGTTGATGCAAGAAGGTTGATTTATTGCTTATGCATCGAGAAAGTTGAAGTTTCACCAGTGCAACTACCCCACTCATAATTTTTATTGGTAACCGTATTTTTTATTCTTTAGATTTGGAGACATTATCTTTATGGCATGATTTGTGAGATTTTCATAGATCATCATAGTGTTTAGCATCTTATGACCTAGACAGAGCTAAATTCTTGGTAGCATAGATGGATGGAGTTGCTTAAGGATTAGACATTTTTATTTTGTATCATCCAAGCAAGGTGGCAGATGCCTTGAGCCGAAAGGCGGTGAATATTGGTAGTTTGTCTTCTATCTCATCTTCTTAGAGACCACATGCATGGGATGATTAGTCGTTAGCCATCTTGATGGTGAGGCTTGATATTTTTTACCGTAGGGGGGTTATTGCTTGTGTTGAGTCGAGGTCTTCTCTATTTGAGCAGATTCAGAATCATTTGTTCTAGGATATGAGGCCTTGCATCATACTTTATAAGTTTTTGAGAGGCTAGTCCAAGAAGGCTACCATAGATTCTGAGGGGGTTTTGAGATTTTATAATCATATTTGTGTTTTGGGGGTTGATGACATGATTCGATTAATTCTGCATGAGGGTCACAGCTCAAGATATTCAATTTACCTATGTATAACTAAAATGTATAGATATTTGAGGCAACATTATTAGGTGAGTGATATGAAGGAAAATGTGGCAAACTTTGTAGCTCATAGGCTATGTAGTCAGCAGGTGAAGTTCGAGCATCAGAGTCATGGTGCATTGATTCAGAGTTTGACCACTCCCGAGTAGAAGTGGGAGCGGATTATCGTGGACCTTGTTAGTTGTTTTCCTAGAACTTACTGTAAAGACCTGAGACTACCTCATAGAAGTAACACAGTTCATAAAACCATAAGTGATCCTAAGACAACCCACTCCAGTGTCATTTGGCAATCCCTCCGCGTCGCCAAGCCTTTGGGGAGGGTCTATTTGGTGAAGCACAACCATTTCCAATGTCAAAAAACACCCCAACACGACCCACAACTACTATACATTATTTACCATCGATATAGGGGTCCTAAGGGTCATTTTATGGCATTACTAGAGCATTGAAAGCATGGGGTGTTACATTATCCCCCCCAGAATCATTTATCCTTAAATGATAGGTAGGAACTTATTGAAACTTTAAAAGTATGGAATAAGGTACACATGACATGTCTGCTAATGAAAGATGTAGCTGAGCTAAAACATTAAAACTTCTATCATGATACTAATTTCTGAGCTTACTTGACTTTATTGACTATAAGGAGCTGATTCATGTTGAGAGATTAGAACCCACTTGAAATGTTAAGGATATAACCATACATATAGAACAACAAAGTAATAATTGGTGAAATAAAATATCAAGAGTTACTAAGGATGGAATAAAGTATGTAACTTCTCATTAGAAATTGTCCCTCAACAAAACACATATAGGAATCAAAAGAAAAGTGTTTCATGGAATCACCAAATACATTATGTAAGCACGAATCATGAGACATTGAGACTAAGGTCGTACAAGGGGTATTACAATTTCTAAGATGGAATACTTGGAAAACTGAGATCATTCATTGAACACTTATGAATTGAATCATGACTGAAATCTAATTCGTAGACATAATGCATGGATTGAACTGAATTCACAATTTTCATGGACGTGAATGAATTATCTCATGGAATAACCATACTCATGAAACTTCGAATAGGAAGACTAGATGGAAAGTAGGAAAACTATAGGAGCTTATCTTGTCTGATTGCTAAACTGAATTGCTAGCTATACGAGTTGAATCATATTGAAAGTTTATATTTAACTAGAATATTTATCCAACACTTTTCTGAGATATGCTAATAACATTACGGAGAAAAGAATTCTTGGGCATGATCTGAGTGAGATATCTGAACAAGGAATCTCAATATGGATACAACTTCTTTAACATGGAACATAGTCCTAGAAAACATAAACTAGGATAGAATTACTATGCCTTAGGGAATGCAACTGCTAACTTTCAAACTTAGCCACACTTATCAAATACTCCCTCAACTATACTTTTCCCCTTAAATACCATGCTCATTTAATTCAACTTATAATTCTTACATGGGTACATATAACTACTCTAACCAATGTCTGAGTTGAACTACATACTCTCTCCATGTCCAAGCCTAACTCAAAATTACAAATTTCCACCCATAACACCGTAATACTAGTCTAAAACATAAATTCAATACCCCATGCATGTTTCAAAGATCTCGTCTTAAGAATAATTCTTTTTACCACTTTAACAATTAAATTCAACCTCTTACTAGAAATCCACTGGCGTACAATGAATCATCAACTTATATACAAAAATGGCATTCGAGCCTATCATTATAACCAAATATAAACTTCTAGGCAGCCAAACCACCTAGTAATTTTCTTATATTCTCTAATATATCTGCCAATAACAACTTCCATGCATTATCCCACGAAGGAACACATCGATTCTCAACTAACCATGACATTTACTAAAAGTTTTGCCTCACTCTTTCTTCACACTTATATCCTTTTATAAAATAAGTATACAATACTATTTTCCTTAATAAGAAACATTTACTCTCTCCCATCAAAATTATTGTTTATCTATCTTCATCATCACTATCTTTCAAAAATAAGAGGCCACTAAAAGGTTAAAACATAAGGACCTGAAACATGAAAAAAATACTAATACATGAATTTAAGCTTTATTACTTTTTTTAACTTGAAAATAAAGCAGAGCTGACATGAATGGAGCACAATGACAATCAATATAAGTTTCATAGAGAACCTTTCTATAGCATGATATAATATATAAAAGAAGGTAAACATTTCTTTAAGGACCTATAGCCTCTCGAAGAAAAGTACAAACGTCTCCGTATTGTTCCATCGGACTCTACTAGACACGACTTTATAGACACCCTAGTACATTTGAACCTTATGATTTGATACCAAGTTTGTAATGCCTTGAGACTACCCCATGGATGCCATATTGTTTTAAGAATCACAAGTGATCCAAATCTAACCTATGATACTTACATGACTCATGAGCAACTAAATATATTACATAAATATGGAAGAAATAGGTAGAAAAATATATTTGCTAAATATTTTCCATTCAAAACTTTTTAAAATATTTACATTTTGGTTATACAAAACAAACTG
The DNA here is from genome assembly GCA_030864215.1 of Capsicum pubescens. Taxonomy (NCBI): domain Eukaryota; kingdom Viridiplantae; phylum Streptophyta; class Magnoliopsida; order Solanales; family Solanaceae; genus Capsicum; species Capsicum pubescens. The sequence goes on along the minus strand of CM061548.1, from coordinate 230,613,064 downwards.
AAAGTAGATACATCAAATTTGAATGACCATCTATGAAGCCTCTACTAATACTATGTATAGGTAGCCGGGACATGACCCCTACTATCTCTAATAAATACGACTAAACCAAAAAAATACTGGAACTATAGTTGACTCGAAAGAAATTTTCACATGCTTACTAGAAGTTGTGAATTGTTGGATTATGATGTGTGGGCTACAACTGATACCTATATTATTAAAAAATGTATCCACATAGACATATATATGGTCAGTATATCTGAAATGTACTGAGTAAGTGAGGGTGAATGCAATTAGTCGAATTGAATAGATACATAATCTTAAAACATGCATGCTTAGTTCAAGTAGACTCACCAAGAGAATAAAATAAACTAAAAACTGAAGTATCTTAAAACATAAGTAACAAACATAATCTGATTAGCGGATGAATCACAACACTTATTTTCTAAAATCTTTACTTTTATTCTTTCTTGTTGGAGATTCTTCTTACCGACATAAACCATGTAAGATACCATAGAGTCCAACATTTTACCCATGTTAGAGAGAGTTTTCCAATCCTTGACATCAAAATAGAACCTTAACTTAAGTGATCACTAAACTTCATACATATTAGGAAAAAGATTAACCTACGGTGGATGATAGTTTCTAGGAATTTAGGATATGCTCATCCTCATTCCCTTATCGGTGCTAAATACTACTCCTGGAATAATTATATGATCATACTTAAGAAATCCACCTTAAAATAGCATAAGAGTTTATAGAATGAAACCAATTATGCTTCTTTTTACATTAAATGATTATTAAGATGAACAATGTGGATTTTATATCTTATCTTTAGATCAAAAGATCAATCTTTCTTGAATCATGAGATAATACATGTGAATGAAGTTTCAAAAGCTTAAACTTCCTTATAAACTTAATACGTATACTTAGAAGTTGGAATTCATGCTTTATTTTATTGAAATTCATAATAAAACATCATTCTGAATAATGACCTTGAAATCTTTCAACAATATCTAATCAAGCTAATGAAATTCAAATCACAATTTGAATCTTATAAATCAAAACATGACTATATATATACATTTATGCACTTAAAGCTTTCAATCATATTATAGCATCATCCTTTAAGAATATAGCAATTTGGGTATGAACCCTAATTAAAAATAAATAAATTCAATCTTAAAATCATGCACTTTAGGCACAAGGACGAAAGAATAATCTTTTTCATAAACCCCACATACCTCACTTGTATGAATTCTTGAAGAAAGATTTAAATTGGAACTTAACTTCTTGAGTTCTTAAGGAAAGAAATTTAAATTTTGTTCTTGAGAAGAGTGGAAGGGTTTTAAACTGTGTATTGGATGTTTGGGGTTAAGAGAATGGAAATAATGTGTTTTAATACCCCTTACTTCATTTAAGAATGATTAGAAATTGTTTATGTGTGTGAAAATACCTCAACACCCTTAATTAAATCAAAACAAACCAACTTTTATCCTTGGCTTTTGGTTGATGGCGCCAGCCAAAGCCAACCTCAGGGTTGGCGGTGCACAACCCGAAGCCAACCCACTCTAGTGGAATTTGGTGATCCCTTTGTAGTGCCAAGACTTTATGGAGAGTGGTGATGCACACCAATTTCCAACATCTTAAAACTCCCCCAACATGACCCAGAAAAACTATACATGGTTTACCATCAATATAAGGGTCCTAAGGGTCAATTTCAAGGCATTACTAAAGTGTTAAAAGCACAGGGTGTTACACTTACCATGGTTCCGATAGTATTTGGGTAATTGTACATCCGTTGACAAAATTGACATATTTCGGTCATATTAAGATGTCCGTTTGTGTCAAGAGTTTAGCCCGTGTCTATATTCATTTAATAGTCCATTTGCATGGTGTTCTTATATCTATTAATTTAGATTGGGGTTCAATGTTAACTTCTAGATTTTAGATAACTTTATAGGAGAAGTTGGGTACTCAGATGGATCTAAGTACATCTTTCTATGCTTGGACGGATGAACAGTTGTAGTGGAATATTCAAGTTCAAAAAGATATGTTTTGAGCCTGTGTTATGGATTTTGGAAGCTAGTGGGAGAAACACTTAGCTTTGGCAGAGTGCACGTATAATAATATCTATCATTCAAGTATTAAGATTGTATCTTTTGCGACTTTATATTGTTGGGAATATCATTCTCCGGTTAAATGGTTTTCTACTTCTCAGATTAGACCCCTTGAAACTGAGTTACTTCAGGAGTCATTGGATAGAGTTTGGGTGATTCAATATAGATTGAGGGCAGCTCAGGGTAGGTTGAGGGCTTCTATAGATCGTAGACTTCATGCCCTGAGATTTAGAGTTGGCAACTGGATATTCCTCCATGCATCTCCATAAAGGTTATGATGAGGTTTAGGAAGAAAGTCAAGCTCAACTCAAGATATATTAGGCCCTTAGAGTTTCTTTGCACAATTGGTGTGTTGGCTTATGAGTTAGCCTTACCCTTAGATTTTTCTACTGTCAATCCAGTTTTCCATGTTTCTATGGTGTTTTGATATATTCCTGATATGTCTCATGTGCATACATTCTAGATACATATCATGTGCTTAGATGGGACTTAGTTAAGTTGGAGGAGTGATTGACCTTCGTGGAGGATATTGTGCTTATATTATCCACGGATGTTAGGAGGTTACACACTAGAGTGATTCATATTTCTAAGGTTCAGTGGAGGCACTGCCCAGTAGAAGAGGCTACTTGGATGATTGAGAGAGTGATGCAAACCCAGAATCCCCACCTGTTCATGGCTTTAGGTACATCCTAACCATTTACTTTTGATGGAAGTTCTTTTACTAGTAGATATTGTAATGATGCTATAGACTATTTTCTTCATTACTGCTGATTTTTTCCATTTAGAGCATTTCTATAGCTGCCCTGAGTCATTTATGACTTGCTGGGGCTGATAGTTTGGTTATCGGGAAGTTTATCTGGTTTTTGGAGCTAATTTTCTATTTTAAAGGCTTTACTAGATAGGATTAGATACCGAACAAAAGCATCAGTAAAACAACCCCATATGACAATTTTGACTATTCCAATCGCTCTATAATGTTGATTTTAGGCTAGGTAGACCCATATTCCTGGTCCCAAGGCTACCAGACTCATTTCAGCCAATTGGCTGAAAGTTAAGAAAAATGGCACATGAGTGTGGGACCCAATTTTTATCAAAACACCCTCGAATGGAAATGTCAGCTATGTTATTGACTTTGTAACACTGAATCAGTGAGGTGACATAGATTTTTTGCATATACAAGATTCTTAATGAATATTGAGGGGTCAGTAGAGACTCAAAAAATTCAAAATCTATAACTGGTGCACTGTAGCTGGAGTTATTGATAAAGTTTCCCTTTGGGTTCTTTAGCGGAGGGTGCGTTAGGAACCCTCGGGTGCTTTAGTGACCTTTCTAGCTAGTAAGTGCCGATTTAGAAGTAAGTTGGAAGCTAAAGGGAAAACCTCTTTAGTGTTGACTCATTTGCTTTTGCAGCCTGGTATCTGAGGGAAAGTACCATTTTAGCGGTCACCTAGGCATTTTACCATTTTCTTCTAAAGTGGTCCCTCACCCGGTACTTATAAAATCCCCACATAGCTTGATATTTTTTATTTTTACATATTTCCAAAAGTGTAGAACCCTAAAAAGTGTGAAAACATCAGAGATCTATTAATAGGTTATTTTTGAGTGTTCTTAAGATTTAATAACACGTTTCTTCAACGAATTCTTTGTAAGTTCAATCATTTTCAAGGATTAAATTATCATAATTTTCCCAAAATCCCTAGAATATTATGGGTTAATTGTAGCACCATTTGAGCTCAGGATTCACCCATTCTTGATGGTAAATATATTCCTTGAGCATATAGGGACTACTGTTGGTTTCAAAAGTGTGATTCTGTAGGCAGACCCTAATAAGTCCTCAATTTAATGATTTTCTAGTACTTTTAAGCCTAAATTACCATGATTTTCCATTAATTTTATGTTAATCTCTAACTTAATGCTCATTTGTTAAGGAAAAGATGAAAAGGGAAGATTAGCAAGTTATTCAAGTTAAAAAGAGGTTAAATATGAAAGAGAAGAGCCAAATGCTAGAAATCAAGCCTAAGAATCGACCCTCAGTTACCGTGATTGTGGCTAGAGTGTTGCGATCGTATCTAGTCAACAAGTTAATCCAAGGGTGATCACAATATAACTATCACGATCGCGGGAGGTCACAAATGCGGTAAAGCGGTGGTGATCGTGGTAGAGCAGAAAAGTTTCAAGGGTATTTTTATAAAATTTGGAAAATATGAAATTTGGTCTCAAATAAGGTTTTTAGCTTATTTTCACCATCCATTATTCAACTTTCATCATCAACTTAGCTAAGTTGTAGGGTTTTATTTTCTTTAGAGCTTGGAGTTAAAGTTGTAACAGTTTGAGACAAGAATCAATTAGAGGAACTCCAAAGTGTAGATTTGACATCACCCATTTAAGATTCATTAGATTTTAAAATGTCATTTTCCCTCTCTTTATTCTTAATGAATAACTTTGATGGAAATGTTTGTATATTTGTGTTTATTATCTTTATGATTTGCTAGATCTACCTCTTGGGATTATGTTTGAGTAGGGTGCAAGTGTATGGATATTGACTGTTAGCTCCAACTTGTGGTTAATGTTGAGGGGTTTCACAAATGTTTTAATGCATAATGGTAATTATAGGTGAGAACCGCAATTTCCCGTAAAATTCCCACATCATTCTTGAAAGAGGGATTTGGGTAGTCTAGATCCTACATTTTCCCTGAAAAGGGGATGTAGGTAACATAAACTTTTGTGAACAATAATGTAGATAATAGTTATTCCCATTTTGTTTTCTTAGAAATAAGGATAAAATGTAGAATTGCTATCTTTTGAATATCATCCTAGAAATAGGAATGTTAAATTGAGGCTTTTTCCTTGATTAGAATGTCAACACCCATGAGGTATTCAAAAGAATCCATGGGTGATATTTTGGAACTTTGTTAAGCGACTGACACAGAAACCCCAAACCTAGTTTACCCACTCACTTATTAATTAGAATAGGATGTTATTTTTCATATATCCACTCACACTAGTTTTCTCCTAGGAAACCATAATCCTAACATCCATTACCAATTGATTACCCTCTAATTATTCTTAGTCTTAAATTAGACCTTTAAAAGCCCAAGAATTGTCTTACACTTTTGAAAACATTCAAAATCCCCCAAAATATGTGTATAATATGTTTTAATTTGACAAGTGACTTAAATTTTGAACTTATTTAAACGCCACTCACAATGTTCCTTGTGTATTTGACCCCGACTCAAAGTTGGGTAATTATATTAACAATGATCGCCTTGAACATAAATTGACGTGAAAGTTGAGCATTATAAAAAATGGCCCCGTTGCCAGCGAACAATTTGGAGTATTGAGTTAGTTTGAAATTTTAGCCTACTTACTTTCAAACTTGTAAATATTAGTGTGTGGTTTTCTTTTGTTTCTTGTGTTAGATAGATTTTTATTTTTTTGTTTGCTTGTTACTATCGCATCTTGGGATGAATATCAGTTTGGTGGCTTGAAATCTTATCCTTATGATTTATGTCCATATTGTGAAGGACCCCTTTTTTGGCAAGATTGTAGATATGATCCACGGGAAGAGATATGAACACCATCGCGATCTTATTGGGAGTATGATTATTTTTTGTGTAGTGGTCGGGACGAACATTTAAGTGATTGTCCAAATACCCCTCTCCTTGTTCTACTAACCCAAATGATATTTCTTCTCATGAGTTTGATAGGTATTATGTTGCGATAAAGGAAGAAAAACATGTCGGGTACAATAGTTTTGAAGTAATACTTCAAAATCTTTTGGACCGAGCAACTACATTAGCGGAGGTTGTACATGACTTACATCAATCCATGGCGGCATATGGAAAGAAGAGTGAATGAAAAGAAGAAGTGTGTGAGAGAGCCTATTCTTCAAGTACCATGAATACTCCCAATCTTCAAAATAAGGAGAATAACAAAAAGATATCAAGTCATGTCATGGACGGCGAGCTTGATAGTGAAGAACCCTCAATGGTTTCCTAATCAACCAAACCAAAAATGAGAGATGATTCCAAGAATGAGAAAATAATGCTAGATACGAAAGAAAAGGCAAACAAATCATTTTTGAAGGCTCTAGTTCATTTTGGGGTAAGAATATCGAGAAGGATGCGACTCTAAAATTAGTAAGAAGACCTCACTCAAACCTCTTTTCAACACTATGCTTGTTGCATGTGATGAAAGTCGAACCACCCAAGCAAATAATAAATTTTGTAGATGAGAAGGAAAATCCCTACATTTTGGAGTTTGTCTCTCCAAACGGGAAAAATGAAGCCCCTCACTTGAAGGAAAATAAATGCAAAATGCGATGTGTAACAAGTGAATTCTTGATGTTCTCATCAATACCCAATGAACCTATTAGGAAATTTGATGTGAAGTTTGGTAAAAGGCTCAAATCTTTAAAGTGGCGAGATAGAAATTATTTCATTGTGTCCTCACCTTTTCCCAAATTATCTCGAAGATATATTGATCTAAAGTTGGGCCGCCAATTTACATATTCTAAATGGAGGAATAAATGATAGTAAAAAGATGTCGTCCTGCAACTTTAATTAAGGCACTTCTTGGGAGGCAACCCAAGGAATTTTTCTTGATGTTTTCTAATGTTTTTGGTTTAATTTTTAGTTTGTTTTTGGGTGTTTGAATGTGATAGCACAGGTTGGGATGGGTACCTCAAAAATGAAACCCTGAAAAGTATATTGGACTTTCTTTTTACCACTTTCTCTCATAAGTAAGCTGACAAGGTATGTTCTTTAAAATATAAATGATGATCACAGTTCATAAATTCTTTTTGTTTGAATTTAATTCATTTGATCTTAATTTGGTATAATGTTGTTGTTTGGATGAAGTTTTTTGAATGTGTACCTTTTCTCAAATGCTGAATTTAAAAATTCTTGCTTTCATACACTAGCGCACACCATGTGTTTGATGAAACACCCTCTTGAGGTTTGCTTGCTTAATTGAGTGTTTGGTGATTATATTAGTTAGTATGATTACAAGTGGTGTGTTTGGTGATGAATTGGTGTATTGGGCTTGTTCACATGTGTTGTTATTTTACCTATTAAAGCTCTTGCTTTTCATGCACACCATATGTTTGTTAAAATGTAAATAAGAGAGAAATGCTTTATATGCTTGTAAATGTTAATGTAATCTTTCTTGGGGAATTATGTGATTATTTTTGGAGTATATCTTTGAGTCCAATTGCTCTAAAAAGGGGGATAACCGATGTTTTTTTGTGGAAATTGTGTATGAATGTTGTTTCCACAGTGTGATCGATTAGTGTTCTTATCATAGCATCTCATGGTGAAGTGTAAGTAACCTAAGAGACATGAATGCTTGCCTTTTCCTATTATAGATTGGGTGATGCCATTCTTAAGGGTATAGAGTTATTTGTGTTTCTATTGGAGCCATGAGTGTTTTATGAGATAAATGGATAATATGTGAAGTTGTGAGGATAGAATCCCATGAAGTGTAATGATATTGTTGCCTTTAGTTCACCTAAGTTTTTCTTTAATATTTTAGGAAGAGACAAAAGTTCAAAAATACATTTGAAATGTAATATGCAAAAAATGAAATGATTTTTGAAAAAAAAAAACAAAAAAATATATAGATTTCTTTTTCAAATGATCAAAGATGTTTTTGAGCTATCTTTTGAGTGAGACCATTAAATTCAATTATTGGCTCTATCTTTACAAGGAGGAGTCATTGACTCGAAGTAACTTATTAAGCTCAAATTGCTCAAATTGGTTGGGAGATAAACTTTTGGCTCTATGAGTACGATGCCATGTGTAGAGATTTTTGTTTAATTCTTGTACATATGTGTAGTCTAGAATTTTCCACAAATGTGTTCAGGGAGAAATCATAGATAATCTTGGTTTGGAGAAAGATCCCAGACCATATTTGACCCGTTACATAGAAAAATTTCCACCTTAATATTTTCCCTAGTTGACCTCTTTGATCCTTTTTACCCATTTTTATTTATTTGTCTAATGATAACCTTGCTAAAAAATCTAAGACCTTTTTATAATCTTCCTTTTGTCACTTGAACTCCTTTGATGCATCACAAGATTCTAAGAAATGAAATATAGGTGAAACCCTAAGTTTTTTTTTTTGGGGGGGGGGGTTGGTTATGTAGTTGGGAGAATAATGTAAGGGTGGTTCAAAATCCATGTTTGGGGGGGGGAGAGGTTAATGTGATGTGATAAGAAGAGCCAAGAAAGGTGTGTGTAAGGTGGTCAAATCATGTTCTTAAGAGACAAGAGACATACTTGAAGGTGCAGTTGTTTAGCCTATCCCATAGAATGTAAAGAGCAATGTCACAAATGGGGGGGTGGGTGGCTAAGAAGAGTTAGAGTTAGAAAGTTTCTTGAAAAATTCAAAGAAAGGAAGAAATAAAGTGGTAGATTTTGAATTGTTTGGTTAATACTATTAAAAAAAGTTGGGAAATATGGAAAATGATTTGAAGGAGAATAAGGTGGAAATTTTGAAATTTTTAGGGGTAGAAAGGGTTGAGAAATTGCATTAAAGAAGGTATTTTAGTCACTTGATCATAGATATTCTTTCCTGCACCATAAACCTTCATCTTGACCTGAAAGACCTTGGTGATTCCAAACTAGGTAAGTCTACATTGGTGGCAAATAATACAAAGGGCAAGTCTATGGTTCTACTAATTATAATTGAATTTCTTTGGGAGAGTGAGTGTGAATTCTTTCATTATTTGAGCTCCTTTAGAAATTTCAATGTCTTTTGTGTGTGTGGAGCTAACTCTTGCTTGTGACCGACATTGGTACTTTGGGTTAGAAGGTGAAATCTTACTCTCGGATTGGGTAAATACAGTAAGTTGCATTGTGAAGATTGAACAATCTTTAAAGATTTTGTTGCTCCACTTAAGATGCTTTCTCGATTTGGAAGGTTCATATGATACAAACTTATATTCTTGCTTCATAAAGAAGTGATTATTGACAAATTTTGGTTCACTTGTTACCATGACATGTTTGAAAGTCTTTACAGATCATTGTTAGCTTGTTCCTTTAGTATAACTTTCTTTTGGGTGGATTTAAGTTGAATACCCTATCTCATTCAATTGTTCTTAGTATCAAGCATTAATTTAAGTTTGGGGGTTTTGATAAGTCATAAATTTGAGGATTTTCTAGCACCTTTTAAGGATAAATTACCATGCTTTTTCATTAATTTTATGTTTATCTCATACTTATTGCTCATTTGTGTATGAAAAGATGAAAAACAAAGATTATCAAGTCATTCAAGTAAAAATGAAGTTAAATCTGAAGAAAAGAGTCAAATGCTATAAATCGAGCCTAAGAATCGACCCTCAATTACCTCAATTACAGCGTGAGGGTCGTGATCATGACTAGTCAACAAGTTAGTTGAATGACTATCGCGATATGACTACCGCGATTGCGGGAGTCGCAAATGCGGTGAAGAGGTGGTGATCGCGATAGAGAGGAAAAATTTCAAGGGAATATTTCTAATATTTGTAAAATATGGAAATGGGGCTCAAATAAGGGTTTTTAGCTAATTTTTCACCATCTATTATTCATCTGTAATCATCAACTTAGCTTAGTTGTAGGGGTTTGTTTTCTTTGGAGATTGGAGCTTAAATTTGAACTAATTTGAGACAAGAATCAATTAGAGGATCTCCAAAGTGTTGATTTGGCATCTCCCATTGAAGATTCATTGTATTTTAAATCTCTTTATTTTTAATGAAGAAATTTGATGGAAATGTTCGTATATTTGTGTTTATTATCTTTATGATTTGGTAGATCTACCTCTTGGGATTATGTTTGAGTAGGGTGCAAGTGTGTGGATATTTATTGTTAGCTCCAATTTGTGGTTAATGTTTATGGGTTTCACAAATATTTGAATGCAAAATGAGAATTGTTGGTGAGAACCATAATTTCCCCAAAAATTCCTACATAATCCACGAAAAAGGGATATGGGTAGTCTAGATTATACATCATCCTTGAAAAAGGGATGTAGCTGACATAAAAAATTGAGAACAATGATGTAGAAAATAGTTATTCCCATTTTGTTGTCTTAGAAATAAGGATAAAATGTGGAATTGCTATCTCTTGAACATCATCCTAGAAATAGGGATGTTAAATTGAGGCTTTTGGGTTGATTAGAATGTCAATACCCATGAGGTATTCGAAAGAATGCATGTGTAATATTTTTGTATTTTGTTGAAAGACTAAAATCGAAACCTAAACCTAGCCTAACCACTCAAACATTATCTAAAATATGATGTTATTTTTCATATATGCGCTCAAACTAGTTTTCTCTTAGGAAAACATAATCCCAAGATCCATTCCTAATTGATTACCCTCTAATTATGCTTAGTTTCGAATTAGTCCTTTAGAAGCCCAAGAATTGTCTTACACTTTTGAAAATATTCAAAATAACCCAAAATATTTGTATAGTACGTTTGAATTTAACAAGTGACTTTAATTTCAAACTTATTTAATCGCCACTAACATTGTTCCTCGTGGATTCAACCTTAACTCAAAGTTGGATCATTATGTTGACAACAACTGCCTTTCATTTAAATTGGCATGTAAGTTGAGCATTATCAGGCCCTAAATGAGAATTTTATGTAATTTCCAACCCAAACCACGGTAGTGCAATATGTCTATCATTGTTCTCATTTTAATGAGTAGATTGTGATTTTGATAGCATGGCATCTTGTTGAAGCTTCTCGATAGATAAAATCATTGGTATAGTTGATTCTTTGGTCTGTCCTTTGGTGTCTAGGTAAGCTAGGTTTACCTTTTTCATATATTGATCTAACTCGTAGTATACTTATGATATTATGATGGATATGGGATAGGGTTCGGTATTTGAGATATGATTGATATAATTAGAATTATTTGGACTGTTTAATCTTTTAAGGATCCATAATTAAGGCATAATAGACTTAGTTGTGCATGATTTTTGTAGAATTACTATCTTACGGCTAATTATAGCTCATTTAAAATCCAGAAGTTAATATAGATACCTTATCCTAGTTTGGGGTAGAATTTTTCTTATAATGGATTTTGGGTATTAGAAGTGGGACCCTCCATCCTACCTTAGGTCAAGATTTATGTTAGCTCTTGTTGACTTCTATATGCATGTTGTAGCCTTTAAAATACTTATTTTTGGAATTAAGGAGATTAGATACTTAGTGATTATGCTAGTTCGGTACTTGGGAGTTGGTGCCAATTCTAGTAAAAATTTGGTGGTTTGTTGCTATTAAGATTTGGTTCAAGTCCGGCAATTGATGATGATTTGATGACATGAGTTTCGGATCAAGTCTAGCCACTGATGATAATGATGATGATCCTATTGATTGTCACGACTTAATTACGAGTCACGACGGAACCTACTAAATCCATCTAGTCGGTAAGACAAACAATAACCCGGAGCTAATGAAATAGGTTAATTAGGTAGGAAATGCCCAATTAATATATTGTGTTAGTTCTAGGTTAACAGATACAAATATTACTCAAATATACACCAAAAAGGTCCAGAAAAGTAGTATGAGTACCAAAACAACAAGTACACAGTAGGCATCATTGACCGACTAACCTAACTCATGATATAAGTATGATAAATGCAAGATAACATAAACTACGTCAAGGTGTAGAAATAAACTTGAATCACCTCCAGTACCATTGCATAATTAATTAATTGACACGACCCAAACCATGGCCTTGTCTCAATGGGTAATCCCGAGCATAATTAGGACAGGGAAATGCCCCCATTTCCCAACCCAACCACCAAATGCATGCCTTGAGTCGGTTGAAGTACGAACATATAACAAGATAGCATATTCAACCATGTGGTGACTTTGGGATTAATTTTTATCCGAGATCAACCGAACCAAGTCAAACCACCTAATAACAAACTAAAACAATGCGGAAACCATTAACCAATTCCATGATAATAAGCCAATGTATGTATGTACATATAACAAAACAATCCACACCATACCAAAGTCCGTAATTGTCCATACAAAGCCTTTAGATCAACCAAAGAGTACCTAGTCGGGACATGCCCCCGACCATAGCCAAAACCAAAGTCTATGAAAGACAAGAAATATGTAAAGTAAACCATGACATGAAATAGATGCCTTTCAAAATATGAAAGCTCACCACTTCAATCCAACATCATCTGTCCCCAAATCCGATCACTAAAATGGAGAAGTAGAATGGCCGGTCCCTGCATAGCGTGAGTATACAATTTCCTGAAGATGGATTAGTAGGTGGATACTAGCATTCACTAAGAATAAAGGTAAAATTATGCCATTTATAAAACCAAGTAAAACCATCCATGATGCATACAACTATATATATATATATATATATATATATATATATCGGAGAAGGGAACCAGTTTTAGCATGCATTTAAAACCTTTACCTAGTCTTGTATCTTTGCCGTCCTTAACCACCCATGGGAAATATGGATTCAGCTCCCCAGCTAGAAGGGCCCCAGTGCGTGTAGCCTCATGACTAGGTAAGAAAATCTTAGGAAGACTAGTGTATCCCCCAATGATAGTGTGACATCATGCACATGGTCACCAAGACCAACCTCATATCAGCAAATATGAGTTTCCAGTTTTGTTCCCCCCGAGATGTCCACCTTCCATGGCTTAGGTACACCTCTCTCTATAATTTCCTGAGTAAAACAAATTTCCAAATAACCAAACCATTATCCATTTATTAACCAAGGCTATTAATATTGGTATCGTCATACTAATCCTTACTTGCAAGTATTATCCATAGCCAACCATATAGAGGTTTAAGGAGACTTTCAAGTGCCCTTCTATTTACCATATTAAACCACTTAGGGGATTCCAAGTGCCCCTTAAGCATAACTATTTTCATAGCCACCAAGGATTTACCATTTAATCCTTACAGACCATGTACACCATTTATACCTTTTAAAACCACTTCCAAACAATTTTAGACCATGCAAAACATTTAAAGCATTTATATATTTTAAGCCATTTAAAACATGAAAAACTATCTAAATCTATTTAAGGTTCCATTACCAAACAAAACCATGCAAGAGTTCCAATGAAAGATCAACAATAGAGTAAAAACATTCTTTGGGGCATTTTATCAATCATGTTGAGGGCATACCTTTACCAAGATCCAAAACCAATTCATAAACCACCATAATTAGGGTTACTCAAGACCCTTTTGTTAAACCATAAACCCAATAACCACATATTCAAACCATTACAAAAAAATAAAAAAAATGTGATTTATCCCAATACCAAACCATATTCATCAAGACCCTCAACATATATTTCAATAAAAAATCATTCATGATCCATAAATCAATGTTTAAAATACAATACATATGCATTTAGATGGAAATAAAAATGAGGGAGGATTACATGCCTTATATAAGAAGATTCACAGAAGAAATATTGACCTTTGAGCCCTTTGATGAACACATGAAGAAACCCTAGCCTCCAATCTTCAAGATTAAGTTTGAGAGACTATTTGGACTGTTTTAATTTTTTAACAAGTGTTATGAGAGGCCACCAAGGGTTATATAATGTGAGGACATAAGGGTTTTGAAGGAGGAAATGTCCAGACTTCCCTTGACTTAAAATTAAAACAAGCCACGTCCAGGGTACTACTCATCTATACGATTTGTATCCTAAGGTACGAGTGGTACCCCAACTCATACCCAAGACCGTGCCAATACCCTACCTATTGGTTCTTATATGACTCAAACCTCCCTAGTGGTCCTTAACGGTATGAGTGATACCCCCAATCATACCAACCAATCGTATCTAGGGCAGACTCTGCTAGACCAAGACGATCATGCACCATACAACTTTTACTAGTCCACTTGTATGATAATATACTATTTGTACCCTAGTAAGTCATATCATGGGAAGTAGCTAAGCCAACCATACTGCCTAGGGTATGAGAGAACCCTCAAGATAGGTCAAAAAGGTCGTGCCAAGTCAAAAAGGCCAAAAACATGAGAAATTTAGCCAGGGTTAAATTCCTAGGGTGTTATAGTCTCCCCCAAAAACATCATTCATCCTCAAATGACAGGTAAGGGAAAGAACAAGCATGAGATAAAATGTTAACTCACGTCAAATTTTTCTTGAACTAAAAATAAGAGACAAGGATACAAACCAAGAAGAGAAGATCACTATACATGACCCAAACACGATTTACACCCGAACACCTTCATTCCGACCTCTAACTAAGTTAGAAAACAAAGGTGTAAGAGGAACCGTTCCTCACCTTCAACCACATTAGAAAAAAAGATGTGTTAAAGAGCACACAATTTACATATGAATTTTTAGAACCAAGAACCAATGCATAAACTTGGACTCCATGTCCTCTTTCACATCCCAAATGACTTACTCGGGCCGTTAGTTCTACCATGGAACCTTTACCAAAGCCATACCTTATTTGTTTACAACCAGAGCCTACCAATCCAAGATCCTCATCAGGACCTCCCCAAAAGAATAATGAACCAGAACATACTAATACCACCCACAGGAACCAAAAAACTTAGGACCATCCACATTTCACACCAACATAACATATAGATTCCCGGATGAATGGACTCATGCTAAAGGGAAAGTCCAATTCGATTTGGAATTTACAAAGACACACCACCACAAAAGCTTGAGTCTTGCTACACACCTCTAATTCCATGTTTAATCTTATCCAAAGAACGAAAGAGATAACTTAGGCCACCAAGCTTTACTCCTTACCCCTATCTCGAATTACTACTTTGCTTCCGTCGCCTTTATAATATGGGAACCATGAGTAAAGGTCATGGACAAACCATATCCAACCATTATAACTTAAACCCCCAACCTATAATTGACCATCTTAAATCATACAACTACTAAGCCATGAGAAAAATTCACAAAACCATGCCCTATAACGTATCTCAAGTACCCAACACAACTATTGGTATATCTACCAATCACAACATTAAATCCTACGACTTACATACCTGTGGTATGATCTATCCATCAAAAGATCTAGCACCCTTTACAACCTTCATAATGTTTTCACCACCCATTCCATTCCTAACCATTTTCCATGGAAACAACCTTTCCTTACCTTGAAAACCTTAACTCATAGTAATTACCCTAGACTCTCCCCCACTTAGGAACTTCTACATTCCCCATTTCAACACATCACCATACTTCCCAACCACTACAACCCTAGCACAAGATGAGTCATTTAAGAAACCAAATTACAAGAGTTACCCATGCCTTCCAAGGAAAAATCCTAGAGACAAGACATGACACTATATGCACGAAGTACTTCACAAGAACCACTAAGACCACAATGAAGAAACACAAAAACCAAACAGTACCATAAAAGGATTCCTTAGACTGGAAACCAAAAGAATCACAACCACATATACCATGAGTAACTTAACACAAGGTCAAGGCTCATATCCAGGTAACAAGGCAAATGGAAAATGGAAACCTTAGGCATAAGTTCTATAAGAATGCATACAATAGTAGTAGAGTACCCTCTTAACCGACAGAGAAGAGTATCACCAAAATATGCCACCCGACCTTTCCTTAAAGTCCACAGTAAAAAGAGAATTCTAGATTAATCACCAACCTCTATCCTATTACACTAATGAACATAATTCTCTATTCTAATGGTTATCACCAATGACATACACCTGGGAAGCTTGGTTCTCCTATACCCAAAACATCATTCCACAACATGCTAGCCAAATCCCAATGCATACATGAAAAATAATGAGACCAAATTTACTCCAAGTCTTCCAATTAAACCAAAACCATTTAAAACCAAAGCCTTTTCATAAATCAATTTAATCCAACTAAAACCAATTTATTTTCTCTTAACCATCTATGCAATGCAAAGATCCATGAATAGTCAAATCATATGAAAAATTATATCCAATAGCAATTTCACAAATATTTTAAGGGTATAAAATTTCCAAAACCAAAATATAGAAATTGGGGAATCCATAGTGCCCCGAAATCCATTTAACATTCCAACTTATCCCACAATGTTCATAAACATAATTAAAGCCCGAAAAATGCATTATAACCAATGCAAAAATCACTTAAATGACTAATCATGTCAAAGACCTCAATTGTACCAAAACCCAATTTCAAAACCATGAATTTAATAATCAATTTCATTCTTACATTAAAGTACAAGTATAGGGAGAAGGATATATGCAAGCTTCATGATCTAACCTATCGAATAAATAGATCCCCAGTCCCTTCGTTCAACCTGAAACCCCAGCCTATATGGTAAAACTCTCACACTATTTTACTTCTCAAATCATCAACTTCATCCAACCAGCCAGTTTATCTCTTCAACTCCAGCATTGCTATTTTTTAGCTTTAGGTTATCATTCTCCCTTTAATAAAAATCAACCATCTAGGTTCAAACCTTTGATCTACTAACCATCATGTACTACTAGCAAAGTACCCTTATAGAATATACATAAGCATGGTCCACCCCATAAGGAGGACACTCTAAATTCCTTAGTCACTCACCGACAACATATCTATTTCTAAGGAAAACCATTACCCTTATGCATATAAGAATAAAACACACAACAAAGGAACATTAAGACTGATGAGACCTTCATCTAATAGATCCCTTAATTTCCCCTTAAGATCCCTTAATTTCACTAAAACCATTCTATAAAGAAGGAATAAAAAATTGGACAAATGTTCAAAATAAGACTAACCCCAAACCAACCTCCCTATTAGAAAGACACTATGAGGGTTATCTGAACGGACACAGAAAAGCTCAAGCATCACCAAAATCGAATGCAAAGAAAGAATTTTCGAGTAAGAATATTTAACCCAAGCCCAATAATAAAGAGGTCCCTTTTGAAACCAACCTCCTAGTTCTAAGATATGATACTACTATTTTCCTTAATAGCAAAGGAACGAAACTATCATCCCATTCTATAATCGACTTACTATAGAGCATAAACACATTTCTTTATGGATCCAACAACACAATGACACATAGTGCAAGTAAAACCAATCATTCAGCCAAATGACATCAAAATCCACCATGTTCTAGTCACAAAAATCCACCAAGACGCCATTACTACCAACAAATACAACACACCCCCATAGACTCTATTGGCAACAAAAGATTCATCTATCGAGGTACAAATAGAAGAAGAAAAGAGTCTTAAATAACCTTTGGACCACATCCAGAATACACAACCATAAATAGGGCAACAAAAGATAAAGCACCTTGAACCAAGTAAACCATACACACCACAAAGAAAGGAGTTCTCAACATACCAATGTCAGCATTGAAAGATGCCTCAAACTCTTGAGGAATAGTAAGAAAATTGAGACAATCCTATTCACTGTCAGAGCCAGAGGTAGCAAATCATACTCTATTTGCCCAAGCGGCAACCCCTATGGGACATTTCCATCACATGAGACTCAATAAAGCACAACCAAAGCACAAATTCCTTCCTTCTCGTAAAAACTATAGTGCAGCCGACCATAAAATCTATAAGGAAATGGGATGATGAGGATTGGACTCCATTGGGAAAAGCAGAAGCTACAACCCCTGATTAGGTTTGTGCCACATGAGTTAGACTAGATCCATCCATTTTATTTTTGAGTAGAATAGAAAAGTTTCCATAAATTTAAATTATTGATAAGACATGATGCGAAGGGTTAACCAAAAAAATTCATAGAGGAGTTCAGGACCTTAGACTCCATAACTCGAAAGTAGAATAACCAAGAAAGTGAAACATTCCTAAATGTCTCGTAGCCTCCAGATTATAAGTATGGTGCATGACCCACCTATAAACAAAACTCTACTAGACATGACATTGTGGATAGATGTTGGGCGTATTTATACGTCTAAGCACCATAACTTACCCATGTTTTAGCTAAGTTTTGAGGATAAAATACATAATTCTTGCATTTTTAGTCTATTTTTAGTTAAGTGAGCTGACCTATGTGATTAGCATGCTTTTCAGGTACTAATGAGGAAGATTACAACACTTTGGGGACCTGTGGACAGCAAAGAAAACTTCACATAAAAAGGAAAGCAACTTTTGGACTGAATGTGATGTATGGGAACTTTTTCCCGGGCAAACACAATATATTTAAATAGTTAAGGATGCAGTAGCAATTTATTATAGAAGGATGTTATTAAAAGCCTTATTGCTGAATTTTTAGGGATTATTCACATTCTGTATAAATTTTGGAAGACAAGAGACGCTTAGCTTGAGGACAGAGGGAGAGAAGTGTGTTTCTCTCTTAGCGTTACTTATCATCTTCATCACCAAGATCGTGCTAAGTTTTGGTATGGTGAACATTTCTATGTCGATTTATGTTTTATTCATGAGTAGTTAAGCTTATCTGTTAGGGTTATGGAAACCTTGTAGTATACTCTCTATTGCTATGGGTTCGTGAATTTATGATGTGTAATCCACTTATATCATTACTCCTTTCATTTTGATTGAATTCTCGTGGTTGCAAACATAGGGAATATGCCATTATAGCAATAACTTGTTCGATAGAAAAGTTACTGTTTGGAAAAGAGAGTGTGACAAGAAATTAGGGTTTCCAACCTCTAGTTTACACGTTAATGCCCTAGCAGGATTAACGCCTTGGAGAGTTCGTATAATTTGTTGTACACTTTGGGTTCGAGAGAACTAAGGTGAATAAATCCTTGATGGTTGAAAAACACTTGGATTAGAATTAGAATACGCCTCTCTATAAGTGCATGCATGTATAAAATCCATATTAGCCATAGTTAATAGAGAAGTAGAAGCTACAAGGTGGACATAACCCTAACTTGTTATTCTTTGTGATCAAATATAACTACACATATCATCTCATCGTTACACTGATAATATTATTGTGCACTTAAACCAAACCCCCTTATCTTGGAACCTTCGACCAACAGTCTAATAATAATCGCAATACTTAGTGATCATAGTATTCCCTGTGGGATTCGACACCCAACCCAGTTGGGTTCTATATTTGACAGCAACCGCTTACACTTTCTAACGATAGTTGTAATTTGGGCGTATCATGGATACCCAATGACAGTGAAACCTATGATCAAATATCAACTTAACATGACCCGAACCAGGGCCTTGTCATATGGGAAATCCCCAGTCTAACCAGAATTGGGAACCGCCTCCGCTTCCCAACCGAACTACCAAACACATACTTTAAGTTGGCTAAAGTTCTAACATATAACAAGATAAAGTATCCAACCATGTGGTAAATTTTGGATACGTCTATATCCGAAACCAACACAACAAAGTTAAACCACCCAATAACCTTCCAAACTAATGTGGAATCCATAAACTAATACCATGATAATAAGCTAACGTATATATGTACATATGAAAAAACAATCCATGCGATACCTAAGTCCACATTTGTCCATACAATGCCTCTAGACTAACTAAAGAGTACCTAGTTGGGACATTCCCCCGACCATAGCAAAACACAAAAACTATTAAAGATGAGAAATATGTAAAGTAAACTATGATATGAAATAGATGTCTTCCAAAATATGGAAGCTCAACAATTTAATCAAACATCGACCGTCCCCGAATCTGATGACTAAGTAGGAGAAGTAGAATTGTTCATCCCTGCATA
Source organism: Capsicum pubescens (assembly GCA_030864215.1). Lineage (NCBI taxonomy): Eukaryota > Viridiplantae > Streptophyta > Magnoliopsida > Solanales > Solanaceae > Capsicum > Capsicum pubescens. The sequence goes on along the minus strand of CM061548.1, from coordinate 230,593,286 downwards.
ACGTGGGTATACAGCCGCCCGAAGATGGGTTCGTGGGTGAACACTAGCATGCACTTAGGATTAGAGTAAAATAATGCCATTTATAAAAAAAATTAAAACCAACCATGATGCATGCAATCATACATATATATATATATTCCAGGGAAAGGAACCAAGTTTAGCATGCATTAAAGGAACCCAGTGCATGTTTCCACATGACTAGGGAAGAAAACCTTGGGAGGACTAGTATATCCCCCAAATATAGTGTGACATCATGCACACAGTCACCAAGACCAACCTTATATCGAGAGATATGAGTTTCCAATTTTGGCCTCCCCGAGACCTCAACCTTCTATGGCTTAGCTACACCTCCTATGATTATTGCCTAATTAAAACCAAATTTCAAAACAAACAAACCATTATCCATTTACTAACCAAGGCCATTAATATTGGTATTGTCATACTAATCCTTACTTGCAAGTATTATCTACAACCAACCATACAGAGTTTTAAGGGGACTTTAAAGTGCCTTCCATTTACCATATTAAACCACTTGGAAGATTCTTTGTTCCCCTCAAATATAACAATTTTCATAGCCACCAAGGCTTTACCATTTAATCCTTCCAAACCATTTACACCATTTTGAACCATTTCAAAACCATTTTAGACCATGCAAAACATTTAAACCATTTATTCAATTTAAACCATTAAAAAACCAAACTAATCCATTTAAGGTTCCATTACTAAACCAATCCATACAAGAGTTTCAGTGAAAGTTCAATAATTGAGTAAAAACATTCTATGAGGCATTTAATAAAACATGATAAGGGCATACCTTTACCAAGATCGAAAACCAATACATAAACCACCATAATTAGGGTTACTCGAGACACTTTTGTTAAAACATAACCAACCAATAACCACATATGAAAACCATTACAAAAATCATATAAAAACATGATTTAAACCAATACCAAACCATTAGCATCAAGACCATCAAGATATATTTTGAAAACCATCATTCATGATCCATAAATTAATGTTTAAAACATAATATATATTCAATTAGTGGAAGTAACAATGATGGAAGGAGTACATGCCTTATTCAAGAAGATTCACGGAGGAAATCTCAACTTTTGAGCCCTTTGAAGAACACATTATGAAACCCGAGCCTCCAATCTTTCAGAGTAAGTTTGAGAGAGTATTTGGAGTGTTTTAATATTTTAGCAAGTTTTATGAGAGGCCACCAAGTGTTATATAATGTGAGTACATAAGGGTTTTGAAGTAGGAAATCTCTGAACTACCCTTGATTTAAAATTAAAAAATCCATGTCTAGGGGTATGACTCACCAATACGTTCTGCATCCTAGGGTACGAGTGGTACTGTAACTCATACCCAAGACCATGCCAAGATCCTACTTACTGGTTTCTATATGACTCACAACCTTAAGGGTTTGAGTGATACCCCCAATCATCCCCATCGACTGTATCTATTGTAGACCACATAATACCAAGACGACCATGCACCATACGACTTGCGCTACACCACTCATATACTCCTATATGATCCATACACAAGTGAGTCATATCTTGGGCAGTAGCTAAGCCAACCATACTTCTAAGGGTAGTGTAAACCCTAAAGATAGCATACGAGTTATATTCAACGGTACGATTGGTACCCTTGAGTCATACCAAGTAAAAAAGATCCAAAACTTGAGAAATTTTGCAAGGGTTAAATTCCCAGGGTTTTATATAATCCAAAATAACAATATAATATAAGACATCAACGCATGCCAATATTTCCATGCAAAATAAATAAAAAATTTTGAATAATAACACATTAAGAAGAATTCAAACAAGAAAATATAACTACGAAGTTGGCTCCCGTACATCGGTTGGTGCAAAAAATTAGGAAAGTAATCATAATATCCCATACGACGAGAGAGTACACTTAAGAGAACAATGTAGAAATCAATCAACATGATAGATAACTTTCATCATCATATAACCATCATTCAATAATTATCATCAATCGGTCAGTTACCAACATTTTGCAATTCATCATTAGACATTGCACTCACATCCCAAGATATTATCATCATTTACAATATTACCATCAACATACATTAGTCACCATTACTAGCTATCCATCTCTTATTACTAATCCATTTGACTACTAGACATCATAGGAACTCTAGTCATTACTTAAGAAACTGTTCACCATAAATCCACTAATCATCATTATTAGATAACCATCAATTATCCTTAGCATCAATTATTACAAAACATCACTTACTACCATTCATCATTAATGACTAAACCTTATTTATCAAATAGTCATTATTATCCACATGATAAATATCCTCTACCTTTTCGGGTATTATCATATCATCATAATATCTACTTGCATTGTCGATAATCAACATATCATCATAATATCCTTCGGCCTTGCCGAGTATCAACATATCATTATAATGTCTTTCAGCCTTTTTGACTATCAATATACATATATAATCATAACCAATGACAAAATAAATAACATGAGTATTCATATAATCAAACATCATGATTTCAAGCATAACAAATAGCATAATTTCTCATATAATCAATAAGTATGGCTTTTAACATAATTCGTGGCACAATTGATAATGTCAACGTTAGGAAATTATTCAAGCATAATTTCTTGATTAATTTCTTGTAATTATCATTATCTTAAGCAATATCATTAACAATGACTTACTACTGGCCCATTCAATGGCCTATCATTATCATAAAGATAGTTTATCAATAGATTGAGCAATAGCTAATCCATGGCATAATATAGAATAGTCAAAGGTACATTCAATAGTATATTCTGTATCCTAATCAATATCCAAAACAAGATCATAATTAATGGCCCATCATAAGCTCAACCAATAATGCATACATATGAAATAGTCATTTAGGCATTACTTGTAATGTCAACCATCATGACTAACGGTGCTAAGGTTCCTCAAAATTTCCTAAAAAGGGAATTCTTTGGTTATTTAATAAGTGTACAAAGGGTTTCAAGAGAACAATCATCAATCTCGACTTAGGGTGGGTCAAGGTCCCACTTTTAAATCCCTGAATTGAATTATAAGTTAAATTTCTACCCTAGACTAGGCTAAGGTATCTAAATCAACTATTAGATATATGTAAATTCATATTGAGGCCCAGGGTAAAGGTCCTAGTCAAACACTTTAACTAAGTCTAATAGAACTAGGACTACCTTCATTAGTGTAAGCAACTAAGGCCAACTTTTCCTAAACATGATTAATTAGATCATGTTACTTAATCTTGAGCAATCTAAGACATTCTAATGCTAAACATGAGTAATTGAGTCCAATGCACTAAGGTTCAAAGCAACAAGTCAAATATTTCAACCTATGACATCACGTTAGCATAAACATCCTACTAAACCCAAGTCTTATATTTCATCAATCCAAAGCCTCGAACCTATCCCAAATCCAACATAATATAATGAAAATGCTATGACATAGCTCAATCTAACAAAGGATAACCCTAGCCTACCTCGACGCTAAAGAAAGCTCAACGAACTGCTAAATCTTTGCTTTATATTTTAAGAAGCCTTCTCAAGATGCCAAGATATAAAAAATTATATTCTACTCATCAATACAAGAATATCAATACCCATATTTTACCATTTTGCTTAGGTCCAAAAATAACCTCAAAAACCCCAATAGGGTCCCACTTATAAAAATTATGTTTCCAAACTAATGAAAGATGATATAAAGCTCATGGAATCATTACCTACATAAATGGTTAAAAAATAAGCTTATTTGAGTATAAAATCTATCCCTAAAGGTCTTGGGGTTTTGAGCAAATAATCAACATAATCAGCTATAAATTTAAAGGATTCTTAACTTAAATCCATTGGAGAATCTAGAAAAGGATGTTAATCTAGCTTACCAAGAATCTACAAGCTTCAATTCTAAGTTAAGTAACTATTTTAGGGTTTAGATATCAAGGGGGAGATGAAAAATTCCCAAAATAATGGAAATATGCAAATTTATACCCAGTCTAGGGCCTTGACAGTCGCTATCACAACCACAAGTGTGCGATTGCACTACCTTTGCCCTGCACATGCTAATTGTTATGATGAAAAACCATTGTGATCACACTATCTCCTTTGCACGAGGATTTGCAATCGCATCCCATGGCGATCACTGCTGCCACAGTTAACAACTAAAACTTAGAAAACTTAGAAGTTTTCCAAGTTTTTGTCAAGCCCTTGGGATTTAATAGAAATCCCGTATACGTAAAAGATCTTTGTAAACATACTAAATTAGATATTCCAAACACAATGGAACACTAAAAATTCCATTAGAGGTTATTTCAATCAAATGTGGGTCCCACACCCTTATTTTGAATTTCTTAACTTTCTGACATATTGGTTGAAATAAGATTGGGTGTCTCGAGACACGAACCAAATGACTTCCTAACCTAAAAATGATATTTTGGAGATATTGGTGCAGTATAAATTTGTATATCAGATACTGGTGCAGTCTAAATTTATTTACAGTGTTAGTTCTTATTAATTGGTTTACCCTTTTATATTAACTTAGGTTATTTATCTCCCATATTTATTGTATCTATACCATGATTTAGCTCAGTCAGTCGATGATGCCTATTGAGTACCCGTGGTTTTGGTACTCATACAATACTTATTTACCTTTTAGGTGTATATCTAAGTACTAGTGGATATCACTGATTCGACGATTGTGCTGAGTTGATTTTAGAGATAGGATAAGATCTCAGAGTTAGAGTTTCCCCTTTTTCTTCTATTATCTTGTCTAGTCTTTCACTATTCTATAGGGATTTGTATTTGACATTTCAGTACTTATGTTCTTTTATAGTAGCTCTTGCACTGATACTACTAGATAGTAGGATGGTTGTTTAGGTTTTGTCTATCCTTTCGACTATCATTACTATCTTATTGTTATTATAATGCTTTAATTATCAATTTTCAGCTTTTAGGCAATTTTTCATAAAAATTATACCATTTCTTATAGCTGCAGCCTAAGGTTGGCTTACCTACTAGTGTGGTACAGCAGGTGCCATCATGACACGTAAATAGGGTCGTGACAATTTTATGGATAAAATATTTGATAATTTGGAAAGGTGGGGTTTGTATTGTTTTTTCAATGGGTACAATAGACACAAATAAATCTCTAAAGAAAAAGAAAAATAGAATTCCATTATCACATGTCCATGGTATATTTTCTTTTAAAGACATGGTTGTTAGGTTACATTGTGATGATAGGCGAATTTACGCACCTATATCAATATATTTTGCCCATATTTTAGCCTAGTTTTGAGAACAAATTATATATTTCATGCACTTTTAGTCCTTTTTCCTGTAAATGAGCTAACGAACATGATTAGTAAAGTTTCAGGTATAAATGATGCATAATTCAGCATTTTATGGCTTACTTGACGCTAAAGAAAGCTCACGAAGGAAGGAAAGGGAGTTTACACGCCTAAGGACCAAAACTGCTGCATGGAAAATCTGTCCCGGGCTAAAACAGCATTTCTGAAGACTTTGGGGGACCAAAACTGCTGCATGGAAAATCTGTCCCGGGCTAAAACAGCAATTCTGAAGACTTTGGGGACTTACAGACACAAAGCTGGATTTTGACAATGATACATTAACCTAGTACAATTAGGTTATGTATTTCATTATTTTAAGTGGATTATGATAATGTTACCTTAACCTAGTACATTTGGGTTAAGGATTTCATTAGTCTAATAGGATTTGGTTATTTATTTCATTAGCTTAGTAGGAGTAGGATATGGGTATTATAAATACCCTATCATGCTAGAGATTTTAGAGAACAAGGAGGAAGGAGGGAGGAAGGAGGGAGAACACAATACCTTCTTCCATCCCTCTCATCTTCTAACATCTTCTCAACTCTTCTAATCTTTCCATTAATTCTATTTTTCTTCTTCTACTCTTCCATTCTTAAATTCCACAACAAGAGAATCGTTACTTTGCCTAGGAATTCACGCCTCACGCCTACCACCTAAGCTACACGAAATTACTCAATCTTGTGGTATAACAACAATGTCAATCGTGATCTCCTTCGCATTCATGGGTAACTAAACTTCTCTGTTGGGGTTATGGAAGCCGAATGAGTTACTATCTATTGCTGTGAGTTTGTGAGTTCGAGGCACGTATATTGCTTATATCATTATTCTCTTCATCTTAATCTACATTCTTTGCGGTTGCAAACGCAAGAATACGCCAGTCTAACATTTAACTTGTTCGAGAGAAAAGTTATTTGTCTGGAAAAGAGATAATGTCAAGGTAGTAGGACACCCTTTCCTATTAAAAAGCTAGTGCCGTAACTGGACTAACCTCTTGGAGAATTCGTACCGATAGATACGCTTTAAGCTCGAGAGAGTTAAAGTGAAATAGTCCTTGTTTAGGTCGAGAGACGCTTGGATTTACCATCGACTACAATCCTCTATAAGCAATTGCATATCAGAATTCTACACACTCATAGCCAATAGAGACGTATACCTCAGAAGGTGGACATAACCCCAACGCTTCAATTCTCATTGTTTACAACCAACGTAACAATCTCTCTCTTTTTACTTTATTATTTTCAGCTTTTGTTTACATTACTTGCAAAACAAGAATCCCCCCTTCTTACGAGACTTGCACCAAAAGTTTAGTAATTTTACTTACTTGTTGGCCAAGCTATTCCCTGTGGGATCGACACCCAACCCAGGTTGGGTTCTATATTTGCTAACGACCGCTTTACACTCAAACGAGAGTTGTAGATTGAGCGTTATCAAAAATTGGCGCCGCTGCCGGGGAATACAAGTGTCAATTAAGTTCGTGAAAATTACTAGACCCTTTGGTCAAAGATTCTCGTACTTTTACTTTTAGTTTTGGTTTTTGTCTACTGCAGGTTTTTATTTTAGTGCATGCCCCATACTCGAAGTTCTGGTCAACCGTTATTACCAATCAATCCTGAACCACAACGCATTGGTAGAATGGAAGCACAAGCTGAAATCGCAAGGATGGCTGCTCAACAGGAACAAGAAAGATTGGCTGCCCTTGCCGCAGCCCAGATTCAACAGCAGAACATTGATAACCCTGCACGAGCACCAAATCCTGACGATGAGGATTTAGGTGGTGACGAGTTACTAAACCCTAGGCGTGATGCTGAAATCGTAACACCTGCCAACAGAAGAGGTCGACAAGCTTGGTATAGACATGATCGCCAACCTATGCAGCCAGCTTTCGACGATGATGATGATGATCTTGATGGTGCCGGAGCCATTGGAGCTATAATTCCACCACCATTAGCGCCCGGAGCCAAGTTCAACATCACAAGCACCATGATTCAGTTATTGCAACTCAAGGGATTATTTGGTGGACTAGCAGGCGATGATCCGAATATGCATCTCATCAACTTTATTTCTACATGCAAGTCTTTTGACAATCCTGGTGTTGGTCAGAATGCAATTCGATTACGACTATTTCCATTGTCTCTGTCTGGGGAGGCAACACTATGGTTGAATGGGCTGACTCCTGATTCAATTACAAATTGGAGGCAATTGAGAGACGCTTTCCTAGAAAGATTCTTTCCGCCATCAAAAAGGGCACAATTGAGAGATGAAATCAGCAACTTTCGTCAGCTTCCAACTGAAGCTCTTCATGAAACATGGGAGAGGTTCAAGACAAAGCTAGCGAGGTGCCCAAACCATCACATGACTAATGTTCACCTCATGGAGATATTGTATAGAGCCTTGAATTCAATAACTAAGCCAGTGGTGGATAACGCAGCTGGAGGATCTTTTATGGACCTCACCTTTGGTCAAGCAAGCAATATGTTAGATCGCATGACGAAACAAAGTAGAGCTTGGCATACCAGGGATTCTGAGGTAGCAATCCCCACTTTATCTATAGGCATGACTGCAGACCAAAGAAGAAGACAAGAAGAACGTGATCAAGATATGGCGCACATGAAAACACAGATGGATCTTCTTACAAAGCATTTATTATCAGGGAAGACCGATAAAGTGAAAGTTGTGGCGCTAAAAGGAAGAGACGAATCTGATTCGGAAGAAGAGGCCAACTACTTGAACAATCAGGGGGGTTTCCGTGGGAATACCCAAGGAAACCAAGGTCGGAACTATTATGATAATTCTGGAAACAAGGACCAAGGTAGTTGGAGAAAAAAACAATGAAAAGAGTGGTGTATATGTTCCCCCTGGTAGACGTGATATCACCACATCTAATTCTGGAATTATGGAAGACATGATGGCTAAATTATTGAAAGGAGTGGAAGCAACGAGCGCGGGAGTTACTGAGGTAATCAATGATTTATCCTCTATGAAACAACTAGTTGATTCTCATTCCACTTCAATCAAGCAAATAGAGCAGCAACTGAGCCAACTTTCAGTAGCACTCAATCAAAGAAAGGCTGGCACTTTACCTAGCAATACTGTGCAAAACCCAAGGAATGATGGGTCATGCATGTCCATCACTACCCGAAGTGGTAAGGTGATGGAAACTTCAAAAAAAGGCAAGCAAGTGGTTGACGAAGAAGCGGAAATTGATGATAAGGCGAAAGGGGAAGATGCCACAGCAGCCGATCCTAACGTCCTTAACATCACTCCTCACAACGTGCAACCTGGAAAAGCTAAAAAACGGAAGCAAGAGGAGAAGAAAGCCATCGAGAGAACAATTCCATACCTACCACCACCTTTTCCTCAAAGATTGAAGAAGGTGGCGGATGATACAAAGTTCAGCAAATTCATGACCATGTTGAAGCAGCTGACCATTAATGTTCCATTGGTAGAGGCGCTAGAAAAGATGCCTGGGTACGCTAAATTCATGAAGGACCTGTTGACAAAGAAGCGGGCAGTAAGCTATGAGCCGGCAGATAATATTCATCATTGCAGTGCAATTGCCACAAGGTCCTTAGTACAGAAGAAGGCAGACCCTGGTGCTTTCACTATTCCTTGCACGGTTGGATCTATGAATTTTGCTAAGGCATTGTGCGATCTGGGTGCTAGCATCAATTTGATGCCACTATCCGTCTACAAGAAGCTGGGGTTAGGCGATCCGACACCAACCAATATGAGGCTCGTGATGGCTGATAGGTCGGTAAAACGACCTGTGGGTATCTTGAATGATGTGTTGGTGAAGGTTTCTTCCTTTATCTTTCCTGCAGACTTTGTGATTTTGGATTGCGAGGTGGATTCTGAAGTTCCCATAATCTTGGGATGTCCTTTCCTCGCAACTGGAAGTGTGCTTATTGACATGAAAGATAATGAGCTTTTGTTTCGAATTAATGACGAAGTGGTCCGCTTTGATATATGCAAAGCCATGAAGCAGCCCAGCGATATGAATGAGTTATCTGTAGCTGATGTTCATCATGAGGATATGAAAGCATTATCTATAGAGAAACAGCCTACTGTTGAGCCATTGTCTGCTGCGCCACTGAAAGTTGAGCATGAGGATAATGAAGATTATGAAGAAGCTATTTGTGCTCTATCAGGATTAGGGACATATCACTATGCTCCCAAGAAGCTGGACCTTGATCTCAAAAATCGACCCACACCACCAGCGAAGACTTCCCTTGAAGAGCCACCAATGCTAGAATCGCAAGAGCTCCCCGATTATCTAAGGTATGTGTTCTTGGAAAGTAGAAATATACTTCCGGAGAGTGCAGACGATTTATGTGAACAACACGTAGAAGCTCTCATCTCTGCTCTGAAGAGATACAAGAGAGCTATGGGTTGGACTATTGATGATATAATTGGTGACTCTCCGGGGAAATGTATGAGCCATCTCGAAGAAGATCGCATGCCCACAGGTAAGCCTCATTGTCGTCTAAATCCTTTTAGAAAATGATCCACCATTTACCTCGACGAAGTCTGAGTACTCGAGGTAACCATGTCGTGCCACGACAATAAATAAGGCGCTAGATGGGAAGCAACCCATCGTTTATCATTTTTCATTTATCGTTTATCGTTTTCTTTCATTCTAGTACTTGATTTGTTTTTAATTAATGAAAATCCAAAAATAAGAGTCGTGCCACGACCAAAACTAAGGCGCTTGGTGGGAGGCAACCCATCGTACTAATCGTTTTTATTGTTTTGAGCAAATATAGGTGCAAAAGGTATTCAACGAAGAGATTGACGATTTGGACGCATTGTATGGTAAATTTGGTAAGTTAGGAATGGTGATGCATAAGGCTATGGATTGAGCATTTCTCACGCCAAAATAGGCATCGAGGAAGGCTAGGCCTTGGTAAAACTAGGCCACGAACGATGCACAACCTATCCTATAGCCTAAGGTCTCGGAATCCAGTGTGCTATACACTATGCGCCGCCTATTCCTAGGTATGCTTTTGACTATGCGCCGCCTATGCTATGGCATTTGGTCTCAGTATCTCATATGCCATAGACTATGCGGCGCATATGTCTACAAATGCCATAGACTATGCGGCGCATATGTCCCATTATGCCATAGACAATGCGCCGCATATATCATATCTATGCCAAGCATTATGCGCCGCATATGTGGGATTTTTGTCTCCAAAACCGATTGTAAATGGGTCATAACCCGACCCATTCTCTTCCTATATAAAGGGGACTTAGTTTTATAACACAACACATTGCAAAGTGACCTAAAGGTGCCGCATATTCATCCAAATCCTCTCAAAATTTTCTTTTTTGCTCTTCCAATTCACAAAACCACCTCCAAAAGCTTCAAGCAAGTAAGTACTCTCTTATTCTTCATTTATTTCTCGTAAGTACTACGTTGCTATGTCTATTATAAATTGCTACATATTGAAAGATTGTTGGTGAAGTTCATGTGTTTGGAATGTTAATGCAAAATCATGTGAGTGAACGTATACGTTAGAATCATCTTGACTTGTTTACGACTTGAATTTGGTTTTAATAGCATTGTCATACTATTTGCGGAATTGCTATAGTCTTGAACATTGTTTAAAATTGCTACTTGGATACTTACATGTTAGGCTATCCCGTTCATCGGGATAAGACTTATAGTGCCTGCCGACATAGGAGGTTGTGATTGTTGAAAGTAACTATATTATGTGGTAACCCCTATGTAGTAGTGTTGTTATATCTAACATGAAAGTAATGCAATGGCTTCAAGTAGTGATACATCACTGATTTTCTTGCCGGAATACAACTCCTAAAACGTATGTCGACGAAATCTGAGTAATCGACCACTTTCACTTCACTGATTTGTGTCAACAAAACTAAGTATGGGGTGGTACCCCTACTGCTTGTGCATAGATTGTATCCATTGATATTGTGCTACCACTAACACTATTTCTAGTCTCAGGTACAATGGCACCTAAAGCGAGACAAGGCAAGGAGAAGGCTACCACCTCCCAAAAGGGCAAAAAGAGAAGTCGCAAGGACCAAGGAGAACCCTCCTCGCTGCAAATACCTCGACTCACGCTTGGAATTAAGTGGGATACTTATGAGGAACTTCTGAGGATGACGACTCTGATGATGATTCCAATGCAAGGGGTATGACCCCAGACATAGAGGAAAGTCCGACCAACCAGGTTCCTCGTATTTATTTTCCACTGAGGACAGTGTCCCGACTAAGTGTGGGGTGGTGGTATTGCATGCTATACTTCTCTATTCGCATCTATGTTTGTTTTCTTTTGTTTCATTTTTGTTTCGTTTTGTTTTTTTTAGTAGTTAAAATTTTTTTTAGCTTCGCATGAAATTATTTTGATAGGCAGCATGAGATTATAACAAGAGTATGTGCTAAAATTGTGACTATTGAGACATTTAGGCTCTAGTTGTGACTCAATATGTGATATTGTGTGATTCAATTCCTTTACTTGTTGGGTCGAGAGTCTATATTACTTCCAATCAAGTCGACCATGTGCCTTGTGTGTGTGAGATAATAGTATATTCTATGTATGTGGCTGATGCTAGAACTTGCCTGGTATGTATGCAAAGCGAAAATAAGGAGTGTAAGTTTAGGATATGATTTAGGCATTTCTTTGGCAACCTATACATGTTTACCTTCAGTTTTACCTACCCATGGACATCATCCTAGTTAACCCTTTTGAGCCTTTAGCCTATTTCTTTGACGACCTTGTATGTAAGCCTAATCCATTTCTTTCAAGACCGTAATTTGATCCCAAAATCCCTAAGTGCTTTAAAGTGAAAAAGTCATGTGACAACATAAAAGGAAATTGGGTGAGTATAATGCTATAAATTGGAATGGTTCTTGAATGTGTTATGAAAAAGAAAAAAAAAATGCTATCATAAGAGGTATGTTGTGAAAAGAAAAAGGAAAAGAAAGCTGAAAAGTGAGTTGTGCTTAAAATTGAAAAAAGAGGAGAACAAGGGTGGTAGAAAAAAGAAAGAAGAAAGGTTGAAAGAAAAAAGTGTCAATGATACAAAGTGATGTATTAAAGCGCTTAGAAACTTAGTCACTATTCCTGGCCAAAATAGTCCTACCCGTCCCTTAGCCTACATTACAACCATCAAAAGACCTACTTGATCCTAATCTTAACATTCCAACATTTAGTAGAGTATTACATTAAGGGCAAGCCTATGGTCATCAGTCGCTACATATGAATTCTTTGTGAGAGTGAGAGCAAGGACATTTTGATACCCATGTTTGAAAAAAATATGCTATATTTGTGAGTGATTATGGGTACTATATGGTGAGACACACATGGTTGATGAGTTTTGGATAGTTGTATATGATTCCATGCACCTTAACGTTTGCATGCGAGTTGATCACCATCACGAGTCTATGCTAGAAGTTAAACTGTTTCTACTTATAATCGAAAAGATACTCTTTGTTGATAATTGTTGTGCTTGTCTTGACGAATATTTTGTGTTGTTGCTGTAAAACCCTAAGTTGACGTTTAGAAGGACATGATAGTTTGTTCGAGGACGAACAAAGCTCTAAGTGTGGGGTGTTGATGATAGGCGAATTTACGCACCTATATCAATATATTTTGCCCATATTTTAGCCTAGTTTTGAGAACAAATTATATATTTCATGCACTTTTAGTCCTTTTTCCTGTAAATGAGCTAACGAACATGATTCGTAAAGTTTCAGGTATAAATGATGCATAATTCAGCATTTTATGGCTTACTTGACGCTAAAGAAAGCTCACGAAGGAAGGAAAGGGAGTTTACACGCCTAAGGACCAAAACTGCTGCATGGAAAATCTGTCCCGGGCTAAAACAACATTTCTGAAGACTTTGGGGGACCAAAACTGCTGCATGGAAAATCTGTCCCGGGCTAAAACAGCAATTCTGAAGACTTTGGGGACTTACAGACACAAAGCTGGATTTTGACAATGATACATTAACCTAGTACAATTAGGTTATGTATTTCATTATTTTAAGTGGATTATGATAATGTTACCTTAACCTAGTACATTTGGGTTAAGGATTTCATTAGTCTAATAGGATTTGGTTATTTATTTCATTAGCTTAGTAGGAGTAGGATATGGGTATTATAAATACCCTATCATGCTAGAGATTTTAGAGAACAAGGAGGAAGGAGGGAGGAAGGAGGGAGAACACAATACCTTCTTCCATCCCTCTCATCTTCTAACATCTTCTCAACTCTTCTAATCTTTCCATTAATTCTATTTTTCTTCTTCTACTCTTCCATTCTTAAATTCCACAACAAGAGAATCGTTACTTTGCCTAGGAATTCACGCCTCACGCCTACCACCTAAGCTACACGAAATTACTCAATCTTGTGGTATAACAACAATGTCAATCGTGATCTCCTTCGCATTCATGGGTAACTAAACTTCTCTGTTGGGGTTATGGAAGCCGAATGAGTTACTATCTATTGCTGTGAGTTTGTGAGTTCGAGGCACGTATATTGCTTATATCATTATTCTCTTCATCTTAATCTACATTCTTTGCGGTTGCAAATGCAAGAATACGCCAGTCTAACATTTAACTTGTTCGAGAGAAAAGTTATTTGTCTGGAAAAGAGATAATGTCAAGGTAGTAGGACACCCTTTCCTATTAAAAAACTAGTGCCGTAACTGGACTAACCTCTTGGAGAATTCGTACCGATAGATACGCTTTAAGCTCGAGAGAGTTAAAGTGAAATAGTCCTTGTTTAGGTCGAGAGACGCTTGGATTTACCATCGACTACAATCCTCTATAAGCAATTGCATATCAGAATTCTACACACTCATAGCCAATAGAGACGTATACCTCAGAAGGTGGACATAACCCCAACGCTTCAATTCTCATTGTTTACAACCAACGTAACAATCTCTCTCTTTTTACTTTATTATTTTCAGCTTTTGTTTACATTACTTGCAAAACAAGAATCCCCCCTTCTTACGAGACTTGCACCAAAAGTTTAGTAATTTTACTTACTTGTTGGCCAAGCTATTCCCTGTGGGATCGATACCCAACCCAGGTTGGGTTCTATATTTGCTAACGACCGCTTTACACTCAAACGAGAGCTGTAGATTGAGCGTTATCACATTGTACTTCTTCCATCTTCCAAAGGTGTGTTTATCTATATTCTTACACAAGGTGGAAGATATAGTGGAATTCCTCATTGATGACTTTTTGGTAGTGGGTGATGCTTTTAAGTCTTTTCCTAAGAACTTGGCTAATGTTTTTCAAAGATGTATGGAAACAAACCTAGTACTATAAAGGAAAAAATTCTATTTCATTGTCAGAAGGAATCGTGCAAAGCCCTAAGGTATTGGGACAAGGAATAAAAGTTGATCAACCCATGGTTGAAGTAATTGCCAAGTTGCCCCCTACAATTTCAATTAAGAGGGTTCAAAGTTTCTTAAGACATGCCCACTTCTATCAATGATTTAATAATAATTTATTCAACATAGCCCATCCAATGTGCAAGCTTCTTGAAAATAAAGAAAAAATTTACTACAGTTAAGATTGTTTGTGAAAATTCAATTTCCACAAAGAGAAATTTGTATCAATTAAGGCCATTATGGCAAAAATGGCCAAATTTTGTCGCTTCCTTTTAAATCAATGAAATGCAAGTGGATTGGAGTTAGGTGGGATTCTTAACCAAATAAAAGAAAAAAACTATTTCTCCCAATTTACTATATATCATGTAATTTAATGATGCATAAAAAAATTACACAACGATCAAGAAAGCACTACTAGCCAGAGTATATGTCTTCAAAAAGTTTTGATCTTACTTGATGTGTACTAAAGTCATTTTTCATACTAATCGTTCTACTATTTGGATGTAATGGATAAAAAGGAAGAAAAACCAAGATTTTGTGGGCTTGCTGTTGTAAGAATTTGACTTTGAGGTCAAAGATAGGAAGGGGTGTGAGAAATAAGTTTTAGATCACCTATCACACTTTGAGTGAAACAATGAGAAGATATGTGTGTTGGGAGATTTGGGGGTTGCACCATATAGTGAGGCACCAGGTCCCTCAGAATCTGTCACAACCAATCAAACACTAATCATGGAGGATAAAAAAAATAGTGCAGGAAGAATAAAAACACAAATTTTTACAAGGAAACCCAAGAAGATAAAAACCATGGCTTGGCCTCAAAATCACTGAAGAAATCTGCAATAATCAACCTCCTAATTATAGTCTAGATTTCATCTTACCTATAGGCGTCTTTCACTTATATCAACTCTATTACAAGCTCATCTTGGTAACTCTACCAAGGACCCTCTCTGCTGATTAAATCTAATCAGCAATAAGCTATGGAAAAACTACCTAAGAACCTCTCTCAAAGAGTAAACAAGACATTACACTTATACCTTAAGTAATTCTTTTAAAAATCAACACTCAAGAACACTTACACATTCCATAAGCATACTATAAAGATAGAAACATGAGCAATGCATGAGCAATCTTGAAATTGGGTTTTTGCTGCCTCTCTTTACTCTCTTAGATTTTTCAAAATTATTTGATGGAGAGACATCTCTCTAATTTTATAGATGAGTGATAATTAGGGCTGAAAAATCATTGAACCAGCTGTCCTAATCAGTACAAGATACCACCTACAACTTTGTTTCACAAGCTGACAAAATATGCAGACAACGCATGCTAACTGTACTGTATCTTGCACAACAAGGGACCTGGTCCCTTGAAGTTAGTTTCTCATCATCAAAACTACATATAACGATTTTTACCCTTTTTGATGATAACAAAACAACCATTCAACTTTGAGCATTAGTGTATATTCATCATATTTAATCAATGTGATTACCACTTGAAGATGAATATTCCCCCTATCAATATGCTTCCTCTATCATGAAATATAGGGACCTGGTCCTATGTTGTCATTTGTAGAAAAAATTCTAATATCTTCCCCAATCAACATGCACCTCCATTTAGTATATCTGCGCACTCCCCCTGCCAATGTGACTTCATTCAAATCTGCAACTCAATACACTTGTTACTTGGTCCCTACTGCATGAACTCAACATAAAATTAGTATTCCACTTTTTGGCATTATTGAAAAGGATTATGAGTAAACAAAGAGTAACATAAGCATATATTAGTTAACTCATGGCCATTGGGGAAACACTAGCATGAAGAACAACTTTAAACTAATGGAGACAAATGAGGTACACAAGATTAAATTCATTCATTCATAATAGTTAGTTCTAGTGTAGTAAGATAAACTAATCACCATAAAAATAATTATCTTTAATATCCACTATGAGAACCAGGTTATGAAATTGGCACAAGGTTGATGATGAAATGATGATAACAAGGCTGAAGTAGAGGGAGGATTAGGAATAGGACTTAAGCATTTTCAGCAATGTGAGCATCCAACAACTTTTTGGTAAGGTCCTTAACTTTAGCATTTAGCCCATTAATTTTAACAGTCTTCTCTACCACTTTCATTTTGATCTCTACATTGTCGGCTTGTTTTAGGACTGCTACTCATTTCGAACCATAGTTGTTCTCTTCTTTGGGCCAAGACCCTCAGAGTCTCTCATTTTCTTGATAGATATGTGTTTGGACATAATTACAACATGGATACAATACTTTCATTCAAAGTACCTAGTCCTCTCAATAACATAAACTTTTTTCTTCTTTTCTCTGCAACCTCATCAACTCCTGAATTTATGTCCTCCCATTCTTCAACCTCCACAACTTCACTATTTTCTTTCATCTATATTGCAGTAGTTTTTAGGAAACCTCTTCTTCTGATGGTTGAAACATTGTTAGCTTTCATGGAATATTCCATCATTTTTTTTAGAATCTCTTGTAGAATAAGTTCTAGACACTTTCACCTTAGAGTCAATCATTTTCTCCTTTTCTCTACTTTCTCTCAGTTTCTTCACAGTCCATCTCAGAGTCATTTCATCCTAATACTCCTCAATTTCCTCAATTGGTGGTAATAATATATCTTTTCCCTTATTTACTTTATCATTAACACATACATCCTATTCCACTCTATCAACTGAGCTTTCTTTGGTGTCATAGTAGGTTTTCAACTACCTAATTCTCATTTGATGAAAGATTAACCCTCCTCACCTGAATATCATCACCAAATAGTTAAGAAAAAAATAAGGTCTGAGTCTGAGGATTTAGTAGACCATGGTTCTTACAAATTTTCAGAAGTATCAACCTTTTTGAGTTCTTCAGACAACTTTAGGATTTGAGAATTTTTAGGTAGTTTTGAGTCTTCTAAGCAGTGGGAAATTTTAGTTTTAGAAAATTCTTGTTAGAATGGTGACTTAAAACCTCAATTGGAATTTTCTATCATTATTTGGTGAACATAACTTTCTAGGGTTGAGGAAGGTTCAACTGGAACTGACTCATTTATGAGGTTTTGAATTTTGTAATAATGACTAAGTGGGTAAAGTTAACTCAATTTCTAGTTGGAGACTCATGATGATGCTTTCTATGACTTTTGTTGTGGAAGGATCAAAGTATTGTGAATGTTCTACCTGATTTTGGACAATTAGTAAATTTGTTGAATAAGATGACTGAAAATCTATTATGTTGGTTTAGTAGAGTATTAGTTGTTAATAAAAGATATCACTTATGAAATGACATGTCAAAACTTACTAAGTGTGACCATTAATTTAGTAAAAAGGAACTAACTACTTTTGCATAGGAGGAAATACACATGGCCTATTTAGGCAACATTTTAAGATTATTATTAGAGCATCCTATATAGGTACTGACCTAAGAGATGAGACAAGTTCCCTCTCCTTTTTGAAAAAATCTTTAAATTTGTGCAAGTCATAGTTGTCCACTTTTAAGGTAGCTTCCATAGGTGTATACCTGCAAGGGTATGATACTGAGTTAGACTAATATGCACTTACTTTATCAAGGATACCTTGCTCTTTATAATAGCCAATTTTGTAGAGAGATTTATTCACGTATTAGGTTAAGACAGTATCTTGCTTTAATCTAAGCAAACTCCTTTTATCTTAAAACTCGTTCCCAATCAGGTCTGGGGACCGGATCATAGAATTAACTTTATTTAAGATTCTGAAGCTTCTTCTTCTGAGCTGAATTTCTTAAGGACTAGGCCCTTGATAATCAATACTTAGTTGCATCATTCATAGTTTTTCTCATCATTTTCATCACCACCAAGGATCAATAATTTTCTAGACTAATCAGGAACTACATGCACCTCTTATATCAATACAAAGAATTCCTTTTCAGTATATTCTACAAAGCATTTTAATTCATCAAATATTGAAGGTCATTATAGAGTTTTCTTTAGAACACAAGCTTCATATGCCATTTTTTGAACATCAGCTTTCATAAGCCAAGGAAAAGGTCCTTGATATCAAATTTTCTCGATAAGATACCTTTATCTAAAGTGTCTTAAGAGAGAGAACAAGTCAGACCTTCTATCATTAAGCTTTGAACCCTTTCAATCGGTGCACTATTCCTCACTACAATCTCTTCTTATGCCTAGAGTCATGATCACAAGTTAGATTTGGGAACCCACTTAAGTTTGAGTATACAGTAGGAGGATAATATAGTGTGATCAAATTCTTCTTAGATGATCTAGGTAGTGATAGGTTTCTCTTAACCCTTTTTAGAGACTCTAAGAACTTAGGATGTGAAATCTCCTGATGAATGTTTAGTATTATTCAATTTAGCCTTAAGCCAAGATAAATATTTTTCTTTTAGATGTCCATCCCTACCATTGTGAGTGCACAGAAGTTTGTGCCCTTTGCTTCCAACAGGTTGGATGTCTACTTGATAGCCCAAACCTCTACTATCACTGACTTATGCACACGTCAAATTATAGAGGATCTATGAAGAGGCAAATCATTTAAGAGATTTGTTCAACTTATCTATTAGGAAGACTAGGTCCCTTTCTAACACTTCATTCCTGTGTAGTGGTGCCATAAGATGTTCTTGAGAATCCTTCAACCTTTCTTCAAGATTAATTTGAAACCAAGAAGCTTCTCTTTTTCCCTTTTCATCTACCTCACCTACCTTCTTCAGATTACTCATTAAACTTCGATCTTTAGATTTTATTTTTATGAACAACTCTTTAGTTTCCAAATTTTGTAAAGCTAGAGCATTCAACTCATTTTCTTGATTCTTTTATTTTTCTAACAAGGCATTCTTCTCAATAGTTAGTTCACACACAGAGTCAATCAAGACACAAGCAAGCCTTTTTATCTTTCTAGCACTATAATTAGCTATATTCTCTTTAATATCAAAAAAAGTTACCTTTTTTTCTTTTCATCCTCTGTATTTTACATGAATGCAAACTAGATCATCGATAACTGGACTATCCTCTACTGCTAGCACCAAAATATCTCAAGTCTTTTTATCTTCACGTGATTCTTTAAAAGAGTTTCCCCATGCTGTCAGAGCTTGTTTTATAGCATATTCTGCTACTGCCTTCCTTGATTTTTTAGGGACCTGCTCCCTGTTCTTTTCTTTTTCACCATTAGTCTTGAGGTAATACTGATAATCCACTTTGAACATCGGATAGTCCCTAATAAAATGCTCAGGGCTTTCATATTTGTGACAAACTTAAATATTTCCTTCTCTTTTACTTATGCTTTATCTCCTTTGGAATTAGCCACTCTTCTTCATGGCACTAGAAATTCTTTTTGCCAAATAGGAAATCTCAGTTTCATCTTCATTAAGATCATGTTTGGAATCTTTTAATACCGTGGATTTTTCCCTTTTTGCATCATTCTTCTCCATCCTTTGCTACTTCTTGATCTCACAGTTTTTTAAGTTTCCAATCAGTTCATCCATGGTGAGGGTCTTCAGGTTTCTGGCTTTAGTTATTTCATTCAATTTGTTTTTCCATGACTTGGGAAGATCATCAAGAATTTTTCTTTCTTTCTTGTACAAGGGAATCACTTCGCCTAAGTAATAAAGCTCATTTATGATAGAAGTGAACCTTGTATGCATTTCTTGGATTATTTATCCTTCCTTTATGTAAAAGGTTTCATACTAAGTATTCAACAGGTCTACTTTTGATACCTTCACATCAGTGGTGCCTTAATGAGAAGTCCTCAAGTAATCCCAGATCTCTTTAGCATTTTCACAAGCTGAGATCATATTATATTCATTAGGACCTATGCCACATACTAACAGTTTCTTGACCTTGTAATTCTATTCAATATTTTTCTTGGCTTCATCATTATACTCTCTCATGCTTTTAATAACCATTTTTGTAACCTCTCCTTATTTGACTTTTTTATTAAGAACTTGAGGACTATCAAGAATTATGTCTATCATCTCACTATCCTCAGCCATAATAGAGTCAAACATCATTGTTTTCAACCACCTATAGTACTGTCTATTAAATCAAGGTAGTTTTGTGTAGATTGCATTTCTTCCAGGTTTGGTGGAGCATACATGATAACAAAAACAATCTAGGTGTGAACCTTTTAGAGCGACCTAGATCTGATACCAATTGTTGGAACCCTTGGGTGTTGCACCACACAGTGAGTAATCAGGTCCCTCAAAATCAATCATATACAATCAAACACAAATCATTCAGAAAAACAAAAAATAGTATAGAAAGAGTAAAATCACACAGATTTTTATGTGGAAACCCAAGAAAGAAAAAACTATGGCTTTCCCTCACAATCAAAAAAGAAATCCTCTATAATTAACATCCTAATTACAGTCTAGATTTTATCCTACCTCTAGGATCCTTTATCTAATAGAAACTCTACTATAATCTCATCTTGGTAAATCTACCAAGGACCTTCTTAACTAATTAACTCTAATCAGCAACTTCTTAGGCAACTATACCTAAGCACCTCTCTCATAGAGAAAATCAGACATTAATCCTATAGCTTCAGTAATTATTTTACAAATAAGAACTCAAGAACATTTACTAATCCTTTAAGCATACTACTAAGATAAGAACACGAGCTATTCTTGTGCAATCTTGAAGTTTAGTTTTTGTTGCCTCTCTCTTCTCTCTTAGATTTTGCAAAAACTATTTGATGTAGAGGTATCTCTTTCCTTTTTTTAGTTGACTATTGATTAGGGATAAGAGATCATTAGACCAACTATCCTAATCAGTACAAAATAGCATCTACAAGTTTGTTACACAAAAGGATAAAAATGTGCAGACAATGCGTGCCAGCTGTACTGTAGCTTGCACATCTAGGGACTTGGTCCCTTGCAATTAGCTACTCATCATCAAAACTACATAAAATAAGGTAAAATCAATATCAATGAGGAATTTTTCAACATCATATCATGGCTCATTTCGGGAGTATGAAACCATGGTATGAGGACTACACAAGCCATGTAGAGTGTGATTTTCTCCCCATATATTTGAATTTCAACAAAAAGATGTGCTTCCTCCATGATGTGAAGAAATAATATTGGTATATGCCTTATTTATTTAGGGAAGGGGAAACTTAAGTGATTCATAGAAGTTTTATGGAATTAAAAATGCTACCCATTCCTGAGGTTTGCAATCTTTGTAGTCTGGTGGTCACCATGGTGGTGTAAGAAAGATTACAAAGTCACTTAAAAGTGGTTTTTATTGGTCCATACTTCATTAGGATATTTGTTAGTTACTCCAATCATCACTACAATATCAAATACAAGGGGATAATTCAAAGAGGAATAAGATATCCTTAAAGCCTACTCTCAAAGTCGAATTGTTTGATGTGTTGAGCATTAACATTATGGGGAACTTTATAACCTTGTATAGGAAAAAGTATATTTTGGTGGCCGTTGATTCAGTATCAATGTTGGCGGAGGAAATTGCTATATAAAATAATGAGAGCAAATGAATCATTCTCTTGAGAAAGTATATATTTAAAAGCTTTGGGACTACCTAGTTTATCATTAGTGATGGTGGCTCTCATTTTTTTCATAGGGTATTTGGTGTGTTGCTCAAAAAGTAAGGGGTCAAGAATAGGTTTTCTACAGCATCCATCCATAAATGAGTAGCGAAGTTGAGATATCATATAGGGAGATTGAGGAAGTCTTGGAGAAAACCATTCATGTGTGTCAGAGTAATTGGGCAAGGTAATTGGATGGCACTTTATGAGTATACCAAATAACATTAAATTGCCAACTGGAATGTCTCCCTGTCAACATATTTTGGAAAGGTATCTCACCTACCTATTTTTCTAGAGTGTTGTGTTCTTTAGGCTTTAAAGAGGCTTAATATGGATTTGAAGGATTTTTCTTAGTCTAGAGTAGAGAAATTGCATGATTAGAGGAATTTCTCCTAAGGTTGTATAAATTATCCACTCTATATAAAGAGTCAATGAAAAAGATGCATGATGCCAAAATATTAAAGTGGGAGTTTTGATTGTGGCATAACGTGTTGCTTTTTAACTCAAGTATAAACACTTCGCATGGAAAACTTAAATCTAAATGGTCGGACCCTCAAATTGTGATTGAGTTGGATCACCATATAAAAAGAATGTTTACATTGAATGGTCAAAGTTTGAAGCATTTTTATGATAGTGGTCCTAGATTTTCTATCTTTGGGGCACTCTACTCAAAGATATTTAATTGCTAAGAAACAATGTGGTTCCACGATGATAACTAAGGCGTTTCATGGGAGCTAACCGATGGTTAACTTATTTTATTGTTTTGAATAATATTTGTTGTATGGTGCAGGTCCATGATGGGTTTGGCATGTGGAACACATATTGCAAAACAAGTTGTAGTATAAAATATAGGAGATCACGCACTAAGCTCTAGGAAAGTGGCTTTGATGATTCCCTAAATACTTTAGTGAATCCCCAAAGTCCTATGCCAAATTTTATTTCCCAAGGCCTTTGAAATATGAGAAAGGTAGATGTATTTCACTATTTAATAAATCATCAAATACTTTAGCAATGCATCATCCTATCACCAAACTCATTTACTAGATCAGGCATCCAAGTTATAGACATTATTACCATTAGCAATGCTATCTAAGTTTAGTGCATTGTTGATCACTTAGTTGATAAACACTTTAAATACTGAAGTCGAGGGTTTTAAAAAGTTTTTTTATTCTTTAGCTTATTCTTTTTAATTTTTTAACGTAGTCTTCTTTACAACTTTTATATTCCCCGCTCACCCTCTTTTCCCGATTGTCATGTACATACACACACACATACTTGAAGTCACACTCAACTCACAACCATCGCTGTACAAATACACCACTTTCATTATTATCGACTTCACTTTGTCAAAACCCTAGCACTATTTCTCCGCTATTCTGCTTTAATCATTTATATCTCTCAATCTAAAGGTTAGAACCCATAGTTTCCTTTGATTAATTAAGGTTGTGGTTCCTACTTATAGTTTAATTGTCATACTTGGTAGTTGATTCTTATTATAAGCATAGACCTAGAATAATGGTTGTTATTGCTTGATTTTATCTCACCAAATTAATTGGTTATTAGGGCTTTAATGATATGGGATAAATTCTGTGATGATTTTGTTTATATTTTCGAAATGGGTTTATGTTATTATAAGTGGATGCTAATTTTAAATTAATTATTGGATTGAACTTAAAATTTGAATGATGTTTCTCAATGATAGATTAGGTGAAATCATTCTTATGAGAGAAATTATACAATTTTAGGTTTTGGTGTTAATACCTAGGGAAGTCTGAGTATCCATGGTATTTTTGGACTAAAATCACCATTTAAATAGCTTGTTAGGTTTGAAAAAATTGAGTTGTGAAAGATGAATTTTGATGATAGGATTGAAAACTTTAGCAATGCACCACTGAAACACCCAGGGTTTTGACCCTTAGAAAATTTCCTGGAATTCTGGTCTGTGGACCAAAAATGTCTCATGGGTACGAGCCATATATTGGGGTATGGATGGTATGGTCCAGTCATATGCCGACCAGTATTGGTTGGTGGGATGGATTTTGGTCACTGAAGTGGTTACGACTTAAATAGTGTATGTCGTATGATTGGATACAGATCATTTGGTTTGGGTTTTCCTTAACTTAATCTTTGAATTTGTATCTTAAGTTGGATATGAGTACGAGTGGCTCAACATGAGCCATAAGACAAGATACAAATCATACCAAGGACTCATATAGTGGACAGTGTTCAAACATTATGTGATTATATCATGCCTGGGATACGGGTGAATGGTACAAATCATATCCTGTCAATACATCTTGGGTAAGATGAGTTAGACACTGGATAGTATTACATACAAGGGTTGAGTCTTAGTATAGGAATGATGGATACCACTCGTATCGAAGGCTATGACTCTTAGGGGTTAGTCGTATCCCTGTGATGGGATTTTTGTGCAACTTTATTAGGGATATTCTGGATATTTCCCCGCTTACCCTAATAATGTCCCACAACTTCTAACTAACTTGGGAGGTTTTTTACCCTATTATTCTATTCATTAACACTTAGAAACTCTTCCTAAACACTTTATAATTCTCTCAAGAGCTTTTGGTCAAGGAAACTAGGGTTGCAACTAGAGGACTAAATTGGGGATCTTATTTATGGTTTCTCTCCATCTACTTTTTAAATTAAGGAATGTTTTCTTTCCTCACTATTAGTTCTAACTAACGACATGGTTTTTATGAATGATTTTTATGATTGCATTTTTGTATGATTTTGGGTTTTAAACTATAATTTGGGGGTTTTGATTATAAATGATTGGTTATGTTTTCTACGGTTTTAATTATGTATTTACATTCTTAATATATGATTTTGAATAATTGAATTTCATAGGAATGGTTAAATGCTAATTAAAATTGGTTTATGTTATATTATGCCCCCTAGGTGTTTGACAAAAAGCCTATAAGGATGTTTTCATTGCATTGATCATTTTTAATGGAACTCTTACTTGTTTTAAACCTGGTAAAGGAATTATGCATTGTTTAAATGGTTTGGAAAGGTAAAAAGGCAAAATAGTCATGCTTGTGAGGTACATGGGAATCCCCCAAGTGGTTTAATATGGTTAATGGAAGGGTATATAGAATCCTTAAACCAATATATGGTTTGATATGGACAAAACTTACAAGTATAGTTGGTATGACGATACCAGTACTAATGGCCATGGTTAATAAATTGCTAATGGACTGGTTGGTTACTTGGTAATGGTTTTAATAAGGCAATAATGATAGGGTGTGTAGCAAAACTATTGAAGGTGGATATCCCGGGGAACTAAAACTGGAAACTCATAATTGCCAATGTGAGGTTTGGTCTAAGTGACCTTATCCATGATGTCATACTTTATATTTCAGGTATGTACTAGTCATCCTAGGTTTTCTTTCCTGGTCGTGCGGCTACACGTACTGGGGGCCCTTTCAACAAGGGTAGCAACCATATAGATCGTGGGTAGTTTAGTATGGAAAAGATATGCAAGCCAGGTAAAGGTTTTAATGGCATGATAAACTCGATTCTTTTTTCTTGACATAGTTCTATATATATGTATGTTTTTTATGCATATGGATGGTTTTACTTGGTTTTATAAATGAAAATATTTTATCCTTATCCTAAGTTCATGCTAGTCTTCACCGCTAACCCATTTTTTGGCGGCTATATACCTATGCTATGCAGGAACTGTCCATCCTACTTCTCCTATATAGTCATTGACTCGGGGACAGCTGTTAGATTTAATTGGTAAGGTTCCATCTTTCTGGAAATCTACATTTCATGTTATTGATATTTTTAGACATTTTGATTTATCTATGGATAATGGTTTTGGCTATTATTGGGGCATGTTCAAATCGAATATTCTTACTCTTTTTCTTAGAGGCTTTGTAGTACTACTATTGGTTAGAATAGGCAGAATCAGTATTAGTGTTAGCATTTATATTTACATTACTATTGGGGATGACATATTTAGACATAATTTCTCATTGTTCCATTGTATTACATCTTGGGATTAATCATATTATATTTTGGAACTTATTTGGTTATCGACTGGTTTATAGCCTTCAGATCGGTAATAGTTTGGCTTGGTTTGTATAGTTTGGTGGATGAGATAATTTGGTAGGGTTGGTCTAGAAATAGACCTATCCCAAAGTCAATCCTTGTCAAATTATGCTATCTTGTAATATGTTTGGAATTTAGTCGACTCAACGTATGCTAATGGTGGTTGGGTTGGGTAACAGGGGGTAGTCCCTAGTCCTAGTTTAACTTTATATGCCCATTAAGATAAGGCCCCCATTTGGGTCGTGTCAAGCGGGTATCAGAGATTAGGTTAATAGTCAATTGGGAGTTCACAAATCCATGTCTAGTAGAGTCTCTTTAAGGGGTATGCAGCGTTCCACACTCATAAGAGAGGCTACAAGGCATTTAGAACTATTTTGTTTTCTTGGCATTTTATTTTCAATCTTGGATAATAAATATTGGAATTCCTCTCTAATCCTTGGCCGTTCACTTTTTAGATCATGTATCGACTATCTGGTACTCAAGAAAATTCTTAAGTCCTATCTAGGAACAATGTTGATGGGGACATCCTACGTCTATAATTCTTCTTCAATCTCAGGGATCTATTATTGATAGTTCTAGAGTTTCTTTGTTTGCTACTAGTCCTTCAAAGAGTGAGGTAAATAATATTGAATTTTGCCAGTCTATTGATAATATTGCTTAGGTTGTTCTTGCTCAGACTGAGCGGGGTGTGGCTGGTGCATTGTCTGCTGCGGCCACAAGGGTCGAGCAATTTATGAAGATGGGTCCTTCTACTTTTACTAGAGTGAAGTTGGAGAAGGATCCATAGGATTTCCTGGATGAAATAAAGAAGATATTAAGGGTGATCCAGGCTACCAATGTGGAGGGGTTAACCTTGCAGCTTATCAGCTCAAAGATATTGCATATCAATGGTATGAAGAGTAGAAAAAGGAAAGAGGTGATGTGGAAGAGTACGTCTGGTGGGATACTTTTTCTAATGACTTCTTAGATCATTTTTTCCTGAAGAGCTGAGGGAAGTAAAGATGGAGGAGTTTTTAAATCTCAGATAGGGAAAGATGTCTATTAAGGAATTTGCCTTGAAATTTCACTAGCTATCAAGATATTCTCCTGATTTGGTTGTTGGCATACGAGCATGAATGGGGAAGTTTACTATATGGTTGAATCGAGATTTAATATTGGAAAGCAAGATAGCCTTGTTGAAATAAGATATGGAAATTTCTAGGTTTACTATTCATATACAGTATTGTTGCATCTTCTTCTATTAGTGCTACTGGTTATAGTATTTGTTGGAATAGGTTATACGCTTTGGCATCTTGATTGTAATCTAAGGCCTCACCTAATATCATTACTGGTATGTTACAACTCTTTTCTCGTAATGTGTACTGTTTTCTTGATTTGGGGTCCACTCATATTTATATGACCCCATTTGTGGCTATATGTATTGGTTTTGATCTTGAGGTTTGTTTTGGATCCTTTTTCTATATCTTTCCTAGTAAGTGACTCAGTTATTACTAAGAGGGTCCATAGGGGGTGTGTTATATCTGTTGGTGGTAGGTAGACTTTCGTGGATTTATTTGAACTTGATATGGTGGATTTTGTTGTTATTCTTGGGATGGATTAGTTAGACTCTTGTTACGCGTGCTTGGATTGTCGGACCTATAAATGTGTCTTTAGGTTCCTGGGTGAACTGATTATATAGTGGGAGGGTGGTTCCCTAGATCCTAGGGGGGTTCATTTCTTATCTTAGATCTCAGAGGTTAATCTCTAAAAGGTGTCATTATCACTTGGTCTGAGTTAAAGATTCTAACTCATAAGGTCCTTCATTACAGTTAGTATTGATGATACATAAGTTCTAAATGATCTTCCTAGTGTTTCTTTGGATGGAGAAATATAGTTTGGTATTTATTTGGTTATGGACACTCGTCCAATATATATTCCTCCTTATAGAATGGCTTCGGCTGAGTTGAGAGAACTAACAAACAAACTTAAGGATCTTTTGGATATGGAGTTTATTCATCCTAGTGTATCCCCGTGGGGTGCAACGGTGTTGTTCTTGTGCAAGAAGGATAGTTCACTTTGGATGTGCATTGACTACAAAGAGTTGAATAAGTTGATAGTCAAGAACACGTATCTTCTCCCAAGGATAGAAAATTTGTTTGATCAGTTGTAAGGTTGCAAGTTCTTTTGTAAGATAGATCTTTAGTCTGGGTATCAACAGCTAAATATTAGGGGGTGGGTATCCCTTAGATGTTTTTTCATACTCTGTATGGGAACTTTGAGTTTTTGGTAATGTTGTTTGTTAATGGTTTTGATTGGGCAATAATGAGGGGTGTAGCGAATTCGTGGAAAGTAGAGGTACCAGGGGACGAAAACTTAAAACTCATATTTGTCGATGTGAGGTTTTGTCAAAATGACCTTGTGCATGATGTGACACTTCATATTTTGGGGATATACTAGTCATCCCAGGTTTTCTTCCTTGGTCATGCGGTTACACGTACTGGGACCCTTTTAGTAGGGAGAGCTGAACCCATATAGCTCGTGGGTGGTTTAGGACGGCAAAACTACACATCACAAGTAAAGGCTTTAATGGCATGCTAAATCGATTGCCTTTTCCTAGCATGGTTCTATATATATGTATGGTTTGTGTGCATATGAATAGTTTTACTTGGTTTTATAAATGGCATTACTTTATCCTTATAATGAGTTCATACCAGTGTTTACCCCCTATCTCGTCTTCGTGCGGATGTATACCCACGCTATGTAGGAATCAGTTGTTATACTCCTCCTACATAGTGATTGACTCAGGGACAGCTGTTGGATTAAAGTTGCGAGGTTCCATCTTATTGGAATGCTCCATTTTATACTATTGATATTTTTAGACATTATGATGTATTTCTGGATAATTGTTTTGGCTATTGTTGGGGGCATGTCCCAACCAAATATTCTTACACTTTTGGTTAGAGGCTTTGTGGTACTGCTATGGGTGGGAATCGGAGGGATCAGTATTGGTATCAACTTAAATATTGGCATTAGTATTAGGGATGACATAATTTTACATAATATCTCAATGTTCCATCGTATTTTTTTTTGGATTAATGATATTATGTTTTGGAACTCATTTGGTTATGACTTGGTTTATAGCCCTCAGATTAGTTTTGGTTTGGCTTGGTGGTTTAGTTTGTAAAGTTTGGTAGATGAGATGACTTGGTAGGGTTAGTCTAGGAATAACCTATTCTAAAGTCAGTCCTTATCTAATTATTCTATCTTGTTATATGTTCGGAATTCAGACGACTCAAGGTATGCTAATGGTGGTTGGGTTGGGTAACAGGGGGCGGTCCCCGGTCCTGGTTGGACTTGGGATTCCCATTATGACAAGGCCCCTAGTCAAGCTATGTAAATAATGTATCTAAGCTTTAGGTTAATGGTCAATTGGGAGTCCACAAAACCGTGTCTAGTTGAGTCTCTTTTAGGGGAGTGTAGCACACCACACTCATCAGAGAGATGCTACAAGACATTTATAACTTTTTCAGTTGGCATTCTATTTTTAATCATGGAGTCTAAGTACTGGAATTCCTCTCTAATCCATGGTTGTTCACTTTTTTTATCATGCCTCGACGATAAGGAAAAATAGGGAAACTCTTCTATCCCATCTAGGGACAATGTTAACTGGGTACATCCTACGTATATAGTTTGTCTTCGATCTCAAGGTTCTATCTCTAATAATTATAGAGTTCCTCTAGTTGCTACTAGTCCTCCCCCGGGTGAGTTTAATAATGTTGAATTTTGCTAGTCTATTCATACTACTGCTCAGATGGTTGCTGAGTGAGGTATGTCTAATGCTTTATCTGCTGAGGCCATAAGGGTAGGCCAATTTATAAAGATGGGTCCTCATTATTTTATTGGAGTGAGGGTGAGTAGGATCCATAGGCTTTCCTGGATGAAATAATAAATATATTCAGGGTGATGCAGTCCACCAATGTGGAGGGGGTAAACCTTACAACTTATCAACTAAAAGAAATTTCAAATCAATGGTATGAAGAGTGGGATAGGGATAGAGGTGATGTGGTAGAGTCCGTCTTATGGGGTACGTTTTGTAAGTCCTTCTTAGATCATTTCTTTTCTCTAAAGCAGAGGGAAGGAAACATGGAGGAGTTTGTGAATCTTAGGCAGGGAAGGATGTCTGTCAAGGAATATGCCTTGAAGTTTCATCAGTTGTTAAGGTATGCTCATGATTTTGTTGCTAACATAAGAGCGGGAATGAGGAAGTTTACTTTTTGTTGAATTGGGATTTAATCTAGAAAAGCAAGATTGCCTTTCTAACTAAAAATATGGACATTTCTAGGTTGACTATTCATATGCAGCAGGTAGAGAGTGAGAATAGAAAATGGGCAGAGTTCAGAGATGGGCAAGGTAAGAGGAGCAGGTTTTTTAATCAGGAAGGTGAATAGTTTCAGGGTGATCAAAATGGAGACAAATATTAGAAAAATAAATACAGAGATCTAGATCCTTCTTTACTTCTAGTGCTCCTTACGAGTTAGGTGTCATGAGTCATTAATGTGGTGACAACTTCTTGAAATAGGGTGTCAAATTTCTGGCGAGAGGGGGTCAGTCAGTTTTTTTGTGCCGTCTATGTCAGTTGTGTGGTCGTCTTCATTGGGGTTGCTGCGATGAAGAGAGGGACGAATTCTTCAAGTGTGTCTAGGTAGGACATTATCTCAGAGATTGTATGGTTAATAAGGTTTCGACGAGAGCAAATAAGGTACCAATGGCTTCACCTTCTGCTCTTACACCCAATTTTGTCGCATTTTCTTCTATTACTACTACTGGTTCTAGTGGTTGTCAGAATAGGTTTTAAGCTTTAAAATCCAAACAAAAATTTATGGCATCTCCTGATGTTGTTACTAGTACGTTGCAATTCTTTGTGGTTGTATGTATTTGTTTTGATCCTAAGCTCATTTAAGATCCTTTTTCTATTTCTACCCTAATAGGTGACTCAGTTATTTCTAAGAGAGTCAATAGGGGGTGTTGTATTATTTAGTGGTATGCGGACTTTGGTGTATTTGTTTGAACTTGATATGGTGGATTTTAATGTTATTCTAGGAATGGTTTCGTAACACTCTAGTTACAGGTCCTTGGATTGTCGGACCCGTAAGGGTGTCTTTAGGTTTCCTGGTGAATCAATTATAGAGTGGGAGAGTGGTTCCCTAGCTCCTAGGGGGAGGTTTATTTCTTATCTTAGAGCTCGGAGGATAATTTCCAAAGGTTGTCTTTATCACTTAGTTTGTGTTAAAGATTATAACTAGAAAGGTCCTTCCTTACAGTCAGTTTCGGTGGTAAATTAGTTTCCCGAGGTCTTTCTAAATGACCTTACTGGTGTTCCTCAAGATAGGGAAATAGAGTTTAGTATTGAATTAGTTCCGAACACTAATCCAATATCTATTCCTTCTTATGTAATTGCTCCGGATGAGTTGAGGGATCTCAAGGAGCAACTTAAGGATCTTCTGGATAAAAGGGTTTATTCATCCTAGTGTATTCCTGTAGGGTGCACCAGTGTTGTTCAAGCATAAGAAGGATGGTTCCCTTCGGATGTGCATTGACGAAAGACAGTTCAATAAGGTGATGGTCAAGAACAAGTATCATGTCCCAAGGATAGATTATCTATTTAATCAGTTGCAAGGTGCCAAGTTGTTTTCTAAGATAGATCTTTAGTATGGGTATTAGAAGCTAAATAATAGGGAGGTGGATATCCCTAAGATAGCTTTTTGTACTCGATATGGGAACTTTGTGTTTTTGGTAATGTCATTTGGATTGACTAATACCCCGACGTCATTTATGTATTTGATGAACAGGGTTTTCAAGTAGTTCTTAGATCTCTTCATCATTGTGCTTATTGATGACATTAGGGTTTATTAAAAGAATGATCTAGATCATGCCAATAATCTCTCTATGGTGTTAAAGACCTTGAAGGAACAACAGTTGTATGCCAAGTTCTCTGAGTGTGAGTTTTGGCCGAATGTTGTGACTTTTCTTGGCCATATTATTTCTAGTGAGGGGATAATGGTTGATTCTCAAAAGGTTGTTTTTGTTTAGAGGTGGCCTAGACAAACAACTCTAACCTACATCTAGAGCTTCTTGGGCTTGGAAGGGTCTTATAGGCGGTTTATAGAAGGCTTTTCATCGATAGTTGCCCCTTTGACTAATTTGACTCAGAAGAAGGTTGAGTTTTCTTTGTCGGATGCTTATGAGGGGAGTTTTAACAAGTTAAAATATAAGATGACTTCGATTATAATTCATACTTTCCCAGAAGGAAATGATGGGTTCGTGGTCTATTGTGATACATCTCGGGTAAATTTTGGTTGTCTTTTGATGCAACATGAGAAGGTGATTGCCTATGCTTCCAGGAAATTAAAGGTACATGACAGGAACTATCTTATTCATGATTTTGAGTTGTTGGAGGTTGTGTTTGCGTTGAAAATAGCAGCATTATTTGTATGGTGTACACGTGTACATCTTTTCTAATCATAAGATTCTACAGTATGTATTCACTCCGAAAGAGTTTCTCAAAGACTATGATATGAGTTTTCACTGCCACCTAGGTAAGGCTAACGTGAATTTTAATGCTCTTAGCAGGTTGTCCATGGGGATTTTGGCTGCTGTAGAAAAAAGAAAGCGAGAGTTGGTGAAAGATATTCCCATCGTTGCTAATTTTGGAGTTCGCCTCTTGGACTCCAAGGATGGAGGTGTAATGGTACAAGAAGTGGTTCGATCATCTCTTGGCTTAAAGATCAAGGAGAATTAAGTGATGTTCCCTTTCTTTATGAAAATCAAAGGTGATGGTTTTGGAATCAGTGGAGATGGTACTTTATGGTACCAAGAGAGGTTGTGTGTTCCTAATGTCAATGGTTTGCGATAAGGATTTTGGCTGAGGCACATGAGTCGCGCTATGTTGTTTGTCCCAATTCTACAAAGATGTATCATAATCTCAATGAGATGTATTGGTGGAACACTATGAAGAGGGATATGGTTGACTTTGTCACCAAGTGCTTGGTGTGTCAGCAAGTTAAAGTTGAACGCATAAGACCTGAAGAGTTATATAAAGAAATTGTTTTGACTAAACGAAAATAGGAGGTAATCAATGTGAATTTCGTTACTGGTCTTCATCGGTCTCAAAATCAATATGATTTGATTTAGGTCATCATGGATATAATGACAAAGTCTTCTCACTTCTTGCCAGTGAGGATTATCTTTTTGGCGGAGGATTATGGAAAGTTATATCTTTAAGAGATTATGAAGCTGCATGGGGTACCCATTTAAATTATTTCTTATCGTGGCATGCAATTTACGTCTCACTTCTGGCAGTCTTTCCAGAAAGGGTTGGGGACTAAGGCTAGTTTGAAAACTATTTTTCAGCCACAAATAGATGGACAAGTAGAACTATTGAGACATTAGAGGATATACTTCGGGCTTGTGTGATTGATTATGGTGGCAATTAGGTTGAGCATATACTTTTTGTAGAGTTTGATTACAATGATATCTATTATTCTATTATTGGTATGGCTCCTTTTGAGGCATTGTATGGTAAGAGGTGTAGGTATCCTATTGGCTAGTTTTAGCTTGGGGAGGTGGATATGTTTGGTCCTAATTTTATTTACTAGTCTATTGAGAATGTGAAGGCGATTCAGGATAGACTTAAGGTTATCCAAAGTTGCCAAAAGTCCTATATGGATGTTAGGAGTAGAGATTTGGAGTTTGAGGTTTGGGATAAGGTAATCCTCAAGGTATCTTTCATGAAGGGAGTAGTGCGGTATGGTAAGAAGGGGAAGCTCAGTCCTCAGTATATTGGTCCTTATGAGTTTTTGTGGAGGGCTGGTAATGTTTCTTTTGAGTTGGAGTTACCATCTAGCTTGTGCTCGGTTAATCCAGTATTTCATGTCTCCATGCTAAGGAAGTATCTTGGTGATCCATCTTCAATTGTTCTTTAGGAGGGGTTGGGTATCTTGAACTCTCTCTATTATGATGGGGTCTTGGTTGAGATCTTACATAGGAAGGTTCGTCGCTTGCAGACCAAGGATATGATTTCGACTAAGGTTAGGAAGGTGGAAGAAGCTACGTAGGAAGCGAAGGAGGACATGAACTCCAAGTATCCGCATTTGTATTCTGATTTAGGGATTTGTGCAGAAGGTATTGTCTTCAACACATCTTTATTTTCTGAGTTTGTAAAAGAAAAGATTAACATCTTTGCCTATTTATTTTCAAACTTTGTAAAAGATTGAAAATATATTTGATAATGAAAATGAGTCGCGCGTTTGGTTACCCCTACCTTATCTGTCATTCGGGGAAGAACGTTTCTAGTGGGGGAGATTGAAACACCCTGGGTTTTGACTCTTAGAAAATTTCCTGGAATTCTGGTCTCTGGACCCAATATAACTCATTGGTATGAGTCGTATGTTCGGGTATGAATAGTATGGTCCAGTTGTATACCGACCAGTGTTTGTTGGTAGGATAAATTTTGGTCACTGGAGTGGGTACGACTTGAATAGTATGATTCGTATGATTGATATGGATCATTTGGTTTGGGTTTTCCTTAGCTTAATCTTAGACTTGGTGGGTTAAGTTGGATCTAAGTATGAGTTTCTCATCGTGAGCCATAAATCAAGGTATGAATCATACCGGGGACTCGTAAAGTGGACAGTGTTCAAACCTTCTGCGATTCAATCCTTCCAAGGATACAGGTGAAAGGTATGGATCATATGCTATCAATAGTACTTGGGTAGGATGAGTCGTACACTAGACAGTGTTGGCTCTAAGGGTTGAGGCTTAGGATACGAGTGGTGGGTACCTCTCGTATCAAAGGGTACGACTTGTAAGGGTTAGTCGTATCCCTGTGATCGATTTTTGTGCAATTTAAGTTGGGGTATTTTGGACATTTATCCACTTACCCTAATAAGGTCCCACGACTTCTAACTCACTTGGGAGGTCATTTAATCTATTATTATATTCAATAACACTTAGAAACTCTTCCTAAACACTCTATAAATCTCTCAAGAGCTTTTGGGCAAGGAAGCTAGGGTTTCAACTAGAGGACTAAATTGGGGATCTTGTTGGTGGTTTCTCTCCATCTACTTTGTCAATTAAGGCATGTTATCTTCCCTCACTATTAGTTCCAACTAACGCCATGGTTTTTATGAATGGCTTTCTTGATTTCATTATTGTATGATTTTGGGTTTTTAACTATGATTTGGGGGTTTTGATTATAAATGATTTATTATGGTTTCCCATGGTTTTAATTTTGTATTTACATGCTTAATTAGTGGTTTTGGATAATTCCATTGTATGGGAACAGTTAAATAGTAATTGGAATTGATTTTTTTTATATTATGCCCCCAAGGTGTCTGACAAAATACCTATAAGGATGTTTTCATTGCATTGATCATTTTTAATTGAACTCTTTCTTGTTTTAAACTTGGTAAATGAATTATGCATGGTTTAAATGTTTTGTAAAGGTAAAAAGGCTAATGGTGGTTGGGTTGGTTAACAAGGGGTGGTCCCCGATCCTAGTTGGACTTGGGATACCCATTACGACAAGGCCCTCGATCGGGTCGTGTATACCACACTTCGTGGAGATTGCCAAAGTTTTCCCCATATTGCATAATTTAACATTGAGATTGGTTTATCAAGGTAAAACATGTGTGATACCTTTCTAGTTTATTGATACTTAGGGAGCATCATCAAACTTTTCGGTGTATTTCCAAACTCCAACTTTCCTTCACCAAACTCCACACTTCCTACTGTTATGTTTATCGATAGAGGTAGTGAATTGTCGAACTCTTTGAATTTACTAAAGCATCTTAGAATGACACACCTGAGTATTTTTGTGCATGCTAAACTTGTTATAGTATGTTGCTTTTTTCAGTAGCAGAGATAGTTAAATCAAATCACGTAGCCAAGAAGTACATTCAAGCTCCTCCTCCCACATCTTTTCACAAAAAAATATCAATTTTGGGGTTGTCCAAACTTTAAATAAAGGTTCCAAAGAAGGAAAGAATATAAGAAGGAAAATGAATTTCTTCAGTTATTGAGGAGCAATTTGAGAGGTACATTATAAATACTTCACAAGAAGGCAACACCAATTTAGTCCATGAACCCCAATACTTGGGGAGTTGATTCCACCTAGAAATAGAAAAAGAATGACCAAAGATCCCATGTCGACTAGGATCCTCAACCTATGGTGGGTCATCTACTCCTCAATCATTTCAGTGTTCCTAGAAACCGTGTAATCATTGAATAATAAATATTAGGCAGAGAATGGTTGGAAGGCAACCACCCTAAGGTCTTGGACGTCATACATACCATGGTTTGAGATTTTCACTAGTCTTTGAAAAATTATGTGGATAATTGGGACCGTGAATTTTATGAGGCTTACAAAGAGTTGTTACTTTCTAAGGGGAAGAAGGACAAACCACAAGAAACCAAAGACGTGTAAAAGTTTGGGTAGTAAAGTTTTAATGTAGTAGGGAGTTGATAAATTTGATCTATGGTGAGACAATTAACTTGCCTCATTGCTTTGCCTTTCATGATAAAAGAGATGTTAGTGAACTTCGAGGTTTGTTAGTCCCTTTAATTAGTGATGGGATACCTTCATGCGTATCTGGGATACCTTCATGCCTATCTCTGGGAACCTCGACCAAGAAAGGTGACATAAATTTAGAAGCATGGTGCTTCATATGTGGTAACATTATGCCTTATGAAAATGAGCAGTCCTTCGACACCCAAAGAGAGTACTATTCAGTACAATCATCATGAAGTAGAGACTAAAGCTTTCTCAAATAATTGCCTTGGGCAATGCTCGGTGGGCCAAATAAGATAAAACTTCTCTTTCATTCCCACACCTTATCATTGAATTATGCCAAAACGAAAAGGTTCATTTTGATCCCAAGAAAGATTTGGAGTACACCGATACATCGATAGTTGATACTACCAGACTTGAGATAGTACAAGTAGTGAAGTAGAAGAAAGCTTTAGGTGATTCTTCCCTAGTGATTAATCTTGAGACCCTTGATAGTGGTGCCATATAGGATACTCCTACTAATGGAGCTCCTGCCTCTCAATATTCCTCCCTGTCTTTCCTCCTAGCATCCTCGACCTAGTTCCCCTGGCTCTCAACAATCCACAACTCTGTGAAATACATAGGCTTCAATGACTCAGGAAACCATTGTTCACATGATTGCAATGTCTATTAAGGCAGATCTAGTTCCTGTTATTGAGAAACTGAGAGGGATCTATGTGACTCTACATGTCTACGGTTCCAATCTAGATAAGTTAAGAAATGAACAACCACCTCCAATTCTTGATGTAGAGTTGACAAAGATGATGCATTTAGCTTGCATCTTTGCATACTCATGTGGATTAGCTCTTATTCTATGAATTGTCATATATTTGGACTGCACCATCTTAGACCGTAGCTCCAACACCAATTTAGGATGGTATCCCCATGGTTTATAATGCCAAGGTAGAGGGCGAGGAAGATTGTCATGACCTGATTTATTAGTCATGATGGAACCAACAAAATCCTGCCAGTAGGTAAGCCAAACTGTAACCCGGAACTAAACACAACTTGGTGGAAAATTCCCAACATTGGTGAAAATAAACAAGTACAACTTTTAAATAAGCATGGCTTTTGGAAATAGATAAAAGATAGTCAATAAATATATATCATCCCATGACCTGATAGAACCAGTACCAAAGCATCTAATCATAATACAATGAGTTCTAAAATAGTCAATAACATCTGTCTTGAAACAAAAGACAAAATCATGAAAGATAAAAGGAAATAGGTGAATCTAACTCCAAGAGCTCACCCTATTCCAAAAATTTAACACATCATGAACATCCATCAACCACGCCAACTAGTACTAGGATCTGTACCATAGCATCTAGAAGTGTAGTATGAGTACAAAAACCATTGTTACTCAGTAGGCATTATTAGTCAACTTATCTAAATAATGATATAAGTATGATAAAATGTAAGATAACATAATAAAGGCAAGGTATGGACAAACCTGAAGAAAATCCAACATCGTTGTATATAAATAAGTAAGTAAATTGCAATGATAGCATACCATACCATAAAACATCAACATATGCCATCATAACTACAAAATTATCTCCCATAAGACAATTTATGTAGAAAAGTAAACAACACATCGCAAGCCCCCATAATCCATGAAGGTACAAGTAAGATTGAATAATACAACACTGTTATTTATCAACTCTCATAATACAACCAGAATTCATCCAAGTCATGCCACACAATAACCATCGATTGTCCATATTCATCATTTTTCAATTAATCCACACTTAACAACTAAACCTCATGTACAAACTAATCCCCATGTATTGATAAATCATCCTTTATCAACTAAACTTCAGTTATCAATTAATCCTCAAATAATAGCTAATCATCACTTATCATCTAATCATTATTTATCAACTAGCCAACATTTACCAACTAACAAACATTTATCAAATGATCATTATATCACAGGAATTTATTCATATCATACCACATTATAATTATTTCCTTATTTTCGTACTTAGCTTGAATCACTATTATCAATCCCACACCCTGATATCATGATATCATAATAATTATAATATCATAGTATAATGTGTACATATATTCGAAGTCGAACCTGTATGAAAATTCAGAAATATCCTTATAAATATTATCATTGTTATCATCCTCCATATTATCACCTCAATATCATCAATATCATTATCAATTTCATAGTCATCTTCCATATTTGAACTGGGTATAAATAATTGATATCCTCATTATCATCCGAACTTAAACCAATATTTTGTATATTTCAGAGCATAAGTAATTTCTGGACTTGAACCAAAAATCATATCATCATTATCATGGATAATAGAATAATCATTAGAAAACTTAAGAGCATAACCCTAACATAGGTAATTAACATGGTCAATAATCATGATAAAAAATATGAAATCTAGCATAATCAATAGCATGATTGCTGATATAGTAAATAATCACGATCTTTAGCATAATCGCTACTATAATCAATATGCATTCTCATTAGAATAATCCTTAACATATTCGCCAATATAGTCAATAAACATGATCACTAACATAATCAATATGTATTATCAAGCATAGACAATAACTTTTCAATAGACTAATTAATGGCTCGTCATTAGAATAATACATAACTATCATTTGTATTGTCGATAGCTTATAAATATCTAACCCATGGCATGTTCTATAAATTATTCAAAGCATAATCAATAGCTTAATCGCTAATATAGTCATTAAGCATATCTTCTGGCATCAAAAATAGCATAAACTCTAATATATCCATAAGAATACTTATTAGTGTAGTTACTAACTCATTCGTTGGCTCAATAAATAGCATAACTTATGGCTTAGTAAATAATATAATCAAGGGTTTATTCAATAGTATATTTAGTATCCCAATCAATAACATATTCAATAGCTCATCGTATGTTTGATAAATGATTCATTCATAGAATAATCATAAAGCATTACTTCCTACGTCACCCATCATAACCATTAAGTACCAAAGGCGTCTCTATATAACTGTAATAAGAATTTCCTAGATATACACAAGTGTATAACATATTTTTAATAACTATCACAAGTGTTGGCCTAAGGTTGATCGAAGTTTCCACTTCTAAATCCCCAAAATCATTTACTAAGAAATATCTACACCGGACTAGGCTAAGGTATCTAAATATGATATTTGATGTTAAACAATCCATAACTAACCTTAGGATAGCAATTCCTCTTAATGTAGAGCAACTAAGTAAAATTCCATCTAAGGTAATGACAATTCATGTAAGTTTCATCCTAAGATTAAGTGACTAAGTCAATCTCTTAATTGATTGAGTAACTATGATATTTCTATTCTAACAAGATACACAAGGTCAACCTCACTAATGATGTGACTAACTAGACTAATTATGCCCAAAACAATGTCTGAAATAGACTGCCAGTTAATCAAACTATTACAATATAGAACAGCATGACCTAAAACCCATCCCAAATCTTAGACAATATCATAAACATACTATGAAGTAGCTCAATCTAACAAGGGGTAAAAAAAAATCACAAGATCCGTTAAATAACCATTTTCCCTTCCAAGAAGATTCTGCAAGATACCGAGCTATAAAAATCATATTCCACTCTTCAATACAAGAATAATGATACCCATTTGCACTTTGTGCTTTGATCCAAAAATTACCCAAAAATCTCATGTGAGTTCCATTTACGGAATATCATAATTCTAAAACAAACCAAACATTCCCTCATGCTTAAGGAGTCATTACATTTATTAATGGGTGAAATCCAAGATAATTCTACCATGAAAAAAGTAAAATCTTACAGCAAATTGAAGAGGTATCCTGAAATAAATGTTATTGTAATTCCCCGAATCTGGTACCCGGAATGCTACACGGTGCTCACGATCCCAAAGGACCATAAGCAAACCTATGACTGATATCTGTACCTGTATACTACATAAAATACTT
The DNA here is from genome assembly GCA_030864215.1 of Capsicum pubescens. Taxonomy (NCBI): domain Eukaryota; kingdom Viridiplantae; phylum Streptophyta; class Magnoliopsida; order Solanales; family Solanaceae; genus Capsicum; species Capsicum pubescens. Next base: position 230,552,360 of record CM061548.1, on the reverse strand, counting down.
TATAATGCGGAAACATGAACTGAAAGGCCATAAGGTTCAATACTGAACATGATCTGAATGATATAACATTTGTGTGAGGTAATAGTATACCCAAAACAAAACTGAACATACTGAAGTCTAAAACATAATAGTCTAGAAAGCCTCTAACTAACTGAACTGTCTAAGTAAGGAGTTGATGGGACATGTCCCCAGCTAACTCTAACTAAAGAAAAATAGATTAATGTGCTAATAAGGAAATAATCATATCCTCGAAAGATGAGGACTCACTTCTAACTCTGTCTGCGGATATCTAGAATATACTATTACTCTGGAGCTCTTGTCTCTGAACCTATGGTATAAGACACCATAGCGCAAATGCGTCAGTACTTTGAATGAACTGGTATGCATGTGAGGCAGGATGAAAGCATGAGGTTCATATACATGAACAATAATAATAACTGACTGACTATCATGAGCGTGAGAATACATACATGATACATAACAACTAACACTAATACTGTGATAATATGATTACTGAATCTAAATATAACTTATAACAAGAGTGACTATATCTGGAAGTCCTAAATCTGATAGAACTATCTAAGTTTCGTACTATATCTGAGTTGACTGTATCTAACAGTCCTGAAATCTAAAGAACTATCTGAGTTCTATTATTGAGACTGATTGACTATATCTGACAGTCCTGATTCTGTAGCATGCAACTGTGGGAAGTAGTTATCTAACCAATATGCCCCTGATACGCTATTATGGCTGAGTTGGGTTCCAATCTGTAACCCCAATTGGAAAGGTGTCAATACCATACCACCGGTAAGGACAAGTTGTGGGCGACCCTCATCTGATAGTGTCCCTTATACGAGAATGGTGGGGACCTTATCTGACAGTGTTTATCCACCTCATCAACCCTCATCGAACAGTGTTGATTTCTCAACCTATGTTGGTTATATAGTTCTAAAATGTAAGAATGACCTCTAAGAATCACACCCTCATCTGATAGTAAGTGTTCCCATCTATGGGTTCACTCGGTGCTAATTCCTACTCCCATCTGAATTGACTCTGAATCATGATTTACTGAACTGAACATGGGCTAAGTTAGTGAATTCCATTGACTGACAAAATACTACTGTAACGCCCCGATACATCACATGGTGCTCAAGGCCACACGTAGTCTTAACCTAACCCTCTAAGCCTGTCATTACTTTCTGAACTCGATCATAAAGTCGGGAAGAATAATCATGACATGAACATACTTAGATACGAAGTAATCCTTCCCTATACAATCAAAATACTAACATTCTGTACATACTGGTACTCTAGTCTGACAAAGCCTCTACTACATAAGACTGAAGAGTAATTGGGATAGATCCCCAACTCACTCATACTAAACTAAAAGTAAATAACCATCTATTAACTAGACAAAATTAGAGACACAGGTCCTCGAACCATGAGGACTCACCAACCGTATAAATGAAGATGAAGGCACTCAAAGATCACTATCGCTGCTGAGACTGAGCACCTGAACCTATAGCATGAGGAAATATAGAGTACAAAAGAGTATGAGAGTCAGTACTTGGGAATGTACTGAGTATGTGGGCGTGGATGCATCATTTTAAATAATATCATAAATGTATAAGAAAATCATGCATGCTAACAATAAAAACTCTCTTCGCTTGAATTATCTAAAACATCATTTCCGGAAGTCATCAGTAATGACATATGCTTCATAAATCTCGTACATCATTTAACTCAACTCAAACTCTTTGACTCATGACTTAGAGTGACTCAGTAACTCATGGTACTTAGATCATTATGGACGTGGGAGTTTCTTATAACCGACATAACTACACCATATGAGCCGCATGGAGTCCAACGTTTTACCCTCCTAAGAAGAGAACCCCATATTGGCAGGGGTGTCGTACTCTTGCCAGGGAGTACAACCTCAATCTCATCATCACAATATCATACTCGTCCTTTGTCCCACAACTATCAACATCAATCCTACGGTGGCACGTAGTTTTGGAGAAATACCAAATTTCCCGCTCGGTGCTAAATACTCCTCCCAGACTCAGCTCAGAACGTGTTAGGAAATCCACCTCAATCAATATCAACTCATGCTTCTATCATGATAACCAAAACAACAGTATATCTCGTCGGTAAATCATATACGACTGTGGATTCCTAACTCGACACAAATTCAAACAATGTTTCTCAACATCAAGTACACTTGCTTATCAAATCATTTCAAATGCCAAAGCTTCAAAAAAACATCATCAAACTCATTCTTGACTTTCAATTCAAATATCGATATATATATATAGTCAATAGTTAAATTTATCATAGAAAAACACAAATCTTGACACTTATCATAAATCACTTAGAAATCCTCAATATATAATGGAAATATATATCTCATGGATTAAATACTCAATTTAAGAAGCATGATGGTGAAATAACCATAAATATCAAGCATATTCAACTCAAGTCTCCAAAATCATACATAAAGAAATTTGTGTGTAAACCTCACTGGAAAAATCATGTAAATCAATAATAAAAAGTAAATCTTTAGGCACAAGAATGAAAGGAGTGTTCTTGTTCAAACCCCACATACCTTGGATTTTGATTTGAAGATGCGGAAACTTGTTTGGAACTCTTCTCACACTTTTAGGCCAAGATTCTTGATGCCTTTGACTTGGAAAACTTAGTTCTTGAACAACTTGGAGAGATTCATGGAAGATTCTCTGAATTTCTTGGAAGAGGATTTGGATTTTGGAACTTGTAGAAACCCTAGTTTCTAGGAGATTCTTGGAAGATTGGAAGAGAAAGAATAAGGAAATGAGTGTCTCTTCTCCACTTTGATATATATATATAAGACCACATGGGGAGGAAATGACCAAAATTCCCTTTTTTGAAATGGTGAAATTTGCTGATCGGGTCCTATAACGGTCGATCTGACAGTCCGTCAAGTCTGCTGACGGTCCACCAGATCATCCATCACTCGAGTGCCAAAAATAAAATGTTCTTCCTTGATATGATGGTCGAAGTATTGGTCCATCAGGAAATTGATGGTACACCAAGTCGTCCATCACTCGAAGGATAGAAATAAGACATTATGTCTTGACCTGATGGACCCCTTGATGGTCCACCAACTTGGCCGTCACACGATGGAATGAAAAATGAGTCACTGTCTTGGCTTGATGGGGCACTTGACGGTCCACCAGGTCAAACGTCAAATCGGGGCGATCAGATACCGTTGTGTAAAATGGCCATAACTCACTCAATCACTTTGGAAGTCATACATATCCACTCAAAAGATGGATTTAGGCTTAAGAAACGATCGGGGTATTACAACTACTGATATCTGACAACTGACTGAGTTCATGAGATCATGGAGATTTGCTGAGTCATAAGACAATCTAAAGTCTAAGGATTCATAGCTTGATTGAGAGTATCGTGAAAACATAACATGGTTCTAGGCACACAACTAATATTTTGTGTACAAGTACCGCCCAGGACTCGATAGAAGGAAACTGACAAAGCATGACTTGCTAGAATAAATAATAATCACTATAATGCATTTACTGAAGCATTTCATCGAGCATGTGATAGGCATAAGCTTGTACATACATAGGGATTTCATGACAACATGCTAGTTATGCACTTTTCCTTCATTTAGGCATTAAATCAAACATATTGTAGGCATGATACATGTAAACATCATTGTACAACAATAAAACATCATGGTCGTATTATAATTTCATCTTTCAAGGGTTTAGTCATAGGTTTGTATGAATCTATATCTATAATAATTAAACCCACAAAGAAATTATCACCCAACATCGAGTAGAAGTCAATTTCTTATTTTTCAACACGAAGAGGAATAGCCCAATCATAAAATCATATAGAAAATTATTAACTTGAAGTTGGAAAAGTGATTCTTGGACTTCGTGGACGAAAGGAGTCCATGAATGAACACTATGCATACCTTAGCTCATGATTTTGTGAAACCTTATTTAAATTTGATCTTCTATGAAAACCCTAGCTTGTTCTAGAGAGAAACTTGAGAGAAACTAGTATATTTTGGGTGAAAAGTGGCTGAATCACGTGTTAAAGGGCTTAAATAGGGGTGGAAAGTTGACCCTTTTAACCCTGGACGCGTTATTTAATTTCAGTAAAATATTCCCAAACTAAACACCTAGCGCGATGTGGCACTATCGCACCGTGTCATTGGAATTTGACAATTGGGAAATTGAGGGATGGCGCGACGTGGAGCCATAGAGTTGACCCTTCTTTTGCGACCTATAACTTTGGCGCGACATGGAGGAAATCGCTCTAAGACACTAGAAAAGGACATTTATTATTTTGGGCTCTGGCGCGATGAGCCATAATTGCGGATCCCTACTGGAATTTTCCAAATGCCATTTCCTCTAGTGGCGCAGTGCGCCACTGACTAATATGGCATTGTTTTATGATGGGAACTTGAAATAGTCATCACTTCTAACCCGGTTATTGGATTTGAGAAAATCTTATATAGATGGAAAGCTTATTGAATTTCCCACATGAGAAAAAGTGAAAATCATAAAAATTCCTCATGGAATAACCATCATTCAATTTAGAAGATAATACTAGATATTCTTGAGAAGAAATTAGCTAGGAAAAGTATAGGGTATTACAATATTTCCCCCTTGAGAACATTCATCCTCGAATGAGACTGCCTGAGAGGGGAGAAAAGACAACTGACGTACATACTGAACATAAATAAGTGGAACATGATCTCATGACTGACATGAATGACAAGCTAAACATATAATATTTAACATGCATATCTTATGCATGTGTAACTGATTAATGAATGCATGACTGAGTGTTCTGAAGAACTAAGTTTCTCATAATTAGAATGCATGTTTGATGCATAATTACATAACTGAATTGATACATGCGTTCATGACTGAATATGCAACGGTACTTGATACTATATTTATAATGGGAACATGAGCATGAAAGTTCATACCAAGTTTGTTATGAACACTGAACATGAAACTGAGTAAGCTTAAGGAGAACTATTACCTTGAGCTTTATCTGAGTTGGCAAAGAAGAGGTGAGGATACTTGGTATGCATGTCTTCCTCTGCTTCCCAAGTACCTCCCTCGATGGACTGATTTTTCCAAAGAGCCTTAACTAGAGGGACTTCTTTGTTCCTCAATGTACGAGTTTGATAGTCTAATATTTCAACTGGAATCTCTTTATAAGAGAGAGTGTTCTGAAAATCAATGCTCTAAATAGGGACTGCAACTGATGGGTCACCTATGCACTTCTTGAGAAAAGAGACATGAAAGACTGGATGAACTGAGGCTGGATCTAAAGGCAATTCAAGCTCGTAAGCTACTTTGCCAAATCGACTGAGAATCTTGAAGGGACTGACATATCGGGGGCTGACTTTCCCTTTCTTGCTGAACCACTTCACTCCCTTCATGGGAGAGGTCTTTAGATAGACATAGTCACCAATCTTGAACTCGAGATCTTTTCTATAAACATATGTGTAAGACTTCTATCGGCTCTGAGAAGAGTTGAGTCTTTCTCTGATCAACTGGACTATTTCTAAGGCATCAAATTCCAAGTCAAGACCTATGACTGAGGCCTCACTAACTTTGAACCAACCAATTGGAGATCAACATCTCCTACCGTAGAGAACTTCGAATCGAGCCATCTGAATACTAGAATGATAGTTGTTGTTGTATTCAAACTCAATCAAAGGTATGTAGTCATCCCAACTTTCCTTGAAATTGATTGCATACGCCCTTAGAATTTCTTCTAACGTCTGAATGGTCCTTTCTTCTTGACCATCTGTCTGAGGATAAAAGTTGTAGTAAGATGAAATTAGGTACCAAGACCCTTTTGGAATGCTTTCTAGAAATGAGAGGTGAACTGGGTACCTCTATCTGAGATAATGGACAATGGAACACCATGTAATCTGACCAACGCCTTGATGTAGAGTTTGGCGTAATCCTCGGCTGAATAAGTGGTATGAACTAGAAGGAAATGAGCTGATTCAGACATTTTGTCTACAATGACCCAGACTGAATCATACTGATGATGAGTTCGAGGTAAACCCATCATGAAGTCCATGTTCACAACTTCTCACTTCCAAATAGGAATACTGAACTCTTCCATAGACCCACTAGGCTTCTAATTCTCTATTTTAACCTGCTGATATCTAGAGCACTTAGCCACAAACTCTTTAATGTCTCTCTTTATCCCACTCCACCAATAGATTTCCTACTAGTTGTGGTACATCTTTGTGGCCCCTGGATGAATAGAGTAGCGCACACCATGCGCTTCTACAAGAATTTTCTTACTTAAGTCGTCTACACCTGTAACACAGATATGACCTTGACAATGAAGGGCACCATCTCCCCCTTTGGGATAAAACCTCTATTTTCTGATCCTAAAATGACTCTTTCAACTTGACTAGGCTGGGATCTCTATCATGCTTTTGATTCACCTTGCAAATTAGAGATGATTCTGAACTACTCTGAACCCATATATCACCCTCATCTGTATCAACTAAGCGAACACTTATCCTGGTAAGCTGATGGACTTCCTGAGCTAACTTCTTCTTACTATTTCCATATGAGAAAAAATACCCATGGATAGTATGCTGAGAGCGTCGGTCACTACGTTGTCCTTGCCCGGATGATAAAGGACACTCATGTCACAATCTTTCAAGAGCTCTAACCACCTTCTCTAACAAATCTTGAGATCTTTCTGAGAAAAGACATACTGAAGACTCTTATGATCTGTGAAGATATCTACATGAACTCCGTAGAGATAATGCCTTCAAATCTTCAAGGCAAAGATTACGGCCGCTAACTCAAGATCATGAGTAGGATAATTCCTCTCATGAGGTTTATGTTGTCTGGAGGCGTAGGCTATGACCTTACCATGATGCATGAGGACCCAATCTAGGCCAACTCTGGATGCATCACAATACACTACAAACCCATCTGAACCATCTGGGAGAGCTAAGACTGGAGCTGAGGTGAGTCGAGTCTTCAACTCTTAAAAATACTTTTTGCAAGGATCTGACCACTGAAACTTGACTTTTTTCTGAGTCAATCTAGACATAGGGGATGCAATAGAATAAAATACCTCAACAAACAGTTTGTTATAGCCAGCCAAACTCAAGAAACTTCTAATATATGATGGAGAGATAGGGCGAGGCCAATTTCCTACTACTTTGGTCTTTTGAGGATCTAATCTAATGCCATCACCGGAAATGATGTGACCAAGGAACGCTACTGACCTTAGCCAAAATTTTCACTTACTGAATTTGGAGAATAGGTGATGATCTCTGAGAGTCTGAAGTACTATTATGAGATGGTCTACATGATCACGCTCACTGCAAAAATAGACTAGAATATTATCTGTGAAGACTAGCACCCTGAAGTTGATCAAACAAGTCATCAATTCTGGGAAGAGGATACTTGTTCTTGACCGTGACCTTATTGAGTTGACGGTAGTCTACACACATCCTAAAAAAACCACATTTCTTGCGCATGAATAATACTGGAGCGCCCCATGGGGAAATGCTGGGCCTGATAAATCCCTTATCTAAGAAATCCTTTAATTGTTCTTTTAGTTCTCTGAGTTCTGCTGGTGCCATTCTGTATGGCGGAATAGATATAGGATGAGTATCTAGAAGAAGATCAATGCCAAAATCTATTTCCATTTTGGGAGGAATTCCTAGAAGATCTTAGGGAAAGACATCTGAATATACACCACTAACTGGAACTGATTCAAGGCTAGGAGTTTCGAAACAAGTGTCCTTAAATCGAACAAGATGATAGACACATCCTTAAGATATCATTTTTCATTCCAGAAGGTATGAAACAAGATGACCTCTGAACGCTGAAGTACTACCCTTCCACTCAACGACGGGTTCATTTGAAAACTAAAACTGGACTATTCTATTTTTTCAGTCGACTGTGGCATAGCAGGAATGAAGCCAATCCATGTCGAGAATAACATCAAATCAGTCATCTCTAATTTGACTAAGTCTACTAAAGTGAGTTTCTGAAATATCATAACCGGGCAGTTTTTATATACCCGCTGGGCTATGGTTTTACCGACTTGGGTATAGACTGAAAAGGGCTTTGCTAGGATTTCAGGATTGATTCCAAAATCGCCTACTATATAAGGAGTAACAAAAGACAAAAAAGCTCCTGGATATACCAAAGCATAAACAAGCATAAGAAAGATCTGTAACGTACCAGTTACTACACCAGGAGAATTTTCCTGATCCTATTAGGACTAAAGAGTATAGACACGGTTAGGGCGTTGCCAACTAGTAGAACTAGTGGTGGAACCCTGCTGATTTTGGCGATTGAACTTAGCTGAGGAGAGGAGATGACTCTGATAACCTGACTGAGGAAAGTCTCGGACTCTATGTCCTGGCTTACCATAACGGAAACAGACATCGCTTCAAGATCTGCACACACCCTTGTGGTTCTTACCACAAGTCTGACAGAAGGGATTAGTTCGGGCACTGCTAACACTGCCTTGAGACTTAGATCCTGGTGTTCTATCTTTGTTACCCTCTCTGAACTTAGGAATTGAAGCACTGGCTGATGAAGGAACAAGAACTGATGCCTTAGGATAAATCTGAGAACGGTTTCCTACTACTTATTTAGGCTGAGCGAAGTTGAAACTACATGTCTTCGCTCTCTTATTCTACCTCTCCCTTTGCTTAATCTTCTGCTCCTCTATCTGCTGAGCATGAGTCATAAGACTAGATAAAGTCGTGTCACTATTCAGCATGGCAGATCTGCACTCACTTACCATGCAATCATTTACCCCTAAAGAGAACTTACTCATCTTGGCTCTGCTGTCTGCAACTACATGAGGGGCATATCTAGCTAATTGAGTAAACTTAAGAGAATACTCTTTAACCATAATATTACCTTTCCTGAGGTTGATAAATTCTAGCACCTTATCCTCCCTACGCTCTTGGGGAAAGAATCTATCTAAGAATGCAGTGACAAACTCCTCCCTCTCTATAGGACCGGCATCATCTGACCTCTCACTTCCACTATTTGAACTAAGTATGAGCCACATCCTATAATTGATATGCATCTATCTCAACACTCTCAATAGTAGTCACCTCAATGATGGATGTCACCTTCTAAACCTAATCAATGAATTACTGAGGGTCCTTATCTACCTTAGACCCGAGGAAGGACGGAGGATTCATTTGGGTGAAGTCCCAAATCCTAGCTGCGGCTGAATTGGCCACTGGGTTAAACGGAATGATTGTTGCCTATTCATTTTGAGCGGCAACTGACTGATCAAGAGTAGTGAATACGTCCCTGAACTCCACATGAGAAACATGATTTCCCAAAGGAACTTCGGGCTGGGGGGCTGACTGATTTCCGTTTCTTCTTTTAGGACGCATGTTCTATAAAAGAATGGGAGAAACGAATTAGAATGATAGGTTGACTTGAGATTATGCTCACTGGCAAGACATGAATACCAAAAGAAGGGAAATTTTTCCTAAAACATCTTATAGCCTTTTGCACATAAATGTGGAGCGCAACACACCCATGTATAAGACTCTACTCGATGCGGCTTTCAGACTTGCTAGGACTCTATTGAACCTTAGGCTTTGATACTAAGTTTATAATACCCCGAATATAGTACCCGAAAAGCTACACAGTGCTCATGACCCCGAAGGACAATAAGCTAACCCATGACTGATATTTGTACCTATATCCTGCATAAAATACCTTATAATGTGGAAACATGAACTGAAAGGCCATGAGGTTCAATACTGAAAATGATCTGAATGATATTAGATATGTTTGACGTAATAGAATACCCAAAAAAAACTGAACATACTGAAGTCTGAAACATGATAGTCTAGAAAGCCTCTAACAGACTGAACTGTCTGAGTAAGGAGTTGATGGGACATGCCCCCAACTAACTGGTAAATAATCATGTCCTCGAAAGATAAGGACTCACTTCTAACTTTGTCTACAGATATTTGGAATCTACTATTTCTCTGGAGCTCGTGTCTTTGAACCTATGGTATAAGACACCATAGCGCAAATACATCAGTACTTTTAATGTACTGGTATGCATGTGAGGCAGGTTGAATGCATGTCGTTCATATGCATGAACAATAATAATAACTGACTAACTATCATGAGCATGAGAGTACATGCATAAGACATAACAACTTACAATAATACTGTGATAACATGATTACTGAATCTGAATATAACCGATCAAATGAGTGACTGTATCTGACAGTCCTGAATCTGATGAAATTATCTGAGTTCCGTACTGTATCTGAGTTAACTGTATCTATAGTCTTGAAATCTAAAGAACTATCTGAGTTATATTATTGAGACTGATTGATAGTATTTGACAGTCTTGATTCTGTAACATGAAATTATGGGAAGTAGTTATCTAACTGACATGCTCCTGATACGCCATTATGGTTGAGTTAGGTTCCAATCTATAACCATAATTGGAAGGGTGTCAAGACCACACCACCGGTAAGGACAATCTGTGGGCGACCCTAATCTGATAGTGTCACCTATATGAGAATAGTGGGGCCCTTATCTGACAGTGCTTATCCACCTCATTAACCCTCATCAGGCAGTGTTGATGTCTCAACCAATGCTGACTACATAGTTCTAGAATGCAAGGGTGACCTCTAAGAATCACACCCTCATCTGATAGTGTGTGTTCCCATCCTTGGGTTCACTTGGTGCTAATTCCTAATCCTATTTGAATCGACTCTGAATCATGATTTACTGAACTGAACATAGGTTGAGTTACTGAATTCTGCTGACTGACGGAATACTACTGATATCTGACAACTGATTGAGTTCATGAGATCATAGAGATTTCCTGATTCATAATACTATCTAAAGTCTAACTATTCATAGCTTGACTAAGAGTATCGTGAAAACATTACATGGCTCTAGGCACAAAGCTAATATTTCGGGTGCAAGTACCCCCAGGACTCGATAGAAAGAAACTGACAAAGCATGACTTGCTTGAATACATAATAATCACCATAATGCATTTACTGAAGTATTTCATCAAACATGTGATAGGCATAAGCTTGTACATACATGGGGATTTCATGACAACATGCTAGTTAGGCATTTTTCTTTCATTTAGGCATTAAGTCAAACATATTGTAGGCATGGTATATGTAAACATCATTGTACAACAATTAAACATCATGGTCACATTCTAATTTCATCATTCAAGGGTTTAGTCATAGGTTTGCATGAATCTATATCTATAATAATTAAACCCACATAGAAATTATCACCCAACAGGGAGTAGAATTCAATTTCTTATTTATCAAAATGAATAAGAATATCCCAATCATGAAATCATAAAGAAAATCCATAACTTGAAGTTGGAAATGGGATTCTTGGACTTCATGGACAAAAGAAGTCCATGAATGAACACTATTTATACCTTAGTCCGTGATTTTGTGAAGATTGACGGTGAACCTTCTTGAAATTGGATATTCTATGAAAATCCTAGCTTGTTCTTTAGAGAAACATGAGAGAAACTAGTATATTTTGGCTGAAAAATTGCTGAATCATGTGTTAAAGGGCTTAAATATGGATGGGAAGCTGACCCTTTTAACCCTGAATGCGTTAATTAATTTTAGTAAATTTTTCACAAACTGAACCCCTAGCGCAATGCGGTGCTATTGCGCCACGTCACTGGAATTTGATAGTTGGGAAACTTAGGGATGGACCGACGTGGTGCCATCACGTTGCCCCTTTCTTTTGTGACCTAGAACTTTAGAGCGACGCGGAGGAAATCGGGCTAAGATACTGGAAAAGGACAATTCTGAATTTGGGCCCTGGCGCGACACGCCATAATTGTGGATCCCTTCTGGAATTCGCCAAATACCATTTCCTCTGGTGGCGCGGCGTACCACTGACTAATATGTCGTTGTTTTATGAATGGAACTTTAAATAGTCGTAACTTCTGATCCGGTTATCAGATTTGTGTGAATATTATATCGATGGAATGCTTATTGAATTTCCCACATGACAAAATGTGAAAATTTTGAAAATTCCTCATGGAATAAGCATCATTCAGTTTAGAAGCTAATACTAGACATTTTTGAGATGAAATTAGCTAGGAAAAGTATGGCGTATTACAGTTATCCAATCTCCTAAAACAACCACAAGCCTCAATTCCAAGTAATATCCCTATATAGCTTTTTAGTCTTAAGAGAACATATGAAGGAGTATCAAAAAATGGAATAAAATAGGGTATTTATACCATTTCCAGGTGCTCGAGTATCAATATCATAACATAAGCCTCACAATTTCCATACATGGCATCAGGAGTAGATGTCGCATTAGCGATATTCACCCATCATAATCTAAGTAATGGTTGTCTGTCCAAGGAGTTACGTTTATGACATAAAGTGTCATGATCACGGCACTTGATGGTGCTACTAGATCGCTATCGCGATCTCTGTCCTGTGATCGCGGGTGCATCAATTATATCTGATATTTTTCTAAGTCTCTGCCTATCCTTTGGGATTCATCCAAAATACTGTATGCCCAAATAAACTATGTATTTCATAAAAAAATTGACATTCTAGACTCAATGGTGCAATTTAAATTTTTATCCTAGGTCGTTTAAAAAAAAAGTATGTTACACACCCAATTTCCATTTTCTCTACTTTTAGTGCAATAGGTCAAAATGAGTCTGGGTACCTCAATACCCGAACCAAGAGTCCTCCCAGCATAAAGTCAATATTTTCGGGATGCAAGAATAGTTAGAATTTACATTCGAGGTTGTTTAAGTGATGTTTTTGTCCAGTGGCCATTTGGATCCAACGAAGACTTCAAAGTATGGAATTGGTTCTAAAAACTAAATGAAATGATCGATAATTGTACTATCAGTTTCAAAAAAATATAAATGACTTAGGGTTGCTATAGAGAAGCTTTAATAGTGAAAATAAGTGAAAATATGGAAAATGATTTTAAGGGAAGTACAATATTCACTACTAAAGGAACTTTCATCCTCAAAAGTCAAGGATTAGGATGTACTTGATACCTCAAACAGGTGAAGATACTAGGTCCGGATGTTTCTCTCGATATCCCAATTACCTCCTCCACTACATGGTGACTCCACTGACCCTTAACTACAGACATCTCCCTAGTACATAACCGCCAAATATCACTAGCAAAAATAAGCACTGCTCCTTTAAAAAGGTTGACCGCTTATCCAACTAGGTTGAGTTCCATCTAAGAACAAGAGATAATGATAGTATATACTGGGCTAGAACCAACACTAGTAGATAAAAACAAGAAGCTAGATACCGAGCTTACTCTAGAAATAGTAGATGGTAACAAGAAGGCAAATAGACTGTGTAAAATCACTAGAACTTCATGCTAGTACAAAGTACCGCTACTAGCACTCCAAGTTATAACCATAATCAGTACTCGAACAACCTAATCATTGTCATAAGATGATTCAAACATATCTTAGAACTCATAAGTACCATGACATAAGCCATAACATATGCTCACATAATAATAGCAAACCATAACAAGAAACATAATGTCTTAGTCGTGCTCAAACACATGATAGTAGAACTAGAGCATATATCAGACTTGAACCAAAACTAAAATATAAGTATAAATGTACATATAAATTCTTAAGATAGGCTAGCAAAAATATAGGCCCCAGATTCTAGTACTAAGGTACTATAAGTACTACTTATAGTCCTAAGAGATTATAATAGACTATACTAAGGAGACACGGGCCTTGATTCAGTCAAAAGGGGGCCCTAGATTGATATGGGGGTTCCTAAGAACAACAATAACAAGAAAAAAACACAATACAAAAGAAAAAGTAACAATTGTGGGGTATCCTTTTGATACAAACAAGACACAAACACAACAATATCAAAATGAAAAACACCAAGGAAGCAAAAACACAAGATGAACAACAACCCTAAGGAAGTAACAACCAACGGTTTTGAGATTACAAAAAACAAATACTCAACTATTACAAGAAAGTAAAGTGATAGGTAATGGGACATAAACTATTACAAGAACTAAGAACCAAAGTGTGTCTCAAACACTAAGAACATTAACTATCGTAATAGCAACACGAACCCTCTTACGTAGACACAAAAGGGAACTCACTCACCTCAAACACCAATATTTCTAGACAATATGCAACACTAGTGATTCCACACTAAGTTCTACCCTAGTTACGGTTACAACACTCTCTCTTAAGAGATGAGTCTTTCAATATCAAACAATAACTGAGTGTAAAATGACCTAATATTAGCCTAATTATAGTCTTATTACAAAACAAAAGATTAAATGTCCAAAAGATCCTTAATTAAGGGGCGCCCTTGGAGAGTAAGCTAGGGGATTCTTTGGAGTTTTTCCATGCCCTTCTTCACACTTCATGGTCCTTCTTCACATTTTAACAAATGAATTTACTTGGGTGGAATCTTGACACACTCACACACATCTACCTTCATGATCATGCCCGTATCATCCTCTCAATCTTGAGAGGAATTTGACCTCAAATTCATGGCTTTATATATTTTAATTAGACACTTCACGTGCACCATCATGCGTCCAAACATCTTATCAAATGTCTTTATTTTGCACCTCAATTTCTTCTTGCACTCTGTCTTGATATTATCCATCAATCTCATCCGATTGAATTCCCACCTCTTCTCTAAGATAGTATAGTTTTCCCTCCCAAAGGATCATATTTCTCCAGTTTAGACATTCACTAGCCTTGTGTCCCTACCCTTGACATTTGAAGCATTGAAATTCCATAGGATGAGAAGGAGGATTCAATTTTCCTTCATTTCTTAGAGGGTACCTTGGGAAGCCTTGGTCTTGGGTTGGACTACCTTGTCCTCGAGTTGTTTAGCTTTTAATGTGTGATCTACATCCTTGTGCCAACTTGAGGAAGATTGTACATTATATTTGTAACTTGAGATCCTTTTCAACCTCTAATGTTGCCTGGAAGATGCCATCTATAGTGTTAAACTTATGAAGCGTCATGTGTGTTGAGATGTCCTTGTTTAACCCGACCTTGAAATGAAAAATGTCATGACTCACTTTCTTTCCTCGGTGATCAAACTTCAACATCAATTATTTGAACTCATCATAGTATGCCATGACACTCTTGCTACCTTGTCTCAAATTTTACAACTTGGCAAGGATCTCATGCCTATAAGTCTCAGGAAAGTATCTTTGCCTCATAAGGTTCTTAAATCTAAACCAAGGAGGAGGTTGTCCCTCAATTAATTCATTCCCAAACCTCTTAACATACTCCCACCATGTGTTTTCATACCCTTCAAAGTGAGCTATAGCATATAAACTCTTATTATCTTCGGTAAGTTCATTAAGTTGGAATATCTTATCACAAGATAACTCCCATGCAAGATAAGATTCAGGATCACTGTTACCCTTGAAAATGGGAAGTCTCACATTAATGGAGTTGATACTCATATCCTTTTCTTGGTGGTGGTTTCTTTGTTGGTTCCATAGAGCAACTCTTTCTCCATGCCCTCGATTTCCCCTTTGATCCATATGCCTTTTTCTTATCTCATCTTCTATCATATAAACTTTATCATAGACTCTATACCCTTCATGTTCCTCTCTACCATATTCCTCTACATAAATGGGTTGATTTTTGTGAAGTGGAGCTTCGAAGGTCGGAATTTATTTTGTGGAGGTTGTGAACTTTGGTTAAGTGTAGCTTGAATTGGAGGATTTTGGTTTAGTGGTGGAATTTTGTTTCCAAGTCCTTTTTATTGGACTTGATTGAATTATGGGGGAAGTGGTCTATTTAGTTATCAGTTTGGAGGGTAATTTGTAATTTGGCTTATGGTATATAAGGGTGGTCTTGGAAGATTGAGCATTTGATGTAAGGTTTCAGGGCTAATGGTGGCGGAAGTGTTTTGGTCAAGTTCACTGATGAAACATGGTTGTGTCGATGAGTAGAAGCATGAGAGTTCTGTTGACTCTCCATTTGATCCAACCTCTCACTCAACGATGATATATCCGTTTACACCTTTTCCATGCTTTGGTTGAAAGCTTTAATCCTGACCAAGATAGTACTAAGAACATTATTATCCATGGTTTGAGAGGTTGTCCCATCGGTTTACATTGTACATAAGAAGTTACCTAAAAAACAAAAAACAAGTTAGTTGTAAAAGAAATATCCTCACCCTTTTCTCTCTTTAGATCCCTCATACTCGGTCTCACAAGTGATGTAAGTTGGTTAGTACTCCGTGATATGTTGAGGGGTGAGTTATACTCTTATATGGAGTGGAATTCCATTTAAATGACTCAAATAAAATCTGGTTCAGACTTGAGCCAAGTATTTACAATAACTCAAAAAGATAAAATGCACACAATGAATGTAAACATGAAATACGGACTCAAAACCCACTTACAATCTAGTAGGTGATTACTCACTTGTTAATTAGTAATAGAACCAACAAATGAAACTAAAGGAATAAGAAAAGGTGAAACTAATAATCCAAATTTTGAGCCTAAAATTGGTGTGTTGTATGGAAGTAGTTCTGTGGCAGCCCTTGATTGGTTGCGGTGTTTGAAAAGTTCTTGTTTTTCCAACGTTGAATTTTTTTTCAACTTCCAATTTTTGGAAGAGTATATTGGTTTTGAGGACAATACAACAAGTTTTGGAGCCCTTTTTCACATTCAAAAAGGGTTGAGTTTCTTTGTACCTTTTAGGCAAAACACCTTTTAATGGGTGATTGGCTCTTTCCTTTATTGGATAGTCTTGGAAAACCTCTTTTCTCCCATTTGGTAACTAGTCTTTTGGAAGTCCTTTTTGTCCCCTTACTTCTTTGGTATATTTTTGGGACTTGTTTCAAGACAAATAAAAAGATTACACTGTTCCCACTTGATCTTAACATCAAACAATAACTATTGAAAATTCTTCTTATCATAAGACATGAAGATTGGTCAAGAACACCAAGAACCTTCGATTGAGATTTGAAAACCAAGGTTCAATTTTAACCTCCAAAAAAAAACAACCCCTTCTCAAACACAAATCCACAACAACAACACCAACAAGACTCCTTCAATTTTTGGATCCACACAGCAACAAACCAACAACACACGTGCAAAAGAGAATCCGCAACAACAACAGACGTAGAAGCTCAACTTGGATCTTGACTCTATTAGTGTTAGACAAGATGAAACTAACACTATTAATAATGAAAAACACACAAAGACTCCTAGATCTAGACTCAAAGATTCGGCCAAGGTATAAACAAGAGCAACAATGTCCTGGCCAATCAAAAACAACCACTACTTTTTTTTTATTTTTCGACTAACAAGCCTAAGATTGATTTTTTTGGAACAAAATCAATCATTTTTCTGATACCAAATGATACCGGAGCTCCTAAGAACACACAATAACAAGAAAAAAACACAATACTAAACAATAAAACATAACACGTAGGGTTTCATTTTGATACAAACCAGCCATCAACACAACATTATCAAGAAGAAACACACTAAGGCATTAATAACACAAAATAAAAAACAAACCTAAGGAAGAAACAACCAACGGTTTTGAGATTACAAGACACACACACTCAAATGATTACACGAAAGTAAAGGGATAAGTAGTGTGACATAGACTATTACATGACCTAAGAACCAAAGTTTTATCAAACACTAAGATCCTTCACTACTATAATAGAAACACAAAAACTCTTACATAGACACAACAGGAAACTCTCTCACCTCAAGCACCAATATTTCTAGCAAAAATACTAGTGATTTCATACTAAGTGCTACCCTAGTTACGGTTACAACACTCTCTCTCAAGAGATGAATCTTCTAATATCAAACAACAACTAAGAGTAAAATTATCTAATATTAGCCTTCTTATAGTATTATTACAAAACAAAAGATTAAATGTCCAAAAAAGCCTTAATGAAGGGGCACCATTGGAGTGTATTCTAGGTACGACTTTGGAATATTTCTAAGACCTTCATACTTCAAGGTCCTTCTTCATATTTCAATAGATGCATTCCTTTGGGTAGACTCTTGACACACTCACACACGTCTATCTCCATGATCATGCTTGTATCATAGCTAGATAATAATGATACCAATCTACTAAAAACCAAAAATAGGCTAAACTATCCATCCAAAACTTGCACAATATTATGCTAATATCATAATCAAGCTTAATCTAAAATAAGAATCATCCTAGCCAACTTGGGCACCACTAAACGCTTGCTAAAATCTCTAAACTGGAGCTTTCTGCTTTTGAGAATCCTTTAAGGGTTACAATGATATAAAAAATAATGATATATGCATTAAGACAAAAATATTAATATCCTTATTGAATATATGCACTCTGAGTCAAAAATTGGACTAAAATATCTACTAGGGCCTCAGTTGTGGAATTGTAAAATTAATATCATCACAATATCCCATATTGGTCAAGGTTTAATTGCCACATAAGTTTGGCTAAATTTGAGTCCAAAATAGACCTCAAATCAGTCATAAGGTCCATTAAAGAAGTAAGGCCTAGGTTGATCAAGCTCCAATAAAGTAGTTCAGGGCCCCTAAAAAGATAATGTTGAAGGTGATGACAGATGCTAGATCATTCCTCTATATTCTTAAGTAGTTTTATAAGAATACATTGCACCAACCATGTTTAATAATTCCCAATGGACTCCAACTAGGTGCTCGGGATAGGTTTAAAATCCCGTATTTTCAAATGAATTATTCTACCCTACTAATTTCAATATTCTTGACTTGTTGACACCATTAAATTTTTTATCAAGGTTCATTTCAAAGAAAAAATGGTGTAATGCCCCGAGATTACCCCCTAGACGTCAAACAGTGCATAGAACCATAAGTGATCCTAAGATAAAACATAATACTGGCATAATTTATAAGCAATTAAATAAAATAAATAAAATTGAAATAATAAGTAGAAAAAATACCATTAGCAGAACTTTCTCAATAGAATACTATTAAAAAAACTTTTACATCACTGGATTATACAAAAGGAAACTAAAATTAAATACATTAACTCTGTCCAACTGTCTTTGAATCCTCTACTAATATTTACTATAGGTAGATGGTACGTGACCCCCAACAACTCCCTAATCAATAAAAATTAATTGAAATAAAAGACTAGATTTAAAAATGACTAGAATTTATGAATAAAGAGAACTCATCACCTACTGGCTGGAAGCTGCAAACTATCTAATCATGATATTTTAAGCTACAATTGTTTGCTACATTATGAAACAATGTAGCCACACATACGTATATGTGGTTAGTACTTATGGAATGTACTGAGTGTGTCGAGGTGAATGCAATAAGTAAAAAATATTGATATATATCATAAGCTTAAAGCATGCATGCTAAGTTTAAATAGACTCACCTTGATTATTTATAAAACTTAAATTTGAAATAACATAAGCATAAATAAAAAAACTACATCTAAATAAAGCATGTGAGTCATTATCCTTCTCTATGGGAGATTCTCTTAACCAACATAAATTATACAAGAAACATGGAGTACGATGTAAAAATATCTCCTCGAAAGGGCCCAATATAATGAAACACCCTGGTTTCTAGACCTTAGAAAATTTCATGGAAGTCTAATCTCTAGACCCAATACGACTAATAGTTACGAGTCTTATGTTGAGATATGGATGGTACGGTCTAAACGTATGCTGACTAGTGTTGGTTGGTAGGATGGATTTGGTTATTGAAATGGATACAACTTAGGAGTAAGAATTTATTGGTGGTTATGTATCATATGGTTCCTTAACTTAATCTTAGACTTGGTTACTTAGGATGGATCTGAGTACTAGTGGCTCAATATGAGCCATAAGCCAGGGTACGAGTCGTACAAAGGACTCGTATGATGGACAGTGACTAAATCTTCCTTGGGTATAAATCTATCGGGGGTGCGGATTAAGGGTACGGATCGTATGTTTTGGCTACAACTTAGTTGGATGAGTCATATGCTAGACAATATTGGATAAAAAGGTAGAGTTTAGGATTCAAATAGAGGGTACCAATCGTATCAAAGGGTATGACTCATGACGGTCAGTCTTATCCTTGGGATGGGATTTTGAACAACTTAAGTGGTTTTTTTTTAGATATTTCCCCACTTATCCTCATAAATTCCAATGACTAATAACATAAAAGGAAGGATATTTACCCTATTATTCCATTCATTAACACTTAGAAACTCAGTTGTAATACTTTATAATTCTCTAAAAAGATTTTGGGCAAGGGAAGCAAGGGTTTCAACTAGAGGATTAATTTAGGGCTTGTCTTGGTGATTTTTTTCCCTCATCATCTTTGTTTAAGCCATGTTATCTTCCCTCATTGTTAATTCTAAATAGAAGAATTGTTTGTATGAATTTTTCTTGACTTCATTGACTGTATAATTTTGGTTTTCAAATATTAATTGGGGGTTTTGATATTAAATGGATGGTTATGGTTTTCCATAGTTTTAATTATTCTTTATTTGTATTAATGTTATTTTGCATAATTGTATTACATGGGCATGGTTTAATGGTAATTGGGATTGGTTTTGATTATATTAAGCCCCTAATATATTTGACAAAATCCTTATAAGAAGGTTTTTATTGCATTTAGTATTTTAATGGAACTATTACTTGTTTTAAAAACTTGGTAAAGGAACTGTACATGGCTTAAATGGCTTGGAAAGATAAATGGATAAATGTTTATGCTTGTGGGGTACATGGAATCCCTCAAGTGGTTTAATATGCTTAATAGAAGGGTACTTGAAAGTCACCTTAAACCTATATATGGTTGGCTATGGATAGTACTTGCAAGTATGGTCGGTATGACGATAGCACCACTAAATTTCCTAGGTCAATAAATGGTAAATCAATTGATTGGTTACTTGGTAATATTTTTAATTAGGAAATAATGGTGGGATATGTAGCAAAGTCCTGAAATATGGAGGTCCCGGGGGATTTCCCGATGTGAGGTTGGTCTTGGTGATTGTGTTCATGATGTCGAACTATATTTTAGGGGATGTACTAGTCATCCTACATTTTATTCATAAGTCAGGCGGCTACATGTACAAGGCCTTTTCACAGGGGGAGTTGAACCCATATAGCCAGTGGGTGGTTTGGGACGACAAAGCTACATAGGCCAGGTAATGATTTTAAAGGTATGCTCAACCCAGTCCCCTTTACTTGAATGGTTACATATATATATTTTTATGGTTGCTTGCCTATGGATTCTTTTACTTTATTTTATAAATGACATTATTTTATCCTAATCTTGAGATCATGCTATCGTTCACCCGCTAACCCGTCAACTGGCGGTTGTATACCCACGTTATATAGGAACTGGTTGTTCTAGTCCTCTTATATAGTTATTGAATTAGGGATCAACATTTGGACTGAAGTGGTGAGCTTTCATCCTTTTAGAAGTCTCAATTTCATGTTATGGATATTTCTAGACACTTTTATTTTATTTTGGATATTGGTATTTTCCATAGTTAGGAACATGTCACAGCCAAATTTTATTACTCTTATGGTTAGTATCTTTATGGTGCTACTATGGGTTAGAATGGGCGAGATCGATATTGGTGTCAGCCTTGGCATTGGAATAAGCTTGAGGGATGACATTATTGGATGATATTGTTGATTGTTCCATCGTATTTCATTTTGGGATTAATTATATTGTGTTTTGGAACATATTTGGTTATGGCTTGGTTTATGGTCCTTGTTTTGATATTGGTTTGGTATGGTTGGATTATTGGTATGAGAAGGTTGGCCTCGGTTGGGTTGGTTATGGTTATGGCCCTACCCAGAGTCTTTATGCGAGTTATTACACTATATTGTTATCTGCTCGAGATTCAGCCAACTCAGGGAAGGGAGTTGGAGGTTGGGTTAGTTAACGAGGGTGGTCGTCGGTCCTGATCAAATTGGGGATGCCCATTACAACAATTAGGAGTCCACAAAGATGTGTCAAGTAGAGTCTCTTTTAAGGGTGTGTAGCGCACCACACTTATAAGGGAGACGCTAGAACAAATTTAGGAATGTCTTACTTTCTTGGTCTTCTATTTTCAATCTTTGAGTCTCAGTGTTGGAATCTTCTCTAATCCTTGTTTGTTTGTCTTTTAGATTGTGCCTCATAGATTTAGAACATAAGGAAATTCTTCTATCCCATCAAGGGGTAATGCTGCATGGGTACATCCTACTTTTTAGGTTTATCTTCGATCTCATAGTCCTATCCCTGATAGTTTTGGAGTTCCACCTGTTGCTACTAGTCCTCATCATGGTGAGATGACTAATGCAGAATTTCATCAGTCAATTTATTTTATTACTCAGATGGTCATTACTCAAGTTGAGTGGGGTATGACTAGTGTTTTATTTGCTGAGGCCACAAGGGTTGGCCAATTTTTGAATATAGGTCCTCCCAGTTTTTTTTGGAGTCGAGGTGGAAGAGGATCCAAAGGGTTTCTTGGATAAAATGGAAAAATATTTTTTACGATGCAGGCTACCAATGTAGAGAGGCTAAACTTTGTAGCTTATTAGCTCAAGATATTGCATATTAGTGGTATGAAGAGTGGGACAGGGATAGGGGTGATTTGGAAGAATCAGTCTTATGGGATACATTTTTTAAGGACTTTTTAGATTGTTTCTTTCCACAAGAGTTGAGTAAAGAATAGATGGAAGAGATTGTGAGCCTTAAGTAAGAGAGGTTTTCTGTAAAGGAATATGCCTTGAAGTTTCACCAATTATCAAGGTATAGTCCTGATGTAGTTGTTGTCATGAGGGTAAGAATGAGAAAGTTTACTTCTGGGTTTAATCGACATCTAATTTTGGAGGGAAAGGCTGCCCTGCAAATTAAAGATATGGACATCTCTAGGTTGACTATTCATATGCAGCAAACAGAGAATGAAAAAAGGAAGAAGACAAAGTTTAGGGATAGACAGGGTAAGAGGAGCAGTTTTATGACATGGGAGGTGCTTATTCTCAAGGTTATTGGGAAGGTGGAAAATGTCAAAAAAAAAGTAGGGGAGTTCTGGTTCCTACTCTTCTATTAGTGCTCATTACCAAGCGAGCGATAGGCGTCATCAAGGTGGTGACAATTTTCATGCACAGGGTGCCCAATCTCAAGAAAGTGGAGGTCAGTCAGTTTTTTCATGCCCTCTTTTCTGGTTTTGTGGTCGTCCTTATTGGGGTTATTGCGATTAACGAAGGGTCAAATGTTTCAAGTATAGCCATGTAGGTCATCGACTCAGGGATTATTCATTTAATAAGGTTGTTACGAGGGAAAATAAGATTCATATGGCTCCATCTGCTGCTTCTACACCTGGTGGTATTTAATCTACCTCTATTACTGCTCATAGTTCTAGTGTTGGTCAGAACTGGTTGTATGTTTTGGCATTCCGACTGGAATCCAAGGCATCACCTAATGTCGTTACTGGTAGGTCATAACTTTTCTCTTGTGATGTATATTGTTTTCTTAATTATGGTCCACTCTTTCATATGTGACTCTTTATGTGGTTGCATCTTTTGGTTTCGATCCGAAAGTTATTTCGGATCATTTTTCTTTTTCAACCCCAGTAGGTGACTGGTTATTTCTAAGAGAGTTGATAGGGTATGTGTGGTATCTATTATTAGAAAAAAGACCTTGGTGGATCTGTTTGAGTTGGGTATGGTGGATTTTAATGTCATTCTAGGTATTGATTGGTTGCACTCTTGTTACACATCTATGGATTGTCGAACCTGTAGGGTTATCATTAGGTTCCCTAATGAGCTGGTTATTGAATGAGAGGCTGGTCGTTAAGATCCTAGATGAGATTTATTTCTTATCTTAGAGATCAGAGGTTAATCTTTAGAGGTTGTCATTATCATTTTGTTTGAGTTAAAGATTCTAACTCAAAAGGTCCTTCTTTTAAGTTTATTCCAGTGCTTACCAAATTTCCAGAAGTCTATCTGGATAATTTTACTGGTGTTCCTCCATATAGGGAAATAGAGTTTGGTATTGATCTAGTTCTAGACTCTTGTTCAATTTCTATTCTTCTATATAGGATAGCTCCGGATGAGTTTAGGGATCTCAAGGAGCAACTTAAGGATCTTATGGATAAGGGTTTTATTCATCCTAGTGTAACCCTAATGGGTGTAATAGTGTTGTTTGTGTGGTAGAAGGATGGTTCCCTTCGGTTGTACATTAACTGTAGGCAGTTGAATAAGGTGATGGTCAAGAACAAGTGTCCTCTTCCAAGAATAGATGATCTGTTTGATCAATTGAAAGTTTCTAAGTTATTTTCTATAAAATATCTTCAGTCTGGGTACCATCAGCTAAAGATAGCGGATGTGGATACCCCTATGACTACTTTTTGTACTCAGTATTGGCACTTTTAATTTTTGGATTGACTAATACTCTGACGGCATTTATGTATATGATGAACAGGGTTTTTCATCAATATTTGGATCTTTTTGTTATTGTGTTTATTGATGACATTCTGGTTTATTCAAAGAGTGAGGTGGATCATGCTAATCACCTCCTTGTAGTGTTGTAGAACTTAAAAGAACAACAATTATTTGCAAAGTTCTCCAAGTATGAGTTTTGGTTGAATTTTGTAACTTTCTTGGGTCATATTATTTCTAGTAAGAGGATCATTGTGGATCCACAAAAGAATTTTATAGTTAAAAGGCGGCCTAGACCCATGACTCTGTTTGATATTTAGAGCTTCTTGGGTTTAGCCAAGTATTATAGGTGGTTTGTGGAAAGCTTTTCATTGATAATTTCTCCTTTGACTAAGTTGGCTAAGAAAAAGGTCAAATTTTCTTAGTCGAATACTTGTGAAGGGAGTTTCAAGAATTTGAAGGATAAGTTAACTTCGACTCTAATTCTAACCTTGTTGGAAGGTAATGATGGGTTTGTAGTTTACTGTGATGTATCTCAGGTAGGGATTGGTTGTGTGTTAATGCAGCATGGGAAGGTAATTTTATATTCTTCCAGGCTGAAAGTGTATGAGAGGAATTTTCCTACTCATGATTTAAAGTTATTGGCAGTTATGTTTTCTTTCAAAATATGTCGGCATTATTTGTATGGTGTGCATGTGGATATCTTTTCGGATCATATTAGTCTACAGTATGTGTTCACTAAGAAAGAGCTTAATCTCAGGTAGAGGAGATGGCTTGAACTTCTCAAGAACTATGAAATAAGTCTTTATTTAAACCCAGGGAAGGCTAACTTGGTTGCTGATGCTCTTAGCAAGTTATCTAAGGGGAGTTTATCTCGTGTGGAGGAAGGAAATCGGGAATTGGTAAAGGATATTCACCACTTGGCTAATGTTGGAGTTTGCCTCTTGGACTCCAAGGATGGTTGTATGATGGTGCAAGAAGTAGTTCGATCATCTCTTGGTGTGGAGATTAAGAAGAAATATGTTCTAGATCCTATCATGATGAAAATCAAGATTGACGTTGATGGAAAAAAGTTAGCGATATTTGAGATTGATGGTGATAGTACTTTACATTACCAAGGGAGGTTATGTGTTACTAATATCGATGGTTTGCGATAAAGGATTTTGGCTAAGGAACATGTATTGTTTTATGTTGTTCATCCGGCTCGACTAAGATGTATCATGATCTTAAGGAGATTTATTGGTGGAATGGCATGAAGAGGAAAGTGGCTAATTCAGTGGCCAAGTGCATTGTGTGTCGATAAGTTAAGGTTTAGAACATGAGGCTAGGAGGGTTGTATCAAAAAAATTATTTTCCTGAGTTGAAATTTGAAGTAATCAATATGGACTTCGTTATTGGTCTTTCTCGGTATCAGAATCAATATAATTTGATTTTGGTTGTCATGTATATGATGACTAAATCTACCCATGTTTTGCCAGTGCGGACTATTTTCTTGGTGGAGGATTATGTGAAGCTGTATCTTCAGGAGATTGTGAAGCTACATGGGGTTCCTTCATTAATTTTTTCTGATCATGGCACGTAATTTATATATCACTTTTGGCGATCTTTTTAGAAAGGGTTAAGGAATAAAGTTAGTCCGATACTGCTTTTCACCCATATATGGATGGGCAAGAGGAGAGATCTATTCAGACATTGAAGGATATTTTTTGGGCTTGTGTGATTGATTATGGTGGCAATTGGATTAAGCATCTACCTTTGGTGGAGTTTTCTTACAAAAATATCTATCATTCTAGTATTGGTATGGCCTATTTTAAAGCATTCTGTGGTAGGAGGTGTAGATCCCATATTGGTTGGTTTGAGCTTGGTGAGGTGGATATGTTTAGTCCCGAAGTGGTTTACCAGTCTATGTAGAAGGTGAAGGTGATTTGGGAAAGACTTATGGCTGCCTAAAGTCACCAAAGTTCTATGAGGATGTTAGGTGTAGAGACTTGGAGTTTGAGGTTGGGGATAAGGTTTTCTTCAAGGTATCTCCCATAAAAGGAGTAGTGCAGTTTGGTAAGAAGAGAAAGCTCAATCACTAGTATTTTGGTCCTTATGAGGTTTTGTGGAGAGTTGGTAATCTTGCTTATGAGCTGGAGTTTCCTTCTAGCTTGAGCTTAGTTCATCCAGTATTTCATGTTTCTGTGTTGAGGACGTGCATTGGTGATCCTACTTCAGTTGTTCCTTTGGAAGGACTGGGTATTATAGATTCTTTGCCATATGAAGAAAGACTGGTTAAGATCTTGGATATACAGGTTTGTTGGTTGCAGATCAAGGATATGGCTTTGGTTAAGTTTCTTTGGCAAAACCATAAGGTGGAAGAAGCTACATGGGAAGCGGAGGAGGACATAAAGTCGAAATATCAACATTTGTTTTCTTTTCCCGGGATTCGCGTGGAAGGTATGTGTCTTCAACACATCTTTATTTTTTGAGTTTGTTAAAGGAAAGATTAATATCTTAGCCTCTTTGTTTTAAAACTTTGTTAAAGATTGGGAATATATTTGATAATGCAGTTTACTCTTGCGTGTGGTTACCCCTTCCTTGTCCGCCATCTTGGGATAAATGTTCCTAGTTAGGGAGACTAAACACCCTGGTTTCTAGACCTTTGAAAATTTCCTAGAATTCTGATCTCTGGACCCAATACAACTCATGGGTACGTGTCGTATGTTGGGGTACGAATGGTATGGTCCATGCGTATGCTGGCCTGTGTTTGTTGGTGGGATGAATATTTGTTACTGAAATGGATACGACTTATGGGTATGAATTTTATTGGTGGTTACAGATTGTTTGGTTCCATAACTTAATATTAGACTTGGATTTGAGTATGAGTGGATCACCGTTAGCTGTAAGCCAGGGTATGAGTAGTACCAAGGATTTGTATGGTGGACAGTGTTTAAATCTTCCTTGGGTATAAATCTGTTAGGGGTATGGATAAAGGGTACAGAATGTATGCTTTGGCTAATACTTGGTTAGATGAGTCATTTAATAGACCACTGGGATCCAGTGGTTGAGGGTAGTATACGAGTGGAGTTTACCAATCATATCGAAGGGTACGACTCGTAAGGGTCAGTCGTATCCCTGGGACTAGATTTTTTTACAACTTAAGAGGCGTTATTCTAAATATTTCCCCATTTATCCTAATAAGGTCCCACAACTGTTAACTGGCTTGGAAGGATATTTACTCTTTTATTCCATTCATTAACACTTAAAAACTCTTCTAAAACACTCTATAATTCTCTCAAAAGCTTTTGGACAAGGGAAGCTAGGGTTTCAACTAGAGGATTGATTTGGGGCTTGTCTTGGTGATTTCTTTCCATCATCATCTTCGTTTAAGGCATGTTCTTTACCCTTATTGTTAATTCTAACTGGAAACATGGTATTTATGAATATTTTTATGACTTCATTGATTATATGATTTTCGTTTTCAAATATTAATTGGCCGTTTTGATATTAAATGGCAGGTTATGGTTTTCCATGGTTTTAATTATGCTTTATGTGCATTAATGGTGGATTTGGATGAATGAATTGCATGGGAATGGTGTAATGGTAATTGGAATTGGCTTCGGTCATATTATGTTGCCAATGTGTTTGACAAAATGCCTATAAGCATGTTTTCATTTCATTGAGTATTTTAATGGAACTCTTGCTTGTTTTAAGAACTTTGTAAAGTAATTTGGCATGGTTTAAATATGTTTTAAAGGGTAATGGATAAATGGTTATGATTTTCTGGTACATGGAATCCCCCAAGTGGTTTAATATGGTAAATGGAAGGGCACTTGGAAGTCCCCTTAAACCTATATATTGTTGTCTATGCATATTACTTGCAAGTATGTTCGGTATGATGATACCACCACTAAATGACCTTGGTTAATAATTGGTAAATGGATTGATTGGTTGCATAGTAATGGTTTTAACTGGGAAATAATGGAGGGATGTGTAGCAAAGCCGTGGAAGGTGGAGGTCTCGGGGGGGATAAAAACTGGAAACTCATATTTGCCGATGTGATGTTGGTCTTGGTGACTGTGTGCATGTTGTCTCACTATATTTTTGGGGGTGTACTATCTATCTCAGGTTTTCTTCCCTGGTCATAAGCCTTCACGCACTAGGGCCCTTTCAGTAGGTGTAACACCCCAATTTTCTGAACCGGAATGCTACACGGTGATCATGACACCGAAGGACCACAAGCTAACCCATGACTAATATCTATACCTGTAACTGCATAATATACATATAAAATACGGAAACATGAACAAAGAGGTCATAAGGTCAATCTTGAATAATAAGATATCTGAAATAAGGTGGTATCACAGTACCAAAACAAAACTGAAAAATACTAAAGTCTAAATCTGGAAACTCTATAATCGTCTGAAAGCCTCTAAATTGTCTGAATAAGGAGTTGAAGGAACATGTCTCCAACTATCTCCCTAAACTAAAAATAAACTGAAATACTAGAATAATAAATGTAACGATCATGTCCTCAAAATATGAGGACTCACTGCTTACTGAACTGCTACTGCTGATCTGGAATCTGCACCTAAGAACCTATGGTGTAACATAAAAAGAGAACACCATAGCGCAAATGCGTCAGTATAACTAAAGTACTGAGTATACGTGGGGTTAGGCTAAATGCACGGGGTTTATATGCATGAACATGCTTACTAATATGAACGTGAGAATACATACATATATACATATATATATACATACGTAACTTCTACTGAACTCGTGGAGATACTGACTACTGAGTCTGAATACTGACAACATGAGCTTACTGATACTGAGATACTGAATGACTGAGTTTACTGATATTGATATGTAATTCACTAATAAGTGAGGAACTGATACTGTATTACTGAATACTGGGAGACTGATACTATATTACTGATAAAGGAATGATTGTTTCTGATAGTTCTAATTATGAAAAACTGATTTGATTGACAGTATATAACAGTCCTGAAACTGAGCTCGTGATAACATGACTACTAAGTATGAATACTGATGACATGTATTTACTGATAACATATCATGAATAATAACTGAATTCTGATAAATGATATATCTGATAACATAAGTTCTGATAACTGATAGCATGAATGACTGTATCTAACAGTCCTAATTCTGTGGAAAACTATCTGAGGTCCAAACTGTATTTGAACATCTAAGTCTGAGATCAGTCCTAGCTAACGAGTGATCTTTGAAGATGATAATAACAATACTCGACTGAATCTGAGATTGAAATCAAGCCTGTCTGCCGGGTGACCTCTAGATCTAATAATAAGAATCTGAAAATGGGACCAAGCCTATATGACGGGATGATCCAGGAATCAATGGAACTATCTGAGTTCCAAACTGTATCTGAACATCTAAGTCTGAGATCAGTCACAACTAACGAGTGATCTCTGGAACTGATAATGAGAATACTCGACTGAATCTGAGATTGAGATCAAGCCTGTGTGCCGGGTGACCTCTAGATCTGATAATAAGCATCTGAATTTGGGACCAAGCCTATCTGACGGGATGATCCAGGAATCAATGGAACTATCTGAGTTCCAAACTATATCTGAACATCTAAGTCTGAGATCATTCCTAGATAACGAGTGATCTCTGAAACTGATAATGAGAATACTCGACTGAATCTGAGATTGATCAAGCCTGTCAGCTGGGTGACCTATAGATCTAATAATAAGCATCTGAATATGGGACCAAGCCTATCTGACGGGATGATCTAGGAATCAATGGAACTATCTGAGTTCCTTACTGATATCGATGATTGTATCTGACTGTCCTAATTCCTGATTTCTATTCTGAAGACTGATACTGAAATTGTAACTGTAACTGTGACTGTGGCTATGACTGTGGGAGTTAGTAACCTAACCGACATGCCCCGATACTATACTGGTGGGGTCCAGTCTTTTCCCTGATTGGAAGGGTGTCAATATCGTGCCATGGGTAGAGACCTCTACTATGGTCAAGCCTCTCTGACGGGTGACCCTAAATAGGAAATCAAGCCTAAGGCAATATAATAGTCAAGTATAGCCTTAATCTGATGGGTGACTCCTGTCCTGCGCTGGCTACACAGTTCTGGAGTACAGGGATTGTTGCTAACGGCTCTGCCTTTATAATGGGAAAACCGCCATCCCTGTACTGGCTCTGTGCTAGTCCCTACTCCCAACTGAAAGACTCTAAAAAGATTAACTGCGCTGAACTAACTAACTAAACTAAACTGATTTATAAACTGATTAACTAAGCTGATAATATTTTCTTAGCTGAACTAAGCTGAATTCACTGAGTTCTGTTGACTGACGGAAAAGCTACTTGAGATCTGAGGTCTGACTGAGAGTACTGAAACTATTGGGACTACTGAACTACTGAGATTTTTGAATCCTTCTGAGTCATGTGACTAACTGAAATCTATGGAGCATAGCTTGACTGAGGATGTCTTGAAACATGACAGTAGCTCTAGGCACACAACTATAATTTTTGGGTACAAGTACACCCAGGACTCAATGGAAGGAAACTGACAAACATGACTAACTTGATCATAAGAGTAGAGTCCATAATTCACAATATCATAAGTAAGGATTTCATAATAAGAATGATTCTCAACAAACTATCACATGATCGGGAATGCACACAATATGTATATACTTGCATGGCTTCAATAGCATGGTTATTCCATATCACAATAATATGATGATCATCTCATACAACATCTTCAATTCAAGACAATAGCATGGGGATCACGTTGAACATAAACTTAGAACATGGAATAGTCATTTAGGACTTATTATGTCATAAAAGCATGATTTCTATTCCCTTAGGTATTTTCACAAACACCTTACACGCACATCTTAGGCATAGGTGGATGCATCAAGATTACAAATATTCAACTACCAATTTCACATATTTATACGTTAAATACCACCATATCCTCACACAAAACATACAAGATCCCATCTTAGGCATCATCAAACTCCAACCACATGAACATCAACCACCAACAACATAAACCTCATAATACATAATTTAGAAGATGGTTATTGAGCTTCATGGATGAAAGGAGTCCATGAATCAACTCACGCATACCTTAGAAGGCAGATTCTTGAGGATTGACGGAGGAATTTCCTTGAAATCAGATCTTCAAGGTTAATTATGCAACCCTAGTTGTTTTTATCTTTTAGTGCTCTTGGATGATGAGCTTTGAGATGTTAATAGGGTTGTAATATGTTTAGAAGCTATATATTTTGTAGGGTTAACTTTAGGGACGTGTAAGGAGTGTTAAAAGACTTAATTACCCTTAAAATAACTCAAAACAGAGTGTTTTTGGCACTTGGAACTGACTTAGGCGGCGCCCAAGTAATTGCACAAGTCAGGTTGGGCGGCGCCTAACCAATCGCTTAAGTTTGGTTGGGCGGGTCCTAACCAATCGCCTATCCTTACTGTCTCTCACAAAAATGGGCATAACTTTTCATTTAGGTACTGGATTAAGGAAAAATTGGTATCGTTGGAAAGCTAATTCGATTCTCTAAAATTTGGTGGGTACAAATATGGAGAAATACCACACTAACATTCAGTTATACTCATTCAAATATGACCCTTATGAAATCGAACAGTAAAACTTGATGGATTCAAAAACTCTTAGCTTGTATTACTTTACGTGACTCATATGAACATGCTTAACATGTCATAAGCTATATTATCTCTAGTATACTCATTGTAAGTCATGTACTTAAGTATGAATCATAGGATAGGATATTTCATATGTAGGAAAAATGGTTCGTCTCCTAGCTTAGAAACATGCGGGGTATTACAGTAGGGAGAGCTGAACCCATATATTCTGTAGGTAGTTTAGGATGGAAAAGCTATACAACCCAGGTAAAGGTTTTAAAAGCATTATAAACCTAGTCCCTTTTCCATACATAGTTATATAAATATATGTATGGTTGTGTGCATATGGATGGTTTTATAAATGCAATTATTTTATCCTTATCCTGAAATCATGCTAGCGTTCACCCTACTGGCGGTTGTATACCCATATTATGCAGGAATAGGCTATTCTACTCCTCCTATATATAATTGACTCGGGGATCAGTATTTGGATTAAAATAATAAGCTTCCATTCTTTCGGAAAGCTCCATTTTATGTTATGGATATTTTTAGACATTTTAAATTTAATTTGGATACTTGTTTTGTCCATGGTTGGGGGCATGTCCCAATTGGATTTTATTACTTTTTTGGTTAGAGGCCTTGTGGTGCTACTATGGGTTTGAATGGGTGGGATTAGTTTTGGTTTCATCCTTGGCATTGGAATATGATGGAGGGCTGACATCATTTGAAGATATTATTCGTTATTCCATCATATTTTATTTTGGGACTAATTATATTATGTTTTGGAACATCATTGGTTATGGCCTGGTTTATGGCCCTTGTTTCGGTATCGGTTTGGTATGGTTGGACTCGGTTGGGTCGTTCAGGGTTGTGATCCTATCCCAGAGTCTTCATGCGAGCTTTTACACTATTTTGTTATATGCTCGATATTCAGCCAACTAAGGAAAGGCGGGTAGAGGTTGGGTTAGGTAATGGGGATGGTCTCTGGTCCCAGTCGGATTTAGGACGCCCATTACGACAAGGACTCTGATTGGTTCGTGTCATAGACCATGTTGGGGTGTAAGTTTAAATGAGATGATCACCTAAACATGTCTGTTAGGACAAGATGAATAATGATGCCCATTACGACAAGGTCTCCGATCGGGCCGCATGATATACTATGCCGGCGAGTAAGGCTAATTGGGATGATCACCTAAACATGTCTGTTAGGACAATCTACATCCCCATTTGGAAAAGCTAAAAAATAATGTATGGTTGCACGTATTTTATGGAACTAGGGTATGCTAAACCTTTGGTCATTGGTGCTAGGTACTACTACAAAATCATACTACTGCTCATACTATATGTATGAAGTTCACCTTAAAATAAACATATGAGCTTACAAGTCCAAAAATATAATATGTTTCTATTTCTATCTCAACATCATGATTTCTTATGTGAACTTCATATCTTGTCATTATTCATGAAAATCAAAATTGAAACTTTTATCATGTTGTAAATTTTTTATATTTAGAACTAGTTATCTTGAACATCTTGTAAACTAAGAAATTTATGCTCAAATTGTAATCATTTAACATCTCATGGAAAATTCATATCAAAATATCAAAACTCAATAATTGAGATCACTTTAGTGGATAAAAACTTAAGTAGACATGAAATCATATGCAAAATAATATTCAACTCATGAGTAAGCATCATAATCTCAAAGCATAAGAAATGTGGGTATGAACCCTAGTTATCAGTTTCTTAAATTAAGTGTAAAAATCACACTTTTTAGGGACAAGGATGGAAGAATATCCTTGTTCAAACCCCACACACCTGAACTTAATGAATTTTCTTGAGAGGAACTTTAATTAGAACCTTGAAAACTTAAATTTTAGCTGAAAAATAAATTCTTTTTAGTGTTCGTAAGTGTTTTGGAGGAGATGAATCGTGTGCTTTGGTTATAGGATGAGGGAAAATATGTTAGTATTTGTTATAAGTTCATTTAGTCTATAAATTACTAGTTTTCCCTCAAATAGCTGAAGAAAAGCATGAATTTTAGCGTCTTTGTGACCATTGGTGTGTCCCTCCCTTATTGCATAGCACAAAGAGCGTGCCACACTCTACAGCGAAGCACAGAGGGTGTGTCATTCTGTTATCGCAGACCCTCACTAGTTTGCTCGCGAAAATGCTTATAACTTTTCCCTTGGGTATAAAATTAAGGAGAAATTAGATACATTAGAAGGAGGACTCAAATACCTTTCATTTGGTGGATATTAAACTCTAAAACCCAATATAATCCAGAAGTTATACAAGTTTAACGCTTACCATTGTAGGATCTAATACTAAAACATAATCGATAGTAAATGTTCCCAGCTCAACTTTGCACTAAGTGTTTCTTATTACCATGATTCTCATTGAAAGCATTTTAAATACTAGGTAATTGATCATGGACCTTCTCCATGAATAAAATAATTTTGAACTATAAACATATGACGAACGATTTGAATATTAGCTAGAAATTTTTGGGGTATTTCAAATGGGTCCCATTCCTCAAACATAAATATTAGCCAAATACCACCCCATACCCTAAAATAATCCTGGAAGTATCAAGGCCCATATCAAGGGTCCTCTTAGCCTTAAATCGACATTCTAGAGCTGTTGAGTCAATCGAAAATAACATACGAGGCTATTTACCTGATGTTTCAGCCTGAGATGCATTCCTTAACTACAAAAGCTCTAAATTAGGGAAATAACTCTAAAAACCAAACTAACTCTTCGATAATAAAATTGTTATCCCCAACAAGTGATGAATGACTTGGGATAGGTATTAAAATCTATAAACATAGAAAAAGTACATAAACAACTGAAATAACCTGGAGGGTTATTATAGAATAAGCTTTATTCATAAATACAAACCCACCTTGAATGAAATATAAGAAATGACAGCATTTCACGTGAACCATGATTTCTCCTAATAAAAAGCGTACATTTAAATCATTAGAATGGTTAACAGAAATGGGCATCCCAAAGTCATACTCAAACATTCTTAAATTCATACCATCACACCTTTCTAATATCATCATTAAGTATTAATCATAAAAGATCAAACGAGAGCTACAAGAAAGTTCAAGAGTAACAAAATTCACCTTCATAGATTAGGAAATCCTTGAATGAGCATAATTCATCAGTACATACCATCTTTATTATTATAAAGATGTAAAGCGCCAAACCATATTTGTTACCAAAGTGGTGCAACACCCTAAAAATCAAAGTTATGATCAAAGGCATGCTTAATGTACATATAGAACTAGACCACATGTTTTTATAGTGTGAGAAGTGGTTTATACAAGTATTAAAGCTATAATTAACTCTAGCTCATAGAAAAGTTGTAACCTTCCTTACCAATTGATTTCTTTTAAAGAATCCTTCTAAAGTTATGTTCAAACAATCATAACTTGTAGAACATAAAGAGGTTTAGGGATCCTAACAAAATAAGTGAAAGGTATCCCAATCTTCTTTTCAAATTAGAAAACCATTTGTTAATTCAATATCAGAATAAAAAGTTATGCTTAATTGTAATGCCTCAAAATTTCCATCCCGAGACGTCACATGGTGCTTAGGGATACACGTATCCCCAAGATAACCCTCGGAGCCAGACACTACCTCAAGGAACTCAATTCAACAATAGGCATGCATAATAAAGAGGTATATCACATCGGGTTCAAGAGAGATACTGGAGAATACTAAATTGTACAATAAAAATATATATTGAATGTCTGTACATACCATCCCTCTAGTATGACAAAGCCTCTATACATTAAAATCAAGGAGCCTTTGGGACAAACCCCCAACTGACTCAAAAATATTGAAAGCCATAACAATAAAATGATATCACAAAAATATTGACACGGTCCTCGAACTATGAGGACTCACCACTGAGGAAATGTAGTGAGGCACCCTAATATCTATAAAGCCGCTGAGGATGAGTACCAAAACCTACATTATGAGAAAATGTAGCGCATAGGAAAATATGTGGGTCAACAATTTGTAATGTACTCAGTATGTGGGGGTGTATAAAATAATGTAAATATCATCATCAATTTCATGAAAATATGCATATGTATAATGATGGCTCATTTGGGTTTAATTAGATTGAAACATACTTTTCATGATCTCCTAGTAAATAAATCATATGATAAAAACCTCATAAATCATCATAAACAACCCAACTCTTCAACTCAAGACTCGGAGTGACTCGGTAATTCAAGAAA
Organism: Capsicum pubescens; assembly: GCA_030864215.1. Classification (NCBI taxonomy): domain Eukaryota; kingdom Viridiplantae; phylum Streptophyta; class Magnoliopsida; order Solanales; family Solanaceae; genus Capsicum; species Capsicum pubescens. The sequence goes on along the minus strand of CM061548.1, from coordinate 230,515,991 downwards.
CTCAACTCTTATGGACATGGGAGGTTATTATAACCAATATAAACCATGTGAGATACATGGAGTCCAATGTTTTTCCCTCCTAAGGAGAGAAACCCACATTGGCGGGAGTGACATACTCTTTCCAGGGAGTACAAACTTAATTTAGTGATCACACTCTCATACTTGGCCTCTGGCAAACAAATATCAGTACCAATTCTATGGTGGCACGTAGTTTCGGGTGAAATACGACATTTCTCACTCGGTGCTAAATACTACTCCCAGACACAAGCTCAGAACGTGTTAGGAAATCCACCACAAACATCAAAAGGGTCTATCATGAAGACCAAATCAAATCTCTTTCTCATTATCAAATCATAATCAATTTGTGGATTCCTAACTCGACTCAAATCAAATCAATCTTTCCCAATATCAAAATGTATCAATTCATTAAATCATGGCAACATCAATAACTTTGAGGTAATATCAAGCCTCATTATAACTACTCAATTTCATGAATCAATATACTCAATAATCTAATTTTTCATAAGGAACCTTAATGCTTGACACATATCTTGAAAGCACTTGAAATATCAACTCATGGTAGAAATACAAAATTCACATTATTAAATATCAAGTCATAACTTGGGAATAGTAAAATAATAATGTATAACAAAGTTTGAACAATTTATATTCTCATAGTCTTGTTATGAAGTAATTTGGGTATAACCCACTTGCAAAATCATATAAATCCATAATACAAATCAAAGCTTTGGGCACAAGAACGAAAGGATTGCTCTTGGTCAAAACCCCACATACCTTAATCTTTAGAATTGGATGAATTATAGTACTTGAGACTCTATCCGCACTTGTAATAAATGATTCTTGAAGCACACACTATGAGGAACTTTGTTCTTGAAGAAATCTTGAAGATTTATGGATGATTTTTGGAAGATTAATGTTCTTGAATGAAACCCTAGATATATTTTCTTAAGAGAATTGGAAGAGAAAATGAAGAAATTAGGGTTTGGATGGAGATTCTCATATATATGGGGACCTCCAAATGATGGAAAAAGACCAAAATACCCTTGGAAAAACGTCCTTTAATTGCTGAAAAAAATAGCTGACAACATTTGTGACAAGTCATCACGAAATATTGTCACAAAAGGGTGGAATTTATGACTTTCTGCTTAAGGTTGATGACATTTTGTGACAAGTCGTCAGAAAATGTTGGAATTTATTACTTTCTCTTAAAAGGTGACGACATTTTGTGACAAGCCGTCAGACTTGTGACAAGTCGTCACAAAATGTCGTCACATAGTTTCCACGCTGACATGCTGGAGTAAAATAGGCATAACTTTTTGCTTTGATACCGGATTTTGGTAAAATTTGTACCATTAGAAAGATAATTCTATTATCCATCTGTTTGTGTGTCATGAGATCAAAATTTCTTAGTGCAACAAGAGATATGATCATTTGAAGTTGACTATGCCAAAATCCTTCGCAAGAATTCAATCGGTAAGGGATGTTTTGATTCACCTAATCTCTAGGACATCTTTTAGGCCATAATACACATAACCCTTGATCAGAAAACAACCAAACCACTATAATTTATTTCTCATGAGCTTGAGTCATGGTGGCACTATTGGTTAGAGTTCTCGGGGTATTACAATATCTCCTCCTTGGAAACATTCATCCCCGAATGTTGCCAGATGGTCCAAGAACTAGAAAAAAAATGAGGACGTATAGCTGGAACGACTCACTCAAAGGAATTACTTCACTCTATACCTTCGAATATTATAAAAAATACAAAAATTTATGATGGAAGTAGACATACATCTGCATCATTAATAAGAAGGGGAGTAATTAAGAAAGAATCGTACCTTCTGCTTGCTCCGAACTCACAGAAAAGAGGTGAGGGTACTTGGTTCGCATATCAGCTTCGGCTCCCCAAGTAGCACCCTCAACAGATTGATTTCGCCAAAGCACTTTAACCAAAGTAACTTCTTTGTTCCTTAGCCTACGGATTTGAGAATCCAAAATCTCAACCGAAATCTCCTCGAATGAAAGGCTATCCTAAATATCTAAGATTTTGGAAGAATCAACCATGAAAGAATCACCAATACACTTTTTAAGCATGGAAACATGGAATACCGGATGAATGCTAGACAACTCCGCGGGTAACTTTACCCCAAATGCTACTTTCCCAATATGGCTCAGAATCTTGTATGGACCAACATAACGGGGACTAAGTTTTCCCTTCTTCCCAAATATGTTCACCCCTTTAATGGGTGAAACCTTCAAGTACACAAAATCATTAACATTAAACTCAAGATCTTTTCTTCTCACATCCACATACGACTTCTGATGACTTTGAGCGGTCTTCAATCTTTCTCGAATCAACTAACTTTTTCATAGCCTCGAACATAGTATTAGGCCCAATCATAGTTGTTTCTCCTACTTTAAACCAACCTATAGGTGATCTACATCTTCTCCTATACAAAGCTTCGAACGGGGCTATTTAAATACTAGCATGGAAACTATTGTTATACGCAAATTTGATCAATGGCAAGTGCTCATCCCAACTACCTTTGAAATCAAGCGCACATGCCCTCAACATGTCCTCTAAAGTCTGAATAGTCCTCTCAACCTGACCATCAGTCTGTGGATGAAAAACGGAACTCAAATGAACTTAGGTACCAAGACCCTTCTGAAAGGCTCTCCAAGGCTGTGAAGTAAACTGAGTACCCCTATCTGAGATGATAGACAAAGGAACTCCATGTAATCTGACTAACTCACAGATATACAATCTAGCATAATCCTCAGATGTATAAGATGAATGCACTGGCAAGAAATGAGATGATTTAGTCAACCGGTCTATAACAACCCAAATCGAATCATGATGACAATGAGAAGGAGGCAAAATAATTACGAAATCCATATTCACTTCTTCCTACTTCCAAGTAGGAATGCTAAACTCTTGTATTACATCACCGGGACTTTGGTGCCCTACCTAACCTGTTGACAAGTAGAACACATTGCCCCAAATCCTGCTATGTTTTTCTTCATACCATTCCACTAATAGATTTCCTGTAAATCGTGGTACATCTTGGTAGCACCGGGATGAATAGAATATCGCGCGCCATGCACTTTAGCCATAATTATGTGCCTTAGATCATCAACATCGGGAACACACAATCTACCCTGCAATCTCAACATACCATCTCCCCCTTAGGAGGAAACCTCTACCTTTTGGTCCTTAACTGACTCATTTAGTATGACCAAACTAGGATCCCTATCTTGCTTCTTCTTTACCTCTGAGACCAAAGAGGACTCGGAACTACTCTGAACTAACATACTCCCTTTAGCGTAATCAAGAAATCTAACACCCAACCTAGCCAAACGATTCACATCATAAGCCAATTCTTTCTTATCATTATCTACATGAGCTACTCTACCTATAGACAACCTGCTAAGAGCATCTTCCACAACATTGGCCTTGCCTGGGTGATACAACACACTCATATCATAGTATTTTAGCAACTCTAACCATCTTTTTTGTCTAAGATTCAACTCCCTATGAGTAAACACATACTGCAGTCTTTTGTGATCAGTAAACACATCAATATGAACACCATACAAATAATGTCTCTAGATTTTAAAAGTAAAACTATAGCTACTAATTCAAGATCATGGGTTGGGTAATTCTTCTCATGAGGCTTCAACTATCTAGAGGCATAAGATATAACTTTACCCCTATGCATCAACACACAACCCAAACTAACTCTAGAAGTGTCACAATATACCACAAAACCATCTGTACCATCGGGTAAAGCTAACACTGAGGCTGAAGTGAGTCTAGTCTTTAAATACTAAAAACTCTTCTCATAAGCATCTGTCCACTGGAACTTAACTTTCTTTTGGGTCAACCGTGTCATGGAAGACACAATGGAAGAGAAGCCCTCAACAAAATAACGGCAGTAACCATCTAGACCTAAGAAACTCCTAATGTCATATGGGGAGGTAGGTCTAGGCCAATTCTTTACAACTTCTGTCTTTTGGGGATCGACTCTAATGCCTTCCGTGGAAACAATGTGACCCAAAAAAGCAACTGACATGAGCCAAAATTTACACTTGCTAAATTTATCTAATAATTGATGATCTCTAAGAGTTTGCAAGACAATTCTAAGATGGTTGGCATGATCATCCTCTCTTTGGGAATACACAAGAATATCGTCTATGAATACAATGACAAACATATCAAGATATTGCTTGAAGACTCAATTATTGAGGTCTATGAAGGCTTCTGGAGCATTGGTTCACCCAAAGGATATGAGAAAAAACTCAAAGTGACTATAACGGGTTAGGAAGGCTATCTTTGGAATATCACACTCTCTCACTTTAAGCTAATGATAGCCGGATCTAAGGTCTATCTTTGAGAAACAACTTGCACACTGTAGCTGATCAAATAAATCATTGATTCAAGGAAGAGGGTACTCGTTCTTGATAGTTACCTTGTTGAGTTGACGGTAGCAACGTACATACGCAATGTACCATCTTTCTTATGCATGAATAAAAAGGTGTACCCCAAGGAGAAAAACTGGGTCTGATAAAGACTTTGTCTAAGAGATCTTTGAGTTGCTGCTTCAACTCTTTAAGTTCTATGGGAGACATACGATATGGAGGAATGGAAATAGTCTGAGTGCCGAAAAGGAGATTAATCACAAATTCTATTTCTCTAAAAGGTGGGATACCTGGGAGATATTCCAGGAGAACATCGAGAAACTCATTAACAATGCTAACTAACTAAATAGTCAGAGTCTCGGACTTAAGGTCTTTAACTCGAACTAGGTGATAGATAAAACCCTTGGAAATCAACTTCCTAAATTTAAGGTAGGATATGAAATGGCTCCTCAGAGTTACAGAACTCCCAGACCACTCAAAAATAGGCTCGTCAGGAAACTGAAACTTAACCACTTGGGTACGACAATCTATAGACGCATAGCACGAGTAAAGACAATCTATACCCAGAATGACATCAAAATCAACCATATTGAGCTCTATCAAATCAGCACATATGACCCGATGAAGGACAGTGACAGTACATTTCTTATACACTCGCTTAACAATAACAGATTCTCCTACTGGGGTAGAAACCAGAATAGGCTGAAGAATCCGTTCAGGGTCCATCTCAAAATTTACAGCAACCAGAGGTATCACATAAGAGAAACTCGAACTGGCATCCATCAATACATACACATCAAAATAAAAGACACGGAGCATACCAGTGATAATGTCTGGAGAGTCCTCCTTCTCCTGGCGAGGTGGTATAGCATAGAAGCAATTCTGGCGTGAACTGCCAGCAGTACTAGAAGAGGCGCCCTGAGTAGGAACTAGACGGACTATGGGAGCGGGGTCACTGGTAGCCTAACTCTGGGGACGAGCATCTCGACTCCCCTATCTAGCATACGGATAATCTCTAAGTCGGTGGCCCAACTTTCCATAACCAAAGCAACCTCTCTGATCAACAAAACACACACCAAAATGATTTCTACCATACTTGGCACATAAAGGAGGACGAGATCTGTTACTTACACTTTCTTGAGACCTGGACGGGATAGGCCTATTCCCCTGCTCCTACCTGCTTCTACGTGCGGGAGAACTAACTAAGGAAGGCGCGGGTATAAATAGACGTCTCTGGAATTGAGGGTGGTTCCCTCCATGGAATATGGATTGACCGATTCCCTGCTGCTCTAATCTAGATATTTTATTCCTCTTACTCTCTCTCTCTTTCACCTTATCAGCTTCAATCTATTGGGCATGTATCATCAATCGAGAAAGGTCCATCTCTCTATTAAGCATAGAAGATCTACACTCTTTCACTATGTAACTCGACATGCTGGTCACGAACTTGCTCATGTTGGTCCTGGAGTCAGCCATCATACTAGGAGCATATTTAGATAACTGATTAAATCTAAGACAATAATCCTTAACAGTCATAGAGCCTTGTCTCAAATTCATGAATTCCTTTATCTTTGCTTCCCGTATCTCAATAGGAAAGAATCTGTCCAAGAATGCATCTTGGAATAACTACCAAGTCATGGGAGCAGCAACTTTCCCTCTACCCTTCCTCCACTTCTCCACCCAATTATATGCAATATATTTCATTCGATAGGCAGCCAATTCAACATTCTCCTCTTCAGTCACGTGTATAATCTCGGTGATCTTTCTCACTTTATCCATGTACATCTATGGGTATTCACCTACCTTCGACCCATAGAACTTAGGCGGATTCATCCGCATAAAGTCACAAACTCAAGCTGCTGCATAATTATTCTCTTGTGGAGGTGGAACAGTAGCCTAGACATTAGCTTGAGTATTGGTAGTAACTGCCAGGGCTAGCGCCTAAAAAGATACCCGGAATTCGGCATGAGACACATGCTCATTCAAGGGATCAACGGGTTGAGGTTGCTCGTTATTTATACGAGCTTGATGAAGAGGCATTTTCTGTTTTAAGAGTGTATGAGTTAATCGCAGATAAAGAGACAATTTCAGTCACGATAAACTTTAGAAAGAAAGAAACGACTTTTCCTAAAACATATTGTAGCCTCTTTCTCATAGATGCGGCACGCTACATACTGATGATCAAGACTCTACGTAATGCAGCTTGTCAGACTCCCTAGGACCTAAGAACCTTAGGATCTGATACCAAGCATTGTAATGCCCCGAAATTTCCATCCAGAGACATCACATGGTGCTTAGGGCTACACATAGCCCCAAGATAACCCTCAGAGCCAGACATTACCTCAAGGAACTTAATTCAACAATAGTCATGCATAATAAAGAGATATATCACATCTGATTCATGAGAGATAATGGAGAATACTAAAATGAACAAATAAAATATATATTGAATTTCTGTACATACCATCCCTCTAGTCTGACAAAGCCTCTATACATCAAAATCAAGGAGCCTTTGGGAAAAACCCCAAACTGACTCAAAAGTACTGAAAGCCATAACAACAAAATGATATCACAAAAATATAGACACGGTCCTCGAACCATGAGGACTCACCACTGAGGAAACATAGTAAGGCACCCAAATATCGCTAACGCGGTTACGGCTGAGTACCTGAACCTACATTACAAGAAAATGTAGCCAATAGAAAAATATGTGGGTCAGTACTTTGGAATGTACTGAGTATGTGGGGGTGCATGCAACAATGTAAATATCATCATCAATTTCACGAAAATATGCATATGTACAATGATGGCTTACTTGGCTTGAGTTAGATTGAACCATAGTTTTCATGATCTCATAGTAAATAAATCATATGATAAAAACCTCATAAATCATCATAAAAAACCCAACTCTTCAACTCAAGACTCGGAGTGACTCGGTAATTCATGAAACTCAACTCTTATGGACATGAGAGGTTCTTATAACTGACATAAACCATGTGAGCTACATGGATTCCAAAATTTTACCCTTCTATAGAGAGAATCCCACATTGGCGGGAGCGTCGTACTCTTGCCAGGGAGTACAACCTCAATTTAGTAATCACAATCTAATACTCGGCCTCTGGCCCACAAATATCAATACCAATCCTATGATGGCACGTAGTATCGGAAGAAATACCACATTTCCCGCTTGATGCTAAATACTACTCCCAGACACAAGATCAGAACACGTTAGGAAATGTACCACAAACATCACAAGGGTCTATCATGAAGACCAGATCAAATCTCTTTCTAATTTATCAAATCATAATCAATTTGTGGATTCCTAACTCGACTCAAATCAAATCAATCTTTATCAATATCAAAATGTATCAATTCATTAAATTATGGCAACATCAATAACTTTGAGGAAATATCAAGACTTATTGTAACAACTCAATCTCATGAATCAATAGACTCAATAATCCAATTTGTCATAAGGAAGCTTAAATCTTGACACATATCTTGAAAGCACTTGAATTATCAACTCATGGTAGAAATATGAAATTCACAATAATAAATATCAAGTCATAACTTGGGAATTTTAAAATAATCATGTATAACAAAGCTTGAACAATTCATATTCTCATAGTCTCATGATGAAGTAATTTAGGTATAAACCCACTTGCAAAATCATATAAATCCATAATAGAAATCAAAGCTTTGGGCACAAGAACGAAAGGATTTCTCTTGTTCAAAATCCCACATACATTAATCTTTGAAATTGGATGAATTCTAGTACTTGAGACTCTATCCGCACTTGTAATAAATGATTCTCGAAGCCTACACTATGAGGAACTTTGTTCTTGAAGAAATCTTGAAGATTTATGGATGATTTTTTGAAGATTAATGTTCTTGAATGAAATCCTAGATATATTTTCTTAAGAGAATTGGAAGAGAAAATGAAAAAAATTAGGGTTTGGATGGGGATTCTCATATATATAGGGGGCTCCAAAAAATGGGAAAAGACCAAAATACCCTTGGAAAAACGTCCTTTAATTGCAGAAAAAATAGCTGACGACATTTGTGACAAGTCTTTACGAAATATCGTTACAAAAGGGTAGAATTTATTATTTCTGCTTAAGGTTGACGATATTTTGTGACAAGCCGTCAGACTTGTGAAAAGTCGTCACAAAATATCATCACAAAATGTTGGAATTTGTGACTTTCTACTTAAGGTGATGACATTTTGTGAAAAGCCGTCAGACTTGTGACAAGTCGTCACAAAATGTCGTCTCACAGTTTCTAGGCTGACACGCTGGAGTAAAATAGGCATAACTTTTTGCTCCTATACCGGATTTGAGTGAAATTGGTACCGTTGGAATGCTAATTCAATTATCTATCTATTGGTGGGTCATGAGATCAAAATTTATTATTGTAACAAGAGATATTCTCTTTTGAATTTGACTATATCAAAATCCTTTCCAAGAATTCAATCGGTAAGAGATGTTTTGATTCACCTAATCACTAGGACTTCTTTTAGGCCTTAATACACATCACCCTTGATCAGAAAATAACCAAAGCACTATAATTTATTTCTCATGATCTTGAGTCATGGTGTCACTATTGGTTAGAGTTCTTGGGGTATTACATTAATTCACCAAAGAGGGTTTGTTTGTAAGAGTGTTACGGTTGGGATAAATAACCATCACATCAATGACGATCCAACAAACAAAGTAGTACATATTGACAAGTAAGACCAAAATTTGGTTATTCTGTGATGGTTTGAGTTACAACTAGTCAAGGGATCGAGGGTTCGTCACCCAAACAGTCAGTCATAACTATTATACACTATTATAATATTTTCAAAGGGGTTTTAAGGTCTTTTCACACACTTTTAGAACCAATACTATATCTTTAAGCAATACTAAGGATGATATATAAGACTAAATTGCATGAAGTTTCCAATCAACTCAACATTCAGTTAAAACATAGAGAGAAAATAGAGAAAGAGACGTTTCTTCTTTCTCCGAGGAAAATTAGGGATCTTCAATTTTAAGCTTCAAATCCAAAGATTTCACCAAGGGATTTGATTTCAGGTATGTAGGATTTTATAAATGGGTACCTTGCAATGTAGGATTTTATAAATGGGTACCTTGCACCAATTTATTCCAAAAGATAGCGCAATTCCTCACGTTTAATTCATTCTCCAAGTTTAGGGTTTCCATGAAAAAAGGTAATATCCTTTATCTTTCTATCCCTTGCTCTAAATAAATCATTAATATATGTTTTCGCATAAGTTTAAGAATCATTAAATACTTATGACTATGAACCCTCATTATATTGATAAATCTTGATTTTGGAGTTTGATTTTGAAATTTCCTATTATATTCAGCTTAAAGTATTAGCATGATTACTTTCATTTTTTTGAGTTCACAGATTATAAAGACATGGTGACTTATAAATTCATGAATTGATAATTAAATATTCAACATTTAAGTTTTGTATATTTTAAGATACTTTCAATTAAAGCTCCTCTCACTTAGTCTCAAACATTAGAATCCCAACTCTAATATTACCAGTTTTGCAGACCCCATAGTGATTTCCTATAAAGTATATTCTAAATATTATTTTTAGATAATACATATTGTTAAACTATTATCATCTTCATGACATAGGAATTAGAAATTAGGTCCAGGATTCTAGAGTCATTCCAATTCTCAGCCCTCTTATGTTATATTATGCAATTTTCTCTAGCCATCTCAGGTCCCCTACAAATGTACAAGTCACAGTGTTCAAAAATACATGATACATATATATACATATATGTTCTCATATCATTATTAGGAGCTCCGATTCATAACAATGTGATACATGGCATGAATGACATCAAGATATGCCATTATTTCTCTTAGACAATCTTTTTTAAAAGTAAATTCTTGATTATTATGGTATTTGAAATACCATCAATGGTCATGGATTAGGTTTCTTATAAAATCAAGGTTCACTAGTAGTATGGCAGTCACATATGGCATTCATGATTATGGACAGGCCGACAACCAAATATGTTATATCACTTTGACATCTTGATATTTCATTGCATTGAGCTTACATTTATTTTTAGTTTTAAGTAGTACTTTCCATCGAGCAAATGAGGTGATGATGGATCACCCACCCGATAGGTTGAGACCTTTAGTAGTAATCCCTATGTCACAAAACTACATGCCAAAGTAGGTTTATTCATACCATATTAGATCAGATCACCCTTTATACCCTGTCAAGGTATTTTTGGCCTTCTTCACTAGGATTATGCATCAAAGTCCATGTTTAGCTCATATGTTTATAAGTTAGTTAAAAATATCTCTCTTTGTCTTATACTTCAGCTTTTGTATGACCTTAAAATCAGTTTAGTTCACAGTATTCCAGTTGTATCAAAATATTAAGGAACTTAGTATTTATGATTATTCAGATGAATCCATACATCTTAGTGTACCCTAGTATTAATTTGATTTAATCATGACATCATCAGTATGCCATTTTGTATATCTCTTTAGGAATTTAGAATATCCTTGTATTTATTTTACTCAACATTTTTATTATTATGTTACATGTTTCTAACTTGGTCATTGCATCAATTTACATATTTTTGTTCATGTTCATCTTGCTAGGTTACTTTTAGCATAGCTAGCTTACATAGTGTAGTGCATATCCCATATGCTCAGTACATTCAAAGTACTTACCATCTACCTTTCTTTATATTATGTTGTCTCATAATATAAGTTCGGATGCTCAACATCCCGATAGTGATTAGATTAATTCAGCATAACTCATGCTGTTGTGAATCCTCATTATTCGAGGACTAATTATTTGTATTTTATTTTTTATCTCAAATTTTATTTTAGACAGTTAGCATTAGCTGGGGCCTTGTCCCAGCAACTCGTTATAGTAGAGGCTTTTAGACATACAAACTAGTGTTTAAAGCTTTATGGATTATTAGACAATTTCCATATTTACATCAGTATTGAAATTCACTCTAACCTTATTATATCATTTATATTTCAACTACCACTTAGTGAAATGCATTTTATTGAATATTCTTAGTGTCATGCCAAATCATGGGTTAACTTGGGGTCACTTTTTACTCTAAGTACTTTGTTACGACTAGAGGGGAGTCTTGGGTCATGAAAAACATGGTATAAAAGCATGTGGTTTGATGTTTCCAAGGATTTCTAAAAGGCACATTATGTAGAGTCTTTTTCATGGATGTCCACATTTATGAATGAGAGGCTATGAAACATTTTCAAAAAAGTTTCTCTTCTTTAATGATAATATCATGTGATAGAGTTTCACTTTATTGATACTTCTAACTCATTCCTTACATATCTTAGAGTATGTCTCCAAAAAAGAGTTCAGTCAGAAAAGTGATCAAAACGGTAACCTTCTGCACTAGTCGTTGAGTTAGTAGGTAATGATATATTTAATGTAGAGTTTCTTTAGGCCATCCAACTATTAGCTCAAGATAAGAACATTGAATTGAATATGTAGTTAGAAGTCCCTTACAATTCTATAAGTAAGAAGAGAAAAAGGGAGAGAAAGAGGATCTTACCAGGTAATGGTAACTCTGATAGTCAAACGATGGCTAAAGGGAACTATTCTTCTTTTCTGCAAAGGTCATTAGGGACGACGCTTTCATCATCTAGCTCTTTAACTCTAGACTCCATGCCCCATTATTATATGAAGTGGGGAGCATCTGTTTCCCATTCTCAGAAAATGTTGTAAAGGAAAAATCACATACAACATATAACAAGTGTGGAAAGCACCACATCATGGAATGTATGGCAAGCCTTGAAGGTTGTTTTGGTTGCTGAAACCTAAGCCATAAGTTGAGAGAATGTTTGTTAGCTTAAACAAAAGGTATGGAGATTCCCTAACAGGCTCAACCTACTTCTTTAACAATTCCTCCTGGTCACCAAATTTAGAAGGGTACACCTCGCAGCATAGGCTATGGTCAGCAGTTAACTCAATCCCATTGACCTTCCAGCCAGCCAAATTGAAATGGTTCACCGTAGGCCAAAATGAGTGTATTTCTAGATTTTCTCCTTTCTGCATTATAAAACTCAGGACATAAATTATTTCATCACGGTGAAAAGTAATAGATTAGAATGAAGTAGTGGCAGGAAAGTAGTAGTATGGCAAATGCTAGATAGAAAGAGTTCTTAAAATATATCCTCGTGGGTTTGACAAATTATTATAAGGGATAGGTGGAGGAACATGAGTGTAACCTACTCAAACCCGTAGAAGAAATAGGAAGATTAAGAATGGAACTTGTCAATGAGTGGTATTCTTCGCCTTTAAGAGAAAGTGCATAATAAAAACATATCCTAAAGTAGTATGCCCTGAGCATTTGAGTGAGTTCAGTTTAGAGAATTGTGAAAAATGAGACTGGTAAAATTAGTGTAGGGACTTTGATATAAGTGGAAGATACTTGTGTAGAACCAATTAGGTTTTGGAGATATAAATAGAGCAATAGAAAATTCTAGAAGAGAGATATACAGTGGTAGGGACCAATTCTTATCCTTGCCTATTCATTATACTTATGTCAGCCGGATAATTTAATCTCGCCTGGCATCATTCAGATGTATGCACGTTATTCAGAAGTATGTCTATTCGCAAGTCATAGTATAAAGTGTAATAACCTGGCTAAAAATCCAAATCACCCTAACCATTAGTCTCATTCCATCCATCTCTTTACTCATGCACCCATGATTTCCTAAATACTCAGTTTTGTGTACTCGTAATGAGTTCTTGGTGATTAGTGAAATCATAATGCCTCAGGTATGTCCTCAGACTAACCTTCTTGAACAAGGTCATTCATACTATATTAAAATCATCAGACGCTAGATGAGTGTCAAGGATATGAAATTCCATAAGTTATGATCCCGTAGTATCTCTCATACTCTAAATCATCCTAGTAGAGTCTCCGTGATTTTTAGTATAATATAGTAGTTCGATTGGTAACAGTTGAGTAGTAAACTTTGATGCTTCATCGATGTACCTTGTAGATTTTGGGTGTTGGATGGATTGTAAAGCTCTGATTAGGACATAGGGTTGGTAGTGCAATGTTTGACCCTAGTGGATATAGAATTATGATTCCCACTATTAATGCTAGCACATTCATTCTTTGAGCAATACCTAGTTCTCTGAATTAGGATTATGCATCATGAGAGCATGTTGATAGACATATCTTTTAGCTACCTTAGATAATTTACCTTCAAGAGTATTTAAAGTGAAGCCCACAAGGTGTAAGTTTCATGGAAAGGAACATAGTGGAGAAGTGATTCCAAGATACTAGTAACCTTCTCTCTTTCCTTCCAATCGTACTCTCCTAAGGCCATGTCTGTGCTAATTCCTTAAAAAATTTATATGCATTCATGCTGAATGTAAATACAATTTAGTCATCTTCCCAGCCTAATGTTAGCTCAAGCTAACAATTTCAACCATACTTATTCTCTCTGTCTCGTGTTACACAGTTACTTCCATATCCTTCCACGTGTTCATGAGCTTATTTTAGCCCAAGATTTACTTACAAATTCAGTTATCATGTCATTATTAAGATCATAGAAATTTGGTGATGGTACTGTAACTGTTTCCCAATCTTTCGACTTAGTTAGTTTTCATTTGGGGACGAATAACCCCAAGGGAGAGATATTGTAACACCACTAAAATATGATCTAAGATTAAATCCATGTTTGTGTACATGTAGAACCAAACATCATGTTTTGTTAGTATGAGAAGTGATTTAGACAAGTATTAAGGCCACAAGTAACTCCTAATTCCTTGTCAAGTTTAAACCTTCCTTGTCGATTGAGTTCTTGTAATGAATACTTTGATAGTCAACTTATAACGATCATAACTCCTAGAACATAAAGTATTTTAGGATTGAAGACGCATCAAATGAAGGACTTTGAGTTTTCTTTTTAATTCCGCAGGCCGTTTGCAAGTGTGATACTAGACTAATATTTCATGCTCAATTTACCGCAGATTGTCTTTCAGTTAGAGTGTGACGGCTCATGTGATAAACCATCACACAAGTGAAAACCCTTCAAGGAAAGTGTCATGACCTAATTTATGAGTTATGATGGCACCTACTAAATCCCACCAGTAGGCAAGCCGAAGCTATCTCAATGGGTTAATTTGGTGGGAAATGCCCAACATAGGTGAAATTTCAAGAACAGAATTTATAAATTACAAATATTCTAGTAAAATAAATAGCCAATACAACATACCAATTCCATAAGCTTGTAGAGCCAGTACTAGAGCATCTAGTAGTATCAATACAACTTAACGTCTGGAATAGTCAATACATCTGTCTTGAAACAAAAGACTGAAAATAAAGATAGATGAAAATGGGCGACTAAAACTCCAAGAGTTCACTCTATCTACAGAAATCAATCACCGCACGAACAACGATCAATGGCGATAACTAGTACTCAGATCTGCTCCAAAACAAAGTGAAGTATGAGTACCAAAACAATGGGTGCTCAGTAGGCATCATCGACCAACTGAGCTAAATGTTGATATAAGTATAATAAGATGTAAGATAACATAACTAAGTCAAGGTACATAAATAAACCCGAGTCATATCCATTGTTGCTATGCATAGTAAGTGATTAAACAAGAATAACAATATAATATAAGAAATCAACACATGCCAATCATCGCTCGAACATAAAAAATAAACAATTAAGAATAATAGCGTATTGTGAAGCTTCAACACAAACAAATCTTAAACACAAAATTAGCTCCCTTACGCCAATTGGTACAGAAAAATAAAGAACTTATCACAACCTCCAATACGACTGAAGATACACCCAAGAGAAGAATAAAGTAATCAACTAGTATTACTGTTATCTTTCATCATCATTTGACGATCATCCCACAATCATCATCAATCAATAGTTTACCGGCATTTCATAATTTACTAATAATTAACAATATAACCATATTCAATAATGCTACAATCATTTAACAAAATTGTTATCGATACTCACTACTTATCAGTTTATAAGCTAATCATCTCATATTCAGTAATCTCTTTGATTACTAGCCATCAAATAGACTCTATTCAATATTTAACAACTATTCTCCACATATCAACGAATCATCATTTATTAAATAACCATAATTTATCAACTAACACCATTTATCAACTATTATTATTTATTAACTAATCACCCTATTCCAAATAATCCTTATTTATAAACTAGTCATTATTAGGCCCTCAAACAATACCCACCACTAACCCATATTTAACACAAACCATCAACTATACCATTTTATAAAAAAAATTTCACTTACAGACTATAACTGGCATCACTTATATCAACAACATACCCAAATATCATATAAGTAGCTGTAAGCATATAGTTTCCATACATAGGGCATAGTCAGACTCAAACCGGTAGATGTACACCTAGGCACATTTATATAATTTTCCCCCGCCTTACCAGGTATCAATGCATTATCTTAAATATCCTCTGACCTTCTCAGGTATCCCTATCATCATAATCATCATCCAACCTTTTCGTACATTAATATCTCAATATAATATCCTTTTTGGTTATGGTGCATCAATTTATAATCATACTATCCTCCGACCTTACCAGTTATCATAATATCCTCCAGCCTTGCTGGGTATGAATACATAATCACAATATCATTCGGCCTTGCCGAGTATCAACATATCATCATAATATCCTCTGGCCTAACCGAGTATCAATATATCATCATAGGAGGTGGAAAAATGAATAGCATTAGTATTGATACAATCTAACATCATGTGTTAAAGCAGACTTACTAGTATAAATTCCTATATAATAAATAAGCATGACTTCTACCATTATTAGCATTGTAATTTATAATAGCATCAATAAGAATGATTTATAGCATAATTTATTTCTTAATTATTAAGTGTGATCATAAGCATGAGCAATAGCATAGTCAATGGCCCAATTAATAGGCTAATCAATAACAAAATCATCACCTTATTCTATAGCCTATTCAAGATCTTATCATGACATAATTAATTATCTAGTTAAATAATCCATAATCATTACTTACAACATCCTCATCACCATAACCATTAAGTTCTAAGCTTCTCAATATAGTATCAACAAATATTTCAATGTATTCAACAAACGTACAAGGGTTTCAAAAGAACTAATCAACGATTAGGATTTAAGATGGGTCCAAGAGCCCACTTCTAAATCCTTAAAATATATTTTGGGTCAAATGCTACCCTGGACTAGGATAAGGTATCTAAATCCACTAATAGATATATAGCAAGCCAGAAGTAGCCCTAAGGTAGAGATTCTACTCAATCAATTTAACTAAGTCCAATAGAACTAAGGTGACATCCTCTAGTGTATGCAACTTAGGCCAGACTTACCATAACCATTATTAACTGGATGTTTTACTTAGTTTAGAGAAAAGTAAGGCATTCTCATACTAAACACGAGTAATGAATTCCAATTCTCCTATGGTATAAGAAACAAGCTAAGTAATCCAACTCTACGATTTTAATTTAGCCTAAAAAGTACAACTAAAATTAAGTCATGTATTTCATCAATCCAATTCCTAAACCCATCCTAAATGCAACACAAAATGAAAAGAATTCTATGACATAGCTCAATCTATCACGAGATTCACCTAGTCAACCTCGATACTGAAGAAAACTCAACGAACTGCTAAACCACTGCTTTTCCTTTCCAAGAATCCTCCTCAAGATACCAAGCTATAAAAAACACATTCTACTCATTAATACAAGAATATAAATACCCATATTGGATTATTATTCTTTAAGTACAATTATTACCTCAAAACCCCCATGTGGATCCTATTTATGAAAATTGAGTTTATGAGACAAACCCAACATTCTCGTAAGTTCAAGGAATCATTAACCTCAAAAATAAGTGAAAATTAATCTAAATTGGGGATAAAATTAAGCCCTCAGGGTTTTGAGAAAATAATTAAGAAATTTTATTAAAAATGGTGAATTTTTACCTAAAATTTAAAGATAATCGCAAAAATAAATGTTACACAATCTTCCCAATCACCACCAAGCTTGAATTTTACTTAATCTCTCTATTTAGGGTTTATGCTATCAAAAGAGGGATGATAAATGGCTAAAATTACAGACTAAGTGATCATTTTATATTGAGTGAAGGTTTTCGGGGGTCGTTATAGCGACCCTTGAGGTGGACGATCACACAACCTGATGACTAAATAATTAGTTGAGATTACATCCCCTACTGTGTGATTGCAGAACCGCAATCACATCCCAGGGATGGTGATCCTAGTTACATCAACTGATAGCTAAAAACTTGGATATCTTCTAAGTCTCCACCAAGGCCTCGGGATTTATCTAAAAACAAGTATATATAAGTGAACTATATAACCATAAAAATTTCAATGTTCCAAATGCGATAGTGCACTCAGATTTTCCATCTGAGGCTGTTTCGACTGAATATGAATCCCACACCCATATTTTATTTTCTCTAATTTCCAACTAAGAGGTAGAAATGAGCCCGGGTGCCTCAGGACCTGAAAAAAAGGTCTACCCTATCCTAAAATCAATATTTCAAAGATACTGGCTCAATTAGAATTTGGATATGAGATATTTTTACTGTAGTTTGAGTTTGTGGACATTTGCAACTAGCAAAGACTTTTAAATAGAGAATTGGCTCTAACAACCAAACGAACTACCTTATAACCAAAATATCAGTCCCAGCAAGTCATAAGTAACTTGGGGCAGGTATGGAAAAGATCTAATGGCTAAAATAAGTAGAAATATTGAAAATGACTTGAAAGGTCATTATAATATCCACTACTAAAGGAACTTTTGTCCCTAAAAGTTAAGGATTTGGATTTCTCTAAATTTATAAATAGGTAAGGGTACTAGGTCCGAATCTCGCTATTGACCTCCAAATGGACTCCTCTGTTGGGATGTTTGTCTACTGAACCTTGACTACAGGAATCTCCTTAGTGCGTAACTACCTGACATCACTAGCCAAAATGAGCATCGACTCTTCTGCAAAGGTCAAATGCTCGTCTAATCTAAGCATATGAGATGGATAAGGAATGTATCACTACAACATAAAACCATAGAATATTTGATGAATAGCGGCAAAATATGGAAGTAGAGCTAACTCATAAAACACCTCACCAATTACAAGAAAAATCTCAAAAGGTCTAATATATATAGGACTGAGCTTTCCCTTCCTTCCAAACAACATGAGAAATACAGGGAGAAAAATACATGGTCACAAACTCTAAATCGTAAGGCATGAAACCTATGAACTACATAGGCCTTCTGCCATCTATGAGTCACTCTTAACTTATCTGGAATCACCTTAACTCTATCCGATGACTCTTGAACCAAATATGTACTACGGGGCCTAACCTCAAAGGTCTCAAACCATCCTATTGGAAAATGACATATCCTACCATACAAACATGTAAAAGGAGCCATCTAAATACTCAAATAATGACTGTTATTATAAGAAAACTCTTCCAGGGCCAAGTCCTACTCCCACTGGCCGCCAAAATACGTAACACATTCTCAAAGCATATACTCAAGGACTTGAATAGTCTTCTTGTATTGCCATCGGTCTGCAGATTAAAGGTGGTACTAAGATCTACCTGAGTACCCAACAATAATGACCCTTTAAGTTATTTCCCATATTTCCATTTAATTTAGCTATTAGAAACTTTATATAGCTTCCCTAAGTATGTTATTACTTGTTGGAACTGAAAGCTCAGTTACCAGGCAGTTGATTTGACTTTTAGAGTCAATCCCCTATTTAGAAGTCTTTATTGCTTCCAAATGGCCATAGGGGGGAAATTCAATAAAACAATCTCAAATTCAAATTTCTACTGCACTGATGGCTCCAATATATCAGTTTTAGGCTTTCTAGACTTTTGTTTTGGGTACCAACACCCCCGAGGTTATTTCAACCTATAAGTCGAAAAGTTGAAAAATTGGAAGTTTGGGTGTTGGAACCATATTTGGTCGAAATTACCTCATATGGAAAATCCAACTTGCCAACATGTGTGGAACATTTAATTTGTTTATTTGCATAGTTCATTTTCATATATCAAATACTGTAAAGATCCTAAGGTGTCATTCAAAATTTTTAAATCTTTCCAAGTTTCTGGTGCAATGGCAATAGCATCAGGATCACCATGATCACGCTATGGAGATCACATCAAGACCCAAGGTGATAACGCTATAGATATCACATCAAGACACAAACAACCCATAGTAAGTTCATCATGCTATCCTTACCTTTTAAACAATCAACCAATAATGCTATCCTTACCTTTAAACTTACGCCAAGGAAAGCAAGTCCCATCGATTGAGTTGTTGATGGAATAAGGTCTTCTTTTAGGCGCCCTTGCTTCTTAGAAATGACTGTGAGTGTTAATAGGACTTATTGGTATTGAAATATAGATGACTTATTATAAGCTTACCATATAGAATGCAATACTACAATTGGAGCATAAACATATAATGTTGTGTATGGAAATATATGCCACTTGCCGCTTTAACTTGAGCGTAAGGCACTATGTGCACTTAAAAAGCTAAATTGTCAATAGACAGATATTGCACACATACGACTTGATAAGATGAATGATATGTATGAGTTTTTCCACCGTGCCTATGAGATTTTATCCTTATACAAGGAAAATTAAAAAATGTAGCATGATAAAAAAATTGAAATGAGATAATTCCGACTTGGTGATTTTGTATTGTTGTATAATTCGAGACTATGGTTGTTTCCTAGTAACTAAAAGTCTGTACAATCTTGACCATTCACCATGGTGAGAGTTTTTTCACATGTAGCAATCGATATATAGTAATGTGTTGATGTCCTATTCAGGGTGACTAAACAGTGTGTTAAGCACAAAATAGGAAACATGGAAGATATTAAAGTATATGGGAATGTAAGGCTTGACGATGTTTGAGTAGTCAAGGGTGATGGGTCATTCCATAATGATAAATCAAGTTATCTATAGGAGGAAACCCATGGGATTGTGGGTGAATCCTGAGTACCTAACATAGCTACATCGTGCCTCAATGTTAAGTAAAGTGTCGCAAGGAGGATACACAAGTCTATATTGTTAACTTTTTTTTGATTTCTTGGGGAAGGAAGAATGAAGATTAGACAATTTCAAGTTAGTCTACTCATGAGTATAGTCTACAGGTCGTGACTTAGGTCTACGAATCATGTAGTAGACATGTGAAAACAAGATTAGATTCCCTACTCTCTGAACTTGACACATGAGCCTAACCCGTGCATCACATCTACGACTTATGGGTTAAGTTGTCATAATTCAAAGCCAATTGGGGCTCTTAGGACTTGACTCGTGTACCTGAACCATGTGTTATGAATCAAACCTATGACTGTTAGGTCACATCATGGGCCCAGGTGAGTAAAATCTTTTATCTTTTCATTTAAATAAGGGGCCTAAGAAACCCAACATTACTAGACACTTTTCTTTAAATTAAACCATACACCCAATCCAAAAAAAAATAAAAATTAACTCCCATTTAATGTCAAAAACTTCCACATATACTTCCCATCTTACCCACTCAAACCAAACCCTGTTTTTGTAGCACTACACATAAATAAGTCAACACAAAAGTACCATTCATGGAAATTCCCTAATTAACTTGCTCTTTGTTGCCTCATTCATCTATATTAAGGTATGATTTCTAAAGTTATGATTGTGAAATTGTGAATGAGTACTTGCTTCATCACCCAAAATGAAGATAAAAATCCTGATTATTTTCTTTCTAAATTGAGACCAATATAACATAAATTGGTGGAACTGTGACGTTTGATCGAATTTGAACAGAATGAGTGAAAATTTGTGTCAATTGGAATCCAAAAATTCTGAGTAATGTTGATGGATTCTTTTTTTAAATCATAAGTTTAACCAATGATCCATGAATTATATTCACAAGTAGTGGATTAAACTCGAGGGAATCAGACCTGAGATTCTGAATATCAAAAGTTATGTCTGACTTTCACGAGTCTAAGTCATGACTCATGCACTCACTCCATAAATCCTGGATTGAACTTGTGACCTAAATCCTATATTCACGAGCATATTTCACAAGTTCTAAACACAGTCCATGAGTCATGGACTTAACCCATGAATTGAATCTTAAATATTCAAATTGTCTGACATTTTGACCTAGTGATGTATTCTGAGTACTAATGCTCTTCTGCGTAAGTACCATTCCATCAAAAGTAACACATAAGAAGGGTGACACAATAAAAATTGGTAGATTCCAAGATCCACAGTCTAGACTTTGATATGAGTCTTCTGAGTGTAGTGGTGTAACAACCTAATTTATGTGTCATGATGGCACCTACTCTATCCCGCCAATAGGTAAACTAAACAATAACTTTGAGCTAAATGCAATGGGTTAACTTGGTGGAAAATGTACAACCATTGAAAAAATGAACAACACACTTATAAATAAGAAATTCTATATAAATAAAACAACCAATACATAATACCATCTCAGGACCCGGTAGAGTCAGTATATGAGCATCTAATAGTATTACAAATTAAAGACTTAGAATAGTCGACAATATTTGTCTTGATAACAAAATACAAAATATAAAATATAGAGGGAAATAGGCATCTTAAACTCTAAGAGCACACCTTATCTCCACAAATATCAACACAACATGATCAAGGACTACAACGATATCTAGTACTCAGATCTACACCATAGAGGTTCAAAAGTGAAGTATGAGTACAAAAATAGTGGGGTACTTAGTTGGCATCATAAGTTGACTTAGATAAATCATGATATAAGTTTGATAAAATTCAAATTAACATAAATAAGTCAGACTCAAACCGGTAGATGTACACATAGGAACATTTATATAATCTTCCCCCGCCTTACCAGGTATCAATGCATTATCATAAACATCCTCTGACCTTGCCAAGTATCACTATCATCATAATCATCATCCATCCTTGTCGTACATTAATATCTCAACATAATATCCTCTTGGGTTATCGGGCATCAATTTATAATCATAATATCCTCCGACCTTTCCTGTTATCTTAATATCATCATAATATCCTCCAGCCTTGCTGGGTATGAATACATCATCACAATATCATTCGGCCTTACCGAGTATCAACATATCATCATAATATCCTCTGGCCTTACCGAGTATTAATATACCATCATAGGAGGTGAAAAAATGAATAGCATTAGTATTGATACAATTTAACATCATGTGTTAAAGCATACTTACTAGTCTAAATTCCTATATAATAAATAAGCGTGACTTCTACCAATATTAGCATTGTAATTTCTAATAACATCAATAAGAATGATTTATAGAATAATTTATTTCTTAATTATTAAGTTTGACCATAAGCATGAGCAATAGCATAGTCAATGGCCCAATTAATAGCCTAATCAATAGCAAAATCATCACCTTATTCTATACCCTATTCAAGATCTTATCATGACAAAATTAATAATCTAGTTAAATAATCCATAAGCATTACTTACAACATCCTCATCACTATAACAATTAATTTCTAAGCTTCTCAATATAGTATCAACAAACATTTCAATGTATTCAACAAGCGTACAAGGGTTTCAAAAGAACTAATCAATAATTAGGATTTAAGATGGGTCCAAGAGCCCACTTCTAAATCCTTAAAATATACTTTGGGTCGAATGCTACCCTTGACTAGGATAAGGTATCTAAATCCACTAATAGATATATAGCAAGCTAGAAGTATCCCTAAGGTAGAGATTATCCTCAATTAATTTAACGAAGTCCAATAGAACTAAGGTGGCATTCTCAAATGTATGCAACTTAGGCCAGACTTACCATAACCATGATTTACTAGGCGTTTTACTTAGTTTAGAGAAAACTAAGGCATTCTCATACTAAACATGAGTAATGAATTCCAATTCTCCTAAGGTATAAGAAACAAGCTAAGTAATCCAACTCTACATTTTAATTTAGCCTAAAAAGTACAACTAAAATTAAGTCATGTATTTCATCAATCCAATTCCTAAACCCATCCCAAATGAAACACAAAATGAAAAGAATTCTATGACATAGCTCAATCTATCACGAGATAAACCTAGTCAACCTCGACACTGAAGAAAATTCAACGAACTGCTAAAACCACTGATTTTCCTTTCTAAGAATCCTCCTCAAGATACCAAGCTATAAAAAACACATTCTGCTCATCAATACAAGAATATAAATACCCATATTGGATTATTATACTTTAAGTCCAATTATCACCTTAAAACCCCCATGTGGATCCTATTTATGAAAATCGAGTTTATGAGATAAACCCAGCATTCTCGTAAGTTCAAAGAATCATTAACCTCAAAAATAGGTGAAAATTAATCTAAATTGGGGATAAAATTAAGCCCTCAGGGTTTTGAGAAAATAATCAAGAATATTCATTAAAAAATGGTGAATTCTTACCTAAAATTTAAAGATAATCGCAAATATAAATGTTACACAATCTTCCCAATAACCACCAAGCTTAAATTTTACTTAATCTCTCTAGTTAGGGTTTATTCTATCAAAAGAGGGATGATAAATGGCTAAAATTACAGAATAAGGGATCATTTTATATTGAGTGAAGGTTTTCGGGGGTCGTTATAGTGTCCCTCGAGGGGGGCGATCACTCAACCTGATGACTACATAATTAGTTGAGATTACATCCCCTACTGTGTGATTGCAGAACCACAATCGCATCCTAAGGATGGTGATCCTAGTTATATCAACTGATAGCTAAAATTTTTGATATCTTCTAAGTCTCCACCAAGGCCTCGGGATTCATCTAAAAACAAGTATATATAAGTGAACTAAATAACCATAAAAAATTTAATGTTCCAAATGCGATAGTGCACTCAGATTTTCCATCTGAGGCTGTTTCGACTGAATACGAGTCCCACACCCATATTTTATTTTTCTAATTTCCAACCAAGAGGTAGAAATGAGCCCGGGTGCCTCAAGACCCGAACAAAAGGTCTACCCTATCCTAAAATCAATATTTTAGAGCTACTGACTCAATTAGATTTTGGATATGAGATATTTTTACTGAAGTTTTAGTTTGTGGACATTTGGAACTAGCAAAGACTTTTAAATAGAGAATTGTCTCTAACAACCAAACGAACTACCTTATAACCAAAATGTCAGTCCCAGTAAGTCATAAGTAACTTGGGGCAGGTATGGAAAAGATCTAATGGCTAAAATAAGTAGAAATATTGAAAATGACTTGAAAGGTCATTATAATATCCACTACTGAGGGAACTTTTGTCCCCAAAAGTTAAGGATTTGGATTTCTCTAAATTTATAAATAGGTAAGGGTACTAGGTCTGCATCTCGCTATTGACCTCCAAATGGACTACTCTGTTGGGGGGTTTGTCTACTGAACCTTGACTACAGGAAACTCTTTAGGGCATAACTACCTGACATCACTAGTCAAAATGAGCATCGGCTCCTCTACAAAGGTCAAATACTCGTCCAATCTAAGCATATGAGATGGATAAGGAATGTATCACTACAACATAAAACCATGGAATATTTGAAGAATAACGGCAAAATCTGGAAGTAGAGCTAACGCATAAGACACCTTACCAATTACGAGAAAAATCTCAAAAGGTCTAATATATATAGGACTGAGCTTTCCCTTTCTTCCAAACCTCATGAGCAATAAACGGAGAAAAATACATGGTAACTAACTATAAATCATAAGGCATGAAACCTATGAACTACATAGGCCTTCTGCCAACTATGAATGACTCTTAACCTATCTGGAATCACCCTAACTCTATCCAACGAATCTTGAACAAAATATATACTACGAGGCCTAACCTCAAAGGTCTCAAACCATCCTATTGGAAAATAACATATCCTACCATACAAACACGTAAAAGGAGCCAGCTAAATACTCAAATGATGACTGTTATTATAAGAAAACTCTTCCAAGGCCAAGTCCTACTCCCACTGGCCTCCAAAATACATAATACATTCTCAAAGCATATCCTCAAGGACTTGAATAGTCTTCTTGGATTGCCATCGGTCTGCAGATGAAAGGTGGTACTAAGATCTACCTGAATACCCAACTATAATGACCCTTTAAGTTATTTCCTATATTTCTGTTTAATTTAGCTATTAGATACTTTATATAGCTTCCATAAGTATGTTATGAATTTCTGGAACTGACAGCTCGGTTACCAGGAAGTTAATTTGATTTTTAGAGTCAATTCCCTATTTAGAAGTCTTTATTGCTTCCAAATGGCCATGGGGGGAAAATTCAGTAAAACAATCTCAAATTCAAATTTCTACTGCACTGATGGCTCCAATATATCAGTTTTAGGCTTGGTAGACTTTTTTTTGGGTACCAACACCCCCGAGGTTATTTCAACCTATAAGTCGGAAAGTTGAAAAATTGGAAGTTTGGGTGTTGGAACCATATTTGGTCGAAATTACCTCATATGGAAAATCCAACTTTGCCAGCATGTGTGAAACATTAAATTTGTTTATTTGCATATTTCATTTTCATATATCAAATACTGTAAAGATCCTAAGTTTTCATTCTATATTTTTAAATTTTTCCAAGTTTCTGGTGCAATGGCAATCGCATAAGGATCACCATGATCACGCTATGGAGATCACATCAAGACCCAAGGATATCACACTATGGAGATCGCATCAAGACCCAAACAACCCATAGTATGTTCATCATTATATCCTTACCTTTTAAAAAATCAACCAATAATTCTATCCTTACCTTTAAACTAACGCTAAGGAAAGCAAGTCCCATCGATTGAGTTATTGATGGAATAAGGGCTTCTTTCAGACGCCCTTGCTTCTTTGAAATGACTGTGAGTGTTAACAAGACTTATTGGTCTTGAAATATAGATGAATTATTATAATCTTACCATATAGCATGCAATACTACTATTGGAGCATAAACTTATCATGTTGTGTAAGGAAATATATGCCACTTGCCGCTTTAACTTGAGCGTAAGGCACTATGTGCACTTAAAAAGCTAAATTGTCAATAGACAGATATTACACACACGACTTCAGAAGATGAATGATATGTATGAGTTTTTCCTCCGTGCCTATGAGAGTTTATCCTTATACAAGGAAAACAAAAAAATGTAGCATGATAGAGAAATTGAAATGAGATAATTCCGACTTGGTGATTTTGTATTGTTGTATAATTCGAGACTATGGTTGTTTCCTAGTAGCTAAAAGTCTGTATAGTATTGACTATTCACCATGGTAAGAGTTTTTTCACATGTTGCAATTGAGATATAGTAATGTGTTGATGTCCTATTCAAGGTGACTAAACAGTGTGTTAAGCACAAATTAGGAAACATGGAAGATATTAAAGTTTATGGGAATGTGAGGCTTGACGATGTTTGAGTAGTCATGGGTGATGGGTCATTCCATAATGTTAAATCAAGTTCTCTATGGGAGGAAACCAATGGGATAATTGGTGAATCCTGAGTACCTAACATAGCTACATCGTGACTCAATGTTAAGTAAAGTGTCATAAGGAAGATACACAAGTCTATATAGTTAACTTTTTTTTATTTCTTAGGGAAGGAAGAATGAAGATTAGACAATTTCAAGTTAGTATACTCATTAGTATAGTCTACTGGTCGTGACATAGGTCTACGAATCATGTAGTAGACATGTGAAAACAAGATTAGATTCTCTACTCTCTGAACTTGACCCATGAGCCTAACCCGTGCATCACATCTACGACTTATGGGTTAAGTTGTCATAATTCGAAGCCAATTATGGCTCTTAGGACTTGACTCGTGTACCTGACCAATGTGTTATGAATTAGACCTATGACTGTTAGGTCACATCATATTCCCAGGCTAGTAAAATCTTTTATCTTTTCATTTAAATAAGGGGCCTAAGTAACCCGACATGACTAGACTTTTTTCTTTAAATTAAACCATACACCTAATCCAAAAACTAATCAAAATTAACTCCCACTTAATGTCAAAAACTTCCACATATACTTCCCATCTAACCCACTCAAACTAAACCCTGTTTTTGTAGTACTACACATAAATAAGTCAACACAAAAGTACCATTATTGGAAATTCCCTAATTAGCTTGCTCTTTGTTGCCTCATTCATCTATATAAATGTATGATTTCTAATTTTATGATTGTACAATTGTTAATGAGTACTTGCTTCATCACCAAAAATGAAGCTAAAAATCCTGAGTATTTTCTTTCCAAATTGAGACCAATATAACATAAATAGGTGGAACTGTGATGTTTGATCGAATTTGAACAGAATGAGTGAAAATTTGTGTCAATTGGAATCCAAAAGTCTGAGTAATATTGATAGATTCTTTTTTTAACTCATAAGTTTAACCGTTGATCCATGAATTATATTCACGAGTAGTGGATTAAAATCGAGGGAATCAGACTTGATATTCTGAATATCAAAAGTTATGTCTGACTTTCACGAGTCTGAGTCATGACTCATGCACACACTCCATAAATCTTGGATTGAACTTGTGACTTAAATCCTATGTTCACGAGCATATTTCACAAGTTCTAAACACAGTCCATGAGTCATGGACTTAACCTATGAATTGAATCTTAAATATTCAAATTGTCTGACATTTTTACCTAGTGATGTAATCTGAGTACTAATTCTTTTTTGCGTAAGAACCATTCAATCAAAAGTAACACATAAGAAGGGTGATACAATAAAAATAGTTCAAGTCCAGGATCCACAGTCTAGACTTTGATGTGAGTCTTCTAGCGTAGTGGTGTCACAACCTAATTTACATGTCATGATGGCACCTACTCTATCCCGCCAGTAGGTAAACCAAACCATAACTTTGAGCTAAATGCAATGGGTTAACTTGGTGGAAAATGTACAACCATTGAAAAAATGATAAACACACTTATAAATAAGCAATTCTAAATAAATAAAACAACCAATACATAATACCATCTCACGACCCGGCAGAGTCAGTACATGAGCATCTAATAGTATTATAACTTAAAGACTTAGAATAGTTGACAATATTTTTCTTGATAACAAAAGATAAAATATAAAATATAGAGAGAAATAGGCATCTTAAACTCTGAGAGCACACCCTATCTCCATAAATATCAACACAACATGATCAAGGAACACAATGATAGCTAGTACTCAGATCTACACCATAGAGGTTCAAAAGTGAAGTATGAGTACAAAAATAGTGGGTACTTAGTTGGCATCATAAGTTGACTTAGATTAATCATGATATAAGTTCGATAAAATTCAAGATAACATAAATAAGTCAGACGAACCTGAAGTATCTCCAATACTGTTGTACATAATATGTAATTTAATCGGAATAATAATATAACACAAGGAATCAACACAAGCCAATATCATCATGCAATACAAGTAAAAATAAGTTGGAATAATAACACATCACAAGGCATCCAACAAGCAATCAGAAACTACAAAATTGGCTCTCATATGCCAATTGGTGCAGAAAGTAAATAACTCATCACAGAATCCCACACACCTGGAGAGTACACTTAAAGATAGTATAAAGCAACCATTCATCGCTTAAAATATCAAAATTATTATTTAACCATTATTCCATAATTTATCATCAATCGATCATTTTCCAACATTTGATAAAGTACCCACATTCCCTAATGTTACTATCATTTAACAACCTTATCATTGATACTCACTATCCACCATTTATTATCTAACCATCTATTATTAACTAATTCATGTGATTACTAGTCATCATATAACCTCTAGTCATCGTTTAACAATAATCACCATATATTCACTAATCATTAGTTTTCAACTAGCCAATATTTATCCACTAACTAATGTTTAGAAACTAGCCAATATTTATAAACTAACCAATAATTATTAACTAATCATCCTTTACTAATCCTCATTAATCAATTAGTCATGATTATCACTTAAAAATTATCCACCACTAATCCTTATTTATCACTCATCGTCAAATATATCACCTTATGATCTTTTGTCACTAATCAACAATTACCACTAATCCTCATAAGTCCATTAATTATCATTTTTACCACTTTTAGACTATATCCAACATCTCTAATATTAATATTTTACCCAACTACAAATAAGTGTGTATATATATAATTGCCATAAATAGTGCATAGCCAGACTTGAGTCTGTATATGTACATATATGCATATTAATATAATCATCCTCCAGCCTTTTTGGGTATTAATATGTCATTATAATCATCCTCCACCCTTATCGGGTGTTAAAATATAATCATAATCATCCTCGAATCTTATTGGGTATCAATATATCATCATAATCATCCTACATGATTATTAGGTATCAATATATCATTATAATCATCCTATGGCCTTGTCAGGTATCAATATATCATCATAATCATCGTACAGACTTATCGGGTATCAATATATCATCAAAATCATCTTCTGGTCTTGATGAGAATCAATATATCATCATAATCATCATTCAAACTTTTTGGGTATCAATGCATCATAATAATCATCCTTTAGAATCAAACTAGTTATAATCAATATCGATATCATCTTTTGGTATTTAACTGGGTATATTTATATATATCTAGTAAATATCCAAACTTAAACTGTCAACCACATCATCATAGTCAGTGGTAAAATTGATAACATAAGTAATCATATAATCAAGCATCACGATTTCAAGTATAATTAATAGAATAACTTCTAATAAAGTCAATACGCATGACTTCTAAAGTAATTCATGTCACACATACTAATATCATCAATAGAAATATCTCTAGCAAGATTACTAGCATAATTTGTTAGCATGATCATAATCATAAACAATGTCAGAAGGAATGACTTTCAATAGTTTATTCAATATCTTATCATTAGCATACAAGATATTTTATCATTTGAGTTATTGATAGTCACCAGGTCACTGGATGATCATGGCTATAGTACAATTTACATGCATATCTGCATAATTTTGTCCACTTATATGACAAAGAGGCAGGTATTAATCGTACTAATTAAGACACCTAGTCCAATGACATTTCAGCCCTATTCATCACTCATCTATAAAAGAAAAAAAGATAATTTTTCATCAAATGGTTTTTCACAAATACAAAAAGAGTTCTTAAAAAAGATATTTAAAAATCAAAGTTTAGCTCAACTTCTTGTTTTTGTATGCTTAATTAGAGAGTGTCTTAAGTGAGTTCTGATATGTAAATGAATTACTCAGTCTATAAGAGTAATAAATATTTTATCTTAATTTGAGAGTGGTTATGCAGAGTTACCTAAGTCAAAAACTGGTTAGAGTTAACCAATGT
Source organism: Capsicum pubescens (assembly GCA_030864215.1). NCBI lineage: Eukaryota > Viridiplantae > Streptophyta > Magnoliopsida > Solanales > Solanaceae > Capsicum > Capsicum pubescens. The sequence goes on along the minus strand of CM061548.1, from coordinate 230,485,128 downwards.
TGAGGGGGTCTTGGTAGAGTTGCCAAGGTTAGGCTGTAGTAGAGTTACAATAAGAAAGAGGTGCCTAGATTTAGTCTTAAATTGAGTCTATAATTAATTGGTTGATTCTAGTGGATTTCTGAGGTGCTTGTGAGGGCAAGTCGTGGTTTTTCCATCCTTGATCAAGGGGGTTTCCACATTGAAATCTTGTCTTTTTACTCTTCCTGCACTATTTTTTATTCTTGGTTGCCTTATAGTGTTTTTTCTTGTGATTGACTTTAAGGGATCTAGTCCCTCACTCAGTGGTGCAACCCCTAGAGTTTCAATAATTGGTATCAGAGTTAGTTCACTCTAAAAGGTTCATACCTTGATTGTCTTGGTTAGCATTACTTCTACACCTAATCTAGAAGATGGGAAATCTACCACTTGACCACTAAGATTTAATGGGTAGTATTATGGTTGGTGGAAAGCATGGATGTTTCACTTTTTTATGGCTGATGATAGTGAACTTATGGACATAATCCTTGATGGTCCTCATATTCTGTTAAAGATGTCAAAGAAGGAGAAATAATTAGAATGATTGTTAAAAGCAAGATAAATTATGATGATGAAGACAAAAAGAAAATTTAAAAGAATTACAAGGAAAAAAAATTGCTTGTTTACGATATAAGGTCTGATGAATATAACAGGATCTCAGCTTGTGGGAATGAAAAAAAGATTTGGGATTGCTTGAGGATTGCTTATGAAGGCACTGGTGATGTGAAGGATTCTAAAGTAGATATAATGACCACTCAGTATGAAACCTTCACCATATAAAAAGAAGAAACTATCTAAGAAATGAATATAAGATTCACTTCTATCACTAATGAGCTTCACTACTTAGGAGAAGTGATTCCCTTGTATAAGAAAGTGAGGAAGATTGTTGGATTTCTTCCTAAGCCCTGGGAGTGCAAAGTGGATGCTATAGCTAAAGAATGAAACCTAAACACCCTCACTATGGATGAATTGATTAGAAACCTAAAGACTCATTAGATAAGAAAAAAAAAAGATCTAGAGAAGAAGGAAGTTAAAAGAGAAAAGTCACTGGCGTTGAAGGCTTCAAATCATGATTAAAGTAGAGATAATACTGATGTTGCCTGTTTGGCTAATAGGATTATTAGATCCATGAAGAATTGTGGCCAGTTCCAAAGTTGGAGTCCTAAGCACTTTATCTAAGACTTTCCAATGCACAAATTTTATTATCAAGAGTATCTCAAGACTAGAGGTGACCATGGAAAGAACAGAGAAAAAGTACCTGAAAATTCAAGAAGGAAGGAAGCAGCTGAGTATGATATAAAACAAGATCTGGTATCATGGGATAGACTTTTCCAATGATTTAGTTAAAGATGATAAGATAGATGATGTTTCTACAATAGCAGTGAAACACAGTCCAATTATCAAAGGCTCCTTGTTTACATTCAAGGTAAACATAGAGGATGAAAAAGAAAAGAGGTGACTCATTATGATATTAAGGAGAATATGGACAATTACACTAATAGGAATATAAAATGGTTTGCAAGTGTATTGATAGACTCTGTATGTGAACTAACTGCTGATAAGAATACCTTAGAGGAAAAAGTAAAGAATCAAGAGCATGATCGGATTACTTTAACTCTCTGTATTTCTGAAACTGAAGAGTTGTACACAAAGATAAAATCTAAAAATCTGAGTTTGATGAGTAATCAACAGAAAGTAAATGAATTATATAGAAAAGGGAAGAAAGAAGATCCAAGGCTTAAAGTTGATCTTGAGAAAAAGTTGAGGGATTCCTTAAAACATCTTATCTCTGCACTTCGTAGGAATGAATAGTTAGATAAAGACCTGGTCCTCTTAAGAGAAGAGCTGAACAAATCTCTTAAATAGACTGCTTCTTCACAAACCCTCTCAAATATGATTAGTCAAGGTGTTAATAAAGACAAAGGACTAGGCTATCAAGGAGAATTTCAACCTACTGGGTGGCAAGGAAATACTGTCAATGATGACAATGTGTACTCATTGTGGAAAGAATGGGCACACTAGGAAAAGTTGTCAGAGCTAAATAAGAATAAGAATGAATGATTTAAGATATGTTCCATAGAAGAGTATAAAACATAAGGAGTTCAATTCTATGAAAAAGGTGAGGGGGAATTCTATACCTAAATAGGCCAATAAAGTTTTAATCACAGTATTGTATTCCTACTAGGATCTCAAACTCAAGTGGGTTCCCAAATCCAACAAGTGATCATAGTTGTAGGTGTAAGAAAGAGCACTGTTGTCAACAATGCTCATTAAAAAGTGGTGTTCAAAGTTTATGTTTAAAAAATCTAAACATACACACACTCTCTCTAAACACTTCAAGTGGATGTGTCAAATTCTGAAATAGTTGATTTCAGAGGACTTGGTCCCTAAAAGAATATGGGTAAATGTATCTAGACAAAAGGGGTGTGCAGAGGCTAAAGCATGAATTGATCAAGCCAACCTAAACTATCATATGAATCAGTGTCTCATCTCAAATTTGGATATGTTAAAGAGACAGGTATCCATGATAAAGTTGGTGCATATTAATCTAACTCACTATCATACCTTTGCATATATACACCTAAGAGGATAGCTATCAAAAGAAACAATTGAAGCAAAAACAATTTGAAAATTCACTCAAAATGAGAGGGACCTGGTCCCATCTCTTAGGTGAGTACCAAAATAATATGCCTTCAAGTTTTATAAAATTTCTATTTAAAAAGGCCACATGTCCAATCCTATATAAACAGAAGCTATCAACTATGTTCAAGTGTAAAGAGTCATACATGTTGTCATTATAGGCGTCCATTCGAAAAGATATATTTTAAATCTCAAATGATGACTTCTTTAATTATAAATTCTAATCCTCTTATTTCATTCTCTTCTCAATTAACTCAGAACATTATTTTCTTCCTTAATCAACACTAACCATTCTTTTTTTATTCTCAAAAGTTCAAAGTGTCTAAAATTCCCTCTTCTTCAAACCCAATGAAAGAATTGTTCTATGATCATCATCAAGAGTCACAAAGTGACTTACCCATCGTCCTTCCCATGAGACTTATAAGACCCTGAGTGAAATTGTTCTATATGAAACTCTTAAGCTTCAGTAATTGTCCTGTCTTAGTAGATGACCTAAACAAAGGCTTTGGTTCTCCTATTAAGCAAAATATTCTTAAATTTAAAGGACCTCTTTCCTCAGAAAAATTAGAGTCCTCCAATGCTCCCCAAATCTAGGTTCCCTCTGAGGAATTCAAAGGTCCTAAGATTTCAGAAAGAGTTATAAGAACCCAGTTCCCTCACTCTTTTTTAATCAAACCATATATTTAGCTAAATGGTTGATGAGTAAAGTCTTTTAAAGAAGTTTGATACTTTCAGTAGCATTAATTAGGTAGAAGAAAATTTACTTTTACTTAGACATCATTCCAAGGAAAGTCTTCTAGTGAGGAATAGAAAATAATAGTAGAAAAGGATGACTCAAAAATGGATAGGGAGTTTGTATTACCTCCAAATGAAGAAAATGAAGAGGATGAGGATGAACTACCTCTGATTTGAAAAAAAAAAAGAAACTAAAAGAAAATAAAAGAAAGGAGAAATTGACTGACTCTGGTTTATAAGTTACAATATCTTACTCCACTAGAGGGTTTGACATGAAATGTTTAGAAGATGCAATGAAGAAGAGTAATTTTTCTACAACAAGAAAAATACTCCAAAAATCAACTAGAGGAAGAGAAAAATTGTGAAGTTGTAAAGATGAGAGAAGATAGAGAAGAAGATGAAGTTATGATTGGTTTGTCATCCTTAAAAAGGGAAAAATTTCTATATGTAGTTTTGATGATGAGAAGCTAACTGCAAGGGACCAGTTCCTTGGATGATCATAGCTACAGTACAGCTGGCACACGTATTTGTATAGTTTTTTCCTCTTGTGTGACAAACTGGTAGGTGCTGCTTGTACTAATTTAAACACCTGGTCAAATTAAATTTAATCCCAAATCATAACTCATCTATAAAAGAAAAAGGATGCTTCTTTATCAATTGTTTTTTTTAAATACAAAAAGAGTGCTGCAAAGAGAAAGAGGCAAAAACCCAAGTTTAACTCAAGTTTTTATTTTTGTGTTATTAATTAGAGAGTGTCTTGAGTGTATCAGTCTATAAGAGTAATGAAGTTTTATTCTTGATTAAGAATTCTTAGGTAGATTTGCCTAAGTCCAAAACTGGTTAGAGTGAACAAGTGTTGAGGGAGTCTTGGTAGAGTTACTAAGGTTAGGCTATAGTAGAGTTACTACAAGAAGGAAGTGGCTAGAGATAGGATGAAATCAATCTGTAATCAAGAGGTTGGTTATATTGGATTTTTGAGGTTTTTGTGAGGGAAAGCCATGGTTTTCCCTTCCTTGAGAAAGGGGGTTTCCACGTTAAAATCTTATATTTTTACTCTCCGTGCACTGCCTTTTATTCTTAGTTTCTTCACTGTGCTTTTTCAAGTGATTGATTTTGAGGGACCTGGTCCCTCACTATGTGATACAACCCCTAGGGTTTCAATATTCATAGATAAATCCATATCATTTTAACTTATTTACCGTTATGATCCATAACTCATCATAGGATAATCACAATCTAATAAACTATTCCATCATCAATACTCCTAATGTCATTATCACCAAACCAATTGACATGGTTCCTCAATATTTACTCAAAAGGGAATTATTTAGGTATTCAAAAAGTGTATAAGGCTTTTAAGAGAACTAATCATCGATATTGACTTAAGCTGGGTCAAGGAGCCGACTTCTAAATCCCCAAAAATACATTCAAAGTAAAATTCTACCCCAGAATAGGCTAAGTTATATAAATCCACTTTTAGATGTATAGCAAGCCATAATTAGCCTTAAGGTAGAGATTACTCTCAAGAACTTCAACTATGTCAATGGAAACTAAGGCAACCTTCTTTATTATTAATAACTAATCCTAATTTACCCTAACCATGACTAGCTAGAGAATTTTTACCTAACTTGAGTAATCTAAGGCATTCTCATACTAAACATAAGTAATGAAGTCAAATTCACCTAAGGTTTAAGGATACAATACAAGTTCTTAAACTCCATGATTTCAAGATTATCTTAAATGGTCCAACTAATACAAGTATTTCATTTCATCATTCCAACACCTAAAACTCATACAAAATGTAACACAATATCATAATAATACTATAATATAGCTCAATCTAACAACGTAAAACCCTAGCCTACCTTAAGATGAAGAAGGCTCAACCAATCGATAAACCACCACTCTTTTATTTTGAAAAGACTCTTCAAGATGCCAAGCTATAAGAATCATTTTCCTTATTAATACGTTAATAGTGATGCCCATATTGCACTATTGTACTTCGGGTCCAAGAATACACAAAAAACTCATTGGATCCCACTTTTGGAAATCTAATTTCAAAAACCAACCCAACAATCTTCCATTCTCAAGGAATCATTACCCTAAAAGTTTTGTGAAAACCAAGATAAATTTGGATTTAAATTAAGACCTAAAGGTTGAGAAATAAATCAAGAAATATTACCTATAAAAGGGTGAATTCTTACCTCAGATCGGAAGATAATCACAAAAAATTAATGTTAATCTAGCTTCCCATTCATCAACGTGGTTTAATTTTAATCCTTCACACTATTTGGGGTTTTTAGCTCTCACAGAAGTGATGAAGAATGTCCAATATCATGGAAAAGGGATCCTTTTAAACCCAGTCCAGGTATCCAAGTATCGCTATTGCGATCGCACCATATTGGGCCTACATACATAAATCGCGATTGAGACCTAAGCCTCACAATCACAATAGGTTGGGATAATTAAACTTGTATCGATCGCGACATAGATTCCATGATCATGGAGGTACTAAATTTTTTGATGCACTAGATTTTCCAAGTCTTAAATGGGCACAATTGAGTTCTCGGGATTTGTTCAAAATCTAGTATAAGCAAATGAACTATGTAACTATATGAAATTTGACATTCTATAATCAATGGAACAATCAGAATTTCCATCAGAGTTCATTTTAACCAAATATGGATCTCTTACAATTATTTCATTTTCTTAACTTTTGGACTAATAGGTCGAAATGAGCTCGAGTGTGTCAAGTCCTAAACCAAAGGTCCACCTAGTGTAAATTAAACATTTTGGAGTGGCTGGTGTAGTCAAAAATTGCATATGAGGTAGTTTTTCTAAAGTTTTTACCTGTAGCCAATTGGAACCAACAAATACTTCAAAATAGGGAATTGGTTCTAAAAATAAATAAATAGCCCGATAATCAAATTGTCAGCCCTAATAAGACATATATGACTTATGGAAGATATAGGAAAAGCCTAATAGCAAAAATATAAAAAATGACCTAAAGTTCCATTACAAGTGGGTCCATAGAGGAGTACTAAATTATTGATGCCCCATTGATAGCCCAAAAGACATAGTGTCACACTTAGAACGATATCATAGACAAGGAATACAAAAAGATGGCATATTAGCATGCATTTCTAATTTCACTATAATCAAGGTTATAGACTATGTAATAGGCTCTACTAGCTCCCATTAAATGGACAAAGCCCCAAATTGGAAATACTCAAAGATAACCACCTTATTCTTTTGCCTCTCCCTTTTCTAGAGAAAGGAAATATGCATCTAAGTTAGGTAATGCTCCCCATCCTGAGGAAAGGGAAAATTAGTTGAGTCAAGTAGTGGTGAGAGAGATATAGATGCTCACTATTCTGAGGAAAGAATAAAGTCTTTAAAGGATGGTGATGATTCTACTGCATTAGCTAAAAATATAGAGATATGGGGTTCCACATACACCCCATAATGATGACATCTTTAGAAATATAGAGGTAGTATGTATAGGACATGAAAGATATGTATGATCGCGAGATTGATCCAATTGAGAGGGGCAAGTTTTGATGGAACCTATACAAGGAAGCTCTGATCAATACAATAGAGTTGGATGAGATACCTTATATTAAGGCCACCAAAGACAGATACAAACATAGATAGATGGGTGAGCCTTCCAACTATTATATACTAGAGTTCGCTTATGAGTTTTATGCTTCATATGTTGCATCTATTAACCTTATTACACTAGAATGGTAGAGAGCTCGAGAATATCTTCTGCTAGTCCATAATTTAGTGATAGGTACTCGGGTGCACTTATCCAAGTAAACTATTTAGAGATTCTTATTTCGGTCAAGTTGTGAAATATCAACGACTACTGATAAGTTTGATTACAAGTTGGAGCCTATAAGGAGATAGATAAAGATAAAGGATCCAAATTAAATAAATGATTTGTATTGTTGGATTACTAATCTGATACAGGTCAAAGGGGCATCATAAATATCATTGGAAGCCAACACATGAAAACTCAAGCTTGGACTTGCCTATTTATACCTAACTTGAAAATAAAAAGGTTGAATCATGGAGAAGACTCAAGTTACACTCCAAGGCTTCCCCTCATTAAGGGACTTTTGGTCATTTCCATGGAGTAAAGAGGCGCCTATGGAGTCTAACCACTCATTAAGGGCTTTTTGGTCATTTTACTATGTAATAGTTAGCCTATGTCTTTAAATATCTTCCTTTAGGTTATTTTATAGAAACTTTTAACATATTTTAAGGATACTCTTTGAGTGTCTAAACAAGTGTGGAATTATTCGACAAGTTTGGATTCACTTGTGGTTGAATGTGGATTCATTGTCATTGGATACCCATCTAGAAATGGAGGTTGCTTGGACATTTCAATGCCCTTCAGGTATTTATAAGAGTGTGGTGTTGCTAATGTGAGTATCTAGGGGTTTTAATGTTTGAAACACACTTTAGTTCCTATTTCTGGTAATAATCTATGTCTCACTATCTATCTATCCTTTCATTATTGTTGTTTGTTCATCTTGTTCTTGTGTTTATGTTGTAATCTTAGTTTGGTTGTTGTCTATTTTTGTACCTTTCTCGTTTGTTTGATAGTTGATTTGTATTATTTGGTATATAGAGCAAAGCTTTCTTTTGTTCCTACAGAATCACTCTTGGGATTGTTGCCTAGAAAATCCAAAAATCTCACAAAAATAGTGTTTTTATAGTTGTGTCTTGGCCGAAACTATAGTTTTTCTTGTTTTTGTGTCTTGGCTGAAAGTTTGACCTTAGATCTAGGAATATTTTGTGTGCGTTTTTTGTTTCTAGTCATAGGTTCTTCTTCACTAGAACTTCTTTAGTCTAGATCTTAATCTCGAGTTTATAAAAAAAAATGTGTTGCTGAAGATTGGTAAGTAAAAAATATTTTTTGATGTTGTTGTTGAAGATTGGATCTTGAATATGTGTTGTTCATGTTTGTGAGGTCCAATGTGAACCTTAGAACTCGAAGATTCAATGTTCTATTCTTGTAGTTCTTGGTGTTCTTCAACATTTTCATATCTTATTAAAATGTGGTCATGTTAGTCTTGAAGCATATTCCAAGACTATTAAAAAAAGAAAGGGGGCCAAAATACTTTCAAAGAGTCTACCTACAATAAAGGATAGGGGGACAAAGGCTTAAAAAGGTGTTTTTCCTGAAGGGTGAAAGAAAAGTCAAGCCTTTTTGAACATTGAAAAGACTCTAAGTCTTGATATTTCCCTCCCAAAACCCAAAATACACTCTTCCAATTGAATGTTGATCAATACAAATTGAAAGCAAGAAAAAATTATTTCTCAAGACTTTAAACAATTTTCAACAACCAATGAAATGCTGCCATGTCATCGCCAAAAGTGCTTAAGCTCAAAATTGTAGATTCTAAGTTTCTTTTATTTATTTCTTAAGTTGCATTGTTTGATTCTTATACTAATAAACAACTAGTAATCGTCTACTAGGGTGGGAATTAGTTGTTTGAGTCCATTTCTTTCGTGTTACCTTTCTTTGTGTGCTTTTATCTTTTTATAATTCATTGTAGTTTCTTGATTTAACTCCGTACATATTTTTCACGAGTCATTTCAAAAAAGAATTTATTCTAACCTTAAGCCACAATTACAACAAAGTAACCTTATTGGAGTATAAACGGGATACCAATACTTACAACTACAATTGTTTGATATTTCAAAGGTGTGAGCTTGAGAGATTGTGAGGTTGATTTACTAACTTGTTTGCTGTTTTTGTTATTTTTAGTAGTTTTTTATAGGTAAAATGGTAAATCAAGGTGAAATACCTAGTTGGGCTAGTTATTTAATGGAAAAGCTTGTCAATACCATGGATAGCCGATTAGGATTACTTGAAAGTAGAATGGAAAGAATGGATGGAAGGATGAAAGGGATGTAAATTTCTCTTAGCGAGAAGTTGGATCACTTGATAGAGCATCCATGCCTTACTAATCAAGTTGAGGTAGTAAGGGAAGAGGAAGCTAAGAATTGGGAGAAAAACTTGGCTCAAGTAGGAGAATTGTGTGTGGTTGTTGAGCCAAGAGTTGAACCAAATGATGGTGAAAAGGAACACCTAATTGTGGAACTTGTCAAAAATAAACCATTGATACATACTAACCATGGAACTAGCATTTTTCCTAGTACCAATACTTAACTTGTGCAGATTCATAAGCTAATGCTTCGAAAGAAGGACTTAAAGAAGACCTCTCATGAGCATAAATTTTAAAACCTAGATGAGTTCTTATTCAATCAGTCCAAGTTTGATGAAGATTTGACTCAAAAGAGAAACCTAACTAAACTCCTATGGGATGATGGGTACTTTGTACCAAGGAGTGAAGTATATCACCCTATGGATCGAACAAAGAAGTTCCCTACCAAAGGAATTCCTAAAAAGAGGAAAAAGGATCAAACCAATTACTTCCAAGGTATGTACCTACCCCCTCCTATTCCTAGTGATCCTTGGAGACATGATGATATTTTCCTATTATTAAATTGGCCTTTGAAGTTGATTGAAAACAAGCTACACCATAGTAGTATTAGCGTCTTCAAGAATCCACTATGAATTTTCCTTTGGTGCTTGAATTTTGTGGTCCCTACAATCTTAAATCGTAATATATTTATCACTTAGGGAAGAGTCCTTGGTGTGTGCTTGATGTACAATTTTGGTTTCCTAATTCTTGTCACACTTGTGTAGTTGGACATGTTGAACTAATAGAAATGACTCTTAGGAGAATGCTAAGTGCCATGAAAAGAAGTCACCTAACTTCTTATGTATACACTTTGGCTTGGAGTGATTCGGTTTCTCATAGATTCTCTAATTCCTCTAATAGCATGATTCCTTAGGTGAATGTACTTTTTGAAGGAAGTTTCTTGACGAGAAAAGATGTAATGTGCATCAAATGTCTTGTCTTATCTTATTGTGAACTCATGTTCGGGTGTAATTTTGATGAGAATATTGTCCTTAACTCTTTTCTTTTCTATCTTTTTTCTTATGATGATGACTTGAACGTACATAGAATGTAAGATCTTTCTATACTGGATGGAAAGTCTAATTGTTGTTCCAAGAATAGTTTATGGATTCCATTTGATAAACAACTCTTGTTTCTTGTTTCTTGTCACACTTATGTGGATAGACAAGTTTTTTTTCATGAAAAAGTGTTCAAGTTTTTGTGATTGGAATGCCTATGGTATGATTGATTATAGTAACCTTTACCCTTATTCCATGAGGTAAGTGTATTTTCTTTGGTCTCCTACGATTTCACAAGGTTTATATTTGAGGTCGAATCCTTTTCAAGAAGGGGAGGATGATACGGGTTAAAGGGGTATCATAGACATCATTTGAAGACAATACATGAAGACTCAAGATCAGGTCTTGCCTATTGATACCTAAATCAAAGAGTACAAGGTTGAAGCATAGAGCGCACTCAAGTTACACTCCAAGGAAGCCCGTCATTAAGGTCCTTTTGATTATTTCCATAGAGCTAAGAGGCACCTATGGAGTATAACCACTCATTAAGGGCCTTTTGGTCATTTTACTATGTAATTGTTAGCCTAAGCATTTAAATAGCTTTCTTTAGGTTATTTTGCAGCAACTTTGAACATATTTTGAGAATATTCCTTAAGTGTCTAAACAAGTGTGGAATCACTCGACTAGTGTGGATTCACTTGTGGCAGAACGTGGATTCATTTGGTATTGGTTACCCATCTATAAATAGAGGTTTCTTGGAGATTTTAGTGCCCTAGATTTCTTTGTAAGAGTGTGGTGTTGTTATTGTGAGTATCTAGGTTTTTTAGTGTTTGAAACACACTTTAGTTCCTATTTTTTATACTAATCTATGTCTCACTATCTATCTATTCTTTCATTATTGTTGTTTGTTCATCTTGTTCTAGTGTTTTTGTTGTAATCCTAGTTTGGTTGTTGTCTGTTTTTATATCTTTCTCATATTTTTGATAGTTAGTTTGTATCATAATCAGATTGTTGAGCATGGTGTGGATGCCCTTATGGGAGTGGGGAATATGGATATTATGAATTCTACCCTGCACTTTGAAAGGAAGTTACGGAAGACTATAGTTTGACACAAGTTGTGCCTACAAGAGCAGATAATTTAATTACCTTATATAATACTATACTTGTGGACAACATCATATATGTATATGATATAAACTTTACCTAGTACATTCAAGATAAGTTCACGAGAGAGCTTTCAGAGAGATTACCAGTGTACCATTCCTGTGTATAATTAAGATATTATGTTATGCACTAGGTGTTGCCTCATTACAAGGTTTTGATGATCCTATTGAGATGAGTTGGATATCTGACATGGGCTTGATTCAAAATGACACCACCCAGTTACACAGAAGAAGGAACAACTTTCTACCTTATTTGGAGTTTTACTGGAAGTCAGCAAGTAGAGTGTTTTTCTCCTACAAGCATGGGTTGTAGTAACGTCAGTCCACCTTATACATCTATAGTGACCCCTTTCCCGGTTACTTTGAGTTTGGTAATTATATCTCAGGAGTTTCTGTAGTGGTTGGTTGACAGGCAAACATAGTTAGTTGAGTGCTAAACTCATACTGACACCTAGTTGGCTAAGAGGTTTGTTGAAATTTGGCCATGGGTTGTGTTCTGGATGATTGCTGTGATAGAGTGATTTATTAGAGAGATGCATGGGACTATTGATAGTTTTGAGTTCCTCTAACGCCCCCAAACTTTTCCTAGCTAAATTTTTTCCCTAAAGTTTCAAGCTTTGGCTTCTAGAATGATTTACACTTATTTTCCAGTGGAATTCAATAGATTTCAACTTTTCATTATGTAGATGACTGAATAATCTTTCCTTCGATATAAGATTCATCCAAAATGAACACTCGGTGAAGAAGTTATCGCTATTTTATGTGCTAGTCGTAAAACATCATCATTTTTGGTGTTAACCATGTCGCAGAGATGGTTTAATTAGCAATTGTCAAATTCCAGTGAGACTTCGCGATAGTGGCGCATTGCGGAGGATCCCAATTTTACATTCGTCAATTTCTAGTGAGCCACCGCGATAGTGGCGCATCGTGGTGGTCCATACAATCGGGCACCAGTTATATTATTACTCCGTCTCATTAAGGGTAAAATGGTGTTTCTCCAACCCCTTATCATCTCTAACATGGGATTTAATCCCAAGAACACCAAAGTAAGATTATTTTTATCAAAATCTCTCAAGAAACTCCATTAGGGTTTCAAACTAAAAATCCTCGTAACTCAAGATTCAACAGTGAGTTTTTAAAGAGAATTAGAGAACTGGAATCCCCAATCCGTAAGCTTCAAGAATCATTCATTATTCTTCGAAATAGAGGTACGTGGGGTTTATCCTAATAACCTACATGGGCTTGAAATTGTTAAAGCATGATTTAAATGTTTGATGCATGTATTTTATGGGGTTTTTAAAAACTATATTATTGATTATGCTTTTAGGAAGTTTCAATGCTACTATTGCTTTGGCCTTGTGGTCTTTTCCCCTAAATTTATTTACATATATATGTATATGTATGAATTTGAGGTTTAAGATTGTTGAGAGCATAAATTATGAACTCCCTCTCTTGTATTGATTTCAAGAATTATGGTTTTGTGATTTCAAAGGGGTTTTTTCTATATCCTAGCATTTAAACATGATTTGGAATTATTGAGAGGGTGTTTCTTGATATCAATATGTTCTTGTGCGTATCAGAAATAATTGCATGTGTTTATATGAGGATTAACAAGGAAAAGATTCATTGAATTGAATTATTAAAATGCTGGTCTCAAAACTTGTGTTTTGAATACAAAGATTTACGATAGACTAATAATGGCTCAGATATGTGACTTGCAATACAATGGTATGATGATACCATATGTATTTATGCCATAAAAAATTATGTTTTAAGAGTATGTTTTCAGAGAATGTTTTCAGAGACTGCATGTTTTGATAGAGTTTTAAGAAGGGGCTTAAAGAGGGTTAGGTGGTTACCCGAAGATGGCCCAATTTCAAGCAACTCTTAGCCTGAAATTGTATTTGGCGATATGGGTAGATTATTATTGTATGCTGGTGATGGCCGTGTGGCATAGTAGATTCAGAGGCTCCGACCCTTGTGGCACACTTAGGTTGGGGGCTTTGCTGCCAAGTTGATGGCAGTTTCCATATAGCCCATGGAATTTTTCAGAGTTGTAGGGTATACTACCTAACGCAGAAGTAACACAGATTTCTCAGAGTTGTGATGATTTTTACAGTCTTTAAAATGCCCATGTGAATTCTTACCATATGATATACTCATGAACTATTTTGAATTGCTCTCATATATGTTGGATAATAAATGATTATTTGGGATATGCTCTGCGTACCTCTACATCTGTAATGACCCCCTCCCCCTCCAACCTCTCAGGTTCTGAGGCATAGTCTAGGGGTCCAGATAAGCAGTAGATAATTCAGACAGCTAATCAACTTGTGCAGTAGTGAACCTTCTCTATTTCAGAAGGCCTGTCTTTCCAGATTATGTCACTTATTTCAGATTTGATGTACTGGGGGCCTTGTCCTAATTTCAGATAGTTGTCAGATTTTCAGGTAGTAGAGATTTCATAGATTGAGTCAGATGTTATTTAGATGTTGTTGATTTCCAGTTTCCATAATTATGTTGAATTTAGAATTGGCCATGTTTCTATAGCAGATTATCTTTTCGCATCTTCTTTTATTATATGAATGTTGTGCAAGATTACCAGATAGAGAGGGGCATTCTGGGTCTTCATGGTTCGAGATGTCTGTCACGTCAAGGCCCTAGTTCGGGTCGTGATAATTCCAAATAGGTGAGAGACTTTATGGGGCTTAACTTCACAATTTGTAGAGTCTGAGAGAGGAGGAAGACACATTGATCTTTGAGGTTTATGCACTATCCAAGAGCCATACACCTATCATCCTCCTAGCTATATCTCTAATCCCATAGACCTTACCTACCCACCTTTATTGTTATTTTATTTTTTTGTTGATTATGATGATCCTCACTTAAGAGAGCATGAGTTCTTGCTAAGCGGAGTTGCAATTTTGATGAGTTCAAATGGGGCCTAAAGAGTGCATCTAGGCAGTCCCGTACACAGTTTCACATTGCACAACATAAGAACCACCAATGAGAGTTTATAACCTTCTCTAGTCGAGCACCACCACCTCTTGGAACTAAGGATGATGTACATCCTGATGCCTCAGCTAGGGGTGAGTCCACATCCGGTGCCAGAGCATCATATGGATGTCTCCACTACTATATTGTACTTTTTTTATTTGTTATGAATTAAAGGCAGTTTATTAAATTTTAATTGGGGTTAGTGGTATACCAGCATTAAGGGTTTTTCTTTTTGTGTGTGTTTTCCTCAAAGTGTGTTATCACAGTAGAGTCGTTATCTCTAGAATATTATGTCTTGTTTATTATGTTTGTGTTTCGTCTGTGTTATGTTTGTAATATGATGGGTTCGGAGAAAAATAAGGAACTATGGTGTAGTTAATATTTTGTCTTTATGATAAATAAATGATAACCCTTTTTGGTGATAAGTAAATGATACTCCTTATAATGTTTTTCTATGAATTGTATGTTGTAAAGATATGAGATTATGACCATAGTGTATATTTTTATGGCATTAGTATTATGGACATAATATCCATATCCTAGCATTGCATGAACCGAATAAGTAGTTGTTGTTCATGTAACCCTACTCTATGTTAGTGTAGGGTGTTAACTTAGTTCACTTTGTGTATGCAATCCAAAACTTACCTAGTTAGTCTTGCGTAGATTGATGGATAGTTAGTTGGTACAGGATCATAGGTCATTATTAAATAAGTCCACTTATATCCTAAACAACCAATAAAATGAAAATATGTATCCCTTAATACCAAATTTGAGCCCAAAGTAACCTATTTTCCTGTATTTACCCATTCACCATCTCATTTTTATTATAATGAACTCGGTTTTGCCTTGATCCCTCCTTAGACATTTTATACCTCAACTCAGATGAATCCCTTAAATTAAGAGTGGCTATTGTAGGTGTCAGTAGTTAGATATGGGTATAAAGAAGATGTTGAGAAAATGAAAGAAGAATTGTAAGGGTTGGTTATGGTAAAACAAAAAGAAAAACCATAAGAAAACAAAGAAAAATGATATAGAAAGAATGAAGAGAAACCACATCAATATAAAAATAAATAATGGAGAAAAAAGGAAACTAAAAGAAGCATGGTTGTATAGTGGAGATAAAAATGTATTGTAGTGTCAAGGTGGGTTGAGCCACTATTACCCATATATACCATGCCTTCCCCAAACCTACATTACAAGCTGAGAAAAGTCATATGTTCATTCTAGTCCAGTTGTTTAAAAAACCAAGGCATAGAAATAAGCTCAAGCCTATGGTATTTCATTCAAATTCTCTAAACTTCTTTGTGAGTATGAGCACTTTGATGTAGTCCCTGCATTGATTTTAATTATAATACTATAAGATTATGGGACTTCTTTGTTGTGAGGGTACATGGGTTACATTGTTAGCTACTTATTTGTTCTGGGAATGTCATTTACATTTGTTCGTAATCTGATGCAATCAACTGATCCTTTTCATATCATGATATTGTGTTGCATGTATACACACAATGGTTTTAAAGGTTGTGCATTTGAGATGGTTGAAAGTTTGTGCTCAACTAAATGAATTGACTACCGAAGGTACATTAGGTTTCTCTTAGTTAAGCATTGTTGGAGTTTAGTGTGTTTTATTTTCCTAAGTACTTGCAAATGTTCTAAGTTTAGTGTGTTGATGTGTCATGGTTTCATTGAACTTTCTATGCTTAAAATAAGGAAATTATGCAGGAACTTAGGTACTTTTGTTAGGTATGATATGTATTTGTGTCAACTGAGATCCATGACTTGTAGGTATGATCCTCGAGTCAAACTAGGAGTTGTAGGGTGTTGTTGACCTTATTTTACTACATAGTTTAGGATAGGATTTGTTTTGTACTATAATACAAACATGATGTTTTATGATTAGTTTACAAAATTTTACATTATTTCTGGGTTCTTAAACATATTATTGCTCTTGGAATTCTTGATGTTCGTTTTTAGGGTTTTTATCTATTTGAGATTTTTGGTCTTTCATCTTATTCTTGTAAGTGCATATTTATGCTTTCATATAATAATTCTTCTTGCATATTTACGATCATGAGTAGCTAAAACTCATTACAAGGGTTTTGGGAAACATGATAAATTAACAAAATAGGGTTAAATGGAAAGTCATTCTAGACCAGTGTGCTTGTATGTATTGGTATTTACTTTGATTTTATTGCTTTCTTGACGATTGCAAATTTCAAGAACTCATTTGTATTCTAGTTTTATCGAAAGAGAGAGACAGAGATTGGGAAAGGGAATATCAACAAAAATTATGAGCTGTCAACCTTTTATCTAATTAACATGAAGTTTAACTGAGATAGTTAATCTGAATTCACAAAATAAAGATTAATAATGTGACCCTCTGAGTTCGATAGGAGATAAGGGATATTCATCTAAACCAAGGTCAAGGGACCATTAGTTGATACATGCCTTGTTAGATTTTGCATCAAAGGCATCAAGTTAGTGTTTTAGCATGAAAAAACTATGGAGTTTTGAAATTATGGGGAACACAATCCTAGTTCATATCTCACATTGATTACAATCCGATCAACCAACAACTATTACTAATACAATTTGCTTTCACAAACCCCCATTTTAATTTACTTAATTCCCAATTACATCGACAAACTTTTGATAGAATTATGGCTTATTCCTCATGGTATCAACCCCAACCTAGTTGGTTTCTATATTTTTTCGACGATATACTTCAAGGTGAGGTGTAATTTGGGAGACATCAATCAAAAATATTGTTGATCATACAATTGTGCCTGGGGTATGTGGTTTTAATGCATAATTGTGGTTCCCTCTCGTGGTATGAGGGTATACTTTGTCAATATTCAAATGTTAGGGTTGTCTCAATTCAGCAAGACTATTGTACAGTCATTCAATATAACCACGGTCATGGATTGGTTCGTGCATCATGCTGCAGGATAGTTCTTTACAAAAAGGGCCATAACATTTTACTCCAATTTTATACTAAAGCAAAAGTTGATGTGTTGGAAACATAACTGAAATATCTATCATTTAGTGGGTCTGAGGCTCAAAGATGAACCAGAAATTAGAAGTAATTCTCATTTGAATCTAATCACTCCTTTATGAATCGATCGGTAAAAGAGTTTTGCGCTTTGTTAAGGGCTATGGGATTCTTGTAAACTTGGTAAACTTCAAAACATGACTACTTACCCTACATGTACTTGAAGCATGATTCTAAAATAGGCTTGGACTTTTCAAGGAATTACAATATCTCTCTTTCTTAGTGTGATTTATCCCCTAATGGCAACTGGCTAAGCTAGAAAGTTAGGGTAAAGGATCTGTAATCCAATAATTTCTTCAACACTTCTCGTGATATAATCAAAACCTTTTTACACTATCTACACTTGAAATTCCTCCACTGAGCTTCTAAAAGATGAATACTAAAATGGTATTGTGGTGATAACTTAATCTTAGGCTATTTTAGACTCATGGACTCATGCAATAGCATAGGCATAACTTGGTGACAAGAAATAAAAATAATTAATTAATTAAGTGAAACTATTACCTAAAGTTGGGGCTGAGTTCAAAGGGAAAAGGTTTGAGAACTTGGTCATCATGTCTACCTCTGTTTCCCAAGTAGTTTCCTCACAGACTAATTTCTCCAAAGAATCTCCATAAGTGTGACCTCTTTATTCCTCAACCTACAAACTTGACGGTCAAGGATTTCGATATGAACCTCTTCTTTAGAGAGAATATCTTTTACGCGTAGACTTTCTAAGTCCACGAGCTATGCGGATCACGAATTTTCTTCTTTAGTAAGTGAATGTGAATGACAGGATGCACTGTTGCTAAGTCGTTCAAATAATCTAACTCATAGTCCACTTTGACAAAATCACCTACAATGTCATAAGGAGAAATGAAGTAGGGACTAAGCCTTCCTTTCTTTCCAAACCTTTTACCTCTTTCATCGGTAAATATATTAAGTAGACAAAATTACCAATGGAAAACTCAAATTCCCTCTTCTTTAAATCTGTATAGGATATCTGATGACTATGATCCATTCTCAACTGCTCTCTAATCAACTAAAATTTCTCCATGGCATCATGGACTGAGTCTGGTACAATTAGTGTAGCTTTAAGGACTTTAAACTAACCAATAGTAGATATACACCAACTCGCATAAAGTTTCTCAAACGAGGACACCTAAATAGTAGAGGGATAGATGTTATTACGTGCTAACTCGATCAAAGGTAAATAATCATCACAACTACCTTTTAAATAAATCAACATGCTCTCAACATTTCATATAAGTTTTGATTGGTACTTTTTGCATGACATCTTTCTGTGAATGAAAAGCAATACTGAGATATACATGGTGCCAAGACCCTTCTGAAATGCCTTCCATAACTGACAGGTAAAATGATTACCTCTATCTGAAAATATAATCAAGGGGACTCTATGAAATTTTATCCTCTTATTTAGGAAGAATTTTTCATATTACACTGCCGAGTCTGAAGTATTAATTGGTGGGAAATGGGCTGAATTAGTCAATTTGTCCATAATAACCCAATTAGAATAATGGTTTTGATTTGTATGAGGCAACCCAATAATGATGTACATGTTCACTACCTCCCACTTTTAAGTAGGAAAACTAATGTCCTTTAGCATGCCACCAAGTCTCTGGTGCTCAACCTTCACTTGCTGGAATTTTGGTCACTTGGCCACAAATTTTGTGACATCCTTCTTCATACTATTCCACCAATAGACTTCTCATAAATTACAATAAATCATAGTGGCTCCTAGGTGAATAGAATACTGAAAACCATGAGACTTCTAACATCCACTGTCTCCTTTAATCTATATTTGGAAAACAAAGTGTTACCTGATAGTAATAAGCACCATATCCTCCGTTGTGAGAAAACCTCAACCTTCAGACTTTTGAAAACTACTTTCAATATACTAAAAATGGTATCACCATCTTGCTTTTCCTTAACCTCATCTATAGAATATGGTTTCAAACCATTTTAGGAAAAAATACAACCTTCAGCTAAGTCAACCAATTGAACTCCCAGTCTAGACAATCTATAAACCTGGCGAGCTAGTTTAATCTTCTCATTTTCTACATAAGTAGAACTTCCCATAGATAATCTCCTAAGACTCTTAGACACGACATTTATTACAGTTGGTACAAAACACTCATATCATAATTCTTCAACAACTCTAGCCATCTCTTCCGATGAAGATTTAGATCATTCTAACTGAGCACATACTGTCATTTTGGTAATCAGTGAACAAAGCAATATGATCTCCATATAAGTAATGCCTCCAAATCAGTATGGAGCAAACAATTGTTACCAACACAAGATCATGAGTTTGATAGTTCTTCTCATGAGGCTTGAGCTGTCTAGAGGAATATTTTATAACTTTGCCCCATTACATCAATACATAACCAAGTACAAAACTAGAATTATTTTTCTCGAGCAAAGTTAAAATAAGAGAGCTGGTGATTCAAGTCTTCTACGCCTAAAAACTCATCTAACAAGTATCAGACCACTGATATTTGACTTTCTTCAAAGACAAATTTGACATGTGATAAGTAATAGATAAAAATTCCTCAACAAAACATTTGTGGTAACTGGATAAGACTAAAAAACTTCTAATATCTTATAGAGAGATAGGTTTAGGCTAGTCTCTTATTACTTTGGTCTTTTGAGGATCAACACAAAAGCCTTCTCTAGAAAAAATATGACCAAGAACTATTATTGATTTCATTTATAATTTGTACTTGCTAAATTTTGCGAATAACTCATAATCCTTAAGAGTCTGCAAGATAATCCTCAGATTATTTACTTATTTGTCCTAACTCTAAGAATAAATAAGAAGGTCATCAATAAAGATAATGGCGAACATGTCCAAGTACTATGTGAACACCCTATTCATCAAGTCCGTACAAGATATAAGAGTATCCACTAGTTCAAAGTATATAACAATAAATTCAAACTGACCATATCGAGTTCTGAAGGCTATTTTCAGAAGGTTACTTTCTCTGACTCTTACTTGATAATAGCCTAATTTGAGGTCTTTCATAGACAAGTAACTTGCACCCTAAAGTTCTTTTAAAAAAGTCATCATTTCTATAGATGGGATACTAATTTTTATCTATGACATTGTTCAACTGATGGTAGTTAATGCACATTCTAAGAGAAGCATCTTTATGGCACACGAATAGTACTATAGAACCCTATGGGAAGGCGTTGAGCCTAATAAAACTTTTTTTGGGAGGTCCATTAATTTTCATTATACTCCTTAAGCTTGGTTGGATCCATTCTATAAGAGGGAATTTATATAAGTTGTGTATCTAGAAGGAAATTTATTTTGATGCCAATTTTTCTTTTGGGAGAAACTCAAGGTAAATATTTAGGAAATACTTTTGGAAAATCATTTACCACGGTGTAATACCCCGTACTTCTACCTAGATTAAATTCATCCCAAAGATGTCAAAGACATGCTTCAAAAATGAATGCACTTTTATATATGTGTAATTTTCAAGATTTTGACTTTTTGTTGTGTGGGAAATTGAATAAGCTTTCCATCGATACCAAATTCGTCTAAATCCAAAAATTGGGTAAGAAGTTATGGGATTTAAAGTTTCAGTCGTAAAACACCATCATTTTAGCCAGTGGCGCATCGCGCCACAAGCCAAAAAAATGGTTGTTAGTTTCCAGTAATACTCTGCGATTACACCGCATCACGGAGGGCTCCTAAATCCCAATTGTCCTTTTTCCAGTGAACCTCCGTGATGTCTCCGCGTTGCGCAAAACTTCCAGGTTGAAAACAATGTGGAAATGCGATAGCTCTGCATTGCACCATCTCCCGATTTCTCAATTGTCAAATTTAAGATACACGGCGCGATAGCGCCGTGCCGCCAAATCAGGAAATTTTAACAAAAATTAAATATTTCGTCCAGGGATAAATTGGTATTTTCCCAAGGTTTTAACACATTTAGGTGAGGGATTTAATTCCTAAAAATGTGTCAAATCATTATTTACTCACTTTTTTTCCCCAAATCAGAAACAGTCCCTCCTAAGAAACAAAACCCTAGCTTTCAAGAAATCAAATCCAATCCCAAGAATATCTCTAAGAACTTCAAGAAACTTACATTCAAGGTATGTCAAGTGTTGATTCATGGGTCCCTTTCACCCATGAAGCTCAGATACAGTAAACTCAGACCAGTACGAAACTCAGTTAGTTCCATCAGAACCTAGACTGCCAGATACAGTCACTTAGTATCAGTTATATCAGTTATCAGTGACTCATGATATTAGTAATCAGACTCAGTAGTCAGTACCATCATGAATTCAGTCACAGTCACTTATTCATGTATGTATTCTCATATTCATGTTATTCAGTCATTTAGCATTGTTCATGCATTTAAACCCTTTGCATTTAGACTACCTCACTTTCATACCAGTACATTCAAACATACTAACGCATTTGCGCTATGGTGTTTTATACCATAGGTTCAGAAGAACGAGCTCCAGAGCATTAGTAGCATTCCAGTTTCAGTAGTCAAAGTTAGAAGTGAGTCCTCATCCTTTGAGGACATGATCATTAATTTATTTCTTCATTACTTAGTTTATTTCAGTAGTTGGAGTTAGTTGGGGACATATCCCATCAATACCTTATTAAGACAGTTTAGAGGCTTTCAGACTACATTCTTTTCATACTAAATATTTTCAGATATTATTTCAGTTTTGGTATTGTAATACCACATTATTCAGATATGGTTTTATCAGATGTTTAGCAGTTTTGAATCTTATGGAATGTTTTTGCCTACTATTTCTGTATTTATATAGTATATTATACAGTGTTCAGGTATATATATCAGTCATAGGTTAGTTTGTGGTCCTTCGAGGTCATGAGCACTGTGTAGAATTCCAGGTACTAGATGTGTGGCATTACACATGGGGACCTAAGAGTTTAGGCTTTGAGTTTTGAATCCCTAACCCAGATAAAACATAGAAATACTATTTTGAGATTAATTTTTATTCTTAATATAAGAGATGAACCGACCTATAGGCGCTGAGGTACTACCCTTCCACTCTAAAACTACCTCATTTGGATAATAGAATTGGTCTACTCTCTCTCTACAATCAATAGATACATAGCTAGAGTCTAGCCAATTCATATTAAGAATAACATTAATGGATACCATGTAAAATTATACGATATCAACTGAGGTAACTTTCTAAGATATTATAACTGTGCAATTTCTATATACTCATCTAGCTAAAATCGAGTCACCACATAAAGTAGAGACTGTGAAATCTTGTAAAATGATTTTAGGACTGACACCAAAGTACACTTCTAGATAAGTAGTTACATAGAAATGTGTGGCTCCAAGAATTGATAATGCATAAAAATGAATATGGAAAAGGTGTAACATGCTCGTATCTATATCAAGAGAATCCTCTTTTTCCTATCGAGTCTGAAAAACACAGAACTTGTTCTGATGCTTTCTGCCAACTAGAGTAGATGAGGCACCTTGCTGAGTCTGATGACCTGGTCGAGGTGCTAAAGAATTGGATTGACTTTACACACAAGCATCCCTTCCTTTTTGGGAAGCCACTAGACATTAATTAAGAATGTATCCTGGCTTTCTAGAACTAAAGAAACCATTACTATTATCCATACTATTACCTTAGTGGTTCCTGCCACTTTTCTTGCGTACCAAATTAGTACAAACACTCCTCACAATACCCTAGGACTTAGAGCCTAGTTCCCTATCTCTTTGATCTTGCCTAAATTTGGGCACTAGTGCAATAGTAGAAGATGAGGCTGGAGGTAAATATTTCTAAGGAACTGAGAATGGTTTCCAGTTTTGAGCTTTGATGAGAGAAATTAAAGATACCTTTATTGGACCTATGAATCTCTATTTTCTTCTACTTAGCTTTCTCTTCTCTGTCTGTTGAGCATGAATAATCATCCTATAGATGTCTACCTCCTTCACTATTATGGAAATCCTATACTCTTTGAGCAAATTCTCAAAATTATGTACTGTGGACTATGAGAGCTACTAATAAATGATACACACCAATCTAAGCTAACCAGGGTTTAACTTATTTCCTAGTTGGAAGGGTGTTTAGTACCTTGCCAAGGGTACGAACAATGATTGACGTGTATCTACTAAATATATTTCCAAAGAAGACTAAGGTGTCATCCAGGTCTAATGAGTGGCCCTTTAAAAACTATGGTGGCTTTGTATTCTTGGCCTTAGGTACTTATAATAAAGGTCTTATCCTAACTGGAAGATGAGCCATCAGCCTTTCATCCATTTAGTGCTAAGTACTACTACAAACTCAATGACACTGATAACTAAAACGCTCAGTGCTAATAATAATCTTATGATTGAAATAAAAGGGTTTTAGAAATTGGGGAATTCAATGGCTTAGGTCCAACAATCATTGGTTGTACAATGTAACTGGGGTTTGTGTTTATCGCAATTAAAAACACTAAAAAATTTTCTATGATGGGGATTATAACTCAATGTTATCAAAGTAATGGGATAACAATTAATTTACCATTATACATAACCCCTAAAATTATAAAAAGGAATTAAAAGTGAGCATTTTAGTTAACTTTTAGAATTAACAGGTAAAAAAGGATCCATTGATAAATTTCCACATACTTGGAGAGGAGAACTGTGAAGAATTCTTTGGAGAAAAATGCTTGAGGAAGAGGAACACTGACTATGCTTTAGGAAAATGAATAATTTCTTTTCACGTTTGAAACCAAGAATAAGATGTTATTCTGAGTAATAAAAGCATAAGGTCATATTAACCCCAATAATGACCCTTAAGATTCCAAAATAACATACTTTTAATGTTAAAAGAGTGGGGAAAGACTGAGATACCCCTTAAAATTTCATAATTCAAACTATAGGAAGGGACATACGAAACTTTTGAATTATCATGAAACCAACCAAAAATTACAGTTTTCACTTGTGCTAGGAAGATGTCTTAAAGCACTCTAAACATGATCATACGAGCCTTGGTACGATCATGGGATCTACCTACGGTCGTACCTTGGTTCATAGGATTTACTTCCTATATCGAGGGCATTTGTGGGACTCATGATCATGATTGGGGAATGCAGTTTCAAAGAACAGTCGTGGTTCCCTTTCGTGGTATTAGGATTCACTTTGTCAACTTTTAGATGTTGGTGTAGACTCATGACATCTCACTGCATGATAATGTTTAACTTAAATGGTCATAACTCAATGACTCTTTAGTGCTTTTAAAATATTCCACATGGAGTAAGATTACCATTAAGGAGGGTTAAAGGACCTTGGCGAGGTCGATGGAGTGCAAAATGGGGCTCAAAATCCCCTTGGAAGGTTCATTCACCCAAGGAGGCACTTTGGATCTACTTTTGATCCGCTCTAGCATTTAAAGATCGGGTCAAAACAGACCCTAGTGGGTCTTTTCTTACATTTGGGTCACTTTTAAGCCGTAATTATGTACTATGTAGCCAAACTATAAATTCTTGGTAGATAGGCTTATTTGCTTAGTTTTTTGGATGATATTTTTACTGATGTATTCATGAAACTCCATGGGAGTGTTTGAGTGCTTCGAAAAGCATGTGTTGAACTTTTCTTAGAAACAATGGTTTTAAGGCAGATCTAATCCCCTTTGCACTCACTGTAAGATTTAGGTGCCTATAGATAGTCATTAAGGAAGGTATTAGGTTTGATACATCCTTCGATTTCCCTTTCGGTATCAATTTCGTGTCTATCTTTATATTCTTGTTTTCCTATCCATCAATCTTTACTTTTCACGTCTTTGATTCAAGTCCTCGTGGGTCAATTTTTATCATTTGGTATCAGAGCCGATCTTAGGATATTCCAACACAATTTTAGTCTTGGGTTTGTTATCTTGAAAATCAACAAAAAAGAAGTGTCAAAAATCAAAAATCCCAAAAAAAGTCACTATTCACATTTTAGGTCTTAGGTCATATATTGAGTTTTTTTCATTTTTCTTTTTATTGTATTTTTAGTGTTATATTTGCATTCCCTAATACTGTATGAGTCTATAAACCAAATTTGAGTCAAATCGGAGCTTATTTGAGAGTTCTATCTTTGTTGGAAGCTTGGGTTGAAGACGTTTGAAGTGAATTGAAAATCTGAAGATTTTGGTGAATAAGTTGAAGAAATTAATATTTTCATTGAGTTTTTAAGGATACAAATAAACTACTTTCAAAATTTTAACTCACTCCAATCTCCGGAGAAAAAGTTAGAAAGAGTATAGTGTTCTTGGTGTTTTTTTGAGAAGATTGTTATATTCATATTGAGATTCATCGAATAGAAGGTGTTTGATCCAAGAAGAAGAAAGAAAAAGAGTTAAAGGTAGTTTGTGTTTGAGCATATAAAAAGATTTCAACAATATTCCAAGTGAAAATTACACAAAGGGCATCAAGAAGCGCAATTTTGACCAAACACAAAGGAAGGGCAGGACACTTGCTCCCCATCTGCGCCCAGCTTACGCACCAGCTGTGGCCACACCCAAAATGCACCTAAAGTAAGTAATGGAGGGCAAAGATATATCCAAGGTTCCTTGCACCTGTGTCCCAACTGCTGAGTAGGCTTCCCCAACATAGACCACCAAAACCCATCGCAAATCACCTCCTTTTGGCGTGAATCAACTCAAACAACCCCAATCCAAGTTTATCAACAGTTTCAAAACACATCTCAACACTATAAAAAACTCCATTTCTCAAGGGTTTGATTCTTAGTTTTAATTTCTTGTTTCCTAATCTCTTCTTTTGATTCTTAAACTACTCATCAACTAGTAATTCATCTACTAAGTTGATCGATTAGTTCTTGAGTTCGAATTCTTTCACCGTCCTATTTATTTTGAGATTTTCTAGTTTTTATTTCATTGTAGCTTTTTGATTCAAGTCTGTAAGTATATTTTTTATTTCTTTGAGTTGATTAAACAAGAATCCACTCTATCCGCAAAGTAAAGATTGACACCTTATTATTCATTGGAGTTTAAGAAACTTTCAACATTCGTTGCTCCAATTGTGAAGATCACAAAGGTGAGTTCATACGAGTATTTGTGAGCTGATTTACTACTAATCTTGTTTGTTCATTTTTGTAGGTATAAGGTAATATTAGAGGAATATGTCTTCGATAGCCTTGGATAATTGTGACTACGACATAGGAAACTATGATTGTGGTCAAAATAGTTATGGCTATGAAGTAGATGGAGATTATGGGGGCTATGACTATATCCATGATAAAATGTGTGAGAGTGGAAACCAAGATAGAAATAGATGGTATAGTAGGAGTCAGTATCTTCCTACTCTATCCATAATTAAAGGAGAATGGTATCCCGAAGTTAACCTTGATTGTTAATTGCAATGTGAAAGAGTCTTTAAGGATTATGCTATGAGTGAAGACGAACAAGATACATATGCCCTTAAGTACATTCAAGGTCCGACCTTAGGATGGTGTACACTTGCAAGGAGTCCCACTAAAACATAGGGTACCTTGAAAGAGTTCTTGAGGTCAATCTATGTACCAAGGGGTTACACAAAACTTTGTAATAGTTATCCAAGAAGACAAATTTGTTCAAGACGGGTAGTGATTTGTGGATTTCCGAGATGTGTTTTTATACTTGATGATTTGTTTCACTCAAACTACATAACTACTTTTATGGTTGATTATCTAGGGATACCTCGAGTTTCCAAGCATTTCCTATACGTCTTGAAAGGCTATAGAGTATTCAAGAGTGTAAATCTTTCCTTCACTCGAGATGGGTACTTTGAGGAGGTGTGGTGTGACATAATCCTCTTGGAAAGTGTCACTTATGGTTGGGTGCCGATTGTTTTTCATAACATAACATTGTAAATATGCAAAATTATCCTCAAATTACATTAGACCAATAGGGATACCATCTCTTTCCACCTACCCTTCCTAAATCTCAAGGCATTGTGGTCACTTACTCCAGGCCAAAAGAAATTGAGAGACAAAAGATTGAGAGGAGTAAGGGAGTGCAAGGTGGCAACCTAAGAGAGGAAAAAGTAGAGATTTTAAGGAGTGAATTTAGGGGGGTGCCACCAACCGGGGCTAACATGTGTTCTTATTTTAATAAGGACATATGTGTAGGTACCACATGGCAAGCGAAAGAGAACAAGTGCTAAAAGAGAAGATCCCCTTTGAAGACTTGATGAGGGAAATCTTAATTGGATCCAAAGATTGTGGGGGGCCTTCACACCAAGGTAAATAAGAATGTTTACAAGAAATTCAAGGTAAAATAGCTAACTCTTACACTCTTATGCATGAAAATGATGATTATGTGGCTAGTATCCCATTGAGTATGATTAGTAGTTTACATACATGTGAGTATAATAATTCTTTACCTCTTGATGATGATGTACATAATGTGAGTGTGGGTACACTAGTTGATCCTATTGATGGTCGAATTGACTCTGTTTGTAAGATCAATTTGTGTCCACCTAGTGTTGAAGACATTGTGTTGGATGATAGTACATCATATTTTGGGAATTATGTTTATCAACTAGTGTGCAAAACTAGTCCATCACTTGAGGATGTGTGTAATGTGATTAGAGAACCTCAAGTTAGTTATGAAATTGAGAATATTGGTCAAGAAAATGGGAGTAACCCTTTGAGCTTGTCTTTTAGTTAAGATCCTAATGCTTGGTTGGATCATAGGGATGATCATGTTCTTGAAACATCTTTGACAATTGATAATGGTCTTTTAGAGAATTGAATTGCATGTTCTACATCCTCTCTCTTGATAAATCCTTCTCTCTTTAAAAATAATATCTTGTTTGAAGATGATGAGCTCAGTTGTAGTGAATTACCTAGTGGTGTGGATAGCATTGTTGATATAGCTCATATTGAGGGCTATATTCCCTATAACAACCCACTATGGTTTGACAACATTCCTTCTAAAGATGGAAATCTCTTCTTGAAAGATAAGAGTACTCTTAAAGGAAAGGAATATGAAGTCTTGGAAAGGACTAATCAATTGGGTGATGATAACTTTTATTTGCATAAATCTTTAAGAAACCCAATAAGTGATTGTTCCTTAGAAAATGATTGTGGATGTGATCCTTTATTTGACACCCCACCCTTGTTTGATATTTATAAGAATGAATTGCTTACTTCTTGTTAATTCCAAAGTAATAATCTCTTTGATATTGGTAGTGTTATGTGTCCACTTGGGGATTCCTCCATTGAAAGAGAAAGTATCAATTGTTTGGAAATTACTTCCTCTTTTACTTTCTGCGACCTTATTGTTGAGAATACTCATGGTAATGATTTTGAATCTAATAGTGAGTGCGTGCATGAGGGAACCTTAGTTGAAGTTGACTTGAGTGATACCTTTCTCTACTCTTCCTTTCCTTTTGATGATATTTATGCTAATGAGGAGAATGTAACTTTTAGTTTGGGTAAAACTTGTGTGGAAAAAGAGTGTTTTCTAGACCATTGTCTATGAACACTCTTTCCATTTGACCCCGGTACCAAATTTGGATATGGTAATTATGGCACACACAACTTATTGCTTGGTCCAGATAACAAGCAAAGTTTGAATGAAGGTGTTGGTATCCTTCCCTGTGATGGAAAGTTTCTCTTGGGGATTCACAATCCACTTTTGGGACTAACATTGAGTAATGGAAAGAACTATAACCAAGATGATGGGTTTTTAAAGAAAGGGAGTGGTGAAGAGCTCCAAGAGAGTTCACCATTAAGTGTTTCCATTCTTGACCAAGGTTCTACTACTTAAAGGTCAAGAAAAGATCTTTATCTTGAAACAACTTTGGATGAATTCTATTTATATGATACCCTTCTTCAATACTTGAGAGAAATTGATGACCTCCTCATCCAAGGTGGTATCATTCTTGAAAACTCGAGGAAAAATATTTCATTGTCTCCTTTGGGTGTTGCTTATAAACTTGCATCCTTAATTGACACACTTATGCTTAAATTGTGTGAATTCTAACTTGTGTATGCCAAGTTAATTATTTATTTGCTGAAGAGCTCATAGATGATAAGGACTTCTTGTCACCTTCATAGGGTTGGACAATTTGAATTATCTTGGGGGGATCTTGGGAGAATGCTTACCTTTGTTAATATAGCTAAACAAACTATTAAAGGCATGACCCCATTAATGAATTTCTTTTCTTTGGGAAGTTGTTTTAAAAGAAAGAGTCATATTTGCTTAAATACTTTGATTCCATTCATTTGTGCATTATGTTCTATGTATTCTGAGCTAAATAGCCTTCTTATAGATAATAGCACCTTGGGTGATGCTTTTACAATTGATTCCTTCCTATACTACCTCTTTGCTTATGATGATATCCATGTTATTTATGGATTTGTTTTATGTAGAGGTAGAAAACGAATTTGCTGGTCCACTTGTTTTAATGACAATGCAATATGTGTCATGTGGACTTTAAAATCAATTGAGGTACCACTCTTGATGTATTCTCTTGAAGAGGTAAAGAAAAAATTGTTTCTTATGGCTCCGAAGGTGAAGGTAGTTTAACCCTTTGAACTATTTAATGCTGTTATAACCTTTGTGATTTCCTTATCTCATGATGAAACCCATAGCCAACCCCTTTGTGGATTCTTTGATAAATTTCTAATGTTTAAAACAAGGGATCCTTGGTTATATCTTAAGTGTTGCAACCTTGGCATGATGTTATGATTATTTGTGCTAACCCTAACCCTCATGACATGAGAAAGTTTTATTTGTATGTCCTTCCTTTGGTTTGCAAGGTTTGGATTCGATGTCAAACCCTTTTCAAGAAGGGGAGGATGATACAAGCCAAATTGCCTCCAGACCTTTGGATGAGATACGTATGATTCTCTAAGTGCTTGATGACTCCTTAGTGCTTTTAAAAGCTGCCATAAGGAGGAAGATTACCATTAAGGAGGGGCAAAGGACTTTCGTGAGGTCAAATGAGTGCAAAATGGGGCTCGAAAGCCCTTGGAAGGTTTATTCATCCAAGATGCTTTGGATTCACTTTTGATCCACTCTAGCATTTCAAGAGTGGGTAAAAAAAACCTCTAGTGGGTCTTTACTTTCATTTGGGTTACTTTTGGACCGTAATTATGTAATATGTAGCCAAACTATAAATGTTTGGTAGATAGGGTTATTTCCTCAGTTTTTTGGATGATATTTTTACATGATGTATTCATGAGACTCTATGGGAGTGTTTGAGTGCTTGGAAAAGCATGTGTTGAACTTTACTTAGGAATGATGCTTTTAAGAAAGATTTAATCCCCTTTGCGGTCACCGTAAGAGTTAGGTGCCTATTGATAGTAATTAAGGGAGGTTTTAGGATTTGACACATCCTTTAATTGACCTTTCGGTATCAATTTCGTGTCTATCTTCAATTCTCATTTTCCTATCCATCTATGATTATTTTTGCATCTTTGATTTGAGTCCTCGTGGGTAGATTCATATCATAACTTTTAAATATGACGTTGGATTAATGCACAACTTGATGTGTTGGAAAATAATTAAAATATCTATAATTTGTTGGATATGGGTCTCAAATATGCATCAAAATATGGAATTGACACTTGTTTTAATTTGATCACTCTTTAGGAATCAATTTGAAACACCTAGGGTTTTGGAACCTTAGTAAATTTCCTGGATTTCTAGTTTCTGGTCAAGATACGACTAGGTGGTATAGGTCATATGCTGGGTTATGGTAGGTAAGGCTTGGTCGTACACTAACCAGTGTTGGTTGGTAGGTTGGATTGGTTTTTTGAATGGATACAACTTGGTGGTACAAGTTATATGGTTAGATACGGGTCGTATGGTTTGGTTTTTTCCTTCACTTAATATAAAACTTAGTAAATTAACTAGGATCTGGTTACGAGGGGCTCACCATGAGTTGTAATATAGGGTATGAGTCGTATAGACAGTGAGCAAACCTCTTTTGATTCTATTCTGCTAGGGATATGGTTTAGGAGTACTGATTATATGGTTGGGTCTGACATGTATTAGGTAAGTCATATTTTGTACAATATTGGGTCTAATGGGGAGGACTTTGGTAGGTGTTGTGGGTACCACTCATATTAGAGGGTACGACTAGTACTGGTTAGTCGTACCATCTGACAAGACTTTTAAGCAATTTAAGTTAGGGTTAATCTTGATATTTCCCAACTTAAACTCTTAAGGGCCCCTGACTTATATTACACTTGGGTGGTAATTTACCTTATTATTCTAATCATAAACACATAGAAACACTCTCTAATTCTCTCTAAGGCTGTTGGATAAAGAAAGGCTAGGGTTTCATCTAGAGGAGCAATTTGGGGCTTGTTTAGGTGATTTCTGTCCATCATCTTCACAATATAAGGCATGTACTCCTCCCTTATTGTTAGTTCCAACTAAAGTCATTATTTATACAGTGTTTTCATGGAATAATCATTGTATGTGTTTTCATGGAATAATCATTGTATGGTTTTGGGGTTTTCAAATATATGTTGGGGTTTTGTTATTAAATGCTTTGTTATGATTTCCACATGTTTTAATTTTGTTTATACATTCTTTAATGGTGGTTTGGACAATTGGTTGCATGGGAATGGCTAATTGATAATTAAAATTAGCTTTGGAAACACTATGCCACTAATATTTTTGATAAAATGCCTATGATAATGCTTTTAATATATTAGGGGACTTTAAATAGAACTATTGTATGGTATGGTTTGGTAATGGAACCCTAAATGGTTTAAATGGTTTGGAATAGGTAAATGGAATAGTTTAGTTGTGATGGGTATGGTTAATTAAACATTCTTGTGTTCTACAATGGAATCCCCCAATTAAACATGCTAATAAACAACTTGTGGGGTACATTGGATTCCCTTAAATAAACTTAATAATGAAACAGTTGTGGGGTACACAGTATTCCCCATAGTTAACTTAATAATGTAATCTATGGGTACATGGGAATCCCTCTACATAAAAAGGTTGGCAAAGGACATTGCTTGCAAGATTTAGTCGGTATGACAATACCAGTACTCATAGCCTTGGTTAATAAAAATAACATAATGGTTTGGTTGGATGGCAATGGTTTTAATTGAGAAATAATGATGGGGTATGATAATTAATCGTAAAGGTGCAATTCCAATGGGTTGACACTAGAAACTCTTTCTTCCGACATAAGGGTTGGTCATAGTGACCATATATGATACTATTAGGTACACAGGAATCCTCTAAGTACAATGTACATATGTATCATGTAGAGCGAAGGGTATTTGGGAATCCCCTACTCTTATGGTATCTCCAGTTTGTTCTGCTACACTCATTAGGGCTGATTTAGGGGTTATGCTGGACCCATATAGTCCTTAGGTCATTCTAGGATTGTTAAGCTATATATACCCAGGTTAATTATTTTTAAGGCATACTAAACCTTGTTCCCTTTCCCGGAATGGTTATATATATGCGTATGATTTGTATGCATATGGTTGGTTTACTTGGTTTTACTGGATGGCATTATTTTGTCTATATCCTAAATTCATGCTAGTGTTCACCCGCTAACCCATCTTCAGGCGGCTATATCCCCATGCGAAGTAGGAATCTGTTGTTCTACTCCTCCTTCTTAATGATCGAATTTAGGATCAACTATTAGATTGAAGTGATGATATTTCTTATTATGGAAGGATTTATTTCATATCATAGATATCCTTATATACTTAGTTTATTTTATAGATATTGGTTTTGGCTATGGTTAGGGGCATGCCCTAGCCGAATATTGTTTTTCTCTTAGTTAGAGGCTTGTGTGACTACTATGGGTTGGAATGGGTGGGATTAGTATGGGTGTCAGCCTTAGTATTGGCATTGGTATTGGGGATGATACTGTTTGACAGAATTTATGATTGCTCCATCCACTTTTATTTTTTATTATATATTTATTTTAGAATTCTTTTGGTTCACGGTTTGGTTTGCTAATAGTTATTGGTTGGAAAATGGATGGTTGAACATGTTTGGGTTGGTCACAGTTATAGACCTATCCTAGAGTCTTAGTTTATACTGAAATGGTATCTTGTTATATATTTGGCTTTCATACGACTTAGGATATATGTCGTTTGGTTAGGTCGGGTAATGGGGGCCGTCTCAAGTCCTGGTTGGACTTGGGATGTCTATTATAATAAGACCCTAGTTCGGTCCGAGTCAAGTTGGTATCAGAGCTTTAGGTTTATAGTTAATTGGGAGTCAATAAGTCGTGTCGAGTAGAGTTTGTTTTAAATGTGTAGTGCACCACACTCATAAGGGAGAGGCTACAAGGCATTTAGGAATGTTTCACTTTCATGATATTCTATTTTCAAGCTTGGAGTCTAAATCCTAGAATATTTTCTAATACTGGTTTGTTAGCTTTTAAGATCATTCCTCGATGATCTAAGATGCAACATAACTCTTCTATCCTAATTGGGGATATGTGTAAGGGACACAGGGGATCTATACTCGGTCTAGGGGTCCAGTACCTGATATCGCTTGAGTTCCACTGGTTGCTACTTGTCCTCCTCACGATGAGGTAACTAATGCAGAATTTTGTCAACTATTTTATGTTATAGCTCAGTTGGTTGCTTCTCAAGATGAGCAGGGTGCATTTGGTCTTTAATCTGTTGAGGCTACAAGGGTTGGCATATATATGAAGATGAGTCCTCCTACTTTTAATGGTGTGAAGATGGAAGAGGATCCTCAGTGTTTCTTGGATAAAATGGATAAAATCTTCAAGGTGATATAGGCCACGAATGTGGAATGAGTGAATTTTGTTTCTTACCAGCTTAAGGATGCGGTCTACCAATGGTATGGGGAGTGGGATATAGTGAGAGGTAATGTTGAGAAGTCAACCTTGCGAGAGACATTTTCCTATAGTTTACTAGTCATCTTCTTTCCTAATAAGTTGAGTGAAGTAAAGGCAAAGGAATTTGTCAATATGAGATAAGGGAAAATGTATATCAATGATTATGCCTTGAGATTTCATCATCTATCAAGGTACTCTCTAGAATTTGTGTCTGGCATGAGGGCAAGAATGAGAAAGTTCACTTCTGGACTGTCTTAGGATTTGATCCTTGATAGCAAGAATGCATTGCTGATCAAGGATCTGGATATTTCTAGGTTGGTGGTTTATATTAATCAGGTGGAGAAAGAAAAGAGGAAGTAGGATAAGTTCGGGGAAAGACAGGGTAAGAATTTTAGGTCATCTGAAAAGGGTGCTGCTTGACAATAAGGTGGTCGGGATGGCAGTAAGTGGCCAAAGAAGAAGTAGGGAGTTTTGGTTCCTTCTCTATATCTAGTACTCCTTACCTGAAATAGTTTGGTGATAGGTGTCAGTAGGGTGGCAATAATTTTTTAGCAAGGCTACCTAATCTCAGGCGAGTGGGGCACAGTCTACTTCATTATGTGCTCTTTGTCATTTCTATGATAGGTTACATAGAGGTTTTTGTGATGAGAGGAGGGACATGTGTTTCAACTATGGTCATCCAGGCCATATGCTCACAAATTATCTAGTTGATAAGGGTTCTTCAGGTGCGAGTAAGGCTCTGGTTACTTCATCTTCTGTTCCTACACCAAAGGGTGCTACTTCTACATCTGTTTCTACTTCTAGCACCGATGTAAGTTAGAATAGGTTATATGCCCTTGCTACTCGACAGGAATATGAGGCATTGCCTGAAGTCATTAATGGTACGTTACAACTATTTTCTTATGAGGTGTATTATTTGCTTAATTTGGGGTCCACAATCTCTTATAAGACTCTATTTGTGGTTTTGGTTTTGATCCCTAGATTATTTTGGAGCCTTTTTCTATTTCTACACTGGTATATGACTCTGTGGTTGCTAAGACAGTCTATAGGGAGTGTGTAATATCTGTTGGTGTTAGTCAGACCTTGGTGGATTTTTTTTGAACTTTATATAATGGATTTTGATGTCATTTTGGCGATGGATTAGTTACACTTTTGTTCTGCGTCCTTAGATTGTGAGACCCATAAGGTTTTGCTTAGGTTACTTGGTGAACTAGTTATTTAGTGGGAGGTTAGTTCCCTCTCTCTTAGGGGAGGTTTATTTCTTATCTTAGTGCTCATAGATTAATCTCCAAAGGGTGTCTCTATCAAATAGTTAGGGTTAAACATTCAAACTCAGAAGGTCCTTCTCTACATTCGGTTCCGATGGTAAATAAGTTTCCTATGGTTTTTTGGATGATCTTCCAGGTGTTCCTCCGGATAGAGAGATTGTATTTGGTATTGATTTGATTCTGGACAGTCGTATAATATCTATTCGTCCTTAAGAATGGCTCCGGATGAATTGAGAGAACTCATGGACCAACTTAAAAATCTATTGGATAAGGGTTTTATCCATCCTATTATGTCCCCGTGGGGTGTACCGATATTATTCATGTGCAAGAAGGATGATTCGCTTTGAATGTTCATTGACTATCGATAATTAAATAAGGTAACAATTAAGAACAAGTATCCTCTTCTAAGGATAGATGACTTCTTTATTCAATTGAAAAATGTCAAATTCATTTCAATGATAGATATTCGGTCTGGGTATCATCAACTTAAGATTAGGGAGGTGGATATCCTTAACATGGCTTTTTGTACTGTGTATGGGAACTTTAAGCTCTTTGTTAAGTCATTTAGTTTGACTAATGCCCCAACGATGTTTATAGATTTGATGAACAGGGTTTTCAGGCAGTTTTTGGATCTTTTAATCATTGTTTTCATTGAGACCTTCTCTTTTATTCTAAAAGTTTGGTGGATCATGATAATCATCTCTGTGTGGTGTTGCAGACCTTGAAGGAGCAACAATTGTATACCAAATTCTCCAAGTGTGAGCTTTTGTTGAATGTTGTAACTTTTCTTAGTCATATTCTTTCTAGTGAGTGGATCATGATGGATCCATAAATGGTGGTGGTGGTTAAAAGGTGGCCTAGACCCATGACTCCAACCAACATTTGGAGCTTCTTGGGGTTGGGTGGTTATTATAGGTGGTTCGTAGAGAGTTTCTCTACGATAGCTGCCCTATTGACTAAGTTAAATCGAAAGAAGGTAAAGTTTTCTTGGTCGGATGCTTGTGAAGGGGGTTTTGAGAAGTTCAAGGATAAGCTAACTTTGACTCCAGTTTTGACACTGCCTGAGGGTAATGAGGGGTTTGTGGTTTATTGTACTACAACCTGATTGAGACTTGGTTTCATTTTGATGTGACATGGGAAGGTAATTGACTATGCTTCCTAGCAGTTGAAGGTACATGAGAGGAATTATCCTACTTATGATTTGGAGCTTTTAGCGATGGTTTTTGCTTTAAAAATCTGGCAGCATTATTTGTATGGAGTGCATGTGGATATCTTTTCTGATCATAAGAGTCTTCAGTATGTGTTCAGTCAGAAAGAACTAAATCTTAGGCAGAGGAGATGGTTGGAGCTTTTTAAGGACTTTGACATGAATCTTCACTACCACCCAGGTAAAGATAATGTTGTTGCTAATTATTTTAGCAGGTTATCCTTGGGGAGTTTGGCTCATGTAGATAAGGAGAAGCGAGAATTTGTGAAGGATATTCACCACTTGGCCAATCTTGAAGTTCATCTCTTTGATGGTGGTGTGATGATATAGGAAGTGGTTCGGTCATCTCTTGGTGTAAAATTCAAGAAGAATCAAATGTTGGATCCTATCTTGATGACAGTCAAAAGTGAGGTTGGTGGGCAAAGGGTGATGGGGTTTGAGATATGGGGTGATGGTACTTTGAGGTACCAAAAATGGTTATGTATTCCTGACGTTGATGGTTTATGACTAAGGATTTTCTAAGGCACATAAACCGTGCTATGTTGTTCATCATAGTTCAACACAACTATATCATGACCTCAAGGAGATGTATTAGTGGAATGGTATAAAGAGGGATGTGGCTGATTTTAAGGCCAAGTGTTTAGTGTATCAATAAGTAAAAGTTGAGTACATGATGCCTGGAGGATCGTATAAAGAAATTGAGTTTCCTTAAAGGAAATTTGAGGTAATCAATATGGATTTCATTACCGGTCTTTCTCGGTCTCAAAAATAATTTGATTTTGTTTGGGTCATCGATGATCGGATGATAAAGTTTGCTCACTTCTTGCTGGTGCGGACTAATTTATTGAATGAGGACTATGTGAGGTTATATCTTCATAAGATTTTGAAGATTCATGGGGTACCTATTTTGATTATCTCTGATCATGGTATGCATTTTTCATCTCACTTTTGGTGGTCTTTTCATAAAAGGTTGGGGACCAAGATCAGTTTGAGAATTGCTTTTCATCCGCACATGGATGGGAAAGTAGAAAGAACTATTCAGACAATGGAGGACATGCTTTGTGCATGTGTGATTGATTATGGTGAAAATTGGGTTTAGTATATAACTTTGGTAACATTACAACAATAGCTATCATTCTAGCATTGGGATGGCCCCTTTTGAGGCATTGTACTGTAAGAGGTGTAGATCTCTGATCGGATGGTTTAATCTTGGTGAGGAAGATATATTCAGTCCAGATTTGGTTTATCAAGCTATAGAAAAGGTGAAGGTGATTCAGGATAGGCTTAAGGCTTCCCAAAGTCTCCAAAAGTCCTATATTAATATATGGTGTAGATATTTAGAGTTTGAGGTTGGGGATAAGGTCTTCCTAAAAGTATCTCCAATGAAAAGAGTAATGTGTTTTTTGTAAAAAGGGGAAGCTCAGTCTATGATATATTGGTTCTTTTGTGGTTTTGTGCAGGGTTGGTAATATGGCGTATGACTTGAAGTTTCTTTCTCGTTTGAGCTCCATTCATCTGGTATTTCATGTTTCTATGTTAAGAAAATGTCACGCTGATCCTCTTCGATGGTTCCTTTGGAAGGATTGGATATCATAGATTCTTTGTCTTATCAAGAGGTCCCTATTAAGATATTAGATCGGTAGGTTCGTCGGTTATGGATTAAGGATGTGGCCTCGATTAAGGTTCTATGGCAGAACCATAAGGTGAAAGAGGCTACATGGGAAGTGAAAGCGGACATGAAGTCAAAATATCCACATTTTTTTCTACTCTAGATATTGGTGTGGAAGGTATGTATTCTTGATCACATCTTTATTCTCTAACTTAGTTGATGGTTAGAATAGATCCTTGTATCTTTGTTTTCTAACTTTTTTTAAGGTTGGATTGATATTTCACAATGCAAATAAATGTGGTTGTGTTTGACCTACCTTGTCTGTCATTCGGGGATGAAAAATCCTAGTAGGGGAGACTACAACACCCTAGATTTTTGAACATTAGAAAATTTCCTACATTTTTGGTTTTTGGTCATGATACGACTAGGGGATATAGGTCGTATGCTGGGATACAGTTCGTAAGGCTTGGTCATACAGTGGGTTTGATTGGTTTCTGTAATGTGTACAACTTGGAGGTACGAGTCGTATAGTTAGATATGGGTGGTATAGTTTTTGTTTTTCCTTTACTTAATTTGAGACTTAGTAACTTAACTTTGATCTGAGTAGAAGTGGCTCAATATGAACAATAAGATAGAGTACGATTCGTATCTTTAACTCGTATGGTAGACAGTGCGCAAACATTCTTTGATTCTATTATGCCAGAGATACGATCAGGGATACTAATCGTATGGTTGGGTATGACTTGGGTTAGGTAAGTCATATGCTGGACAGTGTTGTGTCCAAGGGGAAGGCCTTGGGTATGAGTGGTGGGTACCATTAATATTAAAAGGTATGACTGGTATGGGTTTGTCGTACCACCAGATGGGACTTTTAAGCAGTGTAAGTTTAGAGTAATCTGGACATTTACCTACTTAACCTCTGAAGGCTCCAAGACTTATATCACACATGGAAGTTTATTTATCCTATTATTCTAATCTTAAACACTTAAAAAAACTCTTTAATTCTCTATAAGGTTGTTAGGTAAAGTAATGCTAGGGTTTCATCTAGAAAAGCAACTTGGGGCTTGTTTGCATGATTTCTCTCCATCATCTTCATAATCTATCATGTAATCCTCTCTCATTTTTAGTTCCAACTAAAGACATGATTTATACACCGTTTTCATGGTATGATCATTGTATTGTTTTGAGGTTTTCAAATATATGTTGTGGGTGTGGTATTAAACGTTTGGTTATGGTTTTCCCATGTTTTAACTATGTTCTTACATGCTTTAATGGTAGTTTGGACAATTGGTTGCATGGGAATGGTTAATTCGTAATTTTAATTGGCTTTGGAAACACAATGCCCCCATAATGTTAGATAAAATACCTATGATAATGTTTTTACTATGTTATGGGAGTTTTAATATAACTATTTCATGGTATGGTTTGGTAATGCAACCCTAAATGGTATAAATAGTTTGAATGGTTTTGAATGGTTAAATGGAATGTTTTGGTGGTCATGTTTATGGTTAATTTAACTATCTTGTAGGGTACAATGGAATCCCCCAAGTAAACATGCTAATAAACAACTTGTGGGGTACATGGGATTCCCCAAGAAAACTTAATAATGAAACACTTATGGGGTATACTGGATTCCCCCAAGTTAACTTTATAATTTAATCGATCGGTACATAGGAATCCCGTTGCATAAAAAGGTTAGCTAAGGACATTGCTTGCAAGCTATAGTTGGTGTGATGATACCACTACTCATAGCCTTAGTTTATAAAAATGGCAAATGGTTTGTTGGATGGTAATGGTTTTTATTGGGAAATAGTGTCAAGGTGTGATAGCTAATCATGAAGGTGCAAGTCCAATAGACGAACACTGGAAACTCATATTTACTGACATAAGGGGTAGTTATAGTGACCATATATGATACTATGAGGCACATGGGAATCCTCTAAGTACAATATACATATATATCATGGAGTGTGAAGGGTACTTGGGAATCCCCTACTCTTATGGTATCTCCAATTTGTGTGGCTACACTCATTGAGGCATGTTCAGGGGGTTACACTGGCCCCATATAACCCGTAGGTTGATCTAGGGTTGTTAAGCTACACATACCCAGGTTAATGGTTTTAAAGGAATGCTAAACCCAGTTCCCTTTCCTGGCATTGTTATATACATACATATGGTTAGTAGACATATGTTTGGATTACTTAGTTTTCCTAGATGGCATTATTTTATCCTTATCCTTATTTAATTCTAGCATTCACACACTAAGCCATCTTTAAGTAGTTGTATCGCCACGTGATGTAGTAACCCACTATTCTACTCCTCCTGCTTAATGACTGAATTCGGGATCAGTTATTGGATTGAAGTGATGAGCTTCCATATTCCATAAGGATCCTTTTCATATCATGGATATCCTTACTTACTTGGTTTATTTTATGGATATTGGTTTTGGATATGGTTGGGGAAATGTCCCCATTAGATATTGTTTTTCTTTTAGTTAGAGGTTAATGTGACTACTATAGCTCTGAATGGGTGGGATCGGTACTCGTGTCAGCCTTATTATTGGCATTGGTATTGGGCCTATACCATTAAAATGAATTTATGATTGTTCCATCCTCTTTTTATTTAGATTATATATTTATATTAAAATTCATTTGGTTCACGGTTTGTTTAGTAACGGT
The DNA here is from genome assembly GCA_030864215.1 of Capsicum pubescens. Taxonomy (NCBI): domain Eukaryota; kingdom Viridiplantae; phylum Streptophyta; class Magnoliopsida; order Solanales; family Solanaceae; genus Capsicum; species Capsicum pubescens. The sequence goes on along the minus strand of CM061548.1, from coordinate 230,443,981 downwards.
TATTTGTTTAATAATGAATGGTTAAATTCGTTAGGGTTGGTCATGGTTTTAGACCTATCCCAGAGTCTTAGGTTATGCTCAAATGCTATCTTTTTATAATTTCGTAATTCATCCGACTTAGGATATGCGTTGGTTGGTTAGGTTGGGTAACGAGGGTTGTCTCAAGTCCTTGTAGGACTTGGGATGCCCATTGTGATAAGGCCTTGGTTCGGGTCATGTCACAATCAGTAAGGGAGGTTTTGGCATTATTAAAGGCTAAGTGTTTCTTTTTTGCGTAGTACCTTTCCAAATCCCCTCTCATACTTCTATAACCTAATGATTTTTGCTACATTTACTTGAATCATAGTCTAACCCAATGCTTGTATTTTTCAGGGCATTACAAAACACTGTCTCATACCATCCATCTCATGACTCATATACCTATGATTTCTCTACATGCTCAATTTTGTGTACTAAAAATGAGTTCTTGGTGATTAGTGAAATTATAATGCTTCAAATATGTCTTCAAACTAACTTTCTTGAAGAAATTCCGTCGTACAATTTTGTAATCATCAAACCTGAGTTGAGTGTCAACGGTATGAAATTCAATTAGTCACGATTCCATTGTATATCTCATACTCTAAATCTTTCTAGTAGAGTATATGTAATTTGTAGTATACTTTAACAGTGGGGTTGGTGATTGCAGAGTAGTAGACATAGATTTTTCTTGTATGTACCATGGAGATTTTGAATGTTGTATAGATAGTAAACCCTTGATTAGAACTCGGGGTTTGTAGTGTAAAGATTTACCTTAGTGGATATAGAATTCAGATTCCTATAATTAAGACTAGCACATTTATAATTTGAGCAATACATTGTTCTACATATTAGGCTCGGGCATGATGAGACCATGTTAATAGACTTAGCCTTTAGTAGCCTTAGATATTGTACCTTTAAGAGTATTAAAAGTGAAACAGGTAAGGTGTAGTGTTCATGGGAAGGAGTGTTGCGGAGAATTGATTCAAAGATAGAAGTTATTAGTCATTTTTCTAAAAAGTGTAGTATTCTTATTATTTCCTTAGGCCAAGTTTAGACTCAAGGTTAAATCTATATCATTACATTTTACTATGATCTTAGATCAGTGGACCATAGTGTAAAGACGATGTGAAAATTTTCCAAGTTGGATGCATCTCTTATATCATACGCATGATTCCTTTCCCTAATGCATTTAGAATTACTAACAAACATCATGGGATAAACAAGTTCATTTATCAATTATTATTAAATTTTTCATACCAGTATCTATTTAATCATAGTTCCATCCATACATTTTAGTATTGAATACTTCAATTGATTTGCTAAACTCTTTGTATGGATCAGTCGAAATATCCAGCAGTTCAGTTCAAAGACCAGATGGAAAATAGTGAACTTCTCAGTCTCCTTCCAATCGTCCTTTCTAAAGTTCATGTTTGTTCTTATTCCATGCAAATTTTATGTTTATTTGTGTTGCATGTATATATAGTTGAGTCTTATTTCTAGGCTAAAGTCAGTTCAATGTAATAGTTTTCTCCTTATTACTTCACTAAGTCTTAGGTCACCCACTTACTCCCATGTATTTGCATGTATTCATGAGTTTAGTTCAGCCCAAGCTTCAATTATAAATTCAATTATCATGTTAGTATTCTGATCTTAGAAATTAAGTTTTTGTATTCTATCTCTTTCTATAAGCTTTTAGCTTAGTTTATTTTCCATTAGGGACAAATAACCCAACAAGGAGATATTGTAACACTCCAAAAATTCAAGCAAGGATTAAAGCCACAATTAAAGTACATGTCGGACAAAACATCATGTTTTGATAGATAAAGGATTACCCATCAAGGCATATCATCAGGCTTGACCATAAAGATAAAAATTTTGTCATTTTATGATGGTTTGAGTTATAGTTGTTTAAAGGATCTATGGTTCGTCATCCAAATCATCAACTTAAATTATTTTTCACTATTATAACATTTTCAAAGGGGTTGTTTGTTCATTTCACACTCTTTTAACACGAAAAATATGTCGTTTAACATTTACTAGGGCAGAAATTTAAGACTAAAATGCCCTAATTCTCCATCAACTTAAAATTTAGTCAGCACAAAGAGAGAAAATAGAGAAAGAGGCGATTCTTGTTCCTTCAAGGCAAATTAAGGTTCTACTATTTAAGCTTCAAATTCAAAGATTTCAACAAGAATTTTTCCTTCAGGTATGTGGGATTTTATCCATAGGTTCCTTTCACCATTGAGTCCCAAAGTTATCCTAATTCCTCAAGTTTAATTCATTCCCCAAGTTTAGGGTTTCCATGAAAAAGTGAAAATACATTATTTTTCAATTGTGTTGTTCTAAAACAAACATAAATATATGTTTACCATTAATTTAATTACCATTACATACTTATGACAATGAACTCTTATTATTTTGATAAAATCCTAATTTTGGGGTTTGATGTATGAAAATACCTATTACATTCAACCTATAGTATTTCCGTGAATAGTTGTTTTCCTTGGAGATGGTTGGTTATGAACACACAATGACTTAGGAATTTAAGAATTTATAATTAAATATTCAATCTTTAAGATTCGTATGTGTTATGATGATTTAAGATAAAGTGTCTCGCACATAGTCTTAGATATTAGAATCAGTTAAATCTAATATTACCTGTAATACCCCCCACAAACTCCTTACTAAACATCTAATCATTCTCCATATGTTTATAGGCCCAAAACAATTATTTTAACGTAGGTAAGTTCAATTATAATTTACCTAGTGTTTCAAGTGATTTCAATGAGAATCATGGTAATAGAAAAAATTTAGAGTAAAATTGAGTTGAGATCATTTGTTACCGATTGAGTTTTTAGTATTCGATTCTACAAGGATCAAATTAAAAATGTGTAACATCTAGAATATATACAGTTTTGATCTACAAGGTTCAAATTTAAAAATGTATAACATCTAGAATATATAGAGTTTTGGAGATCAAAGACCACTAAATGAAATGTATTAGAGTATTTTTTCCAATGCATCAAAATTTTTATTAATTATATACCAAAGTAAAAGGCTCTGTTCATTTTTGTGCAAAAATTAGTAAGGGTATATGATAGTGGCATGATACTAAAGTTATGCTTCATTTTAAGGTTGTTCCCCACTAGTTTTGTTCTTGTCAATGTTGTACAATGCCAGTGGTCACGGGGATGCTAAAATCCTATTTTCCTTTACTTTTCTGAGGTTACACTAGTTATTTACATCCTAAATGACCATAAAGCTTATAATTGGCATTTTTCCTCATTCCATATTATGATTTCATGATTCCATAACCCTCAAAACTCTCACGAACGTACAAAAAAGGGTTTCTCTCATAAATTCAATCACAAGGGCTCCCTACTCAACATCCCTCCATGAAATCAAAAAGTTCAAATATGTGGGATTTGAACAAGGTTTTACTTTAATCATTGTACCCAAAAACAATGCATTATAATTGATTAATGTATTAATTTAATAGGGTTCATACCCACTTGACATGATTTTGAAACTATAATGCTCCCTTATGAGATAAACTACAATCAGTACAAAAATTCATGTTTACTCATGTTTTTACTCACGTGATTGATCATTTGAATTGAGTTTTAGTGTTTTAAAATAAATTATCACGACTTCGTAAAAGTATAGAATTTATTATGATTCACTCATTTTATAAGAAATTTAGACTTACTATGTCAGATTAAAGACTATTATAGAATGATTACAATATCTGTTTTCAATCTTATGATTTCAGACTTGATATGAAATTCACATATATACTTATGAATATTATTTAGCAATAGAATTATGATTGATTTTCAGACTTATAAATCTATATGCTTACTTTATGGTGGATTTTGTACATTATAAATACTAGTGTAGTTTTGGTAGAAGTATTTAGCACTGAGGGAATGTGGGTTTACCACAACGAATTTCAAAACTATATGCCACTATATGTTTAAAGGCTCCTCTCTATATAGTGTCTCTTTTTCCCTAATGGGATCAACTTAGTGATCACCCGATTCATGGTTCTACCAATATAAAGGTATAGAGCAACACTCCTCAATATGGGTCAGATATTGAACACTTTGTTTGCTTGCATTGTTTATGCCGATTGTTAGAATCTTCCTTAAATATATTAGTTTCAAAACTATGTGTATTGAAACTCCAATTTGTGATAATACATTGGTATGTCATTGTTTTTGTTAAAGTGTAACGACTTAATGACATAGCTAGATTATGCTTTCCTACTTATGCTATATGATATCTCAACTTTTAGTTTAATTCATGAACATAGTGAGTATATCTACACTTTGCATCCATGTTTAAGCATATGATTTATATCAATGTTTGCATATTGCATTGACCCGTATATACTTAATACATTACATAAGTGATGATCATATATACATCAGTATGGATACATTGTATCATAATGTACATATAGGTTCTTGCTCACAAACTCAAGATCAGGCAGTTCGTAGTTTCCAGCCAATAGACAATGAGTTCTCTTTATTTAGGGGATCGAATATTTTATAGATCTTGTATTATATTTTTATTTTTGTATACTGATTAATGATCGTTGGATTAATTCTCCAACTACCTAAAGTCAGTACTAGTAGATTCTTTTTAGGCAATCAATTAGAGTTGATGTACTTAATTTCATTTTGTTTTTGTATAATTAGAGTTCTACATTTCTAAATGTAATGTAATGAATTAGCTTAAATAATTATTATGCTTTTGCACAATATGTTTAGCTCTTATACATATTTAATGTGTCGCACTTGCATTATGTTAGTACCATTTATTAGCTTAGGATCCCTCTTAGTTCAAATCACCGTATGACATCATGGGGGTAGTCTCGGGGTGTTTCAAACATAGTAACAGAGCATAAGGTTCAAGTGTCCATGGGTGTTTTAAAAGTCGTGTCTAGTAAAGTCTTGTTTATTGATATGTTGTGCACCACACCTATAATAAGGAGGTGACTAGGTAATCAGGAAATGTTTCCATTCTTTCATACTCTAGATTGTGCAGTAAAGTTTCCTGTTAGAAACCTATGTCGATTTGTATGTTTTTTTAAAATCCTCAAACTATGACTCATCTTTGAGTTGTAAGTAGTAAAATTAAATTCTTCCCGATATTACGCTCTCATCCATATGAGTTGTTTCGTTGATACATAATATGATAGGTATTTTGATATCTTTTTAACCTTTTAATAAACATAGCTCACATGAGAGAAGAGAGTATGTACCTAGATTATAGAATAGAGTTTTCATTGAGGGACATTATATCTTAGTGTGTTATGATCCATTAGTGGGAGAACAACCTCATAGTAGGGAGTATGTACATAGATGCTTAGAAGCAAGAAAGGTGTGGATATCGATTGTTTAAACATAAATAGATGGATCTCTGAAAACTATTTAGTTAGTATTGAGGTGATATTTCTTAGGGTATTGACTAAGGGGTAGTGAGTATGTTGTAGATTTGGTGGAGGAAGTTATTTAAAAAGCTATTAGTTTAGGTGACTTAGAATATGCTTGAAGTAGGAAAAAAGTTCTTGATAGCATTTTTGTAACGCCTCAGAAGTACCCCCCTTGATGTCACATGGTGCATAAGACTAATAATAGCCGTAAGTTAACCCATGATATCTATTTAGCCTGAATCTCACATAAGAAGTTAAATAAAATCTATAAAAACTGAAGGTAAACAACTCCACATCTTAACATATGTCTTAAACTTCGAAAACCTTACACAAATTCTTTGAACATAAACATACACGGTCTGACAAGCCTCTACTACTAAATTGAGAGCCAATTGGACAGGCCCCAGCTTCTCCAAACATACATGGAAATCAAATAGATAAAGTACTTTCATCAACGAACAAGTGTCTGATGAGCTGATTCATCGAACTGTAAGGACTCACTAAAAGTCGAGATGTAGGTGATGATACCCTGGTCAATTGTGCTTCTTGAAATGAGCACCAGAACTTAGGTTATAAGTCAATGTAGTACACAGACATATATATGGGTCAATACCTCTGAAATCTACTTAGTATGTGGGAGTGAATGCATAAGTAAAATATAACTGAATATACAAGTAAACTTTCAAAATATGCATGCTAAGCGTAAATGACTCACCTTTAGCTTTAATAAAATAAAATACTATAAGATCATAAAACATGAGTAATAATGCATGTAAGTAAACTTAGTGAGAGATAACACTTAGTTTTTAAAGTCTTTAATTTAGTATTTCTATGGGAGATTCTTCTAACCGACATAAACCATGTGAGCTACCATTGAGTCTAACGTCTAACCCACATTGGGGAGTACTGTCCTACCCTGTCCGTCGGAATAGAGCCTTAACTTAAATAAACACTGAATTTCATCCATATTGAGAAAAAGTATAACCTACGGTGGATCATTGTTTCCAAGAATTTAGGATATGCTCATCCGTATTTCTTTCTCAGTACTAAATACTACTACCAGAATAATTATATGCTTCTACTTTAAGAAATCCACCTTAAAATAACATAAGAGTTTATAGCATGAAAACCAGTTATTCTTCTTTCCTTAAATAATAATCAAGATGACCATTTTGTATTTCATGTATTATATTTAGATCAAAATATCAAGCTTATCTTTAAATCATGTTATAACACATATAAACGGAGCTTAAGAGCATAAACTTCTTGTAAACTCAGTACTTGTACTTAGGACTTGGAATTCATTCTTTGTTTCATAAAATTCATAATAGAACATTATACTCAATACTCACTTTGAAATATTTCAACAATATCCCAATAAATATAATGAAATTCAAATCACAATATAAATCTCACAAGTACAAACATAAATATACACAAACCTTGTTGCACTTAAATCTTTCAATCACATAGCAGTGTCATACTTCATGAATAAGGTTATTTGGGTATGAATCCTAATTAAGAAAAAGTATATTAAATCTCAAAATCATGAACTTTGGGTGCAAGGATGGATGATTATCCTTGTTCATAAACACCACAAACCTGAAATTTCTTGACTTACGAAGAGAGTTTGTACCTTGGGTCTTGAAAGATAAATTTATGTGAGGAACCCTAATCTTTATGTTCTTGAATATTGGAGGAGAGATCATATTGTTAATTAATTGAGGAATAGAGGAAAATAATGCCTATTTAGGGGTTATAGGTCATGGGTTGGAGTTATAAGAAGGAAAAAGATGAAAAAGTTTTTTAAGTAAATATTACAGAATTTGGTGGCCAGTCTTCACGAATCCACCATACGAATCATATGGTGAAGGTATAGGAGTGATCCCCATTAATCATAATCTTGGTAGAATCAAGATGGTATACACTGGTCATTATACGAGTTAAAACCTACGACTAGTAACATTACAATACGACTTTTATCCCCCCACTCATAAGTTGGGAAAAAACATAGAGAGCCTAGGCTACTGACCTTAGGACTTATCTTCATACGACTCGTACGGAAATCTTACTTATCTAAGTGTTAATTTTTACCTATATTAGAATGTCTACCATGATATATTTTCTTTGACATGACTACTATATAAGACTCATATGTTAGTTGTACGACTCAAGGGAATGAGTTGTATGATGCACAGAGACTTCCAAACATGGGGTATTACAATATGTCTCCCTTGGAAACATTTGACCTCAAATGTGGTTCACATAGGATTTGGATTTTGAAAAATAATCAACATCTCCACACTAAATTTACAACCAAGCTAGCTACTACCATAAGGACTCAATTTCTCAAATCATTAGATATGATACATGAGTACTTAAATGGACTTTAAGAGAAAGAATTTTCTGGATATAACACTTTGATATAGGAACTGAATTCGAGGAAAAGAGATGAGGATACATTTTCATCATCTCTTCTTCAGCTTCCCAAGTGGCCCCTTCAACTAATTGATTTCTCCAAATAACCTTTATAGATTCTACCTTCTTATTCCTTAACCTTTAGACCTGCCTATAAAGTATCTCGACAGGAATATCCTCATACGATAAGTTATCTATGACCCCAATTCCCTTTAGTGTAACTACTAAGGATGGATTTCCAATGCACTTCTTAAGAATTGAAACATGGAACACTAGGTGAACCGTAGCTAACTGTGATGGAAGATAAAATACATAAGAAACCTCCATACATGCCTAAAAATCTCATATGGATCGACAAATCAGGGACACATCTTGCCTTTCTTACAAAATCTCATTATTCCCTTCATAGGTGACATTTTCAAGAATACCAAATCGCCTACCTCAACTTGAGCTCTCTTCTTCTTACATCAGCAAATAATTTCTAATAACGCTGAGCAGTTTTCAATATCTCATGAATCAAATGAACCTTTTACATAGCTCTAAGAATAAAGTCTTGTCCAATCAAAGTCATTTCACAAACCTTAGCCCATCCTATAGGTGATCTGCACCTATGCACAGACAATGCTTCAAATGGAGCAATCTGAATACTAGCATGATAACTATTAATGTAAGTGAATGCAATCAAAGGTAAATGGTGATCCCAACATCCTTTAAAGTCTAAGACATATTCCCTCAACATGTGTTCTAATGTATTAAGTTTACGCTCAGCCTAACAATCGATTTGCAGATGAAAAATAGTACTAATCTTAACTTTTGTCCTAAGGCCCTTCGAAATAGACTTCCAAAACTGTGAAGTAAACTGCATGCCTTTGTCGGAAATGATGGCTAAAGGTATCCCATAAAGACTTACTAAATCGTGGATATACATTTTTCCATAATCTTCCATCGTATCTAAAGTCTTAAAAGTTCGGAAATTAGCGAATTTAGTCATTCGATCTACTATGACCAAAATTAAATCATGTGAACATCTTGTACAAGGCAACCCTATGTTGAAATCCATATTTACTACTTCCCATTTCCAAGTAGGGATACCAATATCTTTCAATGCACCATCTGGACTCTGGTGTTCAACTTTAACTTGCAGACAATTTGGGTTACTTTGCCACGAACTCGACTATGTGTTTGTGAATACCATTTGACCAATAAATTTCCCATAAGTTAGGATACATATTATTATCACCAGGATGAATGGAATACCTTGAACCATGAGCCTCAACTAGTATCATTTCCCTCAACCCATCTACATTCAAAACATAAAACCATCCTTGATAGTGACGTACACCATCTACCCCTTGGAAGAAAACCTCAAACTTCTGCTACTGGACTGTTTCCAATATTTGGTTGAGTATGGAATCATTTTGCATTTTATCCTTCACTTCCAATACCAAAGATGATTTCAAACAGTTCTGAACTTTTATTCCCCAATCATCAGTGTTGAGCAAACATACTCCCAAATGGGCCAACCTATGCACTTCCTTAGCCAACTCATATTCTTTATTTTTCACACGAGACACACTACCCATAGACAGCCTACTTAGTGCATTTTCCACCATATTGAACTTACCCATATGATATAGTACATTTATGTCATAAATTTTCAATAACTTTAACCACCTCTTTTGATGAAGATTTAGCTTCTTTTGAGAAAATACATACTAAAGACACTTATGGTTAGAGAAAACATCAACATGCACACCATAAAGGTAATGCCTCAAACGTTTCAAGGAAAAAACCACAACAGCTAACTCCAAATTGTGAGTTGGGTAATTTATTTTATGATCCTTAAGTTGCCTAAAGGCATAATCTATCACTCTCCTATTCTGGATCTACACACAACCTAACTCAACTCAGGTAGTATCTCAATACACTATGAATCCATCTAACCCTTCTGGTAGAGCTAACACTAGTGCCAAAGTTAATCCACTCTTTAACTCCTGGAAACTTTTCTCACACTTATCTGACCATATGAACATCACTTTCTTTTAGGTCAGCCTAGTCAATAGTTTGGCTATAGAGATGAACCCTCCAAAAAAATCATCTATATTATCTATGCAAACCTAAAAAAACTTTTGACATAGAATGAAGTGAAGGGTTTAGGAAAGTGTTTCACTGAGTTAGTCTTTTGAGGATCTACATAAATTCTAGCACTTGAAATGACATGCCACAAAAAGGTAATAGATTCCAACTAAAACTCTCATTTAACAAACCTCACATAAAATTGATGATTCTTGAGGATTTGCAACACTATTCTCAAATGGTATTCATGTTCTTCCTCACTCTTGGAATACACCAGTATGTCATCTATAAAAACAATGAAAAATATGTCCAAGTACTACATGAAGATCCTGTTCATCAAATCCATAAAGAGTGCATGAGCATTTTTATAGCTCAAATAACGTAACCACAAACTAAAAATGACCAAACCTCATTCAAAAAGTTGTCTTTGAAACATATTGCTCCCTACTTTCAACCGATGGTATCACAACCTAAGATAAATCTGGGAGAAACATCAGGCGCCCTGAAGCTAATAAAAATATCATTGATTGTAGGGATGGGATACTTGTTCCTGATGGTAACCTTTGTTAGTTATCTATAATATATACACATTCTGAGAGTGCCAACTTTTATGCGCACGAAGAGGACTGAAGTAATCTACAGAGAAACACTAGGTCTTATTTAACCTTTATCTAAAAGGTCCTTAAGATGCTCCTTTAAATCTTTTGAGTTCATCTAGGTCCATATGATATAAAGGGATACAGATGGGTTGAGTGTCAGGAAAAAGGCCAATGCCAAAATCTATTTCTCTATCTGGAGGTACCCTTGGCAGATCTTTGAGGAAAACCTTAGTAAACTCATTGACTACATGGATTGACTGAATTATTGGGGCTTAAAACTTAGTATCTTTGACTCTAACTAAATGATAGATACACCCTTTTGATATTGACATTGTAGCCTTAAGATAAGAGATAAAATGACCATTGTGAGACACAAAACTACCCTCCTACTAAAAAATTACCTTATCAAAAAACTAAAACTTCACCACACGGGCGTGATATTCTATTAATTCATAGAATGAATGGAGCCAATCCATGCCTAGAATGACATTAAAATCTTCCATATCTAACTTTATTAGGTCCTCTAGTATGATATAATAAAGGACAATGATAGGACACTTCTAATAGACTCATCTAACAAGAATTAACTCATCGAGTAGGGTAGAAAATGAGAAGGATTTAGAAGGATTTTTAGGTCCTACACCAAAATTTACAGAAACCAATAGAGTTATATAAAAAAAACTTAACCCCAGATCAAACAACATATATACATCAAGGTGGAAAGCAAAAAACATACGAGTAACAACATCTGGTGAAATCTTATACTCCTGACATGATGGTAAACCATAGAATCGATTTTGGCGTTGACCGCTACCAGTACTAAATGATGCGTCGTGTGGAGGAATCGGGTGGCCTGGCTAAGATGATGGATTTTTAGCCTGAGTCTGAGTAATAATATCCATGTTTCCCTACTACTCATAAGGATACTCCTTGATTTTGTGGCCTAACTTGCAATAATCATAGAAACCCTCATTTCCCATCAAACACTCACTAGGATGGGTCCTACCATACTTTGCATAATTGAGGTAACTGGGCCTCTCAACTATACTATTTTGAGTCCTAGAATATGAAGTCCTGCCCCACTGGTCCTGCATAGTTCTTGGTGCTGGGGAACTGGCTAAAGATGGTGCGAGCACTGATGAATGACCCTGAAACTGTAAATGGTTTTCCCTATAGACCTTGGATAAATATACTCAAATTGTCCTATCCTAGCTGTTTTATTTCTATTCTCTCTTTTCTTCAACTTATATTCTTTAATTTGCTGAGTATGAATCATCAATTGAGCAATATCTATATCCCCAATCAGCATGGTAGTCCTACACTCCTTGACCACAAAATCAGATACCACATTAACAAACTTACTCATACAAGCTCTATAGTCAGATAACAACTCAGGAGCATACATAGACAACCGAGTGAATTTAAGGAAGTACTTCTTAATTGTTATCGATCCCTGCCTCAGGTTTATGGACTCCTCCACTTTGGCCTCCCTTATCTCATGCAAAACACCTATCCAGAAAAGCATTCTAAAATACATACCAACTTATACGAGTTGTATTCTCACAAATATTAAAGGGTATGTCATACCATCTGATGGGACTTTTAAGCAGTGTAAGTTTAAAGAAATCTGGATATTTTCCTACTTAACCTCTTAAGGCTCCACGACTTATATCACACATGGAAGGTTATTTATCCTATTATTATAATCTTAAACACTTAAAAACACTCGTTAATTCTCTCTAAAGCTATTGGGTAAAGGAATGCTAGGGTTTTATCTAGAGAAGCAATTTGGGACTTGTTTGCATGATTTCTCTCCATCATCTTCATAATCTAAGACATGTACTCCTCCCTAATTTTTAGTTCCAACTAAAGACATGATTTATATAATGTCTTCATGGTATGATCGTTGTATTATTTTGGGGTTTTCAAATATATGTTGGGGGTGTGATATTGAATGCTTGGTTATGGTTTTCCCATGTTTTAACTATGTTCTTACATGCTTTAATGGTGGTTTGGATAATTGGTTGCATGGGAATGGTTAATTCATAATTATAATGGGCTTTGGAAACATAATTCCCCCAATATGTTAGATAAAATACCTATGATAATGTTTTTACTATGTTATGGGAGTTTTAATGTAACTATTTCATGGTATGATTTGGTAATACAACCCTAAATGGTATAAATAGTTAAAATGGTTTTGAATGGTTAAATGGAATGGTTTGATAGTCATGTTTATGGTTAATTAAACTATTTTGTAGGGTACAATGAAATCCCCCAAGTAAACATGCTAATAAACAACTTGTGAGGTACATGGGATTCCCCCAAGCAAACTTAATAATGAAACACTTGTGGGGTATACGGGATTCCCCCAAGTTAACTTAATAATGAAATACTTATGGGGTATACGGGATTCCCCCAAGTTAACTTGATAATTTAATCGATGGGTACATAGGAATCCCTTAGCATAAAATGGTTGGCTAAGGTCATTACTTGCAAGCTATAGTCGGTGTGATGATACCACTACTCATAGCCTTAGTTTATAAAAATGGCATAAGGGTTTGTTGGATGGTAATGGTTTTTATTGGGAAATAATGTCAAGGTGTGATATCTAACCATAAAGGTGTAAGTCCAATAGACAGATACGGGAAACTCATGTTAGCCGACATGAGGGGTGGTCATAGTGACCATATATGTTACTATGAGGTACAATGGAATCCTCTAAGTATAATATACATATATATCATGGAGTGTGAAGAGTTCTTGGGAATCCCCTACTCTTATGGTATCTCCAGTTTGTGCGGCTACACTCATCGAGGCCTGTTCAAGGGGTTATATTGGACCCATATAACCCGTAGGTGGTTTTAGGGTGGTTAAGATACATATACCCAAGTTAATGGTTTTAAAGGAATGCTAAACCTAGTTCCCTTTCCTGGCATTTTTATATATATACATATAGTTTGTATGTATTTGGTTGGTTTACTTGGTTTTACTGGATGTCATTATTTTATCCTTATCCTTATTTCATTCTATCATTCACCTGCTAACCCATCTTTGGGTGTCTATATCATCACACGATGTAGGAACCCGCCGTTCTACTCCTCCTGCTTAGTTATCGGAGTCGGGATCAACTTTTGGATTGAAGTAGTGAGCTTCCATATTCTGCAAGGAACCATTTAATATCATGGATATCATTACATACTTGGTTTATTTTATAGATATTGGTTTTGGTTATGGTTGGGGAAATGTCCCAACCAGATATTGTTTTTCTTTTAGTTAAAGGCTTATGTTACTACTATAACTTTGAATGGGTGGGATCAGTTTTCTTTTCAGCCTTATCAGTGGCATTGGTATTTGGGCGATACCATTAAACTGAATTTATGATTGTTCCATCCTCATTAAATTTGAATTATATATTTATATTAAAATTCATTTCATTTATGGTTTGTTCGCTAGCGGTTATTTGTTTGATAGTGGATGGTCGAATTCGTTTGGATTGGTCATGGTTATAGACCTATCCCAGAGACTTATGTTATGCTTAAACACTATATAGTTGTATGTTTGTAATTTATTCGACTTAGGATATGCATCGGTGGGTTAGGTTGGGTAAAGAGGGTGGTCTCCAGTCCTGGTTGAACTTGGGATGCCCATTATGACAAGGCCCTAGTTCGGGTCATGTCATAATCAGTAAGGGAGGTTTTGGCTTTATAAAGTTCTAGGGGTATCATTTTCTCTTTGTATATTGCCAAATCCATTCTCATACTTCTAAAACCTAATGATTTATGCTACATTTACTTGAATTATGGTCTAACCCTATGCTTGTATTTTTTAGGGCATTATAAAACACTGTCTCATACCATCCATCTTATGACTCATATACCTATGATTTCACTACATGCTCAATTTTGTGTACTAAAAATTAGTTCTTGGTGATTAGTGAAATTATAATGGTTCAAATATGTCTTCAAACTAAATTTCTTGAAGAAATTCCTTCGTACAATATTGTACTCGTCAAACCTGAGTTGAGTGTCAAAGATATAAAATTCAATTAGTCACGATTCCATAGTATATCTGTAATGCCCCAATTTTTCTGAATCGGAATGCTACACAGTGCTCATGACCCAGAGGGACCACAAGCTAACCCATGACTGATATCTGTGCCTGTACACTACTTAATATACATATAATACGTGGAAAACCTGAATATGTAGGCCATAAGGTTCAAATGAAGAGATATCGTAACATCCATGGGGTAATGAATACCCAAAACAACTGAATATAAAACTGAATACTGAATCTGACAAAATCTGAAAGCCTCTAAGTACTATCTGAATAAGGAGTTGAAGGAACATGCCTCCAATTAACTCCTTAAAACTGAACTGAAGTAATAAATGAATAAATCAAATCATATTATCCTCTGATGGATGAGGACTCACTGCAACACTGCGATTGGAAAGCTACGGCTGGTGTGGAACTCGTGGCTCTAAACCTATGGTGTAACATGAAAAGAAAGAATCATAGAGAAAATGCGTCAGTAAAACTGGAGTACTGAGTATACGAGTGAGCTAGGCTAATGCAAAGGGTTTACATTCATGAATAATGCTAACTGACTGACTGATATGAACGTAAGAGTAAAAACATACATACATAGTAACTGAGATCATAAGTACGTGGTAGCTAAATATGTATGCTAATACATTATTGGAACTATAGTTTTAATAACATAAGCGACTATGTCTGACAGTCCTGAATCTGCTAGAACTCTCTGAGTCCCATGCTATAACTGAATTTGACTGTATCTAACAGTTCTGGTATACTGATATCTGAAGAACTATCTAAGTTCTTTTACTGAGACTGATACTGAAACTGTGGGAGGTAATTATTTAACCGACATGTCCCATGTATACTATTACGGCTAAGCTGGGGTCCAATCTTTGCCCCGATTGGAGGGGTGTCAATACCGCGTCACTGGTAAGGACAGTTGTGAGTAACTCTTATCTAGAAGGTAATCAAAGTGAGATTGGTGGGACCCTAAATTGATAGGTTAAGCCACCTCATCAACCCTAATCTGACAGGTTAAGATATCGCAACCTACGCTGGATACGTAGTTCTGGATCACAAGGATGACTGCTAAGAATCACACCCTGAACTAACAGGTGAGTTCCCATCCTTGGGTTCACTCAATGCTAACTTCTACTCCCATATGAAGGGACTAAACATGATTCAACTAGATGTACATGGACTGAATAACTGACATCCGTTGACTGACGGAGTATTACTATTATCTGAGAGTTAACTGAGATCACAAAATTTTTGATATTTCCTGAGTCACATGATTGACTGAGTTCTATATAGTATATCTTGGCTGATATTTACCGTGGTACATGACATAACTCTAGGCATACAACTATATTTTTTGGGTATGAATACCCCCAAGACTCGATAGAAGGAAACTGACACACATGACATGACTTGATCACAAGACTAGAGTCCACAGTTCACAATATTATAAGTAGGGGATAGTATACTTCATGTATTTATTCACATCTTAATATGGTAGGTATAGCATGGATACATTTCATGTATATAATTTATATTTCCATTATCACACATGCTTCATGCCACAACAACAACAACACATAAATAACATGGAAATTCAAATGGAAGTGTATAGCTAATATGGACTTGTCATTTAGATAACATGGAATCATGTAATTATGGGTTTCTAGCATCCTAGGAATTTTATCAAACACTTTGCATGCATTCTTTAAAGCATAGGTGTATTTCATACTTGCATCATATCAAACCACCTAAAGTTCTTGTTTTTCAACTAACAACCACATATATTTCATGAAAACATCTTTAGATATCATTTTGAAACATAAACAACAATCATCAATATGTACATGTTTATATCACCACAAAAAGTTTATAAAATAACATTTAAAAACATGGTTCTTGATATCTATGAATTGATTGGATCCATAGATGAACACTACGCATACCTTAGATTAAGAATTTGTGGAATCTACAGTTGAATTTGCTTGAAGCTTGATACCCCAATGGAAACCCTAGACTTGTTCTTTACTGTTCATGAGTGAATTTTGATAAAATTAATGAAATGTCTATGGTGGGGATTCAATACCATGTTTAAAGAGTATATGTAGGGTTTTGGGAAGTTACCATATTGCCCTTGAGGAGTTTAAAATGAAAATAGAAAACTATGCAAAATTTATCCCGATTTAGGGCCCCGGCGCAATGTGGAGCTTGGTAAAATGCCAATTATTGCGACCTGGAATCTTGCCGCGAAGTGGGGCTATCACGGAGGCTTTCTGTAAATTGAAGAGTGCCATTTTGGCCTCCGGCGCGACACGCCATGCACTGAAATGGCATTCGTCTTACAGTAGAAACTTAAAATAGCCATAACTTCTTCACCGGGTGTCCGTTTTTGGAGAATTTGGTATCGACGGAAAGATTATTAAATTATATATCCTTTTTTAGGTAATGGGATAAAAAATTCATAGTATAATGATATATATGATGGTTTGAAGTTGACGATACCAATATCCTTCTCAATAATTCAATTGGTAAGGAATGTTTTGATTCGCACAATAGCTAGGACATATTTTAGACCTTAATTCACATCAACCTTTATCATGTACCAAGGAAACGTGATGTAATATTCATGATATTGAAACATGGAGCTAATATTGTGTTGGATTTTTAGGGTATTACAATATCTCCCCCTTGGGAACATTCGTCCTCGAATGAGACTAAACTGAGAGGGAAGAATAAGACAAGCCGAACATAAACTGAACATGAAGGTCTAAAACATGATCTCATGACTACCATGCTAAACATACTGAACTCATGCATATCTGATGCATGGATAACTAGTACATGGAGGCATAAATGAGCAATCTGATAAACTGAGCTTCTCAAAATGAGAAAGCATATCTGATGTATGACTTTATAATTGAACTGATACATGAATGAATGACTGAGGATGCAATGGTAATAGATATCAAGTTTAAACTGGGGACATGAACATGAAACTGAATAAGCTTAAGGAGAACTGTTACCTTGAGCTTGATCTGAATTTGTTGAGAAGAGGTAAGGATACTTTGTACGCATATTTGTTTCTGTTTCCCAAGTATCTCCCTCATGAGACTAATTTTTCCAAAGAACCTTAACTAGAGGGACTTTTTTGTTCCTCAATTGATGAGTCTGATAGTCTAAGATTTCAACTGGAATCTCTTCATAAGAGAGGTTGTTCTGAATGTCAATCCTCTGAATAGGGACTACAACTGCTGGGTCACCTTTGAACTTCTTGAGAAAAGAAACATGGAGACTGGTTGAACTGAGGCTATATCTGAAGGCAATTCTAGCTCATAAGCTACCTTGCCGAAGCGACTGAGAATCCTGAAAGGAACGACATATCGGGGACTGAGTTTCCCTTTCTTGCCGAACCTCTTCACTCCCTTCATGGGAGATATCTTAAGATAGACATAGTCATTGATCTCAAACTCGAGATCCTTCCTACGAACATCTGTATAAGACTTCTGTCGGCTCTGAGCAGCCCGGAGTCTCTCCCTAATCAACTGAACTTTCTCTAAGGCGTCGAATACTAAGTCAGGACATATGACTGAGGCCTCACTAAATTTGAACCAACCGATCGGAGATCTACATCTCCTACCATAGAGAGCTTCAAATGCAGTCATCTAAATACTGGAATGATAGCTATTGTTGTATGTAAACTCAATCAAGGCCAAGTGGTCATCCTAACTTCCTTTGAAATCAATTGCACACGCCCTTAGCATATCTTCAAGAGTCTGACTAGTCCTTTCTGCTTGACTATCTGTCTGAGGATGAAATACTGTACTGAGATGAACTTGGGTACCGAGACCCTTTTGGAATACTTTCTAGAAGTGAGAGGTGAACTGGGTACCTCTATCTACGATGATAGATGAGGGAACACCGTGTAATCTGACAAACTCCCTGATGTAGAGTTTGGCATAATCCTCGGTTGAATAGGAGGTACAAACTGAAGGAAATAGGTTGACTTGTTCATTCTATCTACAATGACCCAAACTGAATCATAATGATGATGAGTTCTAGGCAACCCGTCACGAAGTCCATGTTCACTTCTTCCCACTTCCAAGTAGGAATGGTGAATTCCTGCATGGAACCACTAAGTTTCTGATGCTCTATCTTAACCTGCTGACAAGTAGAGCACTTAGACATAAACTCTGTAACATCACTCTTTATCCCACTCCACCAATAGATCTCCCGCAAATCATGGTACATCTTAGTGGACCCTGGATGGATGGAGTATCGCACACCATGCGCTTCTGCAAAAATTCATTGGCTCAAGTCATCTACTCCTGGAATGCACAAATGACCCTGACAATAAAGAACATCATCTCTTCCTTAGGAGAAAACCTGAACTTTCTGATTCTGAACTGACTCTTTCAGCTTGACAAGGCTAGGATCCATTTCTTTCTTTTCTTTCACCTCGAAAACTAGAGATGACTCTGAACTACTCTAATCACATACACCACCCTCTGAAGAGTCGACTAAGCAAATGCCTATTCTGGAAAGCTGATGGATTTCCTAAGCTATCTTTTTCTTGCTATCCTTAACGTGAGAAATACTGCCTATGGAGAGCCTACTGAGAGCATCGGCCACAATGTTGTCCTTTCTCGGATGATAAAGGACACTCGTGTCATAGTCCTTCAAGAGCTCTAACCACCTTCTCTGACGAAGATTGAGATCTTTTTGAGAAAATACATACTGGAGACTCTTATGATCTATGAAGACGTTTACATAAACTCCGTAAAGATAATGCCTCCAAATCATCAAGGCAAAAACTACGGATTCTAACTCAAGATCATGAGTAGGATAATTCTTCTCATGGGGATTTATTTGTATGGAGGTGTAGGATATGACCTTACCATGCTACATGAGGACACAACCTAAACCCACTTTGTATGCATCAAAATATACTACAAACCCATCTGAACCATCTGGAAGAGCTAGAACTGGAGCTGTAGTGAGTCGAGTCTTCAATTCCTAAAAATTCTTCTCGCATGAATCTAACCACTGAAACTTGACCTTTTTCTGAATAAATCTGGACATAGGAGATGCAATAGAAGAAAATCCCTCGACAAACCGTCTGTAATAGCCAGCCAAACCCAAGAAACTCCTGATAACTCTTGGAGATACATGTCTGGGCCATTTTCTTACCGTTTCAATTTTCTGAGGATCTACTCTAATGCCCTCATCAGAAATAATATGGCCAAGGAATGCTACTGATCTTAGCCAAAACTTTCACTTACTGAACTTGGCAAATAACTGATGATTTCTGAGGGTATGAAGAATAATTCTTAGATGGTCTGAATGATCACGCTCAATACGAGAATAAACCAGAATATCATCTATAAAGACTATGACGAACATGTCCAAGTAATGCTTGAACACACAGTTCATCAAGTCCATGAAAGCTGCAGGGGCATTGGTTAGACCAAAGGACATGACTAGAAATTTGAAGTGACCATACCGAGTATAAAAAACTGTCTTTGGGATGTCACATTCTCTAACTTTGAGATGATGATAGCTTGATCTGAGGTCTATCTTGGAGAAATCACTGGCACCCTAAAGTTGGTCGAACAGATCATCTATTTTGGGAAGTGGATACCTATTCTTGACTGTAAATTTGTTGAGCTGACAATAATCAATACACATACTGAGAGGAACCATCTTTCTTGTGGACGAATAAGACTGGCGCACCCCATGGGGATACACTGGGCCTGATGAATACCTTATCTAAGAGATCCTTCAACTGATCTTTTATTTTCTTAAATTTTGCTGGTGCTATTCTGTATGGCGGGATAGAGATAGGATGCGTATCTGGGAAAAGGTCTATGCCAATGTCTATTTCCTTTTCGAGAGGAATGCCTTGAAGATCTTCACGAAAGACATATGAATATTCACTAACCACTAGGACTGATTAGAGACAGGGAGATTCGGAAATGGAATCTTTAACCTGTACGAGATAATACACACACACCTTAGAAATTATTTTCCTTGCCCGGAGGTAGAAAATAAGCTAACGCCTGAACGCTGAAATACTACCCTTCCACTCTAAGGAGGGCTCATTCGGGAACTGAAACTGAACTATCTTGTTCCTGCAGTAGACTATGGCATAGCAGGAATAAAGACAATCCATGTTGAGAATGACATCAAAGTCTGTTATCTCTAACTCGACTAAATCTGCTGACGTGGATTTCTAAAATATCATAATCGGGCAGTCCTGTATACCCGACGGGCTATGATGGTTTTTACCACTGGGGTAGAGGCTGAAAAGGGCTCTGCTAAAATCTTGGGACTGATTCCAAAATTGCCTGGATTAACAAAATACAAGGATGCACCTGGGTCTAGCAAAGCATAAATACGAACATAGAAAAATTTTAACATACCAATAACGACATCAGGAGAATTTTCCTGATCCTGGAGGGACTAAAGAGCATAGAGTCTATTTTGCCTTTGCCCACTAGTAGCACTAGAAGTGGCACCTTGCTGGTTCAGGTGATCGGACTGAGCTGTGGAACGATTTTGCTGACCCTAAAGACCTGACTGTGGACACTCTCTAATCCTATGGCCTGGCTTGCCACAACCAAAATAGACATCACTAGCGACTCTATAAATACCCTTGTGGTTCTTACCACAAGCCTGAAAAGGGGATTTGTTCGGGAACTGCTAACACTACCCTGAGATTTAGAGCCTGGCGCTTTGTCTCTGTTACCGTCTCTGAATTTCGGCACTGGGGAACTAGCGGAGGAAGGAGATGGAGCTACTGACTTAGGACAAAATGCGAACAGTTCCCTTCCTCTGATTTGGGCTGAGCAAAACTAAAACTGCCTGATTTTGCTCTATTGTTCTGCATTTCTCTAGTCCTAACCTTCTTCTCCTCTATCTGTTGAGCATGGTTCATGATTCTGGATAAGGTCATATCATTATTCAGCATCGCAGATCTACACTCATTCACCATGCTATCGTTCACCCCTGATATGAACTTGCTCATCTTAGCCCTATTATCTGCAACCACATGAGGGGCATACCTGGCTAGCTGAGTAAATCTGAGAGAATACTCCCTAACCATCATATTTCCCTGCCTGAGGTTGATGAACTCAAGAACTTTCACTTCCCTCTACTCTTGGGGAAAGAATCTGTCTAAGAAAGCCATGACAAATTCCTCCCACCCATAGGACCTGGACCATTTACCCTCACGGACTTCCACTATTTGTACTAAGTGTGAACTACATCTTGCAACTGATATGTGGCTAACTCAGCACTCTGAATAGAAGTAACACCCATGATGTCAATGACCTTCTGAACTTGGTCAATGCACTCCTGAGGGTCTTCAACAGACTTAGACCCATGAAATATGGAGGGTTTATTCAGGTGACGTCCCGAATACTAGTTGCTATGGAGTTTGCCACTGGATTGGCCAGAATAGCTGGTGGCCTTTCATTTTGGGTAGCCATAGACTGAGCAAGTGTGGTGAATACGGCTCAAAACTCCGCATGAGAAACATGTTTGCCCAAAGGATCTTTTGGCTGAGGAGCTGGCTGGTTTATTCTTTTTGGGGCCATATTTTGAAACAAGAGAAGAATAAATTGGACCGGGAGTTTAACTTAAAATTATGCTCACTATCATGACATGAATACTAAAAGAAGGGAAACTTTTCCTAAAACATCTTACAACCTCCTATACATAAATGTGGCGCGCAACACACCTATGCACAAGACTCTACTAGATGTGGCTTTTAGAATTCCTAGGACTCTATTAAACCTTAGGCTTTGATGCCAAGTTTGTAATGCCCTGATTTTTCTGAATTAGAATGCTAAACGGTGCTCATGACCCCTAGAGACCACAAGCTAACCCCTTACTGATATCTGTACCTGTACACTGCATAATATAAATATAATACGCAGAAAACCTAAACATGTAGGCCATAAGGTTCAACTAAAGAGATATAGTAACATCCATGGGGTAATGAATACCCAAAACAACTGAATATAAAACTGAATACTGAATCTGATAGATAAATCTGACTAAATATGAAAGCCTCTAAGTATTGTCTGAATAAGGAGCTGAAGGAACATGTCTCTAACTAACTCCGTAAAACTGAATTGAAGTAATAAATGAATAAATCAAATCATATTATCCTTGGATGGATGAGGACTCACTGCAACACTGCGACTGGAAAGCTACTGCTGGTCTAGAACTCATTGCTCTGGACCTATGGTGTAATATGAAAAGAAATCACCATAGCACAAATGCGTCAGTATAACTGGAGTACTGAGTATACGAGTGAGGTAGGCTAATCCAAAGGGTGTACATGCATGAATAATGCTAACTGACTCACTGATATGAACGTAAGAGTACAAACATACATATATAGTAATGGAGATCGTAAGTACGTGGTAGCTAAATATGTATGCTAATACATGAATGGAACTATAGTTTTAATAACATGAGCGACTATGTCTGACAATCCTGAATCTGGTAGAACCCTCTAATTCCCGTGCTATAACTGAATTTAACTGTATCTAACAGTCCTGGTATACTAATATCTGAAAAATTGTCTGAGTTTTTTGATTGAGACTGATATTGAAACTGTGGGAGGTAGTTATTTAACTGATATGTCCCATGTATACCATTACGGCTAAGCTAGGGTCCAATCTCTGCCCCAATTGGAGGGGTGTCAATACTGCGCCACTGGTAAGGACGGTTGTGACTAACCCTTATCTGGAAGGTACTCAAAGTGAGAATGGTGGAACCCTAAACTGATAGGTTAAGCCACCTCATCAACCCTAATCTGACAGGTTAAGATGACTTAACCTACGCTGGCTACATAGTTCTGGATCACAAGGATGACTGCTAAGAATCACACCCTGAACTGGTAGGTGAGTTTCCATCCTTGGGTTCACTCAGTGCTAACTTCTACTCTCATCTGAAGGGACTGAACATGATTCAATTGGCTGTACATAGAATGAATAACTGACATCCGTTTACTGACTTAGTAGTACTATTATCTGAGAGTTAACTAACATCACGAGATTTTTGATGTTTCCTGAGTCACATGACTGACTAAGTTCTATAAAGTATAGCTCTACTGAGATTTATTGTGTCATATAACATGGCTCTAGGCACACAACTATATTTTTTGGGTCTGAATACCCCCAGGACTCGATAGAAGGAAACTGGCACTCATGACATAACTTGATCAAAAGATTAGAATCCACAATTCAAAATATTTTAAGTAGGGGATAGTATACGTCATGTATTTATTCACATCTCAACATGGTAGGGAGAGCATGGATACATTTCATATATGTAATTCATATTTCTATTATCACACATGCTTCATGCCACAACAACAACAACACATAAATAGCATGGAAATTCATATGGAAGTGTATATCTAATATGGACTTGTCCTTTAGATATCATGGAATCATGTAATTATGAGCTTCTAGCATCCTAGGAATTTTATCAAACACCTTGCATGCATTCTTTAAAGCATAGGTGGATTTCATACTTGCATCACATCAAAGAACCTAAAGTTCATGTTTTTCAATTAACAACCGCATATATTTCATGAAAACATCTTTAGATATCATTTTGAACCTTAAACAACAATCATCAACATGTACATGCTTATATCACCACAAAAAATTTACAAAAGAACATTTAAAAACATGGTTCTTGATATCTATGAATGGATTGGATCCATAGATGAACACTGCACATACCTTAGATTAAGAATTCGTGGAATCTACGGTTGAATTCGCTTGAAGCTTTAAACCCCAATGGAAACCCTAGACTTGTTCTTGACTGTTCTTGAGTAAATTTTGATAAAATTAATGAAAAGGACTGCTTTGGGGATTCAATCCCGTGTTTAAAGAGTCTATATAGGGTTTTGGGAAGTTACCATATTTCCCTTGAGGAGTTTAAAATGAAAACTGAAAACTACGCAAAATTTATCCCGATTTTGGGTCGCAGCGCGATGCGGAGCTTGGTAAAATGCCAATTATTGTTACCTGGAAGCTTGGCGTGAAGAGGGGATATCGCGGAGGCTTTTTGGAAATTAACGAGTGCCATTTTTGCCTCCGGCACGATGCGCCATGCACTGAAATGGCATTCGTTTTACAACAGAAACTTATAATAGCCATAACTTCTTCACCTGGTGTCCGTTTTAGGCAAATTTGGTATCGACGAAAATCTTATTAAATTATCTATCCGTTGGTAGGTCATGGTATCAAGAATTCATAGTATAATGAAATATATACTTGTTTGAAGTTGATGATACCAATATCCTTCTCAAGAATTCAATTGGTAAGGAATGTTTTGATTCGCACAATAGCTAGGACATATTTGAGACCTTAATTCACATAAACCTTTATCATGAAAATACCAAGGAACCATGATGTACTATGAAAGTTCTTGAAACATGGAGCTAATATTGAGTTTGATTTTTCGGGGTATTACAATATCTCATACTCTAATTCTTTCTAGTAGAGTATGTGTGATTTGTAGTATACTTTAATAGTGGGGTTGGTGATAGTAGAGTAGTATGCATAGATTGTTCATGGATGTACCGTGTAGATTTTACATGTTAGATGGATAGTAAACCCTTGAGTAGGATTCGGGGTTGGTAGTGTAAAGGTCTACCCTAGTGGATATAGAATTCAAATACCTATTATTAAGACTAGCAAATTTGTAAATTGAGCAATACATAGTTTTGAATATTAGGCTCGGGGATGATGAGAGCATGCTAATAGACTTAGCCTTTAGTGACCTTAGATATTATACCTTTAAGAGTAATAAAAGTGAAATAGGTAAGGTGTAGTGTTTCATGGGAGGGAGTGTCATGGAGAATTGATTCTTAGATAGAAGTTATTAGTCATTTTTCTAAAAAGTGTAGTATTCTTATTATTTCCTTATGCCCAGTTTAGACTCAAGGTTAAATCTATATCATTACATTTTTCTATAAACTTAGATCAGTGGATCATAGTGTTAAGACCATGTAAAAAATTTCCTAGTTGGATGCATCACTTATATCAGACTCATGATTACTTTCCCTAATGCATTTAGAATTACTAATGAACACCATGGGCGAAACAAGTTCAATTATCAATTATTATTAAAAAATTTATACCAGTATCTATTTAATCATAGTTTCATACATACATTTTAGTCTTGAATACTTAAATTGATTTCTTAAACTCTTTGTATGGATTAATCCAAATAGCCAGCAGTTCAATTCAAAGACCAGATCTAAAATAGTGAACTTCTCACTTTCCTTCCAATCGTCCTTTCCTAAGTCAATGTTTGTTCTTATTCCATGCAAATTTTATGTTCATTTATGTTGCATGTATATATAGTTGAGTCTTATTTCCAGGCTAAAGTCATTTCAAAGTAATAGTTTTATCCTTATTACTTCACTATGTCTTAGGTCACCCAGTTACTCCCATGTATTTGTATGTATTCATGAGTTTAGTTCAACCCAAGCTTCCATTATAAATTCAATTATCATATTAGTATTCTAATCTTAGAAATTAAGTTTTTGAATTCTATCTCTTTCTATAACCTTTTAGGTTAGTTTATTTTCTATTAGGGACAAATAACCCAAATAGGAGATATTGTAACACTCCAAAAATTTGAGCAAGGATTAAAGCCATAAATAATGTACATGTAGGACAAAAAATCATGTTTTGATAGATGGAGTACTGATTTAGACATGAATTAAGGCCAAAAGTAACTCCTGGCTCATATCCAAGTTCAAACCTTCCTTTTCGAATGAGTTCTTTAAAAGATTCATTCGATAGTCAACTTCAAAATATTAAAAATCCTAGATCATAAAGTATTTTAGGAATCGAGAACCACCCAATGAAAGTTCTTCAAGTCTTATTTCTAATGTTGCTAAGCATTTGTTAATCTGATGTTGGAGTAGCAAGTTATACTCAATTTCCGTAGAGGGTCTATCTGTCAGATTATGATGGATCAGGTAATGAACCTTCACACCTGTGTTTACCCATCAAGAAAAATTATCAGGATTAACCATAAAGATAAAAAATTTGTCATTTTATGATGGTTTGAGTTATAGTTGTTTAAAGGATCTATGGTTCGTCACCCAAATCGTCAACTTAAATTATTTTGCACTGTTATAACATTTTCAAAGGGGTTGTTTGCTCATTTCACAATCTTTTAACATGAAAAATATGTCGTTTAAGATTTACTAAGACTAAAATGCCCTAAATTCTCCATTAACTTAAAATTTAGTCAGCACATAGAGAGAAAATAGAGAAAGAGGTGATTCTTCTTCCTTCAAGGTAAATTTAGGTTCTACTATTTAAGCTTCGAATTCAAAGATTTCAAGAAGAATTTTTCATTCAGGTATGTGGTATTTTATCAATATGTTCCTTTCACCATTGAGTCCCAAAGTTATCTTAATTCCTCAAGTTTAACTCATTCCCCAAGTTTAGGGTTTCCATGAAAAAGTTGAAATCCATTATCTTTCAATTCTATTGTTCTAAAACAAACATAAATATATGTTTTAACATTAATTTAATTTATCATTACATACTTATGACTATGAACTCTTATTATTTTAATAAAATCCTAATTTTGGTGTTTGATTTATGAAAATACCTATTACATTCAACTTATCCTATTCCCATGATTAGTTGCATTCCTCGGAGATGGTGGGTTATGAACACACAATGACTTAGGAATTGAAGAATTTATAATTGAATATTCAATCTTTAAGATTTATATGTGTTATAATGATTTAAGATAAAGTGTCTCACACTTAGTTTTAGACATTACAATCAGTTAAATCCAATATTACATGTAATACCCCCAAAAACTCCTTACTAATCTTCTAATCACTCTCCATATGTTTATAGGACCGAAACAATTATTTTAACGTAAGTAAGTGCCATTATAATTAACCTAGTCTTTCAAGTGCTTTCAATGAGAATCATGGTCATAGGAAAAATTTAGAGTAAAGTTGAGTTGAGAGCATTTGTTATCGATAGAGTTTTTAGTATTTGATTCTACAAGGATCAAATTAAAAATGTGTAACATCTAGAATATATAGAGTTTTGATCTACAAGGTTCAAATTTAAAAATGTATAATGTATAGAATATATTGAGTTTTGGAGATCAAAGCCCACCAAATGAAATGTATTAGAGTATTTTTTCCAATGCATTAAATTTTTCATTAATTATATACCAAAGTAAAAGGTTCTGTTCATTTTTGTGAGAAAACTAGTAAGGGTATATGATAGTGGCATGATACTGAAGTTATGCTTCATTTTAAGGTTGTGCCCCACTAGTTGTGCCCTTTTAAGGTTGTCCAATGCCAGTGGTCATAGCGATTCTAAAATCCAATTTTCCTTTAGTTTTTTGAGGTTACACTAGTTAATTACATCCTAAATGACCATAAATCTTATAGCTAACATTTTTCCTCATTCCATATTATGATTTCATTATTCTGTAACCCTCAAAACTCTTAAGAACATAAAAAAAAGGGTTTCTCTCATAAATTCAATCACAAGGGCTCCCTACTAAACATCCCTCCAAGAAATCAATAAGTTTAAATATGTGGGGTTTGAACAAGGTTTTACTTAAATCATTGTTCCCAAAAACATCGTATTATAATTGATTTAATGGATTAATTTAATAGGGTTCTACCCACTTGTCATGATTTTGAAACTATGATGCTCCCTTATGAGTTAAACCTCATTCAGTACAAAGAATCATGTTTACTCGTGTTTTTACTCACGTGATTGATCATTTGAATTTACTTTTATTGTTTTAAAATACAATATCATGACTTCGTAAAAGTATAGAATTTTATTATGATTCACTCATTTTATAAGTAATTTAGACTTACTATGTCAAATTAATGACTATTATAGAATGATTACAATATCTATTTTCAATCTTGCGATCTTAGACCTGATATGAAATTCACATATATACTTATGAACATTATTTAGCAATAGAATCATGATTGATTTTCAGACTTATGAATCTATATTCTTACTTTATGGTGGATTTTGCACATTATAAATACTAGTGTGGTTTTGGTAGTAGTATTTAGCACTGAGGGAATATGGGTTTACCGTAACGAATTACAAAACTATGTGCCACCATATCTTAAAGGGGTCCTCTCTAGTTAGTGTCTCTCTTTCCCTAATAGGATCAACTTAGTGATCACCCCATTCATGGTTCTACCGATAGCAAGGTATAGAGAAACACTCCTCAATGTGGGTCATCTATTGAACACTTTGTTTGTTTGCATTGTTTATGCTGATTGTAAGAATCTCCCTTAAATATATTAAATTCAAAACTATGTGTATTGAAACTCAAATTTGTGGGAATAAATTGGCATTTCATTGTTGTTGTTGAAGTGTAACGACTCAATGACTTAACTAGATTATGCTTTTCTACTTATGCTATATGATATCTTAGCTTTTAGTTTTATTCATGAACATAGTGAGTTTATCTACACTTAGCATGCATGTTTAACCATATGATTTATATCAATGTTTACATATTGCATTGACCCATATATACTCAATACATTACATAAGTACTGACCATATATACATCAGCGTGGATACATTGTATCATAATATACATAGAGGTTCTTGATCACAAACTCATGATGAGGCAGTTCATAATTTCCAACCAATAGATAATGAGTTCTCTTTATTTAGGGGATGGAATCTGTTATAGATCTTGTATTATATTTTTATTTCTGTATACGGATTAAGGATCGTTGGGATCATTCCCCAACTAACTAAAGTCCGTACTAGAAGAGGCTTTTTAGGCAATCAATTAGAGTTAATGTACTTAATTCTATTTTGCTTTTGTACAATTAGAGTTCTACATTTCTAAAAGTAATGTAATGAATTAGATTAAATCACGATTATGATTTTGCACAATATTCTTATCTCTTATACATGTTTAATGGGTCACACATGCATTATGTTAGTACTATTTGTTAGCTTAGGATCCCTCATAGTTCATAGCTCTGTATCACATCAAGGGGGTAGTCTCGGGGTATTTCAAACATGGTAACAGAGCATAAGGTTCAAGTGTCCTTGGGTATTTTAAAAGTCACATCTAGTAAAGTCTTATTTATTAGTATGTTGTGCACCACACCTTTAATAAGGAGGCTACTGGGTAATCAGGAAATGTTTTCCTTCTTTCATACTCTAGATTGTGTAGTAAAGTTGTCCTCTTAGAAACCTATGTCGATTTGTATGTTTTTTTTAAATCCTCAAACTCTGACTTATCTTTGAGTTCTAAGTAGTAAAATTAAATTCCTCCCGATATTATTATCTCTTCCATATGAGATGTTTCATTGATACATAATGTGATATGTATTTTGATATCTTTTTAACCTTTTAGTACATATAGCACACATGAGAGAAGAGGGTATGTACCTTGATTATTGAATAGAGTTTTTATTGAGGGACATTGTAACTTAGTATGTTATGATCCATAAGTAGGAGAACAACCTCATAGTTGGGAGTATGTACGTAGATGCTTAGAAACAAGAAAGGTATGGATATCGATTGTTTAAAAGTAAATAGATAGATCTCTGCAAACTATTCAGTTAGGATTGAGGTGATATTTCTTATGGTGTTGAGTAATGATTAGTGAGTATAGTGTAGATTTGGAGGAGGATGATATTGAAAAGGCTATTAGTTTCAGTGACTTAGAATATACTTGAAGTAGGAAAAAAGTTCTTGACAGCATTTTTCTAATGCCTCTGAAGTACCCCCCTGACGTCACATGGTGCATAAGACTAATAATAGCCCTAAGCTAACCCATGATAACTATTTAGCCTGAAACTCACATGAGAAGTGAAATAACATCTATAAAACTGAAGGTAAACAACTCTCCATCTTAACATATGTCTTTCGAAAACCTTAAAAAAATTCTTTGAACATAAACTTACACGGTCTGATAAGCCTCTACTACTAACTTGAGATCCAATGTGACAGGACCCAGTTGACCCGAATATACACGAAAATCAAATAGCTAAAATACTTTCATCAACGAACAAGAGTCTGATGAGTTGGGTCATCGAACTATAAGGACTCATCAATAGTCGGGATGTAGGTGATGATACCTTGGTCAATTATGCTTCTTGAAACGAGCACCAAATCATAGGTTATATGTCAATGTAGTACATAGACATATATGTGGGTCAGTACCTTTGGAATGTACTTAGTATGTGGGGCTGAATGCATAAGTAAAACAATAACTAAATATACAAGTAAACTTTAAAAATATGCATGGTAAGCGTAAATGAATCACCTTTAGCTTTAATAAAATAAAAGACTATAAGATCAGAAAACATGAATAATAATGCATGTGAGTAAACTTAGTGAGCCATAACACTTAGTTTCTAAAGTCTTTACTTTATTCTTTCTTGGGAGATTATTCTAACCTACAAAAACCATGTGAGCTACCATGGAGTCCAACGTTTTAACCACATTGGGGAGTACTGTCCTACCCTGTCCATTAGAATAGAACCTTAACTTAAATGATCATTGAATTTCATCCATATTGAGAAAAGCATAACCTATGGTGGCTCTAGTTTCCAAGAATTTTGGATATGCTCATCCGCATTCCTTTCTTGGTACTAAATACTACTCCTAGAATAATTATATGCTTCTACTTTAAGAAATCCACCTTAAAATAGCATAAGGGTTTATAGAATGAAAACCAGTTATTCCTCTTACTTTAATTGATAATCAAGATGACCATTGTATATTTCATGTATTATCTTTAGATCAAAAGATCAAGCTTTTCTTTAAATCATGTTATAACACATATCAATGGAGCTTAAAAGCATAAACTTCATGTAAACTCAGTACTTGTACTTAGGACTTGGAATTCATGCTTTGTTTCATAAAATTCATAATAGAACATTATACTGAATACTCACCTTGAAATTTTTCAACAATATCCTAATAAATATAATGAAATTCAAATCACAATATAACTCTCACAAGTAGAAACATAAATATACGCAAACCTTGCTGCACTTAAAGCTTTCAATCACATAGTAGTGTCATACTTCAAGAATAAGGTTATTTGGGTATGAACCCTAATTCAAAAAATGTTTATTAAATCTTAAATTCATGCACTTTGGGTGCAAGGATGGAAGATTATCCTTGTTTATAAATGCCACATACCTGAAATTTCTTGACTTACGAAGAGAGTTTGTACCTTGGGTCTTGGAAGATTAATTTATGTGAGGAACCCTAATCTTTAT
Source organism: Capsicum pubescens (assembly GCA_030864215.1). Taxonomy (NCBI): domain Eukaryota; kingdom Viridiplantae; phylum Streptophyta; class Magnoliopsida; order Solanales; family Solanaceae; genus Capsicum; species Capsicum pubescens. Next base: position 230,412,057 of record CM061548.1, on the reverse strand, counting down.
GTTCTTGAAGATGGGAGGAAAGATGATATTGTTAATTAATTGAGGAATAAAGGAAAATAATGCCTCTTTGGAGGTTATAGGGCATGGGTTGGAGTTATAAGAAGGAAAAAGACCAAAAAGTCCTTAAAGTAAATATTATAGAAGTTGGTGTCCAATCTTCACGAGTCCACCATACGACTCATATGGTGAAGGTATACGAGTGATCCCCATTACTCATAAGGTTGGTATAATAAAGATGGTATACACTGGTCATCATACAAGTTAAAACCTATGACTAGTAACATCACAATACGGCTTATAGCCCCCTACTCGTAAGTTGGGAAAAACAAAGAGAGCCTAGGCTACTGACCTTAGGACTTATCTTCATACTACTCGTATGAAATTCTTACCACTCTAAGTGTCGAGCTGTACCTACAATAGAATGTCTACCATGAAACATTGTCTTAGATATGACTACTACATATTACTCATAAGCTATATGGACGACTCAAGGGAATGAGTTGTATGATGCACAGAGACTTCCAAACATGGGGTATTACAATATCTCCCCTTTGGAAACATTTGTCCTTAAATATGGTTCACATGGCATTTGGATTTTGGAAAACAATCAATATCCCCACACTAAATTTACAACCAAGCTAACTAGTACCACAAGGACTCAATTTCTCACATCATTAGATATGATACAGGAGCACTTAAATGGTCTTTAAGTGAAAGAAATTTTTGGAAAGAACACTTTGATATAGGAACTGAATTCGAGGAAATAAGATGAGGATATATTTTCATCATCTCTTCTTCATCTTCCCAAGTGGCCCCTCCAACTAATTGATTTCTCCAAATAACTTTTAAAGATACTACCTACTTATTCCTTAGCCTTCGGAACTGCCTATCAAGTATCTCTACAGGAATCTCCTCATACAATAAGTTATCTTTGACCCCAATACCCTTTAGTGTAACTACTAAGGACGGACTTCCAAAACACTTCTTAAGAATTGAAACATCGAACACAGGGTAAACCATAGCTAATTGTGATGGAAGATTCAATTCATACGCAACCTTTACTACATGCCTCACTATCTCATATCGATCGACAAATCAGGGAAACAACTTCCCATTCTTACAAAATATCATTATTCCCTTCATAGGTCACATTTTCAAGAATACCCAATCGCCTACCTCAAACTTGAGCTCTCTTCTTCTTACATCAACAAATGATTTCTGATGGCCCTGATCAGTTTTCAATTTCTCATGAATCAACTAAACCTTTTACATATCTTTAAGAACAGAGTCTTGTCCAATCAAATTCATTTCACAAACCTCTTCCCATCCTAGAGGTGATCTGCACCTATGCCAATACAATGCTTCAAATTGAGCAATCTGAATACGAGTATGATAATTATTATTGTAAGTGATTGCAATCAAAGGTTAATGGTGATCCCAACTTCCTTTAAAGTCTAAGACAAACTCCTTCAACTTGTATCCTAATGTATTAATTGTACGCTCAGCCTGACAATCGATTTGCAGATGAAAAATAGTACTAAGCCTAACTTTTGTCGCAAGGCCCTTCGAAATAGATTGCCAAAACTGTGAAGTAAACTGCATGCCTCTGTCGGAAATGATGGCTAAGGGTATCCCATAAAAACTTACTATCTCGCATATATATATTCTGGCATAATCTTCCATCTTATCTAAGCTCTTAACAGGTAGGAAATAAGTTGATTTAGTCATTTGATCTACTATGACCCAAATTGAATCATGTGAACATCTTGTATAAGGCAACCCTGGGATGAAATCCATATTTACTACTTCCCACTTCCAAGTAGGGATACCAATATCTTACAATGCACCAACCATCCTCTGGTATTCAACTTTAACTTGCTGACAATTTGGGTTACTTTGCCACAAACTCGGATATGTCTTTGTTAATACCATTCGACCAATAAATTTCCCATAAGTTTTGATATATACTAGTAGCACTAGGATGAATGTAATACCTTGAACAATGAGCCTCAACTAGTATCATTTCCCTCAACCCATCTACATTCAAAACATAAAATCATCCTTGGTAGTAACGTACACTATCTACCCCTTGGGACAAAACCTCAACCTTCTTCTACTATATTATTTCCAATATTTGGTTGAGTATGGAATCAATTTGCAGTTTCTCCTTTACTTCCACTACCAAAGATGATTTAGAACCGTTCTGAACTTCTACTCCCTAATCATCGGTGTCAAGAAAACATACTCCCAAATGGTCCAACCTATGAACTTCTTTAGCAAACAACTATTCTTTCTTTTTCACTTGAGACACACTACCCATAGACATCCTACTTAGTGCATTCACTACCTCGTTGAACTTACTCGTATGATATATCACATTCATGTCATAATTTTTCAACAAATCCAACCACCTTCTTTGATGAAGAGTTATCTCCCTTTGAGAAAATACATACTGAAGACACTTATGGTCTGTGAAAACATCAACATGCAAACCATAAAGGTAGTGCCTCAAAATTTTCAAGGAAAAAACTGCAACAGCTAACTCCAAATCATTGGTTGGGTAATTCTTCTCATGATCCTTAAGTTTCCTAGAGGCAAAATCTATCAGTCTCCTATTCTGTATCAACACACAGCCTAACCCAACTCTGGAGGTATCACAATAAACTACGAATCTATCTAACCCTTCTAGCAGAGCTAACACTGGTGGCGCAGTTAATTGACCCTTTAACTCTTCGAAACTTTTCTCTCACTTATCAAACCATATGAACATCACTTTCTTTTAGGTCAGCCTAGTCAATAGTTTGGCTACAGAGCAGAAACCTCCAAAAAATCTTCTATATTACTAAACCAAACCCAAAAAAACTCCTGATATAGAATGAAGTGATGGGTCTAGGTAAGTGTTTCACTGATTAGTCTTCTAAGGATCTACATAAATTCCAGCACTTGAAATAACATGCCCCAAGAGATAACAGATTCCAACTAAAACTCTCATTAACAAAACTTCACCTAAAATTGACGATTCTCGAGGGTTTGTAGCAATATTGTCAAATGGTCTTCATGTTTATCCTCATTCTTGGAATACACCAGTATGTTATCTATTAAAACAATGACAAATATATTTAAGTAATACTTCAAGACCCTGTTAATCAAATACATAAAGACTGGCAGAGCATTTTTTTATTCCAAATAACGTAACCACAAACTCAAAATGACCATACCTCATTAAAAAAGTTTTCTTCGAAATGTCTTGCTCCCTAGCTTTCAACTGATGGTATCACGACCTAAGATCAATATGGGAGAAACATAGGGCACCCTAAAGCTGGTAAAAAAATCATTGATTCTAGGGATGGGATACTTGTTCCTGATGGTAACCTTTGTTAGTTGTCTATAATATTTACACATTCTGAGAACACCATCTTTCATGCGCACGAAAAGGACTGAGCTCTCTATGGAGAAACACTGGGTCTTATTAAACATTTATCTAAAATTTCCTTAAGATATTTCTTTAACTCTTTTGAGTTCCTCCAGGGCCATATGATATGAAGGGATACAGATGGGTTGATTGTCAGGAAAAAGGTCAATGCCTAATTCTATTTGTATATCTGGAGGTACCCCTGGCAGATCTTCGAGGAAAACCTCAAGAAAATCATTGACTACACAGACTGATTGAATTATTGGGGCTTCAAAATTAGTATCTTTGACTTGAACTAAATGATAGATACACCCTTTTGATATTAATATTCTGGCCTTAAGATAAGAGATGAAATAAACTTTGTGAGGCACAAAACTACCCTCCCACTAAAAAATTACCTCATCAAGAAACTGAAACTTCACCACACGAGCATGATATTCTATTAATTCATAGCATGAATGGAGCCAATCCATTCCCATAATGACATTGAAATCTACCATCTCTAACTCTATTAGGTCCGCTAGTATGATATAATGGAGGAAAGTGATAGGACACTTCCTATAGACTCATCTAAAAAGATTGACTCATCTAGTAGGGTAGAAACTGAGAAGGGTTTAGAGGATTTTTAGGGCCTACACCAAAATTTACAGAAACCAATAGAGTTATATAAAAAGGATTTGACCCCAGATCAAACAACACATATACATCAAGGTGGAAGGCAAAAATCATACCAGTAAAAACATCTGGTGAACTCTTCTGCTCCTGACAGAATGGTAAAGCATAGCACCAATTCTGGCATTGATCGTTATTCGTACTAGATAATGTGTCGTGTGGAGAAATCGGGTGGCCTGGCTGAGATGATTGATTTGTATCCTGAGTCTGAGTAATAATATCCATGTTTCCCTACTTCTCACAAGGACACTCCTTCATTTTGTGGCCCAACTTACAACAATCATAGAAACCCCCTTTGCCCATCAAATACTCACTAGGATGGGTCGTACCACACTTTGCATAGTTGAGGTAACTTGGCCTCTTGATTATAATATTTTGAGTCCTAGAATATGAAGTCATGCCTCACTGCTCCTGCATGGTTCTAGGTGCCATGACACTAGCTGAAGATGACGCGGGCACTGATGAATGACCCTAAAATTTTAAATGGTTTTCCCCTATAGACCTTGGATGACTATATTCAAATTGTCCTATCCTAGCTATCTTATTTCTATTCTCTCTTTCTTTAAACATATCTTATTCAATTTGTTGAGAATGAGTCATCAACTGTGCAATATCTATTTCCCCAATCAGCATGGTAGTCCTACACTCCTTGACCACCAAATCAGATACCCCATTAACAAACTTACTCATACGAGCTCTAGAGTCAGATAACAAATCAGGAGCACACATAGACAACTGAGTAAACTTAAGGTAGTACTTATTCACTATCATCGAGCCCTGCCTTAGGTTCATGAACTCTTCTACTTTGGCCTCCCTTATATCATGTAGAATAACCTATCCAAAAGAGCATTCTAAAATACATACCAACTTATAGGAGTTGTATTCTCACCCCTACGTTCTTTCAATATCACAACCCAATAATAAGAAATATCCTTCATCCTATATGATGCAACTTTGCACTCTACTCTTCGGTAATATACATAATATGAGTAATATTTCTCAACGTATCAATAAAGAGTTGAGGATTCTCATACACTTTTGACCCATGAAACTCAGATTGATTCATCCGTATAAAGTCCCACATCCTGGCTACAACTAAATTAAAATTTTGCTAAAGTGGAACTGCTACCTGTTGTTTTCCCTGAACATTGGCATTCATAGCTTGGTCCAACACTTGAAAGGCAACCCACAATTCAGCAGAGTTACACACTCATTCAGAGGGTCAGCGTGCAGTGGTTGTTGATTACTGTTTTGCATGCGTCAGATCGATGAGGAAGCATATTCTATCATGTAAAAGCATGAGTTAAGGAAGATAAAGACAATTGTAAGCATGATAGATTAGGAAAGAAATGATGATTCCTAACTTATTTTGTAGACTCTTTCTCATAAATGTGGTGCTCTTCACGTTCATGATCAAGACTCTACGTAATATTGATTGTCTGACTCACTAAGACTCTTTAACACAATAGGATCTGATACTAATTCTGTAATGTATCAGAAGTACCCCCTAGACGTCACACATTAGAATACTATTAATATCCCTAAGCTAACCCATGATATCTATTTAGCCTAAAACTCACATGAAAAGTGAACTAACATTTATAAAAACTAAAGGTAAATAAATCCACATCTTAACACAAGTCTTTAGCTTCGAATTAAAAAATGCTTTGAACTTCAAAATACACCATTTGACAAGACTCTACTATAGACTAGAGAGCCACTGAGATAGGCCCCATCTAACCCAAACATAAATAGAAAACAAATAGCTAGAGTCTGATAAGCTTGGTCCGTTGAATGTAAGGACTCACCAAAAGTCGGGATGCAGGTAATGAAGCCCGTAGTCAATTGTGCAGCCAGAAACATGCACCAGAGCCTACATTATAACATAATTTAGCACATTGTCATACATATGGGTTAGTAACTCTAGAATGTACTGAGTATGTCGGGGTGAATGAATTAGTAAAACAATAACTTAATATACAAGTAAACTTTCAAATGATGCATGCTAAGCGTAAATGACTCACCTTGAGATTGAATAGAATAAAAGATTGTAAGATCATAAAACATGAATAATAATGAATATGAGTAAACTTAGTGAGCCATAAAACATACACTCTGTTTGGATGGTGGTTTACAATGGTTTCATAATGTACAGTATAGTATGGTATGGTATGGTTTCATAATGTACAGTATAGTATGGTATGGTATGGTCTTGTACTGTATAGTACAATACAATACAATGTTTGGATTGACGATATCGTTCACTTCTATTTAATTATTGGTTAGATTCTTTGGTACTGTAGTCACAATATATTTACTCCTGGGGTACAGTACCAACTCAATAGTTAATATAGATGCTATCACTGGCATATTGTGAGTTGTTAACTAATGTCAAGTACTCAAGAATTGTCACATCTTATTATTTTCATGCTATCGAGTCCTGGGGTATTTAATACCTGATAATTTAGCTGTGTGGCTAGAGCCAGTGTCAGTTACAGAAAAGTCTCAATCATTTCATGATCAGTAGTACTCTGGTTCATTTACAGAACTTAGGAAAACTCAATAAACTTAGCTCAGTTTAGTTAATCAGTATAATTAGTCCAACCTAGTATAAACTAGGAAATTAGCCAGTGTCTATTTAGTTGGGAGTAGGATTCAGCACCGAGTGAACCCAAGGATGGGGACTCACCTGCCAGCAGAGGGTGTGATCCTTAGAAGCAGTCCTTGCATTCTTGAAATACATAGTGAGCATAGGTTGAGACATTAAAACCTGCTAGTTGAGGGTTGATGAGACGGATTAACCTGACAGTTGAAGGTCCCACCATTCTCATTTAAGAACCTTTCAGATAAAGGTATCTTTTCAGTGTCTTTACCCATGGCATGGTACTGTCACCCTTCTAACTGGGGTTACAGGTTGGACCCTAAGTCTTTTTAGAAAAGGGACATGTCGGTTAGATAATTACCTCACACAGTATTAGTCTCATTCTTCAGTAAAGAATTCAAATAGTTCTACAGATTTCAGGACTATCAGATACAATCACTTAGCTCTATGCGGAACTGAGCTAGTTCCATCAAAAACAGGACTATCAAATGCAGTCACTCAGCAAATAGTATGTTAGTTATCAGTTATATCAGTTATCAATAATATATGTTATTAGTAAACTCAGTATTTATAATCCTTATGACTTCAGTTACAATTATGTATTCATGCATGTATTCTCACGCAGTCATGTTAATTTTATTCAGTCAGTTATAATTCATAGATATGAGCCCTTTCATTCAACCTGCCTCACTTTGAATACTAGTACATTCACACGTGTTGACGCATATTTTTCCTCTTTCACTATGGTGTTTTATACCATAGGTTCGGATGCTCAGGTTCCCGATCACGCGTAGATAGATTCAGATTCATCCAGCAGCAATAGACTAGTAGTGAGTTCTCATCATTCGAGGATATTCTTTTATTTCATTATCTCATTACATTTAGTATTTCAGTAGATGGAGTTAGTTGGGGGATTATCCCATCAACTCCACAGTTCAGACAGTTCAGTTAGAGGCTTTTTATACTAGATGTTTAGATTGTATTCAGTATTTCAAATTCTTATAATTTATCAAACATTATCTTTTTCTTTTCATCAGTATTACAATTTTGAACCTTATGGCATTTAGCCTATTATTCCGCATAATACAGCGTTATTACTCAGTTATTGTAGTAGGTACTTGTCATGGGTTAGCTTGTGGTCCTTCGGGATTATGAGCATAGTGTAGCGTTTGGGGTACTAGACTCAGGGCGTTTCAATCTTAGTATCAGAGCCTAAGGTTCAACAGTGTCCTAGGAAGTCTGAAATCCATATCTAGTAGAGTCTTGTGCATAGGTGTGCAGCTCAACACATTTATAGACAGGAGTCTACGAGATGTTTTAGGAATAGTTTCTTTTTTTTAGTATTCATGTTGTGCGAATAAGCATGATCTCCAGATAAACTCTCCTTTTAATATAAGTTTCTCTTTTATCTATAGAAAATGACTCCAAAGAGGACTCAGGGAAGAGGAATGGGAGATCAGTCAGCTCCTCAGCTCGTTCATCCAAATCCTTTGTGAGAACATGTCTCCCACGCAAAGTTTAGAGAATCTTTCACCACCCTAGCTCATTCAGTTGTTGCTCAGAATGAATGTTCAATTGTTATTCCAGCCAACCTAGTGGCCAATACTGCAGAAGCCAGGATTTGGGACTTGACCTGAATAAACCCTCCATCTTTCACAAGGTCTAAGTCAGATGAGGACCCTCAGGAATTCCTTGATCCAGTGTAGAAGATTATGGATATTATGGGGGTGACAACTAGTGAAAGTACTGAGCTAGCTACATATCAGTTTCAGGATGTGTCATACACTTGGTTTAAATAGTGGAAAGTAGAGGGTCGTAGATGCAGGGCCCATTGAATGGAAGGAGTTTGCCACTGCTTTTTTAGATAGATTCTTTCCCCTAGAGCTGAGAGAAGCTAAGGTGTTAAAGTTTATTAATCTGAAGCAAGGAAATATGACAGTGAAAGAGTATTCTCTCAAGTTTACTCAATTAGATAGATACGCTCCTCATGTGGTGGCAGATAATAGATCCCAAATGAGTATGTTTTTGTTTGGGGTTAATGATAGTGTGGTCAAAGAGTACAGGACCGCAATATTGATTAGTTAGATGGACTTAGCTAGACTAAATGATCCATGCTCAGTAAATAGAGAAGCAGAAGAATAAGGAGAGAGAGAAGTAGAATAAGAGAGATAGAATAGGTAGTTTCAATTTTTTTCAGCCTAAGTCAGAGGGTGGGAATCGTTCTATGTTATGCCCAAAATTTTTAGTTCCAGCTCCATCCCCAGCTGGTGCTCCAGTGCCAAAATTCAGAGGCGGCAATAGAGATAAGGCATCAGGCCCTAAACCTTAGGGCAGTATTAGCAGTGCTCAAACCAATCCTCTTTGTCATACTTGTAGTAAGAACCATCAGGGTGTCTGCAGGGTTGGCAGTGATGTGTGTTTTAGATGTGGCAAGCCAAGCCACAGAGTTAGAGACTGTCCACAGTCAGGTTTCTAGGGTCAGCATAACCGTCCTCCAACTCAGTCCGGTTGCCCAAATCAGTAGGGTGTTGCATCCAGTGTCATCAGTGGGTAGCTCCCAAACAGACTCTATGCTCTTCAGTCTTGGCAGGATCAGGAAAATTCTCCTAAGGTTGTCATTGGTACGTTATATATCTTTCATATACATGTTTATACTTTGCTAGATCCAGGAGTTTCTTTATCTTTTGTTACTCCTTATATAACAGTTGATATTGGAGTTAGTCTCAAAATTCTAATAGAGCCTTTCTTAGTATATACCCCCATGGGTAAATCCATAATAGCTCGGTGGGTATACAAGAACTGTCTGGTTATGATATCTCAGAAAGTCACTTCAGCAGACTTAGTCAAATTAGAGATGACCAATTTTGATGTCATTATCGATATAGATTGGCTTCAATCCTTCTATGCCTCAGTCGACTGTAGAAAGAGAATTGTACAGTTTGAGTATCTGAATGAACCTGTCCTAGAGTGGAGAGGTAGTACTTCATCCTTCAAGGGTTAGCTTATTTCCTACATAAGGGTAAGAAAAATGATATCTAAGGGATATGTCTATCATCTTGTGTGAGTCAGAGACTCTATTTTAGAAACTCCCAGTATTAAGTTAGTTCCTGTGGTGAATGAATATTCAGATGTGTTTCCATAAGATCTTCCCGGAGTTTCTCCTGAGAGGGAAATTGACTTCGGAATAGACCTTTTTCCGGGCACTCATCCCATATTAATTCTTCCATATAGAATGGCACCAGCAAAACTCAAAGAATTAAAAGAACAGTAGTAGGATATTTTAGACAAGGGATTCATCAGACCCAGTGTGTCACCATGGGGTGCACCAGTTTTATTTGTGTGTAAGAAAGACAGTTCTCTTAGAATGTGCATAAACTACCGTCAGCTCAATAAGGTCACAGTCAAGAACAAGTATCCTCTTCCAAAAATCGATGACTTATTTTACCAACTTTAGGGAGCCTGTTACTTCTTTAAGATAGACCTTAGATTAGACTATCATTAGGTCAGAGTCAGAGAATATGATATCCCAAAAATAACTTTCGAAACTCGATACGGTCACTTCAAATTCTTAGTCATGTCCTTTTATCTTACCAATGCCCCAGAAGCCTTCATGTACTTGAAGAACCATATGTTCAAGTAGTACTTGGATATGTTCATCATAGTTTTCATAGATGACATTCTTGTTTTCTCCCGTAGTGAGCATGATCATGCAGACCATCTCAGAATAATATTGCAGACTCTTAGAAATCATAAGATTTTTGCCAAATTTAGTAAGTACAAATTTTACCTAAGTTTAGTAGCATTCCTTAGTCATATTATCTCTGGTGATGGCATTAGGGGTGATCCCCTAAAGACCAAAGCGGTGAGAAACTAGCCCAGACCCATCTCTCTATCAGATATCAGGAATTTCTTGGGTTTGGCTATCTATTACAGGTAGTTTGTTGAGGGATTTTCATCTATTGCATCCCCTATGTCCATATTGACTCGGAATAATGTTAAATTTCAGTGGTTAGATTTATATGAGAAGAGTTTTTCAGAGTTGAAGACTCGACTCACCTCAGCTCTAGTTTGGACTCTTCCAGATAGTTCAGATGGGTTTGTGGTATACTGTGATGTATCTAGAGTAGGTTTTGTTTGTGTCCTCATTCAACATGGTAATTTCATAGCCTACACCTCCAGACAGCATAAACCCTATTAAAAGAATTATCCGACTCATGATCTCGAGTTAGCAACAATAGTTTTGCCTTAAAGAATTAGAGGCACTACTTTTATGGGGTGCATGTAGATATGTTCACAGATCACAAAAGCCTTCAGTATGTGTTTTCTCAGAAAGACTTACACCTCTATTAGAGAAGGTGGTTGGAGTTGTTAAAAAAACTATGATATGAGCATTCTGTATCACCCGAGCAAGGCCAATATAGTGGATGATGCTCTTAGTAGACTTCTTGTGGGTAGTGTAGCTCATATTGAGGACAGTAAGAAGAAATAGTTAAGGAAGTTCATCATCTTTCCCGACTAGGTGTCTGCTTAGTCGATTTAGTAGAAGGCAGTGTGTGGGTTCAGAATAGTTTTGAATCATCTTTAGTTTCTAAAGTAAAGGAAAAGTAGGATAGAGATCCCAATTTAGTCAAGTTGAAAAAGTCAGTCAGAGATCAGGAAGGGGAGGTTTTATTCCAAGGGGGAGATGGTGTTTTGCATTGTCAGGGTCATTTATGTGTGCTAGGTGTGGATGACTTGAGGTAGCGAATTCTTTTAAAGGCGTATGGTGCGCGTTACTCTATTCATCCAGGGGCCACTAAGATGTATTTTAATTTGTGAGAGATCTATTGGTGGAGTGGGATGAAGAGAGACATTTTAGAAATTGTGGCTAAGCTCTCAACATGTCAGCAGGTTAAGATTAAGCTTCAGAAGCCAATTGGGTCCATGCAGGAGTTCAGTATCCCTACTTGGACGTGTGAAGAAGTGAACATGGACTTTGTGATGTGTTTACCTTGTACTCATCGTCATCACGATTTAGTTTGGGTCATCATAGACAGGCTGACCAAATCAGCTCATTTCCATCCATTCCATACCTCTATTTAACCGAGGATTATGCCAAACTCTATATTAGAGAGTTGGTCAGATAGCATGGTGTTCCATTTTCCATTGTCTCAAATAGAGGTACCCAGTTAACCTTTCATTTCTAGAAGGCATTCCAAAAGGGCATTGGTACCCGAGTTCATCTCAGTACAACCTTTCATCCCTAGATAGATTTTCTAGAAACAAGAACCATTTAGACTTTTGAAGATATGCTTCGAGCATGTGCGATAGATTTTAAAGGTAGTTGGGATGACCACTTGCCTTTTATTAAGTTTGTATACAAGAATAGCATTATTAAAGAATTCAGATGGCTCCATTTGAAGCTCTCTATGGTGGAGATACATATCTCCAATCTCTCGGTTCAAGGTGGGTGAGGCCACAGTTGTAGGTCCTGACCTAGTATTTGATACCTTAGAAAAAATTCAGTTGATCAGAGAAAGGCTTAAGACAGCTCAGATCCGACATAAATCATATGCAGATGTGTGCAGAAAAGATCTCGAGTTTGAGATCGGCAATTATGTGCATTTGAAAATCCCACCTATGTGGGGAGTTAAAAGGTTGGCAAGAAGGGAAAGCTCAATCCCCGATATGTTGGTACCTTTAAAGTTCTTAGTCATTTTGGCAAGGTAGCTTATTAGCTTGAATTTCCTTCAGATCTATCTTCAGTCTATCCATTGTTTCATGTCTCCTTGCTAAAGAAATGCATAGGTGACCCAGCAGTTGTAGTCCCTATAGAGGGCATAAATATTCAAAACAACCTCTCTTTCGAAGAGATTCCAGTCGAAATCCTTTACTATCACACTCGCAGATTGAGGAACAAAAATATCCATCTAGTTAAAGTTCTTTGGTGGAATAAGTCAGTTGAGGAAGCTACTTGGGAAGCAGAGGAAGACATACAAACCAAGTATCCTCACCTCTTCTCCGAAAACTCAGACTCAACCCAAGGTAATAGTTTTCCCTAAGCTTATTAAGTTTCATGTTATGATTTCAGTTACAAACTTGGTATCAAATACCATTGCATATTCATTCATGTGTTCATTAGTTAGTTCAGTCATGTATCCATGCATCAGATATGCATGTTCAATATGAGAAACTCATCTTATCAAAAATCCCAGTCATGTACTCATAAATCAGCTCAGTTATGTACTCATGCATCAGATATGCATGTTTAGTATGGTAATTCAGTATATCAATAATATCAGTCCTATAGTCATGTCCCAGATGTCCATGTCAAGCAACTTGATTCATCCTACTAGTACTCTCAGTTTAGTCCATCTCATTCAAGGACGAATGTTCCCAAGGGGGAGATATTGCAAGACTCTGCAAAAATTGCTAGCTTAATTTAGTCCTTTAAGCTAGTCAAGGGGTCCCAGACTCAGAAAATTCTAGCTAAGTATTCAGACTTAATTTATTTTTAGGACTTCAAAAGGTGGCAATCTTATATCGCGACCTTAAAGTCCTTTAAGTGTCAATATTTTAGTTAATTCATGATTAGGAAGGTCAATAGGTGAACCCGAGCAAGTTTCAGATTTTTCGAACTTTGTTTGAAGCTTCTTTAGAATCCCAAAATAGTGTACCAACACGATCTTGGCGCGCCGCTTCACCTATTGCATTGGTTAATATTTTCCCCAACTATCAGCATGAAATTGTAGTGAGTCGGCATGATCTTGGTGCGATGCATTAGATATCGCATCGGTGACATCGACGCGCTGCGTCGACATGTGCGTCGGCAATCTAGTTTTCACTCCTTAAAAGACCACATTCTTGAGGGTATTTGGGTCTTTTTCCCCCGACTCTCATCCCCTAAAACACAAAATTTAATACCCTAGAAAGCAAGTAAACATATTCTTTCTCAATTTCTGTTAAGAATAAGCCTTAGGGTTTTTAAATTTCAAATCAAGAACTCAAGATTCCACCATTAATTTCCTAAATTCTTCAACAAGGTATGTAAAAGGTTTATCCAAGGGTCCCTTCCACCCTTGGAGTTCAAGAAACTTCTTTTAAAAACATAAAATTTGATGTCATGTTGTGAGTTTGGATGTTATCATGTTGATATTGTGGTATGTATGTCAAGTTGAAATCTTTAATGGATTTCCTGATATTATGGTGGCATACATGTTGAACTTTGATTTTCTTATGTAGAAACCCCTAAATTATGAATTAATATGGTAGTCATGATGTATTAGCACTATTGTTCATGCCCAAGTACAAAGATATACCTTGTAAGTGTTTGATGGAATGTTCATGAGATTAGTTTAATAAAATTAATACATGTTACCATGCATTATTATTCATGTGCAAGTTCATGAATTTCAAGTGATGGATGAAATGCCTTAAAGATAGTATGGTGAATTATTGACTATTGTCAAGTATTCAAGAATTTTCACGTCTTATTATTTTCATGCTATCGAGTCCTGGGGGTATTTAATACATGACAATTTAGCTATGTACCTAGAGCCAGTATCAGTTATAGAATACTCTCAATCATGTCACGATCAGTAGTACTATGGGTCAGTTATAGAACTCAGGAAAACTAAGTAAACTCAGATCAGTACAGTTAATCAGTACAATCAGTAACAGATCAGTCCATCCTAGTATGAACTAGGAAATCAGTCAGTATCTATTTAGTTGGGAGTAGGATTCAACACCGAGTGAACCCAAGGATGGGGACTCATTTTCCAGCAGAGGGTGTGATCCTTAGAAGAAGTCCTTGCATTCCAGAAATGCGTAGCCAACGTAGGTTAAGACATTAAAACCTGCTAATTGAGGGTTGATAAGGTGGCTAAACCTGATAGTTGAGGGTCCCACCATTCTCATTTGAGAACCTTCCAGATGAGGGTATATCTTCTGTGTTTTTACCCATGGCACTGTACTGACACCTTTCCAACTGGGGTTATAGGTTGGACCCTAAATCTTTTCAGAAAAAGGGCATGTCAGTTTGATGATTTGTAACACCTCACAAAATTCACTCCTAGTTTGAGCCTTAGAGCGTGTTCTGTGAAGAAAAAATACAGTTCCAATAGTCTTAGACGTGTCTTCCCAAGTGTGAAATACTTTGAACCATGTAGAATTTCCCTAATATCAACTTTTTATCATGTAGAGCATTAAATAAGCTTTTCATCGATACCAAATTTGCCCAAATCCGATACTCGGGCAAAGAGTTAGAGCTATTTTAGTGAGACAGTGTGCCACCTAGCACTTTAGCACATCGTGGAGCCAGCCAAAATGGCAATCTTCAAAATCCAGTGCGCCTCCGTGATTATGTCACGTCGCGCCAATGCTTAATTTCAGAATTATCAATTTCCAGAGAACCAATGTGATTCCAACGCGTCGCGGTGCCTTTCCAGTTCGCAACCAAGGTGGCAACGCGATTGTTACCGTGTCACGCCATCACACAGTTTCCTAATTGTCCAATTTTCAGTTAATTAGAGCGATTATGGCGCGTCGCGCCAGCATGTAAAATTGGAATTTTTTAGTTTAATTCCAAGGGCTTTTTGGTCTTTTCCCACTCTTTTCAGCCCCTATATATACCCGATAAAAGGCTCTCAACCTCATTTCCCATCTTCAATATCAAAACTAGGGTTTTACAAAATCAAAACCCTTATTTCTTCTTCAAGAAAAATCATTAGAGATCAAGAGAAATCTAGAGAAATCAAGAATCTCTCCAAGAACTTTCAATAAAAGAATTTGCCCAAGGTATATAGATGTTGATTCTTAGATCTCTTTCATCCAAGAATCTCAAGTACCTTTTTCTAAATCTCAATGATTTTATGTTTATGAGTTGTTCATGATTCATGTGAAATGAAATTGATGTTCCAGCTATTATTGAGTTGTGATTCATGTTTGTTTACAAGGTTTTCAAGCTTTGATCCTAGTATGTGGAATTCTTTTGGTGTTCATCATAAACCCTCTTCTAGTTGCTTGTTACATGATGTGTTCATGCCAATTAAGTGTGGAAATGATTGAATAAGCAAAGTATGCTCCTCATATGTTCGATAAAATGCTTATGTAAAGAATTAGGGCCATTATGGAATGTTTATTAGGAAACCCCAAATTGTGAGCAAGCCCATTCATGCCTAGTATTTGATAAAATGCCTTAGTAAATGAATTGTGATATCATAGCATGAAATCCCCAATTAAGTGTAAACCATTTTTGAATGTCCTTAGTGAACAAGTTAAGACATGATAGTAGTAAATTCTCCAATTACGTGCTCATTGATACATGCTAAGCCTTTAATACATGCCAAGTCTTGGACGAGTTAGTTGTGACATGATAGTATAAAGTTTTCCCAAATCATGTGCTATCCAACACATGCCAAGTCTAATATATGTGCGAAGTATTTGATGCAAGACCTTGTTGAATGGAGTATGATCCTATAGCATGTTCCCCCTATGCTCTTACATGTCTATGATTCCTAAATGCTTGAAGTGATGACTTTGTGATTGTGATTATGAATAGATGTTTATGATTCCTAAATTCTTAAAGTGATGACTTAATGATTGTGATGATGAATAGATTTTTATGATTCCTAAATTCTTGAGGTGATGCCTTAGTGATTGTGGTGGTGAATAGATGCTTATGATTCCTAAAAATTTTGAAGTGATGCCTTACTAATTGTGATGGTGAATACATGTTATGATTCTTAAATGCTTGAAGAGATGCTTTAGTGATCATGATGATGAATGAATAACCGTGGTTAAGACTAGTCAAGAATGGTTATATTTTACTTTTATGTTAACGAGTCCTGGGGGTATTTATACCCGACAATTTAGCTGTTGTGTAGAGCCTATGTTAGTTTTCATGATAATCCCAGTTGGATCATGATTCTTAGAACTTAGTAAATTATAGAACTCTGTATCCTCAGACAGATACAAAACTTAAGAAGTCTCAGTAATCTCAGTAATCTTTGTAATCCCCGTATCGCTAGTAATCTAGCCTCAGTGTTGTACTCAGCTCAAATCTTATAGTATTCAAGTGTTCAGTTTTGGCCTCGGTTTTGTCGAGTAATCTATGTAAACTTTGTATCGTTAGTCAGATACCGTGATTTAGTAGTATTTTGTCAGATACGAAACTAGGTGAATTCAACTTAACTCAGTCAGATTATTTAAGAAATGTGATCAGTATCAGATTTAGTTTAGTTTGTGTTTAGTTGAGAATTTAGTTCAGATTATTTCAGTTGGGAGTAGGATCTAGCACCGAGCGAGGGAAGGGATGGTGGCTCCTCGTCAGAGAGAGGCTGAGTTTCTAAGAAAAATCCCTAAACTCCAGAACTGTGTTGCCAGCGCAGGATGCAGGATTCCCCGTCAGTAGAGGCTGTCACCGTTAGAGATGTTTGACTATTATATTGACTTAATTTGACTTTCTGCTAGAGTCATTCGTTAAAGAGGCTTGACCAGAGAGGTCTTTATCCATGGGACAGTATTGACACCCTTCTAGCTGGGGTTATAGGTTTGACCCCACCTATGAGAGGTCGGGAAATGTCGATTAAGTAACTACTACCCACAGTTGAAATTTTAGTATCAATCTTCAGAAATTAGGACTGGAAGGTACAGTCGTCTATCTTAGTGAGGAACTCAAATAGTTCCATTGATTCATAACCATCCATTACATAGGCTTGGTCTCAGATTTAGTTGAGTATTCTTGTTATCAGATCCAGAGATCTCTCGATAGATATGCTTGATCTCAGTCTAATATTTAGTTAAGTATTCTTGTTTTCAGATCCAAAGATCTACCGATAGGTAGGCTTGATCTCAGTCTCATATCCTATTAAGTATTCTTTTTATCAAATCCATAGATCTCCTAATAGATAGGCTTTATCTCAGTCTCAGATCCTGTTGTGTATTCTTGTTATCAGATCCATAGATCTCCCGATAGATAGGCTTGATCTCAGTCTCAGATCCTGTTGAGTATTTTTGTTATCAGATCCAGAGATCTCCCGATAGGTAGGCTTGATCTCAGTCTCAAATCCTGTTAAGTATTCTTCTTATCAGATCCAGAGATCTCCAGATAGATAGGCTTGATCTCAGTCTCAGATTCAGTTGAGTATCCTTGTTATTAGATCTAGAGATCTCCCGATAGATAGGCTTGATCTCAGTCTCAGATTCTATTAAGTATTCTTGTTGTCAGATTCAGACATGATCATTTTTTTATCATTGATAATAGATTCTAGAGTCATCCATAAGACAAAGATTGATCTCCTTACATCAGTTGAGAGCAGTGAGCTTAAAATTCAGTCATTTATGTGATTATATTTAGTTAATCAGTTATCAGTAACAGATGATTCAGTGATTCAGTATCTCAGTGTTAGTAGTGAGTTCAGATGATAGTGAAGCAGTATCCGAGTTTTAGTATCTAGGGTTGTGATGATTATGATTATGGTTTGTTCATCCCTGTATGTGTTCTCATTCGGTACTCTCATGATTATTCAATTATGCAATTGTTCATGCTTAAGACCTTGTATTTAGCCTTACCTCATCTGCATACTTGATAGATTCCCGTACCGATGCATTTGCACTATGGTGTTTTATTTGACACCATAGGTCCAGAGGCACGTGATCCAGAGTTCCCTCAACAGTTCAATCCTAGTCAATAGTAGTAGACGTAGAAGTGAGTCCTCTTCATTCGAGGATGATCCTTGTATTATTATTGCATCAGACTTTGTTTATTTTCAGTCAACAGAGTTAGTTGGGGACATGTCCTATCAAATCCACAGTTCAAACAGTTAGAGGCTTTTTAGACGGATGTATTAGTATTCAGTTTTTAGTTTTGAGTATTTATAGATGTGTTGAACCTTATGGCTTGTTTCTGCCTATTTTTCTGAATTTATTTTTAGATATTATGTAGTGTTCATGGTATAGATATCAGGAAAAGGTTAGCTTATGGTCCTTCGGGGTCATGAGCACCGTGTAATGACTAGGGGTAGTCTCAGGTCATTACATGACTATCTTCAACAGTCTCAATCTCAATCTTCAATAAAGAACTTAGATATTTATACAGATTTTAGGACTGTCAGATACAGTCACTTAGCTCAATGCAGAACTCAGCTAGTTCCATCAAAAATAGGACTGTCAGACGCAGTCACTCAGCAAACAGTATATAAGTTATCAGTTATATCAGTTATTAGTAATCTATGTTACAGTAATCTCAGTATTCAAAATCCTTATGACTTCAGTTACAACTATGTATTCATCCATGTATTCTCACATAGTCATGTTTATGTTTTTTAGTCAGTTATAGTTCATTGATATGATCCCTTGCATTTAGCCTACCTCACTTTGCTTACTAATATATTCACATGTACTGACACATACTTTTCCTCTTGTGCTATGGTGTTTTATACCATAGGTTCGGACGCTCAAGTCCTTGATCATGCATAGATAGATTCAAATTCAGCCAGCAGCAATAGACTAGCAGTAAGTCCTCATCATTTGAGAATATTCTTTTATTTAGTTATCTTATTACATTCAGTATTTTAGTATATAGAGTTAGTTGGGGTATTATTCCATTAACTCCACAATTCAGGCAGTTCAGTTAGAGGCTTTTTAGACTACATGTTCAGACAATATTTAGTAATTCAGATTCTAATGTATTATCAGACATTATCATTTTCTTTTCAGTAGTATTACAGTTTTGAACCTTACGGAATTTTAGCCCATTATTCTGCATTATACAGTATTATTACTAAGTTATTACAGTAGGTACCAGTCATGGGTTAGTTTGTGGTCCTTCTGGATTATGAGCACTGTGTGGCGTCTGGGGTACCAAACTTAGGTCGTTACAAAAATCATGCCTCTTTGGTGGTTATAGGCCATGGATTAGAGTTATAGGAAGGAAAAAGACCAACAATCCCATTAATTGAACATTACAGAATTTGGTCGCCAGTCTTCACAAGTCCACCATACGGCTTAAATGGTAAAGGAATGAGTGAGTTTCAGTACTCACAAGCTTGGCATAATCTAGATGTTATACCTTTGTCATCATACAAGTCAAAACCTACGACTAGTAATATCACAATACGACTTGTATCCCACACTCATAACTTGAACAAAAACTTAGAGAGCCTAGGGTACTGAACATAGACTCATCTTCATATGACTTGTATGGAAATATTATGACTCTAAAGGTTTAGTTGTACCTTTAACAGAATGTCCACCATGCCACATTATCTTCAATAAGACTACAACATAAAACTCGCATGTTGTATGTACGACTCCAGGGAATGACTCTCATGATGCATAGAGACTTCCAAACAAGAGGTATTATAATTTTTTTATAATAGAAAATTATAGGTCATTAATTAAAGTATTAGGTACTAATGATTGTTAATCTAGACTTTTCTTTATGATTGTGAAAAGAAAATTTGTTGATCCTTATGGAAACATGCATATAATTTTGACATATGGGTGGATAAATAGTAGTTATATTTGAAAGGAGGATATACTAATGTATTTTAATAATATAGACTATAAGATTATGGTGAATTATTGTTATTATGAGGATCTAGTGGACTAGTGTTTTTTTTTTCAGTTTGATAGCTGTCAAGCAAGAAGAGTATGTGAAGTAGTGTTGTTTTGAGCAATCAATGATCATCAAGGTGGAAATAATGAAGGCTTGGGATAATGATGCTAGTTATATAAAAGTGAGCTAGTAGGTAGGAAATAGTGTATGCACGGATACAAGTTTATTCATTCATAATTAAGTATGATGAAGTAGGTATGATGTAGTGGTTCACCTAAGTTAATATGTGGCTTCATAATTTTCTAAGATTGTTAAGTGTCATATTTTCATAGATAGTACACTTGAGTTTCTACGTGTGAATAATTTTAGTTATATAGTATGTGGTGTTCTTCTGAGCTAAATTATGGATATATAAATGGACAATGTGTAGTATTTTGGTATAATTTAAATTCTCATGATTTCAGGAAAAATATAAAACTAGAGGTGTGATATTTTTTAACTAAGAACAAAAAGGCCAAATATATCTTTAGAGAGATAGGTGTGTTTATCTGTAAGAGTTTAAATATATGAAGATGATCTACTAGAGCTAAAGAATATTAAGGGTGGTATATATGGATGGATTCTCAAGGAAAGAAGATAGAATTTTCCAAATATAGGTTATATGGGTGACTTGAGAATTCATTTGTAGACCATTAGTGTGAAGAAATTATCACTCAGTCTTAAGGATATGGAATAAGCCTAGAGGCTTGAAATGTCGGCTTTAATCTAAGGGGGATCTTATATGGTGAAGAACCGAATCAAGTTTTGTTAATTAGATTGTGATGCATGTCAATAATATTTATGATAAGATAATGATCCATCTTTATTCTAGCTTATTCCTTAAATTTCAATCATTATGTCACTCTATCCATGTCTTGCATTATAGAAACAAGTCATGACGGATGCTTATACATTTTATACATATTCATGTTCATTCTTAGATCCTATAAATAGAAGTAATAGCTTAACTCTATGATCCTATTCATCCCTCATGAATCTATGAATTCTAGTCTTAAATTAAGTAACTTTTAATGAATATGAACCCATGTTTCAAAGTATTCTCAGTTCCTTGAATTTATGGTACACCCTTAATGTCTAGTAAAATCACAATATGTCATATTTGTCCTCAATTTAGATCTCTTTAATGAATCCAAGTCTATGATACTCTATTCCTCAAGCCTTACTTAAGTGTCAAAGTTATGCATTGCATTCTTTCATACTTTAGCTCCTTATGTTCTATCACTTTAGTGACCCTCATTATGTTATGATAGTGGTGATTAAAATGGATGAACAATAGTTTAAACCGGAGAGATTAGATGCTCCTTATTAGGAAAATTTTTTTATGCTTGTTTTGTCTCAAGATATAAGTGTGAAGAAAGATCGAGGGCAAATCTAGGCAAAGCTTTGGTATGTGTCATAGTTTGTTGAAGTTTATTTTGGTGTAACTTTTTAGAGATAATTCATGAAATTATTATTGATAGAGGTATTAGGGAATTTGTATAAAATATAAAACATTTCTAGATGGGTTGGTTTCCTAAAAGTTCATATGTCGTTATATATATAGGATTGAATGTCATGATGGTATAAAAGTGGATGACTACATTGTGCACTAGTGGATTCCTTATTAAAGCTTGGAATTAGTGTTTAAGTGAAAAGGAGTATTATCCTTGATATATGGACTATAAAAAGACATAAGATATTGAATCCCATAGTTTAGACAAGTATTATTGTGTCATATGTACTACCTTCTGACTTTAAGTTAGGCTTGAAGATGGTGAGAGTTCAACTTAAACTTTTGTAAGGGTAGTGACATGTATTGATGTGAGGATTATAAGTTTCATCAACTGTAGTGTTTATGAGGAAGAATATAGTTTAAAAATGTGTTTGAAAAATGTTGTTAAGCTTGAAAGTTAACATTTGAATCCACTAAGGCATAGTAATCCTATTGTATATTTGGTTCTATATTCCTAAATTTGATGTTATATAGTTTTAATAATGTTGCAATTCCTTATTTGAATTTCATGCTCAGATTATGCCAAAAAATCTTTTTCTCAATTGTTATTAGGAATTATCATAAAGAGAGTCTAAGGAAACTAATATTCCATTCTTCATAACTTTTGGGAATTTTATCACGCTAGCTATCACTTTGCAGTTGAAAATTTACAGTCGTGTCATGAGTGCTTCATTTGAGTTCTAAACGTTTGGCATTAAATCATATCCTTCTAGTCCATTAAGTCATCTTAGACATTATTTTCACGTTAGGGGTCTTATCTTTTCACCTCAGCTATATCCTTCATTTAAAGACATGATGGACAAGTACCTTTATTTGATCAATCCTATCAATGATGCAATAGGAGTAACAAATTTTCCTATTAACATTGTATTCTTTTAATTTAATGTCCACATTGCTCCATACGATTCATATGTATGTGACCATGTTCCATATGTTTCAGTTGAGTCAGTACTATGTCAAAAGGTGATTCTAGTTATGAAACATGATCAATTTTAGAAATTTAGTTTCATATAAGTAAATATATTCTTTTTATCCCAATATCAATATTCATTTGATGATGAATAATCCCTAGGGAGAGATATTGTAATAGCCAAAAACACATACATAAGCTTTTAACAGTTCATCATTTGTTTATATGACAAAAAATAATTATTTTAACCATAAATAAGTGCCATTATAATTTACCAAGTGTGCCAAGTGCTTTCAATGAGAATCATGGTCGTCGAAAACATTTAGAGCAATATTAATTTGAGATCATTTATTTATTATCAATTGAATTTTAGTATTTTACACTACAAGTGATACTTTTGGATTTTTCGCCCTTTAAAATTCCTTGAGCTTTGAGCTCACTGCCCTGGTTACAACTTGACCCCATGAGTCATAGAGTGTCCTGATGGGTCAGGTGACCCTAATTGTAATGAGATCGGTGAAGGGTGTTGAATTTTCTATTTTGGGTATGACTTAAGGGAACAAGTCATAAATACTCATGATGAGTTGTTAGGACGAGTCATAACCAAATCATGAAATTTTGTGGCTTAATTCTTCTCTGAGTACGAATGGCTCACTAAGATCCATAATGATATATGACGAGTCATAAGGTGTAATTGTAGGGTGTCCTGTATAAGTCTAAATTTTGGTTATGTGGTGACTACAAATGGACCCTATGAGTCGTAGGGTCTTATTGCGGGTTGGTTGTTCGGGACGTAAGGTCGACAGTGCATGGGGTCCTAGTCACTTTCTTTGTTACGACTCATCATGATAAGTCATAAGGTGTGGTAACGAGTCGATGGTTGACTTGTAGTCAAAGGAGACACTTTTTTTAGTTATTAAGTTGAGGGAACTCTAGACATTTCCAATTTTAACCCCTTGGACCCCACTAACTAAAGCCTTCATTGGGGTTATATTATAACATTATTCCCAATAAAACACTCCCAAATTCTCTCTCGAACTCTCTGTTCAAGTTAAGTTTAGCGTTAAAAAAATTTTCATTAAGGATTTTATGGGTGCCTTTTTCTCCAAATTTCTTTTTATTTCAAGCATGTTACTCTTCCTTTATTGTCAATTTTGTAAAAAATTATGATTTAAAGTATTGTCCATAAGACATTGATGTTTGTTTTTTGAACTATGGGTTGAGGGTTTTTAATATAAATTGTTTAAATTCATTTCCATGATATCTATGAAACTATTGTGCTTAAATTTATGGTTGGTAAATGCATTGGAGTGCATGGAAATGGTGGATCGAAATAGGGGTACAAAGGAATCCCCAAATAAATTGGTTTGGTATAAAAATTTGTACAACCTCATCCCACTGGCATACTTTACTTTGGTTTATGCATTATTACTTGTTTGTTGTGTTTCATGAAACTAATGCTTATCATTAATTGTTAATTCTTTAAGGATGGTTTTGAAAATGTTGTGGGGTACATAGGAAGACCCTACATGATTTTAACAATGGAGTCTGTGTGGTACATGGGAATCCCCTAAGTGTTGGCTAATGAAATAGCTTGCAAACTATGGTCGGTATGAAGATACAACTTGATAATTTCATAATATATGATTCCTAGAATTGGATGTTGGATTATGTGTTACATATTTTAATTATTCAACAATGGGAGTTGTTTTAGCTAGCCGTGAAGGTATGAGTCCAAAGGACTGATTGCAGACTTTATGGGCAGTCTTGACCATGTACTTGGGGGGTACAAGGGAATCCCCCAAGTGTATATTTGTATATATGTATCATGTAGGGCAAAGGGTACAAGGGAATCTCCGGCCATCTATGATATCTCCAGTTCGTGCGGCTAACGCACACTAGGGCCTATTCAGGGGGTAACACTGGACCCACATAGCCTATGGATGGATTGGTGAAGGTAAAGTTACACAAAGTCAAGTTAAAGTTTTAAAGTTTTAAAGTTCTTTTTAAGCCCCTTCCATATATAAGCATTATATATATGTATATACATAGATGTGCATAAATGTGTACATGTGCTTTGGTTTGACTTGTTTTGAATTGATGGCATTATTTTATCATTAATATTGAGTTACATAATAATGTTCACCTTGCTAACCATCTTCTAATTCTATATACCCATGTGATGCAGGAATAATCCATACTTCTCCCTCTTTTATACTTTGACTAGGATTTGGGATCAGTTCATAAGTCAAACTGGAGGTGAGCTTTCATTACTTCGAAAGGCCCCATTTTATGCTATGGATTTCTTTATGACTTTACTATTTCTTTTTTTCCTATGGTCTGGGCTTGTCCCAACTTGATATTCTTTAGTTTTAATTAGAGGCTCTATTGGAATACTGTGGACATGGGCGGTATTAATGTTTGTATTAGTATCAGTATTAGTATTGGTTGGTTTTTTGGTTGTTACTGGTCGGATTTGGTCATAGACTTTTCATAATGTCTTTATATTGATATTTTCTGATCATTTTATATGTCCGAAATTCATTTGAAATGAGATGTAAGGAGCTCAATGGTTAGGTATTGGGGTGGTCTTCGATCATGGTTAGACTTGAGATACCCGACACGATCAGGCCCTTATTCAGGTTATGTCTGATTGTTATTAGAGCTTCTAGGTTATGCGTAATTGGGTGTCCATAAGGACATGCCAAGTAGAGTCTCTTTTATGGATGTGTAGCACGCCATACATATAAGGGGAAGGCTATGAGGGATTTTTGAATGTTTTCCTTTCTTGTTGACTTAATTCGAGCTATAGAGTCTAAGGTATCGAATTTTTTGATTCCTCTTTGTCTGCCTTTCAGATCAAGCCTCCAAGAAGATCTGATATCCACGGGAAATATTTTAAATAGTCTGAGGACAATGTGGATGGAACTAGTCCTACTCTTAGAGTTCATACCTGGTCTAGGGACACTGATTTTGATTGCCCTGATAGAGCTCTATCGATTTCTTATGTTACTCCTCAGGCACCTCGATCAAATGTGTCTAATGTAGAGTTTTGTTGTTCATTTCACTTGCTTTCCCAGTTAGTAGCCTCCCAAAATAAGTAGGTTTGTTCAGTTATTCCTTCTTTTGAGGCCGTTAGAGTTGGCCAATTTAGTAGATTTAGTCCTCCTACTTTCACTGGTTCTAAAGTTGAGGAATATCCTCAATACTTCATTTATGAGATAGAAAAGAGATTTTGCATGATGCATACCACTAATGTGGAGGTAGTGGAGTTCGCCGCTTACTAACAGAAAAATGTGGTGTACCAATGTTTGGGACAAGTCTAGGGGCAATAATGTTGAGTCTGCTTTATTGTATGATTTCTCTAGTCCTTTTCTGGACCTCTTCTTCCCCAAGAGTTGAGGGAGGCAAAGGTGGAAGAGTTTGTTCACCTGAAGCAATGCAAGATGTCAGTCAAGGAGTATGTCTTGAAGTTTCATCGGTCTTCTCAGTATGCTTCAGATTTGGTATCTAACATGAGGGCCAGAATAAGGAAGTTCACTTTCGAGTTATCTTGAGACTTAATTCTAGAGAGTAAGGCTACCTTGTTAAACAAGGATAAGGATATCTATAGGCTTATGGTTTATATATAGAAAGTTGAAGAAAAGAAAAAGAAGCAAGTTGAATTTGGGGAGAGGTAGGGCAAGAAGTTTTACTATTCAGACCAGGATAAAAGTAAGAAATAAGGTGGTAGAGATGGTTGATGGTGGTTTAAGAAGAAGTGGGGGAGTTTCGATTCCAACTCTATGGATAGTTCTCCCTATCTTAAACTATCGGGTGATCGTCATTCATATTATGATAGTAGGTTTAGGGCACAGGATGCCTAATCTCATGCTGGTAGGTCATAGTCCGCTCTATCATATCCTCCGTAAAAGTTTTGTGGTCTGTTGCATCATGGATTTTTTTTATAAGGGAAGGGATAAGTGTTTTAAATATTTTTAACCAGGGTTTATAGTGAGGAACTATCTCGTGGGTAAGGTTTTATTTGGAGGTAACAAGGTTCCTATTACCTCCTCATCAGATCCTATACAACATGGTGCTTGTTCTGGCTTCGACACTAGTCAGAGCCATCTTTATTCTCTTATTACCCGTCAGGAGTTTGAGGCATCTCCTGATGTCATTACTGGTATGTTAAAACTCATTTCCCGTGATGTGTATGGTTTACTTTATCCGAGTTCCACTCTTTATTATGTGACCCCATTTGTGGCTTTTTTTTTGTTTTGATCCTGAGTGTATTTCAGAACCCATTTCTATTTCTACCCCGATGGATGACTCTCTGTTGGCTAGAAGAGTCTATCATAGTTGTGTGGTATCAGATTGTAGTAGAGAAACTCTGGTTGATCTAATAAAGTTAGACATGGTGGATTTCATTGTCATATTGGGGATGCATTGGTTGCACTCGTGATATGCCTCCTTAGATTGTCAAACCCATAAGGTCATGTTTAAATTCCCTAATGAGCCGGTCATTGAGTGGGAAGGGGGTTCTCTAGTGTATAAAGGAAGGTTTGTATTGTATCTTAGAGTTGGGAAATTGATTTCCAAGGGGTGTGTGTACCACTTGGTCAATGTTAAAGTTTCTAACTCGAAAATTTCTTCATTACATTTCATTTTAGTGGTTAATGAATTACCTGAGGTCTTCCTTGATGATATTCCTGATGTCCCTCTCTATAGAGAGATTTATTTTGTGATTGATCTTGTTCCGGACACTCGTCTGATCTCTATTCGCTCGTATAGAATGGCTCCATCATAGTTATAGGAGATTAAAGAGAAGTTAAAGGGCCTTTTAGACAAGGGATTCATCCATCCTAATGTGTCCTCATTGGGTACACCTGTATTGTTCGTGCATAAGAAGGATGGTTCCCTTCGGATATGTATTGATGACCGATAATTGAATATATGTGATGATAAAGAATAAGTACCCTGTTATAAGGATAAATGATTTGTTCAATTAGTTACCAAGGGCTAAGTTTTTCTCTAAGATTGATCTTTGGCCCTGGTATTATAAGTTAAAGATTAGGGAAAAAGATATCCCTAAGACTGCCTTCGGAACCCAATATAGTCACTTTGAATTTTTAGTGATGTATTTTGCCTTGACTAATTCCTCGGTGGCATTTATGGACTTGATGACTAGCGTCTTCCATCAGTTTCTGAATTTGTTCATCATCGTGTTTATTGATGATATTCTAGTATACTCCAAAATCTAAGCAAGTTATGTTGATCGCCTCTGTATTAGGTTGTAGACCTTGAAAGATCAATACGTGTATGCTAAGTTCCCTAAGTGTGAGTTCTGGTTGAAAGTTGTTACTTTTCTAGGTCATGTCATTTCTAGTTAAGGGATCAAGATGGGTCCACAGAAAGTTGCAGTGGTTAAGAAGTGGCCTAGGCCCAGTACTGCAATTGATTTTTAGAGCTTCTTGGGTTTAGCCGGTTGTTGTAGAAGGTTTGTAGAGAGTTTCTCGACTATAGATTCCATATTGACTAAGTTGACCCAGAAGAACATGATGTTCTTGTGGGCTGATATTTGTGAGAGTAGTTTCTAGAAGCTGAAAGATAAGTTGACTTCAACACTAGTTTTGACTCTACCTGAAGGCAATGATGGATTTGTTGTTTATTTTAATGTATCCTGTGTGGGACTTGGTTGTATGTTAATGCAACGTGGCCTATGTTTCTAAGTAGTTGAAATATCATAAGAAGAATTTTCTGACTCAAGCCTAGAGTTGTTGGTTGTGGTGTTTGTATGGAAGAATTGGTGTTTCTATTTGTATGGAGTACATAAAGATATCTTTTCTAATCATAAGAGCCTGCAATATGTTTTTACCCAGCCATAGTTGAATCTTAGGCAAAAGAGATGACTTGAGTTGCTGAAAGACTACAACATAAGTCTTCATTACCACCCAGGTAAAGCTAATATGGTTGATGATGCTCTTAGCATCTTGTCCATTGGGAGTCTAGCTCATGTGGATGAGGAAAAACATGAGTTTGTTAAAGATATTCACTATTTGTCCAACCTTAGAGTTCGCTATTTGGACTTTGAAGATGGTGGTTTGTTTGTGCAAAAGGTAGAAAAGTCATCCTTAGTTGCTAAAATAACAGAGAAACATGTACTGTATTCTATCTTAATAAATATTAAGGGGAATGAGGGAAAGAAAAATGTTGTAGCTTTTGAGATTAGTGGCAATGGTATCTTGAGGTACAAAGGCAGGTTATGTTTTGCGATAGTGTTCTTGGCTTAGGCTCATGAATAGTATAATACTATTCATCCTAGTTCAATAAAGATATATCATGATCTTAAGGAAAATTATTGGTGGAACAATATAAGGTGAGATGAGGATAATTTTATGGCCAAATTCATGGTGTGTCAACAAGTGAAGGTTGAGCACTTGAGGCCCAGAGGGTTGTATCAAGAGATTGAGTTGCCTGTATGGAAGTTGGAGATAATTAATATGGATTTTTTACCGGTGTTCCTCGGTCTTAGAATCAGTTTAGTTTAATTTGGGTCATTATGGATAGGATGACTAAGTGTTCTCAGTTCTTGCTAGTGAGGACTAATTATTTAGCAGAGGACTATGCGAAGTTGTTCCTCCAAGATTTTGTGAAATTGCCTGGGGTGCCTATTTCTATTATGTCTGATCGTGGTTCTTTGTTCTTTTCACATTTTTGGCATTCGTTTTAGAGAGGTTTTGAAACTAAGGTGAGCCTTAGTACTACTTTCCACCCGCAGTCGGATAGGTAAGAGAAAATGACTATTTAGATATTGGAAGATATGCTTTGAGGTTGTGTGATTAACTATGGTGGTAGTTGGGTTGATCATTTTCCTTTTATAGAGTTTGTATTTAATAATAGTTACCACTCTGGTATAGATTTAAGGTGATTATGTTTAAAGTGATTTCATGTGGACTTGCTTATAGATTGTGTTTAATAAAAGCATATCTATATGCAAGTCAACAATCCACCCTATTGATAAGGTGAAGGTGATTCGGGATAGATTTAAAGCCTCCTAAAGTTGAAAAAATTCGTATGCGGATATGAGGCATAGGGAGTTAGAGTTTGAGGTTGTCAATTATTTGTTCTTGATGGTATCTCCCATGAAGGGAGTAATGCAGTTTGGGAAGAAAGGGAAGCTTAGTTCCTAGTATGTCGGCCAGTACTTAATCTTGAAGAGGGTTGGTAATGTTGTCTATGAGTTTGAGTTGCCTTCTAGTTTGAGATCCATTTATATAGTGTTCCATGTATTAATATTGAGGAGGTGTATGGGTGATCGATCGCTAATTTTGCCTATCAAGGTTATTGGTATATTGAATTCCTTGTCTTATGAGGATGTCCCTGTTGAAATATTAGATCATCAAGTTCATCGGATGTGGACAAAGGACACAACTTCGTTAAAGGTTCTATGGAGGAACCACAAAGTTGAAGAGGCTACATGGGAAGCCGAAAAGAAGATGAAGACCAAGTATCCATTCTTGTTCTTCGATATGGATAATCGTGCCTAAGGTATGTGTTATTCATAACATCATTGTTTCTATCTTTTTTAATGGTAATATTAGATGTATATGGAGCCAATCGTGCTAGCAATCATCTTGGCCTATCATTTGAGGACAAATGATTCAAGTGTGGGAGAATTGAAACACCAATTTTTTTCCCTAGAAAATTCCTTAAGCTTCGAGCTCACTACTCTAGTTACGACCTGACCCCACGAGTCGTAGGGTGTCCTAATGGGTCAGGTGACCCTTATCATAAGGAGAACAATGAGGGGTGTTGAAGTTTTTTGTTTTGTATATGACTTGAGGGCACGAGTCTAACCAAATCATGAAATTTTGTGGCTTGATTCTATTTTGAGTACGAGTGTCTCACTAAGAGCCGTAAGGATATGTTAAGAGTCATAGGGTGTAATTGTAGGGTGTCTAGTTTAAGTCTCAATTTGGGTTCTATGTTGAATATGTCTCGTAGGGTTACTTTACGGGTTGGTTGGTCGGGTCGTAAGGTTGATAGTGTATGAGGTCCTAGTCACTGTCTTGATTATGACTTGTGGTGATGACTCATAAGATGTTGTAATGAGTCGATGGTCAAGTGGTAGTCAAAGGTGACACTTTTTCAATTTTTATGTTGAGGTCACTCTAGACATTTCCCACTTTAAACCCTTGGACTCCATGACTTAAAGCCTTCTGTGGGGCTTAATTATCACATTCGCTTAATTATGCGAAGTTGTTCCTCCAAGAGATTGTCATATTGCTTAGGGAACCTATTTCTGTTATGTCTGATCATGGTACTTTGTTCTCATCACACTTTTGGTGTTCGTTTTAGAGAGGTTTTGTAACTAAGGGGAGACTTAGTACTGCTTTCCACCCTATGTCAGGTAGGCAAAAGAAAATGACTATTTAGATGTTAGAAGATATGCTTTGAGCTTGTGTGATTGACTATGGTGGTAGTTGGGTTGATCATTTGCCTCTTATAGAGTTTGCGTTTAATAATAGCTTCCACTCTGGTATATATTTAAGGTGATTGCGTTTAAGGTGATTGCCTAGACTTGCGTATAGATTGAATTTAGACGGCTTAGGCGTTTAATAGGATCTTCCCTATTGATTATGACTCATGGTGAAGAGTCGTAAGATGTGGTAACAAGTCTATGGTCGACTCGTAGTCAAAGGCGACACTTTTTCAGTTTTTAAGTTGAGGACAATCTAGACATTTCCCACTTTAAACCCTTACACCCCACGACTTAAAGCCTTCTGTGGGGCTTAATTATCACATCTAAAACACCCTGGTTTATTGACCTTAGAAAATTTACTTCTAGTCTACGGACCCAATACAACTCATGGGTATAAGTTGTATGTTGGGGTACGGATGGTGTGGTCCAATCGTATGCTGACCAGTGTTTGTTGGTGGGATGGATTTTGGTCCCTAGAATGGATACGACTTGGTGGTACGAGTAATATCGTTGGATATGGATTATTTAGTTTCTTCACTTAACCTTAGACTTGGTAACGTAAGCTATTTTTAAGTACGAGTGGCTCATCAGGAGCCGTAAGCTAGGGTACGAGTTGTACCCACGACTCGTATGGTGGACAGTGTTCAAACCTTCTGTGATTCTATCTCGTCAAGAATACAGGTAAAGTGTACGGATCGTATGCTGTCAATACAACTTGGGTAGGATGAGTCGTACACTGGATAGTTTTTTGTCCAAGGGTTAAGGCTTAGGATACGAGTGGTGGGTACCACTCGTATCGGAGGGTGCTACTAATGAGTGTCAATCATACCCCTGTGATGGGATTTTTGTGCAATTTAAGTGGGGGTATTCTGGATTATTCCCAACTTATCCTAATAAGTTCCCTTGACTTCTAATTTACTTGGGAGGCTATTTACCCTATTATTCTATTCATTAATACTTAGAAACTCTTCCTAAACACTATAATTCTCTCAAATACTTTTGGGCAAGGAAGCTAGGGTTTCAACTACAGAACTAATTTGGGGATCTTGTGAGTTGTTTGTCTCCATTTACTTTTTCAATTAAGGCATGTTCTCTTCCCTAATTATTATTTCCAACTAAAGGCATGGTTTTATATGATGTTTTTATTATTTCATTGTTGTATTATTTTGGATTTTTGAATATGATTTGGGCGTTTTGGTTATAAATGCTTGGTTATGCTTTTTCCATGTTTTAATTATGCTTTTATATGCATTAATGGCGGTTTTGGATTATTGGTTGCATAGGAATGTTTCTTTTGTAATGGACTTTGGTTTTGGAAGTACTATACCCCTAATATGTTTGATTAAATGCTTTAACAATGTTTTCACTATAATGTTGGAATTTCAATGGAACTTATGCATGGTTTAAACTTTGTAATGGAACTCTTAATGGTATGAATGGTTCTAAATGGATTGGAAAGGCCTTGATGGCTATGGTTTGGGTTAATTAGAAATCATAGGGGTACATGGAATCCCATAAACCAATATATGGTTGTCTATGGTCAGAACTTGTAAGTTATTATTGGTATTACGATACCACTATTAGTGGCCTTGGTTAATAAATAGTTAATGGATTTGTTGGTTTCTTGGTAATGGTTTTAATTGGGAAATAATGGAGGGGTTTGTAGCAAAGGCGTGGAAGGTGGAGGTCTCAGTACCAAGCCTAGAAACTTATATTTGCCGATGTGAGGTTGGACTTATTGACCGTGTGCATGACATCAGACTTTATTTTTGGGGATATACAAGTCATCCCATGTTTTTCATCCCTGGTCGTAAAGCTACATACATCAGGGCCCTTTTAGGAGGGGAGGTAAACCCATATAGCCTGTGGGTGGTTTAGGATAGCAAAGCTACACATCCCAAGTATAGGTTTTAATGGCATGCTAAACCCGGTTCCCTTTCCCGGCATGGTTAAATATATGTATGCTTATGTGCATATGTATGGTTTTACTTAGTTTATAAATTACATTAGTTTAGCCTTATCCTGAGTTCATGCTAATGATCTCTCGCAAACCCATCTATAGGAAGTTGTATACAAAATCTATGCAGGAACCAACCATTCTAATTCTTATATATAGTGATTGACTTGGGGACAGTTGTTGGATTGAAGTGGTGAGCTTCTATCTTTCTAAAAGGCTACATTTCATGTTATGGATCTTTTAAGATATTTTAATGTATTTTTGGATATTGGTTTTGGCTATGGTTGAGGGAATATCCCAATTAGATAGTCTTACTCATTTGGTTAAAGGCTTTATGGTATTGCTATGGGTTGGAATGGGCAGGATTGATATTAGCGTCGTCCTTAATATTGGCATAGGATAAGGGTTGACATCAAAGGACATAATTTCTCACTGTTACATTGTATTTCATTTTGGGATTAATTATATTATGTTTTGGAATTCATTTGTTTACGGCCTAATTTATGGCCCTTAATTCTGTATTTGTTTGGATCGGTGGTTTGGCTGGTATAGTTTAGTGTGAGGGAATAATTTGATAGGGTTGGTCTAGGAATAGACCTATCCCAAAGTCAGTCCTTGTCCAGTTATGCTATCTTGATATATACTCGGAATTCAGTTGACTCATAATATGCAAATGGTGGTTGGGTTAGGTAACAGGAGGTGGTCCCTGGTCCTGGTTGAACTTGGGATGCCCATTACGACAAGGACCCCTGTCAGGTCATGTCAACATCATTCCTAATAAAAATCTCCCAAATTCTCTATCAAACTCTCTATTCAAGTTACGGATAGGATTTAAAAGAAAGTTGTCATCTAGGGATCTAAGGGATCCTTTTTGTTCAAATTTCTTGGTATTTCAGGCATGTTACTCTTCCCCTATTATAAATTTTGTAAAAGCTTATGATTTAAAGTATTGTTCATAATTTTAATGTTGGGTTTTGAACTATGGGTTGAGGGTTTTTAATATAAATTATCTAAATACTTTTCAATGTTATCTTTGAAACTATTGTGCTTAAATTGATGGTTGGTAAATGCATTGGAATGCATAGAAATGGTGAATCAAAATAGGGGTACAAAGGAATCCCCAAATTTATTGGTTTGGTATAGAAATTTGGACAACCTCATCCCACTTGCATACTTGACTTTGGTTTATGCATTATTACTTGTTTGGTGTGTTTCGTGAAACTAATGCTTATCATTACAGGTTAATTGTTTAAGGATGGTTTTGAAAATATTATAGTGTACATGGGAAGACCCTACATGATTTTAACAATGGAGTCTGCGGGGTACATGGGAATCCCCTACGTGTTGGCTAATGAAATTTCTTGCAAGATATGGTTGGTATGATGATACAACTTGATAATGCCTTAATGTTTGACTCTTGGAATTAGTGGTTCTATTATGTGTTACATGTTTTATTTGGAAAATAATTAGATTTGTGTTAGCTAGCCGTGAAGATGTTATTCAAAACGACTGATATCGTAAACTCATGTTTGCCGACATGAGGGTTTGTATTTATGGCCATGTATTTGTGAGGTACAAGGGAATACCCCAAGTGTATATTCGTATGTATGTATCATGGAGAAAAAAGGGTACAAGAGAATCCCGGGTCATCTATGATATCTCCGGTACATGTGGCTAACACACACTGGGGCTGTTCAAGGGGTAACACTTGACCCATATAGCCCATGGGTGGATTTGTGATGGTAAGGCTACACAAGCTGAGGTTAAAGTTTTAAAGTTCATGCTAATACCGTTCCCTATCCTAGAATAATATATATATATATATATATTTATATATATATATGTATATATATATGTATATATATATGTATATACATGGATGTGTAGATATTTTTTGGTTTTACTTGGTTTGAATTGATGACATTATTTTATCCTTATCCTTGAGTTACATGCTAGAGTTCACCTTGCTTACCGTCTTTAGACTTAGTATCCCCACGCAATGCAGGAACTAGTAATACTTCTACCTCTCCTATACTTTGTCTAGGATTCGGGATTAGGTTATGAGCTAGACAAAAGTGGTAAGCTTCCATACTTCAAAAGTCCCTATTTTATGCTATGGATTTCGTTATGTATTTACTATTTCGTTTTGTTATGTCTATGGTTGGGGAATGTCCAGACTAGATATTCATTGGTTTCAATTAGAGGCTTTGTTGGACTACTATGGACATAGGTGGTATCAGTGCCGGTATTGTAATTGGTACTGGTATTGGTTGGTTGTTTGGTTGTTGGTGGTTGGTTTTGGTCATAAACTTATCATAATATCTTGAAATTGAGATTCTCTTATCTTGATATATGTTCACAATTCATCCGACATGAGGCATAAGCTAGTCAATGGTTGGGTATTGGGGGTGGTCTCCGGTCCTAGTTGGACTTGAGATAACTGACACGGCCAGACCCTTGTTGGGGTTGTGTCAATAAGGGTAAACTTTAAAAGAGTATAAATTCAAGAATATATATAGTTTTAGAGATTATGACCAACCAAAGGAAAGATATTTGAGTCCTCTTTCAAATGCATCCGATTTAACCTTAACTCGATGTCAAATTGAAAGGTTATGTGCATTTTCGTAAGAGAACTAGCAAGGGTTTGCAATTGTGGCTTGATATACAACTTATGCTTCAGTTTGATATTGTGCCACCTTTGTTGTGCTCTTTGATAAGTCTATGACACTTCATTGGTAATGGAAATGCCAAAATCTCATTTTTTTTCTTTTAGTTTTTTAAGGATAAACTAGTCATTTACATCTTAAATGACCCTATAACTTATACTAAACAACTTTCCCTTATTCGATATTATGATTTCATCATTCCTTCTCCTCCCAATCTTTGAAGAACACAAAAAATAGGGTTTTTTCTCAAAAATTCAACCTCAAGGGATCCCTACTCAAATGTTCCTCCTCAAAATTGATAAATTTAGGTATGTGGGGTTTGAAAAAAAAGTTTTTGCTCATTCTTGTTCACAAAAACTTCACTTTATAATTGATTTTATATATTTATTGAGTAGGATTCATACCCACTTGACATGATTTTGAAACTATGATGTTCCCTTATGAATTAAACTTCATTCAGTATATTAATTAATGTTTACTCATGGTTTTACACAGGTGATTGATATTTTAAGTTGAGTTGTAGCATTTTGGCATGAAATTTCATGAGTTGGTAATTGTATTTAATTTTAGCATGATTCACTAAGTTTACAACAAAGTTTGAACTACTTTTTCAAATTACAGACTATTACAACATGATTACGATTTTTGCTTTCAATCTTATGATATCAGACATGTTATGAAATTCACTTATTTACTTATGAGAGTGATATAGTAATAGAATCATAATTGGTTTTTAGACTTATAAACCTATATTCTTAATTTATGTTGGATTTCATATATTATGATAACTAGCATGGTTTTGAGAGTGGTATTTAGAAATGAGGGAATGCGGGTTCAGTGCTCCCAAATTTCCAAACTATGATCCACCATAGATTATATGGGTCCTCGCCAAAGATTGTCTTCATTGCCCAAATTGGCTCAGTGCAGCGATCACTCAGTCATCGTTCAATACCATTTGAGGCTTTGTATCATAGGCATTGTTGCTCTCTAATATTATACCTCGAGGTATGTACTTTCTTCTTGAGTCCTTAGAGAGAGTTTGAATTATTTAAGATAGACTTCAGACAACTCAGAGTAGGTATAAGTGCAATGCAATTAATAGAATTCGTGTCTTGAGATTCAAAGTTAGGGACTGACTTTTCCATCTTGTATCGCTCATGAAGGGAGTTATGAGGGTTTGAAAGAGGGGTAATCTTAGCACTGCCTATATTTGATCTTTTGAGATTATACAAACAATTAGGGGTATGGCTTATAAATGAGCATTGCTCCCAAATTAATAAGCTATTCATCTAGTTTTTCATATTTCCATGCTTTAGCATTACATTCTGGATGAGTCTCATGTCATTTGTTGGGATTCGGTCCAGTTAGATGAGAGGTTTTCTTTTGTTGAGGATCACATCTCCATTGTAGCTAGGGATGTCAGACAGTTGAATTCTAGAGATATCTCAATGGTTAAGGTCCAATGGAAACACTAGCTTGTTGACGAGGCTACTTGGGAGGTTTAGACTAATATTCTTGGTAGTTATACCTAGTTTTTCCATAATTCGGGTATTTCCCTTGACTTTAGTTTGAGGAAGATCTAGATTCCTAGTGGTGGATGATGTAGCGGCTTAATTTTTGGTTACTTTTGTTAATTATTTATTTCTATGTGATTTGACCATTTTACACCTCCCCATGGATACTTTTAGGAATGTATACCATGTGATTGGCATGATATCTAATGCATTTTTGTGTAATTTCTGAAACTTTGTTCTTTTTGTGGTTAAAAAGGCTTCGTAGTTGAATTTGATCAACATTTATTGATCTATGCATCAAAAGAAAAAATGGAACAAACCATGAACATTAATTTTAGGCTAATAACATGGTTGTTGTGGTTTTATTTATTGAATTTGATAGGTTAGGATAGTTTATTTGTATCTTCAGGATTCCAAATTAATCCCTAGGGGTCCGTCTATCCTTTGAAATTCTCTAAGTCTCCATCTAGTGCACCACTTAAGCGACACTTTGGTCGCCTAAGTGACTTGGCTTAGTAGCCAAAGTGTCGCCTAATTAATGACAAACACCCTTAAGAGATTGTCACTTAATTAATAGCCTAGTCTCTTATGCGACACACAAGTACCTAGCGGCTATCGCGTAAGTGACACGTGGTCGGTTAAGTGATGACTGCTAAAGTGATCCGGTGATTTCTTATGCGATGCATGGGTGATATTAATTCCATATTTTTTCATTTTTTCACGATTTTAGAGACTTGGAGTTTGGGGTTTCGAGTTTTCAATGATTTCTTCAAATTTTTATCTTAGGTAAGCTCCAAATCCCTATTTAAATTATTTTTCTTCGATTCTTATTATTTATATTTGTTTAAAACTAAAATCCAAAAGTGGAATTTGGGGACAAAAGGCCTAAATTAGTGATTTCTTGATTTAAACCCTGATTTCAACTGGTTTTCATTTGGATTTCTTCTAAAAGTTCCTTTAATCATGAAAAATATATTTTTGGACTAAAATTCTAGTTTTACCCTTACTTTTTGAAAACTTATTTCAAAGGTCCATTCTGATCAAGTAATAAACAAGTAACATGATAATAAAAAAAAATCGTGTAAACTAAATACAAGGATATTCTGAGGCGCTGAAGTGATATACAAACTTGCATCCTTATGATGGCATATTTAAATCAAAAGTACTACTCGAGTATACTAAGATGTATGGATACGTCTGGATAATCATAAATACTGAGTGAATGAATAGTTTGATACAACTGAGCTATTGTGAACTAGACTTAGGTGAGGGTAATACAAATGCTAATTTCTTAGACTATGGGACATACACTCATCCCACATTTAACCATGTGACCTAAACATGGTGTTCGATGTATAATCCCTATTGAAGAGAGGAAAATATACCTTGCCAGGGTATAAGGGTTGAGCTAATCTCATATGATATAAGTAAACCTATGGTGGTATGTAGTTCTGTGACTTAAGGGATTCTACTAAAGGTCTCAACCTAAAATTTATGTGTCCCTTCATCCCGTCTTCCGCTCGTGCTAAGTACTACTCCTAATCGAACATATTTGATAAATCTATGTGATGACATATCTTATCTGGATGTCAACTTTTCCTTAATCGTGAATGCTATACGTGATTTCCATACTACTCATCATCTTTGCATTTATAAGAAAACTGATCCACTATCATTGATGGCATTCCGGATACAATACTAATCGGGAACTTACTTTTTGGAAAGAATGTCCAAGAGAATTGATAGCATATATGGACATTATGCAAGTCATGTACCTTATTATTTTGAGTCGAAGATCCTGATCATTATATGAGATCTTATTTATATGTGTGTATCTATGTATATATATACACATGGGTGACATGTAAATCATGTGTTTCTGAACATTGTGACTTGTAAATTTATGGGGGACTTCAAATGGTTGGAGTAAAATGCATAAGATAACATATGAGGACTAAGAATTCGTAAGTTCTAATTCCTATCCCATGAAGATGCAAATAGTTTAATAGCATGTAATGTACAACAATACTATTTACAATATTCTTTATAAGAAATCACTATAAGTGTCTACAAAAAAGTTAATATACCAAGAGTACTCCGAGACATCACATGATGGTTAGAACTATGAATGATCCCAAGCTAACACATGGTACTGGCATAATGCATGAGCAACATATTAAATATGTATAAGAGCTAAACTTACTGAGCGAAAGAATAATCATGAGATAATTTAATTCATTACATTACTGTTAAAAATGTACAACTCTGATTAAACATAAGGACACTCGAACTAAATACATCAACTCTAACTATCAGTCTATAAAGCCGTTACTAGTACTGGCTTTATGTAGTTGGGACAGGACTCCCAGCTATCCCTAATCAATTCAAAGAAAATAAAATAAATACTTGGAATATAACTGACTTGAGTCCTCAAATAAAGAGAACTCATTATTTGATGGGAAGAAATTGTGATCTTCTTGATCATGAGTTAGTGTGTACCTACACAAACATATATATGGTTAGTAATTCTGGAATGTACATAGTATATGGGGGTTAATACAGTAAGTAAAAACTGATATAAATCATAAGCTTAAAAATTCATGCTATATGTATATAGACTGACCATGTTCATGAATAAAACATAAAATTGAAATATCATAAAGAATAAGTAGTAAAGCATAATCTAATAAAGTCACTGAGTCATTAACTTAGTTTTTGAATCAATATTTTTGTGGGAGATTCTTACAACGGACATAAACCCTGTAATCAAACATTAAGTCCAATGTCTAATTACGTTGATGAGGGTTGCTCTATACCTTGCCAGCAATATCTTTCCCAAAATCAAAGGTCATGATGATACATGCCGAGGTAAACCTCGACAAGTAAGCCTACAACCCAAAAAAAATGAAATGAAAAAAAAAATACAAAAACCCAAGGCTAGACTTCTAGAACGAAGTCTAACCATACATTAGTAATAAAAGCGGAAGGTAAATAGCAATAATACCATCAATCTCTAAAAAACTTGGTGTCACATTCTAAGAATTACTAAATACATCCCAAGAATCAACCAACTCAATAATAATGTAGAATGAATGTATTCGGTCTCTAAAATATAAAACAAGACATGGAATAGATAGAAAGAGGCAGTAGGTCAACTCCAAAGGCATAGATCAACCGCTACCTCGAATATACTCCAAATATTGCCTAAATGTGCTACCGAGCAGTGCAATCATACTTGGATTTGCACCGAAAGGATGTAGTAGGGCAGAGTATGGTCCACTTGTACTTAGTAGGTATTTTAAGCCTACTGAGAAATTTAGAAAATAAAGCGTATAAAATACAAACTATATGCATGTCGCCTAAAATTAGAAAATATCATAAATGGTAGCCCACATCATCTCCACTAATAGTTCTACAATCTACTTATATACTAACACAAGTACGAGAAAGTAACACAATGGAGAGACATCAAATCAAACACGTCGAAGAGGTGTAAATAGATAGTTATAAAATCAAGAACACGAATAAAACGCAGAATGCACACAAAGTGTAAAGTACAAGGAAGATGATGATAATGATGATGATATGATGCATGAGGTTGTCGCACAACCACCATTTACACCTACCTAATTGTGCTCTCAAGGTATGACCCATAGGGGGTTCATCAACCATTAAACAATCCAAAAACCAATACCAATAATATATATATAACTCCAATCTGGCTCATAAATCGATATTGTGTTGTTAAAGATATCACATTTTCTGTCTGAAAAACTAGTATTTCTACGGTGATATAATGTTTCATGATTGTATTTGATATGAGGATGTAATGTTCAAAACCAACAAGAATGAGAATTTCCAATCCAACCAATACACCAAGAATGTAAGCCAAAATCCACTCGATAAGCCAACCATCCATGGTCCAACACAATCTATGTACCAATGGATTAAGATATATGAGAATATGCAATTGATGCCACATAAATTCTGACTTAGACAATTTCAACCAAGAGAAAACAACAAAATATATAAATACAAAGTCAATAAAATCACATATGAACCCACACGATCAGATTGACCATTAGTTTGGGGATGAAATGGTGTAGTAAGGTAAACCTGGGTATCCAAATCCACTTGAAAAATCTTTAAAAAGTGACATGTTAACACTGAACCTCAATCTAAGATGATAGATACTAACACACCATGAAGACAAACTATCTTACGAATATACATAGGATCCAAACTTTCTAAACTGAAAAAAAACCTGAATTGGAATAAAATGAGCAGACTTCGTTAATCGATCCACAATGACTAATATACTATCAAAACCACAAGACATATGAAGCAACCCAATCACAAATTCCATTGTGATTTATTCCCATTTCCACATAGAATGGGTAACCTCTGAAGCAAACCACCATGTCTCAAATGGTCAGCATTCACCTACTGGTAACATAGGAATTGAGCTACAAAATCTACTAAATCCTTCTATAAATCTCTCCACTAGTAATGTTGTCTAAAAACATAATACATCATAGTCTCTCTCGAATGGATAGATTTCATTGAACAATGAGCCTCGTCCAAAATCAATCAAGTTTAATTATGCATAGTAGGCATACAAACTCGACCAACGATCCTCAAAATAACATCTAAATCTGGTGAGGCTTCAATAGACACTCCACTTAACACCTTATCCCTAACACTCGGAATCTAAAATCATTAAACTGATGAGCTCAAATTTGCTCTATTGAGAAAGATCTAGCCTCTACAAATACCAAAACACATAAAGGCATCAACATATCAAGCTAACTATGTAGTTAGCCAAATACTAAACCTCAAAGGCTAAATGACTCTCCTAGGTCAAGAGATGCACCAAGCTACCCATAATGGTCGACTTTCGGTTCAAGGCATCCACAACCATATTACCTTTGCTCGGATGATTGAGAAAGTTATATCCTAATACTTTAGTGACTCAAACCAACAACGCTGCCTCATATTAAGATCTCGCTAGGTTATGAAATACTAAAGGCAATGATGATTCAAGAAAATCTCACAACAAACCCAAACCAAGTAGTGCCTCAACAACTTTAAAGAAAAAATAACTACGCACAACTCCAAATCATTGGTATGTTAGTTTCTATCATGAGGCTTCAAATAAAGAGAAACATGTGTAGTTACCTTCCTCTCTTGCATTATCACAACACC
The DNA here is from genome assembly GCA_030864215.1 of Capsicum pubescens. Taxonomy (NCBI): domain Eukaryota; kingdom Viridiplantae; phylum Streptophyta; class Magnoliopsida; order Solanales; family Solanaceae; genus Capsicum; species Capsicum pubescens. The sequence continues at coordinate 230,369,566 of CM061548.1, read as the reverse complement.
TAAACCAAAACCTAAAGCATTACAAAAGATGGTAAAGCCCATGGCCTCCTTGGAAAAATTAAAGAAAGAAGGTGAAAACAACAAACCCTTAAGAATTTGGAAGCTTGCCTCACAAGTATCAGACCACTGACAGGAAATCTTCTTCTGAATCAACTTGGTCAATGGAGCGGTAACAGATGAAAAACTATCAACAAGAATGTAATAGTAACCTGCTAAACCAATAATACTCTAAATCTCGATAGGAGAAGAAGGCCTAGCCCAAGCATAAGACACTACAATCTTTGCCAAACCAACCATAATACCATCATTGTCGCCATGTGACCCAAGAAAGAAAGAAACTCAAACAAAAACTTAAACTTGGAGAACATAACATACAACTTCTCATCCCTCAATCTCTAGTGTATAATTCCTAAATGCTCTTCATGATCCAACACACTCTTTGAATAAACCAACATATCATGTGCAAATATAAAGACAAAAGAGTTGAGATACGATAAAAAACCCGATTTATGAACTCTATGAATGCGAATAAGGAATTGGTCAATCCAATGGACATGACCAAGAATTCATAATGACCGTACCATATTTGAAAAGTTTTTTTTTGAATATCCGAAGCTCTAATCCTCAACTAGTGACACCAGAATTCAAATCAATCTTCGATAACACCAAAGTACCATGAAGCTGATCGAACAAGTCATTAGTATGAGGAACAATATACTTATTCTTAACTGTCATCTTATTCAACTATCAATAATCATTACACATTTGCACAAACCCATTTTTTTTCACAAACAAGACAGATGCACCCTAAGGTCATACAGTAGGTCAAATAAATTCCTTATTCAACAATGCTCACAACTAATCCTGTAATTTATTCAACTCTATTGGGGTCATTCTATAAGGAGGAATAGAAATAGGCTTGTTGACCCAATAACAAAGGGTCATGCTAGCACTTGTCGTGGAAAGCCTTGAAATGTAAGCCTATCACCCAAACTAATATGAGATGTCAAATCAACTTCAAAAACCAAAGCAAGGCTTCTAGAACTAAGCTTAACCACATAAATATGATAAAAGTAGAAATATAATAAAGATACAAATCAAAATCTCAAAACTTAGTGTCATAGTGTAAGAACTACTAAATACATCTCGAATGCCAAATATACAATTATAGTCCAAAAAGGATCAATTTATATTAGAATACTAAATTAGACATGAAATTAAAAGAAAGAGGTAGTAGGCCAACTCCTGAAGCATAGGATGTCCACTACCTCAAATATACTCCAAATGTTGCTTGAATTATCTATCCATGTGGTGTACTCTTACCTTGATATACATCAAAAGGCTGCAGTATGGATGAGTATGGTTTACTTGCACTCCGTAGGTATCATTGAACGACTGAGTAAAGTAGTAAATAAAACATATGAAATAAATTATGGGCACATCACCTATAATAAAAAAAATGACCCAAATGATAGCCCACACCTTGTCCACTGACAGTTCTGATATACATGGATATAACAAATACAGGTAGAGTAAGGAAGAACAAATATACACATAGATTAAATACAAGTATAGTATGATAGAACAAATGGTTAGATATCAAGTCAAAGATAGAAATATAATCACAGATAAGAATAATATATAAAGTGCATTAAAGATGATAATGATGATGATGCGGGCAATGATGATGTGATGCACAAGGTCATCGTACAACCTCCATATAAGCATATCAAGATAAAGCTTCCCGAGGTAGGACTCATGGGGGTTTCGTTAACCCATATGAAACCAATATCCATACTTCTTCTCCAGCACATACATTGATAGAGGGTTTTGAAGGATGTCACATATTCTATATGAAAAAACTAGTATTTATAGTACTTCAAGTATTTCCACCGTGATACCAATGTTTCGTAAATGAATATGCTATAAGGATGTAATGCTGAAAACCAACAAAGATTAGAATATCCAATAGCCAACCAATATACCATCGATGTGAGAAAAAAATCCAGTCAAATAAACTAACCATCCATGATCGAATATAACCCAGAAACCATCAAGTGAAACATCAAAGAAAATGTAATTAATACCACATAATTTAAAAAATCAAGGCTTTTCCTACTAAAAATAGTGTAGCAAAGCATACATATGTCAATACCATGCCAACAACATCATATAAGACCCTACACGGTTACACATAGAAAATAATGTCTCAAAACCACAAAATTTTATCCACATAGGCCCCTACATGGGCACATAAACCACCTAAACACATTTTCCATAATACAACCCCATACAATTAGTGTACTTTTACATAATTATTAACTACCCAACCCAGACTGAAGACACTTAAGCCATAACCTACCTTGAATGCTAAAAACTAGTCTAAAGGTCCATTTGTCTATAAATTTCACCTCATGCAAGGATCCAAAAATTAGCTAAAACATACAAATAAAGAATCTACGCATCAAAAGAAATATAATTATACCCATATTGCCCTTTTTTTAATTGGGGTCAAAACAGACCCTCAAAATGGGTTTCCAAAAAAGAAGGGTAAAACTGGATTTTTTGTTCAAAAACATATGTTTCCATGATAAAGGAACTCATAGGACAAAACCCAGGTGAAAATGGAGTGAAATTGGGTTTTGAATTGAAGAAATGATAATTTGGGCATTTTGTGTCAAACCCTAATTCCACCTTTAAATCCATACTTAAGCAATATTTAAAGAATAAAATCAAAGAAAAGTTGTCAAAATAAAAGTTTTGGAGCTTACCCATGCTTAGAAATGGAAGAAAAGATTAAAACTTGAATCCCACACTCCAAGTCTAAAAAATGGTGTAAAAATCTCTAATATGGGAAAAATAAAAAGGCTAGGCATCGCCTAAGCGATTACCAGGTCTCTTAGACAACTATTGCTTAAGTGAGCATGCATCCCTTAATAGAAGCCTGCCTCATCGCGTATATGTCTTGGCTGTCTCTTAAGCGACAATCATCTGACTTATCAGTGTCGCTTAAGCAACCAGGACATCAATTATGCGGCTATCACATAAGTGATCCAAGTGTCTCTTAGGCGACATTTTGGTTATCAGGCTAAGTCGCTGAAGCGACCAACACATTATTTGAGCAAGTTCACCAACTGAGTAGGCAAAAGAACTATACTACCCCACTAAACTCGATGCTCTAGACTCAATGGCAATATCAAATCTTCAAAATAAATATTGATTTCACAAAATTGAACCTCGAAATACAATTTCACAATTTTTCTCAATGGATGGACGAAATTAGATATAAAAGTCGTAAAACCACACCAACCATGTTATTAACCTAAAATCAATGTTTAGGATCTGTTGGCATAGTCTATTTTTTCATCTGATGCACAAATCAAAAGATGTTGACCAAAGTCAACTAATGAGCCTTTAAGACTACCAAAAGTCACCACCTTGCATGAACCACATCAAAATATATCGAGAACCATGTCAAATATCCCCATACCCTAAAAATACCACTCTGCAACCATGGGGAGGGGTAAAATGATAAAAAACACAAAAATAAATATTTAACACAAATCACCAAAAATAAGATCATTACATCATCCACCTCTAAAAAAATCTAGTTCATCCTCGAACTAAAGACAAGGAAAATACCTGAATTCATAAAAGGGTAGGGATAACTAGGACGTATATCCAACTTGACCTCCCAAATAGACTCATGTGCAATCTGATGCCCCCACTAGACCTTAACCATACAAATAACTCTATAATACAATCTTTTGACATCGTTGGATAAAATGAAAACAAGCTCCTTGACGAAGGAAAACCACTAATTTAACTGGACTGAATCCAAACGAATGACATGAGATTCATCTAGGATGTCATGCCGAAGTATATAAATATGAAAAACTTAATGAACAACTGATAAATCTAGGGTCAACGCTAACTCATAAGAAAAATCTCCAATAGTCCAAAGAATCTCAAAATGTCCTATATACCTGGGACTAAGACTTCCCCTCTTCCCAAACTTTAACATGCCATTTAGGGGCGTAAGACAAAGGAAAACACAATCACTAACACTAAATCTCAAGGCAAAAAGTCTACGATCTGCATAGCACTTCTGCCTACTCTGAGCCACTCAAAGTCTATCCTAAACAATCCAAACTCTATCCAAAGACTCACAAAGAAAGTTTACACCTCGAGGTCTAAACTCTAAAGCATCAAATAAACCAATAGGAGAGTGACAACACCTACCTTACAAAGTATCAAATGGATCCATCTCAATAGAAGAATAGTAGCTATTATTTTGAGAAAACTTTGCCAAATCTAGGTGTTGCTGCCAAAATGACCACCAAAGTCTATCACACAATTACGGAGCATATCCTTTAAAACCTGAATAGTTTGCTCTGACTGACCGTGAGTCTGGAGATGAAAAGTTTTACTAAGATCAACTTGAGTGCCTAACTCCTCCTGAAAAGTCATCCAAAAGTGAGATGTGAACACTAAAACTTGATCTGAGATGATAGACATTGGCACAACAAAAAGATAAACTATCTCTTGAATATAGATATGGCCTAGCCTCTCATCAATGAAGGAAACCTGAACAAGAATGAAATAAGAAAATTTGTTCAACCGATCTAAGATGATCCAAATTCTATTTGAACTATGAAAATTATGGGGCAGCCAAGTCACAAAGTCCATAGTTATCCATTCCTATTTCCACTCGAGAATGGGTACCTTTGAAGTGAAACACCAGGTCTCAAATCCTCAACCTTTACCTACTGGAAACATAGGCAACGAGATACAAAATATGCTTTATCCTTCCTAATACCACCCAACCATTAATGCTTCCTCAAATCATGGTATATCTTAGTCACTCTCGGATGTATGGAATACCCTGAACAATAAGCCTCTTCAAAAATTATTCTAATCCAATCACCCACTCTTGACACATAAACTGGGCCTAGAATACTAAAAACCTCATTAGGACCAAACGAGGCTTTCTTAGCATCAACAGTCAACACCTTATCTTCAATCACTCTCAACCCAACATCATCAAACTACTGAACCCTAATTTTCTCCATTAAGGATGACCTAGCCTCCACAAATGCAAAAATACACTCAGGTGCCAAAATATCAAGCCTAACCATCTTGTTATTAAAAGAATAATCTTCTAAGGCTGAAGGCCTCTAGTGGGTCAAAAGAAGCGCGAAGCTACCCATGCTAGTCGACTTCCAGCTCAAGACATCTACAACCACATTATTCTTTCTAGAATTTTAGGGAATCGTCAGGTCATAATCCTTAAGAAACTCAAGCCAACAATGCTACCTCATATTTAGACTCATCGGGTGAAGCAATATTGAAGTCTATGACGATCTGAGAAAATCTCACAATGAACTTGATACAAATAGTGTCTCCACAACTTCAAAACAAATACAACCGCATACAACTCTAAATTATGGGTAGGATAATTCCTCACATAGGGTTTCAACTGACGAGAAGCATAGGCAATCACCTTAATCTCCAACATCAACACTGCACCTAACCTAATAGTTGAAGCATCATAGAAGATGATAAAATACATGTTCTCCTTGGTAAAAGTTAAGATAGGTGCTAAAGTTAATTAATCCTTGAGTTAGTGAAAGCTCACCTCACAAGCATTAGACCACTGAAGGAAAATCTTCTTTTGAGTCAACATGGTCAATATAGCTACCTAAGATGAAAAACCTTTAAATTAGCACCAACGGTATCCTGCTAAACCAATAAAACTCCAAATCTTGATATGAGAATTAGGCCTAGCCTAATCCCAAACCGCTCTAATCTTAGTCGGATCGACCAAAATACCATCCTTGGACACCACGTGACCCAAGAAAAAAACAAAGTCTAACAAAAACTCACACTTAGAGAACTTTGGATACAACTTCTCATCACTCAATCTATGAAGCACAATGTGTAAGAGCTATGATTGGCCTCACACTTGGAATAAACCAAGATATCACTTTAAACAATAACAAAGGAGTTGAGATTCGAATGAAATACCCAATTCATCAACTCCATGAATGCGGCTAGGACATCGTTCAACCCAAATGACATAACCAAGAACTCATAATGACCACATCAAGTCCAAAAAGTAGTCTTTAGAATATTCAAAATTCTAATCCTCAACTAGTGAACCCAAACTTGAAATCAATCTTTGAAAACGCCGAATCACCCTGAAACTCATCAAAAAATATATCAATACAAGGAAAAGGATACTTATTCGCAACCATCACCTTGTTTATTTATTGATAATCAATACACATCCGCATAGACCCATACTTTTTCTTTATAGGTTCACCCTAAGGTTATCCTTCAACTGATACTTAAATTCATTAAGTTAGTTAGGGCCATATAATGAGGAGGAATAAAAATGGGCTTGGTTCCTAGATCAACATCAATAGAAAAGTGAATATCATGATCCAGAGGCCTACCAGGCAAATCTATAAGGTAAACATCATTGAACTCAAGGACAATACAAATAATATTAAAAAAGGTGGTTAAGCAACACTAGTATCACTAATATTATCCAAATATGACAAACGCCCCTTCTAAGCTAAGAAACTAGCCTTAAGAAAAGATAAAACTATCTTGGGACACAAATGAAGCACACCCTTCCAAGCTACCCTTGGCATACCTGATGGGGCTAAATTCATGGTTTTAGCATAATAATCTAGGACATTGTGATAAATATCAAACTAATCCATATCCAATATGGCGTCAAACTCTACTATATTTAATATAATCAGATCTACCCAGGTCTTATCCCTAGCATAGGATCAGTGCACCTGATCCACCACTAAAGAGTCTCCTACATGGGTAGATACATAGATAGGTATATTAAAAGGCTTACAAGTAGAATCAGAACCCAAACAAAAATATACACATATAGAAAAAAGTCAATCCTAGATTGAACAACACAGATGCAGATCTGAAACAAATAGGGATTATACCTGTGATGACAACACATAAAGCCTATACCTTTGATTGGAAGCTATAATATAGCACTAATCACAACGAGAACCTGACTTGGTAGAACCTTGTCCACCACCATGGGCAGCACTACCTATGTTTCTCGCACCTCTAGTAGAACCTCTACTTCTTATAGAAGATATAAAAATAGTGTTGAAAACATGGTAGGGACAATCATTGGCAACATGGCCAGTCATATCATACACATAGCAAACCTTGCAGCTCAGATTAAAAGAATGAGGTACCTCTGATGTAGGATGATGACACAAAGATGTCAAACCAAAAGACCAACTACCTAAGCTCTACAACACTGCCTGCACTCCTTTACCATGATATCTATAGAAGCCTCTAGAATCTCTACCTCAAGAAGTGTGACCTCTAAACTCACCCAGATGGTGCACTTTCTTGTGCCTCCCTAAGATGCTTAAAAAATAAACATAGTCATCTTAGCATGATCCATACTACTCTGAAATGATGCTCTATACACTATCATCTATTGTGTAGAAAGCTAAAAAGAAGCATCCAAACCATTGATGAATTTTTGAATCTTCTCAGACTTGGTGGCAATACAAGTATAAGAATATCTAGAAAAAGCATAGAATTATGCCTCATACTCCACAATAGTCATAGAGCCCTGCTCCAAGCGATCAAACTCATTTATCATCTACTCTCTCAAACTGAAAGTCACAAGCCTATCCAAGAAGGTCTCCACAAAGTGATCCCAAGTCATCTCTGGCAAATCAAGAGGTCAGCAACCCATAAGTTACCTCCCCAATCTCTAGATGCATCTCTAAAATGGTAAGTATTGTAAGCAACCCCATGCGACTCAAGCAAACCAAGTTTATGAAATTTCTCATGAGAATCCATCAAGAAATCATAGGCATCATCACATATAGCCCCACTGAATTTAGTAGGAACCAATTAAGCAGATCTCTCAAACCTCTCCTGATCTTCATAAGACATAACTATAGTAAAAAAAAAATAGAGGTATAGTAAATTTGGCTGGATGGGAAACCGTTTGAGGAGGCATCATAGAAGAAGGCTGAACTCTAGATCTTAGAACACAATACTCAGATACAGAAACTAAAGAAGGAACTATACTCAGAGTCTGTGGAATACCATATGAAGGTGTTGGTAAAATAAGAGGATCCATACTCAAAACCAAAGGAACACCATAGGCTGACTCTGGCATAGACGGAGGTACAACACACAAAGATGGAGTAGCAGCAGGTTCACATAAAAGAGCACCCTCCAAATAGTTCAACAACTAAATTAACAACCCCCCATGATTGGGGAAGAAAAACTCTTCGAGAACATAATAAGACCTATGAATATGACATAATAAACTTGAGGCTTAAGTGAGAGTCCTTTAGTTTTATCTCAAGATGGGGTAGATCCTCAATCACATCCTCCACATCGAGCCTGACCATGATTCGCAACTCGCCCCAAAGACTGGGTTGTTTCCTTGGATAATGCATTCTAATATCTATCCTCACTGTATCTAGTCCTCACCGTTACTATATAAAAAGGTGAAAAATGACTTAGAACATAGTGTATGAAAGATCCGTATGATATAGAATGAAATAAGCAAAGTTTCTTAAAGACATCTTATAGCCTCTTGAAGATAGATAGATACAGATGTCTATGTACCAATCCATAAGACTCTATTAAACATCCCATTTTATCATTATTAAGAAAAATGAACATGGTGCTTGGATACCAATTTGTCAGAATCCAAAAACCAAGGGTCATGATGGCACTTGTCACGATAAGCATTGAAAAGTCAGCCTATCATCCAAATTGTTATGAGATGAGAAATAAACATTAAAACCCAAATAAAGGCTTCTAGTATGAATCCTAACAACACAAATATGAAAAAAGAAAAATACAATCAAGATACCAAAAGAAATCCTAAAACTTGGTTCCACGATGTAAGAACGTCTAAATACATCTTGAATGTCAAAGATACAATAATAGTCCAAAAAATATCAAAATCAGTCTCAAAATACTAAATAAGACATGAAATGGATAGAAAGAGGTAGTAGGACCACTCCTAAAGTATAGAACGTCCACTATATTAAATATACTCCAAATGCCGTCTGAATTAACTATTTGTGTTGTGCACTCATACCTGGATATGCACTTAAAGATAGTAGTAGGGATGAGTATGGTCCACTTGTACTCTGTTGTTATCATTGGCCAACTAAGTAAAATAGAAAATAAAGCATATGAACACAAACAATGGGCACGTCACCTATAATAAGAAAATGTTCCAAATGGCAGCACACAACGTCTCTACTAAAAGTTCTTAAATACATACATATAAGAAATAAAGGTAGAGAAAGAAGAACAAATATACATGTACATCAAATAAAAGTATGGTAATATACAAAAAATGGATAGATATCAAGAAAAGATAGAAATACAATCACAGCATAAGCACAATATATGAAGTGCAATGAGGATGATGATTATGATGATGGTGATGATGATGTGATACATGAGGTTGTCGCAGAATATATATATACCTACTGAGCTTAAGCTTCTAGAGGTAGGACCCATAGGGGGTTCGCCAACCCGTGTACAACCAATATCCATATCTCCCTTTCGGCACATATATTAACAGAGGGTTTTAATAGATTTCACATTTTTGTGAGAAAAAGCCAATATTTCAAGTACTTCCAGTATTTCCATAATAATACCAATGTTTCATGAACGAATATGATATGAGGAAATAATGCTCAGAACCAAACAAAATTAGAATATCAAATATCCAACCAATATACCAACATGTGAGTCAACCATCCATGATCCAATATAATAAAAAAACCAACCATCCATGATCCAATATAATAAAAAAAACATCCATGATCCAATATAATAAAAAAACCATCAAGTGAAACATACAAGAAAATGTCATTAATACCACAAAATACACAAAATCTAGGCTTTTCCTACCAAAAAAAAAGTGTAACCAAACATACATATGTCAATACCAAGCCAACAACATTATATAAGACCCCACACGGCCACACACAGAAAATAATATCTCAAAGCCACCAAATATTATCCATATAGCATGCACATGGGCACATAAATCACCTAAACATAGTTTCCATGATACAACCCCATACGTATCGCTTGATTTTACATTATTATTAACTACCTAACCCAATCAAAAAAATGTTAAGATAAAACATTCCTCAAATGCAAAAAATTAATCCAAAAAGCTTTTTGTTTGTAGCTTTCACCTCACGCATAGAACCAAAAATCAGCTAAAACACAGTTAAAGAATCTAAGCATCAAAATAAAGCTAGCGATACCCATATTGCCCACTTTCAAATTGGAGTCAAAATAGACCCTCAAAAAGGGTTTTCATAAAAGAAGGGTAAAATTGAATTTTTTTACCAAAACATATTTTTCTAAGATTAAAGAAACTCATAGTAGAAAATCCAAATTAAAATAGAGTAAATTGTGGTTTGAATTGAAGAAATGATGATTTAGACCTTCCAGGAAAAAATCCCCAAATTTAACTTTTAAATCTACATTTAATTATGATTTAACTAATACAATAAAAGAAAAAAAGTTGATATAGGAGTTTTGGAGCTTACCCAAGCTTTGAAATGGAAGAAAAAGCTCAAAAACTCGAACCTCAGGCTCAAAGTCTCAAAATGTTATTAAAATCTTAGAAATGGGAAAAATAAAATGCCCAAGCATCGCCTAAGCGACTATTAGGTCTCTTTGGAGGCTATTGGTTAAGTGACCAGACATTTCTTAAGCGAAGCCCACCTCATTGTATAAGCTGCTTGGTGTCACTTAGGCGACAACTGTCTAACTTGCTAGTATCGCTTAGCGACTATCGCTTAAGATAGCATTGTGTCGCTTAGGCAATATTTTGGCTATCAAGCAATGTCGCTTAAGTGAAAAAGCATCACTTACGTGAGTGACAGTTGAGTAGTGCGTCTATTGGAGACTTGGAGAATACCAAGTCTCTGCGAACCCCTCGAGATTCATCCAGAATCCCAAGTAAGCAAATAAAATATGCTACCCTACTATACTTGATGTTCTGGCCTAAATGGCAATATCAAATTTCTGAAAAACATTGTTTTCACAAAATTGACTGTCGAAAACCAATTTTACAATTTTTCTAAATGAAGGGTCAAATGAAATATAAAAGTTGAAAAACCACACCAACCATGTTACCATCAAAATTGATCTTCCAAATCTACTAGAACTGTTTATTTTGCGATCCAATGGACAAATGAAAAGATGTTGACCAAAGTCAATTAATGAAACTTTAAGACCACTAAAAACCGTAATGAAATACATTAGGTACCATTCCAAACATCCCCACACCCCAAAAACACCACAATGCAATCACGAGGAGGGATAAAATAGTCAAATCATATAGAAATAAATATTTCACAATAACCACCAAAAATTAAGTCATTGCATATGTGCCCAACTCAGCATTAATAACAAAGTCACTATCACAATCCAAAGGCTTTACCAGCAAAATTTCTTAGGGAAAACATTCATAAACTCACAGACAATAAAAACAAAAATTCTAAGGAGGCAGTGAAGCAACACTAGTATCAAAACTTTGTGCTTAATAAGTTGAAAATCCCTTCTCTACTAAGTGATGGCCCTAAAGGAATGATATAACTCTCTTAGGACCCGAGTAAAGCACAACCTTCAAAGATACCCTTGGCACACCTAATGAAGCTAAGGTCACAGTCTTAACATAACAGTCTAGGATAGGATTATAAGGAGATAACTAATCTACGTCTAAGATAATATAAAATTCCAACATATCAAGGATAGTCAAATCTACCTAAGACTTACGCACATCAAAAGACATAACACAAGATCGATGCACCCGATCCACCACTGACAAGTCTTCTACAAGTGTAGATACATTGATAGACATGTCAAGAGTCTCACTAGAAGAATCAAAACCTAAATCAAAATATCCAGACACATAAAAGAAAGTCAAACCCATATCAAATAACATAGATGCATATCTGAAACAAATAGGGACAATACATATAATAACAGCATCACAAGCCTCTTCCTCTTGTTTGGAGGGAATAGCATAACACTGCCCATGACCACTACCTAACTGAGTATCCCAGTGACCACTACTATAGGCACCACTACCTCTACCTCGTGCATGCCTAGTAGAACCTCTACCCCTCATAGCTGATAGAAGTAGGTCTTAAAACCTAAATAGGATGGTCCTTAGCCAAATAGTCAACATCATAACACCCAAAACAACCTCTATTTCTAGACTCAACAAAGAAGCTACGACTGAGCTGGAGAGACAACCTGAAGCTGTCAAACTAGAAGACCCAGTTGTCTGCACTTGTCTACCATGTACCCATGGAAAACTTTAGAATATCTACTTGAGAAGTATGGACGCTGAACTTGTACTGATGGAGTACCATCTTTCCGTCTCTATAAGACGCTCAAAGAATAGACTAAGTCATCTTTGCAGGATCAACTATACTTTAAAATGATTCCCCTAACACAATAATTTGAGAAGTATCAAGTTGAGGAAAAACATCAAACGCCTTCATGATGTTTTGAATCTTCTCAAACTCAGGGGCAATACTAGTATAAATATATCTACAGCAAGTGATAAACTTATCTCTCATCTGATCCTCAAACTGTAAGGCACAAACCTGTAAAAAAGGCCTCGACAAACTAATTCCAAGTAATATCTGGGAAACAAATAGGTATACAACTAACAAGTGACCTGTACCAATCCTAGGATTTATCTCTTATCTGGTAAGAAGTGTAAGTAAACCTGCGTAACTCTATTGATCAAAGATTGTGCAACTTCTCCTTATAATGAATTAATAACTCATATGAATCCTTTTATACAAAACCATAGAACCTAGGAAGACCCAAATAAGTAAATATCTTAAACCTCTTCTATTACATAGCTATACTCACAATAATAGGAGTCATAACAAATATTGCTCAGTAAGATCCCACCTCAGGAGGTAACATAGATGAAGGCTAAACTTCTAGTCTCTAAATACCATACTCTAACACAGAAACTAATGGATAAACAACACTTGGTGTATATGGAGTACAATAATCAAATATCAGCACCACTTGAGAATCCATACTCAGAATTGGAGAAACATAATAGGAAAAATCTGGCACAGAAGAATGTATAATACTAGGAGCTTGAGGAACACCAGGTGTACCCAAAGGATCACCTACAAATTGGGTCAATAAGTGATTTCGTAATGCCTCAAATACTGGGGTAGGAGAACTTTATAGACCTAGATTAGGCCTCATATCTCCAGCATACTTAACTAGAGGCTTAGGGGAGAGTCCCATTTCTATACCTATGGATGGGGTCGATCCTCCTTCCCATCTACCACCTTAGAACCATATATGACTCGTAATTTACCCGATAAACTAAGATCTATACTTGAATGATAGATTCACTTCCCTAACCTGATGGAATCTAGTTCTCTCCATCTGCACAAAAAAGAGTAAAACTGCACTTAGAATACATGCCATAGAAAAATCCCCAAAATGTAGAATAAAATAAGAGAAGTTTCTAAAAGGATATCTTATTGCCTCTCAAAGATAGATATGGACATCTATATACCGATATGATCTAGTGTAATGACCCTTCAGGTCATTTTCCATATTTTTGGCATTAGATCTCTTCTATAGCTGCCCCAAGTTATTTATGACTTGTTGGAACTGACAGTTTGTTTACCGGGTGGTTCATTTGGTTTGTTAAGACATTTCCATATTTTGAAGTCTTTATTGGTTCTAAATGGCCACCAGGCAAAAGCTTTAGTCAAACAACCTTTAAAGAAAATTATAACTATTCCAGCATCTGTTGAACATTGATTTTAGGCTGGATGGACTCTTGGTTTAGGTCTTGAGGCACCTAAGTTGATTTTGACCTGTTTGTCAGAAACTTAAGAAATTTAAAATTAGGTGTGGAACCACATTTTGTCGAAACTGTATCGGATAGAAATTTTGACTGTACCATTATGTTTGGAACATCAAATTTAGTGTGGTAATATGGTTCATATGCATATACGGTATTTTGGATGAACCTGAATGCTTGGTAGAGACTTAGAATATTCTAAGTCTCAACTGTGATCTAGAGCACCCGCGATTGTGGGCATTGGATAGCAATTGCGATTTGGCAGCACTTGTAGGTACCACAATAATGACAATTAAAGAAAAGAATGTAACTCCTTGGGCAAGCCAACAGAACCATGTTCATGGTGGGGTGATGCCATGATTGTGATATTCTCGTCTGATATATTGCATCGTGATCACGATGGTCAGGTTAGGATAGCGATACCTGAGGACTTGGTATGGATATAAATAGACCACTTTTGTCTGATTTTTCTCATTCATCACCCTTTCTATTGACAGCTAAAACCCCAAAAAAGAGATATTTCCTGGAATTGAAACTTGTGGATGAACGGGGGCTTGGTTAACCCTTGTTTACACGATTATCCTTTGATTTTTGGTAAGATTCCATCCTTTTATGGTTGATTTTTCCCCTTTATATTTCTAAAAACCCCAAAACCTTGGAGTTTTGATTTTTGCACTAAATTTGCTTAGAATTCACCAATTTTTAGGGTATTCATTCTTTAAGAATGTGGGAACATTGGGTTGGTATTTGAAATATGATTTTTTTAATAAATATGACTCACATGGGATTTTGGATGATGTTTTGACCCAAAGCACAATGGTTCAATGTAGGTATCATTATTATCACATTAATGAGTAGAAACTGACTTTGATAACATGGCATCTTATGAAAGCTTCTTGGAAAGAAAAATGGTGATTTAGAGAATCTTGTGAGCTTTGTTTGGGTAGGCTAGGTTTTACACCTTTTTAGATTGAGCTAATTCATATTATTTTTATGATATTATGGTAGATTTTGGATGGGTTTTAGGTGTTTGTGTGAGAAATTGAAATATTTGTGATTAGTTGGATCCTTTAGGCTATTTTGAATATCATTTTGGGTATAATTAGCTTAGTTATTCATATCTTAGGATAAATTGACCTTGTAGGCTCTTGTTAGGATGGAAATACCTTATTTACTCGATAAATGAAGAGATTTCCTTGGTCATTTGAGTTTATGATAAAACTTAACAGAATTGCCTTACGTTTGGTGGATTTTTCCTAGATGCTCTATATTAGGAGGAATTTCTATCCAAGGACAAGTTGTGGCTTTTTAAATATCCCATAGTGGATTTAGATACCTTAGACTAGTACAGGTTAGAAATTCCCTTGTAAATGATTTTGAGGATTTAGAAGTGGGCTCCTCAACCGATCTTAGGACAAGACTAGTGATAGTTACTGAAGACCCATTGATACGCTTGTGTACAGGAAGATTAATATTTTATGATATTTATACACCTTGGTACTTGTTAGTTATGATGAATGATGTTGGAAGTAATGCTTAAATGATTATTCCACATATATATTATTTGTTAATCTTTTGTTGAGCTATTGAATATGCTATTATTTTTACTATTAATTGTTCTACAAAATATATTATTTAATAAGCCCTTGATTATGATATTGACTATGCCATAAATTATACTATTGATTATGCTACAAATAAGCTATTGATAATCTACCAATTTTTCTAATGATGAGCTATCTATTATGCTAATGATAGGCCATTAATTGGGCTATTGATTTGTTTTTGCCTATGTTTTTTATAATATATATTGATTATATTAGTGATCATACTTATTTACTATATTGGAAATTATGCTATTAATTATGTTAGAACTTACAATTTTGATTTTGATTATTGATCGTGTTAATATACTATGATTAATTGTTATGCTATTAAAATACTCTAATAATTTTTATATTAGCCATATTGATGATGATGTTGATTATTTATATCCAGTAGAAATTCAGATGATGGCTATGATAATGATGATGACATTTATGATGATATATATTTACACATCTAGGTCGGAGAATGATTATGATGATATATATATCCAGCAAGGCCGGATGAGGATTATGATGATATATATACCCAGTAAGGCTTGAGAATGATTATAATGATATATATTCGGTAAGGCCAAAGGATAATTATGATGATATATATATCCAGCAAGTCTGGAGAACGATTATGATATACATATATATATATATATATCTAACAAGGACAGAGGATGATTATCATGATATATATACCGGACAAGGTCAGAGGATGATTATAATAATGCACATGCCCATTAAGACTGAATGATGATTATGATGATATTTATATGTATATTGTTTAATATAAATATCGATTTGAGTTTGGATACATATTATATTATGATGATATACTTATTATGTTATGATGACATCGGGGTGTGAGATTGACAATAATTATCCTAGCTAAGTATGATAATGAGGAAATAGTAATAATGTGGTAAGATATGAATAAATTATACTGATGTAATGTTTAGTTGATAAACATTTGTTATTTGCCAAATATTGGTTAGTTGATAATTAATTAATGATTAGTTAATAAGTGTTCTTTAGTTGATAAAGGATTGTGAATTGGTACATGACAAAAATTGCTACATGATGCATTGTAATGTCCCGAATCTGGTACTCAGAATGCTACACGTGCTCACGACCCCAAAGAACCATAAGTTAACCCATGACTGATATCTATACCTATATACTGTATAACATACTAAATATAATACGAAAATAGAGGATAAAAGGCCATAAGGTATAACACTGCATGATTGATAAAATAAAAAATCTGAGTAGAGTAATAGAATACCCAAAACTAAAATACTATCTGAACATACTGTAGTCTGAAAAACCTCTAAAACATAATTGGCTAGATAAGGAGTTTATGGGACATATCCCTAACTAACTCCAACATATAAATTAATTAATGATATAATAAATAAATGATCATATCCTCAAAATATGAGGACTCACTGCTAACTCTGACTGCTGAGACTGGAATTCTATTGATTCTCTAGAGCTCGTGCTTTTGAACCTATGGTATAAGACACAATAACACAAATACGTCAGTAATTTAAATGTACTGGTATGCATGAAAGGTAGTCTGAATGCATGGGGTTTATATGTATGAACAATACTGGCTAACTGAAAAATATGAACATGAGAATACATGTATAAATACATTGTAACTGTATCTGAGATCCTGATAACATGAATTTAATGATAACTAACATGACTAATAACTGAGTTCTGATGACAGATATTAATTATGACATGAGTGACTGTATTTGAAAGTCCGAATCTAATGGAACTAGCTGAGTTCCATACTATTCTAAGTTGACTATATCTAACAGTCCTGAATTTTGTAGAACTATCTGAGTTCCTTTACTGAGACTGAATGATTGTATTTGACAGTCCTGATTCTATAACTGAAACTGTGGGAAGTATTTATCTAACCGACATGCCCCTAAAACGCCATTATGGTTGTGTTGGGGTCCAATCTGTAACCCCAATTAGAAGGGTGACAATACCGCCAAACTAGTAAGGATATATTGTGAGTGACCCTCATCTGACAGTGTCCCCAAAAAAGAATAGTGGGCCCCTCATCTAACAGTGCTTATCCACTTCATCAACCCTCATCTGATAGTGTTGATATCTTAACCTATGCTGTCTACATAGTTCTAGAATGCAAGGATAACATCTTAGAATCACACCCTCATCTGACAGTATGTGTTCCCATCCTTGGGTTCACTCATTGTTAATTCCTACTCATATCTAAATAGAAACTGATTATGGATTACTAAACTGAACAGGACTG
Source organism: Capsicum pubescens (assembly GCA_030864215.1). NCBI lineage: Eukaryota > Viridiplantae > Streptophyta > Magnoliopsida > Solanales > Solanaceae > Capsicum > Capsicum pubescens. Next base: position 230,351,757 of record CM061548.1, on the reverse strand, counting down.
AATTACTTGAGTTTAGTTGACTGACAGAATAGTACTGAGATTACTGTATTACTAAACTTTCCTGAGTCACATGACTGACTGAGTTTTATGGATCATGGCTTGACTGAGGATATCATGAAAACATGAAACGGACTCTAGGCACACAACTATATTTTTCGAGTACAAGTACCCCTGGGACTCGATAGAAGGAAACTGACAAAGCATGACTTTCTTGAGTACAGGACCAACATCAACAATACATAATCCATTGGCTAAGACATTTCATCAAACACTTGACATACATAACTTGTACATGAATGGAGATTTCATATTATCATACTAGTATGGGACTTTTCCTTCACATAAGCATTTAATAAAACATGGGGGGAGCATGCTATGGTTATATAATTATCAACACATCTAATAATCAAGGATACATCAATCAAATTGTGAATTGAAAGGTTTATCATGAATACCACGTAATTTATCACATACTTGAATCAATTCTTGTAATGAATAGTCTATAACATGGAATGAAACTAGACAACAAAGTGAACATCACTTTTTAATTCAATCAAATCATGAACATTTGTAAATATACAAATCTTTGATTTTGAAAAGAAATTCTTGAGCTTCAAGGGTGAAATATACCAATGAATCAACACATGACATACCTTAGTTCTTGATTTAGTAAAGAATGATGGAGAGACTTTCTTGAAATTGAATCCTCAATTGAAACCCTAGCTTATTCTTAAGAGAATATTGAGAGAAACTAGTATATTTTGGGTTCCAAATAGCTGAATCTCATGTTAAAGGGGTTAAATAGGGGTGGAAAATTGACCCTATTAACCCTGGACACATCTTTTATATTGGTGAAAATTTCCCAACCTAGACCCTTGGCGCGATGCGGCTCTATCACATCGTGTCACTGGAATTAGATAATTGGGAAATAGGGAAATGGTGTGACGCAGACCCATCATGTTGCCACATCATTTTCAACCTAGAAGTTTGGCCCAACATGGAGAAATTATGCTGGGACACTAGAAAAAGGACAATTTTCATTTTATCTTGTGGTGCGGCGTGCCACTGAACAATATGGCATTGTTTTATGATGGGGACTTGAAATAGTCATAACTTCTTACTCGGTTATCGGATTTAGATGAATTTTATATCGATGGAAATCTTATTGTATTTCCCATATGAAAAAAGTGAAAATCTTAAAAATTCCCCATGGAATAAAAATCATTCAATTTAGAAGCTAACACTTGACATTCTTAAGATAAAACTAGTCAAGAAACTTCGGGGTATTAGAATATCTCCCCCTTGGGAACATTCTCTCTCGAATGAGACTGAATGAGAGGGGAGAAATGATAAGCCAAAGTACATACTAGAAATGAACACTGAAACATGCCTACATAACTTACATTTCTGAGATTCATACAGAGCATGCATATATGATGCATGATTTTTTGACTAAGCTCATACATGAACGCATGACTGAGAGTACTGATAAGTTGATCACACATATATGATGTGTGAATACATGACAAAACTGATTACATGAATGAGATTTCTAATAAGTGTGTCTTCTCACAAGGAGAATGCATGTCTGATCCATGAACACATGACTAATCTGATGCATGAATATATAATTGGATATACAATGGTACTTAGTACCAAGTTTAAAAATGGAATCCTAAACATGAGGCTGATACCAAGTTGTAACTAAAATCTTGACATGGAAATGGAAAAGCTTAAGGAGAACTGTTACTTTGAGCTTGATCTAAGTCAGCGAAGAAGAGGTGAGGGTACTTGATACGCTTGTCTGCTCCTGTTTCCCAAGTACCTCCCTGAACGGACTGATTTCTCCAAAGAACTTTGACCAGAGGGACTTCTTTGTTCCTCAGTCTACGAGTCTGATAGTCTAGAATTTCATTTGGAATCTCCTCATATGAGAGGTTGTTTTGAACATCTATGCTCTAAATTGGGACTACAACTTCTTGGTCACCTATACATTTCTTGAGCAAATAGATATGGAAGACTGGATGAACTGAGGATAGATCTGAAGGCAATTCAAGATCATAAGCTACCTTGCCAAAGTGACTGAGAATTTTGAAGGGACCAAAATATCGGGGACTGAGCTTTCCCTTCTTGTCAAACCTCTTCACTCCCTTCATGGGAGAGATCTTTAGATAGACATAGTCACCAACCTTAAACTTAATATCCTTTCTACATACATCTGCATAAGACTTATGTCGGCTCTGACCAGCCCAGAGTCTTTCTCTGATCAACTGGACTTTCTCTAAGGCATCAAATACCAAGTCAGGTCTTATCACCAAGGCCTCACAAACTTCAAACCAATCGAATAGAGATCTACATATCCTACCGTAGCGAGCTTCAAATAGATCCATCTGAATACTTGAATGATAGCTATTGTTGTATGCAAACTCAATCAAAGGCAAGTGGTAATCCCAACTTCTCTTAAAATCAATTGCACACGCCCTTAACATATCTTCTAAGGTCTGAATGGTCCTTTCTGCATGACCATCTATCTGAGGATGAAAGGTTGTACTGAGATGAACTTGGGTATCAAGACCCTTTTGGAATACTCTCTAAAAATAAGAGATGAACTGGGTACCTCTGTTTGAAATAATAGATAATGGAATACCGTGTAATCTTACCAACTCCCTGATGTAGAGTTTGGCGTAATCCTCGAATGAATAAAAAGTATGAACTAGAAGAAAATGGGTTGATTTGGTCATTCTATCTATAATGACCCAAACTGAACCATGCTTGCAACGAGTATGAGGAAAATCCATCACAAAGTCCATGTTCATTTCTTCCCACTTCCAAGTAGGAATATTCAACTCCTACATAGACCTACTAGGATTTTGATGCTTTATCTTAACCTGCTGACATATACAGCACTTAACAATAAATTTTGCAATCTCTCTCTTCATCCCACTCTACCAATAGATCACTCGCAATTCATGGTACATCTTTGTGAGGCCCTGGATGAATAGAGTAGCGTGCACCATGCTCTTCTACAAAAATTCACTTCCTTAAGTAATCTACAACTGGAACACAGAGATGACCCTAACAACGCAATACACCATTTCCCCCTTGGGAGAAAACCTCTACTTTATGGTCCTTAAGTGACTATTTCAACTTGACTAAACTGGGGTCTCTATCTTGCTTTTTTGTCACCTCAGAATCTAGAGATGATTCTGAACAACTCTGAACCCATATGTCACCCTCCTCTAAATCGACTAAGCAAACGCCTAGTCTAGAAAGATGATGGAATTCCTGAGCTAAATTCTTCTTACTTTTCTCGACATGAGTAACACTATCCATAGACAGTCTACTGAGAGCATCGGCCACTACATTGGCCTTGTCCAGATGATAAAGTACACTCATGTCATAATCTTTCAAGAGCTCTAGCCACCTTCTCTGATGAATATTAAGATATTTCTAAGAAAATACATACTGAAGGCTCTTATGATCAGTGAACACATCTACAAGAACTCCGTACAAGTAATGCCTCCAAATCTTTAAGGCAAAAACCATGGATGCTAACTCAAGATCATGAGTAGCATAATTCTTCTCATGGGCTTTAAGATGTATGGAGGAGAGGACATTTGTTCTTGACCGTGACTTTATTAAGTTGATGGTAATCAATGCACATTCTAAAAGAACCCTTTTTCTTTTGCACAAATAAGACTGGCCACCCTACGGGGACACACTAGGTCTGATGAATCCCTCATCTAAGAGATCCTTCAACTGTTCTTTAAGTTATTTGAGTTTTACTGGTGCCATTCTGTATGGAGGAATAAATATAGGCTGAGTATCTTGAAGAAGGTCAATGCCGAAGTCTATTTCCCTTTTGGGTGGAATTCCTGGAAGATCTTCGAGAAAGACATCTAACTATTCACTCACTACTAGGACTGATTAAAGATTGGGAGTTCGGAACTAGTGTCCTTAACTCGATCAAGATGATAGACACATCCTTTAGATATCATTTTTCATGCTCGAAGGTAGGAAACAAGCTGACCTCTGAAAGATGAAGTACTACCCCTCCACTCTAGGATGGGTTTACTCAGAAATTGAGACTAGAAAATTCTATTTCTGTAGCCAACTGTGGTATAGTAGGAATGAAGCTAATCCATGCCGAAAATGACATCAAAATCAATCATATCTAATTTGACTAAATCTATTAAAGTGACTTTAAGAAATATCATAATTGGTCAGTTCCTATATACCCACCGGACTATGATGGTTTTACCCATTGGGGTAGAGACTGAAAAGGGCTCTACTAGAATTTCGAGATTGATTCCAAAAATCAACTGATATATAGGGAGTGATAAAAGACAAGAAATATCCTGGATCTAGCAAAGAGTATACATGCACATGAAAGATCTGTAATGTACCAGTAACCATATTAGGAGAATTTTCCTAATCTTTCCAGGATTGGAGAGCATAGAGTTTATTTGGGCGTAGCCCACTAGTAGCACTGGAAGTGGCGCCCTGCTGATTTGGGCAACCAGACTGAGCTGAGAAATGGTTCTACTGACCCTAATAACCTGATTGGGGATAATCTCTGACTCTGTCTCCTAGCTTTCCACATCTAAAATAGACATCGCTACAAGATCTGCAAGCACCTTTATGGCTCTTACCACAAATCTGACAAAGGGGATTAGTTCGAGCATTGCTGACACTACCCTGAGACTTAGATCCTGGTGCCCTATCTCTATTTACATCCCTAAAATTAGGAGCTGGAGCACTGGCTGAAGAAGGAGCAGGAACTGATGACTTAGGATGGAACTGAGAGTGGTTTTCTCCTTCTGATTTGGATTGAGCGAAGTTGAAACTACCTTTCTTTGATCTCTTATTCTATTTCTCCCTCATCTTAACCTTTTGATCTTTTATCTACTGAGCATAAGTCATAATCAAGACTAAAGTTATGTCGCTATTCAACATCACAGATATACACTCATTGACCACACTATCATTCACCCTAGAAACAAACTTAATCATCCTGTCCCTACTATATACAACCACATGAGGAGAATGTCTAGCTAATTAAGTAATCTTAAGAGAATACTCTTTCACCGCCATGTTTCCCTGCCTGAGGTTGATTAATTCTAACACCTTAGCCTCTTTCAGCTCTTGGGAAAAGACTCTATCTAGGAATACAGTGACAAACTCCTCCAAATCAATAGGCCCTGCATCATCTGTCCTTTCTGACTTCTACTGTTTAAACCAAGTATGGGAAACATCCTGCAACTGGTATGCGTCTAGCTTAGAACTCTCAATAGGAGTAACCCCATGATGTTTGTAACCTTTTGAAACTGATCGATGAATTCCTGAGGGTCCTTATCTGACTTAGACCCAAGACATAATGGAGGATTCAATCGGGTGAAGTCCCGAATCCTAGCTATAACTGAATTGGTCAATGGGTTAGCCGAAATGATTGTTGGACATTTATTCTAAGCATAAACTGACTGAGCAAGAGTAGTGAATATTTCTTTAAACTCTGCATGAGAAATATGTTCGCCCAAAGTCTCTTCGAGCTGAGGGGCTGAATGATTTCTATTTTTTCTTTTAGGAGGCATGTTCTATAGAAGAAAGGGAGAAATGGATTAGACTGAGAAATTGACTTGAGATTATGCTCACTGGCATGACATGAATGCTTAATGAAGGGAAAACTGTTCCTAAAACATCTTATAGCCTCCTGTACATAAATTTGGCACACAACACACCCATGTAAAAGACTCTACTAGATACGGCTTTCAGACATCCTAGGACACTATTGAACCTTAGGCTCTGATACCAAGTTTTTAATGCCTCAAATCTAATACTCGGAATGCTACACGGTGCTTACTATCCCGAAGGACCACAAGCTAACCCATTACTGATATATGTATCTGTACACTGTATAACATACTAAATATAATGCAGAAATGGAGGCTAAAAGGCCATAAGGTTCAAAACTGCATGACTGATAAAATATAATATCTGAGTGGGGTAATAGAATACCCAAAATAAAAATACTGTAGTCTAAAAAACCTCTAAAATATAACTGGTTGTTAAGGAGTTGATAGGACATGTCCCCAACTAACTCTAACTTATAAATTAAATAATGAGATAATAAATAAATGATCATGTCCTCGAAAGATGAGGACTCACTGTTAACTCTGACTGTTGAGACCGGAATGCTACTGATACTTTAGAGCTCGTGCTTCTGAACCTTTGGTATAAGATACCATAGCGCAAATACGTTAGTACTTTCAATGTACTGGTATGCATGGAAGGTAGGCTGAATGCATAAGGTTCACATGCATGAACAATATTGGATAACTGACTAATATAAACTTGAGAATACATGCATGAATACGTCGTAACTATATTTGAAATAGTGATAACATGAATTTATTGATAACTAACATGATAGATAACTGAATTCTGATGACTTATATAATTGATAACATGAGTGACTGTATCTGATAGTCCTGAATTTGATAGAACTATGTTAGTTCCATACTGTTTTGAGTTGACTGTATTTGATAGTCCTAAATTTTGTAGAACTATTTGAGTTCTATTACTAAGATTGAATGACTATATCTGACAGTCCTGATTCTGTAACTAAAACTGTGTGAAGTATTTATCTAATCGACATGCCCCTAATACACCATTATGGCTGAGTTGGGGTCTAATCTATAACCCCAATTGGAATGGGATCAATACCGCGCCACTGGTAAGGACAAGCTGTTAGTGACCCTCATCTGACATTGTCCCCATAAGAAAATGGTGGGGCCCTCATCTAACAGTTCTTATCCACCTCATCAACCCTCATCTAACAGTGTTGATGTCTTAATCTATGATGTATATATAGTTCTGGAATACAAGGATGACTTATACGAATCACACCCTCATCTGACAGTATGTGTTCCCATCCCTGGGTTTACTCGGTGCTAATTCCTACTCCCATATGAATAGACACTGATCATGGATTATTGAACTGAACAGGAGTGAATTCACTGAGTTCCATTGACTGAAAGAATAGTACTGAGACTACTGCATTACTGAGCTTTCCTGAGTTATATGACTGACTGAGTTCTATGGATAATGGCGTGACTGAGGATATCATGAAAACATAACATGAACTCTAGGCACACAGCTATATTTTCGGGTACAAGTACCCCCCAGACTCTATAAAAGGAAACTGACAAATCATGACTTTCTTGAGTACATGACCAACATCAACAATACCTAATCCATTAGCTAAGACATTTCATCAAACACTTGACATACATAACTTGTACATGAATGGATATTTTATATTATCATACTAGTTTGACACTTTTTCATCACATAGGCATTTAATCAAACATGGGGGGAGCATGCTATGGTTATACAATCATCAACACATCTAATAATCAAGGATACATCAATCAACTTGTGAATTGATTGGTTTATCATTAATACAACATAATTTCTCACATACTAGAATCAATTCTTGTAATTAATAGTTTATAACATAGAATGAAAACATGAACATCAATTTTCAATTCAATCAAATCATGAATATTCGTAAATATACAAACCTTTGATGTTGAAAAAAGATTCTTGGGCTTCATCAGTGAAAGAGACCCATGAATCAACACATGACATACCTTAGTTCTTGATTTAGCGAAGATTGACAGAGAGACTTTCTTGAAATTGAATCTCTAATTGAAACCCTAGCTTGTTCTTGAGAGAAAATTGAGAGAAACTAGTATATTTTAGGTTCCAAATAGCTGAATCTCGTGCTAAAGGACTTAAATAGGGATGTTAAATTGAAAATTTTAACCCTAGATTCATCTTTTAAATTGGTGAAAATTTCTTGACCTGGACCCCTGGCGTGACGCGGCGTAATCGCGTTGTGTCACTAAAATTTCACAATTGGAAAATAGGGAAATGGCGCGATGCGAAGCCATCATGTTGCTACTTCATTTGTGACCTGGAAATTTTATGGGACATAGATAAATCACAATGGGACACTGGAAAAGGTACAATTGACATTTTATCTTGTGGCGCGGTGCGCCACTGACCAATATGGCTTTGTTTTACGATGGGAACTTGAAATAGTCATAACTTCTTACCCTGTTATCGGATTTAGGCAAATTTTATATCGATGGAAATATTATTAAATTTCCCACATGATAAAAATTAAAATATTGAAAATACCTAAGGAATAAATATCATTTAATTTAGAAGGTAATACTTGACATTTTAGAGACAAAATTAGTTAGGAAACTTCGGGGTATTAAATGCATAGTTGATAAGTGTTGATTAGTCGAGAAACAATGAATATGTACAATCTATGGTTATAGTATTTCATGAGTTGGATGAGTTTCAATTGTATGGCGAGAGTTGATAAATGATGGTGGTGGGCTATGCTATATTTTTTGTAACATCCAGGTTTATGGTGGCTTGAAATGGGTTATTTACACTTTCGCACTAATTGGTATATGGGTACTATTTTTGTAGTTATGATTGCGTGTGTTGATGATTCATATTGTGTTATGCTATTATTTTTGTTTATTTACTTATTTATGCATAACGATGTTGGAGTTACTTTAATTTTTTCAATAACTTGACTTTATGATGTTATCTTACATCTTATCATTCTTATATAATGATTTATCTTAGTTGGTAGATGATGCCTACTGAGTACCAATTGTTTTTATATGCATACTACACCTTTGTACCTTTTTGGTGAAGATTCGAGTAGTAGTTGCTGCTATTGATTCATTTTCATGTTGTGGTGAAATCCAGTGATTTGGTGAGATCTTGGTGTCTGAGTGGACCATTTTTTTCTATCTTACTTATTTCTAATCTTTAGTTTCAAGACATATTATATTGACTATTCTAGATACTTAAATTTTTATATTATTATTAGATGATCTTGTACTAGCTTTACTAGATCATTGGATTGTATATATGTAGTGAATGCCCTTTGATCAATTTCAATTGATTTACTTATTTATTGTGTTGGATTGCCTGTTAGGCCCTTTTGGGGCATTTCCACCAAGTTAACCCATTTTATTTTGCTTTGGGTTATGGTTTGGCTTACCTACCGGTGGCAGGTGACATCAAGACTCATAAATCTAGTTATGAAAAATTGGTATTAGATCTAAGACTACACCAGTATTATTGGTGCAAGAGCAAATGTCAAGTATAGTCCTATAAATTAGAACGATGGTGTTTGTTTCCTATCTTTAGCACTCTATGGGGCATTATTAGGAGTTCTTAACTTCTTTATCTCCTATAATTATAAGAGTCTGAGTTGGTTTATAGAACATTCCATTGATTTATTCTTTCACAGATGGATAAGACACGTGATATCACTATGGGTGATGAGAGTCCTTCGATAGAGCCTAGGGAACCTACCCATATTTGTCAACAACCCAAAGGTAATGGAAAACCTAGAGACGTATACCCAGCTACGGTCCAGAGGAGGGGCCTTTACCAAAACCTATTTCTTCTTTGTAGCTAGAGAATATTCTGCTCTAGTAAGCGATGGGATAGGAACCAGCCCAGGCTCTACCAAAAAATATTTCTTCTTTAGTGCTCAGATATTTGTTGGTTCAACTTTTGGGGTTAGTTGATGGTGCACCATCTGATGGTACACAATCTACAGATTAGAGTGGTTCTTAGGCGAGGGCACAATCTATTGTTGTGGCTCCCAAAGTTGATATCTCTCCCGCTTCGACGATTACTCAGCCAGTTATTGCCCATTTTGCTATGTCTATCGAAGAGTAAAAAATGTTTGGTAAATTTTAGAGATTTTCTCCACCCAGGTTTTCTATTGCTCCGGGTGAGCATGCATAAGATATTTTGATTGCTTGTATGGATTACACTACCTTTAAATTGGACTTGGTTGTTGGACATTGGTGAAGAGGGTAATGGATTCTTAACCAGCTAAATCTTTTCAATTGAGATGGACTCAATTCTCCAAGATGTTCTTAGAGAAGTATAGCCCCGAAGCCTTAGGGGTTAACTGAGGGGTCATTTTTCAAGATTGTAGCATGGCTCTATGATAGTTTTAGAGTATAATGATCATTATTATAAGTTAGCTGGGCATGCTACTTCTATTCTAGGTACTGAGTATAAGAGAGTTCTCTTCTTTGGTAGAGTGTTAGACTTCTATTCATATGTCTACTTAGAGTTTGGTTGTTGTAGGTAGGTATTTTTCTAAAGTTTTTTATCACGATCAAGTGATGGAGGAGATGCTTAGTGAGGCCCGTGGTGTTAGCAATAATATGCCTAGGCATTAAGAAACTTTTAGTAGGAGCCATAGTAGCTCCCAAGAGGTAGCCATTATTATGGTAGATATCCTCCACATCCATCCTATCAGTCTCAGAGTAAGCCTAATCAACCAATTCAGACATCTCCTTAGATTAATGACAGAGGTCAGTCTAGTGCTATTAGTCACCTAAGTAAGGGTAGTGACATATCTTCGAGAGGTTCATCTTCTAGTCATTTTAGAGGTCATGGTTATTTTGAGATAGATAGATCAGTTGGTTTTGGTTCATCTCACATGTCATGTTATAGTTTTGGAGCTTCTGGTCACTATTTATGAGATTGCCTAGTTGAAGGGTGATTGTTGTTTTAGCTCAGAGTGTTCCCCTTTTTAGAGTAGTTTATCCCTCAGTAAGAGATGGTTATTAGGGTTATAGGGAATGTTTCTAGGATTTTTGAAGAGTTTCTTAGACAGGCGGTATAGGATGTTATTCGAGATCTTAACCAGGTGGTAGGCGTGGTTAGCTGTATATAGTATTTGCTATACCCAAGGACAAGCCTTTGGATGATGTTATTATAAGTATAATTTTGGTATGCCGTCAGTTGGACCTTACCTTATTTTATCCTCAATCCACTTATTCTTATGTATCTACTAATTTTACTTCGTGATTAGAATTATCAAGGTATTTATTATTTCTGACCTTATGTGTATCTCCTCCCATGGGTGATTCTTTAGTAGTGGATCGGGTGTTCAGATCCTGTGTTGTGACTAATAAAGATAATGTTACTCATGATGATCTTTTTATCCTTGGTATGGTTGATTTTGATGTGATTCTGGGCATGGACTGGTTATCCCACTATTATATGGTCATTGATTATTTTGACAAGATCGTTACCTTAGCCATTCTCGTTATACCCCCAATCGTGTAGTAGGGGAAAATTATCCGTGAGTTGAGGTTGATTATTTCTTATGTTCATGCTAGGAGTCTTATTTTGAGGGGTTATGAGTCTTATCAAATTTATATTTTTGGTAATAGTAGGGAGAGTCCGTTGCTTGATACTATTCATGAGTTTGTGAGTATCCTGATGTTTTCCCTATTGACCTTCCTTGTATTCCCCTTATTTGTGGGATTGATTTTCTATTGATCTTGAGCCGGGCACCCAAACTATTTTAATGGCATCTTAGCATATGGCTCCTACCGAGCATAAGGAGCTAAATTCTAAATTCTAGCATTTTTTTATAAGGGTTTTATTAGACTGAGTGCATATTATTTAGGATCTCATATGTTGTTTGTAAATAAGAAATATTTCTACATGCATATGTGTATTGACTATAATAAGGTTAACAAAGTAACGGTGATGAACCGTTGTCCAATACCTCACTTGATAATTTCCCTGACCATCTTTAGTGAGTGGCAGTATTTTCGAAGATTGATTTGATATATGGTTACCATATTGTTATATGCAGTTTTTTTGATGAGCAACTAACTGCAAGGTACAAGGTCCTTGGATGTGCAAGATACAATACAGATGGCATGCGTTGTCTATATAGTTTTTTCGTCTTATGTAACAAACATGCAGGTGCTATTTTGTACTGATTAGTAAATCTAGTCCAATGATCTTTCAGCCTAATCATCACTCAACAATAAAAGAAAAGAGACATCTCTTCATCAAATAAATTTTTCCAATTACAAAGAGCGAAGTTAGGCAGCAAAAACACCATTTCAAGATTGCTTAAGCATTGATCATGTTCTTTTCATTGCAGTATGCTTAAAGAGTGAGTGAGTTTTCTTGAGTGTTGGCATTTAAATAAACTACTCTTGTTATAAGAGTAGTGTTTAAGTTTGTAAAGTGAAGTCCTTAGGTATAGTTTTCTAAGTGTGAGACTGACTAGAGTTAATAAGTAGATAGGGTCCTTAGTAGAGTTATGAAGATGATCTTGTAGTGTAGTTGTTGCAAGGGAAAGGAGCCTAGAGGTAGGAAAAAATATGATTTTAATCAGGAGGTTTATTATAGTGTATTTCTTTGGGGATTGTGAGGCTAAGCCATGGTTTTTCCCTTCCTGGGTTTCCACGTAAAAGTCATGTGTTTTTACTCTTCCTACATTGTCTCTTATTTCCTTGTTATTTTTGTGTAATTTGCCTTTGATTGATTTTGAGGGACCTTGTCCCTCATTCTGTGGTTCAACCCCTAAGGGTTTCAACAATTGGTATTAGAGAAAGTTTACTCTAAAAGGTTCACACCTAGAGTGTCTTTGTTAACATGGCTGCTCCACCTAACCTGGAAGAAGGGCAATCAATCACTAGACCACCGAGATTTAATGGGTAGTATTATGAGTGGTGGAAAATAAGAATGTTTGACTTCATTATGGATGAAGAGAGTGAACTAATGGATATAATCCTTGATGGTCCTCATATTCCTACTAAATATTTGAAGGATGGATAATTTACTAAAATTGTTGCTAAATGCAGGAGAGAGTATGATGATGAAGATAAAAGGAGGATTGACAAAAATTACAAGGCCAAGAGACTGTTAGTTTCTGGGATATGTCCTAAAGAATATAATAGGATCTCAGCTTCTGAAAATACCAAAGAGATCTGGGATTTCTTGAGGTATTCACATGATGACACTACTAATGTAAAGGATTCTATCATAAACATGCTAACCACTCAGTATGAGACCTTCACCCAGAAAGATGGAGAATGAATCAAAGAAATGCATACTAGATTAACTTCAATAACAAATAAGATTCACTGCTTACGAGAAGTAATCCCATTGTATATTCAAGTGGAAAAATTCTTGGTGTTCTTCCTAAGTCCTGGGAAAGCAAAGTGGATGCTATAACTGAGGCAAGGAACCTCAAGACCTTCACTGTGGAGGAACTCATTGGTAATCTACAGACCCATGAGCCCAAGAAATAACAAAAATTGGAGAAGAAGGAAGTAAAAAGAGAAAATTCCCTGGCATTGAATGCCTCAAAACATGATTCATTTGAAAAAGATACAGATATTGATTTTTTTGGCAAGTAGGATTGTTAGAGCCATGAAGATGAGTGGACAATTCCAAAGAAAAGGAAGCAACAACAAAAGAGGAAGCAGTACAGAGGTATGTCACAAATGTAGAAGTCCTGAGTATTTCATTAAGGATTAACCATTGCACAAAGGGGATTACCAGGGTTACCTTAAGTCTGCAGGTGACAAAAGAAAAATCAAGAACCATTTCCCTGATAATCCAAGAAGTAAATTTACAGCTTATTATGTAGTAAAGCAAGCTCTGGAAGCATGGGGAGATTCCTCCAGTTAATTAGATGAGGATAAGAAGTTTGGAGATATGCTTATGCTAGTAGTGGAAAATAGTTCAGTTATCTATGAATCCCTCTTTGCTTTCATGGCAAACACAGATGATGAAGAAGAAGATGAGGTAACACTCTTTGATATTAAAGAATATCTTGATATCTATTCAGCTAGAAAGATAAAAAATCTTGTTATTGTGCTTATTGATTCTATATGTGAATTAAATGCTGAGAAAATTGCTCTATAGTAGAAAGTAGAGAATCAACAATTCAAATTGATTTCCTTAACTCTCCAGATATCAAAAAGTAAAGAAACGGTTAATAAATAAAAACTTAAAAATCTAAGTTATATAGGCCAATTAGAGAAGGTGGGTGAAAAAGATGTTAAGGGAAAGAGAGAAGCTTGAAAGCTTCAAACTGACCGTGAAAAAAATTTGAAAGATTCTCAAAAACACCTTATGTCTGCACTTCAAAAAACTGAAGAGTTAGAAAGGGACCTGGTCTGTCTAAGAGAAGAACTTAACAAATCTATTAAATGGACTACTTTTTCACAGATCCTTTCTAATCTGATTAGTTAAGGTCTTATTGATGGAAAATTACTGGATACCAAGGAAAATTCCAACCTGCTTGGTGGCAAGGAAAGACTTCCAATGGTTCTAGTAACAAGGCTTCAATCCTTTGTATACATATGGTGAAAAGGATAAGCACACTAAGGAAAGTTGTATGTACTAGATAAGAGCTAGAATGAATGATTTTAGATGCGTTAAGTAGGAAAATATATTGCATAAGGGTTCAAATCTCTTAAAATGGTGAGGAAGAATTCTCTACCTAAATGGGCCAACAAAGCTTTGATCACACCACTACCATCTTACTGGGAACTTAAACTCAAGTCGGTTCCTAAATCTATCTTGTGATCATGGTCATGGTTTTAAGAAAAGGGGTTGCAGTTAGGATTTTCTCGATGATAATGTATGAACAAGGCTCAATTTTTGAAAGTATATATGTTTTCTGTCTCAAGGAACTTCAGGTGAAGGTGTCTTACTGTGAGAAATTACTCTTAGAGACCTGGTCCTTGGCTTATTTAAATAGGAAAACTATGTAATGTTGTGGATTGAACAAAGAGGGGTGACATTACTGAAGATGAGAGGAAAAAGGCTTAAGAATTTAGATGATAATGATGATTTTTCAATGTACCAATCATTAATGCTAACTTAAGTAAAAGATCAATAAGACGGGTGTGCAGTGGCAAAAGGGTAAAGCAGGATAGATCTAATCAACCCGACCTATCTTGTGATTCAGTATTTTCAATAAAAATTGTCTATGTTTAGGAGACATGTATCCTGATAAGGTAAGTGTAGGTTGGTGTAACTTAGTATCATACCAATGTAGGTATACTCCAATGGATATAACTTTAGGAGAAAACTATTGAAGCAAAAACAAGTTGAGAATTCATTCAAGAAAGAGAGGGACCTGGTCCTATCTCACTGGTTAGTACCAAATAGATGTGCCTTAAAAATTCTTGAAATTTCTATTTTAAAAGGTCACATTTTCTCTCCTTTCTAAATAAAAGTTATCAGTCCACGACAAATGTAAAGAGTCACAAAATACCTTACCCATCAATCCTTCTTCTAAAATACCTTAGATCCTTAGTGAAACCATTCCAGTTGAACCTCGAGACTCCAATAAAAATCTAACGAAGTTGACTTAAATCAAGAAACTGACTAAAAATTTGAAGAAGAAACTTCTCAATCTTGAAATCCCCTTTCCTTAAAAAATTATAATCCTCTAATATTCCTCAAATCCATGTTCTTTCTAAGGAATTGAAAGGTAATTAAACTTCATAGAATTTACAAATATCTGGTTCTCCTATCCTCTCTAAGTCAAACCTCATATCTGCCGATCTAGTTGGTCCAGAAATTTATGTAAAGAAGTCTGATCCTTTCAGCAACGTAAATTAGGTGGCTGAAAACTTACTTTTACATTGACATGATCCCAAAGAAAACTTTACTAGTGGGGAAAAGCAAATAGTAGGAGAAAAGGATGATTTGAAAAAGATAGGAAGTTTGTATTACTTCCAAATAAGAATAATGGAGAAACTTAAGGACACTAAAGGAAAAGAGAGATTGATTGAATCTGGAAACAAGTTTCAAAATCTTACTCCACTAGAGAGTCTGAGATAAAATTACTGGCAGATGCAATGAAAAAGAGTAACTCTTCTACCACTAAAACAAGAAGAATCAAGAAATCTATTATACAGGAAGAAAAAAATCCTGAAGTTATAGTGGTGAGAGAAGATGCAGACAATGATTTTGATATTAGTACTGCAATAAAGAAAAGACAAGAGGTTCATGGTGCTTAATGGACCAGGTCCTTTGATACAAAGTCTGGCAATCCTATTATAATAAGAAAAGGCACATAACTGTAAAAAGAAAGAAAGTCTTCGAGGGACCTGGTCCCAAGAAGAGAAAAACTAAAGAGAAAGAAGATCCATGTAATAAACCTAAGAGAATAAAAAATGAGGAATAAAAGAAAGACATCCCTAAGAGAGAAGAATGGAAAACATAAAATGCCATATGGGTATTTCCTGACTAAGGTGTTGGGACTAAGGAAACCCCTGGAGCAGTTAAATAGAAGGTTATCTTGACAACCATAGTGGAGAATGAATCCCTTAAAGGAATGGTTGGAACTGTGTCACAAGTATCAGAAATCTTTGCCACTTAAGAAAGTTTAAACAAAGAAATGGAAGAGTTAAAGATTCAGCTAGCTGCAAAAGAAACCAAAATAGTTCATCTAAAACTGTAGAATCAAAAGTTATCCTCAGAGGGACCTGGTTCCATTGAGGAACGGCTAGCAGAAAAATGTAAAACTAAAGAGCAAGGTTGCAAAAGCAATTGGTGAGGTGCAAGAGTTAAATGCTGAAATTAAGACCCTCACAAAATAGTTGTTGGAAGCTCATGCTGCTGAGGCTTCCAGAATGGAATTATTATTAAAATCACTCTCCCCTAAGCCCTCCTCTACCTGAGTCCCAGAGTGTCAGTCTTCTTTGTCATTTTCTGGTCTTTATTCCTTTATGGACTTTAAAAAACAGTTATTTGTATTTTTTTATATGTCATTGGTACTGAACTTCTTAAAAGTGAATGAATTCTGATTTTTATGCTTGACATGTTCTGAAACACCCAAGTTTCTTGACCTTAGAAAATTTTATTGAATTCTAGTCACTGGACCCAATATAAATTGAGGGATCTGTATGATGGAGTACAGATGATATGATCTAGTCGTATGCTGACTAATGTTGGTTGGTGGGATTGATTTTGGTTACTTGAATAGATACGACTTATGGTTATGAGTCGTACTAGTGGTTTTATATTGTCCGGTTCCTTAATTTACTCTTAGACTTAGTTACTTAGATTGGATCTAAGAACGAGTGGCTCACCATGATTCGTAAAATAGGGTACGAGTCACATCCAGGACTTGTATGGTGGACAGTGTCTAAATCTTTCTTTGGTTTAAATCTGCCAAGGATATGGATGAAAGGTACGAATCATATTCTTTAGATATGATTTAGTTGGATGAGTTTTATGCTAGATAGTATTGGATAATAAGGTTAAGTCTTAGGATATGAGTGGAGGGTATCAATTATATTGGAGGGTACGACCTATAAGGGTCAGTCGTACCCCTGGGATAGGATTTTGTACAACTTAAGTGGGGGTATTATATATATTTCCCTAGTTATCCAAATAAGGTCCCACGATGTCTAACATACTTGGGAGGTTATTTTCCCTATTATTCCATTCATTAGCACTTAGAAACTCTTTTTAAACACTCAATAATCCTCTCAAAAGCTTTTAGGAAAGGGAAACTAGTGTTTCAACTAAAGGATTTATTTGGGACTTGTCTTGGTGATTTCTTTCAATTATCATTCTTGTTTAAGGCATGTTCACTTCCTTAAATTTCAATTCTACTTATAAGCATGGTTTTTCATGAATTTTTTCAGGACTTCATTTATTGTATGATTTGGTTTTCAAATATGAATAGGGGTTTTAGATATTCAAAGGTTGGTTATGGTTTTCCATGGTTTCAATTATTCTTTATGTGCATTAATGGTAGTTTTTGATAATTATATCACATGGTAATGGTTTAATGGTAATTGGAATTAGTTTTGGTTATACTATGCCCCTAATGTGCTTGACAAAATGCCTATAATAATGTTTTCATTGCATTGAGTATTGTAATGGAACTCTTGCTTATTTTAAAGCTTGTTAAAGGAATTATGCATGGTTTAAATGGCTTGGAAAGGTAAACGGCGAAATAGTTATGCTTGTAGGGTACATGGAATACCCTGAGTCGATTAATATGGTAAATGGAAGGGCACTTGGAAGTCCCCTTAAACCTATATGTGGTTGGCTATGGATAATAACTGCAAGTATAGTCGGTATGACGATACCACCACTAAATGGACTTAGTTGATAAATAGTAAATGGATTTATTGGTTTCTTAAGAATGGTTTTAATTTGGAAATAATGGCAGGATGCGTAGAAAAGCTTTAGAAGGTTAAACTAAAAACTCATATTTTTTATGTAAGGGTTGTCTTTGTGACCATGTGCATGATTTCACACTATATTTTGGGGTACATACTAGTCATCCTAGGTTTTGTTCCCTAGTCATGCTTCTACATGCATTGGGGCCCTTTCAGCAGGGGGATCTTAACCCATATAGCTCATGGGTGGTTAGGACGACAAAGCTACATAGGCCAGGTAAAGGTTTTAAAATTATGCTAAACCTGATCCCCTTTCTCGGCATGGTTATATATATATATGTTTGGTTGTGTGCATATGGATGGTTTTACTTAGTTTTATAAAAGACATTATCTTATCCTTATCTTGATATCATGCTAGGGTTCACCCAATAGCCCGTCTACTAATGGTTGTATACCCATGCTGAGCAAGAACTGAATGTTCTACTCCTCCTACATAGTGATTGACTCATGGATCATTATTTGGACTAAAGTGTTGATTTTTCATCCTTTCGAAAGGTTCCATTTCATGTTATGGATATTTTTAGACACTTGGATTTTTTTTGGATATTGGTTTTGGCCATTGCTTGGGGCATATCCCAACTGAATTTTATTACTATTTTGGTAAGAGGCTTTGTAGTACTGCTATGGGTTGGAATAGGCGGGATCGGTATTGGTGTAAGTTTGGCATTAGACTACGTGTGGGGGCTGATGTTATTGGACGATATTGTTGGTTGTTCCATCATATTTCATTTTTATATTAAGTCATATTATGATTTGGAACTTATTATGGTAGGGATTAGTTTATGGTCCTTATTTGGGTATTAGTTTGGTATGGTTGGATTATTGGTATGGGATGGTTGGACTCGGTTGGGTCGGTCACGGTTGTGATCCTTTCATAGAGTCTTCATGTGAGCTGTTACACTATATAGTTACATGCTTAAAATTCTGCCAATTCATGGCAGGCGATTGGAGGTTGGGGTGGGTAATATGGGTGGTCTCTGGTCCCAATAAGACTTGGGATGCCCATTATGAAAAGGCCCCTGATTGAGTTGTGTCAAGTTGGTATCAGAGCCTAGGTTCATGTTTAATTGAGAGTCCATAAAGCCATTTAGAGTAGAGTCTCTTTTAGGGGTATGTAGCGCTCCACACTCATAAGCGAGAGGCTACAAGGAATTTAGGAATGTCTTACTTTTTATATATTCTATTCTCAAGCTAGAAGTCTCAGTCCTAGAATCTTCTCCAATCCTTGTTTGTTCATTTTTCAGATCATACCTCGTAGATCTGAAACATAAGGAAATTATTCTATCCCATCAGGGGGTAATGCTGAAGGGGTGCATCCTACTTCTGTGGTTTATCTTTTACCTCAAGGTCCTATCCCTGATAGTTCTGGAGTTCCACCTGTTGCTACTAGTCCTCCTCAAGGCGAGGTGACTAATGCAGAATTTAGTCAGTTTATTCATATTATTGCTTAAATGGTCGCTTCTTAGAATGAGTAGGGTGCGACTAGTACTTTGTCTACTGAGGACACAAGGGTTGGCCAATTTATAAAGATAGGTCCTTCTACTTTTTCTTGAGTGAAGGTGGAGGAGGATCCGCAGGGCTTCTTTGATAAAATGGAAAAGATATTTTGGTTGATGAAGGATACCAATATGAAGGGGTAAAACTTGTGGCTTATTGGGTCAAAGACATTGAGTGGTATGATGAGTGGGATAGGGATAAGGGTGATGTCGGAGAATCAGTCTTGTGGGATACTTTTACTAAGGCCTTCTTAGATCATTTCTTTGCCTAAATGATTAGAGAAGTAATGATGGAGGAGTTTGTGAACCTTAAGTATGGGAAATGACTGTCAAGGAGTATGCCTTGAAGTTTTAACCATTGTCAAGGTATTTTTCTGATTTAGTTGTTGATATGCAGGAAAGAATGAGGAAGTTCGCTTTTGGGTTGAATCAGGATAGAATTTTAAAGAGCAAGACAGCCTTTCTTATTGAAGACATGGACATCTTTAGGTTGACTATTCATATGCAGTAAATGGAGGGTGAAAAAAGGAAGCAGGTGAAGTTTGGATGCTTATGTGGTTGTATCTTTTGGTTATGATTTGAAAGTTATTTTGGATCCTTTATCTATTTCTACCCTAGTAGGTTACTCGATTATTACTAAGAGAGTCTATAGGGAGTGTGTGGTATCTGTTAGTGGCAAGAAGACCTTGGTGGATCTGTTTGTGTTTGGTATGGAAAATTTCCATATCATTCTTGGTATGGATTGGTTGCATTCTTGTTATGCAAACTTGAATTGTCGGACCCGTAAGGTTGGCTTTAGGTTTCCTGGTGAGCTGATTATAGAATGGGAGGGTGGTCCCTTAGCTCCTAGGGGGAGATTTATTTCTTATCTTAGAGCTCGAAGGTTAAACTATAAAGGTTGTCTTTATCACTTGGTCTGAGTTAAAGATTCTAACTTAAAAGGTCCTTCTTTTTAGTCAGTTCCAGTGATTAATAAGTTTCTAGAGGTCTTTCCAGATAATCTTCTTGGTTTTCCTCAAGCTAGGGAAATGGTGTTTAGTATTAATCTAGTTCCAGACACTCGTCTAATTTATATTTCTCTATATAAAATGGCTCTGGCTGAGTTGAGGAAACTCAAGGAGTAACATAAGGATCTTCTAGATAAGAGGTTTATTCACCATAGTGTATCTACATGGGGTGCACTTGTGTTGTTTTTGCGCAAGAAGGCTTGTTCCCTTTAAATATGCATTAACTATAGGTTGTTGAACAAGTTGATGGTCAAGAAAAAGTGTCCTCTTCTAAGGATAGATGATCTGTTTGATTAGTTACAAGGTGCCAAGTTCTTTTCTAAGATAGATCTTTGGCCTGGGTACCATCAGCTAAAGATAAAAGAGGTAGATATGCCTTAGACAACTTTTCATACTCGGTATAGGCACTTTGAATTTTTGGTGATGACATTTGGATTGACTAATGCTCCGACGACATTTAAGGATATGATGAATAGGATTTTCCATCAGTATTTGAATTTTTTCGTTATTGTGTTTAGTAATGACATTCAGGTTTATTCAAAGAGTGAGGTGGATCAGGCTAATCACCTTAGTGTGGTGTTGTAGACCATAAAGGAAATATAATTGAGTGGCAAGTTCTCCGAGTGTGAGTTTTGATTGAACATTGTAACTTTCTTGAGTCATATTATTTTTAGTAAAGGGGTCATGATGGATCCGCAAAAGGTTTTTATGGTGAAGAGGTGGCCTAGACCCTCAACTCCATCCGACATTTAGAGATTCTTGGGTTTAGTTGGGTATTATTAGTAGTTTGTGGAAATCTTTTCATAGTCTGTTGCTCCTTTGACTAAGTTAACTTAGAAGAAGGTCATGTTTTCTTAGTCAGATACTTGTGAAGGGAGCTTCGAGAAGTTGAAGGATAAGTTAACTTTGGCTATAATTTGGACTTTACCAGAAGGCAATGATGGGTATATGGTTTACAGTGATGAATCTCAGATATGGCTAGGTTGTGTGTTGATGCAACATGGGAAGATGATTGCATATGGCTCCAAGCAGTTTAAAGTACATGCGAGGAATTATCCTACTCATGATTTGGAGCTGTTGGTGGTTGTGTTTGCATTAAAAATATGGCGGAATTATTTATATGGTGTGAACATGGATATCTTTACTAATCATAAGAATCTACCGTATGTGTTAACTCAGAAGTAACTTAATCTTAGTTAGAGGTGATGGCTTAAACTTCTCAAGGACTATGAAATAAGTCTTCACGATCACCTAGGTATGGCTAATATGGTTGTTGATGCTCTTAGCAGGTTGTCCATGATGAGTTTGTCTCATGTGGAGAAAGGGAAGCGAGAATTGGTGAAGTATATTCACCGCTTGGCTAACTTGGATTTTTCCTTTTGGACTCTAAGGATGGTGGTGTGATGTCACAAAAAGTTGTTCAATCGTCTCTTGGTGCGGATATTAAGGAGAAACAAGTGTTGGATCCTATTTTGATGAAAAAAAAGAGTGACGTTGGTGGGCAAAAGGTAGTGGTGTTTGAGATCAGTGGTGATGGTACATTACTGTTCTAAGGAAAGTTGTGTGTTCCTGATGTCGATGGTTTACGACAAATGATTTTGGATGAGGCGCAATAATCATGCTATGTTGTTTCTCCCAACTCGACTAATATATATCATGTTCTTAAGGAGATCTATTGGTCGAATGACATGAAGAGGGATGTGGCTGATTTTGTGGCTAAGTGTATGGTGTATTAATATGTTAAGGTTGAGCATATCAGGCCAGGAGGGTTTTATCAAGAAATTGAATTTCCCGAGTGGAAATGGGAAGTGATCAATATGGACTTTGTTACCGGTCTTCCTTGGTCTCGAAATCAATATGATTTGATTTGGGTCATTGTGGATAGGATAACTAAGTCTGCCCAGTTTTTGCCAGTGTAGACTACCTTTTTGGTGGAGGATTATGTGAAGCTATATCATCAGGATATTGTGAAGCTGCATGGGGTGCCTATTTCGATTACTTCTGATCGTGGTATGGATTTTATGTCTAACTTTTGGTGATCTTTTAAGAAAGGGTTGGGGACTAAGGTTAGTCTGAGTACTGCTTTCTATCCTTAGATAGATGGGCAAGTAGAGAGAATTATTCAGACATTGGAGGATATCTTTCGGGCTTATGACATTTATTATAGTGGTAATTGGGTTGAGTATCTACCTTTGGTGGAGTTCTTTTACAACAATAGCTATCATTCTAGTAATTGTAAGGCCCCTTTTGAGGAATTGTATGGTAGGAGGTATAGATATTCTATTGGTTTGTTTGATCTTGGAGAGGTGGATATGTTTGGTCCCAACTTGGTTTACCAGGCTATGGAGAAGGTGATGGTGATTTGGGAGAGTCTTAAGGCTGCCTAAAGTAACAAAATATCCTATGCGGATGTTAGGCATAAAGACTTCCAGTTTGAGGTTAAAGATAAGGTTTTCCTCAAGGTATCTCCCATGAAAGGAGTAGTGTGGTTTGTTAAGAAGGGGAATCTCGGTCCCCGATAAGTTGGTCCTTATAAGGTTTTGCGGAGAAATGATAATGTTTCTTATGAATTGGAAATGCCTTCTAGCTTGAGCTTGGTTTATACGGTCTTTCATTTTTCCATGTTGAGGAAGTGCATTGGTGATCTTTCTTTAGTTTTTTCTTTAGAGGGATTGGGTATCTCGAACTCTCTATCTTCTGAAGAAATTCTGATTGTAATCTTGTATAGGTAGGTTCGTAGGTTGTGGACCAAGGATGTGGTTTTGGTTAAGGTTCTTTGGCGGAACCATAAGGTTGAAGAAGCTACTTGGGAAATGAAAGAGGGCATAAAGTCCAAATATCAGCATTTGTTTACTGCTCCTGGGATTCATGCCGAAGGTATATGTTCTTCAACAAATGTTTATTTTCTGAGTTTGTTAAAGTAGATATTAATATCTTTGCATCTTTATTTACAAAGATTGTTAAAGATTTGGAATATATTTGATAATGCAAATGACTCATGCGTGTGGCTACCCCTACATTATTCTTTATTCGGTGATGAATGTTCCTAGTGGGGGAGACTGAAACACCCTGGTTTATGTACCTTAGAAAATTTCCTAGAATTATTGTTGCTAAACCCATTACAACTCAAAGGTACGAGCCGTATGATGGGTTATAATGGTATGGTCTGGTTGTATGCTAACTAGTGTTGGTTGGTGGGATGGATTTTTGTTACTTTAATGGATATGACTTAGGGGTACGAGTCATATTGGTGGTTATGGATTGTTTGGTTTCTTAACTTAAGGTTAGACTTGGTTACTTAGGTTCGATCTTACTACGAGTTGCTCACCATGATCCATAATCCAGGGTACGATTCATACCTAGGACTTATATAGTGAAAAGTGTCCAAAATACCCCCACTTAAATGGTTGGTTATGGTTTTCCAATGTTTTTATTATGCTTTATGTGCATTAATGGTGGTTTTTGATAATTGGATTGCATGGGAATATTTTAATGGTAATTGGAATTGGTTTTGGTTATACTATGCCCCCAATGTATAGGACAAAATGCCTATAATAATGTTTTCACTGCATTGAGTATTTTAATAAAACTCTTACTTGTTTTCAAACTTTGTAAAAAAATTATGAATGGTGTAAATGGCTTAGAATGGTTATGCTTGTAGAGTACATAGAATCCCCCAAGTGGATTAATATGGTAAATTAAAGGGCACTTGGAAGTCCCTGTAAACCTATATGTGGTTAGCTATGGATAATACTTGCAAGTATGGTCGTTATGATGATACCACCAATAAATGGACTTAATTTATAAATGATAAATGGAGTGATTGGTTGCTTGGTAATGGTTTTAATTGGGCAATAATGGCAGGATATGTAGAAATGTTGTGGAAGGTGGAGGTCTTAGGGAGACCAAAACTAGAAACTCATGTTTGCCGATGTGAGGTTGGTCTTGGTGACCGTGTGCATGATGTCAAACTATATTTTGGGGGATGTACTAGTCATGTCATATTTTCTTCCCTGGTCATACGTCTACACGCACTGGACACTTTTTACAGGGGAACTGAATCCATATAGACCATGGGTAGTTTAAGATAGCAAAGCTGCATAACCCAGGTAAAGGTTTTAAAGGCATGCTAAACTCGGTCCATTTCCCGGCATGGTTATATAAATATAAATATATGTATTATTGGGTGCATATGGATTGTTTTACGTGGTTTTATAAATGGCTTTATTCTATCTTTATCTTAAAATCATGCTAGCATTCACCTGCGAACCCATCTAGTGGCGGCTGTATGCCCATGCTATAGAGAAATCGTCCATTCTACTCCTCCTACATAGTGATTGACTCAAGGATCAACATTTGGAGTAAAGAGGTGAGCTTCAATCCTTTCAGAAGGTTGCATTTCATAATATGGATATTTTTAGACACTTTGATTTTAGTTTAGATATTGGTTTTGTCCATGGTTGGGGGCATGTCCTAATTGGATTTTATTACTCTTTTGGTTAGAGGCTTTGTGGTACTTCTATGGGTTGTAATGGGCAGGATTGGTATTATTTTAAGCCTTTGCATTGGAATAAGCTAGTGGGATGACATCATTAGAATATTTTATTAGTTGTTCCATCATATTTTATTTTGGGATTAAATCTTATTATGCTTTGGAACTTATTTTGTTATGGCCTCGTTTATGGCCCTTGTTTCAGAATTGGTTATGTATGGCTGGATTGTTGATATGGGATGGTTGGACTTGGATGGTTCAAACACGGTTGTGATCTTATCCCAGAGTTTTCAAGTGAGGTGTTACACTATTTTGTTAATGCTCGAAATTTAGCCAACTTAGGGCAGGCGACTGAAGGTTGGGTTGGGTAACGGGGGTTATCTCTGATCCCGATCGTACTTGGGTTGCCTATTATGACAAGGCCCCCATTTGGTTTTATCATGTTCTCTCTTTTAAAAACTATTTTACATGTTACGGTTGCCCCAATGTCCATAAGTTAACTAATTTGTGCCTATTTTGCTCTTAGTTTACTATTAATCCTTTTCAATGATGCCAAAAGAGGGAATATTGAGTTCATATAATAGGGATCAAGTACCAGGTAATTTGAGTTAAAGATTTGAATGACATACTGATAGGGGGAAGTATGTGATGTGTTGAATAGATGAATTAAGGGATTCATGTCAACAGAGAAAGTGTTCAAATGCTCTAAATAAAGGTGCATGATGACAGGGGGAAGAAATCAAAGGTTTTTTCTGCAAATGACAATAAGGGACTAGGTCCCTGTGTTGCATGATGATAGAGGGAACATTCATCTTCAGTTGGTAATCACACTAATTAAACATGGTCAATATACATTGATGCTCAAAGTTGAATGGTCGGTTTGTCATCACCAAAAATGAGGAAAATTGTTATATATAGTTTTAAGATAAACAACTAACGGCTAGGGACCAGGTCCCTAGATTTGGAAGATACAATACAATTGGCCCGGGTTGTCTGTACAATTTTGTCATCTTGTGTAAAAAACTTACAGGTGCTATTTTGTATTGATCAGGACAGTTGCTCCAATGATTTTTCAGCCCTAGTCATCATTCAACAATTAAAGGAAAGAAATTCCTCTTCGTCAAATAGTTTTTGCAAATTAAAAAGAGCGAAAGAGTCAGCAAAAAATCCATTTTAAGATTGATCAAGCATTGCTCATGTTCTTATCACAAAAATATGCTTAAAGAGTGAGTGAGTGTTCTTAAGTGCTGATTTGTAAATGAAATACTTATGTTATAAGAGTAGTATCTTAGTTTATTGAGTGAATTTCTTAGGTAGAGTTTCCTAAGTGTAAGATTGATTAGAGTTAATCAGTAGAGAAGGTCCTTGGTAGAGTTACCAAGATGATCTTGCAGTAGTGGTTCTACAAGCGAAAAGAGCCTAAAGGTAGGATGAAATCTGGACTGTAATCATGTAGTTGATTATAGTTGATTTATTTGGTTTTTGTGAGTCAAGCCATAGTTTTTCCCTTCTTGGGTTTCCACGTAAAGATCCTGTTTTTTACTCTTCCTGTACTATCTCTTAGTTCTTGGTTATTTTTGTGTACTTTTCCTATGATTGATTTTGAGGGACATGGTCCCTCACTGTGTGGTGCAACCCCCAAGGGTTTCAACACATCTATTGAGGATTCGAGATGAGCATATCCCAAAAACAGACTTTAGGACTCGTTATGGTCATTATGAGTTCTTGCAGATGTCATTTAGCTTGACTAATGCCCCATCCACATTTATGAATTGATGAACTGAATGTTCAAACCTTATTTGGATTCCTTTGTGATTGTGTTCATTGATTACATCCTTATGTATTCAAGGAGTAAATAGGAGCATACGCAATATTTGAGGATTGAGCTCTAGACTTTGAGAGATCATGTGCTTTTTCTAAGTTCTCTAAGTGTGAGTTTTGGCTTAATTTGGTGACATTACTTGGGTTTATGGTGTCTATGGAAGGTATTATGGTAGACCCAGCTAAGACTGATGCAATTTTTGACTAGGCTAGACTTACATCTCTGACTAAGGTTCATAGCTTCGTTGGTTTGGCCGGATATTATAGGCAGTTCATCGAGGGTTTTGCTATACTATTTCAGTGCCTAAGACAAGATTGACTCTAAAGGAAGTTCTTTTCTGATAACTCGAGGAGTGTCAGTTGAGCTTTGGAAATCTCAAGGACTTTCTTACTTAAGCTATTATTCTAGATCTTCTTGTAGAGAGTGAGGGATTCAGTGTGTATTGTTATGCTTCTAGCATTCGTTGAGGTTGTATTATGATGTAGTAGGGTTGTGTTATTTTTTATTCTTTGAGACAGCTTAAGGTTCACTTGCTCAACTACCCCACTCATGACTTCGAGTTGTCGGTCGTAGTTTTTGTACTTAAGATTTGGAGGCATTATCTCTATAGTGTGCATTGTGGGATTTTCACCGATCATTATAGTATTCAGCATTTTATGGCTTGGAGAGATCTTATTGTTCGACAACATAGATGGATAGAGTTGCTTAAGGATTACAATATCTCTATCTTGTATCATCCAAGCAAGGAAAATATAGTAGTAGATGCCTTGAGTATGAAGACAGTTAGTATGGGTATCTTGGCTTGTATTTATGTTTCATCAAGGTCATTGACACGATACATTTAGTCCTCAGTCAACTTGATGGGTTTCCTTGGTATTTTAGACCTTAGGAGGATTCTTTCTAGCATTGAGGGGAGGTCTTAACTTTTTAGTTGATTCGAGATCATCAAATTAAGGATAGTAAGCTTCTCTTCTTTTGTGATTAAGTGTTGAGAGGTGAGTCTGAGATGATCACCATTGATTTTGAGGCCATTTTGAGATTTGACAGTCGCATATGTTTTTTGATGACAGATGACTTGATTCAGCTAATTTTGTACAAGGCTCGCAACTCTATATATTTAATTCATATTGGCACATCTAAAATATATATAGATTTGAGACAACATTATTGGTGGAGTGCCATAAAGAGAGATGTGTCAAACTTTTTAGCTCTTTACATTCGTTTTCAGTAGGTAAAGGTCAATCATCAGCATCTAGGTGGATTAATTCCGAAATTATCCATTCCTGAATAGAAATGGGAGAGGATCACCATGGATTTTGTTATTGGGTTGCCTCGCACATTGTGTGGTTATAATTTCATTTAGGTTATTATAGACCGGTTAACCAATATGGCTTATTTTATTACTATTTAGGTGTCTTTCATTATTAAGAGGCTAGCCCGGATCTATGTGCGTGAGATAGTCTAATTGCATGGTGTGCCCATATCTATTATTTCGACCAAGGTTCCATGTTCACTTCTAGATTTTGGGTAGCTTTTCAGGAGGAGTTGGGTACTCAATTGGCTCCTAGAACAGTTTTTCATCCACAGACAAATGGTCAATCCGAGCGAACTATTCAGGTGCTTGAGGATATGGTCATAGCCTGTGTTACAGATTTTGGAGGCCAGTGGGAGGAAAACTTAGCCTTGGCAGAGTTTGCATAGACAAATAGTTATCATTGAAGTACTAAAATGAAAACTTTTGAGGCTTTAAATTGTTGGAGATGTTGGATTGAGACTTCCAAGATTAGACCGTGTGGTACTGATTTGCTTCAGGAATCATTGATAGAGATAAGGTGATGCAATAGAGGTTGAGAAAAACTCAGAGAAGGTAGAAAGCCTATGTAGACCATAGGATTCATGCCTTGAGATTTGTCATTGGTGATCGAGTATTCCTCTGTGTGTCTCCCATGAAGGGTGTGATAAGGTTTTAGAGGAAGGGCAAGCTAAGCCCTAGAAATATTGGACCTTTTGAGATTCTTTACAATGTTTGTGAGGTGGCTTATGAGTTAGCTATACCACTTGATTTTGCTGTTATCTAACCAGTATTGTATGTATACATATTACGGAGATACATTCCTTATCCATTTAATGTGCTTAAATGGGACTAAGTCTAGTTTGATATGTCTTTGACCTTTGAAGAGAAACCAGTTCTCATTCTTGGTAGTGATGTGAGGTGGTTGCGCACTAAGTAGATTCCTGTAGTTAAGGTTCATTGGACGCACCGTCCGGTGGAGGAGGTCACTTGTGAGGTCCAGGGTGATATACAGACCCAGTATCCTCACCTATTTGAGACTTTAGGTACATCCCAATTCTTAACTTTTATGGATAAAAATTCATTTAGTAGTAGATAATATAATGACTCTTTAGGTCATTTTCCGTATTTCAACTTATTTTCGTAGTTTGAGCTTTTCTACAGCTTCCCCAAGTCATTTATGACTTGCTGTAACTAACAGTTCGGTTATCGGGAAGTTTGTTTGGTTTCTAGAGACATCCCTTATTTTGAAGTATTTGTTGGTTCCAAATGCCTACCGGGTAAAAACTTTAATTAAATGACCACGAATGCAAATTTTTACTGTCCCAACAACTCCAAAATATTTATTGTAGGCTAGATGGAATCTTGGTTTCTGTCCCAAGGCACCTGGGATTATTTTGACATATTGGTCGGAAAGTTAAGACACTAGAAATTTGTTGTGCGACCTATATTTTGTTGAAACATCCTCAGATGGAAATTTTAACTATGTCGTTGAGTTTGGAACATCATATTTGGTGTAGTCATATGGCTTGTTTGCATATAAGGGATTCTGAATGAATCCCAAGGGCTTGTCATAGACTTCAAAAATTCCAAGTCTAAGTTGTGATCTTATGCACCCATGATCATAGGACTTGGATTGCAATCGCGATCTAGCAACACCAGTAAGTGTCGTGATCGCGACACTTGTATTCATGAACGCGATCCTTGGGCAGGCCAACAAAACCACGATCGTGATTGGGTAATGTAGCGATCACGATATCTTTATTTGATGCCTTGCATCTTAAACACAATGGTTGGGTCACGATAGCGATACCCGATGACCTGATATGGGTAAAAATAGACCCCTTTTGCTCAAATTTTCTAATTTTTCACCCATTCTCTATAGAGATAAAACCCTAAATAGAGATATATCTTTAAATCAAAGTTTGTGGGTGATTTGGGGGTTTGTCTAACGCTTGTTTATGCAATTATCCTTCAATTTGTGGTAAGATTCCGCCCTTTTATAGTTTATTTTTCCCCTTTTCATTTCTAATAGTCCCAAAATCTTGGAGGCTTGATTTTAACCCCAAATTTTCTAGGATTTTACCTATTTTTTAAGGTAATGATTCCTTGGGCATGTGGGAACATTAGGTTAGTACAAAAAACATATTTTTTCCATAAAATAAGACGAACATGGGATTTAAGGTGATTTTTGGATCCTAGGTAAAATGGTGCAAGATGGGTATCATTATTGTCGTATTAATGAGTAAAATATGATTTTATATCTTTCCATCTTGTAGAAGCTTCTCAAAATGGAAAATAGTGATTTAGCTATCTTGTGAGCTATCTTACACGTCAAGGTAGGATAGGTTTTACCTCTTGTTTGTTTGAGATAATTCATAGTATCTTTATGATATTGTGCTAGATTTGGGATGAGTTTCAAGTTTTGGTGTGAGAAATTTAAATATTTGGGATTAGTTGGATAATTTAGGATATTTTGAATATCATTGTGGGCATGATTTGCCTAGCTATTCCTAGCTTTGGAGAAATTGACCTTGTAGGATCTTGTTAGGATGGAAATGCCTTTGGTACTCGATAAATGAACATATTTCCTTGGTGTTTTTTTATTAGGATAAAACATAACTGAATTGCCTAATTTAGGTTGATTTTTCCTAGTTTGTCTATATTAGGAGGAATTGCTATCCTAGGACTTGTTGTGGCTTGTTCAATATCTAATAGCGGATATAGATACCTTAGCCTAGTCTGGGGTAGGCATTGATTGGTAAATGATTTTCAGGATTTAGAAGTGGTATCGTCGACCTACCTTTAGCAAACACATGTAATAGTTACTAAAGAACCTTTGATAC
This sequence comes from Capsicum pubescens, assembly GCA_030864215.1. NCBI lineage: Eukaryota > Viridiplantae > Streptophyta > Magnoliopsida > Solanales > Solanaceae > Capsicum > Capsicum pubescens. The sequence goes on along the minus strand of CM061548.1, from coordinate 230,320,711 downwards.
ACTTGTGTACATCTAAGAAGATGGTTATTTCAGTGATATTTAGATGCCTTGGTACTTGTTGGTTTTTACGAATGACATTGGAAGTAATGCTTAAATTAAAATGCTATGTATGAATTATTGGATACGCTTATGATGAACTATTGAATGTTCTACTATTTTAATATTAATCGGCCTACCGAATATAGTATTGAATAAGCCCTTGATTATGATATTGACTTAGCCATAAATTAAGCTTCTGATTAACCTATGAATAAGCTATGAATTATTCCATGGATTAGCTATTGATCATGCTATTGATAAGCTACCGATTATGCTAACGATAAGTTGTCTATGATACTAATGATAGGCTATTTATAAGTTATTTTCTATGCTTTTGATAATGTATATTGATTATGTTAGTGATCAAGATTAATTACTATGTTGGAAATCATGTTATTGATTAGGATAGAACTCACAATTTTGTTTATGATTATTGATCATCTTAATATACTATGATGAATAATTATGTTAGTAAATACTCTAATGATTATTATATTTGAAGATGATATTGATTATTTATACCTGGCAGAAATTCAAAGGATGGCTATGATATTGAAGATATTGACGATGACACATATGGTGGTATATATATACCCAGAAAGACCGAGTGATAATTATGATGATATATATATACCCAAAAAGGTCGGAGGATGATTATTGATGATATATATATACACACACCAGGCAACGCAGAGAATGATTATGGTGATATATATACGCAGCAAGGTCAGAGGATGTTTATGATGATATATATACCTGGAAGGCTAGAGGATGATTATGATGATATATATACCTATCAAGGACAGAGGATGATTATGATACACATGTTTGACATGACCGGGAGATGACTATGATGATATTTATGAGGATATTGTTTAATATCCATACCGATTTGAGTTCGGATATACATAGTAAACTATGATGATATACTTATTATGTTATAATGGCATTGGGGTGAGATCTTGAAAATAATGATTATAGCTAATTATGATAATGAGGAAATAGTTATAATATTATATGATATGTATAGATTCTAGTGATATAATGATTTGTTGATAAACATAAGTTAGTTAGTAAATATTTTTTAGTTGATAAATAGTTAATGATTATTTAATAAGTGATGTTTAGTTTATAAATGATGGTTATTGTTACATAAGGAAAATTTTTTGCATGATGCATAGTTGATAAGTGTTGATTAGTGGACAAATAATGAATATGGACAATCGATGGTTATAGTGTGGCATGACTTAGATGAATTCCAATTGAACTGTGAGAGTTAATAAATGATGGTGGTGGGCTATGCTATATTGTTTATACCTTCTTGTCTTATGGGGGCTTGTGATGAGGTTATTTACTTTTCTTCATTAATTGGCATATTGGGGCCAATTTTTTAGTTATAATTGCATGTGTTGATAATTTAGTTACGTTATGCTATTATTTCAGTTTATTTACTTATTTATGCAAAATGATGTAGGAGTTACTTCCAGATTGTCTATACCTTCACTTATTATGTTATCTTACATCTTATCATTATTATACCATGATTCAGCTCAGTAGGTCGATGATGCCTACTGAGTATCAATTGATTTGGTACTTATACTACACTTTTGTACATTTTTGGTAAAGATTTGAGTAATAGTTATAGTCATTGATTCATGTTTTTGCAGTGTTGATATCCGGAGATAGGGTATGTTCTTGGAGTCTAAGTCGCCCATTTCCTTCTATCCTACTTATGTCTAATTCAGATTGTACTGACTATTCTAGATACATAGGTTGTATTATAGTTATTACTAGATTCTCTTATATTGTCTCTACCAGGTCATAGGATGGTATTTATGTAGTGACTACCCTTTGAACTATTTTTATTATTTTGCTTATTTATTGTGTTGGATTGTCTATTAGGCCATTTTGGGGTATTTCCACCTAGTTAAACCATTGTGTTTATCTTCGGGTTATGGTTACATGTGGGATACAGTAGGTGCCATCATGACTTGTAAATGACGCATTTCTTCAAACACTTAAAAGTCATAAACTCATACATAAATAGGAATGCATATTAGTATGTCATGATTCATTCACTAAGACCTTTCATCAAACACATAGCATGCATTAACTTGTACATAAATGGAGATCTCATGTTGACATGCTATAATGGCACTACTTCATTCACATAGGCATTTTATCAAACATATGGGGAACATGCTTTGGTTATACAACAATTACTATATCTAAGTATCATGTCTACATCAATAAACTTGCAACTTGAATGGTTTATCATGAACATCATGCAAATCATCACATACTCGGATCAAATCTTAAAACTTGTAATCTAAAACATGAATCAACACTCAACAACAACATAAACATGAACTTCAATTCTAGTAAATCATGAAAACTCATAGATACACAATCTTGTACTTTGAAAACATATTCTTGGGCTTCATAGGTGGAAGGTACCCATGATTATCTAACATACCTTAATTCATGAGTTTCTTGGAATTCTTGGAGAGATTCTTTAGATTGACCTTGATTCTTGAGACTAGGGTTTGCTAATTTGAGAGAGTGTGCTTTTGTTCATGAGGAATAGTGAACATAATGAGCAATTTTGGCTATTAAGGGTTTAAATCTCGTATTTAGGACGATTAGGGGCTTTGGGAAAGAACCAAATTGTCCCTAAAATTAAATAACGGAACCTGAACAAAATTCCCAATTTTACAAACTGGTGCAATGCGGAGATATTACGCCAGCTTACTGGAAAGTGGATGACTGGGAAACTGGTTGGTGGCGCGACGTGGTGGTATCGCGTTTCCACTTTGGATGCGAACTGGAAGGGCACCGTGATGCGGTGGAATCTTGTTGGTGCACTGGAAATTGATAATGCTCAAATTGAGCCTTAGAGTGATGCGCCAATATTGCGGAGACTCACTGGTTTTTGACAAATTTCATTTTAGCTGGCTCTGCGACACGCACCAGGTGATACACTATCTCACTAAAATGGCTCTAACTCTTTGACCGAGTGTCATATTTGGGATAATTTGGTATAAATGGAAAGCTTATTCAATTTCCCACACAATAAAAAGTCAAAATATTAAAAATTCCACATGTATAAAGGTGTATTCATCTTTAAATCAAGTCTTTGATATTTCTAGGATGAATTTAAGCTAGTTAGAAGTACGGGGTACTACATATGACCAGATTGACTCAAAAGGAGGTTCCTTTCTGATGATCCAAAGAGTGTAAGTTTGGCTTTGAAAATATCAAGGACTTACTTATGAAAGACCCTATTCTACTTCTTCTTGTAGATGGTGAGGGATTCAATATGTATTGTGATGCTTCTGGAATTGGTCTAGGTTGTGATTTGATACAACATGGTCGTATTATTTCTTTTGCTTTGAGACAACTTAAGGTTCACGAGAGAAACTACTCTAATCATGATTTGGAGTTGATCGCAGTAGTTTTCGCAGTTAAAATTTAGAGGCATTTTCTCTATAGTGTGCTTTGTGAGATTTTCACAAATCATCCCAGTCTTCAGCATATTTTAACGAAGAGAGAGATTAATGCTTGATAGTGTAGATGGATAAAGTTTCTTAAGGATGACCATACTCCATCTTGTACTATCCGGACAAGGAAAATATGGTAGCAGATGCCTTGAGTCAGAAGATAATTAGTATGGGTATCTTGGATTACATTTTAGTTTCCCAGAGGACATTGGCATGAGACATTTAGTCCTTAGTCAACTCGATGGTTTGCCTTGATATTTCAGACCCTATAAGGATTCTTGCTAGCGTTGAGGCGAGGTCTTTGCTTTTTGACAATATTTGGGATTGTTAGTTTGAAGATAGTAAGATTCACTTTCTTTTTGATCAGGTATTAAGAGGTGAGGCCGAGAGGATTATAATAGATTCTGAGGGCATTTTAATATTTGATAGCAGCATATGTGTTTCGAGAATTGATGACTTGATTTAGTTGATTTTGTATGAGGCTCATAGCTCTAGATATTTTATTCATCCAGAAACAACTAAGATGTATAGAGATTTGAGACAATATTATTAATGTAGTGGCATAAAGAGAGATATGGTGGACTTTGTTGCTCGTTACCTTTATTGTCAACAAGTAAAGACCGAGCATCAGCGCCCAAGTAGATTGATTCAGAGGTTGCCAATTCCAAAGTGGAAATGGGAGTAGATCACCATAGATTTCATTAGTGGGTTACCTCACACTTCCCATGGTTCTGATGGTATTTGGGTCATTGTAGACGGGTTGACTAAGTCAGAACAGTTTATTCCTATTTAGATATCTTTTAGTATTGAGAGGTTAGCCCGCATCTTTGTGCGTGGGATATTCTATTTCTATGGTGTTCCTATATATCATTTCTGACTGAAGTTTTATGTTTCCTTCTAGCTTCAGGAGAGCTTTTATGGAGGACTTGGATACTCAGGTGGATCTTAGCATAAGCTTTCTTCCATAGATCTATGGCCAGTCGGAACGAACTATTTAGTTACTTGAGGATATGCTCTGAGCCTGTGTTATGGATTTTTGAGGCTTGTGGGAGGAGTACTCAACCTTGGCAGAGTTCACATATAATAATAGTTATCATTCAAGAATTGAGATGGCATCTTTGAGGCTTTGTATGGTAGGAGATGTCATTCATTGATTGGACGTTTTGAGACTTCTAAGATTTAACCCCATGGTTCTGATTTGCTTCTGGAGTTATTGGACAGAGTCAGGATTATTTAGGACAGGTTGAAAGCAGCTCAAAGTAGAAAGAAATCTTATACAGACCTTAGGCTTCGTGAATTTATATTTGGCATTGGTGATAGAGTATTCCTCTGTTTGTCACCCATGAAGGGTGTGATAAGGATCGAGAGAAAGGGAAAGTGCATCCCTAGATATATTGGACCTTTTGAGATTCTTTGCATAGTTGATGAGGTGGCTTATGAGTTAGCTTTACCTCAAGATTTTGATCCTGTCTATTTAGTTTTCCATGTTTTCATGTTGCGGTGATATGTTCCTGATCCGTTTTATGTGCTTAGATGGGACTCAGTCAAGTTGGATGAGTGTTTGACCTTTTTAAAGGAGCTGATGCTCATTTTTTCTAGTGATTTTAGGTATCTGCACACTAGGGAGATTCCTATTATTACGGTTCAGTAGAGGCACTACCTAGTGCATAAGGCCACTAGGGAGGTCGAGAGAGAGATACAGACCCATTCTCCTCACTATTTTGAGACTTTAGTTACATCCCAATTCATAAATTTCACTTACGAAAGTTCCTTTAGTAGTAGATATTGTAATGACCTTTTAGGTCATTTTTGATATTCTTGCTTATTTACGTCATAAGAGATTTTTTATAGCCACCTTAAGTCATTTATGACTTTTCAGAACTGACAGTTTTATTACCGAGTAGATCTCTTTCTTTATTTTGATTTCTTAACTGGTTCCAAATGGCAACTGGGCAATAACATCCGTTAAACAACCTCGAATGCAAATTATGATTGTTCCATAAACTCTTGAATATTGATTTTGTATAGATAGACTCTTTGTTTTGGTTCTGAGGCACCCGTGCTTATCTCGACCTATTGGTCAGAAAGTTAAGAAATTAGGTGTAGGACCCACATTTTGTCGAATGACCTCGAATGGAAATTTTGACAATGCCATTGAGTTTGAAACATTGAATTTGGTGTTATTACATGGTTCATTTTTGTATACTAAATTATGGATTAATCCCAAGGTCTTGGCAGAGACATGGAAAATTCCAAGTCTCAGTAGTGATTATGATCTGTCAGCACTAATAAGTGACTCAATGTCAACACTTCAAGTCCCGAATGTGACTCCTTGGGCAGGACAACAGAATTGCAATCATGATGGTGTAATGTCATAATCGCGATATACTTGTCTAATTTCGTGCATCACAATCACGATGGTCGGGTCATGATTGCGATACTTGAGGACCTAGTATAGGTATAAATACACCCCTTTTGCATAATTTTGCACATTCTTCACCCATTAAATTGAGATTTAAGACACTAAATAGATAGATAGCTTGAAATAAAATCTCGTGGGTGATTTGGGGGTCTGGCTAAGGCTTGTTTACATGATTATCATTTGATTTATGGTAAGATTCAACTGTTTTATAGTTGATTTCCCCCTTTTGCATTTCTAAAAATCCCAAAACCTTGGAGGCTTGATTTTAGCCCTAAATTTTCTCAAATTTCACCCATTTTTTATAGTTATGATTCCTTGAGCATGTGGGAATATTGGGTTGGTATCAAAAATATAATTTTTTTTATAAATGGGATACATATAGGATTTTGTGTGATTTTTGGACCAAAAGAAGAATGATGAAAAATGGGTATCATTATTCTCGTATTAATGATTTGAATGTGATTTTGATAGCTTGGCATTATGCGAAAGCTTATCAGAAAGAAAAGTTATGATTTAGTGAATCTTGTGAGGTATCTTAGGAGAAATTGACCTTGTAGACACTTGATATGATAGAAATTCTTTAGTTACTCGATAAATGAAGAAATTTCCTTGGTCATTTGAGTTTAGGATAACACTTAACCAAATTGCCTTAAAATATGTGTAATTTTCCTATTTTCTTCATATTAGGAGGAATTGCTATCCTAGGACTAGTTGTGGCTTATTCAACATCAAATAGTGGATATAGATACCTTATCCTAGTCTGGGTTAACATTGCTTGGTAAGTGATTTTGAGGATTTAGAAGTGGGATCTTCGACCCACCATAGCCCAAGACTTGTGATAGTTACTGAAGACCCTTTGATGCACTTTGTACATCAAGGAAGATGGTTATTTCAGTGATATTTACACACCTTTGTACTTGTTGGTTATGATGAATGAATTTTGAAATAATTACTAAATGATTATGCTATATATGGATTACTGGTTAAGCATACTATGAGCTATTGAATATGATATTGTTTAGACTATTGAATGGGCTACAAAATATATTATTGAATAAGGCCTTGATTATGATATTGACTATGCAATAAATTAAGCTAATGATTATGCTATGAATAAGTTATGGATTATGTCATGGATTTGTTGTTGATCAAGCTATTGATAAGCTATCGATTATGTTGATGATAAGCTATCTTTTATGCCAATTATAAGACATTAATTAAGTTATTGATGAGTTATTGGTTATGATTTTGATAATTTATATTGATTATGTTAGTGATCATGCTTATATATACACTTTATTGTATATTATGCTATTAATTATGCTAGAACTGACATTGTTTATTATGATTATTGATCATGTTAATAAACTATGATTAATTGTTATACTATTAAATACTCTAATGATTATGATATTGATCATATTGATGATGACATTGATTATTTATACCCGATAGAAATCCGTAGGATGTCTGTGATACTAATGACATTGATGATGACATTTATGATTATATATACATATATATATATACCCGACATGGCCGTAGGATAATTATAATATATATACATATATATATACCTGAAAAGGAATGAGGATGATTATGATGTTATATATACACTCGACAAGGCGGCTATTGACTATGTTGATATATATACCTAGCAAGGCTGGAGGATGATTATGATAATATATATACCTAGCAAGGACCGAGTATGATTATCATGATATATATACTCGGCAAGGCCAGAGAATGATTATGATGTTATATATACCCATCAAGGCCGAAGGATAATTGTGATGATTCACATGCCTGAAAAGACCGAAAGATAGTCGTGATGAAATTTATGTGGATATTCTTGAATATCCATATCGGTTTGATTCCAAATATAAAATTTATTCTATGATGATATACTTATTATGTTATGATGACATTATGGTGTGAGATAGACATGATTATCCTCTCTAAGTATGATAATAAGGAAATAGTCATAATATGGTATAATATGAATAGATTCCAGTGATATAATGGTTAGTTGATAAATATTGGTTTGTTGGTAACAAATGGTTAGTTGATAATTAATTAATGATTAGTTAATAAGTGATGTTTAGTTGATAAAAGATGATTTATTTATAGATGAGGAAAAATTTCTACATGATGCATAGTTGATAAGTATTGATTAGCAGACAAGTGATGAATATGGACAATCGATGGTTATAGTTTGGCATGTCTTGGATGAGTTCCAATTGTATTGTGAGTATTGATAAATAATGGTAGTGAGCCATGCTATCTTCTTTGTACCTTTAAGACCTATGGGGGCTTGTGATGGGTTACTTACTTTTCCGTACTAATAGGTTTATAAGAGCAAATTTTGTAGTTATGATTGCATGTATTGATGATTTATGTTACTTTATGCTATTATTTTAGTTTATTTATTTATTTATTTATTCACAATGACGTTGAAGTTACTTCAGGTTTGTCTATACCTTGACTTAGTTATGTTATCTTGCATACATCATTCTTATACAATAATTAAGCTCAATCAACCGATGATGCCTACTGAGTATCCGTTATTTTGGTACTCATACTACACTTCTATACCTTATTGATGAAGATCCGTGTACTAGTTTCCACCATTTATTTGTTTTCGTGTTATGTTGATAACCGGAGATAAGGTGAGCTCTTGGAGTCTGAGATGCCCATTTCATGCTATCTTACTTATGTATAGTCTTTAGTTTTAAGACAGGTTGTATTAACTATTCTAGAGATTTGGGTTGTATTATTGTTTATAGATGCTCTTTTATTGTCTCTACAAGGTCATGGGATGTTATTTATGTAGTGACTACCCTTTGAACTATTTCTATTGTTTTGATTATATATTATGTTGGATTGCCTATTAGGCCCTTTTGGGGCATTTCCACCCAGTTGACCCATTGTGTTCAGCTCTGGGTTACAGTTTGGCTTACTTACTGGCGGGATAGTGTTGGTGTCCTTATTAACGCATAACTCAGGTCATAACAATTAGACACCCTATTCTTACACTAATGAGACCAATAAATATAGTTGCTCTTATTCCAATTTATAATGACCCAAAAACCAATGGTCAAGATCGCACTTATCGCGGCAAGCATTGAAAAGTAAGCCTATCACTCAAATTGATATGAATTTAGAAATCAATACCAAAACCCAATGCAAGACTTCTAGAACAAAGTCAAACCACATATTAGTAATAAAAACATAATGTAAATAACAATAATACCATAATTCTCCTTAAAACCTAGGGTCACAATGTAAGTAATACTAAATATATCTCAAGTGTCATCAAATATAATAATAGTCTAGAATTATCACATTCTATCTCTGAAATACAAAACAAGATATTAAATAGATAGGAAGAGGTAGTAGGCTAACTCTAGAAGCCTAGATCGACCTCTACCTCAAATATACTCTAGATATCGCCTGAATAAACTATTATGCAACAAACACATACCTGGATTTGCACTGAAAGGGTGTAGTAGGGGTTAGTATGGTCCAAATATACTTAGTAGGTATCATAGGTTGATTGAGCAAAGTAGAAAATAAAGAAGATAAAATACACACTATAGGCATGTCACTTGAAAATAGGAAATTTCCCATATGGTAGCCCATACTGTCTACAATAACAGTTCTACAATATATACATATAAAAACACAAGTGAAAAAAAGAAACACAATAGATAGATATCAAATAAAAGAGGTATAAATAGATAGTTATAACATCAAGAACATGAATACAATAAAGAATGTACATAAAGTGTAAAATAAAATGAAGATGATGAGGATGATGTGATGCAAAAGGTTTTCGAACCTCCCACAACCTCCATATACACCTATCGAGTTATGCCCCTGATGTTGGACACATAGGGGGGTTAGTCAACCCATATACAATCCAATAAAAAATCCCAATCCAACATTCATAACTCCTCTCTGGCGCATACATTGATAGTGGGTTTTCAAATATGTCATATTTTATGTCAAAAAATGAGTATTTCCACAGTGTTACAAATGTTTTGTTAATGTGTATGATATGTAGATGTAATGCTCACAACTAACCAGAATAAGAATTTCCAATTCCAAGCAATGTAACAAGCATATGAGCCAAAATCCACTCAAGAAGCCAACCATCTATGATCCAACATAATCCATGTACCAATAGATTAAGATAGGCCATAATATGTCATTTATACCACATAAATTAGACTGAGACAATTCCACAAAGAGAAAAAAAACCAAATATATAAATACTAGGTGAAAAATAGAATATAATACCCCTCATAGTCACACATAGCAAATCAGATCTCAAAACCATCTTATAACAACAACATAGGCCCCCACATGAGCACAAAATAATATTTAACCCACTTTCATGGTTAGTTTCCACACCCATAACATGATTTTATACCAAAATTAACTACCCAACTTAATCTAAAGAAAGTTAAGTCCTAAACTACCTCGAATGTTTAAAATTAGACCAAAAAGCATTTACCATTGAGCTTTATCCTTACGAACAAATGCAGAATTAACGAAAACTCACAAATATGGAATCTATGCATTAAAAGAAGCCAACTATACCCATATTGCACATTTATAGTTAGGGTCAAAATGGACCTTCAAAATGGGTTTTTGAAAAGAAAGGGTAAAATTAGAATTTTGTCCAAAAAAATATATTTCTCATTATTAAATGAACTTTTAAAAGAAAATCCAAGTGAAAATGAGTTCAAATTGGGGTTTGAATTAAGAAATCAATAATTTAGGCCTTCTGAGCCATAATCCACAAATTCCATTTTTAGATTTAAATTTCAACAATATTTAAATAATAAGGATAGAAGAAAAACATTTGAAATAGGGATTTGAAGCTTACCCAAGCTTAAAAATTGAGGAAATCACCTAAGAGCTCAAAACTCCAAGCCCCAAGTCTTAAAAATGGTGAAAATTTATGGAAATGGAAATTTATATCACCAGAAATTGCTTACGCAATCACCAGGTCACTTATGTGACCAAGTGGCGCTTATGCGATACCCACCTGGTATACTATTGTCACATAAGTGATCAGGCTATCTCTTAAGAAACATTAGTTTAATAGAGCATGTCGGATAGGTGACACGCTGTTTGTAAAGCCAAGTCGCTTAAGCAACCAAAATATCACTTAAGCGGTCCACTTGCTGGAGACTTGGAGAATTCTGAGTCTCTATAAACCCCACGAGATTCATTCAGAATCTCAAGAATGTAAACAAACTATGCTACCTTATCAAATTCAAAGCTTCAAACTCAATAGCGATATCATATTTTCCAAATAACATCATTTTCATAGAGTTGACCCCCAAAACCCAATTCCACAACTTTTAGAACTGAGGGTTGAATTGAAATAAAAATATCGTAAAGCAAAACCAGCCATGTTATCGACTTGAAATCAATGTTTCAGTTCTATTGGCACTGTCTGTTTTGCCATTTGATGCATAGATAAGTAAATATTAATTAAAGTCAATTTTGAAGCCTTTTTAACTACCAAAAAATCACAACCTCGCATAAATAGTATCAAAATTCATTAGGAACCATGGCAACAATCCCCACAACCTAGAAATAACATAAAGTAACCATAGGGAGAGGTAAAATATTTAAATTACACAAAAATAAATAATTTTAAAAATAACCAAAAATTAAATTGTTATATGGCTATTTTTTATCAGTCGAATCTTCTGCACATAGTGTAGTCCCAGGGGCATGTGGTGCCTATTGCGTAGAGTTTTTCCCTAATTAGTGTAGTGCAACCTCTAGTTCAGGAGGTATGTAGGGTCATTGGTATGGTCCTAAGGTTTGTGTGGAGATTCTCTGGCAAGTAGGTCAAGAAATTGGTCAATCGCCTAACCAAGTAAGGGGCGAGGTCACTTATATATTGTACCTAGTAGACCGAAGATGGACATTTTAGATGTTGTAATTACAGATATGATCTCTGTGTATATCACGACCCTATTTCTTAAGTTGTGATGGAATCTACTATAGCGCACTAGTATGCAAGCCAACTCGTTGTCCAGAACTAGTAGTAATGAACTACCAAGAGAAATAATAGAAGAATGCAGAATAAATATAATAAAAAGGCAAAAATATAAAAGATAGTCGCAAAACCTAGTGGAATCAGTTCCAGAGCTTTGTATGTAAAATGAAGTATTAAATGAGTATAATGATACAACCCATCTTTGAATAGAACATAGAGTTTAATCTAGTATATAGGAGGAAGAATAGCAATACTCTACATGCCAAGAGCTCACCCTACGTCTCTAAACTGTAGCTACTCCACCCGGCACACACAGCAATGGCGTGAACCCATAATATTATCTACAGGCGATAGAAGTGAAGTATGAGTACCAAACACATAATACTTAATAGGCAACTACATACTAAGCCTCAAAGATAATGCAAAAATAAATAACATGCAAGTAGGAACGTAAAATTAATCCAATACCTGGGAAACTAACATAGTAAAGCTATGAAGACCATAACGATAAACTATCTGATTCTATGAATACTCAGGTACCGAAGCATTATACCGTATATCACTGGCCTATATCAAAATATAGACCAAATGAATGATTTATAATCAAATACAAGGCCAAAAATCGATATACAACACGAACACATAAAGGAATGGAGGGATATATGCTAATAAAATATAAAAATATATGTACATAAACAAGGCTAATCCAAATGTACAACCTAGAATCAACATAGTAGCATTTTATGGCCTCCTAATCATAGTAGTATAGAGTACCAACATAATCAAGATCTTTAATCCATACATATAAACATGAGAGATAATTATCCATAAAAAATAACTGTAAAGAAAGGTATCATAATCATACCTCAAATCTCAATGCCAGTCTAGTAATCAACTTATCATGAACTAACCAAAATAAAGTACAATCTATCCCGAACAAAAAATACATAAGATGGGTCTCATAAACTAGAAGGTCCAATCAAATCACCACACACTACAAACAATTCTCATCTGTTTTACCTATGCAACCCCCCATAAGGTTAATAGATATAATCACATATTGGTTACAGACAATGCACAATGAAGGATGAATGTAAGTTATAATCCATACTACCATAAACAAACCAAGTACCATAATGTAACCCAGTATATATAACTTCTCCAACTTGATGTATTACAAAGGCACCACCTGCGACGACCTCTCTTATTCGACCCAATGGTTCATAGAGAAAATGGCACTTAGGGTTCGAGAGAACCTATATAAACCAAATTGATCCCTATCTAACATTTCAAATAACCATCATCATCATTAATCTACTTCTTCCAGTAATATGGCTAAAAGAATTTGAGTCCATAAATCCATTACTCGGGTAAACTGCAGGACTAAATCATCATAAAAGTATAAAAATTGTTTAAATATCTATCAATAAAGATAAATATTAGTAGCAAAACTGTAGACTGGAATATATCTCGATCAAATCTCTAAAATATGAATTTTAGTCACAAAGGCTCATAAGTTAATCAGTAAGATGATATGATTTATATTATGAAAGAATACATGAATTAGGATGGAAATTAAAGGAAATTTAATAGAAAATGATCAAAGAGAGTTAGTCTAGATTACCTTGGATTCTATGGATGATTCTTACTCTTTTCTCTCTTTGAGCTATCAATTTTGTATGAAAATAAAGGAAGAACTGGTGGAAAATTCAGTGGGAAAAATAGGGGATAATTAGACACTAGGTGTTTCTTAAGCAGTCACCGTGTTTCTTAAGTTTTAGTCGCTTAATCGGCTCCACCATTGATTAAGAGATCTGGCACCATGGGTCAGGTATCACTTAAGCGACTCCCAGGCCTCTTAAGCGGGTAAGCGGACACTGTCATTTCTTAAGAAGCCCTTGATAAATGGTCAAGGTCACTTAAGATACCCAACATCGCATATGAAAATACCACTTAAGTGGTCATATGATCGCTTAACCAGTTGTATAAGCAACCTAATGCATCAGATTTCTTTTGCGTCTAATTTTTATGGTATGAGAGGATCCATGATTATAATTTTGATATTTGGATAACTTGAAATATTTATTTTCATTACTTCTTCTTGATTTATTCCACTGGGCTTATGGGGGCTCATTTGGATTATTATAATACCCCAGGATTTTCGACTTTGACTTTTCTCATTGATTATGTTTACTTCTTAGGTTACGACTCATGTGATGAGTTTTGAAGAATACCTATGAGTTTTATAGTGTCTATCATAGTCAAACTAATAAGGGTTCCCTATCTTTCTAATGGGTCAAGATGGATCCTTACGAGTGATGGTTACTCAATATGAGCCATAAAAAGGGACTTATCGTTCCTCTAGTTAGATATTCTTGGTTAATATCTTAGTAATAAATGGACTTCATAAGTCATAGAGTGAGGTCACAAGTCATTGGGTGGGATGCCTGACCAAACCAATGAGGTGGCTCTAAGTCACAGCCCAAACTACTTGTTGTGGGGATGACTCGTGGCCAGTGACCATGATTCGTTACTAGACCCATAGCAACTGAGAGTTAATTTCCATTATGTTTTCATTAAGAGTAAATTTATTTTTTCCCTTATTTTACACTATTCCCACAACTTAAAACCTTCACATAGCCCTATTTTCACCCATTAGACATAATTATAAACTACTTTTCTTTCCTATATTCCCCAATTAATAGCAACACTGGGGTTTCTAGGAATTGGTCATTTAGGGCTCAAAGTGTTGTTTCTTCTCTAAATTCTTGGTGTTTTCAGGCACGTATCTCTTACATAACTTGGTTTTATATAAATGCATGTGTTTATTCATGATTTATGAATAGGAAATTATGGGATTTTAATAATGGGTTGAGAGTTTTGAATAGTTCCTACTTGGTTGTTTTTCCTATGGTTTTGGAATTATTATTCATCTTCTATCTCATGGTTGTTGAAATAATTTGTGCATGGGTTTGAGTTACATTAACTATTTTATATTTATTCTCTGGTTGTCTTACGCTTTGTTATTATTTTGATTATTTTTTGATTGGACAGGCTATAGGGGTGGTCTCCAGCCCTCGGTGGGCTTGAGATACCCATAAAAACAAGGCCTGGGGTTGGGTCATCACTAGTTTGGTATCAAAGCCTATGTTCAGAGTTATTGGGTATCCATAAATCATTTTTTAGTAGAGTCCTTTTTATGGGTATGTAGCGCACCACACTTATATGGAGAAGGATACAAGGCATTTAGGAATGTTTCCATTTCTTGTTTCTATTTTGGGCTATAGAGACTAGAGTCATGGAATTTCTCTATCTCCTAGTTTGCTTGTATTTCAAATTATGCCTCCTCAAAGATTTGATGTCCATAGAAGCTTTGCTGGAAACTCTGCCTTATATAAAGGCAATGTGGATGGGAATCGCACCATTTATGAAGTATAGGCCTTGTCTAGGGTCGCTGCGCTTGATTGTGTTAGTCTTCCTTGGGTACCATCGGTCCCCACTAGTCCTTCTCTAGTTGGTGACACTCATGATTAGTCACCTCAAGGAGATATTTCTAATGTAGTATTTTGCCACTCTATTTATTTTCTTACTCAGTTTTCAATATTTTAGTCTTGTCAGTGTGGTCCTATTGGTGTTGGTATGAGTTCTTTTGAGGTTACTCAAGTTGAAAAGTTTATGAGGTTGAATCCCCCAACCTTTACTAGCTCTAAGTTTGAGGTGGATCCTCAAGGGTTTATTGATGAAATAGAGAAAATCTTTAGGGCTGATGCATGCTACTGATGTAGAGGGTGTGGATTTTATTATATATTAGTTTAAAATGGTGGAATCTTAGAGGTATGAGAATTAGGAGTAGTTTAGGGATAATGAGACTAAGATGACTATGTGGGTGGAGTTTTCTAGTGCCTTTATTGATTGTTTCTCTCCTAAGTAGTTGAGGAAAGCTAGGGCTAAAGTGTTTTTAAACTTGAGGCTAGGTAGGATGAGTGTGAAAGAATATGCCCTGAAGTTCCATTAGTTGTCTCACTATGCTCTAAAGTTAGTATCTAGTAGGAGGGCTATAATAAGGAAGTTTGATTTTGATTTGTCTCATGACACAGTATTGGAATGTAAGGCTGCAATATTGAACAATGATATGGATATCTCTAGACATATGGTTTATATGCAGTAGGAGGATAGTAAAAATGAAATGGGTAAAGATTGGAGAAATCCAGAATAACAAGTCCAGGTATTCAAAGCAGAGTGGAGGTCAGTAAGCTAGTCAGAGAGATGGTAGACAGTGGAGCAAGAAGAGGACTTGGGGAAACTCTAGTTCATATTCTTCGGTTAGTGATCCTTATCCAAAGTCATATGGTTATCGACGATTTTAGACTAGTAGTGGTCCTAAGGCACAGGGTGACTAGTCTCATGCTAGTAAAGCTCAGTCATCCCAACCATATCCTCCTTATAGATTTTGCATTTAGCATCACCAGGGTTATTATGATTAGGGAAGAAATTAGTGTTTTAACTATGGTCATCCTAGTTATATTCATAATAATTGTCCCGCGAATAAGGTTGCCACTGGGATAATAAGGTCCCGATTGCCACCTTTTTAGCTCCTATACAAAAGGTATCTACTTCGGTTGCCAGCACTAGCTATAATTATCTCAATGCTCTTGCCACCCATCACAAATATGAGGCTTCTCCTAATTTTGTCATGGGTACGTTAAAGCTCTTCTCTCATGTTGTGTATTTTGGTAAATAATTTGAGATTTACTCTTTCTTATATTACCCCTTATGTGGTTGTACATTTTGTTATTAGTGCTTAAACCATTTCTACTGATAATAAAGCCTAACATCCAAATTCACATGCAATATATATTACACATCATCTATGAAGAAAAGTAGATAGAAGCCTACCTCAATGCCAAATTGCAAAACCTCACTTCATACACCACATGCTCATCTCCACTCCATAATCCCCAAACAGCCATCATGCAATCAAAAAATAATCTACTCATCAATACAAGTCTAATAATACTGTAATGCCCCAAGTCTATACCCCGAATACTACACGACGCTTATGACCCTAAAGGACCACAAGCTAACCCATGACTGATATCTGCTGTGAGCACTGAATAATCACATGGTACTAATAATAATACTGAAACAAATGTGGAAATTAGACTGATGTTTCCATAGGGTTCACAACTAAAACAAATACTGAATACTAAAAACTGTATATCTGTCTGAAATACTCTACTCTAAAAGCCTCTAACTATCTGAATACGGAGTTGATGAGAAAAGCCACCAACTAACTCCATCTACTGAATATTCTAGGCTACTAAAAAAATGAAAGATAATATCTTTCTCAAACTATGAGGACTCACCACTAAATTTGTTGCTGATACTTTGGACTGCTAAGTACGATCAGGAGCCCGTGAGTCTGAACCGATGATATAAGACATCATATCACAAAAGAAAAGTATAAATTAGTACTTTGAATGTACTGGTATGCTAAGTGAGGTAGGCTAATATGCATGGGTTCATATGCATGAACAATAACTGGCTGAGTAACATGAACATAATTAAATTAGAGTATATGCATGAATGCATAAACTATAACTGAGGTCATGATAAAACTGAATACTGAGTTCTGAATACTGGTTAACTGATATCTAAGTTTATTGATACTATATTACTGATAGCTGAATGACTATTTCTTATAGTCCTAATTCTAAAAAATTGATCTGAGTTCTACACTGAACTGGATGACTGTATCTGACAGTCCTAAATCTGTAGAACTGAACTGAGTTCTATACTGAGACTGAAACTAAAACTGTGGGAGGTAATCATCTAACCGATATTCCTTTCTCCGAATATATTAGGATCCAACCCGTAACCCCATTTGGAAGGGTTTCGGTACCATTCCATAGGTACTAACACTGGCTGTGTGGATCCACTATACTAATGTACTATATTGTCCCAAAGGACTAATAGTGTCAAGACTAAACTGACGGGTGATCCCTGTGAGAAAGTCAAGCCTAAAATAATGGGTTACTTCTTATATCCTATTCTATCTACGTAGTTTTGGAGTACAGGGACTGCTACTAACGACTCTGCCTGTCTGACGGGGAAGTCGTCATTTCTGTACTCGCTCGATGTTGAATCCTACTCCCACCAAAATAGAAACTGAACTGATTTTTGGACTGTACTAGGCTTGACTGAACTATTACTGATCAGGCTTTCTAACTGAACTGAGTTCACTGGGTTCCGTTGACTGACTGCATGCAACTGACTTTTGTTAACTGACTGGGTTTACTTGAGGTCTGAGTTGAATACTTAACTGAGACTGTGACTGGGTACTGAGTGCTACTATTCGTGACACTACCGAGACCATTCTACAACTACTGTAGCTCTTGGTGAACATCTAGATTTTTTAGTATTGAATACCCCTAGGACTCGATAGTATGAAAAGTAAAGCATACCATAACTTTAAAAGCATAACCATGTGCACTTGTTTCTAACTCATTCATAGAGACATTTCATCAAACACTTGTAAGATATGAACATGCACATAAGCTAGCGTGACATGATTTTTCCCTTTTAGTTCACATGAGAAATTCATCAAGCACTTGGGGAAACATAACTATAAACGTGATACTAAGAAACATGTAGGCTTCATAATTTCAACTACCAATTTACAATTTCAAGGGGTCAACATGAATTCATATGATACTACACAGATGATAAATAATTTCCATGATACTTGTATTAATCTATGGATTAGAAATCCAAATAACATCAAAATCATGAATACATTCAAAATCCAACATGGAATTCATAAAATCATTTAACTTATAGTTTAAAAGAGTTTCTTGAACTCCAAGGGTGGAGGGAAACCCTTGTATTAACACTTCACATACCTTGAGGCTTGAATTAGTAAAGATTGATGGTTCTTCCTTGAAGTTTGAATCTTGAATTGAAAGCCCTAGGGTTTTGTTCTTGAATAATTTGAGAATAAAGAATGGATTTTGCCTCTAAAGTGGCTTAATCTTGTGTTTTGGGGGGCTGATATAAGATGAGAAAAGACCCATTTACCCCTCTGGATACGGGCTTATAATGACTGAAAACGTGCCCAGTGACTCGCAGCCCGATGAGCCGCATTGATGCGATCGATGCTATGGACGGTGCACCGCGTTGGGTCTACGTCGGCTCACTGAAATTTGACACTGGAAGTAGGGAAAAATATTTATCAATGCAATAGGTGATGTAACACATTGAGATTGCATTCATCCACTAGTTTGGACTTCAGAACATGGCTCAAACGATGTTTGAAAAATCCAAAACTCACCTGAGAATGCCTACTGATATTCTACATCATGAATCAACATAATGATCGATATTTCAAGGTCATAAGGGTCATTAAATAGGATAACCAACTTACGAAAGATAAAATACTTCTAAGTATAAACACTTAGCTGAAATTTCTAAGTCTAGGACCCATTTTCTAGCATTAACGGACTGAATTAAGCTTAGGGTTTTATGGAGTCTTACAATATCTCTCCTTGGGAACAATTATCCTTGAATGAGACTGACTAAGCTGTGAAATATTGATAGATTGAATTTATATACTGAACATGCACAACTGAAGCATAATTACCTGACTGAAAGACTGATATACTGAGATCTAATACTGAACATGAATAACTAAAGCATGACTGAGTTCTGAAGACATGAAACATGAAAGAGCTATTTCATGAAGGTATGCATGATACAAAATTCTATGTAACTGAACCGATACAGAGTTGTAAAGGTAATCTGAGCATGGAACTGAATAAATTCAAGGAAAACTGTTACCTTGAGCTGAGTCTGAGTTTATGAAGAAAAGGTGAGGGACTGATTTCTCCAAAAAACTTTTACTAGAGGGACTTCTTTGTTCCTCAGTCTGTGAATCTGATAATCAAGGATTTTGACCGGAACCTCTTCATAAAAGAGACTATTCTAAACATCTACACCCTCTATAGGGACTATAACTGTTGGGTCACCCATGAATTTCTTCTAAAAAGAGACATGAAACATTGGATGGACTGAAGCTAAGTCTGAAGGCAACACAAGCTCATAAGCCACCTTTCCAAAACGGCTAAGAATTCAGTAAGGACCGACATATCAAGGACTGAGTTTTCCTTTCTTGACAAACCTCTTCACTCCGTTCGTATGAAATATTTTCAAATATACATAGTCACCAACCTCAAACTCGAGGTCCTTTCTTCCTACATCTGCATATAATTTCTATCTACTCTGAGCTTCCTTAAGCCTTACCCTGATCAACTAAACTTTTTCCAAGGTAACAAATACCAAGTCAGGCCCTACTACTGCGGCCTCACCTACTTTAATCCAACCAATGGGAAATCTACATCTCCTCTCATAAAGTGCCTCAAATAGAGCCATCTAAATGTTAGAATGGTAACTGTTATTATACGCAAACTCAATCAAGGGAAAGTGGTTATCCCAACTACCCTTAAAGTCAATGGCACATGCCCTTAGCATATTTTTCAAATTCAGAATGGTCATTTCTGCTTGCCTATCTGTCTGAGGATGGAAGGATGTACTGAGGTAAAATTGGGTACCAAGACCCTTTTGGAAGTCTTTCAAGAAATAAGAGGTGAACTGCATACCTCTATCTGAAATGATGGATAACAAAACTTCATGAAATCTGACCAACTCTCTAACATAGAGCTTGGCATAATCCTCAGCTAAATAAGAGGTATGGACTGGTAAGAAATGAGCTAACTTGGTCATCCTGTCTATGATAACCCATATTGAATCATGCCGACGACGAGTATAAGGAAAACCCGCCAAAAAGTCCATGTCCACTTCTTCCCACTTCTATGTGGGAATACTGAACTCCTGCATGGACCCTCTAGTCTTTTGGTGCTCAATCTTAACCTGCTGACATGTCGAGCACTTAGCTACAAACTTTGCAATGTCTCTCTTAATCCCACTCTACCAATAGACTTCCCGCAAGTTGCGATATATTTTGGTGGACCCTGGATGAATCGAGAAGCGCTCACCATGTGCTTCTGTGAGAATCCACTGCCTCAAGTCATCTACACCTTGCACACATAGTCATCCCAAACAATGCCAATACACCATCTCCCCCTTGGGAGAAAACCTCAATCTTCTGATCTCTGACTGGTTCTTTCAACTTAACTAGACTGGATCTCTATCCTACTTCTCCTTCAACTCAAAAACCAGAGATGACTCTAAACTACTCTGCACCCATACACTACCTTCTGTTGAATCGACTAAGCGAACACCTAGTCGGGAAAGCTGATGAACTTCCTGAACTAACTTTTTCTTATCATCATCCATGTGAGCAACACTACCCATAGACATCATACCGAGAGCATCAACTACTACATTGGCCTTGCCCGAATGATACAAAAGACTCATGTCATAGTCATTCAGCAACTCCAACCACCTTCTTTGATGGAGCTTTAGGTCTTTCTAAGAGATCACATATTATAGGCTCTTATGTTTAGTGAACACATCAACATGCACTCCATACAAATAGTGCCTCCAAATCTTTAAAATAAATACTACAACTGCTAACTCAAGATCATGAGTAAGATAGTTCTTCTCATGAGGCTTAAGCTGTCTAGAGGAATAGGATATGACCTTACTTGTATTTATTAAAACACACCCCAAACAAACTCTAGATGTATCACAATATACCACAAATCCCTCTGAACCATCTGGTAGAGTCAAAACTAGGGTTGTAGTAAGTCGAGTCTTTAACTCCTGAAAACTCTTTTCACAAGAACCTGACCACTGAAATTTGACTATTTTTTGAGTCAATCTGTACATAAGGGATGTAATATATGAAAATTACTCAACAAACCATCGATAATAGCTTGCCAAGCCCAAGAAAATCCTTATATCTAATGTAGAGATGGGTCTAGGCTAGTTTCTTACTACTTCAATCTTTTAGGGATCAACCCTAATGTTATCAACGAAAATGATATGGACAAAGAAAGCTACTGACCTTAGCCAAAATTTGCACTTACTAAATTTAGCGAACAGTTGATGGTTTTTGAGAGTCTGTAATACTATTCTGAGATGGTCTGCATGATCATGCTCACTCCAGGAGTAGACAAGAATGTCATCTATGAAGACTATAACGAACAAGCCCAAGTATTGCTTGAACACATAGTTCATCAAGTCCATGAAAGATGCTGGGGCATTGGTAAGACCAAATGACATGACTACAAATTTGAAGTGACCATACCGAGTTTTGAAGGCTATCTTCGGAATGTCACATTTGTGACTCTGAGCTGATGATAGCCTGATCTAAGGTCTATTATAAAAAAGTAAATGGCACCCTAAAGTTGGTCAAACAAGTCATGGCTTCTGGGAAGTGGATACTTGTTCTTGACTATGACTTTATTTAGATGATGGTAGTCTATACACATTCTGAGAGAACTATCTTTCTTACGCACGAATAGAACTAGTGCACCTTACAGGGATACACTGGGTCTGATGAATCCCGTATCTAGGAGATCCTTCAACTATTCCTTTAACTCCTTGAGTTTTGCTGGAGCCATTTTGTATGGAGGGATAAAGATAGGTTGAGTATCTAGAAGAAGATCTATTCTGAAGTCAATTTCCTTTTCAAGTGGAACTCCGGGAAGATCTTTGGGAAACACATCTGGGAATTCACATGCTATTGACACTGATTTATGATTAGGGGTATCTGAGCTAGAGTCCTGAACTCAAACAAGATGATAGACATATCCCTTAGATATCATTCTTCTCATCCTAAGGTAAGAAATAAGTTGACCCCTAAGTTCTGAAGTACTAACCCTCCACTCTAGAATGAGTTCATTCTAAAATTAAAATTGGACAATTATGTTTCTGCAATCAACTGAGGCATATCACAAATGGAGCCAATCCATTCTGAGATTGACATCAAAATTTGTCATCTCTAATTCTACTAAGTTCACTGAAGTGACTTTCTGAGAGACCATGACCGGACAGTTCCTGTATACCTGTCGGGCTATGATAGATTTACCTTCTCGGCTAAAGATTAAAAAAGGTTTTGCTAGGATTTTGGGACTAACTCCAAAGTCAACAGCTATATAAGGAGTCACAAAGGACAAACAAGCTCCTAGATCTAGTAAAGCATAACTATGTAAATGATAAACTTGTAAAGTACCAGTGACCACATCAGGAGAACTTTCTTAATTGTAATACCCCGCAAAGTCATCTTCCAGTCTGAGCCTTAGAGCTTATTCAGTAAAGCAGAAATCCGAGTCTAAATGTTTTAGAAATATCTCCCCAAGTATGAAACACTTTTAATTATGTGGAATTTTCCTAATTTGCCCAAGTATGAAATACTTTTAATCATATGGAATACCCTAAGTCATGTAGAGCATCAAATAAGCTTTCCATCGTACCAAATTTGCCCAAATTGGACACTCGGGTGAAGAGTTAGAGCCATTTTAGTGAGACAGTGTGCCACCTGGCACCTTAGCGCGTCGCAAAGCCAGCCAAAATGGTAATTGTCAAATTCTAGTGAAATTCTATAATTCCACCGTGTCGCAGTATAGTTCCAGTTTACAACCTAGATAGCAACGCGATTTTCACTTCATCGCGCCGTCATGCAGTTTCTCAATTATCCAAATTCTAGTGAACTGGCACGATTATGGCGTGTCACGGCAGCATGTAAAATTGGGGAATTTTCAATTTAATTCTAAGGACTTTTTGGTCTTTTTCCCTTATCCCCAACCTCTATAAATACTCGGCTAAGGGATTTTAGCCTCATTTTATCTTCTTCCACCAAGAACTACGGTTTCTAAAAAAAAACAAAATCCTCTCTTCTACTTCAACAAAGATCAAGAAAGATCTAGAGAAATCAAGAAATCTTCCGAAGGGCTTTCTGGAAAAGAGTTTCCCCAAGGTATGTAGATGTTGATTCTTGGGTCCTTTTCATCCAAGAAGCTCAAGTACCCTTTTCCAAATCTCAAAGAATTTATGTTTATGAGTTGTTAATGATTCATGTGAGTTGAAATTGATGTTCCATGTGTCGTTGAGTTTTGATTCATGTTTGTTTACAAGATTCATGAGCTTTGACCCTTGTATGTGGAATCCATGTGATATTTGTGATGAATCTTCCTTATGTTGTTTTCTATGTGATGTGTTCATGACATTAAGGTGTATAAATGGTTGAATAAGCGGGATATGTTCCCCGTAGGTTTAATAAAAAGCATAGGTGAAGCATAAAAGGGACATTGTAGTATGTTGAAGATGAAACCTCAAATTGTGAGTTAGTTTATGCATGCCTAGTGTTTGATAAAATGCCCAAGTGTATGAATTATTCCATGATAGTGGGAAATCCCAAAATAAGTGTAAACCCATGCATGTCTAGTATTTGTTGAAGGACTTTAGTAAAAAAATGAAGATGTGATAGTAGTAAATTCCCCAATTATGTGCTCCTTGATATATGCTAAGCTTTTAATACATGCCAAGTGGTTAGAAACTAAGTTGTGACGTGATAGTATGAAGTTTCCCCGAACCATGTGATATCCAAATACATGTCAAGATTGATATAAGTATAAAGTACCGGGGTAAGACTTTGTTGAATGGAGTATGATCTAGTAGCATGTTTCCCCTACGTTATTATGTGATTATGATTCTGAAATACTTTAAGTGACCCTTTGTCAACTGTGATAATAAATAGATGTTCATGATCCTTAAATGCTTGAAGTTATGTCTTAATTATTGTGGGAATGAACATATGACATGATTCGTAATTACTTGAAGAGATGCTTTAATGATTATGAGGTGCTTTAATGATAATGAGATGCCTTAATGGTTATGATGATACATGAATGATTGTGATGATGAATGAATGCTTGTGATAATGAATGAATGATTATGGTGATGACTATTCAAGAATGATTATGCTTTATTTTATGTTATCGAGTCCTGGAGGTATTTATACCCGACAACTTAGTTGTTGTCTAGAGCTCGTGTCTATTTTATGATAATTCCAGTCGATCCATGATTCTTAGAACTCAGTGAACTATAGAACTCTGTATCCTCAGACAATTGCAGAACCTAAGAAAGCTCAGTAATCTCAGTTTTCTCTGCAATCTCCATATTGCTAGTAATCTAGCCTCAGTCTTGAAATCATCTCAGATCTAATAGTACTCAAGTGTTTAATTCTAATCTCGAAAGTGACCGAATAATCTATTCAAGCTTTGTATCATCAATCAGATACCGTGATTCAATACCATTTCCATCAGATACGGAACTAAGTGATCTCAGCATAGCTCAGTCAGATATTTTGATAAACATGATCAGTATCAGATTTAGTTTAGTTGTGTTCAGTTAAGAATTCAGTCAGATTCTTTCGGTTGGGAGTAGAAACTAGTACCAAGTGAGGGAGGGGATGATGGCTCCTCCCGTCGGTGAAAGAGGGAGGCTGGAGTCGTTAGTAGCAATCCCTGACCTCCAGAACTGCATAGCCAATGTAGGATATAGGAGTCACCATCAGGTAAAGGTTGTCACTTCCAGAGAGAGAGTGTTTGACTATTATATTGCCTTAGGTCGACTGCCTGGTAAGGGTCATCCATTAGAGAGGATTGACCAGAGAGAGGTCTTTACCCGTGGAACGGTATTAACACCCTTCCAACTGGGGTTATAGATTGGACCTCACTTGTGGTAGGTCGGGGCATGTCGGTTAAGTAACTACTTCCCACAGTTTTAGTTACAATTTCAGTTTCAGTATCAATCTTCATAAATCAGGACTGTCAGATACAATCATCTATCATTATGAGGAACTCAGATAGTTCCATTGATTCATGGACCATCCTGTCAGATAGGCTTGGCCTCATATACAGTTATTTGATATCATATTCAGAGATATGCCGTCAGACAGGCTTGATCACAGTCTCAGATTCTATTGAGTATTCTTGTTGTCAGATTTAGACTTGATCATTTCCTTACCATTGATAATAGCTTCCTTAATCATCCGTTAGAGAGGTTGATCTTTAATCTTGTCATTCGAGAGTAGTAAGCTCAGAATTCAGTCATCGATATAAGTACATCCAGTTTCTTAGTCATCAGTATCAGATGAGTCAGTATCTTACTGTCAGTAGTGAGTTCAGTCTGCAGTAAGGCAGTACCGGAGTTTCAGTCTCTAGGGTTATGATGATTATGACAATGGTATATGTATTCATGTATGTGTATGTGTTCTCCTGCGGCATTATCATGATTATTCAGTTTAGATATTATGAATGAACGAGCCCTTGCATTTAGCCTTACCCCATTTACATACTCAGTCCATTCCTGTACTGACAAATTTATGCTATGGTGTTTTATTTGGAACCATAGTTTCAGAGGCACAGGATCCAGAGTTTCCTCAGCAGTTCAGTCCAGTCAGCAGCAGTAGTTGTATCAGTAAGTCCTCTTCTTTAGAGGAAAAATCATAGTTTACTATTATGGCATCATACTTTATTTATATTTTTAGTAGACGGAGTTAGTTGGGGACATTTCCCATCAACTCCACAGTTCAGATAGTTTAGAGGCTTTTTAGACAGATGTATTAGTATTCAATTTTCAGTTTTGAGTATGTATAGATGTGTTGAACCTTATGGCCAGTTTCCGCATTTGTTTAGATATTAATCAGTGTACAGGTACATATATCAAAAAAGGGTTAACTTGTGGTTCTTCGGCACCGTGTGACATCTCAGGATGGGATCTCGGGGCGTTACACTAATCCTGTCAGGACTGAAAGTAGCACCCAGCTGATTTGGGCGATCGGTTGGAACGAACGACTGATGGGACTGACCCTGGTGGTGCAACTCCCTACCTTTCTGAGAAACTACCTGATACTCCCGAATCTGATGGCCTGGCTTGCCACACTTGAAGAACACCTCACTACCATCTCTACTCTCACCCTGATGGTGTCTTCCATATTTTTGACATAGAGAATTTGTATGGCCACTGTTAACACTGCATTGGGACTTAGGTCTTGGTGCCTTACCCCTATTATCATTTCTGAATTTGGGTACTGGGGCACTGGATGAAGAAGTTTCTGGGGATGAAGACCTCTGATAAAACTAAGGGTGGTTGCTCCGTTCTGACCTGGGATGAGCGAAGTTGAAGCTACCTATTCTAGCTCTCTTTCTCTCCTTCTCCTTCTCTTTCTCTTTATTCTTAACCTCTTCTATTTGTTGATCATAAACCATAAGCCTGGATATGTCCATCTCCTTAATTATTATTGTGGTCCTACACTTCTTGACCACACTGTTAGACACACCCAAAATAAACATTCTCATCTTAGATTTGACATCTGCTACCATATGAGAGACGTATCTAGCTAACTGAGTAAAGTGAATACTCTTGCACTGTCATATTGCTCTACATCAGATTTATAAACTCCAAAACCTTAGATTTCCTTAACTCTAGTGGGAAGAACCTATAAAGAAAAGCAGTGGCAAACTCCTCCCATTCTATGGGCCCTATATCTGTGGCTATCTCTGCCTTCCACTGCTTAAACCATGAGTGAGCCATATCCTGTAAATGATATGCAGCCAACTCAGCAATCTCACTTGCAGTTACCCCCATAATATTTGTAACCTTCTGCACCTGATCAAGGAATTCCTGTGGGTCCTCATCGGACTTAGACCCAGTAAATAATGGAGGGTTCATTTGGGTGAGGTCTCAAATTCTAGCTGCAGTAGTATTGGGCACTGGGTTGGACAGAAAAATAGCTAGATATTCATTCTAGGTTGCTAATGGATTGGCTAGAGTGGTAAATATAGCCCTAAATTTTACATGGGAGATATGCACGTCCAGAGAATCTTCCTGAACGTGTTGAGGGGTTGGCTGATTTCCCGTTCTTCTTTTGTTCTTCTTGGGAGGAATATTTTTTAAATGGAAGGAAAAAAAGGATTAGACTGAGAGTTTAATTTGATCTTATGCTCACTTGAACGCCATGAATACTGAAAGAAGGGAAACTTTTCCTAAGACATCTCGTAGCCTCCTGTCCATAAATATGGCGCACTACAAACACATGCACAAGACTCTACTTTATGCGGCTTTCGAACTCCCTAGGACTTTATTTAACCTAAAGCTCAGATACAAACTTTATAACACTCCGATTTTGTACCTTGAATGCTACACGATGCTTACCACCCCGAAGGACCACAAGCTAACCCATGACTGATATCTACTATGAGCACTGAATAATCATATGGTAATAGTAATAATACTGAAACAAATGTGGAAATTAAGTTGAAGCTGACATAAGGTTCACAACTGAAACAAATACTGAATACTGATAAATGAATACTGAAAATTGAATATTTTTCTGAAATACTCTAGTCTAAAAGCCTCTAACTTTCTGAATACAGAGTTGAGGGACAAACCCCCAACTAACTCCGTCTACTAAATGTATTGAGCTATTGAAATACTAAAAGATAACATCGCCCTCAAACTATGAAGACTCACCACTAAATTTTTTGCTAATAATCTGGGCTGCTTAGTGTGGTCAGGAGCCCGTGCATCTGAACCTATGATATAAGACATCATAGCACAAAACAAAAGTATTCATCAGTACTTTGAATAAACTGGTATAATTAGAGAGGTAGGTTGATATGCATGGGTTCATATGCATGACCAATAACTAATTGAGTAATATAATCATAATTGAATGAGAGTACATGCATGAGTGTATAAACTGTAACTGAGGTCATGATAACACTGAATACTGAGTTCTAAATATTATTTAATTGATATTTGAGTTTACTGATACTATATTACTGATAGCTGAATGACTATTTCTGATAGTCCTAATTCTAAAGAATTGATCTAAGTTCTACACTGAATAGGGTAACTGTATCTGATAGTCCTAAATCTATAGAACTGAACTGAGTTCTATACTGAGAATGAAATTAAAAATATGGGAGGTAATAATCTAACAGACATGCCCTTCTCCAAATGGATTGGGGTCCAACCTGTAACCCCAGTTGGAAGGATGTCAGTACCATGCCACGGGTACTAACACTGGTTGTGTGGATCCACTATACTGATGTACTGCATTGTCCCAAAGAACTAAGGATGTCAAGCCTGAACCGACGGGTGACCCCTATGAGAAGTCAAGCCTAAACTTTTGGGTAACTTCTCATATCCTATGCTGGCTACGTAGTTCTGGAGTACAGGGACTACTACTAATGACTCTGCCTATCTGACGGGGAAGCTGTCATCCCTACACTTGCTCGGTGCTGAATCCTACTCCCAACTGAACATAAACTGAACTGATTTCTAGATTGCACTAGGCTTTACTGAACTGTTACTGATTGTGTTGTCTAACTGAACTGAGTTCACTGGGTTTCATTGACTGGTAGAACGCTACTAAGTTCTGTTAATTGACTGGGTTAACTTGAGGTCTAAACTGAATACTGAACTGAGACTGTGACTGGGTACTGAGTGCTACTATTCGTGACACTACCGAGACCATTCTATAACTAGTGTAGCTCTAGGTAAATATCTAGATTTTCGAGTATTGAATACGCCCAGTACTCAATATCATGAAAAGTACTTGGGGATGGCATACTATTCTTATGAACTTGTACATAACCTAAAATGACATGATTTTTCCCTTTTAGTTCACATGAGCAATTCATCAAGCACTTGGGGAAACATAATCTATACACGTAATACTAAGCAATACGTAGGCATCATAATTTCAAATACCAATTTACAATTTCAAGGATTCAATATGAATTCACATGATACTACACACATGATAAATAATTTCACATGATACTTATAATAACCCATGGATTAGAAATACAAATAACATCAAAATCACGAATACTTTCAAAATCAAACATGGAATTCACAAAATCATTTAACTTATAGTTTAAAAGAGTTTCTTGAACTGCAAGGGCGGAAGGAAACCCTTGGATAAACACTTCACCTACCTTGAGGGTTGAATTAGTAAAGATTGATGGTGCTTCCTTGAAGTTTGAATCTATAATTGGAAGCCCTAGGGTTTAGTTCATGAATAATTTGAGAATAGAGAATGGATTTTTCCTCTAAAGTGGCTTAATCTAATGTTTTAGGGGATAATATTAGGTGGGAAAGACCTATTTACCCCTCTTGATGGGGGCTTCTAATGACTTAAAATGTGCCTAGTGACGTATATCCCAACGCACCACGTCATAGGATCAATGCTATGGCCGATGCACCGCATTGAGTCTGCGTTGTCTCACTATAATTATTCACTGGGAGATGGGAAAAACATTTATCAATGCAATAGGAGACACAACGCATCGAGATCATGTTGATACACTGGTTTGCACTTCAAAATGTTCCTCAAATGATGTTTAGAGAATCCATTACTCGACCGAGAATGCCTACTGACATTCCGGATCATGAATCAACATAAAGATTGATATTTTAAGGTCATAAGGGTCATAAAATAGGATCATCAACTTATGAAGTTTTAGTTTCAGTCTCGAAATAGAACTCAGTTTAGTTTTACAGATTCAAGACTATCAGATACAATCACTCATTTTAGTATGAAACTCAGTATAGTTCCACAGGATCAAGACTATCAGATACAGTCACTTAGTTATCACCTACACAATATCAGTATACTCAGGTATTAGTAAATTAGTAATTTAGAACTCAGTATCTACTGTTATCAAAATCTTAGTTATAGTTTATGTATTCACACATGTACTCTTACTTAGTTATATTCATGTCATTCAGTTAGTGTTGTTCATGCATATGAACCCATGCATTTTAGCCTACCTCACTTTGCATACCAGTACATTTAAAGTACTAACGCATACCTTTTTTTTGTGCTATGATGTTTTATATCATAGGTTCTGACACGCGGGCTCTCGATCATACTTAGCAATTTAGATATCCAGCTAACAGAGTTAGTGGTGAGTCCTCTTAGTTCAAGGAAATAATGATTATTTTAGTAGTTCGAATTTAGTTGGGGACTTGTCCCATCAACTCCATATCTCAGACAGTTTTGAGGCTTTTTCAGACTAGAGTATTTTCAGACAGATGTTTCAGTTTTGGTATTGTTATACTATATTCAGTTTTATTTCAGTATTGAACCTTATGGAAAGTTTCCGCCTAATTTCTGCATATTTGTAGTTTTGTTATTCAAATATTATAGCAGGTACCAGTCATGGGTTAGCTTGTGGTCCTTCGGGATTATGAGCACCGTGTAGCATCTGGGGTACAGACTTGGGGCATTACAAACTTAGTATTAGATCCTAAGGTTCAACAGAGTCCTAGGAAGTCTAAAGCCACATCTAGTAGAATCTTATGAATGGGTGTGTAGCAGACCACACTTATGGACAAGAGGTTGTGAGGTGTTTTAGGAAAAGTTTCCCTTCTTTCAGTATTCATGTCGTGCGATTGAGTAAGAGCTCTAGTTAAACTCCCTATCTAATCCAAATTTCTCTTCCATTTATAGAATATACCTCCAAAGGGGACTAAGGGAAGAGGAATGAGAGACCAGCAAGAAACCCAACCTATCCATCCAGATCCTCTGGATGAATACGTCTCCCACGTTGAGTTCAGAGCAGCATTCACCACCTTGGCTCATTCTGTGGCTTCCCAGAATAAACATCCAGTTATTGTTCTGTCCAATCTAGTGGCCAATACTGCTGCTTCCAGGATTCATGATTTCACCCGAATGAACCCTCTATCTTTTACTGGGTATAAGTCAGATGAGGACCCTCAGGAGTTTCTTGATCAGGTGCGGAAAGTTACAGACATTATGGGAGTGATGGGTGTTGAAAGCACTGAGTTAGACACATATCAGTTGTAGGATATGTCACACTCATGGTTTGAATAGTGGAAAGCAGAAAGGGCCACAGATACAGGGTCCATGGAATGGGAGGAGTTTGTTGTTACTTTTCTAGATAGGTTCTTCCCGCTAGAGTTGAGGAAAGAAAAGGTTTTGGAGTTTATAAATCTGAACCAAGGCAACATGATGGTATAAGAGTATTCTTTTAATCTTACTAAATTAGCCAGATACGCTACTCATATGGTAGCAAATAGAATATCTAAATGAGTAAGTATGTGTCTGGCATGTCAAATAGTATGGTCAAGGAGTGTAGGACCGCCATGTTGATTAAAGAGATGGATATATCAAGGCTCATAGTCTATGCTCGGAAGATAGATAATTCTAAAAATAAAAAGACGGAGAGGGAGAACGAGAGAGAAAGAATAGGTAGTTTCAACTTCACTCAGCCTAAGTCAGAGGGTAGGAATCGTTCTCAGTTCCACCCAAAATCTTAAGTTCCATCTCTATCCTTAGCCAGTGATCCTATGCCAAAATTCAGAGACAACAACAGAGATAGGACGTCAGACCCTAAACCCCAGGGTAGTGTTAGCAGTTCCCTAACCAATCCTCTTTGTCAGAAATATGGCAGAAACCACCTGGGTATCTGCAGAGCTGGCAGTGATATATGTTTTAGATATGGAAAGCTAGGACACAAGGTCAGATAGTGTCCTCAGGTGGGTTCTCAGAGTCAACATAACCGTCCCCCAGCTCAGTCCGGTCACTCGAATCAGCAGGGTGCCGCATCCAGTACCACCAGTGGGCAACGCCCAAATAGACTCTACACACTTCAGTCCCAACAGGATCAGGAAAGTTCTCCTGATTTAGTCACTGGTACATTACAAGTTTATTATTTACGTGTTTATGCTTCGGTAGTTCCAGGATCTTCCTTTTTATTTGTTACTTCTTATAGAGTTGTTGACTTCGGAGTTAGTTCCAAAATCCTAGCAGAGCCTTTCTTAGTCTCTACCCCAGTGGGTAAATCTATCATAGATCGATGGATATACAGGAACTGTCCAATTATGATATCTCAGAAAGTCACTTCAGCAGACTTAGTCGAATTAGAGATGATTAATTTTGATGTCATTCTCGACATAGATTGGCTTCATTCCTGCTAAGCCTCAGTCGACTATAGAAACAAAAATTGTCTACTGTCAGTTTCCAAATGAACCCGTCCTAGCGTAGAGGGGTAGTACTTTAGCACTTAGGGGCCAACTTATTTCTTACCTAAGAGAAAGAAAAATAATATCTAAGGGATGTGTCTACCATCTCGTTTGAGTCCAGGACTCTAGTTTAGGAACCCCTAATGTTGAATCAGTGTCAGTAGTATGAGAATACCCAGATGTGTTTCCCAAAGATCTCCCCGGATTTCCTCCCTAAAGGGAAATCAACTTCAGAATAGACATTCTTCTAGATACTCAGCCCATATCTATCCCGCCATACAGAATGGCACCTTTAGAACTCAATGAATTAAAAGAATAGTTAAAGGACCTCCTAGATAAGGGATTCATCAGACCTAGTATGTCCCCATGGGGTGCCCTAGTTTTATTGATGCATAAGAAAGATAGTTCTCTCAGAATGTGTATTGATTACCATTATCTAAATAAAGTCACGGTCAAGAACAAGTATCCATTTCCTAGAATCGATAACTTTTTTGACCAACTTAAGGTGACAGTTACTTTTCTAAGATATACCTCATATCAGGCTATCATCAGCTCAGAGTCAGAGAATGTGACATCCCAAAAATTGCCTTTCAAACTCGGTATAGTCTCTTTGAATTCTTAGTCATGTCCTTTGGTCTTACTGATGCCACTACAATCTTCATGGACTTGATGAACCGTGTGTTCCAGTAGTACTTATACTTATTCATCATAGTCTTCATAGATGACATTCTTGTCTACTCCCGCAGTGAGCTTGATCATGCAGACCATCTAAAAATAGTATTGCAGACTCTCAGAAACCATCATCTATTTTCCAAATTCAGTAAGTGCCAATTTTGGCTAAGGTCAGTAGCCTTCCTTGTCCATATTATTTTTGGTGATGGTATTATAGTTGATCCCCAAAAGACCAAAGCAGTAAGAAACTAGCCTAGACCCATCTCTCTATTAGATATCAGTAGTTTCTTGGGCTTGGTTGGCTATTAGCGATGATTTGTTAAGGGATTTTTATCTATTGCATCCCCTATGTCCAAATTTAATCAGAAGAAAGTCAAATTCTAGTGGTCAGATTCTTATGAATAGAGTTTTCAAGATTTGAAGACTCGACTCACTACAGCTCCAGTTTTGACCCTACCAAATGGTTTAGATGGGTTTGTGGTATATTATGATGCCCCAATAGTCGATTTGGGGTGTGTTTTGATACAAAAATTTAAGGTCATATCCTACGCCTCTAGACAACTTAAGCCCCATGAAAAGAACTGTCCTACTCATGCTCTTAAGTTAGCAGCAGTAGTATTTGCCTTAAAGATTTGGAGGTACTTTTTGTATGGTGTGCACATTGATGTGTTCACAGGCCATAAGATCCTACAGTATGTATTCTCTCAGAAGATTTAAACCTCTGTCAGAGAAGGTGGTTGGAGTTGTTGAAAGACTACAACGTGAGTGTCCTATACCATCTGAGTAAAGCCAATGTAGTGGTTGATGCTCTTAGTAAGATGTCTATGGGTAGTGTTACTCATGTGGAGGATGGTAAGAAGAAGTTGGTTCAAGAAGTTCATCAGCTTGCCCGACTAGGTGTTCGCTTAGTCGATTCAGTAGAAGGTAGTGTATGGGTGCAAAGTAGTTTAGAATCATCCGTGGTTTCTGAGGTAAAGGAAAAGTAGGATAGGGATCCCAGTCTAGTCAAGTTGAAGGAATCAGTCAGAGATCAGAAGATAGAGGTTTTCACCCAAAGGGGAGATAGTGTATTGTGTTGCCAGGGTTGGCTATGTATGCCAAGTGTAGATGACTTGAGGCACCGAATTCTTACAAAGGCACATGGTGAGCTCTACTCTATTTATCCAGTGGAAACTAAGATGCACCATGATTTGCGGGAGATCTATTGGTGGAATGGGATTAAGAGAGATATTACAGAGTTTGTGGCTAAGTGCTCAATATGTCAGCAGGTTAAGATTGATCATTAGAAGCCTAGTGGGTCCATGCAGGAGTTCAGCATTCCTACTTAGAAATGGGAAGAAGTGAACATGGACTTTATGATGGGTTTGCCTCATACTCATCACCAGCATGATTCAATTTGGGTTATTGTAGATAAGATTACCAAATCAGATCATTTTCTACCAGTCCATACCACTTATTCAGCTGAGTATTATGTCGAATGCTATATCAGGGAATTGGTCAGATTGCATGGTGTTTTATTATCCATTATCTCAGATAGAGGTACCAGTTCACCTCTTATTTTTGGAAAGCATTCCAAAAGGGTCTTGGTACCCGAGTTCACCTCAGTACAACCATTCATCCTCAAATAGATGGTCAAGAAGAAAGGACCATTCAGACTTTAGAAGATGTGCTGCAATCGTGTGCGATAGACTTTAAAGGTAGTTGGGATGACCACTTGCCTTTGATAGAATTTACATTTAACAATAGCTATCAATCCAGTATTAGTATGGCTCTGTTTGAGGTGCTTTATGGGAGAAGGTGTATATCTCCTATTGGTTGATTTGAAGTGGGTGAGGCCATAGTGGTAGGTCCTGACTTGGTATTTCATACCTTAGAGAAAGTTCAGTTGATCAGGAAAAGGCTTAAGACAACTCAGAGCCGACAAAAATCGTATGCAGATGTATGCAGAAAGGATCTCGAGTTTGAGATTGGTGATTTTATGTATTTAAAAATCTCTCCTATGAAAAGAGTGAATAGGTTTTTCAAGAAGGGGAAAATCAGTCCCTGATATGTCAATCCTTACCGAATTCTCAGCCATTTTGGAAAGGTAGCTTACGAGCTTAAGTTGCCTTCCGACTTAGCTTCAGTGCATCCAGTGTTCCATGTCTCCTTGCTTAAGAAATGCATAGGTGGCCCAGCAGTCGTATTCCCTATAGAGGGCATAGATATTCAGAATAGACTCTCTTATGAAGAGACTCCCATTGAAATTCTTGATTATCAGATTCGCAGACTGAGGAACAAAGAAGTCCCTCTAGTCAAAGTACTTTGGAAGAATCAGTTTCTTTGAGGGAGATACTTGGGAAGAAGAAGCATACATACAGACGAAGTATACTCACCTCTTCTCTACAAGCACAGACTCAGCCCAAGGTAACAGTTTTCCTTTAAATTTACTCAATCTCATATTCGTATATAGCTACCAACTTGGGATCAATTAACGTTGCATACTCAGTCATGCATTCATGAATCAGTTCAGTCATGTACTCATGCATCAAACATGCATGTCCAGTATTTAAGACCAGCTTATCAGTAATCCTAGTCATGAATTCATGAAACATGTTCAGATATATACTCATGCATCCGATATGCATGTTTAGTATGATAATTCAGTATATCTCTACTTTTAGTGATGAAATCAAGCTTCAGTTGTGCATGTTCAGTTTCTAAGTCCAGTCTATAAGTATTCTTAATTTAATCAATCTCATTCGAGGATGAATGTTCCCAAGGGGGAGATATTGTAAGACCCCGTAAAATCCTAAGCTCAACTCAGTCTTTTAAGCTTGCTAAGGGGTCCCTGACTTAGAAAAAATTCTAGCTAAGTATTTAGATTTAGTATTATTTTTTCCTTCGTAAGTTGGCAACTCTACTTCACGACTCTTATGACCTTAAAGTATCGACTTTAGATTAATTCATGATTAGGAATGACAGTAGGTGTTCTCGGATGAGTTTTGGATTTTTGGAACCTCGTTTGAACCACGTTTGGGAACCCAAAATAGTGTATCAATGCGATCTTGACGTGGCGCATCGTCCATTGCATCGATCAATATTTTTCCTTGGCTCCTAGTGGCAATTTTCAGTGAATCAATACAGACTCAATGCAGCGCATTACCATCGCATCGATGCCAATAAAGTGGTACAACGGTCTGGGCGTCGACAGTCCAGTTTTCAGTAATTAAAAATACGCATCCTCAGGGTTATTAGGGTCTTTTTCCCATCCCTATTCATCCCTAAAACACGATATTCATCCTTCATTAAGCAAAATATACTCATATTCTCTAAAATTTCTCAAGAACAAGAACCCTAGGTAATTCAATTTCAAAGCCAAGGCTCAAGGTTTCACTATTTTTCTTCAAGAATTTAGCAACTAAGGTATGTCAAGTTTTCATCCAAGGGTTCCTTCCACCCTTGAGTTCAAGAAACTCTTTTAAACTTCAACTAGCTTGATTTCATGCTTTTTGTGATTTGGATTCAAGTGTATTCATGATTATAATGTTGATTGGATTTCTATTCCATGATTAAGTGCAAGATTTATATAAAAACAACTATTATGTATGTAGTATCATGTGAATTCATGTTAAAGCCTTGAAATTGTGATGCTCATGTGTTGATTAATACTATGTGCATATAAAATTCCTTCCAAGTGTTTGATGAGTTGTTCATGAGAATTAAATAATGAAACTATATCATGTTAGCATGTATTCAAGTTCATGGCATACAAATGTATGATGATCATGTAGTTATTTATCATGTTTCAAGATTGTGCCATGTTTTATAATTTATGCTATCGGGTCCTGGGGGTATTTAATACTCGACAATTTAGCTGATTAAATAGAGCCATGGTCAGTCGCAGGATAGTATCAGTCATGTCACGATCAATAGTACTCTCAGTCAATTATAGAACTCAGGAAAAACTCAGTAGACTCAGTATCAGTCCAGTCCAATTCAGTATTTGGTTCAGGCCTTAGTAAATTCAGCAATTTAATAGAATTCAGTAGTATTCCATTAGTCAATGTAACTCAGTGAACTCAGTTCATTTTAGTTAGATAGTATAATCAGTAATAGTTCAGTTAAGCCTAGTATGAACTAAAAATCAGTTCAGTGTCTATTCTGGTGGGAGTAGGATTTAGCACTGAGTTAACCCAGGGATGGGGGCATTCTTTCCAGCAGAGGTTTTGACCCTTAGTAGCAATCCCTACATTATAGAATTACATAGCCAGCATAGGTTGAGATATACTCCTTCTATATTAGGGTTGATACATCTTGTATGAGTTTTTCTGCCAGCAAGGGTTGATGAAAGAGCTACCTGTCAGATAGGGTTAACTCACAGTTGTCTTTACCCGTGGCATGGTACTGACATCCCAATCAGAGAGGGTTAACTCACAGGTTGGACCCCAATCTATTCAAAAAGGGGCATATCGGTTATATGATTACCTCCTACAGTTTCAGTTTCAGTTTCAATTCCAATCTCAGAATAAAACTCAATTCAATTCTACAGATTTAGGACTGCTAGATATAGTCACTCATTTTAGTACAGAACTCGGTATAGTTCCACAGGATAAAGACTGACAGATACAGTTACTCAATTATCAGCTACACAGTATTAGTAAACTCAGATATCAGTAAATGAGTAATTCAGAACTCAGTATCTAGTATTATCACGATCTCAATTATAGTTTACGTATTCACGCACATACTCTTATTCAGTTATATTCATGTCATTCAGTCAGTGTTGTTTATGAACCTGAACTCATGCATTTCACCCTACCTCATTTTTCATTCCAGTACATTCAAAGTACTGATACATACCTTTCTCTTGCGCTATGATATTTTATATCATAGGTTCAGATGCGCGGGCTCCTGATCATACTTAGAATTTTAGATATCCAACTGACAGAGTTAGTGGTTAGACCTCTTAGTTTGAGTACATGATGATTATTTCATTAGTTCAGCTTATTTCAGTAGTTCAAAGTTAGTTGGGGACTTATCCTATCAACTCCATATCTCAGACAGTTTAGAGGCTTTTTCAAACTAGAGTATTTATAGACAGATGTTTCAGTTTTGGTATTGTTATATCATATTTTGTTTTATTTGAGTATTGAACCTTATGGCAAGTTTCTGCCTAATTTCTTCATATTTGTAGTATTACTATTCAGATATTGCAGTAGGTACCAGTGATGGGTTAGATTGTGGTCCTTTGGGATTATGAGAACCGTATAGCATCCAGGGTACAGACTTGAGGCATTACAGGTTATATAGGGTTCTAAGGCTGCCTTCTTCTACAAATTTCTTAGTATTTTAGGCATATTACTTTTCCCTTATTATCAATTTTATAAAACCATGAGATTTAATGTATTGTTCATGAGATATTAATGTTAGGTTTGGAACTATGGGTCGAGGGTTTTTAATATAAATTGTTTAAATATTTTTCCATGATATCCATGAAACTATTATGATTAAATTGATGGTTGATAAATGGATTGTGGTGAACGAGAATGGTGGATAGAAATAGCGATAAAAAGGGATCTGAAAATTAATTATTTTGGTATGAAAATCGGTACTACCTCAACCCACTTGCTTACTTGATTTATGTTTATGTATTATTACTTGGTTTGTTTTGCCTATTGAAACTAATGCATGGTATAAATGGTTAAATGAGTAAGGATAACCTTGTGGGGTACAATCAAATCCCCAACGTAAATGACTTATGAAAACCTTATGGGTACACAAGAATCCCTCAAGTGATTTTAATAATAGAGTTTGCGGGGTACATGGGAGTCCTTTAAGTGTTGGTTAATGATATTGCTTGCAAGCTATGGTCGGTATGACAATACCACTTAATAATTCCTTAATGTTTGGCTCCAGGAAATGGTGGTTGGATTATGTATTACATGATTTAATTAGGATATAATGGGAGTTGTGTTAGCTAGTTATGAAGGTGTGAGTCTGAAGGACTGATATTGGAAACTCATGTTCGCCGACATGAGGGTTGGTATAGATGATCATGTACTTGTGGGTACAAGGGAATCCCCTTAGTGTATATTTGTATATATGAATCATAGAGGGAGAATGGTATAATGGAATCCCCAATCATCCATGATATCTTTGGTTTTGTAGGCTACCACGTATTGGGGCCCATTTAGGAGGTAACACTGGACCCATATAACTCATGGGTGGATTTTTGACGGTAAAACTACACAAACTCAAGTTAAAGTTTTAAAGTCCATGCTAAGACCGTTACATATCCCTGTATTATATATATATGTATGTATATATATATATGTATATACATGGATTTGCATGGATATGTACATTTTCTTTGGTTTGACTTAGTTTGAATTGATGTAAATATTTTATCCTAATCCTTTAGTTACATACTAGTGTTCACCCCTCTAACCATCTTCGAAAACCATAACCCTACGCAATGTAAGAACTAAATATATTTCTATCTCTCCTACCTTTGACTGGGATTTGGGATCAGCTCATGAGTCAGACTGAAGTGGTGAGCTTCCAAACTTCGGAAGGCCTCATTTCATGCTATGGGTTTTTGTATGTCTTTACTATTTCTTTTAGTTTTGGTTTTGGGCTATGGTTGGGGTCATGTCCCAACTAGATATTCTTTGGTTTTGATTAGAGGTGTTGTCGGACTACTGTGGATATAGGCGGTATTTATGTTGATATCGGTATCGGTATTGGTATTGGTTGGTTGTTTGGTTGTTAGTGGTTGGTTTTTGGTCATAAACTTATCATGATGTCTTTAAATTGATATTCTCTTATCATGTTATATTTTTAGAATTCATCTGACATGGGGTGTAAGAAGGTAATGGTTGGGTATTGTGGGTGGTCTCCAATCCTTGTTAGACTTGAGATACCCGAAATGGCCAGTCCCTAGTTCGATATGGGTGTGTCCATAAATCTGTGTCAAGTAGAGTCTCTCTTATGGGTGTGTAGTGATCCAAACTTATAAAGGAGAGGCTATGAGGTATTTAGGAATGTTTTCCTTTCTTATTGATTTAATTCGAGCTATAGAGTCTAAGGTCTTGAGCCTCTCTAATTTCTATTTAGTCTCCTTTCATATCATGCCTCGAAAAAAATCTAATGTCTGTGAGAACTCTTTTGTCCAATCTGAGGACAATATGGCCCTACTCCAGGAGTTCAGACCCAACCTAAGGTCGCTGCTTCTAATTGCCCTGATGGAGCTCCACCGGTTCCTCCTATTCCTCCTCAAGTACCTCGAGCGAATGTGTCAAATGCAGAGTTTTTCCATACTTTCTTACCTAGTAGGTAGCCTCCCAAACTAAGAGGGTTGCTTTGGTTACTCCTTTCTCTAAGGCTACTAGAGTTGGATAATTTATGAGATTGATTCCTTCTACTTTCACTATTTTTAAAGTTGAGAAATATCCTTAATTTCTTATTAATGAGATGGAAAAAATCTCCCGTGTGATGTATGCCACTAATGTGGAGGGTGTGGAGTTTGCCGCTTACTAACTGAAAGATATGGTGTACCAATGGTATGAGGAATGGGACTAGTCTAGGGGCGATGATATTTATTCCGTATTATTGGATGATTTCTCTGGTGCTTTTCTTGACTGCCTTTTTCCCTAATAGTTGAGAGAGGCGAAGGTAGAAGAGTTTGTTAACATGAATCTTGGTAAGATATTAGTGAAGGAGTATGCCTTGAAGTTTCATCAGCTGTCTCATTATGCTTTGGAGTTGGTGTCTAGCATAAGGCTATAATGAGGAAGTTCGCTTTCTGATTCTCCCGAGACTTAATTCTAGAGAGTAAGGCTTATTTGTTAAACAAGGATATGGATATTTCTTAGCTTGTGGTTTATATGCAACAAGTCAAAAAACAAAAGAAGAAGCAGGATGAATTTAGGGAAAGGAAGGACAATAAGTTTTGCTATTTAGATTAGGGCAGAGGTCAGCAACAAGATGGTAGAGATAATGGAAAGTGGTATAAGATGAAGTGGGGGAGTTCTGTTTCAAACTCTATGGCTAGTGCTCTCTATCCAAAGCTGTCGAGTTATCATCGTACTCAACATGATAGTCGGTTTAGGGAATACGGTTCCTAATCTCAGGCTGATGGGGCTCAGTTCGCTTCATTATATCCTCTCTATAGTTTTTATGGTTGGTTGCATCATAGATTTTGTGATAAGAAGAGGGATAGGTTTTTCAAATATGGTTAGCCAAGGCATATATTGAGGAACTATCCCATAGGTAAGGTTGCTTCTGGAGTTAACAAGGTTCTCTTTCCTCATCACCAACTCTTGTACCATAGGGTGCCCCTTCTGGCTCTAGCACTGGTCAAAACCATCTTTATTCTCTCACTACCCGTCAGGAATCTAAGGCATATCCCGATATCATTACTGGTATATTGAAACTCTTTTCTCATGATGTGTATTGTTTACTTAATCTGAGGTCCACTCTTTCTTATGTGACCCCTTTTGTGGTTGTGCATTTTGGTTATAGTCCTGAGTGTTTTTTGGACATATTTTTTATTTCTACCCCAATGGGTAACTCTGTGGTGTCTAGAAAAGTCTGTAGGGGTTGTGTGGTATAAGTTGGTGGTACAAAAACTCTGGCAAATTAGATAGAGGTTAGTTTTGATGTCATATTGGGGATGGATTGGTTGCACTCATTCTATACCTCCTTAGATTGTCGAACCCATAAGGTCATGTTTAAATTCCCTAATGAACTGGTCATTGAGTGGGAAGGGGGTTATCTAGTGCCTAAGCGAACATCATATAGTATCTTAGAGCCTAAAAATTAATTTCAAAGGTGTTTCTTTACCACTTGGTCTGAGTTACAAATTCCAACTCAAAAAGTCCTTCATTACATTCTGTTCCCATGGTTAATAAATTCCCTTACATCTTCCCTGGTGATCTTTTTGGTGTCCCATTCCCCTCTCAATAAGGAGATTGATTTTGGGATTTATCTTATTCTGGACACTTGTCCGATCTCTATTCCCCTATATATAATGCCTCCATTTGAGTTAAAGAATCTTAAGGAGCAGTTAAAGGATCTTTTA
The DNA here is from genome assembly GCA_030864215.1 of Capsicum pubescens. NCBI lineage: Eukaryota > Viridiplantae > Streptophyta > Magnoliopsida > Solanales > Solanaceae > Capsicum > Capsicum pubescens. Next base: position 230,277,965 of record CM061548.1, on the reverse strand, counting down.
GACAAGGGATTCATCTATCCTAAAATGTCCCCATGGAGTTCACAGGTATTGTTCATGAGTAAGAAGGATGGTTTCCTTAGGATGTGTATTGACTACCGATAATTGAATAAGATGATGATAAAGAATAAGTACCCTCTTCCAAGGATATATCATTTTTCGATCAATTATAGGGTGCTAAGGTTTTCTCTAAGATTAATCTCCGGTTCGGGTAACATCAGTTAAAGATTAGGGAGGTGGATATCCCTAAGACTTCCCTAAGAAACTACTACGGTCATTTTGAATTTTTAGTGATGTCTTTTGTCTTGACTAATGCCTCAATTGCATTTATGGACTTGATGAATAGGGCTTACCATCAGTTTCGGGGTTTTTTATCATTATGTTTATATATGATATTCTGGTGTATTCCAAGAGTGAGGCGAATCATGCTGATCACATCCATATCATGTTGCAAACCTTGAAAGATCAGCAGTTGTATGCTAAGTTCTCTAAGTGTGAGTTCTAGTTGAATATTGTTACTTTTTTGGGTCATGTTATTTCTAGTGAAGAGATCATGGTGGATCTAAAAAAAATTATAGTGGTTAAGAAGTGGCTTAGGCCCACGACTCCAATTGATATTCGAAGCTTATTGGTTTTAGCCGATTACTATAGAAAGTTTGTTGAGAGTTTCTTGACTATAGCTGCCTCGTTGACTAAGTTGACCCAGGAGGAGGTGAAGTTCTTGTGGTCTGTTGTTTGTCAGGGTAGTCTTGAGAAGCTAAAAAATAAGTGACTTTATTTCTAGTTTTGACCTTGCCCAAGGGTAATGATAGATTTATGGTTTATTGTGATTCGCCCTGCGTGGGAGTTGGTTGGGTATTGATACAGCATGGTAAGGTAGTGGCCTATGCTTTAAGCCAGTTGAAAGTTCATGAGAATAATTATCTGACTGATGCCTTGAAGTTGTTGGTTGTTGTGTACGTATTGAAGATTTGGCATCACTATTTGTATGGAGTCCATGCATATATTTTTTCTAATCATAAGAGCATGCAATATGTGTTCACCCAGAAGGAGTTGAATCTCAGGCAAAGGAGATGACTTGAGTTGTTGAAGGATTACTACATGAGTCTCCACTATCGCCCAGGTAAAGCTAAAGCAGTTGTTGATGCTCTTAGCAGGTTATCCATGGGGAGTCTAGCTCATGTGGATTAGGAAAAGAAGGATTTGGTTAAAGATATTTACTATTTGTCCAACCTTGGAGTTCGTCTCCTTGACTCTGAGGATAGAGGTATGTTTGTGCAAGAGGCGACAAAGTCATCTCTTGTTTCTTAGATAAAGGAGAAAAAGGTATTGGATCTTGTCTTAGTAAATATAAAGGGGGATGTGGGATAGCAAAAGGTTGTAGCTTTTTAGATTGGTGGCGATGGTATCTTAAGGTACAAATAAAGGTTCTATTCTCGACATAAATGAATTGTGAGAGAGGATCTTGGCTGAGGCTTATATATCGTATTATGCTATTTATCCTGGTTTTACAAAGATATATCATGATCTTAAAGAGATTTATAGGTGGAATAATATGAAGCGATACATGGCCAGTTTTGTGGCAAAATGCATGGTGTGTCAACTTGTGAAGATTGAGTACTTGATGCCCGAAGGGTTGTATCAAAAGATTGAGTTACCTGTATGGAAGTGGGAGATAATTAATATGGATTTCATTACCAGTCTTCCTCGATCTCGAAGTCAATTTTATTCAATTTGGGTTATCGTGGATAGAATGACTAAGTCTGCTGACTTGTTGGCAGTGAGGACTAATTATTCGGCAAAGGACTATGCTAAGTTGTTCCTCCACTAATAGCCATAAGGATATGTTATGAGTTATAAAGTGCAATTGTAGGGTGTCCAATGTAGGTCAATTTGGGTTCTATGTTGACCACGACTGGACACTACGAGTCGTAGGGTCTCATTACGGGTTGGTTGGTTGAGTCGTAAGGATAACAATGTAGGGTGCCTTAGAGGTACTTTCTTTGTTACGACTCATGGTGACGAGTCATAAAGAGAGGCTATGAGTCAAGGGTTAACTCGTAATCAAAGGCAACACTTTTTCAATTTTTATGTTGAGGGCACTATGGACATTTCCCACTCTAAACTCTTAGACCCCGTGACTTAAATCCTTTCTTGGGGCTTCATTTTCCTATCATTCCCAATAAAACACTTCCAAAATTCTCTCTCAAACTCTTTATTCAAGTTAAGTCTAAAGTTTCAAAGAAAGTGGTCATCTAGGGTTCTAAGGGTGCCTTCTTCTCCAAATTTCTTTGTACTTCAGGCATGTTACTCTTACTTCATTGTCAATTTTGTAAAAACATGTGATTTAACATATTGTTCATGAGATATTGATGTTGGGTTTTGAACTATGGATTGAGGGTTTTTAATGTAAATTGTTAAAATACATTTCCATGATATCTATGAAGCTATTGTACTTAAATTAATGGTTGGTAAATGTATTAGAGTGCATGGGAATGGTGCATGGAAATAGGGGTACAAAGGAATCCCCAAATTAATTGGTTTGGTATGAAAATTGGTACCACCTCAACCCACTTGCTTACATGATTTTGGTTTATGCATTATTACTTGGTTTGTTTTTTTTATTGAAACCAATGCATGGTATAAATGGTTAAATGGGTAAGGATAGTTTTAAAACCTTGTGGGTATAATGTAATTCCCTATGTGAATGACTTATGAAAACCTTGTTGGATACACGAGAATCCCCCAAGTGATTTTAATAATGTAGTCTACGGGGTACATGGGAATCCCTAAGTATTTGCAAATGAAATTGTTTGCAAGTTATGGTTGGTATGATGATACCACTTAATAATGCATTAATGATTGACTCCTAGAATTAGTGGTTGGATTATGTGTTATATGATTTAATTGGGCAATAATTGGAGTTATGTTAGCTAGACATGAAGGTGTGAGTCCGAAGGGCTAATACTGGAAACTCATGTTTGCCGACATGAGGGTTGTTTTTAATGACCATGTACTTGTGGGGTACAAGGTAATCTCCCAAGTGTATATTCATATATACGGAGGGCGAAGGGTAAAAGGGAATCCCCGATCATCTATGATATCTCCGGTATGTGCGGATATCATGCACTAGAGCCCATTAAGGGGGTGACACTGGACTCATATAGCCTGTGAGTTGATTTGTGATAGTAAACCTATACAAACTCAAGTTAAAGTTTTAAATCCCAAGCTAAGCCCATTCCCTATCCCAGCATTATATATATATATATATGTATATACATGGATGTGCATGGATGTGTACATGTTCTTTGGTTTGACTTGGTTTTAATTGATTGCATTATTTTATCCTTATCCTTGAGTTACATGCTAGTGTTCACCCTGCTAACCATCTTCACACGCTGTATCCCCATGCGATTCAGGAACTGGCCATACTTCTACCTCTCCTACACTTTTACTAGGATTCTGGATCATCTTGTGAGTCAGATTGGAGTGGTGAACTTCCATACTTCAAAAGACCTTATTTCATGCTATGGATTTCTTTATGTCATTATTATTTCTTTTGGTTTTGATTTTGGTCTATGGTCAGGGCATGTCCCGATTGGATATTCTTTGGTTTTGATTAGAGGCTTTTTTGAACTACTGTGGACATGAGTGGTATCAGTGTCGGTATCAATATCGACATTGGTATTGGTTGGTTGTTTGATTTTTGGTGGTTGGTTTTAGTCATAAACTTGTCATAATGTCATTAAATTTATATTTTTTTTATCTTGTTATATGTTTGGAATTCATCCAACATGGGGTGTAAGGAGGTCAGTGGTTGGGTATTGGGGGAGGTCTCTGGTCTTGGCTGGACTTGAGATACCCGACGCAACCAGGCCCCAGTTTGGGTCATTTCATTAAAACAGTAATTCACTATTCATATACATTGGGAACTAACATTCATTATATTAACTCATGGTATTAAAAAGGTTCATCATCTAATGGTTTTCTACCATTTAAAATCTTTGAATTCTACATATTTTATGATAACAATCATGAATTCTACCACAGGAAGTGCTTTCTAACACAATTGGATCAATAACAATTGGTAATAACATCACTCCTCACTAATTCCCACCATTAACAAACTTAAGGCTAAATTTTATTTTTCATCGTGGTTGTTATTCTTATATCCTAAGAACGTATAGATATAATTTCATGTTTGAAGAGTAAAGAAACCTTAGATCAAAGATGAAAAACCCTCGAAGATGTGAAAAATCACCGTTGATTAGCCCTTGATCTTTTTTAGAAAAATTAGAATGGAAAATTCATTTTCTAATTTTAAAAGCTGGCCTACTATGCTTTTGTTGCTGTAGCGGTACTTTTGTTGCTAAATTGGAACCACTACAGTGGAGGATCTACTTTTGCAATGGATCCTAGGCCAAAATGAAAGATGCTACGATGACACTTTTGCCTATAGAGTGATACCCCTACAGCTACACTTCTATCATTATAGCGCTTCCACACCAGTATCTCAGGACTTTGTCCCAGCTTTTGCCATTACACAACATGATTCTCAAATTTCAACATTATGAACATATCCTTTCGCGATAATCTTTATAGATGAATTTCTATTAACCCGTTCTACACAACGTAAGTTTATACTTCCTAAACATGTCCTCTAATAAAAAATAAAATCAAAAATATCAACCAACTACATCTAATAACTGCCATATTACATCAAAATAGGCCTAAAACTTGGTCAGCCTTGAATTTTTACATTTTTCATCTAAGAAAATCTAGGCGGAGGTTTTACTCCCTATTTCAGCATAAAGATGATTTGGGTAATTAAAGTTTGTCTATTTTTTATAATCATAATATGTATTATAATCTACAATGTTTTAAACTGTTTAATATTTGAGTAGAATTTTATTTTACTTTTTTAATATATAAACGAACAATATTAAACCTCTCATGGCATGTTTTAAATAAGCGTGTCATGTTTATGTATAATATTTATTACTGGATCCTTTTTATGTTGAGTATTCATTAAATTATGCACTGAATCATGTTTGCAACATGATTTCACTTGTTTTCAAAAAAGAACAAGTTTGGATTTTTTAAACCAAACGATGCTATAAATTTAATTTAAGTGACAATAAACCGTATAATTGGCAAGTACGACTATCGACAAATCATTTCAATAAAATTCATAAATTTTTTTCTTAAAAAAATTGAAATAATTAGGTTTGATAAATTTCAAGTATGATAGATCCTTGTTTAGAATTAGGGAAGATGGGAGAGAACCATAAATGACTCAAAGAGTGAGGAACATATGAAAATTTGTGGTGAGACTGGAAAGCATTGCCTAAGTGACATAAGATAATTTTAACCTATTTAAAAAAATTACAAGGTTGGACATAAGAAATTTTTTCAGTCTAATGAGCATAAAATATCCAAAAACTAATTTAAGCAAAATATAAGAATTTAAATTGATCATGCTAGAACCACAGAACTCGAGGAATGCTTCTCACCTTCCCCTTTGTAATATAATTTCTTATCCATAATTTTAGTTCATAGACAATAATAAAGAGTTAAGTTTCCTTTTATTTAGGGATCCAAATAAGGTGTCTTGGAATACAAAATCTCAATTCAAGTGGTCATTCTATAAATAAATACTCTTTTTTTCAAAATAGTCGCTTGATTAGAAAAACTTTTTTTGTCAAACTACCATCAAATAATTTATGTCAAAAAATAAGAGTGTGAAAAAAATCATTAAATTTATATCTAAAAATAATTTTAATATTTGAAAGATAATTATTTCAAATTGGTTAAAATTAAAGAAGCTAAAATTTGATTTTATTGTTTAGGGAAATTATTGGATATTAGAAACTACTTCTTCCTTTGAATAGGGCCGATACAACGGATTGTAGACAAAGGAAATTGACAGACCCTATTTGGTCCAATCCCTAATTCTTCTTGTGGGCGTGGTTAGTTTTGTATGAATTGGAAAGAATTACGTCAGGACCCTTGTATAAAGCTTCCTATATATCTCATGTTATATGAAAATTTAAGTCCCCTGTATTTCAAAAACACTTTATTTTATGTATGATTCAAACACTTGGAAAGTTATCTCAGCTTCAGATTATGAGGGGACCGAAAAGATAAGGATATAGAAGTCACAAAAATTTCTTGGAATACGGCCGAGTTTTCATCATCTATCCCATCTACATACCCCTAAGACTTAGGGAATCAAACTTTCTATGGTATGACTTAATCAATTGAAAAGGTAATATTTTCAGCTAATACAATTTTGTCTAAAAATGAGTGACAAATAAATGGTGTAATGGAAAAAAGGCTTGGTGCCTTTCAACTAAGAATGTGACATGCTTTACATTCATAAAAAACATATATGAAAATAATTTCTAAAGCTCTAGGTATATGTCTCTCGGATCCGAAAAGATGGTTTTCTTTCAATCCGAGTTCAAGAAATACTCTAGATGAAAAACTAATACATAAAAGAGAATAATCACATAATTTCTAATAGGGGTATGGTTTGATTGTAGGAGAAGTTGATCCTCAATTTGCATCTAGAAATTTTGATATTCCTCCTTGAAATATAGTGTAGATTATTGCTAAAAAATGTTTCTTGTTATGTTGTGTCATTTTTCAACGTAGTCCATACATGTGGATTGTTTTTTATAATTAACCCTCTTAATATTCTTGAAAAAATCTAAAGTGAAAGTTAGTATAAATGCAATCTAATAGAAAGAAATAACTTTTTAATGAAATCACTACATTTATTTTTTTAGATAGAAAATATCTTCTTTTCCAGCCTCAACCATAAGACATAGTGTCTTCCACAAAGATGTCGATATGATGGACCTTTGCAATTAATCAAATGTCATTATTCTAAAATAAAGAGTCAAACCAATGCCTAGTTATCCCTTAGACAAAAATCTTGATATTTAGGACAAGCCTAGTTTTAGGTGTATTTAGAGTATGTGGTTTTATTGGGGAATCAAGTAGTTATTAGAGCATTGATTGGTGATTTTGAATAGATTTTGTATTAGAGGAATATTTTAGGAAGTTATAGAAACTTCTGGTGAATAGAATAGGTTAGTAGAACTCTGCTTATAGTAATTACCCCAGAAAGGCCAATTCATGATATTAAAAATTGGGAAGCATGTTCTGAAATTGACAGAACTGGAAAAAGATCTCGAGCCTCTAGTTTGGTGTCACTATAGTGATAGAAGTTCCATCCCAGTGATAGACCCCCTTGACCTTGGTGTCATTTTGTGGTAGATCCTCTATTGCTGTAGTGTTATTGTAGTGAAAAAAGTTCCATTGCAGTGACAAAAATGCAGAAAGATCAATTTTAAGGTAGAAACATCATTTTTCATTCTCATATTTCAAAAATTTATTCAAGGGCTACGCTAAGGAAATTTGTCACTAATTTGGGGATTTTCCATCTTTGAGGTAAGGTTCCTTTAAACGTCAAACATGAATATACTCCTTTAGATTCTTAGGGTCATAAGAATCATAGCCTTAGTTGAATTGAAAATTAGCCATAAGCTCAGGAAGTGGTTGAAATTTGTTAGGAATGTCTTGATTTTTGGTATTATTGATCTTAGAATGTTAGAAAACACATCCTAGGGTAGAATTAGTCTTTGTAATCAATAAACATAAATAATCCAAAGAAGTTAAAGGATCAAAAAATACTAGAATTACGGACTAGGTAAATTTTGTATTTTGAAATTAATAAATATGAGTTTATAATGCATTGAAAGGTAAAAAGTTGTATTGAAACTTGTGTATTGTTGTTTATAGATCAAGAATGGGCAGAAACTAAAACAAAGAGCAAGACATTGGCTTAATGTTGTTTTCATGCATAGAATCAAGGTAGGTTATGATTTAATAGTAGTATAGACTTGTTTCTATTTGTGCTTATATAAGAGTGGATGTATATGATTCAATTTTAAGCATTACTTTTGATTATTGACTATATCATATACTTGAGGATTAGATTTGAGATTATATTAAGATTCTGATGGATTGCGTAGCACTGTTATTTGGGTCGGGTGTAACACCAACACTATTATTGAACTAAGTACCACAGCGATACTAGTTCATAGACTAAGTTTGTCCCATATAGGTTATATATAGCTAAGACTACATGCTTACACTAGTATGTCTGTATATTTTGCATGCATGCAATAATCATTTCATTTGAATATATATATATATATATATATATATATTATTGTGACCATTTTTGAAAGATCCGCCTAAGTGTAATTGATGTACTTGTATACTTAGTATTCCAGTTAAGATGAAGTGTTATGACTATTCATTTCCTTGTCCAGAAATTGTTAGTTTTGTATTGATTTTTTCTTCTCTATATTTCACTTGTTTGCTTATATGGTGTTGAGTTGAGTTGGCTGATGATTCCTACCAGTACTTAGTTATAGTAATGATACTTTATGTAGTCTTTTTTTTACTGATAGTAAAGTGTATTATAGTGTTCTAGAATAGATGTTGGTTCTCGATTGTGAATCCAACATCAATTCAATTTTGAACACCATGTTCAATCAACATTAAGTATTTTGTTTTTTTCATGTCCTTTGTTATGGGACAATGATATCTATTTTCATTTCATATTTCGGATAATATTTTAGACTTTATTATGGACACTTTTAGATATTCCCTAATGGTGACTTCTGATTCTTGGGGATTGTAATGATTAGAGGGACATCAACACTCTTATTTGATTTTTGATATTAAATAAGTTAGTAATGCAATTTTTTTGCTAATATTTTGTGTAATTAGTTGATAGTAGTTATTTGATGAAGGTGAATTTTGGATGTCCTTTTCTAATTGGTTAATGGTTGGGTTAGATGGCTCTCCCACTATAGAACTAGGGTGGGTGACACTCATGGTTGTGAAAAATATGTTTTTAGAGCACTAGGTTTACCAATATCTTTATACATGAATAAATCTAGTAGAGTCTTATTGAATGGTATGGATAAATCTATAATTTTCTTCAAGAAACTATAGGACTTATGGAAGTAAATTTCACTTGATTTTTTCTTTCATTCTTGTACATGATTTCAATTTGTATCTAGTGATCCGAATTGGTATCTATCCTTAATTACTCTTAGTTTATATAAGGTTTATAGTCATTCAAATAGAGTGGAAGAAACTATAGTAGAAGTGTTAGTATCACTAGCACTAGTCGTTAAGGTTACATTTTGGGTAGGCCTCGAATTAGAGGAAGGGTAAGAAAAAGAGGAAAATGGATAACACCTGTAAGGGGTGGAGTCTAGGCAATAGAAAAACTGAATAGGCAGAGATCACCATACCCTCCCCCATAATAGGATACCTTAGATTTGGGGCAAAATAAGGAGGTGGTAGCAAAAAATAAAAAAGTTATAATCTTAGAGAATGTGGTACCAGTCTAGAATAGTACGGCTCAGGTGCCTATGTCCATAAAATTGATTTAGTAGTTGTTTGGATTTTTGAGTAGTTTTGTTGGGACTAGTACTACTCCAATTGTTCCTATATTTTTGTCCTTAACTTTATATCATACTTTTGTTGTAGCACCTCAAATGGAGGAAGGCTCTAAGACAAAAGTCTTTCCCCAAAAGATATCGGGACTATCTATGACTAATAATAAATATGGACTATTTTGTATGTTCATAAAGATGAAGCCTCCCATAGTTTAAGGTACTGAGTCAGAGGATGCATTTGAGTTCTCAATTAACTATCACGAGCATCTACTCAAGACTCGCATTATGGAGAGGTATTATATGGATTTTGTGACATTTTGTGTTTAGGGAAAGGCCAAGAAATGGTGGAGGTCTTTTATTGACTGTAGAGCTGCCTTACCTCCACTTACTTGGGTCAGTTACAGAAATGTCTTATTGAGAAATATGTTACATGTACCTATTAGGATATGAAAAAGGATATGTTATTGAGATTTGAGCAGGGCGATATGTCTATGGCAGCATATGAGGACAAGTTTTATGCTTTGTCTCGATATGAATTGTAAATAATTATATTGGACAAGGAAAGAATTCAGTATTTTGTGAAAAGCAAAAACAAGGATCTTCAAGTGGCTGCACAACAAGTGGCTACATCTAGAAAGACTTTTTAGGAAGTTGTGGTGTTAGGACCCAAGCAACAAATCATAAAGGAACCTACTTTGCACCTACCCAAAATCTGATAACCTTTACAAATCAATCATTCACTTGATGTAGAAGTTAAAACCAATCACTTCCAATGATATATATCATTCATCTGGTTAAAGTAAACCTTCATTCAACTTATTGATCCATTTAACACCATGAGTATAAATATATTTCAATATATTTGATACATAAAAGTTATATGGAAGATATATAACATAGAGTCCTAAAACACAAGCCTAAATCGATAAAAGAGCACTAGACAAGGAACAGGAAAATCCATGACATAATGTCCATGAGAATAAAGAGGGCAGGACCTGCTACTGAGTAATCATTTTCACTGTTATAGAAACCCCAACTAGCCTTCACCATATTTATATCCCTGATTGGATATATAATAAATGTTAAATCAGTACAATTACATTCACTATTAGGTTTACCGGCTGAGCATGGTTGAAAAAATAAGATTAATAACAAATAGGGAGAGATCATAGCATCAAGTAATGTTTCGATTTCTAATCACAAATTATGAATTCATTAATACCCATATGTTTAACATCTATGTGACCTTTAAGTCATAAAACATTTTAATATATCTTTATCGCAGGACCACTTACTCTAAACTACACCTTTTAACCTTTCACTAATTCATTATCCTAGATTCTGCATCCCCTATCTTGCACTACACCATGTTTTCTCGATAATTCACAATTACATGACACCTCAGGGTTTACCATCACCAAGGCTTAGCATTCTAACAAACCTCTAGGGAGGGACAATACCATACAATATGCACCAATAAATATACACTTGGAGTAGTTAACACTAAACTTGAATTAAGATGTTACGTTGATTCACCATAGGCTAGTATATTCCGTCAATACTAACATTGGATGATCAACACAAGAAATCATTAATAATATATAAATTATAATATAACATCAAGTAATATGAATGAATGAACGTATGTAAGATATTTTCATCATCTCTTTTCCTTCTCAACCTTATTAACAACAAAATCACTACCAACTTTATCATGAACATCATAATCCAAAGATAGTATTACCACCGTCATCTTCAATATCATTTCAACATTACCAACATCATGAACATAATCATATCACTAATAATATCAACATCATCATCACCTAAACTTCACAATATCAAAATGTATGAATATACAATGCAACTAATAATTACATGAATTTTTCCAAAGAAATCACAATTACTATTTCACATGAAAAACATAAAGACACCAAATCTTAGTTGCATACATGTCCTTAGGTACAAATCTTTTCAACATAATTCATGATCGTAACGTTGTATTCAATCTCCTTCCTAATTACTTTTATTGTAATTCTCATACTTGGCCCTACAACCTTTCCCTAATTAGTCGATGACTCACACCTACTTACCTATTTTGTCACTTAACCGACTACTGAGTTGCCTCTATGGTTATTTTACCTACCTAATTCTGCTCATAGGTTGTCTAAAACTCTCTTAGGTTGTTGTTAACCCTTATCCCCATTTGTGTATCTTTAACCTTCCTCAATACATGACATAACTATCCAGTTCCCCTAGAGCATTCTCTATCACTCCCTAGCTTAATATTTCTTCCCACTTTTTATGATAGTTAACTCACATCATGACTGTGGACTATAATATTCACTAACTTGTCAAGATTTCCACAATATCTAACCCATTCCACACTACGAATATCACATTATTGGGGTACAATAATAATTAACAATATTATTAAAGACTAACTATATTTTTATAACTTTTGTACTTTCAAACACCGTGCTCGAAGGCCTAATGCATGAGAATACCTTACATTCCTTTCCATGATATATAAATCTAACCCAAGACCATTTTGTATGAAAAATAAACCATATCTATCTTGTAGACGAACCATGAATCTATTGTGAGGAGAGAGTTATCTTGCGAGTTCTAAGCATCTTCCTATGTCAGGTTCTCATCGAGTGTACCTCAAGACTATCTAATGAACCCTAGTCTGTAAAATCTCAAATTAGGAAAGTGAGGTTTTTCAAGGTGTTTTGGGGTAAGGGGCAACCTAGAAAAATAATAAAGGAGATAGGTTTTAAAATTTCATTTAATTGACTACTATCGGGTACTGTTGCAGAGGTTGGATAATCACTTTTGGTACTACTGCAACATATCAACCCAATTTATTTTTGCCTTTTTGGCCCAATTACTAAGAGCCTCATTATATCTTTCCAACTTAATTTTTCCTGGGTTAAAATTGAACATACTATTTATCCTAAATTATTTATAAGGCAATTTCACATATAAAATTATTTGGATTATTACATTAGATACCAAGTTAATTCCCAAACAACCAAAAGTGTGGATTGAAGAGTCTTTTTACGACTATATAATGAAATTTTGTCTATGATATTTGAAATGAAAGATGGCTTTAATTTTTCAGCAGTTTGCATTATCCTGCCTTTATTTTATTTGTTAATGAAACCACCTACTAAACACCCTGACACATTTGCTAGACTTTGCATTGGTTCACCTTTATTCACCCAAATTATAGGAACTATAAAAGGAAATGCAAAATAATCATGTTCCATGTGTTTCCAAAATATTTGAAGGTCACAGAATAGGATAATACATTAAAGTTCAGAACCAAATGGACACTAATAGATGTTACCACAACAGTAGTTTTAGGTAGTTCAAATAGGGAAAAATGTTTTATTTTCCTATTTTTAATCACTCTCAAATTCTCTCAACTCCTTCTGTGCAATCTCATTTCGGCTTCAATTTCAAGGTAATTTTTCAGCCTACTATATTACGGTATTTGTCTTTTAAGAATCATAAAAAATTCTTAAGAATAGATAATTTTTGTAGGGTTTTGCTGAAACTTCTGGGACGACTTTTGATGGTATTTTTAATGAAATATTGCACATGTTAGGATGAATTTCATCTACCATGATCTTACAGTGTCCTGGCATATAATTAACATAGTTCATGTTGATTTTTAGCCCTGGGAGGGGTAAAAGGCAAAAAATTATATTCACAAATGATTTTGGGTTATTATGGGGTGAAATCGAGTGTTATACCCTTTCATTTTAATGTAAAGAGGTTCATAATTTTTTCTAAATCAATTTGGGGATTTTATAACTAATAGAGCAAAACAAAAAAATAAGTCTTTACACATAAATGGACCAACCCATCCAAAAAGCACACAAAACAAAATAAAAAGCCCTACTTCTATCTGATACCCTATGACCCAGCCTAAACCCACATACTCTATTAAATATATTTGTATGTTTAGGGTTTCCTAAACCATACTCCTTCTTCCGCCGTAGTACCATAAACACACCTAAAAAATATTGTCTTTTCCTTTGTTGAATCATAGCTTCATCTTGTACCAACTTTGGGTGATCAACTTCGAGCCATGGATTATTGTTGCTCCTGCTTATTTCATCTTGCAAAAGTAAGTGTCGATCATTACCTTGTACTATCAGTTCCTTCATTTTTATTGTGTTTTGTTTCTTTCAGTTGTGCTCTCTAGTGGATGGGAAATATCTCTTCTTTTTGTGATGTACTGAGGGTTCTAGGCCCCTAAAGATTATTAATTTTCTGAGTAAGCTCAGTACCTATCTTCTTTCTTTGTTTCCAGTCATAGTTTAATAATTTGATCCTCTTCTTATTGTATTTACAGCTGGTATGGAGATATTGGAATGCTCGAAACCACAAGTAATCATATAGTAATATATTCTTCAGGTGTAAAACTTACAAATCACCCATATAACCCTCCCATTTTGCTGTGAGTCTTTTTTGTTGACTGCTATAGTATAGGATAGATAGCTTTTGCAAAATTTTTGGTGCCTCTATGGCTTGTAAATCTTTTCATGTTAACAAACTAAGTTGTAGCCTTCCCAGTCCCTTCACCCCTTTGTTGTTGTCAATCTTAAGTAAGGACATAGTAATTTATCACTGTTAACTATCTTCTTGCCGGTAACTTATACCTGCTGGAAACTTGTAATTGTGAAATCCTCTTTATTAATGGATAAATTAGTTAAATGATCAGCCAATGAATTACCTTATCTCATAATATGTTGAAACTGATCTTGCTTGTGCTCTATCATTGACCAAATTTTCTCTATAGACTCTGCTATGTTCCATGGACAACACCATTCTCTAAATAAAATATTCTGAATCATAAGAGAATTTGTCTACAATATTACCTTATTTTAGTTTGAGTGACAACAACGTGTTGTTGCTTGTAGAATAGAACATACCTCAGCTTCCATATTAGAAGTGTCATCTATTTTAGTTCCTTGTTCATAAATTATATCTCCCTGTTCATCTCTTAAGAAAGATGCATAAGAGCTAATACTAAGATTCCCTCTGGATGCTCTATAGTATTATATTTAACCCATCCTTCTTTAGGAAACTTCCAGTAAGCTTTAGTAACCTTTACCTTCAATCTGCTATACTCAAGATCCTTAAGAATATCTAGCCATGCATGAGGATATTCTGGGTTGGCTTCTTGACCTTGAGTAATATTCAAATATTCCTGATGATATTGAATATTACTCTCTATTTTGATAACCTCTTTCCATCATGCTTTATACTACTTCTTCTTTTCAAAAGTTCGTAAATAATCATATTAGTATAACTTGATGACAGGCTCTTTTTCTTCTCCTAACTTCGGCATTCCACCATGCCATTATAGTTTCCTTGAAGCTTAGACCAAGTAAGTTAATACCTGCATGAGAAGAAATTAGGACCATGTGCTGTTAGCAATGTGTGATCTTAGAAACACATGAGATATGATTTCTTGATCTGGAGTTGTCACGATCCGAGACTACCCCCTAATTGTAATACAGTGCTTGGAACCATAAGTGATCCCAAGCTAACCCATGAACCAGCATACTATTAAGAAACTGGTTTATAATATATTAAATAATTAGTTCTGCTATGCGTAAATAAGATCATGACAAAATCTAGGAAGAATTATAATACTAATACAATTTATAATCTGATAAAACTGAAGAGAACTGAAATTACATGAACGACTCTGACTGACATCTATGAAGCCTCTACTATACTGACTATAGATAGCTGGGACATGCCTCCAGCTATCACTAATCAATACATATGAGTAATAAAGTAAAGCACATGAACAATATCTGACTGAAGTCCTCGAAATAGGAGAACTCATCACCTGCATGCTGGAAACTGCAACTGTCTAGTCATGATGAGTGGACTACAATTGGTACCTATAATATGAAACAATGTAGGTACATAGATATATATATGGATCAGTAATTCTGGAATGTGCTGAGTAAGAGGGGGTGAATGCAATAAGTCAAACTGATTTTTATATGAAATCTTACAGCATGCATGCTAAGAATAAGTAGACTCACCAAGAGACCGAAATAGACTGAAAGCTGAAATATCTTAAAACATGAGTACCAACATAATCTGATAAGCTGATGAATAACAACACTTAGTTTCTTAAAACATTACTTTTATAATACAAGTAGAACTGAAGCTGGAAGATAGTAAAACATAGGTACTGTATGAATACTGGGTCTGAAACTATGGAGTGGAAACCGACATAACTCAAGGATCTGAATACACAAATATACTGAACATGAGTGCATGAAAATTGTGATATCTGAGAATGCAAGACCAAGCATATACATATTTCTGAAATAATCTGTAAACTGAAATACTAAAATCAGATAACTGGATAACTGATAATTAATATACTTTGATCAAGAAAATTTGAAATAAATCTGTACTAAATACAACAATGAGACTGTGGGAGGTATCATCTAACTAACATACCCCAATCTGAACTAATTGGGGTCCAACATGTTGCCCCAGTAGGTAGGGTGCTAGTACCGTACCACGGGTACAATCACTGGCTCTGTGGATCCACTAAACTGGTGTCCCGAAGGACTTAAGAGTAACCCTATACTAGCAGGAAACTCATGAGATATGTATCAACCCTAATCTAGCAGGAAGACATCTCAAACCTACACTGGCTACATAGTTCTGTAACAAGGGGATTGCTACTAAGGTTCAAACCCTAAACTAGCAGAAATGCCCCCATCCCTGGGTTCGCTCAGTTTTGAATCCTACTCCCAACTGAACTGGCACTGATTTATAGACTGAACTAAGCTTAACTGAACAAATAACTTATTATAATAACTGACTGAATGATAATGCTCATGGTTTATCTAAAATTATTCTAAAAATACTGAAATTATGTAAACAACTAGGTATTGGGTCTTCATAACCCACCAGCACTGAATGGAAATAATAATGATGACATATCAATCTTTGAAAACCATAGTAGGGGATCATTACTCAAACCCAACATTTAGACATTTTATAAAACACATAAGAATCATGAACTTGAACATGGGAATATGGTAGACATGTGAAAGGAACTTGAGTGCATGACTAAATTCATAAGTTGGGGATTTAACATGAAATCAATGGAATAGGACATGGAAACTTGCAACTCAAAGCATGAATAAATTAATTCAATTGAAAACAATTGTAGACATGTCAAAGTTCAAAATTTGATATTATAACATGAAATTCAATTGGATACATCAAGGGAATCAAAACATAAAGCATGAGATAACCTAACTTTTCATGAAAACATCATTGGACATGAATTTAGTCAAACTACAAAGGAAATCATGATTTAAATTCATCTTGAACACATGATACTTCATAAACAAAAGGGTAAGTTCTAATCTTTTATTAAAGAAAAGCTTTTTGGGCTCCATGGGTTAAAGGGGACTCATGGATGAACTCCCATAAACCTTAAACCCTTAATCTTGAAAGAGAATCACCAATCTTGATTATTTCTTGAAGGTTCTTGGATTTGGAAACCTGAATTCTTAGTTTTCTTGGAGAGAAAGTAATTGAATTGATGATCTTGGGGACGAGTAGGGTTTTTTCAATGGAAAATTAGAGAAGATTGGCAAATAATGCCCTAAATGGTGCCCAAATCGTATTAAGAATGATTGGGTTGAGTTGGGAAAAGACACAATTTCCCCTCAATAACTTAAACCAAAAAAATTTCATGCAACTATGTCACCGCGATGCGTTCTTGTCGCGGTGGCTTACTAGTTCTGACGAAAATGATCATAACTTTTTGCTCGGGTTTCGAATTAAGTCAATATTGGTATCATTGGAAAGATAATTCAAATATACACAATTTGGTGGGTCTTGATATGAAACATTACATGTATATAAAAATTTATATGCATTCAAAGTTGACCCTTGTAGAATTGAATACCATACTTTGGACGAATCAAAGGTTCTTAGCTCAACTTTGTTCTTAGTGTTTTCTATGAACTTCACACACTAGGATAAGGATTATGACACATGAATTCAAATTATAAACCAAGAACTGGGAATAACACCCCTACTGTGATACGATTAGAGTACCATCGCCATTAGCATTGTAACATGGCACTATTGCGATGAGCTGCTGGAATCGTGATCCAAACATGACCCAATCCTCATTTGAAAAATACAAAATTTCCCCAAGACATGATCCTTACATCCGTCAACATTATTTAACTAAAAAACCAACATCTCGGAGTCGGGAAGACCAATCTAAAAATCCTCAAATTTAAGAGGCCTTAAAATCACTAAGTCCCCAACACTTAGCAAAATTTTCAGGCTTTAAACCCTTTAAGCATAAAACTTAATAATTAATCGAGCTAACAATAGTACGGGATATTATAGTAGTTGTACAACACCAATATCTCAAGGAACCTTCCATTCCCCATCTTCTTATATTCTCATCAATTGGAACCTTTTCTTTCCATAATTTCCATATGAAGAAGGCAATTTTGAATGGTAGTCCTTTTATCCATTTTTGTCTAAAAGTATTGCTTTTTTGCTCCTTTTATCTAATATATTACAAAGATAATTTCACTGTAAAGTTTCCTTTAGTATCAAGCATCCAAATGGGTTTATCCACATTTCTTGTACTGACTAGGGGAAGATTTTATCCATAATATGATTATCAATCTCCTATGGAAATAACTGAGTGATCAACTATGAATTATATGTTCCATCTTTCATTAGATACCTCACCTTTTGATACCTATTATCCTACTCCTAACTATTCTGAAAAATAATGTACAAGTCTCCTGAAGCTGTCAAATTACCAAACCATATATTGGAATTCCCACTCATTGTTTTCCATAGAATCCAGTGTTCAGTTAAGTCTCTATCCTGTAAAATCTTCTTCCAAACCTAAGACCCGACTTCTTTCCTCCATATTACCATGTTAGGATGCTCTCTTTATAGTACTTATTGTGCATATAAGAAATCCAAATAGATTCTTCAGTTCTACAATTCCACCATAATTTGCAAAAGAGAGCCATAACCATATCTTGCAACATTCTAAAACCAAGCCCTCTTTTTTCTTCAGGTAAACATAATAAGTTCTATCTTACCCAATGTCTTCTTCCTCCTCCTTTATGATTACTTTAGAAAAACTAAGCTAACATTTTCTTAATTGTATTCATATATTTCCTAGAGTATTCATAACTAGTAGGCAATTAATGGGAATACTTTGTAACACATTCTTAATAAGAACAACTCTTCCTCCATATGATATCATTTTCCCCTTCCAACTTTGCAACATACTGTTGATCTTGTTCATGATAGGATGATAGAAATTCGTTTACTTCCTTTTATGAAAAATAGGTTATACAAGGTAAGTAAAAGGAAAATCTTTCCTTAGAATCCCTGTAGCTACTTCTTCTATCACAGCTACTATATAGGACGCTCCCTTGAGCAAATAGATTACACTTTCCTCCTTATTAATTTTCTACCCACAAACATTTTCATACCTCTCTATTGCAGATATAACCCCTTGTAAAGTAACCAAATATTCTTTGCATAAAATAATCATATCATCATCAAATGCAAGGTGGTTAATCATTGGACTTCCTCTTGGCATGCCAAAAATCTTAAATTCTTTATTAAGAGCCAACTATTTTAAGGCTCTAGACATCAGTTCTGCTACCAAAATAAAAAGAGTATGAGATAAAGGATCTTATTTCAAACCCCTATAGGATCTTAAAAATCCCTTAGGTTGAGAATTTTAAAGAATTGAGTACCAGTTGTTACCCACTAACCTGTACACCATAGCTATAATTATTTCATTAAATCCCACTTTTCTCAATACTTATGTGAAGTACAACCAATCCACCTTTTCATAAGACCATCATATCCAATTTGATAACTATATTAGGGTTTTTACCTCTCTTTCTTATTCTTGAAATTAATTTTTGCACCACTAAAATTTTTTCATCAATGTTTATCTCTTGGACAAAACCATCTTGTTCTTCTAATATGATCTCAAGTAACAACTTCTTGATTCTCTCATGAATAATTCTGGAGAAAATCTTATGTATAAAATTACTCATAGAATATGGCCTCATATGTCAAAAGGTATTCACCACTAACTTTTTTTTGTGGAAGGACCAAGTTTGTATAAGTAACAAATCTTGGTAATTCATAACCACAAGAAAAAGCCACCACTAGTTGATGAACATCCACTCCAATAATATCCCAAGATTCCTAGAAAAATGCTTTTGTCATTCCATCTAGGCCTCCAGTACTATGTCTATTTAAACCCATCACTGCTTTCTTCACCCGTTCGATGTCACGAATTTTATTCATTTCCTTATTCTGCTCTGTATTCACTATGGTTGGTAATTCTTCCAGTATTGAAAAATCTTCATTTTTATTTTTTTTTATAATTGCTTCTGAAAGAATGTCACTGCTACCTCAACAATCTAATTTTGATCTTTTAACCATACACCTTCTTCATTTTGGATTCTTTTCACCTTTAATCTACTCCTACCTTTGAGAACTCTATGAAAGAATTTGGTATTTCTTTCACCAACTTTAAACCATTCTAAACCTGCTTTCTGCTTCAAAAAATTCTTCTTCCCTCCTGAGTTGGACATTTAAGTCTACTTGTACTTTAAATAATAATTCTCTATTTATTACTAAAGGTAGATATTCAAACTGCTTCTCCCTAACCTTAATAATCTCTTCTAAGTTAGTAATTTCTTGGAAAATATTACCAAAGATTTCTTTAATACATTTAGTTAAAGAAAAATTAACTTGATTCAACTTATGATGGATCATGATGAAATAATTTCCTTACACTTTGGTTTTCCAATTCAGCCTTATAACCTCCAAGTAAGACTCTGCTTTAAACCAAAGGTTTATAAATCTAAAATATTTAGTGATTTGCTCATTAATAGCTCTGAAGTTAATCTGCACAGGTATTTGGCTAGAACCACTTCTAAACAAGTGCTTGATGTTAGGCGTATTTATACGTCTAAGCACCATAACTTACCCATGTTTTAGCTAAGTTTTGAAGATAAAATACATAATTCTTGCACTTTTAGTATATTTTTAGTTAAGTGAGCTGACCTATGTGATTAGCATGCTTTTCAGGTACTAATGAGGAAGATTACAGCACTTTGGGGACCTGTGGATAGCAAAGAAAACTTCACATAAAAAGGAAAACAGCTTTTGGACTGAATGTGATGTATGGGAACTTTTTTCTGGGCAAACACAATATTTTTAAATAGTTAAGGATGCAGTAGCAATTTATTAGAGAAGGATGTTATTAAAAGCCTTATTGCTGAATTTTTAGGGATTATTCACAGAATTCACATTATGTATTATTTTGAAAACAAGAGAAAGCGGCTTAGCTTGAGGACGGAGAGAGAGAAATGCTTTTCTCTCTTATTTTCGCTATTCATCTTTATCACCAAGATCGTTCTATGTTTAGGTATGATGAATATTTCTATTTTGATTTCCGTTTTATTCATGAGTAGCTAAGTTTATTTGTTAGGGTTATGGAAACCTTGTAGTATATTCTCTATTGCTATGGGTTTTTGAATTTATGATGTGTTAATCCACTTATATCATTACTCTTTTTGTTATGATTGAATTCTCGTGGTTGCAAACATAGGGAATGTACCATTATAGCAATAACTTGTTCGATAGAAAAGTTACTGTTTGGAAAAGAGAGTGTGATAAGAAAATAGGGTTTCCAACCTCTATTTTACACGTTAATGCCATAGCAGGATTAACTACTTGGAGAGTTCATATGATTGGTTGTACACTTTGGATTCGAGAGAGCTAAGGTGAATAAATCCTTGATGGTTGAGAAACACTTGGATTTAGAATTAGAATACATCTCTCTATAAGTGCATGTATGTATAAATCCTTATTACTCATAGTTAATAGAGAAGTAGAAGCTACAAGGTGGACATAAACCTAACTTGTCATTCTCTGTGATAAAATATTATTACATATATCATCTCATTGTTACACCGATAATATTATTGTTCACTTAAACTGAAACCTCCCTTTACTTTGGAACTGTCGATCAACAGTCTAATAATAATCACAATACTTAGTGATCATAGTATTCCCTGTGGGATTCGACACCCAACCCAGTTGGGTTCTATATTTGACAGCGACCGCTTGCACTTTCTAACAAGAGTTGTAATTTGGGCGTATCAAATTTTGACGCCGTTGCCGGGGAATACGGTTGTCAACTAAGTTTGTGATAGTTAATAGACCCTTTGGTCAAAGATTCTCAAATTTTACTTTTTGTTTGTTGTTTTTGTTTTTTTTAGGTTGAGTGGATTACATGTCAAATACAGGGATATCAGGTCAGCCATTATTACCTATAAATCCTGAACCACATCTCATTGGCAAAATGGATGCGCAACGAGACCCTGAAAGGATAGCTGCTCAACAGGAGCAGGCTAGATTAGCTGCATTGGCAGCTGCGCAAGTAAATCAACAGAATGATGATAACCCAGGTCGGGTACCAAATCTTGATGATGAGGACCTGGGTGATGATGAGTTATTAAATCCAAGGCGTGCAGATGATGTGGCTGCACCAGTGAACAGGAATGTCAATAGAGATCGTCAAGCTAAGATGATACCCAAACGCCGAGCTGTGCAAGGTTCTTTTGATGATGATGATGATGAATTGGATGGGATTGGTGCCACAGGGGTTATTATTTCTCCGCCCTTGGCACCCAGAGCCAAGTTCAATATCACTAGCACCATGATCCAGCTATTGCAACTCAAAGGGTTATTTGGTGGACTTGCAGGCGACGATCCGAATATGCATCTTATTAATTTTATATCAACATGTAAATTATTTGACAATCCAGGGGTTGGACAGAATGCGATCCGGTTGTGCTTATTTCCACTGTCTCTATCTGGAGAGGCAACTCTATGGTTAAACGGGCTAATTCCTGACTCTATTACCAATTGAAGGCAACTGAAAGACGCTTTCCTAGAAAGATTCTTTCCGCCATCCAAGAGGGCACAATTGAGAGATGAGATAAGCAATTTCAGAAAGTTTCCAAATGAAGCTCTCCACGATACTTGGGAGAGGTTCAATAAGAAGCTTATGTGGTGCCCAAACCATCAGATGACCAATGTCCACTTGATGGAAATATTATATAGGGCTTTGAACTCGGTGACTAAGCCAGTGGTAGATAATGCTGCGGGTGAGTCATTCATGGACCTTACTTTTCTTGAGGCATCTGACATGCTGGATCGTATGACAAAGCAGAGTAGAGCTTGGCATACCAGGGATTCTGAGGTAACAAGCTCTACTGTATCTATTGGCATGATGGCAGAACAGAGGCGAAGAGAAGAGGGACGTGACCAGGATATGGCTCACATGAAAACACAGATGGACCTTCTCACTAAGCATTTATTATCAGGAACGACAGAAAAGGTTAAAGTTGTAGCATCACAGGGAAGGGATGACTCCGATCCTGAGGAAGAAGCCAATTACTTGAACAATCAGATGGGTTTCCGAGGTGGTGTCCAAGGAAACCAAGGTTGGAACCATCAAGGAGATTGGAAGAATAAAAGTGACAGGAGTGGACTATATGTACCTCCTGGAACCCGTGATAATGCTGCTACCAGTTCAGGCAAAATATCTATGGAGGACATGATGGAGAAAGTATTAAAGGGAGTTGAGGCGGAAAATTATGGGGTGACTACAATAAAGAGTGACGTATCTTCCATAAGTCAACTTGTAAATTCGCACTCAGTTGCTATTAAACAATTGGAGTAGCAGATGAGACAGTTATCTGCAGCATTCAACCAAAGAAAGAATGGGAATCTACCAAGTGATACAGTTCAAAATTTGAGGACTGATGGATCGTGTATGTCCATTACCACTAGGAGCAATAAGATGTTATCTAGTCCATGTTTGGGAGCTTCCTCTTATACTGATGAGGTTGAAATGGATTGGGAGATGGTTGATGAATCTCTAGTGGTGCCTGTGGAGTTGGGAGGTTTGAAAAAAAAAGTGCAGAAGTTGAACAACCAACTAAGCCGAAGCATGTTAGTGATGTGGAGCAAGGCATAAGAAAGGAAATAAAAGTTGCTCCAACTGAAATTCCAAGGCCGCCACCTCCATTTCCACAACGATTAAAGAAGAAAAAAGATGATGGCAAGTTTAACAAATTCATGGCTATGTTGAAGCAGTTGACAGTGAATATGCCCTTAGTTGAAGCACTAGAACAGATGCCCGGATATGCTAAGTTTATGAAAGACCTGTTGACAAAGAAAAAGACTGTGAGCTATGAAATGGTAGACAATCTTCATCATTGTAGTGCTATTTCTACAAGATCTATTGTCCAGAAGAAAGCTGATCCGGGAGCATTTACTGTTCCATGTACGATTGGATTGCTAAAGTTTGAAAAGGCCCTTTGTGATCTTGGGGAAAGTATCAATCTTATACCATTGACGGTTTTCAAGAAATTGGGTTTGGGAGATCCTACGCCCACTAATATGCGGCTTCTAATGGTGGATAGATCAGTAAAAAGACCGATTGGGATTCTACATGATGTACTTGTAAAAGTTGCTGATTTTATATTTCCTGCTAATTTTGTAATTCTTGATTGTGAAGTGGACTTTTAAGTACCCATAATTTTGGGTAGGCTATTCTTAGCAACTGGAAGGGTGTTAGTTGACATGGAGCTGAATGAGCTGAAATTTAGGCTCAATGAGAAAGAAGTTAGCTTTGAAGTATGTTGGTCTATGAAACAACAAAAAGAGATGAGTGTCTTCTCGACAGTTGATGTATTCTATGAAGATAAGTGAGATGTACCAGTTAAGGATATGTCTTTTGTGGAGACCATAGCTGGTTTGGTTAAACTTGCAAGCAAGGATGTGAGTGACTTCAAAGTGGTTGGACTAAGAATAAAGCATTGTCTTGATCCAACAAATGAGGTACAAATGGTATCATCGATGTATCTTGACGTAGTCAAGATAATCAAGTCGTGCTGCGACGTTAAATTAGGCGCTGCATGGGAGGCAACCCATCTTTCTAATCATTTTTGTTGTTTTTGATTAAGTGTAGGTGCACGAAGTACTAAGGAGAATATTAGTACCAATTTTGATTTGGAAGCGAGACATGTCAATGGTGGTAAGTTTAGGAGTGATGGGAACATTACAGGTAAGTTGGAGTGGTCAAATGTGTAAGTCTCAAGTATGATTTGCATTAGATTCGTGCCTTGAATTATGTTAATTCGACCCCAAAAGTTTTGTGGTGCGACTTTATTTTGTGACTTTCAATGAGGTCTGTAGTGGTAGCGTAGGGATCGACCAAGAGTGCACCATTTTTTCAATTGCCTATGCCAACATAGGCAATCGGCTAGGCGCCGCCTATTCCAACATAGGCAATAGGCTAGGTGCCGCCTATGCCATTGCCTATACTCACTGCCTCACATAGGCGGTAGGCTAGGCGCCGCCTATGCCAACATAGGCAATAGGTTAGGAGCCACCTACTTATGCTTAGGCAATGCTATAGGCGTCGCCTACTTATGCTTAGGCAATGCTATAGGTGCCACCTATCAACATAATTTTTGCCCACTAACCCGTTTGTGAATGGACCAACCCGACCCATGGCTCATCCTTTAAACATATTCTCTACTCTTAAATCCCACTCCATTTTTCTTTCACCTAAGCTCCTCCCAACCCCTCCTCTCTCAAAACCCTTCTCTTTGCTCTACTAATTTTATAAGCTCCTCACCACTTTCAAAACCCAAGAACATCGACTCACTTTCTTCAATCCTTCATCTTCAAGGTAAGTGTTCTTTTCTTAATCCTTAGGTGTTTTGAATTTATGATGTAGTTATTAATTGATCGCTTGAGGATTATGAATTAAATTTTTTCCATGGCTATGTTGGGAAAGTGATGGTGTTTTGTATATCTTGATATGGTTGAAAGTGTAGGGTATGATTTTGATAAAAAAAGTGTTTCATTGAAATAGACATGGGGAAATTGAAGTGATTGAATTGTATTGTGACTAACGTGGTGCACCATGTCAAAGTGTATGTCGGTGAAGTCTGATTACTCGATAATAACACGAAATTAGTTGATACTAACAAATTAAGTGTGGGATGGTTACTTCACCACCCTCATATTAATTATAGTTAGTTTCATTATGTGTGGATGACATGGATGACAGGATGAATACAGGAAATATGGCTCCAATGATGATCTCTATGCAGGTGGCATGACTCCTAATGTGGATGAGAAGTACTACTATCCAGGTTCTTTATCTTGTTATTTATACTGGGGACAGTGCAGAGCTTAAGTATGGGGTGGCTGGTTACTTTGCTACTTGTTTCGTAAGAAAATAGGACCTTCTCCTTAGTATACTTGTGGATAGGATTAGTTATTTTGTTCATTTTGTTAGTTATTTAGTCATAATTAGGTGTTTTTCTCGATGATGGATGGATGACGACCGTCTTAAGAGAAAAGTGGTCTTTCAATTACATGTAACTACTCTGGTGGATCATATGACATTATAACCTAAGTATGTGATGGATCATTACATTTGAAACACCTAGGCTCTAGTTGTGACTCTTGTTGTGATTGTTGGTTTTAATTGAATTCATGTAATTGTTCGGTCGAGAATCTATAATGCTCCTAATTGAGTTGACCATGTGCCATGAGTGTGTAATACTGTTGTATATTCCTTATTGTAACTGATGCTAGAACTTTCCTGGTATGTATGCAAAGTGAAATAAAGATTGTGAGTTTAGGAGATGATTTAGGCATTTCTTTGATAGCCATTGTTCATACCTTCTTTTGACCTACCTTTGTACATTATCTTAGATAGCCCCGTCGAGCCTTTACCTTGTTCTTTTGTTAGACTCATATGTATCCTAATCCGTTCTTTAATAGACCGTAATTTGATCCAAAAAGCTCCTAAGCGCTTTAATGTAAAATCAATGTGAGTTAGGAGTTTGAGAATAAGAGGAAAAAGGTGAAATTGATGCCCCAGAGTCTAGTTATTGGCGTGAGCAATTGATGTGGTTGGGAGTAGCTAAAATTGTTGAAAAAGTTCAAAATTTTATCCCGAACATGTTATAATAAACCTGTTTTGGCCTTGGTCCTTCTTGGACATTGTGCACCTCAACTAAGGCAAAGTGCTTAAGTTGAGGGTGGCTAGTATAGGGGTGCGTAACGTGAAAAAGGTGCAAATAAAAAAAAGAAAAAAAAAAGAAAATACTTAAAATGGTTGCATACTCCCACCATAGTGTTATTAATTAAGCTTAACGAGTTGGGGTGAAAAGAAAATCTGTGAAGATAGAAGAAGTGGAAATTGGTTGTTTGAAATTGATCTTAATTGCATAATGTAGTGTATTAAAGCGCTTAGGGAAGATAGTCACTATTTCTGGCCAAAATAGTTCCTACCCATCCTTTAGCCTGCATTACAACCCGTAAAAGACCTATTTGATCCTAATCTTAGTATTCTGATATTAGTAGAGTATTACACTAAGGGAAAACATATGGTCATCAGTTGTAATTTGAGAATTCTTTGTGAGAGTGAGCGCAACTTGATTCCTGTGCCCATTTTGTTAGAAATTGCATAATTGTGAGTGATTATGGGTAACTCTTTTGTTGTGAGGGCACATGGTTGATGAAGGTTGGGTAATTTATATGATTTTCTTGAATGATATGCATGAAATTTCCAACTTAATGAGTTTATTCTTGAGGGTAGGTTGTATCTAGGAATGATTCCTGAAGCTACTTCTTGTTCATAATTGTTGTGTAAGCCTATTTGAGCATCTTGTCTTCCTTTGTGGGTGCTAAGGCTTGTGTAGTATGCATAAATAGATATGTTTTTCGAGGACGAACAAAGCTTTAAGTGTGGGGTGGTGATGTTGGGCGTATTTATATGTCTAAGCACCATAACTTACCCATGTTTTAGCTAAGTTTTGAGGATAAAATACATAATTCTTGTACTTTAAGTCTATTTTTAGTTAAGTGAGCAGACCTATGTGATTAGAAAGCTTTTCAGGTACTAATGAGGAAGATTACAGCACTTTGGGGACCTGTAGACAGCATAGAAAACTTCACATAAAAAGGAAAGCAGCTTTTGGAATGAATGTGATGTATGGAAACTTTTTTCCGGGTAAACACAATATTTTTAAATAGTTAAGGATGCAGTAGCAATTTATTAGAGAAGGATGATATTAAAAGCCTTATTGCTGAATTTTTAGGGATTATTCACAAAATTCACATTCTGTATTATTTTGAAAACAAGAGAAAGCGGCTTAGCTTGAGGACGGAGAGAGAGAAACACTTTTCTCTCTTATTTTCGCTATTCATCTTTATCACCAAGATCGTTCTAAGTTTTGGTATGATGAATATTTCTATTTTGATTTCCGTTTTATTCATGAGTAGCTAAGTTTATTTGTTAGGGTTATGGAAACCTTGTAGTATACTCTCTATTTCTATGGGTTTTTGAATTTATGATGTGTTAATCCACTTATATCATTACTCTCTTCGTTATGATTGAATTCTCGTGGTTGCAAACATAGGGAATGTGCCATTATATCAATAACTTATTCGATAGAAAAGTTACTGTTTGGAAAAGAGAGTGTGACAAGAAAATAGGGTTTCCAACCTCTATTTTACACGTTAATGCCTTAGCAGGATTAACTACTTGGAGAGTTCGTATGATTGGTTGTACACTTTGGATTCGAGAGAGATAAGGTGAATAAATCCTTGATGGTTGAGAAACACTTGGATTTAGAATTAGAATACATCTCTCTATAAGTGCATGCATGTATAAATCATTATTACTCATAGTTAATAGAGAAGTAGAAGCTACAAGGTGGACATAACCCTAACTTGTCATTCTCTATGATCAAATATTATTACACATATCATCTCATTGTTACACCAATAATATTATTGTGCACTTAAACTGAAACCTCCATTTACTTTGGAACCTTCGATCAATAGTCTAATAATAATCACAATACTTAGTGATCATAGTATTCCCTGTGGGATTCAACACCCAACCCAGTTGGGTTCTATATTTGACAGCGACCGCTTGCACTTTCTAACTAGAGTTGTAATTTGGGCGTATCAGTGCTCAACTTCAAGTACTGGAAATAAATCATGCATTATGTCATCACACATAATTCTATGTAGTATTTTTAATATGCATTCCTCATTCATTCTTCCATTCCACCATGTAAATTTACTGCCTTTGAAACCAGGGTCTTCTAGATTGCATATATTTATGCAATGTTTAAAATCCTTAATTTTTGTTACAATAACTAGTAAACCACCTAGTTTCTCTTCTTCACTGGTGATAACATTAAAGTCCCCTCCAACTAACCATGGTTCTTGAATTGATTATGACATCTCCTCTAGTGATTCTCATAATACTACTCTCAGCTTGAGTACATTTAGCATACACTAATGTAACTATAACTTTTATTCCTGCATCATAATTTTCCAACCTCAAAGTCATCTATTGATCTTGATCTATCATCACAGTAAAATTAACAATTGAATCCATGAATGCCCATATGTTTCCTAATGTGTTAGCTATTGCATGCTGCATCTCTAATTCCTTTTGTACTTATCTATATTGTGATTGTCTTGAAATGGTTCCATCAGCCCTATGAAATAAAAATGATGTCTTTTATCTAAAGTGATCAATCTAGTGAATGCTTTTTGAGTATCCAATAATCTTATATTCTATATCAGTGCATTCATCTAGAATGATTTTTAAGGGAACTTCTAGTTTGCATTGAACTTGCGTTAGCTCCTTTGTCTTTCTTATTTTGAATACCTTGGAATTCTCTCATCTTATCAATCTACTTGGGTGACAGATTTCCTTAAATGTCTACTTTCTCTATATTTTTGTCAAGGTCCTCTACATCTAAATTTCTCTTCCCTATGTTGTTGAATTCAATTTGATTTACAGTTTGTATTTCTAATGGAATAACATCTTCTATTACCTTTATCTCCTTCTTATTTTTCTATTGATCAACTATAACCATCTCTTATGAGCACTCTTTTTTCTGTATGGATCTTTGCTCTATCATGCCTCCCACGGGATATGAATCAGTAGTCAAGTTATCAGTCTTTTATGCTTGTTCTTTATTGACAAGATCTTCTTTTTTCAACAACTTCTTCTTTACCTTTTGATACCTTCCCAAATTTATTGGTGAACCATTCTTTAGTAATCTCCTTGATAGCCTACTGATCCTTACTCTTATCAGTCCCCTCTTCTTCCTTTTTCTCTTCATCTATTACCCCCTCTTCTGTAAGTGCATCAAAGGTATTTGATACTAGAATTTCCTTTTGTTTTTCTTCTTCTATAGCTCCAAAAATATGCCCAAAATTATCATTTTTGTGTTTAGTTCTTTCGGTTAGCCACTATTGCTTATTAGTCTTTCCACTCCTTAGTTTATTTTTAAAAGATTCTTCTTCCTTCTCTTTACCTCCTTCTTCTGGTTGTTTATTAGAGACTTCTTATTTTTCCTCCAGCATTCTCTCATACAATTCAGGATGAATATTCCAGTAGGTACTTTCATCATGTCCTTGCAAACAATATTCCTTACAATACTTTGGCATGCAATCACATTGAATTTGTACCCATTTGAATTTAATTTCTCCCATCACATCATCTTCTTTATTTATTCTCACCCTTTGTGGCAACTTGGAAACCAAGTCTACCTCCAATTTAACCCTTGCACAACTAGGTCTCATTTGATTTTTAGTTGCCACACCTACTATTAATGGTTTTCCAATTGCTAAAGCTATCAAAAAAATTGCCTCCTTCACAAAAAAAATTGGTGGAAGATATGCCATTGAAATCTATGCTACCCCAATGGTTATTTAAAATTCTAGTTCAAACCATGGATCCTACTTTAATATTCTCATCTACCAAAATATATCCTTAGATTTTATGTAATATGCAGCAGTTGACATTAGATTGACATAATCCTCCAACACCTTCAATCGAATAAATATATGTCTAGTGTCCAAGACTCTAATAGTGCATTCACCTTTAATACCACACTGACATGGAATAGTTCTAATAAACATCGTTATGTCTGCTTTACCATAAGAAATTTTACCTATGATAGTATATTGCAAATTTTCTTGAATGGTTAAGTTTATTATTTCAGATGAGTTCCATGTTATGCTAGGTTCTCCATGCAATATCACCACAAGTTTGGGTGGAACCCTTTCAACATTACTATTTAAGCTCTTAGGGTTTGATATATTATAATAATTCTTCTTTTTAGGCGAGGCTCCTTGTGCATCCCTGCTATCTTAAACGTCTTTCATCTTTTGATTATTTTTTGGTGGGTCATCCACACTAGAGGAGGTGTCCATAGTGGATGAATTATTGAAAAGAAGGTTTAGGGTTAGGGTTTAGGGTGCATGATGGTAAAAAAAAGGTTCATCAGAAATTAACTAAGTGTGATCCACCCTTAATTCTGAATATTTCAGAGAAAATTCAAAAATTCACCATAGGAGGGGAGGTTTATGAGTTGGGGATGATGGACTGCTACAACGGTAACTTTTCCACCACAGCGATACCACTAGAGTGGTAGGTAACCACTATAGGTACCCCTGCAGTAGTTAATTAACCGTTGTGGTGGTACGTGGCAACAACCTCCTTAGGTTTTATTTCATTGTAATTTTAAATTTTTCCCTTCGTTCCTACCCTATATGGGTTGTAACTCTGATATAGATATGTTTACCAGATTATCATGGCTCAACAACATTACTATCGAAGGTTTTCCAACACTTCCATCTGCAACTGTTATAAGGTGGGCTTAAGTGCTAGGGACTTCCTCTATGAGAAAGGTTTTATGTAGAAGGATGTGGAAGATGATACACTCGAGTTCTTCAACCAACTCAGGGTAGGTAGGGTATTCTAATTGAGTGTATCCCATTATACAACCTATATTTACTTAGTGAGTTTTATGCCATCCTTCTCACTATTGATTGGTCAGTTCCACTCCTCACTATCCACATTTAGGTAAAGAAGTTTTTGGTGGATATTTCCATCATCAATAATTCCTAAAGGGTCTTAAAGCTCTCCAATGCTACTTTTGAGGCCAAAGTTGGGAGTCATACTAGAAGTGCACAACTAGTATTTTAATACCATAGGTCTAGGAAGGAAAGGTGACGTGGTTCGACCTCAAAGGGACTAAGATTATCTATTTCTCTGCAGAGGCCAAAGTGAGGTTACAACTGGTGTCCTAGAGGATTTTTCCTTTGTGAAATGTTATGTTAGTTTTCTTTCACTAGTCCAAGGTGGTGACTTTTGTCACCATGGAGACCAAATTAATGTAGGGGTATAAATTATGGATGAGTGGCGGTACTTTTATTATAGAGAGGGGTTGATTTTCATACCTTCCTTGGTCACCATGTTGTTCTAGAGGGTGGATGTACACACGGAGGATCATGATACCTATGAGGTATAAGAAATTTCATATAACCCTCTAAGAGGAGGGTCAGAGCAACAACATTGGAGAGAGCAAAGTTACTCTCCTTATTCATGTACTCACTCTCCTTAGTGGTTGGGAGGATGATCTTGTTGTAGTTTAGGGGTATTTGGATAGGACATATATTCCCCAGATGGAGTTGTACACTTCGAGAATGACTGTCCTAATAGACCTAGCCCGTGCTTACACTAGGCTCTGAAGGGATCTAGAGGTGAAGAATAAGAAACTCCATTTCCAGGACCGCATACTCGTGAGGATGTGGATGGGTGTGATTGTCATGCACATATGAACTTCCCCTAATGAAGATCTCAAAGCTATCCCAGAAGGTTGTCGAGGAGTTCTTCTTTCTCACTAGGATGGAGGAGAAGGGTTCGGATGCCTTGAGCCTCAAAGATAGTGTCACCATCTAGATGGACCCTTTTTATTAATTTTATTAGTTCAAGGTTTGGGTTGCCCCTGTTTGAGGCATGTAACAAACAGTTACACTTTTTATATTTCTTTTTCTTGCTTTTTCAAGATAGTTATCATCCCGCACACTTAATAATAATTGTTATATCTTATACATGTTGGAGTTGTTTTTAATAATTGTCACGGATATAGGATTACTTTACAAAGATTGGAAAATCACAAAATCAAGGGAAAGGGATAGCATGCTACTATATGGAGACGCTGCATCTCTAAAAGCTACTGTTGCAGCAGTAACCCCTAGAATTTTCGATCGTCTATTTTTGCTAACTGTTTCTAGGTCTTTTCTAACACTATATTATCCCCTAAGTAGTCTTATAGATTTTAGTACTCACGTCCCATAGTTTAAAATTCTAGAGTTATTATATTAAGATCGAACTATCACAAGTACAAATAGTTCCTCAAATAAATTAATTCTAATGCATTCTTACCTTTATTTTATCCCAAGCATCCCATCACATACAATATTATTCACTAAATAGAAAGACACTTGGGTAGTTAATCTAAATTCATATTGAAACCAAGGAATACTCAAAACGACAGAGAGATAAAGAATGTCTCAATTTTTTTAAAAAAAAAAGATACACGTTGAGATCATATCAATCCTCATGATTCTTAGGTCCCTTGGACACACAACATACATATCAACATATACAATAAAACTTAAGAAGTTTGGTAATCCACTGATTAAATTGAAATATGATCAAATAATAAACACCCATATAAGTAATACATGGAATATTCTATCATACCACAACAAAAAATATATAGCATCAGTATGTTAATACAATCAACAACAACAACAAACCCAGTATATTCCCAAAAAGTAGGGTCTGGGAGGGGAAATTCGATCCAGTCCATACCACTACCTCAGATATAGTAGAGAGGTTGTTTCAAATAAATTCCCAACTAGTATGTTAATACAATATAAAAAAAATTCATAACATAACAATTCAACACCTATGCTTCTTATTGACCTCTACTTGTTGGAATTACCATATTCAAACTTTCCAACCGTTAGTGAGATCCCAGTTGGTACCAACAAATTCCAATTTTGATAGTTGAGGTACCAATTGGAATTTAGTTGATACCAAGTGGACATTACATAGGGAGACAACACTAAGATTGCACAATAGGAGAGAATAGAGTAAGATAGATTCCTAGATACCTTGTATCCTCCTACATATTTGATGTGGACGCCATCATACCGATCCACATGACTCTACTCAAAATTCGCTCATATACTCAGAGATCAATCACCTAGAGTCTAATACCATGCTATGTTGTCATGACCTACCGTAGGGATCGAGCAGGAACCTACCTAAAACCTACCCCAAAGAGGAAAACCCTTGTAAATAAACTATTCATTAAATTCAAAAGTTAAAACTATTCATTTCCCATGGTATAAATCAGTTATCTGGTTAATGTAATCCTTCTTTCAATCTATTAATCCAATTAACATCATAAGTATAAATCTAGTTCTATAAATTTGATACATAAAAGTAATGCGGAAGATAATAACAATGAGCCTCTAGAAAATATCCTAAAAAGATATAAGTACACTAGACAAGAAATAGAAGAATCCATGACAGAACATACATATAGAATAGAGAGGGCAAAGCTATTGTTGACTGATCATCGTTGATGCTACATAAACCATAACAAACCTACACCATGTCAATATCCCTAATAAGAGATATATTAAGTGAAGCATAAGTAAGCCACACATACTTGTATGTATCACAGGTTGACCTAGGTTTGAAACAAATTACATTAATAACACATAGAAGCATATCATAACATCATGTAAAGTTCCATTTTTAATGCCAATTTATGAATTCATTAACACCACATGTTTAACATCTCTATGACCTACCTATCATTTAGAATTTTCTTACATATTTTCTCTTTGACCACCCACATTAACCTACACATTTTCAGCTTTTATTAATTTACTATCCAGGTTTCTAAAATTCCTCCCTATCACTAGATCGGGTCTTCTTGATAATTAAACATTAGATCACACCACAGGGTTGTCATAACCCGATTTCTCAAGTAATGATGGTGCATAATTTAACAATATGTAGGAAAGATAACTCGTAGTCCAAAACTACTAGTAACAAACTACCAAGAGAAATGGAGAAAGAACTCATAATAAATAAAATAAAAGACTAAAATACATAAGATAGTCGCAAAACGGAATGGAATCAGTACAAGATCTTCTAATGTAATAAGATTACAAAATGAAGTAATAAATGAATATACTGATACAACCCATCTCTGAATACAACATAGAGATTAGTCTAATACATAGGAGAGAGAATATAAATGCTCTGAACGCCAAGAGCTCACCCTTTGTCTTAGACCCAGAGTTGTTCTGCACAATGCACACAATAATAGTGAGAACCCGTACTATGTTCTATAGGATACAAAATTGTAGTATGAGTACCAAACACATAATACTATGTCTTAAAAAAACCAAGGCCTGTCCATGACAGGTATCTCAAGTCCCACGTGGATCAGATCATCACCTGCACCTAACCTAACAAAACACAACATTCTCTAATGTCGG
Organism: Capsicum pubescens; assembly: GCA_030864215.1. NCBI lineage: Eukaryota > Viridiplantae > Streptophyta > Magnoliopsida > Solanales > Solanaceae > Capsicum > Capsicum pubescens. The sequence goes on along the minus strand of CM061548.1, from coordinate 230,242,890 downwards.
ATGAATTCCAAACATATAACAAGATAACATGCAACAAACTTAAGGAAAGTTAAAACATGTCTATAACCGACAATCAATGACCGGCCAACTAACCGACCAATATCCACCAATATCCACAGTAATCAAAACAAAAGCTTCTAAGAGAAAAAATAAAGCCATTCTTTGTTGGGACATGTCCCCGACTATGATAGATGATAATGATAATGAAAATTATAGAAGGGATCTAATAACTCAAATCTACGAATGAAAGCTAGTGAAATGCCTAAGCCTTTCGAGGGATCAATGCTCACCACTTCACCGCAGCCCAATGAACTGAGACGACTGACCTAACTCAGCATAAGAGAAGTAGAACTAGCTCTGATTCCTGCATCGCGTGGGGATACAACATTTAAGGATAGTTAGTGGGGTGAACACTAACATGTAGCTCAGGGGAAAGGATAACATAATGCCTTGATCAACAGTATAAAACATTAAAAACCAAATGCACATAATCAAATACTTATACATATATATCACATATCGGGATAGGGAATAAGGCTTAACATGCTCATAAAATCTTTAGCCTGGTTTATGTAATTCAATTGTCATAGAATACAAAGTAACCTACAGGATATATGGTCCTAGCTCTCCCCCAGCTGGTAGGGCCCCAGTACGTATAGCCGCACGAACCAGAGGGTATACATATGCAATATGGGGGACTCAAACCTCCATGCATATTAAGGTTACACGAGCACAAAATCATGTAATAAGATATGGGGTACTTAAACCTCCCAATCATATAATAATAATAATAAGGGGAACTCCAACCTTCCAGTTATATTGACCCTTGCATCGGCTACCGCGGTTTGCCGTGTTGGTCCCTTGGGACCTCCACTTTTATGACTCAGATACACAATTCTTATTAAAACCCAATTAAAATAAGTATCACACATTCCCATTTACTGAACCATATTATGCATTCAGGAATACATTATTGGTATCTTCATACCAACTAAACTTGAAAGGTAACATCAATATGCCATACCAATTATCTTCACTTGGGGGAATTCCCAACCCTCTTGGTTTAATTTTATAAATTCCCCCATATTTCTCATAATTAAATACCAATTTAACAATATGGGGTTAGGGTCATAACAACTTCAAAAGTCACAAGTTTGGGAAATCACAATCCCTAATTTATTCACCATTCCCATGCATCAAATTTACTTTAAGACCATTTAAACTTAAACAGATTCAGGGACAAACATGAAACATCACATAAACAATAGTTATACAAAAACCCTCAACCCATGTTTTCAAAATCCATAGAAATATCTCATGAAAAATACTTTAAACCATATGCATTTAACAAATTAACAATGAGGGAAGAATAACATGCCTAAAATACCAAAGATTAAGGAGAGAATTCAACCCTTGAAGCTCTACTTGACCCACTTCTTTGAAACCCTAAGTATAGATACTTGAGATAATTTATCAAATATGCAACAAGGGATTTAAGTGCAAAGCTCTCTCTCTCCCAAGGACTCTTAATGCTAACAAGTACCATACCATAGGTTTGCCCCTATTTTCAATCGCCACTATAACAAATACACTTGGTTGGAGATCTCGAAGGGCTTTTTGAGCTTGCATCGTAGGTTCGGGGATGGTTAGGATATCATTTAGGAACAAAGTGGCTATACCATCCTTAAACATATATATCACACTATTCCATCCAAATTTTGATAATGGGTCACTTCTTTTGTTTTCACTCTTTACACATGTGGCTACTTTTATTATGTTGACTCACCCATCTTTTTCAAAGCATTTTTGTTTCATCTCTTTTCCTTGTACACTTCATGCTTTTCTTTTCTTTGTTAGGTCCTTTTTTTCCTATTCATTTGTTCTCCATATTTAGTTCTTAAACACTTACTTATAATTTTGTTTCCTAAAGTTACCTTTTCCAATCTTCACCTGTTACGACCTAAGTCGGGGCCCTAGCCGTAACGAGCATCTTGAACCATGAAGCCCAGGCGCTCTTTTAAATCTGGTAATCATGCACAATATTATTATAGTATAAGAAAATTTGCAGAAAACAATACATGGAGGAACCATGGTCAATCTCATAAACATGAACAATTTAAAAGGAAAATTCTGAATATTCTAAACATGTGACAACCATCTGCGAAATCTCTAACATTACAATAACCATCATAAGTCTAAGACAAAACTGGGACAAAGCCCCCAGTAGACCATAAAAAGAAAGAAACAATGAAATCTAATAATTAGGCCCTCCAGAATAGAGAATGCTCACCAACTGCAACTTCTGACACACACGGATCTACTGCTGGATGAGACCACAAGACTGTGCCTCATATCCTGTGATATAAGAGGTCAATACATATGTACTGGTATGTAGAGAAATCAAAAATAATATATTTATATATATATAATAGATGAGGGAAAATCATGAAAGATCATGCATGATATAGTTTGAAAATACATGGGAAAATATTTGATAATCATAAAACATTCTTATCAATGCAGTCTTATTCTTTGTATTACTTCTGAGTTAGGTGGTACACCCTACAATTCTATGACCCCACGAGCTATATGGAGTCCTCTATTAACTCAGCGGCCAAGCCCCCAACCCAAGTTTGCCGCAAGGGTTGTAGTTTCTGATTCTGATTCCAATACGTCACAGGGCACTAGGCCAATGTATAATCCCTCTTGGGGACATAATAACCCGTATCGGTGAAACACGGTTTTAGGGGATGAGTTTTCTGAACTCGTGCCTTCTTCGGGTAACCACCTAACATCTCTTTATGCCCATTTTTAACCTTTTTTGAACATACATAGTTCTAAGTTCTAAGTCTGAAAATATGAATGAACATCTGTATTCTTTTCTGTTCTGAATTACCATGGTATTATCTGTGTTGGTGTCATCACACCAAGACTTGCAAGTTGTGTATTTATTCCATAAGGTGCCATGTATGATTATTTCATTCTAAATAATGTGCAGGCCACTTGCACATGCATATAGTATAAGAAATTTCATATTTTAAATCACAAGTCAAAATCATGCAAAGACTTTCCTTTCATTCAACAATTTCAACATGTGGATGAATGATCCTAAGAGGATTTAAAAGTGTTGAATAAAGAACGTAATCTCGCATTGAATAATTTTCCTCAACAAAACAATACAAGAGCATCAAACGAGTTACGTGATAACTTTGAGTGAAATATGTAAGCACGAAACATGGGATGATGAGACTTTACATAAGGATGATTTTGCACATGGGTTCTATGAGTCCTAATCATTACAACATAAGGCAGGGGTTTATTTGATGATCATAGACTTGATTTATATTGGTACTAATCATGAACTAAGATTTTTTGGAAGATCGGGATAGAAGCATTCTCCACCTCTTACGATACAACAAATAGACTTACCTTAAAGGCACCACTCAACTATGCCCCAACATTAAATAACATATTTTGTACTTTCTATCTTACAATTCTCCTGTCACACATCTAACCACAAGAGTTTGAGTCTCTCTACTTAGTACTGCTATGTTGAAGCCTAAATCGGAGTTAAACGTGCTAACTTGAGCAACAGGGACCTGTACTTTACATCCCTTTAAGAAAATATCTTGACCTTATCACTAACATCAAACACACTCGAGATTTAATTTAGAGAGTACTAACCGTATAGCACACAGGTTTGTGTTTTCAGCAACCACAACATTCATGCCTAATCATTACTACACCCACAACATGGATCTTCCAACTAAGACCAATAATTTTAATCACTCTCACAAATATTTTTGCCACATCCCTCCTTCTTAGCTATTTCACACAACAAAATTTCATCTCCTTTTTTTTCCCTTTCACCTATAACCTTAGCTCGAGAATTCACATCAAATTTTCACCTTCAAGACATCTACACCTCTACCTAACACATCACCACGCTTCTACAGTCACCATCATACTATCATAAGGAGGTCCTTAAGAAACCCGAGCATAAACGTCATGAATGGAAGTAACACTATTAGACCATAACTTATACTTATTGTACAACTCAATGAGGGACATGAAATAAAGAGATGATAAAATAGACACGAAGTTCTCCATATATCAAGTGTATGGATCATAAGTAGAGAGTCATTCGAAAGAAACACAACATAGCATGAATTCTTAGGATAAAGAATAGTGAGAAAACATTGGTGCACATATCAATATAAAATGAGGGAAAGAAATTGAATTACCCTCCTGGACCCTAAAGTCAATAAGACAAAATGGGCACCCGACGCGCCAACCGACGTGGTGCGTCGATATCACATCGGGCCATTACTTCATCGATGCGATCATCGACCCAGCGCGTCGACTTTACGCCGAACCACTGTTTCCAACATCTAAACATATCTCAATCATTGTCTGAAAAATCTAAAACTTTTCTGAGGCACCCCCTTTACACCTTTGATTATGAACCAACTCAAAAATCTACGTTTTGGGGTAGGAAAGATCAATTTGAAAATCATAGAAGTTAATAGCTCATAAATATGACTAAGTCTTTTAACAATTAGAAAATATTTTAGGTTGTCATCTCTCTATACATGCAACCAAGAGTGGTATTGAGTTAAGAATACTAAGAGGTGTTATGTTACAACCAAGACAAAGATTGCCTCTTGAAGCGATTGCTCCTTATTTAAGAAACTGAAGTAAGACAAAGATTGACGCTTGAAGCGATTGCTCCTTATTTAAGAAACTGAGATTTGCCATGATTTTTGCATAAACTTTATCACTTTGGATAAACCCAACATCGAATGAATCGGTGACATATAGAAACATATTCCCTTAGGACCAAGCATGCTGAGAGACAGAGATTTTTATGGATCACAAACCACATAACATATGGCTTGAATACATGAAAGACTGGATTGTTGAGAGACATTATTGCTTCTAGTTTGGAGGTTAAATCATGAACATAAGTCCATAGAGAACTCGAACCATAGGCATATGTATGACTTAAACAGATGACGTAAGACATTAGCAGGATACTCTCCTAAATTGAAGTAGGAGGATTATGCTTGAGTAGAAATAGGTTTATCATGGTTTCTCCCCATAACTTGTCATACTGAGAAAATTTGGGAACTAACTTAATTCACCATCTCCCCCTTAGATCAAAGTCAAAATCCTAGACTTTCAGACATATCCCCTTATCAAATCTATAGCCACAACTCTCAATATAAAAGAGACCTTACCACATACTCAAAATCTAAACTCTCTCTGAAGAACTATACTCTGAAGGCCTTGCTTTTTTGTAAATGCTACGCTTAACTTTTGCTAGCCTCTATAGCCATCACTCTACAACTCCCACTCTCATGAGCGCACGCATCCACACTCCTTATCACAAAAGAGGTATCGGTATATACATGAACACAAGCTCCTCTCGTTAATCTTTAATACAAAGACGCTAAATTATTTTCTAGGACATCCCCTTCCAGGGACACTAATCGTAATTTCTTCTAACTCCCAAAGTCATCAACTTACGACTAATATTTTCATGGGCATAGACACCTACGCTTCTAAACACTTAACAATCCATCTTCAATTCCTTAGAATACTATCATTACACCTCTAATCACATAACCTACAACTTATCAAAATTTGTAAAACAACACTAAAGGTGCATATTGCCTACCTACATTTACTTAATTCAACTTTAATAATGCTATACAATAACTCCCTACACTTCTCCATACTACAAGGTTCGAGAATAACTTCTAGGTACTCGTAACACTCACACGCATCACACCTCATCAAGCAACATGCTACCTCGGGATTTAACCTTTTCCTATATACTCACGTTATTATCCACTTAATGATTCAACCACAACTTATCATTTTACTATTGTTCTCATGTATGCATATACATCGTAACTTCCCACTCATTATTCCATAAGTCTCCAACCTAGGCTATTACACACCTCACACCAAGCCTACAAGTTCATTCCCACCAGATACATATCATTAATCTTAAGCTACTTATTCTTATCACCATACTTCACATCTAACATTCAAGCCTATTGTCTATTATCAATTGATATACCACCAATAAATCATGCCACATATCATACTAGTCCATTAAATTGGGAAATCAACCCAAATATTTTACTTTACTTAACTAATACCTACATTCTCAACCCCTCCATAATATCGCTATTACAATTCAAAATCCACTACATACCTTCTCAAATGAAGTACTAGTTTACTACTACTTAAAGAAAAAGTTCATTAAAGGGGTAAAGTCACACGATAGGATTAGTTGATCTTAATCTTAGAATATAATCCATTTCAATCTTATCAACATATTCTAATTTCTCACATCATACTTACTTACCCAAGCACTACATCACTACTACCTTTAAGATTCCAAGTACAGAAATAAATTTCTATCCATAACTTATTGACTGATCTACCCCTTTCCATTCACAGCCTATGAATGATTTCTACAAATACCATAACTATCAATTCTGAGATTCTTTCCTATTTGAAATAAATAATAATCATAGCCAAGCACTTCCTTCATAGACTACCATAAAATCTACAAATATTGCTACCATATTAGTCTATCACTATACAATGGCAACCCACTCCTCAATCCACGATTATACAACTAAAACTATTGATTTACGCAAATGTCGCCCTCACTCTAATAGCAAACCTTGTGACTTTATGTCACCAAATTCTGGACCATCTTACTGCCAATAGGTCATGAAAATTTAACATACACTACTTCTCGGGTGGAAATACAGTTCTAATATTCTGCTACACATCATTATCCTTAAACATGACATCCGCAGTAAGAATTTTATTAAAGGAGACTTAATACACTCCATACTTCAGGCTTAACTGCACTACTAATATAGATAGGTGTATATGCTTAAATCAACACACTTTAAAGAACTTATGGACTCCTCCTAAGTCCTTGTGAAAATTTAAAACTTTATGGACAACTCAATCAGAGAGAACCACATCACCGGGGGAGCAAGATACTTGGAATTGCATCGCTTCAACAATGAGGCATAACCCATAAAATTAGAGTAAGGAAGGAATTTGGATAACTTTCTTATGGATTACGCTATAGCACAAACTAGAGTACGAAAGAATAAGAAATAACTCCTAAATGCTTGGTAGCCTCCTGATTATAAGTGTTGTGCACAACACACCCATAAGTAAGACTCTACTAGACATGATTTTGTAGATACCCTGGGACTATGAACCATGCTCTGATACCAAGTTTGTCATGACCCAAGATGGGGCCCTAATCATTACGAGCATCCCAAATCATGAAGGCCCAGACGCTCTTCTAAATCTGGTAATCATGCACAATATTCATATAGTATAAGAAAATTTGCAAAAAATAATACATGAAAAAACCATGGTCAATCTTATAAACATGAACAATTTAAAAGGGAAATTCTTAATATTCTAAACATATGACAACCATCTGTGAAATCTCTAACATTACAATAACCATCTGTGAAACTTCGAGCCATGGATTATTGTTGTTCCTGCTTATTTCATCTTGCAAAAGTAAGTGTCAATCATTACCTTGTACTATCAGTTCCTTTATTTTTATTGTGTTTTGTTTTTTTTAGTTGTGCTCTCCAGTGGATGGGAAATATCTCTTCTTTTTCTGATGTACTGAGGGTTCTAGGCCCCTAAAGATTATTAATTTTCTGAGTAAGATCAGTACCTATCTTCTATCTTTGTTTCCAGTCATAGTTTAATAATTTGATCCTCTTCTTATTGTATTTACGGCTGGTATGGAGATATTGGAATGCTCGAAACAACAAATAATCAGATAGTAATATATTCTTCAGGTGTAAAACTTACAAATCACCCATATAACCCTCTCCTTTTGTTGTGAGTCTTTTTTGTTGACTGCTATAGTATAGGATAGATAGCTTTTGTACAATTTTTGGTGCCTCTATGGCTTGTAAATATTTTCATGTATACAAACTAAGTTGTAGCCTTCCCAGTCCCTTCACCCCTTTGTTTTTGTCAATCTTAAGTAAGAACATTGTAATTTATCACTATTACCTATCTTCTTGCGGGTAACTTATACCTTCTGGAAACTTGTGATTATGAAATCCTCTTTATTAAGGGATAAATTAGTTAAATGATCAGCCAATGAATTACTTTATATCATAATATGTTAAAACTGATCTTGCTTATGCTCTATCATTGACCAAATTTGCTCTATAGACTCTGCTATGTTCCATGGACAACACCATTCTCTAAATAAAATATTTTGAATCATAAGAGAATTTTTCTACAATATTACCTTATTTTAGTTTGAGTGACAACAACGTGTTGCTTCTTGTAGAATAGAACATACCTCAGCTTCCATATTAGAAGTGTCATCTATTTTAGTTCCTTGTTCATAAATTATATCTCCCTGTTCATCTCTTAAGAAAGATGCATAAGAGCTAATACTAAGATTCCCTCTGGATGCTCTATAGTATTATATTTAACCCATCATTCTTTAGGAAACTTCCAGTAAACTTTAGTAACCTTCACCTTCAATCTGTTATGCTTAAGATCCTTAAGAATATCTAGCCATGCATGAGGATATTCTGGGTTGGCTTCTTGACCATGAGTAACATTCCAATATTCCTTGTGATATTGAATATTACTCTCTGTTTTGATAATCTCTTTCCATCATGCTTTATACTATTTCTTCTTTTCCAAAGTTCCTAAATAATTATATAGGTATAACTTGATGATAGTCTCTTTTTCTTCTCCTGACTTTGGCATTCCACCATACCATTATAGTTTCCTTGAAGCTTAGACCAAGTAAGTTAATACCTGCATGAGAAGAAATGAGGACCATGTCCTGTTAGCAATGTGAGATCGTAGAAACACATGAGATATGATTTCTTGATCTGGAGTTGTCACGACCCGAGACTACCCCTTAATTGTAACACAGTGCTTGGAACCATAAGTGATCCCAAGCTAACCCATGAACCAGCATACTGTTAAGAAACTGGTTTATAATATATTAAATAATTAGTTCTCTTGTGCGAAAATAAGATCATGACAAAATCTAGGAAGAATTATAATACTAATAAAATTTATAATCTGATAAAACTGAAGAGAACTGAAATTACAGGACCGACTCTGACTGACATCTATGAAGCCTCTACTATACTGACTATAGATAGCTGGGACATGCCTCCAGCTATCACTAATCAATACATATGAGTAATAAAGTAAAGCACATGAACAATATCTGACTGAAGTCCTCGAAATAGGAGAACTCATCACCTGCATGCTGGAAACTGCAACTGTCTAGTCATGATGAGTGGACCACAATTGGTACCTATAATATCAAACAATGTAGGTACATTGACGTATATATGTATCAGTAATTCTGGAATGTGCTGAGTAAGAGGGGGTGAATGCAATAAGTCAAATTGATTTTTATATGAAATCTTACAGCATGCATGCTAAGAATAAGTAGACTCACCAAGAGACCGAAATAGACTGAAAGCTGAAATATCTTAAAACATGAGTACCAACATAATCTGATAAGTTGGTGAATAACAACACTTAGTTTCTTAAAACATTACTTTTATAATATAAGCAGAACTGAAGCTGGAAGATAGTAAAACATAGGTACTGTATGAATATTGGGTCTGAAACTATGGAGTGGAAACTGACATAACTCAAGGATTTGAATACACAAATATACTGAACATGAGTGCATGAAAACTGTGATATCTGAGAATGCAAGACCAAGCATATACATATTTGTGAAATAATCTGTAAACTAAAATACTGAAATCAGATAATTAGATAACTGATAATTAATATGCTTTGATCAAGAAAATTTAAACTAAATTTGTACTGTATACAACAATGAGACTATGTAAGGTATCATCTAACTAACATACCCCAATCTAAACTAATTAGGGTCCAATATGTAACTCCAATAGGTAGGGTGCTAGTACCGTACCACGGGTACAAACACTGGCTCTGTGGATCTACTAAACTGGTGTCCGAAGGACTTAAGAGTAACCCTATACTGGCAGGAAACTCATGAGATATGTGTCAACCCTAATCTGGTAGGAAGACATCTCAACCCTACACTGGCTACATATTTCTATAACAAGGGGATTTCTACTAGGGTTCAAACCCTAAACTAGCAGGAATGCCCCCATCCCTGGGTTCGCTCAGTTTTGAATCCTACTCCCAACTGAACTGACACTGATTTCTAGACTGAACTAAGCTTAACTGAAAAAACAACGTATTATAATAACTGACTGACTGACAATGCTCATGGTTTATCTAAAATTATTCTAAAAATACTGAAATTATATAAACAACTAGGTATTGGGTCTTCATAACCCACCAGCACTGAATGGAAATAATAATGATGACATATCAATCTTTAAAAACCATAGTAGGGGATCATTACTCAAACCCAACATTTAGATATTTTATAAAACACATAATTATCATGAACTTGAATATGGGAATATGGTAGACATGTGAAAGCAACTTAAGTGCATGACTAAATTCATAAGTTGGGGATTTAACATGAAATCAATGGAATAGGACATGGAAACTTGCAACTCAAAGCATGAATAGATTAATTCACCTGAAAACACTTATAGACATGGCAAAGTTCATAATTTGATATTATAACATGAAATTAAATTGGATACACCATGGGAATCGAAACATAAAACATAAGATAACCTAACTTTTCATGAAAACATCCTTGGACATGAATTTAGTCAAATTGAAAAGGAAATCATGATTTAAATTCATCTTGAACACATCATACTTCATAAAAAAAGGGAAATTTCATATCTTTAATTAAAGTAAAGCTTTTTGGGCTCTATAGGTGAAAGGGGACCCATGGATGAACTCTACATACCTTAAACCCTTAATCTTGAAAGAGAATCACCAATATTGATGCTTTTTTAAAGGTTCTTTGATTTGGGAACTTGAATTCTTGATTTCCTTATAGAGAATGTAATTGAATTGATGATCTTGGGGATGAGTAGGGTTTTCTTGAGAGGAAAATTGGAGAAGATGGGTAAATAATTCCCTAAATGGTGCCAAAATAATGTTATGAACTATTGGGTTAAGATGGGAAAAGACCCAATTTTCCCTCAATCATTTAAACCCAAAATTCTAGACTCAAATATGTCACCGCGACGCGGTCTTAATGTGGTGGCTTACTGGTTCTGACAAAAATGATCATAACTTTTTTCTCAGGTATCAGATTAAGGAAAAATTGGTATCGTTGGAAAGATAATTCAATTATATAAAATTTGGGGGGTCTTGAGATGAAAAATTCCATGTATATAAAAAGTTATGTATGTTCAAAGTTGACCCTTGTAGAATCGAATACCAAACTTTGGACGAATTAAAGGCTCTTTGCTTAATTTTGTTCTAAGTGATTTTTATGAACATTTTTCTCCTTATAAGCACTTCACACACTAGGATAAAGATTATGACACATTCATTCATATTAAAAAGTAAGAACTGTACACAAAACCCCCCACCACGATACGATAAGAGTGTCATCACCATTAGCACCATAATATGGCACTATCGCGATGAGCTGCGGGAATCGTGATCCAAACATGACCCAATCCTCGTCTGAAAAATCCAAAATTTCCCCAAGACATGCTCTTTACATCCCTGAATATGAATTAGCTCAAAAACCAACATCTCGGGGTCGAGACAACCAATCTAAAAATCCTCAAAGTTAAGAGACCCTAAAATGACTAAGTTCCTAACACTTAGAAAAATTTTCAGGCTTTAAGCCCCTTGAGCATGCAACTAAAATCTGAATCAAGCTAAGAATAGTACGGGTATTACAATATCTCCCTCTTGGGAACATTTGTCCCCGAATGAGACCAGTTGGGCTGAGAGTACTATTCTAAGACTGAGATCATGTACTGAACATTCATGACTTGGAACATGATTGCACAACAATTTTGAAACATGATACATAAACTGAACTGATTTCTTGAATACATGCAATGACATGAGAATGGCTATAAGGATGAGATAGAAATGAGAGAGTCAACTTATAAGTAACCATTACCTCTAGTTGGATCTTGTTTTGTGATGAAAATATGAGATATTTAGGATGTTAAACTCTGGGAATCACCATATCTCCCCCTTAGGATACTTCGTTCCCCGGATGCTACTGACTTGTCTGAAATACTGAGGAAATACTGAGATAATGCACAGGACACTTAAGATTTGAATCATGACCGAATATATGAATCTGAAACATGATGCTTGAACTGATCTGGATTCATAATTTACATGGATACAAACAAACTATCTCTTGGAATGTCCACATACATGAAACTTTAGATAGTAAGACTAGATCAGAAGATAGAAAACCATAGGAACTTGTCTGTCTGACTATTAAACTGAACTGCGGGCTAAACGGACTGAATTATACTAAATGGTTATTCTCAACCATACATTCCACTTCAAAAATGTTCTCCTCTTGAGCATGCAATAACACTACGAATAATTAGGACACTTAACTAAGGCCTGAGGAATTGTGTATCCATGATATAGGTTCAATAAAAAGATCAAAACTGAGGATATACATGACATAATCTGAATTTTGTTGTTCATTAAGAGTGTTGCATGAGTACCCGGAACTGAACATACTGTAAAGCATGAGTACATGAGTCATGAGCTGCATGACCTGAGTTTGGATTTCATAAATTCTTGGAATATTATTCGTACTGTTAAATGAATTAGAACTCCTCATACTAGGAACTGAGGGAGTACATGATTCACTATTATGTGCATGAACATGAACTATGATCATAGAGCTGACATGTATGGCATGAGTAGATATTATGATGACTGAAGAACAAAACTTTGCACTAAGCTAAGAATGGGCCAGGCACCTTCCTCCCCTACTGATGTTCTACAATACTCTAGCTCACTGCTAGAATCTGAAAGCCTGACTTGGTTACTTGTTCTATTATCTCCCCTTAGCTTTAATCCATCATTATAAGTATGAGAACCCTATTAATAAAATCCAAATTAAACTGTGACTAATTTACTCTAGAGCCCAAGATATACAATACACATAAATACTAAAATCACCCTGGAAGACTACATCTGAAAGTGTAAAACCCACTACTAATACTTCCTTTTGAGATACAAATCTTAGATTTCTACAGCCCCAACAATCATCATACAATAGCTTAAATACTGACTAACTTAAAAATTTTAGGAGTAACACCATACACTTAGCTCATACTAGAAAGAGTTTCACCTCTTCTTTTGATTAATCTCAATCTTCAAAGATTCAAACTTAGATTCTAACACTTAACATGGATATCCCCAAACCTTTAATGAACCATACTAATTTCCTTCATAGCTTACTAATATCACACCTCTTAACTTATATTTTTGAGTCAACATACTTAAATTCTTTCATACACTGCTTTAAGACCACTGATTCACTTTTCATCCAACTATCCCCATAGATACATAATCTGCTTAATCTAGATAACACTATCCCCATCCTACTTCTACTAAACTTTTGGGTGCATACTTCTAACTCTAAATCATATACTATCATATGATTCTGAGGATGGATTCGAAAGCACATTAGACTTTGGCTTAGTGTACGATTTTCATGAACATAAATGAAGTATTTCAAACTTTGGAACTTAAAAGCACTGTTAGGATACTTTCTAGCCTGCGTAAAATCCCATAACTGTTTGTAGGGACTGTTTGAGAAAGCTCTGTTGGTAGGAATTTGAGCTTCACTATTTTTGTTACCTTAAACTAAGGTAGAGTTGCCATGAATGGAGTAAGATGAGGATCTGTATAAATTTCATAGAGAACACATCTACTGCATAATTTGAGATATTAAAGAAGGAAAATATTTTGTAAATGCCATATAGCCTCTCAAAGAAAAGTATAGACATCTTTATACCATTCTGCAAGACTCTACTAGACACGGCTTAATAGACATCCTAGGACACTTTAACTATGGGCTATGATACAAAGTTTGTCACTACTCGAGACTACCCCTAGTCGTAACACAGTGTTTGGAACCACAAGTGATCCCAAGCTAACACATGAACTGGCATACTATTAAGCAACTGATTTATAATTTATTAAATAACTGGTTCTTCTGAGAAAAAAATATAATCATGACAAAATTTGGGAAGAATTATAATACTGATATAATTTACAATCTGATAAAACTAAAGAGAGAACTGAAATTATATTGTTGACTCTAATGGACATCTATGAAGCCTCTACTATATTGACTATTAATAGCTGGGACATGCCTCCAGCTATCACTAATATATACATATGAGTAATAAAGTAAAGTACATGAACAACATCTGACTGAAGTCCCCGAAATAGGAGAACTCATTACCTGCTGGATGGAAACTGCAACTGTCTGGTCATGAAGTGTTGACTACAACTGGTACCTATATTATGAAATAATGTAGCCACATAGATGTATATATAGATCAGTAATTCTGGAATGTATTGAGTAAGCGGGGGTGAATGCAATAAGTAAAACTAATTTTTATATGAAATCTTAAACCATGCATGTTATGTGCAAGTAGACTCACCAAGAGACTGAAATAGACTGAAAGCTAAAATTTCATAAAACAGGAGTACCAGCTTAATCTGATAAGCTGGTGAATCACTACACTTAGTTTCTTAAAACCTTACTTTTATAATATAAGTAGAACTGAAGCTAGACGATAGTAAAACATGGGTACTATATGTGTACTGGTTCTGAAACTACAGGGTGGAAATGAACATAACTCAAGGATCTGAATACACAAATATACTGAGAATGAGTGCATGAAAATTGTGATATCTAAGAATGAAAGACCAAGCATATACATATTTTTGATATAATTTGTAATCTAAAATACTAAATCAGATAATTGTATAACTGATAATCTGTATGCTTTGGTTAAGAAAATCTGAACTGAATCTGTACTAAATAATGCACTGATACTATGGGAGGTATCATTTAACTGACAAGCTAATTGGGGTCCAACCTGTAACCCTAATTAGAAGGGTACCAGTACCATACCACAAGTACTAACACTGGCTGTGTGGATCCACTAAACTGGTGTCTCGAAGGACTAAAGAGTAACCCTATACTGGCAGGAAACTAAGGAGATATATGTCAACCCAAATCTGGTAGGAAGATATCTCAAACCTACACTATCTACGTAGTTTTGTAACTCAAGGATTGCTACTAAGGGTCAAACCAAAAACTTGCAAGAATGCCCCCATCCCTAGGTTCACTCGGTGTTGAATCCTACTCCCAACTGAATTTTCACTAGTTACTGGATTGAACTAAGATTAACTGAACAAACAACTGATTATAAGAACTAACTAAATAACAATGCTCATCGTTTATTTAAAATCATTCTGAAAATACTAAATTTATGTAAACAACTAGGTATAGGGTCTTCATAACCCACCTACACTTAATGGAAATAACAATGATGACATATCAAGCTTTAAAAAACAAAGTAGGGGATCATTACTCAAAACCCAACATTTAGACATTTTGTAAAACACATAAAAATGATAAACTTAAACATGAGAATATGGTATACATGTGAAATCAACATGAGTGCATAACTAAATTCATAAGTTGGGGATTTAACATTAAATTACTGGAATAGGACATGGAAACTTGCAACTCAAAGCATGAATAAATTAAATCAATTGAAAACAATTGTAGACATGGCAAAGTTCAAAATTTGATATTATAAAATGAAATTCAATTGGATACATCAAGGGAATCAAAACTTAAAGCATGAGATAACCTAACTTTTCATGAAAACATCATTGGACATGAATTTAGGCAAACTACTAAGGAAATCATGATTTAAATTTATCTTGAACACATGATACTTCATAAACAAAAGGGTAAGTTCTAATCTTTTATTAAAGAAAAGTTTTTTGGGCTCCATGGGTTAAAAGGGACCCATGGATGAACTCCCACAAACCTTAAACCCTTAATCTTGAAAGAGAATCACCAATATTGATTATTTATTGAAGGTTCTTGGATTTGGAAACCTGAATTCTTAGTTTCCTTGGAGAGAAAGTAATTGAATTGATAATCTTGGGGACGAGTAGGGTTTTTTTCAATGGAAAATTGGAGAAGATTGGCAAATAATGCCCTAAATGGTGCCCAAATCGTATTAAGAACGATTGGGTTGAGTTGGGAAAAGACACAATTGATCCTCAATAACTTAAACCAAAAAATTTTCATGCAACTATGTCACTGCGATGTGGTCTTGTCGGGTGTCTTACTGGTTCTGACGAAAATGATCATAACTTTTTGCTCGGGTTTTGAATTAAGGCGATATTGGTATCGGTAGAAAGATAATTCAAATATATACAATTTGGTGGGTCTTGATCTGAAACATTACACATATATAAAAATTTATATGCATTCAGAGTTGACCCTTATAGAATTGAATACCAATCTTTGGACGAATCAAAGGTTCTTAGCTCAACTTTGTTCTTAGTGATTTCTATGAAAATTTTTCACCTCATAGTCACTTCACACACTAGGATAAAGATTATGACACATGAATTCAAATTATAAACCAAGAAATGGACATAACACCCCAACTGTGATACGATTAGAGTGCCATCGCCATTAGCATTGCAACACGGCACTATTGTGATGAGCTGTTGGAATCGTGATCCAAACATGACCCAATACTCATTTGAAAAATCCAAAATTTCCCCAAGACATGATCCTTACATCCGTGAACATTATTTAATTAAAAAACCAACATCTCGGAGTCGGGAAGACCAATCTAAAAATCCTCAAATTTAAGAGGCCTTAAAATCACTAAGTCCCCAACACTTAGGAAAATTTTCAGGTTTTAAACCCTTTAAGCATGAAACTTAATGATTAATAGAGCTAAGAATATTATGGGATATTACAGTAGTTGTACAACACCAATATCTCAAGGAACCTTCCATTCCCCATCTTCTTATATTCTCATCAATTGGAACCTTTTCTTTCCATAATTTCCACATGAAGAAGGCAATTTTGAATGGTAGTCCCTTTATCCATTTTTGTCTAAAAGTCTTGCTTTTTTTCTCTTTCTATCTAATATATTTCCAAGATAATTTCACTGCAAAGTTTTCTTTAGTATCAAGCATCTAAATGGGTTTATCCTCTCTTCTTGTACTGACTAGGGGGAATATTTTATCCATAATATGATTATCAATCTCCTGTGTAAATAACTAAGTGATCAACTATGAATTCTATGTTCCATCTTGCAATAGATCCCTCACCTTTTGATACCTATTATCCTACTCCCTACAATTCTGAATAATAATGTACAAGTCTCCCGAAGCTGTCAAATTATCAAACCATATACTGGAATTTCCACTCATTATTTGTCATAGAATCTGGTGTTCAGTTAAGTCTCTATCCTGTAAAATCTTCTTCCAAACCTAAGAACCGGCTCCTATCCTCCATATTACCATGTTAGGATGCTCTCTTTATAGTACTTATTGTGAATATAAGAAATCCAAATAGATTCTTTAGTTCTACAATTCCACCATAATTTGCAAAAGAGAGCCATAACCATATCTTGAAATATTCTAAAACCAAGCCCTCTTTCTTCTTCAGGTAAACATAATAACTTCTATCTCTTCTATCTTTCCCAATGTCTGATTCTTCCTCCTATATGATTACTTTAGAAAAACTAAGCTAACATTTTCTTAATTGTATTCATATATTTCCTAGAGTATTCATAACTAGTAGGAAATTAATGGGAATACTTTGCAACACATTCTTAATAAGAAAAACTCTTCCGCCACATGATATCATTTTCCCCTTCCAAGTTTGCAACTTACTATTGATCTTGTTCATGATAGGATGATAGAAATTCGTTTTCTTCCTCATATGAAAAACAGGTTATCCAAGGTAAGCAAAAGGAAAATTTTTCCTTAGTATCCCTGTAGCTACTTCTTCTATCACAGATACTATATAGGACACTCCCTTGTGCAAATAGATTACACTTTCCTCCTTATTAATTTTCTTCCCAAAAACATTTTCATACCTCTCCATTGCAGATATAACCCCTTGTAAAGTAACCAGATATTCTTTGCATAAAATAATCATATCATCTGCAAATGCAAGGTGGTTAAACAATGAACTTCCTCTTGGCATGCCAAAAATCTTAAATTCTTTATTAAGATACAACTATTTTAAGGCTCTAGACATCAGTTTTGCTACCAAAATAAAGAGAGTATGAGATAAAGGATCTTATTTAAAACCCCTATAGGATCTTAAAAATCCCTTAGATTGAGCATTTAAAAGAATTGAGTACTAGTTGTTGCCTACTAACCTGTACACCATAGCTATAATTATTTCATTAAAACCCATTTTTCTCAATACTTAAGTGAAGTAGAACCAGTCCACCTTGTCATAAGACCATCATATCCAATCTGATAACCATATTAGGTCTTTTACCTCTCTTTCTTATTTTTGAAATGATTTTTTGCACAACTAAAATTTTTTCATCAATGTTTCTCTCTTGGACAAAACCATCTTGTTCTTCTGATATGATATCAAGTAACAACTTGTTGATTCTCTCATGAATAATTCTGGAGAAAATCTTATGTATAAAATTACTCATAGAATATGGCCTCATATGTGAAAAGGTATTCACCACTAACTTTTTTTTGTAGAAGGACCAAGTTTGTATAAGTAACAAATCTTGGTAATTCATAACCACAAGAAAAAGCCACCACTAGTTGATGAACATCCACTCCAATAATATCCCAAGATTCCTATAAAAATACTTTTGTCATTCCATCTAGGCCTCCAGTACTATGTCTATTTAAACCCATCACTGCTTTCTTCACCCGTTAGACGTCAGGAATTTTATTCATTTCCTCATTCTGCTCTGTATTCACTATGGTTGCTAATTCTTCCAGCATTGAAAAATCTTCATTTTTATTTTTTTTTAGAATTGCTTCTAAAAGAATGTCACTGCTACCTCAATAATCTAATTTTGATCTTTTAACCATACACCTTCTTCATTTTGGATTCTTTTCACCTTTAATCTACTCCTGCCTTTGAGAACTCTATGAAAGAATTTGGTATTTCTTTCTCTAACTTTAAACCATTCTAAACCTGCTTTCTGCTTCAAAAAATTGTCCTTCCCTCCTGAGTTGGACATTTAAATCTACTTGCACTTTAAATAATAATTCTCTATTTTTTCCTAAAGGTAGATATTCAAACTGC
The DNA here is from genome assembly GCA_030864215.1 of Capsicum pubescens. NCBI lineage: Eukaryota > Viridiplantae > Streptophyta > Magnoliopsida > Solanales > Solanaceae > Capsicum > Capsicum pubescens. The sequence continues at coordinate 230,223,569 of CM061548.1, read as the reverse complement.
TTCTCCCTAACCTTAATAAACTCCTCTAAGGTAGTAATTTCTTGGAAAATATTACCAATGATTTCTTTAATACATTTAGTTAAAGAAAAATTAACTTGATTTAACTTATGATGGATCATGATGAAATAATTTCCTTACACTTTGGTTTTCCAGTTCATCCTTATAACCTCCAAGTAAGACTCTACTTTCTACCAAAGGTTTATAAATCTATAATATTTAATGATTTGCACATTAATAGCTTTGAAGTTAATCTGCAAAGGTATTTGGCCAGAACCACTTCTAAACAAGTGCTCAACTTCAAGTACTGGAAATAAATCATGCATTATGTCATCACACATAATTCTATCTAGTATTTTGAATATGCATTCCTCATTCATTCTTCCATTCCACTATGTAAATTTACAGCCTTTGAAACCAAGGTCTTCTATATTGCATATATTTATGCAATGTTTAAAATCCTTAATTTTTGTTACAATAACTAGTAAACCACCTAGTTTATCTTCTTCATTGGTGATAACAATAAAGTCCCCACCAACTAACCATGGTTCTTGAATTGATTATGACATCTCCTCTAGTTATTCTCATAATACTACTCTCAGCTTGAGTACATTTAGCATACACTAATGTAACTATAACTTTTATTCCTTGATCATAATTTTCCAACCTCAAAGTCATCTATTACTTTTGATCTATCATCACAGTAAAATTAAAAATTGAATCCATGAATGCCCATATGTTTCCTAATGTGTTAGCCATTACATGCTGCATCTCTAATTCCTTTTGTACTTATTTATATAGTGATTGTCTTCAAATGGTTCTATCAACCCTATGAAATAAAAATTATTTTTTTTATCTAAAGTGATCAATCTAGTGAATGCTTTTTGAGTATCCAATAATCTTATATTCCATATCTGTGCATTCATCTAGAATGATTTTTATGGGAACTTCAAGTTTGCATTGAACTTGTGTTAGCTCCTTTGTCTTTCTTATTTTGAATACCTTGGGATTCTCTCATCTTATCAATCTACTTGGGTGACAGATTTCCTTCAATGTCTACTTTCTCTATATTTTTGTCAAGGTCCTCTACTTCGAAATTTATCTTCCCTATGTTGTTGAATTCAATTTGATTTACAATTTGTATTTCTAATAGAATAACATCTTCTATTACCTTTATATCCTCCTTATTTTTCTATTGATCCACTATAACTATCTCTTATAAGCCCTCTTTGTTCTACATGGATCTTTCCTCTATCATGCCTCCCACGAGAGATGAATCATTAGTCAAGTTATCAGTCTTTTATGCTTGTTCTTTATTGAAAAGATCTTCTTTTTTCAACAACTTCTTTTTTACCTTTTGATACCTTCCCAAATTTATTGGTGAACCATTCTTTAGTACTCTCCTTGATAGCCTACTGATCCTTACTCTGATCAGTCCCCTCTTCTTCCTTTTGCTCTCTATCTATTACCCCCTCTTCTGTAAGTGCATCAAAGGTATTTGATACTAGAATTTCCTTTTGCTTTTCTTCTTCTATATCTCCAAAAATATGCCCAAACTTATCATTTTTGTGTTTAGTTCTTTCGGTTAGCCACTGTTGCTTATTAGTGTTTCCACTCCTTAGTTTATTTTTAAAAGATTCTTCTTCCTTCTCTTTACCACCTTATTCTGGTTGTTTATTAGAGACTTCTTATTTTTCCTCCAGCATTCTCTCATACAATTCAGGATGAATATTCCAGTAGGTACTTTCATCATGTCCTTGCAAACAATATTCCTTACAATACTTTGGCATGCAATCACATTGAATTTGTACCCATTTGAATTTAATTTATCCTGTCACATCATCTTCATTATTTATTCTCACCCTTTGTGGAAACTTGGAAATCAAGTCTACCTCCAATTTAACCCTTGCACAACTAGGTCTCATTTGATTTTTAGTTGCCACATCTACTATTAATGGTTTTCCAATTGCTAAAGCTATCAAAAAAATCGCCTCCTTCACAAAAACAATTGGTGGAAGATATGTCATTGAAATCTATGCTACCCCAATGTTTATTTCAAATTCTAGTTCAAACCATGGATCCTACTTTAATATTCTCATCTACCAAAATATATCCTTAGATTTTATGTAATATGCAGCAGTTCACATTAGATTTACATAATCCTCCAACACCTCCAATCGAATAAATATATGTATAGTGTTCAAGACTCTAATAGTGCATTCACCTTTAATACCACACTGACATGGAATAGTTCTTATAAACTCCGTTGTGTCTGGTTTTCCATAAGAAATTTTACCTATGATAGTATATTGCAAATTTTCTTTAATGGTTAAGTTTCTTATTTCAAATGAGTTCCATGCTATGCTAGGTTTGCCATGCAATATCACCATGAGATTGGGTGGAACCCTTTCAACATTACTATTTAAGCTCTTAGGGATTGATATATTTTAATAATTGATCTTTTTAGGCGAGGCTTCTTGTGCATCCCTGCTATCTTAAACGCCCTTCATCTTTTGATTATTTTTTGGTGGGTCATCCACACTAGAGGAGGTGTCCATAGTGGATTAATTATTGAAAAGAAGGTTTAGGGTTAGGGTTTAGGGTGCACGATGGTAAAAAAAAAGGTTCATAAGAAATTAACTAAGTGTGATCCACCCTTAATTCTGGATATTTCAGAGAAAATTCAAAATTTCACCATATAAGGGGAGGTTTACGAGTTGGGTATGATGGACCGCTACAACGGTAACTTTTCCACCATAACGATACCACTAGAGTGATAGGTAACCACCATAGATACCTCTGCAGTAGTTAATTAACCGTTGTGGTGGTACGTGGCAACAACCTCCCTAGGTTTTATTTCATTGTAATTTCAAAAATTTTCCTTCGCTCCTACCCGATATGGTTTATAACTATGATAGTGATATGTTTACCGGATTATCATGGCTCAACAACAATACTACCGATGGTTACCCAACACTTCCATCTGCAACTGTTATAAGGTGGGCTTAAGTGCTACGGACTTCCTGTATGAGTAAGGTTTTATGTAGAAGGATGTGGAAGATGATACACTCGAGCTCTTCAACCAACTGAGGGTAGGTAGGGTATTATAATTGAGTCTATCCCATGATACAACCTATATTTACTTAGTGAGTTTTATTCCTTCCTTCTCATTATTAATTGGTCAGTTCCACTCCTCACTATCCATATTTAGGTAAAGAAGTTTTTGGTGGATATTTCCACCATCAATAATTCCTAATGGGTCTTAAAGCTCTCCAATGCTACTTTTGAGATCAAAGTCGGGAGTCATACTAGAAGTGAACAACTAGTATTTTAACACCATAGGTCTAGGAAGGGAATGTGACGTGGTTCGACCTCAAAGGGACTAAGATTATCTATTTCTCTGCAGAGGCCAAAGTGTGGTTACAACTGGTGTCCCAGAGGATTTTTCCTTTGTGAAATGTTATGTTAGTTTTATTTCACTAGACCAGGGTGGTGACTTTTGTCATCATGGAGACCAAATTAATGTAGGGGTATAGATTATGGATGAGTGGCGGTACTTTTATTATAGAGAGGGGTTGGATTTTCATACCTTCCTTGGTCACCAAGTTGTTCTAGAGTGTGGATGTACACACGGAGGATCATGATACCTATGAGGTATAAGAAATGTCATGTAACCCTTTAAGAGGAGGGTCAGAGCAACAACATTGGAGGGAGAAAAGTTACTCTCCTTATTCATGTACTCACTCTCCTTAGTGGTTGGGAGGATTATCTTGTTGTATTTTAGGGGTATTTGGATAGGACATATATGCCCCAGATGGAGTTGGCCACTTCGAGAATGACTTTCCTAATAAACCTAGCCCGTGCTTACACTAGGCTCTGAAGGGATCTAGAGGAGAAGAATAAGAAACTCCATTCCCAGTACTGCATACTCATGAGGATGTGGATGCGTGTGATTGTCATGCATACAGGAACTTCCCCTAATGAAGATCTCAAAGCTAGCCTAGAAGGTTGTCGAGGAGTTCTCTTTTCTCACTAGGATGGAGGAGAAGGGTTCGGATTCCTCCAGCCTCAAAGATAGTGTCACCATCTAGATGGACCCTTTTTATTAATTTTATTAGTTCAAGGTTTGTGTTACCCCCGTTTGAGGCATATAACAAACAATTACACTTTTTATATTTCTTTTTCTTGCTTTTTCAAGATAGTTATCATCCCACACACTTAATAATAATTGTTATATCTTATACATGTTGGAGTTGTTTTTAATAACTATCACGGATATAGGATTACTTTACAAAGATTGGAAAATCACAAAATCAGGGGAAAGGGATAGCATGCTACTATATGGAGACGCTGCATCTCTAAAAGCAACCTTTGCAGCAGTAAACCCTAGAATTTTCGATCTTCTATTTTTGCTAACTGTTTCTAGGTCTTTTCTAACACTTTATTATCCCCTGAGTAGTCTGATAGATTTTAGCACTCACGGCCCATAGTTTAAAATTCTAGAGCCATTATATTAAGATCGAACTATCACAAGTACAAATAGTTCCTTAAATAAATTAATTCTAATGCATTCTTACCTTTATTTTATCCCAAGCATCCCATCACATACAATACTATTCACTAAAGGGAAAGACACTTGGGTAATTAATCTGAATTCATATTGAAACCAAGGAATACTCAAAACCACAGAGAGATAAAGAATGTCTCAATTTAAAAAAAAAATGATACACGTTGAGATCATATCAATCCTTATGATTCTTAGGTCCCTTGGACACACAATATACATATCAACATATACAATAAAACTTAAGAAGTTTGGTAATCCACCGATTAAATTGCAATATGATCAAATAATAAACACCCGTATAAGTAATACATAGTGTATTCTATCATACCACAATAAAAAATATATAGCATCAGTATGTTAATACAATCAGAAACAACAACAAACCCAGTATATTCCCAAAAAGTAGGGTCTGGGAGGAGAAATTCAATGCAGTCCATACCACTACCTCAGATAAAGTAGAGAGGTTGTTTCAAATAAATTCCCAACTAGTATGTTAATACAATATAAAAAAATTCATAACATAACAATTCAACACCTACGCTTCTTATTGACCTCTACTTGTTGGAATTACCATATTCAAACTTTCAAACCGTTAGTGAGATCCCAGTTGGTACCAACAAATTCTAATTCTAATAGTTGAGGTACCAATTGGAATTTGGTTGATACCAAGTGGACATTACATAGGGAAACAACACTAAGATTTCACAATAGGAGAGAATAGAGTGAGATAGATTCCTAGATACTTTGTATCCTCCTACATATTTGATGTGGACGCCATCACACCAATCTACATGACTCTACTCAAAATTCGCTCATATACTCAGAGATCAATCACCTAGAGTCTAATAACATTCCATGTTGTCATGACGTAACGTAGGGATCGAGCAGGAACCTACCTAAAACCTACCCCAAAGAGGAAAACCCTTGTAAATAAAATATTCATTAAATTCAAAAGTTAAAACTATTCATTTCCAATGGTATAAATCAATTATTTGGTTAATGTAATCTTTCATTCAATCTATTAATCAAATTAACATCATAAGTATAAATCTAGTTCTAGAAATTTGATACATAAAAGTAATGCAGAAGATAATAACAATGAGACTCTAGAAAATATCCTAAAAAGATATAAGTACACTAGACAAGAAATAGAAGAATCCATTACACAACATTCATGTAGAATAGAGAGGGCGAAGCTATTGTTGACTGATCGCCGTTGATGATACATAAACCATAACTAACCTACACCATGTCAATATCCCTAATAAGAGATATATTAAGTGAAGCATAAGTAAACCGCATATACTTATATGTATCACAGGTTGACCTAGGTTTGAAACAAATTACATTAATAACACATAGAGTCATATCATAACATTATGTAAAGTTCCATTTTAATGCCAATTTATGAATTCATTAACACCACATGTTTAACATCTCTGTGACCTACCTATCATTTAGAATTTCCTTACATATTTTCCCTTTTACCACCCACATTAACCTACACATTTTCAGCTTTTATTAATTTACTATCTAGGTTTCTAAAATTCTTACCTATCACTAGATCAGGTCTTCTTGATAATTAAACATTAGATCACACCATAGGGTTGTCACAACCTGATTTCTCAAGTAATGATGGTGCATACTATAACCATAAGTAGGAAAGACAACCCGTAGTCCAAAACTACTAGTAACAAACTACCAAGAGAAATGGAGGAAGAACTCATAATAAATGAAACAAAAGACTAAAATACATAAGATAGTTGCAAAATCGAATGGAATCGGTACAAGATCTTCTTATGTAATAAGATTACAAAATGAAGTAATAAATGAATATACTGATACAACCCATCTCTGAATACAACATAGAGATTAGTCTAATACATAGGAGAGAGAATATAAATGCTCTAAACGCCAAGAGCTCACCCTTTGTCTTAGAACCATAGTTGTTCTGCACAATGCACACAATAATAGTGAGAACCCGTACTATGTTCTACAAGCTACAAAATTGTAGTATGAGTACCAAACACATAATACTCTGTCACAAACCAAACCAAGGCTTGGCCATGACAGGTATCTTAAGTCCCACGTGGATCGGATCACCACCTGTACCTAACCTAACAAAACACAACATCCCCTAATGTCGGATGAATTCCAAACATATAACAAGATAGCATGCAACAAACTTAAGGAAAGTTAAAACATGTCTATAACCGACAATCAATGACCAGCTAACCAATCAACCAATATCACCCAATATCCACAGTAATCAAAACAAAAGCTTCTAAGTTAAAAACCAAAGCCATTCTTTGTTGGGACATGTCCCCGACTATGATAGATGATAATGATAATAAAAATGATAGCAGGTATCTAATAACTCAAATCTAAGAATGAAAGATAGTGAAATGCCTAAGCCTTTCGAGGGATCAATGCTCACCACTTTACCGCAGCCCAATGAACTGAGCCGACTGACCTAACTCAGCATAAGAAAAGTAGAACTAGCTCTGATACCTACATCGCATGGGGATACAACATTTAGAGATAGTTAGTGGGGTGAACACTAGCATATAGCTCAAGGGAAAGGATAACATAATGCCATGATTAATAGTATAAAACATTCAAAACCAAATGCACATAATCAAATACATATACATATATATCACATGTCGGGATAGGGAATAAGGCTGAACATGCTCATAAAATCTTTAGCCTAGTTTATGTAATTCAATTGTCATAGAATACAAAGTAACCTACGGGATATATGGTCCCAGCTCTCCCCCAGCTGGTAGGGCCCCAGTGCGTATAGCCGCACAAACCAGAGGGTATTCATATGCAATATGAGGAACTCAAACCTCCCTGTATATTAAGGTTACACGATCACCAAATCATGTAATAAGATGTGGGGTACTTAAACCTCCCAATTATATGATAATAATAATAAGGGGAACTCCAACCTTCCAGTTATATTGACCCCTGCATCGGCTACCGCGGTTTTCGGTGTTAGTCCCTTGGGACCTCCACTTTTATGACTCAGCTACAAAATCCTTATTAAAACCCAATTAAAATAAGTATCACACATTCTCATTTACTGAACCACATTATGCATTAAGGAATACACTATTGGTATCGTCATACCAACTAAACTTAAAAGGTAACATCAATATGCCATACCAATTATCTTCACTTGGGGGAATTCACAACCCTCTTGGTTTAATTTTATAAATTCCCCCATATTTCTCATAATTAAATACCAATTTCATAATATGGGGTTGGGGTCATAACAACTTCAAAAGTCACAAGTTTGGGAAATCATAATCCCTAATTCATTCACCATTCCCATGCATCAAATTTACTTTAAAACTATATAAACTTAAACAGATTTAGGGACAAACATGAAACATCACATAAACAATAGTTATACAAAAACCCTCAACCCATGTTTTCAAAATCCATAGAAATATCTCATGAAAAATACTTTAAACCATATGCATTTAACAAATTAAAAATAAGGGAAGAATAACATGCCTGAAATACCAAAGATTAAGGAGAGAATTCAACCCTTGAAGCTCTACTTGACCCACTTCTTTGAAACCCTAAGTATGGATGCTTGAGAAAATTTATCAAATATGGAACAAGGGATTTAAGTGCAAAGCTCTCTCTCTCCAAAGGACTCTTAATGTTAACAAGTACCATACCATAGGCTTGCCCCTATTTTCAATTGCCACTATAACAAATACACTTGGTTGGAAATCTCGAAGGGCTTTTTGAGCTTGCATCGTAGGTTCGGGGATGGTTAGGATATCATTTAGGAACAAAGTGGCTATACCATCCTTAAACATATATATCACACTATTCGATCCAACTTTTAATAATGGGTCACTTCTTTTGTTTTCACTCTTTACACATACGGCTACTTTTATTATCTTGACTCACCCATCTTTTTTAAAGCATTTTCGTTTCATCTCTTTTCCTTGTACACTTCATGTTTTTCTTTTCTTTGTTAGGTCCTTTTTTTCCTATTCATTTATTCTCCATATTTAGCTCTTAAACACTTCCTTATAATTTTGTTTCCTAAAGTTACCTCTTCCTATCTTCACCTATTACGACCTAAGTTGGGGCCCTAGCTATAACGAGCATCTCGAACCATGAAGCTCAGACACTCTTCTAAATCTGGTAATCATGCACAATATTCATATAGTATAAGAAAATTTGCAGAAAACAATACATGACGGAACCATGGTCAATCTCATAAACATGTGACAACCATCTGCGAAATCTCTAACATTACAATAACCATCATAAGTCTAAGACAAAACTGGGATAAGGCCCCCAGTAGACCATAAAAAGAAAGAAATAATGAAATCTAAAAATTAGGCCCTCCAGAATAGAGAAGGCTCACCAACTGCAACTTCTGACACACACAGATCTACTGTTGGATGAGACCACACGACTGTGCCTCATATCCTAAGATATAGGAGATCAATACATATGTACTGGTACGTAGAGCAATCCAAGATAATGTATTTATATATATATAATAGATGAGAGCTAATCATGAAAGATCATGCATGATATAGTTTGAAAATACATGGGCAAATCTTTGATAATCATAAAACATTCTTGTCAATGCAGTTCTATTCATTGTATTACTTCTGAGTTAGGTGGTACACCCTACAATTCTACGACCCCATGAGATATATCAAGTCCGCCATTAACTCCGCGGACAAACTCCCAACCCAAGTTTACCGCAAGGGTTGGAGTTTCTGATTTTTATTCTAATACGTCACGGGTACTAGGCCAATGTATAATCCCTCTTGGGGACATAATAACCCGTATCGGCAAAACACGGTTTTAGGCGATAAGTTGTATGAACTCGTGCCTTCTTCAGGTAACCACCTAACATCTCTTTATGCCTATTTTTAACCTTTTTTGAACATATATAGTTCTAAGTTCTAAATCTGAAAATCTAAATGAACATCTGCATTCTGTTCTGTTATGAATTACCATGGCATTATCTGTGTTGGTGTCATCACACCAAGACTTGCAAGTTCTGTATTTATGCCATAAGGTGCGATGTATGATTATTTCATTCTAAATAATGTGCAGACCACTTGCACATGCATATAGTATAAGAAAATTCATATTTTAAATAACAAGACAAAATCATGCAAAGACTTTCCATTCATTCAACAATTTCAACAAGTGGTGGCCAATTTCTCAAAACATTCTTGAAGTCCCTTCATTTATCATTTTCAGCATGTAAATCATAATAATATTTCTCTCTCCAATTCTTAATCACCATAAAATTCATGTAAGACAATGTGGATCTTCACCCATTGTTTAAATCATGCAATTTCGGATTTCATAACTTGTAAATCATGTAGTAACACAATGGGAGAGGGAAATTATTCGATAATTCATGCTCTCAATTCATATTTCAAGGCTTCAACACAATCATACATATATACTAGTCAAATCACTTTTAAGGGAAGGCCTAAAGACCAAAACAATATTATCAAGGGCTTCAAAAGCATGATTATAAATTGTAAATCCAAAACCCTTTTTGTAAGTTCATAATTTCTAAACCTTTATTTATCATTAAAAGAATTTCACCATGCCCATGTAGTTTTAGGAAAACTCCACATACCTTAGATTATGAGCTTTGATGAGTAGAACTTGAATCTTGATTTGTTTCTTGCCTTCTTGTACTTGGAAAAAACCTTAGGTTGATTTTTTTTTTAGATAAAATTGAATAGAAGAGGCAATTGATGATTCTTTGGGCTGGAATTATATGTTATGAACGGATTTTGGGTGAGGAGAAGTGACCAAAATGCCCCTAGACCCATTAAGAACTTAAATAATACATAAAACAGCTTTAAATTTACATCCGATTTCGTGTGGAGGCGCAGTCGACGCGACGCGTCAAGATCGCGTTGGCTTACTGCCTCACACGAAAAAAGCCATAACTTTTCACTCGGTTATTGGATTTAGGCGAAATTGATATCGTTGGAAATCTAAATCAACTATGTACAATTTGGTGGATCTTTAGCTGAAAAATTTTATGTATAGAAATTTATACACATTCAAAGTAAACCCTTGAAGAACCGAATATCCAATTTTGGATGAATGAGAGGTTCTAAGCTTAACTTTGCTCTGGGCCATTTCTATGAACATTTTTCACCTCATGATCACTTCATATACTAGGCTAAAGATCATCAAACATGAATCTAAATATAAACCGTGGAATTAGAGCTTACACACGTAGGGATGACGATTCAATTTCAAGCTCAAAAATGTGGGGCATGATATTATCTCTCTAAAAGTGTTGAATAAAGAACGTAATCTCGCATTGAATAATTTTCCTCAACAAAATAATACAAGAGCATCAAATGAGTTTCGTGATAACCTTGAGTGAAAGATGTAAGCATGAAACATAGGATAATGAGACTTTACATAAGGATGATTTTGTACATGGGTTCTATGATTCCTAATCATTACAACATAAGGCAGGGGTTTATTTGATGATCATAGACTTGATTTATATTGGTACTAATCATGAACTAAGAAATCTGAAAATTAAGCCCTCCAGAATAGAGAAGGCTCACCAACTGCAACTTCTGACACACACGGATCTACTGCTGGATGAGATCGCAAGACTGTGCCTCATATCCTGAGATATAGGGGGTCAATATATATGTATTTGTATGAAGAGAAATCCAAATAATATACTTATATATATAAATTAGATGAGAGCGAATCATGAAACATCATGCATCATATAATTTGAAAATACATCGGCAAATCTTTGAAAATCATAAAATATTCTTATCAATGCAGTTTTATTCTTTGTATTACTTTTCAGTTAGGTGGTACACCCTACAATTCTATGACCCCATGTGTTATATGGAGTCCGCTCTTAACTCGGTGGCTAAGCCCCCAACCCAAGTTTGTTGCAAGGGTTGGAGTTTCTGATTCTTATTTTCATATGCCATAGGGCACTAGGCAAGCGTATAATCCCTCTTGGGGACATAATAACCCATATCGATAAAACACGGTTTTGGCCGATGAGTTGTTTGAACTCGTGCCTTCTTCGGATAACCACCTAACATCTATTTATGCCTATTTTTGACCTTTTTAAACATGCAGAGTTCTAAGTTCTAAATCTGAAAATCTGAATGAACATCTGCATTTTGTTCTATTCTGAATTACCATGGCATTATCTATGTTGGTGTCATCACACCAAGACATGCAAGTCGTGTATTTATGCCATAAGATGCCATGTTTGATTATTTCACTCTAAACAAAGTTCAGGTCACTTGTACATGCATATAGTAAAAGAAAATTCATATTTCAAATCACAAGCTAAAATTATGCAGACTTTCCATTCATTCAACAATTTCAACAAGTGTTGGCCAATTTCTTAAAACATTCCTGAAGTTCCTTCATTTATCATTTTCAGCATCTAAATCACAATAATATTTCTCTCTCCAATTCTTAATCACCATAAAATTCATGTAAGACAATGTGGCTCTTGACCCATTCTTTAAATCATGCAATTTAGGATTTCATAACTTGTAAATCAAGTAGTAACATAATGAGACAGGGAAAAGATTCGATAATTCATGTTGTCAATTCATATTTCAAGGCTTCAACACAATCATACATATATACTAGTCAAATCACTTTCAAAGGAAGGCCTAAATACCAAAACAATGTTATCAAAGTCTTCAAAAGCATGATTATAAATTGTAAATCCAAAAACCTTTTTGTAAGTTCATGATTTCTAAACCTTTATTGATCATTAAAATAATTTCACCATGCCCATGTAGTTTTAGAAAAACCCCACATACCTTAGATTACGAGGTTTGAAGAGTAGAACTCAAATCTTGATTTGTTCTTTGTTTTCTTGTTCTTGGACGAAACCCTAGTTTGATCTAATTTTTTTTAAGAGAAAATTGAATAGAAGAGGCAATTGATGCTTCTTGGGGCTGGAATTATATGTTATGGATGGATTTTGGGTGAGGGTAAGTGACCAAAATGCCCCTAGACCCATTAGGAACTGAAATAATTAGTAAAACAACTTTAAATTTGCATCAGGTGTCGTGTCGAGGCGCAGTCAATGCGACACGTCAAGATCACATCGGCTAACTGTCTCACACGAATAATGTCATAAATTTTTGCTCGGTTATCAAATTTAGACGAAATTGGTACCGTTGGAAAGCTAATGCAATTATATACAATTTGGTGGGTCTTTAACTGAAAAATTTTATGTGTATCAAAAGTTATACACATTCAAAGTAGACCCTTGTTGAATCGAATATCCAATTATAGATGAATGAGAGGTTCTTAGCTTAACTTTTCTTTAGGCCATTTCTATGAAAAATTTTCACCTCATGATCACTTCATATACTAGGCGAAAGATCATGACACATGAATCTAAATATAAACCATGGAATTAGAGCTTACACATGTAGGGACAACGATTTAATTTCCAGCTCAAAACTGCAAGGTGTTACATCACCTCCCCCAACTTAGGCTTTTTGCCTCAAGTTGCATTTTCAAGTTCAAGGATGGTAGGATTCAAAAGAGGGATAAAAATTAAATATCTCATGGCTTACAATGTGTTTACCAAATAAAGATCCAAAGACTCAATGTGGGTTACTAGTTATAACATCTATGCAAAGGTAGGCTTTTTAGACTAGAGTGGACTTCCAAGTTCACAAAGATGGCCTAGGATCATCTCACCAACCAAGTATAATCAAAATTAACCTTGAGAGACTAATGAGGAAAGTTCTAGATGGTACAAGTATATATGAGATTCAGACAAATAAGCTCACTGCACATGTCATGCAAATTCGCCAAGGGGATCAATTGACCCTCTCTCTAGAGAAAAAAATGGAGTATCTACAAATTTTTACAAGCCAAAATTTTTGAGTCACAAAAAAAGGAAAAGTATTGTTACAAGGTCGCTCACGTTTGCGCCCTTGATTTTTTAAAAATATTTGGACAGAGGGGGTGTTTGCTTTTCATTTAAACCATGAATAATTTGCTAATTTTGGCACTAACTCCATCTTTCGTCTCATATTTTGGATTTTATACGAGCAGACCATATGGCTACTCAGACTTTGCCATTGTTATAAGTGCAATCCCAAATCTAAAATTCCACCGGTACTCAGACTCCCCTTGCATTGATAGCTTTGATGCTATGGGTACTCAGACATTTCCTACATCCATGGCTCAAAACTAAACTCAATCACGATGATTTTCCCTTACGAATGTTGCCATTCAATATATCATAAGGAAAAGCTCATATAATGTTACCATAAACAAAATAAAGATAAAGTAAACCAAACAACTAAACCATGAAAATATGGGCACCACCAGAGTGCCCAAATATTACAACCCAACAAAAAATAAAAGTCATACAAAATGACATCAAAACACCATCAAATCTTCCAAAAATATCTAAAAATATAGGCTGGGATTAAGACTCAGATATAGTGATTGCGGGACCGGAGCCACGATTGCAATGTCATGTTCGCGATCTCAGTGACTACGATTGCGGTATCTGAGTCCAGTTTGAGCCAGCATTTTTAATAATCCAATATTCAAACTTCAAGGCCAAAATATGTTACAAAATAATGAGTAATCATTAAGAACATTGAAAATGATTTCTAAGTACTCGATCACTCCCCCACAATGCAAAAATAACTAGTTATTGACTTGTTTGGGCATTTGATCGAGCACTTAGTGTGCTCCCTATATTTTACTCAATTTCACCCATAATTTGGGTACTCAAGACGTCTCCACATATATACACACTATTTCTAATAGATAATTACAACACAAGTATGATTTAATAAAAATTTAGCAATGGAAAACATAGTTTTAGGCCTCCCTTACAAAATATATTTCTATGGCCTAATCAATAATTAAAACATAATTTTTAAGCACTTAACGAAGCGATGATACAAAGGGAATGCTATGATGCTTTTGGGTATCCAAAATGTGAGCATGAGTAAGTATTATTTGAGAGAAAAATTGAAATGGAAGTGTGAGGGAAATGGCAGTCTGATTGTCTTTTTAACCTAATATGACCGCAATCGCAGTCAAGGGTCCGCGATCATAGACATGTAGGTGACCGCGATTGTGACATAGGGCCCTCTATCGTGGTAACTGAGGGAATTTTTTCACCTCTATTTTCCTCTATGCAGTCTAACATACAAAAATTTCACACTTCCCCCATCTCAAACTCATTCAACACCCTTCGTAGTGCGATAAATGCATAGATTAATTGATGAAAAAAATTAAAATCTACATTATTGTCATACCCCGCAAAGTTCTCTTCCAGTCTGAGCCTTAGAACATATTCAGTAAACCAGAAATTTGAGTTTAAAAGTTTCAGAAATATCTTCTCAAGTATGAAATACTTTGAATAGTGTGGAATTTTCCTAATTTCTAATTTTTTCCATGTAGATCATTGAATAAGATTTCCATCGATACCAAATTATCCCAAATTCGATACTCGGGTGAGAAGTTAGAGCCATTTTAGTGAGACAGTATGCCACCTGGTACCTTAGCGCGTCGCAGAGCCAGCCAAAATGGCAATCGTCAAAATCCAGT
The DNA here is from genome assembly GCA_030864215.1 of Capsicum pubescens. Taxonomy (NCBI): domain Eukaryota; kingdom Viridiplantae; phylum Streptophyta; class Magnoliopsida; order Solanales; family Solanaceae; genus Capsicum; species Capsicum pubescens. The sequence continues at coordinate 230,208,382 of CM061548.1, read as the reverse complement.
GATCCTTCGCAATTATGGTGCATCGCGCCATGGCTTAATTTCCGAATTGTCAATTTCCAGTGGACCTCCACGACTCTTCCGCATCGCGGTGGAGTTCCAGTTCGCAACCAAGTTGGAAAAATGATCCCCACTACGTCGCACCATCCTGTAATTTCCCAATTGTCAAAATATAGTGAAGGTCCACGATTGTGGTGCGTCGTGCCAGGACCAAAAATCAAGCTCCAGTCTAGAATTTTCTCAAGGGTATTCTGGTCTTTTCCCTTTTTCTCAACCTCTATATATACCCAACCAAGGGACCTCAGCCTCATTTTTCTCTTCCATTCCAAAAACAAATTAGGGTTTTCCACCACCAAATCCCCTTTTCTTCTCCAAGAAAAAATCAAGGGAAATCAAGAAAATCTTTTGAAGGCTTTTAAGAAAAGAGTTTCCCTAAGGTATGTAGATGTTGATTCTTGGGTCCCTTTCATTCAAGAAGCTCAAGTACCCTTTTCTAAATCTCAAAGATTTATGTTTATGAATTTTAAATGATTCTAGTGAGTTGAAATTGATGTTCTTTCTATGATTGAGTTGTGATTTATGTTTGTGTACAAGATTATCAAGCCTTGGCCTTAGTATGTAATATTTGTGTGGTAAATGGATTCTGTACTTGTTGATGATGTTGATTGATCTCCAAGATGGAATATTTATGTGGGTTGTACGAATCTATGATGATACATAAGTTGGAAATAAGTAAATGTGGTTGTTCATGATGAGTAGTTAGGTTATTATACCTATGCCTAAGTTGTGCATGTAGGGTGTTTGATAAAATGTCTGAGAGACTAGAAATCATGTATTGTAGTTAAATTGTGACCTAAATAACACATGCATGCTACACCCTTATGAAAATAATGACTTTTATGATATTGTTATGTGTTATGGTGGTTGATGAAATGTTCATGAAGCTAGGTCGATGGACGTATAGCATGTTGTTATATGCATTCCTCTCCATGTATAAGACTTGAGAACTATGTGTACGATGAAATCCCCAATTAGGTGTGAGCCCGTGCATGTCTAGTGTTTGTTGAAAGACCTTGTTGAATGGAGTATTATCTAGTAGCATTTTCCCCCTACGCTATTATATGTTTATGATCCCTAAATTCTCAAAGTGATGTCTTAGTGATTATGAGAATGAATATATGATATGATTCCTAAATGCTTGATGAGATGTTTTAATAATAATGATGATGAACGTATGAATATGATGATGAATGAATAGTTGTGATGATGGAGTAATGATTATACTTTATTTTATGTTATCAAGTCCTGGGGGTATTTATACCCAACAATTTAGCTGTTGTCTAGAGCCCGTGTCAGTTTCAAGATAATTTAAGTCGAGCCATGATTCTCAGAACTCAGTGAACTATAGAACTCTGTATCCTCAGACAATTGCAGAACTTAATAAAGCTCAGTAATCTCAGCAATCTATGTAATATTTGTATCACTAGTAATCTAGCCTCATTTCTGTAATCAGCTCAGATTCAATAGTATGCAAGTGTTCAATTCTAATCTCATAAGTGACCAAATAATCTATTCAAGCTCTATATCATTAGTCAGATACCGTGATTTAATACCATTTCTATCAGATATAGAACCAAGTGATCTCAGCATAACTCAGTCAAATCTTTTGAGGACCATGATCTATATCAGATTCAGTTCAGTTGTGTTCAATTAAGAATTCAGTTCTGAGTCTTTCAGTTGGGAGTAGAAACTAGCACCGAGCGAGGGAGAGGATGGTTGCTCCTCCCATCAGAGAGAGAGAGGCTGGAGTCATTAGTAGCAATCCCTAACCTACAGAACTGCGTAGCTAGCGCAGGATACAGGAGTAACCATCAGAAAAGTCTATCACCTCCAGAGAGAGTATTTGACTATTATATTGACTTAGGTCGACTTTCTGCTAAGGGTCATCTATCAAAGAGGATTGATCAAAGAGAAGATATAATGTCTTTACCCATGGCACGGTATTGGCACCCTCCCAATTGAGGGTAGAGGTTGGACCCCACCTGTGGTAGGTCAGGGAATGTCGATTAAGTGACTACTTCCCACAATTGCAATTTCAATATCAATCTTCAGAAATCAGGACTGTGTGGTACAGTTTTCTATCTCAGTAAGGAACTCAGATAGTTCCATTGATTCATGGACCATCCCATCAGATAGGCTTGGTCTCATATATAGTTATTTGATATCATATTCAGAGATATGCCACCAGATAGGCTTGATTCACAGTCTCAGGTTCTATTGAGTATCCTTGTTGTAAGATTCAGATATATTCATATTTCTTATCATTGATAATATATTTAGGAATCATCCATTAGAGAGGTTGATCTCAAATCCTGTCAGTCGAAAGCAGTAAAGCATAGAATTCAGTCCTTGATGTAAGTACATCCAGATCCTCAGTTATTAGTATCAGATAAATCAGTGATTCAGTATCTTAGTGTCAGTAGTGAGTTCAGTCTGCAGTAAAGTGGTATCCGAGATTCAGTATCTAGAGTTGTGATAATTGTGACTATGGTCTGTGCATTCATGTATGTGTTCGCGTGCGACATTTTCATGATTATCTAGTTTAGATATTGTGTATGCATGATCCTTTGAATTTAGCCTTACCCTGTCTACATACTCAGTACATCCCTGTACTGACGCATTTACGCTATGGTGTTTTATTTGGCACCATAGGTTCAGAGGCATAGGATCCAGAGTATCCTTAGCAGTTCAGTCCCAGTCAGCAGCAGTAGTCATAGCAATGATTCCTCTTCTTTCGAGGACGAGTTTCAGTTTATTATTATTTGCATCAGATTTTTGTTATTTTCAGTTGACGGAGTTAGTTGGGGACTTGTCCCATCAACTCCATAGTTCAAACAGTTTAGAGGATTTTCAGATAGATGATAGATGACAGATGTATTAGTATTCAGTTTTCAGTTTTGAGTATGTATAGATGTGTTGAACCTTATGGCCAGTTTCCACATTTATTTCAGATATTATGCAGTGTACAGGTACAGATATCATTAAAGGGTTAGCTTGTGGTCCTTCGGGTCCATAAGTACCTTGTGACGTCTCGGGATGGGATCTTGGGTCGTTATAATTGCCAACTTATAAAAAAGGGATATGATCCCCTTTCATTTCATGATGGGTTGCCTCCCATCGATCACCTAATTTAATGATGTGTCATGACACCTCTTCAACTATCATTTATGTCTCTACTTAGTAGATTTGAATCGACGCCCCATCTTACGACCATTACGTATTGAGCGAATGTCGGGCAGAAGATTCAAATCTTCCAAAATAAGGATCAACAGAGTTGAGGGGGTATTGATCATGCCTCTATCTCGACACTTTGAATTCTTAAACCTTTTACCCAAATTAGCATCAAACTTCTGAGTAGGCTCGTTGGGTACCACTGAGAATATCAAATGACTACTAGTTGAACATCAGATTTTTAGCTTCTTGGCCTTCAAATGAGGGACGTCATTTCACCCTTTTGGAACGACAAACTCCAAAATACAAGGATTTTGTACCCCATCTTCTAAGTTCACAGTTGCTCAGGTGGTTTAACTTTCATCACATCCACCAAGCATAATGTTGAGAACTGGTTGGAATGAGATTGTCTTCCCAATTTCAAAGTCACACTCTTATTGAAATTCTCACCCGAAAATGAACTAGAGATTTCATAGAGAATTTTCTTAGATTTTTCTTGGACTCTAGTACCACTTCCTTAACTTTGGAATCCTTCATTAGTTTTTTTTCAGTGGGTTGGCAAATCACCATGGATTCTGTACTATCAACTCATAATAAACTACATGGCTTGATATCTATTATTTATCATCCTTATTTTGAAGATTGGGAATATCCATGGCGCTTAAAAGATTAGTCTCCTCACCCACTTCTTTCTCTTTTTCACTCTCTTTTCTAAATGTAATCATGGATTGATGCATGTCCTCCTTTATTATATTCACTCGATATAAATGAGTTAGAATCATTACTTCAACACCATTGTATTCGATACGCTGTTCTTTCTTTATCACATTATGAGACCTATCAAACTCATAAGAAGAACTGGCATTTTAGTTAGCATAACTTGGGGAGGGGGAATTTGTAAAAGCACTCTAATGTCCATCTTGACCACCACATAAAAAAAATCATACACTCAATAGGATTGAGATGTGCACTCATCTATTTCTAGGGAGCATATTTATAATTTTTCCAAAAGTGGGGTCCATCATAATATGGACATGGATCATCATGATAAGATTTGCAACCACCAAGCTCATATTCATTCCAAGATGCCAAAGTAACAAGTAAACAAAAACAAAAATCTACCTAACACAAGAAACAAAAGAAAATCACAAACAAATATTTACAAGTTTGAATCTAAGCAAGTAAGCTAAAATTTCAAACTAACTCAATACGCCAAATTGTTTCCCGATAATGGCACTATTTTTTATAACGCTTAACTCACACGTCGATTTAAGTGCAAGGAGATTATTGTTAATATAATACCCAACTTTGAGTCGGGGTTAAATCCACAATGAACAATGTGAATGGTGATAGAGTAAGTTTGAAATGAAAGTTGCTCGCTAGATTTAAACCTGAGATACAAATATTTGGGGGATTTTGAATATGTTCAAAGATATAAGTAACATTGGGATTCTAGAATACTAACTCGAGGTTAATAATAATTAGAGTATGATCAATTAGAAACAAATCTTGGGGTCATGCCATTCTAGGTGTAAACTTATGCATGGGTAGTTGATAATTTATCCAAATTTAGCTATAGTTTTGGGTAGGCTAGATTTAGAGGTATTAGTATCAATTTCTCAAAAAAACACTAAATTTCATTCGTGGGTTCTTTTGAACACCTCACAAATATGGCCAAACAACCAATCCAACACCTTAATTAGCACCCTTATTTCTAAGATGGTACTATCAAATGAGTTAACTTAAACAACACCCATATTTCTAAGGTGATGCCATCCCACAAGCTAACTCAAACTTTTGTTTGCAAATACCCTTCACCTAATACCCCTCTTTAAAGAATGGCATGAGTTATTAAATAATTAGGGTTTTCACCCATAATTCTTAGTTCAAGTATGGGGTAAAAGAAAAACCCATAACAAATAGCTAATTAGATAGATTAATAAGAAACACCCAAGAACTATGGACAAGTTATTCAAGAATAACCCCAATAGAAATAATTTGCTACTCATAAAGATAGTAAATAAAGATTTGCCAAAATTTCCACCAAATTGATCCTTGAAAGATAAAGAGAATGCAAATCCAAACTTTAAATGTCAATAAATCTTCAATGGGAATTCCTAATTCTTCACTTAGTAATTATGCTAATGTACTCTTCACCCCAAAGATAGTACAATAGTGTTCCCTCAAAATTTAGAAAGATAGATGGATTTCCAAAAACCCAGGATGCCCCCAAAATCAGAATGGTATTTAGCCTTTTAACGGATTTGGGGTCAGCTATACAAAATTAAAAATTGCCCTTGGGCAAATTCCTGTGTTGTCGCGATCGAGGATACTACGACCGTGATAAGACTACTGTGGGTGCGGTCCCTTAACCCAAATTGATCGGCCGTGATCGTAGCCTTTAGACTGCGATCACGGTAATTAAGACTATGTTCTGCTGCAGGTCTTCAAATTTCACTTCTCTTATCCTTTTTGAACCTTTTCAGCACAAATCCACATTTTCCCATCTCATCACATGTACACCTGTAAAATATGGAAATTAGTGCATTAAATAACAACTTTGTCTAATTCATACGTTCAAATCATAGTATTGTGCTCAATTATTAAGTGAAAATGAGTAGCAAATCCACCATTTAGTAATTATGAGACTACTAATGAGTCGTAAAGACTTTGTACAAGTAGAATAGTCACATCCAGAGCCAAACTAGTGTGATGCTCAAATATTCTATCTTATCTATGATTTGACCTAACTAGTAATAATATCTGAGTATGAGTCATATGGTATGACTCATATCATGACCAGTGTGGGTTCCCATGGATGATGTCCAGACTACGACTGAAGTTCACGAGTCGTAAGGTCACCCATAGCGAATAGGCAAAAAAATTTTAGTAGTTAATTAAGGAAACTTTGGACATTTCCTCTTTTCCACAATCGTGAACCACGAATTAAAAATCCTTTAGGGTATTATTATCACTCTGAAATAAATAAAAATAACTTCTCAACCTCTCTCAAATCCCAAAGTCAAGAAAACTTAGGGTTTCCAAGAAGTTGGTTCATTAGGGCTCTCAAGGGTGATTTCTCTCCATACTTGTGATACTTTCAGGCATGTTACTCTTCCCCAAATCTTAGTTTGTGAAAACAATGTGTCTTAAATGGTTTAATTTTATAGATTTGAATGTGGGTTTTGACATGGGTTGAGGGTTTTTGGAATAGTTGATCTTTGAATTGTTTTCCCATAGTTTTCATGAGTTGTTCATCCTTTAAATTTAATGTTTTTGAACTAATGGAGAGCATGGGTGTGGGAATTGGAATGGGATCGAGGTAATCCCCCAATTTGATGTTTTGAACTTGGAACTGGTTTTGAACAATTTATTCCCTCAACCCACTTGTGAAATGGATTGAATTATGGAATTATCACTTGGTTTGACTTACTCACCTATTTTATTGCATTGCATAAATGGTTAAACAATGAACGTAGATTTTGAAAGCCTTGTTGACTATGTTTTGGTTTAATGAACAAAGGAGTTAAGGAATTTCCCCAAGTTAATGTAATTTTAATGGCATAATTATTAGCTTGCAAGTAAAATGGTATGACGATACCTTGGAGTGCCTTAGTGTATAATTCTTTAGTTAATGAATAGGTTATATGAAGCTTGTTTTAATTGGGCTTAGTCAAGGTTATGTATCTAAGGCATGAAGGTGTGGATCTCAAATGACTTACACTAGAAACTCGTATTTGCTGACATGAGGGTTGGTCTTCATGACTTTGTGCATGGTTCACACTATTGGTATATTTTGTATCTAATATTAACGTGGGGTCGGGGCATTCCCTGGTTTTCCTTAATACCTCTGGTTTATGTGGATAACACGCACTGGGGCTCTTTCAGTAAGGGTTGATGAACCCATATTGCCTGTGGATGCCTATTTATGATAGTTGGGCTACATAGTCCAGGATAATGTCTTACTATCATGCTAAACCTTTTTCCCTACCCCAGTATCTATTAGTTATATATATGCATATATGTGAACATGTACAGTGAGTTTGAAATTGAACTTTTGACTGACATTATTTTACCCTTGTCCTGAGTTACATGCTAGTGCTTACCCCACTAATAATCTTCGAACGTTGTATACCTACGTGATGCAGGGTATGAAGGACCTTCTACTTTTCCTGCAAAGTGATAGGTGATCTTAAAGTCGGTTATTTCAGTGAAGTGGTGAGCTCCCATTATATGGAAAACTTCATAATTCCTTTGGTTTTTCCTTCCAGAAATCAGAATTGAAGACTTCGCATTTACATTGTCAGGGTTGGGGGCATGTCCCGATGTAGGTTGTTTTCTGGTTTAGAGGATTTGTGGATATTAATATGGATTGGGTATTTATGTTGACACTCTTGGATGTCTGTGAACTTATTACTTTCTATCATGTTATATGTTCAGAATTGAGTCGTTGTTATATGTGTTATGTTCTATTTGGCTTGGCAAAGGGGTGGTCTCTAGTCCTCGATGGACTTGAGATACTCGTCATGGCAAGGCCCTAGTTAGGGTCGTGACATCATCTTAGTACAACATAGAGATTATTCTAATTTATAAAAAGGAGAATAGTAATAATCTAAAACCCAGGAACTCACCCTAAGTCTCCAAACTGTAGCTACTCTACAGGACGCAAAAATCAACGATAAGAACTTGTACTATGATTTCTAGCCTGCAGAAGTATAGTATTAGTACCAAACACATGTACTTAGTAGGAAACGGGCGACTGAGCTCCAAAGATAATGTAAATATAAATAACATACAAGCAGGAATGTGAACTACACCCAAATATCAAGGAAACTAACATAATAAACTTAAGAGGCAATGAGAATGAACTACGCTATCCTAGTCATAATTAGCGGCCTAAGCACTATACCATATATCACTGGTAAATATAAAAATTAAGAGTATAAGAAGCATATAGTAGTATACAAGGCCAAGAAATAGATATAAGACATTAATAAATGAATAAATAGAGGGATATACAATGAAGAAAGAGAGGGATATACGGAAATACCATAGCAACATATATATATATATATATAAAACTAGACTATCTCAAAGGTACAGCCTAAAGTAGTCATACTAGAATCTTAAGGAATCCTAATCATAGTAGAGACTAGTGCTAACATAATCAAGATCTCTAATCCATACATCTAAATATGAGAAAATTATTCATAATAAAATAATCGTAAAAGAGAAAGGACCAAAAACATACCTCCAACCTTAGTATCAATCCATAAATAGCCTGCCAGTAACTAACTGTAGTTATAATAATAAATAATAAAGTAACCAGCAAGTGAAGAAAAACAATACATAAATTAGGACCATAACTCGAAAGGTCCATTTAGCATACAACATACCATAAGCAATACTTATCACCTATACTTATGTAACCCCCTGTAAGGCTGATAGATATAGGGCATGTGAGTGATAGGCTCTGTGTATGCAAGAATTAATGCAAAGTAAATCCATAATACCATAACCAATCTAAGTACCATAATGTAACCCAGTGTATACACCTCCTCTATCTCAATGACTTGCAAAGGAAGGACCTACGATGACCTCTCTTCTCCAACACAATGGCTATGGGTGAAGGGGCCCATAAGGGGTCCGACATTACCTGTATACACCGACCTGGTCCCGATCCAAAATTACCAATCATCATCATCATTCTTTCTCTACTCCATCTAGTACTGGAGATAAATGTGTGTGTATATATATGCACAGACACGAACCATGGCTAAAAGTGTGTAAGTTTGTAAATCCATTGCCCCGGGTAAACTCTAGGACTAAATCGTAATAAAAATATTGAATGGGTCAGAATCTTTCTCAACTGAAGTGAATAGTAATAGTAAAGTCATAGAGCACAATCTATCTCATTCAAATCTCTAAAATATCAGTTTTCATCTCAAAAGCACATAAATGATTTATTAATGTGGTATAATTCCCATTATGAAAGAATCTATTTTAAAAGTGAAAGGTGAATTAAACCCATTTTGAGGAAACATTAGTAAAACCATATATTTAGTTAGAATTGCACCATTGAGTTAGCATGAATGTATCGAATCTATGCATGCCATCAGTATCAAAACATACAATTATAAGAATCTAATTGTCAATAAACTAATCCAGGTCCTCTAAAACGATAAACCACTTGCCCAGAATCAACTAATATCATAATCGCGGCCTTGGGCCCAATAATACATAACCGACATGATGATATCATAATTTATGAAACCATCATAATCTGTCAAGTAAAGTAGTAAACCTTACTCTAAAGGATTATTAACCTCAACTATGTCTAAACATACTAGCAACCTAAGGTAATAGGTTCCTAAAAGCATAATGAGTATTTCACCTTAAGGTTCGATTCATCAATCTAACCCCAAACTCATACATATAGGCCAAGTCACAGTGTTCTACCCATAATCACCAACTAACATCCCTATCTAACATGCAACATATATAATACACTAACTCATGAAGAAAAGTAGACAGAAGCCTGCCTCAATGCCGAACTGCAAATCCTTAAATTGTCCATAAGTCATCCGTGGTTGCTCCATGATACTAAAATATAGCCACTCTATCAAAATAAAAATCTACATGTCGTTAGGAGTAAATAAGACCCACATTTCTATACTAAGGGTTGGGTAAATATTTGAGTCAAGAACGGGCCCGTAGGTCCCGCAAACGAAATCCAAAATTAAATCCATCACAAGGTCCATTGAAGGATAAGGAATTTATGCTCAAAAGTTTAGCACAAATGGGGGAACAAATCGGGTCTCTAAAAAAATTAGGTCTCTAAACAAACCTAAAATTTTAGGAATTTTAAGACCTAAATCTAAGAATTTTACCATGAAATGGGATGGAAATTAATGGGAAATGACCAAATAGTGTTAGGGAAGCTTACAATAGCTTCAATTGATGAGTTCCAACTTTTTCCTCTCATTGAGCTCTTAATTTGGTGTAAAAATGGTGAAATAAATGATGGGAAATTAGATGGAGGAAATTAGATAAAAGCCACCAAGTGCCACTTAAGCAGTCACCCAGCCGCTTAAGCGAATCCTCGATAGCTTAAGCAATATGGTATAATGGGCATGGGTATCGCTATAGCGACCCTATGTTGCGTAAGAAAAGGTATCTTAAGGGGTAAAATGATCTCTTAAGAAATTTCATCATCAACCGATGCATCAGAATTTCTAAGTCCAAAATGGACTCCAACCGGGTGCTCAAGATTCATTTAGAACCCTATGCGTGCAAATAAACAATGCTACCATACTGAAATCAATGTTCCTAACTTAATATAACCATCAAACCTTTCATCCGAGATTTTTTATACTATGTATAGGGACCAAACCTATAGTTTTATTTTTCATATAATCTACCCAATAGCCAAAAATGAGTTTGGAAGCCTCTGGACCTGAACCAAGGGTCCTCCTAGCCTAGAATCAACAATTTGAAATGGATTGCGCTATCGAAATTCTCATCAAATGTTATATACTAGGAGTTTTAGCTCAAGACCAAATCCTAAAGAATTAAAGCTCCAAAATAAGGAAATAATCCTAAAACCCAAACAGACTATCCGATAACCGAACCAACAGTTCTGGCAAGTCAAAAATGACCTGTAGCTGCTGTGGGAAGGCTTGAAACACCTGTAATGCATGAAAAATAAATAAAAAAATCCAAAAGGTTTATTACAATAACCACTATTAAAATGACTTTCGTCCACCAAAGTCAAATGGATAGAGGGGCATAAAAACTCAAAGGGATGAGGTATTGGGCCCGCAATCCAAGCAAGACTCCCTAGATAACCTCCAATAAGAGACAAAGATTCTAAGGGATTTTGCTATAGGTATACTATTGGAACCCTTAGGGTTTCACCACACAGTGTGGGACTAGGTCCCTTGGAATCAATCACAAGCAATAACACAGAAAAGCAATTATGTGATGCAAAAACAAAGGCAGTGCAGGAAAGTGCCACTAATTTGTATCCTCACTTTGTGCACTTAAACACGTTAATTCCCCATCAACCATAGACTCCAGATCAGCTACGTACAAGTTCTTGAGTCTTTTGGCTTTGAGAATAATTTTTCCAGATTTCATGTTTGATATAGTGCATCCATTTGGTGAAAAATTTACCTAATTTACTTTGCCACAGATTTGAGATATACTTAGAAGACTATACTTTAGCCTATTTACATAGTACACATCTTCTATTGTATGATGAGGTGATTTCCCAATTTTTCTAACACTTTGGATGTAACCCTTTTTGCCATTTCCAAAGGACACATCTCCCCCTTAAAGTGCCTTGAAAGTGAGAAAGCAATCAACCCTCCCAGTCATGTTCCTAGAATAGCCACTATCCATAAACTAATTTTGGTTTTCATTCCCTTATTCTATCACATTTTCTTCTATATCTTTAATAGTGACCATTAAAGAGCTATAGGAACCTGAGATTATCCTCTTCTCACCATATTTAAGAATGAACCCATCTCCATTCTCCTTGTCTTTCTCAAATTTAGTTGAGGATTCATCCAAGTAATCAACACTTTCTTTATTATACCGCTAACTGCATCTATCCTTCTTGATTTTTTAGTATTTTAATCATTCTTTTTGCTAAGATGACCATCCCTTTTTATAACTATAATAATCTTTGTTGCCAGAAGTGTAACTTCAGTGTCTTCTTCACATAGGTTACATTTTAGAGCCTTTAAGGTCAGCAATCTCTTTCTTCTTACTTCTTTTCATTCCGCCCCTAGTTCAGTTATAGAAGCCATGATGACCAGAACACTCTAGGTACGAACCTTTTAGAGTGAGCCTACTCTGATATCAATTGTTAGAACCCTTGGGAGTTGCACCACACAGTGAGGGACCAGGTCTATTAGAGTCAAGCATAAGATATAACACAGAAAAGAAACTATGAGATGCAAAAACAAAGGCAGTGCAGGAAAGTAAAGACACAAGATTTTTACGTGGAAACCCAGGAAGGGAAAAACCATGGCTTGCCCTCACAAGCACCAAGGAAAACCACTATAATCAACCTCCTTATTATAGTCTAGATTTTAGCCTACCTCTAGACTCCTTTCGCTAGTAATAACTCTACTATAAGCTCATTTTGGTAACTCTACCAAGGACTCTCTCTATTGATTAACTCTAATTAGCAACAAGCTTAGGTAACTCTACCTAAGAATCTCTCTTAATAAGAAAAAACTACTCTTATAACATGAGTAGTTCTTTTACAAATCAGCTCTCAAGAACAGTTTCAACTTAAGCTCATATAACAGCTAAGAACTTGAGCAGTTTTGGAATTGGGTTTTTGCTACCTCACTTACTCTTTAGAATTGTAAAAAACTATTTGATGAAGAGGTATCTCTTTCATTTTATAGCTGATGATCATTAGGGTTTAAAGATCATTCGACCAGCTGTCCAAGTTGGTACAAAATAGCACCTGCAAGTTTGTTACACAAGAGGACAAAAGTGTGTAGTTATTGTGTGCCAGCTATACTTTACCTTGCAAGTCCTGGGACCTGGTCCCTTGCAATTTAGCTGCTCATTATAAAAACTACATATAACATATCCCTTTTTCAACCAACTTCCTTTCTTTGGTACTCAAACAACCAAAACTCAACCTTAACCACTAACTGACCTCCGACTAAACCGACTGAGGTTGATGCATGCAAATCCAAACTAGAATACACTGATACCAGCACAACCAATAAATACTCATTCAAGCCAAAGGCAAACTAAGGCATAACTCATGAAAATATCTCCAACACATAAATATACCCCTCTTTTGCCTTTCTAAACCGACTATCTACTCCAAACCAAGAAGAAAGTCACCCAAGTCCTATGTGTGCAACTCTACCATACTAACCTATAAGAACTAAGCTAATCCACCAAAAATTCATAATGGCAAGCATAGGGATAATCTCGTAAGGTGATACTTAAGCCCAAAAATAGAGATAGATAAGGTCTACAATCTATGCCAATGTTATAACCAATTTGAATGACCCTCAAAACTGAAAGATGGGAATATAATGCACAAACATCCACCGTTGAGTGATTCGCTCCAAGATGCCCCATAAAATGAGGATGAAGCCATGATGGATCCAACTAAAGCATACTACTATTAAGTAAATCATCCAAAATTCTAGTAATAATTAAAAACTAAGTTCAAGGCTAGAGGAACCAACATCATGCTAATGGACTACCATCTGAACACCTATCAACCACAATACATCTGAACGGAAGAAGGCCAAATAGGTAGACAAGGAGTAGGCTTAGCTAGCCTATAGATGAAACCCCAACTGAGACAAATCTAAAAACAAAGGATGCACCCAAGCTCTAAAACCCCAAGCTGAAATTCTGACACTAAGGATAAACCACTCGATCTCAACCATAAAAACTATCATAAAGATGAGCAAGAACCCACCTTCAAAATCTATCAGAAACCCCAATCGCCATTCCAAGTTATCAAATTAGAAATTAATCTAACAAGTACGATCCAAGGATAAATACTGAATCGGCCTTAGTATCCAATTAGGTATATCCTTAATAGATCATGTCAGAGTTGAAACCTAAACATAGCTGAAGAAAAATATCACAATGAAGGATAAACCATAGGCTGAAAGCACAAGCAAATATCTATTGAAGGGCATGAACCACCAATGCATGCCTAAGAACTCACCATGGATACAGTCAGTACTAGTCACGGCTAAAATTCTAGACACTCAGAGAATTGAAGTCTTAGTTGAACACTGGTCAATCCCCTATCTTGTCAATGAGTACCTAATTTACCAACTTAAGAAGTGGTCACAAGAAAGATCACTTATCTTCAACTTTCTTAACTCCACTAAAAAAAAACAAAATCATAGAAAAATAAAGTATCCAACTTCACTAGAATATTATGATCAAAGCTACCAGCAGGAAGTAAACCCAACAATCCTAAAAAGCAAACTCGAGGTATCTTGACATAAACATCAAGGCCACTACTAGGTGATGAACTATCCAAACTAAAAAATGGACCCCAAACTGGTCAACCTCAAAAATAAGCTACATAACACATCACTAACTCTAGAACCAAAATAGAACTATAAAAGTCAACTTACTATCACTCCTGAAAATGACCAACCTTACCTTGCTATAAGAGAGGAATCATCCAACCAACATAGCCGCCCAACCAATGAATAAGAACCACAAAGAAGAGAATTATAGCTAGATAATGCTAGCCTAACCATCTACTGAGTGAGGATCGATAAAAATCAAACAATGGAAATATTAATAATAGTAATAAAAATACCAGTATAAGGAATAGGTGGTACAAACATGAAATCAACAAGTACCACTATAGGGCTATTAGCGGGCTAATATATCAAGGTAAATAGGACTCAAACCCAAATGATACACCCCTTGGAAAATATTAATACTGATCCACTCTATCAACTACTAAATGAAATTATCTACAAGGGTAGTCATATAACCCTGAACTATATACCAGGGCACACAATAATCAGTATAAACCTACCAATGCATACAACAAATAATGGATATGAGATCCCCTAATACACTTAAATAAAAAGATAACTACAAAAAATAAAAGCCATACTTATCATAGTAGAATCCAAAGTCACTTGCTTGATGTGTTCGGGGGAGAATGATTTTGAGTAAATCCAAACTTGGACTGAGAATTTGAATCATCAATTGAGACACTAGGTGCACTATCTCAACTGAAGGTGCCCCAACACTATGAGATAGATCTGGATGAGTTGAAAGACTGTTAATCCCACATTGAGGACACTCTCTGGATAAGTGACCAATCTTTCTACAATCGTACCAAACCCCTTAAGCTCTAACAGGGGAAACATGACTGACCCCAACTGGATAACCAACTCACGCTGAGGGAACTCCTTACATAGATGAATATCCTCTCTATAATCATAACACGTGTCAAGAACTCTACACTGGTGAAGAATACATGATAACTCTATCTGAGAAACCAACCCATATCTGGAGCACTCCTAGACCAATGACTAATCTCACCACAACCACGAAAAGCTCTTAGAATACTCCGATGTACTATACCCTCTGATTCTAAATGGTCTATGTCATAAAGATTAATATTAAATAGTCTGCAAGGTTTGATGAGAACTTTACCTGATGTGATCACCACAACTGATCTAAAAGCCACATATAGCCTGAGACACAACCTATATAGAACTGATGAGCTATTAGTAAAGTTGAGCTCTATCGAGAGAATCCTCACTCCTGAATGAAATACTAATAGCACTATAATAATGACATGGCCTCTAGCTACCACCTCTATAAATCTTATACATGCTCTCTCCGAGGCCCTCACATGGTCAACAACATGAGAGAAGAAAAACCTAACTATTATCAGATACTCTGATGCTTAACGGAGAGATAATGCTAATCCTCTAATAAATCCATGCACCATATCATATGTTGAAGGATATAGAATAGAAATATGCTTGGCCCACTCAAGAAATCCAATCTCATACTCCAAAACTAGTAGACAGCCCTATTGAATGACGATAAACAAAATACTGGCATAAAAACTGCTCAAAAAATTGAATGTCATCCCTGGATGTGAGGTATCCACAAAAAGACTTGGGATCCCTAATGTTGAATCTTGAAAGGTTAAAGCAGTCACAAACTCTGTCAGATAGTAGGCTAACCCCAAATCCGCTAACTAATGCTAAATATCTCTGATATCCATCTCTGACACCCTAGTCTAACGCTGCACTGAAGCTATACAAATATGTACCAAAGACCTATTTTCATCCATCAACAACCTTGCATCATCCATCTAGGATAGAATAGAGTCAAAGATTATACTTGAGGCTTATAGAAATATGAACACATGATAAGGAGTCAAGAATAGCATTTCATAATAATGCCATGTAGCCTCCAAAAGATAGGTTATAGATGTCTCTGCACCAATCCGTAGGACCCTACCAGACACTAATCTATTGTACTAACACATTGATAAACCTTGCTCTAATACCAATTTGTTATGACCTAATTTCTCAGGTCATGATGGTACCTACTATAACCGACCAGTAGGTAAGACAACCCGTAGTCGGCAACTACTATTAATGGATTACCAAAAGGAAGAAAGGAAAAATATGGAATAAATATAATAAAAGACTAATATATAAAACAAATGCCAAGACCTGGTGGAATCTATAACAGAGATTCTAATATAATAAAAAAGATTAAAAAATAAAGTAAAAATGAATATACAAATACAACCAATCTCTAAATTTAATATAAAGATTAGTCTAATATATAAGAGGGAGAATAGTAATAATCCAAAAGCCAGGAGCACACCTTAAGTCTATGAATCATACTGTAACACCATGAATCTGGTACCCGGAAAGATACACGGTGCTTATAATCCCGAAGGACCATAAGTTAACCTATGACTGATATCTGTAAGTGAGCCCTGAATAATAATGGTAATATCATAAATGCGGAAATATGAACTGAAAGTCCATAAGGTTCAATACTGATACATAACTGAAAATATGGTATAACTTTACAAAAAAAACTAAGATAATTGTCTGAATATGTTGTAGTCTGAAAGCCTCTAAAATTGAACTATCTTAATAAAGAGTTGATGGGACAATCCCCCAACTAACCACATCTGCTAAAATAAACTAAGTACTGAAATAATGAAATAATCAAATAATAACACCCTTGAATGATGAGGACTCACTACTGACTCTGACTGCTAAATTTGGAAAGCTACTAATAATCAGGAGTGCATACTTCTGAACCTATGGTATAAAACATCATAGCATAAATGTGTCAATATGATTGAATGTGCTGGTATGCAAGTGAGGTAGGCTGAATAGAATGGTTCATATACATGAATAAGACAAACTGACTGAATAACATGAACATGAGAATACATGCATGAATACGTAACTGTATTTGAGATTATTATAACACTAACTCATGAATTCTGATAACGTGGATTTACTGATATCTGGGTATTAATACTGGGATACTTAAAGACTAAGTCTATTGAGTACTGAGGAACTGATGTCATTTTATTGATAAAGGAATGACTATTTTTTATAGTTCTGATTATGAAGAACTAGTTTGATTGACTGTATCTAACAGTCCTGAAATCTGAATACTGGTAACATGAACTTTGTATAGTTAATATACTATAAACTGGGTGATTGTGTCTGACAGTCCTAATTCTGATGGAACTAGATGAGTTTTGTACTAAGCTGAGCAACTCTAGCTGACAGTCCTAAAATTATAGAACTGAATTGAGTTCTATTACTGAGACTGGATTCAAAACTGAGACTGTGGGAGGTAATCATCTAACCGACATGCCCCGAAACTAAACTGGTGGGGTCCAACCTATAACCCCAGCTGGAAGGGTATCAGTACCATGTCATGGTTAAAGACAAGTTGTGAGTAAACCCTCTCTAGCAGAGAGCTCTTTCGTCAAACACTTCAAGTAGGAAAAACTTAAATGAGGTGTATAATCCCTAAACTCGTAGGGTACATCTCAGCCTACGCTGTCTACGTAGTACTGGAAGACAAAGATTTCTTCTAGGGATCATGCCCTCTACTGACTAACAGGTGAGTCCCCATCCTTAGGTTCACTCGGTGCTGAATCCTACTTCCAACTGAAGAGACACTGAACAGATTTAAACTGAACTGAACTATTACTGATAGTATCTTTTAGCTAATTTGAACAGAGTTCACTAAATTCCATTGACTGATGGAATACTACTGAGATCGTATAACTGACTGAGATTACTGAGAGTACTAAATTTTCCTGAGTTATGTAACTAACTGACTTCTAATGATCATGGCTTGAATGGGAGTATCGTGAAAAATGACACTGGCTCTAGGCACACAACTAAATTTTTGGGTACAAGTACCCCCAGAAATTGATAGCATGAAACTGATAAGACTTGACACTTTGTGAACACATAACCAATATCAATAATTCATAATACAATAAGTTGGGGATTTCATGAAACGCATGGTTGTTATAAGGTTGTACATGGATGGAATTGCATATAGACATGTCATACTTTCATCAACCTAATCTCATGAACATTCTATAAAATACTCATAATGCACACAATATCATGGAAGTCAGTCTTGGTCATAAGGGTAAAGCATGCATTTATTATTTGAGTAACAATTGAGCTATAATACCCAATTTCTATCCTCCTAGCCATTTTGTCAAACACCCTATATGCAAAACTTAGGGCATAGGTGAAATCATCAAATTACATATCATAAACAACTCAATTCATGGATATCATCTTGCATGCTAACGTAGTTTCATGAAAACACATAAAGATTCCAACTTAGGAATCATACAACAAGATAAACATGATTACAAACAACTCACAACATAAATATCATGTTTTATAATTTGCAAAAGGGTTCATGGACTTTATGGATGAATGGAATCCATAAATCAACATTTGACATACCTTAGTTCCTGATTTTACAAAGATTAACGAAGAGATTCTTAAATTTGAGTATTGAATTTGAATCCCTAATTGAGAACCCTAACTTTTTCTTGAGAGAAACTTTATATTTTGGGTGAAATATGGCTGAATCATGTGTTATTAGGTTTATCTAAGGATGGGAAATTGATCTTTTTTCCCTTAAAAATATGTACATTTAATGACTAAAAACTAGGTGTCGACGCTACAAGCGATGCGGCGCGTTGATGGATGCGACGCGATACTCGATGTGTCGCGCCATGATCGTGTTGATCCTTAGAAGTTTTGGCTCTGGTAACCTGCACAAATGTTGACCAACGTGATTGGCGATGCGGCGTGCCATGATCGCATTGGTCCACTATTTTGGGACTTCGAACATGATCTAAATGTATTCCAAAAAATCCAAAACTTGTCCGATAACACGTATTGACCTTCCTGATCATGAAATAATAAAAATACGGACCATTAACGGATGTTAAGGTGGGAAAATAAGATTGCCAACTTTCATAGGACAATAATAGGCTAAGTCTGGGAACCTAACTAGAATTTTCTAAGTCTGGGACCCCTTGACAAGCTTAAAGGACTGAATTAAGCTTTAGGATTTTATGGGGTCTTACAATATGTCTCCCTTGAGAACATTCATCCTCGAATGAGACTGACTGAGAGAGAAGAAAAGATAAACTGACATACGTACTGAATATGAATAACTGGAACATGATTCCATGACTGACGTGACTGATAAACTGAATATAATATACTGAACATGCATATCTAATGCATGGTTAACTAGTTCATGAATGCATGACTGAATATGCAATGGTAATTGATACCAAGTTTATCATGGAAATCTGAGCATGAAACTGGATAAGTTCAAGGGAGACTATTTCCTTAAATTGAAAATACTAATGAGCCTGAAATTAATTACTAGATATACACAAGCGGAAACACATTAATGTAACTGAGTCTAAAACATGATACATAAGCTGGATATCATGATCTGAACTGAGTACCTGAAATACGTGACGTACGGTTGAGGTTAGACTTTGAGGGCTAACTTATAAGTATCCCGTTACTCTAAACTAGATTCATTATGAGAAGAGATAATGGCATGTTTTATGTCATGATAGTTCATGGAATTATCGTGTATCTTTCCCTTGGGACACTAGGTTCCTTGAAGAATACTAATTTTGCTGAGATACTGAGAAAAACTAGGGTCATGGACAAGGCACCTACGAACTAAATCGCGGCTGGATATCTAGGATCAAAGCTAAGACAAAGTGATTAGACCTTACGCACTGCAACTTAGACTAATGTAAAGATTTATGTGGGTGCTGAGAACGAATGCATAAATATATACTAACTTTATCTGATTAACTGAATAACTTATATCTGAATACTGGGTATGTAAGACTGAACTGTACTTAGTCTGGATAGCTGGACTGAGACTATAGGGTATTATACATAGGAGGTAATGACTAACTGGGTAACATAAGGTAATTGAGCATGAGTAAGGGAAAATTGTATTACCTTAGGAACACAAGACCAGGCGTCTAATCATGATTTAGAAACATTCTGTAAACTGAGGTACTGTAATACTAATAACTGAGTAATTGATGGCCATATGTTATGGTCGAGTAAACTTGAAAATGGACTGAGTTTCTGATCTCACTACTGGACTAGGACTGGGAATAAGATTGTAGCTAAGATGGTAATTGAGACTGTAACCGTAACTAAGACTGTAATTGAGACTAAATGCTATTTTTCTATAACTGAGGGTTAGACTGGTACGGGAGTACTAAATTATGATGGCTAAGTAACTGATAGCTAAAATCCATGGTTTTGTAGGACTATCTGAGTCCTTTACTGAATATTGATTACTAAATTGACACTGTAATTGAGGCCTGCGGGATGTAACATTAACACTACAAATTCATCGAGGGATCTAAACTGAGGGTATATGTCTCATAATTTGAGTTTAACTGAACACTAGGAGTGAAGTCATAAATTATGTGGGCTAATCATACTTTAAATCATGACATGAGTGCATGAGTCATGAGCTGTACAAACTGGGTTTGAAATTTTTGAATTCATAGAACATGATCCGCAACATTGGATGAACTTGGACTCCTCATACGAGAAACTTGAAACACACACTATTCTATGAAAAGCGCATGGATATAAGCTGTATTCGTGAGATTGAAATGGAAAGCATGCGTAAGTATTATTATGGTTGAAGTACAAACCTTTGCACTGAGATAGGAATGGGTTATGAATCACCTTCCTTTATGGGTTTTCTACACATACTGGTATTACTACATGAACTTGAAGGCCTGACTTTCAGAGATTTCATAACCGAAAAGTTCTTGTATACCTGTTGGGCTGTGTTAGACTGACTCACTGGGGTGGGGGATAGAAAAAGGTCCTATTAACATTTGGTCTAACCTTAAAGTTGACTATTATGCAAAGACTTACAAAATAAAAAGGAAGCTCCAGAATCTAAAAAAATGTGAACATATAAATGAGGGATCTGTAACATACCAGTGGCTACATCAGCAGGACTTTCCTGATCTTGTCAGGACTGAAGTGCATAAAGTCTGTTTGGGCGTTGCCTACTTATAGCGCTGGAATTGGTACCCTACTGATTTGGGGGATCAGACTAAGTTGAAGGACGATCGTGCTTACTTTTAGGGCCAGGCCTAGGACAATCTTGTACCTTGTGACCTGTCTCGCCGCATCCAAAACACACATCACTACCAGCTTTACATATACCCTTATGATGCTTACCACACTCTTCACAAAGTGGATGAGTAAAAACCCTACTCTCACTACCCTAGGCCTTGGAGCCTGGTGCCCCATATCTACGGTTATTTCTGAACTTTGGTACTGGTGCACAAGCTGAAGATAGAACTGGGGCTGAAAACTTCTTTCTATGCTGAGAAGGGTTACCACCCTGCGACCCTAGCTGAGAAAAACTATAACTACCAATTCTGGCCCTGTTATTTTCCCACTCCTTCTTAGGTTTCTTCTCCTCAATTTGTTGAGCATGGACCATAAGCCTAGATATGTCCATCTCCTTAATCAACATCGTAGTCTTGCACTCCTTAACCACTCTACCTAATATCCCAGACACAAACTTATTCATTCCAGTTCTACTATCTGCTACTACATGAGGAGCATACTTGTCTAACTGAGTGAACTTGAGGGAGTATTTTTTTACGCTCATGCTTTCTTATATGAGGTTGATCAACTCTAACACTTTGTTTTCTTTCTGCTCTAGGGGAAAGAATCTACCTAAGAAAGCCAAAGGAAAATTTTCCCATTTTATGGGCTAACTCTACACTCTCACTGGAAGTCACTTCCATGATATCTGTGACTTTCTGAACCTGGTCGAGGAACTCTTTTGGATCTTCTTTAAACTTAGAATAGGAGAATAGGGGAGGATTTATTCGGGTGAAGTCCCAAATCCTGGCTGCAGCATAATTAGCCACTAGGTTGGCCGGAATAGCAGCGGGCCGGTCATTCTGAGCTGTGACAGAATTAGCTAGAGTAGTGAATGCAGTTTTGAATTCTGCATGAGAGACGTACTCATCCAGAGAATCTACCTGGATGGGCTGAGGTGATGACTGATTCATTGTTCCTTTTTCGTTAGCCATTTTGGGAGGCATGTTCTGTAAACAAAAGAGAAGAAGGGATTAAACTAATAGTTTTACTGGAGCTCATGCTCACTCGTACGACATGAATACTAAAAGAAGGGAAATTGTTCCTAAAACATCTCATAGCCTCCTGCACATAAGTGTGGTGCACAACACACCTATGTACAAGACTCTATTAGATGTGGATTTTCAGAATTCCTAGGATGCTGTTGAACCTTAGGCTCTGATACCAAGTTTGTAACGCCCCAATTCTGGTACCCGAAATGCTACACGGTGCTCATAATCCTAAAGGACCACAAGCTAACCCATGACTGATATCTGTAACTGAGACCTGAATAATAATAGTAATATCGTAAATGTGGAAACTTGAATTGAAAGACCATAAGGTTCAATAGTGTTACATAACTAAAAATATGGTATAACAATACCAAAACAACTGAGATAACTATCTGAACATGTTATAGTCTGAAAGCCTTTAAAACTAAACAGTCTGAATAAATAATTGATGGGACAATCCCCCAACTAACCCCATCTGCTAAAATAAACTAAGTACTGAAAGAATGAAATAATCAAATAATAATATCCTCTAATAATGAGGACTTACTACTAGCTCTGACTGCTGAAACTGGAATGCTACTGATAATCTGGAGCGAGTGCTTCTGAACCTATGGTATAAAACACCATAGTGCTAATGCATCAGTATGATTGAATGAACTGGTATGTAAGTGAGGTAGGTTGAATGCAATGGTTCATATGAATGAACAATACTAACTGACTCAATAACATAAACATGAGAATACATGCATGAATATGTAACTGTATCTGAGATCATGATAACAATAACTCATGAATTCTGATAATGTGGATTTACTGATATTTGGGTACTAATACTGGGATAATGAAAAACTAAGTCTATTGAGTACTGAGGAACTGATGACATATTACTAATAAAGAAATGACTGTTTCTAACAGTTCTGATAATAAAGAACTGGTTTGATTGATGGTATTTGACAGTCCTAAAATTTGAATACTGGTAACATAAACTATGTATAGTTAATATACTATTAACTGGGTGACTGTGTCTGACAGTCCTAATTCTGATGGAACTAGATAAGTTATGTACTGAGCTGAGCAACTTTATCTGATAGTCCTAAAACTATAGAACTGAATTGAGTTTTATTACTGAGACAAGATTCAAAACTGAGACTGTGAGAGGTAATCATCTAACCGACATGCCCCAAAACTGAACTGGTAGGGTCCAACCTATAACCCCAGTTGGAAGGGTGTCAGTACCGTGCCACGGGTAAAGATAAGTTGTGAGTAAACCCTCTCTGACAGGGAGCTCTTTCGTCAACCCCTTCTATTAGGAAAAACTCAAATGAGGTGTATAATCCCTAAAATCATAGGATACATCTCAACCTACGTTAGCTACGTAGTTCTGGAATGCAAGGATTTCTTCTATGGATCACACCCTCTACTGACTAACAGGTGAGTCCCCATCCTTGGGTTCACTCGGTGCTGAATCCTACTTCCAACTAAAGAGACACTGAACTAATTTAAACTGAACTAAACTGTTACTGATAGTATCTTTTAGCTGATTTAAACAGAGTTCACTAATTTTCGTTGACTGACGGAATACTACTGAGATCGGATAACTGACTGAGATTACTGAGAGTACTGAGTTTTCCTGAGTCATGTAACTGACTGAATTCTAATGATCATGGCTTGAATGGGAGTATCATGAAAACTGACACTGGCTCTAGGCACACATATAAATTTTTGGGTACAAGTACACCCAGGAATCAATAGCATGAAAGTGATAATACTTGACACTTCGTGAACACATAACCAATATCAATAATTCATAATACAATAAGTTGGAGATTTCATGAAACACATGGTTGTCATAATGTTGTACATGGATAGAATTGCATATAGACATGTCATACTTTCATCAACCTAATCTCATGAACATTCCATCAAATACTCATAATGCACACAATATCATGGAAGTCAGTCTTGGTCATAAGGGTAAAGCATGCATTTATTATTTAAGTCACAATTGAGCTACAATACCCAATTTCTATACTCCTAGCCATTTTGTCAAACACCCTACATGCACAACTTAGGGCATAGGTGAAATCATCAAATTACACATCATAAATAACTCAATTCATGGATTTCATCTTGCATGCTAACATAGTTTCATGACAACACATACAGATTTCAACTTGAAAATCATACAACAAGATAAACATGGTTACAAACAACCCACTACATAAATATCATGTTTTATAATTTAAAAGAGGGTTCTTGGACTTCATGTATAAAAGAAATCCATAAATAAACACTTGACATACCTTAGTTCCTGATTTTACTAAGATTGACGGAGAGATTCTTGAATTTGAGTACTGAATTTGAATCCTTAAATAAAAACCCTAACTTTTTCTTGAGAGAAACTCTATATTTTGGGTGAAATATGACTTAATCACATGTTATTGGGTTTATCTAAGGATGGGAAATTGATCCTTTTGCCCTTAATAATGCAGACATATAATGGCTAAAAACTGGGTGTCGACACTACAAGCGACGCGGCGCATTGATGGCTGCAATGCTATACTTGATGCATCATGCCATGATCGTGTTGAGCCTTAGAAGGTTTGGCTCTGGCATCCTGCACAAATTTTGACCAACGCGATTGGCGACACGGCACGCCTTGATCGCATTGGTCTACTGTTTTGGGACTCCGAACATGATCTAAATGTGTTCCAAAAAATTTGAAACTTTTCCGGGAATACCTATAGACCTTCCTGATCATGAACTAATAAAAATACTGACCATTAAGGGATGGTACAGTGGCAAAATGAGATTGCCAACTTTCGTAGGCCAATAATAGGCTAAGTCTTGGACCCTAGCTAGAATTTTCTAAGTCTGGGACCCCTTGACAAGCTTAAAGGACTGAATTAAGATTTAGGATTTTACAGGGTTTTACACATACCTGCTTCACACGATGCACACAACTGCAGAGAGAACCTTTACTATGATCTGCAGCCTGCAAAAGTGCAGTATGAGTAACAAACAGGGTATTCAGTAGGCAAATGTCGACTAAGCTCCAAGGATAATGCCAAATAAATAACATGCAAGTAGAAATGTGAACTACACCTAAATATCTAGGAAACTAACATAATAAACTAAAGAGGCAATGAGAATAAACTATGCTATCCTAACCATAATTAGGGGCCTAAAAACTATACTGTAAATCACTGTCCAATATACGAATTAAGACCACAAAAAAGACATATAGTAGTATACAAGGAAAATAAATGGATATACAACATGAATAAATGAAGAAAGAGAGGAATATTCAACAATACCATAGCAACGTGTGTGTGTATATATATATATTTATACACCTAAACTAGAATAATTTAAATGTACAGCCTAAAGTAGTCATACTAGCATCTTAAGGTATCCTAATCATAGTTGAAACTAGTGCTAACATAATAAAGATCCATAATCCAAACATCTAAACAAGAGATAATTATTCATAATAAAATAATTGTAAAAGAAAAAGGATCAGAAATATACCTCCAACCTCAGTATAAATCCATAAACATCCTGCCACAAACTAACCATCATCATAATAATAAATAATATAGTAATCGGTTAGTTCTGACAAACACTACCTAAATCGAGCCCTATAACCTGAAAGTTCCAATAAGCATAAACCACACAGCAAGCAATACTCATCACCTATACCTATGCAACCCCACCCCCACCCCCAATAAGATTGATAGATATAGGGCATACTTGTGATAGGCAATGCACATACAAGAATTAATGTCAAGTAAATCCATCATACCCTAACCGATCTAAGTACCATAATGTAACTCAGTGTATACACTTTCTCCAACTCAACGGCTCATAAAAGCAGGACCTAAAGCGACCTCTCTTTCCAACATAACGACTCACAAATGAAGAGGCCCCTAGGGGGTTCGGGAGTACCCACATGCACCGACCTGATCCTAATCCAGGATTTCCAATCATCACAATCATCCTTGCTCTACTTCATCCAATACCAGAGATATATTTATATATATTTATATATATATTTATTCATAAACATAAATCATGGCTAAAAGTGTGTAAGTCCATAAATTCATTGCCCAGGGTAAACTCCAGGACTAAATCATCATAAAAGTATATAAAGGGTCAAAATCTCTCTCAATTAAAGTAAATAGTAATAGTAGAGTCATAGATCGGAATCTATTTTGATCAAATCTCTAAAACATAATTTTTAGTCTTAAAAGCCCATGAATCATTCATGAAGGTGGTATGATTTCCATTATGAAAGAATCTATTTTAAAGTGAAAAGTGGGATTAAAACCCTTTTTAGGAAAACAGTAGTAAAACCATATTTTTAGTCAAAATCGTACCATTAAGTGACCATAAATGTTCCAAATATATGCATGTCATCACCTATATCGAAAATAGTATAGTTATAAAAATTAAAGCATCAATAAACTAACCCACGTCCTCTACAAGGATAAACCACTCGACCAAAATCTAACTAATATCATAATCATGGCCTTAGGCCTAATCATACAAAACTGACATAATCATATCATAATTTGGGAAACCATTAGAATCTATCAAGTAAAGAAATAAACCTTGTGCTAAAGGTTATTAACCTCAGCTATGTCTAAATATACTAGCAACCTAAGGTAATAGGATACTAAAAGCATAATGTGTATTTTACCATAAGGGTCGATTCACATAGGATAAGTCATGGTGTTTTACCCAAAATCACCTCTACATCCCTATCTAACATGCAGCATATATAATGCATTATCTTATGAAGAAAAGTAGATAGAAGCCTACCTTGATATCGAATTGCAAATTCTTGAATTGCCCACAAGTCATCCACCTTTGCTCAACGATCTCAAAATACCGCCACACTATTAAAATAGTAATCTACATATCATTAGGCATTAAATGAGACCCATATTTTAATATTAAGGGTCAGGTTGATATTTGTCTTAGGAAAGGTCCTATAGGGCCAACAAATGGAGTCCTAAATTAATACATGATGCCTCTCAAAGGACAAGGAATGTATGCTCAAAGGTTGATCACAAATGGGAAACAAATCGGGTCTCTAATCAACCCGTAATGTTTAGGAATCTTAAGACCTAAATCTAAGAATTTTACCATGAATTGTGATGGAAATTAAAGGCAAAATTAATTGGAAATGGCAGTGTTAGGCTAGCTTACCTTAGCTTCAATGGATGATTCCCCACTTTTCCGTCTCTTTGAGTTCTTAATTTGATACAAAAGTAGTGAAAGAAATGGTGGAAAATTATGTGGAGGAAAGGGGATAAAAGACACCATATGTCGTTTAAGTGGTCGCCAAATTGATTAAGCAACTCCTTAATCGCTTAAGCGGTCTAGTACAGTAGGCACAGTCATCTCTAAAGCAATCCTATGTCATGTATAAAAAGGCTTCTTATGCGGTCAAATGATTGCTTCATTTGTTGCATCAGCAACCTGATGCATCAGATTTTCTAAGTTCAAAATAGACTCCGACCAGGTGATCAGTATATGTAAGGACCCCCATTCACACAAACAAACTATACTACCAACCAAATTCAATATTTTGGACTCAATGGAACCATCAAAACTATCATCCGAGATCATTTTGACTAAAGGTAGGGCCCAAACCTACAGTTATATCTTTCATATAATTTTCTCAATAGTGCAAAATGAGTTTGGAATCTTTGGGACCTAAACCAAGGGTGCCCCTAGCCAGAAATTAATTTTCCAAAGCTGATGGCACTGTCGGAATTCTCATTTAAGGTCATCTACTAGGATTTTTTAAACTGAGACCAAATCTTGAACAACAAAAGCTCAAAAATAGAGAAATGAGCCTAAAACCCAAACAAACTATTCAATAACTAAACTGATAGATCTAGCAATTCATAAATGACCTGTATCCATTGTTGGTAGGCTTTAAGTATTGATAATGCATACAAATTAAGGAAATTACCTAGAGTTTTATTAAATAACCACTCTACAATCAAAATATTCCCTTAGAACTCTCTGATGCTCTGACCCTGCTGACCTAGAATAGTTGTCATAGCCTAAAGACATAGATCAGGAACCTCATAATACCTAAATAGAACTCTATCCACTACGACCACCATAACCTATCTAAGAGCCACCTAGAATCTAAGGTGCTACCTGTATATTCCTGATAGGCTAAAAGTGATATTGATCTCTAATGGGAGAATCCCTACTTCTAGATAGAAAATCACTAATAGTGTACTGCGAGTAGGGTCTCTTACTTCTACCTCCATATATCTCAAGAGATGTCCTCTCAATAGGCCTTGTGTGATCCACAACCTAAATAAAAGTAGCTTTAGCTGATATCAAATGTTCTAAAGAAAAATAGAGTGGTAATGCTAGTCCCTTAATAAATCTACACACTATCTCATACTCTGCTAGATATAATATAAAAGTATGCCCATCCAACTTGAGAAACCCTATTGCATACTCTAAAGACCTGCTAAACACCAATAAACCCAACACTAGCCTATGAATATCTCGATGCACCAAACACCATCCTTGGTTGTGGAGCATTTAATAAATGACTCAAAATCCTAAAGAACTAAGGCAATCACAAATGTTGATGATTAGTTATGGATTTATAGCACTTTTGAAGCTTAAAATGATGAAAATATGCAAGTTACTTAGGTTTTTTTATGAGATATGATATGTTTTGTGTTATGTTTGGTAAGAAATCGGATTTTGGAGTTATTCTAGAAGAAAGGATTAAAAGTTGAAGTTTTGGACCACTAAAGTGGGAACCTATGCCCGTATGTGATACCTAAGGTCCGTAGGTGCCAAATTAATTATCAGATAGTGAGATCTAGAGACTCAGAAATCAAACAAAAAGACCCTATCAGTTAGGGAGGGCACCTACAACCCGTAGGTTCCACCTACAGTCCGTAGGTGACAAAAAAGGTCTCAAAAAAGCAAAGTCCTAAGAGTTTAGAAATTCTTGGGAGACCAAGACACCTATGTCAGACCACCTACGATTTGTAGATGCCACCTATGGCTCATAGGTAGACTAGTAAGTGTCCACCGACCTCAGTTTTCCTCTTTTATTTAGGAATGGTTTCCGAGGGTTTCTTTATGTTCTATAAATACCCTTCTTACATTATTTAGTTAGTTTTACACACTCTTGATACTTACATACATATATTTGTTCCAGGATTAAATTTTTCTCTTGGGATTATTTTGTATTGATTTTTGTTGATTATTCAGTTAAAGACATTGGATTTTATTCATTGATTATTGTGATATTATTTGAATGTCTTCAATTATGAATTTCTTTGATTGTTCCACAATTATGAGAGGATAATTCCCTTAGCTAGGGTTATAGGAACCCTAACTGAATAATAAAAAAGAGAAAGTGTTCAATTCTTCTAGATAGTTGTTGTTCCATGCATTGTGGTTTTCTTTGATTTTATTGCTTTCTTAATTGTTTCAAACATTAGGATCTAGCTTATATTTACTACAAATCTGGGAGGGAGGTAGAGATTTAAAAAAGGAGATCAAAATAGTGATTTGGGGTTAATTGACAAAATAATCTTACATGTATTATCTACTTAATATAATTAACTTACATCTGATCAACTTGAGACTGAGAATAGATATTTGAAATTGGGGTATAAGTTAAGGGTTAGTAAGGTAACCTCTGAGATCGAGAGGAGATGAGTGAAATTCGCCAAAGTATGTTGTGAGGTAGTTGATGCTACCTAATTAACCAGATTATACATGCTTCATAATTTAATAGTTTGATTGAGCATGAAAAATCCTACCAAGTTAGAAGCCAAGGGAAACACAAGACTAGTATTCATTTCTAACTATTTACAACCAAATATTTTGAGTTCAGTTACTTGATTGAGATTACTCCTACAAACCTCCTATTTACTTTCAGTACTACCCATTAATTCCAGCAAAAAAGAGATACAAGTCCATGTATTCCCTGTGAGTTTGACCCCAACCTGAGTTAGGTTACTTTACTTGACAGCGACTACTTTATATTCAATTGGAGGTGTATTTTAGGCATTGATCAAAATTTTGGCATCGTTGTTGGGGAATACAGTGCTGAGTTGTTGATTGAAGTTGCTGAAGATTTTAGGTTTTTGTTTTCTATTTTTAGTTGGGTGTACGCTATTGTATACCTAACACCAGGAGTCAAAACATTCCCTTACTCTCACTAAATCCTAACCCAAAGAGGATATTACAGCCCAATCATATGATGACGGAACAAGTACGTGTAGGTCATCTTAAAGGGATTTGATATAATCCTAATATTGTGTTTCCACCTCCTCCGCCAGGAGTTTAGGACATTGCTGATCAGCAAATAGAGTAGTTTTTAGCAGATCCAGTTGCTAACCTGTGAAGGGATACTGAAGTTCAACATATAGCTCGAGAGGCACAGCTAGCTAGGTATAGACTAGTAGTTGATCATCGAGCAGCACTGGGTAGTAATTAAGATGGAGTTTGAGGTGGTCGAGCTCAAGTGATCCCAGCATACCAGCACTTACAACCACACAATGATGAAGATCATATGGGATACATTGAGCCATTAGAAATATGATCTATTATTCCTCCTTCTTTGCCACCAGGTGTTAAGTTTGACATAACTAGTGCCATGATCCGCTCTTAAATCTAAAAGATGTGTTTGCAAATTTGACTATAGATGACATAAATTTGGATCATGTTAATTTTATTGGGATCTGCACTTCTTACACCATACTTAGGGTAGATCAAGAGGCACTCAAATTGAGGTTGTTTCTTTTTTAGTTGACTGGAGAAGTTTCTTTATGGTTAGGGGGACTTATTAAAAGATCGATTACCACTTGAAAAGAGTTACGCAGGCCATTCTTAGATTGTTTCTTTCCTCCATTATAAATGTTGCAGATAAAAGATGAGATATACAAAATTAGGTAGCTACATTCTAAATCGATATACGAGGCATTGTTCTAGTTTAAGAAGAAGTTGAGCATGGTACCCAATCATCGCATTTCTTGGATGAACTTGTTTAAGATATTTTATAAATCCTTGAACATCAGTTCCAGATCCATAGAAGATACAACCATTAGAGGAGATTTCATACGTTTACACTGGGAAATAGCATTTGATATTCTAGACCAGATCTCTATCATCAACCGAAGGTGTCATACTCAGGAGGCAGAGAAAGGTGATAACACTTATGTCATTAAGGTTTTTGACGACCATAGAGGGTGATGATTTTGTAGTGCAAGAGATTGTGCAACTTAGAACTAATATTAGGTTGCTGATGAAATAATTTGTAATAGTAAATTCTAAGAAGGTAAATGTGGTAGGTTCATAGGGTCCATCCTCTAGATCATATGAGTCTAACTTGGAAGAGGAGGCTAAGTATCTTGATCGTGACTTGGTAGGTTTTTTATCCAAGGGGAGAGGAAACTAAGGTTAGAACTATTATGGCCTAGATGCTCTGATACCTATTTGTTATAACCTAATTTATCAGGTCATGATGGAACCAACTTTAACCAACTAGTAGGTAAGCCAAACCATAGCCCAGAATACTAATAATTGGCTAATTGGTAGAAGGTATAAGAAATTCTAGAAATGAAACATATACTAAATTGTAAGTAGATAAATAAAAGTGCAGGATACTAAATAAAGCAGAGAATGACAAAAATGTAGAGAGTATCCTATTACCTAGTAAGATCGGTGCATGAGATATAAATGATAAAATATGAGGTCTTAATAAAGTCAACATACAATTAGTCTTGAATGTAAAGAATTTCCAAAATAGTAGAAGGAGAGAAGATCAGCATCAGCATAAAAGCTCACCCTATCTCTGAGTCCCAAAACAAAGTTATATATAACATTAATGGAGGCAAATAGTACTCTGATCTATATCAAAAAAAGATGCAAAAGTGTATTATTAGTACCAAGTAAATGGGTACGCTATAGACATCATCGAACAACTAAGCTAAATCTTAGTAAAGGCATTATAAAACTCGAGAAAGTAAACTAAGTCAAGTATAAGTCTAAATCTAAAATAAATAATCCAATCTAGATAAGATAATAAGTGTGAAAGAAAAAGTGAATTAATATAAATATAATCAAACAATAACCTAACTAGACACCCATAAGCCCAAAAGTTGCAAGCAAGTGAGGAAATAACGTAGTCGAGCACCCATAAGCCCAGTTGTTGCAAAAAAAGAAAATAGTAATAATAATAATAATAACTTTAAATAATAACCACCAGTTAAACCATATTTGAAATTCCCTCTAGACCATAATGTCAGAACCAAACCAGAACTAAAGAACAATACCATCATAACAATATCATAATTAGAGTTGTCGAACTTGAATCAAAACTATTAAGTAAATCTCAAATCATGATATTGATAATCCAAAGTTATAATTTCCATAAAATCCATATAATACTAAAGTACCAACTTCAATTAAAAGTTTAAAGGTTTGGCAAGGTTTACTCAATAAGTCTAGTAGACGATCTTAAAGGATCACCATATTCAAATTCAGGTATTTTGACAAACCAGAAACTGATAGAAAACCTAAGTCACCCAAAGGTTCAACAATTTTCCAAAATATCCCAAGAAGGTCTCCTAGATCTACAAGGGGATAACTTAGATGTTTGACCTATAAGGAGGGCTGGTAGGACCCCTAACTACTCTTGTAAACCCACACTAAGCAAAGAACCTACCCAAACTTAAACTAAGGTTTTATAATTTTACCTTAAGTTATAGATGATCCAATACTAGTACTAAGAAGGTACTATAATTATTTAGAGGGGTGACAAGGTTGAATTCCAAGAAAAAGGCCCTGGAATGGCTAACTTTAGCCCATAAAATACTAAAATAACCATCAAGTCATAAAACCCAACTTATAGCTAGTATATATTAGACTAATATCATAATAAAGAAAAATCTGAGAGAGAGGTAAGCCTAGCCTATGTAGATGTTGTTTAAAGCTCAATAAAGTCCACCATACTGGAGCTTTCCCTTCTAAGAAGACTCCACCTAATGCCACACTATAAAAATAATAATATATGCATCAACTCAAGAATAACGATATCCATATTACATATTGTTGCACCCAAGAACACACGCAAGTGTGCATGGCCCCCCACCAAGTAATACAGTGGCCTTATAAAAATCTGAATATCAATCCCTTAGAGACTTGTGTTAAGCAACTATTCAATTTTAGTTCACTGGTGAGATTAAACAAGTGCAAACGTAACCAAAAGAGTTTGAGAGTTATAACTAAAATTAAAGTAAACAATGAGGTCAACTAATGTTCCTGGACAATCAATGAAGAGAAACCCAGGGTTAAGGCTCTGCGAACAATCATAATATGCTATTGAACTTTATTATTTAGATTACTTATCTTGGTTGTTGATTCACAAGGTTAATATGATGACTATGGTTTCTTGAGCCTCTAATCATCTATCTAACTTAGACTCACAACTAAATCGTTGAGCGGGGATGTGAGAACTAAGTTAAATGCATTTATACTTCATCTTGTAAGTGAACCAATTAGGTAACCTCGATATATTCCTATCCTAAGATCAAATTATAACTTTATTCTATAGAAGATTACAATTCTATTCTATTAATCCCACGTTCTATCCTCTTGTTCCTCCTTCCTGACTCACAAGATGATAAGGGGTGTATTCTAAGTGTCGAGAATCCTTAAAATAATGATAAAAAGGATAAATAAACAAACAAATATGATAATTAATAAAACCAAGATTAATCATGTTCTTGGCCTTAACCTCGGAAAGTGGGCTTTTAGCCGCTCATGGACACAACCGTAATCACGATAGATCATTACATGATAAAATCCATAAACAAACTAAAGTAAAGAGATAACAACCCTAATTAAAGCTTTATCCAGACTCCCTTAAGGTTATAATTTCACCCAAGGTGTTTTGCAATGTGTCCAAGGGTCCTACTTACAGGCGGTGAAATCTGATGAAATCGGATTAGGGTCCGCGTCGCGCCCTCTATTGCGGTAACTAGGGTGTGAGACGTTCTCTAATCATAGAGACACACTATTTGTGGTCCCTTATAAATATCCCAAGGTGTTTCATGCACCCCATAGCAGTGGATATGCTCCGTGATGTGCCATGGACTTCCAATAGATCCATTTTACATAAATTCTTGTCCCGTAATTTTGTCCATCCATTCCAAACCTTGTGGTGTTGTTTCCACTTAATTTACAGCTTTTTTATCATCCATATATAATCATCATCAAATCACCAAGAATTTCATATCATCAAACACCACGAATTATAGCTCAAAATAACACAACATCCAAGATGGTGAACTAAAAATTTAAGCTAAGAATACTAGTTTTGCCCCTTGTGATTTTATCTTGGTTTTGACTCTTGGCTTGTTTCTATTGAACCTTACACACTATAAACAAGTTTTTACACACATAATTACAAATTCATACCATTAGGAACTCATTACACACAATAGAATCCATTGAGATCAACTAGAACAACACCTAGCTCAAACTAGTTTTCTCATTTGAACTCTAAGTGACCCATTTTATTCCAAACTTGTTTGAAAAACTCCTTACACATTTTGATAAAGTAATTTAACACTTTGATGCTCAATTATATCATTATTATCACATTAAGCACACAAAAAGTCCTAAAAAGGACTAAATAAGTGTCACAAGCCGAGGCTACCCCCTAGATGTGACAACGCTGCTTACGACCACGAGGGCCACAAGCTAATCCATAAAGTGATACTTGTTATGAGCACTAAATAAATAGTAACGAAACACATGAGCGGAAAATAAATTGACATAGAACTGAAATATGAATACTACAAAATGCGTTATGGTATGTCTTAATAAATGATAAAATACTAGAAACTAACCGTTTAACCATATTGTCTAGTAACACTGAAGCAACTGACTGACCGTCTAACTGATTGTCTAAATGTCTAAAAAACTCTAAGATGACTAAGGCATTGATGGGAAAAAACCCCAACTAACTTCGACTATTTGAATAAAATGAAATTCTAAAATAACTAAGAAGAACAAATCATCTCCTCGATGAATGAGGACTCACCACAACTTTTGTGAGGTACTCTAAGTTGTCTAAGAGCGGCTACGAAACTGTGCGTCTGAACCTATGATATAAGACATAATATCACAAAGAAGAGTATGTGGTCAGTACTTTGAATGTACTGGTATATGAGATGAGAACAGGCTGAAATACATGGGGTAACTATGCATAAATGCATGAACATGTACAATCTGAGGATGCAAGACTAAGTGTATATCTATTATGTTACTGAGATAATTTGTAATCTGAAAGACTGAAAGCTATAAAACTGGACATCAGAGAGTCTGTACACTTAGTCAAGCAAACCTGAACTGAAAACATACTGAAAACTTCACTAAAACTGTGGGAGGTATCAAATAATCGACATGCACTAATCTGAGCTATCGGGGTCTATCTTATAACCCTAGTTAGAAGGGTAACAGTACCGTGCCACAAGTACTAACACTGGATGACGATGTGAATCCACAAGGTTGATGTCCTGAAGGACTAGGGTGTCAAGCGTAAACTGACGAGTGATCCCTCATATCCTATGCTGGCTATATAGTTCAGGAATACAGGGACTGCTACTAACGAATCTGCCTAACTGGCGAGGAAGCCGGCATCCTTATATTTTCTAAGTGCTAAATCTTACTCCCAACTGAAAGACACTGAAATACTAACTGGTGCGTGCACTGATAACTGATAAGCTCAGGTCTTAGTATTTCTGAAAATAACAGTGCATACGGATTCTGAGGTAATTATAAACATATAAACTGGTAATGCTCAACATGACCATGGTGTTCTGAATATGATATTAAAACCATGGTCTGACTGACGTGTTACTTGAAAATTCAAAATCATGTAAAAGACATAGGTATCGGGTGTTCATAACCCACTAGCACTGAATGAGCTTAAAATACGACATCAAACGTGAAAGACTGTAATAAGTGGTTATGGTTCAAAGACCCAACATGGAATTTCATCAAACATGTAAAAATCATAAATTGAGCATGGGAGTGCTTTGACATTGGGAAACAATAAGATTACATGGTTAAATTCATAACTTAGGGATTTATCCGAAATCTATTGAACATGAAATAAGAATTTCAACATCCAAATCATGAAATGACTCATTCCACTTAAAAGCACTTATAATCATAACTTGAAATTGAATTAACAAGAGATTCATAGAGATAATTCATCTTAAACATGTAAAACTCATAATTTAAAAACCAAAAGGGTTCTTGGACTCCATGGGTGAAAAGGACCCATGGATGAACATCACACATACCTCGCTAGATAAATTCGTAAAGATTCTTGGATATTTCTTGATATTTGAATCTTGAATTCCTTGATTTCTTGTGAAAGAGTTAGGGTTTGTTCTTGAGGAAAAGGTCTTTTTCTGGAGAGGATTTATGGTAAAAGGGGTAAATAATGCTCTTTGAGATCCCTAAAATCGTGTTATGGACTGATTGGGTGAAGGGAAATAACCCAAATGCCCTTAAAAGCCAAGAGACAAAAGCTGGATAAAGGGGGACAAGGCGACACCGGCTGGGTAAGCCCCACGCCATGAGCTCCAGTCCGGCGGACTAGACCGGGCATCACGGGCCTATCCCGGTGGTGCTACTATTTTGGTTTTCCAAACATGACCCTATGCTCGTTCAAAAATTCCAAAACTCACTCAACATATTCTTTTGACCTCCCTAAACATGAATCAACTTAAAAACCAACATTTCAAGGTCAGGAAGGTCGATTAAAGAATCCCCAAAGTCTAGGGGGCTTGAAAGTAGCTAAGTCCTCAACACTTATTGGAATTTCAAGTCTTGGACCCTTTATACATGAAATTAAGAGTTTAAATGAGCTAAGACTTTTACAGGGTATTACAATATCTCCCTCTTGGAAATATTTTTCCTTGAATAAGACTGGTTTAGCTGAGACTACTGAAGAAACTGAGATCATATAATGAACAGGCGTGACTGGAAATGTGATTACATAACTGAGTCTAAAACATGATACATGAATAAACTGAATGTATGCAATGACATGATATGGATTACATAGTTGAAAGTAAGAACTAAAGTGAGTCAATTTGAGGAAAATCATTACCTTAAGCTGAATTGAAGTTTGCAGAGAAAAGATGAGGGTACTTGGTTCGCATATGTACTTCTGCTTCCCAAGTGGCTCCCTCAACAGACTGATTCTACCAAAGAACTTTGACCAAGGAAATTTATTTATTCCTTAGCCTACAAATATGACGATCAACGATCTCAACTAGGAATTCTTTGTAAAAAGGCTATCCTGAACATCTATACTTTCTAAAGACACAACCACAGCTGAATCACCAATACACTTTTACAACAAAGAAACATGAAACAATGGATGCACTGATGCTAAATTTGCATGCAACTCAAGTTCATAAGCCACCTTTCTAAAATGACTCAATATTTTAAACAGGCCAACATATGGGGGACTAAGCTTCCCCTTCTTGCCAAATCTCTTCACTCCTTTTATAGGCAAAATTTTCAAATAGACCAAATAACAAACCTCAAACTTAAGATCTTTTCTCCTCACATCTGCATAAGATTTCTAATGGCTTTAGGATGTCTTTAGCCTCTTCCAAATTAACTGAACCTTCTCCATCGCATCAAACATTGAATCTAGCCCTATCAACGCAGCCTCACCTACTTCAAATCAACCAATAGGAGACCTATATCTCCTTCCATAGAGATCCTCAAATGGAGCTATCTAAATACTAGAGTGATAATTGTTGTTATAGTCAAACTCAATCAAAGGTAAGTGATCATCCAAACCACGTTTAAAGTCAATGACACAAGCTCTCAACATGTCTTCTAATGTCTGAATGGTCTTCTCTGTCTAACCATCTATCTTAGGATGAAAAGTAGTACTGAGATAAACTTGGGTACCAAGACACTTCTGAAAATCTCACTAAAAGTGTGAGGTAAACTGAGTACCTCTATCTGAAATGATAGACAATGGAACTCCATGCAAATTAACCAATTCCCTAAGGTAAAGCCTTGCATAATTCTTAGAGATTATGAAGCATGAACTGGAAAAAAATAAGTTGATTTGGTCATTCTTTCTATAATGACCCATATCGAATCATGCTAGTGATGCGTATAAGGCAACCCCATCACAAAATCTATGTTCACCACTTCCCAGTTCCAAGTGGGAATGCTGAACTCCTGTAATGTACCACTAGGCCTCTGGTGTTCAACCTTGACTTGCTAATAATTAGAACACTTAGCTATAAACTCTGCAATGTCTCTCTTCATACCACTCCACAATAGACTTTCTACAAATTGCGATACATCTTAGTGGTTCCTGAGTGTATAGTGTAATACGCACTATGCACTTCTGCAAGAATTTTCTGCCTCAACCCATCAACACATGAAACACATAGCCTACCCGGGAAACACAATACACCATCTCTCTCTTAGGAGAAAACATCTACTTTTTTATCTCTAACTACTTCCTTCAACTTAACCAGACTGGGATCCCTGTCTTGCTTCTCCTTCACTTCAGCAACCAATGAAGATTTTGAACCATTCTAAACCTATATACTCCCCTCAGTTAAATCAACCAACTGTACACCTTATCTAATAAGCTGATGAACCTCCTTGACTAATTTTTTCCTATCCTCCTCAACAAGAGAAACACTACCTATAGAAAATCTACTAAGGGCATCTGCCACTACATTGGCCTTGCCCGGATGATACAACATGCACATATCATAATCTTTTAACAACTCCAGCCATCTTCTCCGATGAAGATTTAAATCTTTCTATGAGAACACATACTGTAACCTTTTGTGATTCGTGAATACATCAACATGAACACTATAAAGATCATGCCTCAAAATTTTCAAGGCAAAAAAAACATCTGCCAACTCAAGATCATAGGTAGCGTAATTCTTTTCATGGGGTTTAAGTTGCCTAGAGGTATAGGCTATGACCTTACCTCTCTACATTAATACACAACCAAGACCAACTCTGGAAGCATCACAGTAAACTACAAACCCATTTAAACCATCTAGCAAACTCAAGACTGGGGCAAAAGTGAGTTGAGTATTCAACTCCTAAAAACTCTTCTTGTAGGAATCTTACCACTAAAATTTGACTTTCTTCTGAGTCAATCGAGACATGGGGAATGCAATAAAATAAAACCCTTCAACAAAATACCTATAATAGCCATCCAAACCCAAGAAACTCTTGATATCTGATTGAGAGATGGGTCTAGGCCAGTTTCTCACTGCTTCGGTGTTCTGAGGGTCAACTCTAATGCCATCACCAGAAATAATACGGCCAAGAAAAGATTCTGATCTTAGCCAAAACTCGTACTTACTGAATTTGGTGAACAATTGATGAGCTCTAAGGGTCTGCAACATAATTCTTAGATGGTCTGCATGATCATTTTTACTATGGGAGTAGACAAGAATATCGTTAATGAAAACTATGATGTACATGTCCAAGTACTGCTTGAACATTATGTTCATCAAGTCCATGAAAGTTGCAGGGGAATTCATTAGTCCAAAAGACATAACTAGGAATTCTAAGTGACTATATCAAATTCTAAATGTTATTTGCAAAATATCACATTCTCTGACTCTAAGTTGATAATAGTCGGATCTGAGGTCTATCTTAGAGAAATAACTGGCACCCTAAAGTTTGTCGAACAAGTCATCAATTCTAGGGAGTGGGTACTTATTCTTGATGGTGACTTTGTTCAATTGTTCATAATCGATGCACATTCTGAGAGAACCGTATTTCTTACGCACGAACAAAATTAGAACGCCCCATGGAGAAACACTAGGCTTGATGAAACCCTTATCTAAGAGATATTTTAACTGTTCTTTCAACTCCTTAAGCTTAACTGGAGCCAATTTGTAAGGTGGAATAGAGATAG
Source organism: Capsicum pubescens (assembly GCA_030864215.1). Lineage (NCBI taxonomy): Eukaryota > Viridiplantae > Streptophyta > Magnoliopsida > Solanales > Solanaceae > Capsicum > Capsicum pubescens. The sequence continues at coordinate 230,167,886 of CM061548.1, read as the reverse complement.
GATTGGTAATTAGAAGAAGATCTATTCTGAAGTCAATTTACCTCTCGGGAGGAATTCCAAGAAGATCTTTGGGAAATACATCTGGAAACTCCTTTACTACTGAGACTGACTCGAGACTTGGAGTCTTAGAATTAGAGTCATTAACTCAAACAAGATGGTAAACACACCCCTTAGATATCATCTTTCTTGCTCTAAGATATGAAATAGTCTTACCCATAAGCATTGAAGTACTACCCTTCAACTCAACGACTAGTTCATTGGAAAACTGAAACTGAATGAATCTATTTCTACAGTAAACTGAAGAATAGCATGAGTAGAGTCAATCTATATCGAGAATGACATCAAAAACCCATCTGGATATAATATATTTACCCACTAGGTAGACACTGAGAAAGGTTCTTCTAATATTTTGGGAATGACACCAAAATTAACAGCTATATAAGAGGTTACAAAAGAAAGTAAAGCTCCAGGATCTAACAAAACATAAACATAAAGATGAAAGACCTGTAATGTACCCATAATTATGTCAGGAGAACTTTCATGATCATGTCGGATCTGAAGAGCATATAACCTATTTTGGAACTGCCCACTGGTGGCACTAGAATTAGTACCCTACTAGTTCAGACGACCTGTTGGAGCTGCTAAAAAGTTTGAATGACCTTGTTGGCGATCATTTCTGCCCCTATGTGCAACCGTCATACACTCCCAAATCCTGTGGCCTGGCTTGCCACATCCAAAACACACAACAATATTTTCTCTATACTTACCTTGATGATTCCTACCACATCTCCTGCAAAATAGATTAGTGCGACCACTATTCATACTACCCTAGGACTTAGATCCTAGCACCCTATCCTGACTGTCTTACCTGAACTTAGGCACTGGCATACTAGATGAAGATGGAGTTGGGGCTAAAAACTTCTGATTAAAATAAGAACGATTACCACCTTTTGTCCTTGGCTGAGAAAAGTTAAAGCTACTAGTTTTGGCCATCTTATTCTCTCTCACTTTCTCCTTAAGCTTCTCTTTCTCGTTAAGCTGAGCATGATCCATAAGTCTAGATAAGTCCATATCCTTAATAAACATTATGGTCCTACACTCCTTGATCATACTATCAGAGACACCAGATACAAACTTACTCATTCTAGACCTATTATCATCCACCATCAAAGGAGCATACCTAGCTAACTGAGTAAACTTAAGTGAGTACTCATTCACACTCATATTACCTTGTTTAAAATTAATAAGATCCTATACCTTAGATTCCCTTACCTTTGAGGGGGAAAACATGTCTAAGAAAGTTGTGGTAGACTCCTCCTACTCTATAGGCCCTGCCTCAACACCTATATCCTTCTTCAACTGCCTAAACCAAGTGTGCACTACATCCTTCAACTAATATTCATCCAAATATGCAGTCTCACTTGACATGACGCTCATGATATCAGTCACCTTCTAAGCTATATCCAAAAATTCCTGCGGATCTTCCTCTAACTTGGATCTTAAAAATAGAGAGGTATTTATTCAATGAAAATCCTGAATCCTAGCTACAGTTGTATTTGTTGCTGGATTAGCTGGGGAAATAGTTTGCTAGTTGTTCTGAGCAGCTACTAAATAGGATAGAGTCGTGAAAGCGGCCCTAAATTCAGCATTAGTGACATGCTCATTCAAGGGATTTTCTTGAACTGGCGATGGTGCAGGATGATTCCCGTTCCTTCTTCCATTATTTCTTTTGGGAGGCATTGTCTATAAAGGGAATTAAGGATGAGTTAGAAAGAGAGTTTAAATAGAGCTCGTGATCTTTCACATGACATGAACACTAAAATAAGGGAAATTTTTCCTAAAACATCTCATAGCCTCTTGTCCATAAGTGTGGGGTGCTTCACACCCATGTACAAGACTCTACTAAACTCAACTTTCTGGCTCCCTAGGACACTTTTAAAACCTTAGGCTCTGATACCAAGTTTTGTCACAGCCCAAGGCTACCCCCAGTCATGACAATGGTGCTTACAACCACGAGGGACATAAGCTAACCCATGAACTAATACCTATTATGAGCACTGAATAAATAGTAATGAAATACATGAGAGGAAAATAAATTGACATAGTACTTAAATCTGAATACTGAAAAATGCATCATGGTATGTCAGAACAAATGATAAAATACTAGAAACCAACTGTTTAACCAAAATATCTAGTAACACTGAAGCAACTGACTCACTATCTAACAGATTGTCAGAACATCTAAAAGCCTCTAAACTAACTAAGGAGTTGATGGAACAGACCCCCAAATAACTTCGACTAAATGAATAAAATGAAATAACAAAATAACTGAGAAGGATAAATCATGTCCTTAGTAAATGAAGACTCACCGCAACTGTTGTGGGGTACTCTAAGTTTTCTAAGAGCAGTCGAGAAACTGTACGTTCGAACCTATGATATAAGACATCATAGCGCAAAGAAGAGTATACGGTCAGTATTTTGAATGTACTGGTATATGAGATGAGGGCAGGCTAAAATGCATGGGGTAACTGTGCATGAATGCATGAACATGTAAAATTTGAGGATGCAAGACTACTTGTATATATGTTATATTACTGAGATATTCTTTAATCTGAAAGACTAAAAGTAATAAAACTAAATATCTGAGAGTCTGTACACTTAGTCAAGAACGTCTGAACTGAAAACACACTGAATATTGCACTGAGACTATAGGAGGTATCATATAACCGACATGCCCCAATCTGAGCTAAACGGGGTCCAACCTGTCACCCCAGTTATAAGGGTGTCAGTACCATGCCATAGGTACTAACACTAGCTGACGATGTGGATCCAAAAGGTTGATGTCCTAAAGGACCAGGGTGTCAAGCCTAAACTTATGGTCAATCTCTCATATCCTACGTTGGCTATGTAGGTCTGGAATACAGGGACTTCCACTAATAACTCTGTATAACTTACGGGGAAGCCGGCATCCCTGCATTTTCTTGGTGCTAAATCCTACTCCAAACTAAAAGACACTGAAATACTAACTGGTGCACGATATGATAACTGATAACTGATAAGCTCAGGTCATGGTATTTCTAAAAATAATAGTGCATACGAATTCTGAGGTAATTATAAACATATAAAGTGGTAATTCTCAACATGATCATGGTGTTCTAAATCTGATATTAAAACCATGGTCTAACTGACTTGTTACTTGAAAAATTGAATCATATAAAACACATAGGTATCGGGTGTTCATAACCCACTAGCACTGAATGAGTATAAAATACAATATCAAAATTGAAAGACCCAATATGGCATTTCATCAAACATGTAAAAATCATAACTTGAGCATGGGAATGTATTTGACATGAGAAAATAATAGGATTACATGGTTAAATTCATAACTTAGGGATCTATCCAAAATCAATTGAACATGACATGAGAATTGCAACACTCAAAACATGAAATGACTCATTCCACTTGAAAGCACTTATAATCATAACTTGAAATTGAATTAACAAGAGATTCATGGAGATAATTCAAATTAAACATGAAAAACTCAGAATTTAAAAACCAAAAGGATTCTTGGATTCCATGGGTGAAAGGGACCCATGGATGAACACACATATACCTCACTAGATGAATTCGTGAAGATTCTTGGGAATTTCTTGAGATTTAAAGCTTGAATTTTGTGTGAAAGAGTTAGGGTTTGTTCTTGAGGAAAGGTGGCTTTTCTTGAGAGGATTTGTGATAAAAATGGCAAATAATGTTCTTTGGGATCCCCAAAATCGTGTTATGACTGATTGGGTGAAGGGAAATGATCAAAATACCATTAAAAAGCCAAGAGACAAAATTGGACAAAAGGGGGACTGGGAAACATAGGATCTAGACCGGCGGGGTAAGCCCTGCGTTGTGGGCTCCAGTCTGGTGGACTAGATTGGGCATCGTGGGCCTATCCCGGTGGTGCAACTATTTTGGTTTTCCAAACATGCCTCTACACTCATCCAAAAATTCTGAAACTTACCCAACATGTACTTTTGACCTCCCTTAACATGAACCAACTTAAAAATAATCATTTTGGGGTCGAGAAGGTCGATTAAAAATCTGCAAAGTCTAGGGGGCTTGAAAGTTGATAAGTCTTCAACACTTAGTGGAATTTCAAGTTTTGGACCCGTTATGCATGCAACTGAGGGCTAAAATAAGCTAAGACTTTTACAGGGTATTACAATAAACTTGGATAAAAACACTGAGGTGCATAAATCCACCTCAGAGCATCACCCCACACTTAAAGCCTTTCTTGTCCTTGAATAACTCTTTACTCTGAGCATCATAATATGTGGTGACTACACACTTCTACTACAAGAAAGACACTCAAGTTAGTACTACAATAACCATAAAAATGGAAGTTTCTGCACTAAGCATGTTATATACATAATTGAAATCTTAAGAATACTACTCCAAAACATCCTAACCTCAATAATTGACTCACCAAGTTGGCAAACTCATACATATGGCTCAATCAAAAACTCTTACAAATCCCTCAACTATCAACAAACATGTGACCTTGCAACAAGAGGGTTACCCATACTCACTCATATAGATGTAGTTTACCATACATGGGTATAAGGATCAAATTATGCTCACTCTCTCAAAGAATTCACAAGTTACACAAGATGAACCATATGCTTGCCCTTAATGTAGTTTTCTACTAATGTCAGAGTGTCAAAGTTCAGGATCAAGTAGGTCTTTAAGGGTTGTAATATAGGATAAGGGTCAGGTAGGAACTATTTTTGCAAAGAATAGTGACTATCTTCCCTAAGAGCTTTAATACACCACACTTTTTATTCAATTCACCTCTAACAACCAATTTTCACCACTTATGTCTACTCATATCTTTTTTTGCCCCATCTCATTAATCTCACTCACATGCAATATGGAAAGAAGTATAGTATCTTAACTCATAATTCAATTTTTAGCATAAATTTTCTTTTCACTCCCCACCACAACACATCAATTGTACACACCAATAACTATTACTTTGGGGATTCAATTTTACCTTTCTGCTACTTAAATTTCAAACTCCTTAACTCAATTAATTTTACACTAAAGCACTTAGGATCTTTGGATCAAATTACGGTCAACCAAAGAAGAGGATACAGGATACATATGAGAATTCCAAAGGAAATAAGCTAAATGATCAATGGGGTTAACAAGAATTATGCACAAGGGTAGGTATAGGGGTGTTTGAAAGATGGCTATCCAAGAAATGCCTAGATGATCTCCTAAACCCACACTCTTTATTTCTATTTTCGTATACATCAGGAAAGTTCTAGACAACAAGTATAACAAGGAATACACAAAACCTCACACACACATATGGCATATGCTCAACTAAAGTAGGATATTTAAAGAATCTCAACTAAACGATCACATGAAAATTCAACATTAAGCCAACAATTACAAGAGTCATAAACTAAAGCTTAGGAGTCTCAAAACTAATAATTCACACAATCAACATTCTCTTTACAGTCAAAACACTTGCACCATGCAATTACATATAACACCATCAAGAATATCCTATTTATGATTAACAAAAAAAAAAATTACTCCTAAAAATGGGAATTTCCCCACCCCACACTTAAAAATCCACTTTGTCCACAAAGTAAAATTAAAATTAGAGATAGAAATTCTCCCTGAAGCCTTTAGGGCTAGCTAGTAGAATTTTTTTCATTAAGAAGGTTTGGGAACCCCACACTTAGTCTTCGCCATGCTTCTTAGCTCATACTTCCCATCAACCTGTGACTCAATAAAAACAAAAATTACGTGAAGTAAAAACTAAAATACTAAAATTAAAATATACCTCAACCTGGATTGTCTCCGAAGAAGCGCCTGATTAGTGCCACGGCACGACCTACATCATACTTAACTATTTTTCTTCATCATCTTCCTCCTACATGGAATCCATCTTCTTATTTTTTTCTTACATCTTGAGTGTGAACTCTCAAGGTCAACAACTTTCTTAACAATAGACTTTTCAGGCTCATTAATCAGCATCCCTTCGGTCTTTGGTATTGGTGGTTTAGGTAACTCAATGAGAAAGTCTGAAGAGGTCTTTGGTGGATTGGGCTCCACTACCCTACACTCATCCACTTTCATCACTATAATCATACATAAATATTTGTAATGGGACAGTTGTTGAGTGGTTTGTAAACTTTGAAGACCACCTCTTTATCATCCAACCTCATTGTGAGTGTGCCTTCTCTCGCATATATCAATGCACCTCTCATCACCAAGAATGGACGTCCCAATATGAGAGACACCCTTTTATCTTCCTTAAAATCTAAAATAATAAAATCAACAGGAATAATAAACTTACCAACCTTGATAAGGATGTCCTCTATGATTCCTACATGATGGACTAATGATTGGTCTGTTATTTGGAGTATCATAGAGCTCGGCCTCGGCGTCCCCAACTCCAAGGTGTTGAACAATTATAGGGGCATCGAATTAATGCTTGCCCCCAAATCACTTAATGCGTGGACCACCTCATTGTTACCAATCTGAATGGAGAGAGTGACACTGCCAGGGTCTTTAAGATTTTTGGGCATCTTCTTCATCAACATAGAACTATAATCCTCAGTGGGTGCTACTATATAAATATCCTACAACTTAATTTTGTTATTCACCACATCCTTTAAGTACTTAGTACTTAGGAATTCTCTAAAAAATATGTAAAAGAGGAAGGTTAATGTTAAGCTCTTGAAAAGTATGAAAGAACTTCTTGAATCATGTATCCTCATTTGCTTTTCTAAACCACTATGTAAATAGTGGTTATGGTCTCTCCTTAACCTATTTAGGAACTTTTGTTTTGGGGTACTCAAACTTCCCTGAATAATCAACAACTTTGTCTGCAACTAGTTAAGAAATCAATTTTGCATATACCTCTGCACTTGTCTTTTGAGGTCTATCAATCAACTCTTTACCACCCCTCAAAGTGATAAACATTACTTGTTTAGGCGGTTCATTGTCACTTGGAAAACCACCTTGAGGCCTGGCATTTTTTACCTATTGTATTTACCCAAATTGAATCTCTAACTACTTCTAATGTACTTGTTAATTTTTGAGTTCAGTAGCCATCTGTTCTTGTGTGTCCATGATCTTGTTTAACATGTCCTCTATTTTACTGGCCTGTGTGTTCTGCTACTACTGCTAAAACTGTTGTTGTTGGTTTTTGTTCCATGAGTAATTCGATGCCTGAGTCTGCCACTTTTGGTTGTAGGGATTACCATAATTTGGCCTTTGAGCATTGCCCAAAAAATTGACTGACTCGGGATTTGCACCACACAAATCTATAGAATGGCCACTATTGCTACAAACCTCACACTATGCCGGAGTCTGTTGTATTACATTAACCTGAGCCTGAGACTGTTGCACACCCAACTTGCTAAATTGTGTCTTTATTTGATTCTGCAGAGCTGATAGTTGGGCAGCTAAGGCTATAACACTTTCAACTTCAATCATTCTTGCAGCCTTTTTAATTGACCTTCTTGAGGTATCACTAAGCCAATTCAAATTCCCTTGATCAATCTAGTCCAACAAGGTGTATAGATCATTATAGGTCTTTTCTGGTGCTTGACCACCTGCAGCTGAATCTAACAAAATTTTCATGTTATGGTCAAGTTGCTCAACAAAGGTGTGAGCTAGTACCTCATTGGAGTGTTGATTATGTGGACAGTCCTGAAAAAGATCTTTGAAAATCTTCCAAGCATGATACAGGTTTTCATTTGGCCTCTGTTTGAAGCTCATGATCTTATTGTGAAGTCTCACAATCTTGTAGATGGAAAAAAGCAGATGAGGAACTTTTGGGCTAAATCATCCCAAGTTGTTATTGAACCTGCCGGCTCAATGTTAAACCACTTCTTCTCTTCCCCCAATAATTAAAAGGGGAAGAATGTAAGCTTTACATAATCAGTTGACACACCCGTAGGGATGAATGTGTCACTGATCTCCAAAACGTTCTGCAAGTGGACTTGTGGATATTCATATGATAGCTTAGTAAATTGTCCACTATTATTCAAGAGCTACACCATCTTCTAATCCAACTTAAATCTACCTCCGACAGTCGATCTTTAAATAGGGGAGGTCAAATTTGTCGCAAGTGGGATTGCCACTTCCCAAACTGTCCTGTGGGCCAGTTGTTCCTCATCCATGGGAGCAGGAATGACTTGTTCCGCTTGAATATGCAGGGTGCTGTAAAGGACTGCTTCTCTCCACCTTTAGTGTAAGTCTTTTTCGGGCTCATGGTTGGGTTCAACAAACTCCTTACCACTTGCCATCTTACTATTCTATTAATATGTGCCTGCAAATTCAAAACCAAGACGAAGTGAAAAGCACCAAAGAAATCCAAAAAGTAAAACTAAAATAGTTGTCAAATTATAGGTCCCCAGTAACGGTGCTAAAAACTTGTTGCACCCAAGCGCATACTCAAGTGTATGTGGTCTCACCATGTAATACAGTGGCCTTATAAAAAGCCGAATATCGATCCCATAGAGACTTATGTGGAGAAACTATGCAATTCTAGTTCACTATTGAGATTAATCAAGTGCAAATGTAACCAAAAGAGTTTGAAAGTTATAACTAAAAGTAAAGTAAACAATGCGGTAAACTAAAGTGCTTGGACAATCAATGTAGAGAAACCTAGGGTTAAGGCTCAGCAAACAATCATACTATGCTATTGAACTTCATTGGTTAGATTACTTATCTTGGTTGTTGATTCACAGGGTTTATATTATGACTATGGTCTCCCGAGACTCTAATCATCTATCTAACTTAGACTCACAACAACATCATTGAGTGGGGATATGAGAACTAAGTTAAATGTATTTATATTTCATCCCATAAGTGAGCCAATTAGGTCACCTAGATATAATCCTATCCTAAGTGCAAATTATAACTTCATTTTGTAGATGATTACAATCCTATTCTATTTACCCCACATTCTATCCTCGTATTCCTCCTTTTTAGCTTACGAGATCACAATGGATGTATTCTAAGGGTTGCAAATCCTTAAAATAGTGATAAAAAGGATAAATAAACAACCAAACAGGATAAGTAATAAAAACTAAGTGATAACAAGGATAAATAAACAACCAAATATGATAAGTAATCAAGAATTGACGAAAAACCCAATTCATAAGATCCATAAATACGGTCGGGGCATTGGTCAAAGGACATTACCAAAAATTCAAAATGACCGTACCGAGTTTGGATAGAAATCTTAGGTTTATCTGCCTCCCTAATTTTCAACTGATGGTAGCCATATCAAAGATTAATTTTAGAAAAGAACTTAGCAACCTGAAGCTGATAAAGAGATCATCAATAATCGAAAGTAGATACTTATTCTTCACGGTTATTTTCTTCAGTTGGTGGTTATCAATACACATTCAAAGGGAACCATCTTTCTTACACACGAAGAGAACTCGATCACCCCATGGAGACACACTAGGGTGGATAAAATCTTTGTCAAGAAGATCATTCAACTGCTCCTTGAGTTCCTTAAACTCAGCCGAAGCCATCCTATAAGGAGGGATAGAAATTGGACGAGTGTCTGGAAGAAGATCAATCCCAAAATCAATTTCCCTATCGGGAGGTATGCCAGGAAAATCATCAAGAAACTCCTTGGGAAATTCACAGACAACAAGGACAGTTTGCAAGGAAAGACCTTTGAATGTAGAACCCTTAGCGTGCATTAAGCGATAAAGGCACCCTTTTGTAACCAATTTTTAGGCTCTAAGATGCGAAATAAACCTTCCCTTAGGCACTAGGGAATTACCTTCCCACTCGATTATTGGCTCATTTGGGAAGTGGAAACTGACCCTTCGGGTCCGACAATCAAGAGAAGCATAGCACAAATGCAACTAATCCATCCCTAAATTCACATCAAAGTCTAACATGTCCAAATCTATTAGATCCACCAAGGTCTCTCTACCATAGATCAACATCACACAACCCTTATAGACCCTTCTAGCTACAATGAAGTCACCAACCAGGGTGGACACAGATAAAAGATCCAGAATACACTCAAGATCAAAGCCAAATTGGATATCTACATAAGGGGTCACATAAGAGAGAGTAGATTCAAGATCAAGTAGATAATATATATAACGAAAAAAAAGTCTAAGCATACCAGTTACAACATCAAAGGATGCCTCAGAATCGTGGTGGGTGGCAAAAGAATACAGATAATTTAGACCTTCATTAGCATTATCATACCAAAACATACTAGATCAAACATATAAGCTCATGTGGCAGTGTTATAGAGGGTTTGGGGGAAGAAATAGATGTGCAAAAATTTTGGTTCCTGCAGACACCACCCTCAGGTATGGATACCGCAGAGCATTGACCGTGACCGCGGTGCCACGATCGCGGTCATCGGGTCCACAATCGCGGTACCTAAGACCTTAGTCAACAGATTCTGCACAATTCTCAAAATAAAATTTTAACCCCAATTCTTTATTTCAACTAGGCATATTAACATTATAAGCAAAGAATTTAAGCCTAGAATGTGTCATTGTGGCCCCAAACTTGGAAGAATTCAAATTGAACTCATTGGGACATTAAACAAAACACATGTTGTACACGATCATTTCAAACATTTTAGGCCTAAATCTGGGTATGCAAGACTTCCCCGTTAGTGTGTACACCAACTACAAAAGCTAACCACAGTAATGATCATCAACAAGCATGCATTTTGTAATTAAATAATTAGTTCAGGCCTTTATCTAAACTACTAGTTCTAAGCATGCAATTAAGTTAAATATCAGGGAGATAGGAAAACATACAAGTTTTGATGATGCAGTTGGAATGAAATGACACTTGGATATGAAATGCAAAGCCACAAATTTTAGAGAATTTGAGAGAATTGTGAAAGAGATACGTGTGGGCAATTAAAATTTGGATGGTTATTTAAACTAAATTAACCACGATCGCGGTCCTAGATATGTGATCTCGGTCACACAACCTCTACAATTACGGTGGCACAGACCGCAGTTGCGATAACTAAGACCAGATTTTAGGTCCCCTACACTGCACTATTTAATCCAATATGCCATTTTCACACATTTCTTTTTTTCTTCCCATCAATATTCGTCTGAGAATCAACATTTTATGAATTATGCATGAACAAATGCAAAATTAAAAACTACTCTATCATGCATAACTAAAAAGGATATGAGCCACTTTTTATGGCGTGATGGGTTTTCTCTCATCGAGTGCTTAGTTTAACATCGTGGCACGATGCCTCCACCATCTCTTTTTGTGATTTCACTTAGATGATTTGAATCTCTATCCTAACTTTCGTTCACTATGCAATGAGCGGCAGAGAGACAAAAGATTCAGATCTTCCAAGATGAAACTTGGACGATGTGAGGAAATGATGAGGGAGCTTTGATCTCGCCATTTTAAAGACTTGAACCTTTTACCCAATTTGACATCAAACTTTTGGGTTGGATCCTTGGGCAAAGGTGAAGACATCAATAGGCCAGTAGTACCACATCATAAGTTGAAGTCCTTGTCCATTGATAGTGGGGCTTCCATGTGCTCTTTTGGAGTGTCAAATCCCAAAATGTAGGGATTAGACTCCTTTTCTTCACAATCCCTTTTTTTCCTAGGTAGATGGATTCTTATCACATCCTGTAACGCCCCAATTCCCATGAACCGGAACGCCACACAGTGCTCATGACCCCGAAGGACCACAAGCTAACCCTTCACTGATATCCGTATTTGTTCACTGCATAATATAATACGATAAATGCAAAAACTGGCTAAATCTGGCCATAAGGTTCAAACATCTAGAAATATACAATACCTTAAAGCACACACTAATACATCTGTCTGAAAAGCCTCTACACTGTCTAAACTGTGGAGTTGAAGGGACAATTCCCCAACTAACTCCGTCTACTAAAATCATCAAAAAACTGAAATAGAATATCCTCGGATGATGAGGACTCACTGCTGCACCCACTGCTATAAGATCTGACAGCTAAATATACTCTGAATCTCGCTCTTCTAAACCTATGGTGGGGAAAACACTATAGCGCGAATGCGTCAGTACAAAGAATGTACCGAGTATGCAAGGATAGGGTAAGGTGAAATATAAGGTTTATGCATAAAAATAACAATCTGAATAATATGTATTCGCTGGAATAAACATATATAGAAACTCTGCAGTTACCAATTTTGAAACATGTCTGATCAACAATACACACATGGATGCATAAAGTACAACTGAAATCATCATGACACCGAATGTTACATTTTGAACACTCACACCCAAAAATAATAATACTGACAATAAGATACTAAGTATCTGAAGCTACTAGAGCTGACATCTGTACTTATCCATACTGAGAAATCGAATAACTGATATTACTGATATTTGATATTCAAATTCACCAACTCTGGAACACTGAACAACTGAATCTGATATCAACCCTCATCTAGCAGGAAGTCTCTATACTCAATGATAATGATAATGGGTAAATAAGTTCGAGAGCAACCCTCATCTCACAGGAAGTCTCTCTACTCAATGATAATGATAATGGGTAAATAAGTTCGAGACCAACCCTCATCTCGCAGGAAGTCTCTCTACTCAATGATAATGATTCTCTCTACTCAATGATAATGATAATGGGTAAATAAGTTCGAGAGCAACCCTCATCTCGCAGGAAGTCTCTCTACTCAATGATAATGATAGCAATACGGGGAGGCCTGTATCTGACAGCCTCAACTTCTGCACATTAACTAAGTTTTTTTCTGAGACTGTTACTAAAATTGTGGGAGTGATCATTTAACCGACATGCCCCACTTACCACAAGTGGGATCCAACCTGTACCCCAGCTGGAAGGGTGTCAATACTGCGCCACCAGTAAAGATAACTGCATAGGACCCTCTACTATCAAGACCTCAAATGAGAATGGTGGGACCCTCTACTCGCAGGACAACCACCTCATCTAACCCTCTACTCGCAGGATAGATGTCTCAACCTACGCTGGCGACGTAGTTCTGGAGCATAAGGATTGCTACCAGGAATCAAACCTTCTACTCGCAGGAATGTTCCCATCCTTAGCTCCCTCGGTGCTGAATCCTACTCCCAACTGAAAGACACTTAACCGATTCTTAACTGTACTCAACTGAACTGAATCTGTTCTTACATTATAATACTTTATCAATATGACAGAGTTCGCTTAATTTCGTTCTCTGACGGAGTATTTCTAAATGCCACTTACTTTTAAGATAAGCTTACTATCTCACAAAATGTACAGAGGTCTGTAACGGAGTGAATTGATATGTAAGATTTCAGAGCTTCATGGCCCGAGTATTCGATAAATAATGATTTCCAATATTACTAAGTTTTCCCCAAGTTTTGAAACTAACCGGGAGTTCATTGTTCATCGCTCGATTGAGATTACCGTGAAACTGACTCGGCTCTAGACCAGCAGACTATTTCGGGCATACGTACCCCCAGCACACAATAGCATAAAGTAACACAAGATAGATAACTCATACACAACATGCCCATATTCCATCATATGCAACACATAATTGAGGACTTCACACTTAGCAAATCAAATGGCCTTAATTCTTCATATAAGCATCCAATCGAACACGTGGGGAGCATGCTTTGGGTCCACAACAAATACCATGCACAAACATAATAGTTACCTCAACAATTCATCATGGCATTCCATCATACACCCACAACGCACCACGAATTCAAGTAAATCAACTATCAATAGGAACAAAGCATGAATTTATCTTTTAAGACCTAATGAACAACAATGCATAATTTCCTATTCTCTTAAATATTTTGTCAAACATATGGTAGACATAAGTTAAGCATATGGATATGGCATGAAATCATAATTTGGATAACAAACATGTCAAATACTTAATTCTTCTTCACTAGGCATTTTAGCAATCACCTTACATGCACCATTTAGGGCATAGGTTTAATGCTCAATTTCATGCACCACAACACCATCATCCTTCAACTTCAACATCCACATTTCTCAATTCACAATCCAACTCACATTTAGAAAATATTTGACATATCAATCAATAGTAGGGATATATAATTCCCAATAACAATAATCAAGTCATAACAAGGAAATAATGGAATAATAGTGTAAATCAAGGCTTAACAATTTAAATCATCATATATTCATAATCAATTAATTTTGGACCTATTATGTTATAAAAACAAAATCTCTAGTCTCTTAGGTATTTTCACAAACACCTTACATGCACTACTTAGGCATAGGTGGATTCATCAAGATTACAAGTATTCAATCACCCATTTCATATATTTATACATCACACACCACCATAGTTTCCACAAACATACAAAGATCCCTTCTTGGATATCATCAACTTCAACAACATAATCACCAACCATCACACAAATACTACACACATATACTTCAACCAACACACATAATCATCCCACACATATATCTCAACCATCATGTGAATACTACACACATACACAATGAAAATTTAGAAAGTATAATCATATATATATATACACATGTATCTTGAGCCTTTGAAAAAGGATTTGTGGGCTCTATGGATGAAAGGAGCCCGTAGATAAACACTTGCATACCTTAGATTTCGTAGCCGAAGAGATTGACGGAATCAATTCGCGAAGCGAAGCCTTGAATCAATTTTCCCCCAATTGGAACCCTAACCCTAACTCCTCTTCTTCTATATATATATATGCATATATTTTGAGAGAGAGATATAAGAGAAATGAGAGAAAATGAATGACAATTCTCAGCTCAAAGGGGGTATATATAGAGGGTTACAATAATGGAAAATGACCAAAATAGCTTTAAAAATCAATTAATGTCAAATCTGCCCTTCAGTGATCTATCTGATAGGCTGAAGTAAATTGGCCATAACTTTTTACTCCGATGTCCAAATTGGATGAAACCAATTTCATTGAAAAGAAGACTCTCAGGGATTTCCATTTATTTATAGAAGCTCACACAGTTCATTATGTACAAGGAGTTATGATCGTTTAAAGTTGGAGAATAAATACGTCTGGCTTCAGTACTTTTTCCTGCACGTTTTACTGTTCACAGTTTGATCGGAATGGTCGTAGTTTGATTGGAATGGTCGTAACTCATCGCTCGAGTGTCCGTTTTGGGTGATTCACATATCGTTGGAAATCTTATTCGATGATCTACGAAATGGTGGGTGGAAATACAAGAAATGACACAGAGAAAAATTATAAATCATTCTCAAAGATAGGATCCCGACATATTTACGCACAAAATTTCAACGAAAAAATTTTTCTAGGGTATTACACATCCTCTAAGCATAATGTTTAAAAGTGGTTTGAATAAGGTCTAACCCCTAACTTTGTAATTTCGTCCTCCGTATCACTTTCACCCCAAAATAAACTAGAGTCTTCATAAGAGATATGCCTTAATTCTTCTTTTGACTCTAGTACCATTTCTTTTATTTGGACACCTTCCACATCATGTGATTTGGTTTATTGGGAAATCACCGAGGATTCTTCACTACCAAGATCATTATCATAGCTTGGTTTCTTTTCTTGATTAACCTCCTCTTGGAGAATGGGCATGGTAATGATATTTGCAAGGTTTGTTTCCTTGCACATTTCCTCTATCTTGACAATTTCCCTTTTAAATAACTCATGGGATTGATTCATATCTTGCATATTTTCCCCCATTGTGGTTACCCGATCCAAAATGGTATGAAGCATTGCTTCAAGACTAGTGGACCCAGTATGTTGCTTTTCCTTCTTCTCATCATAGGACATATCAAACTCATAAGAGGAACTAGCAACTCGGTTAGCATAAAAAGGGGAGGGGGCATTTGGGCAATCAGTCCAATGTCCATCTCGACCACCACATAAAGAACAACCATACTCCCAATAGGGTCGAGATGGTAATTCCTTCTCTCTCTGAGAAGTATAGTTACAATCTCTCCTAAAGTGGGGTCCATCAAGATATGGACATCGTTCATCGAGATATGACTTCCAACTACCAAAATCATATTTGTCGGAAGATGCCATGGATAAAAGTAAAATAAAATAAAAATCTACCTAACACAAGAAACAAAAGAAAATCACAAACAAATGTTTACAAGCTTGAATTCGAGCAAGTAAGCTAAAATTCCAAAAAAACTTAATACGCCAAATTATTCTCCGGCAACGGTGCCATTTTTATAACGCTCAACTTACAGTTAATTTAAGTGCAAGGTGGTCGTCGTCAATATATTTAACCAACTTTAGAGTTGGGGTAGAATCCACGAGGAATAATGTGAGTGGCAATCAAGTTATTTTGAAATTATAGATACTAGTTAAATTCAAACCAATAGTACAAAAAGATAAAAATGAGGGAGATAGGTATCTACCTTAATATTTCTTTTTGGGTTTTTCTAGTATAAATTCAGGGATATGAATAATTACATTTTAAATAATTTAGCACGGATCTTGGGATCATGTATTACTAAGAGAAGTGGCATATGGATGCTAATAGTCAACATCATTTTAGTATATCAAGTGTGGGTAGGTTCGATTATAGATTTTGATTCTAGTCTTTCAACAGAACACCAAACTTTCAACCAGTGATTCTTTCAAATACCTAATAGGTGTGTTCAGCAATTGGTAATCAAACCTCAATTTAAGCATTCCTATTTCTAGGACAACACCCATGGTATAGTTAACTTCATAACCACCCTTATGTCTAAGATAGTGATAGATTAACAAACTATACACATAATTGTCTACCATTGCTTTGGTTTCCACATCCCTCTTTTAAGGATGATATGGATTTCTAAAGTTCACCCAAAACCCTTCTTTCAAAGATGGCTTTGAACTTTCTAGAGGTAGGAGTTTTCACCCATCAAACCCATATGGGTATTTGGAGCTTTCAGCTACAAATCTCAATCAAGTTTGTCAAGCAACGATAAAACCCATCAACAAGAGCTACTAAATAGAGTCTAACAATAATAAACCATACATATTTTAATCTCTATTCATACATAACCCTAAGAGGGAGATTTTTCTACACATAAGATAAATATGTAAAGATATACCCATAATCTCCATTGAAATAATTTATTGAAGCTTAAGTGAATATTACTTCAAACTTTGGACTCCCACAAATCTCTAATGGAAGTGAGCTATTTCTCAAATTAGAAGTTACTCTAATGTATTTTTCACCTAAAATTTATACAGTATTGTCTTCTCCAAAAATGGAGGCTATGAACTGAAGAAAAAAACCTAACTATTGGGGAAGATGGAAGGCGATGAATTATTCTAGGGTTTGAGTCTTCATGTCAAAATTGGGATCAGCCACGTGCATTCCAGTTTTTCCCTTGGGTTGTAATCTTCCGCTAAGCCTCAAACGCACCAGCTTGGCCACGACTGCGGCTACCACAACCGCAATTATCTTACGCGACCTTGGTTGATTGACTATGCTTAACTGCCACGATCGCGGTCAGGAAACCACGATTGCGGTAACTGAGGCCTTTCTGCTCCAAGTCTTTAGTTGCACTTCTTGCTTCCTTTTGGTCATTTTTAAGCTCCAATCCACATCTTTCTATCCAATCAACTTTGTGCCTGCAAAGTGTGGGTATTAGTGCATTTAATAACAATTATGTCTCATTTATTCACTCAAAACAAGGTAATGTGCACGAATGATGAGTGCAAATATATGGTGAAATCACCACTCATCAACCACCGATCAACGACCAGCCAAACAACCGACCAAAACCGCCCAATAACCACAGTAGTCCAAACAAAGCCTTCTAAACAAAGAACCAAAACTAAATATCAATAAAGTATCGGGATATGCCACCAAATATAGCTAAAAACAAGTCTAAACAGTCTAGACATAAGAGACCAAAACATGTAATATTGACTTTTGAAGTATGGAAGCTTATCACTTCAATATCAACTTACGAGCTGATCCCAAATCCTAGTTATTGAACAGGAGGAGTAGAAGGATGGCCAATTCCTGCATCGCGTGGGGATACAACTTTCGAAGATGGTTAGCAGAGTGAATGCTAGCATGTAACTCGAGGATAAGGATAACATAATGACATGGTCAACAGTTCAAAATTATTCAAAACCAATGAGCAAAATCAAATGAATAACATATACATACATACATATATATCACATGATGGGATAGGGAACAAGGCTTAATATGCATTTTAAAACTTTAACTTGGATTGTGTAGCTCAACCATTATAACATATACCCATGGTCTATATGGTCCCAGCTCTCATCCCTTGGTTGGGCCTCAGTGCATGTAGCTGCATAAACCAGAGAATAATCTCATATATTTGCACGAGGGACTCAAACATCCTAATCATATAGTAAGGTGACTTAAGAACCCAATTATGTGATGATTTATGATGGACTCAAATATCCCTAATAAAGAATAATAATGAGGGGGACTCAAACCTCCCTGATCACTTTGACGCTCGCGTTGGCAAACGTATTTCTAGTATCGGCCACTCAAACCTCCACTTTCACGACTTAGTTACGCAACCCTTATTAAAGCCCAATTAAAAATAAGTATCACATATTCCCATTCTTTGAATCATTTTTCACATTAAAGCATACATTGTTTGTATCGTTATACCAACTACACTTGTAAGGTAATAACAACATGCCAAAACAATTTCCATTAGCTTGGGGAAAATACCTCCCTTTTTTTATTACTACAAAGTGGGGGAACACCGACTACCTTTGTTCATTAAGTCAGAACATTGTGTTTCAAATACTTTTTTATATCATGCGATAGTTCAAGACTAGTTCAATGTTACAAATTCTCACGTTCCTCATAATTCAAACAAATTTCACGTTATGGGATTGGGGTCATAACTACTTCAAAAGTCACAAGTTTGGGAAAATCAAAATTCCTTAGTTCATTCACCATACCCAGGCACCCACAAGTTCAAAACCATAATCAAAGATGAGAAATCATATGTAAACCATGAGAAACATCGTTTAATTGATAAACATTCAAAATCCTCAACCCTTGTTTCAAAAAAAATATAAAAATCTCATGAACAATACTTTAAACACATGTTTTTGACAAATTAACAATGAGGAAAAAGTAACATTCCTTAAACACCAAGAAAGTTGGAGAAAAATTGACCTTTGATCCCTTAGATGACCAACTTGATAAAACCCTAACTTGACTTGTTTGTGGGAATTTTGAGAACCTTTTGGAGTGTTTGAGAAGTTACTTGATTTGTTTTTTAGTGCTAATGGCACCCTAAAGGGGTTATAAGACGTGATTTCTAAATTTGGTAAGAGGGAAAATATCTAGAATGCCCTTAACTTAAAAGTTAAAAAAGTGTCGCCCTATGACTATGGGTCAACCAGTGACTCGTAGCCACTCCTTACAACTCATCACCATGAGTCATAACCATGATAGTCTCTAGGACCCCTACATATTGTTGACCCTACAACTCAACTGTACCACTCGTAATGGGACCCTACGACTCATAGGGTCTAATCATAGTCAACACAGAACTGAAATTAGGTAAACACTGGACATCCTACGATTTGCAATCAACAACTCATAACAAGTCATTATAGATCATGGTGATCCACTCATACTCAGAGAAGAACTTAGCCAATAAATTTCTAAATTAGTTATGATTCCATCCCAATGACTCGTCATGAGTCTTTATGACTCATACCTAAGACAAAAATGTCTAGTGAATAAATGATGCTTTATGGATAAATGGCGACTATTCGATATCTAATGTTAGTGATAAAAAATGATTAAGGTCTTACTAGTTGATTATGGAATAATGTTGGTAAATTGCTAGTGGTGGTATAATATCAAATGATGGTAAATTATTGAATGATGGTTAAATAATGGAGATGGATAGTTATTAATGATACATGCTTAGACTATTCTTCTCTTGAGTATACTCTCTAGTCATATTGAAGGTTGCAATAAGTTCTTTAATTTTCAACACCAATTGGCGTATGGGAGCTAATTTTACAGTTATGTTTTCTTATGCTTGATTCTTTATATTACGTTATCGATATTATTTAAATTTGTGCATTATTTATGTACAGTGATGATGGAGATGATTCAGGTTCGATTTGGTACTTTGACTTAGTTATGTTATCTTGCATTTTTTCATTCTCATATCATGACTTAGCTCAGTTGGCCGATGATGCCTACTAAGTACCCGTTGATTTGGTACTCATACTACACTTTTGTACCTTTTTGGTGCAGACTCAAGTACTAGTAGCTGTCATTAATCTGAGTTCGTGTGGTGTTGATATTCCGTAGATAGGGTGAGCTCTTGTGGTCTGAGCCGCCCATTTCCCTCTATCTTTATATTCAGTCTTTTGTTTCGAGACAGATGTATTGGCTATTATGTTTAGATATTTAGGTTGTATTGTTGATAGTAGACGCTCTTGTACCGTCTCTACCAGGTTTTCCGATTGGTATTGTATTTGACTATTTTGTCTATTTAGAGTGACTTGTATATTATTTATGTATGTTGTTCATTTCTACCTAAGTTGGGTTATTTCCTACCAAATTAACCCATTGTGTTAACTCTGTGCTATGTTTCGGTTTACCTACATGTGGGTTTTAGTAGGTGCCATCATGACTTATAAATCGGGTTGTGATAGCATTATTCCAATTTTTCCCTCTTACCTTAACTTAGGTTATTTATATCACATCTTACTATATTTATATTATGATTTATCTAAGTCGGCTAATGATTTCTGCTAAGTATCCATGGCTACGGTATTGAAACACCCTGGGTTTTGATCCTTTGAAAATTCCTGAGTTTTGATCTCTCTGGACATCATACAACTTAGGCTTACTAGTCGTATGATGTGGGTACGACCTGGGGGGCCAAGTAGTATGTTAAACAGTGTGTCTTGCTCATGTACTATCCTAGGTATAACTAGACTCCATACAAGTCATATGGAGATTGTACGAGTGGTATGATTCAACTCGTATGTTGGCTAGTATCAACCTCTTTTGATTCTTTCTTGGTTATAGTTTATGGGTACTACTCGTATGCTATGGGAACGATTTGGGAAAAGGGAGCCGTATGGTGGAAAATGTGTGATGCCCACCATTCTATCTAGGGTATGAATGGTGGGTTCCTGACACGACCCGTACTAGGGCCTAGTCATGTCGAGTGCCTCAAGCCCAACCGGGACCAGAGACCAGCCCCAATACCCAACCATAACCACCCTACACCTAATGTTGGATGAATTCTAAATATATATAACATAACAAAATAGAACAATCATAAATGAAATACAGTCAACCGGTGTTATCCCCATACCCATAGAATATGATTAGTACCCATAAACTATAACTAAGATAGAATCAAAAGAGGTTGACACTATCCACCATATGAGTTGAATCTTACCACCAGTACAATCGATATACGAGTCTTATGATGTCCTTTCGTACCTTGGATAAAATGCAATAAAACCACACTGATTATCCTATGAGTTGGGGACCCTAACCTGTACCACATCATACGACAAATACCCACAAGTCGTATGATGTTCAGAAGATCAAACTCAAGAAATTTTCTAAGGATCAAAATCCAAGGTGTTTTAATTCTCCCCCACTTGGATCATTCATCCTTGAATAATGGGACAAGGAATGACTAGCATGGTTTACAACCCACTACCTCAGCTCTAACCTTTAACTAAGTTAGAAAACAAAGATGCAAGGAAGTCAATATTTCCTTTAACAAAGTTTGAAAACAAAAGTATGATGAAGAACATATACCTTCTGCACGAATTCCCGAAGCATAAATAGGAATGGATACTTGGAATTTAGGTCCTCTTTCGCTTCCCAAGTAGCCTCTTCAACCTTGTGGTTTCTTCATAGAACCTTTACTGAATCTACGTCCTTGGTCCGCAACCGATGAACCTGTTGATCCAAGATCGCAATTGGGACTCTTCATAAGACAAAGAATTCAAAATTCCAATATCCTTGATAGGCATAATTTGAGATGGATCACCTATACACTTCCTCAACACAGAAACATGGAACACTAGATGAATGGAGCTCAAACTAGAAGTCAAATCCAACTCATATGCAACATTAACAACCCTTCACAAAACCAAGTAAGGTCCAACATAATGGGGACTAAGCTTCCCCTTTTTACTAAACCGCATCACTCTCTTCATGAGACACGCCTTTAAGGACACTCTTTCCCCAACCTCAAACTCTAACTCTCTTTGCCTCATATTTGTATAGGACTTTTGGTAACTTTGGGTAGTCTTAAGCCTATCCTGAATCACCTTCACCTTTTTCATGGCTTGGTGAACCAAATCTGGGACAAACATCTCCGCCTCACCAATGTTAAACCACCCAATAAAAAATCTACACCTTCAACTATACAAGGCCTCAAACGGGGCCATCCCAATGCTAGAATGGTAACTATTATTGTAAGTAAACTCTACAAAAGGTAGATTCTCAACACAACTACTACTATAACAAATCATACAAGCACGAAGCATGTTCTCCAACGTCTGAATAGTTCTTTCTTCTTGTCCATCTAACTGCGGGTGAAAAATTGTACGAAGACTCACCTTGGTCCCCAAAGCCTTCTAAAATGATCGCTAACAAAAAAATGTAAACTGCGTACCACAATTTTAGATGATAGAAAACAGTACCCCATGCATCTTTACAATCTCATAAAGATTCAACCTCGCATAATCCTCAGTAGAGAAAGTCCTCACTAGCAAAAAGTGAGCAGACTTTGCCACCCTATCCATGAAGACCCGAATTAAATAAAACTAATTCCTAGCCCGAGAGAGACTGGTAACAAAATCCATGTTGATTACTTTCCACTTCCACTCTAGTAACTCAATTTCTTAATACAATCCCCCGGGCCTCATGTTCTCAACTTTCACTTGTTGACACACCATACACTTGGCCACAAAATTTTTCACATCCCTCTTTATTTTATTCCATCAATACATCTCCTTGAGGTCATAATACATTTTCATTAAACCAGGATGAACAACATAGCGTGATTCATTTGCCTCAGCCAAAATCCTTTCTCGCAAACCATCGATGTTGGGAACACATAACCTCCTTTGGTACTGCAAAGTACCATAACACTAATTATGAAGGCCATCACCTTTTTCCCTCTAACATCACCCTTGATCCTCATCAACACAGGATCCAACATTTGCTTCTCTTTGATTTCAGCACTAAGATACGGCTGCACCACCTTCTAAATGAACACACCACCATCCTCAGAGTCAAAGAGATGAACTCCAAGGTTAGCCAAATAGTGAATGTCCTTCACCAACTCCCACTTCTCCTTATCCACATAAGCTAGACTCCTCATGGATAACATGCTAAGAGCATCAGCAACTATGTTAGCTTTACTTGGATGGTAGTGAAGACTCGTGTTATAATCCTTGAGAAGATCAAGCTATCTCATTTACCAGAGATTAAGTTTTGTCTAAGTAAACACATACTGCGGGCTTTTATGATTAGAAAAGATGTCCATATGCACTCCATACAAATAGTGCCACCAAATTTTTAATGCAAACACCACAACTAACAGCTCTAAATCATGAGTAGGATAGTTCCTCATATTCACCTTCAATTGCCGAGAAGCATAGGCTACACCTTACCATGTTGCAACAGAACAATATCAAGTCCCACACAGGATACATCAAAGTAAAATACAACCCATCTGTGCCTTCAGGCAAAGTCAAAACTAGAGCCAAAGTTAGCTTAGCCTTCAGTTTCTCGACTCTCCCCTCACAAGCATCAAACCATAAAAACTTTACCTTCTTTTAAGTCAACTTAGTCAATAGGCAGCTATAGTTGAAAAACTTTGCACAAACCTCTGATAGTAGCCAGCTAAACCCAAGAAGCTCTTAATATCGGTTGGCGTCATGGGTCTAGGCCACTTCCTAACCACTGCAATCTTTTATGAATCCATCATGATCTCCTCACTATAAATAATATGACCCCAAAAAGAGACAGTGTTCAACCAGAATTCATATTTTAAGAAGTTGGTATACAATTATTGCTCTTTTAATGTCTACAACGCCATATAAAGGTGATCGGCACGATCCACCTTACTCTTAGAGTACATCAGAATGTCATTTATAAAGACAATGACAAACAGATCCAAAAATGGATGAAAGACCCTATTCATCAAATCCATGAACATCGTTGGGGCATTATCAACCCAAAAGACATAACCAGAAATTCATAATGTCTATACCAGGTACGGAAAGCAGTCTTAGAGATATCCTCCTCCCAAATCTTTAACTGATGATACCTGGATTGGATATCAATTTTGGAGAAAAACTTAGCACCTTGCAACTGATCAAAAAAATCATATATCTTTGGAAGAGAATACTTATTCTTTACCGTCACCTTATTCAACTGTCGGTAATCAATACACATCCTAAGGGAACTATCCTTCTTACGCATGAATAACATAGTTTCACCCCACAGGGACACACTATAACGGATAAAACCCTAATCTAAAAGATCCTTTAATCGCTCTTTAACCTCCTTCAACTTAGCTAGAGCCATTCTATATGGAGGAATAGAAATTGGATGAGTGTCTAGAACAAGATCAATCCCAAACTAAATCTCCCTATCTGGAGGAGCACCAGAAAGGTCATTGGGGAAGGCCTCAGGAAATTTATTCACCACAGGGATAAAATGAAAAGAAGGATCCTTCGAATTAGAATCCTTAACTCGAACTAGATGATAGAGAAACCCTTTGGAGATCAATCTCCGAGATCTAAGATATGATATAAACCTCCCCTTAGGAGTTAGAGAACCACCCTCCCACTCAATAACAAGCTCATTAGAAAATTTAAAGATGATCTTATGGGTTCGATAATCTAGAGATACCACACACCCCCTATAGGCTCTTTTATCAAACCTCGAGTTACTTATCGGGGTAGAAATAGAAAAAGGGTATGAAATACACTCGGGACCAAAACCAAAATGCACAGCCACAAATGGGGTCACATAAGAGAGAGTGGACCCCAGATTAAGTAAACAATACACATCACGAGAAAAGAGTTACAACATACCGATCACGACATCAGGCGATGCCTTGGACTCTTATTGGGCAGTGCACCCTTTGGTGATGGAGCTGAAGAGAAGTAACCAAAACCTTGTTTTCCCTATAGGAAACCTTACTAACAGGATAGTTTCTAAGCATATGGACTGGCTGGCCATAGTTGAAGCACTTGTACCTTTCCTCATCACAAAAATCCTTTTGTAAATGACCATAGAATTTATCGAGAGGATATAATAGAGCCGAGTGAGCCCTACTACCCTGAGATTGGGCACCCTGTACCCTAAAGTTATCAACAGTATGGAAACTTCTATCACCTGATGTCTTTCTATGAGGAGAAGTAGCCACAGAAAAGGAACCAAAACTCCTCCACTTCTTCTTTGGCCACTTACCACCATCCCTACCACCCCGTTGTTGACCATCACCTTGCTTAAAAAATTTGGAATTCTTTCCCTACCTCTCACTTAACTTAACTTGCTTCATTTTTTCTTCTTCTACCTATTGCATATACACAACCAACCTGGAGATATCTATGTCCCTGATTAGCAAGGCAGTCTTACTCTCAAAGATCAATACACGAGACCATCTAGAATTAAACTTTCTCATTTGGGACCTCATGCTAGAAACCAACTCTGGAGCATACCATGATAACAGATGAAATTTCAAGGCATACTCTTTGACTGACATCTTACCCTGCCTAAGATTAACAAAATCTTTCATTTTTGCTTCCCTCAACTCCTGAGGAAAGAAGCAGCCCAGAAAAGCATTAAAAAAATCCTCCCACAGTGATGACTTATTAACGTTACCTCTTGTCTGATCCCATTTATCATACCATTGGTACGTCACATCCTTCAGCCGATAGGCTATAAACTCACACCCTTCACATTCATGGCATACATAACACAAAAGATCTTTTCTATCTCATCTAGAAAACCTTAAGGATCCTTCTCAACCTTAAGGATCCTTCTCCACCTTAACACCAGTAAAGTTCAAAGGGTTCAACCTCATGAATTGGCCAACCCTTGTGGCCTTAGAAGATAAAGTAATAGGAATACCAAGTTCAGATTAAGTAGATACCAACTATGCCAACATATGAATAGACTGACAAAACTCAGTGTTCATCCCTTCAGCCTGAGGAGGACTAGAAGGAACTGGTGGAACTCTAAAACAATCCGAAATTAGACCCCTAAACTGAGTATGGATCCTATGAGTAGAGTGTGTTCCATCAATATTGTCCCCAGTTAGGGCAGAGTAGTTTCCGTGAATTTCAAATCATCGAGGCATGATAAAAAATGCAAACAAATGAGAATTAGAGAAGATTTCAGGATTTAGACTCAAATCTTGAAAATAAAACACAAGAAAGAGAAATTTTCCTAAATTTCTTATAGCCTTTCCCTTAAGAGTGTGGCACTTTAAACACCCATAAAATAGACACTACTCGACACGGCTTTGTGGACTCCCAATTGACCATGAACCTAGGGCTCTAATACCAATCTGACATGACCCAAACTAGGTCCTAGTCGTGTTAGGTGCCTCAAGTCCAACTGTGATCGAAGACCACCCTCAATACCCAACCACAGCCTCTTTTTACCCAATGTTTGATGAATTCCATATATATATAACATAACAAAATGGAACAATCATAAATCAAATACAGTCAACAGATGTCATCCCTAATACCAATACTAATGCTAAGGTTGACACCATTGCCGACACTGCTCATACAAACCAAAAGTAGTCCTACAAAGCCTCTATACAAAAGTAAAACAATACCCAGTCAGGAAATGCCCCTGACAATATCCAAAACAAAAGTCTAAGAAATAATAAAAGTATGTACAGAAGTCCATAATATGAAATGGATCCTTTCAAAGTATGAAAGCTCACCACTTTAATCTGAAATAAGTTATCCCTGAATCCAAACTAAGTAGGAGAAATAGTATAGCCAATTCTTGCATCATGTGGTGATACAATGCCCAAAGATGGGTTAGCAAATGAATGCTAGCATGCACTCAGGATAAGGATAAAATAATACCAATATCTGAAACCAAGTATATAACCATATGCAAACACAATCATACATATATATATAATCCATGACGGGAAAGGGAACTGGGTTTAGAATGTCTTTAAAACCAGTAACCTGGGTATGTGTAGCTTAACCATCCTAGAACCACCACTGGGCTATATGGGTACAGTGTTACCCCTTGAACAAGCACTTGTGCGTATAGCCGCACGAGCCAGAGATACTATTAGGGCAGGGGATTCACATGTACCCTTCACCCTCCATGATACATATATACAAGTATAACTTAGGGAATTCTCGTGTACCTCATAATTATTTGGTTGCCATGACCAATTCTCATGTTGGCAAACATGAGTTTCCAGTGTCCGTCCGTTGGACTCAGAGCTTTACGATTAGCTATCATAACCTAAAATTATTTCCCAATTACAACTATTAGAACACAACCAAACCACCAATTCCATATATTTTTAACCAAGGCTATAAGAAGTGGTATCGTCATACTGACTATAGGTTGCAAGCAATGTCCTTAGCCAATCATTTAAGGGATTCTCATGTACCCCATAGGTTCCATTATTAGATTTTATTGGGGGATTCCCATGTACCCCAGAAGGTTTTTAATAAATCCATGGCCACCAAGGCCTTACCATTTATCCATTAAAACCATCTAACCAATTTAGGTTCCATTACCATATTATACTATGTAATGTTTTTAGTGAAAGTCCAGCTATGTAGTAAAAGCATTCTCATAGGCATTTTAACAAATATATTGAGGGTATATAGTTTCTAAAACTAAGTTCCAACTGACCATTCCCATGAAACCACATGTACAAACCACCATTATAATATAAAAACCATAAGTAAAAACATGGGAAAACATAAATCAACCATCAATGACTAAAAAACCCAACATATAATTTAAAACCAAACAATAACCATAATTAAATCATGAAAAACATTTATTAAAACATGAATTTAGTTGAACTAACATTGAGGGAGGAGTAACATGCCTTAGATACCAAAGAAGATAGAGAGAAATTACCCTTGAAAGCCCTAATTGATATGCTTGATGAAAACCCTAAGTATTCTTGACCTTGAGGACTTGTGAGTGTTTGAGAGTTTATTTGATGTGTTTTTGATAGCTAATAATTCCCTAAGAAAGTTATAATACATGGGTTTTAAGTTAGGCCAGAGGGGAAATGTCCAGAATACCCTCAGCTTAAAAGTTGAAAAATATGCGCAAGAGGAGCATAAAAGTAGAACCCACCACTCGTAACCTAGACAAAATGGTGGACATCACACACTATCCACCATATGACTCCTTTTGCCCAAATTGTACCCATAGCATATGAGTAGTACCCATAAATCGTAACTAAAATAGAATCAAAAAAAGTTGACACTGTCCACTATACGATTTGAATCTTACCACTTATACCATATCCATACAAGTCTTATGATGTCCTTTTATACCTTGGATAGAATGAAACCAAACCACACTAATTATACTATGAGTTGAGGACCCTAAACTGAATCACATCAAATGACAATTAACCACAAGTCGTATGATATCCAAAAGCTCAAACTCAAGAAATTTTCTAAGGATCAAAATACAGGGTGTTTCAGTTCCACTTGTATGTTGTGTATACGAGTCAAGGTTAGGAGTTGTACCCTCCTGTGCATATTTTTCAATTTTAAGCTGAGGGTATTCTAGATATTTTTCCTCTTACCCAACTTATAACCCGCATCTTATAACATTCTTAGGGCATCATTAGATATAAAAAAAATGCATCAATAGACTCTCAAACACTGCTAAATCCTCAAGGTCAAGAACACTTAAGGTCTTCACCAAGCATATCATTTAGGTATTTCAAGGGTGATTTCTCTCCATCTTCTTTTGTATCTAAGGCATGTTACTCCTCCCTCATTGTTAATTCAACTAAATTCATTCTTTAGTGAATGGTTTTCCTAATTTAATTATAGGTATTATTTAGTTTTGAATTGTATATTGGGGGTTTTGGTTGTAAATGGATAAATATTGTTTTTCCATGTTTTATTTATAGGTTTTCATATTATAATATTGGTATGAACATTCCGGAATGCATGGTAATGGTAAATAGGTTTAGGGGTACTTTGGATTCCCCAAATTACTTGGTTTTAGTTTTTGAAACTATATGCCCTCAACATGTTTGTTAAAATGCCCATGAGAATGGTTTTGTCACATGGTATGACTTTTATTAAAAATACTGCATTGTATAATTTGGTAATGAAACCAAAATTGGTTAAATAGTTTTAATGGCTAAATGGTAAGGCCTTGGTGGCTAAGGCTTTGATTAAAAACCTCGTAGAGTACACAAAAATCCCCCAAGTAAA
This sequence comes from Capsicum pubescens, assembly GCA_030864215.1. NCBI lineage: Eukaryota > Viridiplantae > Streptophyta > Magnoliopsida > Solanales > Solanaceae > Capsicum > Capsicum pubescens. Next base: position 230,138,389 of record CM061548.1, on the reverse strand, counting down.
TCTAATAATGGAACCAATGGGGTACATGGGAATCCCCTAAGTGATTGGCTAAGGACATTGCTTGCAAGCTATAGGCAGTATGACGATACCACTTCATATACCCTTGGTTAATAATATATGGAATTAGTGGTTTGGTTGTGTGCCAATGTTTTTAATTAAGAAATAATGGTGGGTTATGATAGTTAACCATGAATCTGTGAGTCTAACGGCCAAACACAAGAAACTCATATTTTCCAATATAAGAATTGGTCATGGCGACCATATACTTGTGGGGTACATGAGAATCCCCTAAGTTATACTTGTATATATGTATCATGGAGGGTGGAGGGTACACGATAATCCCTTGACCCTATGATATCTCTAGTTTGTGTGTCTACATGCACAAAGTCCCATTCAGGGAGGAACACTAGACCTATCTAGCCCGTGGGTGGTTCTAGCACAGTTAAGCTACACATACCCTAGTTAATAGTTTTAAAAGTATGATAAACCCGACTCCTCTTTCCCAGAATAGATTATATATGTATATGTATGGATGTGCTTCCATATGTTTATTTACTTGGAACACCCAAGAATGTGGCCTTCCAAAAAATTTTGGTTGATTGGTATGATCATGATATGTGATATGTTGTAACCCTGTAGTGTGTCATTTCTAACTTGTGTAAAGATTTATTTGGAGTATTTTGAGGTGTTAACTTGTATATTTACTTACCTATCAAGGTGGAAGAGAGTTTGATCTCCTAGATCTTGGAACCACTGAGAAATCATCAACTTTTGATGCCTATGGAGTGGATACGGTTGAGGGTAGTTGATTCGTAACCTAGGTCACGACTCATACCCAAAATGCCCTCCCCTTTAATATACTAAGAAGTATATTAAGGTAATATACCGTTCTCCATACAACAAGGTCATTCCTTGGTCATAACAAAGCTTATGAGTTGTATACTATCCAACCGTATAGAGTAAAGTCTCAAACATAGAGTGGACTATTTTGGTCATGAGTTTATCTCACTATTAGAGGATGATTCATACCCTTGGTTATGATTGAAAGGTACCTTTTTGTACCCATAATAGTATGGTTTACCTAGGATAAGTCTAGGGTACGAGTTAGGGTACCACTCGTACCCTAGGTTATGATTGCCAAGTGAACCGTGAGGGGGAGTCGTACCCCTACATGTGTGTGTTTTCCAGATTTTAACCAAGGAACTTTTGGTCATTTCCCATTACTAAAACCCTAAACCCTCTTACTATATAATACATAGTAGCCTCCTAATTCCTTATTTTATAAGACTTAAATATTTTATACACTCTAAAGGCTCTTGGAAGCAAGATTAGAGGCTAGGGTTTGGAGGTGATCATCTAGTGTCAAGAAAAAGGTCATTTTTTTGGTGATTCAAGTTGTTTAAGGCATGTATCTCTTCACCTCTATAAATAACTCTAAACACATGTATTTCACACTTGACTTAGTATGTGTACATGGTGGTTTTGAATCAAATGAAAAGAGTTTCACTACCTAATAATGAATAATTATGATTCTTGCTTATACTTGTGTTGAAACATGTTATTGATGGTAGATTACATATGTGGATGCTTGTTATAAGTTTTTTAACATGAGGGTAATGAGTAATCCTAGTCTTAATAATATCTACCATGAAAATGACCTTGATATAAGTATGCACAAAAGGTGTTTATGAAAATATCTAAGTGAAATACCTAGTTACATGTGAGTTATATATTGAGTTAGGACAATGGCCTAATGAGAATGAATGATTGGTTAATGGTATGTTAAATATATTGTGAACCATGTATTGTGTAATTGGTGATATTATTAGATCAATGACTAATAAGAGATTGAAACTCTAGACATGATAATGAACTTATTGTGTGTGTTAAGCCTAAATATGGTAAGAATGTGGTTAAAACTTACTGATGAATTGTGAATGGATATGTGGGTCTTGGTAACCGTAAATATAATTAATGACAGGTTAAGTCAAGGCATGTGGCCTATTGAAATTATCAATGGTTAAATAGTTGTGTGAAGGTCAAATGTGCATCTATTGAATTGGCCTAGTGGACATGAATGAGTCATGATAATATCTAAATGGATAAGAATATTTTTATATGGTTGTTTAAGCCTCTGTTGGCCATGTATTAAGTTATAATAATCATGAATTCTTGGAAATGGTTGATAAGAACCTTGTTAAGCATGTAATGGGTTAGCTTGTGGCTTAAATGGGGCAATGGCCCTTTTTGTATAAATTTTTGTTAATTAGTATTGTGTTGGTATGGTTAGCCATGTAATTTGTTTAACTATGACCATGTTGGTTTGATGGCTAAGAAGAGGGGTTCAATTCCCCAAGTTTGAACTTGAATTGTGTGTGGAACCAAATATTGTAAAAATTTAATATATGTTGTTAATGAAATGTAAATGGTTTGTGTGGGTCTTAAGGACCACAAATTGAATTGTATGATAAATTAAATAAAGGCATTGGTCTATTGAAATGGTTGAGCAATGAAGGCTCCCATGGGGACCATGTAGTAATGTATAATGTTAGTTCGGCCAAGTAAGCCAAAGCCCTTAAATATGATATGAATTATATGAATGTTAATGCATGAAATAATGGGTCAAGAGTTCAAATGTCGACTGATAATGGTGTTTTGATGACTAGTGGTTTGAGTCCTTAGTCCGATGATATAGCTTGTGGTTCGAGTCCCTTGCCTAATAAAATAACGGGTGGTTCGAGTCCCTAGTCCAACAAAATAGCTTGTAGTTTGATTTCCTCGCCTAAAAAGATCTCTTAAGGTTAAAATACCTCTTTAAATATGTAAGCATGCAATTAGAGTTCCATGCCCACTTGAATGTGTAATCATGTGATTAGAGTTCCATGCCCACTTAAATATGTGATTATGTGATTAGAGTTCCATCACCGGTTAAATTGTGATTATGTGATTAGGTTCCATGCCTAAGTAAATGTGCAAGCATGTTATTAGAGTCCCATGCCTAGTTGAATATATAATTATTTGATTAGAGTTCCACGCATAAGTGACTTTGGTATATGGGTAGAGCCCATGTTTTAATAGATAACTACATGGTTGTAGTCCCTTTGCTTGATGAAGTATAACCATGGATGAAGTACCTAGTCTAATGATATGTGAATGTGGTTAAATTCTTATGACTAATGAGGATGGTATGAACCTTAGGGAAATGTCAGAGTCCTCTACTTTGTGTCACATGATTGAAGTAATTGAGAATGTTGTTAAGTCTTAATAACTTGATTGGCATGTGATATAACTATGTGTAAGGATAAATGTGTGAGTATGATTGAATATGATATATTGACTTGTTTTTCAATGATGATATTATTTTATTCTTATCCTTGAGTTACATGCTAGCGCTCCAACCGCCAAACATCTCCGGATGCTACGTCCCCATGCAATATAGACGTTGGAGCATCTTCTTCTTCTTTTATGCAGTGATCAAGTATTCATGTGGATTCTTGCATTGACCTTGAAATAGTGAGCTTCTATTCTCTAAAATACCTACCTTTCATAGTCATCTTAATTTATGTCATAGACTTGTATAGGTTTGGTACTTGGCTATTATCGAGGGTATGTCCCGACATATCTTTGACTCAATCGTTTAGAGGTTTTTTGGATGACTGTGGGCTTGGGCATATTGGATAGACTGTTGTTATTAATAAAATTGTAGACATTGTCTAGCATTGGTTATAGACTTATATTTCTGCTATTCTTATTTAATGGTTGGGATTTCTCTGACTCGTGTGGATGTTTATTGATGATTAGGTTGGGTTACGGGGCGATCTCTGGTACATGTGTGCTCGAGGTGCCCTTATGACATGCCCCAAAGTTTAGGGCATATCAAGTTGGTATCAAATCCTAGGTTTATGGTCGGTTGGGAGTCCTCAAAACCATGTCAAGTATAGTCTTTTTTATGGGTGTAAAGCATGCCACACTTATAAAAGAGGGGCTGTGAGACATCTTAGGAAATGTTTCCCTTTCTTGTGTTTTAATTTCAAGCTACATAGAGTCCAAGGTTTTAGATTCCTCTTATTTCTGCTTGCTCATCTTTCAGATCATGTATCCAGGAAGATCTGACATTTAAGCAAGCTCTTCTGCCCCAATTGGGGGTAACATAGATGAAGCTCATCCTACTTCTAGAATTCAGACCTTATTGAGGGCCATGAAATTTGAATGCCCTCGTGGGGTTCCACCTATTCCCACTAACCCCACTGTGATAGGTGGTACTTCTTCTTAGTCACCTCAAAATGTTGGGTTCTATTGCTTCTTTGTGCAATTAGCTTAGGTTGGTGGAAAATGGTCTAGGAGAAAGTATTGGGAGGGTCCTAGTTTTCACTCTGCGACTAGTGCTCCTTACCTAAATCTATTGGGAGACGGGCATCATCGGACTGGTGATGCTTATAGGGCAAAAAGTGCCCAATATTAGGCCGGTGGAGCTAAATCTGCATTCACCTACCCTCATTTTCAGTTTTACAATCAAACATAGCATGGTTATTATGAGAAAGGAAAGGATCGGTGTTTTAAATGTAGTCAATTGGGCCACATGCAACGGGAGTATCTTATAGTGGTTGCTGCTTGGGCGAGACAAAGGATGTTGGTTACCACTTTTCTAGCTCTTACGCGTAGGGGTGGGACTGTCTCAATACTCTCGCTATTCTTTGGGAGTCTGAGGCATCTTTTAATGCTAATACATGTATATTGATACTTTTCTCCTGTGATGTGTATTATTTTCTAGATCCAAGGTTTATTTTTCTTATGTGACCCCGTATGTGGCTGTGCATCTTGATTATGGTCCCGAAAGTCTATTGATTCCTTTTTTTGTCTCTACCCCAGTCAGAGATGAGACTCTGTGGTTGTTAAGAGAATCTATAGAGGATGTGTGATATCTGTTAGTGGTAGAGATACTTTTGTTGACTTGATAGAGTTAGACATGGTCGATTTAGATATCATCCTAGAGATAGATCAGTTACATTCTTGCTATTCTTCCTTAGATTTTCAAACTCGTAGGCTTGTGTTTAATTTCCCTAGTGAGTCAGTCATTGTATGGGAAGGTGGTTCCTTAGTACCTAAGGAAAGGTTTATTTCTTATCTCAAAGCCCAAAAGTTGATATCAAAGGAGTATTTGTATCTTTTGGTCCGAGTTAAAGGTCCCAACTCGAAAGGGTCTTCTTGAGAATCTGTTTTTGTGGTTGATGAGTATTTTTGTTGTTTTCTTTGGATCAACAATGCCTTGGCGGTATTCATGGGCTTGATGAATAAGGTCTTCCATCCATTCTTGGACATGTTGGTCATTGTCTTTACTGATGATATCTTAGTATATTCTAAGAGGGAGGTGGATCATGTAGATCACCTTTGTGCTGTGTTACAAACTTTAAGGAATCATCGTTAGTATGCCAAGTTTTCTGAGGGTGAGTTTTGGTTAGAATTCGTGGCTTTTCTTGTTCATGTTAACTGTCACTAGTAAGGGGATCATGGTGGATTCCCCATAAAGTATGCAGTGGTGTGTCTTTTGGTGTCCGTACCTAAGGGCTCCTTCTTTGGTATGTTGCGTCGGGATGAGTCTCAATTCTGACCTAGATGGTTACTATGAAGCAGTCCGTACCTATGGTTCCATATCGCCCATGAAGGGAGTGATACGAGTCGATGAAAATGAGGAAGTTTAGTCCCCAATATGTTAGTCCCTATTCTATTCAGTCTTGAAAAAGTGTTGGAATTATCACCTATGAGTTGGAGTTGCATCCTAGATTGAACTGCATATCCCTGGATTGTTCATGTCTTTATATGCGAGAATATGTAGGTGATTTCTCGATGGTCGTTTCTTTAGAGGATGCTGGTGTTTTGGGTTCCATGAATTGGGAAGAGATCTCGGTGAGGGTCTTGGATCAGCAAGTTTGCTGGTTATGAACAATGGAATTGGCTTTGGTTAAGTTTCTATAGGGGAACCAATGGTCCGAGGAAGCTACTTGGGAAGCGAAAAAGGACATGATGTCCAATTATCTATGACTATGTTTTGTTCCAGAAACTCATACTTGAGGTGTGTGTTGTTGCCCCTAACTTGGTTTATGTCCTTGATAGACGATGCATGAAATTTCCAATGCTTGCAATTGATTGATGTATTGATGAACAAGTGATTTGAGTTTCCAAATGTTTGAGTTGACTTATATCTTTGAAAAATAAATGGATCAATACCCTAAGCTTCGAATTGATCAGGTGTTTTTGATAAATGGTGGAATGAAATCGCAAGGATAATCAAATGAAGTGGTTGATTGATAATGACCCTGATATGTGTTGAGTTGTACCCTTGTTGTGTGCCTTGTCCTCAATTGTGTGAATATTGTTTTGATGAGTGCTAATGTGTTAACTTGATCATGAGCTTATCTTCACCATCATTCGCGGATGAATGATCCTAAGTAGGGGAGAATGGAACTCCCAAGAATGTGGCCTTGCAAAAATATTGGATTGATTGGTAATGATCATGATATGTATTGTGCTGTAACCTTGTAGTGTGTTGTTTCTAACTTGTGTAAAGATTTCTTTGGTGTATATTGAGTTTTTAACTTGTATATTTACTTAAGTATCAAAGTGGAAGATAGTTGAAGCACCTAGACCTTGGAACCACAGAGAAAACATCAAGTTTTGATGCCTCTAGAGTGGATACGATTGGGGGCACTTGAGTTGTACACTAGGTCACGACTCATACCCACCACACCCTACCTTTTCGTATCCTAAGAAATATATTAAGGTAACATATTGTCCTCCATACAACAAGGTCATTCCTTGGTAGTAACAAAGCTTACGAGTCATATACTAGCCAATCGTATAGAGTAAAGTCTCAAACCTAAAGTTGACTGTTTTGGTCACGAGTTGAGTTCACTATTAAAGTATGATTCATACCCTTGGTTATGACTCAAAGGTCCCTTTTCGTACCCACAATAGTATAGTTGACCTAGGAGAAGGCTAGGGTACGAGTTAGGGTACCACTCGTACCCTAGGTTACGATTGCCAAGTGAACCATGAGGGGGAGTCGTACCCCTGCACGTGTGTGTTTTCCAGCTTTTAACCAAGGACCTTTTGTTTATTTCCCATGCCTAAAACCCTAAACCCTCTCACTATATAAGAATAGTAGCCTCCTAAGTCTTTATTTTCCAAGACTTAAACATTCTAAGCACTCTAAAGTCTCTTGGAAGCAAGATTAGAGGTTAGGGTTTTGAGGTGATCATCTAGTGTCAAGAAAGAGGTCAAGTTTCTTGGTGATTCAAGTGTTTTAAGGCATTTACCTCTTCCCTTCTTTAAATAACTCTAAACCCATGTATTTCACACTTGAATTAGTAAGTGTACATGGTGGTTTTGAATTAAATGAAAAGGGTTTCACCACCTAACAAAGAATAATTATGATTCTTTTTTATACTTGTGTTGAAATATGTTATTGATGGTAGATTTCATATGTGGATGCTTGTTTTATGTTGTTTTACATGAGGGTCTTGAGTAATACTAGTTTTGATGATATCTACCAAGAAAATAACCTTGATATAAGTAGGCACAAAAGGTGTTTGTGAAAATTTCTAAGTGAAATGCCTTGTTACATGTGGGTGATGTATTGAGTTAAGGAAATGGCCTAATGAGCATGATTGATTGGTATATGGTATGTTAAATATATTATGAACCATGTATTGTGTAATTGGTGATATTGTTGGATCAATGACTAATAAGGGATTGAAACTCTAGACATGATAATGAACTTATTGTATGTGTTGAGCCTAGATATGGTAAGAATGTGGTGAAAACATTCTAATGAATTGTGAATGTATATGTGGGTCTTGGTAACCATAAATGTAATTAATGATGGTTTGAGTCAAGGCATGTGGCCTAGAGAAATGATCAATTGTTATATTGTTGTGTGAAGGTCAAATGTGTATCTATTGAATTGCCCTAGTAGACGTGAATGAGTCATGATAATGTCTAAATAGATATGAATATTTGTACATGGTTGGTTAAGGCCTTATTGTCCATGTATTGAGTAATAATAATTGTGAATTCTTGGAAATGGTTTATAAAAACATTTTTACGCATGTAATGAGTTAGCTTGTGGCTTAAATGGGGCAATGGCCCTTTTTTATGAATTTTTGTTAATTGGCATTGTGTTGGTGTGGTTAGCCATGTAATTTGTTAAACTATGACCATATTGGTTTGATGGCTAAGAAGAGGGGTTCAATTCCCTAAGTTTGAACTTGAATTGTGTATGGAACCAAGTGTGGTTAAAATTTGATATATGTTATTAATGACATATAAATGGTTTGTGTGGGTCTTAAGGACCACAAATTAAATTGTATGATGAATTAAATGAAGACATCGGTCAATTGAAATGGTTGAGCAATGAAGGCTCCCATGGGGACTATGTGGTCATGTATTATGTTAGTTTGGCTAAATGAGCCAAAGCCCTTAAATGTGATATGAATTGTATGAATGTTAATACATGAACAAATGGGTCCAGAGTTCAAATGTCGATTGATAATGGTGATGAGATGACTTGTGGTTTGAGTCCCTTGTCTGATGAGATAGATTGTGGTTCGAGTCCCTCGCCCAACAAAATGACTAGTGGTTCGAGTTCCTAGTTCAATAAAATATCTTATAGTTTAAGTCCCTCACTATTCTTATTTATTCCTCTGACCCCTATGGATGTTTGTTGATGATTAGGTTGGGTTACGGGGCGATCTCCGATACATGTGTGCGCGAGGTGCCCATACGACATGCCCCAAAGTTTGGGGCGTGTCATTACTTAATTTCAAATATTGGTATTATTTTATCCTTATCTTGAGTTCATCCTAGCATTCATCTGCTAACCCGTCTTCGGACGTTGTATCCCTACGTGATATAGAAACTATCCATACTCCTCCTCCTACTCAGTGATTAGATTCAAGAATAGCTTATCTTATATTGAAGTGGTGAGCTTCCAAACTCTAGAAGGCTCCATTTAATGTTATGGATTTCTCTACATACATTTGTCATGTCATAAACTTCAGTTTTGGCTATGGTCAGGGGTTTTTCCCAATCGGGTATTATTTTTCTTTCAGATAAAGGATTTGTAGGACTATATTAGGTTTGTATGGGCAATATTGATATTCATGTCAGCCTTTGCATTGATATTGGTATTGAGGATGACACCGGTTGACTTTATTTTATTTATGATTATTCTATTTTGTTATGTTATACACATATTTAGAATTCATCCAACATTGGGTGTAGGGTGATTATAGTTAGGTATTGGGGGTGGTCTCTGGTCTCGATTGGACTTGAGGCACCCAAAACGACTAAGCCATGTTTTGGGTCATGTCAAATTGGTATCAGAGCCCTAGGTTCATGGTCAATTGGGAGTCCATAAAGCCGCATCGAGTAGAGTCTCTTTTAAGGGTGTCTAGCATGCCACACTCTAGCTCCTGCACTGGTCGGGACCATCTGGCACCAGCTCCAGCACCAAAGGGTGCACCATTTGGCTCCGGCACTGGTCGGGACCATTTTTATGCTCTCACTACCCGCCAGGAGTCCAATGCATCATCTAATGTTGTGAATGGTATGTGCAAATTTATCCCATGATGTGTATTGTTTACTTGATCCAGGGTCTACACTCTCTTACGTTACCTCCTTTGTGGATGTGTATTTTGTTTTTGGTCTAGAGTGTGTTTTGGACCTTTTTTCTATTTCTACGCTAGTAGGTTACTTGGTGATACTAAAAGAGTCTATAGGGGGTGAAGTATCAGTTGATAGTAAAGAGACATTGGTGGATTTATTTGAGTTAGATATAGTTGACTTTGATGTTATTTTGGGGATGGATTGGCTGCACTCGTTCTATGTGTCTCTAGATTGTCGAACCCGTAAGGTCGTATTTAAATTTTCTAATAAGCTTGTTATTGAGTGAGAGGGTGGTTTCCTTGTTCCTAAGGAGAGGTTTATATCATATCTTATAGCATAGAGATTGATCTCCAAGGGGTGTCTCTATCATCTAGTATGGGTTAAGGATTCTAACTCGGAGGGTCCTTTTTATTTTGTCCCAGTGGTAAATAAATTTCTTGAGGTCTTCCCTGATGAACTTCTCGGTGTTCCTCTGAGGAGATTGAGTTTGGGATTGATCTTATTTCGGACACTCGTCTAATTTTTATTCCTTCATATAGAATGGCTCCAGCTAATTTGAATGAGCTTAAGGAGCAATTAAAGGATCTTTTAGATAAGGCTTTTATCCATCCGAGTGTGTCCCCATGGTATGAACTTTTGATATTTATGCATAAGAAGGATGGTTCCCTTCTAATGTGTATTGATTACCGGTAGTTGAATAAGGTGATGGTAAATAATAAGTATCCTCTTTCAAGGGTAGATGATTTGTTTGATCAGTTGCAGGGTGGTAAGTTTTTCTCCAAAATTGATCTTTGATCTGGGTATCATCATCTTAAAATTAGGGAGATGGATATCCCTAAGGCTGTTTTCATACACGGTATGGTCATTTTAAGTTTTTGGTTATATCTTTTGGGTTGACCAATGCCCCGATGGAATTTATAGATTTGATGAATAGGGTTTTCCTTCCGTTTCTAGATTTATTCATCATTGTGTTCATAGATGATATTTTGGTGTACTCTAAGAGTGAGGTGGATCATGCATATCACCTCCGTATTATGTTATAGAATCTAAAAGAACAGTAGTTGTATGCCAAATTTTTGAAATGTGAATTCTGGTTGAATGCTGCCACTTTTCTAAGTCATATCATTTCTAGTGAATGGATCATGGTAGATCTGCAGAAAGTTGTAGTAGTTAGGAAGTGGCCTAGACCCATGACTCCAACCAATATTCGGAGCTTCTTGGGTTTAGCTGGCTACTACCAGAGCTTTGTGGAAAAAAATTTGACAATAGCTGCCCCATTGACTAAGTTAACTCAAAAGAAGGTAAAGTTCTTGTGGTCTAATGATTTTGTGGGTAGTTTTGAGAAGATGAAGGATCAGATAACTTCGGCTACGGTTTTGACATTACCTGAAGGCACTGAGGGGTTTGTAGTTTACTGTGATGCATCCCGTGTGGGGCTTGGGTGCATTTTGATGTAACATGGCAAGGTGATAGCTTATGCCTCTAGACAGTTAAAGGTTCATAAGAGGAATTACCCAACTCGTGATTTTGAATTGTTAACTGTGGTATTCGCATTAAAAATCTAACATCACTATTTATGTAGAGTGCATGTGGATATCTTTTTTTATCATTACAGCCTGCAGCATGTATTTGCTCTTAAAGAACTTAATCTCAGGAAAAGGAAGTAGCTTGAGTTGCTGAAGGATTATGACATGAGTCTTCACTACCATCTTGGTAAAGATAATGTGGTTGTTGATGCTCTTAGTAGGTTTTCCATTGGGACTCTAGCTCATGTGTATAAGGAGAAGTGGGAGTTGGTAAAGGATATTCACTATTTGGCTAACCTTAGAGTTTGCCTCTTAGACTCTGAGGATGGTGGTGTATTCATTCAGAAGGTGGCGTAGTCATCTCTTAGTGCTGAAATCAAGGAGAAACAGATGTTAGATCCTGTATTGATAAGGATCAAGGGTGATATTGGAAGGCAAAAGGTAATGACCATCAAGATTAGTGGAGATAGTACTTTGCGCTACCAATGGAGGTTATGTGTTTTCGATATCGATGGTTTGCGAGAAAGGATCTTGGCTGAGGTGTATAAGTCGTGCTATGTTGTTCATCCTAGTTCGACAAAAATGTATCATGACCTTAAGGAGATGTATTGGTGGAACAATATGAAGAGGGATGTGGCTAATTTTATGGCCAAGTGCATAGTGTGTTAACAAGTAAAATTTAAGCACATGAGGCCCGGGGGATTGTATCAAGAAATTGCGTTGCTAGAGTGTAAGTAAGAAGTAATCAATATGGATTTTGTTAATGATCTCCCTTGGTCTCAGAATCAGTTTGATTTGGTTTGGGTCATCATAGATAGGATAACAAAGTCTGCTCACTTCTTTCCAGTGAGGACTAACTTCTCGGCTGAGAATTATGTGAGATTGTATCTTTATGAGATTGTGAAGATGAATGGGGTACCGGTTTATATCATCTCATATCATGGTACTCAGTTTACATCTCATTTTTGGTGGTCGTTTCAAAATGGTTTGGGGACCAAGGTTTGTCTTAGTACTACTTTTCACCCGCAGTTGGATGGGCAAGCAGAAAGGACTATTCTGACATTGGAGGACATGTTTTTTACTTATGTGATTGACTATGGTGGTAGTTGGGTTGAGCATTTACCTCTTGTGGAGTTTGCTTACAATAATAGCTACCACTCTAGCAATGGGATGGCTCCGTTTGAAGCCTAGTATGGTAGGAGGTATAGGTCCCCTATAGGGTGGTTCAAGGTTGGTGAGGCAGAGATGTTTAGCCCAAATTTTGTTCATCAAGCCATGGAAAAGGTGAAGGTGATTCGGGATAGGCTTAAGGCTTCCCAAAGTCGCCAAAAGTCCTATACGGATGTGAGGGAAAGAGAGTTAGAGTTTAAAGTTAGGGGTTGGGTGTTCTTAAAGATGTATTCTATGAAAGAAGTGATGTGGTTTGTTAAAAAAGGAAAGCTCAATCCCAAGTACGTCTGTCCTTGCTTGGTTTTATAAAGGGTTGGTAATGTTGCATATGAGTTGGAGTTGTCTTCTAGTTTGAGATCCATTCATCCAGTATTCCATGTTTCTATGTTAAGGAAGTGTATGGGTGATCCGTCTCAAATTGAGCCTATCCAGGATATTGGTATTTTGATTCTTTGTTTTATGAGGAGGTCCCAACTAAGATCTTTGAATGACAGGTTCGTCAATTGCGGACCAAAGATGTAGCTTTGATTAAGATTCTATGAAGGAACCACAAGGTTTAAGAGGTTACTTGGGAAGCAAAAGAAGACATGAATTCCAAATATCTATTCCTGGTTTTTGCTCTAAAAATTCATTCGGAAGGTATGTGTTCTTCATCATACTTTTGTTTTCTAACTTATTTAAAGGAAAGATTAATTCCCTTGCATCTTTGTTTTCTAACTTAGTTAAGGGTCAGAGTAGGGGTGTTGTGATAAATCATGCTTGTACTACCTTGTTCCATCATTCAAGGATGAATAATCCAAGCAGGGGAGAATTGAAACACCCTGGATTTTGATACTTAGAAATTTCTTATGTTTTGAACTCTCTGGACATCATATGACTTAGGTTTACTAGTCGTATGATTTGAGTATGACCTAAGGGGGACAAGTCATATGTTAAGGAGTGTTTCTTGCTCATGTACTGTCTTAGGTATGACTATACTGCATATGAGTCGTACGGAGATTGTATGAGTGGTAATATTCAACTCGTATGTTAGACAGTGTCAACCTCTTTAAATTCGTTCTTGGTTATAGTTTATGGGTACTACTCGTATGCTAGGGGTACGATTTGGGCAAGGGGAGTCATATGGTGGATACTCATACTACACTTAGGTACCTTTTTTGGTGCAGAACCGAGTACTAGTTATCACCATTAATGCCGATATTTGTGCTAGTCAGGGTTTGGAGACTATTGTGCATTGACTTGATAGTACTTATATTCTTTTGGATTAGAGACTCTTATACCAACTATACTAGGTCATGGGATGTTATTACTCTTTTTTCTTCTCTTTTCTTATGCTATTATTTATGACTTATCTCTTATGATTTAGTTTTTGTATATTTTTGGCATGTATGCCATTTTCCACCAATTAGCTCATTACTTATAGTTTTGGGCTACAGTTTTGGCTTTTCTACTGGTGGGATAAAGTAGGTGTCATCATGACTCGAAATTAGGTTGTGACAAATTAGTATCAGAGCGCTAGGTTTACCTGTATTATTGGTATAAGAACAAGTATCTAGTAGAGTCCCGCAGATCAGAATATTGGCGTCTGTTTCTTATCTTCGAGAGGTTATAGGACTTTTTTAGGAGATCTTCATTTATTTCACTCATTTTATGCTAAGAGTTTGAGTTGGTTTCTAAAGATTCTTTTGGTTTCACTATTTTGTAGATGGCTAGGATATGTTTTACTGCTACACTAGACGAGGACCTCTTGTTCATGATTAGGGACCCTACCAAGGTGCTTGGATGAACCAGAGGTTGAGGACAATTAAGAGATGCATCTCCAGCTAAAGATCATGATAAGGAGCCTTCTGTAGACACTATTCCTACTCCCATACCAGATATTCCTCCACTACAGCTAGTGGTAGGCTAGGGGGAAGCCATGCTCTACCGGGGTTTATTCCTTCATCACAACTCACGGATACATTGGTTTAGCTCTTGAGTTTAGTTTGTGGTGCTCCTTTTAATAGTACACAGTCTACTGATCAGAGTGGTACTGAGGTGGGGGTGCAGCTTATAGTTGCTTCTCCTAGAGTTAAGATTCCTCCAGCACCGGTAGTTATTCAGCCAATAGTTTCCCAACTTAGTATGTTTGTTGAAGAGAAAAAGATACTGGGTATATCTTTTAGATTAATTTTGGCTAGGTTTTTGATTTTATCAAGAAAGGATGCTTATGAATTCTTGTTTGCTTGTATGGATATACTTCATAATTTAGGCCTGGTTGAGACTAGTGGTGTGGATTACCCACTTTTTAGTTGGATTTGATAGCTCAACATTGGTGGAGAGGTTATCGTGAATCCATGCTAGCTGGATCTCCCTTGATGACATGGGCTCAGTTCTATGAAGTTTTCTTGGAGAAGTATATGTCTCGTTGTCTTAGAGATTGCCTCAGATATTAGTTTTCAAGATTGGAGAAGGGCTCTATGGCTGTTGTGGAGTATAAGGATCGATTTCATGAGTTAGCCAGGCATGTTATATCAATTTTTCCCACCGAGTGTGAACAATTCGGTGCTTTATTTGGGGGTTAAGACTTCCTCTTTGAATGTCCACACAGAGTCTGGTTAAAATAGATAGGTCTTTATTGAGGTTTCTAATCATGCTCAGATTATTGAGGAGATACATCACAAGGACCAAGGGGGGTAGCGATAAGAGGCCATGTTATCAGGGCAGTTTCAGTAGGAGCTGAAGTAGACCACGGTTCAGAGGTAGTGGTTTTCAGGTTAAGCAACCTCCACATCATCCTTATCAGCATCAGGGTCAGTCTAGAAGACTCGTTCATGCCGTACTTTAGATACTGATAGAGGTTAGTCTAGATATAGTGATCATCCTGTCCAAAGTGGTGGTCAGCCTTTAAGAGGTTTATCTTTTGGGATATCTAACTGAGATGGTTATTCTGGGTTAGCGAAATCTTTTGGTTATAGTTCAACACCTGGGGTGTGTTCTGATTGTGGGGCCTTCAGCCATTTCTCAAGAAAGTATCTTCATCGTGGGAAAGTTATGCCAGTAGCACAAAGTATTCATCCTATTAGTGAAGTGCCTCACCCAGCTAGAGGTGGTATTCATAGTCACCAGGGTTGTACCTAGGGTGCTCATAGAGGTCCTCGGGAAGGTAGTACACATGATCAGTCAAGAGCCTACCAAGGTGTTGGGCAAGGTCATTTACATGTTCCTGGTAAAGTGCATATACAGCCTTTGAATGCTACTATTACAAGTATGATTCTGATGTGCCATTAGCCGACCTTAGCTTTATTGGATTTGGATTCCACTTATTCGTATATGTCTACTTATTATGCACCATGGTTAGAGTTATCTTAGGTGTTTTTATCTGTGTCGTCATGTGTATCTACTCCCATAGTTGATTCTTAGTAGTGGATCAGGTTTATAGATCATGTGTTGTGACTGTTTGAGAGTTTAATACTCAAGCTGATCTTATTGTGCTAAATATAATGGATTTTGATATGATTTTTGGTATGGACTAGTTATCCCCTATCATGCGATATTGGATTGTTTTTCCAAGACAGCTACCTTAGCAATGCTTGACATATCCTCAGTGGATTGGCATATTTTTTTGTTTTATGCCCCATAACTCTTCATCAGCCAGGCTTGGGAAGAATAGCAGAGCAAGTATTAGTAGCATAACAAAAAATTTTCTGGTATAAATAGTCATTATCTACTCTGCTACTGTAAGAAGAGGTCTCATTAGCTGAAGAAGACCCTGACCAATCCACGTGGCCTGCTAGACAAACGTCAGCGATAGAGACATCGTAAATTGGTCTGTGGGCATCGCGATAAGTATGTGGTAGATATCTTTTAGATGCAAGTCGATGGGGATTATGTATTATATTCAATCTAGGAGACTTATATTGAGGAGTTACGAGTCTTATCTTGCTTATATTCATGATGTTAATATGGGGAGTTTGTTGATTGACTCTGATCCTATAGTTCGTGAGTTTCTTAATGGTTTTCCTAACAATCTACCCGGTCTTCCTCCTGGGCTTGATATTGAGTTTGTTATTGATCTTGAGTCAGGCACCCAACCTATTTCTTTGTCACCTTACCATATGGTTCCTGCTGAGCTTAAGGAGTTAAATTCTCAGCTTCAGGATCTTCTAGGTAAGGGTTTCATTAGGCTTAGTGCATTGTTGTGGGGTGCTCCTATCTTATTCATGAAGAAGAAGAATGAATCCTTGCATATGTGTATTGATTATAGACAGCTTAATAAGGTGAAGTTAAAGAATAGGTATCCTATGCCTCGTATTGATGATTTATTTGACCAGCTTTAGGGAGAAACAGTGTTCTCTAAGATTGACTTAAGGTTCGATTACAATCATTTGAGGATTTAGGTTGAGGACATCCCAAAGATAGCCTTCAGTACTCGCTATGGTCATTATGAGTTCCTATTGATGTTTTTTGGGTTAACCAATGTCGCATCAGTATTCATGGATTTGATGAATTGCATGTTCAGGGCTTACTTGGATTTCTTCATTATTGTGCTCATCAACAACATTCTTGAGTATCCGAGGAGTAGGGAGGAGCATATGCAGCATTTGAGGATTTTTCTCCAGACATTGAGAGATCATAGGCCTTTTTCTAAATTATCAAAGTGTGAACTCTAGCTTGAATCGGTGACATTCCTAGGACATGTGATGTCTAAGGATGGGATTATGGTAGGCTGACCAAAGATTGAGGCTATTCATGATTGCGCTAGGCCAACATCTCCATCTGAGTTTCGCAACTTTATTAGCTTAGCTAGTTATTTAGGTGGTTCATTGAGGGGTTTGCTATTATTGCATCATCAATAAATATATTGACCCAGAAAGAGGTTCCCTTACAGTGGTCCGAGGAGTGTGAATTGAGCTTTTAGAGGCTCAGAGATTGTCTCACTCAACTCTTATATTGGCTCTTTTGGTTGAGGAAGATGGGTTCATCGTGTATTGTAATATTTTTGGTGTTGTCTTGGGATATGTGTTGATACAGCAGGGTTGAGTTATTGCTTATGCATTGACGAAGATAAAGTTGCACGAGTGCAACTATCCCACTCATGAGTTAGTGTTGGCAACGGTAGTTTTCTCAATTAAGATTTGGAGGCATTATTGATATGTCATGCATTATCAGATCTATAGTTCTCACTATAGTCTTGAGCATCTTATGACCCAGCAAAAGCTTAATTCTAGGTAATAGAGATAGATGCAGTCACTTAAGGATTATGATATCCTTATTCTATACCATTTGTGCAAGGCGAATGTTGTAGCAGACCCCTTGATCCTGAAGGAGGTGAGTATGGGTAGTTTGGCTTATATCTCAGTTTCTTAAAAGCCATTGGCATGGACATCCATTCCTTAGATAACTTCTTGGTGTGAATTGATATTTCAAACCTAGGGGGATTCTTGCTAGTGTTAAGGCAAGATCTACCTGGTTTGAGCAGATTTGGAATCATTAGTTTGAGGATATGAGACTTTGTATCATCCGTGATCAGGTGTTGAGTGGTAAGCCTAGGATATCCCCGATATACCTAAGATGTATAGAGACTTGAGGCAGCACTATTAGTGGAGTGGTATGAAGAGAGATATGGTAAACTTTGTAGCTCGTTACCTATGGTGGCAGCAGGTGAAGGTCTTTAAATATCATAAATAAATACTAATTGTCGGAATTGAATCGGTCTTGAAAATAAATACAGGTTTCCAAATCTAATCAAGAATTAAAAAGATGTATAAATCATCCTAGGCTCCAAGAATATATGTAAAATGACGAAATAAGACCTCCTAGATTTACAAGGAGCGAATTAAGATATTTGACTTTAAAGACGGTCTATAGGAGCCACTCCTAAACCTTAAAAGTTCGTACTAGGGTTATTTCTATCCAAAAACTAGAATAAGGCTTCCAATTTCTACTACTAGGTGTTAGATAAGCCTAAATAAGTCCTAAGGCAACAGTTTAACTCAAGCAACGCCAACCATCATCGAAACCCCCGACGCTGCCGTTCTTTCCCCCCCAGAGCTCCACAAAATAGTTTTCACCGCTCCACCGGCGAAATCCATCGTAATAGCCACCCGTCTCTTCTTTTCCTCCTCATCGCTCTGGCCAGTTAACGTCAAAGAGGAATAGAATTCTTGATAGATTCTTAAAATCCATCTTAGGTACCACAAGTGCAGAATCCTAGGACGACAAACACTATTCCGGTGACATCAATACTATTTCGGTGATAGCAACACTATTTTGGTGACCAATTTCGATCGTAAATTGTCGGAATCCAACAACTCTATCAAGTAAACAGACTCAATCGATCAGGTGCACTCTCTTCATCTTTTCTAGTTGGGTATAATATTCTTGTCTTGATTCCTTTTTCTGAGTGTCTTGTCTACCTATCTGGATTGAGGGTGACGACTTGGTGATTTTGGTAATTCTTAATAGTGTTTTGCCTATTAATACTATTTGTGTTTGTTTTGCTTCTAGTTGTTTTTGTAGTTTTGATTATTGTTGCCTGAGGAACTAGCATATATATTTAGTTTGGTAGTATATATTGGTTGTTGCCGGTGTTGGGAAGCAGATTCTAACTCTTTGACTGATTTCATTATAACCAATTTGTCATTTTAGCCTTATCTTTATACTCCTCTGTTAGCTGTCTTTTTTTTCTTTCCATTATTTTTCTTCTATTTGTGTAGTGGCTAGAATTGGCAATGGTAGACTAGGGTCATGTCATTGGTCGGGATCAGGGTTGGAAGGTGGGAGGCTGGGTTGGGGATGAGTTTGGGGTTAGGGGTAAGGGGTAGTAATGTTACGTGAGATAAGAAAGCTTCTAGGTTGCGAGTTGGATCTTGGAACATAGGAACTTTGCAGGGTAAGTCTATAGAGATGGTGAAGATTCTTTGAAAGAGGAGGGTTAGTATAGTGTGTGTCCAGGAAACTAAATGGGTAAGCACTAAGATAAGAGATATGGATGGTTATAAGTTGTGATACTTGGGTAGCATGAGACATAGAAATAGGGTAGGTATCTTAGTAGATGAAGAACTTAGGGAGCAGGTGGTTGAGGTAAAGAGAGTTAGTGATAGGTCCATGTCTATTAAGTTGGTCATTGGAGGGTCTACGGTGAACTTTATTAGTGCATATGCCCCGCAAGTAGGGTTGGACAAGAAGGAGAAGAAAGAGTTTTGGGAGGTTTTAGATGAGGTAGTGAGGAGCATCCCGAGCACTGAGAAGCTTCTCATGGGAGGGGATTTCAAAGGGCATATTGGGTCTTTGCCAAGAGGTTTTGAGGATGTGCATGGAGGTTTTGGTTTTGGGGAGAGGAATGACGGTGGAGCTTCTCTTTTGGACTTTTCTAGGGATTTTGGGTTGTGGATAGCGAATTTAAGCTTTCCGAAGAAGGAGGAACACCTTATTACGTTTCGCAGTTCAGTGGCCAAGACTCAGATAGACTTTTTGCTTCTTAGGAAAGAGGATAGAGCACTTTGTAAAGACTGTAAAGTCATACCTAGCGAGAATCTTTTGACTCATCATAAGTTGTTGGTGATGGATTTGGTTATCAATAAGGGCAAAAAGAAGAGAAGTGTGGAGGGTTGGCCCAGGATTAAGTGGGGTAGCTTAACTTTGGCTAGTGCTTTGGAAATAGAGGAGAATTTGAAGAGTAGGGAGGCTTGAGATAGTATGTGGGAGATGACTACTAGTTGTATTAGGGAGACTGCTTGAGAGGTGTTGGGTTTCTCAAGAGGTCAATCTGGCAAACATCGAGGAGACTGATGGTGAAATGAAGAGGTTAAGCAAAAGGTGGAATATAAGAAGGTGGCTTATGCTAAGTTGGTTGCGATCAAGGATGAGGAGGAAAGACAGGTGAATAAGGAGGAATATAAGGTAGCTAAAAGAGAGGCTAAGTTAGCGGTTACGGCGGCTAAGACTGCAGTTTTTGAGCGCCTGTATGCGAATTTAGAGGAGAAAGACGGAGATAAGAAGTTGTATAGGCTGGCTAAGGCCAGGGAGCGGAGGTCTCATGACCTTGACCAGGTGAAGTGCATCAAAGGATAGGATGGTACAGTGTTGGTGGAGGATGCTCTCATTAGGGAGAGATGGCAGTCCTACTTCCATGAACTTTTGAACGATGAGGAGGATAAAGGATTCGTGTTGGGTGACTTGGAGAATTCTGAAGAGTGTCGAGATTATGGGTATTGTAGGCGTATCAAGGTTGAGGAGATCAAGGGAGCTATTCGCAGGATGAGGCGGGGTAAGGCGACAGGTCCAGACGAGATTTCAGTGGATTTTTGGAAAAGCACTATAGGGGCAGGTTTGGAGTGGTTGACAAGGTTGTTTAAAAATATTTTTAGGACAACAAAGTTTCCTGAAGCGTAGAGATAGATTACGATAATTCCAGTGTATAAGAACAAGGGAGACATCCAGAGTTGCAATAACTATAGAGGTATTAAGTTGTTGAGTCATACTATGAAGGTTTGGGAAAGGGTGGTAGAGGTGAGGATGAGAAGGATCATGACGATTTCTGAGAATCAGTTCGGTTTTATGCCAGGTCGCTCGACCACTGAGGCCATTTACCTTGTAAGGAGATTAGTGGAGCAGTTTCAGGAGAGGAAAAGGGACTTTCACATGGTGTTTATTGATCTTGATAAGGCATATGATAGTTCCCAGGGAGATTCTGTGGAGGTGCTTGGAGGATAGAGGGGTTCTCGTGGCATACACTAGGGTGATTCAGGATATGTATGATGGGGAGAAGACTCGGGTGAGGACGGTAGGTGGAGATTCAGAGCACTTTCTATTCGTGATAGGGTTGCATCTGGGATCGACTCTTATCCCATTTTTATTTACCTTGGTGATGGATGTTTTGATGCGACATATTCAAGGGGAGGTGCCTTGGTGTATGTTATTCGCAGATGATGTGGTTCTGATTGATGAGACTCGTGGTAGAGTTAATGATAAGTTGGAAATGTGGAGGCAGACGCTTGAGTCTAAAGGATTTCGGTTAAGTAGAACCAAGATGGAGTACTTGGAGTGTAAGTTTAGTGATGTGTCGCAGGAGGATGGAGTGGTTGTGAATCTGGATTCTCAGGCCATTCAGAAGAGGAAGAGTTTCAAGTATCTGGGGTCTATGATTACGGGCAATGGTGAGATTGACGAGGACGTCACGCATCGTATTGAGGCAAGATGGTTGAAATGGAGGCTCGCTTCGGGAGTTCTATGTGATAAGAAGGAGCCTTCAAAGCTTAAAGGTAAGTTCTATAGAGTGGTAGTCCGTCCAGCTATGGTGTATAGAGCGGAGTGTTATCCAGTTAAGAACTCCCACATCCAAAAGTTGAAGGTGGCGGAGATCAGAATGTTTCGATGGATGTGTGGGAATACCAAGAAAGATAGGGTAAGAAATGAGATTATTCAAGAGAAGGTGGGAGTTTCCTTGGTGGAGGACAAGATGCGAGAAGTAAGGTTACGTTGGTTCAGACACGTGATGAGGAGGGGCTTAGATGCTCTTGTGCGGAGGTGTGAGACACTGGCTATGGATGGTTTTAGGCGGGGTAGAGGTAGACCAAAGAAATATTAGAGGGAGGTAATTAGGCATGATATGGAGCAGTTACAGCTAACGGAGGACATGACCCTCGATAGAAAGGTGTGGAGAAAAAGAATTAGGGTAGAGGGTTAGGGGTGGGAGGGCATCGGTAATAGTAGGGGTGTGCTCCTCGGGGGCTGGAGTTTTTTGTTCGTGGCTAGCGGTGTTAGTTTATTTTGCTTACCGTACTAGTTTATATATGTAATTATCTTTTGTGTTTGGTATTCTGTTAATTTGTCTTATGTACCATACTAGTTATATACACTTATATTTGGGTTGGTATATGGGTATCGGTCCTAAGTCGGGGGTCTATCAAAAATAGTCTCTCTACTTCTCCTGAGGTAGTGGTATGGTGTGCGTACACTCTACCCTCCCTAGACCCCACTAGGTGGGAATACACTGGGTATGTTGTTGTTGTTGTTATCAGGGGTCCCTTCATCGCGACCGTGGGAACCCCATCGTGAACGCGACCCTCATCTTGAATTAGCCTTCACAAACACAGAGACCAGCCCACGATCATGATAGTTAATGAACTTGTCCTTCGTAAATATGGCCAAGGGCCCCAGGAATTGAAGGCTATATTTGGCTTGCACCAGAAAACTTGGCATTTTCCAAGACTCCGATCAGACCCTTGAGATTTTTTTGAAATCCCCTTAACACAAACGAATTATGCTAACCTACCAAATTTTACATTCTAAACTCAATAGCACAATCAAATTTTCCATCTGGGGTCATTTTGATAAAATATAGGTCCTACACCTAATGATCGTTTTAACTAAAACCCACCCAATAGCTCAAAACGAGTTTTGAATCCTTGGATCTTAAACGAAAGGTTTCTGTAGCCTAAACTCAATGTTCTAGATCTAAATGAACTATTGGAATCGGCATATGAGGCTATTAACCTAATGTTTGGATCCGATTCTTGACAGAGAAAACTTCAAAATAGGGAATTGACTCTAAAAACCAAATGATCAGCTCCAGCAAGTCATAAATAACTTGCAGTAGCTATGGAAAATCTTTAAATAGTGAAATAGTATGGAAATATAGGTAATGACTTGGAAGGTCATTACATTTTTCTTTTCAAACACACTGGTAAAGTTCTAAATATCAATATAAAAATATGGAGTATCAAAACACCTAAAACTCATGGGACATGTTCAAATGAAGAAGGATCAATAGAGATTCCCAATCAAGAAAACATGAGAATTAAACTTTAAGCTAACATTATATAAGAGTTAGATAAAAGAGCCTAGGTATCTTAACTAAAGTCATTCTTTTTTCATGGAATGCTTTAGAATTCAACACCTACTTATATCAATCAATCATGTGTAACACGCAACAATGCACATCTATTTATTCCTAATGACTAATTTTCCCTCAAGATGGTCTTCATTCATCCATAATCACGAAAGGTCTCTAACTATGACTAAAAATTTAAAATTACTCCTAAAAAATAAAAAAGGGATAGTTGGTTCAAGGGGTTTCCCCTCGAAAAAGAATCAAAAAGAAAAACCAAGGGGTGGATGAAGTGTTCCTCTACTAGATGGACAAAACAACAAAAATTTAAAATAAACAAACATAAAATCTTTTGTTGTTCTTAGTTTTATTCAAAAACATGAAAATAAATCAAAATAAAAACCTATAGTGCACTTTACCCTAAACAATCAGAAGATTCTCACCCACACTTTAGATGATGCAAAGTCCTTAAAACATAACTCAAATTCTAGAGCAATGGTTAGGAATAATCCCAGGGGCCTAGCTAGTAGCATATCACTCTCTACAATTTCCATCATAGGGGCCAGAGGACCCCACACTTATGTTTCCAATGTGCTCTTTAGCATATATTTTGGGTACTCAGACTTCCACTAATCTGCAAAACAAACAAACAAAAATAAAACAAAGGTGACGCTACAAAAATAAATAAAAAACTAATTATATTATAACTTGGGTTGCATGCCAAGCAGCGCCTGATTCAATGTTGTTGCACAACTCATGTCAAAGATAAACTTAAGATTCTCTCAATCTCTTCTTCCACTTCGACCATAACTTTCTTCTTTTCTTCTCTCTACTCATAGCACCATAAAAATTTAGTCACTTTCCTATTTTCTCACCCCATTTAGGCTCCTCTAACTGCTTGTGAGTTTTTTTGCCACACGTCCTTCTATTTGATAGGCTATTACAAAGAGCAGCTATTTGATAGCGCATACTCCTCCACCCTACACTCATCATCTTTTACCTCAGTGACCATGTATAATTCTTAATAGTGTGATGGTGTTTGAGTGAATTTACACTCTAAAAATGACCTTTTTATCATTTACTCTCATTTTCAAGTTTCCCTCTCTCACATCGATTAACGCTCCACTAGTGGTTAAAATTAGATGTCCTAGTATAATTGGTACCCTATCATCTATTTCCTAATCAAGAATGATAAAATCAACACTAATTACAAACTTACCAACTATAATGATCATATCCTCAATGATTCTCTCAGGAGATACTCTTGATCTATTTGAAAGTTGTAGACCACTATAGAAGTTCTAGGTTTCCCCAATCCAAGATTATTGAACACTAAAACGGGCATCAAATTTATACTCACCCCTAAGTCCCACAAAGCATGCATCAACTCACTTTTACCAACTTGTATCGAGAAGGAGAAACTCCCAGGGTCTTTAAGCTTTGTGGGAATTTTTCTCATTACCCTAGAACTACACTCTTAGATAAGTGACGTAGATTCCAAATACATAAGTCTCTTTTTATTCATTACCTCATCCTTCAAGTACTTATTATACTTGGCATTCCTATAAAGTATCAAAAAGAGGAAGAGTTATGTATAGTTCTCTCAATGTATTGAAGAACTTCTTCAAACATCATCCTTTTTGCTTTTCAAGAGCCTTGAGGGAATGGTGATGGTATTCTACTCCTTTCTACCAGCTTGAACACCTTCTCTGCAACTACCTTATCTTAGACCTTCTCTGTAGCTAAGCTTAGTCTAATCAATTCACTTTGTACATTAAGATTTTCTTATGAGGCACTTCATTCAATTCTTTGCCACTCCTTAATGAGATTCCCATTACTTGTATGGGGTACATTAGTATCTATGTTACTAGGAGAACCCCCTTGAGGTTTTGTCTTCTAAGATTTATCTAATTGACCCATTTGCTTCTCCAGATTCTTTTGAGCCATTTGCTGATTTTTTATTTCTGCAGCAATTTGTTTGTGGTTAGCTAGAATATTTTTCAACAAATCTTCTATATTGTTGGACTGAGTATTGGTTTGATTTCCTTGTTGCTACTAAGACTTTTAAATTTGGCCCTGATTGCTGCCTTATAAGTATTTAGGCTAACTCTACCAATTACGATTGTAGGCATTACCAAATTTTTGATTTTCTTTCTGCGTATTGCACACAATTTACTGACTCGAGTGTTACTCCACATAAATCTGTAGAGTGACCACTACTTTCATAAATTTCACACCAAATTTGAAACTGCTGAACTGTATTAACCTAGGATTGCAGCAGTGCTACGTTCAACTAGTTAAGTTGTCCAATCACCCAATTTTGAAAAGTTACAATCTGAGAAGCCAAAGCAGTAATACAATCAACCTCTATCATACCTATAGGCTTCTTTACCATACTTCGAGATGTCTCACCCTGTCAGTCAAGATTACCTTGTACAATATGGTTGAGCAAAGTGTAGAGTTCATCATATGTCTTATCCAAATCTTGACCACCTCTAGTTGAATACAAAAAAATCTTTGTATTTGGATCAAGACTTTCAACAAAAGTGTGGGCAAGAACATCATTCGACTGTTGGTGATGTAGATAATCTCTAAGAAGAACTTTCAATCTCTACATGCCTGATATAAATTCTCTTCAGGCTTCTGCTTAAAGCTTAAGATATCACTCTCAACCATGCAGTTTTGTCAGACAAGAAGAATCAAATGAGGAACTTCCCTGCCATACCATTCAAACTTTTTATAGAATTTAAATGTTCTACATTCAACCATATCTTTGCTTTCCCAAATGGGAAAATAATGAACCTCAAGTAATTAGTGGAGACTCCTATGGGAATAAATGTATCACTGACCACTAAAGTTTTGCAGGTGTTATGGTGGGTCCTCATATGATAAACTTGTGAACTGCTATCTAGTATGTAACAATTGCAGCTAAAATCTACCTCTCAGTTCTATTTTGCATATACTAGAGGTAACATTATTTAGGAGTGGGATTTCTACTTTGCACACTATCCTGCAGGCTGCCTTCTCATCACCTATATCGAAGAAATCATTTCACCTTTACTGATCCAAGCATCGCTCAGGTTCAAGATGTGGTTTAACCAATTCCCTTTCCCTTGCCAGCTTACTATGAATTTAACCCTATACCTAAAAAATTCAGTTGCTAAGACCAAGTTATTAGCATTTATCAGTCAAAATAGTAAAACTAAAAATTAGAAAGTGGCAAATTTTTTAAGTTTCCAGCAATGGTGCTAAAAATCTATTGTGTCCAAATGCACATGCAAGTATACGGGGTTGTACAGGTAATAAAGGGGATCTTGTGAGATGATATCGATCCCATGGGTACTTGTGGCTAGCAAACAATCCAAATCAAGTAATACTATAAAATTAAACAAGAGGAACTTATAACAAGAGAAAGTGTTGGAGTTTTGTAATTGGAAAATATTATTAAAAGAAATAACATAACTAAATTTGGTTGTAAATAATATCAAGGAGAATTTTCAAGGTCAAGGCTTAGTCATAATCATATAGAGCAGTAATTTATAGTTGGTTAAGTTATCTATTTTGGTTGTTGATTCATGAGGTTAATATAATTATTATTGTCTTTTGGGCCTCTAATAGACCTAGCCTCACAAGTACATCATTAAACAGGGATGTGAGGGTCTAATTCAAACGCATTTATATTTCATCCCATCTATGAACCAATAAGGCATATTAGGTATATTATTATCCTAACCGTGAATCCTATCTTTAATTCCTCTTAAAGGAAAGAACTTATTCCTTGCATTTTCAGTTCTAACCTAATGTTTCTTATTTCAGGTTCACAAAAGATTCATAGATTTACGAGAAAATGGCCAAAAAAAAACCCCAACCTTTACCCCAAATTCCAACTACACACTTATACTTTGCGGGGGGTCCTATGACCCCCTGAACTATTTAAAAATAATATAATTACCTCCCTAAATGCTTACATGGCATAGCGAGTGTATCTCACTCTCCTTGAGAGAGTGAGCACCAAAAATAAAAATAAAAAATTTATTTTCACATTTCTTATATATATATGTGTGTGTGTGTGTGTATTTTTTATTTTTTCCTTTATTTGCTTTATTCCTTATCCTCTCCTTCTCTCCATTTTCATATTCATTCACCATCTGCATCTTCCTCTTTCTCTTTCACATCTCTATCTTCAGTTTTTTATCTCCATTTTCATTTATACCGCAAATTCAATACTTTTCTCACCGTTAATTTTTTAACTATCATTTTTAGACCCATTAATTTATTTTTTTTGTGAAGAAGGATAAATAATTCCAAGTGTTTCCGTCAGAATGGCTTCACAGCCACAGGTGAAGCTTTTCTGGCCACCGAATCAGTTCCAAAATGAACATACCAGTGATATTCACCAACCCCATAAACAATTACACACATATTCATCTCACAATTCTCTGAAAGTTGAAAAGATTAAAGAGGTCCTTGAAGTAATTTCTGATGAAAAGTGAAAATTAGTTCAAAAATTTATGTCTCATGAGGATTTTGGATCGAGTGAAACGATTCCAAACCATGAAATCAATATTATATCTCAAAATCAATATTCATATTTAAGCTTTTTTTGCATTGTTTCAACATTAAGATTGATTTTTGAGTTATGGGTTTCTTGATTTTGTCTGTTTTAGCATCAAGATTGAATTTTTAGTTGTGGGGTTTGTTGAAATTGTTTGTTTTAGCATCAATAATAAATTTTAAGTTGTGGCATCTTTTGAATTTATCAACAATGATGAGACAAATGTTGGAGAATTATAGAAGGAAATGGGAGAGGGTGATTTTGTGAAGGATAGTGAGTTGTTTGGGTGAAATTTTATTGAGGGTTAATTGAAGGTAGATGAAGTCATCATCTTCTTCTGAATCTTCGTGTAAGAGTGAATTGAAGTACATGCTGCAAATGCCCTTTTGGATATTTATGCTAAATGTGGGAATGTGATAGAGGCAAGCAATTTTTTGATGAGTTGGATGATGATAGTGTAGTGTCTTGGACATCTTTAATTGTAGGTTTGGCTGGCAATGGTTTTGATTCCATGGATTGAAGTAGGATAAAAATTAAAAAATGATAAAAATGATTAAGAAATAAGAAAAAAGTAGGATAAAAATGATTTTTTATATAAAAAAATCACAATATTATGTGGCATAAGCTGATAGGCGCATGCAGCTCACTAACTTGTACAGATCTGGGCATGAGTTTTTAGTTGGGCATATATTTCATTTTTAAATAGTTCAAGGGGGTCATAGAACCCCCTCAAAGTATAAGTGTGTAGTTGGGATATGGGGTAAAGGTTGGGGGGGGGGGGGGGTTGGCCATTTTCTCTAGATTTATTCTAAAGGTTATGAATCTTTAAAATAGTAAGAGCAATAAAGTAAAAACAACCAAATACGATGAGCAACAATAACCAACTTAAAATTAAGCTATACAATCAATGTTTATAGCCTAAAACCTAACAAGAGGATTTTTAGCCACTCATAGTTTAATTCGCAATAATATAGTTTATGTAGTTCATCCACAAATTACATAATGGAAAAGAGAAGAATAAAAATCCTATTTGAAGTCTTCTTCGTGTATTTTTCAGTTCCAAGTCATCCAGTATCCCTAAAATTAAAGCTAATGTCCCATTTATAGTGCAGGATATTTATATTTGAAAAGACCAAGGTCCATGCAACTTTAAAATCACAGAGCCTAAGCTCCATGACACCTTGATATCACGGAAATACACTACCTGACACCCCAATATTGGGGCAACTACTTCCTAACCGACCACAATTAACTCTAATTCACTCGACTTTGCTCCTTAGATGTGCCATGTTAGACAAATTTTACACAATGCTACGCAACTTCAATTGTCTTGAATTTCTTGGTACAAGACAAAGTTAGGCATATCCCCACTTCACTTTAATTACTTGGTTGTAGGACAAAGAGAAGTAGCCTTTAATCCATCCAAATTTAATCCTTTGATCCATACAATTGATATTTAATTAGTGTCTTTCGCATAACTCTCCCTTAAGGTGATTGCTAGAATTTCTCTTGCCAAATAAATATAACCTTCACTTTGTTTCTTTTGTCCATATCCACAAGTCCATGTCATAGATTAGGATGTTCCACGTCTCTTTTATGATACGAATTTGACTCCATATAATAATTTTTAGCATGTTAAGTGTCCCATGATCCGACATTTAATTTTCCTCATTAAGGTTTGAAACTTTAATTCAAGATCAGCTCACTTCACATACATTTTCAATCTATAAAAATGACAAATCACATAAGTTAGTTCATGGACACATTTTAAACAAAATACATGAGAATATAATAAAATTAGATCTCAAGCCAAGCTATAATACGAATAATAAATAACTCTGGAACATATAAATACACCAAGATCAATAGGTTGTTAATCTGGGTTCTAAGCCCCAACTCTAGTCTGTGGCTCTGTGCGCAAGGTGGAGTGTCAATCAAACCACCTCTAAGAGTCATATCTTCCAGTAAACCAACCTTACAAACCAAAGCAACATGAAGCACTAGAGTAGCTATAGATTAAGATAACGCCTGACATAGGCACACCTTCTCAATAGGAATTTGGCCATCCTCAACCACATACTCACAATACTCTGCTAGAATTTGAACAACCATCTAAGCTCTACCTGTGCCCCTGCTTCTACCTCAACCTCTACCGCATCCCCTTCTACGTCTATAAATCTCGATACGGGTGTTGGACTGGGCTTCTGATCTCTCAACATAGTAGCACAAGTACTCACCAACTGCGAGAGAATGAAATAAGAATATCAGTAAGTGATGAAATCAATTTTGCATGACAAGAAAGGAAAAGGGAATCTTCTTAATGTCTCATAGCCTCTATAAGATATATAGCAGATATCCTTGCGTCAATCTGCAAGACTATACTAGACGCAGGTTATATTTGTGAGACCAACAAACCTAGAGTTCTGATACCAATATGTCATGATGCCAACCTCAAGTCATGATGGCACTTACCCTATCTCCATGGTAGGTAGGCCTACCAAATAAAGAACAGGATACACAATAGCTACCCAGAAATAAATTGTCTCAATACCAAGACTTAAGAAAACTTTCCCAAAATCTGAAAGTCACAAAGTACAGATCTCTATGAGGAGTAAAATATAAACGCTAGTCTAGAATATCACAAATACAAGGGAATGACATGAATAAATAAGAAAAATAGAGGAAATTTGAAGAGAACGGGGATCTGTTGATCGCTACCTCAGGTCTCAAAACTAGAAATCTCCATACAAAGGGCTTAACTAATGTCGTAGAATAATAAGCTAAATACATATAAGGAAAAGTACAAAAATAAACAAGTGTGAGTACTTAATATATGTACTCAGCAACATCATTTGAAACTAAACCAAATTGATTGTGAGAACCACCCAAACCCTCAAACAGAAATCCACACCTAGGATAATAGATAAATCATGACAACAAAGATAGAATTCAGCTTAATAACATTGTTGCATCTAAAAATAATCCAAATGTCACAACTCAGTCAATCATCTATCATATCAAATATCATTCAAGTACCATATGAATAAGAATGAATGAAATACATATGTTGTGTATATACCTTTTACTCGATATAGCTAGTTAGGACCCATGAAAGACCTACGAGGTTCATATACCATGACAGGCATGCCCTCTGAATATAAATATAACATAAGATGGTGTGTCCTCTGATCCTAAACATATGAAGAAGACGTGCCACTCTGATCCTAATAAAATGCAATACAAAATATGTAGGCATGTCACACTAATCCGAAATACCAAATACAATATCAACTAAAGCATTTCATACTAGGTATTAATTAAATTATCATTTAAGACCCCTCTTGCAACTTTAAAAATCAAAAAAAATCCATTATTACACTTCAACTAATAAGAGATTGTATTTTATCAATTATCAGCATAAGCATGCTCAAAATCTCAAATGAAAATGCAATCACCAACTAGCACGCTTAACAACTCACTATCAAATAAAATCTGCAACTATCATGCTAGCAAATAGGGAAATAGTCCAAGTCATTAATTGTTTTTAACACTTCAAATAACATCAATACTCACATAGATGCATGCCATCTCATCTATACGGAACTCTCATGTCCCTATTACTCCAAGTACAATCAATTAGCAAGAAACACTTCAAAAAAAGTCAAAGAAACCTCAACTTACCTTTAAAAAGTCCCACAATGTCAAATTGAGGCCTTGTCATCCAAAGAGCCTCTGAATGATTCCAATCTAATAAAATGTATTCTACATAAGAAAATGAAACCATAGATACTCATATTGTTATACTTAAATTTCAAGTCAAAAATTCAACCCAATGTCAACATTAAACCCATAACGGTAAACTAAAATTTTAATAGAAAATCATGTTGCACATTACTTCAAGATTCTAAATTCGAAATTTCATTGAGACGTTAAATCAACCTTGAAATCATCAATTTATCATTTCTTAACTTTTACCTCAAAATCCCCAAATTTTGCATTTGAAACTATGATTTGAAGATGAAATCATGAAGAAAATAATGAGAAATGTGTGATAGTGTACGAATCATACCCAATGACAAAATCTCAAAAATCACCTTATGATTCTCCCAAAAATAATTATCAAGTTTCAAAATTAAGTTATGGGATTTTAGATTGAAAATGGCATTTAAACTCTGCCTAGGCCTGTTACTCTATGCAAATGAGAGGCCCGGGTCGCAATCGCGACCAATCACCATCACAAATATGACGGCCACGCACCTGACCTAGACCTCGCTCCCCTACCCTCTTTGGACACAATTAATCACCTCGTGAACACATTAAAGCAGGTGATTGTTCTTCTTGATAAAGATAGGAAGATTACAAAGATGAAACTCTCCTACACTAGATAACAGTTATGCTAGATGAAATGCATATGTTTTAAAATTTCAAATGGACCCTCAAAATTCATTCATAACTCCGTGAACACAAATCGACTATACTTTTAGACTAAAAATAGCATTCTAGACGCAATGAAATTTTTAGACTTCGAACAGAAAACCGTTATCGTCGAATATTGACAAAAGTTAACTTTATGCTTGAATATTCAACTTTCAAACAACTACTCAAAATCCATTACAACACCTTGGGACCTAAACTAAAGGTTCTACCAATACAAAAAATGATATTTCGGAGCTGACAAAACTAACAAAATTCTCATACGATCTCAAAATCTCCAAATATTAACCAAAGTCAACCATACCAACTCTCGAATCTTCTAAAATGAAAACTCATATAATGCCCAACTGACCACCTCAGAAACCATGTCATCCATATCTGTTGTCGGCGATATCAAAATCCAACTTCACATTCACTATCCACAATATCATAATACAACTACGGAGAAGAATAAAATGATCAAAATGCATCAAAAAACAAAAATCACTATGAATATTATTATAAAATTCAAGATTATTGTGGATAATACAATAAGAAGATGGGGCTACGTGCTACTTTTAATAATGGTATTGCACCAATCTTGTATAGGCATAGGACCATATTTTCAGACTATACCTAGTATAATAGTCTAGGAATTTGTAGAGAATGAATAACAGTAAGTATAAAGGAGGAATGATCAATCCACATGGAGTAACATATCAAGTGAAAATGCACTTTACATAAGTTACTCAAATCAAAAGACCAACTATGCAATTCCTAGCCAAGTGGCCAGGAAATTTGAGTGTACTAGAGGAGTATACACCAAGGGTAAAGATTACTAAAATCCTATGGGAATTTCTTCAAGAAATTGGGTGAAGTACAACACAGATGGTGCATCGAGGGGAAATTTAGTAAGAAACTCATATTCTTTGTCTAAGAGATGCTAAAGTGGACCAACTATATATTGAAGTAGCAAAAATTGAGTATACCAAAATACATAAGCAGAAGCCAGAGTTGTGCTAAAAGCTTGAAGACACTATTAACAAGCCCAACATAAAAGAGTTTTCATACGGATTGACTCAATGCTTCTAAAGAAATTTGATGATGGCCAATGGAAACTATCATTGACTAATGTTGTTTAGGTGTAGGATATTCAAGCCATCCTAGCTAAAAGAGAGGTTAAAATACAACACATAATGAGAGAAAGAATAAAGTAGTCAACTTTATAGCAAATCAGGCACTAGACAAAGGCTATATTCATTGTGTAGATTTTCATCAATTAGATAAAGAAGGTAATAAGATCCTAAATGTTGACAAACTTCTCTGTCCTTATATCAGAGTCAAATCTAAAGCATAACGAAGAAGTGCTTCCTCTCATTAAGGCATAAGAAAAGCAGTTAAAAGATCATGTGATAACAAGTAGTATACACAGAAAATTAGAAATTGATATAAGGGATTAGTTGGTTACATTGTATCGAATAAATCAAGTATGAAAGACAAAGTGTTAAAGGTAAAAATGAACCAGTGAGGAGAATGCAACCAGATCGGAAGCTACAGATGGAAAATCTTGATCAGATACCAGAGAAAAAAAATCCCACCTCACCATAACCTTAGACGAACCCAATAGATCTAGCCAATAAAGTGAATACAAAATAGTAGACACGGAAAAATTTAAAAAAAAACAAAGAAGATAAGTCAGCGGTTCCTAGAAGTAAAGGAAAAAGACTTACCACCATTGATACAAGAACAAAGTACGAAATTGAAAACTAAACAACGATACAAAAACAAAAGGTAAGGATAGATAAAGAACGAATAATAGATAGACACAATGGATGAATGAATAGCAAATAAAGGGTGTATAAAACCCTAAACCCTCTATTCAATGTCATATAAAGAACCTAATCTACTACGTAGACATTAAGGAAATTGGATTCTCGAGCAACCGATGTTTCTAAATAATAAATCAACACAACCGAATCCACACTTGCCACAAGCTAATCCAAGATTGCCTTACACGTTCACAAGTGTTTACATTCATAATTCATCAAAATCTACCTACTAAAATGAAAAGAAGTCTTATTTATAGTATAGGCTAAGTTATTACATGATATGGGCCCAAAAGTGACCCATGTAGAAAATACAAACACATAGAAGCTCATTAGGCACTTGCTTGAGCATATGGGGCACATCCCAAGGGTATAATGGGTTGTTTTAACCTGCTTTAGCGGATCTAGAGCGGGTTGGGTGCATCTCCAAAGCGGATGGGGCGTATTTTCTCTTCCGAGGGCTTTATAGCCTCGTTTTGTCTTCCATTAGCCTCTCTAACATCCCTTGATTCTCCTTGATAATCATAATCATCCAATGAAGGACTTTTGATAGCCATCAAGAATTCATCCAGTTTCACTAAGTGGTCATCTTGGGGGAAAGAAGTTTTTTCTAAACTTGAGGTCCTTTAAATACTTCACACACACCCCTAAGTGGTGGGATAGGTTCACACATAAGTTGGTCCTTATGACTTTCACAAGACGATGTACTATCACTCGTCACAATGGCTTCAACACTAGGTGGACACAAATCGATCTTGCTAGAAGAGTCAATTTTGTTATCATTAGGATCAACTAGTGTATCCACACTTTCGAGTTGTACATTATCAGCATGAAGTAAAGATACATTAGGCTC
The DNA here is from genome assembly GCA_030864215.1 of Capsicum pubescens. NCBI lineage: Eukaryota > Viridiplantae > Streptophyta > Magnoliopsida > Solanales > Solanaceae > Capsicum > Capsicum pubescens. The sequence goes on along the minus strand of CM061548.1, from coordinate 230,103,570 downwards.
ACCTAAAGATAAGCTATCATTCATACTTAGTTGGCTACTAGCCCCATTCACTAATACAAGAGATAGCTTGGTTACCTTAAAGCTCATTTGGAGCATGCTGACTCAAGCGATCTTGAATGTTTGGTGGATTGGGAATGGTATCAATCATGTCATCAAACCTCCTTGAGAGAGAACTTTCCATGTTACCCATCCTACCTTCCATATTAGTCATATTCACTTCAAGAGATCCTAATTGGATATCCATAGCATTAAGCTTCTCCATGATGGAACTAACCCAACTAGGTATCTCACCTTCCTCGGTCATCGTACCTAACAAAAGAAATGCTAAAACAAAACAAAAATAACAAACAAGTTAAGGTTAAGAAAATTAACCTCACAAGCTCTCAAAGTTCACACCTTTGTGTGTCTCTCAATGGGCGTTGCAAGCGTTGATAGGTTAGTTATACTCCAATGAGAATGCTTGATACCAATTTTGGCTTGAGGTTGGAATAGATTTTTGGTTGAAATTGAAAATAAAAAAACACATAAACAACTAATGTACTTGAATCAAGAAGGTTCGACGAAAACAAAAGAAAAAAGCACACAAGAAAGAATCAGACTCTAGAACCAACCAATTAATCAACCAATAGATCAATTATTAGTTGTTAATTAGTGTTTAAGAATAAAAATATTAAATTAAGAATCAAGAATTGAAGTTAGATTGATGGAACCTTGCAAAAAGTGTGTTGAAAAGGATATCTGCTCTTAGAACAAGCTTAAGCGGATCGGGAGCAGACCTAGCCCAAATGGGGGGCATCCCCAACAAATAAGCTATTGTTTTGGGATGCCCTTGACCTACTTTAGCAGGCTGGGCGCACTTTCAAAGCACCTCCTAGGCAAATCAGCCAAAATGCTTGCACAAGGGGCTAAAATGTACTTGTTGTGGTCCCTTTTTATCCTTTTCTCTTGGAATATTCTTTGGATCTTCAAAAGTGCTCTTATACCAACACTTTTGTACACTTTTTCTTTATCCTTTTTGGATCAAACAATAACTTTTTGATGAAGATTAAACTTCAAGATATGAATCTTCTCAAGAACACCAAGAACAATTTTGAAAATCCAAAATGCACAACCTCTTCATTTTGGCTCGGAATTTCACAAAATTTTAACCTTAGGCTCTCATCAACATAAGGAACACATGCATCATTAGCCTTCAAAACATCACCAAAACTTCCAGATTTTCAAACCCACTTGTATTTCCTTCAACCTTCAAAACCGTAAAAATGGTGGATTTTTCAAACTTCTCCAAATGACACCATCTTTTAACCCTAAGCTTCTTTCAACGTTGAAAACGCCTTTTCAACTTCTTCAATCTCAAATTCCAACCAAAAATTTGTAGATCTAAGAACCCATTTCTTCAAATTTCAAGACAACAATGGTAAGTTCTTCCAAATGCACTTCCGAACACACTAAATGACCAAGTTCCAACTAAATATCACTAGATGGAACAAATCTAGTGTAGAAACAACAAGAAGGACTCAACAACACAAAAATATTTTGGAGGGCTTTCGTAAAATGTTTTTGACACACTTTTTTTTTAGATAACAAACCCAAGATTGACTTCGTGAGAACGAAATCAAGATCGGGTCTGATACCAAATGATACAAGCAAACAAATTATGGAATCGAAAACTAAACTACGATACGAAAATAAAAGGTAAGGATAAATAAAGAACAAATAATAGATAGACACAATGGATGAATGAATAGCAAATAAATGGTGTATCAAACCCTAAACCCTCTATTCAATGTCACACAAAGCACCTAATCTCCTACGTAGACCTCGAGGGAATTGAATTCCCGAGCAACCCACGTTTCTAAATGAGAAATCAACACAATCGATTCTACGTTTGCCACAAGCTAATCCAAGTTTGCCTCACACTTTCACAAGTGTTTACATTCATAATTCATCAAAAGCTACCTACTAAAATGAAAAGAAGTCCTATTTATAATCTAGGCTAAGTTATTACATCATATGAGCCCAAAAGTGACCCATTTTGGAAAGACAGACACATAGAAGCTCATTAGGCACTTGCTTGAGCATATGAGGCGCATCCCAAGGGTATAGTGGGTTGTTTTGACGGCGCACCTCCAAAGCGGATGGGGCGCATTTCCTCTTTCGGGGGTTTTCTAGCCTCGTTTTGTCTTTCATTGGCCTCTCTAACGTCCCTTGAGTCTCCTTGATCATCATAATCATCCAATGGACGCCTTTTGATAGCGATGAAGAAGTCATCAAGTGTCGTTTGACCCGTAAGCATCCTCTCTAGCATTCCGGAGGCCATTTGGCTTGTATCAACCATAAAGACTCAATTAGTCGGGATGACCCACCAAAATGAGGTTGAAGAAGACAAAGTGACGGGGTATTTTGGCCTTCCTAATTGAGACCATAAAGCTCGTAAAGACCTAGAGACTTCAGGAGTTGATGAACAAAAAGAATCAGTTGATGGGCCGAGTCTTTGGGCCTATCTCAATTTTTTTTTTAGGTTTAGGTTTATTTCTGTGTTAGGACCAAAATTTTGTCCTTTTTTGTGCTTTACTTTCGAAGTTTTGTGTGACATTTATATTTTCATAATAAATACAAAAAAGGGTCCCTCTGAACCAAAAAATAATTAAAAGATTAATAAAATAGCTGAAAGCATATTAATTTGTCTTTTAGGTATATTTTTTCACAAGTCATTCATAATACTTCTTTCAGTAGTTCTGTTTAAATAATAATCTTTTTATTTTTTGGCTTCATATTATTAGTTCATGGTGTTTGTTTTTAGCAATATACCATTTGAAGACTATATATATGAACAAATAAAAAAAACACAAATTTAAATGAGCATTTTCTTGTTTGGTAAATCGAAAGACCCCCAATCAATTAACCGAAAACCAAACAATAGTTATCTTATTGATTTGATTATCGATTTAGAATATTCACAAATAGATTGTCGATAAATCAAATAAAAAAGATACAAAATCAGATTGAACCAATCGATTAACACCCATAAAGTTGATAAGGACGTGACACACATGCAGGTCATTGAGACATGGCCTAATAGAAAAGCATGAAGGTCAAAGATTAAGGTAGAATGTTTAACAGTGGTCAAGCAATTTCTCTTTTTTATGGGAGAGTTAAATTCTAGTTTAGAGCACCTTATTTGCCTCCTCTTCGCTCTAGTTATTGTTGTGGTTGTTGTTTTACTTTAAATATCTTTCAAAGTTTGCAATCGATATTGTTACTGTTTCCTTTACTTTGAGTATCTTCAAAATTTTGTGGTCAGTATCTTTTTTCTCTTCAATATTTTCAACATTTCTTGTATTTTCAAACTTGTTTTTTCTTGTATTTTTAAACTTGTTTTCAATAACGTTTTTATTTAGCTGATGGTCTAGCTGAAACATCTTTAACCTACAAAGGTAGTGATATTTGCACAATCACTAGGCTTTTTTTTTTTATTCCTCTTTCAAGAGATTCTGTCTCAAAATCATGCCTAGAGGGGGATGCTGCCAATCCTAATGAGGACGTTATGAATTTCTTTTCTGGGAAGTGAGAGGTACTGAACAAAAACCTCGAATAGGGCTAGATAGAGAAAGACATAAAAGAAATCGAGTTTGTTGAGCAAGTCAAACTTGATCTTGCGGCACGTGAGCACAAATCTCCCTATATAAAAAGAAATTCTTGGGTTAGGGTGAAACCTGGATATCTGCGAAGAAACACTAGCTATATGCTTAACACATGCAAGGCGAACATCTTCTAAAAAGCTATCGTAAAGTTTTCATACCAAAGGTATTAGAAAGATCTGTGTACACCCCACCCTCCCCAAATCCCGTGGAATACATTGGGTCGTTGATGTTGATGTTGCCACATTAACGTGTGTAGATCCAAAGACTATAATGCCGGGGGAATGAGATGTCTCGGAAACCAAACTAACAAGAATTGCATTATGAAACAGACAGCTTCCCAATTTTTTCGTCTAAAATACACAAGCCAATCTCAAGAAAGGGATTAAGCATTCAAGACTCTGTTGACCATGATAAACAACTATTTATTTATTTTTAAACCATTGTAACAAGAATTATAAATAAAACGAACTGTTAATATATCCTGCAAACCTATATGTTTCGCCCATATGGTATTCAACAAAAAAATAATAGAACTACATAAGACAATGTCCCCTAAATATTCTTTCAAAACAAAAAAGAAATTGCTTGGGACCACCATCCAAGCCAAAAACTAATACCTCTTCTGTACGAACCCTCATAAGCTTTGACAAAACAAGCTCCTAGGATAATTTACAACTTTATAAGAATACTACAATCACCCATATAATCAACTCCGAAGCAGAAGAAAACAGTCAGAGTTGTAACTGTCCCAAGCCTCTGCGAGATGATCTTGAAGGGGGTCGATTCACGTCTGCTCCTTGGGCAGATCGCTTTGATTCTTCTGCTATTTGTACATCCTGAATAGAGGAAGAGGTTTAAACAGAGATTTTAAACCATGTAACAAAATTCACATTGCAATACCACATATGGAACTTGAGAAATACTAAACATGAATAGCAGTAGTCCGAGCACAACTCTTTATCTGTTGTACAGCCCTTCCCCCGCCACATCAAATTTTTTCAGTCATTAATCCTTCTTTAATAGAAAAAGAAAATCAGTTGTCTCAGAAATTCTGATTCCCCTTTGAACAAGCACCAGTACAGCTAAGAGTAAAATCAGTAGAAAAAAGTATCAATGAAGAAGTCAAATATTTTCAGTAAATTGTGTGGACAAAAGAAGCAGGGCAAAACCTTCGCTGATGAAGTAGACATAAAACGTGATTGAATCTGTGACTTTGAATGCAAATGATGTTGCTTCTGAATTTGCTGAAATTGCAGCAGTTTTGAGGCAAAGTTTATCCCATTATGCATGTCAAGTGAATGTTCATTCAGTACTCCCTCGGAGATTTGTGACCCTCCTCCCCCATAATTAAATTGAGAATAAGGAATCCCAGATGTAGTTCTCCTATAATTATCCTCCTTGAAGGAATATGATGGCACAGTTTTTAAACGAGTGCGGAGAATCTTAAAGGCTGCACTTTGCTGCATCAATTGATTAAAAGATGTTTCAAATTAGCAAACAAGCACATATAACTGCATTACAGTGATGAATATCTTGACATTTGCCACACAATGTTTCTCATTTAACTCAGACACACACATACGACATGTCAAGTATGCATCAACGATAAACATTTTTTTAGACTAAAGCATCAATGATGATACGAAAGCAGAAAGAGAAACAATAACCAAATACTCCCTCAATTCCAATTTATGTGAACCTATTTGACTGGCAAAGAGTTTAAGAAAGAATGAATTTTCGGAACTTGTGGCCACATGACAATATTTGTGTCACACAAGACTTTTGGAACTTGTGATTTTAAACATGCCATAACATTTGTAGGAAATTTCTCGTAAGGGAAAAATTGGAAGTTCCTATTAAATTGTTTCCAATTTAGAAAGGGATCATTCTTTTTCAAACTAGCTAAAAAAAGAACGTTCACATTAAGTGAAACGAAGGGAGCATCCACTTTTAATAAGAGTAGATAAGGTGATGAGCAGGAGAAATGAATAAATTCAGATGAGCTCTTTGTTAATGTAGTCTGTAAGACTAAACATCAAAATTAAGCAGTATAAAATGGAAAACACCTGTGATACTAATTCTAAGGATAATAACAATAACAGCTGACCGAATTTACTTATTCTGTTTAAGAGGAACAGCTGATAGAACAACTCAGGCGACCACATGATCAAAACTTTTCGAACTGCATTAAACTCGAGACACTAGATTTGTGGACAAAAGATGATACAAGGAAACTCTTAAGATGCACATACCAGATAAGAATATTTATTGATGCAATCTTAGAATTCAAAGAGCTCTCTTTTGAATTCCTATAGATGTCACTAAAGGAGTCTTAAAAAGGTGACAGCCTAGACTGTTATGTCGCAATAATGTCATGTGAATTGAATTAGACTTAAGAGTCGATGTTCTCAGTTTCTAATTGTGAAACTAAAAACCCGAAGACATGCCTGAAACTTGCCTATTTTGGAAACTTGATCAGAACTCACCAAAAAGGGCAGTCAGAGACTAAATTGAGTCTCTTGCTCACCAGAAGTCTAAGAAGCACTACCCAAGCCAGCTGTCAGGTAGACAACTGATTCTCTACAAGGACAGACGTAAGGAAGAGGCAAAAAGAACACCTAATACTAATAGTGTTGAAAATCTACAGAAACATGCCAAAGTCAATGGGCAATGTCTTCAGTTCTACAGTTAGGCCACAGGAGAAAGCCCAAGGGCAGAGCATTTAAGACCATTGTGGAGGATCGGATAAAGATGGATCCAAAGCAGTGGCGTAGCTACACTATACAAAGGGCAGTCAGTTGAACACCTTCACCTTCACCTTCACCTTCACCATGTATATAAGTTAAATATTGTATTTTATGGATAAATATTACAAATTGAACACCCTTGGATCAATTGACTGCTGCAGCCCAGTGGCCAAGGTGGTTCAAAGTTATTCTTGTGACGCAGATTCAATTTCCCGGCTAAAGCGCTTCTATAATACCTTTTCAGAAAAAACAAAAAACTTTGAAAAGCATTGATTTCTTCAGAATTACTTGGGAATACCCTCATTTACAAAGTATTCTTTCTATTGATCTTAAAATATCATTTAAGAGATAAATCTTACCTTCTTGAAAATTTCGAAGGAGAAAAATAAATATATAAGTAAATTAATTATATACATAATTAGATTAAAGGAAAAGGGTCAAAATTACTCTCTACTTTGAAAAATTGGCTAAATATACCCTTTATCATACTTTGGGGTCAAATTTGCCCTCACTGTCATACTTGGGGCTAAATTTACCCATCTACTTTGGAAAATTGGCTAAATACCTTCATTATATCTTCGTGCCAAATTTATCCTCGATGTCATACTTTAGGGTTAAATTTACTCTCGTTGTTAAGAAGTTTTTCACATGTACTCTTTGTTCTCTTTTTTTAACAAGAAAACCCAAATCAACATTAAATGACTCATTTTTTAAAATAAAATGCACCCTAATATAACCCGCCCAATCGACCCACAAAAAATATATAAATAAATATAACTCTTCCTCAATTTTGTTGGTCGAATTTTTGAAACAAATGTACTTCTCTTTCAATGTGCAACAATGGTAGGTTGTTTATAACTGAACAAAAAGTAAAATGGAATCGAATAATGCAAAAGCATGAAACTAGAGAAAATGCCTATTACAAACTCTGTCTTGTTCCAGTTATGTCCAAATTTCAAAATTTGGTATGCAATTCTATGTGCATCTAGATTCTAGCTTCAGTGGATAAGTTTTCTGTGCAAATGACATGATGAAAAATTTGTGTAGATCAAAATTGTATATAAAGGCATAAGAATGAATAGATGTCACGATTGACACATAAGGAGACATCTCAACTCAACCATCCAGAGAAATACTGGCATAATCTGTTGCATTTGACCGCTAAGTGTCATTTTTTATGAGCTCTGCAGATTCATGAACTGAGGGAGGGGTATATTTGTTTGTGTTGCACTGATGCAGATCCATTTTTCATGAGTTATACATTGATAAATATTCAGTGTTTTAATCTCGTTGGAAAAATTTGATCAACAATATTGAGTGGAGTATATTTGTTTTGTGCCTTTTATGTGTCTCGAGTTGGGTCGGGCGAGTTCAATTAAAGTGTGTTTTATTTTTTTAAAACAAGGCATTTAACGTTGATTTGAGCTTTTCTATTAAAGGAAGGGTACATATCAAAAGTTTCTTAACAATGAGGGTAAATTTGACCCTAAAATATGACATTGAGGGTAAATTTGGCCCCAAAACATGAAGAAGGGTATATTTATTCAATTTTCCAAACTAAAGGGATAAATTTGACCCCAAAGTATGACAACAAGGATAAATTTGACCCCAAATATGATAAAGGGTATATTTAGCCAATTCCAAGTAAAGGAGCAAATTTGACCCACTTCCCTTATATTAATATAATTATATATTAGATCCCACTTAACCCATATAAAAGTAGTTCCTTTTTATAAGATAACCTGATAATAAGAGACATAGTTCAATGTAAACTTTAATTCAAATAAAGACGTTTATATTGGTGATTTCATTAATATATTATTAATTTTTTATATGAATATACCTGAAAATTTTATGTCAATTAAATTTACAAAGATATTGTTTCTAATTTATTACACCATCTGTCCCAATTTATGTGCAGCCTTTCCTTTTTAGTATATCTCAAAAAAAATCTCACCTTTCTATAATTAGAAACAACTAAATATGTGTGAGAAATATAGGAGAAAGATATTATTGAATTGTTGTTCCTACATTATTGACACTATTAAAATCCTTGTACTATTCCTATTCCTACTCTAATTCTAACAGTCCCCCTCAAGCTGGTGCATACATGTCAATATGTATTGAGTTTATTATAGATGTAATTAATACAAAGACCAATGAGGCACTTGGTGAAGAACTTTACATGAAAACTGGTAAGGACTGATCAAAATGTCTGGGCGGCCTCAGTTGTAAAGAACCAAATTGAAAAATTGGTCAAAAAAATAGTAAACATCACTGGAAAGTCGATCTGTCGTTAGAAAATTGCCAGAAACTGGTATAAATATATAGGTCATCTCAAAATCAAGAGATGAGTAGATCGTGAACAAAAAAATCACCGAAAAACTGGCCAGAATATGCTTACGTGCCAGATTATAAGATTTGACAGCTAAAAAATAATCAAAATATGTGAAAAATTATACGGGTAGGGTTGGAATGATGGCACGAACCTGCTGAAAAAGAAAAATTATATGGGTAGGGTCGGAATGGCGACACTACCCTATTGAAAAAAGAGAAATTACATGGGTAATAGTCGTCCGCCAACAGTGGAAGCTCTTTGATTCTCTACAAAGATCGTAGATGCTTTGATACCATGTGCGAAATATAAGAGAAAAATATAATTAAATTCTTGTTCCTACATTATTGATACTAAATTAAAATCCTTGTACTATTCCTATTCCTACTCGAATTCTAACATCATTAAAATTCCCTTTTTAACCATAGGGGTTGTTTGATAGTTGGTTTGGAGGCGAGTTATGTAGGTATTAAATTATGCATAAGTAATAGCACGTTTCATAGCTGGTTCAATGGAAAGTTATTCATGTATAAAATTAATATAGTGTTTGGTTTACAATTTAGAAACTCGCTATAAGTTATGAGGGAATCTATGTATTACTTTATGCAGCTAGGAAGTGGAATAACTAATTGAATAAATTAATACATGATTCCCTCATAATTAATCCATGTAATACTAATAGCTACTAAAACCTACATACCTCTAACTTGCTACCAAACGACTCCTTAATGTAATGATCTATAGCCATATCCAAGATTTGTAATTTGTAAACCACAAGTTTTAAAAGTCTTTCTTTTTTAGTACACTTTGTGCTACGGCAAACTATGCCACATAAATTAGGACGGAGGGAGTAATATTTTTTAGACTATGTGGAGCGTGGATAATTTTATCTTAAAGTTAAGTTGGTTTGACATTTTTTTTAATTACTCCAAGAAGCCTATTTGAACTCGTCCGACACAGACGAAATGGAAATGACTACTTGCCTGGTTCGTTCTTCTTAATTTATTTTCCCTTTTAGTAGCTTTCAGCTTTTTTTCTTTACGGATGCCTGTGATTTTCTTTACCGTTCACTCGTCCGACACCGTCGAAATAGCTTGTTGCCTGGTTCATTCTTCTTTCTTTCTCTCTCTTTTAGTAGCTTTCAGCTTTTTTTACGGGTGCCTTGTGATTTTCTTCACCGGCCTGACACCGTCAAAATAGCTAGTTGCCTGGTTCGTTCTTCTTTCTTTTTTTTCTCTCTTTTAGTAGCTTTCAACTTTTTTTCTTTACGGATGCCTTGTGATTTTATTTTCAGGACTCTCTTGAGTGATTTTCTTCGTTCAACTAAACATTTTGGTAGAAACCTAAAAATACACTTCAAAGTTAGTGCTTTGGTAATGCTTTGGAAGGATATCTTTGACATATAAATAAAAACAGTCCCACAACTCTCTCTACCTGTGACTCTCTCTGTTCACCTCTTCTACTCATCGGCGACTGCAGCACCACCCACCTAGCACTGCCTCCGGCAGCATATCTCTTCCCCAGAGACTCTAGCACTACTTCGGCGAGCTGACCACCACCACTGATCGCAGGATTCCACCACTGCTCCGGCGAAAGTACCTCCTACCCCTGTCCGAGTTCTAAGTTCTATCTTCTTTTGTTGTCTTCAAGTCTTCAATTTTTGTCTTTCAGGTTTGTTGTCATTAACAACTTCTGCTTTCTGTTTTACTCCACCCTAGATTTGTTTTTTGTTCTCTGATCAATTGTGACATATTTCATACTTCTAGCGTACAATACCCTCTGTTTTAGATTTCATGCCCATTTATGCCTTCCCTGTCCTTGTTATCCATTTCTAAATTTTGACATCTTTCTTGTTAGTAATATAGTTCTTGTTATTGATTTCTGGTTATCGACTTTTGCAGTCCAGTATATTGGTTGTACAGTTCTTTTTTTCCTTGTTTTTGTTTCCAGTTCCTAGTATAATCTGTGGCTGAGCATCTGGTTTCCTTTAGCATACATTTAATTGTTGTGTTTTTAAGAAGCTAAAAGTAGAAAGCATTTAGGAATAGATTCTGGTTCAATTTCTGCCCTGCTGTTGCCTATTTCTTGTAGAATTCTGTTTTGTAGTTTATTGTTTTTCCTTCAATTATTCGCTTCTAACCGGTAGTAGAGACTGCTGCTTATTGAGCCCTACATTTAGATTATTGTATTTAAATCTACTTGCCTTTAGTGACCATTCTTGTCTTATTAGTTCTACTTGCCTTCAGATTGTTGCTTAATGTGTTGTCGTAGTGATTTCCTTATATTTGCTTTAGCTGGCGTTGGTGAACGATGGTAGATTAGGGTCATGTTCTTGATTTGGTTTGGGGTTGAGGGCGGGGTGGTACAACGTTAATGGTTATTCTAGGCTAAGAGTAGGTTCTTGGAACATAAAGACTTTCTTGGGGAAGTCAATTGAGCCAATGAACATTCTCAAGAAGAGGTGGATTACTATAGCTTGTGTCTAGGAGGCTAGATAGGTAGGAGCTAAGGCGCGGGATGTTGATGGTTATAAGTTGTGGTACTCAGGAGGCTCGAAGAATAGGAACGGAGTAGGAATTCTAGCTGACAAGAGAGCTAAGAGATAAGGTGGTAGAGGTTAAGAGGACAACGATAGAATGATGGTGATTAAGTCAATCATTAGAGGGTTTCTCTATGAACATTATTAGTGCTTACACTACGCAAGCGAGTTCAGATGAGGAGGAAAAGCAGCACTTTTGGGAGGATATACCACTCACTGAGAGGCTATTTATAGGAGGTGATTTCAATGGACACACCGGGGCAACTAAGAGGAGGTATGATGATGTGCATGCAGGTTTTGGGTTCGGGGACAGGAAAGGCAACATAGCTGCACTTTTGGAGTTCAAGAGAGCTTTTGGATTGGTGGTAGACAATTCGAGTTTCTCTGAAGAGCACTTCTTAACCTTTTGTAGTATGGTAGCTAAAACAAGAATTGATTTTTTGCTCCTTAGGAAAGCCGATAGAAGTCTTTATAAACACTGTAAGGTCGTCTCGAGTGAGAATCTCACAACCCTACATAAGCTTTTAGTGATGGATTTGGAGAAGGAAGGAGAGGGTTGTGGATGGTCAAGGATCAAACGGGGTAGCTCGACTATGGTTAGTGCCCCAGATATAGGCATAAGTAGGCGTCTGTGGACTTGAGGGAATAGTAGGGATGCAGACAGTGTGTGGTTCTGTCAAGCTGCAATAGGGAAGCGGCTAGAGGAGTGTTGGGTGTCGAGAGGGAATTGATATGGGGGTACCTTCCCTAGAGAAGTGGTGGGTGTCTCGAGAGCCGATATGGGGGCATCGAGGGGTCTGATGGTGGAATGGGGAAATACAAGGGAAGGTGGAGGGAAAAAAGATGGCTTACACGAAGTTGGTGGAGAGTAAGGATGAGGAGGAAAAGCAGACGAATAGGAAGAAGTAAGTATAAGGTGGCTAGGAAAGAGGGCAAATCAGTGGTTATGGTGGCAAAAACAATAGCATTTGAGCACTTGCACGCAGAATTAGAGGATAAATGCAGGGATAAGAAGTTATACAGGCTAGCCAAGGCAAGAGAAAGGAGAACCCATGGCCTCGACTAGGTGTGTTCGGGGGTCAGTTTGGGTCGGTTATTGGCCAAAACCAAAATAACTATATCGGTTTAGTTCGGGTCGGGTTCAATTTTTTTGGTTTATAACTTTAGCTAATGATAAAAGTTGAAATTTAAAAAAAAAAAAAACAATTTCAATCCATCATATGAGATGTCAACTGAGTGTTGTGCCTCAACCTTGAAAGTAAGCTAACAAAAGCTTCCCTTCTCACCTCAGTCCTTCACTGTTATACTTGGCAAAGACACAAACAAGACCGTATGAACACTTCTCGAAAAAAACATTTAGAAACTACATATAAGAATGATATGATAAACCTCCCGAAAGGTTAACAGATAAATTCCCTCATCAATAGGGACCAAAAAGAAAGTTACAAACTAGTGATTACCTACAGTCTAAAGAAACTCAGTTGTGAATTCCCGTACACAACAAGATATTAGTTTCACAACTAGTATCATTTGTCATGTTAAAATCATTCAGAACCTCATAAGGTATTGCAACTGGATGGAGACATACGACTGAAAGTGCTAAGGCTAAAGTTAAGTTCAAAATTAAAATTTAAACTGTAACAAAATATTTGTATTTTATTTATGAATAACATATAAATAATTATAATGAGATTCCGTTGGAATTTTTGAAAAAATCAGGCAGGGCAGGTTTGGAGTGGCTGACTGCATTGTTTAATGTCATGTTGAAGACGACGAAGATACCTGGAGCGTGGACATGGAGTGTGATGATTCTGTTGTACAAAAATAAGGGTGATATTCAAAATTGCAATAATTATGAGCATATCAAGCTGTTGAGTCACACTATGAAAGTTTGGAAAAGGATAGTGAAGATGAGGGTAAGGAGGGACGTGACTATTGCTGAGAACCAGTTTGGATTTATTCTAGGATGCTCGCCTACAAAAGCCATTCACATTGTAAGGAGACCGGAGGAATAATATAGGGAAGGACTTATACATGGTACTCATCGACTTAGAAAAGGCTTATGACAGTGTCAAGGAGGTTTGTGGAGGTGCTTGGAGACTAGAGGTGTACTTATTGATACGGGTACAACCACGAGGATGCATGTTTGTGAGATGTATTGAACTCGAGACTTGGAGTGTGAAAGTGAAGTGCAAATGAGGACTTAAAAAGGGTCCAAAACCGTCCATATAATGCTCCCCAAGGGCACCCACTTGAAGACTTGAGACTAAGGGGTCATTTTGGACATTTCACACCTTGTTTGTAAACTACTATATAAGGAACCTTTTAGGTCATTTGTTAGTAGACTTTGCTGAATATGGATGTTGTATAACACTTAGAAACATTTCTTCTCTAAGGAGAGAAGACCACAAATTTGAAACTTGTAACTAGGGAAATCAACTTGAGTGTGGAATCACTCGTGTTGGATTCAAGCCTGGAAACGTTGGATGTTTGGGAGATCGAGGTCACTCTTGTACCAACGTAAGAGATAGGTTTGTGTTGTGTGTAGTATTAAAGTTCCAAGAGTGTAACAAGTCTTGGGTTGTTAATATTATTCCCTCATTTGGTCTATCTACCTATCTTTATCTTACTGCACTTTGTAGATTCATAGTGGACTGTTTTTGTGACTTGTTGAATCCGAATATTGTAACCATTGTGTTCATCTTGTTCATCTTATATTGTGGTTGTTTTGGTGTTGAAAACACCACCTCTTTATCTTATTATTGTGTTGTTGATAGCGAATCCGAGAGTGGTCTTCAAAAGGGTTCTCAAATCCTTAAGATTAGTGGACTGTTTTGGAGTTGTTTCGTGTTTCTCTTGCCTGTCCCGTATCACTTATGACATTTACTCGGCCAATGAAGGATATGTATGATGGAGCCAAGACCCGAGTAAGGACAGTAGAAGACTTGGAGCACTTCCTTGTTTTGATGGGTTGCACTAAAGATCAATCCTTAGTACATTTTTATTTGCCTTGGTGATGAATCTATTAACACAGCAACTGCAAAGTGAGGTGTCATGGTTTATGTTATTTGCAAATGATGTAGTTTTGATTGATGTGACTCGCGACGAAGTTAATACTAAGCCGGAGGTTTGGAGATAGAGGTTTTCAGGTTGGATAGAACCAAAGCAGAACACTTGGGAGTGCAAGTTCATTGATGTGGTGCATGAGGCTGACATGGAAGTGAGGCTTGATACACATGCAACCAAAAGAGAAATAGTTTTAAGTATCTTGACTCTATTATCCAGGAAAATGGGGAGATTGATGGGGATGTCTTTCACTGTATTAGTTCAGGATGAATGAAAGAGAGGCTCGCAACCGGCATTTTGTGCGATACGAAGATGTCTCCAAAGCTTAAAGGCAAGTTCTACAAAGTGGTGGTTAGACAACAGCTTTGTTGTATGAGGTGGAGTGTTGGTTGATCAACAACTCGCACATTCTAGTAAATGAGAGTGGCGAGGATGAGGATGCTACGATGAAGTATGGGCATAATAGTAGAGATAGGATTAAAAATGAGGATATTCGAGACAAGATGAGAATGACATCAGTGGAAATCAAGATACAGGAAGTGAGATCGAGATGATTCGGGTATGTGATGAGGAGATGCATGAATGCCCCAATGAGGAGCTGTGAGAGGTTGGCTATGGATGAATTCAGGAGAGGTAAAGGCAGACCAAAGAAGCATTGGACAGCGGTGATTAGACACGGCATGTCATAGTTGTTGCTCACCGAGGACACTTAGATAGGAAGGTGTGGATGACACGGATTAGGATAGAAGGCTAGTAAGTAGGAGTGTGTCCATACTAGAAGGTAGGAGTGTATTGACTTACTGTCCATTCTAGTAGTCGTAGTATTACTCTAGTTTCTTGTTCGTCGATTTCTGATATTATCTATTGTTTCATTTAGGTTGATCATAGTATTATTTTGTTATAGTATGGTTGCTACTATCTATTGTTCTGTTACTGTCTATTGTTTCTTTTATTTCCATTATTTCCTCTCTGAGACTGCTTTTTATCTTGAGCCCGGGGGCCTACCAGAAACAAGCGCTCTACCTCTAAGGTAGAGGTTAAGTCTACGTACAATCTACCTTCCCTTACGTTGTAGGACTACATTGGGTATGATGTCGTTGTTGTGAGAAATATAAGAGAAAAATATTATTGAATTGTTGTAACTACATTATTACATTGAGGCCCTATTTATAGACAATACATTCCAATCTTTTTCCTAACAGAACACTACATTGCAATCTTTTTCCAAGTAGGATTTTATATGTTATTCTTATTCTTACTCATATTCTAACACTCCCCCTCAAGCTGGTGCATAGAAGACATATGTACCAAGCTTGTTATGGATGAAACTAATATGAGAATCGGTGAGGGACTTGGTGAAGATATCTGCAAGAAAACTGATAAGGACTGCTTTGGACGTCTAGGAGACCTCAATTGAAACGGAACAAACTGAAAAAATGATCCAAAAAGTAGTAAATATTGTCGTAAAGTCGATGTGTAGCTGGAAAATTGTCGAAAACTGGTATAAAATATACGGGTCATCTCGAAATCAAGAGGCGAGTAGATCTTGAACATGAAAGTCACCGAAAACTTAGCCGAAACACGTTCACACGCCGGATTATTAGATTTGATGGCTGAAAAGTGACTACAATTTGAGAAAAAAAAAAGTATATCGGTAGGGTCGGAATGATGACACGACCCTACTAAAAATGAAAAATATGTGTAGGGTCGGAATAATGGCACGACCCTATTGAGAAATAGAAATTATATGAGTAGGGTCGGAATGAAGGCACGATTCTACTGGAAAAGAGAAATTATATGGGCAGGGTAGGAATGATGGCACGACCCTACTGAAAAAAACCTGAGGAGTCACCGGACAGACGTACGGAACTATGTAAATTAAATTTGAGGAGTCACCAAAAAGATGCATGGTGCTATGCAACTCAGATATGAGACAGTAGTCCGGAAAGATGCACGATGCTACGCAAATCAGATATGAGAAAATAGTCACCGAAAAGAAGTACGATGCTAAGAAAAATAGATATGAAAAAGTAGTCATCGGACAGATGCATGGTGCTACGCAAAGATATGAGAAAATAGTCACTAGAAAGATACACAGTGAGTCAGTGACCCAACTTTTGGTAACATAATCATTGGCCAGACGGGCGGCATATATGGATTATAGCCGCCCGCCGGCAGCGGAAACTCTTTGATTCTTTACCAAGATCGTGGAAGCACTGATACCATGTGAGAAATATAAGAGAAAAATATTATTGAATTGTTGTAACTACATTATTACATTGAGGCCCTATTTATAGACAATACATTCCAATCCTTTTCCTTAATAGGACACCTACATTACAATCCTTTTCCAAGTAGGATTTTATATGCTATTCCTATTCCTACTCATATTCTAACAGTTGTTGTTAATGCTTTGGGGATCAAAGTTAAATACTATGTAGTTTCATTACACCCACTCTCAAAAAAAATGTCTACCTTTTAAGTTTGAAAACACCTTCACCAGATTCATGGGTAACTGATCCAAACGAAGAATGGTCCAATGTTGGATCATGCTCCAAAATGTCCAGAAAAGCAATTGCTGTGAAGGCCCATAAATCCTAAACTAGAAGAGTCCACATCAGAATTTAATCAAAACGTCATTTGCAGTGTCTTGGTCTTGAAGTTTTGATGTTTGTTATTTCGGATAGATAGAGTATTGTATTACTTTGTGGTAGTCTTGTTCCTGGTATCATCTGTTGTCTTGTTACTACAACCTATTGTTTCTTCTTGTTATATTATGCCCTTTTCCAGATTGTATTTTTGTCTTCAGCCTGGTGTCTATCGGAAACAGTCTCTCTAGCTCATCCTGAAGTAGTGGTACGGACTGCATATACTGTACCCTCCCCAAACCCCACTTTGTGGGAGTATACTAGGCATGTTGTTGTTGTTGTTTCCATTTGCAGTGTCTTCTTGCTCCCAAACCAAGTTAAAGGTGAAGCAGCTATAGATACCAGATCAAACAAAGCTGCAGGAGGTCGCTGGAGACAGGTCGACAAACTACAACTTAATACTGATTTTGAAGGTCAGAGAGTCCAGCAGAGCAGGCAAGGAAGCAAATGAAGACAAGAATCTAATTTGATGGTGACGAAGCAATAGGAGAAAATCAGTCAGGTGCCATTGTTTCAAAATCCAAGTCCACCATTAGCAGGTTAGAACTCCCTATGAACTGCGAAAGAAAGGAGGTGGTAAAAAATGATGGGCAACTGAGGCGGGCCAGAGACTAAAGAGCCCAGATGGCGAGAGTTGGTGCATTGACAGCGAAGATTAGCAGAAATCAGGTGAATGCCGCTAACATTTGGCCAGAAAGTCGCACCGCTGGAATGAAATTCCAAAGCGGAAGCAGGTAAAGAGGGTGAAGCTATGTTGCGCGGAATCTTGGGATTGGCTACCGAACCCGTCTCGACACGAGACTGACGCAAGTGCGGGTGCTTCCGGCATCTCAAATTCGGTCAAACAATTGCGGATACTTTGACCAAATTCAAGAAGAAATTTGAGGGGAAACACTGGATAGATAATAAACAGGCGACTTACCTGGAAAAATTCTGACCGACGATTGTAAAGTTGACAAAAAAGAGACATGTCGATTGTCGGCTGGGGAATAAACAGAGAAGGCGTTGTCGGCGGGGTAGAAACAGACACAGCTGGGGAAGAAGCAACTGATGATCGATGATTGAGGTGGGAAGAAACAGTAGACGGCGTTATCGAAGAAAACAGTAGACAGCGTTATATTATATGTATTCCTCTACATATTAAAAAGAAAACATGTCGGTTCATTGTGTCGTTATATTTTTTTTAATAAAAACAATAAATATATAATTATATATAGTTTTATATAGTAAAATAATATTTTGACAACAGTTACCTAGTATTGAAAAAGTACTCCTAATTATACTTAAATTTATTTTTTAGGTAAATACACGTAAGTTAAAGAAATTCCTAACACTAATACTACTCTTAATTGAAAAGTAAAACCAATGGCAAAAGTAACTAAAAAAGTAAATCCTAATCCATATATGTTGAGGAAAAATAAATTGATTTAAAATTGGGAAAAGTCTAAAATTTATTTATCAATAACATTATAAATAGAACCTTTGTCAAAAAAATGTTAACCTAAAAAAATTTGGGTCATTCTTTATCAAATAATATGGCATCATTGCATCGGGTGGTCAAAAGCTAAGTTGTTCGGACTCTCCATAAATGTTGCCGCACCCGTGTCGGATCCTTCAAGCATACACTATTTTGAAGGATCCGACACATGCCTACCGACATTTTTGAAGAGTTCATGCAACATACGTCAAAAGAAAAAGGGTCCTATGAGACCAACAAAAAGTGTAGGAATAGATTTTGATGACAAGCCATTATGGAATCATGTAAAAGTAATTTCAACTTCTCCCAATGGTGGTAGAAATAGAACATGATCATGTAACTATTGCAATAAACAAGTTTCTGAATCATATAATAGAGTTAAAGCACATCTCTTAAACTTATCAGGTCATAGAGTTCAAATATGTAGCGAAGTTCAAGATGATACATTGAGGATTTTGAAGATGGAGCACAAACAAGCTGAAAAGAAAAAATCTTCAGTTCAAGTTGATGCAAGAAAAAAACTAGATATATATCTCTTCCGGAGGGTACTGAGTTACTTCAACATAAAAAAAAAAGAGTTCAGCAAGTGGAGCTATAAGAAAATCTTTCAAGATCCATTAGAGGAATATTGCCGACAAAGTAGCAGCTAGAATGTTCTACGCATCAGGTTTATCGTACAATTTTGCAAATTCTCCATATTTTAAAAAATATTCGAAGTTTTTAGCTGAAAATTCCGTTCCGGATTATATTCCCTCATCATATAATAGGTTGAGAACAACTCTTTTCGCTCAAGAAAAGACTCACGATGATAAGAAGTTGCAACCAATTAAAGATACATAAAAAAGAAAGGGTTGTCGAATTGTTAGGACGGATGGTCCGACACTAAAAGACGACCTTTGATTAATATATTGGCATCATCTAGCGGGGGTTCAATGCTTTTAAATTCAATAAATTCTAGTGGGATCACGAAGGATGGAGAATATATTGATAATTTGTTTATTGAAGTAATAGAAAAAGTAGGTCCAAATAATGTTGTTCAATTTATCACGGATAACACAAGTAATATGAAACTTGTTAGTTCTATGGTGGAGAAAAAAATTCCTCATATTTTGGACTCCTTATGTTGTTCATTGTTTGAATCTAGCTTTGAAAAGTACGTGCCAACCGTCTGATAAATCATCTCACTTTACTAATTGCAAATGGATCTTAGAGTTACTTAGTGAAATAAGTAATTTGAAGAACTTCGTTGTGAATCATGACTTGGCACATGCAATTTTTCAAAAGCATTCAGATTTGTCTTTATTGAAAGTTGGTGAAATAAGATTTGTCTCATACATTGTTATGACACCCCGTGTTCGCAAAGTGAAACTCTTCTTTAGAGAAAATGGTTAGGGATGATGAATAGAAGAATTATAAAGGGGATAAGGGAAGTTAAGCCAAAACTCGTGAAATAAAATCCTTTATAATGAATGATGAGAAGTGGATAGTTTTGACTACTTTTGAAATATTTAGATGGTTCGAAATGACATCTCATTTATGATATGCAGGACTCAATGATTGAGTAGGTTAAGAAAATAATCTTTGAGCATGAGGGGGGAGGATCTCATTTTCGGCCAATCAACCTTTTTTTATTCTATTCACAGTGTTCTTATGGCTAGGTTGAACAAAAGCAATACCCCTCCACATTGTATGGTGCCCAAATACTATCATGTGTCATGGCTTCATGGAAAGAGTGGGATTCAACAGGTAGCTCCTAATGAAGATATAAAAATTTCATCAAATAGAATCAACTGCTTTCAAAGGTACTTTAAAGATTCTAATGAAATGAAATAAGTCTCATTGAAATATGGAAAATTTTGTAGCGGGAGTGTTTATTTTGGTGAGCCTTATGTGATTGGAGTATGTATGAAGATCCTCATTCTTGGTGGCCAAATCATGGTGTCTCGACTCCACTTTTGCAACAATTAGCTTCCAAGTTGCTTGCTCAACCGACTTCTTCCTCTTGTTGTGAAAGAAATTGAAACACATATTCTTTGATTCACAACATAAAGAGAAAAAAGTTAGCAACTTCAAAAGCTGAAAATTTAGTGTTTGTACATTACAATCTACGATTGCTATATTGCAAGAAAGAGAAATATAAAAATGGATCGAGCAAGTATTGGGATGTAGGTGTGTCTACATTTTCTTTATTATTTTCCTCAATTATTTATTTTGCATGATAATATTTCTCTCTTTATTTTCCTCAAGTATTGGGATGTAGGTGTGTCTACGGTCTTTTGTCTTAAGCCGGGAGTCTATCGGAAACAGCCTCTCTACTCCTTCGGGGGTAGTGGTATGGACTGCGTACATTTTACCCTCCCCAAACTCCACTATGTAGGAATATACTGGGTTTGTTGTTGTTGTTGTATATAAAAACCATTTAAT
Source organism: Capsicum pubescens (assembly GCA_030864215.1). NCBI lineage: Eukaryota > Viridiplantae > Streptophyta > Magnoliopsida > Solanales > Solanaceae > Capsicum > Capsicum pubescens. The sequence goes on along the minus strand of CM061548.1, from coordinate 230,082,690 downwards.
ATATCTATTCTTTTTAATTTATTTAGGTGGAGGATCAATTTGATGTTGATGAGACAATAGTTTAACCAAGCTAGGAAGAATTTGAAGATTTGAAAGAAGTTGAAGAAGATGCGGAAGAGTAGCTAACTTAAGTAACTTGATAGTGGACAATACTTTTTGTGTTGTCAGTTTTGAATTAACGTTTTAAGTTGGGATGTTTTTTTGTTTTTGTTCAATAGAGAATTTTTAGAATATATTTATAACTCTATATTTATAATATTTGATTCTTTTAGTTGAATCCCGACACCCGTATCCATACTCGAATTTGCACCCCCGAATCATAAAATCTAAATTTTGACGAATCCGACTCTCTGATCCACACCCATCTCGAATACCCACACCCGAGTCCAAGCAACTTAGCGTGAAGCAGTAACAGGATGTAGAGGGAATAGGGATCAACTTTAACAAGTCGCAAACAGATGATGGGAGGATGAGAAGGAGAAGAAAATGAGCAACGTTCAGGTTTCTAAAAGGGTGGGCAAAAAGATTTAAGGATTCTGGAAAAGAAAACAGGCATATGAAATCAAAGGATTCACTGCAAAGTTGAAAGTGGAGGGAAGCAAATAGAGATGAGGATCAAAGAAGGGTTCAAGGAGTGAGAATTGAGGATTTTAATGATGCCGTAAAAATGAATTTGGAGGTTTGCACAGAGTATAAGGCATTATGGGAGCAAACAACTATGGGATTCATGAAGGGAATTGTTGGAGTACTTAGATGTACATTCCATATGGTTGAAGCCTATGAAGGAGAATAATAAAAATATAGTTCTTCGGAAATATTAACTTCAAGGTGGAGAATGGAACCCAGGTTAATTTTAATTTATGGACACATATGTTGTGGGAAGGTTCCTTTGATCAACAGCTCCCTGCATTTTTCAGGATTTCTTGTCAACATATGACAAATGTCGCACGGCATACATCGAATGGAAGGGAGATTCGTCTGGGATCTTATGTTTAGATATATCTACACGATTGAGAATTTGAAGACCTCCAGAACCTCCTCAAGCTGTTGTGTACAAGGAGAACATCTCAATTTTTCTTAATCATGTACAAAGACAGGATGCGAGACGCAAAAAAAAAATTACTATGTAGTCATTCAGTCAGAGATTTCAAAGAAGGCCAGCCATGATCTTCTCATATGAGGTTGGGTTAGCAAAGCCCAAGAAATGTATACCTTACAGTGAGATTAGCTATGGGGGAAGCCACGATAAAGCCTCATTTGTATTTGTTTGCACTTAGTGAGGACCTGAATCTTAATCAATCATGAAGACTCCTGTTCTTGATTTTTGTGTGTTTGATGATTGTCAAATAGGCTTATGTGTCACATGATTCTTATTTTGGTAAGTAGAATCACACAAGGATTCCACTTGTTCTATTTAGGGTAAATACTCCAATTATTGTTGTGAGAAATAATGGAGAAGAATAGTTTCAAAAAAAAGGAAATAATGGAGAAGAATATTATTGGATTGTTCTATCTAAATTATTACATTGAGATCCTATTTATAAACACTACATTAGATTCCTTTTCCAACTAAGACTCTGACATTACAATCCTTTTCCAAGTATAATTTATATACTATTCCTGTTCCTACTCATATTCTAGCACCCCTTAAGCTAGTGCATACAAGTCATATGTACCGAGCTTGTTACAAATGTAATTAATAAGAAGACTAGTGAGGGACTTGGTGAAAATATTTGCAGGTTGATCACTCGGTTTCACTTATTTTGTAACAATATCTTTGAAAAGTATCTTTTCTCTCACAAAGTGACAATCAATCTCAATGTTCTTAGTCCTCTCATGAAATACCGGATTTGATGCGATATGAAGAGTCGCTTGATTATCACACACAAGTTCCATTTCTAAATTGCTACTCTAAAATTGGAGGGAGAAGAAGAGCAAGTCTGGTTTTGTATCTTGCTATCTGTCCAAGCCTTTCTTCCCTTACTCGTGATCAAATCCTTTTAGCGCACTTTACATGTCTTTACACAAGTTCTTTCGGAGATAAATGCTCAACAGATTCCCCATCATCTTCCTCTTCTTCTTTATCCCCATCCTTTTTCACAGGAGACTCGGTATCTTGTGGAGCTAGCAACAAGGGTCTAGGAAGAGATCTTATCCCATCCATGTATTGGGACTGAGTTTCATTTGGGAGTCCTTTCCTCAACCATGAGCGACAGAGGGTGTAGAGAAAAGCATTTTCAGAAATTAGGACCTACACCAAAGTTAAGCAGTGAAATTTACAATGAGGTTCATGCTCAGCCATAAAGACCCAATTTGCAGAAGTGTGAGAAATATTGGAGAAGAATATTATACAATTGTTGTATTTAAATTATTACAATGAGACCCTATTTGAAGACACTAATCAGACGCCTTTTACATCTAGGATATTGACATTACAATCCTTTTCCAAATAGAATTCTATATACTATTCTTATTCCTCCTCATATTCTAACAATTGTACCCTTATCAACAAAGGAAAACCTTGAGGTCTTTTCTCTCCATACACGACTGAGACACCTAAAGGCCCATGAACTTTCTACTATATAAAGAGAGGACCTAAGTACTTTTTCAATCAGCTATTGCATACATGGAGAAGGCATTATTCTCCAGCAGTAGGAGAACAATCAAGCAGGCATCCATTGAAGGCTCAAGCATAATTCAAAGTGGATTATTCTTGATCACTGGTAGAGTTAGAATTCGTGTGAGTTTGTGTAATAATTTAGTTATTGAGTTGTAGCTAATCTATTGTGGTAGTACGTGTGACTTAATTGGTAAGGCTTGTAACAAGAAGTAGATTTGGCTTCTTGAGAGAGATGTTGCTAAGAACAGTTATAGTTGACTATTGTGTCTGTTAGTCCCTTTGATTATTGAGTTGTAATCATAAAACTTGATTAATTGAAGTTTAGTGGATTTAGTGGTCGTGGTTGTTACTCCTTGAGCTAAGAGGTTTTCCACATAAAATTGCTGGGCTATTTTATAGTTTTTTGTGTTTCAGTTGCATAAAAACATGGTTCATGTAATACGCAGTTGACACTAGTTCTTTTCAATTGGTATCAGAGCCGGTCTTTTCATTAAAAGGATCTTATGGTTGCTCCCCTAACTGCACAGAAAGGTGCCTCACAAACAAGACCACCACTGTTAAATAGCAAGTACTATAGATGGTAGAAGAATAGAATGATGGACCACATCACTGGTGAAAGTGCTGATCTAGAGAATGGTGTACTAGATGGACCTACTATTCCATGAAGGCTTCTGCAGATGGAAAAGAACAGCTTCCCAAGGAAAGAAGAGATAGGGATGCTGCTAATAAGGTAGAAATTTCAAAACAATGCTAAGGCAAAGAAGATCCTGATTTGTGGCATAAGGCCTAATGAATATAACAGGATTTCCTTATGTCAAGATGCCAAACAAATATGGGACACTCCAAACTGCCCATGAAAGGTAATTCTGCTGTCAAGAACGCCAAAATTGATGATCTGAATAGGAAAAATGAACTATTTAGGATGAAAGGAGGAGAAACTTTATAGGACACGCATGCAAGGTATACTGCTAATCTTAATGAAATCTATTCCTTAGGAGAACTTATTCCTACTGGTAAGGTTGTTCGAGAACATTCGAGTATGTTGCCTGAGTCATGGAAAGTAAGGTGGAAGCCATCACAGAAGCTAGAGACCTTGACACCCTAGTAATGGATGAACTTATTGACAACCTAACAATTTATGAACTGAAGAAAAATCAAGAAAAGGATATTGGCACCAAAAGAAAAGAGAAGATTATCTATCAAAGCCACTGAAAGTGTTGACTTTGAAAAAGAGAACCTAGTTTTAGTAACCAGGAAGTTCCAGCGCATTGTCAAGAGAGGTCAAAACTTCAGAGAAAAACTCCAAAAAACTCAAGAGAAGGATACTAAATATGTCACAAGTGTGATAATCCTGAGCACTTTATTAAATTTTGCCCTCTATGGGTTGCAGAACATAAAAAGGATAGCAATGAGAAACCAAGAGATCAAAGGAGAGAATTCACTCTTCCCTCACAAAAGAAGATGACTTCACAAGAAACTGACATAGCTGTGCAAAAGGCCAGAGCTTACAGATGAATCTGATGAGGATGATCCCAACATTCAATCCTTACTGGCCATGGTTGAAGCAAAAGATGGAGACACTCTAGCAATCTTGGCAATGAGTGACACTGAAGATGAGCATGACAAAGAAACTTCAAAAGAAACCATACTTGGTCTTATAGCTGGATTTGATTCTGACAATGACACTGAACAAGAGGAAACTAAGGTATGTTTTTCTGATCATGAACCCAATCTGCAAAGTACTCTAAAAAGAAACCTGAATCTCTCTCATCTGATCTTATAGATGCATATTACTTCGCTTTTTCTAGTAAAGAAAATTTAATGAATGACTGCATCTCTGAGGTTGGATTATGAAAATCTTGAGGAAGAGACTGAATGGCTTAAAAGAACTCCCTCAAAAGAGTTTTTCGGAAAAAGGAAAGAATAAAGCTACTATTGTTCAGCAAAACTTGGAAGAAGACATCAAAAGATTAAATGTCAACCTCCAAAACAATGCACTGCTAAAAGAGCTGAATCGAGCTAAGCTTGAGTGGAACACAATCAGAAGTGGACCAAATCCTCCACTTTACTCTCCCACATTTAAAACCGTCAATCCACCTCAAAACATGGGCTAGAATTTAAACCTAAAACTTGCAAAGATCCACAGACTAACTCCTCCATGTTTATGGTGTCCACTGCTTGTGGCAAAGAAGGACATCATAAAAACAGTGCCCTCCACAAATCAGAGCTAAACAAAAGAGCTTTAATTTTGTTAATAACCAATGGACAAAAAAATTGAGAAAAAGTTCCTTCAAAGTGAAAAGTCTTCACCACTGGGCTAGAAGAGATTTACTGCATCTTTTCACTCACAAAAAAGGACCCAAGTTGATCTAGATACCCGAGTCTTAACATCTGATCTATCTTTTGCAGGTGAACCTGAAAAGAACGAGCGAGCCATGGTACCTTGACAGTGCTTGCTCTAGACACATGACAGGAAATAAAGAAAATTCCTCTTACTCACAAACTTCCAAATGGGAATGTTGCTTTTGGAAATGGCAAAACTGGAGATATTGTTGGAATAGGAAAAGTGGAAAGTCTGCTTTCCATGCCATAGAGAATGTCTATGATGTGCTTGGTCTCAAACACTATCTTCTGAGCATATCACAAATATGTGACAAAGGGAATAATGTCTATGATGTGCGTGGTCTCAAACACTATCTTCTGAGCATATCACAAATATGTGCCAAACGGAATAATGTGTTATTCACCTCAGCTGATTCTACTGTGACAAACTCAAGAAGTGGAAATCTCGTACTTAAAAAAAGAAGACACGAAAATGTGTACAAAGTTGATATCATGGATCCTCTAGAGTCGGAATTGACTTGTCTCAATGCTATGACAAGCAGCTCCTTACTGTGGCACAGAAAATTAAGCTATACAAGCTTTTCTCTGATCAACAAGTTGATAGCAGAAGATCTGGTTTTAGGACCGCCAAGGAACAAGATGGATTAAACTGTAGTATGTGATGCTTGTGCTAAGGGAAAGCATGCCAGATCATCCTCAAGCCCAAAAAGGTAGTAAGTACCACTAAGCCCCTACAAGTGCTGCACATCGACCTATGAGGACCCATGAGAGTCCTTAGCATAGGTGAAATGAGGTATGTATTTGTTATTGTTAATGACGACTCAAGGTTTACATGGACCCTCTTTTTGAGCTCCAAGGATGAAACTTTTGATATATTCCAAATCTTTGCTAAGTTGGTTCAAAAGAACTTGAACACTAAGTTGGTAGGGATAAGGACAGATCATGGTATTGAATTTGAGAATGCAAATTTCCTGACATTTTTGCTGAACATGGTATTGATCATAACTTTTCTACACCAAGAACTCCCCAACAAAATCATGTAGTTGAGAGGAAAAACAAGTTACTGGATGATATGTCTAGAACCATGCTAAAGCTAGTGGTTTTCCCAAAAGTTATTGGGCTGAAGTTGTAAATAGTCTGTTATCTCATTAACAGATGTATGATCAAGCCATTGCTAGACAAGATCCATATGAGTTGCTCAAAGGAAGAAAGCCTAATCTCACTTATCTCAAACCATTTGGGTGCAAGTGTTTTGTTGACAACAATGGAAAGGATGCTTTAAGAAAATTTGATAAAAGTGATGAGGGTATCTTTTGGTGATATTCATCACAAAGTAAAACCTACAAAGTCTTCGGTAAAGAGAACAAGTTGTGTGGAGGAGAGCATACATGCCATATTCGATGAAGAAAATTATGAAAGTAAGGAAGAGCCACTTGTGATGTTGAAGGGTTTCGATTGGTACTTGATTCAAAAGATGAGCAAGATGAACGAGTACATAAAGGTGTCGCCAAAACTGTTCAAGACCCCACAAAAACAGAAGATATGCTAGTCTCAAGGGAAAATGATCAGGAAGAAAATACTTCCTATCACTTGAATGAACCGGTCCCCTCAGAACCTGCTCCGCGTAGAAAATTGAAAGCACAAGAGCACACATCCAGTTTAAAACATCATCTCTCCTATAGACTAAGGAATGCAGACAAGATCAAAGTTGAGAAACATGTGTACCTTCTCAGCCTATTTATCATTAGTAGAGCCTAAAACATCAAGGAAGCCTTGATGGATGCAGACTGGATTATGGCAATGCAAGAACTGAACCTTTTTGAAAGGAGCAAGGTGTGGCATCAAGTTCCCAGTCAGAACCATTATTGGGACAAGATGGTTATTTAGAAACAAGCAAGATGATCAAGAGGTAGTAAAGAAAAAAAAACAAGGCCAGATTTGTGGTACAGGGTACAACCAAGAGGAAGAAATTGACTATGATGAGACTTTTGCTCTAGTGGCTAGAATGAAAGTTATAAAGATGCTAATTGCTTTTGCATCTCACATGGAGTTCAAATTGTTTCAGATGAAAATCAAGAGTGCCTTCTTGAATGGATATCTAATGGACGAAGTATATTTAAAGCAACCTCCAGGCTTTGAAAGCTTTGAATTTCTTGATCATGTTTATAAGCTTGATAAGGCCCTATATGGACTTCAACAAGCACCAAGGGCTTCGTATGATAGATTGTCCTCATTTCTTCTAGAGCATGAATATGGTTGAGGAAAAATTGATAACACTATTCCTAAGCAGATAGGTAAAGAAGCTCCTCATTGTTCACACATATGTAGATGACATAATCTTTGGGGCCACTACTGATGTGTTGTGTAAGGAGTTTGGTTCCTTAATAAGTAGTGAATTTGAGATGAGTATGATGAGAGAATTGATCTTCTTCTTGGGTTGCAAATCAAACAAACTGAGTCCGAAACATCCATTCATCAACAGAAATATATCAATGAACTGCTGAAGACGGTGTTTTGGATGGCGAAAGGCGACAAGAGGCGACAAGGCTCCGCCTCGTGCCGGCGAGAGGCGAGGCAATCGCCTTTTGAAAGTGCGGCGACAATTAATATAAAAAAATTAAAATGATATATAAATGATCAAAAATTCAATAGCACTAATATATTAGAAAATATTTCAAGTTAAGAGTTAAAATTAGATAGTAGATAGATCATGTAGATTGAGACGCCATTGAAATTGAAATAGTTGTTAATGATCAAGTCATTTAATTAGTATATTACTATGATACTATGTTATGTAAGTTATTAAAAAAAGATTTTTTTACATAATACATTTATCTTTCTGTTACAGTGCCAATGTAACACTGTATTACTGTTTCAAAGGAAGAAATATAGAAGAGAAAAAGAGGAAGGAAAAAACACAGTATGCAAAAACACCCGTTCAATCTCGGAATGAAGAAGAAAGAAGAAAAAAACAATAGATATCAATACTTATCGGAGTAGCTGGAGTCGCCGGAGTAGCCACCGCCGGTCGTCGGAGTCGAAGTCGAACTTGTGAGATGGTAATGGTAGCAGCAGCAGTCGCCACTCGAGTAAGTTGGTAGAGCCAAAATACGAAAATAAGCCCTAAAATTATCTTTTATCCCTAAAATCCTAATTTAAAAAAAAAAAAAAAAAAGACAGCGCAACTATCCTCGCCTCGCCTTGTCGCCTTTCTCGCAAAGGTGTCGCCTTTTGGATGTCGCAGCGTCACGACGACAAGAGGCGACTATGCCTCGCCATTCGCCATTGGCGACGTGGCGAGTGCCTTTTACAACACTGGCTGAAGAAGTTTGAGATGGAAGGGACTAAAGCAAATGATACTCCCATTGCTACCACCACTAAGCTTGATCAAGAAGAATCTGGTCAATTAGTTGCTGAGACTAGACCAGATACAAAGAAATGATAGGTCCCTTTTTTATATCTTACTGAAAGCACGTGTGATCCTCTCCTAAGGAGTCCTATCTAAAGGTTGCGAAAAGAGTTCTAAGGTATCTTAAGAGAACTCAGATTTTAGTTCTTTGGTACCCTGCTGGAGACTTTCGATTTATTGGGATATGCTGATACTGATTATGTTGGATACTTGGTGGATAGAAAAAGCACCTCAAGAATGGCTCACTTCTTAGGACCTTGACTTATCTCTTGGGCAACAAAGAAGCAAAACTTTGTGACACTTCCAACTGCTTTGGCTGAACATGTAGTTGTTGCATCATGTTGCCCTCAACTCCTCTGGAAAAAGCAACAACTTAGTGATTATGGAATTAGCATAAGGTGCACCTCAATCTTGTGTGATTAACACTAATGCAATTAACATGGCAAAAAACCAGTCCAATATAAAAGAACCAAGCACATTGATGTGAGAGATCAGTTTCTCAAAGATTCTGTAGGGAAGGGCCTAATTCAGATGGTACACCTTGTGAAACTGATGAACAAGTTGCTAATGTATTCACTAAAGACTTTGGAAGGGAACAATTTGAGAAGAATAGATTAGCCCTTGGTCCAATCAACAAACTCTGAATTGAAGAAAGCATGGAGCTCTCCCTCAATAATTGACTAAAAGAAATTAAGGTATAGGAAGATATGTGCTAAATAATAGACATTGTAAATGACTCAGTCTTTGTTCCTCTGCAGAATCACAACCACAACCACAGCTTAAGGAATTACCACTGGGATCTGATGATATTAACTTATTTTTGATATAAATCAGTCTGTCATCTAGCAGAAAAGCATACAAAAGCATGCAAGGACCTGGTCCTTGCGCCAGGTTCATTAATTGAGAGCAATCACTTTAAAAGAAATTGTCATGAGAACCTGATCCTCATCCTTGCTTTCAAAACCCTTAAAGAGACAAAAATCCTCAAGCGAGAAAATCAAAATACATGCCTCTAATCATTCTCTCCTTTCAATAACTGACAACCGTCACTTCAAACTTTTACAACACTCAAAAGACTTTTTCTCTCTCCCAAAACCATCTATCTTCCGCAAATCCTTCAAGAAATCAAATTTGCTCCTCACTTTCGATTCTCCTGCTCGTCATTTGTCATAATCTTGAAGCCTTCACTCTCGCGCTCTTCAAATGGCATCCTCATTTCCCTCTTCCCCAGCCTCAAAACCTGCTCCTCTGCCATCGCACTCACTGGTGGATTACTTGGAAGACAGGACTTCTCCTCATTTACTGCTCCACCCACTCAAGAGGAATCAAGGTTTCCTTCACCTACTCTCCCATTTGCTCATGAGAGATCCCCAACTCCATCACTTCTATTTGCTCCATCACCCAAACCCTCATCTTTTTTTCTCCAAAACCCTCCGATCTTCAAGCCCAAAGGTCTGATTCTCTTGCTTAATCTTGGACTTTAGACAAGGATATTGTTGTTGTTCCCACTACTAAGACCCCTAAACCCTCTTCCCCGGTTCAAAAGGATATTGATAGTGATGGTGATATTGTCATCATTCAAAAGTGCACTACTACCATAACCTCCCCTATTCTTGGCTACAAGAAAAGGGCAATGCACAAACCAAAACGTACTCCTAAACTAAGAACTACATCTTTTTTAGCCTTGCCACCTAGAGTCTAGCAAGAAAGATAAAATTTCTAGAGGGAAGAAGACAATCGGGGAAGATGAGGAACCAACAAGAGTAAGCAAGAAGAACAACAAGAACAAGGAGTTGCCCCCTCTCGTCCCAAGAAAGAAAGAGTTAACATGAACTATCAAAAGTTCCTGGAGATTGGAAAAGAAAATTACCATGGGTCTATGACAGTTTTAAAGGGAAGGTTGCTTGATGAAGAGGTACTTAACAATTCTTTTTGTGAAGAAATATAAGAGAAGAATATTATTGAACTGTTGTAACTACATTATTACACTGAGACCCTATTTATAGACGTTGCATTCTAATCTTTTTCCAAATAGAACACTAAATAGGCATTTGTCCATGAAAACTAAAAAAAAAAAATTTAAGCTGGAGTTGGAGTTGTGTTTGGCCATATCTTTTTGAAAGATTTTTTTAGACTTTTGAAAAATCTTTTTTAAATATAATTTTATACCCCAACTTTTAAAAAATATCAAAATCACCCAATTAACTAATTTACCTACTAACATTCAACCAAATGTGATTCTTAAATTTAGTTTAAAGCCTTTAAAGCTATTATAGCAAGATGGAATACTTGATATATAGTACTGGAACTATAATACTCATAAGAGATGAAAAGTCCATGTATAATAGTTATTCTCTGTAAAAAGAACAGCTAACCAAATTTCAATGATAAGAAGGATCCAAATAATTTTTGTTATGGTGTTACCTCTTTTGTAACACCAGCTAACCAAATAACTATACAACAGCTAACCAAATAACCAAATAACAAGTTGGTGACTTCACATTTTGTAGCATCGCTTTCACTTTAAAAAGAAAGACAATTCCATCATCAATAGGCAATTTGGCTCGATAAACATCATAATGTCGGCCAACCTTGACTAATTTCACAACTTGTTTGTGGTTGGTGGTTGGTGGTTGGTGGATGGCTACAAGTTAAGAGGGGCTTCGTCTAAAAATTTAAAAAATTGGAGTTATATGTAATAATAATAGAAGTTGGAACTGAAATTGGAGAAAAGTGAAAACAAAAACTTTTTTTTTGCTTTTCAAAAAACAAATTTGGAATTGTTTTTGGAATTTCCATGGCCAAACGCCACTACTTTTATAAAGTGAAAAAAATTTCTGGAAAAAAGTGAATATTTTTTATGGACAAATGGCCTCTAAATTACAATCCTTTTTCAAGTAAGATTCTATATGTTATTCCTATTCCTACTCTTATTCTAACACTCCCCCTCAAGCTGGTGCATACGAGGCATATGTACCAAGCTTGTTATGGATGTAATTAATACGAGGAATACTAAGGGACTTGGTGAAGATATGTGTAAGAAAAATGGTAAGGACTAGACACCAGGGAGACCTCAGTTGCAAAAAAATAAACTGGAAAAGTGGTCGGAAAAGTCGATCTGTCATGGGAAAATTGCCGAAAACTGGTATAAAATATATGGGTCATCTCAAAATCAAGAGATGAGTAGATCTTGAACAAGAAAGTCACCGAAAAACTGGTTGAAACATGCTCACACGCAAGTTTATTAGATCTAGTGGCTGAAAAGTGGTCACAATCAAGAAAAAATTATATGGATAGGGTCGAAATGATAGCACAACCCTACCAAGAAATTATATAGGTAGGTTGGAATGATGGCACGATCCTACTGAAAATTATATAGGTAGGGTCAGAATAATGGCACGACCCTACATTAATCAAATCTGAGGAGTCACCAAAAAGATGCATGGAACTACGCAAATTAGATTTAAGGAGACTAGAAAGATGCACGGTGCAACGCAAAGATATGAGAAAGTAGTCACCGAAAAGAAGCACGGTGGCCAATCTTTTGGAAACATGATCATTGGCCAGACAGGTGACATATATGGGTAATAGTCGCCCGCCGGCAATGGAAGCTCTTTTATTCTCTACCAAGATCGTAGAGGCTCTGATACCATGTGAAGAAATAATTGTTGTAACTATATTATTCCACCGAGACCCTATTTATAGACGTTGCATTCTAATTCTTTTCCAAGTAGGATTCTATATGTTATTCCTATTCCTACTCATATTCTAAAACTTTTATTTTAAACTTGCTTGATAGACTTGAATTTCAAGGGTGGGGACATCTTAAAACATTTGTTTAAGATGGAAAATGTTACAGTATTTGAGAGGGAGGTGGTGGAATTTTATGTGAATTGACCATCGTGGATGGGTGGGTGGTTAGTTCAAGAGTGGGAGGGGTGGAAGTCGTGTTTGATGCTTCCAAACTTGGTGAAATACGGAAGATTCCTGTTGAGGGATTGGAGGAATATGTTTCAGAGACTGATGAAGGATGTTTTCTCACTAAGAAGTTTACTAGAGAAGTTTACTAGAGAAAGGGTGAAGAAGATGCCTAGAGAAGTGTTGAAGGGAGAAATGATTCCTGCTCACAAGCTCTTGTTTGAGATTGTGAACAAGGACGTATTGCCTAGGGATGGGAGAAATGCATTGGAGTTTGGATGAAAAGGTGAATCTCCCTGCTCTCATGATCAAACATACGAATAGAGTAATATCTCCTAAGATTGGTCCTCATGGTCTAGCCTATGGATATTTACTTACCACTGTGTTTGAGAACTTTGTGGAGCCACTTAGCGATGGGAAGATTGCTACAAGGAGTGATAGGATCACCAACAAAACCTTGAGAGTGTGACTGCCTGACCAAGAAGCCTGCTGGAAAGAAGGCTTTTAGCCTGTGACTCAACTCATGATGGACTTAGAAGCAGAAGAAGATAATGCCAAGCACAGGGAAGAGATAGCTTGCTTGAAGGATCAACTTGCAGCTTCTCAGGCACAAGTGAGTACCCCGAAAGATGACATGCTGCTTCAGCAGAGCAATCATCTTGCCAGCATACAGTCCCTCATGCAGCTCACCCCCTCCAAGTCTCCTCCCCATCCCCCCAAGCCCCTTTCAATCCAGTTATTTTGATATTCATCTTCCTACTTCACTTGTTTTTGTTGGCACTCATGACAATCAATTCTTTTTTGGTTGTAACTAATTTCTGAATGCTTTTGTTTAGGGCCAAATAGTTGGCTTGATTTTGTGCATATACTGATTACTCTCTGATGCTAAAATTCTCTTGCTTGTGGCTTTTTTGCCTCAATGGCCATGAGTACTTACAACTGCACTCTATATATATGCAATATCTGCTTTACTTTATTTTTTAATCATGTCAAAAGGGAGAACATCCTGTGTGTTGTTTCTTTGTGTTATGTGGTGGCATTGTTGTGTGCTATGCATGTTGAAAAACGGTGGTGGAAGCAGTGTGTGTTGAGAATGTGCTAATGTATGTAAGAAAAGACACAAAATGAATGAGTGATTTGTCATCTTCAAAAAGGGGGAAATTGAAGAATCCTTGAAGGATTCAGTTCTTGATTTGTATGTGTTTTGATTATTGACAAACAGGCTTATGTTAGAATCACACGAGGATTCTACTAGTTCTATTTATGGTAAATATTCCAATTATTGTGTCCTTGTCAACAAAGGAAAACCTTGAGGTCTCTTCTCTCCATACACAACTGCGACACCTAAAGGTCCATGAACTTTCTACTATATAAGGAGAAGACCTAGGCTGTTTTTCAACCACCTATTGCATACCGCATTATTCTCAAGCAGTAGGAGAACAATCAAGCAGGCATCCATTGAAGGATCTAGCATAATTCAAAGTTGATTATTCTTGAACACTGGCAGAGTCAAAATTCGTGTGAATCAGTGCAATAATTTAGTTTTTGAGTTATAGCTAATCTATTGTGGTACGTGTGAATTAGTTTTGGGCTACTTGAGAGAGTTGTTGCTACTAATGGTTATAGCTAACTATTGTGCCTAGATACTAGAGTTAGTTCCTTTGATTATTGAGTTGTAATCATAAAACCTGATTGATTGAAGTTCAGTGGATTTGGTGGTCATAGTTGTTACTCCTTGAGAAAGGAGGTTTTTCACGTACAATTGCTTGTGTTTTATAGTTGTTTGTTTTTCAGTTGCATAAGAACCTGGTTCCTGTAATACGTAATTGGCACTAGTTTATTTCAATTCAAATCTCAGTCACTAAGAATGTTTTTAAGTCTGAATCTTAATCATTTAGATCTCCATCATTAAAGTCGTTTGTGTTTTATTCTACAACCACTAAATTGGTCTGCAAAGATCTGAATGATTTCCTTCTCAAAAAAAAAAATTACCTTCTCAAAAAGATTTGAATGATTAAGATTTATAACCAAAGCTTAAAATTATTAAGATGGTATCCAAGCAATGATTTCTGTAAAAATTGAATTGCACCACTATTGCATCCACTTTTATTGCTAATCATTGTCGCCGCCCTCAACAACTATCCTCAGCCACAACCACCACTGTCACCAATCAACACAATTAGTCAGTCGTTACCATGTTAGCCACATTTTATTTACAATCATCACCAACCACAACCATTACCACAGTGTTGTCAACGGCGCGCTTAAGCCCTGAAGCGAGGCAGAAAACACGGTTACTGCTACGCCATGCTTAATGGGAACTTCAGTGACGGCATCAAGATTCTAAGGGATGCTTTAGGGCCAATGAGTGTAATCCTGAAGAGCCTACACAAAACAATTGATATTTCACTTAATCCCAATTTTCTTTCAATTCCTTGTCCATATATTTGTTATTCATGCTTATAATCATTAATTTAGATGTATAAATATTTGTATTTTTTTTCTTCATTAAATAACACTTTATTTGCGTGTTTCACTTAAACCCAAAGGACCTTAAGAGTTTTTTTGTGCTTTTTCCTCTAATAACATTATTAGCACAACAATCACCAATTACTATCAACCACTATTATATATCCCCAAACACAGCTATCAAGTCACCTCCCCCAATAGTTATCACTATCATCCACCACCACAAACTACCACTATCAACCAGCACTCTTAACAACTATTGTCAGCCACACCATCACTGTCAGCTACTAGGTACCCACAACCATCACCATCAGCTAATACCACCGCCAACCACTACCACTAGCCACTACCTTCACTCACACCATTCCTATTAGCTACCACGTATCTACAACCATCACCATCAACCAACACCACCATCTCAGTCGGCACCCACACTACCAGAGTAGTCATCGTTGTCGCCACCACCTACCACCATACAATTTTTATATGAATTATATACTCCCTCCGATTCAAGTTATGTGTCTTACATTCTTTTTTAGTTTGTTTCAAAAAGAATATCACTTTCTGTTATTAGTAACTTTTCAATTCCAACATCTCTTATTGCTTATTTAAGACCAAAAGATTTACTGATATCTTCGTACATTACACATATCTTTAATTTAACACCACAAGATTCAAAAGTCTTCCTTACCTTTCTTAAACTCAGTGTCAAATAGAACTAAGACACATAAATGAAACAGAAGGAGCATTTAATAATTATTATACACAAGATTTATACATTCAAATGTTTAGAAAACAATCTTAATCATTTAGTATTTAGATCTTAATGCAACATCTTAATATTCAGATTAGACGTCTTAAATTAATAAAAAGAAATGGGACCTTACACCGATAAAAAGATGGGAGAGAAAACTCATGTGCGCTCAAATTTCGGATGTGTATTCATATTAGACGTCTTAATCTTAAATAAAAACAATTGGGGCCTTACATTGATAGAACTTATGGGAAGAAAATTCATGTCAGCTCAAGTTTCATTTAAAAAGGACAGGGAAGGATGTGAACCACTTATCACTTTACTGTCGGATGGCACACAGGCTATATTGCTATAATGTTGTTGGAGTCCCACATCGGTGGGTTAAAGGGTCCTTGGTCTCCTTATATGGTCTTGGGCAATCCTCCCCTCATGAGCTAGCTTTTGAGGTTGAGTTAGGCCCAAGGTCCATTTCTTTATCAGTGCCGCCAGGAACTTTTAGGACCTTGATTGAGAGCTGCAGCAAAGTTGCCCATAGAGGAGGCAAATGAGCAAAGGAAATGAACCCACATTTTTCTGACCCATGGATAGAAAGAAATCATGAGCATTTTAAAGATATAAACTACCTTGGTATAGATAAGAGACTTTAATGTTTCTGTACATTTCAGGAAACAGCCTCCACGACGTAGTGGTAAGGTATGTGTTTACTCTACCCTCCCCCAACCTCACTTGTGGGATTTCACTGGGTATGTTGTTGTATATTTTAGGAGCACCTAAAGCCTGAGATGATTGTATCTCCTCTACATTTTTTTGCTCTAGAAGTTCTCTACATCTTGTACACCTCTTTTAAAGAAATATAATCATATTAAAAATGAGAATATATTTGGTGCAAGGACCTTCAACTCGAAGTCAGTGGAGAATCAATTACGACATACCTGGGGTAGAAGCATCAGCAGACCATACAAGGCTTTTAACAACCATATATATCTTCCAGGTTCAAGAAGCTGCAAGAAACAGTAAATAAGTAACTCCCTGAAATAATGTTGTCAGGCAATCAATAAGTTGAGCCCAATCAGTATATCCAACCACACAAAAACTACGTATGACTTATTAACTCACATCATGGAATAGAGAAGGCATAACTCAAATTAGGCCCACACTCACTTCATTTGCACACACACGTTGAACCATCAATATGGAATCTGGTGAAAATATCAGGACCACTGCTGATTCCTCCCTCAGCTTTTACTGAGCTGCATTCATTGCCAGTGGGTGCTGGTCTTTATAACTCTATTCCTTGAATAGCCGGGAGATGCCATTTGGTTTAATCTAGACATGCAGATGGGGTTTTTGACAGTATTATGATTAAGTAATAACTATTTTGAAAACATTGATGCTAGACTTTATAATCTCGCATTCACGAGTAGGCCAACATTTCATATGATTTCAGTCTATAAAATTGATAAACTTCATCATGATTACATGTTTCTTCATGTTTATGGGTAGAAATGTTAAGAAAGACACTCAATGATAGGCGTAAGGAAACTGGCGATGCACATATCTAGACTTTTCGTGATAAGATATGCTGGTAAGATTGTTTAGAGAAGAAGATATGTCGATAGTAATATAATCTTCTTTACACCAAGTTGTTTCCTGTGCTTGTTTACTTGTGAAATATAAACCACTGGAGCTTTTTGGTCCTTTGGTATGCTCCAATAAAAACACCGTAACCAATAAATGTTCTTGTAGGATCAAGGAAATATCTCGATGCAATAATATGCAATGTGGCACAAACTCTTCGGTTTTGCCGCGGAACCCGTCTCGGCACGAGACTGATGCGGGTGTGGGTGCTTCCGGCGTCTCAAATTCGGTCAAATGATTTCGGAAACGTTGACCAAATTCGGATGCATTGACCAAATTCAAAAAGAAATTTGAGGGGAAACATTGGATAGATAATAAACCAGCGACTTACCTGGAAAAATTTCGACCGAAAACTTCACCGCTGACTGTAAAGTTGACAAGCAAAGACATGTTGATTGTCGCCTTGGGACGAAATAGAGACGGCGTTGTTGGCGGGGTAGAAACAGACATGGCTGGGGAAGAAGCAACTAAAGATCGATAACTGAGGTGCGAAGAAACAGTAGACGGCATTGTCGAAGAAACAATCGGCGTTGTCGAAGAAAACAGTAGATGGCGTTATATTATATGTAATCCTCGACATATTAAAAAGAAAACAAGACGGTTCATTGTGTCGTTTCTTAATTGTGTCGTTATATATTTCTATAAAAACAATTAATATATAATTATATACAACAACATACCCAGTGTATTCCTACATAGTGGGTAGAGTGTACGCAGACCATACCACTACCTCAGGTGAAGTAGAGAGGTTGTTTCCGATAGACCCCCGGCTTAGGACGGATAACAATATAACCAACGCAAAAGATAAGTACATATAAACTAGTACGGTATGCAAAATCTAAGTTGCTCAGACTCTCCAAAAATGTTGCCGCACCCGTGTCGGATCCTTCAAAAATACACTATTTTTGGAGGATCTCACACGCACCCGTAGAAATTTTTGAAGAGTCCGAGCAACTTAGTGCAAAATAAACTAACATTAGAACAAATAAAAAAGATAAGTGCATATAAACTAGTACGGTGTACAAAGTAAACTAACACCGCTAGCCACAAGATAATCCTACAGCCACAACACCACAAATAAGAAACTCCAGACACAAAACAACGCTCCCCTACTATTACTGACGCACTCCCACCCCCTAACCCTCTACCCTAATCCGCGTCTTCCACACCTTCTTATCAAGGGTCATGTCCTCCATAAGTTGTAATTGCTCCATAGCATTCCTAATCACCTCCCTCCAATATTTCTTCGGTCTACCTATACCCCGCTTAAAACCATCCATAGCCAGTGTCTCACACCTCCGCACTGGAGCATCAGAGCCCCTCCTCATCACGTGCCCGAACCAACGTAACCTTACTTCTCGCATCTTGTCCTCCACCGAAGCAACTCCCACCTTCTCCCAAATATCTCATTCTTCACCCTATCTTTCCTGGTATGTCCACACATCTACCGCAACATTCTCATCTCCGCCACATTCAACTTTTGGAAGTGGGAGTTCATAACTGGCCAACACTCCGCCCCATACAACATAGCCGGCCGGACTGCCACTCTATAGAACTTACCTTTACGCTTCGGGGGCACCTTCTTATCATATAGAACTCCTGAAGCGAGCCTCCATTTCAACCACCCTGCCCCAATACGATGCGTGACATCCTCGTCAATCTCACCATTGCCCTGAATCATAGACCCCAGATACTTGAAACTCTCCCTCTTCCTCTTCTGAATGGCCTGAGAGTCGAGCTTCACAACCACTCCAGCCTCCTGCGACACATCACTGAACTTACACTCCAAGTACTCCGTCTTGGTTCTGTTTAACCGAAATCCTTTAGACTCAAGTGTTTGTCTCCATATCTCCAACTTATCATTAACTCTTCCTCGAGTCTCGTCAATCAGTACCACATCATCTGCAAATAACATACACCAAGACACCTCCCCTTGAATATATCACGTCAAAACATCCATCACCAAGGCAAATAAAAATGGGCTAAGAGTCGATCCCTGGTGCAACCCTATCAAAACTGGGAAGTGCTTTGAATCTCCACCTACCGTCCTTACACGAGTCTTCACACCATCATACATGTCCTGAATAGTGTACGTCACGGGCACCCCTCTAGCCTCCAAGCATCTCCACAGAATCTCCCTGGGAACTCTCTGTCCTATGTTTCTCAAGATCAATAAACACCATGTACAAGTCCTTCCTCTCCCGAAACTACTCCACTAATCTCCTCATAAGGTGAATGGCCTCAGTGGTCGAGCGACCTGGCATGAAACCGAACTGATTCTCATCTCAGCCTCAAATCTACCACCCTTTCCCAAACCTTCATAGTATGACTCAACAACTTAATACCTCTATAGTTGTTGAAACTCTGAATGTCTCCCTTGTTCTTATATACTGGAATCATCGTACTCCACCTCCACGATTCAGGCATCTTCGACGTCCTAAAAATACAGTTACACAACCTTGTCAATCATTCCAAATCTGCCCAGCTAGCGCTCTTCCAAAAATCCACTGGAATCTCGTCTGGCCCTATCGCCCTGCCCCGCCGCATCCTGCGAATAGCTCCCTTGACCTCGTCAACCTTGATACGCCTATAATTATATATAGTAAAATAATAATTTGACAACAGTTACCTAATACTAAAAAAATACTCCTAGTTATACTTTTTTTTTGGGGGGGGGGGGGGGTAAATATACGTAAGTTAAAGAAATTCCTAATACTTATACTACTAATTGAAAAATATAACCAATGGCAAAAGTAACTTATAAAGTAAATCCTAATCCCTATATGTCGAGGAAAAATAAATTGATTTAAAATTAGAGAAAGTCTAAAATTGTTTTCATTAATAACATAATAAATAGAACCTCTACAAAAATAAAAAAAAATTAACCTAAAAATATTCGGTCATTCTTTATCAAATAATATGGCATCACCTGCATCGGGTAGTCAAAAGAGAAAGGGTCCTATGAGACCAACAGAAAGTGTAGGAGTAGATTTTGATGACAAGCCATTATGGAATCGTGTAAGAGTAATTTCAACTGCTTTCAATGGTGGTAGAAATAGAACATGGTATTGTAATTATTGCAATAAACAAGTTTTTGGATCATATAATAGAGTTAAAGCACATCTCTTAAGATTATCAGGTGATGGAGTTCAAATATGTAGCGAAGTTCAAGGTGATACATTGAGGACTTTGAAGATGGAGCATGAACAAACTGAAAAGAAAAAATCTTCAGTTCAAGTTGATGCAAGGAAAAAAATTGATTATATATCTCTTCCGGAGGATACTGATTTACTTCAACATAAAAAAAAGAGTTCAGAAAGTGGAGCTCTAGGAAAATCTTTCGGCATCCATGAAAGGAATACTACGGACAAATCAACAGCTAAAATGTTCTACACATCAGGTTTATTGTTCAATTTTGCAAATTCTCCATACTTTAAAAAATACTCGAAGTTTTTAGCTGAAAATTCCATTCCCATTTATATTCCCAATCATATAATAGGTTAAGAACAACTCTTTTTAGTTCAAGAAAAGACTCACATAGATAGTGATACGAGCCAAACAACCATCATAGCTTTTTATGACATCCTTAGAGGCCAACACTTAAAGACTCAAGCTTCGGTCATCTCGAGGACACAAAGCATGCATGGAGGACCCGTTTGGAGCATACCATAAAGCAATCCCGCGTGTGGAAGGTTACTTGGGAGTTTGCCTTTGATGCATACCCGAGACTACAAGTTGAACCCACGGCTTTGGAGCTTGAAGAAGGCGTCCTTGGAGTGTTGGAACTCATTAAGGGCATTTTAGTGATTACACCTGTTGATTCCAAACACCCCATGGCAGCCCCTCTCATTAAGGGTGTTGTAGTCATTTTACCTTTCATTTGTAATAGCCTATAAATAGTCTTCTATGAGGTCATTTGCTCTTTAGTTTATGATGGATATTTGAAGAACATTGAAAGTCTTCTCTCTTTGAGAGTGTAGTTTAAGGCTTGGAATAGTCATTTAGTGTAGGGCTTGGAAAAGTCATTATTGACATTTTCTTAGAAACGGTGGTTGTAAGCGGAGTTGATTCCCTTAGCGGTCACCGTAAGAAGATTGGTGTTTGTTGCTGCGAGTTTAAAGGTCTTATCGTTTGATACACGATTTGGTTCTTCATTCATCGTACCTTCTTATGTCATCTTATCTATCCCTTTACTTTATTCCATCATGCATTTTTGTTTCTTGTTTCTTATTCTCGGTTTGTGGTGTTACTGTCGTAGCTTGCGTTTCTTGTTGTCTTGTGTTCGTGGTTGTTTTGTGTGCTCCATAGTCGCGTCCGTTATCAGATAGGAAGTTGCAACCAATTGAAGATACATGGAAAAAGAAAAGGTTGTTGATTTGTTAGGACGGATGGTCCGACACTAAAAGACGACATTTGATCAATATATTGGCATCATCTAGTAGAGGTACAATGTTTTTAAATTCAGTGAATTCTAGTGAGATCATGAGGATGGAGAATATATTGCTAATTTGTTTATTGAAGCAACAGCAAAAGTAGGTACAAATAATGTTGTTCAAGTTATTACGAATAACGCAAGTAATATGAAACTTTCCGGTACTATGGTGGAGGAAAAATTTACTCGTATATTTTGGACTACTTGTGTTGTTCATTGTTTGAATCAAGCTTTGAAAAGTATGTGCCAACCGTCCGATAAATCGTCCTACTTCACTAATTGCAAATGGATCTTAGGCCTCATTTGTTTGCACTTAATGGAGGTTTGAATCTGAATGGTTCAGACTTCAGACCATTAAGTGCATTTGTTTTTTATTAAGGTTTTAACTCTTAATAGGTCTGAATAAGTCTTAATCATTCAGATCTAGAACCAAGTCTTAATAGGTCTGAAGAGATATTCTGGTGTTGGATAATATTCACCACTCTATTCATAATCAGCAGTCACCACCACTAACCACCTCTGCCACCGTCACCATTGTCAACCACCACCCACCACCACCACCCACCTCCACCATCACAACCACCATCGACAAAAATACCGCTACCACACCTACTACCTCTTTTATTCTATTTATATTCACCGTCACCACTGTCGTCAACAACACCACAATCAGCAACCACTACCGCCTAATCCCTACTACCAACCAACTCATCTATTATAGCTAACAACACCACTAACTACCACTAATACATCACAACCTCTACACATTCTTTGACTGCCACCACCATTGTCACTAGTAACACCACCTCTACCACCATTTCAACTAATACCATCGCTACAATTTATCTCTACTAACAACCATCTCTATCATCACAACAAATAACATCTCCAACTAGCACCAACACATCGTCAATCATCATGCATTCATGTTTCAGCCAACACAATCAACATCTTAAACTACTAACATCAAGCAACATCACATCACAACAACAACCACCACCATCAATCATCACCATCATAACAGTCACTATAATACCAACCATCACAATTATCACAACCAACATTATTAATCACTAACATCAATCATTGTCACCGCAACCACCATTATAAGCCATCTCCACTATCACTAATAAACATAAATGTTTTTTCTCAATCAAATACTAATAATTTTGTTGTATTAAATTACATACTTTTTTAATATATAATTAAGTTTTTATTTAAATTATATTTTTTATTTTATTATGTATACAAATAAATTTATTTTACACATTCATATGTTGAAAAACAAACGGTCTTAATCATTCAATTTTCAGATCTAGAGACAACATCTTAATCATTCAGATGTGCATTCAGATTCAGACGTCTGGATCTTAAAAAAAAAATGGAGCCTTAGAGTTACTTAGTGAAGTGAGTAATTTGAAGAACTTTATTGTGAATCATGACTTGGCACATGCGATTTTTAAAAAGCATTCAGATTTGTCTTTATTGAAAGTTGGTGAAACAAGATTTGCCTCATACATTGTTATGACGACCCGTGTTCGCAAAGTGAAAATCTTCTTTAAAGAAAATGGTCATGGATGATGAATGGAAGAATTATAAGGGGGATAAGGAAATTGAAGGCAAAACTCGTGAAATAAAATCCATTATAATGAATGATGAGAAGCGGAATAGTTTTGACTACTTCTTGTAATTTAGGGAACCTATTGTAGATATGCCTAGAGATGCCGATTTAGATGGTTCGAAATTACATCCCGATTTATGATATGTGGGACTCAATGATTGAGAAGGTTAAGAAAATATCTTTGAGCATAAAGGGGAAGATCTCATTTCCGTCCAATCAAACTTTTTTTATTCTACTCACGGTAGTTTGATTCTACTCACGGTGTTCTTGTGGCTAGGTTGAACAAACACAATACCTCTCTACATTGTATGGCACATTCTTTGGTTCCCAAATACTATCATGAATCATGGCTTCAAGCAGATTGGGATTCAACGGGTAGCTCATAATAAAGATAAAGAAATTTCATTGAATAGAATCTAGTGCTTTCAAAGGTAATTTAAAGATTCTAATGAAATGAAACAAGTCTCATTTAAGTATGCAAAATTTTGGTGAGCCTCATGTGATTGAAGCTATGATGTATGAAGATCCTCATTCTTGGTGGGAAAATCATGGTGTCTCGACTATACTTTTGCAACAATTAGCTTCCTTACTCAACCGGCTTTCTCTTGTTGTGAAAGAAATTAGAGCACGTATTCTTTGATTAACAACATCAAGAGAAATAAGTTAGCAACTTCAAGAGCCAAAGATTTGGTGTTTGTACATTATAATCTACGGTTGTTATTTCACAAGAAAGAGAAATATATAAATAGGACAAGCAAGTATTAGGATATAGGTATGTCTACATTTTC
This sequence comes from Capsicum pubescens, assembly GCA_030864215.1. Lineage (NCBI taxonomy): Eukaryota > Viridiplantae > Streptophyta > Magnoliopsida > Solanales > Solanaceae > Capsicum > Capsicum pubescens. The sequence continues at coordinate 230,058,698 of CM061548.1, read as the reverse complement.
TTTATTATTTTTCTCAATTATTTATTTTGCATGATAATATTTTTCTCTTTTTATATAAAAATCTTTTAATATATTTATTCGTTTTAATTTATTTAGGTGGAGATCAATTTGATGTTGACGAGACAATTGATAGTTTAACTGAGCTATCAACAGACGAGCCTCAATTGGAAGGTGTGGACTTTGAGGAAGAATTTGAAAATTTAGAATAAGTTGAAGAAAATGCAGAAGAGTAGTTAATTTAACTTGATAGTGGACAACTAAGTTGCTCGGACTCTCCAAAAACGTTACCGCACCCATGTCGGATCCTTCAAAAATAAACTATTTTTGGAGGATCCGACACGCCCCCATAGACATTTTTGAAGAGTCCGAGCAACTTAGGTGGACAACACTTTATGTTCTGTTAGTTTTGAATTAATGTTTTAAGTTGTGAGGCTTTCTTGTTTTTTGTAAAATAGCGAATTTTTAGAATATCTTAATTACTCTATATTTATGATATTTGATTTTTTTAGCCGAATCCCTGCACCCGTACTCGAATTCGCATCCCCAAATCTTAAAATTTAAATTTTGACAAATCTGACTCTCGAATCCGCACCCATCTTGGATACCCAAAACCGAGCCCAAGCAACTCAGATAATATGAACTTTATAGCATTCAAAGCATCTAGGAATCAAAAATTAACATAATGCAGCTTAATTTATAAAGCAACGAAAAGAAATGTTCCGTTGATGCTTCAAATTCAGCAGTTTTCATCCTTGACATCTCATTTTTTAGCTGAAACAGCAGGTCTCTACAGCTTAATTGGGAAAAAAGTACATATCACTAAAAGAATAGGAAACGCTCCCTCTTCAGCAACAAACTTTCAAGTTCACAACAAAGAAAAAATTGCTTCCGCCAAAAGCATAACGACTAGGAGATGGGAGAATACCAAAATTTAATGAAGTAACTATTGTAACGATCGACCCTCGTTTTAGGAATCAGAGCTCCGTTTTGCGTGTCACTAGACCTTCAAAAGCTCTATTCTATTTTTTGACTAGCTTGCAAAATTTTTGGGTCAATTGGACGTCGTTTGGTTCACTTTTGGTGAAAGAATTCATTTTGGAAATCCTGGTATTGTAATATTTGAGATTTTGAGGTCGCAATGGGAAAACGTGCTTCGTTTGGCTATTAGAAGGATCCATTAGGTTCGTATTAACATTATTGACCCTTATGAACTTTAGGAACTGATTTTTAGTCCAAGGGTGAATAGAGACAATAAAGCTCAAAATGAGCATGCACAATATGTAAACTTCAAATGAGAATAGTGCTCAATCTATGGAAAGGCATACATAAACGTGCCTTTTAACCTGGCCTCAACTGGCATCTACGCCTTCCAAATTTGAATGTGCACGACTAGGCACTTAAACTATCATAAAATTGAACAAGTAAACCCACACGCATCCTATATGGCAAATATCACGCGATTTGAGATGTAGGACATGTGCATCTCACGCAATTTGTCATGTAGGTCGTGATTATCTATTTGTTCAACTTTATGATAATTTAAGTGCCTACTTGTGCATATTCAAAGTTGATGGGCATAGATGCCAACTGAGGCCAAGTTAAAAAGCACGTTTATGTATTATGCCATTTGGAAACGTGCAAAAGATGAAAGTTGTAGTCCTTCGAGTCTAGTTTCCAAAACATTAAAATGCCTATCAATCTAAGCTATGTACACAAAGCTATCAAGGATTTATGGAAAGGTGTCTAGCATAAAAAAAATATGGATCTCGAGGTACAACCAGGGGAGGCCATGATACAACTAGCTGAAGCACCTGGACAGTCCAAACAGAACACGGACAGCAGTATTTGGGAAAATTTTGCGCTAAAGCATGAGATGAAGTTGGAGATGAAGCTTGGGTATCATCCAACCAACTAAAGTGAGTTTAATATAGTGTTTTGAACTTCTTTCATCACCCATTATAGACAAATTATAACATCAATCTAATCGCATTCCGTGCATCAATTTCATGATTCGAGTTGATTTAAAGGGGGATTCTTTGTTAAATGGCCTCTTCAAGTCTACTTTTTAGTTAAACTGACTACAAGTTCTTTTTTTAGGGAAATGGCCCACTTTTGAAGATTTAAATTTATTTGTGATTTAAAATTTATTTACAAGTTTTAAAAGTTACAAATTAATCCACAAATCACCAACTTACAGAATTTAAACAAAACCCTCCCCCAGAATCTTTTACACATTTTTACAAATTAGTCCAACACCTGATTTGCGATGGACAAATCTATTATCGATCCGACCGATATATGGACAGATCGATTATCGATCCGACCAATATATGGACAGAACGATTATCAATCCGACCAATATATGGAAAGATCGATTATCAATCCGACCAATATATGGAAAGATCGATTATCAATCCGACAGATTGATTATCGATCCGAACGATATATGAACAGATTAAGTATCGATCAGATCGATAGATGGACAAATCGATTATTGATCGATCGATTACATATATATACACAAACCCTTGTTTTTTGAAAAAAAGAAGACTAAAATTAAAGAAGGGTAGTAAACTTGCAAATTTAGGAGACAGAACATTTAGGAATACAATATTATCATCAAAAAGGAGAAAGTTGCAGAAACAATAAGTTTTTAGTAGGAATAGAATAGAAAAAAGTTGGAGAGGGGGGAAAAAGTAACTGAAATTGAAAAAATGAGTCAGGGTTTTACGCTTTAAGAATATTTGTAAATAGCTCCCATAGTTTTTAATGTGTTATTATAGTCCAATTCTTCCTTAAAAGTTATTTTTTAATTTTGTCTTAAAATAAGAAAATGAAAGTAGGTCATTTTGCTAATTGGAAACTTCAATAGGCCTAGTAGCCAAGTTTTCTCAATTTAAAGTGGATTTTGAAGCCCAACTTGAAAATGGAATTTTCTTCCTTTTTTTTTTTGAAAATGGATTTTTCTTTTGTACTTTTAGTAAGGTAAATAATTTTATTTTCTTAGAGAAATTTTGTATACAAGTCATATACCAATATGGTTCTCAATAAAAGTGGTAAAGAGTCTTCTAAACATATAGGAACACCAGATATACACCAAAAATAAACTAGAGAGAAAACACTACTAGTTTTACCCCTTCAAAAACCCTCCTTTTTCTTTCTTTCCAATGACCCACATAATTGCTAATTGGGTAACTCTCCATGCCATCGAGCATCTCTTCTCTCTTCTATGGTTCCAACTATGCAAAGTTTCCTTCAATGTAGCCGGCATCACCCATTGTATCCCAAACCAATTAAGGGCCATCATCCATAGCCTTCTAGCAGCTTATAATGCAAAAGAAGATGATCAACATTTTCTCCTCGACTCTGACACATAAAGCACCAACTGAAATAGGCAATCCTCCTCTTTCTCAGATTATCCGCAATTAGGATCGCACCCTGATATGATCCAAATGGCCAACATAGCTATTGATGCCATCATTCGAGGCCAACACATGAGGAATCAAGCTTTGGTCACATTGAAGGCACGAGAATATGCATGGAAAAAACATTTTGGACACTTAATAGAGCAATTTTGTGTGTGGAGGCTTGCCTTGATGACTACCCGAGAGCTCCAAAGGATTGCACATGTTGAAGTGTAAAGAGGAGTCCAAACACTCCAAGGCCTCCCCTCCTCATTAAGGGTGTTTTGGCTATTTCATCATGTGAATTCCAACACTCCAAGGCCGCCCCTTGTCATTAAGGATGTCTTGGTCATTTTATTATGTAATAAGCTAGGCTATAAATACACTCTTGTTAGGCTTATTTTCCTTAGTTTTTTATGATGATATTTTGAGAGAAACATTCTTGAAACTCCATAGGAAGGAACTTTTAGTGTGGGGATTGGAAAAGCCAATTAGTGTAGGGCTTGGAAAAGTCATTATTGATCTTTGCTTAGAAACTGTGGTTGTAAGGCGGAGTTGATTCCCTTAGCAGTCACCGTAAGAGTTTGGTGTTGTTATTGCGGGTCTTAAGGGTCTTATCGTTTGATACACGATTAGGTTCCTATTTCTTGTAATCTCGCATGTCAAGCTATCTATCTTACTTTATTGCATTTGTTTGTTGTCTTGTTTCTCTTAGTCTTCATCAATTTAGGCCGATTCTTGTATCATTTGGTATCAAGAGCAAGGTTTGATTTTTTTTCCAATGAAATCAATCTTGGAATTGTTATCTTGAAAATCAAAAAAAAAGTGAAAAAGAAAAAAAAAAGTTATTGTTCACGTTTTTTTTAGGGTTTTTCAATTTTTGAGACTTGATTTTTGTGTGTTTTGTGTATTTCTAGTGTTAGATCCTTGTTCCTAACACTAAAAGAAGTGTCCAAAAGCAAAAATCTCACAAAAAAATAGTTCACGTTTTTGTGCTTTGGCCAAATTTTGAGACTCAGATCTATGAATTTTTGTGTGTTTTATTTGTTTCTAGTGTTAGATCTTTGTTCCCTAACACTAATAGGGTCTAAATATAAGATTTGAGCTTAATCCGGGTTGTTTTGAGTTATACACCATTGTTGATCTTGAAGGTTGAAGAAACTTGAATGGTGGATCTCGAAATTTGTTGAGATTTGTGGCTTGATCGTGTGTGGGTTGTGATTAGGAGTTCAACGTGACCAAAATAAAACAAAAATCATTCAATTTGGAGGTCATTTGCTTAAGGGTCAACTTGGGTCAAACTTTTGAATGTTCTTCGTGTTCTTCATGTTCTTCATATATTGTTGAAGAAGAACATTCAAAAAGTGTTGTTTGATCCAAAAAGAATGAGAAAAGGAGTGTAGTTCTTGTTTGTACAAAGAATATTCCTAGCATATTCCAAGTCTTCCAAAGGAAGAAAGAATTCAAAAAGCATCAAAAAGGAATATTCTCAAAGAAGAGGACAAGTACAAGGGAAAGTACAAGGAAGGGACCATCACAACCATCACAAATTCAAACTTTTGAGCTTGAAAGACTCCAATTCTTGTATTTTTGCCTCCTGTAGCCGAAACTACTCCTCTTAGTTGAAGAATTGAACTTCAAATTGGAACAAGTCAACAAGTAAACTCCAAAAATGTTGACCAACATTGACCAAGTTGCCACGTCATCACTCCCCTCAAGAATGCTTAAGCCCAAATTTTAGGTTCTAAGTTTCTATTCTTTGATTCTTAGTTTCATTTCTTGATTCTAGTACTAATTAGCAACTAGTAGTCACCTATTAGATTGTGAATTAGTTTTTGAATCCGTTTTCTTCGTGTTTTTCGTTCTTTGTATGCTTTTCTCGTTTTGATTCGTTGAACTTCTTTGTTTCAAGTTCGTAAGTAGATTTTATTTTGTGTCTTGAGTCGATCAAACAAGAATCTATTCCGACTGCAAAGTAGTGATTGACACCTTATTGACTACCAGAGTATAAGAAACTTTCAATATTCACCGCTCCAATTGTGAGGATCACAAAAGTTAGTGCATACGAGTGTTGGCGAAGAACTTTTACTACTAATTTTGTTTGTTCATTTTTGTACGTACAAGGTAATATAAGGGGAACATGTCTTCTATAGTCGCGGATTACTATAACTACGACATGGGAGACTATGATTGTAGTGAGGGGTTTTATGGCTACGAAGTTGATGAAGATTATAGGGGCGGCTATGAAAATAGCCATAATCAAGATATGGGAAGAATTGAGAGTCATGGGTTTGAGGGAGGAAATGAGATGAATGAGGTGCCTAGTGCCTATGTTGAATATGGAGATGATGAAGAGCCTTGTGGTGGTTCTTATGATGAATATGGCGCATGTAAGGAGTCTTACACTTCCCACTCTGAACCTAGAATTGGTGTAAGGTATAACCCTTTCATTCGCAAAGCTTATGAGAGCTATGGTGAGAGTGCACGTGTGGAGTATGAAGATTCATATTCCTCACCTTGTAGTACTTCTTATCAAGGTCGAAATGGTGTGAATGGTTATACTAGCTTTAGTGGAGGTTGTCCCATGAGAAGAAGAGAGTATGTATCTCCAAAGCCGAGGGGTACTCGTGTGTGCCCATGGGGGTATACTAAGCCTTACAATGTTGATCCAAGAAGGAATGTTCACTCCGGAAAAGTAGACATTTGTAGGGTTCTGGGCTGCCTCATTGTGCTAGATGATAGGTGCCATAAAAACCACATCATGTCATCTATGGTTGACTATTTGGGGCTGTTTCGAGAACCTTTACTTGTTCCATATTCCTTGGACGGGTATAAGGTTACCGAGAGAGTGAAGGTCGTCTTCAACCAATTTGAATACTATGAGGAGGTGTGGTACGATATCTTCCTCTTGACATAAGGCAATGTATGCTTGGGTGCCGATTGGTTTGCATAACATAGAGTTCCAAATGTGCAAAATTGGCCTAAGGTTGTAAGAGACCGGGGAAATCATCTCATTACGTCCATTCTTCCCAAGTCCCAAAGAGAAATGAACACTTACTCCAATCCGAATGTAATTGAGAGACAAAAGATTGAGAGGAGTAAGAGTGTGCAAGGTGGCAATCCGAGAGTGGAAAAAAGAGAGGTTGTAAGGAGTGAAGTGAGGGGGTTTCCACCAAAAGCTAACCTTGTTTGTCCTTCTATCTCTAAGGACAAGGACCTTTGAGTAGGTACCGACATGGCAAGCGGAGGTGAATAAGTGCCAAAAGAGAAGATTCCCTTTGAAGATTTGATAAGGGAAGTCTTAGTTGCTGCCGAAGCTTGTGGGGGACCTTCACACCAAGGTAAAGAAGAATATACTCAAGAACTTCAAGGTAAAATAGCTAACTCTTACACTTTTGTGCATGTGAATGATGATTGTGTGGCTAGTAGCACATTGAGTGTGAGTAGTAGCTTACCTATTTGTGAGTCTATTGATTCTTTGCCTCTTGATGATGATGTACATGTTAAAGAGTGTAGATACACTAGTTGATCCTATTGATAATCGAATTGACTCTTCTTGTAAGATCAATTTATGTCCACCTAGTGTTGAAGCCATTGTGTTGAATGAAAGTACATCGTCTATTGATTCGTTGCCCCTTGATGATGATGTACATGTTGTGAGTGTAGATACACCAGTTGATCCTATTGATGACCAAATTGACTCTTCTTGTAAGATCAATTTATGTCCACCTAGTGTTGAAGCCATTGTGTAATGATAGTACATCATCTTATGGGAATTGTGTCAATCAACTTGTGCGTGAAACTAGTGCAGCGCTTGAGGTTATGTGTGTTGTAATTAATAGACCTCAAGTGAGTGAAGAATTTGAAAATGTTGGTCAAAATGATAGGAGTGAACCCGTGAGCTTGTCCTTTAGTAAAGATTCTAATGTTTGCTTGGCTCATAGAGATAATCATGTTCTTGAAACATCCTTTAGTAAAGATTCTAATGTTTGCTCGGCTCATAGAGATAATCATGTTCTTGAAACATCTTTGGAACTTGATAATGATCTTTTAGAGAGTGAACTTGTTTGTTCCAAATCTGCCCATGGGATGGATCATTCTCTCTTTAGGTATAATATCTTGTTTGACGAAGATATAATCACTCCTAATGAACCTAGTGGTGAGAATGATGTTGAAGGTATAGCTTGTCTTGAAGGCTATAGCCTATATGCTAACCCACTATGGTGTGACAACATTCCTCCTAAAGATGGAAATCTCTTCTTGAAAGATGAGAGTACTCTTAAGGGTAAGGAATGTGTAGTCTTGGAAAGGAATAACCAATTGGGTGGGTGATGATAGCTTTGAGTTGCTTGAATATTTAAGAAACCCAGAAGGTTGTTCCTTGAAAAAAGATTGGGGATGTGATCCATTGTATGACATCCCACCATTGTTTTATAATTACGAGGATGAATGGCTTACTTCTCCAAAGATTTAAGCAATAATCCCTTTGATATTGATGGCGGTATGTGTCTACTTGAGGGTACTTCCATAGAAAGAGAAAGTGTCCATTGCTTGGAAATTACTTCCTCTTCTACTTAGTGTGACCTTATTGTTGAGAGTACTCCTAGTCATGATTTAGGAACTAGTGGTGAGTACATACATGAGGACACCTTAGTTGAGGTTGACTTGAGTGATACCTTTCTCTACTCTTTATTTGCTTTTAATGATGTATATGCTATTGTAAAGAGTATATCTTGTAGTTTGGATGAAGCCTATGGGGAAAGAGAGTGTTGTCTAGACCCGTGTCTATGGGACACTCTTTCCATTTGACCCCAGTGCAAAATATGGAAATGGTGATGTCGGTGCACCCAACTTGTTGCTTGGTCTACATGACCAGCAAAGTGTCATTCTTGAAAACCCGAGAGCAAAAGTGTCATTGTCGCCTTGGGGTAATGCTTCTAAATGTGCATCTTTGCTTGACACACAACTTGTGGATGCCAAGTTGTCTATTTGTTTGAATGGAAGAATGTGTATGCCCTTAAATGCTTTGTCTTCATTCATGTATGCCTTTACACTTGATTCCTTTCTATACTACCTCTTTGCTTATGATGACATCCATGCTAGTCTTGGATTTGTTCTATATAGAGGTAGGAAACTTGTTGGTTGGTCCACTTGTTTGAGTAATAATGTTATATGGGTCTTGTGGACTTTAGAACCAATTGAAGAACCACCTTTGGCGTGATCTCTTGAAGAGGTAATGAAACAATTGTCTTATGGCTCATAAGATGGAGGTAATTCTACCTTTTGGATTATGTGATGTCATTAGGACCTTTGTAGTGTCCTTATCTCTTGGTGGTTTCCATAACCAAATCCTTTGTGCACTTTTCGTTGAGTTTTTAATATTCCAATTCAAAGGATCCTAGGTTATATTTCAAGTATGTGCAACCTTGGCATGATGAAATAATAGTTTATACTAATCCTAACCCTCATACCATGAGGAATTTGTGTTCGCTTGTCCTTCCTTTGACTTTGCAAGATATGGATTCGAGGTTGAATCCTTTTCAAGAAAGGGAGGAGGATACGATCCAAATGGCCAACATAGCTTTTGATGCCATCATTCGAGGCCAACACATGAGGAATCAAGCTTTGGTCACATTGAAGGCACGAGAATATGCATGGAAAAAACATTTTGGACACTTAATAGAGCAATTTTGTGTGTGGAGGCTTGCCTTGATGACTACCCGAGAGCTCCAAAGGATTGCACATGTTGAAGTGTGAAGAGGAGTCCAAACACTCCAAGGCCGCCCCTCCTCATTAAGGGTGTTTTGGCCATTTCATCATGTGAAGTCCAACACTCCAAGGCCGCCCTTTGTCATTTAGGGTGTCTTGGTCATTTTATTATGTAATAAGCTAGGTTATAAATACACTCTTATTAGGCTTATTTTCCTTAGTTTTTTATGACGATATTTTGAGAGAAACATTCTTGAAACTCCATTGGAAGGAACTTTTAGTGTGGGGCTTGGAAAAGCCAATTAGTGTAGGGCTTGGAAAAGCCATTATTGATCTTTGCTTAGAAACGGTGGTTGTAAGGCGGAGTTGATTACCTTAGCGGTCACCGTAAGAGTTTGGTGTTGTTATTGCGGGTCTTAGGGGTCTTATCGTTTGATACACGATTAGGTTCCTATTTCTTGTAATCTCGTATGTCAAGCTATCTATCTTACTTCATTGCATTTGTTTGTTGTCTTGTTTCTCTTAGTCTTCATCTCTTTAGGCCGATTCTTGTATCACACCCCTAGCCGCTAACCATACAAAAAAATTGACCTTTCATGGAGATCTAGAGACCCAAATTGAAACATGCGAGAAAGAACATTCCTCTCTTACAAGTAACCTCTTGTAAAAAGAGCTCACCGTGAATAAACCATCTCCAGTCTCTCGCTATCTCCTTACATCCATGAGTTGTTTAGAGTATCAAGCCATACAACAACTCCATCAGATTGTTTTTTTTTTTGGATAACGTAAATAATTTTATCAACATTTGGGGGAACTACAGATACATAAACCAAAAGAAGATAACCTACCCCAAAATATGGTTCTCAACAAAAGAGGTCCAATCCTCTATACAAATTGGGACCTCACAGGTACACCAAAAGTAAACTAGGTACAAAACACTACTCTTTAATTTTGTGAAATCAAGTTCCACCCTTCAAAAGCCCTATATTCCTGTCCTTCCAAATGACCATTGCTAAAGGGGCAACACTTCATGCTCTCATGCTTTCCTTCACCTTTTTATGAGTCCAACTCCGCAAATCCTACTTAACTGTATCCGGCATGACCCATTGCATCCTAAACAGATCTAAGGCCACCCTCCATAACCAACTAGCTACCTAACAATGCAAAAGAAGATGATTTTCACTTCCGCCGCCACTTTTAAGCAAGAATCACCAAGTGGTATGGATGATTTTCTTCTTTCTCAAATTCTTCACAGTTAATATCACACCCCTAGCCACCAACCTCACAAAGAAACAGACCTTGCTTAAAGCTCTAGGGATCCAAATAATCATACGAAAAGGTACATTCCTTTCTCACTAGCAACCTCTTATAAAAAGAGCTACCAGTAAATAAGCCGCCACCATCCTCCTGCCACCTCCAAGCATCCAACAAGTTGTTTGATGTGTCCAGCCCATACGGAAGCTCTACCAAATTGTGAAATTCTTCTATCTTCCAATCATGAAGGCTTATCCTTAAACTAAGTCCCAGTGAATAGCACCTTCATGAGACCTACAAACTTGTTGGACTGACATCTCTCTCTAGCAAGAAGCAAGGAATAAACTAGGAAAGCTTCCTTCAACTCGATTTTCCTACACCACTTATGTGCCCACAAACTAATCCTATTTTCATCCCCAACCTTAAACGAGATATGTCGAGAGAAAACTTCTCACCCCTTCATGATACCCTTCCTAAACCACATCCAAATTCTTTCATCTCCCAATCACGTAGGTTCCTCATGAATCTCAAGTCCCAATGGTAAACACTCATGAGACATACAAATTTGTTGGAATATCATCTTTTTTGGCATGAGATTAGATATAAATTAAGAAAGGCTTCGTTCAACTCAATCTCCCTACACCATTATGAGCCCAGAAACTAGTCATGTTTCAGTTCCCAACCTTAAACAGAATATGTCCACGAAGGTCCTTCCACCCCTTCATGATACTTCTCCACAAACCACACCCAAACGGAGTTACAATGTTCCTAGTCCTCCAACCACCATTCACCAACCCATATTTTCCGCTACCACCCCCTTTAAAAAAAAAACTCTTTTCCAATCCCAAAATCTCCAGACTACTTGATTAACATGATTAACAGAGCTTTATTGAACGCCTTTAGATCCTTTACACCATGTACACCTTATTCCATCGGAGAAGTGACAACTCTCCAATTTACCAAATGAATCTGCTTAATGCCTTTCGTTGAGTCCCACAGAGAGTTACATTGGAGTCTTCCCAACCTTTTAGAAACTTTACCTGGAGCTTAAAAAAGGGACTTGAATTATGTAAGAATGCCAGAAAGAGTATGTTGGTTTTTTTATAGCAAAAAAGGGATTAAAATAGCTCTCAATAGATTGAAATGGCTTTCAATAGCTTTAAATAATGTTATTGAGCATTGAGGGGCTTTAAATAACCGACTTCCAATAGAAAAATTAGTGTTATTTATAATTCAAACTACCTAAAAATGTCTCAACAACTCAAACAACCTAATTTAAAATTAAAAATTCTAATTCCAAACAATTTATTAGCTAAAAGTTGTTGCATTAACTAAATCAAATTTCAACACCACCTCTTTTACTTTAGTTACTGCAATTTAAAAAATGTTCCACCTCAATTTATGCTTTGGCGGTTGGTGATGAATTCTTGTGATTAGTTTTGAACTTGCAAAGTTTCTTCTTCTTTTGGTTGTGCGCATAAGAAATGCCTTCAATAAGATGGGTTGTTACAACTATACAAGCAGATCATATATCTACTCAGGATTGTTGGAGTGAAGAGAGGAGACATATTCTCACACCTATCGGTTAGGATTCTAAGGGCACCCATAAAAGTGTGTAATTTGTTGCTTGGTTGGCATTGAGGGGAGCGTTGCTGATAGCTGAGAATTTAAGAAGAGACATTATGAGTTAGTTGGTGCTATATGTGTAAATTCTCAGATGAAGAAATTGATCATATTTGGGTGCATTTTAAGGTGGCAACGGGTCTGCGGAGAGGGGTCTTGAGCTGTTTTGGTACACAGTGGGTGATGTCAGGTACTGTCATACATGCATTGCACAGCTGGGGTGGTAGAACTACGATAAGAAGAGAAAAGGCTGGGAGGTTGCACCGCTAGCTCTTATGTGGATTGTATGGAGGGCGAGCAATAGGAGAGCTTTTGAGAGAATCGAAACTAATTTTGTGCATATGAGGAATACCTAGCCTTTGCTTGCTTTTTGGTGCGCCTTTGAGATACCTATTTGTATAGCTGATGGGGTGTATTTGCTGTAATCATGTTTTTGATGTAAATTCTCTACTTTTGGTATATCTTTTGCATACAGGAGCTGTCCCCAATATTAATAAAATTATCTACCTTAACAAAATAAAAAGGAAACCACATTTCAAGGTTTAACAACTTGATAAAAGGACAAACCCAAAATACCTGCAGCCTAAGGTAAGCAAAGGTTGGAGTCTCCAGAAGGTGGATCAACTTATCCAGTTGGACTAAGAACTTCACATTGATGTCTTCCTCAACCAACAGATGGATAACAGAACTTGCATGTGGATATGCCTGTAAGGAAATTCCACACAGAAAAAAGGACGAAATTTGTTTCAGTTCAAAAAGAGAAACTTGAGAGAGACAAGTGAAAGTCCTAGCTTACCTGAGCTAATAGGCAAAGGCTAATTATTGCCATTGGAGAATGGCACCATGATGCATATAAGAAAAGAAATAGGTTCTTCCCATCAGCATTGATCAGCGATTGTTTAAGAAGATCTCGAAGGTCAGACAATTCAGATGCAGTAAGCAGAATCAAGTTTAAGGCCTGAATTAGAAATAAGAAGATGCTCAGCCTTCCCTTTGATCATTGGAGTCAGTGTGAAACCAACCAGATGAGAACTGTATAATTCTAGGTTTCTCTAATATGTTTTTCAGTAAGTTTTTTCCAATATGTTATACTTAACAAAGCATAATAACTATCACTAATTATTTCGTCCCATTTGTCAGAATCAAGATAGTCTCCTGCTAAATAATCTCAGTAGTGAAACCTGAACCATGATAGATGCAAAATCCAAATCTGATTCCCCTTCAAGTATGCTAGACAGTTCACGATAAACTCTTTCAGCATCTAGAAGGACACACAGCCGACGAATTATCAAAGCTCCACGTCTGAGAGGATTCAGAAGGTAAGATCTCAAACAGAAAAGTATCTCAAAACACTTGAGAAACAAAGAAAAGACACATCCCACAAAAGAAAATTACTTTTCCAGGAGTGAGTGATCAAGCTGAAAATTATGAACTAGGAACACAACAAGCTGGCGGAAGTGTTGAGGGTCTTCAGCTATACATGCATGCACCTCGAGCACCAAAAGCACTACCTGAAAAGGAATTAAGACACCCAACATATTAGCTGGAAATACCTTTCACAATCACAACCTCAAAACTAGTGGATGGGAAGATTCAATCAAGCGTTTTATTGTTATAATTTAACCACTTAAAAGTTTTCCCAGCAACATCAATCAAACCGAAAAAAACCCACCCTCACCTCCCCACTCCCTTCTAAATATAAACCCTTCAAACTAAAGGAGGTTTACCATAGATCAGAACCAGTAATACAATGGCCTTTTATCTTTAACTTACCTTGAAAGTAGGGGTTAATCTGGGTCGAGATGAAATATGAGAGATGGGCAATTTATCAGAAATCGAGTTCACTACACTTAAAACTAGGAAGGATTAACCAGACCAAGAATGAATTCGACTTGCATTCCTTCATCATATAGGAAGATATTCATAGCAATAAACTAAAAAGTAACAGACGAACTTTACAAAGTAGAAACATTGAACTGTAGGAAGACAATCAGCAGGCTTCTGGTTTATTGAACAAAACAGAAAATATTTACAATGCTTGAAGCAATACGAAATAATGCTGGTATTTAAAAATATCATTTAACATGGGGATCACGAAGGATCCAGCAAAAATATCAAAAGAGAAACGAAAGGAACCACTTATAATACCAAAAGTACTGTAAGATCACAAAAGTACTGTGAAGTATAACCAGCGTTGATCATAGCTGTGAATATAGTGGCATCAACTAGGCAAACTAAGTCATCTTAAGCAGAGCAAAGGATAGGCAGTACCTCGTCAGAAGGGTCAGATAGCGCCTTTAGAAGAGTATCAAGGACATCATTAAGAAAAACTAAGACCTGTCTCAAAAACAAGAAGAATGAACACCTACACCAGTAAACGTTCAGGAACCACAGAAATGTAAGAAAATGCAAATGAAAGCAATTACAGATAGACTGATAAAACGATATCTTTGAAAAATCAGGTAGTATCAAAGAGAACGTTCACACACAACATACATCATAATACTTCTGAAAGATGAAACAACTATGGAAAATATTTTTGGCATAACATGTAACAGAGGCAATAATTTTATCTAACAATTAAATTGTAGAAGATAACATAATCTAGTGTTCCATTCTCCTGCATTTCATCCTCCTAGAAGAAAGAAAGAGAACAAGAAAGACAAGTACGACGGCCTTTCTCCGACTGAACATAAAAGAATGGCCCATGCTAAGCAAATTGAATATGTTCAGGAATGAAAGTTAAAAGTTATGAAGAATGTAAGTTTCAGATATCAGTAATGCAGCTTTCTAGTAGAAGGTATTTGAAATTCCTAGACTACCCACATTAGGTATCCACGTGGATAAAGTAGTGTAAATAATAGATATTAAGAAAAATTTCAACTTAAATTAACCTCCTTCATGACCATGACAGAGCTTACTCATCAGCAATAAGAAAAAAAGAACGGTTCATATAATTAAAACTTGCAGTTTACCTCCGAGCGGTGTCTATTTAATAGAGTTGACATCCAATGCAATGCTTCAATACGTGTTGCCTCCCATTCACTGGACATTTGCCTGATAAACAGATACGACAAAGTTTATAAGAAATTTAAAGCCACTTTCATACAACTACTTTGATTTCAGATAGTAAATGCAACATCAAGGGAAAACTAATTCAAAATATCAAAAACTATTTCTCTCTTTAACTCCATACCTCCTAGCAATGGAGAGGATTGCTCCTACATCAAATCCCTCAGCTGGATCAGCCTCAATTCCTCGAAGTTCTTCATTCGTTTCACGAGCAACCTGATTAGAGCAAGCAGAAATAGGAAAGGAGAAAAAAGAAGATACAGAAAGAATAACAAGCACAAACATCAAAAAGAAAAGGTGCCATGAGTAGGGAATAAAGCAAAGTACTACAACAATAAGACAGCATGCTTACAACTCTTATTTTCTCTTCCTTATCAGATATACAGGGCAAAATTGCTCCCAGAATGTCAGCGTAATAAGGCACAAGCTGATCTCCACCAAGTTTCACAAACTCATTTATCTGCAGCGCAAAGCAGTATATTAGAACTGATAAGACAAATCAAGGCAATTAGCGAACCATTCACTATTTTATGCCAAGTAAATCCCAGCTAGGGGAAGTATCGAATTCATATCAATAGCAAATGAAGCTAACAATGACAAGGTGCATGATGAGTCCTGCATATCAAGGTCCTTACCCAAGTTATAGCAGTCAACCGAGTAAATTCATCCTGTGAGCCTGCCCTTTGTACCAATATTTCTGCCATGCGACCATAATCTACAGACTGGGAAGCAGTACTACTTCAAAATTAAAAATTAATTCAGAAAAAAGAGATACTAAAATTTTCTTTTTTATCAGAGTATCTATGATTTACTCAAAAAAGAGTTCACTTCTATTTTTTCATTTCTGATTTTTTGAGAGAAAAAAATGAAATCTTACTTGCAAACCTCTTCAAAAGTCAAACACAACTACTAAAAGATAACTGATAACCACAAGCTACACTTCAGAGCAGACATTTTTCGTATCATCGTAACAAAAGCCTCATCTAGGCCATTGTTAAAATAAAGAACTGCAAGTTGTATGCTTCTTTTTTTCATCTGACCATTATATATCATTCAACAGTTTAACAATCCACACGGGGCAGCAATCTTACTGGAGAATTCTTAATCTCTTGTAAAAACTCAGAGAGTGCAGAATCAGCCTGTTGTCTAATTTCATGGCTATTATCACTCAGCATATTAAATAATCCTGCAGTAGAACAATCAAAGTAAGACCACAATACAACAACAACAACAACAAACCCAATATATTCCCACCTAGTGGGGTCTGGGGAGGGTAGAATGTACGCAGTCCATACCACTACCTCTAAAGAAGTAGAGAGGCTGTTTCCGATAGACCCCCGGCTCAAGACAAAGTAAGACCACAATGATTCGTGAAAACAGAGCATTGAATCGCACAGGGGTCTTTACACTTGATATACAGGCACTAACCATCAAGAAAATCAGGAAGAAAACCAAGCATATCTATATCTGGAACACTGTCTAAAACTGTGATCCATCCAACCAGAAATTGGCGAACATAAGGATTGAGGACATTCATCCGTTCTCTCAACAATGGAATAAATTCTTCAATGCTGCATAAGAAATTAAATAATCAATTCAATGCTGTTGCCGTATAAGACTCATCACAGAGAAAGGTAAATTCGTTCCAGTTGAGGATATTGGTGGTATAACAGCTCACCTGAATTGATCACTCTCTGTGACAATGTCCTGCGCATCCCGCAAATGTTACAAAATAAATAATAATTTACGGTCAGATAAAATATCAAGCATTACACATCTTTCTATTGAAACAGATTATCATTTTGGAGAGAAAAAACCGGCATGTCACCAAATGTCCAGTCCGTCAGATGAACAATGCATGGAATGACAATAACTAAGAATAAGTAAAATGAGAGAAAAGAAAGAAGCCAAGTCAACTACCCATAACTAACTATACTATCTAACTATTCTCAAGATCCACAAGCATTTAAAGTCCCATCTTTGATCCACAAAAACCCTCAATCCCAAGTTGACGTTACATGTCAATTTCTCTATCCTCAGATATATTTCATTTCTAGTCTTTCAAGTAACCCTTCACTCTGTAGTCCTACAATTTCAGGAGTACAACATATAATGACAGGAAGAATTATATGTAAGTTTTACCTTCACAAGTCTATCTAAAAGATGAGCAGCACTTTGCACATTAGCATCTGAGTCTGCTGAAAGCTTACATAACGCATCAAAGATCTGGTTAAAGAACACAATGAAATCTCCTCTTACGACCTGCAAGAGTAGCACAGTTGAAGTCAGAAAGAAAAAGAAAAAGAATAAAAAAAAAGTATGTGGAGTACAAGTTATCTATCTCACCTTTGCTATATTATACAGCGCTTCACATGCATAATAACGAACTCTGCTATCTTGATCCGAGAAGGAATTTAAGACTGGCGGCACAATTTGCTGGCACATCACATTGAGATAGAGTGTAAATTACATATCGAGAAGGAAATCATTGAATATTTGGCATAATACAAAATAGTTTAACAGCGCCAGTAACACAATCACCAACCTTTCCAGATTAATCAAATCACAAAAACAAATCTAAATAATCATGTTGAAAAAAAGAAGATTCAGACACTAAGTAGCTTTGAACTAAAAAACCCAAAAAGCATAACCCAGATGAAACTTTCCTATTGTAGTTTACCAACAAAGAAAACCCAAAATCAAAGCTTTTTCTTGATTCTTGGCAGAGAAATAGCTTCGTCTATAGCAGAAGACAAGAAAGCACAGCTCTCTGACTACAGAATGGATGCATTAGAAGATAAGATAGGTTAAAAGCTCAGGAATAAATGAAATAAAAGAAAAGACACCGTTATAACATAGCAATAAAGGTACTGCAGGCCCATATCTTTAGAAAATACTTTCTTTGAGGAGCAAGTCAACACCAACGCAAATCTAATGGGATATGCTCAACTGCCCCAATTGATAGATTAATTACCACCCACCACTTCACTTCTAAATCATTGCCCCAAATGCTTACTTTGTGCCCCTTCGATGACTTAAAAGTTAAAGGAAATGAAGCTAAATTTTTCTTTGGTACCTAGAGTGTTGAAGATGCAGCATAACTTGAATACTGACCACCATAATACTTGTTTTGCGCTTTAGCAAAACAAGCATAAGGGACCAGAAGGAGTCCTTTCTCAATATATCCCTCTAAAGTTCAGGAAAAATTCTTAGCAAAGCAAATTTGACATTTTTTAAAATCTGTGGTGCCCTGGCCAGCTTCTGCGCACCAAGACAGCAAAGCACTTGTTGCCTCCCACCAACGCAGGTACGGGTTACCTCTGTCTACCAAGGCTCGGACAGATTGGAAGAAATCACCTACTGGTTTTGCCTCTACTGGATTTTGAAATTGGGACCTCATGGTTCTCAACCCACTTCATTGACCACTAAGTGATACCCTTGGGTGCGCAAACTTGAGCATTTTTTCCATTATAAAGGCCAACAATCTTTGAAAGTCAACTTTCAACCTTTCTTTTTATGAAGCAAATAAATATCATTGAAGAGCAATCAGGTTGATCCTATTAGCAGAAGTGTACAAGAGAGTTAACTCTAGTAAAAGGGCCAAAGCTAAAATCAAAGAGCTAACAAAATCCAAAGAAGTGTCAACACTATTTACAGGAGACAAAACATTCCAGCTAAACAAGTCAACAAGACAGCTATCTTTTACAGAGTGATTCAAAGTTGAGATCCCATCAAAACATCTACAATTTCTTTCATTCCAGCCACAACTAAAAATTACTGCTGGAATCATTCTCCACAACCTTTGAATAGCTTTATCAACTTTCCAGAAGATATAAGTGGAATAGGCTTCCCTGATGGACAGTGGAAAAAACCAGTATAAACTAAAATAGAGAGGAAGCATGTTGCCAGATGCCTACTACAATTGGTCAGTGCATTAGAACGTACTCAACATTTTCTGAAGTTTGAAGGCACATACAGCATATGTTGACTAGGACTATCATCTTTCTTCATAGATTATCTTGTGTAAGGATCGCATCACAAAGGGAAAGCCATGTGAAGCATGTTAATTTAGGTGGGAGCCTGATTTCCAAACATTCTTCCATGGCCAGATTCTTCCATGGCCAGTTATCCAACAATCCATTCTGGGAGCACATGAAGCAGTAGTTGCCTTTGACGGTATACTGCCCCTCCTTGGAGCTTCCCCAAACCATTCTGTCTATATGTAGCTCTTCACTTCCGTAATCTGCCAGAGAGGCCAGTAGACTGAGTAGATCATTAGCTTCCCGTTCATGGAAGTTTCTCCTGAACAAGGGCTCCAAACATTATTGTCTCTGCATTGACTAACAAAGCAGTCTTTGTTGTTGGCAATCTGATAGAGTCCAGGATATGAAGCTGGTAAAGAAGTGTTGCCCAACCATCTATCTTTCCAGAATTTGACCTTAAGAGTCATTGCCAATTTTGAAGGATAAATGCGGGAAGAAGGCCTCTTGGTAGCTACTGATATGCTTCCAGAGGCCAACTCCATGAATGCCGGAGCTCTTCTATGAACACCGATTGCTCAAGATACCATATTTGGCATCTCTTATCTCCTTCCACAACCCTGCTTCATTTTCTCCGTATCTCCATAACCACTTCATCAACATGTTTTTGCTATGAAGTTTGAGATTGGGTGTAAGTCTGCCCCCCATTTATAGGTATTGCAACTGCCATATAACCAAACCCCTTTTCAACCTTCTCAATGACACCATTCCAAATTTCAGTTGACTTGAATTTAGCACCTAAAGGAAGCCCAAGATAGGTAATGAGGAAGGATCCTGTCTGGCAACATAAGATCTCTGCCAACTCCTTAAGATTGTGAATCATATTGAACGGGTATATAGTGCAATTACATGTTATCATGCAATCCAGAAATGACCTCAAACAAGAGGAGAGTGAGATTGAGCTGGCTGACTTGGGTTGTTTCAGCACCACAAAATATCCGGAGAAAAGAATTGTTGACAGAAAGATTCTACTATTTGATCAAGACGAAATCAGTGTCATCTGCAAAAAGTCAACTTTCAACCTTGCAGCAGTCCAACTGAACATTCTTTTTTTTTATGTTTTAGTCTGCAAAAAGATAAGACTCGATAATCAAATTACCAAGTCATATCATCGTACTACTGAATTAGTAATGGCCTTCTATCGATCTTCAATTACTAAATAGTATATGTGAGAAAGAAGAGAGTTGAGGGAGAGCTCCACGAGATTATTCCCTCAAGTTAATGCGGTTTAAATAATCATGTTTGCATGTCCTAAAAAGAATAGGTAATCATTTCATCTTATGTGAAACTCCAATTATTTAAAAAAGGGTAAAATTGGAAGAACATCATTAATGTCTTCTTGATTATGGGAAATACTACTTATTTGAAACAAAATTAAAGGTAAAAAACACCATTTATTTTGAAATGAAGGGAACATATAACTTGTTCAAGGACTGGGTACGGACTTGGTGAATATGTCTTCAAGTTGATCATTTAACCGCACGAACCTAGTGACGATGTATCCTGAGAGTACCTTCCCGGTGACAAAATGACAATCAATCTTTGTGTGTTTAGGCCTCTTGCAAAATACTGAATTCGATGCAATGTGAACTACAGCTTCATTATCGCACGTAAGTTCCATTTCTTTAATCTCTCCAAATTTCAACTCTTTCAATAAATACTTGATCCATGAGTTTACATGTTGCCACTGCCATATTGTGATATTCTGCTTTTGCACTAGATTAGCAACGACACTTCGTTTCTTGCTTCTCTACCAAACTTCCCCCAACTAGAACACAGGATCCAAAAGTGTATCGTCTATCAGAGGGTTACCCTTCTAGTCTGCATCTAAATATCCAATAGTTTTCTCATGTCCTCGGTCTTTGTAAAGTAGTCCTTTCCCTAGAACAGATTTTCAGTAGCAAAGTGTTAGAATATGAGTAGGAATAGGAATAGCATATAAAATCCTACTTGGAAAAGGATTGTAATGTAGTGTCCTATTAGGAAAAGGATTGGAATATATTGTCTATAAATAGGGTCTCAATGTAATAATGTAGTTACAACAATTCAATAATATTCCTCTCTTATATTTCTCACATGGTATCAAAGCTTCCACGATCTTGGTAAAGAATCAAAGAGTTTCCGCTACCGGCGGGCGGCTATAATCCATATATGCCGCCCGTCTGGCCAATGATTATGTTAGCAAAAGTTGGGTCACTGACTCACTGTGTATCTTTCTAGTGACTATTTTCTCATATCTTTGCGTAGCACCATGCATCTGTCCGGTGACTACTTTTTCATATCTATTTTTCTTAGCACCATACTTCTTTTCGGTGACGATTTTCTCATATCTGATTTGCATAGCACCGTGCATCTTTCCGGACTACTGTCTCATATCTGAGTTGCATAGCACCATGCATCTTTTTGGTGACGCCTCAGATTTAATTTACATAGTTCCGTACGTCTTTCCGGTGACTCCTTAGATCTTTTTCAGTAGGGTCGTGCCATCATTCCGACCCTGCCCATATAATTTCTCTTTTCCAGTAGGATCGTGTCATCATTCCGACCCTACCCATATACTTTTTTTCTCCTCAGATTGTAGTCACTTTTCATCCATCAAATCTAATAATCCGGCGTGTGAGCATGTTTCGACTAAGTTTTCGGTGACTTCATGTTCAAGATCTACTTGTCTCTTGATTTCGAGATGACCCGCATATTTTATACCAGTTTTCGGCAATTTTCCAGCGACACATCAACTTTACGGCAATATTTACTACTTTTCGGATCATTTTTTCAGTTTGTTCCGTTTCAATTGAGGTCTCCCAGACGTCCAAAGCAGTCCTTATCAGATTTCTTGCAGATATCTTCACCAAGTCCCTCATCGATTCTCATATTAGTTACATCCATAACAAACTTGGTACATATGTCTTCTATGCACCAGCTTGAAGGGGGAGTGTTAGAATATGAGTAGGAATAGGAATAGCATATAAAATCCTACTTAGAAAAGGATTGTAATGTAGTGTACTATTAGGAAAAGGATTGGAATATATTGTCTATAAATAGGGCCTCAATGTAATAATGTAGTTACAACAATTCAATAATATTCTTCTCTTATATTTCTCACACAAAGAACATGAATAACTGCACTCAAATGACTGCACTAAGAAAATCAAAGATCCTCGATATGAAAGTGTTGAAAAGGGGTGATGTTTCAACTTTATTTTTTTTGATAAGGTAACTTAATGATGTTTCAACTTTCAAGTTGGTAATTTCCTCGTCATCATTACGTGTGATGACTATGCTTTCAACATAAAGCACTAAGTGCATGCACAAATGAGCAAAGTGATGGTAAAACACAGAATGATCAGCCTCACTCGTACCATGCTAAAATCCTAAATAACCATGCAAAACTTCTCGAACCCTGCTCAAGGAGACTGCATAAGGTCATAAGGTGTTCATCATAGTCTGCACACCATGTTACTAGACTCCCCTAAGCAACAAAATCAGGTGGTTACTCATATATATACCTCATCTGATTCCATAAAGAAAGGCATTTTTAACATCCAACCCATAGAGAGGCCAAAGAAAAACAGCAACTATAGACAAAAAGAGACAGAGTAAAGCAACGGTGATAAGTCAGAAGCGGTGGAGGTAGAGATAGAAATGTAGAAGGGTGGAGGAACAGATTATGGAGGAATCCCCACAAGAATTACCTGTTAAAACCTCGTAAATGTGATTTTCAGCAAAAGAGGTTTTGGAGTAGGGTCGACTTCAAAGAAAGAAACATTAGAGGACATAAGGACCGCTAAAGGCCAGGTGAGAAGCACTGATGGCCCTTATACCCTCGAATAACCGAGAAAGACACATTTTAGAGCATGAGGAGCCAATTTGCCCTTTCCGAGAGCGAGGATATGGACAAAACATGTGCTCCCAAAGACATATGGTGAAGAGAAAATAAAGTTCACTGAGGAAACAAAATAATGTGTTACATTATTTTGAATGCAGGAGAAGGTATATGGTTAATCAGACCGGATATGACTAATGCATTCCCCAAAAGTACAATGGGACATTTGCTTGTATGAGTAGAATGTGTGCAGTCTCAACAATATGCCTATTTTTTCTCCTCACTGCCTCATTTTGTTGTGAAGTGCAAAGACAAGATATTTGATGAATTCCATGGAAAGCTCTAAATTGGTGAAATTGAGATAATAAATATTGTGCATTACAATTTTAAAAATATTCACGAGAAACACCAAATGGATTTTCTACTTTCAAACAAGTTTAAAATATAAAAAATAATTTGTAGTGATCTTTCATTAAGAAAATCCAAGTACACCTTGATTATCATAAGTGGAACTACAAAATACTTAAAAACCTAATTTGGAACTAACTCTGTTAGGACCCTAATTATCATAATTAACTAAATTAAAAAGAGATTACAGGATTACTAAGACTGTGTGGGAAAGTAGGTTGGGTGTGCTTCCCTAGTTGACACTACACAATCTAATTTAGATAATTTTGACAAGCTATATACCCTCTTTTGAAGTTTGAATAAACTAGGATGTCTCAATTGTTTGTGGGATTAAATCTAAAAAGCCAGAGACTGAATAAACTATAGTGGAGCCGGCAAAATTGAGATAATAAAGTCTAAAGCTTGAGCGATCCTACAGCAGCAAAATTTCTCAAGTTGAGGTTGCATGTGGATTCTGATCCTATTGGTATTATTGATATATGCAGAACTAGGTTGCTCGAACTATTCACTTCCAATGTTGCACCCTTATCGACACAACAGGTGTGGGTGTGGGATCCGTACCCAATCTAGTCAAAAGATATTAGGTACTTTGACCAAAATCAACGGGGAAATTGAATGATTTTTGTAATCAAGACAAAAGCTAAGGTGAAATTGAAGAAAATGGAATACCTCTTATATAAAAAGCTCCATGTCACACCTTTTCCTTTAATCTCCTTCCAAGATTCTCCTCTTGATCACGATGTTCTCCTCAGGTTTTCTACATAATCTCATAATTTAGGTTTTAATACACTATTTTTAGATATTAGAATTAGAATTATTTTTAGCCAAATTTCGGCAATTGTATCCATATCCCCAAATCTTAAAGTTGAGATCATGAAAGATCCAGCATAGATCGCCCCCGTATCGGACACCCACACCAGAGTTCGATCAACTTAGATGCACAATACCCTCAGAGAGTTTCAAAACCTCAAAACAATGGTGGTGCCGAAAGTGCTCAGCAATTCTGTTTTCTTATTCTTGATTTATTTTCCCACTAATGCTCCGATACCACGTAAGAAATAAAAGAGTTGAGAAAGAACTCTGCTTGATTATTCTCTCAACCTAATGGCATTTAAATAACTATGTTTACATGTCCTAAGAAAGAAAGGAAATCAATACTTAATCATAGTAGGACTATGAGTATAAAATATTATAGAATACAACAACAACATACCCAGTGTATTCCCACAAGAGTGGGGTCTGGGAAGGGTAAGATGTACGCAGTCCATACCGCTACCTTCGAGGAAGTAGAGAGGTTGTTTCCGATTGACCCCCGGCTCAAAGTAGAGAACAGTAAACTAAGGGATGGGAAAACATAATAGAAAATCAGGAATAAGAAATAATAAAATAGACATCAGAGAAATATGAAATACGAGACATAAGGGCGACACAGGATAAGAAAATAGGTACTAAGATATAAGACCTAGTGCACTCACCCGCATAACAAGGACCCTATGAACACGGACCTAGGCTTACTAACCCGGCTACACAAGACTCTCCAGACTGCAAGCTACAACCCACACACCCGCATTAGCCTTCTACCCTTATCCGCGACCTCTACACCTTCCTATCTAGGGTCATGTCCTCCGTCAGCTGGAGCTGCCCCATATTATGTCTAATCACCTCCCTTCAGTTTTTCTTCGGCCTACCTCTACCCCTCTTGAAGCCATCCAAAGCAAGCCTCTCACACCTCCGGACTGGGGCATCCGCACTCCTCCTCATCACATGCCCAAACCATCGCAGTCTTCCTTCCCGCAACTTGTCTTCCACTGAAGCCACTCCCACCTTCTCCCGAATAGTCTCATTTCTTACTCTGTCACCTCTAGTAAGTCCACACATCCAATGTAACATTCTCATTTCCGTCACCTTCAATTTTTGAATGTGCGAGTGCTTGACTGAACAACACTCCGCACCATACAACATGGCCGGACGGACTGCCACGCTATAGAATTTGCCTTTAAGCTTAAGGGGCACCTTCTTATCACACAATACTCCCGAGGCTAGCCTCCACTTCATCCAACCTGCTCCAATACGTTTAGAGACATCCTCATCAATCTCACCATTCCCCTGAATCGTAGACCCAAGATACTTAAAACTGTTCGTCTTACAGACATCCTGGGAGTCCAACCTCATCACCCCTTCGTCCTCCTGTCTCAAGTCACTAAACTTACATTCCAAATACTCAGTTTTGGACCTACTCAACCTAAACCCCTTAGACTCAAGGATTAGCCTCGAAACCTTCAATTTGTCATTCACACCCCCTCGCGTCTCATCAATCAGCACCACATCATCCGCAAATAACATACACCAAGGCACCTCGCCTTGAATGCTCCGCGTCAACACATCCATCACCAATGCAAAAAGAAACAGACTATCCCTGATGCAACCCGATCTCGACCAAAAACTGCTCTGAGTCTCCTCCCGCCGTTCTCACCCGGGTCTTCCCTCCATCGTACATGTCCTTAATAGCTCTAATGTACGCCACTGGAACCTCTCTCACCTCCAAGCACCTCCAAAGAACTTCCCTCGGGACTTTGTCATACGCCTTTTCTAGGTCGATGAACACCATGTGTAAATCCTTCTTCCTTTCTCTATACTGCTCCACTAATCTCCTCACCAGGTGGATTGCCTCTGTCGTCGAGCGACCAGGCATAAATCCAAACTGATTCTCCGAAATAGACACAACCCTCCTCAACCTTCGCTCAACCACTCTCTCCCAAATCTTCATAGTGTGACTCAACAGCTTAATACCCTATAGTTGTTGCAGCTCTGAATGTCACCCTTGTTTTTTATATAACGGAATCATTGTACTCCATCTCCAGGCCTCAGGCATTCTCGCAGTCTTGAAAATGCCGTTGAATAAATCTGTCAACCACCTTAAACCGGCCTCACCAGCATACTTCCAAAAATCCACCGAAATCTCGTCGGGCCCCGTCGCCCTACACCTCCGCATCCTACGAATAGCCTCTTTGACCTCCTCAACCTTAAAACGCCTACAGTATCTGAAATCACGACTCTCCTCCGAGTGCTCCAGCTTCCCCAACACAATGCCTTTGTCTCCCTCCTCGTTCAAAAGTCTATGAAAGTACTCCTGCCATTTCTTCTTAATGTGAACCTCCTGCTCCAAAACACTACCATCCTCCCCCGTAATGCACTTCACTTGATCGAGGTCCCAGCCCTTCCGCTCCCTAGCTTTAGCAAGTCTGTACAACCTCTTTTCCCCGCCTTTCACCTTTAACCCCGCATACAAGCTCTAGAACGCTGCCGACTTAGCAGTCATAACTGCTAATTTAACCTCCTTCCTGGCTACTTTGTAAGCCTCTCTATTCACCCCTTTCTCCTCTTTATCTTTACTCTCAATTAACTTACCATACGTCTCTTTCTTAATCTCCACTTCTTCACTTCCTCATTCCACCACTAGTCTCCCTTATGTCGTCCTGCCTGACCCCTTGAAACACCCAACACTTCTCTGGCAGTTTCCGTGATGTCGTTGGCAGCCCTATCTCACATAGTATCCACGTCCCCCCTGCTCTCCCACACCCCCTTTTCTGCCACCTTTTCCCCCATCTCCAGAGCATTAACTGGCGTCAAGCAGCCCCACTTAATTCTAGGTCGACCCTCCCCGACCCTTCTCTTCTTGTACTTCTTGATTGACAAGTCCATCACTAGAAGCCTATGTTGGGTCAAAAGATGCTCACTCGAAATGACTTTACAATCCTTGCATAGCCCCCTATCCCCCTTCCTAAGCAGCAAAAAGTCAATCTGGGTTTTGGCTATCGCGCTGCGGAAGATAATCAGGTGATCCTCCTTCTTCGGAAAACTCGAATTCACTATCACCAGCCCAAAGGCCCTCGCAAAATGCAACAGAGCAACTCACTCACCATTTCTGTCACCAAAACCAAAACCTCCATGCACATCGTCATATCCTCTCAGTAAGACCCCAATGTGGCTATTGAAGTCCCTACTATAACAATCTTCTCCGAACTAGGCACGCTGCTCACCACCTCGTCCAACTCCCAAAAACTCGCTTTCACCTCCTCCTCCAAGCCCACCTGCGGCGTATACACACTACACACATGCAACGCAAACCCCCCCCCCCAATGACCACCTTAATCTTCATCAGCCTATCACTGACCCTCATAACCTCCACCACCTGCCCTCTAAGCTCCTCATCCACTAAGACGCCCACTTCATTCCGACGCCTCACACTCCCCGAATACCACAGTTTGTACCCATCTACATCCCTAGCCTTAGATCCTACCCATCTAGTTTTATGCACACAGGCAATATTAATCCTCCTCTTCTTAAGAATTTTCACCAGCTCTACAGACTTAACCTGTAGGGTCCCAATGTTCCAAGACCCTACCCTCAACCTATCTTCTCTCGCCTCACGCCTTCTTCTAACACCCTTCCCCAAACCCACCTTAGCGCCTGACCTATACCCCGAACCCACTCTTGCCCTCCCCTCCTCACCCTCTCCCAACACCGCCCCCACCCCCAACCCCCTCGGACATGACCCTATTCCACCATCAACCCCTCCAGCCACTACTCAACCAAAACAAAGCCCCAAACCAACGTTCCAACAAACAAAGCAACGGGCTGGAAACAGTAAGAGAAGGCGCGCACAAAGTACCCTAATCGTCCTAGCAGCTAAAACAAACGCAACAAACACAACAATAACCACCACTAAGACAAGCAGCCAATCACCACTTAACCTCCCAGAACAGGAAAACAAGAAACAGTAAAGCAACAACAGACGAGAAATAGGAGCAGAATAGTATAAAGAAATCAACACAATATGTAGTGATTTAAATATCAAAGAAACTAAATAGTAAGCAGTAGATAAAATTCAATGGTTTAGATGTCACCGGGATACTCCTACGTGCTGCTGGTGATTCCGGCAATTTTGTTGTCGAAATTGGGTGCCGGAAATAGGTCGCCGGACAAGCCCGCCGGAATGACGCCGGAGTGTCCTCTGGAACTTGCCGGAACTGGGTCGTCGTACCAACCTGCTCTGACCAACGCTGCTTCTTTACCCATCGCTGGAGTTGAGTCGAGCCGGCGGTAAACCTAAGCCCGCCGGCGAAAGTAGTGTCTATGGGGAGGGCAGAGGAGAAAGGAGAGAGAATGGCGGTAGAGACAGGGATGGGGAGATTTGGGAGGAGAGAGAGAAGCTAGGGAGAGAGGACCTTACCTGTTGTCGGCATACGTACGTCGTCGCCGGCGTCGGCGTCGCCCGTTGGACGTTGGTTGAGTGAACGTTGATTGAGTGAACGTTAGTGATTAGGTGAGAGAAATAGTGACCGTGTTAAAGTTTCTAAAACAGATAAATGATAAAGGATAGTATGTCCTATGTACATTTTAGAAAACAAAATTATAAAGTAAGAAAGTTCAACAAAGAAGTATGAAAACATATAAGGTCAATGGAAAAGTTTAAAAAGGACCAAAATCAAGAAGCTCCTTTTGAAAGAATGGATAAAGTAAAAGATATATTGTGAATTTTAAAATTTTATTACAAAATAAATATACAAATACATAAGCTTTTCGTGATCCTAAAACGTAAATATGGGATGTTCAAAGCCGAGAGATAGGTTGAGACTTGAGAGTTTCACCGTGTGTTCTCATTGCATTAGCTTATGGTTGTAGATGGATGACCTCACGGCTTGAGTTTGGGAATTTGATGATTTGAGTTTGGGATAACATTCGTTATGGATCAAGATAGGTTTTGACAAAATAAACCATCAAAAATTTATTCCATGCCCAACCCGTGAAATGTTGGGCAGATTGAATGGGTTTGGGCTAGTATTGGCACCCCTACCTCCAAGTAATATCTTTGTACAAGTGTTTGTAAGACAAGTAAGCATCAAAATACTTTGTAATACTTGATATACAAGAAGAAAACTCCATGCATAAAAATTAAATAACTGAAAGGGGGAGGAAGAGAGTTCCCCAAGCAATATCTCCATAGAAGTCTGTACAACACCCGAGCGATATTGATACGCTAAACACTAGAATTCTTTGCACTCCACAAAGAAAATACTTAGTATTACACAGCTTCCAGGAGATACCTACGTTCATGATTAAGGACTTTAGCTCCTTACGTACATACCACCAGAAACTTTTAAGCTAACATACAATTATGAAAAGCTAGCACAAATTGTTAAAGCAATGTTTCCAGTAGAATTCAGATGAATTGATGAAAAAAAGAACAAATTACCGTCTTCCATTCTAGATATTACCTCTCTGTAGATAATATGGAGCAAACTCTAGTGATTTTGAATTGAAACAACTAATTTATCTAGGTTAAATGACGCATCAAAGTCTTTAACCAGGTCAATCTATAATCAAGAATTCATTTATTTCTGTCAACTCTTTCTTCTGTAACTGTGTCCCTTTCTACTTTTTGACCTCTTTCTCCTTTTTGACACACAATCTTGATTATGCTTGGGTTCAAAATGGCAAATACAAATAAATGCCTAATCCACATGTATATGACTATATTCTACATACTGATCAATCTTCTACATTAGCTAAGAAGCTACGAAGTATTCGCATCAAATAAATATCAGAATCACAATAATCATTCTTTTGCACCTAAAGACGTGGACCAGTGGTCAATGAAGCTGGATGTGAGACCACAATATCCCAACCAAGGAAATACACACTAAATGATTTATGTCCATTTGCTTAATCCTGTTGGATAGAATTACGTGGCAACAAGCTGACCCAAAAATCATAGTTATCAAATAAATTAATCATTCTTTAGTAACACCTCAAAGTAGATAGAGGAACCACTAATCTCATAGCTTCCTATTATTAACCTCTATAGTCAAGATTTTCAACCAGTTCCTTTCAAACTCATAGCAGAAAACTCAATACTTTACCTCAAGATGTTGTGCTGCTTCTGAAGTCAAACCAACAGTTACAGCAGCCAGTCCTATCAACCCTCCCTAAATCAACATTAAGCACAAAAACAAAATAAAAACAAATGAAGTCACAATAGACTATTGACCCAAAATATTAAGGGTAGAATTATTATTATTATTATTATTATTATTAGAAGAAGAAAAAGAAAAGCTCACTTTCCGGTGATTAGCCTGAGGGGAATATGTATACTCCTGGGTCAATAAATTGATCACTGCAGTGATTTTGTCGTGATCACCCGCTACTGCCAATTGCTTCACAATCCCTTCCAACTACACAAATATATCATCCGAATCAAAAATTTCGAAACAAACAAACCAAACTGGAACTCAAGATCCAATAAAAAAATTCTTGTAAAAACAAACAAAACACTAATTCAAAGAAAAAAGAAAAAGAAAGAAAGCACCTCAAGTGCGGCATTTTTGCGCTTCTCGTACAACTTATCAGAGAGATTACGCAGCACAGAAGCAGGAATTAAAGATAAAGCTTCTGGAGTAGCCATATCAAGAATTCAAAAACCCTAAAACAACCTTAGAACGTAAACAAAAAGGAAAAAACAAGAATTTCCCAATTCATGTCTTGCTTTCGGAAAAGAATCAAACTTTTTTCTGCTTGTTGATCTTCGTTCAGTCCAACCCAAACATCTTGTGCAATTTTTCATAGAGTTATTGAATGCACAAAACCCATCTGTATAAATGGACACTATGGGAGTAAGAAGAGAGATCTAAAAAGGAAGGAAAATCAGACAAAATTTGAAGCATTGAAGAGATTTTAACTTGGTTTTGGTTTTGGGTTTGGTTTAATTTTGCCGGGGGTAGGGGGTTAAAAAGAGGCTGGGGTGAGGGGAGAGCAATGTAGTCATTAATCTTTTCTACAGTTATGGTCTAAGGCATTTATTTAAGAGGAAAAAAAAAAAGAATAAACATTTTTTCACCCCGAACTTATCATCCAAACTCACTTTACCACTTAAACTTAACTTTTATTTATTTATCCCTTAACAACTTTTAAATAAATTAAATTCACCCTCAAAATCAAAATCTCACACTCACACAAAAAATGCACTACACAAGCGTCACGTCATTGCCAAATCACTTCTACATCAGTATCATGTCATTGCCGCGTAATAAATTATAATTTTTTCAAAAAAAAATAATCCCACACACTTACTTTTTATATTTTCTTTTAAAAAAAGAAAATATATATATATACTATTTTTATATATATATAAAATATATATTTAAAATATATATATATATATACATATATTTTATAAAAATATATATTTTATATAAATAAAATAGACCTTACCCCCTTCTTTCTTCTTCTTCATAGCCCCCAACCCCACCCCACGTCACCCCACCCCAATCCCTTCTTCTTTTTCAGTACAGCAGCCCCCATCCCCCGTCCCCTTCCTCCTCCTTCTTCTTCTTCACATAAAAGCACCTTTTTTTCTGTTTTTTTCTCCATTGTTGCAAGCTTTTCAATGATTTTTTTTTCTTCATCAAATATAAAACTAACTTGAGCAAATTCAACAATGAATTGTATACAAGTACATGATCATAAAAATATATCAATACACAAAATCTCAAATTCAAATTATTTCACATTAACCAAAATCCCAAAACTCACAAATTTTTAATTTTTTTCTCAAAAATGTCTATAGAAATGTCATAAACAGTCCGAAATTCAGAAATGGCATAGATGATATTCGCATGACATGAAATTCTTGGCCAAGAATCAAACTTGTTCATCATTCTTGAACCTTTTTTTATTGTCGAAAAATAAAATTTTGGATTAATTAGGACTTGATAGGAAGGGGATTACGAAGAAATGGGGTGGGGTATGAAGAAGATGAAGAAATGGAGTGTTGGTGATGAGGTGGGGATGGGGGTGGGGAAGGGGAGTGACGATCTTCTTCTGATGAAGAAGATAAAGTTATGCCCTTGACTTCTTATATATATACATATATATATGGTCTGTTGATCCTGTTTTAGAATATAACGGTCTTGCTACTTTACCTAAGTCTTTAATAAAAGCTCTAGCATAATTTAAAAGTCCTAAAAAATTTTGTAAATCTTTAGTCTTGTTTAATTTATCTGGCATTTCTAAGACCTTTCTAGCTATGTGCGGTTATATATATATATAATAATAATAATAACAACAACAAAGTGGGCCCTTTTTAAAAAAAATTCACTCGTTTTTTTTTGTCATATCAGCCGTAAGGGGTGAATTTAATTCACTTGAAAGTTGTTAAGGGGGTAAATAAATGAAAGTTAAGTTTAAGTGCTAAAGTGAGTTTGGAGGACAAGTTCAGGAAGAAAAAGATGTCTTTTCTAAAAAAAAAAATCTCAAACAACTGTTAGAAATTGTTCATCAATATCATTACTTTTTAATAAGGGTTCTGCAAAATCAATTTTACCACGTAGCGTTCTAATAGTGGTTCATATC
The DNA here is from genome assembly GCA_030864215.1 of Capsicum pubescens. Classification (NCBI taxonomy): domain Eukaryota; kingdom Viridiplantae; phylum Streptophyta; class Magnoliopsida; order Solanales; family Solanaceae; genus Capsicum; species Capsicum pubescens. Next base: position 230,025,954 of record CM061548.1, on the reverse strand, counting down.
ACCAAATCAAACTCTCTAAAAATTCAACTCAATTCTTTAAAAAGAAAAACCACCTACACCCGAAGCATTCCCTAACTCGACCAGCACTCTAAACCTATTCCATTTTACTCTTCCACGCTTACATCCATCAGATTCAATAGCCAAAACTTTTTGAAATACCTATTTATTATAATTTGAATTTTAATTTTTTTTATTTTGCTTTACTAGCGGTGAATGTATTCTCACAACTAACCTGATTACTAATTTCTCACTCAATTATTAAACTAAACAATCCTTACAGTGAAATATCTGATTTTTTTAATATTGTTATACATAAAATTAGATCTGTGAAATAAGATCTATGATTGTTCTTGCAGTAAAATAATTATTAATTACACATAAAATCATGCAGTAAATTCAAGTTTTTACTTGTTACCGCCTAAAATTGACGCTAGCATATGTAATAATTCCTCTCTTATTATTAAGATTGAATTTAGGACTTTTCGTACCCTCCCTTGAAATTGTGGAAGATTGTAATCGTCTTTCTATATTATTTTAAAATTTCAAAAGGGGTCCAACTTTGACACTCCTATGTGCCCAATTCAAAAAGAAAGAAATACACAAAGTAAGATGAGAACGATTGGAGAATATGAAAAAGGAAAAACTACGGTGAGAACAGACAGAAGTAATCGACTTATGATTTTTTTTACTATTGAATCTGATGATCCAAGTGTGGGAGAGAATAAGATAGAATAGGGTTATGGGTCGAGTTAGGAAAATGGATAGGGTATGGGTGGTTTTATTTTAATGAATCAGATTTTAAGTGGGTTCTATTAAGTGATGCATATCACTAATAAGAAGCCATATAGCAAAGCAAATTTGCAAAATCACTGTTAAAAATAGGGACATGGATGAGCCCATTTTGTAACGGTAGCGGCATAAACAAGCCAAAATTTTAAAGGGATGACATAAATGAGTCATTTTTAATAGTTTGATGCATATTTGAACATTTTCCCTTTATTTAATGGACTCTAAGCCCTAAGATATTCAGAGTTTTTTTTTCTAAATAACTTTTTTGTCTTTATTTTTTCACTTACTTATGATCACTATTTTAAAAGACACGGGCATGAGGCGAAGCATTTTACTTGATACAGGGGCGAGGCATAAGCCTAGAGACAGTGGGGCATAAGCTGTCACTAATTTGTCTGCCATCACAAGTCTTATGTTGGTAGGAGTGGGATCTCCCAAACCCAACTTCTTGTAAACTACCAGTGGCTTCAGATTAATACTTGCCCTAAGATCGCATAGGGCCTTTGCAAAATCCAGTGATCTAATAGTACACGATATAGTGAATGCTCCTGAATCCACTTTATTTTACACTAAGGACCTTGTAGAAATAACACTACAATGGTAAGATTGCCCACTAGTTCGTAGCTCACCTTCCTCTTCTTTGTGACAAGATCCTTCATGAATTTAGCGTAGCCAGGCATTTGTTCCAGTTTCTCCACCAAAGGCACATTTACAGTCAACTGTTTTAGCATTGCCATGAATTTGCTAAACTTTGTATCATCGGCATTTTTATATAATCAATGGGGAAATGAAGGAGGTGGCTATGGTATAACAGTAACCACTGTTTCTCTTTTCTTTCCCTTATCTTTCTCGAACTCATCAACCTACTGATGGTTAGATGGAATCTCATCACTATCTAGCTTCTCAGACTCCACTGGACGGTCTTCTTCTGCTTCCTCATATAACTCCACCACATCATCAATTATAGGTTTGCATACAGAAGAATTAAATAATACTTTACCACTATGGGTGGTAATCGCCATGCAAGAACCATTATTTTGAGGGTTCTGCACTATGTCACTCGGTAATGTACCGCTCTTTCTCTTATTAAATGTCGTAGATAACTGGTTCATCTGCTGTTCCAGTTGCTTGATGGAATTTAAATGTGAGTCGACTAACTGACTCATATATGATAAGTCACTCTTCATTTCCATCACACCGACGTTAATCGTCTGCACCCTTTCAGTAACTTTGCCATCATATCCTCCAAAGATATTTTTCCCAAACTAGTAGCAGCAGTATCACGATTCCCAGGAGGTACAAACTAGTAGCCATCATGCCATCCTGTCATTCTTGTTTTTCTAGTTCCCTTGGTCACCACTGCCTTCACCTTCTCTGTCTTCCCAGTTAGCAAATGCTTGGTGATCAAATCCATCTGAGTCTTCATGTGGGCCATGTTTTGATCTCACTCTTCCTCTCTCCTACGTTGTTTAGCTGTCATACCACTAGACACAGTAGAGCTTTCTACCTCAGAATCCCTGGTATGCCAAGCTATACTCTGTTTAGTCATTATATCAAGCATTTTTTAGGCTTCAGGAAAAGTAAGGTCCATAACTGCTCCACTTGCAACATTATCTACCATTGTCTTTGTCATTGAATTCAAAGCTCTATACAAAGTTTCCAACAGATGTACATTAGTCATTTTGTGGTTGGGGCATTGCATCAACTTCTTTTTTAATCTCTCCCAAGTTTCATGAAGAACTTCATTCAAAAGTTGTCTGAAGTTACTTATCTCATCCCTCTATTGTTACATTCTGGATAGCAGAAAGAACCTTTCTAGGAAAGCTCATTTCAACTACCTTCAATTTGTTATAGAATCAGGAGTCAACCCATTCAACCACAGTGTTGCCTCCAAGATAGAGACAAAGAAAAGAGTCGCAGACGGATTGTATGTTTCCCTACTCTTGGATTATCAATTGACTTGGAAATAGTGATGACGTTCACTAGATGCATATTTGGATCATCACCGGGAAGTCCACCAAATAACCCCTTAAGATGGAGAAACTGAATCATGGTGCTCGTAATGTTGAACTTCACTCCAAGTGCCAAAGGTGGAGGAATAATAACTCCAATAACCCCTGCTTAATCCATGCCATCCTCATCATCGTGGACCTAAAGATGTACAACTTGGCGGTCTAGTCTTCCTCTAATTGGACGGTTCCTGTTCACAGGTGCAGCTACACCCTCTGCACGTCTCCTATCACCCGGATTAATCAAATCGTCGTCCCTTATATCCTCCTCATCTGGATTACGTTCCCGGACTGGAATACCCGTATTCTGTTGATTTACTTGAGCATTAGCCAAAGCAGCTAACCTCTCAACTTTTTGTTGAGCTTCTATTTTGCCAATTAACTAAGGTTCCGGATATAATGGTAATAATGGTTCTCCTGACCTCCTCGTACGTGGCATACAAAATAAAGATCATGTAGAAAATAAAAACAACAAATAAAAGTAAAATTAGGAAACTTGACCATCTGCTAATTAACACTAATAAACTTAATTGACAACCGTATTCCCTGGTAACACCGCTAAAATTTGATACGCGCAAATTACAACTCTTATTAGAAAGTGTAAGCGATCGCTGTCAAATATAGAACCCAACTAGTTTGGGCTCGAATCCCGCAGGAAACACTATTTAAACTAAGTGTTATGATTATTAATGGACTATTGATCGAAGGCTCTAGAATAAAGAGAGTTTGTTTGTTAACAGTGAAGAATGCTTGTAGAAAATCGTGTTCCAACTAATGAGTATGCTTGCAAGTTTTGATTTAATTTGAATGAATAAACTAGGATTATGTTCACCAAGATGTTACAACAGTCAAGGTTGTGAGTTATCCCAAATTCCTACTTAACAAATTCCAACTACAAGAATTATTAAACTCTAAAGTTCATCAATTCGTTTCTCAACCTTAATAGATGATTACCCTTTAATTCTTTCAAACTTAAAGGATACATTGATATGTTCAATTGTTTTCTCAAGTGGGTTAATCTTATTAAAGCATCAACCCTTAACCCAAAGGTTAAAGACTTTGAGTACCTTGTAAATCTCCTTTTTCCCCAACACACACTTTTTTACTCTAACAAGTGGTGTTCTTGGGCTAACCCTTCAAGTTTGCAAGCAAGAAAGATCATAATAATGAAGAAGAGTTTATACAATTGCAATTAGTTACAGAATTTAGGCATTCTCACAACCCCAAGCAACCAATCATATCAAGGCTCCCATAGCCCTAGTTATGGGAGCTTTAGCCACACATCATAGAAGAAGAAGATTCCATTGTGTTTCTCATAGATAATTTAGAAAATGTTAAGATCCACAATGGCCATTGACGGCCTTAGTGAATAAAATGTTAAGATCCACAATATAAGCTTGTTTCTGAGAGAATAGTAGGTTACAAGTTGCTCAAAAGATGAAAAGTAGATAAAAGATCCCGAATCTAACCTTAAACTGGGTATTCATATGGTTCCAGGTACTGGGTTTTAAAATTCAAACTTTAGATTGCCGCATCATGGTTGACGGCCAGTCAGTGGCCTAACAGTCCGCCACTTGGACCGTCGCTTGGGTCCCCAGATTGACTTGTTCTATCTCAGTTCTGACGGCCAAGTTGACTGACGGTCTGTCACTTGGACCGTTGCTAAGTTCATGGATGCTCTACTTTCTGCTTGGCTCTAACGGCAAGTTAACGGTTCATCACATACACCGTCTCTTAGATCCTTCGATTCTTCCATTCTGCTAAAGGTTGACAGATACCCTAACGATCCGTCAAAAGGTTGGTGACCCTTCAATAAGGCCGTCAATGGCCATTTATTTTGCTTTTCTAAGTCACTTCTTTTCTATGTCCTTTACCAGAAAAATAGTAAAACCCTGTATCAAATACATTAACAGTTTCTTAAAAATGAACAATTATCCCTCGTAAAAGATGTAAAATGTTTCATCCAAAGCCGAAACATCAATAGAGGGGGTATTTTTTTTGCATTTGCACCACGCACAATTTGCTAATTATAGCACAAAATTAAGTAGTCGTCTCATAACTCGGCTCTTATACGGGTAAACCATATGGCTACTCAAACTTTTCCATATGTATAAGTGCGATCCCAAATCTAAAATGCTATGTGTTCTCAGACTTCCCCTGCATCTATGGCTCAAGACCCAATCACGATGATTTTTCCTTAAGAATTTCGTCACTCAATCCATCATAGGGAAAGGCTCGTCCAATGTCAATCACAAGAAACACAATAATCTTTATAATTTGGGGTGAGACTTAGAAATTACGAGGTCCGTACACAAAAGTAGCCCCACACCCCAACTTAAAGAATTGAAGTGTCATAACTGCAGCATATAAAAGAAATACAATGGTTAGAACAGACTACCTTAAGCAGTAATATAATTTTCCCTGGGATGCCGTAATTGCGATGGGGTGCACCACTATCGCAGTCTGAGGACTATAATTGCGGTAACTGAGCCCAATTTCCTTTTTATGCTCTGTTTTCCTGCACAACTGGCATTTTCCAACTCTATTTTTCCAATGTTTTTGGGATAGTTTTTCATGTCAAAACACCTACAAAACATCAAAAAGCAAGAAAAATGAGTCAAGGATGTGTTGTCTCCCATCAAGCCCTAGTTTAACGTCACGACATAACTCTCTTTTTTCACTATATAACGTCTTTGAAACGAATAAACTCCACCTTGGCTACCCGAGACCTTTCCATTTGTAGTATTTAACTCTTTGGCCATTTATAGCAAACCTGTTGCTTTTATGATCTTCCAATTCAATGGAACGAATAGGATAAACATTACAAATCACAAAGGGTCCCAACCATTTAGAACGAAGCTTTTTTGCAAAGAGTTTCAAATGAGAATTGTAAAGGTGTACACTCTCGCCGACATAAAATTCTCGTCTTAGTATTTTAGCGTCATGCCATTTCTTCATTTTATCCTTATACAATGCAGAACTCTTATAGGCCTTAAGTCAAAAATCTTCCAACTCATAAAGTTTTGTGACCCTCACCTCGGAGGCTTCTCCCCAATTCATGTTTAACCTCTTCAAAGCCCATAAGGCTTTACGCTCAAGCTCAAAGGGTAAGTGACAAGCCTTTTCAAACACCAATTAGTGGGGGAGAAATACAAATCAGAGTTTTATAGGTTGTTTTATAAGTGTAGTGCCTCATCAAGTTATCTTGCCCAATTAGTTTGGCCTACATTCATCGTCTTCTCGAGTATGACTTTGATTTCTCAATTTGAAACTTCAACTTGGCCACTCGTTTGGGGTGATATGGGGTAGAAACCTTGTGCTTTACTCCATATTTTTCAAGAAGGGCCCCAAATACACGATTACAAAAATGTGAGCCCCTATAACTAACTAATGATGGCATGCGACATTCCAAACCGCATAAAGATATTCTTCTTCAAAAAGAAGTGATGTTTTTTATCTCATTATTTGGAAATGCCATGGACTCTACCCATTTAGAAACATAATCAACCACCACCAATATGTATTTTTTCAAAATGAGCTCAGAAAAGGTCCCATAAAGACAATGACCTAAAAATCAAAGAGTTCCACCTCAGGATTTGGTCTAAGGGGCATTTTATTTCTTCTTGAGATACCACTTACATTTGACAGTGGTGACATGCCTTTACCCATTAGATGGCATACCTATGAATGGTGGGCTAATAATACCTATATAGATGAATTTTGGTGGCAGTTCAAATTCCCCCACGGTGGTCGTCGTAAGGTGAGGAGTGACATGCTTCAAGGATATCCTTCATTTCAAATTCTATGACAGAATGCCTAATCACACCATCTGTCGTATAAAAAATATTTTTTTACATCGAACAAGAACTGCTTCTTTTGATGATAACGAAGCCCCTTGAGTAGTATACCACTTGCCACATAATTAGCATAGTCAGCATCCCATAGTGCGCCTTTTCTCGAGATTGTCATGACTAACTCATCGGGAAAATCATCATCAATCTCAATTTCCCCATTCTTTTCATGATTACTCTCAAGACGAGAAAGATGGTCGGCCACTTGGTTTTCGTAACCATTTCTATCCTTCACCTCGAAATCAAATTCTTGCAAGAGAAAGATCAATCTAATTAGACACCATGTAGCTTCTTTCTTCGATATGAGGTATTTGAGGAAGAAATGATCCGTGTGTACCACTACTTTTGTTCCTAACAAGTAGGCGTAAAATTTCATAAAAGCATATGACACAACCAATAGTTCTTGCTCGATAACGGTGTAGTTACGTTGAGCATCATTTAAGTTCTTGTTCACATAATATATAAGGTGAAATAGCTTTTCCTTGTGTTTTCTATACCACCCTTAAGGCAATCCCGTTTGCGTCATAAATCACTTCGAGCAGGGATGACAAATTTGGAGCCACAATAATGGGATTTGAAATAGGAAACTCCTTAAGACAATTGAATAACTTCAAACATGCCTCATCACAATGAAATTTTTCCTTATTTTCAAGGTTCTTGCACATTGGATGAGTTGTTTTGAAGTAATCCTTGATAAATCGCTGGTAGAACCCAGCAATGCCTAAGGAAACTCTAAACACACTTTAATGAAATGGGGGGTGACAACTTGGCTATTACCTCTACCTTAGCTTGTTCAACTTATATTCCCTTCCCTGAGATCTTGTGGCCCAACACAATACCCTCTTTGACCATGAAATGACATTTCTCCCAATTAAGGACTAGGTTGGTTTCCACACATCTCTCAAGTACCTTGCTTAGATACTCAAGACAAGATTCAAAAGAGTTCCCTACCACCGAGAAATCATTCATGAAGACTTCCATTGAATCCTTAACCATATCCACAAAGATTGATAGCATACAATGTTGTAAAGTTTCCGGTGCGTTGTACAAACCAAATAACATTCGATTGAATTCGAATGTACCATAAGGGCAAGTGAAAGTTGTTTTCTCTTGATCTTTTGGGGCTATACAAATTTTATTGTACCCCAAATGACCATCTAGAAAGAAATACCACCCCCACCCGACTAATCGATCTAGTATTTGGTCCATAAAGGGCATAAGAAAGTGGTCATTTTCAGTGAAAGAGTTCAACTTTCGGTAGTTCATGCATACCCTCCACCCTGTGACCAGTCGGACGGGAATAAGGTCATTATTTTCATTCCCAACTACCGTGATGCCACCTTTCTTTGAAACACATTTCACTGGGCTCACCCAAGTGTTATTGGATATTGGATAAATGATTTCTGCGTTAAACAATTTTAAAATTTCCTTCTTCACCACTTTTTGCATAGGTTTTTTTAGCTCCTTTGATGTTTCATACTTGGCACATGATCTTTCTCTAACTTGATCTTATGGGAACAAATGTCGGGGGCTATCCCTATAATATCTGCAATTGTTTATTCAATGGCTCGAATGAACTTTTTTACCACCAACTTCAAAGCTTCTACTTGGTAGGGCTCAAGATCACTTGCAATTATGATAGAAAAAATGTCTCCATCCCCTAAGAACACATATTTAAGATGGAGCGGCAACGACTTCAATTAAAATTTAGGTGGCTCAAGAATGGATGGTTTTGCGGGTGGGCTCTCATGGTTTTTAAGATCAAGTTTCAACTTTACATGGTTCTTGGTATAAGATCCAAGTCCCGTTAAAGATGCAACCACTTAATCAAATTCTTCAGTCTTCTCTTTCACAATTCTATAAGACCCCTACCAACAAATCACCCACACAACTCACATTGACATGATTCGTCACCTCACCATTAATGGTATCAATCACTGATACTACTTGTAAATCCATGGGTTGCTTCATAGACTTGCATACATTAAAAGAAACCTCATCATTATTTAGGCAAAACTTTATCTCATCATATTACACATCCAATAATTCTTTCCCAATGGCTAAGAATGGCCTTTTGAGAATAATGGGAATTTCATGGTCCAAAGTACAATCAAGGATCAAGAAGTCAGATGGGAAAATAAACCAGTCGACTTTAACTAACACATCATGAATTATCCCCACAGGTTTCTTGATGGATCGGTCGGTCATGAGCAATATCATTGTGGTGGGTTGTGGTTTTCACAATCAGAGCTTGTGAAAGATGACATATGACATTAAATTTACACTTGCCCCAAGGTCACACAAGGCTTTTGAAAACTTGAACATTCCGATGTTACATGAAATAGTGAAGGCACTGGGTATTTCTTCTTTCTCACCATCGTACTTGACATAATGGCACTACAATGATTTGTTATTTCTATTGTCTCATCCTCTACGAGCCGCTTCTTGGAGACTAACTCCTTCATAAATTTAGCCTACCCCGACATATCTTTCAATGCTTCTATTAAAGGAATGTTGATAGACTGGTTGCTAATTTATCAAGGAATTTCTTGAACTTAGCATTTTCCCTTATTTTTAAGAACCGTAGAGGGAAAGGGGGAGGAATTACGATTGCTGGCATTGAGACAAGTTGACCTTCTTTCATCTTTGAATGCTCAAGGGTAATCTCATTTGGCCTTGACTCCTCATTATTTGACCTCTTTCTCGTCACATTAGTTTACTCATCAATTTCTTTTCGACGGAACCATCATCAAGTTCTATGCCTTTGCCAAAAAAATTTCCACTTTGGTTGACAATAATATTGGTGGCCATACCACTCAGTACTTCTTCATTTTATAATTCCATGAGGTGCATCGATATTTGATTTAATTTTGCTTCAAGTTGTTGGATAGCGGTAGAGTGAGATTAAACCATTTGATGAATCTTGGAGAAATCATTCCTCATTTCTTTCGCTATCTTATCGATCTCTTCAACTCTAACCATTATTCGAATCAAAACATCTTCATTAATGCATCCCTCTCTTTCGCATTAAGACAGTCCTTGGCTTTCATTGTTCTGAGAGGCAACATGGAAACCCTCAGAATAATTTGGAAACCAACACTTCTCATCATCAAGTATATTTTTTTTTGCCTCTTCAAATGTATTGGTATCTTTTGCATCTATGACATTGACTCTTTTAATGGAGGTCCCCAACACATGTTTAGTTAGAAGCTCAAGGTGTGACATTACCTTAATCATGCTTGCATCTCTTTCCTCCTCTTAAAATCTTTGATCTTGACACACAAAGGACGAAGAGGGAGCCCCCACGGCCACCTAGGCATCCTACATGTTCCACCCCCTAGCCAAACTAGCCACATGAGCTAATCTCTTTGATGCAACCCCATACGACGATTTAACAAGTGATCCACCGGATGCATTATCCACTATCACTTTTTTGGCTGGGTCCAATTCCCTATAGAAGATTTGGAGAATCATATTCTCGGGCATCTCATGTTTTGGGCATTTCAAGAGCTTCTCGTTAAATCTCTCCCATGCTTCATACCAAATCTCTTCATGAAATTTGTGAAAATTTATGATTTCATCACGTAATTTTAGCATCTTGGGTGATGGAAAGTACCGATCTAAAACGTAAAATAGTGAGTTCATCCAGTGAAGTAATAGACTCGGCCAGGAAAGAGCGGAGCTGCAATACCTCCTCGCCCATTAGAGAGAATTAGAAGAGGCGTTGACGGATGGACTCTTGGGTTATGTGTGAAATTTAAAATGGTTCACATACCTCTACAAAATTCTTCAAATGTAAGTTGGGGTACTCATAAGCTTGTCCCCCAAAGGAAACATTCATTTGAAGAAATTGGAGCATGACACATGTGACATAAAATACACTATTTCCCCCGGTAGGTGCAATACAAATAGTGCTAGAATGCTCTTCGTCACCAATATAACTCAATAGCTTTAACATATTCATGTGATGAATTATCACTAATTCTTTCTTGACTCATGGTCATTCGAAAAGAATAATAATCACCTACAAAGAACCAAAAACAACAAACAATGTTAATCAAAATACCGCAGGTATACCAAAGATACAATCAATATCGTATAAGTGAAAACTAAGTTTCACTCCCGGGCAACGGTGCCATTTTAATAATGCTCACCTATACCATTCAAGCTGGTAGAGGACGATCATTATCAATAGCTCAACTTATGTTGCGGTCAAATCCACAAGGAGCAAGTCTAGTCTTTAATACTCATGGGTGCCAATAACATCTAAAGGTGTACTCATAGTGGAGGTAAAATAAAATGCATGATTTAAAATGGGGGTGGGGGGTTTTCTTGTAGCGTGTTTCTATAAAAATCTATTCAAGTTAACAAGCTAGCCGTGACAATTACGATTGAAAATCCAAAATAATAAGGACCTTGGGATTATGTCTACCTAAGGGCACGTTATGCATGGGTGTATGATGATTCACTGCAAATTCTAGTCATTAATGATATGGTAGCTAGTTTGAGGGTTCTTGAGGTTAGTTTGTCAACTAAACTTCAAGAATATCACCTATTGACCATGTCAAGTACCTAACTAGTGTGTCAATCAAAACTACTTAATACCTCAATTGGGCATCCTTGTTTCTAGGAAGATCCCCAAGACATGGCCAGCTCTCACTCACTCTTATTTATAAGATAGCGAACAACATCAATTATTGTCCACAATTTCTTTGTCACCCATATCCCTCTTTCAAGAATAATATGGGTTCCAAAAGTTTACCCGCATCCCCCTTTCAAGAAAGATGTGAGCTTTCAAGAATTTGGGGTTTTCACCCACAAACCCATTTTGGGAATTTGTGGTTTTCACTCACAAATCGCAACTAATTAAATCAAGCAATAGTTAAATCCATTGTTAACAAACTATAATCCACACAATAACATCACAACCCACACATAATTTCACCCTAGTTCAATATAATTCCAAGGCAAGAGAATCTAGCTACTCATAAAGCTAAAGAGAAGAGATATACTAAAAGGGTTATTCATGGCATCCATGGCAATGGAAAATAAGAAGAATCTTCACCTTACACTTTAATTTCCCCAAATCCAAATTGGAATTTAAATAGAAAAGTTTCCCCGATTTCTATGGTTCACCAAGTCTCCAATTTCCAATCTCAAAATTCAATAATAATAAAGGGGGAAAAGGATTTGTGTTTTATAAGGGAATTGGGATTAGCTGCATCAATTTACGTAATGGCCCCCAGTCATTAAATCCGCTAAGCCACGATCACAATAGTATGACCGCGATCACAACTATCGTGACCGTAATACAATCGCTGCGATCGTTGTCCTTTGACTTGACTTGGCTGACAGAGATTATGACCCTCAGACCGAAATCGCGGTAACTGAGGCTGATTTCTCCTTCGAGTATTCCAGCTACACTTCTTTTATCCTTTTTAATGATTTTCAGCTCAAATACACATCTTTCCTTTTCATCACTTGTATGCCATCAAAATATGAAAATTAATTTAATCACAAATTTGTCTCATTCATACGTTCAAATCATAGTAGTGGGCACAAATGTTGAGTGAAAATAAGTGGAAAATTCACCACTCGTCAATATCCATGTCACTATTTATCAAGGTGGACTTGCACTCCAACACCAAGTCTCGAGACAAGCTCAAAGCAAAATTCATCATCTTAGACCTGATACTTGACACTAGCTCAGGAGCAAGACGAGACAACTGATGAAATTTTAGGGCATATTCTTTCATAGTCATCCTACCCAGTTTCAAATTCACAAACTTTTTAGCTTTCGCTCCCTTAACTCCTGAGGAAAGAAACGATCCATAAAAGTACTAGAAAAGTCATCCTACAAAGCCAACTCCGCATCATTACCCCTAGACTGATCCCACTCCTCGTACCATTGATATGTCATATTTTTCAGCTGGTATGAAGAAAATTCGACACCCTCAGAGTCAAAAGTTTGCATAACTCAAAAGATTTCTCCATCTCTTCTATGACCCTTGAGGATCCTCCTCAACCTTAGATCCAGTAAAGGCCGGAGGAGTGAGCCTCATAAACTGCCCAACTCGATTTACCTCAGAAGAATGCACAATAGTACCAATAGGAACAAACTGACGTGACTGAGATCTCACCAACTGTGTCAATAGATGAATAGACCAACAAAACTCAACATTAAATATGTCTCCTTAAGGAGGTGGGTCATGATCATCATCAACTCGAGGAGTCTGAGGAGAACTAATAGGGACTAGTATATCTCCATGGGGGAAATCAAAAGCAGGGACCCTAGACTAGGTCTGTACCCCATAAGCAAGATGACTTTCGCCCACGTTGTCCTCAGGTACGATAGAGGAGTTTCCACGAGCATCAAATCTTGAGGGAGGCATAATCTGAAATGTGAACAAATGGAATTAGAAGAGATTTAAACTTCCTAGACTTTACAACCTGAAAAATAGAACACAATAAAGAAAAATATTCCTAAATGTCTTGTAGCCCCTCCCTTATAAGTGTGGCATGTTGTACACTCATAAAAGAGACTCTACTTAACACGGTTTTCTGGACCCCTAATGACACGAAACCTAGCCTCTAATACCAACTTTGTCACGACCTGAACTAGGGTCTGGCCATGATAGGTTTCTCAAGTACACCTAGAATCAGAGAATTCCCCCATTGCCTATTTAAATAGAACACAACACAGCTGGCAGCGGATGAATTCCAAATATATAACAAGATGGAAAAGTATAAGCTCAAAAGAATCTGAGAATATGAACAACCAACCCAACCAAAGTAATTCACAAAGCCTCTAAACAATACCAATCATCAACCTAAGTCGATACATGCCCATGACGATAGCCAAAATGAATTCAAAAGAAAATAGTCTACAACATACTAAACCAAGATATAACGAGCCTTCCGGAAGAAGGAGACTCACCACTTTAAGATGACACATGGACAACTCTGTAATCACCTATCACCGTGTAGGAAAAATAGAAGTGCCTTCGAACCCTTCATCGCTTAGGGATACAACGTCCGAGAACGGTTAGTGGGAGCACTAGCATATAACTCAGGGAAGGGATAAAATACTGCTAAGTAAAAACCATAGTAAAATCCATAGGCACACAATGTACATACATATATATATAATCATATTGGGGTAGGGAACAGGGCTTAGCATGAAGTAAAACATTAGCCTGAACTATGTAGCTCAACCCTTATAAACAGGCACCCGCGGGCTATATGGGTTCAGCTCCTCTCACTAAAAAGGCCTCAATGTGTGTTTGCCACACAATCTAGAGATATCAAGAAAGACCAGGGAATTTCCCGAACCTATGTCAATCCTGGATATAATAATATAATAAGTGTATCACAAACACAAGGTCATCAAGGCCAATCCTCACACCGGCAAATGTGAGTTTCCAGTATAAGTACTTTAAGACTCACGCCATCATGGCTTAGCTATATAACCCCTATTAAGCCTAATTTATAACAAATTTCACATAACCCATTTATTTAACCATAGAATAACACATTAAGGCACACCACAGGTATCATCATACCTTTATCCTTTCATGATTACACTCATGTCGATTTAATTACATTCTATCATCTTGGGGGAATGCTACGACCCCCTTTGTTTATTAAATCAAATTTAGGGAATACCTCGATCTCTTTTTTCTTACCAAATCAACTTGGGGAAATGCCTCAAATTGAGGTTTTAATTTCAGTCAAACCACAGCCAACAAGGCCTTTAAAATCCATGTTTAACCTTTTAACAAATTATGCAATGCAATACTACGGGTAAGTAATGTCAAATTATGTGACAAACTATATTTCAAAACAAGGACACAAGTGGGTTGAGGGAACACAATTTCCAAACCAATTTCAATACCAAAAATATTAAATTGGGAGAATGCCTTGATCCTCTTTTAAATTCCCATACCCATGCATCCCATTAGTTCAAAAACATTCAATTTAAAGCATGAACAATTCATAATAATCATGGAAAAATAATTTAAGACTCAACCATGCCAAAACACTCAACCCATGTCCAAACCCACATTTAATTTCTCATTAAAAATCATTTAATACACATGCTTAAAGGAAAATAAGTTTGAGGGAAGAGTCACATGCCTAAAAGCATAGAGAATTATGGAGAGTAATCAATCATTTAGCCATTAGATAACCAACTTTGAGAAACCCTAGTTTGTTCTTGCCTTAGGGATATGAAAGAGTTTTTTTAGAGAGTGCTTATGATTGGTAAAGGTTTGAAATAACGACCCCAAGGTGTTTTATGTACCTAGGGTCTAAGTGGGTAAAAATGGAAATGTACTAAGTACCCTTTAGTAAAAGTTGAAAAATTGTTGCTAGTGACAATGGTCACTATACGACTCATAAGGACTCAGTATGACTTATCACCATGAGTTGTATTCTGGAAAGTAACTGAGAGACCCCTCTCTGGTCAACCTACGACTCATACCACATGATTCATCTAGAGACCCTGCTACTCGTAGGGTCCTAGTCATGACCAAGATAGAAACATTTGGGGTTCATACTGGTCATCCTACGATTTGGACACCCCAACTCATAATTAGTCTTTATGACTCATGATATTTAGTCATAATCAGGTCAGTAGTGTAGGCACCACTCACTATTTTGATGATGATTTGGC
This sequence comes from Capsicum pubescens, assembly GCA_030864215.1. Lineage (NCBI taxonomy): Eukaryota > Viridiplantae > Streptophyta > Magnoliopsida > Solanales > Solanaceae > Capsicum > Capsicum pubescens. Next base: position 230,010,631 of record CM061548.1, on the reverse strand, counting down.
TCCTACAGCTTATAAGGACACCTTACGAGTCATAAGGTGAGTCGTAGGTTGGGCGGTGAATTCAAAAACTCAGAAATTTTCCGGAACCAAAATCTGTGGTGTTACATCATCCTCTGGCTTTGTTGGGTATATAAGCATTTCATCAACACATAAATAATATTAGTACTATAATCTATCATTGAATTTTACCCAAAATTTATAACATCAATACACCATCTTCCTCCGTCCCATACTAGAGAGATCTGTATATAGATATATGTATAATAGGTGTACGAATTTAAGCCCTGGCTAAAAAGAGTGTAAATATATAAATCCATTGCCTGGAGTAAACTCTGGGACTAAAACATTATGAAAAGTTAAAAAGGATCAGAATCTCTCACGACCAAAGTAATTAGTAGTATCAAATCATAGACTGAAATCTATCTTGGTCAAATTTTTAATACATTATTTTTCATCTCTTTACATATAGGATATTTATTAAGACTAGCAATTATTGTTATGAAAAAATCCGTTTTAAGGTGAAGAGAGTGGGCTTTAACCCCTAGTTAGGAAAAACATTAGTAGAATCATATTTTAGTTTGAATTGTATCATGTACCAATTTAATGATCATGAATGTACCGAATATATGCATACCATCACCAGTATTTGAACAATGGAACCTTAAGCGTCAATATATCTTTGAACTACGACCACATCCTTTACAAGGATAAACATTTCCCGTATGTCCATTAATAACATAACCGGGTATGGGCCCATAATGTGTCTGGAATAATTACAACATCATAATCACAGCCTTAGGCCCACATACATTGAACTCATATCAATAATCATATCCATAAGTCATCTCCTAATTCACAAGCCATAACATATCTATAAGGCATATCATATCTATAGGCCATAGTTCATCTCTATGGGGCATTTCACATCTAGGAGGCATAATATATCAAAAAAGCATCTCATATCTATGATGCATATGACATATTCAAGGCATCACACATCAATGAGTCATTATATATCAATTAGGCATCTCACATCTATGAGGCATAATTTTTCAATAAGCCATAAATCATATCTATGAGGCATATCACATCTATAAGACATCTCATATCTATAGGCCATATATCATAACTAAGTCTATGCCAATATTACTAAGCATGTCGATGGACCATATCATAAATCAAGTCTGAAAGCCATATCATAGCTACAAGCCATTGATCATAATATGGGAAAACCCATCATCATTCACCAAGTCACTAAGTAACCTTACACTAAAGGCCCACTAGTATCAACTATACTTAACATGCATAAATATGTCCACATGGGATAACACAAGTCATGGCCTAAGATGGGCCGGGAGAACCCACTTCTAATCCTCGAATTTCATTTTTATGCAATTTCTACCACGTACTGGGCTAAGGTATCTAAGTTGACTTCTATATGGTACATAAGCCATAATTAGCCCTAAGATAGGAATGCCACCAAGAACATGAGCAATTAAGTCAACTGCACCTAAATCATGTTTCAAGGTCGCTAAATAGTGCACATAAGGATATTCTTACTAATAACGCTTCCAACACTTAAGGTACATCCCAAATCAAGCATAATACCAAAATCATACTATGAATTTCATATCTAACAAAAAAGAAGGCGTTAGGTTGAAGGGAGTATAGTAAGTATTTCAGTTTATGGGTCGATTCACCCACATAATCCCCAAACTTGAATGATCAAGACCCAGTCACATTTTTCTATTCATTATCAATCGTAACATTTACATTCACATACAATATATAAAAGACTTCATCTTGTGAAAAGGAGTAGATAGGAACCTACCTCAATGCCGAACCACAAATTCTTAAATCATCAACAAAACGTCCATCTTCTTTCCACGTAAAATAAGAGAAGCTAAGATAGAGGAGTTTGTGAAACTGAGGCAGGGATCGATGACAGTAAAGGAGTACTGCCTTAAGTTCAATCAGTTGTCTAAGTATATCCCTGATACAATGGTTGATCCTAGGGCAAGTATGAGTAAGTTTGTTACTGGCGTATTTGGTCTAGTAGTTAAGGAGTGTAGGACTGCCATGCTTATAAGAGACATGGATCTTTCTAGGTTGATGATTTATTCCCAGCTGAAGGAGGTAGAGAAGTTAAAGGGAAGAGAGAGAAGTAATAAGAAGGCTAGAATAAGGCAGTTTGAGTATGGCCAGTCTAGGTCTCAAGGGGGAAACTATTCGCAGTTTTAGAACCGTTCATCTATGCCAGCAACATCTTTAGCTTTTGCTTCCACTCCCAGAGCTAGGTAGGAGCAGTAGGGTAAGTCTTCTATATACAAATCTCAGAATACTGTGAGTGGAAGACCCAGTTATCCTCCATGTGCTAAGTATGGTAAGAATCATCCTAGTGAGTGTATGTTGGGGCAGAAGGGTTGTTATGGTAGTGGTAAGTTGGGTCATAGAATCAGAGAGTATCCACATGCTAAGTAGGGAAATAAAGATGTTCGTCCCCAAACTCAGGCTAGTAGTGCACTAACTACTCTAGGTCGCCCAACTCCTCCCCTGAGCATATCATCTAGTACCGGTGGCGGTCAATGCTAGAATTGGTTTTATGTTTTACCATCCCGTCAGGAGTAAGAGAATTCACCAGATGTTGTTACTGGTATGCTTTGTGTTTTTCATATTGATGTTAATGTTTTGTTAGACCCTGGGTTGAGTTTTTCTTATGTGACCTCGTTAGTTGCGGTGAATTTTGAAATAAGTCCTAACAAGATCCTTGAGCTCTTCCTAGTTTCTACCCGGTGGGTGAGTCAGTTGTTTCCAAACAAATCTATAGAAGGTATCCTATCACTGTCCTTCATAAAATCATGTTAGAAGACTTAATAGAGTTAGATATGGTTGACTTTGATCTTATTCTTGGCATGGATTGGCTTCATTCCAGTTATGCCTCTATAGGTTTTTGCACCCGAGTAGTGAAGTTTCAGTTTTCAGATGATCCAGTCTTTGAGTGGAAGGGAAATTCAGTGTCCCCCAAAAGTTATTTCATATCCTATATTAAAGCCGGAAAGTTAATTTCCAAAGGGTGCATCTATCATCTAGTTCGAGTTAAAGACACTAAGTATGAGACTCCAACAGTCCAGTCAGTTAGTGTGGTCAATGAGTTTCCTGATATCTTTCCCAAAGATTTGCCAGGGGTACCTTCCGATAGGGAAATAAAATTCAAGATTGACCTCCTCCCAGATACTCAGCTTATTTCTATTCCTCCATATCGTATGTCTCCAGTCGAGCTTAAAGAGTTAAAAGAGAAGCTTAAGGATCTCTTAGATAAAGGTTTCATAAGGCCTAGTGTTTCTCCATGGGGCGCTCCTGTCCTATTCGCGCAAAAAAATGGTTTTTTGCCTATGTCCATTGACTATCGTCAGCTGAATAAAGTTACAGTAAAAACCAAATATCCTCTTCCTAAAATTGATGACTTATTTGATCAACTCCAAGGTGCAAGTAACTTCTCCAAGATAGACCTTAGATATGGCTATCATCAACTTAGAGAGAGGGAGTGTGTTGTTCCAAGGGTAGCTTTCAGAAACCATTATGGTCATTTTGAGTTTCTAGTCATGTCCTTTGGGCTAAAAAATACCCCAACAACCTTCATGGACTTGATGAACAGAGTGTTCAAACAATATCTGGACATGTTTGTCATAGTCTTTATCGATGATATCCTTGTCTACTCTCGTAGTGAGGATGATCATATAGACCATCATAGAATTATGTTGCAAACTCTTAGAGATCACCAGTTGTTCGCCAAATTCAGCAAATGCGAATTTTGTATAAGGTCAGTAGCTTTCCTTGGTCATATTATTTCCATTGAGGGTATTAGAGTTGATCCCCAAAAGACAGAAGCAGTAAGAAATTGGTCTAGACCTATCTCTCCGTCAGACATTAGGAGTTTCTTGAGTTTATCTGGCTATTACAGATGTTTTGTTGAGGGTTTCTCATCTATTGCATCTCTTATGTCTAGATTGACCTAAAAGAAAGTTAAATTTCAGTGGTTAGATTCCTGCGAGAAGAGTTTTCAGGAGTTGAAGACTCGACTTACTTAAGCCCCAATTTTAGCATTACTTGATGGTACAGATAGTTTTGTTGTGTATTTTGATGCCTCTAGAATTGGTTTGGGTTTTGTTCTGATACACAGAGGTAAGGTTATAAGGTTATAGCCTACGCCTCTAGACAACTTAAGCCTCATAAAAAAAATTACCCTACCCATGATCTTGAGTTAGTTGCTGTTGTGTTTGCTTTTAAAATCTGGAGACATTATCTTTATGGGGTGCATGTTGATGTGTTTACGGATCATAAAAGCTTGCAGTATGTGTTTACTCAGAGGGAGTTGAATCTTCGACAGAGAAGGTGGTTAGAATTGTTGAAAGATTATTATATGAGTATGTTGTATCATCTGGGCAAGGCCAATGTAGTGGCGAACACCCTTAGTAGATTATCCATAGGCAGTGTTGCATATATGGAGAATAATAAGGAAGAGTTAGTTCGGGAAGTTCACCGGTTAGATAGATTGGGCATGAGATTAGTTGGTTCAGCTAAATGGAATGTTTGTGTTCAGATTAGTTCTAGTTTCGAAAGTAAAAAAGAAGCAGGATAAGGATTCTAGTTTGGTGAAACTGAAGGAGTCAGTTAAGGACCAAAAGTTTGAATTTTTCTCCAAAGGGGGAGATGGTGTGTTGAGATACCAGAGTAGATTGTGTGTGCCATATGTTGATAATTTGAGGCAGCATATTATGGAGGAAGCGCATAATGCGCGTTATTCTATCCACCTAGGAGCCACCAAGATGTATCGCGGCTTGTGGGAAATCTATTGGTGGAGTGGTATAAACAGAGATATAGCATAGTTCGTAGCCAAGTGTGAAACTTGTCAACAGGTTAAGGTAAAGTACCAAAGACCTGGTGGTACGTTGCATGATTTCGGTATCCCCACTTGGAAGTGGGAAGAGGTGAATACGGACTTTGTGACTAAATTACCCCATTCGCGTCGTCAGCCTAATTTGATTTTGGTTATTGTAGACAGATTGACTAAGTCAACATATTTCTTGCCAGTTCACACGTCCTACTCAGTTGAAGATTGCACTAAGTTTTGTATCAGAGAGTTAGTTAAATTGTATGGAGTTCCTTTGTGTATCATCTCAGATAGGGATATTTAGTTTACCTCTCAATTTTGGAAAGCCTTTCAGAAGGGTCTTGGTACCAAAGTTCATCTTAGTTCAACTTTTTATCCACAGACAGATGGTCTAGCAGGAAGGACTATTCAGACTCTAGAGGACATGTTGAGTGCATGTGTTATTGATTTCAAAGGTAGTTGGGATGAACATTTGCCGTTGATTGAGCTCACTTATAATAACAGTTATCATGCTAGTATTAAGATGGACCCGTTTGAATCTCTTTATAGGAGGAGATGTAGATCACCAGTTGGTTGGTTCGAAGTAGGTAAGGCTGCTTTGATTGGGCCAGACATGGTGTTTGAGGCCATGGAGAAAGTTCAGTTGATCCAAGAGAGATTAAAGGTATCTCAAAGTCTTCAGAAATCGTATGCAGACGTAAGAAGAAGAGATCTTGAGTTCGAGGTTGATGATCTTGTGTATTTTAAAGTTTCACCCATGAAAGGGGTGAAGAGGTTTGGCAAAAAGGGTAAGCTTAGTCCCCGATATGTAGGCCCCTTCTGGATTTTGAGTCGTGTTGAGAAGGTGGCATATGAGCTTAATCTACCCGCATATTTATCCTAAGTTCATCCAGTATTCCATGTGTCCTTGTTGAAGAAGTGCATGGACGAATTAGCCATTATAGTTCCTCTAGAAAGTACAGATATTCAGAATAGTCTTTCATATGAAAAAGTTCTAGTAGATATTCTTGATCATCAGATCCGTATACTAAGGAACAAAGAAGTTCCCTTGGTCAAAGTTCTGTGGAGAAATTAGTCCGTTGAGGGTGCTACTTGGGAAGCAGAAGCATACATGCGTACCAAGTATCCTCATTTCTTCTCCACGAACTCAGATTCAGCCAAAGGCAATAGTCTTCCTTCATTCAGTTCTTTTCCAGTCTTAGATTCAGCCATATAGCTATTTTCTTGTAAATTCATGCACTCCCAGATAAGTTCAGTAGCTCATTATGTTTTAGATTCAGTCATACAGTCTATTTCAGTTGTTTATGATAGTTTATAGCCTCAGATTCCTTAGTATTTTCATCTTAACTATCAATATTTGAGGACGAATGTTCCCAAGGGGGAGATATTGTAATACCCCATACTCTTTCCTAGATTAATTTTGCTCCTAGAATGTCAAGGGTTAGCTTCAAAATGAATAATCTTTGTTACACCTAGAATTTTTCAGATTTATACCTTTCATTGTGTAGGAAATTGAATTAGCTATCGATACCAATTTTGCCTAAATTCGATACTCGATTGAGAAGTTATGGAGGTTTTAGTAAAGCAGTATCCCAACTGGCGGAGCACCGTGTCACGGTGGATGCCAAAATGGCAACTATCAATTTCTAGTGGACCTCCGCGATAAGCTCGCACCGCGGTGAGGTCCAATTTCCCAGTTTTCATTTTCTAGTAGGCCAACATGATGGTACTGCATCGCGATGATGGCCTAAATGGCATTCCAATAGAGTACCATGATTGTCCCGGATCCCAGAGAAATTCTAGTTCCCAATTATCACCAATCCAGTGGGGCACCGCGATAGCTCCGCATCGCTTAGGTCCCCAATTTCCCAGTCATCAGTTTCCAGTGAGCCACCGAGATAGGGGCGCATCACGGTGGCATGTTAAATCGAGAAAATTTTACTTTTTCCAGTTCTGATTAAATATTTTAAAAAGGGTAGTTTGGTCATTTTCTAAACCCCTAATTTTTCATAAACAAGAAATTAAGCCTATTCTAGCACTTTATTCTTATTTTCATCCATTCTCTCTCAAAGAAAAACCCTAGAGCTCAAAAGCTTAAACTCCAAGAAATCAAATTCCTCCATTGTTTCTCCAAGAAAACTCAAGATTGAGGATTCCTAAATCAAGATAATCAAGAACTCATCCTCAAAAGCACAAATAAAGATTCAAGTTCAAGCTTTCTTAGAGTTTTCATCAATTAAGGTATGTGGGGTTTATGAACAGGGATCCTCTTTCATCCTTGTGACCAAAACCAAGTTTTTATTTCTAATTTATATGATTTTGAATGATTATACATGAGTTTTAAATTAGGGTTCATGCCCATTATTGCTAATTGCAAGATTATGAGATTTCAAGTGTTTTAGAAGTTGAATTGCATGACTACTTTCATATTTACATGCCTATTGAAGTAATTTCCAGATTTTGAGAGGAATTATCATTGTTTTCATTACGAAGCAAGATTGTTATGACGTTTTGACATAATATTGATGCATGGGTTACTATCACTAGATTGAATATTATTATTTCAAGAAAGATTATGCATTAAGTATCAGATGATCAGTTTATTTTCAGCTTTTCAATAAAGATTTGATCTTTTGATCCTCAAATAAGATTTGGAATCCACTTTATAGATTTGTTACAAATTACAGAAATCAGATTTTTACTTATAGATTGAATCAGATAAATACATAATTGGTTTTATAATGAACCCTTATGCTAGTTTTTAAAGTGGATTTTCAACTGAATGAGCATACAGATTAAAAGAGAGTAGTATTTAGCACCGAGCTGGAAGTCTGAGATTAGGGTTCCCTATCTTTCACAGAACTACATAGCCAACGTAGGTACATATTATCAGAGTATTCCCATTTCTATATGGATGACAGATATAGATATGATCACTTTGATTAGGTTATACTCCTTGGCAAGAGTATGACACCTCTCCCCATCGTGAGGTTTTCCACATAGGGGAACAAGACGTTGGACTCCATGTTAGCTCACATGGTTTATGTAGGTTAGAAGAACCTCCCTAAAGTTTTACAGCTTACAACATAACAATTTTTTTTTTTAGAAAATTAAGTGTAAAGGCTGGCAACTTTATTCAAATTATGCTTTACAGAAAGATATTAGCTACAGATTTTAGCTTTCAGATTTTAGATATAGAAGTGAGCCCTTTTTACACTTAGACAATATGATTTACAGATAGAACATTAGTACAACTTTCAAAACTAAATGTTATGACTCACTAGATTTATAAAGTATGATTTGCTATTAATGATTATAGATTTTAGTTTTCAGATATTCCAGCTTATGTGAATCATTTACATTTAGTATGCATTATTTTACAAACTATGATGATGATTGATGTTATGTTTTACTTATGCATTCACCCCTATATACTCAATAAATCCTCAAAGTACCGATCCACATATATGTCTATGTGCTAAATTGTCTCATAATGTAGGTTCAGGTACTCAGTTTCAGTAACGAGAGTGATTTCGAGCATCTCCATCTACATCCCGACAGTTGGCGAGTCCTCATTGTTCGGGGACTTAGCTATTCAGATTTTCAGCTTATCAGTTTAGATGATTCAGTATTTTTCAGACATTTCGAGTTAGCTGGGGGTTTTTCCCAGTGACTCTCTAGATATTAGTAGTAGAGGCTTGTCAGGATGCTAGTTTCTATTCAAATTATTCAGGGTTATGGTTTCAAACACTATTTTTAGATATTATATTCAGATAGTCTTCCGCATATAGTATGACTTTTATGTTTTTATTTCCTTTATTTTGAGATTCAGACATGGTAGAAGGCAGATAGGGTTAGCATAATGCTACTCGTAGTCTTGAGCCCTGTGTAATATCTTGGGACCCATTTTCGAGGCATTACAATAACCATACATATATATATATCTATGTCGGGAATGGGAACCAGGTTTAGCATGCCTTTAAACCATTACTCTGGATATGTGTAGCTTAACCATCCTAGAACCACCCACGGGCTATATGGGTCCAGTGTTACCCCCTAAATGGGCCTCGATGGGTGAAACTGCATGAAATAGAGATACCACAAGAGTAGGGGATTCCCATGTACCCTTCACTCTCTATGATACATATATACAAGTGTAACATAGGGGATTCCCTTATACCCCATAAGAATCATATATGGTTTCCATGACAAATCCTCATGTTGGCAAACATGAGTTTCCACTATTCGCTTATTGAACTCACACCTTCACGATTAGCTATCACTCCCCACCATTATTTCCCAATTAAAACCATTAGCATACAGCAAAACCACAATTCCATTGATTATTAACCGAGGCTATAAGTAGTTGAATCATCATACCGACTATAGCTTGCAAGAAATGTTCTTAGCCAACCTTTTAAAGAAGAAAATGGATTCCCATATACCCATAGATTACATTATTATTAAGTTTACTTGGGGGATTCCTATGTACCCGCAAGGATTTCAATTAAACCAAACCATGACCACCGAAACATTACCATTTAACCATTTAAAACCATAAAAAAAAGTTAAGTTCCATTACCAAGTTATACCATGCAATAGTTTCATTAAAATTTCAACTATGTAGAAAAGGCATTCTCATAGGCATTTTATAAAACACATTGGGGGCATATAGTTTCCAAATCCAAAACTAAGCCCCAAATAACCATTCCCATACAACCACATGTTCAAACCATAATTATGTTATGAAAACCATAAGTAAGATACATGGGAAAACTATTACCAACCATTATAACCAATACCCCAAAGTATAATTCAAAACCAAAACATTATCACAATTTATGCCATGAGAACAATTCATAAAACATGCCTTTAATGAGAACTAACAATGAAGGTGGATGAACATGCCTTAGATAGTTAAAAAGATGAAAAAACCACCCTCTTAAGCCCTAAATTAATTGTATTGAACAAACCCTAGCCTTCTTTGACCTAAAAGCCTTTAGAGAGATTGGAGAGAGTTTAAAGTGTTTAATTGATTTCAAATAGGTTAATGAAGCCTCAAAAAGTTTATTTAAGTCATGGGATCCCAAGGTATTATAGGGGAAATGTCCAGAATACCCCAACTTAAACTGTAAAATTTCCCCACAGGAGGTACCCCCCAAAACCGTACCCTAGGGTGCGAGTGGTACCCTTGTCTTGTACTCTAGGCCTCTCCTTGGACCTCAACACTATCCAACATATGACCACCCAAGCCAAGACATACCCAACCATAGGATAAGTATCATGAAACCATAACCTAGGTAGAATATGATTACCTAGGTTAAAAATAGGGCAACATACGATTGACTTCTTACCACTAGTACCCTAAGATATAACTAGTAAGATCCATTCGTACCTTGGACAGAAACCAAACCAAACCACACTGGTTAACATAAGACTAAGGACACCAAACCATACCATATCATACGACTAGTACCCCCTAGTCGTATGATGTTTAGAAACTAAAAACTTAGGAAAGTTTTAAGGATCAAAACCCATGGTCTTTCAACTGCCCAGGATAGCGTAGATTCTTTTAGTTGATCATCGTGTTTTATTTTATTTTATTGTGTTTCCTGAAGACATGAAAAGGTTTTAAGTTGAGGGTATTGATGTTCTATAGAAATATAGCACTTTCGATGCTTAAAATGATGAAAATATGCAAGTTTCCTAGGTTGTTTTGTTAATTATAAAAAACTATGATTTGGATGCTAAGTTCAAGAAAAATATGAAAATGGAGTTTTTGGCTACTTACTCGAGCATTTTTGGGCATTTACCGGGAGTATGTGACCAAAGTATGTACCAGAACTTGAAGTACAGAATCTTGGTTATAGGAATTTGAAGACCTAGCACTTACCTATGTCCCCTTGCAGACCATATGTAGAAGTTGTGATCCGTATGTGGCTAAGGTAAGTGCTAGAGTTGAAGATCCAGAGAGTGCAAAAGCTGAAGAAAAATTTCTGACACTTACCTGTGCCTATTTGTGGACTGTATGTGGTACTTGCGGACCACATATAGGTAAGGTAAGTGTCAGAAGTTCAAAATCCAGAGAGTAAATAGTGAAAAAAACTTTTCTGGCACTTACCTGGGCCCACATGCAGATCATTTGTGGCCCAAGTTACTGGACACCGACTCTGTTTGTCCTTTCTCATTGGGGATTTGATTTTTAGGGTTTCCTCATGCACTATAAATACTTTTTATGTGTTTTTAGTGGAAGTTGTGCACTCTTTATACTTACAAACATACTTTGTGATTCTGAGATCCGAATTTGGTCTTGGAATTATTTTGTATTAACTTTGGTTGTTAATTCAGTTAAAGTTTTGTGTTTTCAGTTGTGATTATTGTGATTTTATCTTATGCTTTCAATTATGAATGTTGTTGATTATTTCATAATCATGAGCGACTAAAACCCTTAGTTAGGGTTGAAGAAGCCTTGGCGGATAGATGAAGTAGGGAAAAGTGTTATGTTGTGTTGAACTGATACCCATGCATGTATTGTATTATCTTAAATTTAATAAATGTCTTAGAGGTTGTATACATTAAGATCCCACCTAGATTATTGCTACTTACTTCAAAAGAGGAGTAGTGACTAGGAAAAGGTAATTACAAAAGAGATTTGAAGATTAACTGTCGATCCACGCTACTAGGTATTATCTAAATAAGATCGTTAACTATCATATAATAACTAGAGACCCAAAAGGTAATATTTAAATAGTATCAAAGATAGGGTTTAGTAAGGAAACATCCTAAGACTCAAAAAGTAAAGGGTGAAATCCATCAACTAGTCCAAAAGACAGTTGATGGTACATAACTTATCAGATTTTACATGCAGGTATTAGGTTGGTTCAATAAAGAAGAATTAGACTACTGAATTGAGAATCCAGGAGGAACACAATACTAGTGTTCATCTATGACAAATTACAACCAGAGTTGATATTCGTTACTTGTTTGATATTTCCACTACAATCCCTCTATTTACTTTTCCAGTTTTGTCGGTTGATTACAACAATTAAAATCCACAAGTCCATGTATTTCTTTGGGATTCAACCCCAACCTTTGTTGGGTTACTATATTTGACAGTGACCGCATTATCTTCATATTGAAGGTGTTGATTGGGCATTATCAGAAACACAAACTGAGCCCAAATGGCTAGAGAACTGATACTGAGAGCACTCTCTACTATCATGATCATCCTTCCCGCAGTCTGATTAACTAACTCGCTCCTGGGGCACTTTCTAAACCAATGTCCTATCTCTCTACAACCTCAACAAGCTTTTTTAGTACTTTGAGGTACTATACACTCTGATCCATAATGATCACTAGGACTAATCTGAGAGCCACCCATAATCTGAAATACAACCCGTGTATTGCCAATAGGCTACAAGTGAAGATAACCTCTACTAGAAGGATCTTTACTCCCGTATGATATACTAATAGCTTTATACTGATGGCATGGTCTCTTTCCGCCACCAGTATCAATGCATTATCTCTCTATAGCCCTCTTATAATCAACAATCTGAAAGAAGGAAGACTCAACTGCTATCAGGTGCTCTAACACCAAATGGAGTGGCAATGCTAAACCTTTACTAAATCTATGCATCATGTCTGGATCATAAGAATCTAGCATAGGAATACGCTCGGCCCACTCAAGAAACCTAATATCAAACTCCAAAACTAATAAAGAACCCTAATGAGCACTAATAGACCCAAATTTGGCCTGATAACTGCTCGATGAACCGAATGTCATCCCTGGCTGAGAGGTATTCACAAAGAGACTTAGGATCCCCAATGCTGAACATCTAAAGGATGAAGTAGTTGCAAACTCTACTAGAGCCTGAACTGGCTCTAAATCCTTTTGCTGACGCTAAAGATATTTGATATCCATCTCTAACTCACTAGTCCAATGCCATACTGAAGCTCTGAATAAAATGTGTTGAAGTCTCATTCGCATCTATCGACCATCTAGCATCGTCTATTTGGGACATAATAGAGTCAAAGAATGAGCTTGAGGCTCATAGCAATATGGATACATGACATAGAGTCAAGAAGTGAATTTCCTAAGAATGCTATATAGCCTCCCGACGATAGGTTATGAATGTCTCCGCACCGATCTGTAGGAATCTATTAAACAGTTAGCTCTTGTACCAATACACCGATGAACCTGGATCTAATACCAATTTTTCATGACCTAATTTCTTGCATCATGATGGAGCCTATTATAACCCGCCAGTAGGTAAGCCAAACTCGTATTCCAGAACTGCTAGTAACGGACTACCAAAAGAATAAAAGAAATAATTCAGAATAGATGAAATAAAAGACCATCATACATAGGAAAATCCCAAAAGCTGGTGAAATAAGTACAAAAGCTTTTAACATAAGAAGGATACAAATAAGGTACTAAATGGATATACAGGTACACCCATTTCTGAATAAAACATAGAGACTAGTCTAGTACATAAGAGGGAGGAAAGTAATACTCCGAACGTCAGTAGATCACTCTATGTCTCTAAACCATTAATGCTCTGCATAATATATACAACATCGGTGCTAACCCGTACTATTATCTAAAAGCTGCAAAAGTGTAGTATGAGTACCAAACATATGGTACTCAGTAGGCAACTACCGAGTGAGCTCCAAAGATAATGCAGATACACATAACATATAAATAAAATGGAAAAAGACTCCCAAATATCCAACAACCATATAAGAAAGACAATGAGATAGTAAGGATAAACTATCCTATTCATGTCCAAGAAACTAACATAATAGGGCTAAGCAAGTATTAAGGATGAACTATCCAATTCTAGCCATACTTAGGAATCTCAACACTATACCATATATCACTAGCCAATATATAATATAGTGGTGAAAGAAAGATTATATATGAGTATATAAGACCAAGGAATAAATATGCAATCTAAATAAATAAAAGGAAGGGATATACAGTAGCACTAAGTTACATATAGATAAATATACATATATAAACAAGGTCAAATAGAGGTATAGTCTAAATCATCAGACTAGCATTTTAAGACCTCATAATTATAGTAGGAACTAGTGCTAGTATACTCAGAGTTTCTAATCCATACGTCTAATCATGAGTTAATAATGCATAATGATGAAATTGTAAGATAGAAGAGCCAGAATCATACCTCAAATCTTGATATAAATCTTCAACCAATTTGTAACAAACTATCCATAAAAATGATCCTAAAAATAATAATAACCATAGAAACTACAACGTGAGTAATCGGATAGTCCAGTCAAACAAAACCTAACCGAGCCTTTCACGAACCCCCACCGCCCCGGGCTTTAAATGTTCAATCAAGATACAACACATCACAATCCATACTCATCACCTATACCTATGAAAACCCCCATAAGGCTGATAGATATAGGCACATACTGGTGGTAAGCAATGCGCATGTAAAGATGAATGCAACAGAATCAACAATATCATAACTGATCCAAGTATCATAATGTATATTCAGGCTCAAACCGGTAAGTATAATTAATATCATAATCATCATCATCATAACCATAACTGTCATTACCATCATCATCATAATCATTCTCTGGCCTTACCGGGTGTATAAGCATATCATCATAATCATTCTCTGGCCTTGTTGGGTATATAACCATATCATCATAATAATACTTCGACCTTGCTGGGTATATAAGCATATCATCATAATCATCCTCTGGCCTTGCCAGGTATATAATAATATCATCAATACATATGAATAACATCAATACTATAATCTATCATTGGGTTTTACCTAGATTTAATATCATAAATACATCATCCTTCTCCGTCCAATATAGAAGAGATGTGTATATGGTTATATATAAAAGGTGCATGGACTTATTCCATAGCTAAAGAGAGGGTAAATCCATAAATCCATTACCTAGGGTGAACTCCAGGACTAAAGCATTATGAAAGTATAGAAAAGATCGAAATCTCTCATGGATGGAATGATTAGTAGTATCAAATCATAGGCAAAAATCTGTCTCGGTCAAATCATTAATACATTATTTTTCATCTCCTTACACATAGGTCATTGATTAAGATAGACAATTAATGTTATGAGGAAATTCATTTTTAAGGTGAAGAGTGGGCTTTAACCCCTATTTAGGAAAAATAGTAGTAGAATGCTATTTTGGTTGGAAATGTATTCTTACCGATTTATTGATCAAGAATGTATCAAATTTATGGATGCTATCAACTGTATTCAAATAATAGAACCATAAGCGTCAATATATCTATGAACTACAACCACATCCTTTACAAGGATAAGCACTTCCCAAATGTTTAACAATATCATAACACAACCTTTGGCCCAATAATGATTCCAGAATAATTACAATATTATAATCACGGCCTTACCACATACATATCCAGAACTCATATCAATAATCATATCCATAAGTCATCTCCTAATCCATAAGCCATAGCATATCTATGAGGAATATAGTATCTATAGGCCATAGTTTGTCTCTATGAGGTATTTCATATCTAAGAGGCATAATATATAAAAAATGCATCTCACGTCTATGAGGAATATCACATCTATATTGCATCTCACATCTATAGGCATAATATATCAATAAGGCATCTCTCATCTATGAGGCATAATATATCAATAAGCCATAAATCATATCTATGAGGCATATCACATCTATAAGACATCTCATATCTATAGACCATATATCATAACTAAGTCTATGCCTATATTATTAAGCATGTCGATGGACCATATCATAAATAAAGTTTGAAATCTATATCATAGCTACAAGCCATTAATCATAATTTTGGGAAAAACCATCATCATTCACCAAGAAGAAAAGTAACCTTACACTAAAGGCTCAATAGTCTCAACTATGTCTAGTATGTATAAATAAGTATACATGGGCTAACACAAGTCTTGGCCTAAGATGGGCCAGGAGAACCCACTTCTAATCCTCGAATTCCATATTTAGGCAATTTCTACCTCTGATTAAGCTAAGGTATCTATGTTGACTTCTAGATGGTACATAAGCCATATTTATCCCTGAGATAAAAATTCCACCTCGAACATGAGCAATTAAGTCAAATCCATCTAAATCATAATTTTAAGATCGCTAAATAGTCCACATAAGGATATTCTTACTAATCATGCTTCCAACACTTAAGCTACATCTCTAATCTAGCATAATACCAAAATCATACTACAAATTCATATCTAACCAAGAAGAAGGCAATAGTTTGATAGGGGTACAATAAGTATTTTACCTTATTGGTCGATTCACCCATCTAATTCCCAAACTTCAATAATCAAGACTCAGTCACGATATTCTACCTGTATTCAGTCTTTATATTCACATTGACATGAAATATATAAAATACATCATCTTGTGAAGAAGAGTAGATAAGAGCCTACGTCGAAGCCAAACTATAATTTCTTGAATAGTCCACAAAATGTTTATCTTCACTCCATGATCCCAGATTGATTCCATACTATCAAAATTCTAATCATGTGTCATTAGGAGTAAAACAAGACCCATATGGCTGTATGAAGAGTTGGGTCCAATTTTGCGTCAAGAATGAGCCTGCGGGTCCTGCTAACAAAATCCAAAACTAAACCCATCACGTGGTCCCTCAAAGGATAATAAATGTGTGCTCAAAAGTTGAGAACTAACAGAACACAAATTGGGTATCAAATCAACCTATAAATTTTAGGAATTTAAAGCCCTAATTTCTAAGAATTTATCAAGAAATTGATGGAATCTTACCATGAATTCAAAGGGAAATCATTGAATAATGGATAACCAAGCTCCCTAAATCATCTACAAGCTTTAATCCCATATAATCACACTCTTTAGGGATTAATCTCTTATGAAATAGGTGGAAAATGGTAAATTTTAAGACTTAAGGGTCTATTTATACCCATACCAGGCACTCAGGTCCAGCTATTATGACCTGAGACCTGCGGTCACAACTTCTTTAGTTTGAACGTGTGAGTCGCGATCTCTCTCTGTGTCCTACGATCATACCACTTTATAACTACACAAGGTGTTGTGATTGTAACGCCTCTTCCCATGATCGCACTATTTTCCTGCCAAGGGTACTGCATTTACGACCCTTCACTTATGATAGTAGCTGCACTAGTTGACAGCTGAGACTTGTAAAATCTTCCAAGTCTTCCCCAAGCCTTGAAGAATCATCTGAAACCCTGATACATAAAAAAACTATGTAACCATAAAAAATTTACATTTTGAACTCAATAGTGCAATTGAAATTTCCATCCGACGTTGTTTCGACCATCATTTTCTAAACTTTCCAACCAATAGCACAAAATGAGACTTGGTGCCTCGAGACATGAACCAAAAGTCTAACTAACCTAACATTAATATTTCAGATTACTCTATCTGAATACTTATTTGAGGTCATCTACTAGGAGTTTGGTCCGAGACCAAATCCTAAACAACAAAAGCTCTAAAACAGGGAAATGAGCCTAAAATCTAAAAAAATTATTCGACACTAAACCAACAGTTTTACTATGTCATAAATGACCATTAGCCGCTATATGAAGGCTATAAAATCTAAAAATGCATTCAAACTGAGAAAATAAGCTAGAGGGTTATTACAAATAGGTACAATGACACCTACACCAAGTACAAAAGAAAGCTTCATCCACATCATGATAGGGATAGAAGATGACTTAAACTGGACAAACCACACATGCATTTCCATCCCTACTAATAGTTTCTCGAGGAATTCTCTATATATTTTGAGAGAAATCCAATAATAAGGATGGGATCAAGAGGTACAATAATAACAAGAAGGAAAAGTACTAGCCTATGGAGCCTATTGGTAGGGTGTCCTTAGCTACTGAATACCTGTACATTCTAGATAGGATCTACCAATTAGGATGGATTCATCTTTAATGAATGCGGTGATCGCAATTTGAATTTGATGAGGGCATTTTTTGCTAAATAGTTTCAAAATAAGTGGCGCCATGAGGTTAACATTTGTAGGCATGTCATTATATTTGATGTGATAGAACTAAAGAACTTACTCAACAAACCATAGGTGGACCATGGTCCCTTGAAGTAGTGGTGTAGTAGGCCACCCTACCAGGAGATTTGACACACCTTTTGTGGCAAAATACCAATTGCGAGATGGACCTACTACAATGATAAAGGGAATCACAACACTTAATCTTATTTTTACTTATAGTGGCCTAAATTTAAATGAGGATAGATTACATATATTTGATATAAATAAATCATTTTACCAACATCACACTTGATTGGGTATTTTTGGTTTATGCCCTTACGACTTATTTTTATGTTAATATGGGTGTATTTTGAGATTTTCAATAAAAAATGCTAGGGTGGAAATGGAGATAGGTATAACTATAGAGGTATTATGGCACAATTCTCGAAGGTCTTCGAGGTGGAAGAGTCAATCTCTCTGAAACTTGATAGGGGCAGATGTTTCAAAATTAATAGAGCCCAAGTCTAATTTAAGGTTGTTTTTGATCTATGTTGAGCGAATTTCTGGACAGTATTCACAACCATATTTATGGCATGCAAAATTTGACTTTAATATGTGTTCGGTAACCTCCTACTACTGATTAGTTGAGACAACTAGAAGAGGACTATCCCTTGAATAAGCATGCCTGTGTAAGATTGGACCATCTTTCAAATATATGTTATATAATAATGTTCCTATTTATGAGAACTAGTTGAAATTTGACTTGAATATTAATATAAAATAAGAATCAAAGGATAAAGATGTAGAGCTCGACATAGGGAAAGGTGATGCTTAGATACTAAAGAGTTATTTTACTTCATCTTTTGCTTTTGATTTCTATTTGCGTTGGGCACAATTCTTGTTTTTAAGCATGGAGTGGGGGATAAAGAATTCCTTCTTGTTAAATCTTTATTTTAGTTTTTTTGTTTGGTTGATTTGGTAATTGTACTCATTGTGTTTAATTACTCTATTTATGTTATGAGGTGGTAGATGTTTTTGTGGGATTTCTACTATTTAGATATCCATTGGTCTATAATATTTAATAATTAAAATTAAGTCTAGCTTTGAATAGTATGAAGTGGTTTATTTGCATTAACATTTATTTGATTTGTTTTATGTTTGGGTTCCTTGGCTTTTGCTTTTAGTTCATTTCCCAAGGATAGTCCCTTTCAATCATGTAGGAATTTTTGTTTTTAAAGTTTTAAATTCCTAGGATTATGTTAGTCATAGTTAAAGACTTTTCCTAACTTGTATGGATGAGGACCATCTTAAGGAAAAATTAATCATAGGTAGAACCCTTCGCCAAGTAAAAGCTAGTTACCCTACTTATCTATATCCTAGACTTCATGTCAAACCCATTTGAAAAGCTTAAGAAGTAGATAACCTTGTTATAAACACGTAAAGCTCTTAAACTTGACTCTAAAATAAAAATAATGGGCGTAATTATGGAAGACATTTAATTTGATTATGTTATGTGGATTGAAGACTAGGTTAGCCATTTTCAAACCATTGTAGCCTTTGTGAAGAGTACTTATGGTTCTCACATATTAGACATCTATAACTTGCCCCAAGTGTGTGAAATATTTGAACTTGGTGTTTAGTTTATAGGATATGATCAAGGCATTCATTTGTAAGCCTATTTATTTCATCGCTCTCTGTGCCTACCAGTGCATTATCCTTAGAAAGACCCTTTGTTCTCTTAAGCCTACTTCTTTGGAAGACTATATTAGATATCCAAATCCCCTTTTTTCATGTGAACTCATATTTTAAATGAACGAAATAGGCCCTATGCACTGTAATAACACTTTATTTTTTAGGAAGGGGTGAACACAAAGGAAGATGCATAGTGTGATAAGAAGAGGGTAGCATATAAGCTCCTATATGCTTTAAAACTTGTTGATAATAATGAAAGAGAATTAGAAAAAAGGAAATAAATAAATAAATAAAAGAAAAATAGAGGATTCACACTATTATGAAATAGGGGAAAGGATTTTGGTTGTGAGGAAGGAATGGAGTAATGAAGAAGAATTGGGTGATATAAGGAATTAAGATACTAGAAACAAGCAACTTAATTGTCTAAAAGTGCATAGGGATAGTAGTCACTACTATAAAAATAGTTTCTACCCATATCTTATCTGACATTACAACCATGGAAAGTCCTTTTGATCCTACAAATTAATGTTTTGTTTAATTGAGTAACACACTATGGGTAAGCCTATAGTATGTTACATATGTTTGAAACTTTATTTGGAGTGTGAGTGTAATTCCTTTTTAAATTGTCCCCTATCATAATTATGTGATGTGATATTAGAGGAACTTACCTAAGTGTAAGGTCATAAAACTGCATGAACTTGGCTAACTAATAAATAAAATACTAGCATACAATCATGTTGGCACTATTTTTGCATAATTAGTTAGTTTTAGAGGTTGTGGAGTTTCTCTCAAGGGTACCTTGAGTGATAAACCATGCTTAATTGAGTGTTTAATGGATCATGATTAAATTATTTAGCTGTTTAAGTGTCACTAATTGAGTTCAACTGATGTTGTTAAGGGTTGAAATATGTGAGGATTATAATAAGTTGCTTGAGGATGAACAAGGATTTAAGAGTAGGGTGGTACGCTTAGGCATTTTTATGCACCCAAACCTCTTATTTTATTAATATTTTAGATAAATTTTGAGAATAAATTTATATACTTTTACGTGCTTCATGATATGTTTGACATTGGTGAACTAAAATATTTGATTAGCACATTTTAGGTAAAATACGTTTGGGAGTGAACCAAAATGAAAGGGAAACACAAAACAAGGTTGATATCAATATAAGGAAAATTCAGAAGCATAAGAAGTCTCTATGACACACTGCAAAATAGCCAAAAGGAACCTTTGTGCTGTGTAGTGATGTCGCCCAAATTACATGTCCTAACAAAGTATAACACAGTTGTTGTTCAAATATAGAATCTAACTAGGTTGGGGTCAATCCCATAGGGAATAGGTAGAAATATCAATCAAGATGTCTGTCTAAGAAACCAATAATAATTTCTAATAAATAGGAGGTTTTTGTAGAGGCACTAGGACTGTGTTCCACAATAACTTCATAACTTTATAGGTTTGTTGTACTTAGTGATCTCTTGTGGTGCTCAACATGCATAATCTATTTCATCTTAATGACTTTACCCCCTATTAGACAACTTAAACCTATCACAAAGGTTTATGTCTCATTGGGTTTTCATTACTTACCCCTATTCTTGATCCCATATTAGTCTTTCTCATTTATCGGCTCATGTCAAATTATATAGAGGTTTATAGCTCTAAGTCATGTTGTTTATTTCCTTTTCCCATCCGTTACTCATTTTTGTATCTAGAGTAAATATAAGGAAAGTTATAATTATTTGCAACCATTAAAATCAATCATACCAAAGAGAATAACAACACATTCCCAAACACCCTTAGAGAATCACCTCATATTATGAACACTACTTTGTTAATCCGTCATGGTTCTCACAAACCTAGTTATGATGTATAGATATTAATAATTTCTTCAAAACAAGAATAATTCTAATTTGAAAGAATAATTATGAACTTACAAGAATAAGACGAAAACCACCAAGCCAATTTATGAATAAAACCCTAAAAGAGATGTTTATACTTCAAAGAAAAATAATATGTCTCAAAAGTATTGGTAGAATCTAAAATGAAACAATAAACCTAATAGGAGTATTTAGATACAAATATAAAAACTATCTTAAACACAATTGGATTGGCGGAGTCGGCACATCAGGATAAAGAAGGTACGATCATGGTTAGATACCACTATCATCCTTGGTGCTCGTAGGTTGGCACTTGACTTTGTCATCTTGAAGATCTTGATTAGCACAATGCTCAGTATGAGCTTATGGCTTCTTGATATGATCGTTCTTATTTCCCAAAGCATTTTTTTCTAATTTTTCACCCTGTAGAACATCTCTCTCACGATCCTTTGTATGATCCATGGTATCATCCCCCGATCGTGGAACCCTCTCGTATGCTCTCTTTACACTTAACATCTGCAAGCCTCACTTTTAGACTTCTTTCTCATGATCAATTTTACGATTGTGACATTTTTCTATAAATGTAGGAAGCCTCTGTTTACATATCACCTGATTGTCAATTCTTAATTTCCTCCCATGACATCCTTGGTATGACCATGGTTAGATCCCATGGTCGTAGAAAGTCTTTGTCTGATGCTTGTAAGTCCAAAATATCTACACTTTCCTTTTCTAGTCCCGTTGTACCTGCAAATACCACAAAAACCACCTCATATCCACATAAAAATTCCTTTGTACTTGTAAATAATCATTGTTTTAAGGATCAAAAGTATCATACGTCTGTGACACAACAACACCCTTAACTTAGATTGCTTGCATGGGCTAACAAAACACAACTAAACTAAAACATAACTAAACAATGCTTAACCAAGATAAATCTAAGAGTACTAAGACAACCATTTTTTCAAAAATTACTTAGGCATGCATTAATTAAAAATACAAGTTCAACACCTTCTGATACCACCAAAACCAATAATCGCTCTATGTACACAAACCACTCAACATAACACAACAGATCAATCAATGATATTACATTATCAATAGAAAACCTAGTACGCAAACAAATAATACTATCCAAACAACAATAAACTACAACTCAAACCTTATTCTCTTATATAAAAAATTCCCTAACACTTAGTATATGAAATAAAAATCAAAACAGGGACAAAAACTAAACACTCACTCTCACAACAATGTCTGAACAGTTTATATGTTATAGCATAGGCTTGTCCTTATTTCCTATGCCTTAGTGTTTTAAACAGTCGAATTAGGAATACTATAGGACTTCTATTGGCTTGTACCATAATCTTGGGGATAGGTATGGTACATATGGACCAAGTGATTAAACCCTCCTTGGCTCTACACTACTTTTTGGCTCCACTTTTCCTACCTTTTTTTATTTTACTCCCGTCTTTAACTTTTTTGAACTTTGGGTGTGGTTTTATTTTCACAAATTCTTCTTTTTCTTTTTTTGCTTTTTTGAAAAACTTTTTTTCACATTTTTGTTTACACAATTCCGCGCCCAAAACTTTTTTTATTTTCTTTAACTATCTTTTTCTTTATACCCATGCTACACTATGCACCCCTATGATAGCTACCATTAACTTTAGTAATTTGCCTAAGTTGAGGTATATATAGTGTCGAAGGAGGGACTAGAGCCAAAATAGATTCGTTTTAATTAAAGTTGAAAGGGTGAATCAGCTAATGAGATAAATTGGTCAAATCAGGCTCAAATTCTTGGATCAAGGGATATTAACTTATCATTTGGTAGGCTTTAAGCCTTTTAATGGACTTAATTAATAAAATAGCCTATGATCCTTTCCTAAACTCCTATTCTAAAACTTTAGGGGGACTAATTGGGCAAGTTCTAAATCACACACACACCCCAACTAGATAAAATTTCACACACTCTTGTGTTAGGGCTACACATACTATTACTACCTATTCGGTTCGTATGATTTAGGCTATAGTTATCACTAGGCAATAATTATCACGCTCTTAATCTAAATTCCATGATGAGATCCGTATTGGTCATAGTTCAAGTAAGCACATAACATAGTAAAGCCATCACAAAAAATTTATGAAGGGGTATCATTTAATCATAGAATTCATTTCAAACTTAGTTGCATGCTCTTATTTTTTCAGACTACACTAAGTTCTCCTATTTCTCTCCCAGTTATATAAATAACTCTAAGACAAAACAAAAATACAATATTAAGCTACTAAACATGCTGGTTCTAACTAGATAGTTCATTTAAGGGAAAAAAATACATCTACAAAACCCCTCAGATATGGTACACCCCCACCCTTGACTTAGAATGATGCAATGAACCCATTCCACAAAAGCATAGAAAATGTAAAACTAGGGCAGAAGCATACTTTTGGCACTCTAGACTCTAGTCGCAGACTCATTAATGGGGTTCATAGTGCTTGCAATCCATCTATAGTAGTCTTAGTTGTATCCATGTTACTCTCACTTACTTGGGCACCAATGGTGGCCAGTGCACTCAAGAAGTCATCATGGGGGAAATATTTGTGACCCTACTACTCTTAATCACATCATCATCAATAGTACTGTTGACACTAGCATGAGATACCTCAAGCATCTTCAAATTATATATCTTGAAAGTCTTTTCAAGATAAGAATCTATGATTGTCATGCCACCCTTATCCTTCTTCTTTCTTTTATTCTTATTTTTCTTCTACTTCTTCTTACCCTTCTATATTATTGTCTTTTTTTAGGGCTATGTGTCCTCCTCCATCTCATCCACCTCTTCATATACCTGTATATACTTGCCTATAACAACTAGGGTTGGGTATAGAAGTCTGGCACTAAGTATACATGTCTATGGTGAAGTCTTCCAAAGATGAGATAGGTAGAGGTAGAGGTGGAACAACCTGCAACTGTCTCTTAGTAAGTTTCTTAACTACATGTTTTAAATTTTCCATCTCCTTGATGACCATGTTTAAATTGAAATCATGAATATTTTAAATGTATCCATCATATAGCTCTAAATCAATCAAACCAAGTTTGCTTACCTTTTATCACTACCTTAGTTTCATTCACCATTTTGGGATTAACCTCTACCTCAAACTTCTTAATTTAGGCATTCTAAAGGGCTTAATTTCTTAAATATCTACCCTAGAAAAGTTATAGAAATCAAATTATAGCATGCAGGTATAGACTAAAGTGCACCGAAAGACACTGTAGGCAGCGGTATGAATGCCAAAATAACACCAACTTTGGAAGCTAGGATATCCAAAGTAGGTCCAATACCCTCTATTTCCTCAGTATGCAAGCATTAAAAAGAACCTCAGACTCTAGCCACTGGGTTCAACATATCCTTGATCAAGTCAATGTCAGTAGTCTTAGTCAATCGAACAAATCTATCAGTTATTGGAGTGTTTGGTACATTAGTTTTCCAACATAGTAATGTTACTAAACTGTAGAATAGAAGGTAGAGTGATAAAGCATCACCCTTTCTTAGATCTCATCTATAATAATGCATATGTTGTTCAAATCCAGCTTTTTCCTTAAAGAATTCTACCACCTTCCTTGTTGTCACTCAATATGTTATCATTGTTAGTCGATGAGATTTGATGTGTTACAATTGATGACCAAGTCTTGATAGTGAAATTGAGTATATGCATGTAGATTTCCATACCATTAACCTAAATTTCCCTTTTCTTAACATTTGTAATTTGGCTCACCAACCACTTGTAGCGTAGCAGCTTATCCTCGACACTTAATTTCTTTACCTTTTCAACTCTAAAATCTGATAATCATATTATGGATTCTCCGCAGTTGGTTCAAAATCTGTCCCAAAAAAGCTTTCAAAATAGCTTTCACTGAGATGTCAATTGTCGTCCCTCATACTATCATCAAATGATGTCTGGGATGTGTCATTATATCCTTTTTCTTTCTAAAAAGAGCCATATTATAAATGGTTGCAACATAGTTGGCATAGAATTTATACACCAACTCAGACCCGTAATTTCCCACTTCTTTCGTCATCCATCTCAACTGGTACTTCTCAAAAACCTAATTTAATTTTGGAAACCTCTATAATGCCATACGTAGCAAATGAGTTTCTTATTGGATACTTCTTTTCTGATTCCTCTAGTTGATTAGGAAGACCCTATTAGTGTAGTAATCTCTTGATTGGGAACAACACATTTTGTTAGGTTTGTAGCCCGTTGGGACAGATTTGTAGTAGTACTTTGGCAGAGGATGTCAGATTAGTCTTTTGGAATCATTCACATATTCTTCATCCTCAAATAAAATCTCCTCATCAGCAACTACAAGCTCAACTCTATTAGGGTTTAATTTTTTACCTTCCTCCTTAGATCGAGGAATTTTAATAGAGGTGTTGTGGGCACCAAAGTGTTGAAGGGTGTGGCCTCGGCCTTGGATTTGGATCTAATATTTTATGGTAGGTGTTGTTCTTCCTCACTACTTTTGGTGTACTCAACCTATGAACCACAAGAGTTCTTTGATTCACTCTTTGAAGGGGTGCCCGTTTCTTAAAAATCTCCTTTTATATCTTCTTTAGAGTTTTGGGTTTCACAGTGTTTAGTCATTAGACTTAGTTTGTAGAAGAAATAGAGGTTTAGTAATTTTGCATAAGATAATATTTCAAAAAATAAGAAAGAAACTTACTTAGAAATGCATAACTATTTGAAAGCATAGGAGTTCAAGAAGTTTAAGGAGAACACAAATAAAGCCGTTGAACTTGCTCAGATTTTTGGTAAGAATCAAGTAATCTTGATTTGATTTTGCTTGCTTGATCATAGTTTAAGTGTGAAATATATTTTGTTATGGGGTATTGAGGGTATGGTATAATGATTTGGAATTAAAATCAAGTTGGGTTGGGTCGGATAGGATAGTATTAAAATTAGAGGACCCAACAAAAGGTAATATACCACGATCATGGAATCATGCCATGATCATTAGATGTCGTCGCACTATACTAGTTTAGAAAAACCTACTTGAGAACCTATGAATCTTAAGGATGATCATGGTATCTAGCAACAATCGTTCCTTGAAATCCTAGGTTCACCTCTTTTGTGTAATGACCTAATTTTTGGTGATTTTTGTGAAATATTTATTTCCATACGATTTGACCATTTTACCTCTCCCTGTGGTTGCTTTGTGGTATTTCTAGGGTGTGGCGACAATTGGCATGGTTCCCAATGCATTTTCATGTTCTTTGTCTAACATTATAGTTTTGGTGGTTACAAAAGTTTTATAGTTGATTTTAGTCAACATTTATTAATTTGTGCATCAGATGACAAAATGAACTGTGCTAGAAGATCCTAAACGTCAATTTTATGTTAGTGTGGTTTTATTGATTTTATATCTCATTTCCTCCCTTAGTTAGGAAAGTTGTGAAATTAGGCTTTGGGGGTCAACTTTGAGAAAGAAATATTTTTTTCAAAAATTTGATATCACCATTGAGTTTGGAGCATTGAAATTGATAGAGTAGCATAGTTGATTTGCATTCTTGAGATTCTGAACGAATCTCGAGGGTTCCGCAGGGACTTAGAATTCTCCAAGTCTCCAACTAGTGAGCTTTCTTACATGACCAGTTGGTCGCTTAAGTGATTGGCAGCTAGAAGGGGTATCGCATAAGAGACTCCTCCATATCTTAGGTGATCGTCGCTAAAGCGACGACTAAGTCGTATACGGAATAAGGCAGGTATCACGTAAGTGACATTAGGTCGCTTAAGTGGCCATCAGTGAAGAGTCCATCAGGTCGCTTAAGCATCACTTAAGTGATTCTTGGTGGGTTAAATCCCCTAATTTCATGTTTTTTCATCATTTTCATGACTTGGATCTTGGGGATTAAAGTTTTTGGGAAATTTCTTCCCTTTTTATCTTTTGTAAGCTCCAAAACTCCCATTTCAATTATTTTCTTTGATTCTTGTCACTTAATTCTTTCAAAACTTAATTTCAAAGATGGAATTAGAGGATTTTGGCTCGTAGGTCCTCAAATTAGGAATTCTTCAATTTAAACTCTAATTCCAACCCATTTTTACTTGGGTTTTATTCTACAAGTTTCTTTAATCACAAGAAATATATTTTTGGACTAAAATTTGGGTTTTATAGTTCTTTTTTAAAACCCATTTTAGGGGTTCGTTTTGACCCCAACTTAAAAATGGGCAATATGAGTATCATTGGCTCTCTTTTAATACGCAGATTCTATATTTATGTGTTTTAGTTGATTTCAGATTCGTTCAAGAGGGGAAAGCTCTGCGCTAGAGGCTTTTGGACTGATTTTTAAGCATTTAAGGCAGTTTGTGACTTAACTTTCTTCACACTGGGCTAGGTAGTTAATATGGATATAAAATCTTGTTATGGGTATGGGAACTAATCATGAAAATGGCTATATTATTGTGTTGTGTGCATGTAAGGTCCTATATTTTTATGAATTAATGGTTTTGAGACATTATTTGCTATGTGTAACCGTATGAAGTCTTATATGACATTGTTGGATTTGTATATGTACGTTTGATTATAGTTTTTTGATGAAAAAACCCTGAATTAGAGTTTATGTGGTATCAATGGCATATTAGTATGTATTTTACTCTATTGGCATAAGTAATAAATTTAGATTCATAGATTGCTAGATTATTCAGTGGATTTTAGATTATATTTTTGGTATATTGGTTGGATTTGGAAATTCATGTTTTGGTTGGTTGTGAACATTACATCCTCCTATTATATACATTCATGAAACATTGGTACCACCATGGAAATAATGGAAACATTGACTTTTTCTAACAAAAAATGTGACATCCTTAAGAGCCCTCTATCAATGGATGTGTTGGATAGGAGTTATGGATATTAGTATTAGAAAATGGATTGTGTATAGGTTGCGAACCCCCCATGGGTACTACCTAGAAACACATCTTAGGAGGTGTATATGGAGTTTGTGCAACAACCTCGAGCAATATATCATCATTATCTTCATTGTATTTTATATATATATATAATATGCTCATTCTGTGTTATATTATTGTCTTTGATGTGATATTTCTCTATTTGTTCTTCTTTGTTATACTTGTATTTTGTATACGTGTACGTATGTGCTTCTTTATTGTATTTATGTATGGTATATGCATATATTATAGAACTTTTAGTAGAGATGGTGTGGGCTACCATTTGGGATATTTTTTTTATTGTAGGTGATATTCCTATAGTGTGTATTTTATATAATTATTTTCTACTTTGCTAAGTCGGCATATAATACCTACTGAGTACAAGTGGATGTTACTCACCCCTACTATGTTATTTCGGTGCATATCCAGGTATAAGTGTGTCGTATGGTAGTTGATTCAGGCGGTATCTAGAATTTATTCAACGTAGTAGATCATCTAGACTTGTAGAGTTGTTCTATGACCTCTTTCTATCTATTTCATATCTTATTTTGTATTTGGAGATAGATTTTTATCTGTTATGGGCTTTCATTATATCTTTCATATTTGAGATTTATTTAGTGGTTATAACACTATGACACTAGATTTTAGGATATTGTATGGAATCTTTGGTTATGTATTTTGCTTTTACTATATATGTGTGGTTCGACTCTATTCTAGAAGTCTTGACTTGGATTTTTAGTACTGATTTCTCATTTCATATCAGTTTGGGTGATAGAATTACTTTTCAATTCTTACCGCGACAAGTGCCATCATAACCCTTAGTTTTTAGGTCATGATAAATTGGTCTCATAGTAGCCAAGTTTTCATTGGACTCATCAGTGTAAGAAAAAGAGTCTAGTAGTGTTTTGCACATTGATATGTAGACGTCTGTATCTATATTTGAGAGGCTATAAGATACCTTTAGGAAAATTCCCATATTTCATTCTATATAGTGTGAGTCTTTCCATACTTTGTGTTCTAAACAATATTTTACTTTTTTTTGTGTAGATGGTGAGGACTAGATCCTATGATGCTAGAGATGTGGAGCTATCTTTTGAGGAGAGGGCTCAGTCTAGACAGTAAGTTGCGAGTCATAGATGAGATCAAGGGAGTTTACGAGCATGAGGATCTGTACCATCTAAAGGTAATATAAAGAGGCTCTCCCCTGAGCCTCGAGTTGAGCATGCTGGAGATATGGGTTTACTCCAGTCCCACTAAGTTATTCTACCCAGTCTTGGAGAGGTTATTAATTTGCTTATTGATCCATTTAGAGGGTGCTCCTTTGAGTGCACCTGGTGTTCCTCCAGATCCAAGTATTGAACCTCTGTATGGGCCAGAGCATTCCTATGGTGTTCCTCTAATTTTGAGTATAGATCCTCCAGTGGTACTAAAGTTTTCTTATGGTACCCTATAGATTTAGAGTGTCTTTCCTCCTTCAGTTCTTGTATCTGAATATGGTATTCTAAGATTAGTAGTTTAGCCTTTTTCTATGTTACCTCCTCATGGGGTTTCTTATACTACTTACCAGTTGACAGATGCAACTAGGTATTGGTAGATGTCACTTGTAAGTTTCAAACCTCTTGGTTTGCTTGAGAAGACTTGAGATTAGTTTGTTGAGGGCTTTTTGGATAGGTTTGTGCCTAACAGTCTGAGGGATTAGATGATAGATGTGTTTGATCACCTAGAGCAGGGATCCATGATTGTTGTGGAGTATGAGGCATATTTCTATGCCTTGTTAAGATATTCTTATGCCGGTATTTCCACTGAGTTTGAGAAGATTCAGAAGTTCATAAAAGGGTTGTATGTTTTACTTCAACTTTTTACTGTCTAGATGGTAGTGTTAGGGGAATCATTTTAGAGTATAGTGGATCATACTAATGTGACTAAGTCTTTTCTTGAAGAATCTCGAGGAGGCATAAAAAAGATGCACTGTTAGGGCAAGTTTAGAGATCACACTCCACAAGGTAGAAATTTGAGAGGTTTCTATGGGTATCATGGTAGACAAGTGTAGGCATTCTTGTAGGTTTAGGTAGAGGGTCTTTTATTCCAGCAGCTTTGGGCGGTCATTCTAGATCACCCCTACCTTCTTCTATTGAGTTGGGATGTAAAGGTTATTTTATGTGTGATGAGGTTGGCCACATGGCGAAGGACTGTCCCTATTATGTTCTTAGGTCTACTCCTATATCAACTGTAAGAGGTAGAGGTTTTACAAGAGGTGCACATGGTAGAGGTAGTGGTTCCCATGGTGGAGGTTGCAGGGCCACTCATTCAGGTGGTGGTCATGGACAGTGCTATGTTATACCCACCAAACTAGAGGTAGAGGCTTCCCATGCTGTCATCATAGGTATCGTCCCTATTTATTTTAGATCAATATCTGTGTTATTTGATCCAGGATTGACCTTCTCTTTTGTGTCTGCATATTTTTCTTCAAGTTTTGATTTTCTTATGAGCCTCTTGCCATGCCTATCCATATATCTTCCCCTGTAGGAGAATCTTTAGTGATGGATCGGGTGCACCAATCTTATATTGTGAGCTTTTCTGGGCGTGAGACTTAGGTAGATTTGATTATAATAGATATGGTAGATTTTTATATTATCTTAGGTATGAATTGGTTAGCTTCTTATCATGTTATCCTAGATTGTTGTGCTAAGACCATGACCTTATCCTTGTTGAGTTTGCCAAGGATAACTTAAAAGGGTGTACTTTATTTGGGTCCCAAAAGAGTTATATCTTTTCTTCAGGCTTGTCGTTTGGTTGAGGGGGGTGTTTGTCTTATTTGGCTCATATTTGTGATACTAGTGCTGCTTCACTTCTTTCTTTAGATTTTATTCATATTATCTGTGAGTTCATAGATGTTTTCCCTATAGATTTGCCTGGTATGCCTCTGAATCATAATATTGACTTTGCTATTGATGTTAATCCAGGAACCAAGCCCATTTCTATTCTTTCTTATAGGATAGCCCCTGTAGTATTGAAAGAATTAAAGGATCAATTGTATAAGTTGTAGGATAAGGGATTTATCCAACCTAGTGTATCACTTTAGAGTGCGTCTGTGTTGTTTGTAAAGAAAAAAAATGGGTTTATGCCTATGTGTATTGATTATCGATAGTTGAACAAGATAACGGTTAAGAATAAGTATCCTCTGCTTCATATTAATGATTAGTTTAATCGTCTTCAGGTTGTTTTTATGTTTTCAATGATTGATTTGAGGTTCGGGTATCACCAGTTGAGGATTAGGGCTTTGAATATTTGAAAGATAGTTTTTCGGACTTGGTATGATCATTATGAGTTCTTGGTTATGTCCTTCGAGTTGACCAATGCCCTAGCCGTGTTCATGGAGTTAATGAACCAGGTATTTTAACTATATCTCCACTCTTTTGTTATTGTATTTATAGGTGATATCTTGATTTATTCCAAGAGTGAGGCTGAACATAAGGAGAATCTGTGGATTGTGCTTCAGAGGTTGAGTGATAAGAAGTTGTACGCTAAGTTCTTCAAGTGTGAGTTTTGGTTAGAGTTTGTCTCTTTCTTGGGTCATGTGGTGACCAAGGATGGTATTATAGTAGATCTAACCAAGATTACAGTGGTTTGTGATTGGTCTAGTCCTATTTCTCCTATTGAGATTCAGAGTTTTGTTGGTTTGGCAGGATTCTATCGGCACTTTGTTGAGGGTTTTTCATCTATCACATCCCCTTTGACCAAGTTGACTCGGAAGAAGCTTTCCTTTTAGTGGTTTGATGCTTGTGAGGAAAACTTTTTAAAGCTCAAGGATTTGTTGACTTCAGTTTCTATCTTTACTTTGCCCAAGAAGGGCGTGGGTTTTACCATCTTTTTTTATGCTTCAGATGTTGGGCTAGGTGCTATGTTGATGCAGAAAGGTAAGGTTGTTGCATTTGCTTATCTTCAGTTGAAACCCCATGAGAGAAATTAACCTACTCATGATTTGGAGTTGTGCGTGATTGTATTTTCAATAAAGTTGTGGAGGTATTACTTGTATGGAGTCTGTTGTGAGATCTTCTCAAACCACCATAACCTTCAATATTTATTTACCTTGCAAGATCTTATTATGAGACAACAACATTGGCTTGAGTTACTTAAGGGTTATGATATTACTATTCTCTATCATTTGGCAAGGTTAATATAGTTACAGATGCCTTAACCGAAAGTCAATTAGCATGTGTAGCTTGGCACATCTTTTGACTCAGGAGTGACCTTTTGCCTTAGAGGTTTAGTCTTTAGCTAACTGGATGGTTAGGCTTTATATTCATCATCGATGTATAGTTTGGATTTTGTGAAGGCTAGGTCTTCCTTGATGGAAAAGATTCAGGCTCATTGGTTTGATGATGTGTGGTTGAGAGTGATTTGAGATAAGGAGTTAAGAGGAGAGGCTAAGGAAGCCTCACTTAATTTTGATGGTATTTTATGGATTGGTGGTCAAGTTCTTGTTCTAAGAGTGGGTGATTGGCTTAGATTGATTTTGGAGGATGCTCATTATTCAAGATATTCCATCCATTCGAGAGTGACTAAGATGTATCGTGATTTTAGATAACATTACTAGTGGGTTGGTATGAGAAAGTATATAGTGGCTTTTGTAGCTCGTTTCCTATGTTGCTAGCAGGTGAAGGCCAAATATTTGAGACTCAGTTATTTTCTTCAGAGTTCATCCATTCTAGAGTGGAAATAGAAGCTGATCACTATGGACTTTATGACTAGGTTGCATCATACTTCTCATGGTTCTGATAGTGTTTGAGTCATCATGGATTGATTGACGAAGTCTACTTATTTTATTACAGTTCGAGTTTCTTTCAATGCTTAGAGGTTAGCACGTATCTATATTTAAGAGATAGTTCATCTTCATAGAGTGCCAGTGTCCATCATCTTAGGTCGAGGTTTAGTGTTCACATCCAACTTTTGGGAGGAGTTGGGTACCTAGGTTGATCTTAGTACAACATTTCACCCTCATACCAATGGTTAGCCGGAGCGGACTATTCAGGTTTTAGAAGATATGCTCTGTGCTTGTGTGATGGACTTTTGAGGTTAGTGGGAGGAGTATCCATCTTGGACGGAGTTTGCATACAATAATAACTACCATTCTAGTATTGAGATGGCTTCTTTCTAGGCTTTGTATGGAAGGCATTGTCGCTCTCTAATTTATTGGTTTGAGGTTTTTGAGATTACACCTTGAGGTACGGACTTTCTTCGTGAGTCTTTTGATAGAGTTTAGGTCATTCAGGATAGACTTCGAGCGGCTCAGAGTAGGCAGAAGTGCTATATGGATTGTTGACTTTATGCTATGAGATTTAGTGTTGTGATCATGTCTTTCTTTGTGTGTCACCCATAAAGAAAGTGATGAGGTTTAGGAAGAAGGGCAAGCTTAACGCTAGGTGTATTGCACCTTTTGAGATTCTTTGGACTATTGTGGATGTGGCTTATGATTTGGCATTAGCCCCATATTTATTAGTTGTTCATCCATATTTTCATGTTTCCATGCTTCGGCGTTACATTTTGGATGAGTCTCATGTAATTTTTTTTGGGATTCGGTCCAATTAGATGAGATGTTGTCTTTTCTTGAGAATCCCGTCTTCATTCTAGCTTGAGATGTCAGATAATTTCATTCTACAGATATTCCAGTGGTTAAGGTCTAATGAAGACATCGACCTGTAGATGAGTCTACCTGGGAGATTAAGTCTGATATGCGCGGTAGTTATCCCTATTTTTTTGCTAATTCAGGTACTTCGCTTGCCTTTAGTTTGAAGATGAATTAGATTCTTAGTGGTGGACGATGTAAGAACCTGATTTTTGGTAATTTTGTGAAATATTTATTTCTGTGTGATTTGACCATTTTACCTCTCCCCGTGGTTGCTTTGTTGTATTTCTGGGGTGTGGGGATGATTAGCACGCT
Organism: Capsicum pubescens; assembly: GCA_030864215.1. Lineage (NCBI taxonomy): Eukaryota > Viridiplantae > Streptophyta > Magnoliopsida > Solanales > Solanaceae > Capsicum > Capsicum pubescens. The sequence continues at coordinate 229,976,278 of CM061548.1, read as the reverse complement.
TCCCTATGCATTTTAGTGTGATTTGTACGAGATTGTGATTTTTGGTGGTTATAAAAATTTTATAGTTTAATTCGGTCAACTTTTATTGATCTGTGCATCAGATGAGAAAACAAACTACACCAGCAGATCCAGAACGTCAATTTTAGGCTGGTAACATGTTTGATGTATTTTTATGGCTTTTATATCTTATTTAGACCTTTGGTTCGAAAATTATGAAATTGTGTTTGGGGTCAACTTTGTGAAAATGATATTTTTTCAAAAATCCAATATCATCGTTAAATTTGGGGCGTTGAATCTTACGCGGTAGCATATGTCATTTGCATTCTCGAGATTCTGGATGCATCTCAAAGGTCCACAGAGAAGTGTTCAGGTGGTGCACTCGCTTAGGTGACCTGTTGGTCGCTTAACTGGTAGACAACATGGGGTATTGCATAAGTGACTCCCCCATAGCTTAGGGAATAATCTCTTAAGCGACAACCAAGTCGCATACGTGATGAGTCGGTCGTCGTGTAAGTGACACCTGGACGCTTAAGAGACCTGGTGGTCGATTAAGTGATGCCTGGTTGGGTTAAATCCCTAAATTTCATGATTTTCACCATTTTCAAGACTTGGAGCTTGAGGATTCAAGTTTTTGGGAGATTTCTTTCATTTTTAGTTTGGGTAAGCTCCAAAGCTCTTATTTCAATTATTTTTCTTCGATTCTTGACATTTAAATCCGTTCAAAACTTAATTTCAAAGATAGAATTTGGGGATTTGGTCCGTGAGGCCTGAAATTGGGAATTTTTTAACTTAAGCTCCAATTCTAACCCGTTTTCACTTGGGTTTTCTTCCATAAGTTTCTTTAATCAAGAGGAATATATTTTGGGACAAAATTCCAATTTTACCCTTCTTTTCTGAAAATCCGTTTGGAGGGTCCGTCTTAAACCTGACCTTGAAATAGGAAATATGGATATCATTGGATCTCATTTAATGCGTATATTTTATATTTGTGTCTTTTAGTTGATTCTGAATGCATTCGTCAGGAGAAAGCTCCATAGTAGAGGCTTTTGGACCGGTTTTGACATTCGATGTAGTTTATGGCTTAATTTTCTTCAGACTGGTCTGGATAGTCAATATGGATATAAAATCATGTTAAGGGTATGGGGACCAATCATGAAAATGGGTATATTATCCTATTGTGCCTATATGGGCTTATATTGTTATGAATTGGTGGTTTTGAGACATTGTTTGCTATGTGTGACCATGTGGGCTCTTATAGGACGTTACTGGCTTTGCGTATGTATATTCAATTATATCTTTTCTGATGAAAAAACCTAAATTGGAGTTTATGTGGTATCAATAGAATATTATTGTGTATTTTACTCTATTGGCATATGAATTACATTTGGATTCATGGATGGTTGGATTATTTAGTGAATTCTAGCTTACATGGTTGGAATATTGGTTGGATTGTGAGCATTACATCCGCATATCACATATATTCATGAAACATTAGCACCACCGTGAAAATACTTGAAACACTAACTTTTTATGACAGAAAATATGATATCTTTAAAAACCCTCTCTCTATAGATGTTATAGATATTAGTATTGGATTGTATATGGATTGCGAACCCCCCATGGGTCCTACCTAGAAGCACAACTCAGTAGGTGTATAGGAGGTAGTGCGACAACCTCGAGCATCACATCATCATCACCATCTTCATTACATTTCATATATATATATTTCATGTATATGGATTGCGAACACCCTATGCTCATTCTGTGTTGTATTATTGTCTTTGATGTGATATATATCTATTTGTGCTTCTTTCTCGTATTTATGTATGGTATCTATATATATTATAAAGTAGAGGACGAAGCACCAGAAAAAGCCAAGTTACATCATAAGAATAAGCCACTTGACAATTTTAAGACAAGGTTAATAAAGTATTGTAATGAAATAGTTGAATTAAAAGACAGAGATATTTGAATTTAAAAATATTAGATTTTTTTAAAAAAAATTATCATTAGTTTGAAATTAGGAACCTACCATTCAGGAGTTCTAAATGAACTCTAACTATTCATAAATTAATTTCTTTCAAAGTTATAAAATAATTTAAGTATTATATAAAATATAATATTATGAAATAAATAATAATAATAATAATAATAATAATAATAATAAATAATCGCAGGAACTAACAATACAATAAAAATAACAATACATTTGTAGTAGTAGAAACCTACTACAGAACGTTGTTGTTGTTGTTATTGTTAATATTATAATTATTATAAATACTAATACTAATACTACTACTACTACTACTACTACTAATAATAATAATAATAATAATAATAGTGGTAGTAGTAGGAGTATTGTAATAAAATATTTTAAATTAAAAAAATTAGAAATATTTGAAATTGAAAACACTAAAAATTTTTTTAAAAAGAAATTGTCATTAGGTTGAAACTAAGAATCTAACATTGAAGAGCTCTAAATGAACTATAACTATCCATAAATTTATAACTTTTATTATTTTAAAATATATTTGAATTCTTTTGAGTTAAAAACTATGAAAAATAAAAAAAACATGATAATAAGAAAAAATTATAGTAGTGCGCAATATGTGTTTTAGTAGTAGTAGAAGAAGACAACGACGATGATGACGACAACAACGACAACAACGACAACAACGACAACAACGACAACAACGACAACAACAACAACAACAACAACAACAACGACAACGACAACAACGACAAGGACAACAACAACAACGACAACAACAACAACGATAACAACGACAACAACAATAACGATAAAAACAACAACGACAACAACAACAACGACAACAACAACAACAACAACAACAATGACAACAACGACAACAACAACAACGACAATAACTACAATGACAATAATAACAACGATAACAACAACAATAACAACATCAACAATGACACTACCACCAACAACAATGACAACAACAACAATAATAACACAGAAAACAACAACAACAACGACAACAACAACAATGACAAAGGCGATAACAACGACAATGCCAACGCTAACGACAATAACAATGACAACGACAATGAAAACAATAACGACAACGACAACGACAACTACAACAACAACAACAACAACAACAACAACAATAACAACAACAATAAACTATAACATATAGAGTCCAAAAACAACAACATATATGTTCAACTGTTGTAGATATAACATATAGAGTCTGAAAATATAATCGAAAGAGATTCAACTGGAGAGCTGGCAACACCGGAAGTTTTCCTGCAAAAATTATCGGAGTGATAAATAACATAACAGAAGCATATCTCATTCAGCTTGAATTGCATGCACTATATCTTGCAGGCTAGGCACCGCATCACTACAGTGGCTATATATTATCTGATAACCAAACTAACTAAAAACGTGGACAGCTGCTCACCAGTTAATAATAGTTCCGAATCTGCAAATTTTGAAGTAACAAAAATGACATGGGCTCCTCGACAAATATTTTTTTCATCAAACCAGACACATTAATTGACAAGCCAATAAACAAACCTGCAGTCAATGCCCATCCCTATTCTGCATTTCAACCAGTGCAACATGGAAAAAATTCTTCTCTTCAACCTATTGTTCCAGGAAAACAAGATGCTGCAAAGGCAGCTTTGGGCCAAGCAAGAGCGATGTACCAGAGGTTTCAAGTTTAGCACCACCATCATCACTACCATCACCATCACCACCACGTGCTTAACTTACAGAAGCAATAACAGCTGCTTAGTGCTGATGTTTTGCCTCTAAGAAATGCTGTTGAAGCTGCTCCAGATTGCGAAACATCTGACATAGGTACTCCTATAGAAGAAAATGCTGCTAATTATGGAAGTTCATATCCTTCAGGACACAAAGATGTAGTATCAAATAAACTTTTGCAGACAGAAATCATACACTTAACCAGTAGGATATTTATAAAAGAACCATGGTATCGTCCAAGGACTTAACATTACACATACCTTGAACGGTAAAAAGTTCACGAAAGAGGTGTTTCAAGAATCCATTATCATGTCGCTGATCAAATATTGATGAATGACAGTCATGAAAGTACGAAGAAAACTCAACGGCATAAGAGTTGCATAAAACCTTCACCAGTAAATAGTACGAATGGTAGTTGTTTATGGTTGTGCAGTTAATAAGGTTTTTTTTTGTAATATTAAAAAAATTGGGGTTATATATAATAAAAATAAAAATTTAAAATTGGAATTAGAGAAAAGTGAAAACAACTTCAGAAAACAATTCTGGAATTGTTTTTGGAATATCTATGGCCAAACACCATGAATCCTATGAAGTGAATTTTTTTTCCAGAAAAATGTGAATAATTTCTCTGGCCAAACGGCCTCTAAATTTTTTTAAAAAGAAATTGTCATTAGGTTGAAACTAAGAATCTAACATTGAAGAGCTCTAAATAAACTATAACTATTCATAAATTTATCCCTTTCATTATTTTAAAATATATTTGAATTCTTTCGAGTTAAAAACTATGAAAAATAAAAAAACATGATAATCAGAAAAAATTATAGTAGTGCGCAATATGTGTTGTAGTAGTAGTAGAAGACGACGACGACAATGACAACAACGAAAACAACAACAACAACAACAACAATAATGACAACAACAACAATGACAACAACAATAATAACAACAACGACAACAACAACAACAACAACAATAATAACAACAACCCACAACAAACAACAACAACGACAACAACAACAACATATAGTCATAGTGGTCTTAGTAATATACCATTAATAATAATAATAATAATAATAATAATAATAATAACAATAATAATACTAGCAGTAGTAGTAGCAGTAGCAACAATAGCACTAGTAGTAGTAGCAGCAGTAGTAGCACTAGCAGTAGCAGTAACACTAATAACAGTAGTAACAACAACAGTAACAACAACAGTAGTAGTAGCAGTAGCAGTAGCAGAAATAGAAGTAGCAGAAGCAGAAGTAGCAGTAGCAGTAACAGTAGCAGCAACACTACTAGTAGCAGTAGTAGTAGAAATAGTTGTAGTGATAGTAGTAGTTGTGATTTGGGGTGTGGGGTTTAGCAGTAGCACCAACATTAGCAGTAGTTTAGGGTCTAAGTTTTAGCAGTAGCATCAACAGTAGGAGGATGTTTTTAAAAATATGAAGATATCTAAAAAACTATTATTAGCTTAAAATTAGAACCTATAATTGAATATATCTAAATAAACTTTTGTAGTTTCATATACTTATCTGATTCAATTATAATATATCTAAATATAATTGATTTAAATATTAAATAAAAGATAAATTAATAAAAATAGTAATAGCAGGATATTTCTTAAAAACATGAAGTTAAAGTCTGACTATCTCTATTCTAAGTAGCACCGTGTATTGCTAATGTCTCATCATTATTTTAATAAGTCATTAACATAATAATTTCTAGAATTTTAAAATTTGAATTGATCCACATCTAACTTAACCAATTTAAAGATAAAATTATTTGGATTCATCTCTACAACATGTTATATCTATTTATATTAATTAATTTGTAGATTTTTTTTTAAACTTTTAAAGCTTATCAACACAAAAAATTTTACTAAAATATTTTTCATAATCCAAATATGAATAATAAAATAAATAGGATAAGAAAGAGAAACAATCTAATTTTGTTTATAACAAAATGATATGATTTTGAATTTAAAAAGAAATTTGAGTTGGAATGAAATTCTAGCTCCTTAGCCTCTCTTATATACACTCCTCAAATAAAATATAATGTCAAGCTTTCTTTCATTAGTTTTAGTTGCTGCATTGTTTTACGTTCTTCCTCTTTTTTTTTTTAATCTTTTTGTGTTTTAGCTTTTTTATTTTTTGTATATAGATAAGTGATGTCTTATTACAGGATATTCGACCTAATATATACATACATGAATTCAAATAAATAATATTTTTTATTCTAATATTGTTCGTTTGACTTAGTAAAAATAAATATGTTTGCTTATGTAATCGAAAAATAAAAATGACATTTCAGTGAGAATTTTAATCAAGTTTATGCTTTTTAATACTATTGCAATAATATACTCAGTATAAAAAGATAGACATTTTAAAATAATTTTTGATAAATTAACGAAATGGAATGAACTAGCCTAGCATGAGTAAGAAAAGGAAATAAAGATGCAAATGCAAGAATATTAGAAGAAACATACATATTATGATTTAAATAATGAAAAGAAACATTGTATTTATGAGCATATAAAATAATAAAAAATTTATGCTTTAAATTAATGCACGTATGCATATAAATTATTTTAAAAAAAATTAAATTTTGTTCATTCTTTTTTTTCCTCAACTTGATTATTAAAAAAGAGAAAAAGATAGTATTATCGATATTAGTTTATTATTATTTGAAGATAAAAAATAATAGTTTGAATTTTAAATTTTAAAATATTTAGATATTTTATTATTTTAAAATTTAACGACGCGTACAACTTTTTTTTTCTTATTTTTATCTTTCTCTTTTTCCCAAGAGAATGACCGATTTAGTAAAACTTAGATCGAAATTTTTGTAGTTCAATGATAAAAAAATTACTCTATTAATTTTTGTTCAAATTGATGGCTAAAATTCTCTTTTTTATTTAAATAGAATTTTGTAAAATCAGTTATTTAGATACTTACTTCAAAAATGCAATCTTATGGAGCATTATTATATCACATTCATATATCTACTCTTTTTGAAAAGATTACAAAATAAAATTTGTAGGTAATTAGATATTTTAATTGGTTTATTCTTTTCTTGATTTTACGTACAAATCAACAACACTATTTGTTTATGTTTTAACGGATTATGTGTAGTATAAAATATAGAAATATCAAATCTAAAAGACTAAATGAAATAATTTTTACAGTATATGCGAGTGAGTCATGATATTGAATGTTAAATTACAATCTAAAAAAGTACATTTAATGATGTAACTTGGAGTTTAATTAAACTTAATGTACATAAGTTATATATTAAACTTCTTTTTCTTAGAATAAACTCATGATTTTACTTTTTCCTTTAAAATTCATATTCAAATTTTTTTACATGCATTATGGAAATACATTTTACTTATAAGGACATGTTAATAAGTTTTTTGAATTTGATTTAAAAAAAAAATTTTAAAATCAAATATATGATATGACTTCATATTTTGATAGATGTGAAAATATTTGACTTACATTTTAAATTATAACCACCCCTAACAGATTAGATTATTTTGAAATATTCTTCTAATTTATATTTCATTTATTTTGTTATGTATAACAAACTTTATCTATTTTAACTTTTATATTTTGAGATAAGAGAGAAGAAAACTCATCTGCTTATGTGTGTAACACAAAATATAATCTAATTCAAGATCAAATTAGAGAAAAGTAAAGTAATCAAATTATAATAGAAAAGAATGTACATGGAGTATTTAGGGGTGGGGGTGGGGGGTTGAGGAAATTTAAATAATTTTTGAGAATATAATGAAAAAATTCAAATAATACACATATTACTATTTATAAAAATTTTCACGGAAGAGATTGAGGGATAGTAGAATACAAATATTAATTATTTTTGACAATTAAAAAAACCTTAAATATAAAAATATAATTAAAAAAATATGAAACATAAAAGCTTTTTTATAGTTACATAATTATTTTTACTCATATATACTTGGTTTTTAGGCAGGAGGAGGGAAGGAGAGATAGGGGGGAGGAGTAGAGGATATTAATAATCCACTATCTTTAAATTGTGAATAATATTATAAAGAAAAATATGAAACGTATTTTTTAAAAAATTAGATAATTATTTTTCGTATAAATTTGATTAGTGGGGGAGGGATTGAGTGTGGGGGAGTGGAGAGGGTGGAGGTGTGTGGTGGGAAGGGGTTGAAAAACATTTATATTTAAAAAAAATTGATTAGAGGATTGGGGGTAGGTGGGTATAAAAAGATTTTATTTTATTTTTTCATTTCATTGATAAATAAGATGATAAATGGACCTTTTTTTAAAAGATAATTTAAAATAACAAGTTTGAACAAGATATTTCAATGTGAAGTAATTAGAAATATCACGTTAATATTATTTTCGCATCGCGCGGGTACGTATACTAGTATATGTATATTGTAGAACTATTAGTGGTGATGGAGTGGGTTACCATTTGGATATTTTCTGATTGTAGGTGATGTGGCCATAGTGTGTATTTTATATTCTTTATTTTCTACTTTGCTCAGTCGGTCTATGGTAACTAATGAGTACAAGTGGACCGTACTCACCCCTACTACGCTTTTTCGGTGCAGATCTAGGTACGTACGCTACACGATAGCTATTTCGGGTAAAATACGGAGTGTATTTGAGGTAGCTAATGATCTATACTTCCGGAGTTATTCTACTACCTCTTGTTATCTATTTCATGTCTTATTTTGTATTCGGAAATAAATTTTGATCCTTTTTGGTCTTTTATTGTATCTTTGACATTCGAGAAGTATTTAGTGATTCTTACACTATGACACTAGGTTTTGGGATATTTTATGATATCTTTGGTTATGTATTTCTACTTTTACTATGTATGTGTGGTTTGACTCCATTCTAGTATTCTTGCCTTGGGTTTTTGGTATTGATTTCTCATTTCGAATCAGTTTGAGTGATAGGCTTACTTGTCAAGACTTGTCGCGACAAGTGCCATCATGACCCTTGTTTTTTGGGTAATGAAATTCTTGATGTTAGTCTGCAAAAATTCAGTCAGATGATGGATTCCATGATTGTACTATATTTGTACAATCATCGATTATCAAATGTATAACCAACTCCTGGAAATCAAGTTACTGAACTTCATGTAGACGCCTATATCCATGATCTTGGGAACTTTCCACAGTTGTACAATGCTTTTGTGGTTTTAGTTTTGCTTCAAGTTCTTCAGGTTATTTTATGTATTGCCCCTGCACAAGTAGCACACATATTACCTTATAATTAAAATAAGCACAAAAACCTTGGGTTTCCTTCCAAGAAACCATTAATTTAACATCACAAAACGATGTGGATAGTTTGGTTACTCAGACTTTACCAAACTATCCTATAGGTTGCCTTCCATGAAGCACCTGATTTAAATCACGACACGACTCGGGTGTTCCTAATTTCTCAAGCACCATATAGGTCCACTTTATATATCACTTTGACCCTTTTTAACATCACTAAGATAGTGTTTCACCCCATTTCTATTCACCTCTGACCTCTAATATTTACTATTTTAAGGATCAGTTACACCACAGGGAAACACTGTCACCACTTTATACAGTCCTTTTTATTTTGACTTCAGCTTGCCCTGAAACAACCTCAGCCTTGATTTAAAAAGTAGTACTATATTGCTAATGGTGAATCCTATTTCTAAATCCTATGATCATGGTACAATTTTATCTTATCTCTGTACAAGGCCGAGCTTTCATAGTCATGGAGACAAAATTTATCTATCTTATTCAGCTATTCTAGTCTCAATTTTTCCGTATCACTCCACTCCAGATTTAACTTCTTCAGTATCCACAATACCTTATTCTCAAGTTTAATACACAAGTGGCACCTTTTTTCATACATGAGATGATATGGGTAAATACCAATAGGGATCTTGAATGTTGTCCTGTAAGCCTACAATGCACCATCTAACTTTCTAGGCCAGTCCATCCTATTGGGATTCATAGTCGTTGCTAAAATGGACGTTATGTCTCTATTGAAGACCTCGACTTACCATTTTAGGGGATAATAGATTGTACACCATGACTAAGCCCTTGAAAATCAATCACATTCACCTTTTTATCTCCATCCAATGCAAATTGTTTAGTGAATAAGGTAAGCTTAAACCTCAACTATGGAACCTCTTGAGAGACTAGATCATCTAGTTCCCTCTATTCTGCGGATGCCCCAATCATATAAGTTCCTTTGGGTATTTTTGTGTCTTGAGTATGCCAATCCCAGTTGGTTTTAGTGATCCAATCTAGAATCTTAATAGCCTGATCCCAATGTAACCTTATAAAAGCTCATCTAGTGATAGCATGTTGTTCGAGTTCAAAGCTCTATAGTAAATCTCTAGCAAAAATATTGCTCGATATTCATTAGTTAGGGATATTCTACAACTTCTTCTTAAACTTCAACTAGGTCTCATATAACACATCAGAACGTAGCTACTTGAAGTTATAGATCTTATCTTACAATTGCAACATTCTGTATGGTGGGAAAAATCTATCTAAAAATTGAGCCCTCAACTTATTCCAAGTAATGATCGATCCATGTGGAAACTCTGTCAACCATAATATAGCCTCCCTGTTAAAAAAAAGGGAAACAAGTATAGTCTAATCGCCTCTTGTCTTACTCCAGGTAAATTATAAGAGCCCCTAAATATATCATCATATTCATGTTTGTGTTAGCATTAGGAAGGATTGTGAACATTTCCTTTAAGTTCAACAATTGTATCATAACGTTTGTGATGTCAAAGTTAGTTCCTTTAGACAATTCTAGTGGATTCATAATACCTGTTTCAACCATCTCTAAAAAATCTTTCATATCTTCCGCATCATAAGGAGAAAGATACTTTTGTAGAGGTTGTTGCCCCTTATACCTTCTCTGCCTTTCTCATTTATTAATTATGGCTAGACAGTCAACTTCAGCCTGTATAGCCCTTTCTTCCCGAGACACCTACCTAGCAACTTCTTACCTAACATTATCCTCAGCAATCCACCAAGTAGTAGTCTCCTTTGCAGTCTCTTAAACCCTAAGATTATGCCCTGGTTGATTCAGGAATCCCACATCATCAACTCCACCTTTATGAACTCCTTGATTATGAACTCTTTTATTCACCATTCTTCTATTAGCTCTGAGCATTCTATTAAGTTTCGTATCAAGTGTAATCAGGGGATTGTATTGACTTTGAGTTTGGGCTGTTGGGCATACATAGTATAAATTATAGAACCAACAAAAAAAAGTAAAATCAGGAAACTAAACCCAACAACCCAACAAACATAATCAATCAACTCTGTAATCGCATTTTTCAGCAACAACACCAAAATTTGAAGTCTCCCAGATTACACCTTCTAACAAGGTATAGAATAGTCATTGATCAAATATAAAACCTAACTAGGTTTTGGTCAAGCCTACAGGAAATAGGTCAAAATATCTATCAAGATATTTATCTAAGAAATCAATAATAATTCCAATAAAAGGGGGGTTGTAAATTAGGATTTCAATAGTAACAATTGTTGATTTTGTTGGATTTGTAGTCAGTATGTTAGAGGCATTAGGAATATGTTCCCTAATAACTTCATAACTCTGAGTTCATTGTACTTAATGATGTATTATGGTGATCGATATGCAAAATCAATAGGTTATGTTCGTCTAAACAACTTTACGTCCTCATTAGACAACTATCATTAATCACAAAGGTTCATGTTTCATGGGTTTTGCATTAGTAACCACTAAGATTTATCCCGTATTAGTCTATCCTATTTTTCAGTTCAAGTCTAATTAAATGGATATTGATAGCTCGAAGTCTCATTATTGATTCTATTTTTTCATCCCTTATTCATCCTGTTGTCTAGAGTAAAGATAAGGTGAGTTTTAACATTTGCAACTGTTAAAAAGAAATCAAACCAAAGAGAATAAAAATACATGCCTAAACACCTTTGAGAATCCCTTCATACTGTGAACGCTACTTTGTTAATCCGTCATGGTTCCCATAATCCTATTTATGGTGCTTAGCTATTCATAATTGCTAGAACACAAGAAGAAAACTGATAAGAAAGAATGATTATGGACTTACAAGAATAAGATGAAAACCATGAATCTCAATATATGAATAAAACCCTAAAAGCAATGCTTATTACAAAGAACAACAATATGTCTCAAAAGTATTCATAGATTCTAAAGTGAAACAATAAACCTAATAGGCGTATTATAGACAAACATAAAATCTATCCTAAACAAAACTATTTGTTGAGTCGGCATATCAAACAAAGGAAGGCACAATCGTGGTTAGTGTCATGACCCAATTTACGAGTGATGATTGCACCTACCTTATCTTGCTAGTAGGTAAGACAAATCGGAGCACGAAGCTATAAGCAATGGGCTAACTTAGTGGAAAATAACCTAACAACTAAAAATCAACAATTAAAGACTTAAAATAACAATAGAACAACCACAATAGTATACAAGATAGATAGAAAGGCAACAAATATCCCAAGACTCAGTAATGTCAGTACAAGAGCTACTACAAATAAGCCACAAATACTAAATAGTCATATAAAATATGTCTCAAAAATGAAAGACTAGACATAGATACATAGAAGGAAAAAAGGGTAACTCCAACTCCAATAGCTCACCCAATCTCCAAAATTAACTCATCACAATTATTGAATCAACGGGGATAACTAATACTTGGATCTACACCAAAAGGGTACAAAAGTATAGTATGAGTACCAAAAACCATAGGTTACTCAATAGGCATCATCGGCCGACTGAGCTAAATCCTAATACAAGTACAATAAAGATGCAATATAAATAAGCTAAGTTAAAGTAAAGAGGCAAAACTAGAAATAAGATCCACCACTGTTGTACATGAATAAAAAATACATACAAAATAGTAACGTAAAGATCACATTACGATAACTTGAAGATTTTCTACCATAAGCTAATAGTATGGTAAAGTAAATAATCTAATGAAGACCCCCATAAGTCCGGGGGGTATCATCAAGGGGAATAAATAACTGAATAATCATAATATACCAATTTATCATGCTATAATCGAGAATCCATATTAACTGAATTTGTCACGACCCGAGACTACCCCTAGTCGTAACACGATTCTTAGAACCACAAGTGATCCCAAGATAGCTTATGGTACTGGAATAATGCATGAGCAACTAATTTAAATTATATATATAAAAGATAAACAAACTTAACGAAAGCATAATCAGGAGATAAGCTATTTCAATTCATTACTTTTCAAAGTTTACAACACTGTAATCTAAAAGAGAGGAACTTAAATTCATATATTGACTCTGACTGACTGTTTATAAAGCCTCTAATAATATTGACTATAGGTAGTCGGAACATGACCTCAACTATCCCTAATCAATAACTATGAATAATGAAATACAATACAAGAACAATAACTGACTTGAGTCCTCGAAATAAGAGAATTCATCACCTACTGGCTGAAAGCTGTGATCTGCCTAACTATGATCTTGAGAGTAGGCACCTGAATCTACATCACATGAAAAATATAGGCAGAAGAGGTATATGATAAGTACTTTGGAATATATTAGGTATGTGAGATATGCATTAGTTATGAAAATACTTAAAACATGCTTTAAAACTGAGGACATAAGTTTTGCTAAAATATGCACTTAGAACATATCTGTACATAAAAGCAGTGGAACGTAGTGAAATTTCTAAATCATAATCTAAAAAATTTCTATAAATTGAGAAGCTGTAGAAACATGACTATTATATTTAATCTCAAGATACTGCTGAATATGATATAACACTATACTGAGGGTCATTTATGAATACTGAGTCTGAAACTGCGAGATGTGAACGGATACAATGACCAAGTATAAACATGTACTATATAATGTTTAATAATTAAGTACAAGGTTATGCATAATTTGAAAATTGACCATAATCTAAAGCTGAAACATAAATTGAGGATTGTGGGAGCTAAATAAAATTGACATACTCTAATCTAAGTAAAATTAGGGTCCAACCTATAACCCTAGTTAGAAGGGTGCTAGTACCTTGCCAAGGGTAATAATACTAGATGACATGGATCCACTGAATTGATGTCCCTAAGGACTAGGGTGACATGCCTCTACTGATGGGGGACACCTTCTAACCTATGGTGGTAATGTAGTTCTGGAACTTAGGAACTTCTACTAACGGCCTCATGAAAAATTGATGGGGAAGCTATCATCCCTGTATTCGTTCGGTGCTAAGTATTTCTCCCAACTAAATGACACTGAAGTGTAAACTTAAATATAAATTGATAACTTGTATGCTTAATTTATGGTATTCTATACATAATAATGCATGTGTAAATCTAAAGTACTCACTAACATATAAACTGATGTATGTATGAATTCCTAGGTTTCGGGTGTTCATAACCCACCAACTCTGACTAATGCAACTGAACATGATAATATTAAAATGTTATCATAGTAGAAAATTTCATGAATAAAGCCCAAAAATTCAACAACTGATCATAATATGTAAATTCATGATTCTTGAACATGGGAAGATGTCATTCTTATGGGAAACATATATTCATGGCTTAATTACAAAATAATCTAAAGAAATTAGAGAAAACTCATATTTGACTTGGAATCCAAAACTTGAAGGCAAATTAAGCTTGAGGATTGAGAAATCTTAAATAAATGGGTACATCATTCATATCTATATAATATGCTTTAAATTTTGGGTAATATTATGTAAATCATATATGGTCATGAGAATAACATGAATTATGAAACACTCTAGGTGATGGCCTCTAAAAAATTTTGAGTTTTGAACTTACTACCATGAGTATGACTCACTGTACAAGTCATAGGGTCTCTATACGGGACTTGAGACCCCAATCGTAGCAAGTCCAATATGTCTGCCTAGTGTTCTACTCTGAGTACAATTTGTACATCATGGTCATTAGGACTTGTTACAAATCATATAGTCCAAATCGTAGGCCAACCAGTGTACTCTCGCAATGTTTTTGATGTCACTATGAATAGACTCAATGAGTTGTATAGACTCATTATGAGTCATAATGTGCCTTCCATAAGGTAACCTGTTTAGGGCCTTGGTGGTTCTGTATTTACTACGACTTAGACCATATGAGTCGTAGGGTCATGATACAAGTCATATATTGCTTCTCATAACCAAACCAGTGTGGGTTCCCATGGACACTTTCTAACCTACGACTAAGGGCCATGAATTGTAGGTGACCCTACAAGTCACAAGGTCATTCGTAGCAACTAGGAGACAAAATTCAGCTTTTATTTAAGGGGAATTGTGGTCATTTCTCTCTTTACCCGCTTATACCCCATGTCCAAAAAACACTGAGGGGTTATTTAGAAAACTTTAACATATCAAATACTCTCTTCACCCTCTCAAATCCTCAATTCAAGATAAGTCTAGGTTTTTAGAGAAAGTGGTCATCTAGAGTTCTAAAGATGGTTCTTTCTCAAATTTTTGATGATTAAGGCATGTATCTCACTCCTTACACTTGGATTTTCTTAATAGCATGAAACTGGTTTATTGTTCACATGGTTTTGATATTGGATTTTGAATTATGAGTTGAGGGTTTTGGATATAAATTATTTGAATATTTTTTCTATGTTTAATATTGAATTATTATGCAATGAATTGTTGGTTTGTACACTCATTGGTGTGCATGAGAATGGTGAATGAATTTAGCGGTACAAGGATTCGCCAAACTCGTGAACAATATAATTAGGAGTACAAGGATTCCCTAAATAATTGGATTTTGGTATTGACATTGGTAAGAACCCCAGCCCACATTCATAATTAGTTTTGGAATATGATTCACCAATTGGCTTGACTTATTTCTTTAAAACTAATGCATTGAATAAATGTCAAAATGGTTAAGGATGATTTGTAAACCTTGTGGGGTACAAGGATTTCCCCAAGGGGATAATAATGGGCTTGAAAACTTTGTGGGGTACAAGGAATCCCCCAAGTTGATTTTAATAATGGAGTCTGGGATACAAGGATTTCTCAAAGTGTTGGCTTAATGACATTGCTTGCAATCTATAGTCAGTTTAACGATACCACTTGATAATGCCTTAATGATTAAATCCTTACTGTATGGTTGGGTTTTGTATTAAATCTTTTAATTGGGCTTAATAGGGGTTGTGTTAGCTAGCCGTGAAGGTGTGAGTCCCAAAGGGCTAATTCTGGAACTCATGTTTGCCGACATAAGGGTTGGTCCTTATGACCGTGTGATTACATCATACTATGTATATATTTGTATCATAGATGGTGAAGGGTGCAAAGATTCCCTGACCTTCTATGATATCCTTGGTTTATATGGCTAATACGCATTATGGCCCGACCAGTGGGAGACACTGGACCCATATAGACTATGGGTAGTTTTATTGCGGTCAAGCTACACAATCCGGGCTAAGGAATTCAAATTATATGCTAAGACTTGTGCCCTATCCCGATACGTTATATATATATTTGCACATGCTGGTGTGCATTTGATGTTTTGACTGATTTTGGATTATTGCTCACACCCTTACTTTATCTCTTATCTCTGAGTTATATACTAGCACTCAACTCATTAATCACCTTTGAATATTATATCTCCACGCAATGCAGGCACCAAAAATACTTCTACCTTTCTTGCGCAGTGACTAGGTAATTATGGGATAGCTCGAGAGGTGGATTAAAGTGGTGATCTTACATACTTTGAAAGACCTTATTTCATATTTTGGGTTTCATATTTTCATAGACTATTCTTTTGATACTTTTGGCTATCATCGGGTTCATGTCTCGACCTAGATTGTCTTGGGTTTTGATAGAGGCTTTGTGGATATTACTATGGACTTGGGTATTGGTTTTTTGGTACAACATAGACGTCTTTGAATTTACCTTTTCTATCTTGTTATATATTTAGTATTTAGTCTCTGTTAGTGTGTATGCTTTATTGATTAGGATAAGATGGTGGTCTTTGGTCCACGGAGGACTTGAGATACCCGTCATGGCCAGGCCCTAGTTTGGGTCGTGACAAAATTGGTATCAGAGCCTAAGATCATGGTCAATTGAGTGTCCATAATGTTGTGCTAAGTAGATTCTATTTTATGGATGTGTAGCACTCCATACTTATAAGGGAGAGGCTACGAGGCATTTAGGAATATTTTTCTTTCACATTGTTCTATTTTTGGGAAATGGAGTTTAAGGTCTTGAAAACTCTCTAACCTCAGGGTAATCGTATTTCAAATCATGCCTCCTTGAAGATATGATGCTCGTAGAGGCTCCTCTATCCCACTTGAGGAAAATATGGATGAAACTCATCCTATTTATGGGGTACAGACCCGGTCTAGAACCCCTGATTCTGATTGCCCTTGTGGAGTTACACTGGTTCTCACTGATCCTTCTTGAGCTGGTACACTTATGCTTAGTCACCCTAAGGAGATATTTCTAATGTCAAGTTTTGTCATTCTATTAATTTGTTGACCCAAATAGTTGACTCTTTGTCATGCCCATTTAATCCCATTAGTGGGAGAAGAAATCAATTAAAAAATAAGTGATAGACAGAGTGAGAGGATAAAATATTTAGATCAGGGGAGGGGTCAAAATGATAGTGGTAGAGATAGTTGGTAGTGGCACAAAAAGAGAAATTGATAAAGTTCTTGTGCGACTGTTTGTGCTCCTTATCCTAGGTATTTTGGTGATCGTTGATTTTGGGTCAACATGGGGTTGAGGTACATGGGGCCTGATTTTGGGATAGTAGAGCTCAGTCGGCTCCACCTTATCCTTCTTGTCAGCTTTATGGTTAATTGCATCGTGGCCAGTGTAACGAGGGAAAGAATCAGTGTTTAGGTATGGTCAACTTGGTCATATACAGCGGGTGTGTCCTTCAAGGGTTTCTACTAGAGATAATAAGGTTTCGATTTCTACTTCTTCAGCCCCAGCACTGAAGGGTGCTACTTCTACCTCTGGTACCGACACTTTCCAAAATCGCCTGTATGTTCATGCTACCTGTCAGGATTATGACAGTTCTAATGATGCTGTTACTGGTATGCTAAAACTTTTTTCTCATGATGTATATTGTCTGTTTGATCCCAGGTCTACCCTTTCTGATGTGACCTCTTATGTGGTTATCAATTTTGGTTTTAGTCCTAAGAATATTTGGGATCTGTTTTTTATGTCTACCTGGTTGGTCACTCTATTGTGTCTAGAAGAGTCTTTAGGGATTGAGTGGTATCTATCCTTGGTAGGGATACGTTAGTGGATATGATTGAGTTGGATATGTTAGACTTCAATGTGATATTATAGATAGATTGGCGTCACTCGTTCTATGTATTGCATGATTGTATGACTCGAAAGGACAATTTCCAATTCTCGAATGAACCTGTGATTGAGTAGGAAGGTATTTCCCTAGTGCCTAAGGGAAGGTTCATTTCTTATCTTAGAGCCTGAAAGTTTATTTCCAAGGGGTGTCTTTATCAGCTTGTGCATGTTAAGTATACAAATTTGAAGGGTCCTACTCTATAATCTATCCCTATAGTCTATGAGTTTCCAAAAGTATTCCCCGATGATCTTTTTAATGTTCCTACCAATAGGGAAATAGACTTTGGGATTAACCTTCTACCGAATACTCATCCTATTTTTATCGCTCCCTATAAAATGGCTTTGACTGGGTTGAAGGAGCTTAAGGAACAGTTAAAAGATCTCCTTGATAAAGGTTTTATCTACCCTATGTGTCTTTATAGGGTTCTCCTATCTCTTTATGCATAAAAGGATGGTTTCTTTCAAATGTGAATAGATTATCTCTAGTTGAATAAGGTGACGTTGAAGAATAATTATCCTCTCCATAGGATTGATGTCCTATTTGACCAACTTTAGGGTGCTAAGTACTTCTCTAAGATTGATCTTCGGTATGGGTACCATCAGCTGAAGTTAAGGAATGTGGATATCTTTAAGTCTACTTTTCAAACTCGGTATGGTTATTTATAGTTTTTGGTGATGTCCTTTGGTTTGACTAATGCCCCGACAATATTTATGGATCTTATGAACTGGGTATTCCATCAGTTCTTGGATTTGCTTGTGATAGTGTTTATAGATGATATTCTTGTGTATTTGAAGAGTAAGGAGAATCATGTCGATCACCTTCACATAGTATTGTAGACCCTTAAGGATCAACGGTTGTATGCTAAGTTCTCAAAGTTTTAGTTCTGGTTGAATGCTGTTACATTTTAGGGTCATGTTATTTCTAGTAAAAGGATCATAGTGGATCCACAGAAGGTTGTGGTGGTTAAGAAGTGGCCTAGACCTATGACTTTAATTGATATTCAGAGCTTCTTGGGTTTTGCCGAGTAATATAGGAGGTTTATGGAGACATTATCTTTAATTTCTGCTCCGTTGATAAAGTTAACTCAGAAGAAAGTGAAGTTTCTATGGTCAAATCTTGTGAGGGATGTTTTGAGAAGTTAAAGGATAAGCTGACTACTGCTCCAATTTTGACCCTACCCGAGGGTACTGATGGTTTTTGGTTTATTATGATGCTTTTCATATGGGGCTTGGTTATGTGTTGATGCAACATGGTAAGGTTTATGGCTTATGCTTCTCAGCAACATAAAATTCATGAGAAGAACTACCCAACGCATGACTTGGATTTTTGTCTATGGTTTTTGCCTTACAAATTTAGTGTCATTATTTGTATGGAGTTCATGTAGACATCTTCTCCAACCATAGGAGTTTGTAGTATATGGTCACCCAGAAGGAGTTGAATCTCAGGGAGAGAAGATGGCTTGAATTACTCAAGGACTATGACATGAGTCTTTATTATCATTCAAGTAAAGCTAATGTGGTTGCTGATGCTCTTAGTAGGTTATCCATAGGGAGTTTGTCTTATGTGGATGAGGGAAAGCGAGAATTTATGAAAGATATTCACTGGTTGTCTAATCTTAGTATTCATCTCTTGGATCCTGAGGATGGTGGTGCAATTGTTCAAGAGGTGGCAAAGTCATCTCATGGTGCAGAGGTAAAAGAAAAGCAAGTTTTGGATCCTATCTTGATGCAGATCAAGGACAATATTGGTCAGCAGAGAGTGATAGCATTTGAGATTAGTGGTGATGGTATCTTGAGATATCAAGGTAGACTATGTTTTCCCAATGTTGATGGGTTATGAGAATAAATTTTGGATAAGGCCCACGAGTCGAGGTATACGGTTCATCCTGGCTTGATAAAGATAAACCGTGATTTGAAGGAAATTTATTGGTGGAATAACATGAAGCAGGATATAGCCAATTTATGGCTAAGTGGATGGTGTGTCAATAAGTAAAGATGAAGCACTTGAGGCTCGGTGGGTTATCTCAAGATATCGAGTTGCTCGTATGAAAGTGGAAAGTGATTAATATGGATTTCGTTACTAGTCTTTCATGGTCTCAAATTAGTTAGATTCGATTTGGGTCATTATGGATAGGATGAATAAGTTCGCTCACTTTTTACTAGTAAGGACTAATTTTTATGTCAAGGACTATGCAAATTTGTTTATCCAAGAGATTGTGAAGTTGCATGGTGTGCCTATTTCTTTTATTTCTGATCTTGGTACTCAGTTCTCATCGTATTTTTGGCATTTCTTTCAGAGAAGTTTGGGGACTAAGGTGAACCTTAGTATCTCTTTCCACCCTCAGATGGATGGACAAGCAGAGATGATGATTCAGATGTTGGAAGATATTCTTTGTGCTTGTGTGATTGACTTTGGTGGTCGTTGGATTGATTATTTGCCTCTCATCGAGTTTGAGAATAATAATAGCTATCACTCTAGCATTAGAATTGCCCCTTTTGAGGCCTTGTATGTAGGAGATGTCATTCTCTTATTGGGTGGTTTGAAGTTAACGAGATAAGGTTATTTGGTTCTGATTCAGTTCATCCAGCTTTAGAAAAGGTGAAGGTGATTCCCCCAAATTCAAAAAAGTCCTATACGGACGTGAGATGAAAGGAGTTGGAATTTAAAGTTGACGTTTAGATGTTCTTGAAGGTGTCTCCCATGAAAGGGGTGATGCAGTTTGGTAAGAAGGGGAAGCTCAGTCACCATTATGTAGGTCTGTATTTGGTTTTTAAGAGATTGGATAATATGGCTTATGAACTTGATTTTCTTTCTTGTTAGGGTTCCGTTCATCCGGTCTTCTATGTCTAAATGTTGAAGAAGCGAGTAGGCGATCCTTCCTTGATTGTTCTATTGAGAGTGGGGGTATTTCGATTTCCTTATTTTACAAGGAAGTCCTGACTGAGATTTTGGATCATCAAGTCCGTCAGTTGTGGACTAAGGATATGGCTTCGATAAAGGTTCTATGTAGGAACCAAAAGGTTGAATAAGATACTTGGGAAGCTGAGGAGGACATGAAGTCCAAATACCCATTCTGGGTAATCGTGTTGGAGGTATGTCTTCTCTTAACATCTTTGTTTGCTGACTTTGTTAAAGGAAATTGTGATTTCCTTGACATCTTTGTTTTATGTCCTTGTTAAAGGTAAGAGCGGGTGTGTTTCTATGTTAAATCGTGCCAAAGGATTCCTTGACCATCATTCAAGAATAAATAATCTCGGAGGCGGGGGGGGGGATATGAAACACCCTAGGTGTCGGCCTATAAAAAATTTTGAGTTTTGAACTCACTGCCATGAGTATAACTCACTGTATGAGTCATAAGGTCTCTATACATGACTTGAGACCCTAATCGTAGCATGTCCAGTATGTTTGCCTAGTGTTCTGCTCTGATTATGACTTGTACCTTATGAGTTGTTAGGACTCATTATAAGTCGTATAGTCCAAATCATAGGAAAACCAGTGTACTATCCCAATGTTTCTGATGTCACTACGAACAGACTCAATGAGTCATAAAAACTTATTACGAGTCATAATATGCCTTCTGTATTGTAACCAGTATAGGGCTTTGGTGGTTCTATATTGACTATGACTTGGACCCTACGAGTCGGAGGGTCGTGATATGAGTCGTATGGTGATTCTCTTAACCAAACCAGTGTGGGTGCCCATGGACACTGTCTAACCTAAGACAAAGGACCACGAGTCATAGGGTGACCTTACGCGTCGCAAGGTCACCTATAGCTACTAGGTGACAATTTTCAGCTTTTATTTAAGGGGCACTTTGGTCATTTACCTCCTTACCCCCTTAGACCCCACATCCATAAAACCCTAAGGAGGGATTATTTTTAATACTTTAACATATCAAATAGTCTCTTCACTCTCTAAAATCTCCCATTCAAGACAAGGTTAGGGTTTCAAGGGAAGTGGTTGTCTAGAGTTCTATGGGTGGTTTAATTCTCAATTTTCTTTGTGATTAAGGCATGTATCTCTCTTCTTACACTTGGATTTTCTTAATGGCATGAAATTGGTTTATTATTAACATGGTTTTGATGTTGGGTTTTGAATTATGGATTGAGGGTTTTGGATATAAATTTCTTGAATGTTCTTCCCATGATAACTATTGAATTATTATGCATTGAATTGATGGTTTGTACAGTTATTGGGGTGCACGGAAATGGTGAATGAATTTAGGGGTAAAACTATTCCCCAAACTTGTGAACAATGTAATTAGGGTTACAAGGATTCCCCAAATAATTGGATATTGGAATTGAAATTGGTAAGAACCACAACCCATCTGTATAATTGGTTTTGGAATGTAACTCACAATTTGCTTGACTTATTTCTTTAAAATTAATGAACTGCATAAATGAAAAAATAGTTAAGGATGGTTTGAAAAACTTGTGCGGTACAAAGATTCCCCCAAGGGGATAATAATGGTCTTGAAAACCTTGTGAGGTACATGGAACCCCCCCAAGTTGATTTTAATAATGTAGTCTGGGGTATAAGGATACCAAAGTGTTGTCTTAATGACATTGCTTGAAATCTATAGTCGGTATGATGATACAACTCAATAGTGCCTTAATGATTGACTCCTTACTATAATGGTTGGGTTATGTGTTAAATGTTCTAATTGGGCTTAATGGGGGTTGTGTTGGCTAGCCGTTAAGGTGTGAGTACTGAAGGGATGATACTGGAAAATCATGTATGCCGACATGAGGGTTGATCTTGATAATCGTGAGCTTACGTCACACTATGTATATATTTGTATCATTGATCGCGAAGTGTATGAGGATTCCCTGGCCTTCTATGATATCCTTAGTTTGTTCGAACAACACACACTGGGGCCCAACCAGTGGAAGACACTGGACCCATGTAGCCCGTGGGTAGTTTTTTGATAGTCAAGTTACACAATCCAGGCTATGGTTTTCAAATTGCATGCTAAGCTTTGTTCCCTACCCTGACATGTTATATATATATATGGACATGCTGGTGTGCATTTGGATTTTTGGACTGATTTGGATTATTTCTCATGGCAGTACTTTATCTCTTATCCTTGAGTTACATACTATCTCTCAACCTGATAACTATCTTCGAATATTGTAGCCTCATACGATGCCGACACTAAAAATACTTCTACTTTTCCTGGGCAGTGTCTAGGTGATCATTGGATAACTCGTGAGTTGGATTGAAGTGGTTAGCTTTCATACTTCAGAAGACCTCATTTCATGTTTTGGTTTAATATTTTCATAGACTATTATTTTGGCTCTTTTTGTCTATCGTCAGGGGCATGTCCCAACCTAGATTGTCTTTGGTTTTGATAGAGGCTTTGTGGATATTACTATGGACTTGGGTATTATTTATTAGTTCTTTTGGCATAACATAAATGTCTTTGAATTTACCTTTTCTATCTTATTATATGTTCGAAATTCAGTCTCTGTTAGTATGTATGCTCTGTTGATTAGTATAAGGGGTGGTTTCCAGTCCATGAAGACTTGAGATACTCATCACGGCCAAGCCCTGATTCGGGTCGTGACAAATAATATAATATGGGCCTAAGAAATCATTAATAATATCTAAAACATTAGTATAGGTGAAAATTATATTGATGGGGATTGAATTTAAGCTTAGAGTAAACATTGGGTAAAACCCTAGTTTATGAGATCATAAAATTCATGAACAAAATCATAATATGGGCATGAGGATGAAAAGAGATCCTCATTTAATACCCACATACATGATTACTTTTGATTCTTAAATTGAAGTTTTGAGGATTTGGACTTGGAGAAGAAAACCCTAATTTCTTGCTTTCTAGGAGTGGAAAATCGCATGTTTCTTGAGTAATTTGTGTGTTGTGTTAAGAATGAGGAATTTGTATTTATTTAGGCTTTATATTTAGCCTTCAAATAGCTTAAATGACATATTTTTGGGGTTAAAAGATTGGGAAAAGACCAAAAACCCTTAGAAACCATCTGGAAAACTCCTAGAAGCAATCCCGATGAGTTAGGCCACGACTCGTAGGGTCTAGCCATGAGTTATGACTTAAGTCATGGTCAGGAACCCAAAGTTTGGCCCCTACTTCTGTGATGATGAGTCCTCCTAATGATTTGTAGGGTCTGACTACGAGTCATCATTAGGAGTCGTAGTCACTGGTAGCTTTGAACAGTGCTTCTGTAATTTGGCCATAACTTTTCACCCCGATATCAGATTAAGGAGAAATTGATATTGTTGGAATGCTAATTTGATTATATATCTGTTTGTGGGTCTTGAGAAAAAAATCTTAGTAATCTAAAAGTTATTCTTGTTTGAAGCTGACTATAGTTATACTTTTCACAAGAATTTAATTGCTTAGGGATTTTTTGACTTGTTTATAAGCTAAGAGACATTTGAGGCCTTAATATATGTGTAAATCACTAATAAAAATACAAAAACATGATTTTTTGATTTTTCATGAACTTAAAGCATGGTTCAAATATTGGGATGAATTTTTAGGGTGTTACAAGATCTCCCCTTAGGATCATTCATCCTCTAATGAAGACTGACTTGGTTGAAAGGATAGGAAAAAGAGTTGCAGTCCCTGACATAAAATTTTAAGAGTTAAATATAGACATGAGTAAATATCTATCTGAAACTTGACTATTTTGAAAGTTTTGGAACTTACTAGTACTGCCCGACTGAATTCTGAAGTTGGATAACTAACATAGTACTAATTTCTGAATCTAGATATTAATTATGGTTGGGACTGATTTAGACTAGGAGTAAGGACTCAACTGAACTCACAATTAGAATTAATGTAAATAAATTACCCCATGGAATAGGAATATATATGAAACTTCGGATAGTAAGACTAGATTGAAAAAAATAGAAAATTATAGGAGCTTATCTGTCTAATTGCTAAACTGAATTGCTGGCTATACGGACTAACTCATGTTGAAAGTTTATTACTCAACTGAAGTATTCCTTCAACACTCCTTGTTAGAAGTTCTAATAACATTAGTGAGCAAAGAATTTTTGGCATGATCTGAGTGAGATATCTGAATAAGAAATCACAACATTGCTACAGCTCTATAACATGGGATATAGGCATATAATACATAAGTTAGGATAGAATTACTATGACTTAGGCAATGCAACTGCTAACTTTCAAGCTTAGCCACACCTCTCAATTATTCCCTCAACTATACCTTTCCTTTTAAATACTACACTTCATTTGATGCCACTTATAATCTTCACATGGGTATTGATAACTTCTCCAAATAAAGTCTGAGTTGAACTAAATTCACTCACCATGTTAAAGCCTAACTCAAATTTACAATATACTACATATAACACCATAAAACTAGTCTAAACCATGGATTTAATACCATATGTGGTTTTAGATCTCTCATCTTAAGAGTAATACTTCTTACAACTTCAACAACTAACTTCAACCTCTTACTAGGAATTCATTATTGCACAATGCATTTATATACTTATATACCAACATGACATTTAGCCAATCATTACGACCACATATGAACTTCGGGGCAACCAACCCACCTAGGACTTTTCCCATAGTCTCTATGTAATACCCTACAATTTTCAAGCTCTAGACCCCTCAATATATAGGCCACTAAGTTGGATTTCCAACTCATCAAGTCTCAACTTAATCTAATGTCGTGGAAAAAAATTATGCAAGTTTTCCCTAAGTTACAATCAGCTGCAAGTGGCTATGACCCACGCGACGACCCATAACTAGATGCTACGAGTCTTTACGAGCAGTCATAGTCTGAATAGAAATGACCCTCAACTTTATTCCAGAGACTACAACTCCATTATACAAGCCATAATTAGTTTCTATGAGTCGTGAAGAGTAACTTGTAGCCACAATAGTGTGTAACCAAGAATTCATACCAGTGGTTACGACTCACATTACGACTCAAGACGAGTCATAATGACTGGAGTGAGGTTTTTCTATATGATACAAGCATGAGGTGCACAAAATTGTACAAGGCATTGTTAAAGGTTCAAACTTCGGAATTGGCAAGTGTTTAGAGAATTTTAAAGCCTTGTCAAGTTGAAGGAGGAGAAGGGAACCATTACACTCGAGAGACGCCTCACTTCAAGGACAAAATGGACTTTGCACACTATGATTTGACACTCAAGAGGTACCCCATTTTAGGGCTATTTTTTGTCTTTTAAGACTCCTTTTTACACTCTAAAGGAGCACCCTTCATTAAGGGTATTTTTGTCCTTGTTTGTAATAAGTATAAATAGGCACCTTAGCTCTTATTTTTCCTTAGTTTTGAGATAATGAATTGAGTGAATTTTTAGATTGTAATATTAGTGTTAGATTGTATTCTTTATCTTCTCCTTAAGAGAAGGAAAACTAAAACTTGACCCTTGATACATTTGAAATTAGTTTTCACTTGTCTTGGGTAATTTGGCAAGAAAGGTGTGCTTGAGGAAGTGTGAGTCCTTTGGGTAACCTAAGAGGAAGGTTTGAGCTTACATTGGTGATGTGTGTTTGAAGATTTGATACACCTTCTAGTTCTATTCATTGGTGGAAGTAAAGGTCTTTCTACTATCTTTATATTTTATGCAATCTTCTTCTTCATCTCCCTTCTAGTGTGTTGTTTTTCTCTTGTTTGCTTGCTGGTTTTTGTAATATTTAGTACCAATTTAGTGTTTAGACTTCCTTTAGGCTATCATTTGGTATCAAAGCCTTGGTTAGGGTTGTTCCAACATCCCTAAATCTTGGTTTTAGTGTTCTTATTCAGAAAATCTCAACAAAAAAGGGTCAAAAAATCAGAAGATACAAAAAAAAAGAAGTGTTGTCTTGTGTGTTTGTTGTAGATCCGAATTTACCAAGTTAGATCTACAAGTTTTTATTGTGTTTTGAAGGTTTCTAGTGCTAGATCCTTTCACTCTAGCACATAGGGAGTCTAGATCTACTTTTAGATTGAAGTTTGGTTGAGTTTGAGCTTAGATCTACCATGGCTATGGAGTTTTGAAGCTTTTTGAGCTAGATCCGATTTTGTCTTAGTGATTTAGGTGTGTTTGGTGGATGATTTTTAGTTTGTTGGAGTTGTTTTGATATAAGGAACCTAGATCCATAAAAAAAATCAGATTTGGAGCTCATTTGCTTGGGGTCAAACTTGGTCAACACTTGCATATTCATATTGTTCATCCATGATCTTCATATCTTAGTGAAGAAAAATATTCAAAGGTGTTGTTTGATCCTAAAGAGGGAAGAAAGAGAGTGGAAAAGTTGTTTGTCTAAGAGCATATTCAAAGAATATTCCATTCTTCCTAAAGGAGGAGGGGACAAAGGGACAAACAAATTATAAGTGCAATTATTTGGGGGGGAACCATTTCATTCCATTTTCATTTGAGACTTGAAAGAACCCTAAATTGCCTAGTTACTCCCTCAAAATCTGAAACTCTCTTCATCCCAAAGTGGTGTTTGTCCAAAATTAGGTTTTGGGAAATTTAAAATTTTGAAAAGTGACAACCAATCACGTAGTGCCACATCATCACTTGTGCTCAACCAAAATTCGACTCTAAAATTAGATTTCCTAGTTTCTAATTTTTGATTCTAGTTTCTTTTAAGATAATTCGATCAATAATTATCAAACTAGTAAGTACCTACTAGGTTGGTAATTAGTCTAGAGTTCGTTTATTTCGTGTCTTCGGTTTTTGTGTGCTTTTCTCATCTTTAAGTCATAGTATTTTGTTGGTTCAAGTGCGTGCATCACTTTACTTGATTCATTTCAATCAAAGATTAATTTTGATCCAAAGCTTCTCACCTCTCAAGTAACTTGCCAAGTATTGCCGATTCTCCAACACTTGTGAAACCAAGTGTGAGGTGAGGTTGAGTGTGAGTGAAGTGAGGCTGTTGAACTAACTTGCTTGCTCGTTTTGTAGGTTGTTTTGCTTGATGTTTTTTGTTCATGTTAGGTACATTTTTTCTTGCTGTTTTTTGTTCATGTTAGGTACATTTTCTATGGAATCCTAAGGTACTACTTCCCAAACTTTGGGAAATGATGCTATTGGAGCCTTGATGGCTCGGATTGAGGCCTTGGGCCAAAAAATGGAAGATAATAATGATGATTTGAGGAGAGGTATGAAGGGTTATATGGATGAAATAAGGGGAAAATGATTAGAATTAAAGCAAGGGTTGATAGACTATGTCCACCAAAATCTCCACAAAATTCAAACCACCAAGTTTCGAACTCACTTGACCAAAGGCTACCTTCACAACTCCAAACATCTCAAGTACAAAGACCCAATACTTCACAAAATACAATGACTCCTCTCCATGAGTTAGAAACCAAAGAGAGTGAGGCCAAGCCTCAAGATAGAGAGAAAATGAATGGTGAGGTACAAGAAGAATGTGAATAAAGAAGGGAAAAGGAAAGGGAAACCATGGGTAGTGAAGTTGGAAGGGGAAAAATGCTTGATTGTAGATATTGTCCACAAAGGACCTTTGTTATTCACTAACTCAAATTCTAGAACTTTTCCTAGCATTGATTCTTCTCATGTGCAGGTTCAAGACCATAGAAGTCCAGAGGAGAAGCCCAAGAAAGTTCCCTTTAAGCCCTTGGCCGAAAGTCCCAATTTTGGGATAAGTGATGAAAAAGTTAGTCTAAAGGGAAACCTTGACATAATCCATTGTAATATGGAGCATGAAGGATTCCATAATGCAAACCCAAGTGAAGAACACACTTCCCATGATCTATAAGGTAACAAAGCTATCTTCTACACTCCTAGAAACTTGAATTGTTGTGATGTGGCTAGTAATGGCCAAAGTGGTGTAGTTTTGGATTTTCTTAGTGAAGAAGTGTGTGAATATTCCTTTTGTGATACTCTTAGAGTTGTTGGGTTGCATAAGGACCAAACTCTTGTTGTGAGTATGCAATCTCTAGTTGATCCTTTAGATGAGAAAAGCAATTCTTTTCATAAGAATGATTTGTGTCCATCTAGTGCTAGCACTAATAACTTGAATAAGGTTCCATTACCAAGGGACAAGAGTATTCACACACTAGTGGGCTTACCTAGTACAAACCAAGGTAACTTGGGTACATTCTACACTCCCTTGAGTTTAAAAAGCTGTGATGTGATTTTGGGTACATCTATTGTAGAAGTACATGCTTCCTTATTTGATAATGCTTTGGGTAAGTGTGTTACCCTAGTAAATGGAATGAGTAGCCTCGGTTTATTCCCTTGTCCACTTCACCCATTTGATCCCGGTGTACTAGTGGGGTGGGAAAGGGATTGTTTCAGCTTGAGATTATTGTCCCTTGGTGTTTACCTTAGCCCTATCCTTTGTGATGAATATACTAAATATTTCATGGAAAAAATAAGGGATTGATGGTTGTATTTTAAAAGTGTACCCCCTCGGCATGATGTCTTCACACTTGATTCCTTTCTATACTACCTCTTTACCTATGATGATAACCATGCTAATTTTGAATTTGTATTGTGTAGAGGTAGGAAGTTTGGTGGCTGGTTTCTTTGTTTGAATGATAGTTATATGTGGGTTAGGTGGACCTTAGGATCAATAGAGTAACCATATTTGATGAGGTCCTTTGTAGAGGTAATGAAACAAATGTATCTTATGGTTCCTAAGCCAAAGGTAGCCTTACCTTTTGGGTAGAGTAAAGCCGTTAAGACCATTGTAGTTTCCTTATCTCTTGATATTTTCCAAAACCACCTCCTTTATGCCATTAATGCTAATTTTTTCATGTCACACACAAAGGACCCTTGGGTGTATTTCAAATGTGAACAACCTTGGCGTGTTGAAATATTTGATGATTTTGGGTTGCACTCTTCTCTCTTTGATGCATATCTTAGTCATGTCCTTTGTGTTGCTTGTAGTAAGTGTTTCATGATTATTACAAAGGATTGTTGGCTATACTCTAAGAGTGTGAGTGTTCATATAATTTGGCACTAATGCTAACCCTCCTACCAAGAGGATTGTGTGCTTGTTTTTCTTGTCTCTTTGGTTTTGCAAGATCTGAATTTCAGGACAAATTCCTTCAATATGGAGAGGATGATACAAGTATGAGGTGCAAAAAATTGTAAAAGGCATTGTAAAAGGTTCAAACTTCGGAATTGGCAAGTGTTTGGAGCATTTTAAAGCCTTATCAAGTTGAAGGAGGAGAAGGGAACCATTACACTCGAGAGACGCCTCACTTGAAGGACAAAATGGACTTTGCACACTATGATTTGACACTAAAAAGGCACCCCATTTTAGGGCTATTGTTGTCTTTTAAGACTCCCTTTTTACACTCCAAAGGAGCACCCTTCATTAAGGGTATTTTTGTCCTTGTTTGTAATAAGTATAAATAGGCACCTTAGCTCTTATTTTTCCTTAGTTTTGAGATAATGAATTGAGTGACTTTTAGATTGTAATCTTAGTATTATATTGTATTCTTTCTCTTTTCCTTAAGAGAGGGAAAACTGAAACTTGACCCTTGATACATTTGAAATTGGTTTTCACTTGTCTTAGGTAATTTGGCAAGAAAGGTGTGCTTGAGGAAGTGTGAGTCCTTTGGGTCACCTAAGAGGAAGGTTTGAGCTAAAATTGGTGATGTGTTTTTGAAGGTTTTATACACCTTCTAGTTCTATTCATTGGTGTAAGTAAAGGTCTTTCTACTATCTCTACATTTTATGCAATCTTCTTCTTCATCTCCCTTCTAGTGTGTTGTTTTTCTCTTGTTTTCTTTCTGGTTTTTGTTATATTTAGTACCAATTTCGTGTTTAGACTTCCTTTAGGCTATCATTACATATTTTATTAAGGACTTTTATGTCTTTTCCCACACTTTTAAAAGCCTAACCCTTAACGTTTCGGCTTTCCAAAGGGTGGTATAGAAGCTCCAAAATCCCTAATTACATGATTAATCAATAATTTCACTTAGAGAAATTAAAGGGCAATTTTCCTCTCCTATCCAAGGCAACTAGGGTTCTTCAAGTTCAAGCTTGATTTCAAGAAATCACCAAAGGCTTCTACATCCAAGTATGTGGGACATTCATTAATGGGTCCTTCAACCCATTGAGTCCTAATGATTCCTAAAACCCTCAAGTTTAGCGTACTCTTTATTCTAGGGTTCCATGGTAGTTATGAATTTTCTTGGAATTAAAGTTTATCCTTGCAATTTAACTATGTGTACATGTTATTCTAATAAGCTTAGCATCTTTTCCATACTCAGAATCATGATTCCCTTAGTTTAATACGATATTATGTTTTGGGGTCTACAATTATGAAATTTTCTTACAAGTATTCCAATAATGTTATCATGTTTAATGTATTCTTCGGTGTTTTCCGATACATTCATGCATGTTACAGTTTTTAATTTACAAGTCACTAATACCATGATCGTAACCTTTCTAGGTTGATGGTTTATGATCAGCAGAAAAGGGAAACAGAGAATAAGAGGGTCAAAACTGGAGCTTCAACTTTTCTTAGCAGTGGTCAGATGGAGGAAATAGTTCTCAGTTCTGCTAGAAGTATTAATCCACAGCCCCATCCTCTGCTAGTGCCACAGTGCCTAAGTTCAAGCAGGATATTTAGGATAGAGCACCAGGCTCTAAGTCACAGAGTATCATGTACAGTGGCTGCACTAACCCCTTCTTCAAGAAGTGTGGTAAGAACAACAAAAGTGGGTGCATAGGAGACAACAATGCATGTTTTGGGTATGGCAAGCCAGGTCATAGAATTAGGGATTGCAGTGGTAGGCTAGAAAAGTAAATATTATCACCAACCAGGTCAGGATAAATTCTCTTTAGCCCAAGTAGATCGACCAACTCAGTAAGATGCCACTAATAGACAGCGTTAGAATCTCCCCTAAGGATCAAGAAGGTTCTCCTAATGTGGTTACTGGTATGTTACAAGTGTTTTACCTTCATGTGTATATATTGATAGACCCCGAAGCCATACTTTATTTTGTCACTCCTTATATAGTAGTGAATTTGGTGTCAGTACCAAAATCTTGGCAAAACCTTTCTCGGTGTCTACTCCCATTGGTAGTTCTATTATAGCCAAATAGGTGTACATAAATTGCCCAGTCACAATTTCCCAGAAAGTTACATCAGTAGATCTTGTAGAATTAGAGATTACCAATTTTGATGTCATTCTTGGCAAGGATTGGCTCCACTCTTGCTATTCCTCTATTAATTGTAGAAACAGAACAGTCCTGTTTCAGTTTCCTAATGATCCAGTTGTAGAATTGAGGGGTAGTACCTCAGTGCCTATCGGTCGATTAGTCTCCTACCTTAAGACCAGAAAGATAATATCCAAGGGTTATATCTATCATCTTGTTTGAGTCAAGGACTTAAGATCTAAAACCTCGAGTCTTGAATTAGTTTCATTAGTAATTGAGATTCCAAAAATATTTCCTGAAGATCTTCCCGGAGTTCCTCTCGAGAGGGTAATCGACTTTGAAATAGATATCCTTCTAGATACCCAACCTATTTCAATTCCACCTTACATAATGGATCCAACTGAGCTTAAGGAATAGAAAGAACAGTAGAAAGATCTCTTATATAAGGGCTTCATCAGTCTTAGTGTTTCCTTGTATGGTGTCCCTATTCTCTTTATGTGCAAGAGAGATGATTCTCTCAGAATATGCATCGACTATTGTCAGCTGAACAAAGTTACAATCAAGAATAAGTAATGTTTCCCCAGGATTGATGAGTTGTTCGAACAACTTCAGGGTGCACACTACTTCTCTAAGATTGACCTCAGATCTAGCTATCATCATCTCAGAGTTAGAGTATGACATTTTGAAAACAACCTTCAGAACTCTGTATGGTCACTTTGAATTTGTAGTTATGTCTTTTGGACTAACGAATGCTTCAACAGATTTTATGGACTTGATGAACAGAGTGTTCAAGAAGTAAATGGAAATGCTTGTCATAGTCATTATAGATGATATTCTTATCTAATCTCATAGTGAAGGTGAACATGCATACAGTTTGAGGATTGTTTTACAGACCCTTAAGAATCAACTCTTATTCGCTAAGTTCAGTAAGTGTGATTTTTTAAAAAAATTAGTATCTTTCCTCAGTCACATCAGTTTTGGTGATGACATTAGAGTTGATTCTCAAAAGACCAAAGCAGTAAGAAACTGACATAGTGATCATGCTCACCTATACCATTGTATTTGGTAGAGGACAATTGTTGTCAATAGCTCAACTTATGTTGAGGTCGAATCCTCTAGGAGTGGAATTAGTCTTATAGTCCTATGGGTGTTAATAGTTACTAAAAAATAACCATAATGTAAATTAAGTAAACTACATGATTTAAAATAAGGGGGTTGGTTTGGAACGTGGATTGATCAAAGTCTATTCTAGCTAACAACCAATAGGCAACAATTATAATTAAATATTCAATCTAAGAAGGATCTTGGAATTATGTCTACCTAAGGGAAAGTTATGCATGAGTTCATTATGATTTGGTGCAAATTCTAGTCATTAACGATACGGTAGGCTAGGTTGAAGGTCCTTAAGGATAGTTTGTCAACTAAGCCTCATGAATATCACTCATTGACCCTTTTGGGTACCTAATGAGTGTGTCAATTAAAACCACCTAATACCTCAATTGGGAATCCCTATTTCTAGGAAGATGCCCAAGATATGGCCAACTCTCTACTCACCTTTATTTCTATAATAACGAAAAGATAGCGAACTACATACATAATTGTCCACTATTTCTTTGTCACCCACATCTCTCTTTCAAGGGTGATGTGAGCTTTCAAGAACTAGGGGATTTCACCCACAAATCCATTTTGGGCATTTGGGGTTTTCACCCACAAACCCCAACTAATTCAAACAAGCACTATTGAAACCCATCATCAACAAACAAGAATCTACACAAATACATCACAACGCATACATAATTGCACCTTAGTTCAACATAACCCCAAGACAAACTACTTAACTACTCATGAAGTTAGGAAAGAGGAATATACCAAATTGGTTGTTCAATGCTTCTATTAAAACTTACAATAAAGAGTAATCCAATATCTAACTTCAAATGCAACAAAAACTTATTGAAAAATTAACCACAATAATTTTCCCCAATTTGGTAGGGTATTTTCAAGTCTCCAATTTCCAATTCAATGTTCCATGATAATCCAAGTGAAGGGATTTTCTACCCTTTTAAATTTTGAACCATCTATGTGGAACTTCATTCTACCGCTGGACCATAATCCCGCATTACCGCAATCACAACAACATACCCGCGATCACGGTCACTGTAATTGCCTTAGATTATCGCAATCGTTGTATTTGACCTATATTGACTAGTCGCGATCGCGGCTCTCAGATCGTGATTGCGGTAACTGAGACCAATTCCTGCTCAAGATCTTCCAGTTGCACTTCTCTTTTATATTTGATCCCTTTAATGCTCAATTTCTCATCTTTTCTTTTCATCACCTGTATACCTAGAAAATATGAAAAAAAGTTCATTCAACTAACAAATTATTCTCATTCACATATTTAAATTGTATTAGTGTGCACGAATTTGGATGTAAATGAGTGGTAAATTCACTATTCATCAATACACCCAACTTGAATATTTACTTGTCCTAAGCTACACTACTTCTTAATCATTGAGACAATGCAAAATTTAAGCCCATTTATACACCCAAGTAATCACAATGAATTCAAACTTGATTGGTACCACAAGTAGCTCTCCACATGGGAAAAGCTATTTTCACAACTCCCCTCATCATGAAACATAATAAAAATATGCAAAGGACTTTGAGGAATAATAATGCAACACTCACTAACTCTCTAGAGGTTACTCCCTATCGAAAGAAACTCAACTATACTCCTTTGCCTCTTTTTTGGAAAGATAACAATTTCACCTACCTCAAGTCATTTATATGTTGCCTCACAAGAAGGAAAATTCCACACACCAAATTATAAAATATGCAACAAGTGATGTTAGTGAAAAACACTCTCTCTCAAAAAGAAACTCTTAATACTAACAAGTTCCATACCATAGGCTTGCCGTTATTTTCAATTGCCACTATAATGACTACACTTGGTTGGAGATCTAGAAGGACTTTTTGAGTTTGTAATGTAGGTCAGGGAAGGGGTATGATATCATTTAGGAACAAAGTGGCTACACTCTCTTTGAACATCTACATAATACTATTTTCACCCAAAATTAGACCATAAACTATTTCATTTGTATCCAAAACTCACACATGCCTACGTTAATGTAACGCCCCGAAATATCATCCCGAGACGCCACATGGTGCCCAAGGCTATACGTAACCTCAAGCTAACCCTTTAAGCCAAAACACTACCCTTGGGTTCCAACACAACAACATACATGCTATGCTAAAGATATATATATAAGTACATATCATATCACATCGCATATGGCACGGAATATCGTTAGACTGTACATATATGGAATGTCTATACACAAACCAACCCAACAATACACTAGTCTGATATAGCCTCTATACAGCAAAATCAACGAGCCATTAGGACAAACCCCCAACTGACTCAACAGACCAAAGGGATCACAAAACAACAACACCAAAACTAGCAACTTGGTCCTCGAACCATGAGGACTCACCACTGAAGAAATGTAGATGCGACACTCGGATATCACTGTCGCGGCTGCGGCTGAGTACCTGAACCTACATCATGGTAAGAATGTAGCCCATAGAGAAATATGAAGGTCAACACAAGATACGTACTGAGTATGTGAGGGCGCATGCAAAATGTAAATAATATCATAAATTTCATAAAAACGTACATACGGACCATAATGACACACCTGGCTTGAGTGACATTGAATCATGCAAATCATAACATCTTAGATAGGAAATATAAGAGAAAAACCTCATAAATCATTATAGATCATCATAGGCAACTTGACTTACCACATCAAAACTTGGAGTGACTCGGTATTTCAATAAACATGACTCTTATGGATAGGGGAGTTTCCTATAACCGACAAACCCACGCGAGCTATGTGGAATACCAACGTTTGAAACCCCCGTTGGCGGGAGCGTCATACTCTTTGCACGGGAGTACGACCTTAAAATTGCAATAATCACAATAGGGCTCTCTGGCCAATAATATCATCACCAAACAACCCTACGGTGGCACATAGGTTTGGGGAAATACCAAATTTCCCTCTCGGTGCTAAGTACTACTCCCCGACAAGCTCAGAACGCATTAGAAAATCCACCACAACATCACAAGGGTCTATCATAAAGACCAAATCAAATCTCTTTCTCATTTATCAAATCATATCAATTTATGGATTCCTAACTCAACACATTTTAGCTCAAAACATTTTAATCTTCCTCAACATCAACAAGGTATCAATGCATTGAACCATAACCGACTCGACATTTAGACAAGGATATGAAGACTCAATACATAATATTTTCAATAATTTAACTCATCAAAACCATCCGAAAAATACCAAGACTCATTGCAACTTCAATATCAACATTTCTCAATTTGCCATCCAACTGTCATTTAAAGGTACTTGAGACATCAACCCATAGTAGGGATATAGAATTTCCAATATCAATTATAAATTCATAATAAGGAAATAGTGGAATGATAGTATAAATAAAGGCTTAACAAATTAAATCATCATACTCTCATAATCAAATACTTTTTGGACATAATTCCATCTCAACATCATACACATATCGGATGACATAATCCCATAGCTCATGGACAATAATATAAGATATAAAACCATATTTCCAATTCACGGTAAAATATGTAAAATCTCATGTCAATGTAATTCAATAAAATACCGGGCACAAGATCGAAAGGATAATCTTGTTCAAAGCCCCACATACCTAAAAATGAAAGATGAATATGAACTTCCGACTCTGGAACTTTATTTACGAAAATAAAGGATGCTTCTCGAAGCCCTTAACATGATCAACTCGAATCCCAAATCAATTTGAAATTTCTACGGTTCAATCAAGAGACATAGAAGGATGAAATTTGGAGTAGTAGGGTTGGGGTTTGAGCCTTAGGAAATTTTGGAGAAAAATGAGCTAGTGAATGCTCTTAATGGACTTAAATCCATGGTTTACCCGGATGGATTGGAGTGGGAATGACCAAAATGCCCTTAAAAATCAAATGATGTCAAATCTGTCCTTTGGTGGACTGTTTTGATAGGTTGAAGTAGATCGACCATAATTTTTTGCTCCGATGGCCAAATTGGATGAAACCAATTTCATTAGAAAGAGGACTTTCAGATATTTCTTTTGATATATAGTAGCTCACCCAGATCATTATGTACAAGGAGTTATGATCATTTGAATTTTACCCTAAAATTCTCCTGTCCTCAGTATTTTTTTTCTTGCATATTTACTGTCCACCACTATTCACGGTTAGATCGGAATGATCATAACTCATCGCTCGAGTGTCCGTTTTGGATGATCCACATATCGTTGAAAATCTTATGTGATTCTCTACGCGATGACGAGTTGCATATCCAGAAATTCCACACAGAAAAATTATTAATCACGATAAAAAACAGAATTCAACACATTTTCGTCCGAGATCTTAACGGAATTTTTTTTCCGGGGCATCACAGTTAACTACCTTGATTTACCCAACTCTTTTGGAAGCATTTTCTTTTCAACTAATTCTTTTGTTATCTCATGCTATTCCTTTCTTTGACGAGTCCTTTCTTTTTCACTTTTTCACTCTTCTTTCTTTGCTAAGTATCATAGGCATCCACTTACATTATCATGGATCATGGTCATCCTTCCAAACTCACCACCCCTAACTTTGGTATTTGGCCTCAATTTAAATTTTTTGATTTCAAGGAGGGTAGGGTACAAAACAGGGAAATCTTTAAAAGGTTCAAGGCTTGTAAAATGGTTCCCAAATAAAGGATTGAAGGATCAAAATAGGTAACTAAGGATACTACGTTATGCATGGGTAGGCAATTTAGGCTAAAGTGGGTTCTTATTTCCACAAGAAAGGCGTAAGATTATTTATCCAACCAAGTATAGACTCAATTAGCCTTGATATACGAACAAGGCAAGTTCTAGATGGTACAAGTATACATGAGAGTTAAATAATTATGCTCACTGTACAAGGCATGTAAACTCCTCAAAGAGACTCAATTTCACTTCCTACTAGAGAAAAAAATTAGTATTTTCCAATATGTACACGATAACGACTTTGGAGTCACACAAAGAGGTAAAGTATTATACAAAAATTTTCATGTCCATGTTGTTGGTTTTCAATAATTTTTGGACGGAGGGGGTTATTTGCTTTGCATTTGCACCATGCTCAATTTGCTATTGATAGCACTAACTCAAGCCGTCATCTCATATTTCATATTTTATGGAGGAACACCATATGGCTACTTATATTTCACCATAGGTATAAGTGCGATCCCAAATCCACAGTACCATAGGTACTTTAATTTTCCTTGCATTTATAGCTCGATGTTATGGCCAT
Organism: Capsicum pubescens; assembly: GCA_030864215.1. Taxonomy (NCBI): domain Eukaryota; kingdom Viridiplantae; phylum Streptophyta; class Magnoliopsida; order Solanales; family Solanaceae; genus Capsicum; species Capsicum pubescens. The sequence goes on along the minus strand of CM061548.1, from coordinate 229,937,676 downwards.
GGATCAAAACCCAATCACGATGATTTTAAATTAAGAATGTCGTCACTCAAGCTATCATAGGGAAAGTTTCATCTGAAATAAATCACAAGAAGCACAACAATCTTTATGGTTGGGTGAGACTTTTTAGATTATGATGCCTGAACATAAAAGTAATCCCCCCTAACTTAGAGACTTGAAGTGTCCTCACTATAGGAGATAAAATAAGTACAAGGGGTAGAAGGGACTCCCTTAGGCAGAAACACATCTTTTTTGGGGATGCTGTGATCATGAGTGGATGTACCGCGATCACGTTACCGAGATCGCAGCTTGCAAATAGCGATTGTAATATCTGCGGCTAATTTTCCCTGTTTTTGCTCTATTTTCCTACACCGCTGTCATTTCTAACTCTATTTTTCTTCCATTTTTCTTTACTGCTAACTTGTGTCAAAATACCTACAAAACATCAATAATGCAATAAGTGTGTAAAGGATGGGTTTCCTCCCACCAAGTGCCTGATTTAACGTCGTGTCATGAAATCTCCTTTATCATCACGTAGGATCTTTAAAATGTACCAACTCTTCCTTGGCACCACTGGACCTCCCACATTATAGTATTTCACCCTTTGGCTATTTACTACAAATATCTTTTTTCATGATCTTCCAATTCAATGACACCACTAGGGTATTCGTTTGAAATCACAAAATGGCCTGACCATTTAGAACGAAGCTTTCCCATAAAGAATTTCAAGTGAGAATTGAAAAGGAGTACACTCTCGCCAACGTGAAATTCCCGCCTTAGTATTTTAGCATCATGCCATTTCTTTATTTTCTCCTTATATAATGCTGAACTCTCATAGGCTTTGAGTTGAAAATCCTCCAACTCATGAAGTTTAGTGACCCTTGGATCAAAAGCCACTCCTTAATTCATGTTTAACCTCTTCAAATCCCACAAGGCTTTATGCTTAAGCTCAAAGGGCAAGTGATATACCTTACCGAACACCAATTGGTAGGGAAACATACCAATTAGGGTTTTGTAGGATTTTCTATATGCCCAAAGTGCCTCATCAATTTGCCTTGCCAAATTAGTTTAGCCTACGTTTACGTTCTTCTCAGGTATGATTTTGATTTTTTGATTTGAAACTTTGACTTGGTCACTTGTTTAGGGGAGATATGGGGTAGAAACCTTGTGCTTCACCCCATATTTATCAAGAAGGGCCTCAGATACCCAATTGGAAAAGTGTGAGGCTTCATAACTAATGGTGGCATATGGTGTTCTGAACCGTGTAAAGATGTATTTCTTTAAAAAGAAAGTAATTCTCTTGATCTCATTATTCATAATTTCTATAGCTTACACCCATTTAGAAACATAATCAAACATCACCAATATATATTTGTTTCAGAAGGAGCTCACAAAAGGGACCATAAAGTCGATTCCCACACATCAAAGATTTCAACTTCAATATTAAGTTGAAGGGGAATTTCATGTATTCTCGAGTTTCTACCATGTATTTGACATTGATGACTTGATTTTATCCACTCAATAACATCTCTATGAAAGCTGGGCCAATAATACCCACATTGAAGAATTTTGGCGTCAGTTCGGATTTCTCTATGGTGACCGTCATAAGGTGAGGAGTGACATGCTTCAAGGATATCCTTTATTTCAACTTCAATGACACAATGCCTAATCACACCATCTGCGCACTCCTGAAATAGGAAGGGTTCATTGGAAAAAATATTTTTACATTGAACAAGAACTTATTCTTTTGATGATAACTATGCCCCTCGGGGAGTATACCACTCACCACGTAATAAGAATACTCGTCATACCATGGTGAACATATTCCCGATATTGACATGACTAATTCATAGGGAAAAGAATCGTCAATCTCAATTTCCCCATGCTTTTCTTGATTATTCTCAAGACGATAAAAATGGTTGGCCACTTGGTTTTCACAACCCTTTCTATCCTTCACCTCAAAATCAAATTCTTGCAAGAACAATATCCATCTAATTAGACACAACTTAGATTCCTTATTTTCCATGAGGTATTTAAGGGAGACATGATTTGTGTGCACCACCGCTGTCATTTCTAACAAGTAGGAATGAAATTTCTCAAAAGCATATACCACCGCCAACAATTCTTGCTCAGTAATGGTGTAGTTACATTGAGCATCATTTAAGGTATTTCTTGCATAATAGATAGGGTAAAATAGGTTTTCTTGTGCCCCAATACCACCTTTAATGCAATCCCACTTGCATCGTACATCACTTCAAATGGGGATAAATTTGGAGCCACAATAATGGGATCCAAAATAAGCAACTCCTTGAGATAATTGAAAGACTTCAAACATTCATCATCAAATTGGAATTTTTCCTCCTTATCAAGGAGATTGCACATTAGATGATATATTTTTGATAAATCCTTGATAAATCATTGGTAGAACTCGGTGTCCAAAGGAAACTCCGAACACCTTTTATGAAAATGGGGGAGGGGGAGGTGGAAACTTGTCTATTACCTCTACCTTAGCTTGATCAACTTGTATTCCCTTTCATCTTATGTACCAACACAATACCCTCCTTAACCATGAAATAGTATTTCTCGCAACTAAGGATAAGGTTGGTTTCCACACATCTCTCAAGTACCTTGATTAGATGATCAAGACATGATTCAAAGGAGTTACTTATATTTGAGAAATTATCCATGAAGATTTCCATTGATCCTCAACCATAATTGCAAAAATTAATAGCATACAATGTGGAAAAGTTACTGGTGCATTACTCAAACCAAACGACATCCGCTTGAATGCAAATGTACCATAGGCGAAAGCAAAAATGGTTTTCTCTCAGTCTTCTGGGGCAATACAAATTTTATTATACCCTGAATAACCATCTAGAAAGAATACCACCCCGCCCAGCTGACCTATCTAGCATTTGGTCCATAAAGGGCATAGAGAAGTGGTCATTTTCAGTCAAAGAGTTCAACTTTTGATAGTTCATGCATACCCTCCATCTCGTGACCAATCAGATGGGACTATGGCCGTTATTTTTATTTTCAACTACTGTAATGCTACCTTTCTTTGGAACACATTGCACCGAGCTTACCCAAGTGCTATTGGAGATTGGAAAGATGATTTGTGCATCAAGCCACTTTATAATTTGTTTCTTCACCTCTTCTTGTATGTGTTGATTTAGACTCCTTTGATGCTCCACACTTGGCACATGATCTTGTTCAATTTTGATCATGTGGGAACAAATGTCGAGGGCTATTTCTATGATATCCGTAATTTCCATCCGATGGCTTGAATGAACTTTTTCACCACCAACTTTAAAGATTCCAATTGGTAGCGCTCAAGATCACTTGCAATAATGATAGGTAAAGTGTCTCCCTTCCCCAAGAACACATATTTAATATGGGGCGACAACAACTTCAATTCAATTTTGGGTGGCTCAAGAATGAATGGTTTTGCAGGTGGGCTCTGACAGTTGTTAAGATTCAGGTCCAATTTTACCAGGTTCTTGGTATATGATCCAAGTCCTGTTATAGATGTAACCACTTCATCAAACTCTTCAATTTCTTATCTTTCAAAATTCCTTACAACACCTACCAATAGATCATCGACCAAACTCACATTGATATGGTTTGTCACCTCACCACCAATGGTATCAATCATCGATACTACTTGTAAATCCATTGGTGTCTTCATGGAATTGCATTTATTGAAGAAAAACTCATTATTTAGGCAAAACATCATATTGCTGTATTCCATAGCTACCAATGCTTTCACGGTGGCTAAGAATGGCCTTCAGAGAATAATAGGAATTTCATGGTCTAAAGCATAATCAAGGATCACAAAGTCAGCCTGGAAGGTGAATCAGTCGACTTTAAATAGAACATCATTAAGTATTACCATAGGTTTATTGATGGATTGGTCGACCATAAACAATCTCATTGTGGTGGGTTGCAGTTTCCCCAACCCGAGCTTGTGAAATATGGCCTATGGAATTAAATTTACACTTGCCCCGAGGTCACACAAGGCTTTTATAATCTTGAACATTCCGATGGTACATGGAATTGTGAAGGCACCAGGGTCTTTCTTGTTTCTTGCCATCGTGTTTTACATAGTGGAACTACAATGATGTGTTATTTCTATTGTCTCATTTTCCACAATCCGCTTCATAGAGACCAACTCCATCATAAATTTAGCATACCCCATCATATCTTGAATGCTTCTATTAATGGAATGTTAATGGAGAGATTGCTAAATTTATCAAGGAATTTTTTAAACTTAGCATTTTCTCTTTTTTGTAGAAGCATTGAGGGAAATGAGGAGGAATTGTGATGGGTGGCATCGATACAATTTGGCATTCTTTCACCTTTAACTTTTCAAGGGTAACCTCATTTGGCCTTAACTCATTATTATTTTGCATCTTCATATTTGTTTGCTTATCATTTTCTATTTTACTGGGATCATCATCATATTTCATACCTTTGTCAATAATTTTTCCACTTCGAGTGACAATAGCATTTGTGTCCATACCACTCGGTACTTCTTCATTTTGTCTTTTCATAATGTGGAATTCTATTTGATTCAACATTTCTTCTAGTTATTGGATGGCGGTTGAATGAAATTCCATCGTTTGATGGAGCATGGAGAAATCATTCCTCATTTCTTTTACTATTTTGTAGGGCTAGACTAATACTGAATTTACTGAGTTTTCCTAAGTCATGAGACTGACTGAATTCTAAGAATCATGGCTTGACTGAGAGTATCATGAAAACATGACACTGGATCTAGGTACACAGCTAAATTGTCGGGTACAAGTACCCCCAGGACTCGATAGCATGAAACTGATAGGACATGACACTTCTTGAACACGTGACCAATATCAACAATTCATAATACATTAATTTGGGGATTTCATGAAGCACATGGTTATCATAGTCTTGTACATGAATGGAATTGCATAGAAACATGTCATACTTTTATCAAACTAATCTCATATTCCTTCCCTCAACCATTCATAATGCACACAATATCATGAAAGTCATTCTTAGTCATAGGGTAAAGCATACACTTATCACTTGGGTCATAATTAAGCAATAATGAATAATTTCTATTCTCTTAGGCATTTTATCAAACACCTAGGATGCATGACTTAGGGCATATGCATGACCATCAAATTAATACAATAAAAATCCATATTTCAACTCAATTTCACATGTTTCAGATTATATACTAGCATAGGTTCATGAACAACACATAAAGATTGCAACTTGGGAATCATACAACCATAATCACATGAACATAATCAACTCACAACAAAATATTCACAATACAAGATTTAAAACTTGATTCTTGGGCTTCATGGATGAAAGGAATCCATGAATGAACATTGTGCATACCTTAGTTCTTGATTCTACCAAGATTGACGGAGAGATTCTTGAATTTGTGTCTTGGATTTGAATCCCCAATTGAAAACCCTAGCTTGTTCTTGAGAGAAACTTGAGAGAAACAATATATTTTGGGTTAATTATGTCTAAATCACATGTTATTGGGTATTTACAGGGGTGAGAAATTGACCCTTTTAACCCTTGGACGCGTATTTTAATTATGTGAAAATTTCCCGACCTGGACCCCTGGCGCAACGCGGTGCTATCGCATCGTGTCACTGGAATTTGACAACTCTAAATTTGAACCTTGGCGTGATGCACCATAATCTTCGAGGATCACTGGATTTTGACGATTGCCATTTTGGCTGGCTCCGCGATGCGTTGATGGCTCAGGTGGCACACTGTCATACTAAAATGGCTCTAACTCTTTACCCGGGTGTCGAATTTAGGAAAATTTGATATCGATGGAAAGTTTATTCAATTTTCCACATGATAAAAAGTGAAAATATTGAAAATATGATATTTATAAAAGTGGATTCATCTTTGAAATAAGTTTTTAACATTTCTGGGATGATTTTAAGCTAGGTAGAAGTACGGGGTATTACACCAAGGGTTAAAAGTCCTTGAAAGAAGATGATTGTTAGTTTCATACCAAAAAGAGGAACACTTCTTTTATGATTAGATTTTAATGAGATTGTGTAGTGATAATTCTTTGACAAGGGATATGCTTACATGTTTGTGAGATATAAGACAAGGGTACATACTATTTTTTGATTAAGGACTAATTTATTTGTGTTATGTATTATATTATTTTCATGTATGAAAATATATATGCCAACTAACAGGTGTAAGATATCATTTCTTAAAGAGCCATCAGTTATTTTCAATTATTCAAATCATAGAGTTTGACTTTGCTTTTAGATTTGAAGAACGAACTATTTTTTTTCTTTGGATACTTGGGTGAGGATCATTTTGTAAAGAAAATTAAAGTGGTGGATAAATGGTATGTGTTATCATATTTAAGTTGTAAAATTCTTTCAGATATTTAATTGAGGGATAGTGATATCAACTGGGAACAGAAAGAGTAAAACAATATTGGGATAATGAGTTTGTGGATAAAAGATGTTTCAGTTGGTAGGCTTATGTAAAATTAATTGAGAATGTAAAGATTTCAAGTCAACATTAATATAAACTTTACGGGATGACTAGGGTTACTAGGTCAAATTTGGAATGTTTTTAGTTAAAATTTCTAGTCAGGTAGGGAAGACTTTTAGGTGTTTAGGATTTGCAGTTTATTGTTACTTCCATTATGAGCTTAGCTTTTGTGCAAAGAGTTATGATATTTTGAGGCAATACTCAAGTAGATTTGAAGGAATTTCAATTCATAATATAAACTTGATTGGAACTGGTATATGATATTTGAAAGATAAGGATACATGTATTTATTTAGGTTTTTAAGGTTAAGGGTTCATCTTCAGAAAGTGAGACTTGGATTTAGAATGACATTGTTACTTGGGTATTGTTTAGTTTATGATAATATTATGATATATTTCCAGATGGGCTATAAATTATGGAGTATGCTAAGAGAAAGGAATCCACAAATGTTCGAATCAAATGTTTTGATAAGTTCTATGATGGTCTTGAATTGTGAACTATGAAGGTTCAGATTCCAATCAACGTACATGATAGGATTGACGGAGAAATAATTGGTGGTGACCTACAAAATATGATATTATGGAGTCTTCAGGAGAATGGGAAAATGTCGATTGGTGTAAGGAGTTATCAACATGGTTTGGTTCAAGAATTATGTTTTTAGTAAGGCTACCTTTATGATAGTAGATATGTTAGGATATGGATTAGAAAGATCGAGCATGTTGGGTATAAAGGAATTGGAAGGACTTGCTCATGGGAAATCACATGGGTTGTATAATTTATCACTTTGGAAGTTAAAAGGGCATAATAAAATATTTCACTTGAAGGTTTTTGTTTAGAGTATGAGGTAATATACTATGAGCCTTGTATCAAAAGATACAAAATGATAAGTGAGTTAAGGAAAGGATAAGAAGCTTGTATATTTGTCACGACCTGATACTGGCCCCTAGACATAACACGATGCTTAAAACCACAAGTTATCTCAAGCTAACCCATGGTACTGGCATAATGCATGAGCAACTAATTAAAATATAATATAGGTTAAACTAACTAAGAGAAAGCATAATCATGTAATAAGATGGTTCAATACATTTACATTTAGAAAGTGTATTTATGACATCTGTAATCTAAAAGGAAGGAGAAATTAAATACGACCTCTGACTAACATCTACTAATATTGACTACAGGCAGCAGAAAAATGACCCCCAACTATCCCTAATCAATACATTTGAATAAAAATGAGTCCATGAAATAAGACAACTCATCACCTATTTGTTGGATGCCATGATCTAACTGACTATGATCCTGATAGTAAGTATGAGAATGTACATCATATAAAAATATAGGCAGAAGAGGCATATGACCAGTACTTTTAAATGTACTGAGTATGTGAGTTATGCACTAATTATGAAAACACTAAAGATTGCTTTAAAATTAAGGATATAAATCATTTAATAAAAATACACATTTAAAACATGTTTGTACATAAAAATTGTGAAGCATAGTAAAATCCCTAAATAATAAGCTAAATTTTTTTAAAAAATTTGATAACTGTAGGATCATAAATATTTTATATTATTTAAAGCTAGTGTTGAACATCCTGTAAAACTATATTCAACGCTAACTGAATGCAAATAAGTTGAACTTAAGAACAATGACCCTATATAAAATACACAAATACTAATATGCAATGATAATCTTGAAGGTCATAGTCTAAAAGCAAGTCAAATTGAATTGAGGGTCATGTATAGATATTGAGTTTGAAACAATGAGAGGTTTCTATAACCAACATAGACCATGTGAGCAACATGAAATCCAACATATAATCCAAGTTGGAAGGGTGTTCAATACTTTTCCAAGGTACCCATGACTAGAGTGAATTTTCTCCTAAGCCCATTTAGGGCATGTGATACACTCATAACACATGAAGCCCTTTTAACCTATGGTGGCACACAGTTTGGGACATGGATTATCTGAACCCATGTCCCCTTGGTGATACGAACTACTCCCAACTGAAAGTAAAATAATATACTGAAATGCTTAATAATATTGATGTTTCAAAACTGAAATCTAAGTGTTTTATCTAAAAGCATTATAAATCATAAAAACTGAAAGACTGAGTATTCAGCTGACAATGCATGATATCTTAGTCATCGGGTGTTCATAACCCACTATTTCTAAAGAATCCAACTAGTCTTAACAATTTTTACGATTTGAATAGGATATGAGATTTCATAACACAAGTCCAAAATCATGAATTAATCAATATACCAAGGTTTTGCAATAATAAGTATGGAAAGATACTAAAATTTCATGGGAAAACATGACATATCAAGATAATATGGGCTGAAATCCATCAAAAAATGCATAATTATTCACATATTAAAATAACTTAGTTCAAATAATTGAAATCATGCATAATAACTTTGAATGGAAACTATACTACTGAAATAACAAAAGGGAATCAAATTTCAAGATTTTGAGATAATTGGGTATTTACCCGAGATCATGAGTTCATAGAAATCATAACTAAAGCTTATATTTTAAAATTAGGTTTTGGGAATAAGGGTGAAAGGAATCCCTCATTGAATACCCACATACATGATTATGATGGTGTTATATTGATAATCTAGTAGAGACTTGACCTTTTTTTAGCATAAGGAGAAAACCCTATGTTCTTGACTTGAGAGAATTTTGATAGAGTTTGGGAGCTTGATCAATGATATAAGGGAGAAATAGAGTAATAAAAGAATATAATCCCTCAAAATACCACAAAACATCTTGATATAGGGATAAATAGCTTGGAAAAAATACCAAAATAACCTTTATTAAATGTACAACGGAGTTGCTAAAAATTTTTGAGAGGAGTTATGAATAGGACCATACAAATCATATACTCAACGCGCGATCCTTATGACAACTCTTGTCCCTGACACATAGTTTGTATAACAGATCCATGGTTTGTATGGAAGATTATGTTTGGATACCCTTCCAGTGGTTTACTAAAATGGCTATAACATTTTACTTTAAAAATGGATTTATAAATGATTGGTGATGTTGAAAAGATAATCAAGTGCCTTTAATTTTGTGGGTATTAAGACATATAACTATTTATATATTAGTAAGAATGGTCATTTGAAGGTTACCAAAAATGAATCTTAAACTATAACTTATCCAGAAAATAAGTTTTCAACTTAACTTTGGGTTAGTTGAAACACCCAAGAATGTGACCTTGCAAAAATTTAGGGTAATTGGTGATGATCATAATATGTGTTGTGTTGTTCCCTTGTTGTGTTCTTGTTTTTAACTTTTGTAAGGATTGGTTGATGCATGTTGGTGTGTTAACTTGTGTTTATTCTTGCCTATCCCCTCTTTCGAGGACACATGATCCCAAGTGGAGGAAAATTAAAACACCTAGGCTTTAATACTTTAAGAAAAACAACAACTTTTGATGTCACTGGAGTGGGTACAGTTAGGTGCATTGATTCCTAACCTAGGGCATGAATCATAACCCTATCCCCCTTCCTTTTCTTACCCTAGACAGAATGTTAGGATAGTATTACTACCTTCTATACCACAAGATCATACCTTGGTCGTAACCAATGCATACGAGTCGTATGCTACCCAACTATGTGGACTATTTCGGTCATGAGTGGAGCTCATGAATGGGGAATGAGTCGTATATTTGGTTATGAATCAAGGGTTACCTTTTGTACCCACAACATTGTGGTTGATCTAAGAGAATCCTAGGGTATAATTTAGGGTACCACTCGTACCCTAGGTCATTATTGATCAAGGAACCGTAAGGAGGAGTCGACCCCTGTACTGGTGAGCTTTTCATATTTTAGCCAAGGATATTTTGGTCATTTCCCATTCCTAAAACCCTAAACCCTCTCACTATATAATTCATTGTAGCCTTATAAGTCTTTATTTATAAGACTTAAATACTCCTAAACACTCTAAAGGCTCTTTAAGTAAGATTGGAGGCTAGGGTTTGAAGGTGTTCATCTTGTGGCAAGAAGAGAGAGTAAGGATTATTAGTGTGTCATCTTGTTTAAGGAATGTATCTCTTCCCCTCATTAAATAACTCTAAACCCATATATTTCACACTTGTATTAGTAAGTGTACATGGGGTTTTGAATCAAATGAAAAGGGTTTTGCTATCTAACTATTAATATTGATGATTCATGCTTATACTTGTGTTGATTCATGTATTTGATGGAAGATTGTATATGTGGGTTGTTGTTGTATGTTTTTTAACATAAGATTCTTGATTAACCCTAGTCTTTATGATTTCTACCATGAGAATGGCCTTGTTAAGGGTATGCACAAAGGGTGTTTGTGAAAATGTCTAAGTAAAATTACAAGTTGCATGTTGACAATGTGTTGAGCTAGGGAAATGGTCCAATAAGTGTTAATGATTGTTGAATGATAGTGTGAGAGTATTATGAGCCATGTATTGTAAAATTTATTCTTGTTGGTTAATGGATAATGAGAGGGTAAAGCCCTAGAAATGAAAATGAACTCGAATTGTGTGTGGAACCAAGTATGGTGAAAATATGATGTAATGTTGTTAATGACATATGAATGTTTTGTGTGGGTATTCAGGACCATAAATAGAATTGTATGATGAATCAAATGAAGGAATTGGCCTAATGAGATGGTTGAGCAATGAAGGATCCCATAAGGACCATGTGGTCATGTATAATGTTGAATTGGCTAAGTGAGCCAAATCCCTAAATGTGATATAAATTGTATGAATGAACATGCATGAACTGATGGGTCAAGAGTTCAAATGTCAGCTAATAATGGCGAGTGATTTGAGTTCCTCGTTTAATGAAATAACTAGTGATTTAAGTTTCTTGTCCAATGAACAACAGGTGATTCGAGTTCCTCATCTAATAACAAAGCTATTGATTTGAGTTCCTAGACTGGTGATATGTCTAGTGATTCGAGTTCCTAGTCAAAAGAGATCTCTTGAGGTTAGAATACCTCGCCAAATGACAAGGCTAGTAATTTGAGTTCCTAGTCCAAAGAGATCTCTTGATGTTAGAATACCTAGCCAAATGATAAGGCTAGTGATTCGAGTTCCTAGGATGGTGATAATACTAGCGATTTGAGTTCCTAGTTCAATGAAATAAGATAGCTAGTGATTCAAGTTCCTACATTGGTGAGACAACTAGCAATTCGGTTCCTAATTTAATGGAATGGAAATGAGATTAACCGAATTGGCTAACTCAGTTGGAAGTTCTTCACTCCATGTCTTATGAATGAATGAATGATTGGATAGTGCATGTTTTGTACCCATTATGGTTTAATATGAACATGTTGTGTATATCCATGCGTATGAGTAAGTATGTTGATGAAACTTGATCTCTTGTGTATCATGTGAAGTGTCTATGTGTAAGGATAAGTATATGAATATGAATAATAATAATAATATATATATATATATATTGTCTTGTTTTTAAATAATGATATTATTTTATCGTTACCCTTGAGTTACATTCTAGCATTCCAATAACTAACCATCTCTGGACACTACATCCCCATGAGATATAGGGTCCCAGCATAGTCTTTTTTTCCCGCACAGTGATTGGTAGCTTGAAGAGGTTTGTTCTTGACTTGAAGTGGTGAGATTTCTTACTTCGGAAGACGCCATCTCTTAGTTTCTATCTTTAGACTTAGTCTCTTTAAGACTTGGTTTGGCTATAGTCGAGGGCTTGTCCAGACAAATACATTTATTGACTCGATCGTGTATAGAGGTGTTGTGAACAATTGTGAACTTGGGTGTAATTATTTTAATGTACCTAATGTTGACTTACGATATTATTTCTGGGATTATAAATTGTTCATTAGAGTTTCTTTGACTCCTATGATATGATAAGGTGTTTAGGTTGGGTTACAGGGTGACCTCCAGTACATGTGTGCTTGAGGTGCCCATACAACATGGCTCGAAGTTTGGGGTGTATCAAGTTGGTATTAGAGCATAGGTTCATGGTCTTTTGGGTATTCACAATGCTGTGTCAAGTAAAGTTTCTTTAATGTGCATGAAGCGTGCCACTCTTATAAAAGAGAAGATATAAGACATTCTAGGAAATGTTTCCCTTTCTTGTAGTTCAATCTCAAGCTATAAAATCTAAGGTCTTAGATTCTTCTGATTCCATTTTCTATCTTTCCGATTATGCCTCTAAGGAGATCTGAGACTCAGGCATACACTACTGAGGGTCCAATGGACGAAGCTCATCCAAATTCTGGAGTTTAGACCCGATCTAGGGTTACAACATCTAGCAATCCTTGTAGGCTCCTGCTACCATTTTTTTTAAGGCCACGAGAATTTTCCAATTTATGAGGTTGAGCCCTCCCATGATCTTCGATATAAATTTTGAGAAAGATCCTCAAGGTTTCATCAATGAAATAAAGAAGATTTTTGGAATCATGCATGCTTCAAAAATTAAGGGTGTTGAGCTTGCTTTCTACCAATTAAAGGATGTAGTGTACCAGTAGTACAAAAGGTGGGATTTATCTAGAGGTATTGATGCTAGTCTGGCTTCTTGGGTGGATTTCTCTGAGGCTTTCCTTGACCGCTTCTTTCTTTAAGAGTTGAGGGAGGAAAATGTGGAAGAGTTTGTGAACTTGAATCAAGGGAGGATGTTCGTTCAATTGTATGCCATGAAATTCCATTAATTGTCAAGATATGCTCTCGAGATGGTTTCTAGCATACTGGCTAGAATGCGTAAGTTTGTCTCGGGGTTGTCCTATGAGTTAGTCCTTGATATCAAGGTGCCCTTGTTTATTGATAACATGGATATTTCTAGATTAGTTGTGTATATGAATAAGTGGAAGATGAGAAGAAGAAACAAGTTGAGCTTAGTGAGAAGTAAGGTTGGAAATTTAGGCCTTTCTAGGATAGTGATGGAAATAGTTACAAGTGGATAACAAAAAAAGTGGGGAAGTTCGGTTTCGTTCTCCTTTCCTAGTGTTTTATCTCCTTACCCAAAGTTCTCAGGTGGTCATCGATCTCAATTTAGCGGAAGGTTCTAGGCACAAGATTCCCAATTTCAGACTAGGGGTGTTCAGTCGGCTCTACCCTGCCCTCCTTGCAGATTTTATGGTCAGAGTCATCATGGTGAGTGTGAGATGGGGAAAGGTAGATGTTTTTATGGTGGTTAGATCAGGCATATGCAGTGAGAGTGCCCATTTAGGATGGCCGCTTCGGCCAATAGGTCCCCTATTATTACTCCACCTCCTCCCGCACTAAAGGGTGTTGTGTCAACTTTTACTTCGGCACTGATGTTGGTCGGAACCGCTTATATGCACTTGTTACTCGCAAGGATTCTAAAGTATCTCCTGATGTTGTCACTGGTATGTTGAGACTATTATCTCATGATGTGTATTATTTTCTTAATCTAAGGTCTACTCTTTCTTATGTGACCCCATATGTGGCTGTGTATATTAATTATGGTCCTGAGAGTCTATCGGTTCCCTTTTCTATTTCTACCCTGATCAGAGACTCTGTAGTTGTTAAAAGAGTCTACAAGGGATATGCGATATCTGTTGGTAGTAGATATACTCTTGTTGACTTGATAGAGTTAGACATGGTTTATTTTGATGTCATCTTGGGAATGGATTAGTTATAAACTTTCTATGCTTTCTTAGATTGTCCGACCTGTAGGGTCATGTTCAAATTCCCAAATGAGCCAGTCATTGTATGGGAAGGTGGTTCCTTTGTGCCTAAGGAAAGATTTATTTCTTATCTCAAAGCCCAAAAGTTTATTTCAAAGGGGTGTTTGTATCATTTGGTCTGAGTTAAAGATTCTAACTCAAAAGAGCCTTCTCTAGAGTCTGTTCTCATGGTAAATGAGTTTCCCGAGGTGTTTCCCAATGATCTTCTCGGTGTTCTGATAGGGAAATTAATTTTAGGATTGATCTTATCCCGAACACTTGTCCAATCTCTATCCTTCCTTATAAAATGGCTCCGGTGGAGTTGAAAGAACTTGAGAAGCAATTGAAATACCTCTTAGATAAAGGTTTTATCTAGCCTAGTGTGTCTCTTTGGGGTACTCCCGTGTTTTTTGTGCTCAAGAAGGATGGTTCCCCTTATATGTGCATTGATTACCGTCAGTTGAACAAGGTGACCGTAAAGAACAAATATCCTCTTCCTAGGATCGATGATTTATTTGATAAACTTCAGGGTACGAAGTATTTTTCATAGATTGATCTTAGATCGGGTTATCATCAACTTAAAATTAGAGATGCGGCTATCCCTAAGACTACCTTCAGAACCCGGTATAGTCACTATGAGTTTCTTGTCATGTCCTTTTGGTTGACCAATGCCCCTGCGACATTCATGGATTTGATGAATGGGTTCTTCCATCTGTTCTTAGACATGTTTGTCATTGTCTTCATTTATAATATCTTAGTGTATTATAAGAGTGAGGTAGATCATGTAGATCACCTCTATGCCACATTTCAAACCTTGAAGGATCATCATTTTTATGACAAGTTCTCCAAGTGTGAGTTTTGGTTGAAATCCATAGCTTTTCTTGGTTATGCCATCTCTAGTGAAGGGATCATGACAGATCCCCAAAAGATTGCAGCGAATAAGAAATGGCCTAGACTTACAACTCCAACCGATATTCGAAGCTTCTTGGGTCTATCTGGTTATTATATATGGTTTGTAGAGAGTTTTTCCACTATAGATTCCCCATTGACCAAATTGACCCAAAAGAAGGTCAAGTTCTTGTAGTCCGATGTGTGTGAGGGTAGTTTTGAGAAGTTGAAAGATAAATTAACTTCGACTCTGACCTTGATCGAGGGTAGTGATGGTTTTGTGGTTTATTATGATGCTTCTCGAGTTAGTCTTGGTTGCGTGTTAATGCAACATGGTAGGGTGGTGGCCTATGCTTCTAGGCAATTAGTGGTTCACGAAAGGAACTGCCCCACCCATGACTTAGAATTGTTAGACGTGGTCTGTACTTTGAAAATTTGGCGGCATTATCTCTATGGTGTTCATGTTGATATATTTTCCGATCATAAGATCCTTCAATATGTGTTTACCCAAAAGGAGTTAAATCTCCAACAAAGATGGTGGCTTGAGCTATTGAAAGACTATGATATGAGTCTTCATTACCATCTCGGTAAGGCAAATATAGTCGCCGACGCTCTTAGTAGATTGTCTGTAAGGAGTTTAGTCCATGTTAATAAGGATAAGTGGGAATTGGCGAGAGATATTCACCGGTTGGTGAATCTTAGAGTTTGACTTACAAAATTCAAGGATGGTGGTGTGTTTGTGCATCCAGATTCTCAGTCGTCTCTTGTTGTTAAGATAAAGGAAAAATAAGTCTTGGACCCCGACTTGATGAAGATCAAGAGAAATGTGGGTCAACATAAGGTTACGAACTTTGTGATAGGTGGTGATGGTATCTTGAGGTACCAATGTATGCTATGCATTACCGACGTTAATAGATTAAGCGAAAGGGTCATGAGCGAGGCTTATAGAGCCCATTATGCTATTCATCCCGATTCCACCAACATATATCATGACGTTCAAGAGTTCTATTTGTGGAATAATATGAAGCGTGATGTTTCTAGCTATGTGTCTAAGTGTATGATGTGACAAGTAAAGGTTGAGTACTTGAGGCCCGTTATCCTATACCAAGAGTTTGTGATGCCCGAGTGGAAGTGGGAGTCGATTAATATGAATTTCGTTACCGGCCTTCCTAGATCTCGGAATCAATGGATTCTATTTGGGTCATTATTGATAGAATGACAAAGCCCGCTCATTTCTTGCCTATGAGAACCAATTACTTGGTAGAGGATTATGCTAAGTTGTATCTTGTAGAGATCGTGAAGTTGCATGGTGATCCAGTGTCTATTATCTCAGTTCGTGGCCCTCTATTTTCATCCCACTTTTGGAAGTCATTCCAAAAGGATTTGGGTACTAGAGTGTGCCTTAGTACCATTTTCCATCGCAAACGGATGGTCAAGCGAAGAGAACTATCCAAAGATTGTAGGATATGTTGAGGGCTTGTGTAATTAATTATGGTGGTAACTGGTATTAATACTTACCTTTGATTAAGTTTGCCTATAATAATAGTTACCACTCTAGCATTGGCATGGAGCCTTTTGAGGCATTGTATGGTAGGAGATATCGATCTCCTATTGGGTGGTATAAAGTTGGTGAGGATAAGTTGGTTGGGCCCGATTTAGTTCACCAAGCCTTAGAAAAGGTGTAGGTGATTCGTGATAGATTGAAAACTGCTCATAGTTGCCAAAAGTCCTATGTGGATGTGAGGCATAGGTACTTAGAATTTTGTATGGGCGATTGGGTAGTCTTAAAAGTGTCTCCTATGAAGGGAGTAATGTGGTTTGATAAAAAGGGGAAGCTTAGTCCCCTCTATGTTGGTCCCCACTTGATTGTGAAGAGGGTTGGCAATGTTGCCTCTAGTTGGAGTTTCCCCCTAGTATGAACTCCATTCACCCAATTTTCCATGTCTCTATGTTGCGGAAATGTGTGAGTGATCCTTCCTTGGTTATTCCCTAAGAAGATGTTGGTATCTCGAAACCCGTGTCCTATGAGGAGATCCAGGTGAGGATCTTGGATCGGCAAGTTCGATATCTGCAAATGAAAGAAGTGGCTTTAGTGGAGGTGCTACAAAGGAACCAAAAGTCCGAGGAAACTGCTTGGGAGGCAGGGGAGGACATGAAGTACAAGTATTCACATGTTTTTTCCATTCTAGAAACTAGTGACTGAGGTATGTGTTAATCTCTTTAATTTGATGTATGTCTTGGGTTCAAGTCCCCTTTGTTAATGGGCTCGGGTCCCTAAACTTTGAATTAGCCATGTGGCCTTGATAAATGATGGGATTGGATTCCCTAGTGAATGAAATAAAATGGTTAATTGATGATGATCATGATATGTGTTATGTTGTATCCTTGTTGTGTGCTTGTTTTTAACTTACGTAAAAGTTTCTTTGATGAATATTGAGGTGTTGATTTGTGTTTGTGCTTTCCTTACCCTTCATTTGCGGACGAATGATCCTAAGTGGGGGAGAATGAAAAACCCAAGAATGTGGCCTTGCAAAATTTTTGGGTGATTGGTGATGATCATGATATGTGTTGTGTTGTGTCCTTATGGTGTTCTTATTTCTAACTTGTGTAAGGGTTGGTTGATACATGTTTGTGTGTTAACTTATGTTTATGCTTGTCTCACCCCTTATTCGAGGACACATGATCCCAAGTGGGTGAGAATTGAAACACTAGGCTTTAAGCCATTGAAAAAACAACTTTTGATGTCACAGGAGTGGGTACGATTTGGGTGCATTGAGTCATACCCTGGGTCATGAATCGTACCCCTCCCCCCTCCCCTTTCGTACCCTAGAAAAAATGTTATGGTAGTATACTGACTTCTATATGACAAGACCATCCCTTGGTGGTAACCAGTGTATACGAGTCATCTGCTACACAACTGCGTGGACTGTTTTGGTCGCGAGTGGATGTCACGATTAGGGCATGAGTTTTACCCTTGGTTATGACTCAAGGGGGACCTTTCATACCTACAATAGTGTGTTTTACCTAGGAGAATCCTAGGGTATGAGTTAGTATACCACTCGTACCCTAGGTCATGATTGATCAAGGAACCGTAAGGGGGAGTCGTACCCCTGCACGGGTGAGATTTTTAACTTTTAGCCAAGGACCTTTTGGCCATTTCCCATGCCTAAATCCCTAAAAATTCTCACTATATAAGGCATTTTATCCTCCTAAGTCTTCATTTACAAGACTTGAACACTCCTAAACACTCTAAAGGCTCTTGAAGCAAGATTGGAGGCTAGGGTTTGAAGTTGTTCATCTTGTGGCAAGAAGGAAGAGTAAAGATTATTGGTGTGTCATCTTATTTAAGGCATGTATCTCTTCCCCTCATTAAATAACTCTAAACCCATGTGTTTCACACTTGGATTAGTAAGTGTACATGGTGGTTTTGAATCAAATGAAAAGGGTTTTTCTATCTAACAATGAATAAAGATGATTCATGCTTATACTTGTGTTGATTCATGTATTTGATGGAAGATTGTATATGTGGGTTCTTGTTGTATGTTGATTAATATAAGTTTCTTGATTAACCCTAGTTTTGATGATTTCTACCGTGATAATGGCCTTGTTAAAGGTATGCACACAAGGTGTTTGTGAAAATGTCTAAGTAAAATGGCAAGTTGCATGTTGACAATGTGTTGAGCTAGGGCAATGGCCCAAATGAGTGTTAATGATTGTTGAATGATATTGAGAGAGAATTATGAGACATGTATTCTAAAATTGATAACCTTATTGGTTGATGGCTAATGAGAGGGTAAAGCCCTAGACATGAAAACAAACTCGAATTGTGTGTGGAACCAAGTGTGGTAAAAATGTGATATAATGTTGTTAATGACATGTGAATGTCTTGTATGGGTCTTGAGGACCACAAATAGAATTATATGATGAATCGAATGAAGGCATTGTCCTAATGAGATGGTTGAGCAATGAAGGCTCCCATAAGGACCATGTAGTCATGTATAATGTTGAATTGGCTAAGTGAGACTAAGCCCTAAATGTGATATAAATTGTATGAATGAACATGCATGAACTAATGGATCAAGATTTCAAATGTCGGCTAATAATGGCTAGTGATTTGAGTTCCTCATTTATTGAAATAATTCACGATTTGAGTTCCTAGTCCAATGAACAATGGGTGATTCGAGTTCCTCATCTAATAACACGACTAGTGATTCAAGTTCCGAGATCGGTGATATGGCTAGTGATTTGAGTTCCTAGTCCGAAGAGATTTCTTAAGGTTAGAATACCTAGCCAAATGACATGGCTAGTGATTCGAGTTCCTAAGCCAGTGATAAAACTAGAGATTTGAGTTCCTAGTTAAATGAAATTAGAAGGCTAGTGATTCGAGTTCCTAGATTGGTGAAACAACTAGCGATTCAAGTTCCTAGTTTAATAAAATGGCAATGAGATTGACCGAATGGGCTAACTTGGTTGGAAGTTCTTCATTCCATGTCTTATGAATGAATAATTGGAGAATGATTGTTAAGTCTTGTACCCATTGTTGTTTAATATAAAAATGTTGTGTATATCCATGCGTATAAGTAAGAATGTTGATGAACCTTGATCTCTTGTGTAGCATGTAAAGTGCCTTTGTGTAAGGATAAGTATATGAATATGATTGATAATATATATATGTTGTCATGTTGTTAAATAATGATGTTATTTTATCCTTACCCTTGAGTTACATGCTAGCATTCCAACTACATGCTAGCGTTCCAACCGCTAACCGTCTCTAGACTCTGAATCCCCACACGATGTAGGTGTCGGAGCATCATCTTTTTTTCCCGTGCAGTGACTGGTAGCTAGAGGCGGTTCATGCTTGACTTGAAGTGGTGAGCATCCTTACTTTAGAAGACGTTATCTCTTAGTTTCTATCTTTGAACTTAGTCACTTTAAGACTTGGTCTGGATATAGTCGGGGGCTTGTCTCGACATATACATTCATTGACTCTGTCTTCTATAGAGGTGTTGTGAACAACTTTGAACTTGGACATAGTTATTATAATGTACCTAATGTTGACTTATGATATTATTTCGTGATATTAAATTGTTTATTGGAGTTCCTTTGACTTCTATGATATGATGAGGTATTTAGGTTGGGTTATGGGGCGACCTCCGATACGTGTGTGCTTGAGGTGCCCATACGACATAGCCCAAAGTTTGGGGCATGTCATTAGTGACTCCTTATGATCTTAAATATCATCTAATAATCATTTAATTCTTATGTAGTGGTTCTATAAATTCTTAAAGATTAGTTTTGATCTTAGCATTGATTTTTGGGGTATCATAATATTGGAGTTTAAAATTTTTTGAATTGTATCACGTGCATGAGCTAGGAGATGAGACATCATACGTAGATCCTTTGTATAGAGTTGAATATTTGTGTGGATTACAAACTTCAAGCTCCAAAAAATAACAATGCAAGGTAGAACGGTTTGACAATTTTTTTTGAAAGGATTAGCAGTTACTTTTATGAAGAGTAGGTTCAGTTATGGTCATAATCAATGATATATGTGTGATTCCATATATCTAGACTGGGTTTCATTATTTTTTTATGACAAGTTACTTACATGTGTATTACCAAAAGTTTGTTCTATAGGACTATTGAGGATTTTTGTCAAAATAATGTTACCTTAATAATGAGAATCACACATACTATTATAATGAGTTGCATAGACATTTGTTAATATATAGAGTGTATATGCTTATGGTATAAGAAGCTTTTAAGGGTCATCAATGATTTTAACTTAGGTTTGGCATTGGAATATAATTGTCCGGATAATGATCAAACCAAGATATTCGAAGATTTGTATGGAATTGATATCATTACTTTAGATCAATAAAACAACACTATCCAACTAGGAATTAGCGACATTAGCCTAGGGTAAGTCCAATTAAGACATAAGATGACTACCCATCTTGAAATTAGTGGCATTAGCTTAGGATAAGGCAATTCTGACATAAGATGCTTTGAATGTGTTAAGAGTAAGTAGAGGTTATTTTTGGGAAAAGACAAGTCATATTTCGAAGTTGTAATAAATGGAAATGTATTTTCTAAGTCTTTTGGTACTAATGATAGTTCTAGAATTGTAATTAAAGAATTTTTAAGGTCACATCATTTTGTTGGAACATATTGGCACTAGATTTTAGCTATAATTATTGGATTTTGATGGATATTATGCATTTTGGCAAATCGTGTATGTTCAATACTATGATTATAATAAACTCAATTATTATGTATAGAGACAATTGAAAATATGGGAATAAGACTTTTGGAGATGTTTTGATTTTGTATAGCAGAGATATAGTTTTAAGAGTTAAAATAAAAGACGATTTTGATATCTAGGAAGAACAAGTGGTACTACAGATCTAACTTTGCTTGGAAGTGATTGTATGAGGTGTATTATGGATATTTTTAATTCCTTGATAGTTTGGAACTTTTCTTGCCCATTTGAGGATGAACAAATGTTTAAGTGGTGGATGATATAACAACTCTTATTTTGATTTTCAAATTTTGGTGTATTTTGATCATTTTATCACTTCTAGTATTTATATCATGGTATTTGAGGCCTACAAGAGTGAAAGTCATAGTTCCTGAGGTGGTTGGTTGAGTATTAAATGAGTTTTTTGTTTAGAAAGGTTGAAAAGTTGAAGTGATTAATTTTTCTCAACATCCATTGATGTTGAGCTCATATCAAAACTTTATCAACCCTTTCAGTTTAGAAACATAATTTTGGACTGTAGGACCATTGGTTCAAGTCTTGAGGCATTCAGGTAAGTTTTGGAAGTTTTGTTGAGATTTTAAAATTTGAACTTAAGAGAGTTTACCAAAGTTAAAATTTGAGGTTAGAAAGGTATCTTTAAGTTTGGATAATTCTAATTGGTATGGAGGGTGAAATTTAGTCTAGTTGAGGGTTTGGTTTAGTTCTCGGACTATTGGATGAGTTTTGAGCGTTTTTTGAAATTTTTGAGATTTTCAAGTGAAGAGTTGACTTTGGTAAACATTCGGTTATGATTACCTTATTTGGATATTCTGATGATTCTATCATGTCTTAAATGTGTTTTACAAGTGGTTTGCACTATTGGTTCATGTTCGAGAAGTCTTGAATGTGTTTTAGATACTTATTCGTAGTTTAAAACTTTTTATCATTGACTTTTAATAGTATCACCTGAAGAAAATGACTTATTATGGGTTTTTGAATTGCACTATTAGATCCATAGCAAAACTTTGGAACCAACACAAAAATAATCAATGTATTTGAAGTCCGTATGAGAAAGTTATGGCTTTTTTCCTGTTTTGAATTGTGGTTGGTGTTGGTGAACCACAATTGTGGACTTCGGACTGAATAGAGGTGAGGCAAATGTGGTAAAATGATTGAAATATATTCATTTGTCCACAATTTTAGTAATTGTTGCGTACTAAAGGGGAAGTTTTTAGGATTTCATGCTTTTGACATTTTGGAAGTTAGGGAGCTCTGATTAAGACAATTTTTGATGATTTTTTCTTGTATAAATACTATTTTTTTGATAATACCCATTACAATTATAATGTTTTTGATTCATAAAGTTGTGATTTGAAACTCCAAAGTTATGAAATAAAAAGTTTTTGATTTAAGGATCAATTTTTGATGGATTTTCAATGATTTTTGGAATTTAAGGTCTTTTTAGTATAGGTAAACTGATTTGACAAAACTTTATGAATTTATCAATCATTTTCTCATTTTTAAACTACATTTAAACATGGAAATTTGAGGGATTTTCGATAAACTTAAAAAAATGATATTTAGATCATTTCAAGGTTGATTTAACTCTATTTATTTACATTAAAATTTTATATTTGAACTCCTTGAGTTGTCGATAATGTTATTTTTCAATAAAATTTGAGTTTTGCCCTTGCCTTTATAGTGTTGACTTTTGAGGTGACTTTTTGGACTCGATTTCAATGTATAGAAATATGGGTATTTTTAGTTTCATTTTCTTATGTGGAATTCATATTTTACCAGATTGGACTCATTTGGAGGATCTGCAAAAGGGAAAGATTCCTATTTAAATTTTTGATCTCTCTTTAATCTAAGTTAAGACTTTTTTCAAAGTGTTTATCTGCTAGTTGTTTGTAAATGGGAGTAATAGAGATATGAGTGTCCTGTATTGGTGAGATAATGATTATATGTAGACACTAGTGTTATTTAAAAATAATTAACTGGCTTGTTTTGATTACTTTCTCTACTTGCAAGCATAGTTTGTGAAATATGATTGAAAGTGACTTGTTGAGTATGATAGTTGATAAATGTACTCCAATTCTGAGAACTTAAGCCAGTGTATATAATATCTTATAGAGAGAACTTAGATTTTAGTTATTTAAAGAACAAAAGAAGAGTCTATGAGATAGTGAAAAATCAATGAAATATTTTTATTTGGATGAATTGATTCCAAGTAGGGCTTGGGGTTCCCCCTGGGCCAGCGTCTATTATGCCTGTAGATCCTCTATTTCTATCTCAGGTGCAGGATTAATAGACGAATTTGGTGAAGGCTACCTAGCCTGACATCGATCTGGAGCCACAGCTCTAGCCTTACCCCAATCGTGGGGTTGACCTCTGCCTCTAACTGGTGGCCTAACTGTAGGCTCGGGGGCTCCATCCGTTACCTCCATAGCATGCGTCATAGCCATCTACAAAAAAATTAAACAAATAAGGATCTAGAACCAATATATACATAATACATCAAAATATATCAAAAAGATGAGATTTTCCAAAGAATATCCTATAGCTAATCGAAAATAGGATACAAATATCATCGTAGTGATCTATGAAATCTACTAAACACTTTCTCTTGACCAATGAAATAGGTGAACCTAGGCTCTGATACCGAACTATCATGACCTAATTTCTCAAGTCGTGATGACACCTACTTAACCTAATAGTAGGTAAGCGAAACCCTAGCCTAGAACAGAGAGTAATAGGCCAATAGGATAAAGATAAAGAAAATCAATAATATGATAATAATAAGCATAATTAAAAAATTAATATTTATATATATATAATACCCTAGTTTCTGTACCTTAGAAAAATTCTTAGAATTTTAATCTCTGGACCCAATACGACTCATGGGTACGAGCCATTTGTTGGGGTACGGATTGTATGGTCCGATCGTATACTGACTAGTGTTGGTTGGTAGGATGGATTTTGGTTAATGGAATGGATATGAATTAGGGGTACGAGTCATATTGGTGGCTGCATATCGTTTGGTTCCTTAACTTAATCTTAGACTTGGTTACTTAGGTTGTTTCTATGTACGAGTGGCTCACCATGAGCTGTAAGCCAGAGTACGAACCATACCAGGGACTCGTATGGTATGTCGTGGTTATAAATTGGTTGGATGAGTCGTATACTGGACAGTATTTGGTCCAAGGGTGGATGTTCAGGTTACGAGTAGTGGATACCGATCGTATCGGAGGGTACGACTCGTGAGGGTCAGTCGTATCCTTGTGATGGTATTTTGTGCAGCTTAAGTGGGGGTATTCTGGACATTTCACTTGGAAGGTTATTTACCCTATTATTCTATCCATTTACACTTAAAAACTTTTCCTAAAAACTTTATAATTCTCTCAAGAGCTTTTGGGCAAGGAGAGCTAGGGTTTCAACTAAGGGATCAATTTGGGGCTTGTTTTGGTGATTTTTTTCTGTCATCATGTTGGTTTAAGGCATGTTTCTCTTGACTTATTGTTAATTTTACTTAAAGGAATGGTTTATATGAATGTTTTCATGGTTTTACTATTACATGATTTTGGATTTCAAATATGATTTGGAGGGTGTTGATATTAAATGGTTAGTTATGGTTTCCCATGATATTAATTATGCTTTTATATGCATTAATGGTGGTTTTGGATAATTGTATTTAATGGGAATAGTTTATTGGCAATTGGAATTGGTTTTGGTCATATTATACCCCCAATGTGTTTGACAAAATACTTATAAAGATATGTTCATTGCATTGATTTTTTTTAATGAACCCTAGCATATTTTTAACTTGGTAAAAGAATTACTTATGATTTAAATATTTTGGAAAGGCTAACGGATAATTGGTTATGCTTGTGAGGAACATGCAAATCTCCCAAGTGGTTTAATATGGTAAATCGAAGGGCACTTGAAAGTCCCCTAACACCTATAAATGGTTGTCTATGGATGATACTTGCAAGTAAGGGTTGGTGTGACGAAACCAATATCAATGGCCTTTGTTAATAAATAGAAAATGGTTTGGTTATAATTGGGAAATAATGGCGGGGGGTGTAGCTAAGCCAAAACGGAGGTCTCCAGGGGACCAAAATTGGAAACTCATAGTTGCCGATACGAGGTTGGTCTTGGTGACCGTGTGCATGATGTCACACTTTATTTTTGGGATGTACTGGAAATACCATAGGATACTTCCCTGGTCATGTAGTTACATGCACTGGGACCCATTCAGAAGGGGGAGCTAAACCTATATAGCTCGTGGATAGTTTCGGACGACAAAGCTGCACAAGCCAGGTAAAGGTTTTAAAGGCATGCTAAACCCGGTCCCTTTTCCTGGTATGGTTATATATATGTATATATTTTTGGTTGTGTGCATACGGATGGTTTTACTTGGTTTTATAAACGACATTATTTTATCCTTACCTTAAGATCATGCTAGAGTTCACTCGCTAACCCCGTCTTTTGGTAGATGTATACCCACGCTATGCAGGAATCAGTTGTTCTAATCCTCCTATATAGTGATTGATTTGGGTACAATATTTGTGCTGAAGTGGTGAGCTTTAATCCTTTTGGAAGGCTCCATTTTATGTTATGGATATTTCTAGACATTTTGGTTTTATTTTGAATAATGGTTTTGGCTATGGTTGGGGCCATGTCCTAACTAGATCCTATTACTCTTTTGGTTAGAGGCTTTATGGTACTTTTATGTGTTGGAATAAGCTAGATCGATATAAGTGTCAGCCTTGGCATTGGAATAGGCTGGGAGGCTGGAATCATCAAACATAATTTCTCACTATTTCATCCTATTACATTTTGGGATTAATTATATTATATTTTAGAATGTCTTTGGTTATTTCCTGGTTTATGGACCTTGTTTTGTATGGTTTGGTATGGTTGGATTATTGGTATAGGATGGTTCAACTAGGTTGGGTTGGTCACGGTTGTGATTTATTCCCAAAGTTTTTATGTGAGTTGTACACTTTCTTGTTACTTGCCCAGAATTCAGCCAACTTAAGGCAGGTAGCTGGAGGTTGGGTTGGGTAACGGGGGTGGTCTCCAATCTCGGTCGGACTTGGGATGCCCATTACAACAAGGTCCCAGGGCGGGTCATGTCAAGTTGGTATCAGATACTAGGTTAATGATCAATTGGGAGTCCACAAAGCCGTGTTGAGTAGAGTCTCTTTTAGGGATGTGTAGCACACCATACTCAAAATGGAGAGGCTATAAGGCATTTAGGAATGTTTCACTTTCTTGGTATTCTATTTTCAAGCAGGGAGTCTCAGTCTTGGAATCTTCTCTAATCCTTGTTTGTTCTTCTTTTAGATCATGTCTCATAGATCTAGAATACAAGAAAACTCTTCTATCCCATCTGAGGGTAATGCTGAAGGGGTGCATCCTTCTTCTGTGGTTCATCTTCGATCTCACATTCCTATCCTTGATAGTTCTGGAGATCCATTGGTTGGTACTAGTCCTTCTCAAGGCGAGGTGACTAATGTATAATTTCATCAGTCTATTCATGCTATTGCAAAACTAGTTGATGCTCTGGCTGAGCGAGATATGTCTTGTTCTTTATTTGCTGAGGCTATAAGGGTTGGCTAATTTATGAAGATCGGTCCTCCCACTTTTTCTGGAGTGAAGGTGGAGGAGGATCCACAGGGCTTTTTGAATGAGATGGAAAAGATATTTCCGGTGATACAGGCTACCAATATGGAATGGGTAAACTTTACATCTTACCAACTCAAAGAGGTTGCATATCAATAGTATGAAGAGTGGGATAGGGATAGAGGAGATATGGAGGAGTCATCCTTGTGGGATGCCTTATTTGGTGCTTTTCTGGATCATTTCTTTCCCTAAGAGTTGAGGAAAGAAAAGATGGAGGAGTTTGTGAACCTCAAGCAGGGAAGAATGTCTGTCAAGGAATATGCCTTAAAGTTTCACCAATTGTCAAGGTATGCCCTTAATTTTTTGGCATACATGCGGGCTAGAATGAGGAAGTTACTTCTGGGTATAATCAAGATCTAATTTCGGAGAGAAAGGCAACCTTGCTGATTAAGGATATGGACATCTTTAGGTTGATAGTTAATATGAAGTAAGTAGAGGATAAAAATAGGAAACAAGCAGAGTTGGGGATAAGAAGGATAAGAGGAGAAGGTTTTCTAATAATAGAGCTGCTTAGTCTCAGGGTGGTCGAGATGGTGACAAATGGCATAAAAAGAAGTAGGGGAGTTTTGGTTCCTACCCTTCTAATAGTTCTCCTTATCAGTTGAGCGACAGGCGTTGTCATAGTGATGATAATTTTCGGGTGCAGGGTACCCAATCTTAGGCAATCGGAGGTTAGTCAGTTTCTTCATGTCCTCCTTGTTGGTTCTGTGATCATCCTTATCGGAGTTATTGCGATGAAAGAAAGGACAAATGCTTAAAGTATGGCAAGGCAAGTCATCGTCTCAGGGATTGTCTGATTATAAGGTTGCTACGGGGGCAAATAAGATTCTTGTGACTTCATCTTCTGCTCCTATACCTGGTGGTGTGGTATCTGCTTCTGTTATCGCTCCTAGTTCTAGCATTGGTCGGAACAAGTTGTATGCTTTGAAATCCAACAGGAATTTGAGGCATCACCTAATGTTGTTACTAGTACGTTGCAGCTTTTCTCTCATAATGTATATTGTTTACTTGATCTGGGGTCTAGTTTTTTCTATGTGACTCCTTATGTGGTTGTATTTTTTGGTTTCAATCCAAAAGTTATTTCAGATTCTTTTTCTATTTCTACCCCATTAGGTAACTCGGTTATTTCTAAGAGAGTCTATAGGGGGATGTGGTATCAGTTGGTGGAAAAAATACCTTGGTGGATTTGTTTGAGTTGGATATGGTGGATTTTGATGTTATTCTAGGCATGAACTAGTTACACTCTTGTTATGCTTCTTTGGATTGTCGGACCCGTAGGGTTATCTTTAGGTTCCCTGGTGAGCCAATTATAAAATAGAAGGGTGTTTCTTTAGCTCCTAGGGGGTGTTTTATTTCTTACCTTAGATCTCGGAGGTTGATCTCCAAAGGTTGTCTTTATCACATGGTCTGGGTTAAAGATTCTAACTCGGAAGGTCCTTCTTTTCAGTCAGTTCCTGTGGTTAATGAGTTTGTAGAGGTTTTTCCAGATAATCTTCCCAGTATTCCTCCAGATAGGGAATAGAGTTTGGTATTGATCTAATTTTGGACACTCGTCCAATTTCTATTCCTCCATATAGAATGGCTTCGGCTGACTTAAGGGAACTCAAGGAGTAACTTAAGGATCTTCTGGCTAAGGGTTTTATTTGCCCTAGTGTATCTTATTGGGATGCACCAGTGTTATTTGTGCACGAGAAGGAAGGTTCCCTTCGGATGTGCATTCACTATAGGTAGCTGAACAAGGTGACGGCCAAGAACAAATATCATCTTAAAAGGATAGATGATCTGTTTGACCAGTTGCAAGGTGCCAAGTTCTTTTCTGAGATAGATCTTTGGTTTAGGTACCATCATCTAAAGATTAGGGAGGTGGATATCCCTAAGACAGATTTTTGTACTCGGTATGGGAACTTTGAGTTTTTAGTGATGTCATTTGGGCTGACTAAATGACACCAATACCCCGTAAAGTCCTAACCCATTTCAATCCTTTATAGCATTCCAAAGGAGGTCCCAGACTTAGAAAAAGTTCAGCTAAGTGTTGACACTTTCTCTTATTTTTTATCTTTATAGCCTTAGATTGTCAATTTTTAAATTGATTCATGATCAGGGTTATCTATAGGTCATCTCGGGTGAGTTTTAGAATTTTTGGCCATCGTTTGAGTCATGTTTGTATGACAAAAACAGCAAGCCAACGCGATCAGGACGTGTCACATTCACTATTGTGTCATCACCATCAACGCAATTCATCGGTAATCACGTCGATACCATTGATGTGGTGCATCTCTATCACATCACTCGGCACGATTTGTGTATTAAGTTATGAGTTTGTGGGGGTAATTGGGTCACTTTCCCTTACATTATTCAGCCATAACATGAAATTAAGCCTCCAAAAGGGAAAAATTCACTCATTATTTCACAAATTCTCTCAAGACCAAAGCCCTAGTCCATCATGTCTAAGATCAAATCCCAAGAATTCACCAACAAGTTTCACGAATTCAAAAATCAAGGAATGTTTAGGTGTTCATCCTTGGGTTCCTTCCACCCTTGGAGTTCAAGAATCCTTTTTCAAGCACTTAGATTATGATTTACATTCTTGAATGGAACTATGTTCATGTATATGATGTTGTGTGGATTTCAAGTCAAGAATGATTTGAGTTTCATGTGAATTAACTAGAATGCCTGTTGAATTATGTAACCCTCATGTTTAATCTTTGAATTTTGGTGTTGAATGTGGTAGTCATGATATTAATATGTTGCTCATTATCATGTACAAGATTTATGTATCCTAGGTGTTTGACAAAATGTCTATATGAAGGAATTATGCATGATAACCTATGTGTGATGCTTTTAGAGTTTAGATATAATTTCATTATCTATGCTATCGAGTCCTGGGAGTATTGAATACCTAAAATTTAGCTGTTGTCTAGTCTCCTGTCGGAATAGAAGGATTCTGTAGCATCCCAAACAACAGCATACAGTCAGTCAACAGAATCAATGTGAGTTTAGTCAAGTCTAGTATAGTCTAGTGATCAGTTCAGTGTAGATTCAGTTTGGAGTACGATTAGCATCGAACGAACCCAGGGATGGGGGAATTCCTGTCAGTAGAGGGTTTGACCCTTAGTAGCAGTCCCTGAGTTACAGAACTACATGGCCAGCGTTCTTGGGGTAAATGGTCTTCCTTCCATACTAGGGGTTGCCCTAACCATATATATCTCTTGAGTCTTCTTTCTAGATTAGGGTTGACCCAGCTATTGTTAGTATATAGTGGCACGGTGCTAACACCCTTCCAACTGGGGTTTCACGTTGGTCCCCAAATCAATCTATAATCAGGGTATGTCAGTAAGATGATAAATCCCACAATTTCAGTATTCAGTAATCAGTATCCAGTATTCAATACAGAACTCAGTTCAGTTCTACCTGATCATGACTTATAGTTATCAGTTATTCAGTTATTAGAAACTCAGTACTTCAGTTTCAAACTAATTTAGACAGGTGATATATTCTTGGTATTTCATGTTTCGTACTTATAGTATTTCCAGCCTTGCATATACTCTTATCTAGTTATTTCATGATATTTAGTTACTATTCTCATGCACGTGAACCCATGCATATCAGACTAACCTCACCTAGCATACCAGTACATTCAATGTATTGATGCGTACTCTTTCTTTGTGCTATTATGTCTCATATCATAGGTTTGGACGCTCGGGTTCCTAACCGTACTTAGTCAGATTTAGTTGATCAGACGCAGCTACAGTAGTGAGTCTTCATCCATCGAGGGCATGACACTTATTTTGTCATTTTGTTATTTGCAGTATTTCAGATTTTCAGTTACTTTAGACAATAACTGTGAGTTAGTTGGGGCCTGTGCCATCAACTCATTTATTTCAGATGTTAGAGGCTTTAAGACACTTTCAGTTAAAAGTTGTTCTACAGATGTATTCAGTATTGATTCAGTTTTATGAACCTTATGGCATTTTTAGTTTTTACTTGCGCATATATTTTCATGATTATTATTCAGTGCTAATAGTAGGTACCAGTCATGGGTTAACTTTTGGTCCATCAAGATTGTAGGCACCGTGTGGTGCCTAGGGTGTAGTCTCGAGGCATTGCAGATGCAAGAATTTATGAAGGATATTCACCACTTGGATAATCTTAGAGTTTGCTTCTTAGACTCTAAGGATGGTGGTATGGTGGTGCAAGAAGTGGTTCGATCATCTCTTGGTGCGGAGATTAAGGAGAAGCAAGTGCTAGATCCTATCTTGATGAAAATCAAGAGTGACATTGGTGGGCAAAAAATAGTGGAGTTTAAGATCAATGGTGATGGTACTTTATGGTACCAAGGAAGGTTGTGTGTTCCTGATGTCGATGGGTTGCCATAAAAAAATTTGGCTGAGGGGAATGAGTCGCGCTATGTTGTTCATCCCAGATCGACTAAGATGTATCATGATCTTAAGGAGATCTATTGGTGGGATGGTATGATGAGGGATGTGGCTGATTTTGTGGCCAAGTGCCTGGTGTGTCAACAGGTTAAGGTTGAGCACATGAGGCCAAGAGGGTTGTATCAAGAAATTGATTTTCCCAAATAGAAGTGGTAATTAATCAATATGGACTTTGTTACCGACCTTCCTTGGTCTCGTAGTCAATATGATTCGATTTGGGTCATCATGGATAGGATGACTAAGTCTATGGACTTTTTTCAAGTGCGGTCTACCTTTTTAGTGGAGGATTATGTGAAGCTATATCTTCAAGAGATTGTGAAGATGCATGGGGTGCCTATTTTGATTATTTTTTATCGTGGCACAAGTTTACATCTTACTTCTGGAGGTCTTTTCAAAGAGAGTTGGGGACCAAAGTGAGTTTGAGTACTGCTTTCCACCCATAAATGGATGGGCAAGTGGAGAGAACTATTCAAATATTGGAGGATAAGCTTCGTACCTGTGTAATTAATTATGGTGGCAATTGGGTTAAGCATATACCTTTGATGGAGTTTGATTACAATAATAGCTATCACTCTAGTATTGGTATTGCCTCTTTTGAAGCATTGTATGGTAGGAGGTGTAGATCTCCTATTGGTTGGTTTAATCTTGGTGAGGCAGAAATATTTGGTCCCAACTTGGTTTACCAGCCTATGAAGAAGGTGAAGGTGATTCGGGCTAGGCTTGAGGCTACCCAAAGTCTCTAAAAGTCCTATGCGGATGTTAGGCATAGAGACTTAGAGTTTGAGATTGGGGATAAGATTTTCCTCAAGGTATATCCCATGAAGGGAGCGGTGGGATTTGGTGAGAATGGAAAGCTCAGTCCCCGATATGTGGGTCCTTATAAGATTTTGCAAAAAGTTGGTAATGTGGCTTATGAGCTGGAGTTACCTTCTAGCTTGAGTTTGGTTCATCCAGTCTTTCTTGTTTCCATGTTGAGGAAGAGCATTGGTGATCCTTCTTCGGTTGTTCCTTTGGAAGGAGTGGGTCTCTCTGATTCTTTGTCTTATGAAGAAATCCTAATTGAGATCTTGAATAGGCATGTTTGTTGGTTGCAGACCATGGATGTGACTTCGGTTAAGGTTCTTGGGCGGAACCATAAGGTGGAATAAGATACTTGGGAAGCAAAAGAGGACATGAAGTCCAAATATCCTCATTTGATTTTTGCTCCTGGGATTCATGCGGAAGGTATATGTTTTTAATACATCTTTTCTTTCAGAGTTTGTTAAAGGAAGGGTTAGAGATTGGGAATATGATTGATAATATAATACAAATGACTTTAGCGTGTGGTTACCGTACCTTGTCCGTTATTCGGGGATGAATGTTCCCAGTGGGGGAGACAGAAACACCCTAGTTTCCATATCTTAGAAAACTTCCTAGAATTTTGATCTTCGGACCCAATACGGCTCATGGGTATGAGCGGTATGTTGGGGTATGGATGGTATGGTCCGGTCGTATACTGACTAGTGTTGGTTGGTGGGATGGATTTTGGTTACTGGAATGGATACGACTTAGGGGTACGAATCATATTGGTGGTTACAAATTATTTGGTTCCTTAAATTAATCTTAGACGTTGTTACTTAGGTTAGATCTGAGTACGAGAGGCTCACCATGAGCTGTAAGATAGGGTACGAACCGTACCAGGGACTCGTATGGTAGGCAGTGTTCAATCCTCTGGGTATTTCATTTTGCCAGGGACATGGGTTTTGGATACGGATCATATGTTGTTGTTACGACTTGGTTTGATAAGTCATATACTGGATAGTGTTTGGTCCGAGGGTGGAGGTTCATGTTACGAGTGGTGGATATCGATCATATCGTATCCCTATGATGAGATTTTGGTGCAACTTAAGTGAGGGTATTTTGGACATTTCCCTACTTATCCTAATAGTGTCCCATGACTTCTAACCTACTTGGAGGGTTATTTATCCTATTATTCTATTCATTAACACTTAGAAACTCTTCCTAAACACTCCATAATTCTCTCAAGAGCTTTTGGGCAAGAGGAGTTGGGGTTTCAACTAAGGGATCAATTTGGGGCTTGTCTTCGTAATGTCTTTCCATCATCATCTTGGTTTAAGGAATGTTTCTCTTCCCTCATTGTTAATTTTACTTAGAGGCATGGTTTATATAATTGTTTTCATGGTTTTACTATTACATGATTTTGACTTTCAAATATGATTTAGGGGTTTTGATGTTAAATAGTTGTTTATGGTTTCCCATGGTTTTAATTATGCTTTTATATGCATTAATGGTAATTTAGGATTATAAGATTAAATGGGAATGGTTTATTGGTAATTGGAATTGGTTTTGGTCATATTATGCCCCCAATGTGTTTGACAAAATGCTTATAAAGATATGTTCATTGCATTGAATTTTTTAATGGAACCCTAGCATGTTTTAAACTTTGTAAAGGAATTATGTATGGTTTAAATGTTTTGTAAAGGCTAAAGGCTAATTGGTTATGCTTTTGGAAAATATGGAAGTCTCCTATGTGGTTTAATATGGTAAATGGAAGGGCACTTGAAAGTTCTCTTACACCTATAAATGGTTGGCTATGGATGATAATTGCAAGTAAGTGTTGGTATGACGATACCAATATCAATGACCTTGGTTAATAAATGGATAATGGTTTGGTTATTTGGAAATTGATTTTAATTGAGAAATAATTGTGGGAGGTGTATCTAAGCCGTGGAAAGTGGAGGTTTCGGGGGACCAAAACTGGAAACTCATATTTGTCGATATGAGGTTGGTCTTGGTGACCGTGTGCATAATGTCACACTTTATTTTGGGGATGTACTAGTCATCCCATGGGATACTTCCCTAGTCGTGCGGCTACATGCCCTAGTTCCCTTTTAGTAGGTGGATCTGGACCCATATAGTTTATGGGTAGTTTAGGACAGTAAAGTTGCATAGCCCAGGTAAAGGTTGTAAAGGCATGCAAATCCCGATCCCTTTTCCCAACATAGTTATATATATATATATATATATGTTTATTTGTGTGCATATGGATGATTTTACTTGGTTTAATAAATGGTATTATTTTATCTTTACCCTGAGATTATGCTAGCGGTCACTCGCTAACACCGTCTACTGACAGTTGTATACCCACGCTATTTAGGAACCGACCGTTCTACTTCTCCTTCATAGTGATTGACTCGGGGACGACATTTGGACTGAAGTGGTGAGCTTCTATCCTTTCGGAAGGCTCCATTTCATGTTATGGATATTTCTAGCCATTTTAATTTTATTTTGGATATTGGTTTTGGCTATGGTTGGGGGCATTTCCCAACTGGATTTTATTACTCTTTTGGTTAGAGCCTTTGTGGTACTTCTGGGTTGGAATATGCGGGATCGATATAGGTGTCATCCTTGACATTGGAATAGGCTGGGAGGATGGCATCATCAGACATAATTTCTTATTGTTTCATCCTATTACATTTTGGGATTAATTATAGTAGGTTTTGGAACGTCATTGGTTATGGCCTGGTTTATGGTGGTTTATGGACCTTGTTTGGTATGGTTGGATTATTTATAGGGGATGGTTGGACTCGGTTGGATTGGTCACGGTTGTGATCTATTCCCCGAGTGTTTATGTGAGTTGTACACTGTCTTCTTACATGCTAGGAATTCAGCCAACTCAGGGCAGGCGGATAGAGGTTGGATTGGGTAACGGGGGTGGTCTCCGGTCCCGGTCGGTCTTGGGACGCCCATTACGACAAGGCCCAAGGGCGGGTCGTGTAAATATATATACATACATATATATAAACATACACATAAGCATACTGTACAGGAGCAGGAAGAGGCAAAATACAAATTAAATGCCCCGCAAGACCTGGTAAGGTTAGTACAAGAGACACTACTCAAAAAGAGTACAAGACAATGTCAAATTATACATAGTAGTTTGAGAATAACATAATAAGACAACCATGAAAGAAGAAGGAGAAATATCAGCTCCGGACTGTGAAAGCTCGCCAATCTCTAATCATCAAGACATCCCGGGTTAGCATCAACAATGGTGAATCATACTAGGAAATACATTATAGAAAAAGATGCAGAAGTGCAATATGAGTACCAAAATATGGGCACTTAGTAGGCGTCATAGGTCAACTGATCCTAGTTACAATAAAAGTATAAATAAAGAATGAGTATACAAGCTAAAGGTAATAATGAGGGTCAGAAATAAAATAATAGGTTATGTTATGCAAAGCGGTTGACCGAATATAAATAAGTCAAAAAATTCCTAGTTATATCCTAGATTTGACCCCAAAAACCTAGAGTTGCACACAAGTAGAAAATAAATCCAACCGAGACCCCATAAGTACACTGGGTAAAAACAAGAGCAGGAACCAGAAATAATAGTAATGAACATAATATACGTACCATATATTCCTTCCCCAACCATATTCATAGATCTTACAGATCCCAACTGAATCTCCATCTCATATCAATAATAATAATGATAATATGTACCAAACTCAAACAAAAACTCAATGAATAATAGCAATATACAGATGCCAGACTCGAATAAAAACTCATTAATAATAAGCAATAATCCAAGTGCCAAACTCGAACCAAAACTCATATTTTAAATACTAAGCAATAGTATCCTAGTGATATAATTCATCTTAAGTCCATCTAGTACTTCTCTCAACTTAGGAGCCAAACCATTAAAATATAACAAGGCAACAATTAAAGCAACCTAATCACAAATAAAGTTTCCCAAATATATTCTATAACAAAATTATGTCTTAAATAACATTGTTCTACAACATACTAACTTCAAAACGGCAATAAGACCTGCTACTAGTCTCAAAAATCCAACCTAAGGAAAGAACCTACCTAAACCTAGTCAAAGGCTTCACAACTCTGTATCAAGTTCCTAGATAGACTAAGTCTAATCCTAAATAGGTACGCAATAACTTAAGGAAAATAGGGTCAAAATCTACCTTAAAAGCCACTTGATTGACTAAAATAGTCAAAATAGTTAAAGAAAAATCCGAGCAATAAATACCCAACCATAGCTAGAAAAATACCATTCTAATACCATAAAAGTGTAAATCTAAATTAATGGTAAGCCTAGCCTACCGGGACGCAATCGAAAGCATGCAAGAACCTCTATAATGGATCTTTTTCTTTCCTAAAATCCTCCGACTGCTACCACACTATCAAAATGATATTCTACACATCAAGATGAGAACATTGGTACCCATATTAAAAAACTTACATTCCAAGTCAAAAATTGAGCTAAATATTACCCATGGGGACCACTTGTAGAATCCCAAAATTTAAACTGCTACAACATCCCTCAAGTCACAATTAGCTAGTGCTAAAATTGGGCATGACCAGCCTTGGAATGTGACCTTAAACATCCTACCAAACTCGAGAAGAAATAAAAAATTTAACTAAAAAATTTACAAAATTTTGATCAAAACTTATGATATTAAGATAAGGAGTTGATCATCATAACATTTGCAACTCAATCCAAACTCCAATTTATAATTTCCCTTACTTATTTGAGATCTCAAGATTAGAAATGGTGGAAACACGTAGAAAATTTAGGCTGTAAAATAAAGTGGAAGCTATATATCTAGGGATTTCCTCATTGCTATTGTTATCCCCACTGGTCACAATTGTGTGACCCAACTAATGGGACTATCGCAATCACAGTGGCCTAGCCACATAATCATGATGAACAAGCTAGCCCATTCCCACAACTCTCCTTTATTGTAATTGCAGACCTTGGCCTCATGATCACGATGACCAATATCTATAGACCCTCATAATTGTGAAGATCCTCATTGCGATAACAATGAAGGATCTAGTCCTGTAGCAGGTGATGATGCACCAACAACTTCTCTAAGTTGCAAAATCTTCAGATTGGCCCTTGAGATTTGTTTGGTATCCTGTAAAAACAAAGGAACTCAACTATCCTATAAAATTAGGCATTCCGTACTCAACGAAACCATCAAAATTACTATTTGAGGTCGTTTCCACAAAAAGTGGGTCCAACACCTAAGTATCTATTTTTACCAAAATCTAGTAAATAGCCATAAAGAGTTTGAAAGCCTCAGGATCCTGAATAAGGGTCCCTCTATCCTAAAATCAACATTCAAAAGCTAATAGAACCATATGAATTGTCATTTAAGTTTTTTTACCTAATATTTTTTCCCGGGACCATTTTCTCTACTCTAAAACCTCCATAATAGGGAAATGGCTATAAGAACCAAGCAAACTCTTTGATAATCTAACTGTCAGTCTCAGCAAGTCATAAATTAATTTGGGGAGCTATAGGAACACTATTAATATAGAAAATGCATGAACATAACCTAGAGGGTCATTATCACATCCACTACTAAATGGACTTTCATTTGTAAAAGTAAAGAATTAAAAAGTACTTGAAGGCTTGAACAGGTAAGGATACTGAATCCGTATGTCATGATTGGTCCCCCAAGTTTCCTCGTCTAATGGATAGTGTTTGAACCTTAACCACATGAATATCTCTTTAATGCAACCACCTGACATCTTTGGCTATTATAAAGACTGGATCATCTACGATGATTAACCATCATCAAACTAAATCGAGTTGCACTAGAGCATGTGAGACTCATTGAAAATGTATCACTAAAGCATCAACACATAAAAAACTAGATGAATAGCTAAAAAGGATGGAGGCAAGGCTAACTCTTAAGCTACCCCCTCCCAACTATTCGAAGGATCTCAAATGGCCCAATATACCTAGGGTTGAGGTTGCCCCTTCTCTTGAACCTCATCATGCCTTTCATGGGTGACACATGAAGAAAAATACCCAATCACCAACTCTAAATATCAAGTCATAAAGATTATAGTCATCATAACTCTTTTACATACTCTAAGCTTCCCAAATCCTATCTTGAATAACTTAAACTTTGTCTAATAACTCTCAAAGCAAGTCAGTACTTCAAGATCTAGACTCTGAAGTCTCAAACCAACAAAACAAAGATCAATGCCACCTAATATATAATGCCTTGAATAGTTCCATCTGAATGCTCGAATGGTAGCTATTATTGTAGGAAAACCCTACGAAGGATAAAAAATGTTCTCACTAACCTCCAAGGTCCATGACACATGCTTGGAGCATATCCTCCAAAAAAGAATAGTCTTCTTTAATTGTTCATTAGACTGGGGATGAATATTTGCGCTAAGCTTAACCTGGGCACCCAACTCCTTCGGAAATTCCCTCTAAAAAATATAGGTAAACTTGGAAGCTCTATTTTAAATAATAAAAATAGGCAATCTATGATGGCAAACCACCTCTCAAACATAGATCCATGCCAACCTCTTGGCACTTTAGGAAGTCTGAATAGTTATAAAATGCACAGACTTGATCAAACAATATAATATGACCAAAATGCCATAAAACCCCCAAGAACAACAATGAAAACCACCTTCGAAGTCCATTGTAATCCATTCTTATATCCACTAAGGAATGGGTAGCCTCTAAAGCAAACCACCTGGTCTTAAATCATTGGCATTAACCTTCTAATAACATAAACACCAAGCAATGAATTCCTTTATGTCTCTCCTCATACAGATGCAACAGTAATTATACCTTAAATTTCTATACATCTTAGTCTCCCTTAGGTGAATAGAATATCTGGAGCTATGAGCCTCCTGAAGTATCAACTGAATCAAACCTCCTACCCTCAGAACACAAATTTAGCCATCAAAACTCAATATATGTTTTTCA
This sequence comes from Capsicum pubescens, assembly GCA_030864215.1. Lineage (NCBI taxonomy): Eukaryota > Viridiplantae > Streptophyta > Magnoliopsida > Solanales > Solanaceae > Capsicum > Capsicum pubescens. The sequence continues at coordinate 229,898,468 of CM061548.1, read as the reverse complement.
CCGAAGGTATCCCTCCTAGAGTCAACCCTCTGCACCTGATCATTAATGCCATACAACATATTATTCTCCAATTGCTAGCCTTGAATCTCATCTAACAGAGTGGACTTAGACTTAACACGAGCAAGAATTCTCTATGGGTTTGAAATATATTGAATCAACTTGTTTTATAAGGATTGATGTCCAAGGACAATAGTTTCTCCAAAATTGAAAGGAAGGCCAAGCTCTCCAAGTACAGTGCCTTCTAACTCAAGGCATCCGCTACCACATTTTCCTTACCCGAATGGAACAAAATAAAGATATCATATTTCTTAAAAAACTCAATCCAATTATGTTGTCTCAAATTAAGGTATTTATAAGTTATAACGTACTAAAGAATATGGTGGTCGATTAATATCTCAAAACAAATGCCATACAAGTAATTCCTCTAAATCTTAAGCGCAAAAAATATTGCTGCCAACTCCAAGTCACGAGTGGGGTTATTGCGCTTGTGCATCTTTAAGTGTATCTAAGAATATTCTATGACTCGATGCTACTGCATTAGGAAAATCCCAAACCAACACTTGAACCATCATAGTAAAGATTAAACCCCTTGCCCTCAACTAGAAGAATCAAAATAGGAGAAAAAGTGAGTAAGTCCTTGAGCTTTAGAAATATTGCCTTACACACATTAGACCACTAAAAATGAACCTCTTGTCTAGTTAATCTAGTCAAAGATGTTGCAATAGAGGTGAATCCCTTAATGAACTACCTACAATAGCCTGCTAACCCAATACAAACCTTAATTAGAGATGTTGGCCTAACCTAATACAAATGGCCTCAATATTTGTTGGGTCTACCATAATCCTGTCTTTAGACACTATATCCCTTAATAATGCTATAGACCTAATCCAAAGCTTGAACTTTGAGAGTTTTTCATAAAACTGAAGATCTAAGTGCGGAGTACATTCCTTCAATGTTTCTTGTTTCTCTCTATTCCTCAAATAGACAAGAATATCATCAATAAACATAACCATAACAGAGTTCCTATAAGGCACAAATACATAGTTCATCAAGTCTAAGAACACGGTGGTTAACCCAAAATACATCACTAGAAAATTGTAATTATCGTAATGAGTACTAAAGGTTATCTTAGGCATGTCCTCTAACCAAATCCTCAACTGATGGTAGCCAAATCTTAAGTAAATCTTGGAAAACACTGTTGGACCCTGAAGTTGGAAAAATAGATCATCGATAGAATGCATATGATACTTATTCTTCATAGTCAACTTATTTAACTCCCTTTAATAGATACACATACACATACACATAGAATCATCTTTCTTCTCCACAAACAGAATAAGAGCACCCCAAGGTGATACACATGGTCTAATAAACCCCTGACCTATAAGCTCATAAATTGAATATTTAGCAACTTTATGTTAGAAGGATCCATATGGTAAGGTGAAATAGAAATGGGTCGAGCGCCCGACTCAAGATCAATAGCAAAGTCTACATCACGCTCAGGAGAAAGGCCAGGTAGGTCAGGATAGAACACATCAGAGAACTCATGAGCTACCAAAATAGGTTCAAGCAAAGGACTCTCGTTACTAACATCACAAATATATGTGATATAAGCATACACCCCCTCTATAACAATCTTTTATTCCAAATAGATTAAAATAATTCCTATCGGTGTGTGACTATAAGAACATTGCCACACAACCAAGGTTATGCAAGGAATAACTAAGGTAGCAATCTTGGAAAAGTAATTCAAGACTACATGATAAGGGGATAACTAGTCCATACCCAGAATCACATCAAAATCAACTATGTCAAGCACAATAAGGTCAGCCCTTGAGTCATACTCTCGAATAACCCAAACAAATAATATATACACCCAATTCGCTACTAATGTATCACCTATAGGAGTAGTTACATGTATATGCACAAATAATATCTCCCAAGATAACCCTAATAAAGATGCATAATAAGTAGACACATAAAAATAAATAGAGCATGGATAAAACAAAATAGATGTTAGATGATAGAAGACCAAGATCATACGTGTAATCATAATATCTGAAGCCTCAACCTTTGGCCTACTAAGAAAAATTCATAGATTATCCATGCCTGCCTCTGGATTAGGTGCCTACTCAACCACCTGCCCTACCTGCCTGAGAATCGATATAAGAATCTTGGGCACCAGCCTTGCGACCATAGGTACCACCCCTAGTTGGGGGTGGCACAAATTTGATTAGCTAAACACTCTATGCAGAAGCCTCAATCATCCTATAATGGCGATACTCTATAAAAATATGGACCCTAAGACCATAATAATAACATGCTTCAGACACTCTTACTTATTGACATGGTCTAACTAATCTAGAATGTCTTACTTATCCTAAAGACCCTTAACTTAAATCCCGTCAATGACTAACTATTGCCTACTAAAATTACTACAACTAGTCAAACTCCTATCTAAAATCTGTAGTTCTACCTAAATAGGCCTACAAGAATGACCTTATTTCTGATATAGTTACGGTAGCGAACACAAGCCCTAAGAACCTATGCCTCTAAACTGAGCACCATTGTAACTCCTACTATTTCAGGCCTAATGTCAAGTCTTCTAATAATTACCCCTACAAGACTCATAATACCAACCCTCTGTAGTGTAAACAAAATGAAAAGTGACAATAAAAGATCTACCCGATGTTATAAGAATTTAAGTAATGATACAGAGTAGAAGTCTCAATCTATCATGACCTAAATTTTGAGTTATGATAGCACCTACTTTAATTGACCAGTCGATAAGCCAAACTATAGACCAAAACTATATGTAATGGGCTAATTATGCCAAAAATATACAAGCAAATGAATTACAAGAGATAAGTCAAAAGATAATAACATAACGAAAGAGAAATAAAAAGGAGTAATAGAATCCCATGACCATATAATATCCATACAAGAGCCTTCAATCCAAAAAATATAAGTACTATCAAGTCAATATATAATAGTCTAAAAAATGGAATGATTAGATAAAATAGAAGAAGGAGAAAAGGTCAACTCTAGCTCTAAGATTTCATCCTGTCTCCAAACTCTGACCAGTATAAATCTCAGTATCAACGGCAACTGCTAGTACTCTGATCTTTACCAAAAAGGTACAGAAGTGTAGTACGGGTACTAAAGCCATGGGTACTCAATAGGAATTATCAGCTGACTAAGCTAAATCATAATATGTTTGGCTACAACCAGCAATAGGGTATAGACTATGGTGAGACATTCAGTCCAGTTATCAAGATGGCATCAAGGGCGATTAGAGGTGTGACTTACTTGATAAGGGAAAGAAAAGACATCCCTCAAATCCCCATTAACACAAAACAAGTTGATTCCTACATTTTTCTAGTAAATCATTGTCTTAAGCCCACTCGGAAGGCTATTTGGCAGAGCGATCAGTTTATCTGAATAAATGTAGGTTTGAATCCTACTTTTGGTTCAAATACGAATAGAAAGAAGGCCATAGACCTCTCATTCCGTCTATTCAACCTCTTCTAAATACATAACCTAAATACCCCAGATTCAACATTATATTGTTTACTCTGATCCGGTCGAGGTGGTTTTCATTTACCAGCACGTAGGTGTTCTAAATTCCTATGACCGAGTCTTTAAAAGGTTAAATGGTTCATTTGTCTTAACTTGAGATGAGTTAGGTTCTTTACGCAAAGAAGCCAGGAGAAAAACTTACATTAGTTTCGATATCTTTTTGGAATATGAACAAAGAAGAGAAGATAGGCTCATTACATTCATAAAAAAAGACTAATTGACGGGCTGTGGGAATAGTTGAAGCCATACCCAATCGAAAAAGGATGTTATCCTCAATTATAATTATTATTAATAATAATAACAACAATTATGAGTATATGTAAACACCCCAACAGAAATTGTTTTTTTGATTTTTGGCTTTCTTTGATGGATAGAATTCCTCTTTCTGTCGGAGGCGATGGAAGTGGCCCTAGCTTATCGAAAAAACCTTTTAGGTAAATAACTAAGTCGGTGGAAGGGGAAACTTAGAATAATACTCCAATTGCTAAAAAGTAAACAACCATGATAATGATAAGGAAACGTATAACTATCTCTACATAACTAGCCACCTTATGCCAGAAGGTGTGAATAAAATAAATAACCCAATACGGGCCCTCAAAAGCCCGAATGATGCAATAAAGAGAAGTAATAACAATAATTAAACCAAGTATTCGTATTTTAAAACCATAATCATAGATCCTACCACACCGTTAAACACTAGACTGGATCCAGTTCTATAACCATCATAATTAATCTCTCAAAGAAAAGCTTGAATTGGAACTCATATCATCATTTGCCGAACTTGAACTGAAACTCATACAATGAATAATGCCGAATCGAATTGATCTTAAGGTCATAAATTATCGGACTAAAACTAAAACTAATATCATCTCCCAAGTACCAATCTAAAAATAAGTATGATACATCTAAACCTCCATGAATAATGAATATAATTAAAGCAAAACACAAGGTCTATTGAATCTATAAGGAATTAAAAGTGATCTCTAACTAAGGTGGGCCAGAGGGCCCACTTCTAGTCATGAAATCCATTCTAAGGAAATTTCTACCCCGAACTAAGCTAAGGTATCGATTTCACTACTAGCTATTAAATAAGCTACATTTTAATCTCAAGATAGCAATTCTACCTAAAATATAAATAATTAAGGTAATTATGCCTAAATTCAATTCCTTAATTGGCTAAAAGATCTCAATCATACTAAATATACCTCTAAGACCCAATTTCCATCCTAAAATTATCATAATATCATATTCATACTATAATTAAGACCAATCTACGAGAAAGATAGGCCTAGCCTAATTGGACACCAAACAAAGCTAGGTGAAGTATGTTAAATTAATGATTTCCCCTTTTGAGAAGCTTTCACATAATGCTATGCTATAAAAATGATTATCTACTCATCAATACATGACCAATGGTTCCACTATTGCATTTTATGCTTTGGGTCCAAAATTAAGCCAAAATCTCAAATAGGGCCTACTTGTGGAATCACACTTTTGAAATCGTCAATACATCCCTTTATACTCAAGGATCATTTATCCTCAAGAATAGGTAAATTTTAAGCTCAAACCATGCTAAAATCAAACCAACAATAATCTGGGGATTTGGGTTTAAATTAGGGAATTAAGCCATGAACTATGCGGGAACTTACCGCGATTTTGATGAGGAAATGAGTAATTTGAGATCACAAACATGTTGTAATCTCCAAATAGTCATTGTCCAACTTTCCAAACTCTCTAGGGCTTTTGGCTCTTTGAGAATTGTGGAAAATAGGAAAAAAATCAAGCAAAGAGAGGATTTAATGCCCTCCAGGTGCTGCTTAAGAAGCTAGTAGATCACTTAAGCATTCCTCACCTTGGGCCCAACTTCTGCTTAAGCGGTCAAGATGTCTCTTAAGCGATGTCTACTTGAGTGAATAGGTCTTTGCTAAAGCGGTCTAAGAGTGTTGGCCCTGGATGCTTATGAAACATATAGGATGATAAAGCAGCCTCAGCTTAAGAGACCAATGGGCTGCTTAAGCAAATACATCAGTTGCATGATACATCAATTGAGACTTGGAAAATTCAAAGTCTTCACCGACCCTTCGGGATTTATTCAAAATCCTGTGAATGCAAACGAACTATGAATTCAATATTCTAGACTCATTGGCGTCATTGAAATTTCCATCAGGAGTCATTTAAAAAAAAATAGGCCCTACACCCAAGGGCCATTTTATCAAATTTTGACCAATAGCTCAAAATAAGTATGGAAGCCTTGCGACCCAAACCTAAGGTCCCCTTAGCCTAAAATCGACATTTTAGAGCTGATGGAATTATCAAAATTGGCATATGAGGTCATTAAAATAAAATGTACCCTTAATTATCAATCCTTACCAGTAAAGACTTTAAAATAAGGAATTGGCTCTAAAAATCAAATAAACTTCCCGATAACTTTACTGTCAGTTCCAGCAAGTCACAAATGACTTTTATAGCTATAAAAAATATCTAAATAGAAAAAATGTGTGGAATTGCAAAAAATGATCTAAAGGGTCATTACAATATCCACAACTAAAAGAACTTTTGTCCACAAAAGTAAAGGGTTAAGATGTACCTGAATGTCCAAATAGGTGAGGATACATAGTCCTTATCTCATTATGGATCTCCCAAATAAAATCCTCTACTGGGAAGGGTCTCCACTAAACCTTAACAATTGGAATCTCCCTAGAGTGCAAACATCAGATATCCTTGGCTAATATGAACACCAGCTCCTCCATAAGGTTAACTAATCATCAAACTGAACCGAGTCATACCAAAGCATATGTGACTTATTTGAAATATAGTGTTGCAACATAAAAACAAGAAAAATGTAATGAGCAACAATAAATATTGGGTCAAATATAACTCATAAGCCACATCTCCAATAGTGCAAAGGAACACTTAGGTCTAATATAAATAAGACTGAGCTTGCCTTTCCTCTCAAACATCATCATGCCCTTCATGGCTGATACGTGAAGGAATACTTGGTCTCCAACTCCAAACCTAAAAATGTGAAGTCTACAATATACATAAGCCTTATTCCTACTATAGACTTCCCTCAACCTACCCTAAATCTCCCTGCATCTATCTAACGAATCCCAAAGTAAGTCAGTACCAAAGGTCCTAATCTCTGAGGTCTCAAACCAACCATCTAGAAATCAATAATGTGTACCATATAATGCCTCAAGTGGTTCCATATTAATACTCAAATGGTATCTATAATTATATGTGAAATCCACTAATGCTAAGTATTTCTCTCATTGACCACTAAATTCCATAACACAGGTTTGGAGCATATCTTCAAAAACCTAAATAGTTCACTTTAGTTGTCCGTCGGTCTGAGGGTTAAAAGCAATGCTGAGATCCACTTGAGTATTGAACTTCTCTTGAAAAGTTTTCTAGAATATAGAAGTGAATACTGAGATCCGATATTAAATAATAAGTATAGGAACTCCATGAAGGAAAACTATCTCATGAACATAGATACGAGCCAACTTCTTGGCACTGAAAGACATTTAAATAGGATGGTGTAATGACCCTTCCAGTAAATCTTCATATTTACAATTATTTCTATTATTAGGTCTTCTCCATTGCTTTCCTAAGTCATTTATAACTTGCTGGGACTGAAGGTTTGATTACCGGGTAGTTCATTTGTTTTTTAGAACCAACTCCCTGTTTAGAGGTTTTTGCTGGTTTCATATGGCCACCAAATAAAAATTTTGTAAAACAATCTCATATGCAAATTCTAAATATGCCAGCAGATCTAAAATATCAATTTTAGGCTAGGTTGACCAGTAAGTATGGGTGTGGGGCCCATATTTGGTCGAAATGACCTTGGATTGAAAATATGACTTTTTCAATGTCTCTGGAATATTGAATTTAGTATGGATACATTGTTTATTTGCGAAAATCAAATTCCAAATGAGTCCCAAGGCATTGGTCAAAACTATAAAAAATTCCAAGTTTCAGTTGTTATCAGTGATGGTGGAGAGTAGACCGATCATAGTGCGCGCCCTATAGCGATCACCCTTACGCGATCGCAACCCATTGCGGGTGAATTTTATGACTCCTTGCCTAAGGGTCCATATATAGACCCCAATGTTGCAAATCTGTCCATTTTCCTCCATCATTAAGAGCTTAAAACCCTAAATGAGTGTGGTAACTCAAAATTTATCATTGTGGGTGACTTGGGAGCTTGATTAAAATCTTTTATCATGATTATCATATAAATTAAGGTAATATTTCATCCATTTCTTAGTGAATTTATTATTTCTTCGTGCAAAATCCCAATTTAGCTTAGGGCTTAATTTTAGCCTAAATTAGCTTTATTTTTACCCAATTCTTGAGGGTTGTGATTCCTTGTTCATGTATGAACATTGGGTTGACCTCAGAGATGTGTTGTTTTCACTCAATTTTATCTCATGTCAAATTTTTTATTTGAGCTTAAAATACTAATAAGACAAGGGTATTGATGCTAATAGGCTTAAGGTAATGACTAAAACAACCCAATCCTAAATGACAGCCTCCCAAAGATATTATATATTCAAATTAAGTATAAAAGGACATTATTCTACATCACACTATCATTAAAAGGGAGATAAAACCTTCTACAAATCCTAAAAATCTAATCTAAGGTAAGCATCTACCTAAACCTAGGCTAAGGTTTCATAATGCCATCCTAGGCCTTAACTAGCTTAGTCTAATCCTAAAGGGTAAATAATACTAAGTTAAGGGAAATAGGGTTGAATTCTTTCTTAAAAGCCCTCTAATCGACTAAACATAGTAAAAAAATTCTAAATTAAAAATTGAGCCATTAGAACATACCTATAGCTTGTACAATACCATTCTGATACCGTAAAAGAGTAAAGTGTAAAATAAATGTAAGCCTACCCTACTAAAACGCCGATGAAAGCATGTGATAACCTCTATAATGGAGATTTTCCCTTCTGAGAAACTTTCACTATAGCCATGCTATAATACTGATATTCTACACATCATAATGAGAATATTGATTCCCTTATTGCTAATTTATGATCTAGATAAAAAATCAAGATAAAATCACTCGTACGACCAACTTTCAAAATCCCAAAGTTAAAATTGCCACAACATCCACCGGGTCTCAATGAGCTAGTGCTTAAAAATTAGGCTTGACCAGCCCAAAAATTTGAGCTCAATTAGCTCGCCAAACTCAAGAAGAAATAAAGAATTTAACTACAAATTAAATTGAATTCTGACAGAAAATATTTAAGATTAAGATGAGGATTTGATCACTTTAATGTTTGCAACTCAATCCCAGTTATAATTTATAATCCCTCTTACTTTCTTGAGCTCTAAAGATAAAAAATGATGGAAACACTTAGAAAATTATGTCTGAAAAAAAAGAGGAATCTATATATATATTGTCAAGGGTTTCCTCATTGCTATCGTAAAGGCCCCAGGTCGTGATTATGGGACCCCATTAATAGGACTACGTAATTACAATGGCCTAGCTAAGCAATCACGCCAAACAAGCTGGGTCGGCCCCATAAAACTCATGAATTGCTATTGCGGGCCCTAAGATTGTGATTCCAATGACTAAGATCCATAACTCTCGCAATCATGAAGGTCTTTTTTATGATAGCTATGAAGTATTTGGGCCTACACCAGGTGACGATGCACCAACAACTTTGCTACGTTGTGAAATCTCTTGACAACCCTTGAGATTTGCTTAGAATCTCGTGAATACAAATGATTAATACTACCCTATCAAATTCAACATTCAGACTCAATAGAATAATTAAATTCCTATTTGAGGTTGTTTTGACAAAAAGTGAGTCCCAGGCCTAAGGTTTTGATTTCACCAAATTCGACCCAAGAGCCTAAAAAGAGCCAAAAAGCCTTGGGACCCAGACCAAGGATTCCCTTATCCTAGAATCAACAATCCAGAGCTTACGAAACCATCAATATTTCCATCTAAGGTTGTTTACCTGATGTTTTTTTCTAAGACTATTTTCTCAACTTTAAAATATCCAAAAAAGAAAAATGTCTATAAAACCAAACAAACTTCCCAAGAACCACACTATTAGTTTCAACAAGTCATAAATAACTTGGGGTAGCTATAGGAACACTCTAAACATAAAAAAGCATGAAATCACAGAAAATAACTGAAAGGATCATTACACAGCCCATGACCTATGACCCAAAATGTAACATCTCTCACTTTACACATGGTGAACAAGAACTAACCTAGTGCAACATCTAATAAATACCCAGTTCATATGAAAAATAATTTGTACAACCTGCGAACAGCAAGGGCTATTAAAATTCCAATTCATTAAGGTTGTATAGAATCCCAACATAGGAATTCAATCACATGAATAAAGGATTGAATAATGGCATAAGTATTATATTACTCAAAAACCCTAGATATTATTCGCTACTTTAGTAGTAACTTATTAGATCCCTCAACCTCTTAAAGAGATGAACCGAAGTTAATGATTAACTTAATATTCACAATTGCACTCGATGCCTATATGGTTAGTGTAATAGTTGGTTTGTGTATATAAGTTAAATTAGTCATTTTAATCACCTTTCTATTCTATTTAAAGCTATCTGTTCTAAATAAACTACTTTCTTTGGCATGCACCACATTGTCGAATCGCAAATGGATATTAGTGATATGCTAAAGTTTGACACAAATAGACACTTTAAGAAATAATTGAAAGTCAAATGGTATTTTAATAAAAACTTAGTGCAATATTTACGGTCTCACACAAAGAAGAATGGATCCATTCTTCCATTAACCCTTTGGTTACTTAGCATGCATCATAAGATAGATGTGCTATGATGTTCTCACCTTATATAGGGTGGGTGGGTGTCTCATTCTTTTAATAATTCAAAACTCTATAAAATGTTGGTATAGATACCTCGAGATGTCAAGTCTGAGTGTCTCTCTTTAATGACCATCAAACCCATCTTATTGTTAAGCTTATGACTTGTTCGACACACTTTATCAATAAAATACATTATAACATGCATATGATTTATGTACATAAATGCAAGTCTTTCAATGATGAGAATATTATAACAACCAAGTCGTTTTACAATACAAATATACTATCATATTCTATGTACATCTATAGCCATAAGACGTTTCTCAAACATGTCTCTAGATATCGCCTTTGTAAATAGATCAACTATCATTTCTCATGTAGGTATGTACTTTAAATTTATTTCACCACTTGATACTTTATCTCTCACAAAGTTATATTTAATGTCAATGTGTTTGGTCTGGCTGTGATACTTAGGTTCCTTCATGTATGTGATAGCTGCTTGACTGTCACAATATAAAATCACGGGACCTTGAGAGTTTTGTTACTATTCAAATGCTTAAAGAATCTTCTCAACCAAATAGCTTCTTTTACTATAGATGCAGAAGCCACAAATTCATATCCCATGGTTGAAAGGGTTATGCTAATTTATTTCTTACTTTTCCATGAAATATCAAGACTAGTTAGTAAGAAAGTATAGTAGAGACTAATTTTCCATCATACCAATAACCATCCCAATCAACATCTATATAACATAGTGAATAATCAAAATATCATTTGCAAAACATATATGGATAATATCCAACTTTCCATATTTGAGATAATAGTTAAATTGGGGATTATATTTTAGTTGTTGCACAATTCTATGTATTGATCCCATAAATATCACAAAGATATATGGGGACATATGGTCCCTTTGTCTAAGTCCCTTCTTTTCCTGGAATCTAGGAGTTAGGCCACCATTAAGTAGGAAATAATATTGAACAGTAGTAATACATTCATTTATTAGTGAAACCAAACTCCAGTAACCATCTTAAAAAATGGCCATTCTACTAAATCATAGGCCTCTTTTATATATACTTTAACTATGCATCTTGGCGAGTTATCTTTTTGAGGATATCCTTTAGCCAACTTATGTGCAATCAAGACATTGTTAAGAATACTTTTGCCCTATATGAAAGCTGATTGAGATAGACTCACAATACAAGAAATGATAGTTTTATTTTTAGTAGTTAAGATCTTAGCTTTCAACTTATAGAGGGTGGTACAACATGCAATAGGCCTATACTCTTTAAAATAAAAAAGGCTGACACTCAATAAAGTTATCGAAGTAGTATTAACAAATTTGAACATTTTACTAGATTAAAAAAATAGATAATTCATTGAATGGGTTCCTCTCTCACCACATCCCAATTAGATTTACAAAACTCTGCATTGTACCCAAAATTACTTGGGATTTTACCATCTGATAGGTTATTTAATGTATTTAAGATCTCCTGTTTGGTAACTAGTTGAAGCAATACTTGTTGCTTTATTGTCAAGCAGTTTCCATCCCTAGCTAGTTGAGATAGATGCCCGTGTGATATGCTATTTAGGAAAAGCCTGACCAAGAAATTTTTTACAGAATTGATTAAATTCCTGTTTGACTAGAGCTTGATTAGTGAGTTTGGTGCCCTTCTCAATATAGATAGAGGAGATTTTATTTCTAGCCTGTCTAGCTTATAGTGAGCAAAGAAATACTTAGAGTTTCTATCCTCATATTTGATCCAAGTATCTCTAGACTTTTGCATTAAAATCTTTTTCATTACCGACTCCTATTTCTCAATGGCTTGGAGAACTTCCTTTTCCTCATTAATCAGGTTTTGATTAAATAAGTTTAAGGATAAATCTTTCTACACCATTTTTAGCCTCTTATCCAAGGTAGAGGATTCTTTTTGGAGTTTCCCTATTTGTTTTTTATTTTTTAAAACTTCTTCCATGAACTAAAGATTGCATAACCAGGAATATGTTCTTTGCACATAGGCTGCACCAACTCTTTGAAATTTTTGTGCTTCATTACTATATTTAGAAGTCTAAAGGGTTTATTTAGATTATTATAGGTGGAAGGTGAGTTCATTACTATAGGTAAATGGCCGGAGTAACTAGACTCCAATAAGTCTTCCTCAATATAGTTGTATCTTGAACCGACTTAGCGTTTCCAAATATCTAGTCAATGTAAGAATAGATTCTAGTGGGCCCATAACTTTTTACACCATATAAGTTGTCTAACCTTTTGAAGGGCTTGCACCACTCAAATATCTTTCTCAAAATTTTGAAAATCAACTATCTCTAGAGGTGCTGCAGATAAATTTTCATTTGTCATCATTGACCTTTTCATGTCAAATAATATTTTATTCCCTTTTTAGTTACACTATTTCGTTGATGTATATAAGGAATAATTTACTATCTGATAATGCCTTTTTTAGTAAATAATTCTTCAAAATTTTTTTGACAAGTATTCATGACCTCTATCGGTTCTTAGGTCTTTATATTTTTATACAATTTATTTTCAAGTTCATTCATGTGTGTTTTAAAGCATTCAAGTGCTTAAAATTTAATAAAAATCAAATATACATAACCAAACGTGTGAAATAATCAGTAAATATAATGAAATATAAAGCAATAAACCTTGCCCTTTCATTCATTGGACCGCAAATATCATAATGAATTAATTACAGTGGAAACTTAGCTTTTTTAGCCTTCCTAAATGGTTTACGTGTAAACTTTTTGTCAAGACAAGTTTCACATGTTGACATCAATTTTGGAGATAGAACCTAAATATCCATCCTTTGCTAGCCTATTCATTCGATCTTGCCTTACATGATCCAATCACGCATGTCATGTAATAACATAAACATCATTATTACTAGAATAACATGTCACTACACAATAGTCAACTTAACAGTCATAAGTTGAAAGATTATAATATATAATAATAAAACAATCATAAGAAATCAGAAACTAGAAGAAAAATATTTTCTATATTTTTTATGAAATCATTGCCACTAAAGTACAAATAGAAACCAACATCTAAAAGAATGGACAAAGATATTAAGTTTCATCAAATCATTAGAGTATATTGAACGTCATGCTAATAAAAAATTGTCCACCACACAAGTCAACTTTGCCGGTGCCAATACCTTTGATTTTAAGTCTTCCATTATTTCCTACATATATCCACCTTGATCGAAGTAAAACTCAACGGAACTCCACAAATGCTTCTTGATCATGACTCACATAGTCGGTGGATCCTGAGTCTATAATTATATAGGATAAGATTCTGTTAGTATGTTGTAGTTCTAGAAATATATGTAGCAGTTATATACGTATTTATAAATGTTACCTTCTTAGCTTGGTATAATCATGAGAAAATGGCCTAGAATATGGTAGTTATTACTCTTTATCTTACTTTTTTCTTTCTTCATGAAACACTATTTTCTCTTCTTAGAATTTGGATTATTTTCCTTAGTGGGTCCTTCTTTAGTCCTTTTACCCTTTTTATCTTTTTCAAATTCTTCTTGCAATTGAAGCTTAAAGTCTTTGTACCACTTGATTCTACCACATAGGCATTAGAAGTAGCTCTAGTAGCACTATAATGCTCATCTTCAAGACCAGAAAAAGTTTTGATTCTTTCATTATAGGTTAATTTAGTTTTAAATTGTTCCCAACTATTATAAAGAGATTGAATCACTGCCTGAACTTGTTTCTCATTAAAGAGAACATGACCAACACTTTTGAGTTGAGCTATCATGGTTGATATCTATCACAACCTAATTTCTCAAGTCATGATGGTGCCTACTATAACCCACCAGTAGGTAAGCCAAACTTGTAGTCCGGAATGATTAGGAACAAACTACACAAAAAGAAAAAGGAAAGGATGCAAAAAAGATTTAATAACATATCAAATACATAATGTAGTCCCAAAACCTGGTGGTATTAATATAAGAGCTTCTACATAACAAGATTTCAAAGTGAAGTACAAATGAATACACTTACACAACTTATCTCTGAATACAACATAGAGACTAGTCTAGTACATAAGAGAGAGATAAGTAATGCTCCAAACATCAAGTGTTCAATCTATGTATCTGAACCATGGAAACTCTGCATGACACACACATCAACAGCGATAACCCGTACTATGATCTACAGGCTACTGAATTTTAGTATAAGTACCAAACACGTGGTACTCAATAGGAAGCTACCGACTGAGCTTCAAAGATAAAACAAGTATATATAACATATAATCAAAATGTAACACTACACCTAAATGCTTAGCAACCATATGAGGATGCCAATGAGATAATAAGGATAAACTATCCTAATATTTTCCAAGAGACTAACATAATAAGGCTAAGGAACTAGTAAGAATGAACTATTATATCCCATCCATACTTGGGAATCTCAACACTATACCATATATCACTGGCCAATATGCAAGTAAGAGCGAAAGAAGATACATATAAATATATAAGGCAAAAAATGAGTATATAATCTGAGTAAATGAAGGAAAAAAGGGATATACGGTAATATCATAGCTATATATAGCTGAGAATGCATATGTATATAAGTATATATCCAAATTCTTCTCGAAGTATAGCCTGGATTATTAGACTAGATATTTAAAACATCATAACCATAGAAGGAGCTAGTGCTAGAATACTCAGGGTTCTAATCCATGTATCAACTCATTAGAAGGTCATGAATAATAATATTATCGTAAGATAAAATAGGTAAGAAACATACCTTAAGTCTCGATACTGAATCAAAGACCAATCCATAAACTAGCCATAATAGTGATAATAATAATATCAATAACAGCGCAAGTAACCAGCTATTCTGGAATACCAATACCTAACAAAGACTATTACATACCCCCATCGCCCAGGCTCAGAAGGTCCAATTAACATACAACACACCACAAGGCATAGTCATCACCCATATCTATACAACCGTCCCAAACGAGCTGACAGATACAGACGCATACTAGTGATAGGCGATGCACATACAAGAATGAATGCAACTGAATCCTCAATACCATAATAAATCCAAGTATCATAATATATATCCTGACTCAAACAAGTAAGTATATCAATATCTAGACTTGAACCGGTAAATATAATCAATAGTGCTGGACTTGAACCGATAAATATAATCAATATCTGGACTTATATTGGTAAAAAAGTAATTAATATCCAGACTCAAACCAATAAATATAATCAATAGCCAGACTTGAACTGGTAAATATATCATCAAGACTCAGAATTGAACCAATCATAAACATATAATCAATACCCTCAAAATCATTAACATCATCAATATCATCAACACACACACGCATACACACACATAAATATATATATATATATATATATATATATATATATATATATATATATATATATTGGGTGCATGGACTCATGTCGCGGATAAAAAGAGTGTAAATCCATAATTCCATTTCCTAAAGTGATCCTCAGGACGAAATCATTATAAAAGCATGGAAAGGGTTAAAATTTCTCACGACCAGAGTAAATAGTAGTATCGAAATCATAGATCAAAATTTGTCTCCATCACATCTTTAAAATATCATTATTAACCTCTTTTTATATTAGTCAACCATTAAGACAGACAATTATTGTTAGGAAGAAGTTCGTTTAAAAGGTTGAAATTGGGCTTTAACCCTAATTAGGAAAAATATTGCTAAGATCACGTGTTAGATAAAATCGCGTCATTTACCAATATAATGTCCATGAATGTCCTGAATCTATACATGTCATCACCAATATTCAAACTATAGAACCATACACATCAATGAATACATTAACTACCACCGCATCCTTTACAAGGATAAAATGTTTCTCGGGTATCCAACCAATATCATAACACAAACTTTAACCCAATAATACATCCAAAATAATTATAATATCATAATCATAACCTTAGGCCCACACACGTATCTAGGGCTCACATCAATAATCATGTTGATAAGCCATAACATATCTATAAACATATCACTTATGAGAGGCATTTAACATCTAGGAGGAATAATACCAATAAGGCCTGATTCATAACCATGAGGCATGCCACACATATAAGGCATCTCATATCTATAGGCCATGTATCATAATTCGGGGAAAACCATCACTATTTATCAATTCAGCAAGAAAGTCTCATAAATAAGGCTCATGAGCCCAAACTAGGCCTAACATTCATTACTAAGACCATAAAGTCTAACGCAAGTCTTGGCCTAAGGTGGGATAGAATAATCCATATCTAAACCTCAATTTCCATATTTAGGAAAATTATACTGTGAACTAGGATAAGGTATCTAGTTCAACTACTAAATGTCAAATAAGCCAAAACCAATCCTAAGATAGGAATTCTGCCTAGCAACATGGGCAATTAAGTCAACTCCACCTAAATTACAATTTCAAGATCACCACAATACCCTAAATTTTGTTATATATACAAACCATGCTTCCAATCCTAAAACCGCATCCCAAAACTAGCATTACATCATATCTATTCTATGAATTTGTCCAATCTAGGGAGAAGGCAATTGGATTTAAACAAGGATAAAGCATTTCAACTAACAGGACAAGACCCACATATAATCCCCAAACTTTAATATTAAAAACCAAGTCATTCGACCTATAATCAAACTTAACATTCACATTCACACGCAATATATAATACACATCATCTTACGAAGAAGAATAGATAGAAGTCTGCCTCAAAGCCAAACCGAAAATCTCTAAATTATTCATCGAATGTCCATCTTCATTTTACCATCCCCAAAATGCCATCACACAATAAAAATCATAATCTACTCATTTACTTGAGAATATCAATACCCATATTGCACCATTGTGCTTCGGCTTCAAAAATCATGTCAAACCTCATGTGGGCCTCACTTACAGAAAACATATTTTGGAAACCAACCCATCATGATATCAAGATAGTGGAATCAAACCACTAACAAATGGGTGAAAACCAAGCTAAGTTTGTGCTAAAATAAAGATCTAAAGGTTTTAGGGCTTTGGTCAAAATTTCAAGGAATTCAAGCATGAATTCAAAGGAATTTTACCTTAAATTCAAAGGTATTTGCGAAAATATATGTCAATCAAGATCCCAAGTCACCGCCAAGACTTATTTTTGAGTTATCTCACCCTTTTAGTGTTTTTGGCTCTCAAGAGTGAGTGAAAAATGGACAAAACGCGGTCAAAGGGGCCTTTTTATACCCATACTAGGTATCCAGGTATTGCTATCGTAGTCCGAGTGTGCGATCCCAATACCTGGTCTCAAAAAAAGATATTACGATCGCAATACCTCTTGGTGCGATCACAATGTCCTTTGCAGCACCAGAAAACCAGCTGAAACTTGAAATTTTTTCCAAGTTTCCGCTTAGGCCTCGAGATTCATTTGGAATCCAATTTATGCAAATGAACTATGTAACCACACTAAATTTGATGTTCCAGACGAGTTGGAAATGTTAAATATTACATCTGAGGTCATTTTGACCAAATATGGGTCCCACTCCCATAGTTCTAATTTTCCAACTTTCTGACCAATAGGTCAAAATTAGCTCGGGTGCATCGGGACCCAAACCAAAGGTTTACCTAGCCTAAAATTGATATTTCAGAGCTGCTGGTACAGTTGAAATTTGCATCCAAGATTGTTTTACTAAAGTTTTTGCCCGATGGTCATTTGGAACTAGTGAAGACTTC
Source organism: Capsicum pubescens (assembly GCA_030864215.1). Taxonomy (NCBI): domain Eukaryota; kingdom Viridiplantae; phylum Streptophyta; class Magnoliopsida; order Solanales; family Solanaceae; genus Capsicum; species Capsicum pubescens. Next base: position 229,880,302 of record CM061548.1, on the reverse strand, counting down.
TAGATAGAGAATTGGCTCTAAAAACCAAATGAACTGCTCGGTAATCAAATTATTAGTCTCAGCAAGTCATAAATGACTTAGGGTATCTATGGAAAAGTTCTAATGATGAAATAAGTGAAAATACAAAAATGACCTGGAGGGTATTACAATATTCACTACTAACAGGACTTCCATCCCCGAAAGTCAATGGATAGAAGAACCTTAAAATCTAGAAAGGACGAGGTATTGGGCCCGCATGCTCCACAAGCATGACTTTTTATATAACCTCAATAAAGAGAGAACATTTTTGAAGGATTTTGCCATAGGTATCCCTTTTTCAACTAGCTCTCTCGCTACACTTCCAAACAGATACAACTCAATCTCAACCATCAGCTGGCCTCCAACTAAACCAAAAAAGGTTGATGCACACAAATCTAAACCACAACACATTGATACCATCTCGACACCTGCACAAATCAACAAAGGCTCATACAAGGCAAACCAACTCAAGGAATGAGTCGTGTTCACGTAGTCTCATAACACGAAACTCAAAGAACTGAAGCTAATCCACTAAAAATCCATACGACAACCTCGAAAATAAGCTCATAAGGTGTTATTTAGGCATATAAATAGAGATAATAAAGAAATGCAATCTTTGCCAATGCTGAAACTTGTCTAGATGGTAATCAAAATTTGAATCCAGAAGATCAAGGCAGAACTACTCATCACTTAATAATTCACTCTAGGATATCTTATCAACCAAGAATGAAATCATACCATACCACAGAAGGTCAGCTTACCTTCGATATCATAATACATTACTGAATCAATCTAACACAGCTAACCAAGAGGGAAAACAATTAATCTCGCCTTGATATATAAAAAGAAATCTTTAAATTAGGCTATAGATACTCAAGCCACCGAACGAGAATCGTAAAGAAATGGAGTTCTAACTAGATAACACTAGTCTATTAGATACCCACCAAGGATCAATTATATTAAGTAATAACATCAAATAATATCAATAACCTCATTCAATGATAGCAATAAAAATAGCAATATCAATATCAATATATAATTAATAGGCGGTAACAAAATGAACATCAATATTATGTATCACTCAAGGGCCACCATATGGACAATGTGCCAAGATAAATAGGATACGAACCCAATATCTACACTCATAGGGGGAAAATATCAATACGGATCTACCTCATCCACTACTAAAAGAAATAAGCCATGGAGGTAGTCATATAATCATAAATCCAATAACAAGGGACATAATAATCAATATGAACTCATCAAGGCATATATTCATCAATACTTACAAGCCCCAATACACACAATGAAAGAAGTAAATACGGGGAAATAAAATCACACTAATCATGGTGAAATTCGCAATCACATACTGATGGATCTAATGGAGAATAAATCTGAACGGGTCCAAACTCCGACTGACCAACTAAATCATCAACTAAGGTGCCAAGCGCACTATTTCTAACTAAAGGTGCCATAATATCATGAGGTAGATCTGAATAAGCTGAACGTCCAATAATCCCTCATTGGGGACACTCTTTAAACCAACATCCTATCCTGCTATCACTAAAACAAACTTTTGGAATACCTTGAGGTACCATATGCTCTAATCCAAAATGATCACCATGACTGACCTGCGAGCCACTTATAGTCTAAAATATTACCTGCGTAGAGATGATATATTGTAGGTGAAGATGACCTTTACATGAATGATCCTTACTCTTGAATAAAATACTAATAGCACTATATGGATGGCATGGCCTCTTGCCTCCACCCCCATAAGACTAAATGCATACTTTTTCTATGGCTCTCATATAATCAACAATTTGAGGGAAAGAAGGTCCAACTTCTATCAAGTACTCCGATACTAAATAGAGTGGAAATGCTAAACCTCTAATAAATCCATACACTATGTCCATCTTAGAAGAATATAATATAAGAATATATCTGACCTACTTGAAAAATACACTCTCATACTTAGAAACCATTAAGTAACCCTGATGAACACCAATAGACCAAACTCTGATATGAGAAGTGCTTGATGAATTAAATGTCATCCGTGGTTGTAAGGGATCTGCAACATGACTCAGATCTCCAATGTTGAACCTCAAAGAGCTGAAGTAGTCATGAGTTTTACTAGAGCCTGATTTGACCCTAAATCCTTTAGCTGATAATGAAGATCTTCAATATCTGTCTCTGACTCTCTAGTCTAACGCTGTGCTAAAACTCTAAAAACATATGTCTAAGTCCCGTTCGCATCGATCGACCATTTGCATCTCGTATTTAGGGACAAAATAGAGTCAACGAATGTGTCTAAGGTTCATAGAAATGCGAACACACGACAAGGAGTCAAGAAATAATTTTTTTAAGAATGTCTCTAGCCTCCCAAAGATAGGTTATGAACATTTCTTCATCGATCTGCAGGACTCTACTAAACACTTAGCTCTTGTACTAACACACTAGTAAAACCTAGGCTCTGATACCAGTTTATCGCAACCCAATTTTTGAAGTCATGAAGGCACCTACTATAACCCACATGTGGCAAGCCAAATCCATAGTCCAGAATGACTAGTAATAGACTACCCAAATAGATAAAGGAAAGAATGCAGAAAATATATAATAATAGATCAAATACATAATCTAGTCCCAAAACTTGGTGGTATCAGTACTAGAGATTATACGTAACAAGATTTCAAAGTGAAGTACAAATGAATACACTGATACAAATTTTCTTTGAGTACAACATAGAGACTAGTCTAGTATAGAAGAGAGGTAAGTAATACTTCAAACATCAGGAGCTTACTCTAAGTCTCTGAACCATGGATGCTCCTCGTGATCCATACATAAATGGCGATAACTCATACTATAATCTGCAGGCTACGAAAGTGTAGTATGAGTACCAAACACATGGTACTTAGTAGACAACTACTAATTAAGCTCTAAAGATAAAGCGGGCATATATAACATATAAATAGAATGGAAAACTACTCCCAAATGTCCAGTAACCATATAAGAATGCCAATGAGATAATAAGGATAAACTACCCTAATCTTGTCCAAGAGACTAACATATTAATTCTAAGAAAGTAGTAATAATGCACTATTTTATCCCAACCATACTTAGGAATCTCAACACCATAAAATATATCACAGGCTAATATACAAGTAAGAGTAGAAAGAAGATACATATAAGTATACAAGTCCAAAGAAAGAGTAATAATCTTAAAGGGAAATGAGGGATATATGATAATATCATAGCTACACATAGATAAGTATGCATATATATATAAGTATATAACCAAAGTCCACTCGAAGTACAACCTAGATCATTAGACTAGCTATTTAAGACCTTATAACTATAGTAGGAGCTAGTTCTAGAATACCCAGGGTTCTAATCCATATATTAAGTCATCAGATGGTCATGCATAGTAACATAATTTTAAGATAAAAGAGTTCAGAATCATACCTCAATTCTAGATACAAAATCAATGACCAATTTGTCATAAACTAGCTATATCAATGATTATAATAATGATAATAACAAAATCAATAACAAAATGAGTAACTGGTTATTTTGGACAACCAATACCTAACTGAGCCTATCACGTAACCCCACTACCCCAGGCTCAGAAGGTTCAATGAACATACAACGCACCGTAAAGCATAGTCATCACCCAAATCTATGCAATCCCATATGGGCTGATAGATATAGGTGCATACCAGTGATAGGCAATGTGCAAGCAAGAATGAATGCAATAGAATTCACAATGTCATAGTTAATCCAAGTATCATAATATATATACTAACTTAAACCAGTAAACATATCAATATCTGAACCTGAATTGATAAATATAATCTATAGCCAAACTTGAACCGATAAATATTATCAATAGCCAAACTTGAATCGATAAATAAATAATCAATAGTAAAACTCAAACGGGTAAATATATAATCAATAGTTGGACTTAAATTGGTAAATATAATCAATAGAAGACTCAAACTTGTAAATATATCATCAAGACTTAGAATTAAATTGATTGTTAATATCGTCAAGACTCAAAATTAAACCGGTCATAAATATATAATCAATATCCTAAATATTGTCAACATCATCAATATCATCAATATCATCAATACACATATATATAAAATTGGTGCACGGACTCAAGTCATGGCTAAAAAGAGTGTAAATCATAGTTACATTGCTTAGGGGGATCCTCAAAACTAAATCATTATAAAAGCATGGAAAAGGTTAGAATTTCTCATGATCGGAGTAAATAGTAGTATCCAAATCATATACTAAAATCTGCCTTGGTCATATCTTTAAAACATCATTATTAGCCTCTTTTCATATCAATTATCCATTAAGACAAGTAATTATTGTTAGGAAGAAGTTCGTTTAAAAGGTGGAAAGTGGGCTTTAACCCTTAATCAGGAAAAATAGTGGTAAGATTATATTTTAGATAGAATCACATTATTTACCAATTTAATGTCCATGAATGTACTGAATCCATGCATGCCATCACCAGTATTCAAACAATGAAACCATACATATCTCACCTATAGGACGTATCTCACATCTTGGAGGCATAATATCATTAGGGCCTGATTAATAACCAAGAGGAATGTAACATCTATAAGGCATCTCATATATATAGGCCATGTATCATAATTCGAGGAAAACCATAACTATTATTAAATTCACCAAGCAAGACTTATAAATAAGGCTTATTAGTTTGAACTACGCCTAACATTCATTAATAAGACCACAAGGGCTAACATAAATCTTGGCCTATGGTGGGCCAAAAGAACCCACTTCTAAATCTCACTTTTCATATTTAGAAAAATTATACCACAAACTAGGCTAAGGTATCTAGTTCAACTTCTAGATGTCAAGTAAGCCAGAACCAATCCTATGATAGGAATTCTGCCTATAAACATGGGAAATTAAGTCAACTCCACCTAAATTACGATTTCAAGATCACCACAATACTCTAATTTAGGATAAATATACTAACCATGCCTGCAATGCTAAAATCATATCCCAACTCTATAAATTAGTTCAATATAGGAAGAAGGCAATATGATTCAAACAAGGATAAATCATTTCAACTTATGGGTTAAAACCCACATCTAATCACCAAAATTCAATATTTAAAACCAAGCCATTCTACCCATAATCAAACTTAACATTCACATTTGCACATAATATATGACTTGCATTATCTTACGGAGAAGAGTAGATAGAACCATACCTTAAAGTTGAACCATAAATCTCTAAATCATGCACCAAATGTCTGTAACACACCAAATTTGGTACCCAGAATGCTACACGATGCTCATGACCCCGAAGAACCATAAGCTAACCCAAGACTGATATCTGTAACTGAGCGGTGAATAATACATTGTAAATATATAGAATATAAGTTGTAAGGGCATAAGGTTCAAAATTGAACTAATAATGAATATAATACAATGTCTATAATAGGGTATGACAATACCCAAAACTGAGATAAACTATCTGAAACATGTTGTAGTCTGAAAGCCTCTAAACTATCTGAAAACTATGCAGTTGATGGGACATGTCCCCAACTAACTCTGAACTACTGAAATAATAAAGAAATAAAATAATCATGCTATTCTCAAATGATGAGGACTCACATATAGTCTGGCTACTGAATGTCTGATCTACAAAAGATGCTCGAGAGATCGTTCTTCTAAACCTATGGTATAAAACACCATAGCGCAAATGCGTTAGTACGTTGAATATACTAGTATGCAAGTAAGGTAGGATAAATACAAGGGTTCATATGCATGAACAATAATAACTAACTGTATAACATGAATGTGAGAATACATGCATGAATACGTAACTGTAACTGAGATCGTGATAAGGCTGAATCATGAATTCTAATAACGTGGATTTACTGATATCTAAGTACTAATGTTGGATACTAAATGACTGAGTCTTCTGAATACCGAGGAACTAATGTCATATTACTAATAAAGAAATGACTATTTCTGACAGTTTTGATTATGAAGAACTGGTCTAATAGACTGTATTTGACAGTCCTAAAACTGAATACTGATAATATGGGTTTTGTATAATTAATATACTATTAACTAAGTACATAATAACATGATTACTGAGTCTGAATACTGATAATATGAGTGACTGTATCTGACAGTCCTGATACTGATGGAACTAGTTGGGTTCTGCACTGTAATGATTTGACTATATCTGACAGTCTTGGATTTCTGTAGAACTAAACTGAGTTCTATTATTGAAATTGGATCTAAAACTGAGACTGTGGGAGGTAATCATCTAACCAAAATGCCCAAAAACAAAATTGGAAGGGTCGAACCTGTAACCCCAGCTGGAAGGGTGTCAGTACCGTGCCACGGGTAAAGATAAGTTATGAGTATACCCTCTCTGACAGGGAGCTCTTCCATCAACCCCTCCTAATAGGAAACTCAAATGAGATGTATAAATCACTAAGCTCGCAGGGGTACATCTCAACCTACGCTGTCTATGTAGTTATGGAATATAGGGATTGCTACTAAGGATCACACCCTCTACTGGCTGACAGTGTGTGTCCTCATCCCTGGGTTCACTCGATGCTGAATCCTACTCCCAACTGAATAGACACTGAACTGATTATACTGAACAGAACTATTACTAATCATATTGTATAACTTATTTGAACTGAGTTCACTAAGTTCCATTGATTGACGGAATACTACTGAGATCTGAGGACTGACGGAGAGTATTGAAGTTACTAAAATTTCTAGGAATACTAAGGATACCGAGATTACTAAGTACTGATAGTACTGAGACCACTGAGGTCACTGAGATTATTGAGTAGGACTAGACTGATACTAATTTATTGGGTTTTCCTGAGTCATGACACTGACTGAATTCTAAGGATCATGGCTTGACTGAGAGTATCGTGAAAACATGATACTGGCTCTAGGCACACATCTTAATTATCGGGTATAAGTACCCCCAGGACTCGATAGCATGAAACTAACAAGACATGACACTTCTTGAACACATAACAAATATCAACAATTCATAATACATTAATTTGGGGATTTCATGAAGCACATGGTTATCATAGTCTTGTACATGAATGGAATTGAATATAAACATGTCATACTTTAATCAACCTAATCTCATGGACATTCCCTCAACCATTCATAATGCACACAATATCATGGAAGTCATTCTTAGTCATAGGGTAAAGCATACACTTATTACTTGGGTCCCAATTAAGCTATAATGCATAATTTCTATTCTCTTAGGAATTTTATCAAACACCTAGGATGCATGACTTAAGGCATAGGTATGACCATCAAATTAATACAACAAAAGTCCATATTTCAACTCAATTTCACATGTTTCTGACCACATACTAGCATAGGTTCATGAACAACACGTAAAGATTCCAACTTGGGAATCATACAACCATAATCACATGAACATAATCAACCCATAACAAAATATTCACAATACAAGATTTAAAACTTGATTCTTGGGTTTCGTGGATGAAAGGAATCCATGAATGAAAACTGTGCATACCTTAGTTCTTGATTCTACGAAGATTGACAGAGAGATTCTTGAATTTGAGTCTTGGATTCGAATCTCCAATTGAAAACCCTAGCTTGTTCTTGAGAGAAACTTGAGAGAAACAATATATTTTGGGTGAATTATGGCTGAATCATGTATTATTGGGTATATATAGGGGTAAGAAATTGACCCTTTTAACCCTTGGATGCATATTTTGATTCTGTAAAAATTTCCCGACTTGGACCCCTGGCGCGACGCGGCGCTATCGCATCGTGTCACTGGAATTTGAAAACTCTGAATTTGAGCCTTGGCGCGATGTGCCATAATCACGGAGGCTAACTAGATTTTGACGATTGCCATTTTGGCTGGCTCCGCGACGCGTTGATGGCTTAGGTTGTACACTGTCTTATTAAAATAGCTCTAACTCTTCGCTCGGGTGTCGTCTTTGGGAGAATTTGGTATTGATGGAAAGCTTATTCAATTTCCCACATAATAAAATGTGAAAATCTTGAAAATACCACATGTATAAAAGTGGATTAATCTTTGAAACAAGTCTTTAATATTTTTAGGACAATTTTAAGCTAGGTAGAATTATGGGGTATTACAATATCTCCCCCTTGGGAATATTCGTCCTCTAACAAGACTGATTTAGATGGGAGAAATGATAATCTAAAGTACATACTGAACATGAATAGCTAAAACATAACTACCTGACTGACATTACTGAGATTTATTCTGAGCATGCATGTCTGATGCATGATTTTATGACTGAGCTGATACATGAATGCATGGCTGAGAGTACTAATAATCTAATCACGCATTTTTGATGCGTGAATACATGACTGAACCGACTAATGAACATGCGACTAAACATGTAAGGGTAACGATACCAAGTTTGAAATAAAAACCGAGCATGGAACTGAATACCACATTTGTAACTGAAACCTGAACATGAAACTGGATAAGCTTAAGAAAAGCTATTACCTTGGGCTGAGTCTAACCTTAATTACTAAATATGCATGAGCGGAAACATGAGAACATAAGTGGTTCTGGAACGTGATGCATGCGCTGAATATTATAATATGAACTAAGTACCTTGCATATGTGGCATACGACCGAGATTGGAGCTAGAGGGTCAACCTATGGGTACCCACAACTCTAAACTGGATTCATTACGAGAAGAGAGAGGCATGTTTCTGTCATGAAAGTTTTGGGGAATTATAGTGTGTCTCCCCCTTGGGACACTAGGTCCCTAGAAGAATACTGACTTGACTGCGATACTTAGGAAAACTGGGATAATGCACAAGGCACCAACGAACTGAATCGTGACTGAATATCTAGGATATGAAACTAAGGAATGATACATGAACCAAGTTGAACACTCAACTACCTAGTTGGTCCATCTTAGAATGATCACATTCATGAAAATCCGAATAGTGTGATTAGGTGAAAAGATGGGGAAACCACACCATCTGAACTTGTCCGTTCTGACTGCTAAACTGAAGTACTGGATTTGAGGACTAACTCATTCTGAAAACTTATACTCGATCGGAGTATTTCTGTGACACTCTTTCTATAGTGTTCTAATAATTGTAGAGAGAAAGTGAATCTTGGCCTGGTCTGAGTAGGATATCTGAATGAGAGATCGCTACATGGTTGGGGTTCTTGTATTAGGAGGCAAGGCCTATGAAATATCATCTAAGATAAAGTGACCAAACCTTACGCACTGCAACCGAGACTACTGAAAAGGTTCACATGGTGTTGAGCACGAATGCATAAATATACTAATTTATCTGATTAACTGAATGACTTATAGATGACCGCTGACATATAAGACTGAACTGCACTTAGTCTGAATGACTAGCCTGAGGCTATAGATTATTATGCATAGGAGGTAAGGACTGACTGAGTGATATGAGGTGACTGGGCATGGATTTATGAAAACTTTATTACTTGAAATTGCGAGACCAAGCGTATGACATGATTTAGAAACATTTTGTAACTGAGTTACTGAAATACTAATGACTGTGTAACTGATAGCTATATGCTATGGTCGAGTAATCACCTTCCCTTATTGATTTCCTACACATACTAGTATTACTACTATAACCTAAAGGCCTGGATTTCTGAGATATCATATCGGACAATTACTACATGCCTGTCTGGCTGTGATCATTTTACCCACTGGGGTAGAGACTGACAAGGTCCTATTAACATCGAATCTGACCTGAAAGTGGACTGGTAAGCCAGGAGTTAAAAAAGAAAAAGAAGCTCCTAAATCTGAAGAAGTGAGAACATATAAATGAAGGATCTGTAACATATCAGTGGTTGTATCAGGAGGACTTTCCTGATCCTATCGGGACTAAAGTACAGAGAGTCTATTTGGTAATTGCCCACTGATAGTGCTGGAATTGGCACCCTGCTGATTCGGGCGACTAGAATGAGATAAAGGACGACCGTGTTGACTTCGAGGACCAGGTTTAGAACAGTCTCGGATCTTATGACCTGACTCACCATATCTGAAACACACATTACTGTCCTCTCTACACATACCCTTATGATTCTTACTATACTCTTCGTAAAGATGATGAGTAAAAACCCTGCTCTCACTACCCTAGGCCTTGGAGCCCGGCGCCTCATCTCTACGGTCATTTTTGAACTTTGGTGCTAGTGCACTAGCTGAAGATAGAATTGGGGCTGGAAACTTCTGTCTATGCTGAGAACGATTAACACCCTGCGACCCTGGCTGAGAAAAACTATAACTACAAGTTTTGGCCCTCTTATTTTCCCTCTCCTTCTTCTTAAGTTTCTGCTCCTCAATTTGCTGAGTATGGACCATAAGCCTAGATATGTCCATCTCTTTAATCAACATCGTAGTTCTACACTTCTTAACCACTCTACCTGATATCCCAGACACAAACTTACTCATTTTGGATCTACTGTCTGCTACTACATGGGGAGCGTATCTGTCTAATTGAGTAAACTTGAGGGAATACTCTTTTACGCTCTTGCTACCTTGTCTGAGGTTGATGAACTTTAATACTTTGGCTTCTTTCTGCTCTAGGGGAAAGAATCTATCCAAGAAGGCTATAGCAAACTCTTTCTACTCTATGGGTTCTACATCTATACCCCTGTCCACCTTCCATTGCTTGAACCACATATGGGCTACATCTTGTAGCTGATAAGAGGATAACTTTGCACTCTCATTGGAAGTCACTCCCATGATGTCTATGAATTCCTGAACCTGGTCGAGGAATTCCTGTGGATCCTTTTTGGACTTAGAACCTGAGAATAAGAGAGGATTCATTTGAGCGAAGTACCGAATCCTGGCTGCAGCTGAATTGGCCACTAGGTTGGCTGAAATAACAGATGGCCGTTTATTTTAAGCTGAGACTGAATTGGATAGAGTAGTGAATGCAGTCCTAAATTTTGCATGAGAGACATGCTCATCTAGAGGATCTTCCTGAACGGGCTGAGGTGCTGAGTGATTTCCCAATTTCCTTTCGTTAGTCCCTTTGGGAGACATGTTCTATAAATAAAAGGGAGAATGGATTATACTGAGAGAATATTTCGATCTTATGCTCGCTGGCACGACATAAATACTGAAAGAACGTAAACTATTCCTAAAATAACTCACAACCTCCTGCACATAAGTGTTGTGCACACTACACCTATGTACAAGACTCTACTAGATGCGACTTTTCAGACTTCCTAGGATATTGTTGAACCTTAGGCTCTGAGACCAAGTTTGTAACGCCCCAAATCTGATACCCGAAATGCTACAGGGTGCTCATGACCTTGAAGGACCACAAGCTAACCCATGACTAATACCTGTAACTGAGCACTGAATAATACATTGTAAATATGCAGAATATAAGTTGTAAGGCCATAAGGTTCAAAACTAAACTAATACTTAATATAATACAATGTCTATAATGGGGTATGACAATCCCCAAAACTGAGATAAACTGTCTGAAATATGCTATAGTCTGAAAGCCTCTAAATTGTTTGAAAACTGTGGAGTTAATGGGACATGTCCCCAACTAACTCCAAACTACTAAAATAATCAAGTAATAAAATAATCATGCAATCCTCGAATGATGAGGACTCACTGCAAGTATGGCTGTTGAATATCTGATCTACTAAGGATGCTCGAGAGCTCGTACTTCTAAACCTATGGTATAAAACACCATAGCACAAATGCGTCAGTACGTTAAATGTACTGGTATGCAAGTGAGGTAGGCTAAATGCAAGGGTTTATATGAATGAACAATAATAAATAACTGAATAAGATGAACATCAAAATACATGCATGAATACATAACTGTTACTGAGATCGTGATAATGCTGACTCATGAATTCTGATAACATAGATTTAATGATATCTGAGTACTGATACTGGGATACTAAATGACTGAGTCTACTGAATATCGAGGAACTAATGTCATATTAGTAATAAAGGAATGATTGTTTCTGACAATTTTAATTATGAAGAAGTGGTCTGATTGACTGTATCTGACAATCCTAAAACTAAATACTGATACCATGGGTTTTGTATAATTAATATACTATTAACTGAGTTCGTGATAGAATGATTACTGAGTCTGAACACTGATAACATGAGTGACTGTATCTGACAGTCCAAATACTAATGGAACTAGCTGGGTTTCGCACTATACTGATTTGACTGTATCTGTCAGTCCTGGATTTCTGTAGAACTGAACTGAGTTCTATTACTGAAACTGGATCTGAAACTGAGACTGTGGGAGGTAATCATCTAACCTACATGCCCTAAAACTGAACTGGTGTGGTCCAACCTGTAACCCTAGCTGGAAGGGTGTCAGTACCGTGCCACGAGTAAAGACAAGCTGTGAGTATACCCTCTCTGACAGAGAGCTCTTTCGTCAATCCCTCCTAGTAGGAAACTCAAATGAGATGTATAAATCCCTAAACTCATAGGGGTATATCTCAACCTACGCTGGCTATGTAGTTCTAGAACGCAAGGATTGCTACTAAGGATCACACCCTCTACTGGCTGACGGTGTTTGTCCTCATCCATGGGTTCACTCGGTGCTGAATCCTACTCCCAACTGAATAGATACTGAACTGATTATACTGAACTGAACTATTACTAATCATATTGTATAACTGATTTGAACTGAGTTCACTAAGTTTCATTGATTGGTGGAATACTACTGAGATCTGAGGACTGACGGAGAGTACTGAAGTTACTGAGATTTCTGGGAATACTGAGGTTACCGAGATTACTGAGTACTGATGTTACTGAGACCACTAAGGCCACGGATATTACTGAGTAGGACTAGACTGATACTGAATTTACTGGGTTTTCCTGAGTCATGAGACTAACTGAATTCTAAGGATCATGGCTTGACTGAGAGTATTGTGAAAACATGACATTGGCTCTAGGCACATAGCTAAATTGTTGGGTACAAGTACCCCCATGACTCGATAACATGAAACTAATAGGACATGACACTTCTTGAACACATGACCAATATCAACAATTCATAATACATTAATTTAGGGATTTCATGAAGCACATGGTTATTATAGTCTTGTACATGAATGGAATTGCATATAAACATGTCATACTTTCATCAACCTAATCTCATGGACATTCCCTCAACCATTCATAATGCACACAATATCATGAAAGCCATTCTTAATCATAGGGTAAAGCATACACTTATCACTTGGGTCCCAATTAAGCTATAATGCATGATTTCTATTCTCTTAGGCATTTTATCAAACACCTAGGATGCATGACTTAGAGCATAGGCATGAACATCAAATTAATACAACAAAACTCCGTATTTCAACTCAATTTCATATATTTCAGACCACATACTCGCATAGGTTCATGAACAACACATAAATATTCCAACTTGGGAATCATACAACCATAATCACATGAACATAATCAACCCATAACAAAATATTCACAATACAAGATTTAAAACTTGATTCTTGGGCTTCATGTATGAAAGAAATACATGAATGAACATTTTTCATACCTTACTTCTTGATTCTATGAAGATTGATGGAGAGATTCTTGAATTTGAGTCTTGGATTCAAATCCCCAATTGAAAACCCTAGCTTGTTCTTAAGAGAAACTTGAGAGAAAAAATATATTTTGGGTAAATTATGGCTGAATCACGTGTTATTGGGTATATATAGGGGTGAGAAATTGACCCTTTTAACCCTTGGACGTGTATTTTAATTCTGTGAAAAATTCCCGACCTGGACCCCTGGTACGACGCGGTGCTATCGCACCATGTCACGGGAATTTGACAACTCAGAATTTGAGCCTTGGCGCGACGTTCCATAATCGCGGAGGTTCACTGGATTTTGTCAATTTCTGTTTTGGCTGGCTCCGCTCCATGTTGATGGATCAGGTGGTACACTTTCTTACTAAAATGGCTCAAACTCTTCGCCCGGGTGTTGGACTTGGGAAAATTTTATATCGCTGAAAATCTTAGTCAATTTCCCACATGATAAAGAGTGAAAATTTTGAAAATACCACATGTATAAAAGTGGATTCATCTTTGAAACAAGTTTTTAATATTTCTAGGATAATTTTAAGCTAGGTAGAAGTATGGGGTATTACAACATCCATCTTAATTTCACCATCCCTAAAATCCATCACACTATTAAAATTATAATCTACTCATCAATATGAGAATATAGACACCCATAATGCACCATTATGCTTTGGGTCCAAAAATCATGTCAAAACCCTATTAGAGTCCCACTATTGGAAAACACGTTGTGAGGCCAAACCATCATGATATATAGATAGTGGAATCAAACCCCTAAAAATGGGTAAAAACCAAGCAAAGTTTGAGCTAAAATTAAGCCCAAAAGGATTTGGTACTCTTGTAAAATTTCAAGGAATTCAAGCTTGAATTTGAAGGAATTTTACCTTAAAATTTCATCCCCAAGACTCAATTTTGAGTTATCTCACCCTTTTAGGGTTCTTAGCTCTCAAAAGTGAGTTAAAAAGGCTAAAAATTAGCCTAAGGGGCCTTTTCATTCCTATCGCAGGTATTTAGGTCTTGTTATCACAGTCCTAGTTGTACGATTGTAATCAGTGGTCTCAGAAGGAGATATTGCAATCACAATACCTCTTGGTGCAATTGCAGTACCCTCTGCAGCACCAGAAAACCAGCTAAAACTTAAAAAAACTTCCAAGTTTTTGCTAGGGCCTTGAGATTTATTCAGAATCCAATTTATGCAAATGAACTATGTAACCACACTAAATTTAAAGTTCCAAACATGATTAAAAAGTTGTATTTTTCATCCAAGGTCATTTCGACCAAATATAGGTCCCAAACCCATATTTCTAATTTCCAACTTTCCGACCAAAAGGTCAAAATGAGCTCGGGTGCTTCGAGACCCAAACCAAAGGTCTACCTAGCCTAAAATCAATATTCCAAAGGTAGTCATAATTTTCACTTGAGACTTATAAAAAGGAAATTGGCTCTAAAAATTAAATAAACTGCTCAGTAATCGAACTGCCAGTCCCAGTAAGTTACAAATAACTTGAGGCAGCTATGAAAAATCTATAACAGTGAAAATAAGCTGAAATACAAAAAATGGCCTTGAGGGTCATTACAACATCACCCTAAGGTGTTTCTCAATGCTCTAATCATGTCACTTCTTGTTAGTCTTAATATACTCCTCATAAGTTTGCCACATAGCATGATTAGTAGGAAATTGCTCACATTTATTAATAAGGTCATCAATAATAAAAATAACAATTATTCTTCATGCAATTGAATTAGTCTTTTTCCATACTTTATAAGCTTTACGATCTCTTCTATGTTATCCAGTGTTACCTTCTTCGGATTGACATAAAACATGGTTTATGCCTTCAAGAGCATTTTGATCTTTTAATACATACCATTTTTTATGACTCTAGATATTTTAATTATCACCAATTAGTTTTTAACCCTCTTTCAAATCTACAATAATATAATGATTATTTAGGTTATTTTCACTTTTTATGTTTTTCCTACTTTTTAGCTTTCCTATAGCGGCCCTATATCATTTAAGACTTATTGGGACAAGTAGTTTGGCTGCATACATTCTACTTGACTTTCATATTTTTGATATTTTAAAGTTGAAAAATTGGTCTTCGACCAAAACAGTAAGTAAACAACCTAAAATGAGAAGTACAACAGTTCCATTAACACTAGAATATGGATATTAGGCTGAGGGGTATTTTGTTTAGGTTTTGATACTTTTGAACTCATTCTAGGCTATCAATTCCTTTTTGGTTAAGAAGAAAGGTTAGGGTTGGGGCCCAATTTTCATTAAAACAACCTTTGTTGGAAATTCTTTCAAATTGGTTGTGTCTAGAATGCCATTTCTGGTAGGTTAGCATATTTTATTTGCATGCATAGGGTTCTAAATGAATCCCAAGCACTTTGTCAGAGTTTTTTTTGTACTTATCATAATTTTTTGGTGCATCATGTGGTGCATGTGCTTTTGTGCCCCTTGGGTTGCTTAAGTGTAGCTGCTCATATGGATAGGGAACTTCTTAAGTGGTCAAAGATTATGTCAGCTCCTTTCGCTTAAGCAAGTTCTACTCCACTTATGTGGAATTACTTATGTAGATTGGGAGCCACTTAAGTGGAGGAGTGGGTAAACAATGATCATCACTTAAGAAGATGGTCATTTGCTTAAGCGACTCTGATTAATCATCCAAACCTCCACTTGCATGGGAGTAGTTGTATATATACCATCCACTTCGGTCATTTCTCTATTTTTACCTGAATTACCTCTATTTTTTGACCCATATACCTTTGAAAATTCCGTGGAAATGTAATTTGGATCTAAGGCTAGGTTGTTGCTTTATCCCACATCATTTTTCCATTGATAATTCATAAGTTTTAGTCTAAATTTTGATTTAATTCTCTAGTTAAATTCTTATTTTTTTATTTGTGAGATTGATTTGGGGCTCGAATTGGGGAGCTGGTCATGCTCAAAACTTGAGCATAAGATCTTCTTCCCACGAGGAACACAATGGCAGGTTTGATTTCTAGATTTTATAAGCATGCCCAACAGGTGATTTTTAACTCAATTTTTTATCCGAAGCACAAATTTGTAATATGGGTATTATTTTTCTCCTTTTGATATGTAGATTGTTATTTTTGTAGAATAGAAGTGGTCGGAGGCTTATCAAAAGGGGAAGGCTCTTTTTTAGTTGGTTATGAGTGCGATATTCAGCGTCCAGGTATGTTACAACATACTAACCCTTAGACATTGCTCGTTTAAGCTATTTGTATGATGCCTTGCTAATTATTAGTGGGATTTTATTTCTTGAACACCCTCTACTTAGGTATTTATTATCCTTATAGATTGTTAGGGGCCTTAGAGTAGAATTACATCTTGAAATCCTTTGCCTTAATAGTCTTTTCTCCCTTAGGACATAGTTTAGGGTACATAGTAAATTTGGGGTTGGACTCAATGCCTTAGTTTAGTTTTGGGTAGTTATTTTACTTAGGTGGGGCTTACTTGGTTATTTATCGTTAGTGCGGTGCTTTATAAGGAATAGCTACCCTAGGATTATTTTTATATGGTACGGGGCCTTATACTCCTTCGTTATTGTATGATTGATTTTGTATTGATCCTTATCTTGTTTATTCACCTTATTTCAAGTGTTGTTGTTATAGTATTTCCATGGAATATTGAGAACTTAGTATAAAATACTATTCTTGGATTAAGAATAAGATTTGTGAATACTTGAAATAGACCTAACTTTCTAAAAGAAAATAGGTCTATTTTAGTCTCGATTTGTGTTTGGGCAGTTGATAATCTTGATTATTATCTATTTTAATCTCGATTTGATTCTAATTCAATATTATTTGGTTTCTATGTTAGAGTCTAGTTTGAGTCTATGTAAGGTTTAAGAGGACAAGTATACGGTATAATTGGATATTTTCTCATTTCATATTGTATTTTGTGAATTCTACTGCATTTATTCATTTTCCTACTTAGCTTGTACTTAGTATTACTTTATGTTTGCATGCATGGTGCTTGTGGTAGATGGTTGGGTTGTATTGATTATTTCTTGTACATTTCAAGTTTATGGGGGTTCGGTTCACTTATAATTAGAGTTTTAGTCTTATATTTTCTAAGTTATTTACTTATATCTCTATTTACTGCCTAGATTTGACCTGTTATGTTCCTTTTGGCCTTTTTGAACCTTACTTTACTTAAATTGGAACATTATTGTACTTTCATTATATAATTAGGTAGCCTATGATACCTGTTGAGTACCGCGTCTTTTAGTACTCATACTTACACCTTGCCTCATGCAGAGTTGCTGACTAAAGATATAGAATGAGATTTTGGATATCGGAGCTGATCTATCTCTTACTATGTTGGACTAGTCTTATTTTGTACTTTTGGAAACTATTCAATATATATTTAACCTATCTTGTACTCCTTATGATGTAGGTGCTCTTCTACTGTCTATACTTGGTCTTGGGGTTTTATTTTGCATATTGTTTCTCTTTCCCCTCTCTATTTGTATGCATGTTCCATCTATTCTACTTATTATTTGTTTAATTTAGTATTGCTATCATGTTCTTCTATATTTAACTCATTAGCTAGTTACTTGCCATTCCAGGTTATGAATTTGGCTTACCTACTAGTGGGATATAGTAGGTGCCATCATAACCTATGTTTTTGGGTTGCAATAGTTTAGTATCAGAGCCTAGGGTCACTAGTATCATTAGTACTAGAGAAAGTATCTAGAGAGATTTCTACAGATCAGTATGATTACATCTGTGTCCTATCTCCAGAAGGCTACATGACATCCTTTGGAAAATCTCACCTTTGACTCTTCATCATGTGTTATATTCAAATTGTTTTGGATTCTCACTTTTTTGTAGAAATTTAGGATGAGGGCTATGATCGATGAGGGATTCTATTAAGTACAGTCTAGTTGGGTTCTTTCTTATGGTATATTTGTTGTTCTCTGAGGCTTTCTAGGGTCAGTGTATACCCCATAATATATATGAGCCAATTGGGGAATGAGTTTTTGAAATTAGAGTAGGATTCTATCATCGTGTCTAAGTATGAACATGAGATAGCCAAACATGCCACTATAATTCTACCTATTGAGCACGAGAGAACACATTGCTTCATTAGGGGATTAAGATTTTAGCTCCATCTGGATACTGAGAGCAGGGTATCCATCAATTAATCATTTTTAGATATTGTTTATCCTACTCATACTATTGAGGATTTTCATCATGAGAACTATAAGGGCAGCAATAAGAGACCCTGCTATCAAAGTAGTTTTAGTGGCAGTCTCAATGATTCATAGTTCTAAGGTAGGGTTTCCTTGGTACAGGTTAGTAGCATAAAAAATCGCATGGCTAGTCTAGTCGACCCATTTAGGAATCACTTTAGATTATTAATGGATCAACTAGGTTATAGTGATTTCAGTTGTAGAGCTTCGGTCAGCGATCATACAATTATCATTCTAGGTTTTTAGACTATGGTGGCTAGTTTGGATCAACAGGTTTATCTTCTCAAAGTATGACACCTAAGCTTCTATAATTATGGGGTTGTTGGTAATTTTGAGAGAGAGTGTCCCTAGTGTGGGATGATCGAGCCTTTAATACAGACAACTTAGATTCTTAGATCAACAGTACCACTGGATATAGATGGTTCCCAAAATGGCAGTGGTGGTTCTTAAGATCCTCTTTGAGGTTGTTAGTTGGGTAGGATAGGTGGTTGTTCAAGTTCTCAATCCGACAGTGAGTGCAAATAGTTATATACTATTCTTGAAAGTTTATAGGCACAGGCATCAGACCTAGTGATCATATTTATAATTTTAGTATGTTGAAAGTTAGATGTTTTTTGTTATTTGATATGAGTTACACTTATTATTATGTTTTAATATATTATTTCTTCTCGATTAGGGATGATTCGCAAGTTACTAATGCTTCTTAATTAGGGATGATTAGCAAGTTACTAGTGCTTCTTAATTAGGGATGATTAGCAAGCCATTACTAGTGCCTATGTGTGTAGCTACTCTAATAGGTAATTCTTTTGTTGTGCATAAGGTTTAGAGATCCTATGTGGTGACTGTTATGAAGTATGGCACTTGGTACGATCTTATATTTCTTGATATGGTTGATTTTGACACTATTCTAGGAATGAAGTAGTTATCCATTTATCAAGTGGTCATGGAATTCTTCACCAAAACTGTTACCTTATCCATACATGGTATTATCCTAGTCATGTAGCATGGTTCTAATTATTACACACCGACAGGGATTATTTATTTTATTTGGTCTAGAAAGATGATGTCGAAGGGGTGTTTAGCTTATCTTTCTTATATTTCCAATATTAGACTATTAGTTGGCACTTGTCTCATTCCCTTAATTCTATTCTATTATCTATTAGTTAGCAAATGTCTTTCCTATCGACCTGCCTATCCTCTTGATTGAGCATGATCTTTCATTCTCAACTGATATTGAGCTGGGCACCCAACCTATTTCTATCCATATTACTGTATGGCCCCTACTAAATTAAGAGATCTTAATGTTCAACGTTAGGATCTTTTGGGTAAAGATTTAATCACACCAATTACTTTTCATTGGGTGCTCATGTTTTATTTGTGAAGAAGAAAGATGGTTTTCTGCATATGTGTATTGATTATCGATATATGAACAAGGTAAATATATTGAATAAGTATTTGATGTCACGTGTTGATGACATATTTGACAAGCATCAGGGTGAAACCATGTTTTCTATGATTGACTTAAGAAAGCCTACAAGACTCATTATAGCCATTGAAAGTTCCAAGTTATTTCTCTTGGGTAGACCAATGCCCCAACAACATTCATGGACCTGATGAACTTCATGTTCAGGCCTTATGTTGACACCTTCATGATGTTTTTTATCAATGATATCATTATCTACTTGAAATAAGGAGGAGAACAAAAACATTTAAGGTTTGTTCTCAAGACTTTGATAGATCAACAATTTTATGTCGAGTTCTAAGAGTATGAGTTTTATATTTAGTCTATAACATTCTATGAGAACATGGTGTCAAAGGATAGATTACGATAGACCCGACAAATATTAAGGCAGTTTATAATTGGGATAGACCCACTCCTCATGCCAATTTTTACAGCTTTGTTGAGTTGGCAGGTTTTTATAGATGGTTCATCAATGGGTTATCTTCTGTTACAGCGCCACTAACTTAATTAACTAGGAAGGATATTCTTTTCTAGTGGTTTGCCGAGTGTGATGTGAGATTTTTGATAATCTAGGCCTCACAAACTTCAACTTCAATTTTGACTCTTCTAGTTGAGGGCCAGGGATTTACAATCTATTGTAATGCTTCAATTGCTGGTTTAGGTTATATTCTAATGCAACATGCTCTGTGATAAGATATGCTTCTAGAGAGCCGAAGGTTCTTGAATGAAACTATCCCACCTATGACTTATATTTGGTTGTGGTAGTTTTGTGCATAAGATTTAGAGGCATTTTCTTATGGTGTTCATTGTAGATATTCATTAACCATCATAGAATGCAGTATATTTTGAGTCAGAAGGAGCTTAAGGCAGTGCAGGTGGATCGAGTTGCTAAAGAATGACTTTTCTATTCTATACCATTTGGGCAAGGTAAATATGGTAGTGCATGCCTTGAGCTGAAGGTGGTGAGTATGGAAATTTTGGCTTTACTTTCACTTTTAGAGTAGCAGTTGGCCTTGGACATCTAGTATTTAGCCAAAAAGTTAGTTAGACCTGATTTTTCTGACTCCAAAAAGATTCTTGCACTTTTTAGGCTTAGTTTACTTTTTTAGAGTAAATTAAAGGGTGTTAGTTTGAGGATAGTCGATAGTGTGACATTTGAGATTAGGTTTTGAGAGGTGAGGCTGTGAAGGCCACCTTAAACCTTGAAGGTGTCTTGAGATTCAATGGCCATGTTTGCATACTGAAACTTTGTTTTTTGATTTAATTGGTATTGAATGAGACTCACTATTCTAGAATATCCATTCATCCTAACGCAAAAAAGAGGTATAGAGATTTGAGGCAGCATTACTTGTGGTGTAGGATGAAGAGGGATATAGTAGACTTTGTATCTGGGTATTTGTGTTGTTAGCAGGTGATTTCCAAGAACTTAAGAATTTTTGGTTTTCTTTAGAGGCAATCCATTCAAGAGTAGAAGTGTGAGCAATTTACTATGGATTTTGTGATGGTTTTCCATGCACTTCTCGGGGTTCTGATAGCATTTGATCAGCATTGATCTGACTAAGACTACTCCCTTTTCTTCTCTTTCAATCTTTATAATATGTTGAGCTATTAGAGTTAATATATGTTTGAAGGCTGGTTCATCTTCTCGGGGTTCTTGACACGACTCGACCAGGGCCTGGCCGTGTCGGATATCTAAAGTCCCACATGGACCGGAGATCACCCCTGCACCAAATCAACCCAAACACAACACACCCTAAAGTCAGATTAATTCCGAATACATAACAAGATAGCATGCAATAGATTAAGAAAATTTCAATGCATGTCCATGACCAACCACCGACGACCGACCAACACCGCCAAATAACCACAGTAGCCAAAACTAAGCCTTCTAAACAATGATCCAAAACTGAATATGAATAAAGTGTCGGGACATGCCCCCGACAACATCCAAAAAATAAGTCTAAGACATAAGAGGAAAAAAATACGAAATGTAGACTTTTGAAGTATGGAAGATGTCCACTTCAATGACAACTAACGAGCGGATCCCGTATCCTAATCACTAAGCATGTGTAGTAGAAGTATGGACAAATCCTGTATCACCTGGGGATACAACATACATAGAAGGTTAGTGGTTGGAGCGATAGCATGTAACTCAGGGATAAGGGATAACATATTTCCATGAATAACAATTCAAATCATTCGAAATTCCATACACATTATAAAATGCATATACGTACGTATATATATATCACATGCCTGGGTAGGGGACAAGGCTTAACATGAATTTTAAAACCTTAGTTTGGATTGTGTAACTCAACCATCATATTAATAATAACCATGGTCTATGTGGGCTACAGTTCTCACCCTTCTGGTCGTGCCCCAGTGCGTGTAACCACATGAATCAGAGAATAATCACATATATATTCAGGGGGGACTCGAACCCTCTAATCATATACTAAGGTGACTTAAGCACCCGATCATAAAATGTGATATGGGGGACTGAAACCGTCCAATCATAATAATAACAATAAGGTGGATTCGAACCATCTGGTCACTAGCAAGGGGACTAGAACCCTCAATCCATAACGACCCCCACACCGACTAGCGCGGTTTTTAGTATTGGTTAGCCTCCACTTTTACGACTCAGCTACACAAACCTAAAAGGCCAATTAAACCATTTATCACACATTCCCATCATTAAACAATGTTTCAAACAAAGGCATACATTGTTGGTATTGTCATACCAACTACACTTGCAAGATAAAAACAACATGCCCAAACAATCACATCACTTGGGGAATTAAAAACCCTTTCGGTTTAATTAAACATTAGCTTGTGAAAACATGAAACCCACAAGGTTCAACTCAAGACCATCATATACATAGACATTAAGGCCTTTCAAGGAAAACATGCATACTTCATTATCCATTTCATGCCAATGCATTATTACGAGTGGGTAAGACAAACTATGTTACAGAAGCCTTTTCATTGACAATTTCACAAACACGTTGGCTGCATACAATTTACAAAACCATAATTATGGAAAAATCATCAAGTTGGGGGTTAACAATGGACCCTCAGTTTAATCACCATTTCCATACATCCCACAATGTTCAAAACCATATTTAAACATGAGTAATGAATCATAAAATTATGGGAAAACATTTAATTGACCATTCATGTAAAAAACCCCAATCAAGTCAAAACCCTTACTTTTAACCACATAAACAACAATGTATTTTCATGCAATGAGATATTAAGTTTAAGGGTTGAGTCACATGCCTGAAATAGTAAGATATTCGGAGAGATATCACCCTTGAAATCCTTAATTGATCGACCTCTTGAAAATCCTAAGTGCTCTTGACCTTGAGGAATTAGAAAAGTGTTGTGAAGTTACTTTGATGTGTTTATGAAAGCTAATAATAACCTAAAGGGGTTAAAAGATGTGGATTTCAAGTTAGGTAAGAGGGGAAATTTCTAGAATGCCCTTAACTTAAAATCTAAAAAAGGGTCACCATTGACTACGAGTCAGCCATTGACTTGTAACATCCTTATGACCCGTCACCACAAGTCATAACTAGGACAGTCTCTAGGACACCATCCACTACTAACCTTATGACTCAACCAACCAACCCGTAATTAGACCCTACGACTCATAGGGTCCAGTCGTAGTCAACATAGATGCAAAATTGGGACTTACACTAGACATCCTACTATTACACCAAATAACTTATAACATCCCCTTATGGCTCTTAGTGAGCCACTCATACTTAGAGCAGAATTATACCTCAAACTTACATGATTTGGTTATGATTCCATCCCAATGACTCGTACCCATGATAATAACTTCAACACCACTCAATGGTCACCTTACGAATAGGGTCACCTGACCCGTCAAGATACCATACGACTCATAGGGTGAGTCGTTACCAAGGCAGTGAACTCAAAGCTCAAGAAATTTCCAAGGGTAAAAAATATGGGGTATTTTAATTCTCCCCCACTTGGATCATTTATCCTCAAATGATGGGACAAGACATTTATTAGCACGAATGGACTCCACATACCTCTACTCTTACCTTTAAAAAAGACAGAAAACAAAGATGCTAAGGAAATCACTCTTTCCTTTAACAAAGTCAGAAAATAAAGATGTTAAGGAATACACATAACTTAAGCACGATTATTTGTAGCGGAAAACAAGAACAGATACTTGGACATCATGTCCTATTCAGTTTCCCAAGTAGCCTCTTCAACTATGTGATTCCTCCATAGAACCTTTACCGAAGCTACGTCTTTTGTCCAAAACAGACAAACTTGTCGATCTAAAATTTCAACTAAGACTTCTTCATAAGATAAGGAATTCAAAATACCTACCTCCTCAAAAGGAACAACCATCGAAGGATCACCCAGACATTTTCTCAACATCAAAATGTGAAACACCGAATGAATGGAGCTCAAACTAGAGGGAAACTCCAATTCATATGCAACATTACCAACCCTCTTCAACAATAAGTATGGGCCAACATATCGGGGGTTGAGCTTCCCCTTCTTACCAAACCACATCACTCCCTTTATGGGGGATACCTTTAAGAACACCCAATAACCAAGACTAAACTCCAACTCCCTTTGCCTCACATCCGCGTAGGATTTTTTGTCACTTTGGGAGTCTTTAAGCCTATCACGAATCGCCTTCACCTTCTCCATCACTTAGCTAACCAAATTCAAGCCAAACAACTCAGCCTCACCAACTTCATACCACCCGATGAGAGACCTACACCTTCTACCATACAAAGCCTTGAAAGGAGCTATACCAGTACTAGAATGGTAGCTATTATTTTACGCAAACTCTAAAAAAGAAAAATGATCAACCCAACTACAACCATAGTCAATTACACAAGATCTAAGCATGTCTTCCGGTGTCTGAATAGTCTTTTCTACTTGCCCATCCTACAGCAGGTGGAAAGGAGTACTAAGGCTCAACTTAGTTCCCAAACCTCTTGGAAATAAATGCGCTAAATGTGATGAGAACTGAGTACCATGATCCGACATGATAAAAATAGGTTCCCCATAAAACTTTATAATCTCTTGGAGGAAGAACTTCGCATAGTCTTCTGCCAAACAATTTGTTCTCACTAAAAAGATATGAGAAGACTTAGTCATACTATCCACGATGACCCAAATCGAATCAAACTAATTCTGAGATCAAGAAAGACAACGAAATCCATATTAATCACTTCCCACTTCCACACAGGCTACTCGATCTCTTAATAAACCCTTCGAGCCACAAGTGCTAACCATTCACTTGTCACCATGCATTTAGCCACAAAATTGGCTATATCTCGCTTTATAGTGTTCCACCAATAAATATCCTTAAGAACATAATACATCTTTCTCGAACCAGGATGAATGGCATAACGCGATTCATGAGCCTCAGCCAAGATCCTCTCTCACAACCCATCTATATCAGGAACACATAATCTTTCTTGGTACCTCAAGATACCATCACCACCAATCTAAAAAAATACAATTTTTTGCTGGCCCACATCTTTTTTAAGTTTCAATAAGACTGGATCCAATACCTGTTTCTCCTTTATTTCAGTACCAAGAGAAAACTATGCCATATTTTGCAAAAACACACACCCATCCTCAAAGTCTAAGAGCAAAAACTCCAAGGTTAGCCAAACAGTAAATATCTTTCACCAATTCCCACTTATTCTCATCCACATGAGCTAGACTCCACATGGACAACCTGCTAAGAGCGTCAGCAGCCACATTAGCTTTAACTGGGTGGCAGTGAAGACTTATGACATAATTCTTGAGTAGCTCAAGCCATCTCTTCTTCCTAAGATTTAGCTTTTTCTGAGTTAACACGTACTGCAGACTCCTATGATCATAATAAATATCAACATGAACTCTATACACATAATATTGCCAGATCTTCAACACAAATACCACAGCTAATAGCTATAAGTCATGAGTTGGATAATTTCTCTCATAAACTTTCAACTACCTAGAAGCATAGGCCACTACCCTACCATGCCACATTAACACACAACAAAGTACCACACAGGACACATCGCAATAAACTACGAATCTATCATTACCCTCAACCAGGGCCAAAATTGGAGCTGAAGTCAACTTATCTTTCCGCTTTTCAAAACTATCCTCACAAGCATCAGACCAGAAGAACTTAACTTTCTACTTGGTTAGCTAAGTCAATGGGGTAGCTATAGTTGAGAAACTCTCCACAAATCTCATTAATAACTGGCTAAACCCAACAAACTCTGATTATTGGTTGGAGTTTTGGTCCTATGTAACTTCTTAACCACTACAACTTTATGCAGATCCACCATGGTCCCTTCACTAGAATTGACATGAACTAAAAAGTAACAACCTTCAACCAGAACTCACACATCAAAAACTTACCATACAAATGTTGGTCTTTCAAGGTCTACAAAATAATATGGAGGTGGTCGGTGTAATCCTACTCACTCCTCGAGGACACAAGAATATCATCAATGAACACTATGACAAATAAATCAAAGAACAAACGAAACACCCGATTCATGAGATACATAAATGTCGTCGGGGAATTTATCATAACAAAAGAAATGACTAGGAACTTATAGTGACCATACCGAGTTTGGAAAACAGTCTTAGGTATATCCACCTCCCTAATCTTTAGCTGATGATAACCCAGCCGAAGATCAATTTAGAGAAATATCTAGCCCCCTAAAGTTGGTAAAACAAATCATCAATCCAAGAAAGAAGATACTTATTCTTAACCGTAACCTTATTAAACTAACAATAATTAATGCACATTTGAAGGTATCCCTCATTCTTACACACGAACAAAATAGGAGCACCCCATGGAGACACACTAGAATGGATAAAACCCTTGTCAAAGAGTTATTTTAGTTGCTCCTTAAGCTCCTTCAACTCAACTGGAGCCATCCTATATGGAGGAATAGTGATAGGACGAGTGTACGGAACAAGGTCAATCCCAAAATCAATCTCCCTATCAGGAGGAATTACAGGAAGGTCATCAAGGAACACCTCGGGAAATTCATAGACCACGGGGACAGTCTGCAAAAAATGACTTTCGGAACTAGAATCCTTAACATGCACTAAGTGATAAAGAAAACCTTTAGAAACCAATTTCCGGGCTCTAAGATACGATATAAAATTTCCCGTAAGCTCTAAGGAACTACCTTCCCACGCAATAATCAGTTTATTAGCAAAATTAAAGATGACCTTATGGATCTGACAATCTAAAGAAGCATAACATGAATACAACTAGTCCATCCCCAATATGACATCAAAATCAACCAAGTCTAACTCTATTAGATCTACCAAAGTTTCTCTATCACCAATAGACACCACACAACCCTTGTAGACTCTCCTAAAAACCACAGACTTACGCATTAGGATAGAAATAGAAAAGGGGTCCAAAATACACTCAGGACCGAAACCAAAATATACAGCCACAAATGGGGTCACATAAGAAAGAGTAGACTCAGATCAAGAAAGAAACACACATCATAATAAAAGAGTCGTAACGAATTAGTGATGGCATCTCAATTTCCTAGTAGGTAGCATGAGCATACAAGAAATATTGGCTAGTACTGGTACTAGAAGCAGAAGCAGCACCCTTTGGTGTAGGAGCTGATGAAGTGGCAGTAGGAATCTTATTTTCCCCTGGAGTAACCTTAGAAGGACAATCGCTCAACAAATGACCAATCTAACCATATTTAAAACACCTGTTGCTCCCCTCTTCACAAAAAACATGATGCACCTGCCTGCATAATCTACAAGGAGGAAATCATATAGCTGACTGAGCCCCACTAGCCTGAGATTGGGAACCCTGTGCCCTAAACCCACTATCATGCTAAGAACAACGATCACCGAACGGCTTTGGACTAGTATCACTAGCCGTAGAGTAGGAACCAGAACTCCCCCACTTCTTCTTAGACCAATTTTCACCATCTCTACCATTCTGCTGCTGACGTCAACCCTGATAAAAAAATCTAAACTTCTTATTCTTTCTTCACCTATCTCTACCCACTTCTTCTTCTCTTCCTCAACATGTTGTATATACACAACCAATCTTGAGATGTCCATATCCTTGTTCAACAAGGCATCCTTAATCTCTAGAATCAAATCACGAGACAACCTAGAAGTAAATTTCCTAATTCTATCCCTCATACTAGACACACGGTACAACTTACAAAATTTCAAGGCATACTCCATGACCATCATCCTACCTTGCTTTAGATTAAAAAAAAAATCTTTTTTGCCTCCCTCAACTCTTGGGGAAAGAAGTGATCCATAAAAGCATGGGAGAAATCATCTCACAATATGAATTCGGCATCATCTCCCCTAGACTTTTCCCATCCTTCACACTATTGTTATGCTACATCCTTTAGTTCATAGGCGGAAAATTCTACACCTTCCACATTTGAAGGTTGAATCACACTAAAGATCATTTCCATCTTATTGATAAAGTTTTGAGGATCTTCCTCAACTTTAGAACTAGTGAACAAGGAGGACTCAACCTCATAAACTGGCTAACCCTTGTGGACTCAAAAGATGGAACAATAGAAGCTACACGCTTAGAATAAGAAGCTACAAACTGAGCTAACATATGAATAGTCTAATGAAATTCTGCATTCAACACATCAGCCTGGGGAGCTCGAGGAGGACTAGAGGGGACTGGTGGAACTCAAAAAGGGAAATCAGGAACTGGACCCCTAGACTGGGTTTGTGATTTAATTTTATTTTTTACTACAGGAGGCTCGCTATTCTATAATATTTTATTCATACTAATGCAAAAACAGAGGTATAGAGATTTGAGTTAATACTACTTATGGTGAGGGATGAAGAGGGATATAGTAGACTTTGTATTTGGGTTTTTGTGTTGTTAGCATGTGATTTCCGTGCACCTAAGACTTGTTGGTTTGCTTTGGAGTTTGTGATGGTTTTCAATGCACTTCTTGGTCTGATAGCATTTGATCAACATTGATCTGACTAAGACTACTCTTTTTCTTCCCTTCGAGTCATTCTAAAATGTTGAGAGATTGGATTTAATATATATTTGAAGGGTGATTCATCTTCATGGGGTTCTTGGAACAAACAGAACCTGGGTTTGGCCGTGTCGGGTATCTCAAGTCCCACGTGGATCGAAGATCACCCCCTGAACCTAACCAACCCAAACACAACACACCCCAAAGTTGGATAAATTCTGACTATATAAGAATATAATATGCAATAGCTTAAAAAAATTTCAATGCATGTCCATGACCAACCACTGACGACTGGCCAACGACCGACTGACACCGCCTAATAACCACAATAGTCCAAACAAAGCCTTCTAAACAATGATTAAAAATTGAATATCAGTAAAGTGTCGAGACATATCTCTGACAATAACCAAAAATAAGTCTAAGACTTAAGAGGCACAAAACACAAAATGTAGACTGCCGATGTATGGAAGTTCACAACTTCAATGTCAACTCACGATCTGATCAAAAATCCTAGTCACTGGGTAGGAGGAGTAAAAGTATGGCAAAATCCTGCATTGCATGGGGATACAACGTCTGTAAATGGATAGCTATTGGAGTACTAGCATGTGACTTAGGGACAGGGGATAAAAAAATGCCATGAATAATAGTTCAAATCATTTGAAATTCCATGCACATTATCAAATGCATATACGTACATATATATATATATCATATGTCGGGATACGGAACAAGGCTTATCATGTATTTTATAACCTTAGTCTGGATGATGTAGCTCAATCGTCACATTAATTATGCCCAGGGCTATATGGGCCCTAGTTCATAGAACACTAGTTGATCCCCAGTGCGTGTAGATGCACAAACCAGAGAATAATCTTATATATATGCAAGAGGAACCCGAACCCTCCAATTATGTACTAAGGTTATTTAAGTACCTGATCAAAAAATGTGATGTGGGGGACTCAAACCCTCAAATCATAATAATAACAATAAGATGGACGTGAACCACCTAGTCACAGGCAAGGGGACTCGAACCCTCGAGCCATAACGACCCCCACACCAGCTAGCGCGGTTTACATCATTGGTAACTTTGACCTCCACTTTCACGACTCAGCTACACAACCCTCTTTTAAATCCCAATTAAAATATTTATCACACATTCCCATCCATTAAAAGATGTTTCATATTAAAGCATACACTGTTGGTATTGTTATACCAACTACACTTGTATGGTAACAATAACATGCCCAAACAATCACATGACTTGGGGAATTCACAAGCCTTTCGGTTCAATTATCATTAGCTTGTGAAAACATGAAACCCAAAAGGTTCAATTCAAGACCATCATATACATGGCTATTAAGGCCTTTCAAGAAAAACATGCATACTTCATTATCTTTTTCATGCCAATGCATTGTTATAAGTGGGTAAGACAAACTATGTGACAAAAGCATTTTCATTAACAATTTCACAAACATGTTGGGGGAATACAATTTCCAAAACCATAATCAAGGAGATATCATCAAGTAGGGGGTTAACCATAACCCCTCAGTCTAATCACCATTTACATACATCCCACAATGTTCAAAAGCATATTTTAGACATGAGTAATGCATCATAAAACCAAGGGAAAATAGTTAATTTACATTTCATGTCAAAACCCCCAATCAAGTCAAAACCCTTACATTTAACCATCTAAACAACCATGTATTTTCATGCAATAGATATATTTATTTTACGGATAGAGTCACATGACTAAAATAGTGAGATTTATGGAGAGAAATCACCCTTGAAATCTCTAATTGATCAACCTCTTGAAAACCCTAAGTGTTTTTGGCCTAGAGGAATTTGAGAGTGTTTAAATGTTACTTTGATATGTTTATGAGGGCTAATGATACCTTAAAGGTGTTATAAGACATGGGTTTGAAGTTGGGTAAGAGGGGAAATGTCTAAAATGCCCTTAACTTTAAAGTTAAAAAAGGGTCGCCTTTGACTGAGTCATCCATTGACTCGGAACCACTCTTTACGAATCACCTTCATGTGTCGTAACCAAGATAGTCTCTCGAAAACCATCCATTGCTGACCTTACGACTCAACCAACCAACCCGTGATGAGACCCTACGACTCGTAGGGTCTATTAGTAGTTAACATAGAACCCAAATTGGGAAATTATACTTGAAACCCTACAATTATACCAAATGAATCGTAACATCCCCTTACGGCTCTTAGTGAGCCACTCATACTCAGAGAAGAATCATGTCACAAACTTACATGATTTGGTTATGATTCCATCTCAGTGACTAATCATGAGTCTTTATGACTTTTTCCCTCAAGTTGTACCCAAGACGATAACTTCAACACCACTCACTGGTCACCTTACGACTAGGGAATCTGACCCATAAAGACACCATATGACTCATAGAGTGATTCATTACCAAGGTAGTGAGCTCAAAGCTCAAAAAAATTCCAAGGACCAAAAATTTAAGGAGTTTCAATTCTCCCCCACTTGGATCATTCATCCTCAAATGATGGGACAAGGTAGTCATTAACATGAAATAACTCCACATACCTCTACTCTTACCTTTAACAAAGACAGAAAACAAAGATGTTAAGAAATACACATACATTAAGCATAGTTATTCATAGAAGAAAACAAGAATAGATACTTGGACTTTATGTCCTCTTCGGTATCCCAATTAGCCTCTTCAACCGTGTTGTTCCTCCATAGGAACTTTCCCAAAGATACATCCTTTGTCCGCAATAAACAAACTTGCTGATCCAAAATTTCAACTGGGACTACCTCAAAAGATAAGGAATCTGAAATACCTTCCTCCTCCAAAGGAACAACTGTTGAAGGATCACCCTAGTCTCAACATCAAAATGTGAAACACTGGATGAATAGAGCTCAATCTAGACTACAATTCATATGCAACATTACCAACCCTCTTCAACACCAAATACGAACCAACATATCAGGGGCTAAGCTTCCCCTTCTAACCAAACTACATCACTTCCTTTATGAGGGATACCTTTAAGAACACCCAATCACCAACACTAAACTCCAACTCCATTCGCCTCACAGTCGTGTAGGATTTTTTGAGACCTTGGGCAACTTTAAGACAATCTTGAATCACCTTCGCCTTCTCCATCACTTGGTGAAACAAATTTGGGCCAAATATCTTAGCCTTACCATCTTCAAACCACCCAGATGGTAGACCTACACCTCCTACCTTACAAGGCCTCAAAAAGAGCTATACCAATACTATAATAGTAGCTACTATTATATGTTAACTCAATAAGAGGAAATGACCAACCCAACTACAAGCATAGTCAATCACACAATCTTTAAGCATGTCTTCTAGTGTTTAAATAGTACTTTTTGCTTGCCTATTCGACTACGGGTGGAAAGTAGTGCTATGGCTCACCTTAGTTCCCCAACCTATCTGAAACAAAATGCAAAAACTGTGATAAGAACAAAGTACCACGATCTAACATGATAGAAACAGGTGCCCCATGGAACTTCACAATCTCTTGGAGGAACAACTTCGCATAGTCTTTTGTCAAAAATTTGTTCTCACTGGAAAGAAGTGAGAAACCTTTGTCATCCTATTAACGATGATCCAGATTAAATCAAACTAATTCTGAGACTGAGGAAGATCAGTAAAAAAATCCATATCAATTATTTCCCACTTCCACACAAGCAACTCCATCTCTTGATACAACCCTCCAGGCCGCAAGTGCTCAACCTTCACTTGTTGACACACCATGCATTTAGCCACAAAATTGTCCATATCTCACTTTATATTGTTCCACCAATAAATCTCCTTAAGAATATGACACATTTTTGTCAAACCAGAATGAATGACATTACCTGATTCATGAGCCTCAGTCAAGATCCTCTCTCACAACCCATCTATATTAGGAACACATAATTTGCCTTGGTACCTCAAGATACCATCGCCACCAATCTCAAAAGCTACAACCTTTTGATGACCCACATATCCCTTAAGTTCCATTAAGATAGGATCCAATATCTGCTTCTCCTTTATATCAGTACTAAGAGAGGTTTGGGCCACCTTTTGAACAAACACACCCCTATCCTCAGAGTCCAAGAGACGAAGTCGAAAGTTAGACAAATGGTGAATATATTTGATCAATTCCTGCTTAACTTCATCCACATGATCTAGACTCCCCATGGATAACCTGCTAAGAGAATCAGCAATTATATTAACTATACCTGGGTGGTAGTGAAGACTAATATCATAATCCTTGAGCAGCTCAAGCCACCTCCTCTGCCTGAGATTTATCTCTTTCTGAGTGACTACATACAACAGGATCTTATGATCAGAATTAATAACAACATAAATTCTATATAAATAATGTCGCCAGATCCTCGATGCAAACACCACATCTAACAACTCTAAGTCATGTGTTGGATAATTTCTCTCATCAACTTTCAAATGCCTAGAAGCATAGGCCACTACCCTACAATGCTGCGTCAACACAAAACCAAGTCCCACATGGCACACATCACAATAAACCATAAATTCATCATTTCCCTTGAAGAGGGTCAAAATTAGAGTTGAAGTCAACTTATCTTTCTGCTTTTCAAAACAACCCTCACAAGCAACAGACCATAAGAACTTCACCTTCTTCTGGGTCAGCTTAGTCTGCGGGGCAGCTATAGTCAAGAAACCCTCCACAAATCTCCTATAGTAACTAGCTAAATCTAAGAAGCTCTGAATATCGATTGAAGTCGTGGTCCTAGCCACTTCTTAACCACTACAACTTTTTGTGGATCCACAATGATCCCTTCACTAGAAATGACATGACCCAAAAAAGTAACATTTCTAAACTAGAACTCTCACTTTGAAAGCATAGCATACAAATGTTGTTTTTTCAAGGTTTGCAAAATAATATGGTAATAATCGGTATGATCCTCTTCACTCCTAGAGTACAACAGAATATCATCAATGAACACTATAATGAACAAATCTAAGAAATGACAAAACAATCAATTCATGAGATCCATAAATATCGTCGGGGCATTTTTCAGACCAAAATACATGAATAGAAACTCATAGTGACCATACCGGGTTTGAAAAGCAGTCTTAGAGATATCCTCCTCCCTAATCTTTAGCTGATGATAACTTAATCGAAGATCAAGTTTAGAGAAACATCTAGCACCCTAAAGATGGTAAAACAAATAATCAATCCAAGGAAGAGGATACTTATTCTACACCATAACCTTATTAAACTACAATAATCAATGCACATCCAAAGGGAACCATCCTTCTTGTGCACGAACAAGATAGGAGTACCCCACAGAGATCACTAGGATAGATAAAACCCTTGTCAGGGAGGCCTTTCAATTTCTCTGTAATCTCTTTCAACTTACCTAGAACTATCCTATAAAATGGGATAGAGATAGGACGAGTGTCAAAAAAGTCAATACCAAAATCAATATCCCTATTAGGAGGAATACCAAGAAGATCATCATGGATCACCTCGGTAAATTCACAGACTATAGGGACAGTCTACAAAGAAAGACCTTCGGATCTAGAATGCTTAACATGCACTAAGTGATAGAGGCACCCTTTAGAAACCAATTTCCAGGATCTAAGATACGATATGAAATTTCCTATAAGAACTAGGGTACTACCTTACCACTAAAGAATTGGTTTATTAGGAAAATTAAAGATAACCTTATAGGTCCGATAATCTAAAGAAGTATAGAATGAATGCAACTAGTCCATCCCCAATATGACATCAAAATCAACCATGTCTAACTCTATTAGATCTATCAAAGTTTCTCTATTACCAACAAACACCACACAACCCCTGTAGACCCTCTTAAAAACCACAGACTTACCCATTAGGATAAAAATAGAAAAGAGGTCCAAAATATACTCAAGACCGAAACCAATATAGCCACAAATGGGGTAATATAAGAAAGAGAAGACCCCAGATCACGTAAGCAATACACTTCACAAGAAAAGAGTCATAACATAACGGTGACGACATTAAGAGTTTCTTTAGAGTCCTAGCGGGTAGCAAAAGGATACAAGCTATTTTGGCCAGTACCGGTACTAGAAGCAAAAGTAGCACCCTTTAGTGTAGGAGTTGATGAAGTGTCCACATGAATCTTATTTTCTCCTAAAGCAACCTTAAAAGGATAATCCCTCTACAAATGACCAATCTAACCACATTTAAAACACATGTTCCTCCCCTCTTCACAAAAATCATGGTGCACCTACCCGCAGAATCTACAAAAAGGATATAATGGAGCCGACTGAGCCCCACTAACCTGAGATTGGGCATCCTGTGACCTAAACCTACTATCCTGCTGAGAATGAAGATCACCTTACTACTTTGGATAAGTAGTATTAGCCATAAAGTAGGAACCAACACTCCCCTGACTTCTTCTTAGACCAATTTCCACTATCTCTACCACTTTACTACTGACCTCAACCCTGATCGAAAAATCTAAACTTCTTATTCTATCATTCCTAAATCTCTGCCTACTTCTTCATCTCTTCTCTTACCTACTCCATATACACAACCAATCTGGAGATGTCCGTATCCTTCTTCAATAAGTCAGTCTTACTCTCTAAAATCAAATCAGAAGACAACCTAGAAGCAAATTTCCTTATTTTAGCCCTCATGCTAGACACTAACTCAGGAGAATATCGAGACAACTGATGGAATTTCAAGTCATACTCTTTGACCGTCATCCTACCTTGTTTCAGATAAACAAACTCTTCTACTTTCACCTCCCTAAACTCTTAAGTAAAGAAGTGGTCCAGAAAAGTACTAGAGAAATTATCCCATAATGTGGATTCAGTGTAATATCCCCTAGACTATTCCTATTTATCATACCATTGGTATGCTGTATCCTTCAGTTAATAGGCAGTGAATTGTACGCCCTCCACATTAGAAGCATGCAACACGCAAAATATTTTTTTCATCTCATCAATAAAGTTTTGAGGATCTTCTGCAATTTTACAACCAGTGAACAAGGAGGACTCAACATCATAAACTAGCCAACCTTTGTGGCCTCGAAAAATTGAGTAATTGAAGCTACACGCTCACACTGAGAAGCTACCAACTGAACCAACATATGAATATACTAACAAAATTCCATATTCGACATATCAGCTTGAGGAGATCAAGGAGGACTAGTGGGGACCGGTGAAACTCTAAAAGGGCAATAAGGAATTGGACCCCTAGACCGAGTTTGTGATTTTAGTTAATGGTATTGAAGGAGGCTCACTATTCTAGAATATTCCATTCATCCTAATGCAAGAAATAGGTATAGTGATTTAAGGATAATTACTTGTGGTGCAAGATGAAGAAGGATATAGTAGACTTTGAATCTTGGTATTTTTGTTGTTAGCAGCTCTTTTCCAAGAACTTAAGAATTATTGGTTTATTTAGAGGAAATGCATTCAAGATTAGAAGTGTGGGCGATTTACTATGGATTTTGATGGTTTTCCATGCACTACTCGGAGTTTTGATAGAATTTGATCAGTATTGATCTGACTAAGACTACTCCCTTTCTTCCCTTTCAGTCTTTCTAATAAGTTGAGAGATTGGATTTAAGATATGTTTGAAGGGTGGTTTATCTTCAAGGGGTTCTTGACACGACCCGAACCAAGGCCGATTATGTTAGGTATCTCAAGTCCCACATAGATCGAAGATCACTCTCTACACCTAGCCAACCCAAACACAACACACCCCATAGTCATATAGATTCCAAACATATAATACAATATCATGCAATAGCTTAAGAAAATTTTAATGTATATCCAAGACCAACCATCGACAATCATCCAACGATCGACCTACACCTCCCAATAACCACTGTAGTCCAAACAAAGCCTTTTGAATAATGATCCAAAACTAAATATTAATAAAGTGTTTGTACATGCTCTTGACAATAGCCAAAAATAAGTCAAAGTAATTAAGAGGAACAAAACCCGAAATATAGACTTTTGATATATGGAAACTCACCACTTCAATGTCAACTCACGAGTTGATCCCGGATCCTAATCACTGAGTAGGAAGAGTAAAAGTATGGCCAAATACTGCACAACTTGGGGATATAGCATACGTAGACGTTTAGCGGTTGGAGCGCCAACGTGTAACTCAGGGATAGGGGATAACATAATGCCATGAATAATATTTCAAATCATTCAAAATTCCATGCACATTATCAAATGCATATACGTACATATATATATCATATGTCGGGATAGGGAACAAAGCTTAACATGTATTTTAAAACCTTAGTCTGGATTGTGTAGATCAACCGTCATATTAATAGTACAAATGAGCTATATGGGCACCAGTTCTCACCCCATTGATTTGGCCCCAGTGCATGTACCTTCACAAATTAGATAATAATCTCATATATATGCACGGGGCACTCGAACCCTCCAATCATATACAAAGTTAATTTAGGAACCCAATCATAAAATAAGATATGGGGGACTCGAACCCTCTAATCATAACAATAACAATAAGGTGGATGTGAACCACCTGGTCATAGGCAAGATGATTCACACCCTCAAGATATAATGACCCCCGCACCGGATAGCGCGGTTTCTAGTATTTGTCACTTGGACCTACACTTTCATGACTCACCTATACAACCACTTTTAAATCCCAAATAAAACATTTATAACATTCCCATTCATTGAACAATGTTTCACATTAAGGCATACATTTTTGGTATCGTCATACCAACTAGACTTGCAAGGTAAAAACAATATGCCAAAAGCAATCACATCACCTGGGGAATTCATTAGCCTTTCGTTTCAATTATACATTAACTTGAGAAAACATGAAACCCACAAGGTTCAACTCTAGACCATCATATACATGGCCGTCAAGGCCTTTCAAGGAAAACATGCATACTTTATTATGCTTTTCATGTCAATGCATTAATTCAAGTAGGTAAGACAAGCTATGTGAAAAAAGCCTTTTCATTGAAATTTCACAAACATATTGGGGGCATACAATTTCCAAAACCATAATCAAGGAAAAATTATCAAGTAGGGGGTTAAATATGACCCCTTAGTTTAATCACCATTCCCATAAATCCCACATTGTTCAAAGCCATATCTAAGACATGAGTAATGCATTATAAAACCATGGGAAAACATTTAATTGACCATTCTTGTCAAAATACCCAATCAAGTCAAAACCATTAATTTTAACCATATAAACAACCATGTATTCTCATGAAATAGATATATTAAGTTTAAAGGTAGAGTGACATGCCTGAAATAATAAGATATACAGACAGAAATCACCCATGAAAGCCCTAACTGATCAACCTCTTAAAAACCCCAAGTGTTTTTTACCTTAAGGAATTTAAGTGTGTTGAGAAATTACTTTGATGTGTTTATGAGCTTAATCATACCCTAAAGGGGTTATAAGACGTGGGTTTCAAATTCAGTAAGAGGGAAAATGTCTAAAATGCCCTTAAATTAAAATCTGAAAAAGGGTCGCCTTTGACTACGAGTCAGCCATTGAATCACAACCACTCCTTATGACTCGTCACCACGAGTCATAACCAGGACAATATCTAGGACACCATCCATTGCTGACTCTATGACTCAACCAACCAACTTGTAAAGACACCCTACGACTCGTACGCTCAAGTTGTAGTCTACACAAAACCCAAATTGGAACTTACAATAGACACTCTACGATTATAACAAATGACTTGTAACATCCCCTTACGACTCTTAGTGAGCCACTCATACTCAGAGCTGAATCATGCAATAAACTTATATGATTTGGTTACGATTCCATCCCAATGACTCATTATGAGTCTTTACGACTTGTGCCCCCAAGTCGTACCTAGAACAATAACTTCAATACCACTTACTGGTCACCTTATAACGTGGGTAACCTGACCCATCAAGACACCATACCACTTGTATGGTAAGTCATTACAAAGGTAGTGAGCTCAAAGCTAAAGAAATTTCCAAGGGCCAAAAATCCAAGGTGTTTCAATTCTCCCCCACTTGGATTATTCGTCCTTTATTGATAGGACAAGGCATTTATTAGCACGAATTTACTCCATATACCTCTACTCCTATGTTTAACAAAGATAGAGAAAAAAGATGTTAAGGAATAAATATACCTTAAGCATGATTATTTGAAGAGGAAAATAAGAACAGATACTTGAACTTCATGTCCTCTTCGGCTTTCCAAGTATCCTCTTCAACCTTGTGGTTCTTCCATAGAAACTTTACCAAAGCTACGTCCTTCATTCGCAATCGAAAAACTTGCAGATCTAAAATTTCATGTGGGACTTCCTCATAAGATAAGGAATCTGATATACCTACCTCTTCTAAAGGTACAACCATCGAAGGATCACCCGTTCACTTTCTCAACATTAAAACATGAAACACCAGATAAATAGAGCTTAAACTAGAAATAAACTCCAATTCATATGCAACATTACCAATCCTCTTCAACACTAAGTACGAACCAACATATCGGGGGTTGAGCTTTCTCATCTTACCAAACTGAATCACTCACTTTATGAGGGATACCTTTAAGAATACCAAATCACCAATATTAAACCCCAAATCTCTTTGCCTCATATCTACGTAGGACTTTTGGTGAATTTGGGGGGATTTAAGCCTATACCGAATCCAATTCACCTTTTCCATCCCTTGGTGAACCAAATCCGGCCAAATATTTCAGCCTTACAAAATTTAAACCGCCCGATGGAATACCTACACCTCCTACCATACAAGGCCTCGAAAGGAGCATACCAATACTAGAATGGTATCTATTATTATACGCGAACTGCATAAGAGGCAAATAATAAACCCAACTATCACCATCATCAATCACACAAGATCTAAGTATGTCTTCTAGTATCTGAGTAGTTCTTTCCGTTTTCCCATCCGACTGTAGGCAGAATGTAGTACTAAGGTCACCTTAGTTCCCCAACCTCTCTAAAATGAATTCCAAATCTATGATGAAAATTGAGTACCACGATCTGAGATGATAGAAATAGGCTCCCTATGTAACTTTACTATATCTTGGAGGAACAACTTTGTATAGTCTTCTGCCGAAAAACTTGTTCTCACTGGAAAGAAGTGACCAAACTTAGTCATCCTATCCATAATGACCCAAATCGAATAAAACTGATTCTGACACTGAGGAAGACTGATAATGAAATCCATATTAATCACTTCCCACTTCCATACAGGCAACTTGATCTCTTGATACAACTCTCCAGGTTGTAAGTGTGTAACCTTCACTGGTTGACACTCCAAGCATTTAGACAAAAAATTCTCCATATCTTGGTTCATATCATTCCACCAATAACTCTTATTAAGATCATGATACATCTTTCTTAAACCAAGATAAATGGAATAACGCGGTTCATGAGCCTCAACCAAGATCCTTTCTTGCAACCCATCTACATCGGGAACACATAATCTGCCTTGGTGCCTTAAGATACCATCGTCATAAATCTCAAAAGCTATAAACTTTTGTTGACCCACATGTCCCTTCAGATTCATTAAGATAGGATATAATACCTGTTTCTCCTTTATTTCAATACCAAGAGAGATTGTGACACCTTTTGCATAAATACACCCCCATCCTCGGAGTCCAAGAGACGAACTCTAAGATAAGCTAAATGGTGAATATGTTTCACCAATTCCTGCTTATCCTCATCCACATAAGCTAGACTATACATGGACAACCTACTAAGAGCATCAACAACCATATTAGCTTTACCGGGTAATAGTGAAGACTCATGTCATAATCCTTGAGTAGCTCAAGCCACCTATTTTACCTGAGATTTAGCTCTTTCTAAGTGAACACGTACTGCAAGCTCTTATGATTAGAATAAATATCAATATGAAATCCATACAAATAATGCCACCAAATCTTTAATGCAAAGATCACAGCTAACAACTCTAAGTTAAGAGTCAGAAAGTTCCTCTAATGAACTTTCAACTACCCAAAAACATAGCCCATAACCCTACCATACTACATGAACAGAAAACCACGTCCCATGTGGGATACATCACAATAAAACACAAATCCATCATTACCCTCGGGCAGGGCTAAAACTAGAGTTGAAGTCAACTTATCTTTCAGTTTTACAAACTACCCTCACAAGAATCAAAACACAAGAACTTTACATTCTTCTAGGTCATCTTAGTCAGTGGGGCAGCTATTTTTGAGAAACTCTTTACAAATCTCCTATAGTAACTAGCTAAACCTAAGAAGCTTCGAGTATTGGTTGGAGTAATGGGCCTAGGCCACTTCTTAAACACTACGACTTTTTGGGGATCCACCATGATTCCTTCACTAGAAATGACTTGAGCCAGAAAAGTAACAGCCTTCAACCAGAACTCATACTTTGAAAACTTAGCATACAAATATTAGTCTTCCAAGGTCTTTAAAATAATACGGAGATGGAAAGTAGGATCCTCCTCATTCCTAGAGTACATAAGAATATCATTAATGCACACTATGGTTGAAATAGAAAAGAGGTCTGAAATATACTCAGGACCCAAACCAAAATGTAAAACCACAAATGGTGTCACTTAAGAAAGAGTAGACCGCAAATCAAGAAAGCAATACATATCAAGAGAAAGAGTCATAACATATCAGTGAAGACATTAGGAGATGTCTCAGAGTCTAGGTGGATGGCAATAGCATATAAGGAATTTTGGCCAGTGTCAGTACTAGAAGAAAAAGAAGCACCCTTTGGTGCAGGAGCAGATGAAGTGATAATAGGAATCCTAGCTTCCCCTAAAGCAACCTTAAAAGGAAAATCTCTCTGTAAATGACCAATCTAACCATAATTAAAACATATGATCCTCTGTTCTTTACAAAAACCATGGTGCACCTTCATGTAAAATATAGAAAAAGGAGATGATGAAGCTTACTGAGCCTCACTAGCCTGAGATTTGGCCTCTTGTGCCCTAAACTCACTATCACGCTGAGAATAACAATCACCTGACAGCTTCAGATAAGGAGCACTAGTCGTAGAATAGGAACCAGAACTCCCCTACTTCTTCTTAGATCACTTTCCACTATTTCTACTACTCTGTTGTTGACCTCTACCCAGATCAGAAAATCTAAACTTCTTATTCTATCTTTCCCCTTATATCTGCCTGCTTCTTCTTCTCTTTCTTAACCTACTGTATATATACAACAAATTTGGAAATATCCATATCCTTTTTCAACAAGGAAGCCTTAATATCTTGAAATAAATCACGAGATAACCCAAAATCGAATTTCCTCATTTTAGTACTCATGCTAGACACTAAATCCATAGTATATCAGGACGACAGAAGGAATTTCAAGGAATACTTCATGATCATCATCCTACCTTACTTCAGATAAACAAACTCTTCCAATTTTGTTGCCCTCAACTCCTGAGGAATGAACCAGTCCATAAAAGTACTAGAGAAATCATCCCATACAGATTCAGCATTATTTCCCCTAGACTATTCCCATTCTTCATACCATTAGTATGATACATCCTTCGATTGATAGGCAGCAAACTTTACACCCTCCACATAAGAAGCATACATCTCACAAAAGATCTTTTCAATTTATCAATATAGTTTTGAGGATCTTCTGTAACTTTAAAACCAATGAATAAAGATGACTCAACCTCATATATTGG
Organism: Capsicum pubescens; assembly: GCA_030864215.1. Lineage (NCBI taxonomy): Eukaryota > Viridiplantae > Streptophyta > Magnoliopsida > Solanales > Solanaceae > Capsicum > Capsicum pubescens. The sequence continues at coordinate 229,837,271 of CM061548.1, read as the reverse complement.
CCAGCCCGTATGGCCTTAGAAGATAGAGTAACAGAAGTTACACACTCATACTGAGAATCTACCAACTGATCCAATATATGAATAGACTAATGAAATTCTGCATTCGTGACATTAGCCTAAGGAGCTCGAGGAGGACTAGAGGGGGTCGGTGGAGCTCCAGAAGGGCAATTAGGAACTGGACCCTTAGACCGAGTTTGTTATTTGATTTAATTGGTATTGAATGAGGATCACTATTCTAGAATATTATATTCATCCTAAGAAAAAAAGAGGCATAGATATTTGAGGCAACATTTCTTATGGTGCGGGATGAAAAAGGATATAGTAGACTTTGTATCTGGGTGTTTGTGTTCTTAGAAGGCGATTTCTAAGCACTTAAGACTTGTTGGTTTGTTTAGAGGAAATACATTCAATAGTAGAAGTGTGAGCGATTTACTATGGATTTTGTTATAGCTTTCCATGCACTTCTCGACGTTCTGATAGCACTTGATCAACATTGATCTGACTAAGACTACTCTCTTTTTTCCCTTTTAGTCTTTTAAATATATTGAGAGATTGGATTTAATATATGTTTGAAGGGTGGTTCATCTTCATGGGGTTCTTGACATGACTTGAACCAGGGCTTGGCCGTGTCGGGTATCTCAAGTCCCACGTGAATCGGAGATCACCCCCTCCACCTAACAAACCCAAACACAACACAACCCAAAGTTAGGTGAATTCCAAACATAAAACAAGATAGCATGTAATAGCTTAAGAAAATTTCAATGCAATTCCATGACCAACCACCAATGATAGGCAAACGACCAACCGACACCACCTAATAACCACAGTAGTCCAAATAATGCCTTCTAAACAATGGTCCAAAACTGAATATCAATAAAGTGTCGAGACAAGCCCTCGACAAGAATCAAAAATAAGTCTAAGACATAAGACGAACAAAATAAGAAATGTAGACTTCCGATGTATAAATGTTGACCACTTCAATGTCAAATCATGAGCTAATCCCAAATCCTAATCACTAAGTAGGAGGAGTAGAAGTATGGAAAAATCTTACACCACGTGGGGATACAATGTTCGTAGATGGTTAGTGGTTGGAGCACTAGCATATAACTCAAAAATAAGGGATAACATAATTCCATGAATAATAGTTCAAATCATTCAAAATTCCATGCACATTATCAAATGCATATACGTGTGTATATATATATATATATATTACAAATCGATATAGGGAGCAAGGCTTAACATGTATTTTAAAACCTTAGTATGGATTGTGTAGCTCAATCAGCATATTAATAGTACCCACAGTATTTATGGGACCCAGTTCACACCTCATTGGTCAGTCCCCAGTGCGTGTGGCCTCATGAACCGAAGAATAATCTCATATATATGCACTGGGGAGTCGAACCCTTTAATCATATACTATGGTGACTTAAGAACCTAATCATAAAATGCGATATGGGGGACTCAAACCCTTCAATCATAATAATAACAATAAGGTGGACTCTAACCACTTGGTCATATGCAAGGGGACTCGAACCTCAAGACATAATGACCTCTGTACTGTCTACCACAATTTCCCGTATTGGTTACTAGGACCTCCATTTTCACGACTCAGCTACACAACCCTCTTTCAAAGCCCAATTAAAAGATTTATCACACATTCTAATTCAATGAACCATGTTTCACATTAATGCATACAATGTCGGTACCATTATACCAATTACACTTTCAAGGTGACCACAACATTACAAAACAATCATATCACTTAGGGATTTGATAACTCTTTTGGTTCAATTATACATTAGCTTGTGAAAATATGAAACCCACAAATTTTAACTCAAGAACATAATATACATTGCCATCAAGGCCTTTCAAGGAAAACAAGAATACTTTATTATTCTCTTCATGCCAATGTATTATTACAAGTGGGTAAGACAAACTATGTGACAAAAGCCTTTTCATTGAAAATTTCACACACACATTGGGGGCATACAATTTCCAAAACCATAATCAAGGAAAAATAATCATGTTGGGGGTTAAATATGACCCCTCTATTTAATCACCATTCCCATACCTCCCACAATGTCATAACTATTTTCAAGACATGAGTAATGCATCATAAAACCATGTGAAAATATTTAATCGACCATTCATGTCAAAATTCCCAATCAAGTCAAAACCCTTACTTTTAACAACATTAAAAACCATGTATTTTCATGAAATAGATATATTAAGTTTAAGGGTAGAGTTACTTGCCTAAAATAGTAAGATGTACAAAGAAAAATCACCCTTGAAACGCCTAACTGATCAACCTCTTGAAAACCCTAAGTGTTTTTTACCTTGAGGAATTTGAGATTGTTGAGGAGTTACTTTGTTGTGTTTATGAGGTCTAATAATACCATACCCTAAAAAAGTTATAAGACGTGAGTTTCTGTAATGCCCTAAAATATCATCCCGAGATGCCACACGGTGCCTAAGGCTACACGTAGCCTCAAGCTAACCGTTAAGCCAAAACACTACCCTTGGGTTCCAACACAACAACATAAACGCTACGCTAAGGATATATATATATAAGTACTTATCATATCACATCGCACATGGCATGGAATATCGTTAGACTGTACATATATGGAATGTCTATACACAAACCAACCCAACAATACACTAGTCTGACATAGCCTCTATACAGGAAAATTAACGAGCCATCGGGACAAACCCCCAACTGACTCAACAGACCAAAGGGATCACAAAACAACAACACCAAAACTAGCAACTTGTTCCTCAAACCATGAGGACTCACCACTGAAGAAATGTAGATGCGACACTCGGATATCACTGTCCGGCTGTGGCTGAGTACCTGAACCTACATCATGGTAAGAATCTAGCCCATAGAGAAATATGTGGGTCAGCACAAGATATGTACTGAGTATGCGGGGGCGCATGCAAAATATAAATAATATCATAAATTTCGTAAAAACATACATACAGACCATAATGACACACCTGGCTTGAGTGACATTGAATCATGCAACTCATAACATCTTAGATAGGAAATGTAGGAGAAAAAACTCATAAATCATTATAGATCATCATAGGCAACTTGACTTACCACATCAAAACTCGGAGTGACTCGGTATTTCAATAAACATGACTCTTATGGATAGGGAAGTTTCCTATAACCGACAACCCCACGTGAGCTACGTGGAATACCAACGTTTGAAACCCCCATTGGCGGGAGCGTCATACTCTTTTTCAGGGAGTACGACCTTAAAACTGGAATAATCACAATTGGGCTCTCTGGCCAATAATATCATCATCAAATAACCCTACGGTGGCACATAGGTTTGGGGAAATACCAAATTTCCCTCTCGGTGCTAAGTACTACTCCCCGACAAGCTCAGAACGCGTTAGGAAATCCACCACAACATCACAAGGGTCTATCATAAAGACCAAATCAAATCTCTTTCTCATTTATCAAATCATATCAATTTGTGGATTCCTAACTCAACACATTTTAGCTCAAAACATTTTAATCTTCCTCAACATCAACAAGGTATCAATGCATTGAACCATAACCGAATCGACATTTGGACAAGGATATGAAGACTCAATACATAATATTTTCAACAATTTAACTTATCAAGACCATCCGTAAAATACTAAGACTCATTGCAACTTCAATATAAACATTTCTCAATTTGCCATCCAACTCGCATTTAAAGGTACTTGAGACATCAACCCATTGTAGGGATATAGAATTACCAATATCAATTATAAATTCATAATAAGGAAATAGTGGAATGATAGTATAAATCAAGGCTTAACAAATTAAATCATCATACTCTCATAATCAAATACTTTTTGGACATAATTCCATCTCAACATCATACACATATCGGATGACATAATCCCATAGCTCATGAACAATAATATAAGATATAAAACCATATTTCCAATTCATGGTAAAACATGTAAAATCTCATGTCAATATAATTCAACAAAAATACCGGGCACAAGATTGAAAGGATAATTTTGTTCAAAGCCCCACATACCTAAAAATGGAAGATGAATATGAACTTCCGACTCCGGAACTTTATTCACGAAAATAAAGGGTGCTTCTCGAAGCCCTTAACATGATCAACTCGAATCCCAAATCAATTTGAAATTTCTACGGTTCAATCAAGAGACATAGAAGGATGAAATTTGGAGTAGTAGGGTTGGGGTTTGAGCCTTAGGAAATTTTGGAGAAAAATGAGCTATTGAATGCTCTTAATGGACTTAAATCCATGGTTTACCCGGATGGATTGGAGTGGGTATGACCAAAATACCCTTAAAAATCAAATAATGTCAAATCTATCCTTTGGTGGACTGTTTTGATAGGCTGAAGTAGATCGACCATAACTTTTTGCTCCGATGGCCAAATTGGATGAAACCAATTTCATTGGAAAGAGGACTTTCAGAGATTTCTGTTGATATATAGTATCTGACCCAAATCATTATGTACAAGGAGTTATGATCATTTGAAGTTGACCCTAAAATTCGCCTGGCCTCAGTATTTTTTTCCTGCATATTTAATGTTCACCACTATTCACGGTTAGATCGGAATGATCATAACTCATCGATCAAGTTTCCATTTTGGATGATCCACATATCGTTGGAAAGATTATTCGATGCTCTATGCGATGAAAAATCACATATTCAGAAATTCCACATAGGATAATTATTAATCACGATAAAGAATAGAATTCAATACATTTTCGTCCGAGATCTTAACGGAATTTTTTTTTTTGGGGCATCACATCATCTCCCCCTTGGAAACATTTATCCTCGAATGTTGATAGGTAGGTCAAGAATACTATGAAAATGAGTATATAGAGAAAAATCATCTTGCCCAAGCATATACTCCATTCTAGATTTTTTTGGATATCGTAGAAAACACACAAGCCAAGATAAACATAGCAATAAGGATTAAATCAAAAGAGAATGATACCGTTGACATGCTCAGAATTCGTAGGAAAGAGGTGGGGATATTTGGCGCGCATATCCACTTCGGCTTCCCAAGTAGCACTCTCCACGGATTGATTTTGCCAAAGCACTTTAACCAAAGGAACTTCCTTGTTTCTTAGCCTACGAACTTGAAAGTCAAAAACCTCAACCGGAATCTCTTCATATGAAAGACTATCTTGAATACCCGAGCTTTCGGAAGGATCAATCACAACAGAATCACCAATAGACTTCTTAAGCATAGAAACATGGAAAACCGGATGGACGTTAGATAACTCCGCGGGCAATTCAACCTTATACGCTACCTTCCCAATGCGATCCACAATCTTATAGGGACCAATGTAACGGGGACTTAGTTTCCCTTTCTTCCTAAATCTCTTCACCCCTTTCATGGGTGAAACCTTCAAGTACACTAAATCACCAACATCAAATTCAAGGTCTTTCCTCCTTACATCTGCGTATGATTTTTGACGACTTTGGGCGGTTTTCAACCTTTTCCAGATAACTTAACCTTCTCCATGGCCTCGAACACTGCATCCACTCTAGTCGCGGCAGCCTCACCAACTTCAAATCAACCAATGGGTGATCTACACCTTCTACCATACAAAGCTTCAAACGGGGCCATTCCAATAGTAGCATGAAAACTATTATTGTAAGCAAACTCGATTAATGCTAAGTGCTCATCCCAACTACCTTTAGAATCAAGAACACAAGCCCTCAACATATCTTCTAAATCCTGAATGGTCCACTCGGCCTAACCATCTATTTGCGGATGGAAAGCAAAACTTAAACGAATTTGGGTACCGAGACCCTTCTGGAAAGATTTCCAAAACTGAGAGGTAAACTGAGTACCTCTGTCAGAAATAATAGCCAAAGGGATTCCATGAAGTCTGACGAGTTCCCGAATATATATTCTAGCATAATCTTCAGTTGTATACGATCAATGCACAGGCAAGAAATGATCTAATTTCGTTAGACTATCTATGACAACCCAAATCGAATCATGATGGCGACGAGAAGGAGGCAAACCAACTATGAAGTCCATATTTACTTCTTCCCACTTCCAAGAAGGAATGCTAAACTCTTACATCACGCCACTAGGCCTTTGATGCTCTATTTTAACCTGTTGACATGTGGAACACTTCGCCACAAATTCTGCTATGTTCCTCTTCATACCATTCCACCAATAGATTTCCCGCAAATCATGGTACATCTTGGTAGCACCAGGATGGATGGAGTATCGCGTACCATGCGCTTCCGCCATAATCCTCTGTTTTAAGTTATCAACATCAGGAACACATAATCTTTCTCAAAGTCTCAAAATGCCATCTCCCCCTTGGGAGAAAACCTCCACCTTTTGGTCTTTAACTGACTCTTTTAACCTGACCAAGGTAGGATCCCTGTCTTGCTTCTCCTTCACTTCCGAAACTAAAGAGGATTCAAAACCACTTTGCACTCCTATACTACCCTCAGCATCACCAAACAACCTAACCCCCAATTTAGCCAAACGATGTACCTCACGGGCCAACTCCTTCTTACCAATCTCCACATGTGCTATGCTACCCATGGACTTCCGACTAAGGGCATCTGCTACTACATTAGCCTTGCCTAGATGATATAGCACGCTCATATCATAATCTTTCAACAATTTTAACCATCATCTCTGCCTAAGATTAAACTCCTTTCGCGTGAATACATACTGCAAGCTCTTATGGTCCGTGAAGGTCGACATGGACACCATACAAATAATGTCTCCATATTTTCAAAGAAAAAACCACGGCAGCTAATTCAAGCTCATGGGTAGAATAATTCATCTCGTGAGGCTTTAGCTGCCTGGAAGAATAAGCTATAACCTTGCCCTTTTGCATCAATACACAACCCAAACCGACTCTGGAAGCATCGCAATACACCACAAAACCATCAACACCGTCAGGCAAAGTCAACACAGGGGCTGAAGTGAGTCGATTCTTCAACTCCTTAAAACTCTTCTCGCAAGATTCGGACCATAGGAACTTTACTTTCTTTAGGGTCAAACGGATCATAGAAGATGCAATAGATGAAAACCCTTCAACAAAATAACGATAATAACCAGCTTGATCCAAGAAACTTTGAATATCAAAATAAGAAATAGGTCTAGGCCAACTCTTTATAGCCTCTATCTTTTGAGGATCAACTCTAATACCTTTGAAAGAAACAACATGACCCAAGAAGGCTACAGAGTTCAGCCTGAACTCACACTTACTGAACTTAGCATACAACCGATGAGTTCAAAGAGTTTTCAACATGATTCGGAGATGATCCGCATGATCACCCTCACTTCGGGAGTAAATAAGAATATCATCAAGGAACACTATTACAAATAAATCCAGATATGGCCGGAATACACGGTTCATAAGATCCATGAAAGCCGCTGGAGCATTAGTTAACCCAAAAGACATTACTAGAAATTCAAAATGATCGTAACGGGTTCGGAAGGCTATCTTGGGGATATCACATTCCCTAAACTTAAGTTGGTGATAACCGGATCTGAGGTCTATCTTCGAAAAGTAGCGCGCACCTTGCAATTGATCAAATAAATTATCAATTCATGGAAGCGAATATTTATTCTTGATAGTAACCCTATTAAGCTACCGGTAATCAATACACATCCGCAAAAAACCATTTTTCTTATGCATAAACAGGACAGGTGCACCCCACGGGGACACACTAGGTCTGATAAAGCTTTTGTCTAAAAGATCTTTCAATTGCTCTTTCAACTCTTTAAGTTCTGCGGGAGCCATGCGATACGGAGGAATGGAAATCGGCTGAGTATCGAGAAGAAGGTCAATCCCGAACTCTATCTCTCTATCAAGAGGTATTCCAGGGAGATCTTCCGAAAAGATATCAAGAAACTCATTAACAATATTAATTGACTGAATGGTCGGGGTTTCAGACTTAGTGTTTTTAACTCAAACCAAATAGTGGATGCAACCCTTGGAAATCAACTTTTTAGCTTTGAGATAGGATATGAAGCGACCTTTAGGAATCACAGAACTCCCGGACCATTCGAGGATAGGTTCATCAGGAAACTAAAACTTGACCACACGGGCATGACAATCAATAGACGCATAGCATGAGTGAAGCCAATCCATACCCAGAATGATATCAAAGTCAACCATATCTAGTTCAATCAAATCAGCATACATAACCCGATGAAAGATAGTAATGGGATATTTCTTATACATCCGCTTAGCAATGACAGACTCTCCTACCGGAGTAGAAATCAAAATAGGCTCAGAAATTAGTTTAGGATCCGTTCCAAAATTTACAGCAACCAGAGGTGTCATATAAGAAAAACTCAAATCGGGGTCCATCAACATATAGACATCAAAATAAAAAATTGGTGTTGATACTCCTGGCATTCCAAATGAAAGTACTAATCATTAGACTTTTATTGATTTATGATCCTTTCATGATTCGTCTTTGAGTGATAACCCTTGTTGATTATACACTTGTTGCACCTTCGCTTGTAATTCACTATTATATGTGGAACCAAATGTTTTGATCAAGTATTCATTGAGCTCTTCTTCTGCCTCCCCTTCCATTATAAGTTGTTTGTATTTCTCAAATTCATCTTCAGAGTTGACAACTCTGTATTCATCATTCAAGTCTACATAAACTGTGCTGGAACTAGTATGAATTATGTTAAGATTACATTAGACATTTGTTGGCTGATCCAGAGCTTGTGGGGTGGGGGAGGGAGGAATATTTAAACTATCTTATTTAGTCAATAGAACAAAAACAGTAGACTTCTTTTTCTCTTTTTCTTGCCTTATTTTTCCAGTATCTCTTTTATTCTTGTTGGTCTGACCAAGATCTTTCTTAAGAGTTTTAGCGGTTTCTCCTTCCCAATAACATCAGTAACTAGTTGTCTAGGAGTGCATGTAACATTTTCTTCCCACATATTTGTAAAATTTTGATTTTTTTTATCTTCTCTTGAGATTTTTCTGAATCATGTTGAATTGGACTATTACCCCTATTTCATATTACACAATATAATACATGGACTCTCAGTTAGGCAGCTCTTATCTTGTGAGCAAACATCATGTGTACTATCTTTTTCTCAGCCTTGTAGTACTTTTAACACATGTGGATTATTGTGATGTCTACAAGTTAGATGCCCTTCGAGCTAAGGTATGACAATTTACCTTTATTAAAGATTTGTTGGTTGGCATTTAAAATAGGAAAATGTTTCCTCATATCTAGAATTTTTCTTATCATCCAAGAAGCTTGTTTAGGTGCCTCCATAGTTGCCAAATCTTGCTTCTTTATGTAGTATGTGTGTATCCATATTGTTCTTGTGCTAATGATGACTAGAATTTGATTTATTATAATATTTTTCTTGTGCTAATGATGACTGGAATTGGATAATTTTACTTAATTTGTTATTCCAGACTTGAAATTAATCTTTACGTGTTAAGGAAATATCTGTGAGGTTAGAACTCGTCCACTTTAGAATTATAGGATAGGCTTATGTTCAATTATTTAGATTCGAAATGGGGCAGTACTGGTACATATGAGCTACACAAAAAATCAGCACACTAAGTCTCTAAGTAGAATTGATATATTATACTTCAAAAAAACTAAGGGAGATATTCAGATTTACAAACTAGAGTTAATTCCTTTATACTAGTTGTTTGTGATATTTATTATTGTGCTATGTAGCTCAATGTAAAATATGAAGTGAAAAAACCTTTTGTACTTTGGCGTACAAAATATATTTATAAGCTTCTCTTTTCTGGTATGATAAGACTGTTATTGTTTTTACCAAATCCTAAAAAAATGGGAAATTTTGTTGTTTGGGGTTCTTGGAATTTGGTGTTTATTTTCTCATTCTGTTGATTGCTTGGAAACTTGGGTTTGTCTTGATATAAGTTCGTTTGTTGTTGTGTGATTATGTGAAGTTGATGTGGTTTATCAAGAACCAGCAGTGAAGTGCAGGAAAGGTAGTACGTTTCATTATACAAAAGAGACTCAAAATTATACATAACCTTAAAATTATGACTATATTACAAGTTGGATATATTTCCAGCAAGGTGTGTCATAAGTATTTGAAGAACTCCCAGAAAAATTTACTAGATCCAATTGACAAATATCAGAATAATCAGAATATACCAAAGGGATTTGTGTTGAGTCATAGAATATCCATTTTGGGATATAATTAGGGGTTAATGTTATGCTTTTTATATCTTTCAGTTTGTATGGTCTCATGTTAACTGTAAAGGGGTTTTCATATACATATAGCAGGTGTTTGTGCCCAATATTTTTAGAGGGGGTAATAACTTTGTGTTTTAGGGGAGTTTGTTGGAGAAGAGGAAGAACAGTTGAACATTTTTGGGGATTTAGAGTTGATATTTGCCTTTTTTTTACTATAACTTTGGTGTATTATGATTGTTGTGGGATTTTGTGGTTAAATCTGATTAATTAGTCCGAAAATTCTTCAAATACTTATGGCACACCTTGCTGGAAATAACTTTGGTGGTGTTGCTCATCTAGGTTCGAGTTATTTCCTCGTTGAATTTCAATACTTTTATATTAATAATCTATTACTCGTAGTTTATGCTTAATTATACATATTGCTCACTTATATTTTCTAGTTCATGTACTATGGTGTGCTTATTGTGGATGATTAAGTAGTTTTTCCTTTGTATCCATTGACTCATTTCATGACTTTATATTAAACTATTTTGCAGGCAAAGTGTGCATCGAAGTCTTGTCATGAAAATGAAATAGATGTCATTTTCCAATTGAAAGCATCTCTACGGATCAAAGAACACTTGTATGAGGCCCGGAAGAAAATGAAAACACCTGATTGGATTGCGAAGAAAGTTTGGGTAATGTTCTTGGAAATATGAGACATTCCTAAATATAAAGGGAAGCGTGAGCGGGCAAAGGCAAATCGAGCCTCTAAAATGGGTGGCTCGTTGCACACCGGAGGTTCGATGAGTTTTTCTATCCACCGATGAAGATTGGTAATATTGTTTGACATATTATGTGGCTCTTATTTGTTTTATTTCTAAAGTGAATCTGCACCTCTGCCTTGAGATGTGAATCTGCATCATATTCCAGTAGCATCAACAAGGTGTTTTTTTGCTATAGTTAAAAGACTCTAATCTCTTCAAAGATTTGATAACTGTGGTATCTCTTTTCTTAAATTTTGCAACAATACATAAGAGTATGACTTAGCGATCAGAACATATATGGATAGAACTTATAACGGGGTCTCGAAAAATAAGTAATTTCTGATGCGCCTTTATCCTTTTTTTAGGTTCATTAGGCTTCTTATTGGTTGGAACTTCCAGTTATCTTGGTAGAAATTTGATATCTTTTTTTTTGCCTCAGCAAATCATTTTTTTTCCACAAGATGGGGAAAAAGATGTACCTCTTACTTAGATCTTTGAAGAGACGCATAAGAAGAAAAAGAAGGATGGTACAAGAGAAGATTGGGTCGAAATGCGTGCTAAGGATACATATGTAAAATAATAATTTTACGTATGTTGATTTCTTATTATTCATTTTAGCTTGTTTACCTAATGACAATTATTTTTCTTTCCGGAAGGATTTCAATAAGGCAAGGAAGATTAGCGTCAAACCCAACCTACTTCAGAGGATGGTATCGTGGTCCAACCATCACTTGCAGATATGACTAAAATATGAACAATTGTGATTGGTGGTCCAAATAAAGGTAGAACCTATGGGCTTGGAGTTCACCAATCCTCAAATAGTCCTTCCCCATTGTTTCCTAGCTCCTTTTCTACTTCACAAAATATGGAAGAAATAGAAGCGATGACGAAGCAAATTAAAGATTTGACGAAACAATGTGCAGTTAATAATGCTAAGTTTGTCAAATTTGCTAAATTTAAGGAGTTAGTCAAGAAGCACATGCCTCAAGTATTTGATGATGAGGAAGATAGTGAATTTGATGATAATTAGATTGTAGTTGTTGGTTTTTGTTTTTGATTGTGACGTTTAAACTTACAATTCTCTTGGGATGTTTAAACTATTCGACTCGATGTTTGTTTTGGATTGTGACGTTTGGTCCTAAACTTGTCTTAGGATGTTTAAACTATTTGACTCGATGTCTGTTTTGGATGTTTCAAAGTGGTTGAATTTTTTTAGGTTGTGTTTATAATTTTTAGATCCTACTATAAAAAATACATTAGATATGTTGCTATTGTTTGTAATATGAGAGCGGTGAAAGCTAAAAAAAAAAAAAAAAGAGCACCATTGCTGGCAAAACAAAAAAAAAACGACTACAGTGGTCAGAATAGTAAAAACTTTTCTGAGAAAAAGTTAAGATTTCCGACGACATTTATCGAAATAATTTGAACGAACTATTTTATTAATTTCAGACCACCGTAGTCGAAGATTTTATTTATTAAATAATTACATTATTAGTTTCCAATCACAGTAGTGGAAAATATTTTATTTATAATTATTTATTAATCTTCCGACTATTGTAGTCTGAATATTTATAATTATTAAGTAATTATTTTTAATTATTTTATTAATCTTACGACTACACTAGTCATAATATTATTTTTTATTTGGTCATTCTATAATTTACATTTTGCGGTCGAAAATATTTTTTCGACAAGTTTTTACTCTGCCTACCCTAAAACAGTAGGAATGTCATAAAAAATGTCTTATTTTTCGACTGCATTAGCTGTCGAAAAAAATTGAATTTCTAGTAGTGGTGAGTATGGGGAGTTTGGTTTTCCTTTTAGTCGACAAGTATCCTTAGACATCCAGCCTATAGCAAAAAATTGGTTAAACTTGATATTTTTTATTCCGGGAGGATTCTTTCCCATGTTGAGGCTAATTCTTATTTGTTGGAATAGATTCAGGGCGGCATTTTGAGGATAGTAGAATATGTGGCATTAGAAATCGGATATTGAGGGATGAGGATAGAAAGATTACCTTGGACCCAGAGGGTGTCTTGATATTTGAGGGTTGGTGATTTGATTTTGTTGATATTGCAAAAGACTCGTTCTAGATATTCCATTCATTATGTGCATATAAGATGTATAGAGATCTGAGACAGCATTGCTGGTAGTGTGGGATGAAAAGGGACAAAGAGGAATTCAGATCTCGATGTTTGTGTTGTCAGTAGGTGGAGTCCTAGAACTTGAGATCGCGTGGATTTCTTTAGAAGCTACCTATCCCACAGTGGAAGTAAGAGCGGATTACTATGGATTTTGTAATTAGTTTGTCACGCACTTCTCAAGGTTCTAATAGCATTAGTTTCTCATATGAGTTCCCATGCATATCATTGGTTGGATTATATCGTTCTTCTCCTGTGGTTTTTGGGCAAGATTCAGAGGTTTGAGATACAAGAGTTTCTTTTATTATTCTCCAATGGATAATGGGCAGAGTCCAAAGGTGTTGAGATACATGACTTCTCCTATTAATCTCCAATGCCTTCGGGCCTAATCCAAATTGAGTTAATTGCAGGTCCTAAAGGGGCAGGATCTAGAAGGGGTATACGAACTTTGCGAGTCTCTCATGGTCCCAGATAGCTATATAGGGCAGTGAGTGTGTATCATTAGGACATGTATGCACCATACTCATCAACGATAACGTAAAAGAACAAATAAATTATAAACTTTCAAATGAAATTGCAAATTTATCCTTACTGAACTTTCAATAATAAAGTAAATTCATTATGTCAATATAGAAAGAAACAACTACAATATAATCAATTATATTTTTGTACTCTTTAAAATATTGTAACACGTCTTTTTGTTGTACCTCTCCGTTCCCCATCTATTGCGGGTCATTCTTGACCTCATAAAATAATTTAACATTTTCTTTCTTGACCTTCCCTTTGGTCATATAGAATTTGACAGCTATATAATTTTGTCAAATTTATGTATTGATATATCTATTTGCGTTTGCAGGAAAAAGACTCAACTAGTATAGTATACGTATCGTGAAAAATTCTATTGTTGTAATAGACAAACGTGTATTTTTTTTCAAGCTAGTGTTTATATTTTATGAAAGTCATAACATGCCTATAGATTATCTCATACAGTCAAATCTTTCATAACTACATTTTCAGTCCCTCTTCCTTATTAATTATCCCTAATTATAATTTATACTCTCTCTCATATATTTTCTTTCTTTCTCTATTTTCTATTACTTTTTTTTCAGTTTTTTCTTCATTTTTTCTTTTCCTTTTTTTTTGTTTTCTCTTTCTTTTTTATTTTTTCACTTTTTTCTCTTTCGTTTTTTTTTTCATTTTTTCTTTTTGTTCTTTTTCTCTTTTCATTGTTTCTCCTTTTTTTTCTATTTTTTTATTTTTCTCTATTTCTATTCCTCTCCTTTTTTTTTTATATATATTTTCTCCTTTTTTTATTTTCATTTTTTCTCCTTCTTTTCATTTGCGCGAATTAGGAAACACAAATACAAATACGAACTATAAAATACAAAAATAAATGCAAACTATAACATATAAATATAAGTACGAACTATAAAATACAAATACAAATATAAATGTAAACTATAACATACAAATACAGGTGCGAACTATAAAATATAAATGCAAATGTGAACTATCATTTGTATTTTTTAATTATTGAAAAGAAACGATTGATTTTCTTTCTACGAATACTTGTTTGTATTTATTGATACAAATAAATACAATTCAAGTTTTATACAAATATAATATATACAAATACATATTGTAAAATTATTTGTTTCATTTGTTTGTAATTGTATCTGTATCAAGTGATATTTGTTTATTTACTAATACGAATGATAATTTTGACATACAAATACAAAATGGTACATTTGTATCAAATGATACATTACATACTTATATATATTTTAGAATCAAAAAAATATAATTAATGCATTTACTTGTTTGTATACAAATACAAATGATAAATTATACATAGTCACAGCTAAATACAGTATGCAATCAACTCATAAATACAAATACAAAATAATTCTTTAAAAAATAAAAGACATCGACGAAAATAGAATACAAATAAAAATATAATCCAAATATAATCTAAATACACAAATACAATAAAACCACAATACAAATATAATCCAATATAATATGCAGTCAATTATAAAATACAAATGCAAAACAGTTCTTTAAAATACAAGTGTGAATTATATAAAATATCAATGATGGTGTGAACTAACAAATACAAATACAAGTGTGAATTATAAACTATAAATACAAATGTGAACTACAAATTACAAAATACAAATACAAGCGCGAACTTTAAAATACAAATACAGTTGTATCAATGAATACAAAAACTAAATGATGGTGGGACTACAAATACGATAAACAATTGTGGTATTTACGTTATCATCCATGACCTATGTTCGAGTAGTCATATTTTTCAAATATACAAAAAATAAAAAATAGAAAAATAAGTACAAAAAAAGAAAACAAAAAAAATCAAAGAAGAAAAGAAAAGAAGAAAGGGAAATAGAAGTTAGAAATAGAAGAGAGAAAAAACGAAAAAATAAAAAGAAAGTAACGAAAAATAAAAATAGAAAAAAATAGAAAAAAAGAAGAAGAAAAAACGGGGGAAACACGAGAAAGAAAAAAATATAAAAAAAAAGAAAAAAGAAAAAAATTGGTAGTGTTTTTGGCGAGACTAAATATGTAGTGTATTTATGTTTTTTATAAATACAAACTACTGAGTAAAAGTGAATACAACAGCCGCGAATTGAATACAGCGGCTATAAATGGAAAATATATAAAGTGTGGTTATGAATAGTGGATTTTGTGCTAAACTTTTCCTATTTTTTGAAACTTCCCCATATATGTGTGTGTGCGCCCGTGTGCATACACAACATTAACAACAACATATCCAGTGTATAGTGACAAATTGGGGTCTGGAGAGGGTAAAGTATACGCAGTCCATACCACTACCTCAGATAAAGTAGAGAGGCTATTTTTCGATAGACCCCTGACTTATGACAGATAACAATATAATTAAATAAACAAACAAAAAACATAATAGCACACAACAAAAATGAGATACACACTGCTAGATAATAAAGAAAATTAGATACCGACAAGGTAATATTATAAACTATCTATTTGAAATCAAGGACATCACTGAAACACCACGAATAAGCAACTATATGATATAAGTACAATCACAAATATGGACGTATGTGAGAGCGTAATGAACTCGAGACTTGGAGTGTACAAGCGAAGGACTTAAAACATACCAACCCGACCCTAATCTCACACTTGAATTGTAAAGAGGAGCCTTGGAACACAACAAGACAACCCCTACATTACACTTGAAGGGCACCTATCTCTAGAGGGGCATTTTGAATATTTTAGCTTCTATTTTTGTAATGGCTATAAAAAGAACCTTTTAGGGTTTCATTCATTAGTTATTGATGATATTTTGAGAGTGTGTAACACTTTGTAACACAAGTCCTCTCTTCTCTAAGAGGTAAACCCGAAATTAGGTGAACACCAAGTGCGGAATCACTTGTGTTGTTTGTTCTTGGCTTGGAACGTTGGGTGCTTGGGAGATTGAGGTCCCTCTTGTGTCCACGAAGAGTGTAGGTGTTCTTATTACATGTTTCTAAGGGTTTAGGTGTTTAATACACACCCTAGTTCTTAGGCCTTGTAATAATATATGTTTCACTTTCTATCTTTACTTTTGTTGTTGTTATCTTGTGTAGTGGACTGTTTTGGGTCCTTTATTGAATTTGAAACTTATGTTATTGTTGTTCATCTTATTCTTCACGTTATTGTTGTGTTTTTGGCTGTTTTGGTGTGAAATACACCATTTTTATCTTGTATTCTTATTGTATTTGTTGAATTCGAGAGTGGTCATCAAAGGGGTCCTCTGTTCTTTGAACTTGTGGACTTTTTTGGTGTATGTTTTGTTTCTTTTCTTGTATTTCTAAGTATTTATCGTATCACTATAGGCATAGATACAAACAAAAGCACTTTTACCTACTATTAGGGACGAATGCCTACCCACTAACTCTCTACCCTAATCCCTTTTATGAGTTCACAAATTCTTCAAGTATGAGTGCCTCAGTCATCACAAAGAACAACTCCCTTACCTTCTCTTGATATTTGTGACATTTATAAGTACATTATTTCATAAATATCATATAGTACTAATTTACAAACTCAAAATACAACTTCTTGTTGCATTCCACATACTATCATGTATGTCTTATATAAAACATATGTTCTCCCTCTAATCAAAATAACTTTTGAATTATTCAATAAATCAAGTGCATAATGTATCATTTTTAGAATCAACAGTAGAATATTTAAATAGCGATATACTATCGGTGTACATACCCATTTTATACAATTGATAGTAATAATATAGAATTTTTCCCTCACGCATCCAACATATTGGCTATAAACATAGTTTTTTTGTAGGTTGATCTACGATAGGTACCATCAATCACAATGATAGTTTTGTAATACTCTCATCCTATAAAAACAAGCATCTAATATTATAAAGGCCTACCAAAAGTATTTGTTTCCATCTTCTTCAAACTTATGAATGTATTGGATGTTTTCTCTAGAATGTACAGTCGCTTGAAATCTTACTGTATGATTCAGTACCCTCCCCCTCTTTTTACCCCCAAATAATATTTTGATTGACTTTTTTTAGTTCCTTCAAACTTGCAGGTAGCATAGTTTAATATTATATTGTTGTTAGGGTTTTTGTCCTGATTTTCTTACCGAGTTTAAGTTTTTCTTTTCTTAAAAAAAAAATAAAAGTAATACCATAATTACTTTTACTTTTCTTGAAAGGAAAATATAAAACTTTTCATTATTTGTTAACCTCTTTCCTGGAGGAAAGGTTTTGAAACCCTATAAATAGAAACCTCATTCTCATACAATAACACATTAGTATCCACAATATAGTCGTTAAAAGAGTTTGGTTTATGGGAAGATTTTCTCCCAATAGGTTTTATATTTTTTTTCAATACTAGTTTTTAATATGTAGGTCATTTGATCAAATCATATTAATAGTATGTTTTTATTATAGTTTTTTTGTCAATCTGATTTATCATCTCTATAGTTTGCAAACTATAAGTTTCTGCATGACGCTCTCTCAATTTTGAACTCAATAAGTGGTATCAAAGCTTATGGTTCAATGATCCGATGGTTCAGATTGAGGACATATTTAGGTCAAAGTTGCAACCAATTTGATGATAATGACGATTTTGTCTAGCTACATGTGGAGAAAAAGTTTTAAGCATATTTCAACAATCCTGTTGCTGCATCTTTAAAAATAAAAATAAAATGTTTATTTTTAATCCACTTTTAACCATAATATATTAAATCTTATTTTTAATCATGGAAAGCATCAGTGATGAAGATTATGTGAAGAACGAAGATCATGAACGCGGAGAAGGTGGATCAAATTTTGTCAAGAAAATCATGCCAAAAAGGGAGATTTGTTAGGGTTTTTGTCCTGATTTTCTTACCAAGTTTAAGTTTTACTTTTCTTGAAAGGAAAATAAAAGTAATATCATAATTACTTTTACTTTTTTTGAAAGAAAAATATAAAACTTTTCCATATTTGTTAACCTCTTTCTTGGAAGAAAGGTTTTGGAACTCTATTAATAGAAACCCCACATCTCATACAATAACACATTAGCATCCACAACGTAGTCGTTAAAAGAGTCTGGTTTAGAGGGAGATTTTCTCTCAATAGGTTTTATGTTTGTTTTTTTTCAATTTTAGTTTTTAATATGTAGGTCATTTGACCAAATAATATTAATAGTATGTTTTTATTATAATTTTTTTGTCAATCTAATTTATTATCTCAATAGTTTGCAAATTATAAGTTTCCGCATGCCGCCCTCTCAATTTTGAACCCAACAATTGTCTCCTCTTGTTAGTGGCTATATTTTTTGGGGTATATATTATGATTATATACTTATCCATTATGATTAATATCAATAACTTTGATAGTTTCTTGACATTATGAATAAATTTTATCGTTCATTGTGCATATGTGCACATAAAAAAAAAACTTATATTAAAAAGTTTAAAATCATTAATACTCAAAAGATTTTTAAAAATATCATAAATAATTGTCTCCATGGTATTCAAGAGAATAGCTAGAATTGAATCATATTAATATATTAAATATTCAATATATTCATCATTTATAGAGATACTAGATATTAGAGACTGTGTCAGCACGAGCCTAATATATTACTTTTTTATTTCAATTTATGCGGTATGGATAAAATTTGAAAAGTCAACAATTTTTTTATATATATTTTACGTTATTAGTTATTATTTTATTGTATTTTTACATAATTTTTGGATATTATATGCTCTATATTTTTTATCCCAATTTATGTGACACTGATGAAATATTTGATAAAGTCAATCAAATTTGTTATATATAGTTTCAGATATTTTAAGTTGTTAATTATATTATGATTTATACGACTTTCTACGTAATTTTTAAGTAATATCCCTCTATCCCAGTTAATATGACATCAATAGAATTTTTACATCTTTCAAATATTTTAGATTGATAATAAATGTGATTTATATTATTTTTCATGAAATTTTTAAATAATGTATCCCAATTAATGTTGCATTATTGTTATTTATATTTTTAAATAATATATCTCAACTTATGTTGCACTAATAAAATTTTGAGTCAACCAAAATTTTTTATGTGTCTTCAAATAATTTAAATTAATAATTATTATAATTTATAATATTTTTTACACAATTTTAAAATGTATAAAAAGTCAAAACTAAAAATAAAATAATTACATTAAAATTTAAACAATCAATTATATTTTTAATATATTTTAAAAAAATTTAAGCTATTAGCTATTGCAATTTATAATACTTTTTTGGCATTGTAATTTAATATTTTAAGCTTTTAGATACTATAATTTATAATACTCTCTTTGTTCAAACTTTTGGTATATTGATAGTCAATTATATTTTAAAAATAGTTTAAGTTTTTAATTATTGTGATTTATAATACTTTTCTTCTATTCCAATTTAAGCGACACTGATATAATTTCGAGAATCAACCAAAATTACTATTTTTTTGGTAATTAATGACTTTTAATTAATTACCAAATAAAAACATTACAAAACCAATAACTTAACACAATATGTTGAAGTTTGGAAATTCAACCACAAAATTAAAGCACTAACATCTCCTACAGCTCATAATGTAAATGACATAAGTGTGTTTTTGGCTTCATTCTGGGCTCGAACTATAGATAGGTAGGCTATCTCTTTCATCACGTTTTGGACCTCTCTGCGCTTTTGCTGAAATACTTTGCTATTTCGCTCAATCCACACTGCATACACATATTCAACAAAGATTAATTTAAAGGTTTGGGCATGCTGACTCTTCTCATTTTCACTTTTGATGCTCCATTCCATAAATGTAGTCTGGTCCACCGGGGAGAAGCTGGGGACCTGAATCCATTTGAGCAACTGATCTCATATTTCTTTGGTGTACTTACAATAAACAAATAAGTGATCTATTGTTTCCTCAGTCATTTGTCACAGGCTGCAAATTTTGGGTACTTCAATACCCCATTTCAATAACCTATCGGTTGTGAGCAGTCTTTTGTGACACATTAGCCACATTGAGAAGCAGACTTTTGGTCTTACCAGATTCTTGAACATGAGGGTCTTCCATTGAACTCTGTTTTGACTTCCAAGTAGATGAAGGTTGGTGTGCTTGATCATGTTTTTCTGATTATTGTTGTGAGCCTGCATTTGATCCACTAACTCTTTGGCACTCATGAAGTTTCTCACCATCCAGCTCGCTTTCTTAGGTATGTACCATTGCCCAGAGCTTGTAATAAGTAATGGTGTACCCACTAAATCCAGAGTTTGTTTGTTTTGTGTGCTAGATCCCAGCAAAGCTTACTGACAGTGGCATTGTTCCACAGATACAAATTGATGAGTCCCAAACCCCCAGCTTAGTGGGGGGTGCATACTTTGTCCCATGCTACTAAGGATTTCTTGGTTATATTACCTTCTCCCGACCATAAGTTGCTTCTGCATAGACTATCAATGATTTTCAGCACCTTGGCAGAAATTAAGAATAATTGAGCCCAGTATGATTGGACCCCAAACAAAACAGTTTGTACAAGTTGAGTGCAACTTGCATATGAGAGCTTCTTATCAGTCCAGGGAGATATGTAGGAAAGTAAATATATAAATAATTAGAAGTGATATAGTAAAATTGTTGTAAAAAAAATTGTGAAAAAATTTAAGTGAGTCTCATATAAGATGCCAAATTAATTTAAAACATCAATATTTAATTTATTACTTTATGTCTATTTTACCCTTTTTACTAAGTATTATTTTTTTTAATACTCAAATGACTTATAATAATTAATTAGGGGACATATAGTAAAATTACAGTTAAAATAGCTGAAGCAGACATGTAATAAATGTCTATTTATTTTTTATTAAATATTATTAATTCTCCAATACATAAATGCTATATAATAATTAATTAAGGGTGATATAGTAAATTACGAAGCAAAAGACATCTGAAAGAAGGCATGACAACTGTCAGCTGGCTGCTAACTCGCGCTTATATATATAGTAGAAATTTATATGCGTAAATTTTACATACATATTTCATTAAAAAAATTATATTATTTAAGATACATGATTCTTTCATACATAATAGAATTATTCACATAATTTAAACTTATTGATAAACAAGTAAGTTCCATACCTCAGCCAAAATTTGCTTGCAAACCTATTTTTCGCCATCAATTTACAATGCACGTTAATTTTCCACTGCTTACATCCTTAAGTACCTAATGTCATAACTTGAAATTATTCCAATTAGCTGGAGTGTATCTACTGGATGTGAAGATTATATTTTTAGTATTGTTTTAATTTCTTGCGTGTTCATTTCGCTATTATCTTTGATTGCAATTATGAGGTTTTCTTTCAATATGACACATAATGGATAGATGGAAAGAAATCTTTGATATTCTTCTTTTGATCTGAATAATCTCTGGCACTCATAATGTTGTGCATTACTTTTGGTGACCATCTATCACAAATAATATATTTGATTTCAATTGTTTTCATGATTATATCTATCTTCAATTGTGCAGCAATTACAAATATCAGACTACTATAGTTTAAGTTTGAATCAACAAGTATCCTTTAATACTAAATTTTACTTTTCCTTAAATCCCACCTCAACTATGTTGTAATAATATAGAATGAAACAGAGAAATTGGTTATATCAAATAAATGAAATTCATTCCCCGTATGATTATACAATTTGAGGATTATCTTACATACCAATTCAACTACAAAAATCATTTGGACATAAATTCAACAACAACAAAAAGATTGTGCATGACAAAAATAAATAAAACACGTACAGTAAATTAAAAAAAAAGTAGTAAATTAAGAAAATAAGACTGAATAATCAAAATCTAAATTCATATACTATTTGATTTCAGAAATTCAATTTCATGTGAATTTTATTTGTATGCTCAATAAATAAAGCAACACATTCTAAAACAAATTAGATTCTGAAAAAGAAAATGCAAATTCAAGATCAATGAAATTTCATTTATTTGCAAATATTAGCAAACAAAATATATCAAATAATAAAAGAAATAATTGATTAACGATAATTTTGTCATGCTCCAAATCACACCCTGACATAATAGGCATCCGACTACGAAATTCCCATCAGAAGCACCTTATAAATATAACAGTTCACACAGTTGCTCAATCATTATTTATTTATTTATTAAAATTTTATTATTACAAGTTTGCAATTATAAATTAATTTAGGAATTTTTTCATAAGTAGCAAACTCATAGATATAATTAGAACTTTTATAGCAAATGTTTCATAATTATGAAAAATAGCAAGTTATATTTTGTATTTTATAAAAGTTTTGCTGAGAAAATGGTCCAAAGCCCCCCAATCTTTACCCCAAATCTCAACTACACACTTATACTTTGCGAGGGTCCTATGACTCCCCTGAACTATTTTAAAATGAAATTATTACATCCCAACGCTGACATGGAAAGAGAGTGTGTTTCTCTCTTTAAAAGAGAGTGAGAACAAAAAATAATTTATTAAAAAATTATTTTTAATATTTCTTTAAATAAATATATATAATTTTAATTATTATTTTTATTTCTTCTTCTTCTTCCATTCTTCTTCTTCTTCTTCAATTTTTCTTCTTCCTCTTCTTCTTCCTCAATGGCATCCAAGAACTCGAATTACGTGAGAATGTTGAATCAGTTTAGATTGAAAAATTCGAATTAATTTCTGGGTTAGAATCATTCCTTAGCTCCCCAAAAATTGATTAACATTGAGATTGTTGAAATTCATTGAAAAAAATAAAGTCGCCGAAATTTTGAATTTTGCCGGCACCGTCACTGTCCAGCGTCGATGGACATTGAATTTTGAATGTTGAAACAATGTCGAATTTGGTGAAAATTGAATATTTTTGGACATTAATTGTTGATTTGATTTTGATAAGATTACCTATCGTGTGAATTCCATATGATTCATTATGTCATTGTTGAAGAAGAAGAAGAAGAAGAAGAAGAAGAAGAAGAAGAAGAAGAAGAAGAAGAAGAAGAAGAAGAAGAAGAAGAAGAAGAAGAAGAAGAAGAAGAAGAAGAAGAAGAAGAAGAAGAAGAAGAAGAAGAAGAAGAGGAAGAAGAAGAAGAAGAAGAAGAGGAAGAAGAAGAGGAAGAAGAAGAGGAAGAAGAAGAGGAAGAAGAAGAGGAAGAAGAAGAAGAAGAAGAAGAGGAAGAAGAAGAGGAAGAGGAAGAGGAAGAGGAGGAGGATGAGGAGGAGGAGAAGAAAAGGAAGAAGAAGAAAAAAAAGAAGAAGAGGAAGAGGAAGAAGGGGAAGAGGAAGAAGAGGAAGAAGAAGAAGAAGAGGAAGAAGAAGAGGAGGAAGAAGATGAGGAAGAAGAGGAGAAAGGGGAAGAAGAAGGGGAAGAAGAAGAGGAGGAAGAGGAAGAGGAAGAGGAAGAGGAAGAGGAAGAGGAAGAAGAAGAGGAAGAAGAAGAGGAAGAAGAAGGAGAAGAAGAAGAAGGAGAAGGGAGGAGAAGGAGAAGGAGAAGAAAAAGAAGAGAAGAAGAGGAAGAAAGGGAGAGGAAGAGGGAGAAGGAGCAGGAGAAGGAGATGGCAAGAAGAGAGTAGAAGAAGATTGAAAGAGAAGAAGAAGAGAAGAAAGAAGAAGAAGAGAGGAGAAGGATGAGGAGGAGGAGGAGGCGGGGGGAGGAGGAGGATGGTGACCAAGGGGGAGGGGGAGAAGAAGAGAAGAAGGAAGGAGAAGGAAAGAAGGAGAAGAAGGGAGAAGAAGAGAAGAAGGAGAGGAAAGAAAGATGAGAAGAAGGAAGAGAGGAGGAGGAGAAGGAGGAGGAGGAGAAGGAGGAGGAGGAGAAGGATGAGAAGAAGGAGGATAAGAAGGAGGAGAAGAAGAAGGAGAAGGAGAAGAAGGAGGAGAAGAAGGAGGAGAAGAAGGAGAATAAGGAGAAGAAGGAGAAGAATGAGAAGAAGGAGAAGGAGAAGGGGAAGACGGAGAAGGAGAAGAAGAAGAAGAAGAAGGAAGAGGAGAAGGAGGAGGAGAAGGAGAAGGAGAAGAAGAAGTAGGAGAAGGAGAAGCAGAAGAAGGAGGAGGATGAGAAGAAAGAGGAGAAGAAGGAGGAGAAGGAGAAGGAGGAGGAGGAGAAGGAGGAGGAGAAGAAGAAGAAGAAGAAGAAGAAGAAGAAGAAGAAGAAGAAGAAGAAGAAGAAGAAGAAGAAGAAGAAGAAGAAGAAGAAGAAGAAGAAGAAGAAGAAAAAGAAAGAGAAGAAGAAGAAGAATTGAATGGCATATGATGTGGAATTAATTTTTTATAGTAAAAAAAACGTAATATGACGTGGAATTACGTGGAATGACACGTGGCAACGCATGTAGACCACAAATTAAAATAAAATCTGGGTATGGGCTTTTAGACAGGTAGATATTCCACTTTAAAATAGGTCGGGGGTAATAATTCCATTTTAAAATAGTTCAGGGGGGTCATAGGACCCCCGCAAAGTATAAGTGCGTAATTAGGATTTGGGGTAAAGGTTGGAGGGGCTTTTGACCATTTTCTCAAGTTTTGCTACTAAAATACATATACAACAAAATTTACTATCCTTCTTTTACTCAAATCAATTGAGTTAAATAAGGAAGCAATAAATTCTTTTTTTTATAAATTACTAGAGTAGATTTTTTTTTCATAAATTACTCTTATTTCAATTAGTAGATTCATTTTCCAAATCAAACTCAAATATGAAAGATTATTATCTTGATGATCTTCAAAAATTCATAAAACATCATTACTGTTTTCTCTCTCTCTTTCACTTTGTTATATCTCTAACTTTTTCTCTTGTTAGTTTTTTTTTATTGTTTTACTTTTTTATTTTGATTTATTTTTTCTTTCCACTTTATTTTCTCTCTTTAATTTCTCTTGTTTTTTTTTCCTTTTTTTTCTTTTTTCTTTCTCGTTTTCTTATTTTTTTCCTTTCTCATATTTTTTTCTTTTTTCTATTTCATTTTCTTCTTCTTTTTTCCTTTTTTTTAAATTATTTTTTGCTTTAGTTTTTACACTTCTATTTGTCTTTCTTTTTCCCCATTTTTTCACCTTTTTTTTAGATTTTTTTTCAGTTTTTGTCTTTTTCTATTTTTATTTTCGCTTTTTTTACCCTTCTATCTCTATCTTTTATTTTTAAAAGACAAATATTTATATCACATATACATATTCAAAAAATATACAAAATAAATTGATATACAGATCTGCATATGTATTTACAGTACAAAACATACATATATATCTGCATATATGTTTTTACAAAAATACATATCTGACTCATATGTATATATAAGCATATAGGACACAAAATCTCTATAACAAAAAGGATAACTATATACATATAGGTAATCAGAAAATAAATGATACATATTTTAAACAGTAAAAAATATAAACAAGTATATATGTTACCCTCTAAAATGACATAGAACAATTCAAAGATAAATCCAACACCGTACAAAAATACATATGAATATGCATTTGTATATACAAAAAAGGACAACTAAATACATATAAATATAGGTAATCAAAAGATACATGATACATATCTTAAACAGTAAAAAATACAAATAAGTACATATGTTACTCTCTAAAATGACATAGAACAGTTGAAAGACAAATTCAACACCGTACAAAATACATATAGCTTTACATATGTATTTACAGAATACATACCTGATCCATATGTATATTCTTATTTTATATGAGTCACCTCTAGATTTCGAAAATACATATGAAAATATATAGTATAGTTATATTTGTTACTGTTTAATATGAATATGATATGTATTTCGTAAATACATATCATAGTCATATTTGTACTTTTTGTATAGTGATATACATATTGATCAGACATGTATTCTGTAAATACACATGCGGAGTTATATGTATTTTTTTGTAATGTAATATATATTATGTAACTGGTAAAGTTGTTGCCATATGACCAGGAGGTCACGGGTTCAAGCCTTGGAAATATCCTCTGGCAGAAATGCAAAGTAAGACTGCGTATGATGCACCTTTGTGGTAGGGTCCTTCCCCGGACACCGTGCATAGCGGTAGCTTTAGTGCACCAGACTGCCTTTTTGTTAATATATATTATGTAAAAGAAAACATATGCATACTATGTATTTTGTATTATATTTTTGTGAAAAGTACATGTAATATAGATCTATGTCATTATTTTGTTCTATAGGTGTTGCGTGATCATATATTCAAGGCAAGAGTACTTTCAAGGTTTGCACCACATATAGAATATTACCCAGTCAATGATTTTGAAGAATGTATTAAGGCGATGTTATCAAAGAAACAGTACACGATTTTTTGCCATAAGAATATTTGTGGTGTCTACATGAATAAGAAGAAATTTGTAATTCAATCGCAATTAGGCAGATGTATTATGTCACAAATGTATTATAAATTTTTTGGGGGCATGTACATGTATTTGTATTTTGTATATATAAATGCATATCAATATGTATTTTTGTACAGTGTTGAATTTGTCTTTCAATTATTCTATGTCATTCTAGATGGTAACATGTGTATTTATTTGTATTTTTTACTGTTTAAGATATGTATCATGTATTTTTTGATTACCTATATGTATATGTATATGTATATGTATATGTATATGTATATGTATATGTATATGTATATGTATATGTATATAATTATCTTTTTTGTTATGGAGATTTTGTGTCCTATATGTTTATATATACATATGAACGAGACATGTAATTCTGTAAATACATATCCAAATCTGTATGACTATGGGTGTGTTTGGTATGATGGAAAATGTTTTCTGGAAAATATTTTCCTATTTTTCCTTGTTTGGTTGTAATATAAATTTGGGAAAATATTTTTCAAAGGAACACATTTTCCTCTATTTGAAAGAAAATGACTTCTCTTATGAGCCAAAGGAAGTCATTTTCTAGAAAATATTGAGAGTGACTTATGGGAACTTGAAACCAAAATATGAATAAAGTGATCAAAATAGGTCATCTATTTAATAAGTTAACAAAATAGGCTAAACGTAATAATTTATTATGTTTTATACCTTTTTTTTAACGATTTGATAGCGGATGTGTACAGTAAAAAAGTTTTAGTAAAACGTAGTAATAATTTATTACATTTAACAAAACTTTTTTATAAAACGTAATAATTTATTAGGTTTTAAAATTATTTTTGTAAAACGTAATAATTTATTACGTTTACATGATTTGACATAAAAAAAGTGATGTGATAGTATACTGAGTTTATTTTTTAAAAAAATTATAAATTAAAACTTTATAACTTTTTTAACTTTTATAAATTAAAACTTTTATTACAATTTATAAATTATAACTTTTTATTATGTTTCTTAGCATTTTTTTTTTAAATTATTGCTTCATTTTGTCAAATCAAGTACTACCTAGCTCACTCTTTTTAACTTTTTTCTTTCATAAATCGTATTAAAAAGTTACTTTTTAATAAATAAGAAAATAAAAATACGTAATTATAAATTTATTTTATCAATACGTAATAAAAATTACATTATTTCCTAAATTTGGTCAGATGAATGTATAATTCTTGATGTCACATCTCATACAAACTGACCGAATGTTAAAAATGTGTAGTTAAATATTATATTTTAAAAAATATATTAGAGGGCCACGCGCTCATGTAAAATTAAAATTTAGGTAGAAAAAAAATATTTTTCACTCAGCAACCAAACATAAGAAAATAAGTAAAACATCAACTTATTTTCTATGAAAACATTTTCTAGGAAAATATTTTTCATGAAAAATATTTTTCATCATACCAAACACACCCTATGTATTTTATATATTCTTTGAATATGTGTATGTGATATACATATTTGTCTTTTCAAAATAAAAGTTAGAGATGGAAGAGTAAAAAATCGAAAATAAACAAAAATAGAAAAAAAAAAGAAAAAAAAGAAAAAAAAAAAGAAGAAAGAGAAACAGAAGCTAGAACTAGAAGTGTAAAAATAAAAGAAAAAAGAAACAAAAAATAAAAAAAGAAGAAGAAAACGAAAATAGGAAAAGAAAAAAATATGAGAAAGGAAAAAAAGAAAACAAAAAGGAAAAAAAGAAAAAAGAAAAAAAAGAGAAATAGAAGACAGAATATAAAGTGCAAAGAAAAAAATCTATGCATGTCATTTCCAGAATTCAAACATTAAAATCATAAATATCATACTGAATCTTTCTGTTTCCCATATCAGAGAGATGTGTATATAAACATACATATATATATATATATATTCATAAGCTAAAACCGTATCATTTACAAGGGTAATTACTTCCCGAATATCTGACCAATATCATAACACGACCTTTGGCTCAATAATGTATTCGAAATAATCATAACATCATAATCACGACCTTAGGCCTACATACGTATTTGGATCTCATATCAATAATCACGTATGTACATCATCTCATGTCTATAAGCCATAGCGTATCCATGAGTCACAACATCTCTATAAGTTATGAAGAATATTTATAATCATCTCACATATAGGAGGTATAATGTATCAATAACCATAACTCATAACTATGAGGCATATCACATCAACAAGGAATCTCGTATCTATAGGTCATATATAATGACTTAGAGGAATAACATATCTAAAGATCCTATATCACATCTAAGAGAAAATAGCATCTCTAATGGCCCAATATCATATCTAAGAGGAATTAGCATCTCTAAAGGCCCAACATCATTTCTATAAGACATATCATGGCCATAAGTCATTAGTCATAATTCGTGGGAAAATGCCGTCACTGTTCGTCAAACCACAAAGTAACCTTACAATAAGGTTTACTAGTCTCAACTA
This sequence comes from Capsicum pubescens, assembly GCA_030864215.1. Lineage (NCBI taxonomy): Eukaryota > Viridiplantae > Streptophyta > Magnoliopsida > Solanales > Solanaceae > Capsicum > Capsicum pubescens. The sequence goes on along the minus strand of CM061548.1, from coordinate 229,807,797 downwards.
TGCCGAACACCCATAAATAAGCCTACAAAGGATAACACAAGTCTTGGCATAAGGTGGGTCGGACGATCCTACTTTTAATCCTCAATTTACATATTTAGGAAAACTACGCTCCAAACTAAGCTAAGGTATCCAGTTCAACTTCTAGATGTCAAGTAATCCATAATCAAGTCTAAGATAGGAACTTCGACTAGAAACATGAGCATTTAAGTTAACTCTACCCAAATTACAGTTTTAACATCACCACACTAGCCTAACAAGATTAAGTGTACTAACATATGATTCCACACTTAAACCACATCCCAAAACTAACATTATATCATATTCATGCTACGAATTAGTCCAATCTAGGAAGAAGGCAACTAGGTTCAAAAAGGGTATAAATAATTCAACTTATGGGTCAAAAACCCCCATCTAATTCCCAAAATTTAATATTCTATACTAAGTCATTCCATCCATAATCAATCTTATCATTCATATTCACACACAATATATATCACACATCCTCTAGGAAGAAGAGTAGACAAAAGCCTACCTCAAGGCCGAACCGCAAAACCTCAAGTCGCTCACCAAATGATCATCTTTACTTTAAAATCGCTGAAATTCCATCATACTATCAAAATCATAATCTAATCATCAATACGAGTCTAACGATACCCATATTACACCATTGTGCTTCGAGTCCAAAAATGACACCAAAAAATCCAAGTGGGTCCCACTTACGAAAATTATATTTCCGAGATCAACCCAATATTCATACATGAACAAAGAGCCATAACCCTCAAGAAATGGGTGAAAACAAGGCTAATTTTTGGCTAAAATCTATCCCTAAGTTAAATTGGGGTTTTGGATCCAAACTAAGAAATTTAAGCATGTCTAAGGATTCTTACCTTAAGTTTGACGATATTCTCGATAAAAAATGATGATCAAGCTTTTAAGTCACCCACACAACTCAATTTTGAGTTATCATAATCATTTAGGATTTTAGGCTCTTAAAGATGAACAGAAAATGTCCAAATTTATGACTTGGGGTCTATTTATAGACCTCTCCAGGTACAGGGATGCCGCGATTGCCATCACGCGGGCTGAAATTACAAAGCCATGATCACCATGCCAAGGCTGAAATTGCCATGCTACAATTATAGTTGTCCTTTCTTGATCTCTGTAGTGCGATCTCCATCCACCCTGCCATGATCATCGTGCACCAGATATCAGCAAACTTTGAAAAATTTCCAAGTTTGCAATAATGCCTCGGGACTCGTTCGAGATCCATTTTTTGCAAATGAACTATGTAACCACATTAAATTCAATATTATGGATGCTTTGGCGAAGTCGAATTTTTAATCATTGGTAATTTTGACCAAATGTTGGTCCCACATTTATACTTTCTGATTTTTAACTTTTCGACCAATAGGCCGAAATGATCTCGGGTGGATTGGGACCCGATCCAAAGGTCTTCCAAGCGTAAGATTGATATTCCGGAGTTACTGGAGAAGTCAAAATTTGCATATAATATTATTTTACTGAAGTTTTTGCCCGATGGCAATTTGGAACCATCAAAGATTTCTAAACAGAAAATTGATTCTAAAAACCAAACACACTGTCCGGTAACCGAACCATCAGTTCCAAAAAGTTATAAATGACTTGGGATAGCTATGGAGAAGCCTTAACGGTGAAAATAAGCAGGAATATGAGAAATAACGTAAAGGGTCATTACAGGCCATTTCTGAACTTAGCTTTACAAAGGAAAAGTTCTCATATGGATTAAGCCCTATTTAAGCAGAGCATATAGGAAAAGCGACCTCTACTTATACAGAGGATTCATTTCTTAGGCCAAGACACTTATATGAGTGTGCCACTACTACAACGGTGGTATCATATTTTATATATTCTTTTCTCCACTTTGTTTGAAATTATTCTCAACTCTATATTCCTCTATTATTGAGAGCTTCAAGCTTAAGCACTGTTGTGGTATCTCCTATTAAAGAATAAGGTTATTGGCTTTTGATCTTTAATCAATTTTCTATCTTCATTTCATAAATTTTAGGCCTTAGTTTTGTTAATCTCTATCTTAATTCTTGATTTTATTTGGACCTATAGGGCTGGCTTAAGCTTGATTTGGGGGATGGTCATGCTCAAAATTTTAGCTCAAGATCCCTGTCCCATGAAGTGTATAATTGACGGTCCAATTTCAGGATTTTCTAAGCAAGCGCCATGGGTAATTTTTAACCTAATTTTTTGACTCAGCATGTAAATTCACCATATGGGTATCATTCTTTGTCTATTGATGCATATATTATTACTTTGGTACCATGGAAGCAGTTTGAGGTTCTTTGAAAAGGAAAGTGTAGGATTATGTGTTAGTGAGTGTGTTGTTTGGCCTCCTGGAATATTACAACTTACGTACTCCAATTGTCGAGGAGAAGTTGTGCTTTGGATAAACTTTGCTTAGGATTGTATGACTTTACACACTTACTTAGGGGTGTTAGAGTAGAATTATACCATGAATCCTTAGTTTAGGTGGTCTCGTTTATTCTTGAGCTAATTTAGAATGCTTGGTGGACTTTAGGCCCATTTTCGGATGCCTTAGTTTAGATTTGAGAAGTTGTTTTCCTTAAGTTTGGTTTCCCGAGGCTTTATAATTAGCATTTAACTTCTTTAATATGATTACCCTCCCATCAATATGATCATGGGATACTTTGGTTATGTATTGATGAACTTAATTTTGGTTATTCAATTGAGGCTGGTACTAGAGCCACTACTAATAAAATAAGAGTACTAGACTATAGCCTAAAATATACATAACATACACACAGTAGTCTTAAAAGAAAAAGACTATACTGGAACAGACGAATGAGGATCAACCTCGAACAACAACAAGCCTACCCTGCTCTAGATCAGTATTGAAATAGAGGAATCATTCCATACTGACTGCTAGTACTTAGATCTGCATTAGGAAAAAGATACAAAAGTGCATTATGAGTACCAAAACAACATGTAGACTATAGCCTGGTACTAGATCCACTACTAATAAAATAAGAGTACTAGACTATAGCCTAAAATATACATAACATACACACAGTAGTCTTAAAAGAAAAAGACTATACTGGAACAGACGAATGAGGATCAACCTCGAACAACAACAAGCCTACCCTGCTCTAGATCAGTATTGAAATAGAGGAATCATTCCATACTGACTGCTAGTACTTAGATCTGCATTAGGAAAAAGATACAAAAGTGCATTATGAGTACCAAAACAACATGTACCCATTAGGCATCATCGGCCGACTGAGCTCAAATACCAAAAGAGTATAACGAAAAATGAGGGTATAATCTAAGTCAGCAATTAAAAGAGATAGAAAGGTAAACAACCACCAATCTATGAAATGCACAAAAGGAATAAGTAAAAGCAATACAAAAAGATAAATAATATAGTAATGAGAAGACAAAGAAAACATAACCTAACCGGGTCCCATAAGTCCGTCAGGCACACTGAAGAAGACAATTAACCCAACCGTGCCCCATAAGTCGGCGGGAAATACAAGAAGTAATTAAAAGAAAAAGCATAAATAATATGTAACTGAACCAGTCCCAAGCAACCATAGTAGTCATCCAAATGTGCACCAAACCAACACCAATTGTTAGTAATGAGAGGCCAGACATCGGGCTCGAACCAGTATTGGTGGATAATAATAAAAGGCCATATGATAGATAAAATTAGAAATAGTGGGAAACAACGAGAGACCACATATATTATATATAATAGAACTCATAATTAGATATCAGACTCGGCCGAAACTCAAAGAAATCATAACTCCCAAAACAACAGTAATTAGTACCATAACTCCCAGATTCTATCATCACCAGATGCCGAACTCAAATAAAAAATAATATTAACCATGATCAATTGTACAACTAAATCCCAAACCACACCATAATTGATGCCAGAACTCATAATAAATAACAGAAATAAAGTATATGCTGGTCCTAAATCGTAACTGAAATACATTTGAATAAACATATGCATAACTTAGTTAAAAGGGAGTAATTCAAGGTTTATCAACTTAATAATACACCCTAAGATCATAAATACTACATCATACTAAAAGATAACGGGACCAAAACCTACTTGAATGGGGCTCTAACCGAATAAATAAGGTATGAAATATTTCAAACGATACCCAGGATACAAATACCTACCCAAAACTAGAATAATAGAATACAATTACCATAAGTTACTCAGTTTAGGAATAGGGTAAGCCTAGCCTACCTGAAAGCCAAAGTTAAAAGACTTTTCGAGAAACCTCCGAATAGTGACTCACTAAAACCCGAGCTTAAATAACTTGATGTAGATGTTTTTATATTCGGGGGTCAAATATAACATCAAAGTATATATTTCATTCCTATAGTTTTCTCCTTACGTCAATATAAACATCTATATATAGAGAGAAAATATGTTGCAGTTATGTACTTTTCAATTAGTAGACAGAACATGGATGAAAACTTATATTTTGTTTAGGGAAGACATAATGTGAAGTTGTAAATTTATATGTATGAATATGTGTAAGTGGGTGACACTTATTTAGTACTTAAATGTTGCACACCTTCCTCCACCTCATCGTGAAAGTGGGTGTGGAAACACCCAATTTAATTATTTATCCATTATGTGTATTTTTGGATATTGCATAGGTTGGTGGTAAAATAAATATAACTTTGTTAATATATCATAATTAATAAAAAATTATTTCGAATAAAATTACTATCAAATAATAATAATATTTTAGCATATCTAGATTCATTATCTCCATTAAAAATATTAATAGGTTGTAAAATCATATAAGTGTACCATAACTAAATTTTTTTTGAAAGACATCAAAAATTAGAAAGGTAATAAAATATATCTCTATCAAATTCTAATTTACTTTAAATATTTCACAACACGTTTGGTATTAATAAAATTCCTAAAGGAACTATCCAAAAATCGAACTGTCAGTCCCAGCAAGTCATAAATAACTTGGGACAATTATATAAAAACTCAAAACACTGAGAATGCATAGAAATAAGAAAAATGACCCGGAGGATCATTACATATTATGCATGTTATTTGATTGTATATCCTTGGTATTTTGGTAAATTAGCCTAAAAATATTCTTTTTGATTTAAAAAAGGAATTTGAGAAACATCAAACTAGATTTGAGATTTTAAAAAGGGGAAATTTACTATCTTAGCGTTATTTCAATTCTAGGCACTTAATACTACATATTCTTACCTATTTTAGTGTCTGTTTAATTTTGGGAACTTGATACTACCGATTCTTACCTATTTTAGCCACAATTTGATTTCTGGCACTTGATACTACTGATTTGAACTATTTTAGCCTCGATTTGATTTTAGGTTCTTGTATTACTAGTTTTTATATTAGAGTCCCCATTTGATTCCAAGCATGGTATATAGAATAGGAGGATTATAAGGTGTAGTTGGAAATTCCTCTCATTTTATATTGCATTTTGTGGTATTCTTATGCACTTATTTATTTTATTGATTTCTTTGTAATTTTCATTCACCATGCTTATGAGGGCCAGTTGGGTTTTATTAATTGTTACTTGTACCTTCTGCACTTGTGGGGGTCTAGTTTGGTTGTAGTTAGATTATTATTCTATGTTTCACAATAAATTTTCTTATATCTCTATTTATTGCCTAGACTTGGTATGTTACTTCTTTACGATCTTCCTTAAGCTTACTTTACTTACATTCATGCATTATTGTACTTTTATTTTACTGGAGCTTAGTCGGCGTATGATACCTACAAAGTGTCGCATGTTTGGTACTCATAATACACTTTTGTTTCTTTGTAACAACATTTTCCAACATTATGATATAGTCTAGTGTTCTAAAATTTTGGTTAATATTCTCCCCAGATGAAGTGTTAGAAATTTCAGACTAGGTTAGTCTTGGGAAAATTCCAAGTATGTTGTGATCTAGTTAAATATGATATTGGATAGATTGTTGATAATATGATTTGAGACCATAGTATGATAGCTAGGAGGTTATGGAGTTCTTAGGAACTTTTAGAAGTGAGCTTGGGTTAGTAGAACTCCATATATAGGGTTAGTTCGAGATGAAAAGATCTCAAAGTGTGTTGTAAAATTGGTAAAAATAGGGGCTATTGGGTTTTCTTCCTTGCCTAGGCTACTATAGCAGGACACTATATGCTACCACAAACTCGCTATATCAAGAATATTCCCACTATAGCAGAAGTCAAATTTGGTCAGTCATGCCATAGTAGGAAGATCCTACTATAGTAGGAATCAAGTTGTTATTGTAGGTTATGCATAGTTAATGCAATTTTTAGTATTAAAAAGCATTTTCATTCCACATTTATTCAAGACTAAGAGAGAGTAATTTAGGAAAAACTCATTAGTTTTCACCCAAATTCCTTCTTTGAGGTATATTAATCAACCTATTTAACTAGTTTTTTAATGTTTAACCTTTAGAATCACTAGGTTTTAATCATAGTGGGGGAATTAACATGACCTGGGTTTACTTTTTAATGTAAAGTAGTGAAATAAGGTGTAATCCTTGTGTTTTTGTTAAGGTTGGATGTGTTTTAATTGCATGGTAAGAATTTTTTCTTGCAAATATGATTTCATAAAATTAAAGTGGAATGAAGGTAGAAAAAACCTAGAATAAGGGAATGATCATGAAATTGACCTTAGGGTTATGGAATTAGGTGGTAATCCTTGAAATTAGTAAAGCATTATTTGATTAGTGTTTACATTGTTGTTTTTAAACCACAATCAAGTCAAGGTTGTAAGAAAAGGCAAGGCTCCAATTCTTTAGAGCATTGCAGGGCTTAAATTAAGATAGGTGATGGTTAAGTTGTAGTTGGAGACTCAATTTAATTTATATGTCAGTGATAATTGCCTATTTGTATACTTGTTGCAATTCAAGCTATTGATGTTAACTTATTAGACAATTTTACAAATTGTTGATCACTTGAAATAATATTGTATAAAACGACTTTTCTAAAAGTGCATGCGAGATTTTATTATATCGTATTTTTATTGTACATGTTATGACTTGGGTTGATATGGTGAAATGATCGGTGAGGTCACCATCACAAAATTGGAGGATCATAGGAAGTATAAGGGTGGTATAACGCTTGGTTTTGGATAAGGGCGGTAGACACTAGCTGTTTGGGTTATTTAGTACATGGACTAAGATCGTTCCATACAAGTCATGGATATTGAGAATTTATAATACCTATAGCATATGTGTATACGATAATAGTGAGTTTGATGGGTCCATAAGTGAACTGGGTTATATTATTGTGCTTTTTTAGTTTGTTGAGTGAGTTGGGTTGTATTATAGTTGTTATTTTAGTTTCTTGAGTAAATAAGGTAATATTGTTGTTGTTGTAGGATCTATGAGTGGTCTGGATATTGATATACTTAAACTAATTTGATATTGTTGAAGTACAATAAAAGAGGTAATTGTGTAAAGTTGAGTTACCTGTTATGGGTCATGGTTTTGACTTTTTTTCATATTCATACTTGTTCTATGCTCTCTGGTTACATGATTAATTATTGACAAAATACTAAGTGAATATATAATTTCTAAGTGACATAGTTGCTCTCGTTTATAAATTTTTGGATATGTATTCATGTTTATTGAGTTGAGTCAGCCTATGATACTACTAGTACATAGTGTCATTCTATTGATACTACCTGTGCTTTTCTTTTGTTAAGTTTAGAGCATATTTTAGTGTCTCAGATGAGATATTAGTTGTAGACAATGATCGATTCCAAATCAAGGGTGAGCTCCATCTTATGAGTAGTCATGTGTCATATTACATTATGCTCTTGTCCATTTATTTCAGACATAGATAATTCAATAGTTCTATTTTCCCAGGTTGTACCCATAAATTACTTTATTTAGATGTTTTGGTACATTGACTTTTAATTTTTAGGGGAATTTTTAACATTTTGAATTATTTTGTTTAGGACTACTAAACATTGCTATTAATATATATAAAATTGTATCACCTTGTTTAAATTGGTTAAGTATCAGTACTTAACATTTGGATTAAATAGTTCTCCTATCGAAGGCTCAGTGTGGGTATTACTCATGATGGGGTTTGGATCGTGATAAAGTTGGTATCAGAACCCTAAATTTGTGGACATCATTATACCAAAATAAGTCCAGTAGAGTCTTACAGAATGATACAAAGATGTTTGTACTTTTCTTTGAAAGGCTATGGAACTTCAGGAAAATATCATGTTCTTTCTTCTTTTGTGTTATAACTTGATTCCAATTGGTATTTGTGATCCAAATTGGTATCGAGCAATCCAAATTGGTATCTATCCTCTTCACTATATTGTTTTGCAAATGGTGACTACGAGAACAAATCTAGCCTTTTCATTATATTATTTTACAAATGGTGACTATAGGAACAAATAGAGCTAGAGCAATAGTTCCCATTCTAGGAGTTCTAGTTGCAGAGCCTACCGACATATGTTGGGGATGGGGTAACAAGAGAGAAAGAGATAAGGAAACACCTGCCATAGGTGGGGCCAGAGCTGTAGATAATCTAACCAAATAGAGATCTGAGACACCTCCCTATCCTTAGTATATTATGATGAGGTTATGAACAAGGAAATTCTGGAAAAGAAGGAGGCAGTATTTGATCTATAAGGTGTAGCTCTTCCCCAAATATCATCTGAATTGATTCAACAGGTGCTTGCTTTAATGAGTAGGTTGGTAGGTACTGGATTCATGCCCACTATACCTACTTACCAGCATCCAGGGGTACAACTTGCTAATATTGTGACCACTAGGATGGATGAGTTTTTAGGGATGAAAGCTTTCCTTCATCTAGTTTTAGGTCTTGTTATGATAGGGACTGAGTAAAAACTGTTGACTAAGTTTTCAAAGATGAAACCTCCCACCCTTTTGGTTATAATATAGAGAATATTTTGAGTTTATTGTTGACTGTTATGAGAGGCTACTCAATATAGGCATTGTGGAGCAGCATGGTGTAGTATCTTTACCTTATAACTATGAGGTGAATTTAAGCAATGGTGGGGGACTATATGGAATGTTGATCTCGAGCTTTACCTCTATTTAAATAGATTCAGTTCCATATCCTATTCTTAGAAAAGTATGTGGCGTGCACCCTGCATAATAAGAAAAAAAATGATTTTTTAGATCTTGAGCAAGACAATATGTTGGTTACAACCTATGAGGCTAAGTTTCATACCTTTTTGAGATATGTTACTAAGTTTCTTGGTACTAAAGAGGAGAGGATTCACCTCTTGTAAAAGATTTAAATATTGACTTATAGGTTATGGCACTGCAGATGAATTCTTTGGGGAAGATTTTTTGTGATATTTCTGACTTTGTGAAGAAAGTGGAAGGATTCAAATAGGTTGGTCAAGCAAAGATAGTAGTGAAGATGGCTTGGAATGCGGTCAACTTTAGTGGGTCTCACTCTAGAAGTTATGGATCTTAGGCTTATCCAGCTTATCCTATATATTTAGCTCCGCCAATATCTAAAGGAAGTCTGTTAGGGACCACTTAGAAGACTTCAATTATGGGAAGAGAAGGGGCTTTATATTATTTTACTAATCGACCTTCACTAGATTGAGCTTATTTTACTTATGGTAGTGTTGGAAATTTAAGAAAAATTATCTAAATAGTAACCAGTCAAGCTTTTAGGGTCATCGGTTGTTCATATCTATAGTTTCATCTAGAAGAGGTGGTGGTGGTAATGGTAGAGTTCATCCTTAGGGTGGGAGTGGTGGTTATCAAGGTGGTTGTGGTGAAAATCAAGGTGGTTATAATGTAAGTTGGGGTGAAGCACAACCTAGTAAAGAGGTTGCTTAGATTGATGATAGAATCCTTGCTATGCCTTTCCAAGAAAATCCAAGTTGGAGGTTTCTAATGCTATCATTATAGGTACTATTTATGTTTGTAATCGAATGGTTGATGTTTTGTTTGATTCGAGTTCCACTTATTCATATATTTCTGTTAAAATCTGTATTTGGTTTAAATATGGTTTGTGATATGCTTGACTCACATATGTATGTATCTACTCTAGTTGGAGACTCTGTGGTAGTGACTTATGTTCATCGTGCTTGCTCTATAATGTATATGGGTTTTTAGACTTGGATAGATTTGGTGATTGTGGATATGCTTGACTTTTATATTATCCTACGTATGTCTTAGTTGTCCCTATATCATACTATGCTGAATTTTAATGTTAAGACTATGACTTTAGACATGCTAGGAATGAATAATCTAGAATAAGAAGGCGTTTATAAGTCTGGTTCAATGAAGACAATTTCCTTCTTTTGTGCTAAGAAGATAGTGGGGAAGGGGTGTTCGGCCTTGCAGAGGTCTCTTTTATTAAGTTAGTTCCTATAGTGTTTGAACTTTAGGAGGTCTTTTCCACTTATTTTCTTGGTATACCTCCACGTTGAGACATTATATTTTGCATTAATTTGGATTTGGGCGAATTACTATTCTTTCCTATAGGATGGTTTTGGCTGAGTTGAGAAAGTTTAAGATGCAGGAGTTACTTGTTAAAGGATTCAATCATCCTAGTGCTTGGCCTTGGGGTCCTTCAGTGTTGTTTGTTAAGAAAAATAAAAGTAGCATGAGAATATATGTAGAGTATCGATAGTTGAATAATGTTACATCCAGACTAAGTACCTATTACCCCAAGTGGATAATTTATTTGACCAGTTTTATGGTTATTTAGTGTTCTCCAAGATAGATTTAGTGTCAGAATATCACCAGTTAAAGATCCAACCCGAGGATATTCCCAAAATAGTTTTTCAAACTCGTTATTGGCATTACAAATTCTTAGTGATGTCCTTTGGGTTATCTAATGCATTGATAACATTCATGAGTTTGATAAATGGTGTATTTCAAATCTTTCTTAGAGTTGTTTCTGATTGTATTTATTAATGAGTTCCTGGTTTACTCCAAAAGCAAGAAAAAACATGCAGGTCTCTTATGCATAGTCTTGGGAATTTTTAAGGAGACATGGTTTATTTCAAATCTTTCTTAGAATTGTTTGTGATTGCATTTATTAATGAGTTCATGGTTTACTCCAAAAGCAAAAAGGAGCATGCAGGTCCCTGATGCATAGTCTTGGGAATTTTTAAGGAGAAATAGATTTATGCTAAATTCTCTAAGTTCTAGTTTTTGATGTCATTTGTGTCCTTCTTGGGTCATGTGGTTTTTGAATATGGGGTAAAGGTCGATGCCTAGAGGATTGACTGTTAAAGGTTGGGGTCGGCCTAACACTATGATTGAAGTTTAAAGTTTTGTGGGTCTTTCTAGCTATTATCAAAAAAGGATGCACAGAAAGAGGTAATATTTGTATGGTCTAATAAGTGTGAAGAGAGCTTTCAAAAGCTCAAATATCTTATGACAACAGTGTCCTTTCTTTAAAAGTTGAAGGTAAGGATTTTATAGTGTTTTTTAATGCTTCATCTTTTAGCTTGGGTAATGTGCTGATGTACGATAGAATGTGATTGCCTGTGATTCGAGGCAACATAATCCTCTTAAGAAGAATTACCCATCTCATGATTTAGAGCAAGAAACAATGGCTTTTGCACTTAATATATGGAGGCACTATCTTCATGGTGTTTGGTGTAAGATTTTCATAGACCATCACAATTTACATCATGTCTGCACTTAAATGTATTTGAATCTAAGGTAGAGGTGGTGGATAGAGTTACTAAAAGATTATGATGTGACCATCTGTCTACATCTGAGAAAGGCCAATGTGGTGGCAAAGGCATTGAGCTAAAATTCTATAAGTATGGGTAGTTTGGCTTGTTTGAAAGTGGCAATGTGACCTTTGGCTAGCGAGCTCCAAACTCTAACAAAGAGGTTTAGATAGTTTGGCGTGTCTAAAAAGGGTGGGGTATTGTCTAGTGTTGAGGTGAGGTTAACATTCCTTGATCAAATCAAGGTTAATAAATTTGAGGATGCAAAGTTGAACCATATTCAGAACTACATGGTATAAAGTGATGCCCAAAATGCCACCCTTTATGCTTGAACTGTGTTAGTGATAAAATGATGTATGTGTGTGCCTCATGTTGATGATGTGATTCCATTTTTATTGTAGAAGCTCATGGTTCCCAATATTAAATACATCCTGACGCAACCAAGTTGTATCGTGTCTTGAGATAACTCTATTCTGAATGAAGAAGGATATAGTGGAGTATGTGGCGAATTATCAAAATCTCTAGTAGGTGAAGTATGAATATCAAAGGTCTGTAGGTTTGCTTCAAAGCATGCCCATACCTATGTGGAAATAGGAGAGGATTGCTATGGATTTCATAATGGGTCATCCTAAGACCATCAGACAGTATGATTCAATTCGGGTCCCTGTGTCAGGCTAACAAAGTCTGCTCAATTATTTTCGGTTAAGATGAAATACAACTTGGAGAAGTTAGCTAAGATTTACGTCAAAATGGATTTGAGATTGCACGGGGTTCAAGTATCCATCATATCTGATAGAGGTACATAACTCACCTCTAAATTTTGGCACAAGCTGCATGAGGAGTTGGGTACAAAGCTTAACCATAGTAAAACATTTCATCCTCAGACTGATGGGCTATTTGAGAGAACCATTTAGTTACTTGAGGAAATACAATGAGCATATGTTGCTGATTTTGTGGTCATTGGGATCATTTTTTACTGTTGTGTGAATTCTCATACAATAATGTTATCATTTCAGTATCAACATGGCCCCATTTGAAGCTCATTAAGAAAGAAGATGTAGGTCCCCCATAGGTTGGTTCGAGGTGGGTGATGTGAAACCTTTAGGCACAAACTTGGTAAAGGAAGATCAAGAGAAATAGAGGTTCATTTAGGATAAGTTTTTGGCATCCCAAAGTCGATAAAAAAAATGAAAATGCCAATCGCAAAGTAAAAGAAATGTACTTTAAGTTGAGTAAGCATGTATTATTGAAGGTGTGACAACCCGAACCAGGGCATGGCCATGACAGGTATCTCAATCCCATCGTGGTCTAGAGACCACCACCTTGACTAACCACCTGAGCACAATAAATAATAGCAAAAGAAAAACCAAACAATAAGAATGATATATAAACAAATAGGAAGGTTCTAAGAATCCAAAAAAAAAATAACCAACTGACACTTTGTCCACAATACCTCTAAGACCGGAATACCAAATTAGGTGGGTACATGCCTCGGACTATGACAATGGAACTCTTCAATTCCCAAAATTTAAAAAGAAACCTAATGAAATGGTAAAGCTTTTCGAATGATGGAGGCTCACCACTTCACAACAACTCTACTGATATCCACTCCACCTAAGACTGCACATGAGTAAACAAAAAAACTTAGGACCCTACATCATGAAATGATGTAGCGTCCAGGGATAGCCAGTGGGATGAGCACTGGCATGTAACTTAGGAAAGGGATAAAATAATGCTTTGTCCAAAACCAATCAAAATACAAAGCACAAATTCATATGTATATATATATATATATAATGTTGAGGTAGGGTACTATGTTATAAACATGAGATTTAAAAAAACATCAACCTGGACTATGTAGCTCTATCAATCCTAAGGGCACCTATGGGCTATATCGGTTCATCTTCCCATACTGAAAGGATGCTAGTGCATGTTAGCCGTAAAAACTACGAAAATTCGAGGAAGGGCCAGAGACACCAAGTCTCAAGCCATTTCAAAATATATAGTGTGCAAACTATGCACACATTCATAAAGACCCCTACGCTAGCAAACGTGGTTTCCAGTATTGGTCCCCGCAGGACCTCCACCTTCATGATGAGCTACACAACCCCCTTTAAGCCCAAATAATAACATTTACTCATAATCCCATCCATTAACATAGAAGTCATTTATTAAGGCATTTACCGTTGGTATTGTCATACCAATTATGATTTCAAGCTAAGTCCAATTATACTATTCCAATCCAATTAAACCAGTTAATTCTTAAGTTCTAATTTAAAACCAAACCATGTCCACTAAGGCCCCTCAAAAACCATTATTATGTTCCATTAACCTTTTATGCAATGCAAGGTTCCAAGAGTGAGTTAAATTGTGCATATATCCATGTTTTAAAACCAACTTCACAAAGTGGGTTGAGGTTCAAGTAAATTCCAAACCAAAATCCATAAATTTAGGAAAAACCATCCTCTCCAGTCCAATTCCCATACCTATGCACTTATTTAGTTCAAAACCATATGATAAAGCACGAATGACAAGTTAAAAACAATGGAAAAACAATCCAAAGTAATAACCATTCAAATTCATCAACCCAATTTCAAAACCTAATAATTAACTTTACATGGATAATAATTAAACACATTCTTTTATGTAAAATCAAGTTATGGAAGAGAGACATTCCTAAAGCACCAAGAAATTTGGAGAGAAAACCACCATTGAATCCTTGATGATTAATCCTTTGAAACCCTATCTTTCTCTCAACTTTAGAAGTTTGAGAGGAGAGAATAATGCTTATGATTTGAAAAATAATAAAAAAGAGACCCCTTGCAATGTTTTAAGTCATGGGATAATACTTGGAAGGGAGGAAAAGACCAAAATATCCTTAATGAGAACGTGTAGGAAAACTGTAGCCAGTCATTAAGGGTCAAGTAATGACTTGTGGTGATTGGTCACGAGTTATTTCCTGGACTCGTGGATTGAGCAGAAACTTTGGACCATCTCACTATTTTGGTCATGAGTCCCTCACCATGGCTCATGACCTTACCTAACGACTCGTAAGGTCTAGCCGTGATCTAAACAGTAACCTTAGGAAACTTTATTAGTGAGACTACGAGTCTCACCCTATGACTTGTGATGAGTGATAATGACTCATCACTTGAGTTGAAGTCTGGGCAGTGTCGTCAACACTTATAAATTTTTAGATTTCAAGACCTGGGGTATTAAAGTACCCCCTCCCCTAGGATCATTGGTCCCTGAATAAGGAGTTAGGATACCCCTTGGCATGACAACAAGAAAGAATACACATACAACCAAATGAAAATTTTGAAATGCCACAATAAGGAGAATGGAAATCATACGTCTAGCATTTCCATCCAATGCGGGGAACAAGAATGGATACTTGACCTTCATATCTTCCTCAGCTTCCTATATAGCTTCTTCCACCTTTTGGTTCTACCTAAGAACCTTCACCGAAGCCACATCCTTAGTTCTCAATCGACAAACTTGTTTGTCCAATATATCCACCGGGACTTCCTCATAAGATAAGAAATCTGAAATACCAGCATCCTCCGTAGGAACAATCAAAGAAAGATCACCCATACACTTCTTTAACATCAACACATGGAACATGGAATGAATAGAAGCCAAACTCGTGGGAACTCTAACTTATAAAAAATATTCCTAACTCTCCTCATAATTTGATATAGACTAATAAAACAGGGATAGAGCTTCCCCTTCATCCCAAACCTCATCACTCCCTTCACAAGATTGACCTTCAGGAACGCCCAATCACTAACCTCAAACTCCAACTCTCTTTGCTTCACATCCATATAAGACTTATGGAAACTATGAGAAATCTTAAGTCTTTCACTAATAACCTTTATCTTCTCCATGGCTTGTTAAACCAAGTCAGGACCAAACAACCTAGTCTCACTAACCTCAAACCATCCAATAGGAGACCTACATCTCTGACCATAAAGATCCTAAAAAAGAGCTATCTGAATACTTGAATGATAACTATTATTGTATGCAAGTTCAATGAGATTAAAGTGATAAACCAACCTTCCCTTAAAATAAATCACACAGGCCTTTATCATATCCTTCAATGTATGAATAGTCCATTCTGCTTGTCCATCTATTTGAGGGTGGAAAGTGGTGATAAGGTTCACCTTAGTCCCTAAAACATTCTAAAATAAATGCAAAAAATAAGAAGTAAACTATGTACCTCAGTCTCAAATAATAGACACAGGCACTTTATGCAACTTGACAATCTCCTGAATAAACAACTTGGCATAGTCCTCTCCAGAGTAGTTAGTCTTCATAGGCAAGAAGTGAGCAGACTTACTCATCCTATCCATAATGACCCAAATAAAATCATACTGATTCTGAGATCGTGGAAGACCCATAATAAAATCCATATTGATCATATCCTACTTCCATATAGGCAAATCTAGCTCTTAAGATATGCTACCATGCTGATATACCAAAATTACGACTCTCATTAGAAAGTGTAACCGATCATTGTCAAATATAGAACCCAACTAGGTTGGGCTCAAATCCCCCAGGGAATACTATGAAAACTAAGTGTTATGGTTATTAACAGATTGTTGATCGAAGGTTCTTGATTAAAAGGAGGGTTTTGAATTGTTAACAGTATTTAAATAATTGTAACAAATATCATTCCAGCTAGCAAGTTTTATTGAAAGTATTAATTCAATGAGAGTAAATAAACTAGAGTTATGTTCACCAAGATGTTCAAACAGATGGGGTTGTGAACTACCTTAAATTCCCAATTTACAACTTCAATTGCAAGAGTTGTTGAATTCTAAAGTTTACCCATTTGTTTCTCAACCTAAATGGATAGTTTACCCTTTAATTCTTTTGAACTTAAAAAATGTATTGATTTATTCAACTAGTCCCTCATGTGAGTCAATCCTTGTGCATCAACCCATAACCCAAAGGTTAAGGACTTTAGATTTTATGTAAACTCCTTCTTTTCCCAACATATACTTTTCTTCTCAGACAAGTTATGTTCTTGGGCTCACACTTTAAGTTTGTAACCAAGAAAGGTCATTAATGTGAATAAGGGTTTATAAAATTTCAATTACATATAGAAATTAAGCATTTTCATAAACCCAATCAGCTATTCATATCAAGGCACCCATAACCCTAGTTATGGGAGCTTAGCCACACATCTCAAGAGAAAAAAATGATGAAATCATTGTGTTCTTCATAAATGGATTCAGAGAATTACTTACAAAAATTACAATAATTGTTCTTGAATCTTCAATGAGAATATGAATAAAGATAACTAGATCCACCATTGTAGCTTGAATCACAGAGAATAATACGTACAATAAGGTTTTTAGGTGGAAAATATGATAAAAGATACCTAAATAAAACCTAAACTGGGTATTTATATGTTCCCAAATACTGAGGATTTAAAATTTGAACTCATTAAAGTTGCGTTGAAGTTGATGGCCTGTCGGAAGCCTGACGGTCCATCACATGGACCGTCACTGATGGTCCCAAAGTGCTTCGTTCTAGTTAAGGGATGGCGGTAATCTTGGCAGACCATTGCTGACCTTACGGTTCATCACATGGACCGTCACAGGAGTCACTCACTTTTTCCTTTCTATTTAAATCTGATGGTCACCCTGACGGTCCGTCGTATTGTTGACAATCCGTCGCATGACTGACGGTCCGCCAGTTCAACCGTCAGTGTCCCTTTTCTGCTACTTTTCCAAGTTTCTTCTTCACCTAACCCCTTGACCTGAAAATATTAGAACCTAGTATTAAATACAATATTAGTTTCTTGAAAACGTATAATTATCCCTTGAAAAAGATGTAAAATGTTCCATCAAAAGTTGGAACATCAACACCCTCAACTTAAGACAATTGTTTGTCCTTAAGCAACTCAGCACCAAATTGCATACATGAACAATACAATGACAGGCAATCAACTGCTAAACTAGATTTCACACAACCATTCACTTGTCATCTTACTCATAAGGGCTCAACACATCAGGATCTGTAACCAACATTATTTATAATTCAGCAAACACACACATACATAGATATAATATCCTACAGACATTAGCAAAACTAAATGTAACTCAAGTTTCTCTCACAGTCAATGAAGTCCACCACTCATTATATCTTGTGGATGAAAATCAATACTCTCACGCTCAGCAAATAAGTTACAAATATAGCATACATACCCATAAGCTGTGCCTTATCAACAAATGCTCCATTATGGTTGATTTGTAAAGATCAAGCAGATCTTTTTCAGGCTTATAATAAGGTTCTGGGGCTAGGTGAGGACAAATTTTGGGAAAAGTGACTCAACATTCATACTTAACTCTCTTTTCCCTTGAATTCTACTTACCAAGGCTACTATTTTTCCCGCTCACTTACAATCTCTATCATTCATTCACACTTTGCCATAACCCTCTCCTCCTTTTTTTCAAGAATAAGCATTAGCCACCCTCAACTTATGTTGATGCAGTCAGTTAAGGTGCACAATATCTTAGATAGATCAGGGCCAAATGTTTCATTTTAGCTCTAAACCACTTTTTTGTTAAAATGCTAACATCCTAACAGTAGCCACCCTCAACTTAGGTGTTTTGTCTAAGTTAAGGTGCACAATGTCTAATATTGGACCAGGGCCAAAGTTAGGTGCTAACAACCTAAAGAGAGTTACTTAGAGTTATTAGGTAGGAAGAAAAACTAACATAAGCTCAAAAAGGGTTCAAAAATTAAAAAATATTTTTGGTGGGTCAGTTATTTCGGCTAAGTGGACTGAAAGTACAAGGATGCCTGCTATCATGTCTTATTGAATCAACCCCAAAACAACATCAATGAACTGGGAAAGTTCTAGGTGTATAACTATGCAAGAACTAAAACAAATGCTCGCACACACAGGCACATGAGTTACACTTATTCTACTAACTCTTGGGATTGAAATCACATAGTCATGCACACTTTACATCCTAATGCTAATTACAGAATCACCAATGGTTGTTCAACATATGCTAAATGATAAGAGGAAATAGTCATACAAATATGTTCATAGTCTTATGCTACAGTCATTCATCAACTATATATACAAAAAGGTGCTAAAATAAAAGACACTTCATAAATAGTTATCAATAAATGGATATTTACATCACAACGTAAGAAAAGAAAATGCAATCCTAGACATGCCGATTCTACTAGATAGCACACGGGAGAAAAAGAACATAGGCAACAAAAACCCCTGTGGTACAAGTACACCTACCCCCACATAAAATAAATGTGTTGTCCTAAATGCATAGAAGTAAAGTACAGAGGAGGGGAATACTTGTAAAGCCTCTTATTTAGATGAGGCATCAGTCAAATGTGGTGAGGCTTCATGGGCCTTACTTGCATCAATGTTGACCCCTATGGTGGTAGGGGTACTCACAATATCTTTCTTCAAAATCGGAGGTATGTCAACACGAGCCGGGTCTAGAGTTGGCCCCCTAGCTGGTGCAGAAATAGTGGAAACACCTGTAGCTTCATCTGCAGCCTTCTTCTGTCTCTTTGCTTTATCTCTCCTTGATCTCTTGCAACCTTCCTTATATCTCTTACTTCTTGCTCTTCTGGTGTCATTACTTCTCTCCTTCTTCTTTTGGCAGCTTTTCTATCTATACTTTTGTCTGTACTTTCATCTACTGGCTTGTCATTGTCCTTGAGCAACATCCTCATCAAGTCAAGAATGCCCTCATCTTTATTTCTGATAACTAATATTGGGTTAAAAATGGGCTGCTGTGGCTGTTAGCTTTTCAACTCTGCTATGTCCGTCTGTGCTTGTTTGAATTCTACCATGAACTTAGTAAAATCTGGGATAGACATCGCATCTAGCCTTTTTATGACACGCTCCTCCATATGGTCCTTCCTGGTTTGAATATTTTAAAAGGGACGGATTACTTCAGCTACAATACAGTCAACAAAAGGTTTGAATTGCAAAGTCTATGTGTCTAGCTACTTCTGGAACTTTTTCTGTAGCTTAACATACTTGGCAAAATTTTCCTGTGTTAACTTGTACTCCGAATATTGGGTTGGGATAGATGTTGTGTCTAAAGTCACACCCATTTGCGACATTAGTGTGAAACCTGCAGAAGTACTCGGTGGAACATAATCAGGCAAAACATAAGTAGTGATAGGCAATGGCATACCTATAAGAATCTCGGAAGTATCGGGGGTTGGCGCTAACTGCGTCTAATAAGCAGGAGGTTTGTTGACTAACATTTCAAACTTTAAGGCATCCTTTGATTTTTTAATGTTATGCCTGTAAGTAGATCAACCTTCATTATCAACACCTCGAATCAAAGGCGCATTTGCCTGCCTGCATAATTTCATAATCAAGCACGGAAATGGTAAAACGCTTACCACTTTTTGAGCCCAAACAAATATCTCATCAACTATAATTTGGCCAAAGTCAATCTTTATCCCGACAATCAGACTAACCACCAATACAGCCCTATGATTTTCCAAATTAGTGTCTCCCCCTATCGGCATCAACCTTAATTGAATAATAGCCCACTAAAATTTAGCTCGGAAGCTAAGAAATGATTTAGCAATGTGCTCACGTGGGTTGAGTGCCTAAGATGGGTTCCTATCATCAGTAAGGAGCCTCGATAACCAAGGACTTTGAGTGGATGTTGTGGTCAAACAATGCTTAAGCTCGGGAACTACATTCGGTGCTTCATAGTCGGACCCAAACAATATCCTATTGATTGTTTGAGCTGATATATTAATATTAACCCCTCTGACCGGAACTGAATCCCTGTTGGGAAAATCTAAAATCGTTGAGCCCTTGGGACAATCTTTCTCTGCCAGTGTCAAATAGTTGGCGAAAAACTCCCTTAGAAGATTCGGTTGGTATGAACCGAGAGGCTTGCTCATCCAGGATAACTCATACTTATTGAATTTCCACTCCAGCTTGGGATACTTGTGCAACTCGATCGTCACTATTTGGTACTCCTCGGAGATTGGCCTACTTGCCATCGGTTCCATTCCATCAAGAAACTTATCCTGTGCTCCTTTAATTTGCCATCTGAGTGCCTCCCTTGTTTAAGGATCTTTGCTCTTGATAACGTTGACATCCTCAGTTTTTGATACCGCAACTTGGTTGGGGTTGGGTGTCTCGACCCCTTTCTCATTGGGTCTCTAACTTGTGCTACTGGAGATGCTGTCACTCTCCTCGTCAGACTGGGAGAGTGTCTGATTTATTCTATCCCTTTGCCTAGTGTTGAAAGCTGGGGGTTTCTCATTTAGAGCCGGTTCACCTCTTCCCCATTGTAATCATCCACCTTCTCATGTTAATGGAAGATTTCTTGCCATACTGCCTGAATATCAAATTAACAAAATAGTTGGATCAGAGTCAGAAAGAAAAAGTACTATAAGAAAGACTTGACAGAAGGGTCGACGGTCCGTCGGGATTACGACGGTCCATCACTCTGGCTGTCAGGCTTTAAACAGTGTCTCACATATCAGGCAGGAAAGTGAAGGTCGATCTGACGGTCCGTCAGGAGACTGACGGTCTATCAAGTAGTCTATCATAGATTATCCAGTAACTTCCAGTTTTGGCAATCTTTTGACGGTCGTTCTGACGGTCTGTCGGGGGTCCAACGATCTATCCAGATGGCCGTCAGCCTCAACTTTCACTTTAACACTTTACTTAAGCATTTTGTCAAACACCTGATGTGCTATGACTCATCATGCACACAATTTTGGCCTAAATTTAGTGTCTAAGAACTAATTTTTCCACCATTGATTCATGGGTTACTCAGGCTTTACCCAACACAATGCACACCAGGGTTCAACTTATAATCAAATTGACCCAAAATAGAAATAAGATGGAATTCCTTTCAAGCAACAAACAACTCCATAACACAAGTTTAGCAATGCAAAAAGAAGAGTAAGGTTGTGATCATACCTTGATGTTGTAGTAAACTTGACTATTCTAACTTGTAAACTTGGAATAAAAAAAAATCAAAGCCTTTATCAGAGATTGTTAACATATTTTCTTATGGGGGAAGGGAGGGATGGGATTGTTTAAATGGGAGAGAAAAAAAAGAGAGAGTCCTAAGTGGAGATAACTGATACTAGATACTTTGAATGTAGAATAAGTTGAACATTTTTAAGATTTGAAAGGGTGGCAACGTATGAAACCGTTTATTTTCATTATTTTAAAAACATTAGGGGTCGGATAAGGCCTATGTATTTAACATTTAATTATAATCGACCCAACCCGTTAGACTAGGGTTAAGTTGATGGTTGACCTGACGGTCCATCATAGACCCGACAGTCCATCAAGGTAACCGTTGCGACTTACCAGAATGATCTCAAGCATGCCTTGCTGCGACGGTTGATCCAACGGTTTGTCAGTGATATGAAGGTCCATCGAGTTGTCCGTCAGTCCAATCCTGAACCCTAAAATTTTAGCTTCAGGTTGACGGAGTCCCTGATGGTCCGTCGCTCAGGAAATGGTCCGTCAACTTGATCGTCAAGCCTTATCCAAAATGTCAAATTTTTGCCTATGGCCTTGATGGTTCCATTGACGGTTCGTCGAGGCCTTGACGGTCCGTCAGACTTCCTGTCACCCTTTTTTAACTGGATAAAATATGTTCTTTCTGTATTCTCAGTCCTTCACACTTCACAAACATATCAAATTGGACAAAAACAACAAATAAACTCTAACTATGGTTACAACAACACTTTGTGGGTTACCTCCCACTAACACCTGATTTATTGTCGCGGCACAACTCAGTTATCTCGATTACTCAGACTTCTTCGAGATAGATGGTAGCTATGCACTTTACCAAGTCCATTAGACCGATATAAAACTTCACCCATTGCTCGTTACCCTTAAAGACACTACCATCATCATTTTCATGTTCAACTACTCCAGATGAGTAGACTTGGTTAACTTTGAATGGGCCAGACCACTTTGATTTAAGTTTACCTGGAAAGAGCTTCAGTCTGGAGTTAAAAAGGAGTACCCAATCACATCTTTGAAAGTCTCGCTTTTCTATCCTCTGGTCATGGTACTTCTTCATCTTCTATTTATATAAATCTGCTCTTTTATACGCCTCGAGACAGAACTCGTCTATCTCATTCAGCTGTCCCAGTCGCAATTCTGCTGCCTCATCCTAATTCAAGTTTAGCCTCTTGAGTTCCCACAATACCTTGTGTTCCAGTTCAATCGAAAAGTGACATGCCTTTCCATAGACCAATTGGTTCGGTGACATGCCAATAGGAGTCTTGAAAGCTATTATGTATGCCCACAAGGCATCATCCATCTTCCTAGACCAATCTTTTCTACTCGCATTCACCATTTTGGCAAGAATAACTTTAATCTCCCGATTTGGAATCTGCACTTGCCTACTGGCCTGTGGGTGATATGGAGTTGCCACCTTGTGTTGCTTAACACCGTATTTCACCAAGGTATCCCAAAACACTCAGTTGAAAAAATGTGATCCACCGCCACTTATGATGGTAAATACAACCACTCTCTTTCCTTCATTATCGGCCAAAGCAACAGCTTCAACCCATTTTGACACATAATCGACAGCGACCAATATGTATTTCAACCCATAAGAGCTTACAAAGAGCCCTATGAAATCAATGTCCCATACATCGAACAACTCAACTTCCATCATTTTTGTCATAGGCATCTCATGGTGTTTTGAGATGGACCCTCATCTCTAGCATTGGTCACATCTCCGCACGAACTCATAGGCATCTTTAAACAAGGTCATACAATAATAACCTCTCTACAACACCTTCCTTGTAGTACGGTCACCTGTATGGTGATCCTCGATCGGAGAAGCATGCCAAGATCCCAGGATATTCAATATGTCCACCTCTGGAATACACTGTCTGATAATATTATTCGCACACCGTTGAAATAAATATGGCTCATCCCAGAAGTAGTGTGTAACATCATGTAGGAACTTCTTCCTTTTGTGAAAAGAAAGATTCTTCGGGATAACTTCACATACCACATAATTTGTAAAGTCAGCGTACCAAGTCACTCTTTCAAGTGCAGCAGCCAGGACCTTCTCATCTGGGAATGTATCATCAATTTCGAACTCATACTCGACTTCTTGATTACTCTCAAGTCTGTACAGGTGATCAGCAACTTGATTTTTGCATCCTTTTCAATATTTGACTTCAAAGTCAAACTCTTGGAAAAGACTCACCCACTTGATTAGCCTAGGTTTAGCATCCTTCTTTGCGATTGAATACCTCAAAACGGCATGGTCTGTGTGCACCACCACCTTAGTCCCCAATAAGTAAGCATGGAACTTCTCAAATACATAGACCACCACAAGAAGTTCCTGCTCAGTACAGTGTAATTCTTTTGGGCCCCATTTAATGCCTTGCTTTCATAATAAATGGGATGAAATAGATTTTCTTTATTTTGGCCAAGCACAGCTCCAAGTGCTACTCCGCTAGTATCACACATGATTTTGAATGACTTTGACCAATCTGGTGCAATAATGATTGGTGCAACAACTAATTTCTCCTTCAGGCATTCAAATGCCTTCTTACAATCATCATCAAATATCAACTTGGCCTCCTTCTCAAAAAGCTTGCAAAGTGGGTTTACGATTTTGGAGAAGTCCTTTATGAATCGACGATAGAATCTCACATAACCAAGGAAACTACGAACTCTCTTTACTGAGATGGAAGGATGTAGTCTCTCAATAACCTCAACCTTTGCCCGGTCGACTTTAATTCCCTTGGCCAAAATTTTGTGACTAAGAATAATGCCCTCCTTCACCATGAAGTGGCATTTCTCCCAATTCAGAACTAAGTTGAACTCCTCACATCTTTGCAATGCTCTACTTAGATTTACCAGGCATAGCTCAAAAGAATCATCCACCACTGAAAGGTCATCCATAAACACCTCCAAGGTGTCCTCCACCATGTTGAAGAATATAGACACCATGCACTGTTAGAACGTGGAGGGTGCATTACATAAGCCAAATGGTATCCGCTTGAAAGACAAAGTACCATACGGGCAAGTAAACATCGTCATCTCCTGATCCTTTGGAGCATTAGAAATCTGGTTGTAGCTCAAATACCCATCCAAGAAATAATACCAACCTCTTCTCACCAACTGATCAAGCATTTGATCTATTAAAGGCATCGAGAAGTGGTCCTTCAGAGTCCATGAGTTGATCCTACGATAATCCATGCAAACTCTACACCCAGTAACTGGCCTGAGGGGACTCAACTCATTTTTCTCATTCGCCACAATAGTCATGCCCCCTTTTTTGGCACACATTGGACGGGGCTTACCTACTTACTATCGAAATGGGGTATATAACTCATGCGTCCAGCCATTTAATGATTTCCTTCTTAACCACCTCTTGCATTGGTGGATTGCGATGGCATTGATGCTCAATGGTCGATGTGCAATCCTCCCCAAACTGAATCTTGTGAGTGCAAATACTTGGAGGAATACTAATAATATCATCAATAGTCCACCCTATTTCCTTTTGTACCTCCGAAGCACAGAGATAAGTGCCTCCACCTACTGCTAACCTAAATCTGCTGGAATAATCACAGGTAAAGTGTTTCCACTACCTAGAAACACACACTGTTTATGGCCTGGCAACTCCTTCAACTCCAACACCGGTGGCTCTTCTATCGATGGCTTAGCCGATGGTGTTGGGAAACTTTTCAGATCTAGGTCTAACTTCTTAGGAGCATAGGAATAGGATCCCATTCCCATCAAAGCACACACTGTCTCTTTGTATTCCTCAATACCTTCACTATCAAAATTTAACAAAACTGTAGCTAGAGTTTCCACAGCAAATCTCTCCTCGATTAGAACCTCTTACTTATCTTCGTAATAAACATCAACAATGAAGAACACACTCATCTCCTTGGGTTGCTTCATAGACTGGCACACATCAAAGCGAACTACCTTATCATTAAGTCTGAATAATAGTTCATTAGCCCGTAAATCAATAAACATACTCTCAATTATGAGGAAAGATTTGCCCAAGATTATGGGTACCTCAAAATCCACCTCACAGTCCAGAATAACAAAATCCACAGAAAATATAAAGCTGGCCACCTTCACTAGAACATTATACAATATCCCTACTGGCCACTTTACTGACTTGTCAGCCATCACTAACCACATGTTTGTGGGTGTAGGATCCCCCAACCCCAATTTCTTATAAACAACAAGTGGCATTAAGCTAATACTCGCTCTGAGATCACATTAGGTTTTATAAAAATCAAGCAACCTAATAGTACAAGGGATGGTAAACGCTCTTAGGTATGCTTTTTTAATACCAAGGATCTTATCGAAATGGTGTCATAATGGTGAAGATTGTCCACCGATTCATAGCTAACTGTCATCTTCTTCGTCAAGAGATCCTTTATAAACTTGGTATAACCAAGCATCTGCTCTAGTGCTTCCATCAAAGGCACATTCATGGTCAGCTGCTTCAGCATTATCATAAATTTGCTGCACTTTGTGTCATTATCTTTCTTATTCAAGTGATGAGGGAAGAGCGGCAGTGGTTTTGGGAGAGTAGTAACCACTGCGTCCTTCTTCTTTTCCTTTTATTTTTATAACTCATCAACCTGCTTATGGTTAGATATACCCGTACTACCATCTAGATTCTCAGACTCTACTGGATGGTTTTCTTCATCTTTTGCATCTTTTTCAATCACATCCTTAATCACATCTTTGCCCACAGGAGGGCTAGGTAATACTTTACCACTTTGAGTGGTAACGGCTATACAAGATCCATCATTCTGAGGATTTTATACTGTATCACTCGGTAATGTACCACTCTTCCTCTAATTAAATATTGTTGAGAGTTGGATCATCTGTTGCTCCAACTATTCGATAGAAATTAAATACGAATCTACTAGCTGACACATGGAAGATAGGTCACTCTTCATCGTCGTCACCCCAACATTGGTCATCTCAACCCCTTTTAATAGCTTCTCCATCATGTCCTCCATGGACATTTTTCCTGAACTGGTAGCAACATTGTCACGACTTCCAGGAGGTACATATAGTCCACTCCTGTCATTCTTATTCTTCCAACTCCCTTGATCCCTATCTTTGTAACCAGATTTGTCATAATAGTTCCGACCTTGATTCCCTTGGCTATTGCATCGAAAACCCCTCTGATTATTTAGATAGTTAGCCTCCTCTTCAGAATAAGACTCAGCTCTGCTTTGTGACCCAACAACTTTCACATTCTCAGTCTTTCCAGTTAACAAATGTTTAGTAAGGAGATCCATCTGGGTTTTCATGTGTGACATATCTTGTTCATGTTCTTCCTCCCTCCTGCATTGTTCCGCATTTATTTTGCTAGACACGGGAGAGCTTGATACCTCAAAATCCCTAGTATGCTAAGCTCTACTCTGTTTGGTCATCCTATCAAGCATTTCAGAATCTTATGGAAAGGTAAGATCCATAAATGCTTCTCCTGTAGCATTATCGACAACTGGTTTTATAATAGAATTCAAGACTCTATACAGAGTCTCTATTAAATGCACGTCAGTCATTTTGTGATTGGAACACTACATCAACTTCTTCTTGAACCTATCCCAAGTATCGTGAAGAGCCTCAGTCTGGAGCTGCCTGAAATTACTGATCTCGTCCCTCAACTATAACATCCTGGACGGCGGAAAGAACCTTTCTAGGAAAGCTCCTTTCAACTACCTCCAGTTTGTTATAGAATCAGGAGTCAACCCATTAAGCCATAGTGTTGCCTCCCCAAACAGAGACAATGAAAATAGGTGCAGACGGATGGCAATGTGACCTACTCCTGGGTTATTAAAAGACTTGCAAATGGTGACAAAATTTGCTAAATGCATATTCGGATCATCACTCGGAAGTCCACCAAATAACCCTTTAGATGAAGTAGTTGAATCATATTACTCGTGATGTTTAACTTAGCTCCGGGTGTCGAAGGTGGAAGAATAATAGATCATGTTGCACCTACTCTATCCATTTCGTCCTCATTCTCCTCAAGATCAAATTGCACAGGCTTCTGATCTTGTCTTGCTCTGAAAGGATGATTTCTGTTCACATTATGGTTCACAGGTGCAGCTACATTCTCTACCTGCCTTTGTTTAGCAGGATCTAAAAAATCATTGTCTCTTATGTCCTCATCATCTGGATTAGGATAACGCGCTAGTTGACCATTATTGTTTTGGTTCAGCTGAGCTCTATACAGAGCGGCTAGTCTATCTACTTCTTGTTGATCTGCCATTCTACCTATTAACTGCGGTTCAGGATATATTGGTAGCAATGGTTCACCTGACCTCCTTGTGCTTGGCATACACAATAGATACCCTACGAAGAACAAAAACAACAAATAAAGGTAAAATTTGGAAAACTTAACCAAAGATCAATTAATAATCACAAACTTAATTGACAACCGTATTCCTCGGCAACAACGTCAAAATTTGATACACCCAAATTATGAATCTCGTTAGAAAGTGTAAGTGGTCGTTGTCAAATATAGAACCTAACTAGGTTGGGGTCAAATCCCACAGGAAATACTGTGCAAACTAAGTGTTATGGTTGTTAACAAACTGTAGATCGAAGGTTCCTGATTAAAAGGTGGTTTTTGAATTGTTAACAGTATTTAAATGACTGTAACAAATATCACTCCAGCTAGCGAGTTTTATTGCAAGTATTAATTCAATAAGAGTAAACAAACTAGAGTTATGTTCACCAAGATGTTCAAATAGATGGGGTTGTAAACTACCTTAAATTCCCAATTTACAACTTCAATTACAAGAGTTGTTGAATTCTAAAGTTTACCCATTTGTTTCTCAACCTAAATGGATAGTTTACCCTATAATTTTTTCGAACATAAAGAATGTATTGATTTATTCAACTAGTCCCTCATGTGAGTCAATCCTTGTTAAGGCATGAACCCATAACCCAAAGTTTAAGGCCTTTAGTATTTATGTAAACTCCTTCTTTTCCTAACATATACTTTTCTTCTCAGATAAGTAATGTTCTTGGGCTCACCCTTTAAGTTTGTAACCAAGAAAGGTCATTAATGTGAAGAAGGGTTTATACAATTTCAATTACATATGGAAATTAAGCATTTTAACAACCCCAATCAGCTATTCACATCAAGGATCCCATAACCCTAGTTATGGGAGCTTAGCCACACATCTTAAGAGAAGAAGAGGAAATCATTTTGTTCTTCATAAATAGATTCAGAGAATTACTTACAAAAATTACAATAACTGTTCTTGAATCTTCAACGAGAATATAAATAAAGATAACTAGATCCACAATTGTAGCTTGAATCACAGAGAATAATACGTAAGGGCTGACGATCATCTTGGCAGGTCATCACTGACCTTGCGGTCCATCGCATGGGCCATCGTTCGATCCTCCGAAGAGCCATTCTCTGTTTCAGTCTGACAGCCAAGTTTACGGTCCGTCAGAGATCTGATGGTCCATCACTTGGACTGTCACAGGAGTCACTCACTTGTTCCTTTCTGTTAACTCTGATGGTCACCTTGACGGTCCGTCGCATGGCTGACGGTCCACCAGTTCAACAGTCAGTGGCCTTTTTCTGCTACTTTTTCAGGTTTCTTCTTCAGCTAACTCCTTGACTTGAAAACACTAAAATCCAATATTAAATACAACATCAGTTGCTTAAAAACGTACAACTATCCCTTGAAAAAGATGTAAAATGTTCCAACAAAAGCCGGAACATCACATACCTCACGTATTCTACCTTAACTTGCTGACAGACCATACACTTAGCCATAAAATTCACCATATCTCTCTTCATATTGTTCCACCTATAGATCTTCTTTAAGTCATGGTACATATTAGTTAAGCCCGTATGAATCGTATATCTTGACTCATGAGCCTCAGTCAAAATCCTTTCTCAAGCCCATCAACATTAGGAACACATAATCTTCCTTGGTACCTCAAAATGCTATCTCCCCAATCTCGAATGCCATAACCTTTTGCTGACCCACATCTTTCTTAATTTGCATAAGTATGGGATCCAAGGCCTTCTACTCCTTCACCTCAG
Source organism: Capsicum pubescens (assembly GCA_030864215.1). Lineage (NCBI taxonomy): Eukaryota > Viridiplantae > Streptophyta > Magnoliopsida > Solanales > Solanaceae > Capsicum > Capsicum pubescens. The sequence goes on along the minus strand of CM061548.1, from coordinate 229,777,979 downwards.
CACTAAGAAATAATTTGACCACTACTTGTACAATCACTCTCCAATCCTTAGCGTCCAATAGATGAACTCCCAAGTTAGCTAATCGGTGAATATCCTTCACTAACCCTCGCTTCTCCTCATCCACATAAGATAAGCTCCACATAGACAACCTGCTAAGAGCATCAACAACCATATTAGCTTTACCTGAATGGTAGTAAAGGACCATGTCATAATCCTTAAGCAATTTGAGAAATCGCCTCTGCCTAAGATTCAACTTCTTTTGAGTGAACATATATTGCAAACACTTATGATCTGGATAAATGTCCACATGCACCCTATACAGATAATGACGCCAAATTTTCAAAGAAAAAATGGTAGTCACCAACTTTAAGTCGTGAGTCAAATAGTTCCTTTCATGAACCTTAAGCTACCTGGAAGCATAAGCCATAAACTTACCATATTGCATCAGGACGCAACCCAGTCCAATATACCACAAACCCATCGGTACACAAAAGCACAGTCAAAACCAAAGTAGAACTCAACCTATCCTTCAACTTCTCAAAACTACCTTCATAAGCATCATACCATAAGAACTAGACCTTCTTCTGAGTCAACTTGGTCAATGGAGAAGAAATAGAAGAAAAACTCTTCACAAACCTCCTATAATACCTAACTAAGCTCAAGAAGCTCCTAATATCAATTAGAGTCGTGGTTCTAGGCCACCTATTACCCATCTCAAATTTCTGTGGATCCACCTTAATCCCCTCACCGGAGACCATGCCCAAGAAAAGTCATAGTATTCAGCCAAAACTCACACTTAGAAAATTAAGAAGACAATCTCTGATCCTTATGAGTCTGCAACACAATTTAGAGATACACCAATATATCATCAATGAAGACTATCACAAACAGATCCAAAAACTATGTAACTACACGATTCATAATATCTATAAAAGTAGATGGAGCATTAGTTATCCCAAATGACTAACCAGGAACACATAATGGCTATAGCAGGTTTGAAAAGCAGTCTTGGGAATATCACCATCCCTATTTTTCAATTGATGATACCTCGAGTGAGGAACAATCTTAGGGAAACATTTAGCATCCTGAAGCTGGTCAAAAAGATCATCAATCCTAGGAAGAGGGTACTTATTCTTCACTATCACCTTATTCAATTGACGAAAGTCTATACACATCCAAAGGGACCTATCTTTATTACACACGAAAAGCATAGGAGCACCCATAGAGAAACACTAGGATGAATGAAACCATTATTAAGAAGATCCTTTAAGTTCTCTTTTAGCTCCTTTAATTCAGCTGGAGCCATTCTATAAGGACAACTGGAAATAGGATTGGTATCCGATAGAAGATCAATCCCCAAATCTATTTCTCTATCGGGAGAAATTCTAGGAAGATCATTAAGAAATACTTTAGAAAACTCACTAACCAAGGGGATAGATTGCAAAGGACTTTCAGAGTTAGAATTCTTAACCCAAACTAAATGATACACACCCTTTCAAAATCAACTTTTGAGCTCTAAACTAAGAAATAAAATTCACTTTAGGCACTAAGGAACTTCACTCCCATTCAATTACTGGTTTGTTAGGGAATTAGAAACTGACCTTTCAGGTCCTACAATCTAGAGAAGCATAGCATGAATGAAGCCAATCCTTCCCCAAGATAACATCAAAATCCACCATATCCAACTTTATCAAATCTATCAATGTCTCTCTATGAAAGATAGACACCAGATAGCCCCTGTAGATTTTTCTATAAACTTTAGAATGACCCACTGGAGTAGACACAGAAAAGGTGTTGGAAATATTTTTAGAACCAAAACCAAAATACACATCCACATAAGGGGTTACATAGGATAGGGCAGAACCTGGATTAAACAAATAGTAAACATCACGGAAGAAGAGTTATAACATACCAATAAAAACATTAGGAGATGGATCAGATTCCTGACGGGTGGCAAGAACATAGAGGAAATTTCGGCCAGTGTCGGTACCCAAAATGGCACCCTTTGGTTCATGAGCTAAAGAAGTAGCGAATAGAATCTTATTAGCCCTAGTGACTACCTTAGTTGTAGGACCTTTCCTCTAAATATGCCTAGGATGACCATAATTTAAATACAAGTTCCTTCCCTTATCACAATAGCTAAGGTAATGCTGACTGTAAGATCTACATAGAGTATAAGGTGGGGCTCATTGAGATCCACTAGCCTGAGACCAGACACCCTATGCTTTAGGACCACTACTGTACTGGAAATGATGATCTCCATAAGGCTTAGTATAAGGAGCTCTAGCCAAAGAATATGAATTAGAACTTCCCCAAGTCTTCTTCTTAGTCCATTATCTATAATCCTTTCTACTAGTCTGCTAATTTGCACCATGATTTGAATATCTAAACTTTTTATTCTGCCTCTCTCCCATCTATGTCTGTCTCTTCTTTTCATTTTCCACATATGCATATAAACAAAAAGCCTGGAGATGTCCATATCATTATTCAATATCGCAGTCTTACTTTCTAATACCAAGTCATGGGAAAACCTAGAAGCAAACTTCTTGATTTTAGATCTCTACATAGACACCAACTTTGGAGCATAATGAGACAACTGCTTCAGATTCATAAACTCTTTAGCCTTAGCTTTCCTCAGCTCTTGAGGAATGAAATAATTAAGAAAGGCACCCAACAGCTCACCCTATATTATCGACTCTGCATTATCACCCCTCAACTTCTTCTACTCCTCACACCACTAATAAGCTACATCTTTCAACTGATATGCAGCAAATTCAACACCTTCAAAATCAATAGCATGCATCACTTTGAAAATCTTCTCCATCTCATCCACAAACCCCTTGGGATCCTTCTCAACCTCAAATACTATAAAGGTTAGGGAATTCAACCTTATGAACTGTCCAACCCGATTGACCTTATATGAAAGAGAAATAGAACCAACACAATTTGACTGATGAGACTGAGATGTCACCAACTTTGGAAGCAAGTGAATAAAATGGTGGAACTCTGTATTAGAAATGTCCTTCTGAGGTGGATAATAATAAGCGTCACCACACCAAAAAACCAAGGGAGGACTAAAAAGGATAGGTGGAACTCCATATAGAGTAGGGACCCTAGAACAGGTCTGCAATCCATGAATAGGGTGAGTCCTATACATATTTCTCTAAGGTGGAACAGAGGTTCTAATAGAGTTTCTACAATCATTATAGCTTTGGGGAGGCTCTGAATCATGTGAAAAATAGGAGTTAGAGAGCTTTACACTAGACTCTATAGCCCGAGATAGAACACAATAAAGGAAACATTCCTAAATGCCTTGTAGTGTAACACCTCAAATTTTTGCTTTGAGTTCCTACACTCACTTCCAAGACTATGAATCTCTCTATGAGTCATAGAGAGTCATACGGGTTAAAGAACCCTAATCATAGCCCTACTAATATGTTTGGCTAAGTCTCTATATTGGTCATGATTGGAACCCGATGAGTCATCAAGACTCATTACGAGTCATTTAGTGGCTCTCATAGACAAACTAGGAAAGGTGGCTAATGTTTCTGTCTTGTCTACTATTTGACCTCATGGGTCGTAAGGTCTGAATATAATTTGTAGGGAAAAACCCATAGTCATACCAGTGTTGGGGCCCATAGATGTTTTCCAGCCTATGAATAAATGTCATGAGTCATAGGGTGACCCTACCAGTCGTAAGGTCACTCATAAAAATAAGTTGATACTTTTTCAATCTTTTTATTGAGGGAACTTTGGACATTTTCTTTTTTTCTGTAATAATAACCCTTGACTTAAAACCTCTTTAGGAGTTGAATATTAGGAAAAGGAGATCACTTATGTTGCTTAAGGACTATGATATTTGTCTTTACTATCATCCAGATAAAGCTAATGTGGTTGATGATTTTCTTAACAGGTTATCCATGAGGATCTTATCTCATATTAATGAGGAGAAGTATGGTTTGGTGAAGGATATTCACCATTTATCTTGGAGTTTATCTTTTAGACTCTGGGGATGGAAGTGTGATCATTAAAAAGGAGGTGAAATCATCACTTGATGTAGAGATGAAGGAAAAGCAAGGTTTGGATTCTATCTTGATGCAGATCAAGGATGACAGTGATGAATAAAAAGTCTTGGCTTTTGGGATTGATGGTGATGGTATCCTGAGGTACCAAGGTAGATTATGCATTCCTAATGTCGATGAATTGTGGAAAGGATTTTGGTCTAGGATCATGAGTTGAGGTATATGATGTTCCAATTTTTTACGGAATATTTTGCATCTTTTTCTTGGAAAAATTGCATGTTTTCAAGCAACCAAGGTTGCATTTAATGCTGGGTTTTAGTGTTTCAGGGTAAGGAGCTAGCTGAAAGAAAAGACTCAGAAGATTGGTAGAAAAACACTTCTGACAATCAAAATGGTAGACCACTAGTCTCGCGATGGACCACCACTTAACCGGCAGGCCCAAACAGAACCCATGATTTCAAAAGACTCAGTGACGGCCCATGTGGTGGACAACCAGTCTTGTGACGGACCACCACTTTAGCCGTCAAGTCAAAGTAAAACTTGGCATCTTGAAATATACAGCAACGGCTCATATGGTGGACCGTCAGTCTTGCGACGGACCACCACTTTGTCCATCAATGCTAAGCAAAACCTGCCTTTCTAAGATCACAAGCGATGGCCCATATGGTGGAATGTCAGTCTTGCGATGCACCATCAATTTGGCCATCAAAGCTATCCAGAACTTATCTCTCAAGAATCATCAGTGACGGTCCAAGTAGTAAACCGTCAGTCTTGCAATGGACCACCATTTTGTCCGTCAGTGTTATCCAAAATATGACTTTCCAGGATTAGCAGTGATGGGTCATATGGTGGACCGTCAACCTTGTGATGGACCACCACTTTGGCCGTCAATTTGGACACGTTCTTTTTAAATTCGAATTTTAAATATATTTTAACTGGAAACATATAAATACCCAATTTTAGGTTTTATTAGGGATCTTTTTTATCTTTTATTAGAGTTTCCATACTTAGTGAGCATAGTATTCCCTGTGGGATGCGACACCCAACCTAGTTGGGTTCTATATTTGACAGCGACCGCTTACACTTTCTAACGAGAGTTGTAATTTGGGCGTATCAAATTTTGGTGCCATTGTCGGGGAATACGGTTGTTAATTAAGTCTGTGATTGTTAATTGACCTTTGGTCAAAGTTTTCCAAATTTTACTTTTTATCTGTTGTTTTTATTTTTTGTAGGTTGATTTTCTTGTATGCCAAGTACACGAAGATTAGGTGAACCTTTATTACCTATTCATTCGAAACCTTAACTTATTGGCAGAATGAATGGTCAACAGGACCCAGAGATGGTAGCTGCTCAGCAGGAAGAAGCTAGACTAGCTGCCTTAACTGCTGCACAACTGAATCAGCAGAATGCAGATAATCCAGGCCGGGCACTAAACCCAGATGATGATGATACAAGTGATGATGATTTATTAAATCTAGTCAACCAGAGGTGTGCAGATAATATGCCTACACCAGCGAATAGGAATGTCAACAGAAATCGCCCTGCTAGGGCAAGACCAGAGCGCCAGGCCATCCAATTTCATCTTGTGGATGATGATGATGACTTGGATGGGGTTGGTGCAACAGGGGCTATTATTCCTCCTCCCTTAGCACCCAGAGCTAAGTTTAATATTACAAGTACTATGATCAAGTTATTGCACCTCAAAGGGCTGTTCGGCGGACTTACGGGTGATGACCCGAATATGCATTTGGTCAACTTTATCTCAATAAGAAAATCGTTTGATGACCCAGGAGTTGGGAAAAATGCTATTCAATTGCGGATGTTCCCATTTTCTCTGTCTGGGAGGAAACTTTATGGTTGAATGGGTTAACTCCCAACTCTATTACTAATTGGAGGAAGCAGAAATATGCTTTCTTAGAAAGGTTTTTTCTGCCATCCAAAAGGGCACAGTTGAGAGATGAAATCAGTAACTTCAGATAGTTTCCAACTGAAGCTCTCCATGAGACTTGGAAGAGATTCAAGAAGAAGCTTATGCAGTGTCTAAATCATCAGATGACCAATGTCCACTTAATAGAGATCTTATATCAGGCCTTGAACTCTGTGACAAAGCCAGTAGTAGATAATGCTATGGGTGGGTCATTCATGGACCTCAATTTTCCTGAAGCAGTTGAGATGCTTCATCATATGATAAAGCAGAGTAGATCTTGGCATACCAGGGATTCTGAGGTAGAAAGCTCTACTGTATCTATTATCATGACTGCAGATCAGAGGTGAAGGGAAGAAAAACATGACCAAGACATGGCACTCATGAAGAAGTAGATGGATCTTCTTACTAAGCACTTATTATTCGGAAAGACAAACAAGGTTAAAGTTGTGGCATCACATGGAAGGGATGAATCCAATTCTGAGGAGAAAGCCAATTATTTGAACAATCAAGGGGGTTTCTGAGGTGGTATCCAAGGAAAACAAGGTCGGAACTATTATGATAAATCTGGCTATAAGGACCGCGATCAAGGGAATTGGAAGAATAAAAATGACAGAAGTGGGTTGTATGTTTTTTCTGGAAACCGCGAGGCTGCAGTGAATAGTTTGGGAAAGATGTCCATGGATGAAATAATGGCTAAGTTGTTGAAGGGAGTGGAAGCAACAAATACTGGGGTGGCTGAGATGAAAATGATTTGTCCTCGATGAATTAGCTGGTTGATTCACACTCTACTTTGATAAAATAGATGGAGCAGTAGATGAACCAATTGTCTGCCATATTAAATTAGAGGAATAGTGGTACCTTACTAAGCAACACAATTCAAAAACCAACGAAGGATGGTTCGTGTATGACAGTTACCACTAAGAGTGGTAAGGTATTGTCAAGCCCTCTTGTGGGCAAGCCTGTGGTTGATATTATGGTAGATTATATTTATGAAGCAGAGATTGATTATCTAGTGGCATCTGAGAAACTGGATGAGGTTATTGATAATACATTATCTAACCATCAGCAGGTTGATGAGTTAGTTAAGAGCAAGGAAAAGGAGGCTGAAGTGGTGGTTACTACGCTCCAAAAACCACCTCCTCCATTTCCCCATCAATTGAAGAAGAAGGCTGACAACACAAAGTTTGGCAAGTTTATGGCCATGCATAAGTAGTTGACAATCAATTTGCCATTGGTGGAGGCATTGGAGCAAATACCCGAGCATGCAAAGTTCATGAAAGACCTTGTTACGAAGAAGAGGATAATTAGTTTTGAGCTGGTGGACAATGTCCATCATTGTGGTGCGATTTCCACAAAGTCTTTGGTGCAGAAGAAGGCAGATCCGAGAGCATTTACCATCTCGTGCACTATTGGGCCTCTTGATTTCGCAAAAGCTCTATGTGATTTGGGATTTAGTAAAAACTTGATGCCGCTTACTGTATATAAGAAATTGAGTTTGGGGGATCCTGCTCCCTTAAACATGAGATTAGCTATGGTGGACAGGTTTGTGAAGTGGCCCATGGAGATTCTATATGACCTATTAGTTAAGGTGGACAATTTTATATTTTTGACTGATTTTGTCATTCTCGATTGTAAGGTGGATTTTGAGGTGCCCATAATCTTGGGTCGACCTTTCCTTGCAACCGGGAGTGTACTTATTGATTTGAGGGAAAATGAGCTACTATTCAGGTTGAATGATGAATTAGTTCGATTCGATGTATGCCAGTCCATGAAACAACATAAAGATATGAGCGTATTTTCTATTATGGATGTTTATTATGAGGAGGAGCAGGAAGTACCTATAGAAGAAAAAATTGTTGTGGAAACTTTAGCTGCTATATTGATGAATTTTGATCATGACAGTACTGAAGATTATGAGGAGACTGTGTGTACCTTAACAGGCATGGGGTCTTATTCGTAGGTACCCAAAAAGTTTGATTTGGACTTGAAAAATTGTCCAAGTCCACCTGCTAAGCCTTCTATAGAAGAACCACCTACCTTGGAGCTGAAGGAGTTGCCTGGTCATTTAAGGTACGTGTTCCTAGGAAGTGGGAATACACTAGCTGTGATTATTACTGCTGATCTGGGTGAGCAATAGGTGGAAGCTCTCATCTCTATTCTTAAGAGATATAAGAGGGTTATTGGTTAGACGATTGCAAACATCATCGGTATCCCTCCTGGTACATGTACACATAAAATTCAGCTAGAGGAGGATTGTATTTTGACTATTGAGCATCAGCATCACCTAAACCCACCTATGCAAGAGATGGTAAAGAAATAAATCATCAAGTGTATAGACGCAGAAGTAGTATATGATATTTCAGACAGTAAGTGGGTGAGTCATGTTCAGTGCGTTCCCAAGAAAGGGGCATGACCGTTGTGGCTAACGAGAAGAATGAGTTGATCCCACTCAGGACTGTTACTAGGTGGAAAGTATGTATGGATTACAGAAAACTCAACTCTTGGACATTGAAGGACCACTTTCCAATGCCTTTCATGGATCAAGTGCTTGATCGTCTAGCGGGAAGGAGTTAGTACTATTTCTTAGATGGGTATTCTGGTTACAACCAGATTTCTATTGCACCTGAAGATCAGGAAAATATGACATTCACGTGCCCATAAGGTATGTTTGATTTTAAGATGATGCCTTTTGATTTGTGTAATGCGCCCGCCACTTTTTATCGGTGCATGATGTTGATATTTTCTGATATGGTTGAAGACACCTTGGAGGTATTTATGGATGATTTTTCAGTTGTCGGTGATTCTTTTGAGCTCTAATTGCTGAATCTTAGATGGGCGTTGCAGTGGTGTGAAGAGTTCAACCTTGTCCTTAACTGGGAAAAGTGCCACTTCATGATGAAGGAAGGCATTGTTCTCGGTCACAAAATTTCAGCTAAAGGTATTGAGGTAGATAAGGTAAAGGTTGATGTGATTGAGAAACTACCTCCTCCTATCTTAGTCAAAGGGGTACGTAGCTTTCTTGGTCATGCAGGGTTCTATCATAGATTCATAAAAGACTTCTCAAAGATTGCAAACCCGCTTTGAAACTTCTGGAGAAGGAGGCTAAGTTTACTTTTGATAATGACTGCAGAAAGGCTTTTGAATGCCTTAAGTTGAAACTAGTAGAGGCTCTAATTATTGTTTCTCCTGACTGGATGAAACTATTCGAGATTATGTGTGATGCCAGTGGAGTAGCACTTGAAGCTTTTCTTGGACAAAAGAAAGAGAAGTTGTTCCATCCGATATATTATGTAAGAAAGGCCTTGAATGGGGTCAAAAATAATTATACCGTGACTGAATAAGAACTTCTAGCAGTTGTGTATGCTTTTTAGAAGTTCCGGGCATATTTGTTAGGTACCAAGGTAGTGGTGCACACTGACCATGCTGTCTTGAGGTACTTAATGGCGAAGAAGGACTCTAAGCCAAGGTTGATCCGGTGGGTATTGCTACTTCAAGAATTTCACTTTGAAGTCAAGGATAGAAAGGGATTGAGAATAAGGTAGCAGACCACTTATCCAGACTCGAAGGCGAGCAAGCAGTCAAGAAGGAACTCGATATTGATGATTCATTTATGAATGAGAAAATATTAGTTATAGTGCTCAAAAAAGTACCTTGGTATGCTGACTTCACGAACTATGTGGTAAGTGAAGTGATGCCGGAGAATCTTTCCTTTCATCAAAAGAAAAAGTTTCTCCATGATGTGACACATTATTTCTGGGATGAGCCGTATCTATTTTGACGGTGTGCGGATGGCATTATTAGGCAGTGCATCCCAGAAGTAGATATGTTGAGTATACTGGAAGCGAGTCATGCTTCCCTAGCTGGAGGTCACCATGCAGGTGATCAGACTGTAATAAAAGTGCTTCAAAGTGGCTACTATTGGCCCTCCTTATTCAAAGATGCCTACGAGTTCGTGAAGAGATATGACCACTGTCAATAGCAAGGGTCTATCTCTAAGCACCATGAGATGCCAATGTCTAAAATGCTGGAGGTAGAATTATTTGATGTCTGGGGCATTGATTTCATGGGGCCCTTTATGAGCTCATTCGGGATAAAGTACATATTAGTTGTCGCTGACTACGTGTCAAAATGGGTTGAGGCAGTGGCTCTAGCGGATAATGAAGGAAAGAGAGTTGTGGAATTCTTAAGGAGAAATATCTTCACTCACTTTGGGGTACCACATACCATCTTAAGTGATGGAGGATCACACTTTTGCAACCAGATGTTCAGAGCTTCCTTGGAAAAATATAGATTTAAGCAGCATAAGATGGCTACCCCACACCACCCACAGACCAGTGGGCAGGTAGAAATCTCTAATTAGAAAATCAAGGTTATCCTTGCCAAAACTGTAAATGCTAGTAGGAAAGATTGGTCTAGGAAGCTGGACGATACCTTATGGGCATATCGAACAACTTTCAAGACACCTATTGGCATGTCGCCATACCAATTGGTTTATGGAAAGGCATGTCATTTGTCGATTGAGTTGGAGCATAAAGCACTGTGGACACTGAAATGGATTAATTTGAACTAGAATGAGGCAGCAAATATGAGACTAGGGCAGCTGAATAAGATGGATGACTTCCGTCTTAGAGCTTATGAATGGGCTGATCTATACAAGGAAAGAATGAAGAAATACCACAACCGCAGGATTGAAAAGCTGGATTTCCAGAAAGGTGACTTGGTGCTCCTGTTCAACTCCAGACTCAAACTTTTTCCAGGTAAGCTTAATTCCAAATGGTCTAACCCATTTAAAGTGAACCAAGTCTACTCATCTGGAGTAGTGGAACTTGAAAATAAAGACGGAAGTGTCTTCAAGGTAAATGGGCAGCGTGTAAAACTGTATATCAGTCCAATGGACTCGATAAAGAGTATTGCTACTATCTATCTCGATGAAGTCTTAGTAATCGAGATAACTGAGTTGTGTCATGACGATAAATTAGGCGCTAGTGGAAGGCAACCCACAGTGTGTTGTTGTAAAGCATTAATTAAATTATTTTGTTGTTTTAGTGCATTTTTATGTGTTTGTGAAATATGCAAGATTGAAAATGCAGCAAAAAAAAAGAAGTGATATAGTTGGATAAGGGTTGAAAATCTGAGCTACTGGAACAAAAGTGATGGCCGATTTGGTGGACCACCAGTCACCTGACGAACCACCATTTTCACCATTGCAAAGATGATGAAAAATTCAATCATTGGATAAAGTTTACGACCAAAGTGGTGGATCGTTACTAAATTGGTGGACCACCACAGTGACCGTCAAAATTAAGTTGAATAACCCAGGTTTTGGTAAGATACGACAGCCAAAGTGGTGGACCGTCACAAATTTGGTGGACCATCACATTGATCGTCAAAATTAAGCTGAGTTGGCCATGTTCTGGTAAGGCGAAGGCCCAACTGGTGGTTTGTCGTAGTTCCAACGAACCGTCGGTTCAACCGTCATTGTTACCCTAGTTTCGGGTCAAGTTGGGTTTAAATTGATGCTTATTTAAATGATCCATATTTGACCCAAATGATTTTAAAGAGGTAAAAAAAGAAGCGGTTACATACGTTCTACCCTTTTCAACTTCTTCAACTGACCAAATTCTTTTGGATTCAAAGAATCTGAAGATATTTGCTCTTCTTAGGACTCTCCATCTCCTTCTTTTTTCCCTATTTAAGCAAACCCATTTCTTTTCTTTATCTTCATTACAAGCAATCTTGAGATTAAATTACTAGAGTTTGAAGTAAAGTTCATTTTCTTAAGTTGCAAGCAAGTAAAAGAGAAGCTACTGCAAAACAAAGGTATGAGCACCTCCATGTTTTCTCTTGTTGAACAGCAAAAACATGAAATGAATGAGTGGTTTGTTGTTAAAATTCCATCTTGTATTCTTCTATTGCTTTGGGTTGGTTTAAGTCCGGAACTTGAATATACACTATTGGGTGAAGTCTGACTAACTCATACATTTAAAAGCAGGTATTTGTGTGCATAAATGTGAAATTAGTGTCAATTGTTGCTTAAAAAATTGAGTTTGCATACTAAATGTTCGACAAAATGCTAAATTGAAAGCTTAATATGGAGAAAGGGGTTCAACGGTCAAAATAGTGGACCATCAGTTTTGCGACAAACCTCTATATAAACTGTCGCAATGACCCTAGAAGTGACACCCACTGGATAAGATATAACGGCCAAAGTGGTAGATCGTCAGTTTTGCGATGGACCACCATATGGACTGTCACAATGCTCTGAAATCTCAGGTCTTCTGGAAAGGACTTGACATCCCACCTGATGGACCACCAGTTACCTGACAGACCACCAGTATGGTCGTCAAGTCAATGTTTTCACTATTTTGACTATTTTAATGTTGTAAACTAATTCTGAATTTTTTATTCAGGAGTTATGACTCACAAACTACCACTAAATAGAGGAGGAAGATCTAAAAGGGGTAGAGGTAAACCTGCACCTGCTTTCAACACCAGGCAACATGAAAGGGAAACTCCCACACTCTCCTAGTCTGAAGAGGATAGCAATAGGAGTACAAGCAGTACCATCTCGAGCCCACATGAGGCAACGGTTTCTACAACTCAACCCGAGCCTACTGTGGGTGAAACTGAGGCTGCTAACATAGGAGAAAAAATAAAAGTGACTGATGTAGAAACTGAACCTGAGGATGCTAATGTTATAAAGCGTAAGGATCCTCAAGTTTGGGAGGCAATTAGATGGAAGATAGTGGGAGCAAGGATAAAATTCTATGACGAATTGACACCTACAGCAAAAGGGATCAAAAGGTCATTTGCTGAGGAACATCAGATAGTAGTAATGGAGTTACATGAGTACCCTGAGTTGGAACGTCATTTCAACGAGTATGAACTAGCATGGATGAGCAGGCCACCAGGATCGTATCATCCAAATTAGTTCAGAGAGTTATTTGCTAATTATCTGGTATTAGTAGAGAAGGACTGTCCAAAGGGGTCGTCAGTTTCAAACTTACCGAACAGAGAGTCAGTACCTGTCCTAGGAGTCATTAACAATAATTCAACTGGAACAATCAATAGGATGTTGTTTGGGACAGAGTACGAAGCTCCACCTTCTATGCCTAATCTAGAGTATAGGTTAAGATTTGTATCTACTCAGAGGCCCTGGGTAGCTGCTTTGTTGACTGATGATGCTAACCCCTCTTGGGTTACCAATCCATGTGAGTGCATTGCAAAATATTCCATTAGTTTCAAGGCTAAGTTCTAGTAGGCTGTTGTTCATTTAAGGCTGATGCCAACAAAAGGTGACAAAAATTTTGATAAACACAGAGCTTTATTGGTGGCTAGTTTGGTTACAGGGCTGTAGATTGACTTCGACTAGATTATTGTAGATGAGATATTCATAAGGGAACATAAAACTGCCAGTGCATTCAAAGTATTGTAGGCAAGAAGGTGTGCCTATGACTCATGGAGTTGACAATATAGTCTAGGCTACACATAGACAAGACATTGAGAAGTTGAAAGATGACTCAAAATTCGAGATGTGTGTCACTAAGCCTCCTGCTTACCCGACTCAATTTGCACCAACTCCCGATGCTATCGAAATTCCTGCAGGTATGCCTTTGCTCATCACTACTTATGTGACACCTGAGTATGTACCTCTAAGTATATCTGCAGGGTTAGGTTCTACACCATCTATGGGTGGATAAGACTTTGCCAAATATAGGTTAACACAGGAAGATTTTGCAAAATCGATAAAGCTGCAAAAAAGGTTTCAGAAATAGTTAGATAAATAGGCATCAGAATTCAAGCCTTTTATTGATGGAATTGTAGCTGAGGCATTCCTTCCATTCCAAACTATTCAGGATAGGATAGACAATATGGAGCACCACATCAATAAAAGGCTAGATGCACTGTCTCTCCCTGATCTTGCCAAGCTCATGGTTGAATTTTTGTAAGCAAAGGCTGATGTAGCTGAGTTAAAGGAAAGTCAACCACAACAGACTATTTTTGACCCAGACTTAGTGGTGAGTGATGGTGATAAAGGAATTGTAGACCTAATGGGAAGACCTGTAAAAGACAAAGGAAAATAGCATATGGATGAACGAGTTGTAAGGAAACCAGAAAAGAGGAGAAAGAGAGCAGAAATAACACCGGAGCAATAGGAACAACATAATCTGAAGAGAGCTCAAAAGAAATCAAAGAAAGATAAATAAAAGAGAATGAAGAAAGAGAAAGATGAAGCAAGAGTATCTACTAGTGCTGCCCCAGTAGGGGGCAAAGTTCAGGCTCAGTCTGAGAGATGATTCCTCCGATTCTGGAGGGTGAGGTTTTGAGTGCCCTTACCACCATAGGGTCCAACATTTCACCAGGTGAGGATGCATTATCCTCACCACACTTCATAGATGCCTCAGATGAATAAAAGGCAATACAAGTATACCTATTTCTTTGTACTTTAATTTAATGCTTTGAGGACAATGCTTATATTTTTTATGTGGGGGTGGTGTACTTGTACCATGGGTGGTTGTGTTTCCGATATTCTTGACCCTACCATGTTCTATCTAGGAGAATTGGCATATCTAGGATCATGTTAAGTTCGCAGTTGCAGTTTTCTTTTCTAGGTTTAACTTTAGGTTTGCATTTTTCTTCTTTTTAAGTATGTTGTTAATGTTGGTCCATGAAATAAAAGTTCTATTTGTGTTAGTATCTTCTTGTGAATACGGATGATGAATGATGTTGGAATAAAGCTATGACTATTTCCATATGACTGTTTACTTTTGTCTCCTAGGATATGTGATCAACTGTTAGTGAATCTGTAGTTAGCATTAATCTGTAAATACACATGACATGTGAAGCAAATCTTAAGAATAGTAGAATGAGCTTGACTCAGTTGCCGCTGTGTGTGCGAGTATTTATATTAGTTCTTACATAGTATAGTACCTAGAACTTGCCTAGTTCAATTGATATTGTTCTGTAGTTGATGAGATAAGAAAGGATGGCAGGCCACCTTGTGCTTTTAGTACACTTAGCCAAAGTAATTAACCCTACCAAAAAAATAATTTTCCATTTTTGAACCCTTCTTTGAGCCTTTGTTAATTTTTCTTCATCACCAAGCATTCTAGTTAACTCTGTTTAATCTATTGACACCTAGCTCTGGCCCTGGCCCAATAGTGGGAAATAAGTACCTACACTTAGGCAAAGCACCTAAGTTGAGGGTGCATATTGTAGGGATATTAACCTTCTAATGAAAAATTGGTCTAAAATTTGAATTAGAGCATTTGGCGCTGGTCTATTCAAGACAATCTGCACCTTGACTTATTGCATCAGCCTAAGTTGAGGGTGACTGATACTTGTGTGTGTGTATATATAAAAAAGGGGGGTGGTTATTATGGTAAAGCATGAATGAGTGAGAAAAGGGTGAGTGATCTAGCAAAGAAACAACCTTGGTAGGAAGAATTCGAAGGCAAAGAGAGTTAAAGCCTAGTATTTAGTCACTTTTGCCTAAAATTCCTTCCTGACCTAGCCCGATCCGTCATTACTAGCCTAGAAAAGACCTGCTTGATCTTAGAACTTAGCTATAAGGGGGCATTGGAAGATAAAGTCAAGCTTATGGGTGTATGCAATATGTTTTTTAACTTCTTTGATAAGCGAGATAGTTTTGATCTGTATCCACAAAATATAATGAGTGGTGGATTTCCTTCATTGTGAGGGCAACTTGAATCATACTTAATTTGGCTGATCTCTGTAGATTATTGTACCCATGTTGTATAGATGAATTGAATTTGAAATAATGTAGGTTATGGACTCTGACATGTTAAACCATATGATTTGCATGACAAGTGAATGGTTGTGTGAAAACTGGTTCAGTAGTAAATGCCCGCCATTGTATTATTCATATTTGCAATTTAGTGTTGAGTTGCTTGAGGACAAGCAATTATCTCAAGTTGAGGGTGTTGATGTTCCATCTTTTGACGGAACATTTTGCATCTTTTTCTTGGGAAAATTGCATATTTTCAGGCAACCAAGGTTGCATTTAATGCTTAGTTTTAGTGTTTCAGGGTAAGGAGCTAGCTGAAGTAAAAGACTCAGAAGATTGGCAGAAGAAAACTTCTGATGGTCAAAATAGTGGACACCAGTCTCACGATAAACCACCAACTTAACCGTCATGCCTAAACAAAACCCATGATTTTAGAAGACTCAGTGATAACATATAGTGGACCACCAGTCTTACAACGGACCACCACTTTGGCCGTCAACTCAAAGTAGAACCTGGCATCCTGAAACATCCAGCGATGGCTCATATGGTGGACCGTCAGTCTTGCAATGGACCACCACTTTGGCCGTCAGTGCTAAGAAAAACCTGCCTCTCCAAGATCACAAGTGACGACCCATATGGTGGACTATCAGTCTTGCGACGGACCACCACTTTGGCCGTCAGAACTATCCAGAACTTTTCTCTTAAGGATCATCAGCGACGGTCCAAGTGGTGGACCATCAGTCTTGCAACGAACCACCATCTCCAGGATCAGCAGCGGCGGCTCATATAGTAGACCGTCAGCCTTGCGATGGACCACCACTTTGGCCGTTAATTTGGACACGTTCTTTTTAAATTTGAATTTTAAATCTTTTTTACCTGGAAACATATAAATACCCAGTTTTAGGTTTTATTAGGGATATTTTTTATCTTTTATCAGAGTTTCCATACTTGAAACATATTGTACGTAGTTTTTCTCTGGGATTCATTCTAGAATTGTGGATCTAGATTCCATTATCATTTTCTTCATTGAAGATTGAAGAACAACAATTGTGACTTTTGTAAGTAAATTTTGAATTAATTTATGAATAACACAATAACTTCTTTTCTTTCTATAATGGAGATGTGTAGCTAAGCTCCCATAACTAGGGTTATGGGAGCCCTGATATGAATAGTTGATTGAGGGTTGTGAATCTAGTAGATTCCCATGATTAATTGATATTGCATAAACCCTTTTTCACTTTGATGACTTTTCTTGGTTGCAAACTTGAAAAGTGAGCCCAAGAACATCACTTGTTCGAATAGAAAAGTGTTTGTTGGGAAAATAAAGGGGTTACATAAATCTAAAGGCTTTAACCTTTGGATAAAGGGTAGATGCCATAACCAGATCAACCCATGTGAGAATATAGTTGAATAAATAATACGTTCCTTAAGTTGAAAGAATTAAGGGATAAGCTACTTATTTAGGTTGAGAAACTAATGGGTAAACCATAGAATTCAATTACTCTTGCAATTAGAATTGTTCATTAAGAAATCAAAATAGTTCACAACCCTAGCTTCTTAAGCATCTTGGTAACCATAACTTTGGTTTAACTACTCACACTGAATTGCTATTTGCAATACAATTGATATTTGGATTACTTTCTGTGACAAACATTTGAATACAGTTGATAAATCAAAACCCCCACTTTATTTTGGAACCCTTGATCAACAGTTTATTAACAACCACAATACTTAGTGAGCACAGTATTCCTGTGGGATTCGATACCCAACCCAATTGGGTTCTATATTTGGGTGTATCTGTATACTATTCACACTGGTTCGACAAAGATGTACCATGATTTGAAGGAGATTTATTTATAGAATAACATGATAAGAGATGTAGAAAATTTTATGCCTAAGTACATGGTTTGTCAGCAAGTGAAGGTTGAGCACTTGAGGCCTAGTGGTTTGTCTAAAGAGATTAATTTTTCTATACAAAAATGGGAAGTGATTAATATGGATTTCATTATCGGTTTTTTAAGGTATCATAGTCAATTTGATTCGATTTGGGTTATCGTGGATAGGATGACTAAGTTAGCTCATTTCCTACCATGAAGGGAGTGATGAGATTTGAAAAAAAAGGGAAGCTTAGTCCCCGTTATGTTGGCCCGTACTTGATCTTGAGGTGAGTCAAAAATGTTGCTTATGAGTTGGAGTTTCCTTCTAGATTGGGTTCCGTTTATCTGGTCTTTCATGTTTTTATGTTGAAGAAGTGAGCGGGTGATCCTTACTCGGTTTTCCCATTGGAGAGTGTTGGCGTTTCAGATTCCTTGTCTTATGAGAAAGTTCCAGTTGATATTTTAGATTGGTAAGTCCACTGGTTATAGACTAAGGATGTGGCTTCAGTGGTGGTTCTAAGGAGGAATCATAAGCTTGAAGAAGCCACTTGCGAAGTTAAAGAGGACATGAAGTCCAAATATCCATTCATATTTTTTTCTTGGGATAATCATACTAAAGGTATGTGTTTTCCTTGATATCATTATTTTTTTCTTTGTTAAAGGTAAGTGTGGTTATATTATGTGTTAAATCGTGCTAATGGATGCCTTGTCTCATCATTTGGGGATGAATGATCTTAAGGAGGGGGATGTAACACCTTGAATTCTTGCCTCCAAAAATTTTTGAGTTCTTACACTCACTGCCTAGACTACGACTCTCCCTACAAGTCATAGGGAGTCATTACGGGTCATATAACCCTAATCATATCCCAACCAGTGTGTTTGGATAAGTCTCTGTGTTGTTCTTGATTGGCACCCAATGAGTCGTCAAGACTTATTATGAGTCATTTAGTGGATCTCGTAGCCAAACTAATGTAGGTGGGATATGTAGGGCAAGAATAACAGTTAGACTAGTGTTGTTACCTATAGATGTTTTCCAGCCTATGACTAAATTTCACGAGTCATAGGGTGACCCTACCAGTCGTAAGGTCACCCGTAACGACTGGGTGATAGTTTTTCAGTCTTTTTATTGAAGGCACTTTGGACATTTTCTCTTTTCCACAATAATAATCCATGACTTAAAAACCCTTAGGGTATCATTATCACTCTAATACAAATCAATATAACTTCTTAAACTCTTAAATTTTCTCAAGCAAAAACACTAGGGTTTTCAAGCAATTGGCATCAAAGGGCTTAAGGGTTGATTTCTCTCTATAATTCTCTGTACTTTTGGCATGTGACTCTACCCTTAAATTTGTTTTAATTAAAGCATGAAATTATATGACTGTTTATATGGATTTGAACACGGGTTTTTATATGGGTTGAGGATTTTGGAATAAATGTTTCTTATATTGCTTTCCCATGATTTATTATGCATTATTCATGTTTCATTAATGGTTTTCAACTCATGGAGTGCATGTGCATGGTGAATAAATTAAAGGGTCATGGTTTACCCCAATTTTATGATTTTGGCTCTATATATGGTTTTTGGAAATTGTGTTCCCTCAACCCATTTATGAAATTGATATTGAGATATAATTTTATCACATGGTTTGACTTGCTCACTTGATCAATTGCATGTATAAAAGGATAATGAACCACAAATTGTTGTTTAACTAAGCCTTGGGAATTGTGAATTTCTCATATGAATGAATAATTGAACCAAAGGGGGTTGTGAAATCCCACATGTGATGGATAATAGATATGGCTTGATAATGTAGCTTGCAATTGAAGTTGGTATGATGATACCAATAGGGTGCCTTAATGAATGAATTGGTTCAATAAATGGGAATATGTAAAAAGTGTTTTAATTAGGTTTAAAAGAGGATTGTATACCGAGACCATGAATGTGGAGGTCCTGAGTGACCAATACTGGAAACCGTGTTTGTCGACATGGGGGTCTAAATGATCGGATGGTTTGAGTCCCCCTTATTAAATGATTGGATGGATCGAGTCCCCCATGTTAAATGACTTGGTTCTTAAGTCACCTTTGATATATGACCGAAAGGTTCGATTCCTCCATGGTACATATGTACATAAGATTATTCTCTGGTTCGTGCGGCTACACACACTGAGGCTCTTTCATCTGGGGAAGAGCTGGAGACATATAGCCCATGGGTGCCTTCTTATAATGTCTTAGATACACATTCCAGGCTAATGTTTTATGGTTCACGAAAGCCTTGTTCCCTATCCTAGAATTTTATATAAGTATATATATGCATACATGTATGTGAACATGTACTTTAAGTTGAATTGGATTTTGAATTATCATTACTTATCCTTATCCCTGAGTCACATGCTAGCGCTCAACCCACTAACCGTCTCCAGACGATGTATACCCATGCAATGCAGAACTTCTATTTTTCCCACGCAATGATAGGATTTCTAGATTGCCAGCATTCAGTTTGAAGTGGTGAGCCTCCTTCTTTCGGAAGACCATTACTTCCTGGTTTATCTTTTATCATAGAGTTTCTTAGACCTTTTTTACCTATAGTCGGAGGCATGTCCCGACATTGGTTTGATTCAGTGTGTCATAGAGGCTTTATGGAATACTGTGGACTGGGTAATGTATTAGTCATTGATTTATTTTAGGCTTTTGAAGTTTTGATTATTCTATCTTGTTATATGTTCGGAATTCAGCCACTATTAGTGTATTGTGTTCAGTGTGACTAGGAAAAGGGGGCAGTCTCCGGTCCACGATAAACTTGGGATACCCGTCAAGCCAAGTCCTTGGTTTAGGACATGACATGTATCCCCTTCCTTATAAGTGTGGCGTGCTACATACCCATAAAAGATACTCTACTCGACATAGGTTTGTGGACACCCAAAGACCCTGAACCTGTTTCTGATACCAAGCTTGTCACGATCTAAACCTGGGCCTTGCTATGATTGGTATCTCAAGCCCACTATGGGCTGGAGACCACTCCTTAGACTATCCATCTGAGCACAATGAAATAATAGCAGAAGAAAAAATAACTAAGAAGAATGATAGATAAACCAATAAAAAGGTTCTAAGAATCCAAAACAAATAACCAACCCACACTTTGTCCAATAAAACCTCTAAGACCAGAATACCCAATTAGGTAAGGACATGCCAACGACCATGATAATGGAACTCTTCAATTCCTAAAATCTAAAAAGAGACCTAATGAAATTGTAATGCTTTATGGATGATGGAGGCTCACCACTTCTTAGCAACTCAACCGATGTCTGCTCCACATAAGATTGAACATGAGTAAACAAAGAACCCTAGGATCTTACGTCATGAAATGATATAGAATCTAGGGATAGTCAGTGGGATGATCATCGGCATGTAACTTAGGCAGGTATAAAATAACGCCATGTACAA
Organism: Capsicum pubescens; assembly: GCA_030864215.1. Classification (NCBI taxonomy): domain Eukaryota; kingdom Viridiplantae; phylum Streptophyta; class Magnoliopsida; order Solanales; family Solanaceae; genus Capsicum; species Capsicum pubescens. The sequence continues at coordinate 229,756,960 of CM061548.1, read as the reverse complement.
AACCAATCAAAACCACATGCACACATTCATATGTAAATATATATAATGTTATGGTAGGGTACAAGGTTATAAATATGATATTTAAAAACTATTAACCTGTACTGTGTAGCTCTATCCGTCTTAAGGGTACCCATGGGTTATATGAGTTCAACTTCTCCTGTTGAAAGGGTCCCAATGTATGTTAGCTGCACGAACCAAGAAAATTATAGGAAAGGTCAGAGATACCAAGGCTCTAGCTATTCCAAAATATGTACAGTGTGTGAACTATGCACACGATCATAAAGACCCCCTCTCTAACAATCATGGTTTTCAGTATTGGTCTCCTGGGGACCTCTACCTTCATGATGAAAAACACAACCCCCTTTAATCCTAAATCAAAACACTTACACATAATCCCATTTATTAATCCAGGAGTCATTTACTTAGGCATTTACCGTTGGTATCGTTATACCAATTATACCTGCAAGCAAAGTCCAATTATGCCATTATAATTTAATTAAATCAATTAACTCCCAAGATTCAATTTAAAACCAAACCATGGACACCATGGTCCCTCAAAAACTATTTTTATGTTCCATTAACCTTTTATGCAATGCCAGGTTCCAAGAGTAGTTAAATTATACGTACATCCATGTTTTAAAACTAATTTCATAAAGTGGGTTGAGGTTCATGTAAATTCAATACCAAAATCCATAAATTTGGGAAAACTCATGTTTCCCAGTCCAATTCCCATACCCATGCACTTATTTAGTTCAAAACCATAAGATAAAGCACAAATGAAAAGTTCAAAACCATGGAAAAACAATCCAACTAATTACCAGTCAAATCCCTCAACCCAATTTCAAAACTCAACAATTAAATTTATATGTATGATAATTAAACATATGCTTTTATGTAAAATCAATTTAGGGAAGAGGGACATGCCTGAAACACCAAGAAATTTGGAGAGAAAACCACCAATTGAAGCCTAGATTATTAATCCTTTGAAACCCTAGCTTTCTTTTAACTTTAGAAGTTTGACTGAAGAGAATAATGTTTATGATTTGGTAAATGATGAAAAAGGGACCCCTTGTGGTCTTTTAAGTCATGGGATAATAATTGGATGAGAGAAAAATACCAAAATACCCTTAATGAAAACGTGTAGGAAAATTGTCGCCAGTCGTTACGGGTGAACTAACGACTCATGGTGACTGTTCATGAGTTATTTCCTAGACTCTTTTCTTGAGAAGAAACTTTGGGCCATCACACTCTTTTGGTCATGATTCTCTCACCATGACTCGTGACCTTACCTGAGGACTCGTGAGGTCTAGTCGTTATCCAACTAGTAACCTTGGGCAACTTCACTGGTGAGAATATGAGTCTTACCCTATGACTCATTACGAGGGATAATGACTCACCACTTGATTTGTAGTCTGGGTAGTGTCGCCAATACTCATAAATTTTAAAAGTTCAAGACCTAGGGTATTGCAGAAGGTGTCTCCCATGAAGGGAATTATGTGATCTGGTTAGAGGTCCAAGCTTAGCTCTAGTTATATTGGTTTATTTGACATACTTGATGATGTAGATCTCGTATCTTACATGTTTACGTTGCCTTCAAAACTATCGGGAGTCAATTTAGTGGCTTATGTCTCTATGCTTAATAAATTCTATAGGGATAGTGATTACATAATTAAGTGGGACTCAATGTTACCTAACAAGAAACTTTCATATATGGAAGAATTGGTAGTTATTCTTTATCGAGATGTTCAGAGGTTGAGTTTTAAAGGGATTAGATCTTGAAAAGTCCAGCAGAAGTAACATCCTATTAAGGAGGCCACTTAGAAGACAGAGTCAGATATATACAACTAATATCCGCACCTATTTTGAGAATTTAGGTTCCCTTTTAACTTTTTATCTTTTTTCATAATTTATTATTTGAGTATGAATGATGGGTTAATTGGTATCAATTATAACAACCCATTCTGTTATGATCATTACGATATAGTCTACTGTGCCAATATGTGAGTTAAGATTATCTTTGCATGAAGTGTTAGAAATTTTAGGCTATGTTCATCTTGAATAAATTCTAAGTGTTTTCTGGTTTAGTTAAATTTAGAACTAGATAGATGGTTGATGGTGTGATTTATGACCATGATATCAGAGTTGAGAGGTTAAGGCATTTCTAGTATTTTTTGGAGTGAATTTGGGTAAGTAGAACTCCAGATTTAGCATTTAAAATAAGAGAGTTAGTTTAGGATGTCAAAATCTGGAAGTGTGTTACAAAATGAGAAATTATTAAGGGTTGTCGGGCTTTCTGCCTTTCCTAGGCTACTATTGCGGGAGGCGGGAGGTTACCACAATTTAGGTAAAGTGAGAATATTCCTCCTATAGTGGAAGTTAGAACCGGCCAGTCCCGCCATAGAAGGAAGATCTCGTTATAGTAAAGCTGCTATAGTGGAAACTGGGTTGCTATAACGGGCTACACATAGTTAATTATAGTTTTTAAAATTTAAATATATTTTTATTCCACATTTATTCAAGGCTAGGAGAAGGCAATTTAGGCAAAAATTCACAAGTTTCTACCCAAAATTCTTTATTAAGGTAAGTTAATTCACTAATTTAACTAGTTTTTGATAATTAATCCTTAGAATCACTAGGTTTTGAACATAATAGAGAAATAAGCTTGAACAAGGTTGATTTTATGATGTAAAGTAGTAAAAATAAGAAGTAATCCTTGGGTTTTGTTAAAGAATGGATAGGGTTTAATTGCATGGTTAGAATTTATTCTTGCAATCATGAATTTGATAGAACTAAAGTGAAGTGAACGTAGAAGAACCGTAGAAAAAGGGAATGATAGTGAAATTAACCTTAGGGTTATAGGATTAGGTGGCAATGTAAGAAATAGTACAATTATTTTTAAACCATAATTAAGTCGAAGTTGTAAGAAAAGGCAAGACTCAAGTTTATTAGAGAATTATAGGACTTAGATTGAGGTAGGTGATGATTAAATTGATGTTGAAGACTCAATGGTTCATGTGTGCATGTTGACTACCTATTTGTATACTTGTTGCAATACATGTTGTTCAATGTTAACTTGTTGGACAATTTTACACGTTATTGATCACCGCAAATGAGATTGTGTAAAAATACTTATTTTAAAGTGCAAGTGTAGTTGTATTATATCATATTTTGATTGTACATGTTATGAAAGGGGTTGACATGGTGAGATAAATTGGTAAATGGCCATATTCATATAATTGACAGATCATACGGAGTATAAGGATGGGGACCTTCGAATAATACTGGTATAACACTTGGTTTGGGATCGGATAAGGGTGTCATACGCTAGTTATTTCAGATATTTAGTTCATGGATTGAGATCTTGTCCTGCAAGTCATGGCTAGTGAACATTTATAAAGCCTATAGCATGTGTGTTCTTGGTATTGGTAAGTAGGATAGTTCCATGAGTGTATTGGGTTATAGTGTTGAGCTATTTTTCCTTGGTTGAACCAGGTTATACAACGATTGTTATTTTTCTTCCTTGAGTGAATTGGGTAATACTGTTGTTGTTATTAGATCCATGAATGGTTTGGGCTATTAATATACTTGAATTGATTTGATATTATTGAAGTGCAAAAAGTGGTAATGTTATAAGTTGACTTAGCTTTTTTGTGTCATGGTCTTCACTTGGTTGCATATTCGTACTTGTTCTGTGATTTTTAGTTAATTTGATTAATTGTTGAGAAAAGACTATGTGAAGATATAATTGCTAAGTTTGACATCATTGTTGTTGTTTACAAAGTGTAGGTTATTTTTTCATATTTATCGAATTGAATTGGTTATGAACCTACTAGTACATAGTAGTTTTTCACTGATGCTACATATGCCCTTCTTTAGTTGAGTTTAGAGCATATTCTATCCATTCAAATAAGATCTTAGTTGTGAACAATGCTTATGTAATAACCCTTCAGGCCATTTGTTGTGATTCCAGTCATTTTCACCTTAGAGCTTTTCTATCGCTTCTCCAAGTCATTTATGACTTGCTTGAACTTATAGTTCAATTATCGAGCAGTCTGTTTGTTTTTAGAACTATTTCCCTATTTAGAAGTCTTCGCTGGTTCCAAATGGCCATCGAGTGAAAACTTTAGTAAAATGATATCAGATGCAAATACTAACTACGCCAACAACTCTGGAATATTGAGTTTAGGTCGGGTAGATCATTGGTTCGAGTCCTGCTACACCCGAATTTATATCGACCTATTGTCCAAAAAGTGGATAAATTAGAAATTTAAGTGTGGGTCCCATATTTGGTTGAAATGACCTCAGATGAAAAATCTGACTTTGCCAAAGCATTCAAAATGTCAAAATCAGTGTGGTTGTATATTTTGTTTGACCATATTGGATTTCGAATGCATCCCTAGGCATTAGCTAAAACTTTGAATCAAATTCCAAGTTTCAACTGTTATTTAGTGCAGTAAACATATCGCAATCACGGAGGCTACATCATGATCGCGATACTACTATCACGACCCACGTGTGTGTGTGATCACCCTATCTAAGGGCCTGGAAAGGGTTATTTAAATGCTTCTTTTGTCGAGAATTGGCCATTTCTGCATTGTCTTGAGACCAATAAACTCTAATAGAGTGTGTAGTCCTTAAATTGAGTCTTGGGTGTTGATTGGGAGCTTGAATAACTTGCGTAATCGTGATTAATTTTTAATCTAAGGTATGAATCCTTCATTTTAGTGTTGAATTCTTGATTATTTGACTCAAAACCCCAATTGCCTTAAGGGCATGATTTTAGCCTAATCAAGCTTGATATTTACTTAATTATTGAGGGTTATAACTCCCTAATGGTGTTTGAACAATGGGTTGGTCTTGGAAACTCATTTTCTATATGTGGGACCCACTTGGGAGTTTTGGTGTCGTTTTGGACCGAAGCACAATGGCGCAAAATAGGTATTGATATTCTTGTAATAATGCATAGATTATGTTTTTGCTATCTTGGATCCTTGAAGAAGCTTCAAGGAAAGAGAAAGCAAAGATTGTTGGTTCATGAGCTATATTTGGATTCGAGGTAGGTTAGGTTTACTTTTGTTAGATTGAGCTTTAATATAGTATGACTTCCATATCTCAAAAAAGACTAGGCAAGGTTTTAGGTGTTGAAATAGTGGATGGAAATGTTGGGATTAGTTGAACCACTTAGGCTATTGAACTTATAAAGTGTGATATTTGACTTATAGTTTAAAACTATGATTATTTAGAATTATTATCTCATGAATAGAATGAGAGTGCTCTAGTTGTTCTAGTTGATAGAAGTGACCTTGTTCACTCATTCTATGAGTAAGTTGACCTAGATATGCATAGTTGTGAAATTGGACTTAGATGATTTGGATGACTTACGAGTAATACTTGAGGAAGAATTCTCCTACAGAATGAGTGCGGATTGATAAACCTTTGAGACATAATTTAGATAACTTAGTCTAGTTCTGGATAGAAGTTAGACTTAAAGAATCTCTTTTGTGCTAGTATTGTGAAGCATGACAAATAAGAAAGATTCTAGAAAGTATAACCATGGCTTGTAATTGACCATGCTAATAACCATGTCAAACCCGATAATGTATTGAGTGTTCATACCATATGGATATGCATGTTCATACACTTATTACGATAATGCATTGATAATGTATGGTGAGGTACCATGATATGTCCTTCCTTACTTCTCTTATACTTTTTTGTTTGTGGGGCTTGTAATTATTATTGATTTATCTATATACATACATATATATATATATTATGTTATTATGTATATTGATGATATGATGATGCCCGGTAAATCCAAAAGATATATTGATGATATCATGATGCCCGATAGATTTAAAAGAATATATTAATGATATGATGATGCTCAGTAAATTCGGAGGATACATTGATGACATGATGATGCTCGGTAAATTTAGAGAATATATTGATGATTCCCGGTACATCTGGAGGATATATTGATGATGTGATGATATCCGGTAAGTCCGGAGGGGTATATTGATGTTATGATGATTCCCTATTTGTCCAAAGGATATGTTGATGGTATAATGATGCTCTGTAAGTTTGGAGGATATATATATATGTGTGTGTGTATGGTAAACATGTGTATATATGTTTATGTGTGATTATGACTTTATATGATTACATCCGTATGTGTCTTGAAGAGATGATATTATACTTGGGATGTCGGTTATAATTCTTCGATACTAATCACTTGCTAAGCGGTGTAATTCTTGCTAGTGATGAATAGTGAGTAGACGTAGAATATGCCGAATAAAGAGTTAAGACTAATTGGTAAGTGCAATCTTGTGTAGAAATAGGAATTCACCTAGTGATATAATTGGCTTGGATTAATTAAGAAATATTGCCTAGTAAAATGATTTATAAGGTATCTAGTAGTCCCTTGAGTGACTATACTACTTGATGTCTAGAAGTCTAGAATGCTACTTGGTGAACCTTGTTAAGTTGAAATTTGGTCATTAGCAATTTTGGTTATTACATGGCTAATGACGATTATAGGTTTAGCATTGTTGATGATTAGTGATATTAATGCCAAGTATAGTGTTGTTTGGTTGTTAAATTAGGATTTGTAGATTTATGATGTTAGATAGTAAGAGGCGTTGGTTTATAGATAGATATGTGCATTTGATGATATGTAACCTTTTTCCTATACGATGACTAGTGCACCTACGATAACTTGAATTAAACTTTAGTCAAATGGCGTCTATGAATTGGTAGTGTATCTTGACTAGATGTGGATGTTGTCTATTTAGTAAATAATAGTTAGTGGTATCTCATGAATGATGATTATGTAAAGAATTGGTTAGACAAGATTTGTAGATCCTATAATGATTAGTGAATATTAGTTTAATGATAATAAGTGTTGGTTAGTTAATAATGAGTAGATAGAGTATATTGATGGCATAGATTTCTAAATGGCTATATAACTATGATTGTAAGTACTTGAATATATGGTATTTCAATTGCGATAATTGATGATGACTATGAATCTTGGCAAATGACAGTGGATGTAAAATATGGAGAACCTTGGCTAAGAAGAAGTTGGTTATATATTTATGTACTTTATGATTTGATACTTTCAAGTACTCTCCGGTGGTATGGGATATCGTGATGGGTTCTTTACTTTATGTTTCTTCTGGGTGTACTCTTCGGTGGTAAGGGACGTCGTGGTGGATTCTTTTACTTTATGCTCTAATCGATGTATATGTGTTGAACTTGGTATTTATGTGGTTGTAATTGTATTTGTGTCGCTTTATACTCTCGAATTGATTACTTATATTATATGACAGTATTGGTATGTATTGATATAAGATGTCGTATTATTGTTCTAGTTGATTAGTTATTTTGTACAGTGATGATGAAGATGATTCAGGTTAGAATTTGTACCTTGACTTAGAGATATTCTCTTGTATTATATCATCTTTGTGTCATAATTTAGCTTGGTTGGCCAATGATGGCTACTAAGTACCTGATGTTTTTATACTCATACTACACTTCTATACTTTTGTGGTGAAGACACGAGAACTAGTTTCCCCCGCTAAGTTGAGATTGTGTTGTGTTGATCTTCCAGAGACAGGGTAAGCTTATGGAATTTTGAGTCGCTTGTTTCCTTCTATCCATGTTTAGTCTTTTGTATTCGAGATGAATGTAATGACTATTTTAGACTTATAAGTTGTATTTCCTATTATCAAACATAGATGATCTTATACTGATATTACTAGGTCGTGGGATTGGTATCCATATTTTTACTATCTTCTTCTAGTGGAATACTATTGTTGATAATTTTATTCATGTATTTAGGCCTAGTTTGGCATTTCTCTTGAAGTAACCCATTGCATTGGCTCCAGTTACCGTATTGGCTTACCTATTGGTGGATTTTAGTAGGTGCCATCATGACTCATGAATCGGGTCATGATAAATTGGTATTAGAGCCTAGGTTTTACTGATATTGTCGATACAAGAGCAAGTTTCTAAAAGAGTCCAGTGGATCGGAACATTGACGTCTATTTTCTATCTTCAGAAGGCTATGGGACATTCTTAGGAGTGCTTTACTTCTTTCACTCATATCATGCTAAGAGTTTGAGTTGGTTTGTAACATATTTTCTTTGACTTTACCTTTTCGTAGATGCCAAGACACGTGCTACAACTATGCGTGATGAGGGTCCCAAGACTGAGCCTAGGGATCCTTCACCTATTCAAGGATAGCCTCGTTATGTGTCTAAAGTTAGGAACCAAGATGAGTCACCTCCCCAAATCCTATTTCTGTACCTTTCTAGAGATTCATTCGCCATAACTAATGGTGGGACAGGGACCAGTCCAAGCTCCAGCAGGTTTTATTCCTTCTTTTTTGCTCAGAGATGCCTTAGTTTAGCTGTTAGGTATTGTTGATGGTGCGCACACTACTGGAATAGGAGGGAAGCCTGCAACTACATCTCCTGGAGTTGAGGTTCCTCTTATTCCGATGTTTGTTCAGTCGATGGTCGCTCAACCAGTTGTGACCTAGCCTGATATGTCTGCCGAGAAGCAAAAGACACTGGGTAGATTCTTGAGGTTGGCTCTTCCTAGGTTTTATGGTGCTCTTGGAGAGGATACATTTGAGTTTCATACTACTTGTGAGGATAATTGGGCCTTCTTGAGACTCATGGAGTGGATTATACCATATTTTAGTTAGATTTATCTGCTCGACACTGGTGGAAAGGTTATATGAGTAGGCTAGTTGGATCTTCTCCCCTATCATGGACTCAGTTCTTTGAGATGTTCTTGGAGAAGTATACACTGTACAATTATAGAGAACGACTGAGGGATCAGTTCACCCGATTAGAGCATGTTTCTATGACAGTCGCCGAGTATGAGGCCCATTTCTATGAGTTGGCCAGACATGCGACTTTTATTTTGGATACTAAGTATGAGAGAGTTTGCTTCTTGGTGAGAGGACAGAGACCCTCTATTCAAATGGCTTCTCAGAGTCTATTTGTTGCGGGTAGGACTTTTTCTGAGGTTTCAGATCATGCTAGAGCGATGGAGGACATGCATCAAGATGGTCGTGATAAGAGGTGATGTTGGGTGTATTTATGCACTCTAGTGTTACTATTCTAGCTTATCTAGCCTTGTTTTGAGGATAATTTGTGTGCTTTATGTGTTGATATGATATAAATGAGCATATAAGTATGCAAGCAAAGTTTATTTTGATTAAGTATAGAGGTGGAACAATAAGTTGAAGATCAACACGAACTAGCCTAGTCTTAGCTCTTGTTTTGATTTATTGTTATGGATATTGTGTTGTTATTTTGTCTAATTTGTGGTGTGTGGTTATGTAGGATGCTTTGTGAGCTAATTATGATGATATATAGATGATATAAAGGCTGGAAATCCATTGAAAATGCACCACAATACAAGGGATGAAAGGAGGGACGTTCAACACTTAGCCAAAAACTTGGATGCAACTTCCAAAGAGGGATCGTGATAGGGGTGCGCCGGGACCCCTATTTGACTCAAGCAAGGGGTGCGCTGTGACCAGCTAGTACGCCGCAATCCATGCTCAACATGACTAGCTAGTGCGGCATGACCCTAGTTCAAACACGACTAAGTTGCAAATCTTTCTTCTACACAACTTAGGCTTGGCATATCCTATAAATACATGACTTTGTACTCATTGTTAAGAAGATTTGGATGTCTTGGAACATCAAGGAGCTGCTACTACATGTTTTTTAGGTTTAAATTCTTTTATTTAGCATTCTATTAGATTATATCATGTATTCAACCTTTTGGATCATGATTATGACTATGAGTGTCTAGAAACCCTCTTTCCGGTGTTAAAGCCAAGAACATGACTATTATTATTTTGAATTAAGTTTATTTTATTTTCTTATCATTATTGGTTATGTGTTCATTCTTGTTTTAACTATTTCGAGGCTTGATCACCCTTAGAATACATCTATTATCAACCTTGTGATCTCGGGAGAGGGAATGGGGAGATAGAATATGGGAATGAACCAAGTATGGTTTGTATTCTTTTATGAAATAAGAAATTCAAATTAGCATCTAGGACAGGGATGTACTTGGAAGCCTCACTTGATTCATACGTAGGATGATAGATTAAAGAACTTAATTGGATTATTATATCCCCACTTAACGATGTAGTTGTAATGTCAAAATTAGGTAAACGGTTACAGGGTGGGAGACCATGATCGTGAGATTAACCCTGTGAATCAACAACCAAGATAATCAAGTTAATAAATGAAGTTTGATAACATAGTATGATTGTTCGGAGTGCTTTAACCATGAGCGTTTCTCCTATTGATTGTGTCAAGACCTTTATTATACACACTATTTACTTTACCTTAGTTTACAAACATTCAAAACTCTATTTTGGTTACTCTTGCATCAATTGAATCTAAATTGTGAATTGGATTCGAATAGTTGTTAGAAAAAGTCCCTGCGGGATCGATACTCGGCTTTTTTGAAGGACACTATATTACTTGGTAGACCACGTGCACTTGTGTGTGAGATTTGGCATTGTTAAGAGCCCCAAGTATAAGGGAAGATTTGGTAGGGCCATAATAATTCTCAATTCAGAAGTGGTAGTTCTCATGTTAGGCATCCTCCATGACCATTTTTTCAGCCTCAGAGTCAGACTAGTCGACTAGTTCAGGCAACTCTTCAGACTACTGATGGAGGTCAGTTTGGTTCTAGTGGTCTCCCTGGAAAGGGTGATGATAATTCTTTGAGAGGTTCATCTGCAGGCCGAGCTAGACATGGTGGTTACTCCGATTCAGCTAGATCTATGAGTTTTAGTTCTGCTCAAGACTCTTATTTTACTTGTGGACTTCATATTTATTTCTCACGAGATTTCCCTAAATAAGGGGCGATGGTCATTTTAGCTCAGGGTGCTAATCCTATTAAGATAGTTTATCCCTCAGGTATAGGTGGTTTATGAGATCTTAGGGTGGTTACTAGGATGCTTGAGGTAGTACTCAGGCAGGAAGGATAGGAGGTTGGTCAGGTGTCTATTCAGGTGGCGGGTGTGGTCAGTTATATGCAGTACCTGCTAGACCCGAGGCTGAGACATCGGATATTATAGTTATAGGTATGATTTTGGTGTGCCGCAAGTCGGTTCTTGCTTTATTTGATCCTAAATCCACTTATTCTTATATATCTGCTTATTATACACCACAGTTAGACTTAACTAGTAATTTATTATTTGTGCCATTATGCATATCTGCTGCCATGGGTGATTCTTTAGTAGCGGATCGAGTATTCAGATCATGTGTTATGACAGTTAGTGATGTTGATACATATGTTGATCTTATTATTTGGATATGCTAGATTTTGATGTCATTCTAAGCATGGACTTGTTATCCCACTATCATGTGGTCATGGATTATTTTTCCAAGATCGTTACCTTATTCATGCCCGACTTACCCCCAGTTGTGTGGAAAGGAGCCATTAGTTGCAAGCCAGTGGGGATTATTTCTTATGATTATTGTAGGAGACTTATATCGAGGGGTTACGAGTCTTATCTTGCTTATATATGTGATACTAGTATAGAGAGTCCGTCGCTTGACTCTATTCCTATTGTTTGTGAATTTTCTGATGGATTCCCTACCGACCTGCCTGGTATTTCCCCTAACCGTGAGATTGATTTTGCTATTGACCTTGAGCATGGCACTCGACCTATTTCTATGGCACCTTACCGTATGGATCCTGCTGAGCTTAAGAGGATGAATTCTCAGCTTCAGGATCTTCTTGGTAAGGGTTTCATTAGACTAAGTATGTCCTCGTGGAGAGCTCCTATATTGTTCATAAAGAATAAGGATGGCTCTATGTGTATATGTATTGATTATAGCCAACTTAATAAGGTGACGGTGAAGAACCACTATCCTACGCCTAGCATCGGTGACTTGTTCGACCATCTTTAGGATGCCGCCGTGTTTTCTAAGATTAGTTTAAGGTCTATTTATCATCAATTGAGGATTCGGGCTGAGGATATCCTGAAAACAGCTTTCAGGACCCGTTATGGTCATTATGAGTTCTTGCTGATGTCTTTTGGGTTGACTAATGCCTCTGCTTCATTCATGGACTTGATGAATCATGTGTTCAGACCCTACCTAGACTCCTTCATCATTATATTTATTAATGATATTCTAGTATATTCGAGGAGAAGTGAGGAGCATGCACAACATTTGAGGGTTGTGCTTCAGACTTTGCGAGATCATATATTTTTTGCCAAGTTCTCTTTGTGTGAGTTTTGGCTCTTGAGTCAATGTCATTCCTTGGACATGTGGTATCTAGAGCCGGTATCATGGTGGACCCGATAAAGATTTTGGAGATTCATGCTTGGGATAGGCCTACATCTCCGACTGAGGTTCACAGTTTCATTGGTTTGGCTAGTTATTACAGTCACTTTGTTGAGAGCTTTACTACTATTTCAGCCTCTATGACTAGATTGAATCGGAAGGAAGTTCCTTTTTGAAGGTTTGAGGGGTTTGAGTTGACCTTTGAAAAGCTCAAGGATTATCTTACTTCAGCTCCAGTGTTAGCTTTTCCTATTGAGGGTGAGGTGTTCAATGTGTTCTATAATGCTTCAGGTGTTGGTCTTGGTTGTGTTTTGATGCAGCAGGGTTATGTCATGCTTATTCTTCTAAACAACTTAAAGTGCATGAGCATAACTACCCCACTCATGATTTGGAGTTGGCGGCGGTAGTATTTGCGCTCAAAATTTGGAAGCATTATTTGTATAGAGTGCATTGTGAGATTTTCATTGATCATCGCAGCCTTCCACATCTTATGACCCAATAAGGACTTAATGCTTGCCAGCGTAGATGGACGGATTTGCTAAAGGAGTATGATATTTCCATCTTGTATCTTTTGGTCAAGGCAAATATGGTAGCAGATGCCTTGAGTTGAAAGACAGTGAGTATGGGTATCTTGGCATGCATATCAGTCTCTCAGAGGCCTATGGCAGGGTATATTTAGTCCTTACCCAATTTAATGGTTCACCTTGATAATTCAGATCTTGTGAGGATTTTGGCTTGTATGGAGGCGAGGTCCACCCTATTCAAGCAGTTGTGTGATCGTCAGTATGAGGATAACAAGTTGTGTTTTCTCCGTGGCTAAGTAGTAAGTGGTGAGTTTAAGAGGCACATCATTGATTGCGGGAGTATTTTGAGATTTCAGGGTCGTATTTGTGTTCCCCGACTTGATGATTTGATTCTGTCAATTCTTCATGAGGATCACAACTCTAGATATTTTATTCACTCTGGTACAAGTAATATGTAAAGAGATTTGAGGCAGCATTATGGTGGGACAGTATGAAGAGAGATATGGCAAACTTTCTAGCTCGTTGCCTATGTTGTCAGCAAATAAAGGTCGAGCATCAGTGTCAAAGTGGATGGACTCAAATATTTCCCTTTTCTGAGTAGAAATGGGAATGGATTACTATGGACTTTATTAGTGGTTTGCCTTGTACTTCCCATGGTCTTAATGGTATTTGGGTTATTGTGGATCGTTTGACTAAGTCGACATATTTTATTCCTATTCAGATGACCTTTAGTGCTAAGATATTAGCCCAAATTTATGTTCAAGAGATAGTTTATTTGCATGGGGTGCTCATTTCTATCATATCAGACAGTGGTTCTGTATTATTTTGCAATTTTGGAGAGCATTCTAGGAGGAGTTGGGTACTCAAGTGGATTTGAGTATAGCCTTTCACTGCAGAAAGATGGTCAGTCTGAGTGAACTATTTAGGTACTTGAGAATATGCCCTGAGCTTGTGTTATGGATTTTGGAGGACAGTGGGATCAGCACTTAGCATTGGCAGAGTTCGCTTACAACAACAACTATAATTTGAGTATTGAGATGGTGCCTTATGAGGCTCTGTAAGGTAGGATATATCATTCTTCGATTGGATGGTTTGAGACTTCTGAGGTGAGCCCTTGTGGTATGGATTTGCTTCAGGACTCATTGGATAGAGTAATTCAGGATAGGCTTATAGTAGCCTAGAGTAGAAAGAAGGCCAATGCCAATCGTAGGCTCTATTTCTTGAGATTCAAAGTTGGTGACTGTGTGTTCCTTTGTGTTTCACCCATAAGGGGTGTGATGAGGTTCAGAAGAAAGGGTAAGATCACCCCTCGATATATTGGTCCTTTTAAAATTCTCCACACAGTTGGCGAGGTGTCTTATGAGTTAGCCTTGCCTCCAAATTTTGTTGTTGTTCATTTGGTTTTCCATGTCTCGATGTTATTGAAGTATATTCTTGATCTGTCTTATGTTCTTAGGTGGGATTCCATCTAGCTATACGAGCAGTTGACCTTTGTGGAGGAGCCCATGCTTATTTTAGCTAAGTATGTAAGATAACTACATACTAGAAGGATTTCTATAGTTAAGGTTCATTGGAAGCACCACATAGTGGAGGAGTCCACTTAGGATATCGAGAGTGATATGTGGGCCTAGTATCCACACTTGTTCAAGACTTCAGGTATTTTATTCATTTTTAACTTTTGGGGATGAAAGTTCCTTTGTAATGGATGTTGTAATGACCCTTCAGGTCATTTTTTGTGATTCCGCTCATTTTTGTTGTTAGAACATTTTCATAGCTGCCTCAAGTCATTTATGACTTACTAGAATTGATAGTTTGGTTATCGGGCAGTCTGTTTGATTTTTAGAACAATTTCCTTGTTAAGAAGTCTTTGATGGTTTCAAATGGCCATCGAGCAAAAACTTTAGTAAAATAATATTGAATATAAATTCTGACTGTGCCAGCAGCTTTGGAATATTGACTTTAGGTTGGTCATACCCTTAGTTTGGGTCCTGCTACACCTAAATTCATTTCGACCTGTTGGTCGAAAAGTTGATAAATTGGAAATTTTGGTGTGGAAACCATATTTGGTCAAAATAACCTCGGATGGAAAATCAAACTTTACCAATGCGTCCAAAATGTCAAAATCAGTGTGTTTGCATATTTTATTTGCCCATATTGGATTCCAGATTCATCCTGAAGGCATTGGCAGAAACTCGAAATCAAATTCCAAGTTTCAGTTGTCATTTAGTGTAGCAAAAGTATCGCGATCGCGGAGGCTTCATCACAAACATGATGTCGCGATTGCTACCCGCGTGTGTGTGTGATTGCCCTATTTGAGGATCTGGGAAGGGTTATTTAAGTGCTTTTTTGGTTGAGAGTTGACCATTTCTCTATTGTCTTGAGAACCATAAAACCTAATAGAGTGAATTGTCCTTAAATTGAGTCTTGGGTGTTGATTGGGAGCTTGAATAACTTATAAAATCGTGATTATCGTTGAATCTAAGTTATGGATCCTTCATTTTAGTGTTGAATTCGTTATTAGTTGACCCAAAACCCCAATCAGTTTGAGAGCATGATTTACACTCTATTGATTGTGGGGTTTGTACTTGTTATTGATTTGGCTATATACATATATATATGTATGTATGTATTATTGTCATGATGTATATTGATGATATGATGATTTCTGGTAAATCTGAAGGATATATTGATGATAGGATGATGCCCAATAAATTTTGAAAGATATATTGATGATATGATGATGCCCAATAAATTCAAAGGATATATTGATGCCATGATGATGCCCGGTAAATCTGGAGAATATATTGAAGATATGATGATGCCAATACATCTAGAGGATATATTGACGATGTGATGATGCCCGGTAAGTCCGAAGGATATGTTGATGGTATGATGATGCCCGGTAAGTCTGGCGAATATATATATTTATGATATGTATGGTAAACATGTGTATATATGTTTATGTGTGATTATGCCTTTATATGATTATATTTGTATGTGCCTTGAAGAGATAATGTTATACTTGGGATGTCGGTTATAGTTCTTCGATACTAATTGCTTGTTAAGCTGTGTAGTTCTTGCTAGTGATGAATAGTGAGCAAAAGTAGAATATGCCGAATAAAGAGTTAAGACTAATTGGTAAGTGCAATCTTGTGTAGAAATAGGAATTCACCTAGTGGATATAATTGGCTTGGATAAATGGATTAATTAAGAAATATTGCCTAGTAAAATGATTTATAAGGTATCTAGTTGTCCCTTGAGTGACTATACTACTTGATGGCTAAAGTCTAGAATGCTACTTGGTGAACCTTGTTAAGTTAAAATTTGGTCATTGGCAATTTTGGTTGTTATATGTATAATGACAATAATTGGTTTAGCATTGTTGATGATTAGTGATATTAATGCCAAGTATAGTGTTGTTTGGTTGTTAAATGAGGATTTGTAGATTTTAGATGTTAGATAGTAAGAGGCGTTGGTTGATAGATAGATATGTGCATTTAATGATATGTAACCTTTTTCCTATACGATGACTAGTGCGCCTATGATAACTTGAATTAAACTTTGGTCAAATAGCGTCTATGAATTGGTAGTGCATCTTGACTAGATGTGGATGTTGGCTATTTAGTGAATAATACTTAATGCTATCTCATGAATGATGGTTATGTAAAGAATTGGTTAGACAAGAGTTGTAGATCCTATAATGACTAGTGAATTAGTAGTTTAATAATAATAAGTGTTGGTTAGTTGATAATGAGTAGATAGAGGATATTAATGGCATAGATTTCTAATGGCTATATAACTATTATTATGAGTACTTGAGTATATGCAATTTCAATTGCGGTAATTGACGATGACTGTGAATCTTGGCAAATGAACGTGGATGTCAAATGTTGAGAACCTTGGATAAGGAGAAGTTGGTTACATGTTTATATACTTGATGATTTGATCCTTTCATGTACTCTCCGGTGGTATGGGACGTCGTGATGGGTTCTTTACCTTATGTATCTTTTGGGTGTATTCCCCGGTGGTATGGGACGCCACGGTGGGTTCTTCTACTTTATGCTCTAATATATGTATGTGCATTGAACTTGTATTTATGTGGTTGTAATTGTACTAGTGTTGTTTTAAGCTCCCGGATCGATTACTCATTTTATATGATGGTATTAGTATGTGTTGATATGAGATGTCATATTATTCTTCTAGTTGATTAGTTATTTTGTACATTGATGATGTAGATGATTCAAGTTCGATTATGTACCTTGACTTAGAGATATTGTCTTGCTTTATATTATCTTTATATCATAATTTAGCTCAGCAAGTCGATGATGCCTACTAAGTGCCCGTTGTTTTGGTACTCATACTATATTTGTGTACCTTTTTGGAGCAGAGTCGAGTACTAGTTGTCGTCGCTGAGTTGAGACCGTGCAATGTTGATCTTCCGGAGACAAGGTGAGCTCTTGAAATTTTGAGTCACCTGTTTCCCTCTATCCTTGTTCAATTTTTTGTATTCGAGATGAATGTATTGACTATTTTAGATTTATGAGTAGTATTTCCTATTATCAAATTTAGATGCTCTTATATTGATATTACAAGGTCATGGGATTGGTATCCATATTTTGACTATTTTCTTTTAATAGAATATTATTGTTGATAATTGTATTCATGTATTTAGGACCAATTGGGAAATTCTATAGAAGTAACCCATTTCCTTGGCTCCGAATTACGGTGTTGGGTTACCTACTGGTAGGTTTTAGTAGGTGTCATCATGACTCATAAATTGGGTCGTGACAGCTTAATTCTAACTCAAGGGTGAACTTCATCTTTCGAGAAGTCATGAGGGCCATATTACTTTATGCTCTTGTTCATTTATTTTGGACATAGCCAGTTAATTGTTCTAGTTTTAGGGGTTGTACCCACAAAAATTTTTTCCATATGTTTTGGTACAATGAATTTTAGTTTCTGGGGCATTTTTGACATTTTGAATTATTTTTGCATTATTTTATTTAGAACTATTGAACATTGCTATTAAGATTATAGACTTTTTTCATCTTATTTAAATTGGTTAGGTATTGGTATTGAGTATTTGGAATAGATGGTTCTCCCACCAGAGTGTTAGAGTGGATTCTAGTTGTGATGGGGTTTTTGTCATGAAAATATTTTTCCCTAATGCTAATCCTAGTAGAGTCATTATTGTTAACACCTTCTTCGTGCAGAGTTTTAAAACTCAGAGACATAGAATTAGCTATTGGCTACCGAAACTGATCTATGTTCTTCTTTTTTGGACTAGTCTTATTTTGTACTTTTGGTGACTGATCTATCTAAATTGTACCTATCTAGTTCTCCTTTTGGTGTAGTGGCTCTTGTAATAACTAACACCAAGTCTTAAGGGATCATTTTAAACATTTTGTTCTTTCTCTCCCTATTTGCATGCATTTTCAACATATTTTCCTTATTAGCCTCCTTACTTGGTAATGTAACCCCATGCTTCTGTCTTTTACTCATTAGCTTATTACTTGTTGCTCTGCAATATGGGCTTGGCTTATCTACTAGGTTAGGGGGTTATTGTAGGTGCCATCATGACTTGAGTTTTTTGGGTCGTGACTAATTGGTATCAGATCCTAGGTTCACTGATATAATTGGCACAATCTCAGGTGTCTAGTAGAGTTTCACAAATAAAAACAGAGACGTTTGTATCCTATTTTTGGAAGGAAACAGGACACTCTTAGGAAAATATCACCTTTTGATTCTTTATTGTGTGTTGTGTTCATGTTTTTTTATAGATTTTCTTTCATTTCACTCTTTTGTAGATGCTTATGATAAGGGCTATGATCAGTGAGGGAGATTCCCTTACACCAATAGCAAGAGGTAGGGGTTTGGGTGGACCACAAGAATGAGGACAAAATAGAGAGCCAATACTAAAGCCAACTATTGATTCATAGCTAGCACCAACTGATCTACCACCACAACAACTAGTGGGCTAGGGACCAGCACATGCTCAACTTGGACATATAGCCACATTGGTTTTGTGAGATGCTCTAGTCTATTTAGTAGGTATGAATGGAGGTCAGTTGACTAATGGAGTCCAAATATCTGCTTAGGGGGAAGGATATAGTGGACTAGGTATAACAGTGTAGCCTGCACCTACGACTCCCTAAGTAGAGGTTTTACTAGTGCCAATGGTTTCTCAACCAATAGTATCCTGACCATCTATTAATTTAGAGAAGAAGAAGATGCTAGGTCGGTTCATTAGATTTTCTCTTTCAAGATTTTTAGGTGCTCTGGAAGGATGCGCGTGAGTTTCTTACTAGTTTTCATGAGAGGTTACATAATCTTAGCTTAATAGATTCTCATGGTGTGTATTACATAGCGCTTTAGTTTGACGATTCATTGATGCAGTGGTGGAAGGTGTATATTGAGTGCAGACCAACTGGGTCTTCTCTAACGATTTAGGTCCGCTCTGAGGCTTTCTTAAGGAAGTATATGCCTTGCAATGTGTGTGAATGACTGAGGGATGAGTTTTTGAGGTAGGATTAGGGTTCCATGACCATGTCTGGGTTTGAGTCTAGGTTTTATGAGTTATCCAGGCACTCCACTATGATTCTACCTACTAAGCATGAGAGGGTGCATCTATTTGTCAGTGGATTGAGACTTTAGCTCCGTATAGCTATTAAGAGCATGGTATCTCTGGGTCAGTCATTCTTAGATGTTATTGATCATGCCTGCACTATTGACAATTTGCATCGTGAGGCCCGTGGGGTAGTAATAGGAGACCCCGCCACCAGGGTAATTTAGTGGTTCTTGATCTAGAAGTTGAGGGTATTCTAGTAGGGGTTAACAGGAGTTTTAGTAATATTGTCAGTCTAGCCAGCTCGATCACGCACTGATCTTGATTATCGATTGGGGTTAGAAAGCTTCTAGTTATTTCAAAAATCAATACTCTAGTCAGCTATCGCAAGATTCTCACTCTGGGTTTTTAGGACATGGTGACCAACTAGGTTAGTCGATTCATCATGTCAGCGTAGGGAACCCTAGGCTTACAATAATTGTGGGTTTGTTAGTCACTTTTATAGAGAATGTCCCCGATGTGGGATGATCAAACCTTCAGTATAGACAACTCAGCCTCTTAGAGTAGTGGTACCATTGTCCAGAGATGGTTCCCAAAATAATAGGGGTGCTTCTTAAGGTTCTGATGGAGGTGGTCAGACGGGCAGGACAAATGGTCGGTTAGGTTGCCTTTCCAGATAGGTCAGAAGTGGAGGCATCCGACTCAATGATCCCAGTTATGATTCAATAAGTCAAAGTTTTGCTTATATGTTATCTGATATGGTTTTCACTTATTTTTTAAAGTTGGTACATTTTGTTTCCCACTTAGGGATGATTAGCGAGCCTTTGCTTATGCCTATCTATGTAGCTACTCCTATATGTAATTCTTTATTAGTGGATTAGGTTCTTATATCCTAAGGTGACTTTTATTGAGTATGACTCTTGGGTTGATCTTGTTATGCTTTATGAAGTTGATTTTAATGTTATTATGGGCATGTACTGGTTATCCCTTTATCACCCAGTCTTGGATTGATTTACCAAGACTATTTCCTTAGTAATGCCTTACATTTCCCCCCACAGTGTTGTGGGGTTTTGAAAGTCACTTATTGATAGCGATTATTTTTTATATTTGTGATAGAAGGATGGTGTCAATAGGTGTTTGTCTTATCTTGATTATGTCCGCAATACTAGGGACAACATACCTTTTCTTGATTTTATTCATATGGTTTGTGAGTTTATTGATCTCTTCCCTACCGACTTGACTGGCCTCATGCCTGAGCGTGATATTGACTTTGTTATTAGTGTTAAGTCAGGCATCTAGCCTATTTCTATTTCACCTTATTAGTTGGCTCTTGTTGAGCTGAAAAAGGTTAATATTCAATATCAAGAACTCTTGGTTAAGGGTTTCATCACACCGAGTGTTTCTCAAATTCAATTTGGGAAGTAGAAGGATATTTATGTGTATGTCTATTGATTACCAACACCTGAATAAGGGGACTATAAGGAATAAGTATTTGATGTTGTGCATTGATGATTCATTTGACCATCTATAGGGTGACATCGTGTTTTCTAAGATCGACTGGATATTTATAACCCAGGAGGATCCTTTCCTGTTTTTAGGCTCAGTCTACTTTATAGGAGCAGATTTAGTGCCAACTATTTAAGAATAGTCGATTGTGTGGGATTAAGATCATGTTTTGGGGGGAGAGGCCAGGAGGTCCACCTTATGTCTTCAGATTTGAGGGTTGTATATTTATTCCAAGGTTTGGTGATTTGATCTAGTTAATATTGAATGAGGCTCATTGTTCTAGATATTCCATTCATCCCCCGCAACTAAGATATAAAGGGACCTGAGGCTACCAATATTTTAAAAGGCGTTCAATGGGCTATCCTCTGAACGAGTGTAACGACCCGAAATCGCCTCCCGGGACGTCACACGGTGCTTAAGTCTACAAGTAGCCCCAAGCTAACCCCTTGAGCCTGTTTCTACTAATAACACTTATTTCAAGATGAAATAATTCAAACACTAGCATAGTCATATCATATGAAAGGAAATACGGAGAAAATGCTCGGTCCAAACGACCAAGCAATACCGGAAACCTCAACACAACCACAATTTGATAACTAGTCTGACAAAGCCTCTACTAATCCATGAACTAGAGAGCCATTGGGACAGGTCCCCAACTGACTCGAAATGAACTGAAAATAACAACATAGTCTCTCAAAATATGGAGATGTCTGAATATAGGTCCTTGAACCATGAGGACTCACCACTATAGGAATGTAGATAGAGGTACTCGAAAATCACTGACGAGGTTGGGACTGAGAACCTGAACCTACATTATAAGACAATGTAGCACATAGACGTATATGTGGATCAATACTTGAGAATGTACTGAGTATGTGGGGGTGCATACATTTTATATAAAACAACATCAATACTCTTTAATAAAATCATGCATGTTATAAGTAATGACTCACATGGCTTGAATAAGTATAAAATGCGAAGCTCATGAATCATGTAAAATGGAACATGTAACACAATCTCGTGAGTCATTATACTTTCAGCTTTGAAATTTGTACTCTTCTCTTATTCTCATTACTCAAGGCTAAAGGAAACTTTAATTAATATTTTCAACTTGTACGTATGTCTCATGGAGAGTAAAACTTCTTCAATTCTCAAGAACTCATAACTCTTTTGAACTCAAATACTTGGAATTCGAAATCATATAACTTTGGAACATACTTGAAGGCATTTCATTCACGTTAGGAAAATATCTCATTTCAAGATTTAGGGAAAATACTCATATCAAGGAAAAGTATTTTAATTTTAAAGAAAAATATCTTATCTCAATGGAAAATACTTTAGTTTAGGGAGTTTCTCTTAACCGACATAAACCATACGAGCTACATGGAGTCCAACATTTTATCCTCCTAAGGAAGAGACCTCACGTTGGGGAGAGGCGTCATACTCTTTCTAGGGAGTATAACCTAGGTGCTTATAGCACAATAGTTCATAAAATTGCAAGTCTCAAGTAGGGTTTAGTAACCCATAATTCAATCTCAAGTTAAAACTCATCAAAAGCATAATAGATAGCATATAGATTCATAACCCATGTAGAAATCTGAAAATTTCAGCAATTTATCTCCAAAATCTCAACATACTTATATACTTCAATACTTCAAACATTTCAACTATTAACTTCTCAAGGATTAAAATCATGGGGTATAGACCCAACTGCAATTTCTCAAGAAAACATGTAAAAATCATGCCATTAGACTCTCAATTCAAGGGAAACATCAAAAGCTTGCAACCAATAACAATGGGTGAAAACCCCAATTCAATTTCATGTAAAATCTCATAAATTGCAGAGAATTATAGTTTAAATAAGCCTTTGGGCACAAGGGTGAAAGGATTACTCTTGTTCAAAACCCCACATACCTTGAATTAGAATCTTTGGATGAACTCTCGCTTTTGGAACTCTATTTGTACTCTTGAATGAGGGTTCTAGAAAGCCTTGACTTAGAAACCTTGAATTTTGACTCAATTTAGAAAATCTATGGTGGATTCTTGAGATTCTTGGAAGAGGTTTTGGATGCTTAGGGTTTTTGTTGAGAGAAAACTTGAGAAAAACTTCATAGAATGCTTGTAAATGACTTTGATTTTGTGTTTGCACGATTTAAGAGGTTTGGAAAAAGTCCAAAGTGCTCTTTTTAAATTCTAAATGAAGCTGGAAAAATTGAACTGGGAACCCGATTTCATGGGCCACCGCAACGCACCACTATCGTGGTGGCTCACTGGAAACTGACAAATGGGAAATTGGTAGTTACCGCGATGCGGAGCCATCGCGTTGTCCCACTAGTTGGGACCTGGAACTTTATCGCGATGCGTCACAATCACGCCAGGCCACTGGAAATTGACTATTGGGAATTTGGGGTCCTCCGCAATGCGCCACTAATGTGGAATTCCGCTGGAAATTGACAATTGTCAAATAGACCCTCTCCGCGACACGTCAATCACGAAAATGATGTTGTTTTATGACTAGGACTTAAATTAGCCATAACTTCTTACCCGGGTATCGTATTTGGGTGAATCTCATATCGACGGAAAGCTTATCAAATTTCTCATGTGATAAAAAGTCCAAATTGGGGAAATTCTATATGGTTAACACTATACTCACTTAGGAAGTCACTTCTCTATCTTGTAGGGTCGGAATCACGCCTCTCTTGACACGCCCTAAGGTTCATTCTACGAGAGAATTTCGTGGGGTCTTTCAATATCTCCCCCTTGGAAACATTCATCCTCGAATATCACTGTTTAGACTTGGAACACAGGAAAAATAGAGTACACATAGCTGAATCTCTCTAAACTCTTGAATACCTCAGAAATTACAAGAACTCACGTAAGAATAGATAAATAGCTGCACTTTAGATTCGAAGGGCTAAGTTAAGGAAGAATAATACCTTCGGCTTGATCTAAACTCGTGGAGAAGAGGTGCGCGTACTTGGATCGCATGTCTGCTTCTGCCTCCCAAGTAGCACCCTCAACAGACTGGTTCCGCCATAAAACTTTGACCAAGGGAACTTCTTTGTTCCTTAGTCTACGGATCTGAAAATCTAGGATCTCAACAGAAATCTCATCAAAGGAAAGATTTTTCTGAATATCAGCACTCTCTGAGGCATCCACTACAACGGAATCACCAATATGCTTTTCAAGCATGGATACATGAAAAACAGGATGAACAGCTGACAACTCTGCGGGCAACTCAACCTCATAGGCCACCTTACCTACACGGCTCAAGACTCTATACGGACCAACATAACGGGGACTAAGATTCCCCTTTTTACCAAACCTCTTTACCCCTTTCATGGGTGAAATCATTAAGTACACCAAATCACCCACCTCAAACTCAAGATCTCTTTTCCTTACATTGGCATTTGACTTTTTGCAACTCTAAGCAGTCTTCAACCTCTATCTAATAAACTTAACTTTCTCCATAGATTCAAACACTACATCAGGCCCAATTGTGCAAGCTTCACCCACTTTAAACCACCCTATAGGTGACCTACATCTCCTACCATACAAGGCCTCAAATGGTGCCATCCCGATGCTAGCATGGTAACTATTGTTATAGGTAAACTCTATCAATGGAAAATGCTCATCCCAACTACCTTTGAAATCAAGAGCACATGCCCTCAACATATCTTCTAGGGTTTGAATGGTCCTCTCAGCCTGACCATCTGTCTGTAGATGAAAAATAGAACTCAAAAGAACTTGGGTACCAAGACCCTGCTGAAACGCCCTCCAAAACTGAGAAGTAAATTGAGTACCCCTATCCGAAATAATGGATGAGGGAACTCCATGCATCCTGACAAACTCCCGGATATACAATCTAGCATAATCCTCAGCTGAATAAGATGTATGCACGAGTAAGAAATGTGCGGACTTAGTCAGCCTGTCAACAACAACCCAAATAGAATCATGATAAAGACGCAAAAGAGGCAACCCGATCATGAAGTCCATATTCACCACCTCCCACTTCCAAGTGGGTACCAAACACTTGCATCACACCACCAAGTCTTTGCTGCTTTACCTTAACCTGTTGGCACATTGCACACTTTGCTATAAATTCATCTATATCCTTCTTCATACCATTCCACCAATAGATTTTCCGCAAGTAGCGGTACATCTTGGTAGTGCCGGGATGAATAGAATACCGCGTGCCATGAACTTCATCCATAATCCTCTGCCTCAGATCATCAACACATAGAACACACAATCTATCCTGCAATCTCAACACGCCATCTCCCCCTTGGGAGAAAACCTCTACCTTTTGGTCCTTAACTTCTCCTTCAGTCTGACCAAACTAGGATCTCTATCTTACTTCTCCTTCACCTCCGAAACTAAAGAGGATTCGGAACTACTTTGCACCAAAGTACTTCCCTCAGCTAAATCAAGCAACCTAATACCCAATCTAGCCAAATAATGCACATCACGGACTAACTCTTTCTTACCTTATTCTACATGGGCAATACTACCCATAGACAATCTGTTAAGGGCATCCGCTACTACGTTGGCCTTGCTCGAGTGATACAATGCACTCATATCATAGTTTTTTTAACAACTCCAACCACCTCCTCTGCTTAAGATTCAACTCCCTCTAAGTAAACACATACTGCAGGCTCTTATGATCACTAAACACATCAACATGAACACCATAAAGATACTATCTCCAGATTTTCAAAGAAAACACCACAGCAACAAACTCAAGATCATGGGTTGGATACTTTTTCTCATGCAACTTTAACTGTCTAGAGGCGTAGGCTATAACCTTACCTCGTTGCATCAACACACAACCCAAACCAATTCTAGAGGCATCACAATACACGAGAAAACCACTGTACCATCAGGCAAAGTCAATACAGGGGCTGAAGTAAGTCGAGTCTTCAACTCCTGAAAACTCTTCTCACAGAAATCTGACCATTAGAACTTAACTTTCTTTTGGGTCAATCGGGTCATGGGAGACGCAATAGAAGAGAAACCCTCAACAAAATGGCGGTAGTAGCCAGCTAGACCCAAGAAACTCCTAATGTCAGATGGGGAGATAGGTCTAGGCTAATTTTTCATAGCTTCTATCTTTTGGGGATTAACTTTAATACCTTTGGCTGAAACAAAATGACCCAGAAAGGCTACAGACCTTAGCCAAAATTCACACTTACTAAATTTGGCGAACAACTGGTGATCTCTAAGGGTTTGCAAGATAATTCTAAGATGATTCGCATGGTCATTCTCATTACGGGAGTACACAAGGATATCATCTATGAAAACAAAGATAAAAAAAAACGAGATGTTTCTTGAACACTCGATTCATGAGGTCCATGAAGGTGGCTGGGGTATTGGTTAGCCCGAAGGAAATGACGAGGAACTCAAAGTCACCAAAGCGGGTTCAGAAGGCTATTTTTGGAATATCATATTCCCTTACTTTAAGTTGATGATAGCCGAATCTAAGGTCTATCTTGGAGAAATAACTTGCACCTTGAAACTGATCAAACAAATCATCAATTCTCAGAAGAGGAAACTTATTTTTGAATGTGACCTTGCCAAGCTAACGATAGTCAATTCACATACGCAAAGAACCGTCTTTCGTTTGCACAAATAAGACAGGTGCTTGATGATAGGCGTATTTACACGCCTAAAGTACTATAATTTACCCATATTTTAGCTAAGTTTTGAGGACAAAATTTATAATTCATGCACTTTTAGTCCTTTTTCCTGTAAGTGAGCTAACAAACGTGATTAGCAAGTTTTCAGGTATAAATGATGCAGATTTCAGCATATTATGGATAACTTGACGCCCAAGGAAGCTTCACGAAAGAAGGAAGGGAAAGCTTGGACGCCAAGGACCAAAAGTGACGCATGGAATATCTGTCCCGGGCAAAAACAGCATTTCCAAAGACTTTGGGGATCAGCAGTAACTTATTAGGATAATGATGCATTGACCTAGTAGGATTAGGTTAAGTAATGCAGTAGCCTAGTAGGAATAGGATATGGGTGTTATAAATACCCTATTTTGCTAGAGATTTTGATTCATTCTGGAGTTCCGAAAACAATTCTCTTTCAATTAATTACTTTCTCTTCATCTATTCAATTCTTAATTTCCACAACAAGAGAATCGCTATTCTAAAAGGGAATTCACGCCTAACGCCATACCAAACCCTACTACACGTGAGATCTTTATTTTGGTATAATGATAAAGTCTATTGTGATTTCCGTTGCACTCATGAATAGCTAAACTTCTCTGTTGGGGTTATGGAAGCCTTATGAGATACTATCTATTGCTATGAGTTTGTGAATTCGTGACACGTATGCTGCTTATATCATTATTCTCTTCATCTTAATGCAAATTCTTGTGGTTGCAAACGCATAGAATACGCCAGTATAGCATTAACTTGTTCGAAAGAAAAGTTATATGTCTGGAAAAGAGATAATGTCAAGGTAATAGGGCACCAACCCCTGTTAAAAAGTTAGTGCCGTAACTGGATTAACCTTTTGGAGAATTTGCACCGTTAGACACGCTTTAAGCTCGAAAGAGTTAAAGTGAAATAATCCTTGATGGTCGAAAGACGCCTGGATTTACCATAGAATACAATTCTCTATAAGCACATGCATGTCTGAATTCCACAAAACTCATAGCCAAAAGAGACGTATAACTCATAAGGTGGACATAACCCCAACTCTCAATTCCCATTGGTTAAACATCTTACTGAACATTCTTTCCTTTTTACTTTGCTATTTTCCATTTTTACTCTACTATTTTGTTACATTATTGCACGCTACAAAATCCCCCTTTTTACGAGACTTACACCAAAAGTCTAATAATTTTTGCTTACTTAGTGACCGGCTATTCTCTGTGGGATCGATAACCAACCCAGTTGGGTTATATATTTGACAACGACTGCTTACAATCATACGCGAGCTGTAGTTTGAGCGTTATCAAAAATTGGCGCCGCTGCCGGGGAATACGGTTGTTAACTAAGTTTGTGATAGTTACTAGACCCTTTGGTCAAAGATTCTCGTACTTTACTTTTAGTTGTTGTTTTTGTTTTCTGCAGGTTTTGTTCAGTGCATGCCAAATACTCAAAGTTCTGGTCAACCATTCTTACCCATAAACCTTGAACCGCAACTTATTGGCAGAATGGATGCACAACGTAACATTGACAGAAAGGCGGCTCAACAGGAGCAGGCTAGACTAGCTGCACTGGCAGCTGCTCAAGTACATCAACAGAATATTGATAACCCAGGGCGAACAACAAATCTTGATGATGAGGACCTGGGTGATGATGAGTTACTGAATCCACAGTATGCAGATGAAGTGGCAGCACCTATGCACAGGAGAGATCGTCAAGCTAGAATGAGACCTAACCGCCGTGCTGTGCAGACTCCTTTTGATGATGATGATGACGATCTGGATAGAGCTGGTGCCACATGAGCTATTATTCCTCCACCCTTGGCTCCCGGAGCCAAGTTCAATATCACTAGCACCATGATTCAACTATTGCAGCTCAAGGGATTATTTGGTGGACTTGCAGGCGATGATCCGAATATGCATCTGATCAACTTCATCTCTACATGTAAGTCATTCGACAATCCAGGCGTTGGACAAAATGCAATTCGGCTGCGCTTATTTCCATTGTCTCTGTCTGGGGAGGCAACTCTATGGTTGAACGGGCTAACTCCTGATTCTATTACTAATTGGAGGCAACTGAAAGACGCTTTCCTAGAAAGATTCTTTCCTCCATCCAAGAGAGCCCAATTAAGGGATGAGATCAGCAATTTTCGACAGCTTCCAACTGAAGCTCTCCACGAAACATGGGAGAGGTTCAAGAAGAAGCTTATGCGGTGCCCAAATCATCAGATGACCAACATCCACTTGATGGAGATATTATACAGGGCTTTGAACTCAGTAACTAAGCCAGTGGTTGATAATGCTGCAGGTGGTTTATTCATGGACCTTACTTTTCCCGAGGCAAGTGAGATGCTAGATCGTATGACAAAGAAGAGTAGAGCTTGGCATACCAGGGATTCTGAGGTAGCAAGCTCTACCGTATCTGTTGGCATGACTGCAGAGCAGAGGCGTAGACAAGAGGAATGCGATCAAGATATGGCGCACATGAAAACACAGATGGATCTTCTTACTAAGCATCTATTATTAGGGAAGACTGAAAAAGTCAAAGCAGTTGCATCACAGGGAAGAGATGAGTCAGATTCTGAGGGGGAAGCAAATTACTTGAATAATCAGGGGGGTTTCCGAGGCAATGCCCAAGGAAACCAAGGTCGGAACTATTATGATAAAGCTGGATACAAGGACCGCGATCAAGGTGGTTGGAAGAATAAGACTGACAGGATTGGTTTGTATGTTCCTCCTGGAAACCGTAAGGCTGTGGCGTCTGGCTCTGGGAAGATGTCTATGGAAGATATGATGGAAAAGCTGCTGAAATGAGTAGAGGCAACTAATACGGGAGTGAATGAGGTGAAGAACGATTTATCTTCAATAAATCAGTTGGTTGACTCGCATTCTACTGCAATTAAGCAATTAGAGCAGCAATTGAGTCAACTTTCAGCGGCATTAAATCAAAGAAAAGCTGGAACACTACCTAGCGACACAGTGCAAAATCCAAGGAATGACGGATCATGTATGGCTATTACTACCCGGAGTGGTAAAGTGTTAGAAAATCCATCCAAAGGCAAGCAGCTAGTTGATGATATGGCGGATAATGAGATCATTGTAGAACCAAAAGATGCCAAAGCAGCTAATGAGGTTGTTCGTGACGTCACCTCTCAACGTCCACAGCCTGAAAAGATCGCCGAACTAAATCAAGATAAAAAGGAAGTGGTGGAGAAAACTATTCCCCTTCCACCACCACCTTTTCCTCAGAGATTGAAGAAGAAATCTGACGATACAAGGTTCAGCAAATTCATGACTATGTTAAAACAGCTGACCATTAATGTTCCGTTGGTGGAAGCACTTGAACAAATGCCTGGGTATGCAAAATTCATGAAGGATCTTTTGACAAAGAAGCGGGCAGCAAGCTATGAGTTGACAGATACTGTTCATCATTGCAGCGCAATTGCCACCCGATCACTAGTTCAGAAGAAGGCCGACCCCGGTGCTTTCACTATTCCTTGCACCGTTGGATCATTGAATTTTGCCAAGGCATTATGTGATTTAGGAGCCAGCATAAATTTGATGCCATTATCTATTTACAAAAAGTTGGGGTTGGGTGATCCTACTCCAACCAACATGAGGTTCGTAATGGCGGATAGGTCGGTAAAACGACCTGTTGTTATTCTATGTGATGTATTGGTGAAGGTTTCTTTATTCATCTTTCCAGAAGACTTCGTTATTTTGGATTGTGAGGCAGACTCAGAAGTTCCCATAATCTTGGGGTGCCCTTTCCTTGCAACAGGAAGTGTGCTTATTGATTTAAGAGCTAATGAGTTTTTATTCTGAATAAATGATGAAGTAGTCCGCTTTGATGTGTGTAAATCAATGAAGCACCCCAAATAGCTGAACGTATTCTCGGTAGCAGATGTTTATGTTGATGATGAGAAAGAATTATCTGAAGAGGAGCAGATTATTGACGACCCATTGGCGGTTGTGCTCATGAATTTTTAGCACAAGGATGCTGAAAACTATGAAGAAACTATTGGTGCTCTAACAGGATTTGGGTCATATCCTCATTCTCCCAAGAAGCTGGACCTTGATCTCAAAAATTGACCCACACCACCAGCTAAACCATCTATTGAAGAGCCACCCACGTTAGAGTTGAAGGAGTTGCCTAGTCATTTAAAGTATGCATTCTTAGGAAGCGGAAGCACACTCCCAGTCATTGTGGCAGCAGATTTGGGTGAGCAGCAAGTTGCAGCTCTCATTGCTATTTTACGAAAGTATATAAGAGCCATTGGTTGGACCATCGCTGACATCATTGGTATTCCACCTGGGATTTGTACACACAAGATTCAACTTGAAGAAAATTGCACACCCACTATTGAGCATCAAAGGCGTCTCAATCCACCTATGCAAGAAGTGGTGAAGAAAGAAATTATTAAGTGGTTAGATACAGGGTTTGTGTATCCAATATTTGACAGTACATGGGTGAGCCCGGTACAATGTGTTTCCAAGAAATGAGGCATGACGGTAGTTGCGAATGAAAAGAATGAGCTTATTCCACTCAGACCTGTTACAGGATGGAGAGTATGCATGGACTACCGAAAGCTAAATTCATGGACGCTTAAGGATCACTTCCCAATGCCATTCATGGACCAAATGCTCGATCGATTAGCGGGGAAAGGATGGTTCTATTTCTTAGATGGTTATTCCGGCTATAATCAGATTTTTATTTCCCCCGAAGACCAAGAGAAGACAACGTTCACATGCCCATATGGTACGTTTGCCTTCAAACGCATGCCATTCGGGCTATGTAACGTACCAGCCACTTTTCAGTGTTGTATGATGTCCATTTTTTCTGATATGGCTGAAGACGCCTTGGAGGTGTTCATGGACGATTTTTTAGTTGTGGGTGAGTTGTTTGAATCATGCTTGGCAAACCTAAGTATGGCGTTACAAAGATGTGTTGAATTCAACCCAGTGCTGAACTGGGAGAAGTGCCACTTTATGGTTAAAGAAGGTATTGTTCTTGGGCATAAAATCTCTGAAAGAGAAATTGAGGTTGATCGAGCTAAAATTGAAGTTATCGAGAAGCTACCACCCCCAATTTCAGTAAAGGGAGTTCGTAGTTTCCTCGGTCACGCAGGTTTCTATCGGCGGTTTATCAAAGACTTCTCCAAAATTGCTAGTCCATTATGCAAACTTTTGGAGAAAAATGCAAGGTTTGACTTCAATGAAGACTGTTTGAAGGCATTCGAATGCCTCAAAGGGAAGCTAATTGAAGCTCCTATCATTGTAACACCAGATTGGTCTCTACCGCTTGAAGTCATGTGTGATGCTAGCGGGGTATCTTTGGGTGCTGTACTTGGCCAGAGAAGGGAAAAGTTATTCCACCCAATCTACTACACAAGCAAGGTCCTGAACAAAGCCCAGAAGAACTATACTGTCACAAAATAAGAGCTTCTAGCGGTTGTGTATGCTTTAAAAAGTTCCGTGCTTATTTGTTGGGAACCAAAGTGGTAGTTCATACTGATCATGCAGCTCTGAGATATCTAATGACAAAGAAGGATACGAAACCAAGGCTAATTCGATGGGTATTGTTGCTGCAAGAATTTGATTTCGAGGTAAAAGATAGAAGAGGTTGCGAGAACCAAGTGGTTGATCATCTATCTAGACTCGAGAACGAGCATATAGCACAGCCTGATCTTGAGATTGATGATGCATTCCCTGACGAAGAGATCTTAGCCACAATAATGGAAGAGTTACCATGGTATACAGACTTTGCGAACTTTGTGGTGAGTAATGTGATGCCTGCAAATCTATCTTTCCATCAAAAGAGGAAGTTCATGCATGATGTAAAACACTACTTTTGGGATGAGCCATATTTGTTTCGACGATGCGCGGATGGTGTTATCAGGCGATGTATATCCCATGTAGAGGTGCCGAATATATTGGAAGCATGTCACACTTCCCAAGTTGGGGGACATCACGCAGGTAATCGGACAGCAAGGAATGTATTGCAAAGTGGATACTATTGGCCTTCGATATTTAGAGATGCCTACGAATTTGTGACAAGATGCGACCAATGTCAGAGACAAGGCGCAATTTCGAAACACCATGAGATGCCCATGACGAAAATGCTTGAAGTTGAGCTATTTGATGTATGGGGTATTGATTTCATGGGCCCATTCGTAAATTCGTTTGGAATGAAATACATCCTAGTCGTTGTAGATTATGTTTCAAAATGGGTCGAAGCAGTAGCATTGGCCGACAATGAAGGAAAGCGTGTTGTAGCATTCTTGAAGAGAAATATCTTCTCTCGCTTTGGAGTACCACGTACTATCATAAGCGATGGAGGATCTCACTTTTGCAACAAGCTGTTCAAATCCGTATTGGCCAAATATGGTGTCAAGCAACATAAGGTAGCCACACCTTATCACCCACAAACTAGTGGAAAGGTAGAGGTTTCCAATCGAGAGATCAAGCAAATCCTTGCTAAGACTGTAAATGCTAATAGGAAGGATTGGTCTCGGAAGCTGGACGATGCACTATGGGCTTATAGGACTGCATTCAAAATGCCAATTGGCATGTCCCCGTACCAACTAGTTTATGGAAAGGCCTGTCACTTTCCCATTGAGCTCGAGCATAAAGCATTGTGGGCGTTAAAGCAACTTAATTTGATTGGGATGATGCCATGAATCTGAGATTGGAGCAGCTGAATGAGATGGATGAATTCCGTCTACATGCATATGAAAGATCAGACCTCTACAAGGAACGGATGAAAAAGTATCATGATCAGCGGATTGTTCAACGAAACTTTCAAAAGGATGATATGGTACTTCTTTTCAATTCCAGACTGAAGCTATTCCCAGGTAAGTTAAAGTCCAAATGGTCTGGTCCGTACAAAGTTACCCAAGTTTACTCGTTTGGAGTAGTTGAGCTAGAAAACAATAATGGTGTTGTCTTTAAGGTGAATGGCCAACGAGTAAAACCATATATCGGTCCTCTTGACTCGATAAACTATATGGCCACCATCTACCTCGACGAAGTCTAAGTACTCGAGGTAACTATGTCGTGCCGCGACAATAAATCAAGCGCTAGATGGGAGGCAACCTATCGTTTTTCATTCTTTCTTTCGTTCTACTAAGTGTTTGTTTTTGTTAAATAAAAATCCAAAAAGAAGATTCGTGCCACGACCAAAACTAAGGCGCTTGATGGGAGGCAACCCATCATTTTAATCGTTTTTGTTGCTTTTGAGTAAGTGTAGGTGCAAGAGGTGTAAAGGAGGAGATTGAGTTCAAATCTTGATTTGGAAGAATTGTATATTCAAGGTGGTAAGTTAGGATTGAAGAAGCAAAAGGCTATGGGTTGGGCATTGCCTATGAAAATATAGGCAAAGAACAAGGCAAGGCCTATGTAAATCTAGGCCACGAACAAGGCAAGGCCTATACTATGGCCTAAGCTCTCGGAATCTAGTGTGCCATAGCATAGGCGCCGCCCATGCCTAAGTGTGCCATAGCATAAGCGCCGCCTCTGCAAAAGCATTTTGTCTCTAAATCTCATGTGTCATGGCATAGGCGCCGCCTATGCCTAACAATACCATGGCATAGGCGCCGCCTATGCTCAACAATGCTTTGCAAAAGGCGCCGCCTATGCCAAGCATAGGCAAAGCAAAAGGCGCCGCCTATGGTCACTTTTGGTCTCCAAATCCGATTTTAAATGGGTCAAAACCCGACCCAAGCTTGCCCTATAAATAAGACACTTAGTCTTAGACCAAAAATACATTGCAAACCTAAGAAAAGCGCCGCCTACCTCTCCAAATTCTCTCAAAAATTTTCCTTTTGCTCTTTTACTTCACAAGAACATCTACCAAAGGCATCAACCAAGTAAGTACTTCTTTGTTCTTCTTTTATATTCCGTAAGTACTACAATACTACGCCTACAATAAATTGTTAGATCTTGAAGTAGTGTTGGTGATTTGAATGTGGTTGATTTGTTGTGATACTACTAAGTGAGTGAAAGAATACGTAAGGATGATTTTAACTTGTTTCCAACTTGTCTTTGATTTTCATACACTGTCATACTTTTACGGAATTGACATGGGCACGAAAATTGCATAATCTTGTAAATAAAAAGCTTACATGTTGGAATGACTTGTTCATCGAGATGAGAATCATGGTTAAACTACCAACTTGTGAGGTTGTGATTATTTCTAGATGTTATAACTTAATTCAATCTCTATGTAGTAGTCTTGATCAAAAGATGTATCAACCATGAAAGTATTGCCAAGATTTTTTTGGAAGTATGACTGCACTGATTATATTGTTGGAATATAGCGCCTAAAACGTATATCGATGAAGTCTGAGTAATCGACATCGTTCACTTCACTAGTCCGTACCAACAAACTAAGTGTGGGGTGGTGCCACTACTGCTTGTTCATTGATTGTATCCACCGAGATGAAGCTAACATGAATATTATTTTAATCTCAGGTACAATGGCACCAAAAGCAAGGCAAGGAAAGGATAAAGCAACCACTTCACAAAAAGGCCAGAAAAGGGGACGAAAAGAGCAAGGCGAATCCTCCTCGCTGCAAATACCTCGCCGCATGATCGGAATTAAATGGGTCTTAGAGGAGAAAGGAAAGGAGTGGTATAGGAACAATAAAGAGAAGAAATATGTTCACGTGGAGTTAATACACAAGGAGAGCCTAGCAAAGAAAGAACCTCGCATGTTGGCTAAGATAATGGCGTTACATCTTGATTTCATATTCCGATATATGGGAGAGTGCAATATTGATTTAACACGAGAATTCTATGCCAACTGGTCACCGAAAACTACAGGGAGTGAAGTCAAGATTCGGGGCCAAGTTCTGCAACTAAATGCGGAGTTCTTCAACTCCTTTCTAGGCTTTCCATCTGTGGATCCATCACCACTCAAGGATCTTGATCGCAGAACTCCATACAGGGCAATCAGACACACACTATGCGGAACAAGATCAATGGCACGGTGGAGTCGTCACAAGGATACCAGTCGGCACAACACCTTCCCGTATGCCTCCTTGAACAGAGAAGCTCGGATATGGTTGTGGATAGTCAATTATTGCCTGATTCCAGGGTCACAGTACACAAAGATCACACGTGATAGAGTGTGCTTGGTGTACGCCTTGATGACGAACATCCCCATCAACATTGGGGCGATTATTCGATCTTCAATGCATAAGGCCAGGCTGCACAAGAGGTCCCACTTCAGCTTTGGAAATCTGTTGACTGCGATATTGAGGAAGGAGGACATTGAAGAGGCACCTGCAGATCATAAGCTTCCACACAACCCGAAGAAGGTTGGCCTCACAAAGGTTAAAGATGTTGAATCCATGCATGGCGTCAACCTAACCACTGCAGAAAGACATGCTCGCGACGAAAGCTTCTCCCGCCATTTATATGGCATGATGAAGTTTACCATGATGAGCGGGGGGCGTGTTCCAACTGCTGCAAAGCTCCAACAGTTGGATTATGACTACCTAATGAATGAGCATGCGAGGGCGATGTGTGGAATAGGTGTATATTTTGAGGAACCTCTTGATGACGACATACCAACCGATGATGATCGACAAATGCCAGACTCCGACGTGGAAGAGAACTCTGATGACGATGACTCTGATGATGATTCCGATGCAGGGGGTATGACCCCAGACATAGAGGATGAGTCCGACTAATCAGGTTCTTCTTATTTATTTTCCACTGAGGGCAGTGTGTCCCGTCTAAGTGTGGGGTTCTGGTATTTGTATGCTATACTTCTTTGTCTGCATTTGCATTTATTCTAGTTCTTGTTTGTTTTAATTAGTCGTAATTAGTTAGTTTAAATTTTAAATTTATTAGATTTTGATGCATGAAATTGTTCTGATAGGCGGCATGGTGTTATGACAAGAGTTTGTGCTAGAATCATTACTATTGAGACATTTAGGCTCTAAGTGTGACTCACTTTGTGATAATTGTGTGGTTTAATTCATTCATCTGTTAGGGTCAAGAGTCTATAATACTCCTAATAAAGTTGACCATGTGCCTTGTGTGTGTGAGATGATAGTATATTCTATGTTTGTGACTGATGCTAGAACTTGCCTGGTGTGTGTGTAAAGCGAAATAAAGAGTGTGAGTTTAGGAGATCATTTAGGCATTTCTTTGGCAACCTGTGATTGTTTACCTTCTGTTTACCTACCCGTGGACATTATCCTAGTCAACCCTTTTAAGCCTTTAAGTCATTTTCTTTGACAGCCTCATATGTAAGCCTAATCCATTTTTTTTTCAAGACCATAATTTGATCCAAATTCCTAAGTGCTTTAAATTGTGAAGTCATGTGACAAAATAAGAGGAAATTGGGTGAGGGTGATGCCTTAGAGTGTATTGGTACTTGAATTTGTTATGAAAAAGAGTGGCTATCATGGAGGTGTGTTATAAAAAAAAAGAAAAAAAAGAAAAGAGAAAGAGAAAAGAAAAAGAAATAGAAAAACAAAAAGATAAATTGTGTTTATGATTAAATAAAAAGATAGTTATGCTTGAATGGAAAAATAGGTGAAAAGGGGTGATAGATGAAAGAAAGGTAGCAGGGTTGATTAAAAGAGAGTGTTAATGGCATAATGTGATGTATTAAAGCGCTTAGGAACATAGTCACTATTTCTGGCCAAAATAGTCCTACCCATCCCTTAGCCTACATTACAACCTGTAAAGACCTATTTGATCCTAAGCTTAACATTTTGATATTAGTAGAGCATTACACTAAGGGCAAGCCTATGGTCATCAGTTGCAACATAAGAATTCTTTGTGAGAGTGAGAGCAAGGATAATCTTATACCCATGTTCTGAAAAATGCAATATTTGAGAGTGATTATGGGTAATATCTTATGTGAGACACACATGGTTGATGAGTTTTGGGTAGTCTTGTATGATTCTTTGTGGCTTAACTTCTGGATACGAATTAACCATCATTACGAGTCTATATTAGAGGTTGAATTGTTTCTATAAGTGATTAGAAAACTACTCTTTGTTAATAATTGTTGTGCCTGTCTTGATGAATATTTTGTGTTGTTACTGTGAAACCCTAAGTAGATGTTTATATGGACATGATATATTGTTCGAGGAAGAACAAAGCTTTAAGTGTGGGGTGTTGATGATAGGCGTATTTACACGCCTAAAGTACTATAATTTACCCATATTTTAGCTAAGTTTTGAGGACAAAATATATAATTCATGCACTTTTAGTCCTTTTTCCTGTAAGTGAGCTAACAAACGTGATTAGAAAGTTTTCAGGTATAAATGATGCAGATTTCAGCATATTATGGATAACTTGACGCCCAAGGAAGCTTCACGAAAGAAGGAAGGGAAAGCTTGGACGCCAAGGACCAAAAGTGACGCATGGAATATATGTCCCGGGCAAAAACAATATTTCCAAAGACTTTGGGGATCAGCAGTAACTTATTAGGATTAGGATAATGATGCATTGACCTAGTAGGATTAGGTTAAGTAATGCAGTAGCCTAGTAGGAATAGGATATGGGTGTTATAAATACCCTATTTTGCTAGAGATTTTGATTCATTCTGGATTTCCGAAAACAATTCTCTTTTAATTAATTACTTTCTCTTCATCTATTCAATTCTTAATTTCCACAACAAGAGAACCGCTATTCTAAAAGGGAATTCACTCCTAACGCCATACCAAACCCTACTACACGTGAGATCTTTATTTTGGTATAATGATAAAGTCTATTGTGATTTCCGTTGCACTCATGAATAGCTAAACTTCTCTGTTGGGGTTATGGAAGCCTTATGAGATACAATCTATTGCTATGAGTTTGTGAATTCGTGACACGTATGCTGCTTATATCATTATTCTCTTCATCTTAATGCAAATTCTTGTGGTTGCAAACGCATAGAATACGCCAGTATAGCATTAACTTGTTCGAAAGAAAAGTTATATGTCTGGAAAAGAGATAATGTCAAGGTAATAGGGCACCAACCCCAGTTAAAAAGTTAGTGTCGTAACTGGATTAACCTCTTGGAGAATTTGTACCGTTAGACACGCTTTAAGCTCGAAAGAGTTAAAGTGAAATAATCCTTGATGGTCGAAAGACGCCTGGATTTACCATAGAATACAATTCTCTATAAGCACATGCATGTCTGAATTCCGCATAACTCATAGCCAAAAGAGACGTATAACTCATAAGGTGGACATAACCCCAACTCTCAATTCTCATTGGTTAAACATCTTACTGAACATTCTTTCCTTTTTACTTTGCTATTTTCCGTTTTTACTCTACTATTTTGTTACATTATTGCACGCTACAAAATCCCCCCTTTTACGAGACTTGCGCCAAAAGTCTAATAATCTTTGCTTACTTAGTGACCGGCTATTCTCTGTGGGATCGATACCCAGCCCAGTTGGGTTATATATTTGACAACAACCGCTTACACTCTTACGAGAGCTGTAGTTTGAGCGTTATCAGTGCTCCCCAAGAAGAAATACGGGGCCTTATGAAACCTTTGTCTAAAAGATCTTTGAGTTGCTATTTCAACTCCTTAAGATTAGCAGGTGCCATACGGTATGGCTGAATAAAAATAGGTCGAGTATCGAAAAGAAGGTCAATCCCAAATTCTATCTCTCTATCGGGAGGTACCCCTGGGAGATCTTTCGAAAAAACATCTGGAAAATCATTAACAATATCCACTAACTAAATAGTTGGAGCCTCGGACTTAGTGTCTTTGACTCTAACTAAGTGATAGATGCAACCTTTGGATATTAGCTTTCTGGCTTTGAGATAGGAGATAAAATGACTCTTGGGAGATACCAAACTCCCGGACCACACAAAAACTGGTTCATCAGGAAATTAAAACTTGACCACACGAGTACGACAGTCTATAGATACATAATAAGAATGAAGCCTATCCATACCCAAAATAAGGTCAAATCCACCATGTCTAACTCTATCAAATCAGTAAGTATGACTCTATGAAGAACGGTAATAGGACAATCTCTATACACTTGTTTAGCAACAACTGATTTCCTAACGGGTGTAGAAACTAGAAAAGGCTCAGGAATCTTTTTGGGACTCATTTTGAAATTCATAGCTACAAGTGGGGTCATATAAGAGAGACTTGACCCGGGGTCCAACAACACATAGACATCAAGTCAAAAGACACAGAGCATACCGGTAATAACATCGAGAGAGGCCTCCTTCACCTGATGGGATGGTAAGGAATAGAATCTATTTTGGCACTGGCCGCCATCAGTGCTAGATGAAGCACCCTGGGCAGGGGGGGACGGGGTAAAGGAGATGGTTCACTAGTAGCCTATGCCTGAGGTCGGGCAACTCGGTTCCCCTGTCTAGCATAAGGATAATCTCTAAATCTATGGCCCTGTTTGCCACAACCAAAACAACCCCTCAGATATATGAAACGCTCATCGGGATGATCTCTACCACACTTGGCACAAGGAGGATAACGGGGACTGTTACCAACACTGTTCTGTGACCTAGACATAAAAGATCTGCCCACTTACTCCTGCCTGCTTCTAGGCACGGGAGCACTAGTTGATGAAGGCACTGGTATAAATGGACGTCTCTGAAACTGAGGGCGGTTCCCTCCATGGAACCTAGGCTGGCTAAACTCATGCTGCTCAGATCTAACCCTCTTGTTACCCTTCACTCGATCTCTCTCCCTAATCTTATTCGCCTCTATCTGTTGGGCATGTGTTATTAACCTAGCCAGATCTATATCCTTATACAACATCACAGTCCTACACTCTTTCAGCACCAAACCAGAAATACCTTTCACGAACTTTCTCATACTAGCTCGGGTGTCATAAATCAAATCAGGAGCATACTTGGCCAACTGGTTGAACTTCAAATAGTACTTCTTAACAATAATGGAGCCCTGCCTCAAGTTCATAAACTTCTCAATCTTTTCTTCCCTCATCTCAAGCAAAAAAGAACTTGTCCAAGAATGCATCATGGAACTCCTGTCAATTAATAGGAGCAGCATCCTCACCTCGACCCTTCCTCCACGATACACCCAGTCATAGGCTTTGTCCTTCAACCTGTAAGACGCCAACTCAACACTTTTTTACTCAGAAATATGCATCACCTGCATGATCTTTCTCACCTCCTCAAGGTACAACTATGGGTCCTCATCTGTCTTAGACCCATAAAACTCTGGCGGATTCATCTGCATGAAAACGCGGATTCTAGCCACGGCTACATCACTTCCCTGCTGATTAGCAACTGTGGCCTGGTTATTGGCCCGAACATTAGCGGTGACTGCTTGGGCTGACGCCTGAAAGGCCACCCAAAACTCGGTATGAGACATAGTCTCATTCAAAGGATCAATAGGTGGGGGTTGCTAATCATCATTCCTGCGGGCATTCGCTCTTCGGAGAGGCATTTTCTCAAATACGAGAGCATTAATTATTATATGAGAGAGACAACTGCAGGCACGATGGAATCTAAAAGAAAGAAATAACTTTTTCCTAAAATGTCTTATAGCCTCTTACTCATAGATGTGGCGCGCTACAGACCGATAATCAAGACTCTACTCAACATGGTTTGTCAGACTCCCTAGGACTCTTTTAAAACCTTAGGCTTTGATTCTAAGTTTTTAACGACCCGAAATCACCTCCCAGGATGTCACATGGTGCTTAAGGATACAAGTAGCCCCAAGCTAACCCCTTGAGCCTATTTCTACTAATAACACTCATTTCAAGATGAAATAATTCAAACACTAGCATAGTCATATCATATGAAAGAAAATACGGAGAAAATGCTCAGTCTAAACGACCAAGCAATACCAAAAACCTCAACACAACCACAATCTGATAACTAGTTTGACAAAGCCTCTACTAATCCATGAACTAGAGAGCCGTTGGGATAGGTCCCCAACTGCTCAAAATGAACTGAAAATAACAACATAGTCTCTCAAAATATGGATGTGTCTGAATATAGGTCCTCAAACCATGAGGACTCACCACTGTAGGAATGTAGATAGAGGTACTCAAAAATTATTGACGAGGTTGGGAATGAGCACCTGAACCTACATTATAAGACTATGTAGCACATAGACGTATATGTGGTGCATGCATTTTATATAAAACAACATCAATACTCTTTAATAAAATCATGCATGTAATAAGTAATTACTCACATGGCTCGAATAAGTATAAAATGCGAAGATCATGAATCATGTAAAATGGAACATGTAACACAATCTCGTGAGTCATTATACTTTCAGCTTTGAAATTTGTACTCTTCTCTTATTCTTATTACTCAAGGCTAAAGGAAACATTAAGCAATACTTTCAACTCATGCATATGTCTCATGCAGAGTAAAAATTCTTCAATGCTCAAGAACTCATAACTCTTTTGAACTCAAATACTTGGAATTCGAAATCATATAACTTTGGAACATACTTGAAGGCATTTCATTCACGTTAGGAAAATATATCATTTCAAGCTTTAGGAAAAATACTCATATCAAGGGAAAGTATTTTAGTTTTAAAGGAAAATATCTTATCTCAATAAAAAATACTTTAGTTTAGGGAGTTTCTCTTAACTGACATAAACCATGCGAGCTACATGGAGTCCAACATTTTGTCCTCTTAAGAAATAGACCTCACGTTGGGGAGAGGCATCATACTCTTGCCTGGGAGTATAACCTAGGTCCAATGACCAGTAAATAAACTCAGCCTCGGGGCCAATATCAACTCGGCCTTAGGCCCAATGATAATCATAAACTTGGCCTCAAGCCCAACCTATGGTGGCACGTAATTTTAGGGTAAGAAACCGTAGTAACTTACCCACTCGGTGCTAAATACTACTCCCTTTAGATTATCTGCCCTCATCTCATGAAAAAACAATTTTAGAAATAATCCCATGGTTCACCACGAACCCAATAATATAATTTGTACTCTCATGTAGGAAAGTGGATTTCAAAGCTCAATGACCATTAGGTCAAAACATTTCTCAACAATCTCAGAATACTCAAATCATGGGTGCTTATAGCACAATAGTTCATAAAATTGCAAGTCTCAAGTAGGGTTTAATAACCCATAATTCAATCTCAAGTTAAAACTCATCAAAAGCATAATAGATAGCATATAGATTCATAACCCATGTAGAAATCTGAAAATTTCAGCAATTTGTCTCCAAAATCTCAACATACTTAAATACTTCAATATTTCAAACATTTCAACTATTAACTTCTCAAGGATTAAAATCATGGGGTATAGACCCAGCTGCAATTTCTCAAGAAAACATGTAAAAATCATGCCATTAGACTCTCAATTCAAGGGAAATATCAAAAGCTTGCAATCAATAACAATGGGTGAAAACCCCAATTCAATTTCATGTAAAATCTCATAAATTGCAGAGAATTATAGTTTAAATAAGCCTTTGGGCACAGGGGTGAAAAGATTACCCTTGTTCAAAACCCCACATACCTTGAATTAGAATCTTTGGATGAACTCTCGCTTTTGGAACTCTATTTGTACTCTTGAATGAGGGTTCTTGAAGGCCTTGACTTAGAAACCTTGAATTTTGACTCAATTTAGAAAATCTATGGTGGATTCTTGAGATTCTTGGAAGAGGTTTTGGATGCTTAGGGTTTTTGTTGAGAGAAAACTTGAGAAAAACTTCATAGAATGCTTGTAAATGACTTTGATTTGGTGTTTGCACGATTTAAGAGGTTTGGAAAAAGTCCAAAGTGCTCTTTTTAAATTCTGAATGAAGCTATAAAAATTGAACTGGCCACCACAACGCGCCACTATCTTGGTGGCTCACTGGAAATTGACAAATGGGAAATTGATAGTTACCGCGATGCGGAGCCATCGCGTTGTCCCACTAGTTGGGACCTGGAACTTCATCGTGATGCGTCACAATCACGCCAGGCCACTGGAAATTAACTATTGGGAATTTAGGGTCCTCCGCAATGCGCCACTATTGCGGAGTTCCGCTGGAAATTGACAATTGTCAAATAGACCCTCTCCACGACACGTCAAGAATGAAAATGATGTTGTTTTATGACTAGGACTTAAATTAACCATAACTTCTTACCCGAGTATCGTATTTGGGCGAATCTCATATCGACGGAAAGCTTATCAAATTTCCCATGTGATAAAAAGTCGAAATTGGGTAAATTCTATATGGTTAACACTATAATCACTTAGGAAGTCACTTCTCAATCTTTTAGGGTCGAAATCACTCCTCACTTGACACGCCCTAAGGTTCATTCTACGAGAGAATTTTGTGGGGTCTTACAACGAGGCATAGAAAAAACACATCGAGGTATTTTGGGGAGGATAAAGTATTGAAAGCGTACACCTGATTATTTGGGGGACTCGCCTAAGTGTTGGGGTGTTCGCCTAGCATTGAGGCATAAACCCAAAAAACATACAAAGTAAAATAATCATTTTGATTAAATACCCAATTTAAAATTAATATTAAAATATTTGATTGTCAATTAGTTAAAAATTAAAATCAAAATTAAAAAATAACTATAAAGTCACACATTAAAAGATATTCTTTTGTGGGTCTCAATACTGTTGCTACTCAAGAACGTACTGGGTACATATATTTTTCTTCCTAGTTCCTTTTTTTTCTTTTATTTCTTGATAAGTCACATACTGACTAATTATGAAGTTATTTACTTTTTTTCTATTTTAAAATACAATGTGGTAAATGGGTGCATAAATATACATATCGAGTAACAGAACGATGGGAGTTGACTAATTTTGTATTATTTTTAGACAAAATTGTATTTTTGAGGACATATAATAGTTTATTACATGAAAAACCTAACTTTATCTATTGGTTGTATTGTGTGGCTTTGGTTAGTTTTTTTTTACTGACTTTAGATATATCTTCCACTTATATTTTATAATTTTGAAAAAATTTATCTATCTTAAAAATAGTCACTTATAGTTATATTAGTTTATAAAATATTAAACATTAAAGGATCCATGAGGCTTACACCCCATCATT
The DNA here is from genome assembly GCA_030864215.1 of Capsicum pubescens. Taxonomy (NCBI): domain Eukaryota; kingdom Viridiplantae; phylum Streptophyta; class Magnoliopsida; order Solanales; family Solanaceae; genus Capsicum; species Capsicum pubescens. Next base: position 229,712,372 of record CM061548.1, on the reverse strand, counting down.
TCAGGCCTTACACCTCACCCCATACTAGGTAAAGCATCTTGCCTTATTCTCCCTCTTTCACAAATATTGGAGACAATATTACCGATGGTGAGGGGTGAAGAGGGCTATAGAAAACTTTATATCTCAGTGTTTGTGTCATCAGTTGATGTCTGAGCACTTCAAACCTAGTGGATTACTTCAGAGGCTACCTATTCTAGAGTGGAAGTGGGATCGAATTACTATGGATTTTATGATTGGTTTCCATGCACTTCTCGTGGTTCTGATATCATTTTGGGTCATTATTAAGAGGTTGAAAAAGTTTTTACTTTTTCTACCCGTTCATTCTTCCTGCGGTGCCGAGAGATTGGCCAAGATATATGTTTCAGAGGTAGTTCATCTTCACAGGGCACCAGTGTCCATTATTTTTTATAGAGGTTTCCAATTCACCTGTAAATTTTGGAGAGCTTTTTTGGAGGAGTTGGGCATCCTGGTCGATCTTAGAATAACTTTTCATCCTAGACCCAAGGTCAGTATGAGCAAACTATTCAGGTTTTTTAGGACATACTTCGGGCATGTGTTATGGACTATAGAATCTAGTGGGACCAGTTTCTAGCCTTGGAAGTGTTCTCATATGATAATTGCTACCATTCGAGTATCTATATGAACCTATGTGAGGTATTGTATGGAAGGTAGTATAGATCTCCAATTGGGTGGTTTGATGCCTTTGAGGCTAGGTCGAAAGATGATGATTTATTTTGAGACTCATTAAATTGTTTGAGGGATTCAATATAGACTACGGCTAGCTCAGAGTAAGTAGAAGTGTTACACTGACCGCAGACTTTGAGTATTAGAGTTTGGAGTTAGCGATCATATATTTCTTTGAGTGTCTCCGATGAAATGAATGATTAGGTTAGAAGAGAGGAAAGCTCATCACTGGTATATCGGGCTATTTATTATTCTACAGTAAGTTGGGGATTTAATATATGAGTTATCCTAGCCCCCAATATTTTCTAAAATTCTCTATATTTTTTATCCATAAATGCTTCAACGTTACATCATAGATGAATCTCACGTGTCCTAGTGAGATTCAATATTGTTGGATGATAGATTGACATTCAAATAAGAGCCATTTGCTATTCTAGACAAAGATGTCAGACGATTGTGATTGAGATTTCAGTGTAAAAGGTTCAGCGAGGACACTATCGAATCAATAATGCTACTTGGGAACCCAAGCATGTTATGTCAACCCATTATCCTCAATTATTTAAGCCTTTAGGTAGCTTTTTAATCTTGACTTTCAGGGATGAGAGTCCTCTTAATAGTGGATGTTGTAATGAAGCTCCGTATCATTTTCTTTTTTTCATACATTTTCTATGTTTAGAGATTTTATATAGTTTTCCCAAGCCATTTATGACTTGCTAGGACTAGTAGTTTGGTTCCCAAATAATTCATTTGGATTTTATGCTAGTTTGCCTATTTTGGAACTTTGAAAGTTAAGAAATTACTCTTTGGCCAAAACATGTAGTAAACGACCTCTAATGGAAATTTTTATAGTTTGACAAGCTCCAGAATGTGGGATTTAGGCAGGGGGACCTTTTGTTTGGTTTTGAGGATTCCATACTTATTTTGGGCTATTGGTTAGTTTTTAATTAAACTTGAAGTTAAATGTGGAACCCATTTTTCATCGAAATAAGCTTTGTTAGGAATTTAATAGATTCTGTTGAGTCTGGAATTCCTTTTTTGGTAGAGTATCATATCTTTTTTGTATTCACGGTGCTTTGAATGAATATCGAGGACCCGTTTCAAAAATTTCAAACTTTGAATTTTTCAGGTGGTGTTGTGATGATGTAGTTTGGGGCCTCTAGGCCACCTAGGCAGAGCACTTTAAGCAGTTGGGGTGTCACTTATGTAAAGGTGACTTATGTCAGTTCCTTCAGCTTAAATGAGGCTCACTTCTCTTTTACGGAGCTTCTTAAGCAAACAAAGTGGCGCTTAAGCAGAGACACGAGTGCTCAATGATGTCCCTTATGTGAAGGCATTGTCGCTTAAGCAACGCCGCTTATGCATCTATGCCAACACTTAAACAATGGTGTCGTATTTTATATAGTCGATTATTCAGTTTATTTTTAATCATTTCCAACTCTATTGTTTCTCCATTATTGAGAAATCCAAGCTCAAGAACTATTGCGGGATCACAAATTAAAGCTTATGTTTTTTTGGTGTTTGTCCTTTGATTGATTTTTCATCTTCAATTTGTAAATTTTCAGCCTTAATTCCATTAATTCTATAGCAGTCTTGATTTTATTTGGATTTGTGGGACTAGTTTGATCTTGATTTTAGGGGCTAGTCATGCTCAAATTTTTAGCATGACATCTTTGTCCCATGAGGGGCATAATTATGGTTCCCATTTCCAAATTTTGTAAGTGGGCCCTACAAGTAATTTTTAACCAAATTTGTTACTAGGATTATAAATTTGCAATATGGATATCATTCTTCTTATATTTACATATATATTACTATTTTGGTATCGTTGCAGTAGTCGAAGAATTCTTTAGAAGGTAAAAGCTTCAAATTAGATGTTCGTGAGCACATTTTCAGCCTCCAGATAGATTACGACTTATATACTCTTAGAGTTAGATCATTTAGTGTATTTGTATGATGATTTTCAAAATTTCAAAGGGACACTGTTGTTTGGATACATTTTGTTTAGGATTTTATGACTTTGCTCACTTAGGGGCGTTAAAGTGGAATTATCCGTGAATCCTTAGTTTAGGTGGTCTTTTCTTTGCTTGGGTTAATCTAGCATGGTTAGTAGTCTTAGGTCCTATCGTTGGATGCCTTAGTTTAGTTTGGGTATCCTCTTTCCTTAGGTCGGGTTCCTTAGAGCTTTATAATTAGCTTACCGTTTCTTTCATATGATTGTCCTAGGTTAGCACCCTCCCTTTAGCTATATCGCTAGAAGATACTTTAGCTTGTATTAACGAATTAACAATGGTTATTTAATTAATGTACTCATCTTATCATGTGTGTTATTTAATTGCATAGCCTCGGAACTTTGGTAAATTGGCCTAAGAACATTGTTCTATATTTAAAAGTGGAATTTGAGAAATATCTTATCGGATTTGAGATTTTAAAGGGGAAAATAGACTATTTTAGCCTCGGTTTGATTCTAGGCACTTGATAATGATGATTCTTACCTATTTTAGCCTCATTTGATTCTGAGCTCTTGATATGACCCGACCCGACCCGACCTGGGGCTTTGTCGTAATGGGCATCTCAAATCTAATCAAGACTGGGGACCGCCCCCTAATATCCAACCCAACCACCCAAATGCATTATGAGCACATTTGAAGGGTATTTTCATAATTTTTTCATATTTTTTTCTCCTTTTTCCTCACTCTTTCTGCCATGACTTTCCACCATTTTTTCCTTCAAGTTAGAATAAATACTCATCTTAATACCCATAATTTTCACCAATTTTTCCTTCAGTTAGAGTAAATACTCTTCTTAATACTGTAATTATTACCATGCAGAAATTAATAAATTAATTCAACATGAAAAATTCTTCAGCTTCCATTTTTTATTATTCATTTTCTTCATCATTTTACTTCTCTTGCATTTTTTTAATTTAAATTAATTATTTAAAAATATCTTTTTTAACTATAATTTATTTAAAATTATTGTTTTGCGCAAGAATGCCACATGTTTTTCTTAGTTGACCATATGTCATATCAGCAACGTGTGTATTACACACACTTTATAATATCAGTTGATTATAAAAAAAAGTGTCAAAATGACACCGGTAAAATGAACAACGTCCACTTTATGTGTCATAGTGAAAGTTTGTGCCAAATTTAGGTGCATGTCAATGTGTTTGACCTTATGAAAATCTTGGATATCTAAGCCAACCATTTTAAAATCGAAGAAAGCCTAATTACATTCAAGTCTAAGCCTGAAAGATTCTTTCAAAAAAGATTATGTCACAATCTAAAATTTCACGGATCGTGATGGCACCTACCTCAACCCTGTCATAGTTGGTAATCCAAACTCAGTTGAAATAGAAATTTGAAATAAAGGAAGTAACTAAATATTCAGAACAAGCATTGATAATAATATCTCAAATTAAAACAGAACAAGAAATCTAGAATCCCAAGATTCTAGTGTCATAAGTACACACACGATAACAATACATAATGTCCAACTGGAATAATAAACTATCCAAAGAAATAAACTAGACGAAAATAAAGAAAGATAAAAATCCGAGGATCTTACAATTTCTTTGAAATGAATACAATATGCACAATCACAAACGATAGGGACCATTCATTCTAGGATCTACATCTAAATGATGTAGAAAAATAAGGTGAGTGTAACCACTAGTAGGCATCATAGGCCAACTGAGCTTAAGCAAAAAATATAACGAGTATAGAATACTAAAACAACCTTGCACGCAAAAGAGTCCCAGTAATTCATTAACAATAATACCATTAAAAAGGTATCTCCTACACATAATAATCTAAAAAGATGCAATGCAATGATATAGAATAAAATGTGAAGGACAATGTCTACTGGTGCACACACCCTCTCCCCCTACCCCATCCTTGCTAAGAGGAGATATCTATAGGGAATTTGCAAGGTCCATATTGACACGACCCAAAAATGAGCCATGTCGTATAGGAACCTCAGGCCCACATGAATCGGAGTTCGCCCCAATAACTACCCAACGTAATCATCACTATACATCACAAGGGTCAGACGAATCCCAACCCCAAGATAAGATAACGGAAAGCATTCTACAAGTTATAACTTAAAAATGTCTAAAAACTTCATTAGACTCATCTACTAGCCATTACACCCAAGTCCACAAGTCATCCACAATACCTCTATACAAACAGATGTTTAGAAATGCATATGTCGGGACAAGCACCCAACAATAGCCACACCAAGTCAAAATAAGACTAAGTCTAAAGATAGGGACCAGGAAAGAATGTCTTCAGGAGTAAGGAATCTTACCACTCCAAAGTCAATGCACGAACCGCTGCGATTACCTAATCATTGTGCAGGAATAGAAAATGATGCTCCGGCCCCTATGTCGCGTGGGGACATAACATCCAGAGATGGTTAGCGGTTGGAACACTAGAATGTAACTCAAGGATAAGGATGAAATAATATTATCATTTAAATCCAAGTCATTACATCATTTTCAATCACATTCTTAAATACATAATCATACATATAGACACACACGACATGTTCATATTTTTCCACAAAGTAAACAAGACTTAGCAAATATTCTCATTTCACTCATTCCTATGTTATGATATGAATGACTCCGACTTTCCACCCTTATAGATTCAATATTCCTCATTAAGCAAGGGATTCGAACCATAAGTAATTCATTAGGAAAGGGACTCGAACCACAAGCCATTAATTGGACTAGGGACTCGAACCACTAGTCATTTCATTGGGCGAAGGACTTGAACCACAAGCCATACCATTGGGCAAGGGACTCGAACCACAAGCTCTTCATTGGACTAGGGACTCAAACCACTAGTCATTTTTTTGGGCGAGGGACTCGAGCCACAAGCCATTCATCGGACTAGGGACTCAAACCACTAGTCATTTCATTGCCATTATTAGACGACATTTGAACTCTTAACCCCTTTTAGTTTATGCATTAACATCCATTCAATCCATTTCACATTTAAGGGCTTGATCCATTTACCCGCATCAATACCATACGGGACCAGAAGGTCTTCATGGGAGTATTTATCGATTAACCACTTTATTAGGATAATGTCTTCATTCAAATCATCATTCAATTCAAATTATAGTCATCAAGACCCTTACAAGCCATCCAAGCTTCATTAGCCTTTCTATACCACACTTTAGTTCCACACACAATTCAAGTTCATATTTAGGGAAATGAACCCCTTTCTTAGCTATCAACCAACATGGTCATAATTTAACTAATTAGATGGCTAAATATCATTACAATACCATTTATCAGCCATTCATGCTTATTGGCCATCGCACCATCTAAAGTTATAATTTAGTCCATTACATTATTAATAAGGTTCTTACCAACCATTTACCAAGCATTCATATTGTTGTGACTCAATACATGGCCCACAATGCCTTTACCAACCACTTATCAAGTATTCACATTTATTATAACAATATCATATCTATTCATGTTCACTAGACCAATATCATAGTTCGATACACCATTAACATGTGACTAGACATTTTCACAAACACCTTGTATACATACCTTTAGCAAGACCAATTTCATGGTGTAGCTTATAATTATTAGGGTTATTCAAGACACATATGTTAAAACACATACAAAAAGTATCCATACATACAAACCATCACCAATAACATGCATAATCACAAGTTTAAGCATGAACAAATATTATTCCTCATTGGCAACAAAAGCCCTTCTCATTTGATTTCAAAATCACCATGTACACTTACTAATCCAAGTGTGAAATACATTGGTTTAGAGTTATTTATCAAGGGGAAGAGTTACATGCCTTGGACAACTTGATTCATCAAGAGTCTTGACTTCACTTTGCCTCTTGGAGATCACCCTTGAAACCCTAGCCTATAATTCTTCACAAATGAGTTTGAGAGAGTATTTAGGGTGTTTGATCCATCAAAATAGATGTTTAGGAGGCTAAAAACACTTATATAGTGAGGGTACTTAGGGTTTTGGGTGTGGGAAATGACTACAAGGCCCTTAGTTAAAAGCTGGAAAATGACGTGCAGGGGTACGACTCACTTAAGGAACCGTACCCTAGGGTATGAGTGGTACCCTAACTCGTACCCTAGGATACTCCTAGGTCACCTACACTGGTTAAGGTACGACTACACACCCTTAAGTCATATCCAAGGTGTAAGACTCATGCACTAACTCATACACATCACTCATAGAAAAAATAGTTCACTTTTGATCAAGGCATCACTCTATATGATTGGTCTTGGTATGACTCATACCTTAAGGTGCGATTGGTTGGAGGCTCACTCGTACCTCGGCTAGTGAGTAACCCTCACCACACTTCCTAGGGTACAAGAGGGGAGGGAGATAAGGATACAACTCATATCCAAGGGGTATGACCCATACCCCTAGTCGTACCTTGCTCAGAGACATCAAAAGAAGAAATTTTTCTCATGGTTCAAAGCCAAGGTGTTTCAATTCTACTCCACTTGGATCATTCATCCAAAAATGACGAGTAATGAAAGCATAAACACAAATTAACTTGTTATCACTCATCAAACCAACCTTTAAACAAGTAACAACAAAGCATACAACAAGGATACAACACATATTACAATCATTATTACTCAACCATTCATTTCATTCACCATGGGGTTCACACCCATCATTTACCAAAGCCACTTGGCTCCTTCAAAGCTTAGGGACTCGAACTCATTAACTACCATAAACATAAGTCAAATCAAAAAGATTAACACATACCTCGATCACGAGTTTTCAGAATGGAAAACAAATGTGGATACTTGGACTTTATGTCCTCCTCCGCCTCTCAAGTAGATTTCTAGGACATTTGGTTCCTCCATAGAACCTTTACTGAAACCACTTCTTTGGTTCATAACTGGAAAAATTGTTGATCCAAGATCCTCACTGAGATCTCCTCATAGGACAAAATTTTGAGATATCAACATCCCTCAAGGTAACAACCAACGAAGGATCACCCACACATTTTCACAACATAGTGATGTGGAAAATCGGGTGAATGAAGTATATGCTAGAAGGCAACTCTAACTCCTAGGCAACATTTCCAACCCTCTTCACAATCAAGAAGGTACAAACATACCTGGCACTAAGCTTTCCCTTTTTACCAAACTGCATCACTCCCTTCATGGGAGATACTTTCAAGAATACCCAATTGCCAACACTAAGCTCTAAGTCACTATGTATCACATCCGTTTAGGACTTTTGGCGACTTTGAGAGGTTTTCAATCTATCATGAATCACTTTGACCTTCTCTAAGGCTTGGTGAACTAAATCGGGGTCAAGCAACTTACCCTCGCCAACTTCAAACCATCAAATAGGATATAGACATCTCCTACCATATAATGCCTCAAAAGGGGCCATGCCAATACTAGAGTGGTAACTATTATTATAGGCGTAATCAATCAAAGGAAAGTGGTCATACCAACTACCAATATAATCAATCACACAGGCCCGCAACATATCCTCTAATATTTAGATGATCCTCTCTTGATTCCCATCCATTTGCGGATGGAAAGTAGTACTAAGGCATACATTAGTACCCAACTCTTTTTGAAATGACTTCCAAAAGTGGGGAAAAAATGGAGGACCACGATCCGAGATAATCAAAATTGGAGCACCGTGCAACTTCACGATCTCTGCATGATACAACTTAGCATAAATCTCCATCAAGTAATTAGTTCTCATGGGCAAAAGTGAGCGGACTTTTTCATTCTATCAACAATGACACAAATAGAATAACATTGATTTTGAGATTGAGGAAACGGTAACGAAATCCATATTAATTGCCTCCCACTTTCATTTGGGTAATGGAATCTGTTCATACAAGCCCCTGAGCATCATGTGCTCAACTTTCACTTGTTAGCACACTATACACTTGGCCACATAACTAGGCATCACTTTATATTACCCCACCAATAGAACTCTCTAGGATCATTATACATCTTGGTGGAACCATGATTTATAGCATATCGAGATTCATAAGCTTCGTCATGATCCTTTCCCTCAATCCATCAATGTCGGGAACACATAGCCTACCTTGGTATGTCAAGATACCATCACCACCAAACACAAAGTCTGCAACTTTGTGTTGACCCACATTTCTCTTGAATTTCATCAAGTCGGGGTCAAATACTTATTTTTTCTTTATCTCAACAACAAGAGATGACTGAGATACTGGATGCACAAATACACTACCATCCTAGGAGTCCACAAGTCGAACTCCAATATTAGTCAAACGGTAAACATCCTTCACCAATTCCCGCTTATCCTCATCTACATGGGCCAAACTTCCTATGGACAACCTATTAAGAGCATCGATGACTACATTACCATTACCGGGGTGGTAATGAAGACTCATATCATAATGTTTCAATAACTCAAGCCACCTTCTTTGCCTGAGATTTAACTTCTTTTGAGTAAACACATATTGAAGACTCTTACGATCAGAAAAGATATCAACATAAACCCCATAAAGATAATGTCGCCAAATCTTTAACGCAAAAATCACGGCTAACAACTCTAAGTCATGAGTAGGGTAGTTCTTTTCATGAACTTTCAATTGCCTAGAAGCATAGGCCACAACCCTACCATGTTGCATCAAAACACAATCGATACCAATACGAGAAGCATCACAATAAACTACAAAACCCTCATTACCTTTAGGCAAGGTCTAAATCGGAGCTGAAGTCAATTATATTTCCACTTCTCAAAACTTCCCTCACACACATCCGACCACAAGAACCTGACCTTTTTTTTGTGTCAACTTGGTCAACGGGGCATCTATAGTAAAGAAGCTCTTTACAAATCTTCTATAGTAACCGTCTAGACCCAAAAAGCTCTGAATATCGGTTGGATTCATAGGTCTAGGCCACTTCATAACTGCCATAACCTTTTGGGGATATACTATGATCCTTAACTAGAGATAACATGACCAAGAAAAGCTACGGCTTTTAACAAAAACTCACACTTGGAGAACTTGGCATATAAACAATGACCCTTCAAAGTTTGCAACATGGCACAGAGGTAATCAACATAATTTGCCTCACTCTTAGAATAGACTAAGATGTCATCAATGAAGAAAATGACAAATATGTCCAAGAATGGAAAGAAGACCCTATTCATTAAGTCCATGAATGTCGCCAGCGCATTGGTTAACCCAAAATACATGATAAAAAACTCATAGTGACATACCAATTTCTAAAGACAGACTTAGGGATATCGGTATCCCTAATCTTAAGCTGATGATAACCCGATCTAAGATCAATATTAAAAAAAGACTTCGCACCCTGAAGTTGATCAAACAAATCATCTTTCCTAGGAAGAGGATACTTATTCTTTATGGTGACTTTTTTCAACTGATGATAATCAATGCACATACGAAGGGAACCATCCTTGTTGCACACAAACAACATGGGAGCACCCCAAAGAGACACACTAGGATGGATAAAACCTTTATTTATGAGGTCCTTCAATTGCTCCTTAAGCTCTTTTAGCTCCGTCGGAGCCATTTGATAAGGAGGGATGGAAATCGGACGAGTGTCTGGAACAAGAACAATACCAAAATCAATTTCCCTATCGGGAGAAACACCGGGAATATCACCAAGAAACACCTTGGGAAACTCATTAACCATGAGAATAGATTCAAGAGAAGGCTCCTCCGAGTTAGAATCTTTAACTCGAATCAAATGATACAAACACCCCTTTGAAATCAACTTTTGGGCTTTAAGATAAGAAATGAACCTTCCCTTAGGCACCAAGGAACCACCTTCCCATACAATGACCGGCTCATTAGGGAATTTTAACATGACCCTACGGGTCCGACAATCCAAGGAAGCATAACACAAATGCAACTAATCCATCCCCAGAATAACATCAAAATCAACCATGTCCAACACTATCAAGTATACAAAAGTTTTTCTACCAATAACATATACCACACCCCCTATAGACCCTTTTAGTAATCACAGAATCTCCCACTAGGGTAGAAACAGAAAAAGAAACCGATAGACTCTCAGGACCACAATCAAGATGCACAGCCACATACGGGGTCACATAAGAAAGTGTAAACCCTGGATCAACCAAACAATATACATCTCAGGAGAAAATTATCAACATACCCACGACAACATCGGAGATGCCTCATAATCCTAGCGAGAAGCAACTACATATAAGCGATTTCGACCAGCGCCAGTGCCAAAAATAAAAACACAAACAGATATATCACCCTTTGGTGTGGAAGTAGATGGAGTCACAATATGGGCCCTATTGTCCCAAGGAGACTCCTGAGAGGGGCACTCATACTGCATGTGCCTGATCTGACCACAACTAAAATATTTGTTCTGCCTCTTCTCATACTGACCACGATGACTCTGACCATAGAATCTGTAAGGAGGGCGGGGTGGAGCCGACTGAGCACCATTAGCCTAGAATTATGCACCTTGTTCCCAAAACCCACCACTAAACTGAGATCGATGATCACCCGATGACTTCGGGTAAGAAGAGTAAACACTAGATGAGGAGAAAAAACCCAAACTCCCCCACTTCTTCCATGAACTATTACCCTCATCTCTATCACTAGGTTCGGAAGACCTAAACTTCTTCCCTTGCCTTTCACTAAACTCAAATTGGTTCTTTTTCTCCTCTTCCACTTATTGCATGTACACAATCAACCTAAAAATGTCCATATTTTTAGTCAACAAGTCCGCTTTGCTCTCAAGAACTAACTTACAGGACAATTCCAAGACAAAATTACATATCCTAGCCCTCATGCTAGAAACCATTTTGGGAGCATACCTTGACAATTGATGGAATTTCAAGGCATACTCTTAAACGGACATCCTTCTTTGCTTCAAGTTTAAAAACTCTTCTTCTTTCGCTTCCCTCAACTCTTGAGGAAAGAAGCTATCTAAGAAAGCCTCGGAGAAATCCTCCTATATTATGGGATTAGCATCAACACCTCGAGACAACTCCCATCCTTCATACCATTGGTACGCTACATATTTCAATTGGTAGAAAGCAAACTTAACGGCCTCAACCTCCGAAGCATGCATGATTTGGAAGATCTTCTCTATTTTATCAATAAAGCCTTGAGGATCTTCCTCAACCTTCATACCCATAAACATAGGAGGGCTCAACCTCATGAATTGGCCAATTCTTGTGGCCTTACAAGAAACAGTAGTCGGAGCACCACACTTTGATTAATAGGATACAAATTGAGTCAAGAGGTTGATGGAGCGATGAAACTCGGCATTAGTAGCATCTCCTTGAGGTGATAGAATAGGAGGGTCACTCTCATAGTCGACGTTGGTGGGGACATATGGGACCCCAAGAAGATGGTCAGATATCGCAACCCTAGCTCGAGTTCAAACTTCAGAAGTTGAACGATCTTCATCCATAGGGCCCTCAGTTGGGGTAGAAGTGTTTGCCTGAACCCCAGATCTCCTTGGAGGCATGATCTAAAAGATAGCAAACGAAAATCAAAGGAATCGAAGACCTTAAACCCTATAGCTTGAAATTGAAACACAAGAAAGGAAAACATTTCCTAAAATATCTCGTAGCCCCTCTTTTATAAAGTGGTGTGCTTCACACCCATAAAAGGGACTCTACTTGATACGGTATTGTGGAAACTCAACTGACCATGAACCTAGGCTCTGATACATTTACCCTCTATGAAATACTAAATTTGACCATATATCTACGTTCAAAGTCCTATATTAGACTTAATATGTATAACATCATGCATCCATGTCTAGAACCCTCCATCGAACTGAATGAGTAAAATATCACATATCCATGTCAATAATCCTACGTCAGACTGGTAAGAAAAATAAGCTCAATGTTTTTTGAAAGTCAGTAATTTCAGTGGTATAATCTAATAATTCATGAAATAAATGGGTATGCATGCTTAGAAAAATAAGTCAAAGCCAAAAACAAAAAACAGACGAAAAATTATGACACAATGCTCAACTCATAATATAGTACAAGCATTGGTATCAATTAAAAATTACTCTTCAAAATCACTTTAACAATGTAAGACCCCAATTTGGACATCACCGCATAAATTCATTTTACTTATCACTAAAATGCACTAATTCTCTCAACCCATAGAATACTTTACACGATAAGTCTCCGTCCAAGCAAAGTCTGAAAAATATTAAGTCATAAACTACCTTGAAGCCTAACAATGTTTCACAAACCACCACAAAATAGATTTTCTATTAAAACATGCCCAAGTCACTTCAAATCTGTCAAAAACAAGTTCTACACATAAAACCAAATCCAGGACACCCATATTATTATGGTTCTATTCTGGTTCTAAATAATCAACCTAAAAGTTAACCCCAATCCCTAAAGGGTTAATTAGGAATTTCACTAAAAATTAATTGACCCATAACATAAATAGTTCAAATATGAAATTTTATTGAAAATGGAGTTAAAATTGATATTGAAATCATCAAAATACCATTCTTCAACTATGCCAAAAAAATCCAAATTTCAAGTTGAAAAAATCAAGATTTTGAGGTAAATAATGACATAATCATTGAGGAATATGAAAATATAGATTTATAAACTTATCCAACGAAGAAATCTTTAAAGAAAAGCCTTTGAATCTTTCAAAAAGGAGTCTCCGAGCTCCAAAATACAAGGTATGGAAAGAAAAGAAAAGAAAAGAGAAAATGGGACTGTTATGGTGCAACATTCTTGCTCCCACAGAGAAAGTCCACAAAATGGCTTAATAAAAAAAATAAAATGCCCCAATAAGAGGAGGATACTTACCGCGTGGGCCTTTACTGAAGTGGGTGTTGTCCGCAAGAGTGAGACCACAGAAGTAATGAAAGTCTGCATCAACGTATCCACTAATATGGACAACCCATCCCATGAGTGGCCCAGGTAAAGCTAACGGAAGTCTAAAGAAGTAACTCACTAGTTGTTGGTGCGGATATGCATGTTCAGCAAAAGAACCAAGTAAGCGACTGTACTAGCACTAATGCCAATAAATAAACAAAAACAACCACACCACCACAAGCTCAGATTCGACCCTTAAAACATACTTGAAACCCTCACAAACCCAAATCAACTATATTACTAGGCTAAGTTCAATGTTTTGGACTCAATGGATCGGAATTATCAGAATTACCAACATACGTTATCATTTACCATCAATGAATATTGATTGAAGTCAACTCTATGTCATAATTTGTGAACTTTTCAACCAATGACTTAAGATACATTTGAACAACTTGGTAATCAAATCAATAATTCTACTAATTCAAAAAAGACTTTAAAGCTAACAAAACTAACGTAATTTTCAAAAAACTAAAACTTTAAATATTGACCAAATTCAATCATGTCAACTTCAAAACCTTTCAAAATTAAAAATTCAAACTCCCACCAATCATCTTGAGAATTCTTTTACCCACTGCTGCAGCCCACAAGTACCATGATATAACTACAGAGAGGGTCAAAATGATTAAAACACGAAAAAAAATCCAAAATATACTTTATGGGCTATTATAGATTGAGGGAGAAAGTTTTGTTGTAGGCACATAGCAACTAATCGCCGACAATAATGGAAGATAACATAATGGCAAATCCTCTATCAGCCCCATTTTAAGTTCGTGAAGTGGCAGTCCAACTTGTTCGTTGGTAATGTTGCATCCAATATTGTCAAATTGGAAATCATAAAAAAAAAAAAAGATGAAACAATATATGGTGCAGATATTGCACTCAAGTTAGAAATTTATAGGTTTATCACATAAGGATCTACAACTATATTTCAGAACTTCTTGTAGATTGTTGACACTTACATCATGGAATGGAGGCCTATTAAACTATGTGAGGCTCTCCTTATTCCCAATTTTTGTTACTAAGGGAAGAAAAATAGGTAGCTAAAAGTTGAGCCTTCGAATTCTATCACTTCATAGGATACCTTAGCCCAGAAATTCATTGCAGACTTCTTTCTATCTAGGAATACAAGCAAGTTATAGAGTGAGATTTTGGGATTTAGAAAAGAAAAAGAAAGAGAAAGCTTACCGTAAGCTTAGGAATGATTTAAAACATTACAATTGAGTTATCCTTATAACGGTCAAACCTAGGAAGTTTTAGCAATACTTTCATTGATAGTTTAAATATTTACTCTTATTTTTTCTTGATTTTTCTATAGGTGGACCAGCACTAGAGAAAACTTAGATGAATTAGTGTTTTTGTTGAAAAAGTTAGTAGCAAGCAGTCCAGAGCTGTTTTTGTTGAACAGGTTAGTAGCAAGCATTCCAGAGTGGACTGGTGTGTCCAATGGAAGAATTATAACAAAGACAGTAGGAATTATGGTGGTTGATGGGACGACTAGTATACAAGCACAAAATGATACTATGAACAAAAATTTTACTAAGCTAACCAATATGCTTATGAGGCAAGTGCAACCACAATTTTAAATTTCAGAAAGTTCAACAAGCATCGTTGTTCTATGAGGTCGTTGGAAGTGATCATACGGTTGATAGGTATGGAGCTAATATAGAGTACCTGCACTTTATGGCTATGTAGGTATAGGCACAATAAATTAGAACTCTGGGAACACCTTGAATCAAATAAATCATCCTAACTTCTCATAGGGTGGAAATGAAAATTAGAATTAGTAAAAGGTACAAGATTAGCAACAAAATTATAAGAAGAATCAAAATAACTCAGTGCAAGACAAAATTAATGAAATGAAATAAGTTTTAAAGAAGCTGACAGAAGATCATGAATAGAAACATAAAGCTAATCTAAAAAGGAATGGCTTGGAAATCTGAAGTTTCAAGAGATTAATGTGAGGCCTCCTAGAGATCTTCCTCCACTGATATAGATTCCACCCAATGCATGTTAATTTGATTATTATATGAAATGAAAAAGATTTAAGTGAAAAACGATGGGAGAAACATCTAAAATAGTAGTTGAGAGGCAAAAGAATAAAGTTTTGAGAGAAAGAGTTGCAGGAGTGTAGACATGTCAAATTCATACAAAATTTGGATTTGATCCATATTTATTGGGTCTCAAATCATTTTGGGCTATAAGAATAATAAGCCCATTTTATTCCTCATCAACGACTTTAAGATCTATTACACTTGGAAGCCCAAACTCATCAAGTGATGTGGCATCCCAGTCAAATCCAAGACCAATGAGACGCCGCCACATGTACAAATGATGTGGAAATCTCATTTAAATTCAAGAACCAGTCAAAAGTCGCCAAGTGTCAAAGTGACATATTTCGGCCAATCACAAGCAACTAGGCCTACCACCTACAACTATAATAGGGGGGTAACATGAAATGCTAAAAGGGGATTCGGCAAGTATTGGAGGAAGCTTTTGCATTGACAACACAACTCTTCAACGAATCGACTAACAGAGTTCTACCCGAAGGTCCACTCGACAAGACGAAGTCCTGTCAGACACTTCCTAAAGATCCAAACGCATTTCTAGGAGGCTCAAATCATCCCACATTCGAGAATCACACTGCGAAGGCGCTCGAATCACGGAAAAACTTAGGAGAGAAGAATCGAGAGAATAACGAATTGTACCCACAAATTTAGTTTATATAAAATCATTTTTTTTATTATTATTATTATTATTTTTGCTTGCAGTTAATTTTTCACGTGTACGAAAATTTGTTGCAAACAATGCAACAAATTTTGGCATGCCCAGTGGGACCAGTTCTACTCTCCATCTCTTCTTTCTGCGAAATCAACCACTGCTATGGACTTTGAAAATACTAAAGTTGTCTCATGCAAGAACTCTGCTACTGCCACATCTGATGAGCTCAGCCATGTTGGTCCACTCACTCGTCTCAAGTTGAAGACTAGTGGTTGGGACGAATCTGAATACTTCACTTCTTTGAAGAAGGCAAAAAAGAGCAAATCTTATACGGCGGTTGGAATCGCAACTCCAAGGGGAAACTTGACATCCTTGCTATGTGATGAACTCTCTCAGACTGGCGTCAATTTGAGTGGATCTGAAGATTCGACTGATGCTCCAGTTTCAACAAAGGTCAACGCCTTGATGGCCGACATAACTGATATGGATGAGAAGTTTGCAATAATGGAACAAACCATTGAAGTTTTAAATAAATTTGTTAAGGATAAAGATATTTAAATCGCTCAACTGATGAACAAGTTGGAGTCTTTTGCCCCTGGAGAATCGAGCCACGACCCTGCTTATCCACCTGGCTTTACTCAGCAAAATAAGAGTGTCAACGAGTCACGTAGCAAGACTCAATCTCAAAAAGAGAAACAGTCAACTTCGGTTGGGGCTCTCTCTGTTCAGCAATTGCAAGACGTGATAACTAATTTTATCAGGGCTCAATATGGTGGAGCACCACAAAGTTCGTTGTATTACTCCAAGCCTTACACAAGGAGAATTGACTGTCTATCCATGCCAACGAACTATCAACCACCAAAGTTGCAGCAATTTGATGGCAAGGGAAACTTGAGGCAACACATCGCTCACTTTATTGAAACTTCCAGCAATGCTGGAACAAACGGCGATCTCCTAGTGAAACAGTTTGTTCATTCGTTAAAAGGGAATGCATTTGACTGGTATATCGACTTGGAGCATGAGTTAATTGATAGTTGGGAGCAGCTCGAAAAGGAATTTCACAATCGGTTTTACAGCACTCGACGAACTGTGAGTATGATAGAGTTGACTGGCACTAAGCAAAGAAAAGATAAGCCTGTGGTGGATTACATCAATCATTGGAGGTCATTAAGTTTGGACTACAAAGATCATTTTTCTAAAATATTCGTTGTAGAAATGTGTACTCAAGGAATGCATTGGAGCCCTCTTTACATACTGTAAGGAATCAAACCGCGAACATTTAAAGAACTTGCTACACGAGCACATGACATGGAGTTAAGCATCGCAAGTCATGGGAAGGTGTCTTGTTTTGTTGATCTTACTAAAGAAAAAAAGGAGTTCAAGAAGGCTACGACCCCAAAGATCCATACTAAAGAATCCATGGCGGTGAAAAATACATCCGTAAAGGTCACGACAAAGCAAAAACTGAAGGAAGATGAAACATTGAAGCAACAACCAAGGGAGGAAAAACGTCGCCCAACTTTGAAAGAGTTGGAAACAAAAGTTTACCCATTTCCAGATTCAGAATTACCTACGATCCTTGATGAATTATTGGCCAGAAAAGACATTGATCTTCCAGAATCAAAGAGGCTTGAGGAAACTAATAGGGTTAATGATCCTAAATACTGCAAGTTTCATCGCGTCATTGGCCACCTGAAGGGAAAATGCTTCATTTTGAAGGAGAAAATCATGACACTAGTAAGTGAAGGGAAAATCATCATCGACATAGATGAAACCATGGATGCAAATCATGCTAGTGTTGTCGATCGACAAAAATGCTCCATGCCGCAGACTATGCGAAGCAACATCTTATTGCAATTTGGGAGCTTTACGCCGATTGAAGTTGATGCCCCAAGAAGAACTTCTGAAGTTGCAATAGATGTAGACAACAATTCTGAGAATGAGGAGGATGACGGTTGGACTCTCGTTTCTCATAAGAAAAGAAGACATCGAGCGGTTCCAAGAATACGACTTCCTGAGCTGAAAGTGATGGGGCATAATGTGGATCGGCTACGACCATCAAAAAGTGTCAAGTTTAATGCTAGCAAAAGGATTAGTGGTTTCTTGTCACCGAAGGCCTATCACGTTGCATGAATTTTTTTAGAAAAAACTCCTTCAAGATAGCCAAGTCAAGGCGACGCATGTAATTTCCAGCATAGAAAAACCCAAGAGAACCAAACAAGAGCAGCACCTGACAATAGCACAAGAATGCCATGTTAAGCCAACAGTTGCACAGTGTTTTGCTGTAATTTTCTTTACCGATGATGACTTATTGTTAGAATCCAAACTGCATAACAGGCCTTTATTTGTCGTAGGAGCTATTCGAGAAAAACAACTCAATCGCATACTGATCGATGATGGTTCGGCGATTAATATCATGCCAAAGACAGTGCTCAAAAGGCTTGGAATCTCTATTGATGAACTGTCCAAAAGCAATATAAAAATCCAAGGCTTCAATCAAGGAGGGCAGCGAGCCATGGGAAAAATCTCCGTAGAATTATCCATTGGCAATATGAAATCAAATATTTTGATTCACGTCATAGACGCCAAGACATCATACAACTTGTTGCTTGGACGCCCCTGATTGCATGAGAATGGAGTGGTGACATCTACTTTGCATCAGTACATTAAGTATATGAAGGATGGTGAGGTAGTCAAAGTTGATGCGGATATTCATCATTTCACAGAAACAGAGTCGTACTTTGCAGATGCGAAATTCTACTTGGAACCTTGTGAGTTAGATATGAAGAAACCAACACCCTCTAACCCAATCGGGGTTAATTCAAAAGAAGAAGTAGGAGTACAAGTGGGTTTTGCTAAGATGTCTAAGGAAAGAACTGAAGGAATCACCATTAAGTTCTCATCATCTGAAGGATACATAAAAGCAAATACAAATAATGAGCATTTAGTCTTTCGCTACATTCCACGTGAGCGTCGAGGAGAAGGACAACCCTTGTTAGAAGCATGTACTAACCAGGTTCTCCATCCAAGAAAAGAAATAAGCCATGAAATATTGCAAGACTTGAAGAAGAGTATGACTGTACCAGTTGTACAAATCCAACCTATTACCCCTGAGTCCTCAAGAAATGACACCTTAGTTGAAAAGATACAAGGTCTTTGATCAAAAGGCTTTCACATTACTTGAAAAATCAGGTTATGACTTTTCCAATCCGACAAGACTAGGAGAGCTCAAGGATGAAGTCACTGGCGAAAAAATACACGGCCTTACAACATCCCAAATGAAGTTGAGGAAGCAAGGACATTACGTCGCCACTCCTAAGTTTGGGCTAGGATTCAAATTGCCAGATCCTCTTCGAATTTCAACTAAGAAGGTGAAGGAAACAACTTTATCTCACCACATCTTAGTAGAAAGGAAAAAGAAGGGTGAGGATAAGAAAATACCACAACGGACCTCAGTGTTTAATTGCATAGGAAAATCAGCACCTCATGTCTCTGTATTTGATAGATTAGAAGGCAAATATGGAAGTGGAGTTTCTAACGGTATAGAAGGACGTATCACCACCACAAATGCCTCTATTTTTCTTCGCTTGGGAACCACGGAAAAGCCATCATCTAGAAAGATGTTGTTGGGGCATGAACAATAATATTTCTCTGAGGACATTGATGACAAGGAAATTCATAGTGCTTTCCCATCGCGCATGAAAAAAAAGTATATTTTGTCAATTACCACAGATGGCCCATTGAAGGTAAGAAAAAGAACTATTGTTTTTACCAACCAACAGCTTTGAGAAACAAAAGAGGATCCAGATGAAGCCAGTGCATCATATCATATAACGGTAGAGGACAATCTGTCCATGATGAAATGGATGATGATGTTCAAGAAGCACCCCCTCAACTAGAGGATGGAGTACAATCGACTGTAGATGAACTTAAGGAGATAAACCTTGGTACATTGGAGAATCCGTGCCCAGACTTTGTTAGTACACTTCTTACACCACAAGAAGAGAGGGACTACTTCAAGTTATTAGTTGAGTAAAAAGATGTCTTTGCCTGGTCATACAAAGAAATGTCTGGCCTTAGTCCTAAGATAGCTATTCATCATTTGGGGATAAAAAAGGGGGCACATCCTGTAAAGCAGTCACAACGAGTGTGTCGCCCTGAGCTAGTAACACAAATTAAAGTAGAGGTCAATAAGCTCATCGAAGCCGAATTTATTCAAGAGGTTAAATACCCATCATGGATCTCAAATATTATACCTGTCAAAAAGAAAAATGGCCAAATACGTGTGTGCGGTGATTTTTGAGACTTGAACAAAGCGTGTCCGAAGAAAGATTTTTCGATACCAATCATAGAGCTCATGGTTGATGTGATGACTGGACATGAAGATATGTTATTTATGGATGGGTTTTTTGGATATAACCAAATCAGAATATCCCCAAGAGACGAAGAATGTACTACTTTCCGAACTCCAAAAGGGATATACTGCTACAAGGTGATGCCATTTGGTCTAAAGAATGCGGGTGCCACATACCAACGTGCAATGCAAGACATTTTTTATGACATATTTCATAAGAAGGTGGAATGCTACGTCGACGACTTGGTGGTGAAGACAAAGTGCAGGGACGGCCATCTTGATGATCTTGGTATGTTTTTTGAGAGGTTAAGAAAATTTGACTTGAAAATGAATCCACTCAAATATACATTTGGAGTTACTTCGAGAAAGTTTCTTGGCTTTATTGTGTGTCACCGCGGAATTGAAGTTGATCCCACAAAGATTGATGCCATTCAGAAAATGCCACAACCAAGGAACTTAAGAGACCTCCGCAGTCTGCAAGGAAATTTGACATTCATTCGGAGGTTCAGCTCTAACTTGGCTGGACGATGTCAACCTTTCAGCCATCTAATGAAGAAAGATGCCCCTTTCCACTGGGATCAATCATGTCAAAATGCTTTTGAAAGCATCAAAAGATACTTGTTGAATCCACCTGTATTGGGGGCACCAACTCCTGGTAGGCCATTGATACTCTACATTGCATCACAAGAGCGATCACTTGGAGCACTTCTGGCTCAAGATAATAAAGCTAAGAGAGAATAAGCACTGTACTATCTAAGTCAAACTTTGATAGGAGATGAGTTAAATTATATGCCCATTGAAAAGATATGTTTGGCTTTGCTTTATGCGATAAAGAAATTAAGGCATTATTTTGAAGCATACACCAGCAAGCTAATTTCTCGAGATGATCCCGTGAAGTTTGTGATGACTCGGCCAATTCTCTCAGGACGTCTAGCCAGATGTTCTATATTGTTTAACCAATATGAGATCATATACATGCCTTAAAAGGCTGTAAAAGGGCAAGCACTTGCTAATTTCCTCGCTGATCACCCCCTGCCGGCTGAGTGGGAGATTTCGGATGAGTTTTCTGATGAAGATGTATTATTTACTGAAGAAATGCTGACATGGATAATGCTCTTTGATGGATCAGCATGTCAAGATAGTGCAGGGGCAGGTGTCATGTTGATATCACCAGAAAGACTAATCTTGTCAATTTCATTTGTTCTGGGTAAAACATATTCCAATAACGCTGCAGAGTACCAAGCTTTAATTATTGGACTTGAAATAGCATCAGATATGAAGATTCCGCAATTGGATATCTATGGTGACTCTAAGTTGATCATAAATCAACTCTTAGGCAGTTACAAGGTGAAGAAGGAAGACCTGATACCATATCATCGATACACTACTCGTCTGCTTGAAAGGTTTGATCAAGTGTTCTTAAACCACGTCCCAAGAGAAGAAAATTGCATGGCGGATGCTCTGGCAAACTTAGCTACGATGATGGCACTCGAAGAAAATGAGTCAACAAAGGTGCAAGTAAGTCATCGATGGGTTATTCCCGGTTGCCTGGATCTTCAATTAGACGAAAGCCTCCATACATATGTTCGAGTCATTGAAGAAGAAGATTGGAAAAAACCACTAATTGAGTATCTCGAACATGGAAGGTTGCCCGAGGAGTCGCGAAAAAGAGCAGATATTAGGATAAGGGCACCACGATTCATCTTTCACGAGGGGATTTTATTTTGTCGTTCTTACAAGGGGTTACTCTTGCGGTGTCTTAACAAAGAAGAAGCTCAACAAACAATGGAGGAAGCACATTCCGGTATATGTGGAGCACACCAATCAGGGCCTAAACTTTATTTTTGCATCAAAAAGATGGGCTACTACTGGCCAACAATGGTGATGGACTGTCTAGAGCATGCCAAAAGGTGTCAAGCATGTCAATTTCATGTTAATTATATACATCAGGCTCCATAGCATCTTCATCCAACTATAGCATCATGGTCTTTCGATGCGTGGGGACTTGATGTTGTTGGACCTCTCCCAAAGTCGTCAAAAGGGCAAATGTACATCTTAGCGGCTATCGATTATTTCTTGAGATGGGCTGAAGTTGTGCTGCTAAAAGAGGTAAAAAGGGAAAATGTTGTTGATTTTATCAAATCAAACATCATCTTTAGGTATGGCATACCAAGATACATAGTTACTGATAATGGAACACCCTTCAACAATAAGCTCATGAGGACTTTGTGCGAGAAGTTTAATTTTAAGCAGCATAAGTCTTCAATGTACAATGCACCTGCCAATGGTCTTGCCGAATCTTTTAATAAAACACTTGGTAACCTGTTGAAGAAGGTGGTTGTGAAAAATAAAAAAGACTGGCATGAGAAGATTGGTGAAGCTTTGTAGGCATATCGTACGACCTATAGAATTGCTACCCAAGCGACTCCGTATTCGTTGGTGTATGGCGTAGAAGTAGTTCTTCCACTAGAACAACAAATTCCATCACTACGAATAGCAATCCAAGAAGGTCTTACAACTTAAAGTAACGCTCAACTTCGTCTGGCAGAGTTAGAGGCATTGGATGAAAAGAGATTAGAAGCACAACAGAAGTTGGAGTGTTATCAAGCTCGACTTGCTAGAGCTTTCAACAAGAGAGTACGACCACGATCATTTCAGGGAGGTGACTTGGTCTTAGCTGTTCGAAGACCTATAATCCTCAACAAATGCATCGGTGACAAGTTCACATCTAAGTGGGATGGGTCATATGTTGTGAAAGAAGTATATTAAAGTGGAACTTATAAGATCGTTGATCAAGATGGTGTAAGAGTTGGTCCCATCAACGGCAAGTTCCTGAAGCAGTACTTTCCATGAAGGTCGTCTGCACTCCTTAAGGCACGAGCATAAACTACATGTCCACTCCTGTCCCGCATGAGTATAAAATGTGAACGGCTCTAAAAAAAATAAAAAATTAACTCATCGTCCTGAACTACGTTATGACTTGATCCTCCCGAGGTACGTAGGCAGCTTAGAGTATGCTTTTACTCTAAGTTCAGTCATATGAGTTAAAAAAAAAATGAGTAAAGGAAAAGGATTCGTTATTACTTGAGCATGACAATAATACTTTGGAGTGACATCGATGTCGCATGAATTGAACATTTCTTCGCTTAGTTTACCACAGAGGCACAAAAGTGAAGGAACAAGTAAAGTAAAGCAGACTTTGATGATATATCTGGATAAATCCGTGAAGGATATGCTCATGATTTTTACATATGTGACAGCTATTGGTGTTATCTTCGCAAAAAAAATACAACTCGTAATTCAAGAACTTCTGCATCGAGTTATGAATTTTCTACCATAGTCACTCAAAGCTACGAAAGAGACCCCACGTTTCGAACTGAGCTGACTTCAATGATGAATCTGTACAAATCCGTAAAGGATATGGTCAAGATTTTAAATATGTGGAATCAGTTGGTGTTATCTTCGCAATAAAAAAGATGGCTTGTAATTCAAGGACTTCTGCATCGAGTTATGAATTTTCTACCATAGACACTCAAAGCTCCGAAAGAGACCCTCACGTTTTGAACTGAGCTGACTTCAATGACGAATCTGTACAAATCCGTAAAGGATATGGTCACAATTTTTACATATGTGGCATATCTTGGTGTTATCTTCTCAACAAAAAAGATGTCTCATAATTCAAGGACTTCTACATCGAGTTATGAATTTTCTACCATAGTTACTCAAAGCTGCCAAAGAGACCCTCACGTTTCAAACTGAGCTGACTTCAATGACGAATCTGTACGAATCCGTAAAGGATATGGTCACGATTTTTAATTATGTGGAATATATTGGTGTTATATTCACAACAAAAAAGACGTCTTGTAATTCAAGGACTTCTGCGTCGAGTTATGAATTTTCTACTATAGCCACTCAAAGCTGCGAAAGAGACCCTCACGTTTCGAACTGAGCTGACTTCAATGATGAATCTGTACAAATCCGTAAAGGATATGGTCATGATTTTTATATATGTGGTAGATCTTAGTGTTATATTTGTAACAAAAAAGACGTTTTATAATTCAAAGGCTTGTACGTCGAATTATGAATTTCTACCAAAGCCGCGCAGAACTATGAAATTGGACAGATTCATGGCTAACTTCAAAAAAAAATTAATTCCGGTTAATTGGAAAGAAGTTTGATTTTGATACATGTTGTCAACAGAGCTCACAGTTTATCATGATTGGGGGAAAATTCATCTAGCTTGATCATAAAAAAAAAAGTAAACAGACAAAACAATATTTGAATGAAAGCTAAAGGTCACTTTTATTGCACCGAAGGCAAAAATGTCACTACATCATAATAAGCAATAAAAAAAAATCCTAAGCAAGTATCTAAACTATGGAAAAGGTTGAAATTCCAGAATTTGCTGACGACTCACCTCAGCCGCCTCTTTCAGTTTGGATAGTGTCTCCACTTCGTCTTCGGATAATGGATGTTTCTCCCTATTCGCATGAAGCTCGCCCTCAAAAGTGATGATCTTCTCTTGGCTTTTAGACAACCGTTCTTTCTACTCTTTTATGCATAAAATAGCCTTCTCTCTCTTCGCAGATAAGAGCTTCAGTTCTTCATCAAACTTAGCAAGATGTGATTGGAGATCCTCCATGCGCTCTCTCTCCTTGGTGTTTTCCTCCTTTGCATTAACAAGGTTTTGTTGCACCGGAGAGCAATTTTTGATGGTGCTCTTTAGTTATTTTCAGCGATGAAGATGATTTCATAGCATCGTACTCCTCATATGTTTTATAAAAAAATATTAACAGAGCCCTCTAAAATAGATGTATTGATGGCGTTAATTCCTTTGAGTTCCTCCATAAGCATGTTCACACCATTTTTCAACTTTGAAAAGTCGTCCGAAGATTCAGCGGAGAACATGGTTAGCCATTTATGCAATGCACCACACATCTGAAGAATGTAGGACTTCTTAAAAGTAGAGATCGTCTCTTGTGGTTCAAAATTTGGGGCCACAAATGACGATAAGCACAATGAAGGCGCATGAACTTTAGGTGACTTAGCTTGGACAGACACAACCTCCATGTTGCTTATCAAAGCTTCTGTGACAGGAAGAGAAGATGTATCAAGGTAACTTGGACTCGGAACGCCATCAAAAATGCCATTAAGTGTATCGGTAGAAATGCCTTGGAGATTCAGCTTCAAAAAGATAAATAAATTTAGCAAGGTCTTATTATTTTTCTTAAATAAAAAAGAGAGAGAAAAAAAGTAATATTACTTGTTCTACGAGTACAGTCAATGGCATAGTGGAGCTAGGGTCATTAACAGAAAATGTCTCGCTATCTATGGTAGCATTGTCCAAATAAACTAACTCACTAGAATGGTCTTTTGCCTTCTTTCTTTTGCACTTCCAATGTTGGTCTTGGTCTCTTTCCGTTGAGCTAGTGTCATCATTATCATCTACAACTTCATTAACTATGTGGATAGGCAGAATCTTATCGTTGAGTGGAGTTTTGGTTGGCATTTTTCCACTATTAGTCTCAAGTAAAGAAGAATCGTTGTTTCGCTTGCGAGTCTTATTCGAAGCCACGGAAGAAGTGTCATTCAATTTCAATGAAGGACGACTTGATCCTTTTCCAGTTTTCACCAACTTACCCCTAGAAGGGGAAGACTTAGAAGACAACGGGCTCGTCTTTGACTTAACAAGAGAGGAAGTGGAAGACTTACCTTTTCCAATGGATGAAGGGGAACTTTCAAGACAATTTTATTTTTTCCAACAAGGTTTGGTCGACCAATATACCACCAATTTGCATACCTATTGGTTGTTAGAGGCCTTTCGGGACGTGGTGGTATACTAATGGTTGAAGAACTACTAAGACGGGTGGAAGAGTCCCAAAGTCGTACCAATTCTTCAAGTGTGTCATCATACGGTCGTTTGATGAAGTTTCCAGGCAGGTCTTGAACAAATCCAAACTGTCGGTTGAATATATGGAGACTGTAAGGCTCCATGACAAAGTGATCATCACACCGTAGAGTAACATAGCTCGAATGAAAACTAATGAAATAATCGCTCTAAGAACTAGACAATTCTCTATTGTCTGCTATAAACAACTCCTTGGGTTGTAGCATGGCCAAGGTGGGGAGACTGCAGATTTTGATATTTTGAAATAACCGTCTTGCACCAGAAAGATCAAAGCTTCTAGCCATCCTATCCCCATTAATCCTACACATGCAAGCACCATTGTAATGGCGTGCTTGATAGTAGGAGTTAAAATACGCACCAATCCATCCATAGACATATTGTATAGGAAAAATTATGTCGCCTGCACCTAAGTTTGTTGAAGTTGTGATCTCTGTCAAGCCTCTGTAGATACTAGCCAAAACGGGAATTACTAGTCCAAACCTCTCCCCGTGAGCCATTAGACTTGCAATCTTAAAGACGTTAGGACGGATGTGGTCAAGTTTCTTAAATGAAAGAACGAACTTGCAAATCCAGCAAGCAAGAAAAGCAACCAAGTTCGTCTCTTCTCTAAGAGACTCTTCCACACCTAACTCGACGAAAGGAACGTCCTCTTCTTCCATTCGCGATAAAAATGACATATCAATGTAGTCGTTCGGACTGTGATTTAACTTTGGTTTAGCTGGCTGTTTAGGGCCTCATGGTGAAGGATACCTGTACCGCTCCGGTCCTTTGAACCAAAAATTCACCCAATCACGAACAGAAACCTCCTTAGACAACGCATCATTCGAAAGCCAATAGAATGCTGAAAATAAGTAAGCACAAGTTTTAGGTAAAAAGGGCTTCCCTTGCTGGTCTGCTTATGACAATTCTTTGACCGAATAGATGACTTCATCAAAGAAAGTTCCATGTACTGGAAGGCCTCCAATCATACGCATGTCCCACAATGAAATAGAAAGCTCACCAATGCCGACACAAATTGTATTGGTCGAGGAATGCCAAAGTTCACAAAAGGCCTGCAAAACATTCTCGTTGACGTCGTAAGTGAATAAAGAAGCAAAAATAGCATCATAAATCTTAGTTCGCTCCAGTGCCTCCTTGCTACGGCTAAGGACATCTTCTACCCACTCCCAATAGAAAGTAACATAACTAAACTCGCCAAAGCCTGATCGGGGATAATTCCATGTAGCAAGGCCCTTATTCGAGCCTTTGGGATATCTAGCAGTAGATTCCTTGTCATGTGTAGATGAATGCAGCACAAAAGCAATAGTATTGATGACCTTTTTGGAGTCAAGGACGTTAATTTCTTCTTTTGTCGACCATTTGTCTAGATGAAGAGACATGTCAGGCGATCCTCTGTCAAGCGGGAAGACACCTATTACCGGAGGATGAACTTTTAGGGTAAGGACGCTAGCTGGAGAATATCATTCCTCGTTTGCTATTTCAAGTAGAGGATACGATGTCGTTTGGTCCCGGAAGTTCACCATAATTTCAAAACACTGAAGATATCCTTTCTGTGTTTGAAGTCCTGCCAAAGATATTAAATTAAACGGTAAGTCTGCTAAAAGGAAAAGGAGTATCACAAGATTTAGGATGAAACTTCAAAAATTTACCTGAGAAAATATAGATGTTTTATGCTTCTGTATTTCACGAGTAACGTAGATCTATGAGTCTACTTTCCAATGCAAAAAGCGGCACCTAATTCCGACACTTACACGTCGAGATATGGACTTTATCGTGAGGCTGCGCAAAGATGAAATAACAAGCGAATCAGGATTGGAAGGCCGTATTTGGAGCAATATCTGGGATGATTCGGATGCAATCTGAGTGTTGTTTACGAGTGAGACGTAGATCTACGAGTCTAGTTTCCAACGCAAAAAATGGCTCCTGATTTTGATGTTCTTAAGTCAAGATGTGAGAGTTTTCGTGAGACTGCACAAAACAAGTAAATAGTGATGAAACAGAACTAAAGGTCTGACTTTGAAACGATACCTGGACAGATATGGTAATAAGACGAGCGTGGTTTTCGCTTAGAACGTAGCCTTGAGAGTCTATTTTCCAACACTACAAGTCATTCGTGATTCAGACACCTCCATGATGAGTTATGAAGCTTCTTCCACAGACGCGCCAAAGTGTTGAAAGCTCAAAAAGAGGAAAAGAACGTGAGTCGAATTTCTGTTCAGGCTGAATTACAATAATTAAAGGGGGTGTTGATGTCCTTTTATAGACTCTAAAAGGCCCCAATTTGATTTCAAAAAAGAATCTGTCGAACAAAGTTGTCTTTTACAAGGACTGGGACGTTTAAATGTCCACAATAAGTCAAATTCCTAATCCTTTTTGAAGTGGGATAACATCATCAATCAATTCTATTAAGATTCGATAGAGGACTAATAGCCGAATCCTACATGATTTGGATATATTTAGTCTTAAACAGAATTTACACTGGATTCACGTTATTCTACCCGAATAATCATGACTTGGAGGAGTCGGATTTTGACAAAATGCTCAAGACGCAAAAAATAAAGGGGGGGCTTCAAAAATACTTCAAATCTCGTCTCTAACAGGTTCGACAAATCAAACACCTTGACGAGCCTTGAAGTAGGGGGCATCTGTAGACACGTAAAATTTATTGGGTCAAATTCATACAAAATTTGGATTTGATCCATATTTTATTGGGTCTAAAATCATTTTGGGTTATAAGAATAATAAGCCCATTTTATTCCTCATCAAGGACTTTAAGGTCCACTACACTTGGAAGCCCAAACTCATTAAATGGCGTGGCATCCCAGTCAAATTCAAGACCAATGAGATGCCGCCACATGTACAAATGATGTGAAAATCTCATTCAAATTCAAGAACCAGTCAAAAGTCGCCAAGTGTCAAAGTGACATGTTTCGGCCAATCACAAGCAACTAGGCCTACCACCTACAACTATAAATAGGGGGTAACATGACATGCTAAAAGGGAATTCGGCAAGTATTGGAGGAAGCTTCTGGATTGACTACACAGTTCTTCAACGAATCGACTAATGGAGTTCTGCCCGAAGGTCCACTCGACAAGACGAAGTCCTGTCAGACAATTCCTGGAGATCCAAATGCATTTCTAGGAGGCTCAAATCATCCCACATTCGAGAATCACGCTGCGAAGGCCCTTGAATCATGGAAAAACTTAGGAGAGAAGAATCGAGAGAATAACGGAATTGTACCCACAAATTTTGTTTATATAAAATCATTATTTTGTTTATATTTTTTTTGTTTATATTTAATTTTGCTTACGAAAATTTGTTGCAAACAAGGAGATCTCACTCGAGGTTTAGAAACCTACATATTCCATTCTCATAGAAACATATCTAGTACAAAGAATAGATGTCATGCACCGAGTTCTTTGATCTTTGTCCCGCATTGAAGTTTTACGAACCTAATTTTGAGAGTTTCTTGTAACACTGTGGCTATTCCAATAAATCCATATTAAATTAAACTTTGATAGAAGTATATTTTTTTGTTTCTTCATAACATGCCTTAAAAAGTACGAAAAATTTCTTAGTCATGGTATATTTGTGTATGTGTGTATTTTATAAGATTTTTATAATTTATTAATATTTAAACAGAGATGTAATCAATTCCACACTTGTTCTTCAACATAATATAACACAATAAGACCTTAGGTTGTATGAGGAGCATGTTATCTTGGTTTGGGTCGGACTATTCACATGAAATGAGTCAAACCTTAACCTAAAGACACGAGTTATTACAACATCTTCTTAATATTCTTACTCTTGTTCTTAGTATTATTTTTACATAGGATGAATACTAATATATATGAGAAATTGATGTTATTTATGAGTAAATATTTTAGGATCTTAGTTCTCTCAAGGATCCTAATAAGTATATATATGGGCCCAGGTTTTGACATCTATTGTTTTTCATAATTAAAAATATTATGGATCAATGATTGAAAATATTGTCTTTATTTTTAAAGATGCAGTAGCAGGAATGTTAACCAAATTGTTGAAAATTTTCCTTCACATGTAGTCGTTCAAGAAAAATCTTTATCATCGTCAAATTAGTTGCAACTTGATTTGAACTCGCCTAAACCTGACTTCAATTACTGGCTCTGATATCACTTGTTGAGACCAAAATAGTCAGGGTGATATGCGAAAGGTAATTATTATAAACCTTCAACGATGATAAATCATTCAACAAAAAAAAATATACAACAATGCATAATACTTTAATAGGATTTGCTCGAAAATGACCTCACCCGCCCCTCCCCCCCCCCCCTTCCCAACCTAAAAAAAAAACACTCTTAATGATTAAATTATGTCATTTTTGTTGTTGTTGTGGGAAAGATAGATCTTCCCTGCACAGAAGTTCCAACATTTCATCCAAGAAAGAAATAGTCATATATGGAACAAATTTAAATTTTCCCTTCAGAAACAAGTAAAAAACAATTATGATAACATCTTGACTTTCATTAAAATAAAAGTGAAGTTCAAATATAGTAAGCAAATTAGTGCAAAACCCTAACAATGTCTACCCTTTACCAAGAAGGTGGCTTAGAATTTTTCTACTAAAGGTATGTAACTAACAATGTGTTTTCACCATTTATGTCAGATTATTTTTATTTACTAAAAATTACACAAATACACAATTTATGTTTCTAATATTACAAAAAATTCCAATTCCCTAAACATATTACAAAATTCCCAACATATACTCAGAATGTTATGTATATGTCGGTTATGTTATGTATATTAATAGGGAGAGAGAGCAAAGTAATTAAAAAAGTGAGAGAAAGTGTAATTACTTCCAAAAGGGTTGATATATATGTTATTTGGCCAATTATTTATGATAGAGTACTCACTTAATGGAAGTGACCCTCAACTTACTCCAATTCTTATAAATATTATACGTTCAATTCGAGTTGCATATCTGAATATATAATGAGAGAGTTTACAAAAGTTGTTTCAATATTGCAATTCACTTTATGAATGAAACGGGCGTCTTTGGTAATTCGCGAGCAAACAACAAATAAAAAGAGCGTGTCAACTAAATATTTAGATGGAAACCAAGTGGATCTTATTAAGTGTAAAACATCATAATCAGAAGTTGGAAGCAACTCTTAAGTGAAAATAGAGAACGAAAGTAAGCTAGTGTTTGGCTATAGATTCCCAAATATTTTTGGCAAGTTATTTTTGAGTGAAGATTTGGTGAAATTTCACCTTCTGTTTGGTAATAGTATTTGAGAAACATATTTCACTTTTAAAAGTTTATAAAAATTGAAATTTTAACCAAATATTAGTATTTTCTACTATTTGAAAATTTGAATTATTTGTCAAATAATGACAAATTGTATGATCAAACACTTTTTGTCTAGTTTCTAGGAAGAAACTAGTTGGGAAATCTATGACCAAAGGAGTCTAAGTATTAATTTGTCTAGCAAAGTAAGGTTTTGAGTCTTTTAGATGCTTCTAATATGTTCTCTCTGTGTCCAAAAGCAGAAACCCTTATGTACCCTTCACCAGCTGGACCAAACCCAATTCCAGGGACTGTAATAATGTGAGTCTTGTCAAGAATCCAATTGAACACATCCCATGATCTGGATCCTGGGAAATGAACCCAAACATAAGGTGCATTGCTACCTCCATAAACTCTGAAGCCCAACGAATTAAAAGTTTCAGCTAAAATCTTTGCATTCTCCTTGTAGTAGTCTACCTTACACATAACTTCCTGGAGTACATTGTACAAAGGTAAGAAAATTTAACACACTTTTTCAACATCGATCTAGCATAGCTTTTCTCTCAAATTCAAATCTCCTGAACATACATACCTTGAAACCCTCTCGGGTGAGGCAAGCTAGTCCACCAGCCTGAGCTATGTTGGAAGCACCATTAAAGCTCGTACATATAATGCGATTAAAATCATGAATAACAGGAAATCCATTTAAATAGAGGAGTTCCTTAGGCACTACAGTCCATCCCAGACGAACACCTGTGAACCCAGCAATCTTTGAGAAGGATGAGATCTCAATGGCAACCTGCAGCAAGAAATAATAATTGTAGATGAGTTTCTAAATATAATTATTCATTAGACAAGTCTCACTTGATCAGTTCCAGAGAATAATACCTTTCTCGAACCAGGGATCTCATAAATTGATTTAGGGCTTGAGTCTGAAACATAAGCTGCATAAGCGGCGTCATAGACAATAATTGAACCATTTACTTGTGCAAACTCTACAAGTTGTTGCAATTGCTGCCTTGATGCTGCATGACCACTAGGATTGTTTGGAGAGCAGAAGAAGATAACATCTGTCCTTGCAGTGTTGGCCAGATCTGGGAAGAAATCATTCTCTGGGGTGCACTTCATGTACTTGATATTTCCATATCTTCCCGATTCATTCTTCAAATCACCACTCTGACCCATAATCACACTTGAATCGATGTATCCCTGTTTTTCCGCATCAAATAGTTTGTTCCACAAAATTTAATTTTTCATTTGGGTGAATTTCTTAAGTAGTGTCATTACTAGATCTTACATTCCATTAATGTTGAGAAACAACGTAAATTGTTTGTTTTTTAAGGCTACCTAAATGATAATCTTGTATATTAGTTACCTGTTACCACAAGTGAAATACGCTGACAACACAAAAATTCTTCTTCACACTATTACGAGTATTTTTAGGGCTAGTTTGTTTTGGAAACATGTTATCCCGGGATAAGTTATATCCCGGGATTTTTGTTTCACCCTCAATGTGAGATAAAATTAACGTTACAATCGCGAGATAAGTTATCGAACAACCATTTTATTACAACCAAACATGGGGATAAACTTATCCTAAAATTAATGTCATGAGTAGTTATCCCTTATCTCTCATACCAAACAATATAAAGTGTATAATAAGTTGAAATATCAACTTCCAATGGTTTGTTCTTGATTCATTAATTTTTCTTTATTGGGATGGGAGGAGAAGAGGAACTACTCACTGGAAATGATGGATCCTGCACAGCAATTGACACATTGGAACCCAAAAGAAGCTGCAAATGAAGGATCAATCAGGACCATAAGTAGAATTTATTGTGTCACAAGTAAAATAGACATGTCAAAGGAGTCATTTTTTCTTTTCCACTAAGCTATTTTTAGTATAGTTCGCATAATATTAACGTGATAACTTGGGAGCTTTGGATAATAACTTAGATACCTGAACTCTTGAGAGATCACATTGTGCGCCATCAGATACAAAAATCTCAGTATCTTCTACCGAAAGTTCTTTATATAACATTTCTGCAATCGCTGTTCTTAGTTCCTATGAAATTCAATAGACAAAATTGCATTCTCCATACTTCTTTGTATACGTGTTTGATCAACAAGAAAAAAGATGCACGTTTAACTCAAAAAAGAAAAAAGTATGCTCCACCTTGTTCCCTCGTTCCAGTCCGTAGCCAGCATATCCTTGAGGTGTGGAAAGATCACGTGCATACTGCAAATGAAAACTATCAATCATATGAAGTAATTTGTACATTTACAAGTTTATTGTTGGTTGGAATGGCTGATATAGCATGCAATGTACCGAATTCAAAGTTAAAAATTTCTGTTGTTGGTAGATCTGGCATGTGGAATATACATATTCAGGGGAATTAAGTAGTTTTTGCCTAAATCATACGTACACAAGCCGATGAGTCTATCCAATGAGTAAACCTTTGGGAAACTCATAAATTAATTTTGGCTTAAGCTATGTAGTAACTAGTACATGAGTTAAAAGAGGCATCACCATAGTTTAACATACAAAGCCTCTTTATTTTCATCTTTATCATTAAAAGTACGATATATTTCTTCTTTAGATCAGACAACCAACCAAAGCATTATGAGACCGTACAAACGTTGAGCAATACTCTACGGCTACGAGGTTATTTAAATTTAATAAAATTAATTTATGAGCTTCAATATATGATAATTTACCTTTTATAAAATATTATATTACATTGATGAAAAACATAAAACTACTATAAAAATTGAATTAATAGATAAAAATAGCAAGACCCCCATAAACTTTTTTAAATTGAAATATATGGATTGATGGATGGATGGATAGATAGATGGATAGAAGTAAATAAATATGTAAAACGGAAAAGTGACAAATATAATATGCATTCGAACTATAATAAATGATGCATATACACTCTCTGTCATACTTTGGGTACACATATGTCTCTACGGTTAATAAAATGGTACGTATATGCTCCTCACACTAATGGTAGAGGCATATGTGAACCCAAAGTATGGCAGAGCATAGATACAAACTATTTATCATAGTTCGGAGGTATATTTGTCTTTTTTTCATTTTAATTTATTTCATCCCAAATAATTAACCCAAACCTACTATCTGATCCAATAAACATAGAACCCGATTTCAAACCAACTCGTTTCGACCTTTGCTTTTTGTTCCAAATTCGATACTCCCTCTATTTTTCTCTTATACGTGAACCCCAATCAAATTGAATGATTGATCGCTGTTGCTAGTTGGTGTTTACATGTTGGATGGAGTGGAGATTAGACTAGAGGTAACTGGAGCTAAGGTTTGCAGTGGTGGTTCACTGGTGGGGTGTTTTCGGTTTGACGAAAACTGTGGCAATGTAGTATTGGACGGTGACGGATAGTTTTTTTTCCGACGAAATTTAGCTAAAAATTAAAATATGAGGGGTTCAATTTATTTGGTGTTGTTTTTGGGTGCTATGATGTTTTAAAAAAAAAAAAAAAAATTGATAGCAGTAGGTGTTATTGTATTATGTGTATATATTGTTATAAGGATAGAAAAAAGGCGTCTGTTAGATTGACGTCTTTTGAATTTTAATTGGGACAGGGTTGAGTAGTGGTTTTATTGGCTCGGGTAGTGGGTTTGGGTTAATTTTTTTTTGGATAAAAAAGTTAAAACGAAAAAAGAACAAATATACCCCAAAACTATGATAAATGATATATTTTCAGTTATACTTTAGGTACACATATGCTCCTACCGTTAATATGAGGGCATATATGTATCATTTCATTAACGGTAGAGGTATATATGTGGTATTCAAAGTTTTATAGAGGGTATATATATACTTCCTCCGTTTAAAAAAGAATGATCTACTTTGACTTGACACAAAATTTAAGAAAATAAAGAACACTTTTGAATCTTGTGGCCTTAAATTAAAATTGTGTCAAATGTACCAAAATGTCCTTTAATCTTGTGGTCCTAAACATGTCATGTGGAAAGTTGAAATTAAAGTATTGTAAAAAAAGCAAAGGGATCATTCTTTTTTAATCGGACTAAAAAGAAAAATAAGTCATTCCTTTTGAAACGAAGGGAGTACTATTTATCATCTTTCAAGGATATATTTATCCTATTTTTTGTATATAAAAATATTATTAATAAAAGTATTTATTAGTACTGCATTTTGTTATTAGTTTTTCTTTTTTGTGTGTGGGGGGTGGGGGTATTTCTTTTCATATTCTTTTTTCGTTCTTCCTTCTCGTTCCCTCTTTCTGTGTCGTCCAACCTTACCTCTCAGTGAAAAACATGAGTTTGCCGGTGAATTTTACCGGCATTTAACTTCTTCCGTTTTCTTTCATCCTTTTCGTATCTTACATCTCTCTTTCTTACCTACTCCACTATCACTCACACATATACAAAATTCAATATATTAATAAAAAAAATCTCTTATATCGCAGAATCGGTGGCGAACTCAGGATTTAAAGGTTGTAGGTGTTTTAATGTAGCTTAAAAAGTTATTAAAAAATGCAGGATAGCTGCACGAATTCGAACCCAAGATGGGAGAGACGGAAGTTACATTTAAAGCCAGAGCACCCAATCATATTTTTGTTCTTTGGGTGTCTTTTTATATATTATACCATTTTTTTATTGTTTCTTATATAATTATACTTATTCTAGGTCGAGTTTAGTGAGTGTCAGGGGCGGATCTAAGGTGGCACGACACCCGCACTTCTCGGATGAAACTCTGTATATTTATGTGTATATGTATAAATATTATGCTAGACACCCACAATATCAAAGGAACTAGTGACATAAGTGGTCGAAATTGTTTGATTTAACTTCAACAACGCGGGTTTGAACCCTGCTCTGTACTGCATTTTTAGAGTGATTTTTAGCACTTATCTGTTTTCCCTTTAAAAGGGACCATAGTGTGGCTATGAAGAATATAACCTGTGACTCTTCTTTATAAAGCGCTTCACAATATCAACTAGGCAAGCCTTCATGTATTACATAAACTTATTTGATATATATAATTATAGTTTACTCTTTTGAGCATTGATTTCACTATCCTAAAATATCGTACGGAGTATATATTATTGTTCAAAATAAGATGACACTCGAAGTTTTCGAATCTTGAATTCGACTCTGGTGAGTGCCGAAACACCAAAAAAAAAAACGTGGGTCCGCCCCTGCCGGCCGAACAAGAAACACACATAAAATAAAATCTCTTATATCGCCAAACAAGAAACACACATGTATGAGCTAACCCATTTTCTGCTAGTTGTTCATAGTCTATGACTCTATGATAGAAGAAGCCGACAAATAAAGATGAAAAAGAAAAGAAAAGGAAAAAGCAATGAGTACGGAGAGAGATTTTGGTGAAGCTTATTGAAGGAATGGCAAAGCTCAACGGCGAAGACAAATGAGTCGTATAATGCGCATGGAGTTAAATAGAAGAAAGAGAATTTAAAAGAAAAAGGGAAAACAAGGAAACCAGAAAGAAAAACTTTAAAAGGTGTGTTTATTTCATCTGGAAAGAACCCGAGAGGGTAGGGGTAATACTCTCCGCAAAGTTTAGGTTAGTTACTACAAATCCTTGTGTCATAATTTAGATAATACTTTTTCCGTCTTAAATTATTATGTGTTTCAAATTTTTTAATTTCATTTTTCATTTTACTTATCTATTTTTATTAATTAAGAAGAGATAAATTTTTTTTCTTAATATTTTATTTTTTGCATTGATTATTTTTTCTTTAAATTAAAATATAAACATCATTTAATAAATGTACTATAATAAACTAATCATGTTATTAATTATTTTTTAATTAATATATTATCTCAATTTAAAACGAATAATTTGAGACGGAGAAAGTATTATTTTAACCATTTTCTCTTTAAAAAAATAAATCAGTATTTTTTAACTTTGAAGTCAACCCGGTTTGTCTTTGGTTTGATTTGAACCATTCTTCTTCACCTATTTAAAAAATATGTACTCACCATCCAAATTTAAGTGTTTCTTTTACTTTTTTCGTTTGTCCCTCCAGAAAAGAGTGTTTCCTTTTATATTAAGTTTGTTTTTTAATTTAAATATATTACATGGTAAATTAATTAAAGGTGTACAAGATTTAATGACAGTATATTTTTAGTTTAAGATCACGAGATTTAAAACTCTCGCTTTATGTCATAAATTTCATGTCTAATCAATCTAAGACAAATTAATTAAAGATCGTACAAGATTTAATGATAGTATATTTTTAGTTTAAGATCACGAGATTTAAAACTCTCGCTTTATGTCATAAATTTCATGTCTAATCAATCTAAGACAATTAAATTGGGACAGTAGAATTACATTATCTTCGTTAAGTAACTTCAATCTATTAGGCATGAAAAATGCTTAGACTTTCCCAAAATCCTGTCGTAGAAAATGCTTAAAATTTTCAAACTTGTTTATTCCATCCATTGACCTTTGGTATTCACATCATAAACATTTGCAGCAGAGTTAAATCCTTGAATATGTCAAAGATAAAATAAATTCAAAACATAGAATTACTAAAATTTTGGGTAATTTTGGTTATCTGTAAACAATCATTAAATATTATAATAAAATAGAAGATATTTCTTTCCCTTTATCTTGTCAAAAAACATTATTGTAACATTTTAATATTTATATACTAATATATTCAAATAGCTTTTCTTCAGAGGGTAAGAACTAGTAGTAGTAGTTGATCATCTTACGCACATTAGACATGCTCAAGGCTACAGGTTGGGGTAATGGCTGTGTGGTGTCACCGACCCCAAGGCTTATTACTTTAGCATTTGGGTACTTCTCCACATGCTTGACCTCCCTCTCTAAGATCTGTTATGTGAAAAAACATCGATCAGTTAGCAAAAGATCCAGACAATAATACATCACCATCATAATAGTCCAATGACATGCAATTTATACTTTTCTTTTTTTCCAATATATATAACACATTTTTTGTCAGGTCCGAAACGAAAAAACATGTTTCCTTATTTGCCAAATATTTAATTACAATATCAATATTTACTCATGTTGGTCCTTATTTGGCAAAAAATCCACAAATGTGTTTTTCTATTTAAAAACGTATTTCCCTCGTTTCGTATTGGTTGATATTCTTTCTAAAAATATTTATTTTAATTTAGTTGTTTAAGTTTTAAAATCAAGAGTATTTTATACATATGTTTTCCATTTTACCGTTGATAGTAATACTAAAGACATGCACAATTTTCAAAACTATTGAATGGTCCATAAATAATATCAATTCTCAAAACCAAAATTAAATGATTATTACACTAATTTCAAATATAAATACTCAATGTTCTAGACGTAATGAATGAGATAGAGTAATACTCCCTTCGTCCCAAATTTCATAATTTGATTTCTCATTTTACTTGTCATTTTTCATTAATCAACACAAGACAATTTTTTTCCTTTTTTACCCTTAGTATTAATTATTATTTTTTCAAATTAAAAGGTAAACATCATTTAATAGGGGTATTATGGTAAAGTAGTCATGTTATTAATTTTTTTTTAATCAATGTGCAATGTCAAATTGAGACGAGTCATTGAACTTGTGTAAACATCCCACTAAAATAACTTTTGTTTCTTTTAAGACAATATTGTCACTGAACTATGCACTTCTTTTCATTATAAGGTAAAACTAAGAAATTGTTAAGGATATGTTTGGAGAACTACAAGGAAAGTGAAATTAGATGTAATTAGATAGTCCAATTCTCAATTAGGAATAGAGAATTAGGTGCAATTACGTGATGTAATTACAAAGTTACATTTAAAAATAAAATAAAATTTAATATCTTTTTCTTTTAAATTTCTTTTTTATTTCTATTATTCTAATTTCTTGTTTATTTTTACTTTTTTTTTTTTTTTCATTTTACATTATTTATCTTTCATCTCTTTTCTTCTCATTTTTCAACTTTACTTCTTATGATTCAATATAACTCGTATTTTTTTTCTTTATTTAGTGCATTATTGAATTTTTATAATTTTTATTGTAGTGTTTGAATTAAAGTAGTATTTTATTATTGAATGAGATTATAGACTTATGTGTTTTTCGTTCTTCTGAATTATATTTACTCGTCGGAATTTTATACAAGAGTATTATGTTTTTCTTTTGGATTTTGAATTTATGTTTCGTTTTTTTTGTTTTAGTATTATAGATATGCTATTTCATATTGCATGTCACTACAAATGGTCTAATAACATATAATTTCAATTGTTCTTAGCTATCCAAATATGTCCTTAACTATTTTTTAGTTTCACCTTATTTTGAAAAGATGTATATAGTTTAATGACAATATTTTTCTAAAAGAAATTAACAAAAGTTACTTTAGTAGGATGTTTGCACAAGTTCAATAGCAATTTGAAAAATTAACTTGACAATTTGAAGTGAGATGCAATATAAAATAACAAGTCTATTGTACTAAAATAAAAAAATTCAAACATAAAATAAAACACAAATTGAAAATTCAAGAAAAAAACACAATACTCTTATATAAAATTCCAACGAGTAAATAATTCAAAAGAAAGGAAAAGCACACAAGTCATCTCATTCAATAATGAAATAC
Organism: Capsicum pubescens; assembly: GCA_030864215.1. Lineage (NCBI taxonomy): Eukaryota > Viridiplantae > Streptophyta > Magnoliopsida > Solanales > Solanaceae > Capsicum > Capsicum pubescens. The sequence goes on along the minus strand of CM061548.1, from coordinate 229,671,914 downwards.
TACTTTAATTCAAACACTAGAATAAAAATGCAATAATGCGCTAAATGAAGAAAAACATACGAGTAATTATATTAAATCATAAGAAGTAAAGGTTGGAAAATGAGAAGAAAAAAGATGAAAGATAAATAATGTAAAAAAAAAAAAAAAAAAAAAGAAATTAAAATAATAGAAATAAAAAATAAAATTAAAAGAAAAAGAAATTAAAATTAATTACATATAATTTCACTTTCCTTGTGGTTTTCCAAACATATCCTTAACAATTTCTTAGTTTTACCTTATAATGGAAAAAAGTGCATAGTTTAGTGACAATATTGTTCTAAAAGAAACAAAAGTTACTTTAGTGAGATGTTTACACAAGTTCAATGACATTTTGAGGAATTAACTCGTAAAATGAGACGGAGGGAGTATGTACCAATAATTTCAATATTTAACTATTGTATTGATTATGCACTTTAAAAAAACATATAAGGGTATATATGTAAAATATATTTTTATTTATTGATTTCTTAATAAATGTGTCAAATTCATAGGGTCAACTAATAGAAAATGAAAGAAATAGTACTATTTATTTTAAGGGTAGTTTGATATTTTTTAAACTCCGTGTCTCAGCAAATTACATCATATTAATTAGGATAGAGGAATTATTATTAGGGCCCGTTTGGCCATGAAATTTTTTTCCTTTTTTTCGGAAAAATTTTCCGGAGTTGAAAATTGTGATGTTTGGCCATGAAAATTCGAAAAATAATTCCGGAAATTTTTCTGAAAAGGGAAAACAGGTTTTTGTTGTTTTCACAATTTTCCAACTCCAATTCCAACTTTTATTATTATTACATATAACCCCAATCTTTTAAATTTTTACATAAAACTCTCCTTATAACATTACTTTTTCAATATTACGTATATAGTAGTTTTAAAGAATAAGCTAATTATAATTTCAAACTTAATGCTATCCTAATTAATACATATCTCTTTTTCTTTCTCATCATTATTTTTATCCCTTATTTAATTTTCTCCCTTATTTAAGACATTATTTTACTGCTAATTTATATTTATACCCATAAATATATAAAGTATTATATTTATACCCATAAATATATAAAGTATTATAGTTATAATAGAAATATACAAAGTATGTTATATATAAAGTTTATACCATGTATATACCATATACACACATATATAAATATACAAAGTATTAAGAAACATACTAAGCATATTTATAATATAAATATATAAAGTATGTTATATATGAAGTTTATACCATGTATATACCATATACACACATATATAAAAATACAAAGTATAAAGAAACATACTAAGCATATTTATATATTTATGGTATATGATATAATATACCATAAATATGCAAAGCATGTTTTACATAGAAATAATTTATTCACACACAGTAAAATCTTTCATGTATAAGAAAATTAAAGAAATAAATTAGCGGCACCCTAAAATTTAATAACAACTCATCATTTCCTATTTTTTAGGAACGGAAAATGAAGGAAATAAATTAAATAAATTCCTTAAAAAATAAATTTGTTTGAAAGATAATATTTGTTACCTAAAAAACAGGAAGCAGTGATCTGTTAATATAACATCCATATTTAAAATTTTCAAATATGAGAAAACGGCTATTAATGTAAATATTATATATGACATAATTGAAATTCATTAAATATGGCCATGTATATGTAATTATTTTTATAATAGTGGCTAATTATGTTCTTTTTCCATTAGTAGGTAAATTTTAATTGTGTTATTTTGATAGTTTGTAAAAGTTAGGGCATAGAATCATATTTAAAAGAGTTTTTTCAAAAGTAAAAAAAATAAAATAAAAAAGACATGGCCAATTTCAACTCCAACTCCAATTTCAACTTCAATTTAAACTCCAACTTCAGAAAATTTTAGTTTTCATGACCAAACGGCTACTTAATCTAGACTCACACCAGACTTCATAAGAGGCATATTTCTCATGTAATTTTAACTATAAAGACGCAAGCATGAAAACCCACGAGAGAGATCCCAATGTACTACTAACCTCAGGAAACAAATAGTTAGTCTGCAACTTCTCTAAGTTTGGATTGCGGGCTACTCTTGTTGAATAATAACCTCTAATCCCTGCATGGATTTGTATTTCCAGTTGATCATCAAGTAGCTATCAACACATATAAAGAGAGAGAAAACCATAATATGTAAAACAAAATCTAAAATTATAAAGCCTTCAATTTCACGTACCAATATCCTCTCTTTCCACTTTCAAACTGCATATGTGAAAGAAGAGATGATTTATATATTAATTACTAAAACTAAAGTGATATAATTTTAGAGCAAACAGGAAATTATCTATAAAAGGCAGAAAAAAATATTTAACTGATAGAAATAACTTCACCTAGCTCTAGGCTGCACGAAAAGAGAGGTGGTTGTGGAAAACATCTTGTACATTAATTCTCTCTCCTCAGTATCATTGACAAGTCTGAGATGTTGAGGTTGTTTTGTTATGGAAAGTTAGATAGAGGGATATATTTATACCCTTCGTATGGAAGATATGATGAGGAAACTGCAGCTACAATTTCAAAGGCACATGTCACCATTTTAAGTTTAATATTTTATGTCATTTGAGATCAAATGGTTCACGCTACATCCGTCAAACCACCATAGGCTCATTCTTCTCACTTTCCTTTTCTTACCGCATATTGCTCCTTTGTCCATCTTTAATTTTTCATTCTACTAAAAATTGTCTAGTTTAAAAAATTAATAAATTATTTACCCATTTGTGCTATTTTACTCTTAGTTATTACTCATAGTCAACTCAATATATTGAGATATACTGAAAAAACAACTTTCTCTTTCTAACTTTTTCTCTCAACGGATACTAACGACTCTCAGTATCTATTGCTCACACTCCGGCGATGGAGCCTCCGGTTGCCGCCAATCCGGCGCATCTAGAGCCTCACCTCCTTCCCCAGACAACACGACTCATCCCTTAGAAGGAATTCCCCCAAAACTTAACTACGCAGGGGCTATTGTCAATTCCCCCAGTTTCTCCGCAACAAATATTCATCACGAACGGGAAAAGGTAATCGCTAGACATACTACTCACAATGTTATGCCTGCAGTCATATTTAAATCAAAGGATTACTATGGAATTATGGCGGAAGAGTGTAAAAGAACAATTGTTGGAAGGTTCCTGAAACAAAGGCCCCAAATTGACAAAATTAGATCAAGTTTCAGAGAATTAATTTCGATGAAAGGATCCTATAAAATTGGGGCCTATGATAACCAGAATGTTTTCTTGGACTTTTCCATCGAAGAAGAATTCAAAAATGTTTGGTTTCGGAGAGTAATTGAGATCAAAGGTATGCAAATGTGGCTTCAGAAATGGTTCCCGGATTTCAAGCCGAAGGAAGACATTCCGGTTGCTCCGGTATGGATTCTTCTTCCTGGTCTTCCTTTTAATATGCATAGCTGGCATTATGTTAAGCAAATTCTTAGCTCTGTGGGTACTCCGTTGGCACTTGATGTCGCTACTGCTAGCAAAACAAGACCGAGTATGGCCAAAGTTCGTGTCGAAATTAATCTTCTTAAGCCTCGAATTGAATCTGTGTGGGTTGGTAATGAAGATGAAAACTCCCCGTTGAAAGGTTTTACACAAAAATTGGAATACGAAGCTATCCCCAAATATTGCAAACACTGCAAAAAATTGGGACATAACATGTTAAATTGCAGGGTTCTAGAAAGGTTAAGGGCCAAGGAAACATTAGCATGTGATGGAAAGGAAGTAGTAGATAACTTGGAAGGTGCACAATTGAACAACAAAGAATCTGCCAATGCTAATGAGATGGAGATTGCAAAAAATATTCAACCTACACACAGGTAAACACCAATGAGAATGCTAAGGATCAAGAAGCAAAAGCAGAGAAAAATAATGACTCTGGCCCTGTCTTAGAATGCGGTCAAGCACAAAATAAGTTGAAGTCTGTGAAAGTGAAGAGTCCTTGTATAGATGAAAGAACCAAAAACAAAAAGAAGAAGAAGAATAAAACCAAAAAAATGTTGAAAAAGAAAAGCACAGTTATTTTCAAACTTATATAGATTCAATTACAAGAAAGCAACAAGAAAGGTAACAACTCCACGTCAGGTTCTAAATACAAAGAGACTCCTTATTCTAGCAGTATAGAAAAAAGCATCAACAATAAGAAGTCTCGCCAACTCCAAGCTGTCCAAAGTTCTAAATCAGAATTCAAAGTTGATTAAAATTGTACTCAGCAACAATCCATTCGAGTGAATGATATTGATCACTCTAGAGGAAATAAAGAGCCCCTCAATATTCCCCTGGAGCAACAAGAAAACACTATCGGCAAGACAAATATTATTGGAGCTGATAATGAGGATAGTCAAGTGGAAGCTAGCGCAAGTTCCTCTACTATTCCCTCTAATTTAATCAATCAACCAGCTCTGAATCTGGTCGTTGATCTTAATTTCAGTCATGATGAGGCCATCGGCGAAGCTATTATCAAGGATAGTACAAAACATCCAATACATGATTCGTCTTCACATCAAAGTGATGACGAGCAGCAAGAAATATACTGCAGCAATCAAAACATGATCAATACAGAAGACGATGACTCGAAAACAATGAAACGGGGAAGAAGCCTTATCAGGAAGTCTGGTCTGAAAAACAAAAACAACAATGCTCTTTCTATGAGAAGGAAACAAACAGATGCGACCCCCCTCTAATGTTTTCCATGATTAGTACAATTTTTTGGAATATTAGAGGGGTAAGGTCAAAAAAAGCAATCCACAGACTCAAGCATCTTATTGACATCAACAAAATTCTTTTTGTTGCTATTCTAGAAACAATGGTAAGCAAAGAAAAAATAAATGGCTATAAAAAATTCTTGGGGATTCCAGGAGTGTATATCTAATGATAATGGTAAGATTTGGTGTCTTGGGAAGACTATTGGTCCCGTGTCTATTATCACCAACGATGATCAACAAATTACCATCAAGTTGGAGGATACATTGAATAATAGCTTCACTTTCATCTCAGCTATTTATGCTAAATGCACATTAGTAGACACTACAAAAAAAATCGCGTTTAGCAAGAGACCGATAACGTTGCTAATCAACAGAAATTCATCGCTAAATCCATTTAGAGACGGATCAACGACAAAATATTATTCGTTGCTATATTGCGCGTTGCTAACCATTTAGCAACGGAAAAATAAAATCTGTTGCTAGATTTGCAACGGAATAGAGACGTCCTATATCCGTTGCTCTATTTTAGCAACGAATATATTTGTTGTTATATTTATAAGTGTCGTTACTAATTTCATGTTGTATTTCGTCATTTTGATTATTTCCTGACCAAATATTTCATTGCTAGTCCATCGCTAAAAATTCTCAATTTTTGTGACAAAAAATATTTTTCTCAATCCGTTGCAAATGTTTTAGTTTGGCAATGAGTAATTTTGTCGCTAAATCTGTCGTCGTTACTTTTCTTTCAATATCTTTTTATTTGTATTTTGAATATTAATAGAATATTATAAAATTCTTATAATACCCAATATTCATATAAAAAAGTCACACATATATAGATAGCAAAATCTTCTTATAATATCCAACATGCATATAAAAGAACCCATATATATAGATAGAAAAAGTCTAAACATCCTCAATACCAAACATAGCAACATCTAAACACATAAGTATGTCCAAAACATCCTCAATACCTACATCCATCAAGTGTAATTTTTTGTTGCACAATTTTAAACGTTTCAACAAAATAGACCATCAAAAACCAACAAAATAGACCATAAAAAACCAATGCACTGATCGTCAAAAGTATCACAACTGATCAAGATCATTGCAATCATCATTTAAGGAATCAAGATCGTCCAAAGGAGTAGCTGGAGGTGTGACAACTGATCGTGAAGAAACCAACTTCTGTACCTCTTCAATGACAATAGGAAAAATTGATTTTTAAGTGCGGGAATCAATCGCTTCACAAACTCATCCAAATCTGAATCTGCAGCTAGTACCGATTCATGTGAAGATGAAGATGAAGTCTTTCCACAAGAAATACACAGAGTTTGGCCGTAGTAGCCTTTGGCTTCAGATCCAAGACCAAATACTCTTCGCTTCTTTTCTCCTCCGGCAGCTTGGTAATATGCTTCAATTTGATCAATAACAGATTCTGATAATGTTTTTCTCGTAATATTTCTTCAAATCTTTCCTATAATAGTGGAAGTCAAATTATAACGGATTGTACTTACAAATGATTAGATACCAAAAAGTACTTTAAATTAAAAAATGAGAATTAAGTAAACTACTACATTAAGATTTAATCTTACATGGACTATTCGGGAACGTTCATCAACGAAAGATTTTCCATCATGACCATGTGTGTGAATATGCAAATGTAACTCACTTGGTGTCGGATCTCGATCCATTTCAGCAGCCTGTAAAAAAGAAGTGTTGAGCATTGTACTAGAACAAAACTGCTGGAACATTTCATGTAAGCTAGAAATATTTGTAAAGCCATAATTCAAGTGGAACGTAGTTGGTCATCAGGTAAATATTATTAGTCGCGTGGTCAGAACTATGTTATCCAATTTACATTGTTCTTACTAAGCAATGACTGGAAAGAGATTGCTGAATTTCATTGCATCAAAATTACTGAGAACATATGCTAATAATGAACATTTGGAAATTTCCAGTCAGATTCCAGTGTGAAGGTTATATAAGATGAAAACCAATCACATAAAACAGACAAGTAATTTCTAGAATCATAAAGTCTTGATTCTACCCAATACATCTCGAAGAACATGTAAATATACGAATCCTCAGTAATATAACACTCTGCGACATATAAGCACAGTTTACATTACAGTTTTTCAGGATAAAAACCACCAACAGAATCACCAAAATACTCACAACAAGAACCACCAACAGATCATGAACTACCAACAGAACCACCAAAATACTACAGAATACTCCCATTGTAATTCTGTCCACAAGAACTCTCAAATGAAGAACCAACAACAGATCATCAACCAGAAAAAAATAAAACATATATATATGTGTAGACAGAAAGCAGACCAGAAGTTGATTATGTTCAGCCATTTTCAAGGATGAAGTCGATTGGTTAAGACACTCACCTATTTGGTTCCTTAGAGTAGATGTACCTTCTCTTGTTCTGTTGATCTGATTTAGAGCAGTCAGAGATGATTCAGGAGTTGTATGGTTGCTACCATCACCAGAAGTTTGAATTGTTGATCTAATTTGAGGAATCAATGGTTAACTTGATTTGTATTATTTTGACCACCTATGACATCAGCTTGAGGAGTAACAATAGCAGAAGTGGGAACAGTAGGTACGTTTGCAGTAACATCATTATTACTCCTAACTGCAGACTTGCCTCCACGCCCTGTGCTTCCGCGACCTCGACCTCTAGCCATATCTATAAAAAAAACTATATTAGTTAAAGTGGAAATAATATGCAAACTTAATAATACCAAGAGAAACAAACAACAATATATAGATAAGGTATTAGAAAATGTAAAAGCACAGTTGTAGCCTAAAAAAATGAATGAGAAATGAAAGAGTCAAAAATTGAGAAGTAGAGCATAAAACCAGTTGAAGCAACAGGTTTTGTGTAAACAACGAGACAAAGAAAATGATACTAGTTCGACAAAATGGTTGCTCACAAAATAAAAATAAGATACAATAGCATATTTTTTATCAAGCACTAATCGCTATCTGTGTCTTTTTCCAAATCTCCCTCTTCCTCTTCCTCAGTTTCCTCAGTTTCATACTCTTCTTCTGTAGCATCCTCTTGGTTGTCATGATGTTCTTGTAATAAACCATCATCAGTGACTTCATCCATTTCAATTAAGCCACCATTTGCATCATGTAAGTGTATGCTTTCATCTGTGGCAATATTCATGTCTATCTCGTAGACTTGAACTTCTTCAACTTGAAATGGAATATTTAGTTCTGCAGCTGTCTCAATTTCCTCATCGGGTAATTCAACAACATTTTGAGGTTTGATCTTCAATACAGCTACCCAATCATCCTTGTCCTTTTTCTTGCTAGGATAAGACACATAACACACTTGAGTTGCTTGCATTGCCAGAATAAAAGGTTCATATTTTTTATATCGGCGACGATGGTTAATATCAACCAATTTATACTGATTATGCTTTTTAACACCAACATCCATAGTTGGGTCAAACCATTCACATTTTAATAGTACAGTTCGCTTTAAAGGTGTTTCGCGGTATTCCACTTCTATAATCTCTTTTATCCGCCCGTTGAAATTACCAAAAGTTGGATCTAAAATACAAAATCCACTGTTCATTGTTGATCTTGCGCTACCATGAAAATCCGTATGAAACTTGTATCCATTAACAAAATACACCGAATGAGATAAAACGCCTATCAATGGTCCACGAGCAAGACTACATAGGAATTCATTCTCAATATGATTGAGCCGGACCATATACAGCTTTGGGATATTTTCCAGAAGTATCTTTTGCCAATTGAGGTCGATCACAGTAATTGACCATATCTAGACGAGCTTGTGGATTGTCTTTGGTTTTCTTATCAATATTGAGGACCGTATTAAATACATTATCAAAGAAGTTTTTCTCAATATGCATGACATCAAGGTTATGTTGAATCATGTTAGAACTCCAATAAGGTAAATCCCAAAAGATGCTTCGGTTTTTCCATCCACAATAACTACATATTCGTTGATTAACTTCTTCTGCATCTAACTCTGTTACTTTTCTTATCCCCAAATCACAAATTTGATTCCATATCTCTTCTCTAGTTCTGTAGGGTGGTCGTGATCTTTTGACAGTTCGAGCTTTAAGAAAATTTTTACGATCTCTCCTAAATGGATGATATTGGTCAAGGAACATTCTGTGACAGTCAAACCATGATGTTTTCCGACCATGTTGTAATCTAAAGGATTGTGTTTCCTCCATACAATAAGGACAAGTAAACTTACCTGCAGTACTCCATCCTGATAACATAGAATATGCTGGAAAGTCACTGATTGTCCATATCAAAGCTACCCTTAATTAAAAATTTTGTTTTTTGGAGATATCAAATGCTTCTACACCTGTCTCCCACAACAACGTCAATTCCTTTATTAGAAACTGCAGATAAACATCATTTTTATGTTTGGGATTATTTGGCCCAAGAACAATGACAGTTAAGAACATATAAGCCTCTTTCATGCACATTCCTGGAGGTAAATTGTATGGAGTGACAATTATTGGCCATGACGAATATTTTCTCCCAGACTGATTGAATGGTTGGAAACCATCAGTACATAACCCCAACCTAACATTTCTTGGTTCATCGGCAAAAAAAGGATGACTTTCATTGAAGTTCTTCCAAGCTTCAGAGTCTGATGGATGACGCATTACTCCATCCTCTTTTATATGTTCATGATGCCATGTCATGTCAGTTGCTGTAGTATGGGATGCATATAATCTCTTCAATCTAGGAATCAAAGAAAAATAATACATCCTTTTGTAAGGGACCAATTTCCTCTTACGAGAGCCAACTCGACGCATATACCTTTCTTTTCCACAAAATTTACAAGAGGTAAGATGTTCATGGTCTTCCCAATACAACATACAACCCGATTCACAACAATCAATCTTTTCAACCGGTAAACCTAAGCTACGCACTAGCTTCTTAGTCTGATAATAACTATCAACTAATAGGTTATCTTCCGGTAAAGACTCTTTAAACAATTGCATCATTTGGTTAAAACCCTTCTGTGACATATTATTTTCCATCTTAATATTTAACATTCGAGAGATTACTACAAGTTGAGAGAGGGAAGAACCAGGATACAATTTTGCATCAGCAGAGTGCAACAATTCATAAAATTTTTGGTACTCTAAATTGGGCTCCTCCTCAATCGAAGTTTCATGTTCCTCCTCAATTGAAGGTTCATACAGATGAGATGGTCCAGATTCAATATTGCTGTAACCATGGTTAAAGTTGGGACCAGCAGCATCCAAAATCATTTGTCGATATGGATTATCATATCCCAATTCAAGTTGAGCACCATTGATCAAATCATTACCGAAAGAAATCTCACCTATCAGATATGCTTCCCTTTGATATTTCCAAACAAAATAGTCCTTAACAAATCCATCATGAAGACGGTGATATCTAACCGTTTCAACATCCTTGTATTTAATGTTGCGATATTTTTTACATGGAAATCTAATGTTGTTACCACTCATGCAATTTTGTTGAGAACATGCAAAGAGGATAAAGTTATTCACACCAGTAATGAATCTAGAGTTTATAACCCCTCGGCCATCCAACCTATCATACATTCATCCACGCTCTAGATTATTCATATTCCTATTAATGTCGACATAAATAACATAGTTAGAGTTTTATATTTTAGTAGTGCATACATCCAGGATTACCACTAAAGTGAAGAAATAATTAAATATCTTAACAAACTGGAATATATCTTTCAATTTTTACAAGAAAATAGAATATATCAGTCATTTTTCTTCTAAATAAAAAAGAAATCACAAACACAACATATCATTCATTGTCCTTCTTAATAAGTGTTAGCGAAAAAGTTTAATTACATACAAAACTGAAACTTCTATCATTACAATCATAAGGCATGAGGCAAAGCTCCCGACAACAAGATTAAAACATCAAATTTCAGCAAAGTACATACCTAAAATCTAAACATTAAACAAAACCTAAAAATAAGTTGCAACTTTGTTGGCAAAAATAAACAAATAAAGTCTACAACTTTAACACAAAGTTACATCACAAAAGTTAATCGGATTTAAAGCAAATCCTCAATCGGTAAGTAAAAGAAAATAGAGACAGTTTCACGAATAATGAAGAATACAAACGGCAATAGAGAAACATATGAAAAACTAATCGAAAATTATTTAAAAGGGAAAATGTTATAGTACCAGATATATGCTAGCTCACTTTCTGGCACTTGCTGGTATCCTTAGTGGATCTCTCTGAAAACCCAAAATATAACATCACAATCAGATTATGAAAAAACAACAACATATACCAAATGTGATCCCACAAATGGAATCTTTGGAAGGATAACGGCTAAATAGTCAACACAACAAAACGAAAAATGATTATGACAATTACACAATTTCAAAGGAACATGAAACATACTACATTTTATTGTTTACAGAAAATCAGAACAACAATAAGAAAAAGTGACTCAAACTGCTCTATATTTTCTAATTTTTTCAACATGTAACACACTAAGTACAACCTTACATAAACCTGTACATAAAAAAAAACAAAACTAAACCACACAAATGAAAAATTTGTTGAAGAAATCAGAGATTAATGAACCTGGAATAGAAGATACAAAAAAAAACATAAATAAAAGTTAAGAGGAAAAATATTATTCCCATTTCGATTAAATAACCACTAACACAACGTTTTAACACAATAATCGAACAAAGAAAATTGAAAAAGCTCAAAAAAACCACAAATAGAACTTCAAATAAAAAATCAAAAACCCTAACATAATCAGTGTATGCAAAACACTGAAAATTAAACCACAACCAGAAATTTTGTTGAAGAAATTTCAGATTCATAGACATGCAACATTGGAATATCAAAAACCCCATAAAAAATAATCCTGAGAAAGAAAATATGGTTCCCATTTCGAGTAAATAACCATTTATCAAATTTTTTAACACAATAATCGAAGAACCCTAATTGAAATAGCTCAAAAAACCCTAAACATATCATTAACACGTCACTTCTAACATAGAAATTAAGAAATTAAAAGAGGAGAAACAACTAAAATTACGAGATATAAAATCTAACCTCTAATTTAGATTCAAAATTCACCGATTGACACTCTTTTCTACTGATATTGAGCGATTAGGGAGAGAAAAGGGCAAGGGGACTGTTTTTGGAGAGAGAGGTAGATGATGTTATGTTTTGGAAACAAAGTGAAATAAAAGACATAGCCCTAATATTAGGTTGGTAGGGTGACAGATTTAGCAACGGATATATAATCCGTTGCTAATCATTAATTAAATATATACCTAATATATTATAAAAAATGGTAAAATACTTCCAACGATAGTATTTTCGTTGCTATTGCCGTCTCCACCATGTCAAAAAAAATTCCCCCCATTTTTGTCGCTAATTTTGTCACCAAAATAAAGGCGCCAATATTTACCGCCAAAAATTAGCAACCAGTTTTATATTCTATTTCCATTCCGTCACTAATTAGGCTATTAATTTTAATTTCATTTATTTAGCAACAAAATTTCTATTTCGTTGCAATTCCATCGTTAATTAGCGACGAAAAAGCCTTTGTTGCTATAAATCCGTTGCTAAACGCAGTTCTTTTTGTAGTGAGAGAGACAAGATCTTTGGAACAGTTTGGAATCAACTAGTATGGGTATTAATGACCCGTGGTGCATTGGAGGGGATTTCAATGTCATTTATGACCCAGGGGCGAAGATTGGTGGAAAGCCTCACAAAATGTATAAAAGTATTGACTTCTTGAACTGCATTGACAATTGTGGTGTCACTGATATTGGTTTCTCGGGTCCTAAATTTACTTGGTGCAATAATAGAAGACCAAGCCAAAGAATTTGGAAGAGACTTGATAGGGTCTTTATTAATAATAAATGGGCCAATTTTTTCCAGAATACCACTATTAATCACCTCGTGAGGACAGGTTCGGACCACAGACCTCTTCTTATGAAATATTTTAATACTAATCAAAATTTTATCAAGTATTTCAGGTTCCTCAACTTCTGGACCAAACAAGATGGCTTTCTCAACATTGTCAAAGAGACTTGGGATACTCAAATCACAGGTAATAACATATGGAGACTTCAGTCTAAATTGAAATTACTTAGCAGGAAGCTCAGTCAGCGGTCAAGAAACACCGTCGAGGATGTTCATGATCAAGTACACAAATGGGAAGAAAAGATCCAGGATCTTGAGGAGCAATATATTATCAACAACTCAGATGCTGATATAGAGGAGTCCAATAGAGTACATGCGGAGTACATCAAGTGGACCAGCATGCAAAATTCCTTAACCAGACAAAAAGCTAATGTAAAGTGGTTTGAGGAGGGAGACTATAAAACTAATTATTTTCATAACATGCTCAGGGAGAAAAGAAGGAAATTACAGCTGAATACGATAAAGAATCACAATGGTAATTGGATCCAAGGTGAGGATAAGATCGCAAAAGCGGCTGTGAAGCACTTCAACTTTCTTTTCAACCTTCCTCCTGCCACTTTGGACACTAAAATTTTGGATTGCATCACTAAAAAGATTACAAATGAAGACAATGCCATCCTTGGTGAAATCCCTATAGAGGATGAAATTAAGAATGTTGTGTTCAATCTGTCTGCTACTAGTACTACTAGTCCAGATGGTTACAACTGAACCTTTTTCCATTGTTGTTGGGATATCATTAAGGAAGATATAATTTCCTTTGTGATTAATTATTTTCAAGGTAAGTCTCTATCTAAATTTTATTTACATACTTGCCTTGTGCTTATTCCTAAAATTGACAATTGTATCAATTTCTCTGACTTTAGGCCTATAGGTCTGTCTAATTTTACTAACAAAATAATATATAAATTTTTTTCTATTAGATTGAATCCTTTATTAGCTAAGCTCATCTCTCCTAATCAAACTGATTTTGTTAAAGATAGACTTATTACTGAGAACATCCTTCTTGCTCAAGAAATCATTCAATCTATTTCCGATTCTAATAAGGGTGGTAATGTAGTGATTAAATTGGATATGGCCAAAGTTTACGATAGAATGTCTTGGCATTTTTTCACTTCAGTTCTTAGGAAATTTGGTTTTGCAGAATGTTGGATTGGCATGATTCTTAATCTTATTTCTGGTAATTGGTATTCTATCGTTATCAATGGCTCCAGGAGGGGTTTTTTCTCCTCAAGATAGGGACTCAAACAAGGTGATCCCTTATCCCCCCTCTCTTTATAATTGCAACAGAAGTTCTTTCTAGATCTCCCAATAATCTTTTCTTGGATAAGAACTTTATTCCATTCTCAATGCCCACTAGAGGACCTTTTATCAATCACCTTGCTTATGCAGATGACATTGTCATTTTTACTAATGGTAGTAGAAATTCTCTTAATCTCATCATGCACTATATTGGTAACTATGATGCCAGCTCAGGACAGAGAGTGAACACTGATAAGAGTTTTTTTCTTACAGATCTTAAGACTTCAGCCTATAGGATCAACAAAATTAGAACTTGTACCAGGTTTATGGATAAAAATTTTCCTTTCAATTATTTAGGGCGCCCTTTATATATTGCTAGGAAAAGACTGAGTATTTTGATTGCTTAGTGAATAAAGTTATTAAGAGTCTCAATGTATGGCAAATGAAACTCTTATCTTTTGGTGGTAAAGCGGTTCTTATTAAACATGTTCTCCAATCCCTCCCCACTTATATTCTCTCTACTATGTTCCCCCCAAAGGTTCCTTTAACATCTTAGAGAAACACTTTGCTAACTTTTTTTGGGGTTCTTCAGGTGATAAAAATAAGTACCATTGGAGATCTTGGAAGAATCTATGCTTCCCTCTTGATGAAGGAGGTATTGGTACTAGAAGAATGATAGACATTGGCAACACTCTAGCAGTAAAGAGGTGGTAGAGGTTCAGAACTATCCTATCCTTCTGGGCAATTTTTCTTAAAAAAATATTGTATTAGAGCATACTATGCTATTAAATCGTGTGTTTCTGGAAACTCTCACTCTTGGCAAAAGATGCTTCAGGTGAGAGGTAAAATAGAGCCTCAAATCCATTGGAATATTAATTCTAGAAATTCTAGTCTGTGGTGGGATAATTGGACACGGATGGGTCCATTAGAAACTCTTTTTCCAAATGTAAGAAAGAGTACTAAAGACTTAGTCAGTCTTTTGTTTCACTATGGAAAATGGAACAATTATATCATGGAGCTTTTGCCAGACAATATTTCTCAACACATCAAGAGCATTAGAATTGGTAATCATGATTTACCTGATGAAGCTTATGGTATCTAACAGAGGATGGTAAATATTCTAATAAATCTTCTCTCCAGTTATTTCGTAACATAAAGAGTAAAGATATTTTCCTTAACAAGGTTTGGCATACGAGCATACCTTTTAAATTCTCTTTTCTAACATGGAAGACATGGTTATCCAAACTGCCCTTTGATGATATTGTCTGTAAATTTGGGAAACAGATTGATACTTTATGTAATTGTTGTACTAACCCTGTACCAGAGACCATTCAACATGTCTTTATTGAGAGTGATGCAGCTAGGTACATTTGGAAGACCATTGGATCACCCCTAGGGATTATTCACCAGCTTTTGCCACTAAGAGGACTTCTTAATCATTGGTGGGAGCAAAAATACGTGAATGATATACACAAGAAAGTTGTTCAGATAATTCCAGTCATCATTTGTTGGGAAATCTGGAAGAATCGATTCTCTTGTAAATATGGTGATAAAAAAAATTCAATCTCTTCAAGCTAAATCAACAAACTTATTGGAATATTTAGGCTGTGGTTAACAAATCTTTTCCTAGTTGTAACTTAACATTACCATGGGTTATTTTTTGTGATGAGATGTTGAAGATGCAACCTGCTCTTAAGTCTATTCTAGTGTATTGGGAAAAACCAAGTCCAGGATCAATCAAGCTAAACACCGGCGGTAGCTTTCTACACGAGAGCAACAAAAATGGAATTGGAGGAGTTTTGAGAAACGAGAATATTGACCTTATAATGGCTTTTTCCATCCCATCTAGTTGCAACAACAGTAATAGTGCAGAAGCGCAAGCTGCCCTCTTTAAACTTAATTGGTGCTATCATAATGGGTTCAGAAATTTCACTATTGAATTGGATTCGTTGCTTATCACCAATATGCTCAAGGATAAGAAGACCTCTAATCTCAAATTGAGGAATACCATCGATGATATCTCCCACATAATGAACCAAGCAAATATGGATGCAACCCAATGTTATCGAGAGATAAATCAAGTTGCGGACTGGCTGGCAAAGTTTTCCACAACTAGTAATGAAGCTGTGGTATATCTCTTATTTCAAGAACTTACTAAAGGTACCAAAGGACCTTTTCTCCTGGATAGATCTCAATTACCTAGTATTAGGACAAAATTTGATAAGGCTAACTTTTTTGTAAGCTAAACCTCATTTGCTAGTATCGTCATAGTAATGGATTGCTCCTGTTTTTGTAAAAGGATGTCTTCATCCTTTGTGTTGTATGTCTCGGAGGTAAGACTTATATCTCCTTCCTATTAATAAGATATAATACAACACCTCAGTGAACCTGGGAAATTATAAAAAAAACTCAATATATTTTTCAAAACAATAAATTTATTATATGGTGATATGATGAAATTATCTCAATTATTTATTATTTATTTATGTATATGTCAAGTTAATAGTGGATAAGTATTGTTATACTCCCCCCATTCCAAAATAAATGAATTGTTGAGCTATTTTTCAATGTTCAAAATAAACGAATTGTTCATTCTTCAAAAAACATGTTGAATTTTTTTTCAATTTTACCCTTTCATTTAACGAGGTTATTAAGTACTTCATATTTTCTAGGAAAGTAATTTAAGAACAATTAAAAGAGTAATAATGGAAAGTAACCTACAATTTATGTCCTAAATTTTCTTTCTTAAGAGGTGTCATACCCCAACAATTTAATTATTTTGAAATGAAGGGAGCACGGAGAAAACATGACTTTAATTCATTAATTATGATTTAACAATAATGATGGACTTGGAGAAAATAAACAGGTCCGTTGTCTAACAGCTTTCGCATGTTGTTTGTGTTCGATTACCTTCGCTGAGGTTTTTGATCTACCTTCTAGACCAACTTTTTATTTTCCTAAAATCTCAAAAAATATAAAAATAAATTTAGTTTTAAATAAAACTACTACTCTAATATTTGGAACTGGAGGGAGTAGTAAGAAAGTGGTTAGATTTTATGGTTTAAGGAAAGCCTAAGGGTATGTTCGGCACGAACGATTTCTAATTTATCTATGCTCAATTGGTTAAAATATTTAAAAATATACATTTTATGAAACACATGTTCCTAAAAATTGGAAAAAATGACTTCCTTAAAGAAAACAGGAAATACAACTTCAATAAGTGTCATTCATAGTTTATTGTTTCCTCTTTCCCAGTCAAACCCAATTATCACTCCTTATTCCATCTCTATAGTATTTTGCTAGATTACATATAAATATTTTTTAAAAGAATTTTGTTGCTTACTTACAAAACACTAAAAAATAAGTAAGAAATCAATTTATTTTTCAAGAAAACATTTGAGGAAAACATTTTTCATCAAAAATATTAGCTTTTATACTTTAACACACCTAAATCTTATTCCAAGCTAACACGTGCTCTTATTACAACCACACCTAATTTTATTATTTCATTTTTTAGTACGATATTTTTCACCTTATTATATGAAACTTTGAATTTCCAAATTCTAAGAGAAGGTGATTAATCAATTCTCCTTATGACGAGTCTTTCTTGCGAAAAAAACATGGAAAAGTATTGACACAAATTCTTCCGTCAAAGCCACCTTTAGAAGTCATGCATACTGATATAAGGGAAAACTACTAAAAATTAACCCTATTGCAACGAACCTTTTGGCGACGGTTCCAAAAGCGTTGCAATAGAAGGTCTATTGCAACGGTTTCAACCATTGTGAAAAAAATTATTATAGTAGAACTATTTGGTGTCATAAGCGTTGTTGTTGTTTGATAACCATCGCAATAGGGCATTTTATTGCAACGTCTTCCTCAACCATTGCCATAGAATAAGCTATAGAAACGCTTTATTGAGAAAAAGAAGCTATTACATCTATTTATTTATTCCCAGCACAAGATTTCACTACAAGTTCACTGAAAATAAACCCTTTTACTTATAATCCACACAAAGTCTCAAACCAAAGATAATACAATTCACCAAATCTGATCCGCCACTACTACGACCACTATACTCCGACTACCATATCACTGCTCCGTCCACCATACTTTGATCATCGTACCACTACTCTGTCCACGGTATCACTACTCTGACAACCAGACCTCGATTTCGAATTTGCTTCGACCTCCACTTCATGAAGTCAGAACGTCCGATCATCGTAACTCGATTTCGAAGCTACTCCAACTTCATCTCCTCCACTGCTGAACAAAACATCCATGTCTAAGCTTTGACTCAATGGTCAGGTACCTGTCATTTCTCATTTTGAATTTTATTGTATTTATTTGATGTGTTTATAAAGTGTTCGATGATTTGTGCCAATGAAGTAAATTATGTTTTAAATCATACTGTAGAAGACTGCTGAATCATTGATTTTTGTCACGACGAGGGATCCATATTGAACCTAGTGCTCGCGAGAAGGCTATGACTACTTGTACTTTCCCAATCGACCTTTTTTTTTACTTCAAAGGTCTAATTTTAAATTAAATTTAGATTTGAATGAAGCCTTGCTTGGGATGGACAATCTCTGTTGTTTTTAGTATGACCCTATCCAGGACAAGGTGGGTGGTAGTGGCTTTTATAGAGGACAAAATATGGGAGGCAACACTAAGATTGTTCAGTCATGTGACAAGGAGGTTCATGGATGCCTTATTGTGTAGTTGCGAGAGGTTGGCCTAGGATGGTTTCAAAAGAGGTCGCGGTAGACCGAAGAAGTTTGTCTATTTATCAAGGGCACAAGGTCTTGCAATAGTAGTAATGAGAAAGATACAAATTACACTCTTTCTTAGTGTAGTGGAGTGTTAAGCCGCAAAAAGAATGTGCAAGATGACATTATACAGAATGTCTTCCATATTAAAACATATTGTATTGTTATAAAATGCTTTTTTCTTTTGGTTCCTAAAGTTGATATCATGTCAATTAGGTTAGAATGACAAATAGAACAAAACTACATATTAGTATCTTTTTCGTGTAATTGTTTCTTGCCATTGCCACATAAAATTGCTTTATAGAAGTCTGTTTTGGTAAGCCAATTGTGTAGTGGGTTATGGATATTTTGATAACAAGCTATCTTTTCTTTTGGTTGGAGTTATATTGGATGTTATGATTTTTAAGTTAGGTTTAATTTATTTTATGCAGCGTCTTGAACCATATGCAATGGGTACTACTCGATTAAATGGTCATTAAGAGGAACATGAAGGATAACAAGAGTTTTGTCTCAACAAAACCTGAAGCACTTTTAGGACCTGAGTTACTTTCCAGAAACCAAAATGAAAAATGTGCGTATGAGTTTGTCAGCCATTTTCTTTTTCACAAATGCTGATAACTAGTGACTATTTTCTTCTATCCTTTGGTTGTCTGTTGTTTTCTATGAAATATCATTTGTTTTGTTAGCAACTCCGGTGAATACAATAGTATCCGTTTGGTGTGCCTATATCACAATGTGTGTATGTGTGTGTATATACCTATCTATATAAGTGTGTGTGTGTATATATAACAGTGGTCTCCGGGCTAGCTTGCATGTACCGCAAGTAATTGCACCGGGCACATGATAAAACTTTTTACAGAGTTCCTAGTCAAAAGAATGTTTATTTGGTTAATTTCTTCTACACTATAAAGTGCCTTAAAAAGTTTCTAACTTGCATCGAGAAGGAAATAACCTGATTAGTTGTGTTTCTTTGTCATTGTTGCAACCAACAAGCACCAGTAGCTTAGGGAGGGACATTGCTGCATCACTTAGACAACATCATCATCATTTAAATGTAAAGAATGGGGGAGCTTAATAACTTGAATCACCTGTAAGATATTATAGCTCAATGGAGGTAACTTTTCCTTTTTAAGTACCGTTTAAGCAAATTGAAGTATGATGCCTTTTGTAGCACATGATTGTGTCTATATGACTAGGTAATTATGAAATATTTAAATTTTGATTTTATACATGAGATGTGGCTAAATATGAGTATTCGTTCAAAAATATGTGCTAGGATCAATTGATTTCAAAAAAAATTTCTGGTGAATATATTCGGGATACTATATGTAACTTTTGAAATTTTGATAAAGTTCTCTAACTGTCCCTTGGTTTAGTCTATTATGATCCTACCTTTACTACATGAGAAGTAGCATGTCTTAAAATGAGAAGGTTACTCCCCGCACGCATCAACTTGTTTAACCACATTCAAGTCCGTCTTGCACGTGCTATATTTGATTACTTCAGAAAATTTCAGGTGGAATTAATGAATTAATGCACGCCTATAGGCTAGTTGCTGGTGGAATTTCAAGTTTGTCTATAGGCCAGTTGTTAAGATGTTATAAGGATTATGCATTTTATCATAATAGCAACTTAACCTGTCTTTTTTTTCCTTTGCTAAGAGTTTCCTCATTTAACTTTTTGCGTGGAATGTATACAATGAAGTCATATACCCCAACCCATCATAAAGTAGGATTGAGGCATATTTGATTGATTATATATTCTAAAACTTTGCAACTTATTTAGAAAACTAGAAAATACTGAGATTGTAACAATCAGATGGCTGGGTAGCTGCAGTTAAGCTTGAAGAAAGATCATGTATAGGGATAGACATGGTAAAACAATAATTTCTCATGTTCTTTGAAGTTTTTATTATAATCGAGAATTGGAATACCTCATATGATAGACTGTATTGCTCAAGGAGTTTGCACTATTATGGCCTCTTACTCCAGCTGGAATGGAGACAAAATGCACACTAATCGATATCTTTTAACAAAAGTCTTGAAAGAAAAGTTTGGATTCAAGGTAAACAACTTTGAACTTAACTGCACCCTGAATATTAAAAAACTATAAGATATGTTCAGAACTTTCATCTAGATTAAGTCGGATAATTAACATGTATGACTTCTTCATCTGGATTAAGTCGGATAATTAATATGTCAAGATCTTTCATCCTATTCCTTTGTCCTCATTACTACTGTACTTAACTTTTTTTTGTGGGGTCTGTCGGGGGAGGTGTAAGTGTTTGGTATTTCCTCCATATCTTCTGCTGTGTATTATATGCCTGCCATGTTGAGAAACTTTATTATAAAAAAAATGATATTTTGGTGCAGGGTCTCTTGATTAAAGACTGGGAAGCACTTGATCGGCTTACTGACCCTAACAGATGTGATTATCGTCAATCAATCAAGTCATCCATTAATGCTGGAATTGATATGGTACGGTCAAAGCCTAGTGTAGGAAGTAAAAAAAACAGCTTTTTAGCCCAATTCACATTATCCGTTTGCATTTTGTGAATACTTGCAGGTCATGGTGCCATTTAGGTATGAATTATTTTTTACGGAGATGCTATCACTTGTGGAATCAGGGGAGATACCGATGACCAGGATAGATGATGCTGTTGAACTAATCTTGAGAGACAAATTTGTTGCTGGATTATTCAGTTGTTATGAAGATGTATGACAGACATGTCTCTTGAAGTTGAAGCACTGTTGTGGTTTAGCCTTTGACTATTATAGCATTGGTATAGCCTTGTAGGATTTTGTCGCAGTCCGTTTAATGTATAAGGGTCATTGAATTCATGGTGTTAATACATCTATCTTTCATGTATTATTGAATTTGTTTTAGTTCACTTAGTTTTTTTGAACTTGTTTTGTAGGAAGAATCACCCCAGAGAGTGTGATATTTAGCTTCGGGACACTTTTGCTCGACCTTCTCAATTGAAAGCACATCCCTCCTAGCCATGTATGGTTTTCCTGCTAAGTTTATTTTGTTTCTTGGTTAAGTGTTCCATACAGGCTACAACTATATTGTTCACACTTTATCAATTTATTGTGACAAGAAAACATGACTACAAGTGTTCTACATTCTTTCAAGTTTCTGTGGCTACATAAATAGATTATCAATTCTTTTTTATCCAACTCAAGTTTTGAGTTTGAAGGTATCATATGCGACGTCCTTAATGAAAACTGTGATCATAAGGCACTATTCGTAATTTGGATAAGCTCAACATGATTCTACCTATCACCAAAAAAAATTATAACTCCGTGTTCTAGCTCAAGCGTACCTACTTCTTGGCTTTTGGGGCCGCCTAAATAGTTTACATTGCCTTTGACACTTGGCCTAACCCGTTTAGTACAGACAATGATAGAAATACATTGCAGACTTTATGGTCTTTTTCAGTATATTCCTACAAGAAAAAATAATTAAATCTCCGTCTAAAAGACTTGCTTTTAATTCTTTGTTCTGATTTCCTAGTACTGTCCTCCTCTTCTTCAGTAATCTATCTTTGTGAACTTTGTACTGATGCTTAGAATCTTACTGGAACAATAAGAATCATTGTTCAAGACATGAAGTGGAATCATATTTTTAGTTGTTCTGTCTTTGAGAAATGAAAGACGGGGACTTCAAGGAGTTAAACACGAATCTACAAAAAGCTTGGAGAAATTGCTAAAATTGGACATCAAATTTAAATTACTAATACCAAATGTATTATGGTTTATATTATTATGGTTATTAAAGTACATGCATTCACGAGTTAATGCAATTCTTTTCGGTGCTCTTATTCCTTCTAATATGTATCTACTGATGATAGGCACCGAATCTGATAAAAGATCAGAATCTTAAGATGCTAATTGATTCTTTCTTGGAAGGTCAAGAAATCATCAGAAAGGTAAAGAACTTTGTTTCAGTTGGATCACTTGCAGCTTTACAGAAAAAACAGATACTAGAACACAAGAAGAAGAAGAAGAATACAGGCTACATAGAATTTCTTGAAATTTATCGTGACTATAACTTGATACTATGTAAAAACTTAACTAATCATTTGAGTACTTAACATACATTTTGTTTTTGGATTTAGATTACTAGTTTAATTTGTTCCACATTTTGGATTATGTGATTATTAATGAATAATTTTGTTTTATGATGCGTGTATAATTGTTTATTGTAATTTATTATGTATGTAAATACTAATTTACAATACGTCGCAATAGATGTTGTTGCAGTAGATATTGTTGCAAACGTCACAATAGATGCTGTTGTAACGGTTTAATGTCGTTGCAATAGCTTCTATTGCAACGGTTAGTAACCGTTGCAATAGATGAAAATAGGCGTATCAATAATTCAAAAAATAACCGTCGCCATAGGTCAAGCTTTGGCAATGGTTGTAACCGTTGCAATAGATGAAAATAGGCATCCCAATAAGTCAAAAAATAACCGTTGCCATAGGTCAAGTTATGGTGACGGTTATCTAAAATCGTCGCCATAGCTTGACCTATGGCGACGGTTCAGACAACCGTCGCATAAACCGTTGCCATAGACCTATTGCAACGCCCACCTATAGGATAGTTGCTGAACCGTTGCGGTAGAGCTATGGCAACGGTTTTTCTATCTATTGCAACGGTTTTGCAACCGTCACCATAGGGGTAATTTCTGATAGTGGAACATACTAGTGTACTATTCATTAGAAGACATTGAGTTAGTGCATTTTAATATTTTAATTATATTAAAGTGCATCATATTAAATTAACGAAGTGTGCCGTTGATGGTTCCATTTCTTCAATGCAAGTTAGTGGAATATTTTAAGAGCAAAAATGTGTATTTATTTTTTGTAACTCTTATAACCACTAACACTTTTTTCACCTAGTAACACTTTATTTCACCTATTATTTTATAGTCGAATGTGACATTTAGTTTTTGCAACTTCTACCATTAGTCTACCTGATTACTCTTGTAACTCTTGTAACATTTGTAATCTAAAGACTATTCATCTACTATTTTTACTATTTCATTACTTTTTGTTCAATTACATGAAAAAATTATACACATATCAATAGTGTTTTTTCTTTCATTGTGTTGGAAAACATTAAGGATAATAAAAAAATGATAAGTGTGAAAAAAATATTATTATGTGTAGTAGTGAAGAGAGAGTTAAGCCATAGAAAATATTCTAAATCTTTAACTATATTCACTATACAAAGAGAGTTTTAATATGTTGAAGGAAGGTGTTTTTTGTGATGGAGCTTTGAACTTTTCAACGAATCCGGAGTTGCTTGAATGATACATCGTTGATGGGTTGTTGTATCTTGGAGGGGACAAGTCAAGAGATATATTGCTGGAGCGATGTAGATTATGCCACAGTGGGCTTAAATCTCCTTAAATAGAGCGATATATCCACACCTCGGCAAAGAAGAAGATTATTTTATTTTCTTTATTGTTTTTATTTTATTATTTCAACTGATTGTAATTTGTGGTATATTACACTAATAATTTTAAGGAGATTCATGTTTTGATGCAATTTGAAATATTGAGGATATCAAGATAATAGATCTCAACATCTCAATGTCACTACTCTCTTCAAGAGATAGAAGAAAAGATATGAAGAGTAA
Organism: Capsicum pubescens; assembly: GCA_030864215.1. Taxonomy (NCBI): domain Eukaryota; kingdom Viridiplantae; phylum Streptophyta; class Magnoliopsida; order Solanales; family Solanaceae; genus Capsicum; species Capsicum pubescens. Next base: position 229,647,499 of record CM061548.1, on the reverse strand, counting down.
AATATTTTTGTAATTGCTCAATTCAAGTAAATAAAAGATAAAAGAACTTTTCTACTTCTTGCGGAAGAAAGATAAAAAACTTTCTACCTAATATTTTTAATAAATTAAGGGTACTACTTTTCAGGAACATAAAGTGGTATTCAAATTTTTGAAATAGTGGGGGCTAACGAAACTAGAAAAATTATCATCATGAAAAATGTGATGTTTGCACTTATGAGAATGTGTCTAAAAAAACGGCGTTACAAGTGCATATATTAGTCTTGGAATAAATCACATGTTACTATTTATATATGAATTGATTTCTTTGCCTCTAACATGCATGTTATCAAAGAAATAAAAAATTTACGTAACCATTTTGACATGAAAAATTGAGTGTGATAAGTTTCATTCTTTGAATGAAAGAAATACCCTAAAATACATGATAAATTTTTTCTTGACAAGTCACATTATGGTGAAAAATTGTGAAATTCAATTTTGTTGATTGTAAGAGTCTTGCAACTCCTTATGATTAAAATATATGAAAGTGGTGTGACAAATAAAAAATGAAGTTTGCTAGCCTAATTAAAAAAATATGAGATGTGTAACTTATTGCACTTGTGACACGAACCGCCCTGGGGCCTTGTTGTAATGGGCGTCCCAAGTCCGTCCAAGACCGGAGACCACCCCCGTTACACAACCCAACCTCCAGACGCCTGCCCTGAGTTGGTTGAATTCCGAGCATGTACCAAAATAGTGTAACAACTCACACAAAGACTTTGGGATAAGATCAAAATCTTGACCGGCCCAATCGAATCCAACCATCCCATACCAATAATCCAACCATACCAAAACAAGGGCAATAAACCAAGCCATAACCAAGAATGTTCCAAATACAACATAATTAATCCCAAAATAAAATAGGATGGAACAATCAACAATACCGTTAAATGATGTCAGTCTTTCATCTTATTCCAATGCCAAGGATAACACCAATATCGATTCCACCTATTCCAACCCATAGAAGTACCATAAAGCCTCTAACAAAAAGAGTAATGAAATCTGGTTGGGATATACACCCAACCATAGCCAAAACCAATATAAAAATAAAATGAAAGTTTATAAATATTCATAACATGAAATGGAGCCTTCCAAAAGGATGAAAGCTCACAACTTCAATCCAAACGTTGTCCCTGAGTTAATCACTATGTAGGAGGTATGCATAATTCCTTTACCAAGTTTTAAAACCTGCAAGGGTTCCATTAAAAGTAGTCAATGCAATGAACATATCTTTATAAATATTTTGTCAAACACACTAGAGTATAATATGATCAAAATGAATTTCAATTACCATTAAACCATTCCCATGCAATCCAATTATCCAAAACCACCTTTAATGCATATAAAAGCATAACAAAAACCATAGGAAACCATAACCAACCATTTAACATTAAAACCCTAATTCATATTTGAAAACCAAAATCATACAATCAATGAAATCATGGAAACATTCATGAAAACCATGCCTTTATTTAGAATTAACAATGAGGGAAGGGAACATGCCTTAAATCAAGTTGATGACGAAAAAATCGCCAAGACAAGCCCCAAATTGATCCTTTAGTTGAGACCTTAGCTCCCCTTGCCCAAAAGCTCTTAAGAGAATTATAGAGTGTTTAGATTAGTTTCTAAGTATTAATGAATGAAATAATAGGGTAAATAACCTTCAAAGTAGGTTAAAAGTCGTGGGACCCTATTAGGAAAAGTGGGAAAATATCTAAAATACCCCTATTTAAGTTGCACCAAAATCCTGTCAGAGGAATATGACTGACCTACACGAGTCGTACCCTCTGATACGATTGGTATCCTCCACTCGTATCTTGGCCTCAACCCTTGGATCAAACACTGTCCAACATACGTCTCATCAAACCTAGTTGTATTGACAGCATACGATCTGTACCCTTCATCCGTACCCCTAGAAGATTTAAACCCAAGGAAGATTTAGACATTATCCACCATACGAGTCCTGGGTACGACTTGTACCCTGGCTTACGGTTCATGATGATCTACTCGTACTCAGATCCAACCTAAGTAACCTAGTCTAAGATTAAGTTAAGGAACCAAATGATCCATAACCACCAATACGACTCGTACCTCTAAGTCGTATCCATTCCAGCAATCGAAATCCTTCCACCAACTAACACTGATCAGTATATGACTGGACCATACCATCCGTACCCCAACATACGGCTTGTACCAATGAATCGCATTAGGTCCAGAGACCAAAATTCAAGGAAATATTCTAAGGTCCAGAAACTAGGGTGTTTCAGTCCCCCTCACTAAGAACATTCATCCTCGAATGGCGGACAAGGTAAGCGCCACCACACATAAGAGTCATTTGCATTATCAAATATATTCCCAATCTTTAACAAAGTTTGAAAACAAAGAGGCAAAGATATTAATCTTTCTTTTAGCAAAGTCTGAAAATAAAGATGTGTTGGAGACACATACCTTCCGCACGAATCCCAGGAGAAGAAAAAATTCAGATATTTGGACTTTATGTCCTCTTCCATTTCCCCTGTAGCTTCTTGAACCTTATGGTTCCGCAAAAGAACCTTAAACAAAGCCACATTCTTGGTCCCCAACCGATGAACCATCCTATCCAAGATCTCAACCGAGACTTATTCATAAGATAAAGAATCCGTGATACCCAATCCTTCCAAAGGAAAAATCAAAGAAACATCACCAATGCACTTTCTCAACATGGAAACATAAAAGACCGGATGAACCAAGCTTAAGTTAGAAGGCAACTCCAGCTCATAAGCAACATTACCAACTCTTCGCAAAATCTCACAAGGACCCAAATATTGGGGACTAAACTTCCCTTTCTTGCCAAACGACACTACTTCATTCATGGGAGATACCTTGAGGAAAACCTTATCCCCAACCTCAAATTCCAAGTCTCTATGATTAACATCCACATAGGATTTTTGGCGACTTTGGGCAGCCTTAAGCCTATCCCAAATCATCTTTACCTTCTCCATGGCCTGGTAGACCAAATCGGGACCAAACATGTTTGCCTCACCAAGCTTAAACCAACTAATAGGAGATCTGTACCTCCTACCATACAATGCCTCAAAAGAAGCTATACCAATACAAGGATGATAGATATTATTATAAGTAAACTCCACTAAAGGTAGATGCTCAACCCAATTGCCACCATAATCAATCACATAGGCCCGAAGCATATCCTCTAATGTCTGAATAGTTCTCTTCACTCGCCCATCCATCTACGGATGGAAAGAACTATTCAAACTCACCTTGGTTCCCAACCCTCTTTGAAAAGACCGCCAGAAGTGAGACATAAAAAGTGTGCCACAATTAGAAATAATCAAAATAGTCACCCCATGCAGCTTCAAAATCTCCTGATGATACAACTTAGCATAATCCTCCACCGAGAAGGTAGTCTGCCTTGGCAAAAAGTGCGCAGACTTAGTCATCCTATCCACGATGACCCAAATCAAATCTTATTGATTCTTAGACCAAGGAAAACAAGTGAAGAAGTCCATATTGATCACTTCCCACTTTCATTCGGGCAAATCCATTTCTCGATACAATCCTCCTGGACTCATGTTCTCAACCTTAACTTATTGACACACCATGTACTTGGCCATAAAATCAGCCACGTCTTTCTTCATGCCATTTCACCAATAGATCTCTTTGAGATCATGATACATCTTAGTTGAGCCGAGATGATCTACATAGCGCGACTCATGTGACTTAGCCAAAATCCTTTGTCCCAACTCGTCGACATCAGGAACACACAACCTCCCTTAGTATCATAAAGTACCATCACTATTGATCTCAAACACCACTACCTTTTTCTTACCAACGTCACTTTTTATTTTCATGAAGATAAGATCCAATACTTGATTCTCCTTAATCTCTGCACCAAGAGATGATCGAACTACTTCTTGCACCACCAAACCACCATTTTCGGAGTCCAAAAGGCGAACCCCAAGATTAACCAAGCTGTGAATATCCTTTACCAATTTCCACTTTCCTTCCTGCACATGAGCTAAACTTCCCATGGATAACTTGCTAAGAGCATCACCAATCACATTAGCCTTACCTGGGTGATAGTGAAGACTCATATCATAATCTTTGAGAAGCTCAACCCATCTCCTCTGCCTGAGATTAAGATCTTTCTAGGTGAACACATACTGTAGACTTATGATCAGAAAAAATATCCACGTGTACACTATACAAATAATGCAGCTATTTTTTCAAAGCAAACACAACCACCAACAACTTCAAATCATTAGTAGGATAATTCCTATCATGTACCTTTAACTGCCTGAAAGCATAGGTAATCACTTTCCCATGCTGCATCAACACACAACTAAGCCCTACCCGAGATGCATCGCAATAAACCACGAATCCATCATTGCCTTACAAAAAAGTCAGAATTGAAGCCGAAGTTAGCTTATCCTTTAACTTCTTAAAAATCCCTTCACAAGTATCTGACCAAGAAAACTCGACCTTTTTCTGAGTTAACTTAGTCAAATGAGCAACTATTGATGCAAAGCTTTTCACAAACTGCCTGTAATACCCGGCTAAACCCAAGAAGCTCTGAATGTCAGATGGAGTCATAAGTCTAGGACACCTCCTCACCACGACAACTTTCTGCAGATCCAGCATGATTTTTTTACTAGAAATAATATAAACCAAAAAAGTTACAGCATTCAACCAAAACTCATACTTGGAGAACTTGGCATACAACTGTTGTTCCTTTAAGGTCTGCAACACCACAGGGAGGTGATTAGCATGATCCACCTCACTCTTCGAATAAAACAAAATGTCATCAATAAACACAATAATGAAGAGATCCAAATACTGATGAAAAACTCTGTTCATCAGATCTTTAAATGCCATTGGAGTATTTGTCAACCCAAACGAAATTACCAAAAACTCTAAGTGCCCATTGCGAGTAAAAAAAACCATCGTAGAGATATCCACCTCCCTAATCTTTAGCTGATGGTATCCAGACCGAAGATCTATCTTAGAAAAGAACTTGCCACCTTGAAACTGGTCAAACAGATTGTCTATCTTTGGAAAATGATATTTGTTCTTGATTATCACCTTGTTCAACTGCCTATAGTTAATGCACATCCAAAGAAAACCATACTTCTTACGTACAAATAACATCAGTTTACCCCAATGAGATACACTAGGATGAATAAACCTCTTATCCAGAAGATCCTTAAGTTTCCTTAACTCAGCTGGAGCCATTATATGGAGGAATAGAAATTTGATGAGTGTCCAGAATTATATCACTACCAAACTCTATCTCCCTATTCGGAGAAACAACAGGAAGATCATCCAAAAAGACCTCTGGAAACTCATTAACCACTGGAACTGACTGGAAAGAAGGACCTTCCAATTTAGAATCTTTAACTCGGACCATATGATAAAGAAAACCTTTGGAGATTAACCTCCGATCCCCAAAATAAGAAATAAACCTCCCCCTAGGAGCTAAAAAAGCACCCTCCCATTTTATAATCGGTTCACTAGGGAACCTAAAGATAACGTTACGGGTCCGACAATCCAAGGATATGTAACAAGAGTGTAACTAATCCATACCTAGAATGATATCAAAATCTACCATATCCAACTCAAACAGATCCACCAAGGTCTGCTTGCCACCAACAGATAACCCCCTATAGACTCTCTTAGAAATAATTGAGTCACCTACTGGGGTAGAAACAGAAAAAATAATCTAAAATATCTTTTGGATCAAAACCAAAAGATACTGCCACATAAGAAGTCACATAGGAGATAGTGGACCTCGAATCAAGAAACAATATATGTCATAAGAGAAAAGATGTAACATACCAGTAATGACATCTGGTGATGCCTCAAATTCCTATAGAGATGCCAAAGAAAACAACCTATTTCATCTAACACTAGAACCAGGAGCAGTAACAGAAGATGATGCAACACCACCAAGTGTAGGAGCAGAAGATGAAGCCACTGGAATCTTATTCGCCCCCGTATCTACTTTATTAAACGAATAATCCCTTAGTCGATGGCCTTCCTGGCCACACTTGAAGAATTTGTCCCATCCTTCATCGTAGTAACCCCAATGAGGATAACCATAGAACCGATAAGGAGGGCATGGAGAAACTGACTACCCTCCGCTTACCTGAGATTGGGCACCCTGTGCCCAAAAATTGTCACCATCTTGATGATGCCTCTCGCCCGACTAGTAAGGAGCACTAGCAGAAGAGTAGGAACCAGAACTCCCCTACTTCTTTTTCTGCTATTTGCCACCATCTCGTCCACCCTGAGACTGGCCATATACTTGGTCAGAAAACCTTTCCCTCTTACCCTGGCTATCCCCAAACTCTACCTATTTTCTCTTCTCATTATCTACCTGCTGCATATGAACAATCAACCTAGAGATGTCCATATCCTTAATCAGCAAGGCAGTTTTGCTCTCCAAAATCAAATCTCAATTCAACCCAGAAGTGAACTTCCTCATTCTTACCTGCAAGGTAGTAACTAAATAAGGAGCAAACCTTTACAATTGATGAAAATTTAAGGCATATTCCTTGACAGTCATTATCCCCTGCTCGAGGTTCACAAACTCCTCTATCTTTGCTTCTCTCAACTCTTAGGGAAAGAAACAATCCAGAAAAGCGTCAAAGAAGGCATCCCATAAAGATGACTCCTCCACATCTCTTCTATCCTTATCCCACTCTTTATATCATTGATATGCATTCTCTTTGAGATGATAAGCTACAAAGTTTACCCCCTTTCATATTGGAACCCTACATCACCCAAAATATCTTCTCTATTTTATCCAAGAAGCCCTATGGATCCTCCTCCACGTTTACTCCAGAAAAAATAGAAGGATGTAGCTTCATAAATTAGCCAACCCCTATGGCCTCAATGGATAAAGTACCGAACACATCCCGCTCAGCCTGAACAATAACTAATTTTGCAATCACATGAATAGACTGATGAAATTTTGCATTAGTCACCTCGCCCTGAGGAGGACTAGTAGTAATTGGTGGAACTCCAGAACTATAAGATATAGGACCATTAGATCGAAGATGAACCTCAGAAGTAGGATGCACCCCTTAAGCATTATCCCCATATGGGATAAAAGAATTTCCTAGTGTTTCAGATCTACGAGACATGATCTGAAAGATGAACAAACAAGGATTAGAGAAGATTTTAGGACTGAGTCTCTAAGCTTAAAAATAGAATAACAAGAAGGTGAAACATTCCTAGATAACTTGTATCCTCTCCTTTATGAGGGTGGCGTGCTACACACTCCTAAATGAGACTCTACTCGACATGGCTTTGTGGACTCCTGATTGACCATAAACCTAGGCTCTGATACCAACTTTACATGACTCGCCCTAGGGGCTTGTCTTAATGGACATCCTAAGTTCGTCCAGGACCGGAGACCACCCCCGTTACCCAACCCAACCTCCAGCCGCCTGCCCTGAGTTGCCTGAATTATGAGCATGTACCAAAATAGTATAATATCTCACATAAAAACTCAGGGATAAAATCACAACCGTGACTGTCCCAGTCGAGTCCAACCATCCCATACCAATAATCCAACCATACAAAACAAGGGCCATAAACCAAGCCATAACCAAGGATGTTCCAAACACAATATAATAATCCCAAAATGAAATAGGATGGAACAACTAATAATACCGTCATATGATGTCAGCTTTTCAGCTTATTCTAATGCCAAGGAAGACACCAATATTGATCCCGCCCATTCTAACCCGTAAAAGTACCACAAAGCCTCTAACCAAAAGAGTAATAAAATCCGTTTGGGACATGCCACCAACCATAGCCAAAACCAATATCCAAAATAAAACCAAAGTGTGAAGAAATATCCATAACATGAAATAGAGCCTTCCAAAAGGAAGAAAGCTCACCACTTCAGTCCAAATGCTGTCCCCGAGTCAATCACTATGTAGGAAGAGTAGAACGGCCAATTTCTGCATAACGTGGGTATACAACCACAAGTAGATGGGGTTAGCGAGTGACCGCTAGCATGATCTCAGGGTAAGGATAAAATAATGCCATTTATAAAACCAAGTAAGACCATCCATATGTACACAACCACACATACACACACATATATATGTATAACCATTTCGGAAAAAAGGGACCGGGTTTAGCATGCCTTTAAAAATTTTACCTAGGATGTGTAGCTTTGCCATCCTAAACCACCCACGGGCTATATAGGTTTATCTCCCCTGCTGAAAGGACCCCAGTATGTATAGCCACATGACCAGGGAAGTATCCCTTGGGATGTCTAGTACATCCCCCAAATATAGTATGACATCATGTACACGATTTTCAAGATCAACCTCATACTGGCAATTATGAGTTTTCAATTTTGGTCCCTTCGAGACCTCCACCTTTCATGAATTAGCTATACCTCCTGCCATTATTGCCTAATTAAAACCAATTTACACATAACTAAGCTATTATCCATTTATTAACCAAGGCCATTAATATTGGTATCGTCATACCAACCCTAACTTGCAATTATCATCCATAACCAACCATTTATAGGTTTAAGAGGACTTTCAAGTGCCCTTCCATTTACTATATTAAATCACTTGGGGGATTCTATGTGCCTCTCAAGAATAACCATTAGCCATTTACCATTCCAAGCCATTTAAACTATGCATAATTCCCTTACCAAGTTTTAAAACATGCAAGAGTTCCATTAGAAGTAGTCAATGCAATGAACATATCTGTATAAGTATTTTGTCAAACATATTGAGGGTATAATATAACCAAAACCAGTTCCCATGAAATTCAATTATCAAAAAACACCATTAATGCATATAAAAGCATAATCAAAACCTTGGGAAACCATAACCAACCATTTAACATCAAAACCCCCAATTCATAAATGAAAACCAAAATCATACAATCAATGAAATCATGGAAACATTCATGAAAACCATAAATTTAGTTAGAATTAACAATGAGGGAAGAGAACATGCCATAAACCAAGATAATGACAAAAAGAAATCACCAATACAAGCCCCAAATTGATCCTTTGGTTGAAACCCTAGCTCCCCTTGCCCAAAAGCTCTTGAGAGAATTATGGAGTGTTTAGAAGAGTTTCTAAGTGTTAATAAATAAAATAATAGGGTAAATAACCTTCTAAGTAGGTTAGAAGTTGCGGGAACCTTTTAGGATTATGGGGATATATTCAGAATACTCCCACTTAAGTTGCAGCAAAATCCTATCATAGGAATACGATTGACGAACACAAGTCGTATTCTCAGATACAATTGGTATCCTCCACTTGTATCCTGGCCTTAACCCCTGGATCAAACACTATCCAATATATGACTCATACAACTAAGTCGTATTGACAACATAAAATCCGTACCCTTTATTTGTACCCCTGGCAGATTTAAACCCAAGAAAGAATTAGACACTATCCACCATATGAGTCCTTGGTATGACTCGTACCCTAGCTTACGACTCATGGTGATCCACTCGTACTTAGATCCAACCTAAGTAACCAAGTCTAAGATTAAGTTAAGGAACCAAACAATCCGTAATGACCAATACCACTCATACCCCTAAGTCATATCCATTACAGTAACCAAAATCCTTCAGTCACGACCCAAGTTGGGACCCTGGCCGCGACGAGCATCCCAAACCATGTACGCTCGGGTGCCCCTTCCTGTCTGGTACTCATGAACACCATTCATAACAATAAAGAAAAAATGTGGAATTTAACAAATAGAATCATGATCATACTCTGAGTTTGGTTTAACATTTCAGAACTAAGAAAATCAACACCTAGACAACATCTATTCCAGTAAGCAAAATCTCTATTACATATAAAATTATCAAACTGTCTTAAACTGAGACAAGGCTCCCAGTGGACCTAAGCCAAAGTAAATGACAAGTATATGAAAAGAAATAGGCCTTCCAAAATAGAGAAGGCTCACCAACTGTACACTTCACTTCTTTCTTAAAAACTCTATGGCTTAGCAGGACTTCTAGACTGAGCCTCAGACCCTGAAATATAGGAGGTCAATACAATTGTAATGGTACGCAAAGCAATACAAAATAATAAATGTCTACATATATAACATAGGTGAGAGCAAGTCATAAAACATTATGCATGAGCTAGGTGGTACACCCTATATATCTGAAAGTTTCCCACGAAAAATATGGGATCTGCCATTAACTCGACGGCCAATCCCCAACCCAAGTTCAACGCAAGGGTTGAAGTATCGTAATCTAATACGAACCAGGGCACTAGACCATCATATAATCTCTCTTAGAGAAATAATAAACCCATATCGGCAAAATACAGTTTTGGAAAATGAATCGTATGACCCATACCTACTTCAGGTAACCACCTAACTCTCTTAGTGCCCACTTTTTAATCTATTCTAAACATTCATCTATTTGAGTTCAAAATCGGAAATCTAAAATGAAATCTCTATTCTGTTCTGAGTTTATCATGGCCTTATCTAATTTAGTATTGTCATACCAAGACTTGCAAGTCGTATAACTGAGCCATAATTATCATATTAAAATCTCTTCTTTCAAAAAATAAAGCTTGGACCACCATACTTCAAACAATTCCAAAGATTCATACTTCAAACATTTATCAAATCATGTAAAAGTCATTTTTTCAACATTTCAACAAATATGTGGTGGTCATGAAACTTGTGACAAAACATGCAGTCTTCTTAATAACATCTTTAACTTTAAAAACCAAGTAAAGAACACTCTCTTCAATTCAAACCATAATCAAGTCATAAATAAAATCAAGGCATATATATCATGCTTCCACTAATGCATTTCAAATAAATCATAACTTATGAAAACAAGAAGCTTATAAACAAGAGAGGGATTTCTAATAGTTCATGCTCTCAATTCATTATTCAAACTCATCAATGCATACATATATATATATATACACTTAAACATGATTATAAATCAAATTTAGGGGAAAGGCCTCAAAACCAAATCAATTATACCATTAAAGAATTCATAAAGCAAAATTGTAACGTAAGTTCCAAAACCCCTTCAAGAATTCATGATTTCACAATGTTTAAATATAGTTGAAACAATTTCCTTATGCCCATGTAGTTTTAGGAAAACCCCACATACCTTAGATGACTTAGGAGGAAGGGTGCAATCCGAATCTCGTTTAAGTTCTCAAAATTCTTGACTTCAAAGATGAGCTCTTGATCATAGGAGGAAGAGACTAGGGTTTTTGATTTGAGAGATTGTAAGAGGTTTCTGATGTATTTCCCCCCCAAAACAATTTATTTTCATGTTAAAAAGAGTTTAGATGAGGGAAATTGACTAATATACCCCTCATAACCTAGAATTTAAAAAGAAATCGCGAACTGGGCATCGACGCACCAACCGATGCAACACGTCCATATCGTGTCAGTCCACTATTTCATCGATGCATCCATCGATATGGCGCATCGACTTTGCATCAGTTCACCCTTTCCAACACCCAATCTCACCTCTAACGCTGTCCGAAAAATCTAAAACTACCTCAACACATCCTCTTTACTCCCCAGAACATGAAACAACTTAAAAATCCATATCTCAAGATTGGAAAAATTGATTTAGAGATCACACAAGTTTAGGAGCTTAAAATGTGATTAAGTCCTTTTTGACACTTTGGAAATTTTCAAGTTGATAGCTTCTCAAACATGTTACTAGGTGAGATACCATGTAGAAATTTTTTGCGGGGTATTACATTATTCCCCCTTGGGGATCATTCGTCCCCGAATGATGATACGGAACACAGGTAAGTACAATTTATCTTAGTTAGTAGAATATAAAAAGAATAAGGCAAGGATTTTACCCTCTATTTCATCATTCACCAGATCAAAAAGATTTGGGTATCTTACACGCATATCGTCCTCCGACTCCCAAGTAGCTTCCTCAACTTTTTGATTTTTCCACAACACCTTAACCAAAGTTATTTCCTTGTTTCTCAGATTCCAAACTTGATGATACAGAATAACAACAAGTTCTTTTTCATATGTCAAAGAGTCTTTCATATTGATTTCCTCAAAAGGAAACACCAAGGAATGGTTCCCAATACATTTTTTCAACATAGACACATGGAACACGGGATGTACGGAGCCTAAACTCACAGGCAGTTCCAATTCATAGACAACTCTACCTATCCTTCTCAAAATCTGGTATGGTCCTATAAAGCGAGGACTAAGTTTCTCCTTCTTTCCAAAATGCATGAATCCCTTCATGAGGGAGTCTTTGAGAAATACCCAATCACCAACCTTAAATTTTAACTCTCTTTTCCTAACATCAGCATAGGACTTCTGACAACTTTGAAATGTCTTAAGTCATTCTCTAATGATTTTCACCTTCACCATTGCTTGATGTACAATATCAGGCCCAAAAAAGCATGTTTCACCCATTTCATACCATCCAATCGGTAATCTACACCATTTCCCATAAATTACTTTGAAAGGAGCCATCTTAATGCTGGCATAGTAACTATATTATAGGCGAACTCTATCAATGGAGAATGATCTACCCAACTATCCTTGAAGTTAATTACACATGCCCTCAACATATCCTCCATGATCTGAATGGTTCGTTCAGCTTGTCCATCGATCTGAGGGTGGAATGCAGTACTTAGGTTCACTTGGGTACCTAAAACTCTCAGAAAAGATTACCAAAACTGTGAATAGAATCGCGTACCTCAATCAGATATAATGGATTCTGGTGTCCCATGAAAGCGAACTATTTTCTTAATGTATAACTTGGCATAATCATCTCCCAAATAGTTAGTCCTCTTCGGCATAAAGTGAGCTGACTTGGTCATCCGGTCCACAATTACCCAAATGGAATCATATTGGTTTTGGGACCTCGAAAGTCCCGTGATGAAGTCCAAATTGAACATATACCACTTCCACATAGGCAAAGCTATCTCTTGGGAAGTGCCACCTGGTTTCAAATGTTCAACTTTAACTTGTTGGCAATTCAAACACTTGGAAACAAAATCAGCAACATCATGTTTCGTATTATTCCACCAATATATAGCTTTAAGATCATGGCACATCTTAGTTGAGCCTGGGTGAACCACATACCTCAAAGTGTGAGCTTCATCAAGGATTCTCCCTTGCAAATTATCCACATTCGGTACACACAACCTGCCTTGGTACCTCAAAATACCATCACCCTTAATTTCAAATGCCATCACCTTCTGTTGACCCACATATTTCTTAATCTACACCAAAATGGGATCCTGACCTGTTTCTCATTAACTTCCACACATAAGAAAAATTTAGCTACTTTATGCACAACTACTCCTCCATCTTTGAAATCGAAAAGTTGTTTCCCTAGATTTGCAAGCCAGTGAATATCTTTCACCATCTCCCTTTTTCTTTCCTCAACATGAGAAAGACTTCCCATAGATAATCTGCTGAGAGAGTCGGCCACCATATTTGCCTTGCCTGGATGATAGTGCAGGCTCATGTCATAATCCTTCAACAGTTCCAGCCAATGACTTAGTCTGAGATTCAGTTCTTTCTGCGAGAAAACATACTACAAACTTTTGTGGTCAGTGAATGTATCAACATGTACCCCACAAAGATAGTTCCACCATATTTTAAATGGAAACACCACAACCGCTAACTACAAGTCATGAGTGGGGTAATTTTGCTCTTGCACCTTCAACTGCCTAGATGCATAAGCTACCACCTTGCCATGCTGCATAAGTAAACATCTAAGTCCCACTCAGGAAGCATCACAGTATACAACAAAACCCTATATACCCTCGGGAAGGGTTAAAATAGGTGCAATAGTCAAATTGTCCTTCAACTTCTCAAAACTATTCTCACAGGAGTCAGACCATAAAAATTTTACCTTTTTCTATGTCAACTTGGTAAGTGGAGCAACTTTGGAAGAAAAACTCTCTACGAACCTCCGATAATACCCCGCCAAACCTAAGAAGCTCTGAATATCAGTTGGAGTCATGGGTCTGGGCCATTTTCTTACTGCCTCAATCTTTTGGGGATCAACTTTAATTCCCTCACTAGACATAATATGCCCCAAGAAAGCAATAGTATTAAGCCAGAATTCACATTTGGAAAATTTTGCATATAATTTATGATCTTTGAGGGTCTGAAGAATGATTCGGAGGTGATTTACATGATCCTCCTCACTCTTAGAATAAATCAAAATGTCGTCAATGAAAACTATGACAAACAGATCTAGAAACTGATGGAACACCCTATTCATTAGGTCCATGAGAGCTGCAGGGGAGTTAGTCAATCCGAATGACACGACTAAGAATTCATAATGGCCATATCAGGTTCAAAAAGCTGTTTTGGGAATATCAGCCCCCCTAACCTTCAATTGATGATACCCCAAATGAAGATCTATCTTTGAAAAACACCTAGCACCCTGAAGTTGGTCAAAGAGATCATCAATTCTAGAACGGGGATATTTGTTCTTGACAGTGACCTTATTCAGCTGACGGTAGTCTATACACATGCGGAGGGATCCATATTTGTTACGCACGAATAGTACAGGTGCATACACGGGAGAAATACTAGGATGGATAAAGCCTTTGTCAAGAAGATCTATTAGCTGTTATTTCGACTCCTTCAATTCTGTAGGAGCCATTCTATAGGACAAAATAAAAATGGGATGGGTATTTGGCAATAAATCAATACTAAAATCTATCTCCCTATTAGGTGGTATTCCTAGGATATCATCGGGAAAGACTTCTAAAAATTCATTAACCCCAGGGACAGACTGAAGAGGACTTTCAGTATTTGAATCTTTAACCCGAGTGAGATGATACAAACAACCTTTGAAAATAATCTTATGGGCTCTGAGGTAAGATATGAATTTCCCTCTAGGTGCTAAAGAATGCCCCTCCCATTCTATCACCGGTTCTTTCGAAAAAGAGAAGGTAATTTTTTTGGTTCTACAGTCCAGCATAGGATAACACGAATGGAGCCAGTCCATTTCTAGAATGGCATCGAAATCAACTATATCAAGATCTACGAGATCTGTCACGGTATCACGGCTATAAATAGACACAACACAATTTTTATATATCCTTTTAGCCACAACAGAATCACTTGTAAGTGTGGAAACAGAGAAAGATTCTGCAATAACTTCGGGCTCAAACCCAAAACCGACTGCCACATATGGGGTCACATAAGAGAAAGTAGACCTAGGGTCAAGTAATACATACACATCACGAGTAAAGATTTGTAACATACCCGTGACTCCATTTGGTGAGGCCTCTGCCTCCTAGCAATTTGATAAAGCGTACAACCAATTGCGACTACTCTTGATAGCTGAAGTAACGCCCTTGGGAGGCGGTGGTGGCGTGGAGGAGTTTGCTTGGGACTTAGCACCTCCAACACTTTCTCTAACAAATGGACAGTCCCTCTGAATATGACCTGGCTATCCACACGTATAATACACTAGCCTGCCAAATTGTCACCTTCTTGGATGGTACTTACCACACGTATCATAGCAAGGGTATGACCTAGTAGGTTGTACCACACTTCCTTGCAACTGTGTGCCTTGTACTCTCGGCCCATGGCTAGGCTGGAAATTCTAGAAATGCTGATCAACTGGAGATCTGGGTGCAGGTGCGCTGGCTACAGGCTGAACATTACTTCAGAACTTTTTCTTCGGCCACCTGTTACCCCAATTACCATCTTGGTGCTGACTGTAGTTCTGATGTACCGTCTGGCCCTCTTGGTCTGTATGTCCTTCTCCTGTGCTTCAACAACTCTCTTTTTCTGTTCCTTAACCTGCTGGATATGAACTGACAATCTAGAGAAGTCCATATCCCTATTCAATAACACCCCTTTGCACTCCAACACCAAGTCATCCGAAAGAACGTATGTAAACTTTGTCATACGGGACCTCATGTTCCACGCCAATTTTGGAGCATAACGGGATTGTTCATTGAAACTCAGGGTGTACTCTTTGACGCTCATCTTTCCCTATTTCAAATTCATGAACTCTTCAGCCTTGGACTCCCTCAACTCTTGGGGAAAGAATTGGTCCAGGAAAGCTTCCACAAATTCGCCACACACAGAAGGCTCAGCATTTTCTGCTCTCAAATCTTCCCACTCATTGTATCATTGATTTTCTACCTCTTTAAGTTGATAAGCCACTAGTTCAACCCCTTCCACTTCATCCACATGCATTACTCAAAAAATTTTCTCCATCTCGTTCACAAACTCTTATGGATTCTCCTCTACCTTTGTACCTATAAACTTAGGTGGGTTCAACCTCATAAACTGACCCACACACATAGTCTTGGATACACCAGACATAGACCCAATATCCTTCGATTGTCGGGTCTGTGAAGCCACCAACTGTGCAATCATATGCATCGCTTGTCTGAACTCAACATTTGATATATCTCCTTGGGGAGGTTGGGTGTGGTTAGTCTTTCGCCGGGGATCCCTAGGTGCCCTGGGTTGGCTGGTCTGAATAGGAGGGACTCTCGGAGAAGCTACAAATGCAAAAGTGTGAGCCCTATTACGTGTTCTCATCCCATGGGTAGGACGGACATCTTCAGTTTGGGCATTCTGATCATTGGAGCGGTGTGGAGTCATGTTAGCTTTTATGAAATACAAGAGACAATTGATTAGGGGACTTTCAGACTCTACCCCACGAACTAAATCATAAATAAGGGAAATATTCCTAAACGCCTAGTCGCCTCCTACTTATAAATGTGGTGCGCTACACACCCATAAATAGGACTCTACCCGACGTAATTTTGCATACACCCTGGGACCATGAACCATGCTCTGATACCAAGTTTTTCACGACCCGAGATGGGACCCTGGCCGCAATGAGTATCCTGAACTGTGTAGGGTCAGGCACCCCTTCTTGTTTGGTGGTCATAAAAACCATTTATAATAATAAAGAAAAGATGCGAAATAGAACAAATGGAATCAAGGTGATACTCTGAGTTCGGTTTAACATTTTGGAAATAAGTAAATCAACACCTAGACAACATCTGTTCCAGTCTGCAAAATCTCAATTACATATGAAATTATCAAACTATCTGAAACTGGGACTAGGCCCCCAGTGGACCAAAACCAAAGTAAATGACAAGTATCTGAAAAGAAATTAGCCTTCCGGAATAGAAAAGGCTCACCAACTGCACACTTCACTTCTTTCTTAAAAACTCTACGGCTTAGCAGGACCTCTAGACTGAGCCTCAGACCCCGAAATATAGGGGGTCAATACAATTGTAATGGTACCCAGGGAAATCCAAAATAGTGAATTTTTAAATATATAACATAGGTGAGAGCAAGTCATAAAACATTATGTATAGAATGGTTTAAAAAAAATGGGCCATCACAAAAGATCTTAAAACAATCTTGTCAATGCAATTCTATACTTTGTATTACTTCTGAGCTGGTGGTACACCCTATATATCTGAAAGTTTCCTATGGGAAATATGGGATCCGCCATTAACTCGACGGCCAAGACCCCAACCCAAGTTTTCCGCAAGGGTTGAAGTATCTGAATCTGATACGCCCCAGGGTAGTAGGCCAGCGTATATTATCTCTTGGGGAAATAATAAACCCGTATCGACAAAATACAGTTTTGGAAAATGAATCATATGACCCATGCCTACTTTAGGTAACTACCTAACTCTCTTAGTGCCCACTTTTTAATCTATTCTAAACATACATCTATTTGAGTTCAAAATTGGAAATCTGAAATGAAATCTGTATTCTATTCTGAGTTTATCATGGCCTTATCTGATTTGGTATCGTCATACCAAGACTTGCAAGTTGTATATCTAAGACATAATTATCATATTAAAATCTATTATTTCAAAACACAAAGTTTGGACCACCATACTTCAAACAATTCCAAAGATTCATACTTCAAACATTTATCAAATCATATAAAAGTCATTATTTTCAGCATTTCAATAAATATGTGGTGGTCGTGAAACTTGTGACAAAACATGCAGTCTTCTTAATAACATCTTTAACCTTAAACACCAAGTAAAGCATCCTCTCTTCAGTTCAAACCACAATCAAGTCATAAAAAAAACCAAGGCATTTATATCATGCTTCCACTAATGCATTTTGAATAAATCATAACTTACGAAAACAAGAAGCTTGTAAACAAGAGAGGGATTTCTAATAGTTCAAGCTCTCAATTCATCATTCAAACTCATCAATGCATACATATATAAGTATATACTTAAACATTATTATAAATTAAAGTTAGAGGAAAGGCCTCAAGACCAAATCAATTATACCATTAAAGAATTCATAAAGCAAAATCGTAACGTAAGTTCCAAAATTTCTTCAAGAATTCATGATTTCACAATGTTTAAATGTTGTTGAAATAATTTACTTATGCCCATGTAGTTTTAGGAAAACTCGAAGTACCTTAGATCACTTAGGAGGAAGGGTGGAATCCAAATCTCTCTTAAGTTCTTGAATTTTTTGACTTCAAAGATGAACTCTTGATCTAGGGGAAGAGAGTAGGGCTTTTGATTTGAGAGATTGTAAGAGGTTTCTGATGTATTTTCCCCAAAAATTATTTAATTTCATGTTAAGATAAAGTTTATATAAGGGGAATTGACTAATATACCCCTCCTGACCCAGAATTTAAAATTAAATCGTGAACTGGGCACCGATGCGCCAACCGATGTGACACGTCGATATAACGTCGGTCCACTATTTCATTGATGCGTTCATCGATGCGGTGCGTCGACTTCGTATCGATTCACCATTTCCAACATCCAATCTCACCTCTAACACTGTCTGAAAAATCTGAAACTTCCCCGACACATCCCCTTTACTCCCCAGAACATGAAACAACTTAAAAATCTATATCGCAAGATTGGAAAAATTGATTTAGAGATCACACAAGTTTAGGAGCTTAAAATGTGACTAAGTACTTTTTGACAATTAAGAAATTTTCAAGTTGCTAGCCTCTCAAACATGTTACTAGGTGAGATACCACGTAGAAGATTTTTGTGGAGTGTTACACCTTCCTACCAACCAACACCGGTTAGTATACGACTGGACCATACCATTCATACCCCAACATACGGCTCTGAGCCATGAGTCATATTGGGTCCAGAGACCAGAATTGTAGAAAAATTTCTAAGGTCCATAAACTAGGGTGTTTTAACTTGGCATGATAATGTGTATGCACTAAAAAATACTTAGCAGATACAAGCAAATAGGTATATTTACTTGGTACAAAAGTAGAGGCTTGTTTTAAAAAGAAAAATATTCTGCTAAAGTTTTTTTTTATACAATGAAAAAAATTGATGTTATTTGTTGAAATAAAAAAAATTAATTATTATTTGTTAACTCTACTACGGAGGTTGAACTAATTATTTAGATTCAACTAGCAAAAAAGTCAATTGATTAATCACTTTATTTTGAGAAATTGATTTCTCTAGTTTTGAGTTACAGTGATCGCACCAAAATTTATTGATAAAGTATAAATCATTTTTCTAATGGTAAATTCAAACCATAAGGAGAAAAATACAATATCATGAGATCATATTGATCTATTATATACCAATATTAATTGTATTAACTATAATAACCATGCAAATTCATAGGCTAAGACCTTGGTAAGATAAATAGTCTGAAGCACATCGAAAAGAAGGAATGAAGCCTATAAAAAAATTATGAATCATTTATGAGAAAACCTAACTTGGGAACTAGAGATCCTATAACTAGGTTCAATGGGAAGAACGAATCATATGATGACTGGGTGTGGGATGCACTATTGTTTAATCCTTCCTATGATGTAAGTGCATTTTGTTCCTATAATGATTTATGAACGGTTGAGTCTGAGAACTCTTAATGAAATTTTGTATCTCGTATGAGTACGGTGTCGAGATTGTAGGACCACCCTTTGTCAAATTTCACCTATATTAATGTGGAAGTATGTCTCTTTTTAATTAGGCTTATTCTTGAAAACACTTATGAAAAATCGGGATAACACATGATCATAATGTGCTGGATATTAAATATTATGTCAACACCTTGATTATTGTGCATAAACAATGATACTTTATTTCTCTTAAGTAGTCATAGTTCAAGTCGAGACCACTACTCACTCTGGAGTATTGTTTACTATTTTACTAAGTGAAGGTTCAATGCAACACACACCTTCATTATGCATAGCAGTCTCCCTTCAACTAATTTGGTGAAATACTCTCTTATTTTAATATTAAAATGAGTGAGAGAATGTTGGTAGATATACATTTCATTATTAACTTAATATATGAAGTGCTTATGTTAGTGGGTATAAATTGTGGTAAAAGATGACCATTAGTTCTTGTAACTCATATGACCATTAGTTCTGGTAAGTCTCATGGTCATTACTTTTACGTAACTTCATGGCCATTAGTTTCATGTAACTTGTGTAACATCAAAACTATCCATCTACGCACATTACTACCCCTCATTTATCCTATTCATTACATGAAAGAATTCTACACCTATAAATTGTGGTGTTTTTTCCTTTGTGTTTGATACATCAATTAATACAAAAATATGACAAGTATAAAAATTATATTAGTGAAAGAGAGAGTTGAGATAAAGAAAATATTCTAAGTCTACAACTATATTCACTATACAAAAGAGAATAATAATATGTTGAAGGAATGTTTTTTGTGGAGGAGCTGACTCTTCAACTAATCTGGAGTTGCTTGAGTTGTACATCGTTGATAGACTGTTGTATCCTGGAGGTGACAAGTCAAGAGTTGATACTGTTGGATCGGTGTAGATTATGCTGCAGTAAGATTGAATCTCCTTAAAGAGAGCGAGATATCCGTGGTTGAGCCAAGAAGAAGATTATTTTATTTTCTTCATTTTTGTTGATTTTATTATTTCAACTATAATTTATTGTAATTGTGGTATATTATACCAACAATTTTAAGGAGCTTCATGTTTTGTTATAGTTTGAAAAATACAGATATGAAGATGGAGATTCAACATCTCAATGTGACTAGTCTCTTTAAGATATGAAAGGAAAGAGCTGAAGAGTAAGGTATTTTTTACTTGCTCAACTCAAGCAAAGAAAAGGTAAAAGAACTTTTTTACTTCTAGCGGAAGAAAGGTAAAAAAATTTTCTACCTAATATTTTTAATGAATAAAGTAATACTACTTTTCTGAACATAAAATGGTATTTAAATTCTTGAAATACTGAGGGCTAATGAAAGGGAAAACTATCATCCTGGAAAATGTGAGTTTGCACTTTTGAGAACATGTATAAAAAGTGTAACAAATGAATAATTAGTCTTGAAATAAATCACATGCATGTTACTATTTGCATATGACGTGATGTCTTTAAATTTAGATATAGCATTTTATCGAAGAAAGGATAAAAAAAATATTGGGTAGCCATTTGACATTAAATATTTTGTGGAGATAAATTTCATTCTAGGAATATTGCAATACTCAACAATATGCAACAAGACCCTCAAAATTGGTCTTGTAACTAGCCATTTGAACACTAGCGTGTAACTCAGGGATTGGTGCAATATGCAACTAGCCATTTGATGCAACTAGCGTATAACTCAGGGATAAAAGATGAAATTAAATACCATGATCCATAATTCAAATACTAGTAAAGATAATGCACAACATCACATGTAATACATACGTATATATATCATATGCCTAAAAAGGGAACAAGGCTTAGCATGAACTTTAAAACCTTAACCTGGACTATGTAGCTCAACTGTCATAAACATTCCACCCACAGGCTATATGGGTTTATCTCCCCCTGCTGAAAGGGTCCAGGTGCATGTTAGCCGCACGAACTGGAGGTATAAAGAAAAATCAGGGAATGCTCTGACCCCATAACAATCTAAGATACAAATATACATCAATAGTGCGAACCATTCACACAGGTCATTAAGACCAAACCTTATGTTGGCAAACATAAGTTTCCAATATAATTACTCCAAGACCTACACCTTCACGACTTAGCTACATAACCCCCTTTAAGCCCAATTTAAAATAAGTTTCACATAACCCATTTATTATTTATTGAACCAACCATTAAGGCACATATGGGTATCGTCATACCCTTATACTTGCAAGCTTATCTCGATGCAATAACAATCATGTTTAACTTGGTGGAATGCCTCGACCACCTTTGTTCATTAAATTAAAACATAGCCAACAAGGCCTTTAAAATCCATGTTCCTTGTTTAACCTTTTTAAGTTATGCAATTACATAGGTGGGTAAGTCAAACAAATTGACATAATCATATTCATTGATAATTTCACAAACAGGCTGAGGGTACATAATTTTTCAAAATCGTAACCAAGTAACTTGGGGGAACCCATAGTACCCGAAAATCCGTTTACCCTTCCCATGCACCCCACAATGTTTAAATCATAAGTAAAACATAAATGTTACATAAATAACCATGGAAAATTAATTAAATAACCAACCATGTCAAAAACCCTCATCTATGTCAAAACCCATAACAAAACCATGCATTGATAATCAATTTATCCCATAAATAAGATATACTTCAAGGGAAAGAGCTACATGCCTCAAAAACAAGAAAGTTGGGAAGAAATTCTGAGCTTGGAACCTAAGAGATGAACTTATGGTAGAATCCTTGAACTTCTTGGAGTTTCTACATTGGGAATGAATTTGGGAGTAACAAGTCGCTTAAAACTAATGTAGAGGGGTTATATAACACTTAAGGGTCGTCCAAAGGTATAAAGACCTCATTTCCCTTCGGCCCATTTTAACTTAACAAAATCAACAACTGAAATACAAGTCCACATCGCGGACCTCATCGCGGTGATTACCTTCCACGCCGTGGGTTGTCGTGAAGGCTTACTGCCTCCTGACCTAAAACTACCCCGATCCCCGTCCAAAAATTCAAAAACTCTCGTGGGTTTCCCTTCTTACATTCCCAAACATGATTCAATTCAAAAATCGATATTTCAAGCACGGGAAAGCCCAAAAATAAAGTACCCAAAAGTTGAGGGTGTTACATTATCCCCCCTTAGGATCATTCGTCCTCAAATGATGAGCTGGGACACATTTCGAATGAGAATAATAACAATGAACCAAAATAAAAGGATAAGTACGAATAATAGCAAGAAAGAACAAAATTCATACCTCAAGCTTCTTCATCCGTCCCATAAAATAGAAATGGATACTTAGCCTTCATATCCTCTTCCTCCTTCCAAGTGGCTTCTTCCACTTTACGATTCCTCCAAAGGACCTTTACCAATGATATATCTTTACTCCGCAAACTACGAACTTGTCTATCCAATTTCTCTATCGATACCTCTTTGTAAGACAGGGAATCCTAAACACCAACGCTCTTAACAGGCACCTCCAAGGAAGGATCACCCACACATTTCCTCAACATAGATACATGAAACACAGGGTGAATAGAACCCAAACTTGCAGGAAATTCTAACTCATAATCAACACTTCTCACTCCCTTCAAAATCAAATAAGGACCAACAAAACGAGTACTGAACTTTCCTTTCTTTATAAAATACATCACTCTCTTCATGGGAGACACCTTTAAGAACACCCAATCACCCATATCGAACTCCAACTCTCTTCGCCTTACATCCGTATTGGAATTTTGGTGACTTTGAGCAGTCTTAAGCCTATCTCGAATCACCTTTACCTTCTCCATAGCTTGATGAACTAAATCAGGACCGAACAACCTTGTCTCACCAACTTTAAACCACCCAATAGGGGTTCTACACCTCCTACCATACAAACCCTCAAATGGTTCCATACCATTCCTAGTTAGCTATTATTGTATGAAAACTCTGGAAAAAGTAAGTGGTCAAATCAACTACCACTAAAGTCAATGACACAAGCTCGAGGCATGTCCTCTAAAGTCTGAATGGTCCTTTTTGCTAGTCCATCTATCTGCGGGTGCAAAGAGGTACTAAGGGGTCACCTTAGTCCCCATACCTCACTGAAAGGACTAGCAAAAATGAGATGAGAACTGAGTACCACGATCTAAAATAATGGAAATTGGAGTGCCATGAAACTTCACGATCTCCTGAATAAACAACCTCATGTAATCATTAGTAGAAATATTAGTCCTCGACCACAAAAAGTGAGCAAACTTAGTCATCCTATCCACAATGACCTAAATAGAATCAAACTGGTTCTGAGACCACAAAATACCGGTAACAAAATCCATATTTATCACTTCCCATTTCCATATAGGCAACTCAATTTCTTGAGACAACCCACCAGGCCTCAAGTGTTCCACTTCACTTATTGACACACCATGCACTTGGCCACAAAATTAGCCACGTCCCACTTCATGTTATTCCACCAATAAATCTCCTTAAGGTCATGATACATCTTTGTCGAACCAGGATGAACTGAATAACACGACTTATGAGTTTCGACCAAAAGTCTACCCCACTAACCATCCACATAAGGAACACACAACCTACCTTGGTACCTCAAGAAACCATCACCTCAATCTCAAAAGCCATCACCTTCCATTTACCCACATCATCCTTGATTTGCATCAATACAAGATCCAACACTTGCTTCTTCTTTACCTCAACATCAAAAGATGATCTCTTCACCTCTTGCACAAATACCCCACCATTCTTAGAATCTAAGAGGCAAACTCTAAGATTAGCCAAACGGTGAATGTCCTTCACAAAATCCCTCATCTTCTCATCCATATGAGATAATCTCTCCATAAATAACCTGCTAAGAGCATCAACAACCACGTTAGCTTTACCTGGGTGATATGGAGACTCATGTCATAGTCTTTGAGCAATTCAAGCCATCTTGTCTGCCTGAGATTGAACTCCGTTTGGGTGAAAAGATGTCGACATGAATCCCACATCGATAATGCCGCCAAATCTTCAATGCGAACACCACGGCTAAAAACTCCAAATCATGAGTTGGATAATTCCTCTCATGAACTTTCAACTGCCTAGAAGCATATTCTACCACTTTGCTATGATTCATCAATACATAACCAAGTCCCACACGGGACGCATCATAATAAACTATGAACTCATCACTACCCTCAAGCAAGGTCAAAATCTTAGCAGAAGTCAATTTATCTTTTAGCCTCTCAAAACTCCCTTCACAAGCATCGGGCCATAGAAACTTCATATTCTTCTGAGTCAACCTAGTAAAAGATGCAACAATCGATGAAAAGCTCTCCACAAATCTACTATAATAACCCGCTAAACCCATGAAGCTCTGAAAATCTATTGGAATCGTGGGTTTAGGCCATTTATTAACCACCACAATCTTCTGTGATCCACTATGATCCTTTCACTGGAAACAACATGGCCCAGAAAAGTAACAACATTCCACTACGATCCTTTCACTGAAAACAACATGGCCCAAAAAAGTTACAATATTTAACCAAAATTCACACTTCAAAAACTTAATATACAATTACTGATCATTTAACGTCTGCAATACAACACAGAGGTGATTGATATGATTCACCTCTCTCTTTGAGTACACCAAAATAACATCTATGAACACAATCACAAAGAAATCTAAAATCTAACAAAATACTAGATTCATGAGATCCATAAATGCTACAGGGGCATTGGTCAACCCAAAAGACATCAAGAACTCAAAATGTCCATACCAAGTATGAAGGCAGTTTTAGGGATATCCTCTTCGCTAATATTTAACTGATGATATCCTGATCAAAGGTCAATCTTAGAGAAATACGTAACTCCTTGAAGTTAGTCAAATAGATTATTGATCCTAGGAAGAAGGTACTTATTCTTCACGGTTACCTTATTCAATTGACCATCTTTCTTACGCACAAAAATAATAGGGGCAACCAACAAAGACACACTAGGACGGATAAAACCCTTATCAAGAAAATCTCTCAATTTCTCCTTAAGTTCCTTTAACTCAGCTAGAGCCATCCTATAAAGAGGGATAGAGATCGAACGAGTGTCTGAAATTAGATCAATCCCAAAATCAATTTCCCTATCGGGAGGAACACCAGGAAGATCATCAGGGAAAACCTCAGGAAATTCACTAACCACTAGAAGAGATTGTAAACAAAGGCCCTCCGATCTAAAATCTTTAACACAAACCAAATGATAAAGACACCCCTTGGAAATCAATACTTGGGCTCTAAGGTATGATATGAACCTCCCCTTAGGTACTAAGGAACTCCTTTCCTACATAATAACCGGCTCATGGGAAATTTAAAGATGACCTTATGAGTCCGACAGTCTAAAGAGGCATAGAATGAATGCAACCAATCTATCCCAGAATGATATCAAAATCAACCATATCTAACTCAAACAGATCTACCAAAGTCTCCCTACCACCAATAGATACCACATAACCCCTATAGACTCTCTTAGAAACCACAGAGTCACTTAATGAGGTAGAGAAAAAAAGGGTCCAAAATACATTCAGGACTGAAATGAAAATGCACAACCACAAATAGGGTCACATAAGAAAGAGTGGACCCCAGATTAAGAAAATAATACATATCGGGAGAAAAGAGTTTCGACATACCAGTGATGACATCAGGAGAAGCCTCGGGCTCCTGACAGGTAGGAAGAGCATATAGATAATTCCAACCAATGCCGAAGCCAGAAACGACACCTTTTGGTGAAGGAGCAGATGAAAAGGCAACAAGAACCTTATTTGACCTTGTAGAAACATTACCTGATGGATAATTCTTCTGAATATGGCTAGGCTGGCTGCATTTAAAATACTTATTCTTCCCCTCATAATAAAAACATGATGCAACCGACCATAAAATTTGCAGGAAGGATATAACAGAGTTGACTGGGCTCCACTGGCTTGAGATTAGGCTCCTTATTCCCTATAACCATCACCACTCTAAAAATGACGATCTTCGAATGGCTTCGGATAAAGAGCATGACACGAACCAAACTAGGGCCTTGTCATATTAGGCATCCCAAGTCCAACAAGTACCATAGATCACCTTCGATACACAACCGAACCAATCAACAAACCAAAAAATAATAACTAAATCCATAACCATTCCATAACATACCATAGTCCACACTTTGTCCATATAAAGCCTCTAAAACAAAACAAGAATGTCCGAGACATACCCTCGACCATAGCCAAAACAAATATCCAAGTCTAAACCAATAAAGACAAAAGAAACTCAAAGCACAAAATGGAGCCTTTCTATTTATGAAGGCTCACCACTTCAAGTCAACACAAGTTATCCCCGAATCCAAGTCACTGAGCAGGAGATGTGATAGTATGACCAGTACCTCCATCGCAGGAGATAGAACGTACGGGGATGATTAGCGATTAGAGCTCTAGCATGTAACTCAAGGATAAGGATAAAATAATATCGATAATTCAAAACCAATCAATCAATGTATTTATTCAATGCTATACAAACATATAAATACATATAAATAAACACACACATATATATATATATACCATACTGGGATAAGTAACAAGATTAGAATGAACTTTGAAATCATTAACCTGGGCTGTGTAGCATAACTATCATAGAATAAGGCACCCACGGACTATGTGGGCCCAACTCTCCCCAAGCTGAAAGGGGCCCAGTACGTGTAGCCACATGAATCAGAGAATATCCATAACCATATATGCCTATAGGGGGGACTCGAACCTACTGGCATAATCAAGGTGACTTAAGCACCAATACATGTATTATGGGAGACTCAAACCTTTCATTCCAATATTCATTTAGGGGACTCAAACCACCCGATCATAAAGACACCCATACCGGCAAACGCAATTTCTAGTGTTAGTCCTTTGGACTCCACTTTCAAAGCCCAGTTACACATCCCGCTTTAAATCCCAATTTAAAACCATCATATCATAATTTTCAAGAGTGTGTTTAGAGAGAGTTTTAGGAGTATTTTGATACTTCAAAGGTTAGAGAGAATGACATCTCCTACCATACATCTCCTATTCCAATCTTCAAGAGAGTGTTTAGAGAGAGTTTTAGGAGTATTTTGATACTTCAAAGTATGTTATGAGAGGCTACTATATGTTTTAAGATGTGGGGTATCAAGGGTTTTGGGGTGAGAGATGTCTAAAATATACTCAGCTTAAAAGCTAAAAATATGCGCAGGAGGGCACGATTCCCCCCAAATCGTACACCTAGCATACGAGTGGTACAAACCATACATACCCTATACAGATTGTTGGACTCTAAAACTGTCCAACATATGACCCCTAGGACCAACTCATATCCATAACATACGATTGGTACCCATAAACCGTACCCTAGGCAGAATAATCTAGGCTAGACATAAGACATCATATGGTTTGGCACTATACTTCTCGTAACCTAACATATGACTAGTATGATGCCTTCTCATACCTTGGACAGTAACCAACCAACACTATATTGAGTAACATATGACCAAGGACTTCAACCCATATCAACTCCATATAAGTGGTACGATTCCAATCGTATAACGCATAGAAACTTCAAAATCAAGAAACTTTCTAAGGGTAAAAACTAGGGTGTTTCAATTCTCCCCCACTAGGATCATTCGTCCTCAAATGATGGGTTAAGGCAAGAACAAGTACGATTTAACATATTATTACTCATCAAAATTCCCTTTAACCAAGTTAGAAATCAAAGAAATAAAACAAAGATATTAAGATCAACACATACCTCATGCATGAATTTCAGAAATGGGGAACAAATGCTGATACTTGGACTTTATGTCCTCTTCTTCCTCCCAAGTAGCTTCCTTAATCTTATGGTTCCTCTAAAGAACCTTTAACGAAGCCACATCCTTCATCTGCAACTGACGGACTTGACAATCTAAGATCTCAATCGAGACTATCTAATAAGACAAGGAATCCGAGATATCCAATCCTTCCAAAGGAAAAACCGATGAAGGATCACCCACACACTTTCTCAACATACAGACATGGAAAACTGGATGAATGGAGCTCAAACTAGAAGGAAACTCTAACTCATATGGAGCATTACCAACTCTCTTCAAGACAAAATATGATTCAACATATCGGGAACTGAGATTCCCCTTCTTACAAAACTGCATCATTCCCTTTATGGGAGACAGCTTTAGGAACACCCAATTGTCAACCTTAAAGTCCAACTCCCTACGCCTCACATCCACATAGGACTTTTGGAAACTTTGAGTGGTTTTGAACCTATCATGAATTACCTTCACCTTTTCAAAGGCTTGGTGAACCAAATCAGGGCCAAACAACATACCTTCACCAATCTTATATCACCCAATAAGAGAATGACATCTCCTACCATACAACACCTCAAAAAAAGCAATACTAATGCTATAGTGATGACTATTATTATAAGAAAACTCTATAAGAGGAAAATGGTCAACCCAACTACCACCATATTCAATCACACAAGCACGAAACATATCTTCCAATGTCTGAATAGTCCTCTCCACTTATCCATCCGACTGCAGGTATAATGCAGTATTAAGGCAAAACTTATTTCCTAAACCTTTCTGAAATAACAACAAAAAATGATATGATAACGGAGTACAACGATCCAAAATGATAGAAACAGGGGCACCATGCAACTTCACAATCTCTTCAAGATACAACTTAGCATAATCCTCCACCGAATAACTAGTCCTCACAGGCAAAAAGTGAGCAGACTTGGTCATCCTATCCATAATGACCCAAATTGAATAATACTGATTCTGAGACCGAGGAAGGTCGGTAACAAAATCTATATTAATTACCTCCCACTTCCATTCGGGCAACTCAATCTCTTGGTACAAACCTCTGGATATCATGTGCTCAGTTTTCACTTGTTGACACACCATGCACTTAGCCACATAGTTAGCCATATCTCGCTTCATATTTTGCCACCAATAGAACTCCTTAAGATCATGATACATCTTCACCGAACTAAGATAAATAGCATAATGAGATCCATGCGCTTTGACCAAAATCCTTTCCCTTAAACTATCTACATCGGGAGCCCATAGCATACCTTGGTACCTCAAGATACCGTCTCAACCAATCACAAAGTGAACAACCTTTTGCTGATCTATATTTTCTCTAATCTTCATCAAATCAGGATCCAACATTTTTTTTCTTTATCTCAACAACAAGAGACGACTGCGATACCTAATACATAAACACACCACCATTCTCAGAGTCTATGAGATGAACTCCAAGATTAGCCAAACGTTGAGTGTCCTTTACCAACTCCCACTTATCCTTATCCACATGAGCTAGACCCCTCATGGATAACCTGCTAAAAGCATTAGCAACTATGTTAGCTTTACCTGGATAGTAATGGAGACTAATATCATGTTCCTTCAGCAACTCAAGCCACCTTCTTTAGTTGAGATTTAACTTTTTTTGAGTAAACACATACTAGAGGCTCTTATGATCAGAAAAGATGTCAACATGAACCCCATAGAGATTGTGACGCCAAATTTTCAACACAAATACCATATCCAGTAACTCCAAATCATGAGTAGGGTAGTTCTTCTCATTAATTTTCTACTTCCTAAAAGCATAGGCCACCACCCTACCATGCTGCATCAACCCACAACCAAGCCCAACACGATATGCATCATAATATACCATAAAATCCTCGGTACCCTGAGGTAGAGTCAAGACCAAAGTTGAAGTAAACTTATCCTTTAACTTGTTAAAACTACCCTCACATGCATCCGACCATAAGAACTTCACCTTCTTCTGGGTCAATCTAGTCAATGGGGAAGCTATAGTAAAAAAACTCTCCACAAACCTCCTATAGTAGCTGGCTAAATCTAAGTAGCTCTGAATATCGGTTGGAGTTGCGGGTCTAGGACACTTTTTAACTTCTGCAACATTTTGTGGATCTACCAAGATCCCTTCACTAGAGATAAAATGACCAAGAAAAGTCACACAGCCTTCAACCAATACTCACACTTATAGAACTTGGCCTACAAATGCTGATCCTTTAAGGTATGTGACACATCACTGATGTGATCGACATGATTCGTCTCAATCTTAGAGTACACCAAAATATCATCTATGAAGATAATGATAAACAGATCCAAAAACTGATAGAATAGCCTATTCATCCAATCCATAAATACTGCCGGAGCATTGGTCAACCTAAAAGACATCACTAGGAACTTATAGTGACCATCCCGGGTCCTGAAGGCAGTCTTTGAGATATCTTCCTCCCTAATCTTAAGATGATGATAACCTGACCTAAGATAATTCTTAGAGAAATACTTCGCACCTTGAAGTTTATTAAATAAGTCATCGATCCTAGGAAGAGGATACTTATTCTTTGTTGTCACCTTATTCATCTGACGATAATCAATACACATCTGAAGGGAGCCATCCTTCTTATGCACGAACAACACATGAGTGCCCCAAGGATACATACTAGGATAGATAAAACTCTTATCTAAGAGACCTTTCAATTGATCCTTAAGCTCTTTCAACTCAGTTGGAGCCATTCTACATAGAGGGATAGAGATAGCACGAGTGCTCGGAAGGAATACCAGGAAGATCATTAGGGAAAACCTCAATAAACTCATTAACCACAGGAGCAAATTCTAGAGAAGTACCTTCCGAGTTAGAATCTTTAACTCAGATCAAATGATACAAATACCTTTTAGAAATCAACTTTCGGGCTCTAAGATATGAGATGAATCTCCCCTTAGGCATTAAAGAACCGCCTTCACATACAATGACCAACTTATTAGGGAATTTAATCATGCCCTTTCAGGTCCTACAATCTAGAGAAGTATACAACGAATGCAACCAATCTATTCCCAATATGACATCAAAGTCATACATGTCTAATTTTATCAAATCCACAAGAGTTTCTCTACCACTAACAGATACCACCACCCCCTACAGACTCTTTTAGTAATCACAGAGTTGCCAACCGAGGTAGATACAGAAAAAGGATTAGAAATAAACTCAGGATCAAAACCAAAATGCATAACCATAAATGAGGTCACATAAGAAAGAGTGGAACCTAGATAAAGTAAACAATACACATTATGGGAGAATAGTTTCAACATACCAGTAATGACATTGGGGGATGCCTCAGAATCCTGATGAGACGCAAGAACATATAACCGATTCTGGCCAGTTTCGGTACCAGAAGCAGTAGAAGCAACATCCTTTGGTGCAGGAGAAGATGAGCCATCAGGGATCTTGTTAGCCCTAGAAGCTATTCTAGCACAACAGTCAACTGTATATGACCTATATGACCACAATAAAAACATCTGTTCTTTCTTTTCTCTTAGAAGCCATAAGGGGACCACCCATAAAATCTACAAAAAGGGTGGGATAAAGTCAAGTAAGCCCCACTAGCTTGAGATTGGGCACCCTATGCCTGGACCCTACCACCATGATGAGACCGATGATCACCCAACGACTTTGGGAAAGGAGCACTAGCCGTAGAGAAAGAACCAGAACTCCCTAATTTCTTGTTTTGCCACTTACCACCAGATCTACCACTTTGCTCAGAAAGCCTAAATTTCTTCCCTTGCCTATCACTAAACTCAACCTTCTTCCTCTTCTCTTCCTCCACCTGATGCATATAGATAACCAACTTAGAGATATCTATTTGAATGATCAATAAGGAAACCATACTCTCAAGGATCAACTCACGAGACAATCTTGAAGAAAACTTACGCATTCTATACCTCATGCTAGAAACCAACTCAGGAGCATACCTGGACCACTGATGAAATTTCAAGGCATACTCCTTGACAAGCATCCTACCTTGCCTTAAATTCACAAACTCTTTTGCTTTTACCTCCCTCAACTCCTGAGGAAAGAAACAGTCTAGAAATACACTAGAGAAATACTCCCCAAAGGCAGAACCATCATCCTGTCCCCTCTACTGTTTCCAATCTTCGTACCATTAGTATGCTATATTTTTCAATTGATAGGCAATAAACTCAACACCTTCAACCTCTGAAGCATGCATAACCTGGAAGATCTTTTCCATCCCATCAATAAAACTTTAAAGATCCTCCTCAACCTTTGTACCAGTAAACATAGAAGGATGTAACCTCATGAACTAGCCATGGTCCCGGAAGATAGAGTAACAGGAACACCATGCTCAGACTGAGAATCTACCAACTAAGTCAATAGGGTAATTGAGCAACAGAACTCAACGTTAGTGGCCTATCCTTGAGGCGATTGAGTATATGTATCTTCCTCAAGAGTAGGATCAGTAGGGACCGGTAGAACCCCATGAGAACAGTCAGATGCAGTGACCCTTAACTGAGTCTGGACTCCAGAAGTTGGATGAGCTCTGTCCATATTGTCCTCAGTCGGGACAGAAGAGTTTGCATGAACATCAGATCTTTTTGGAGGTATGATCTAAAAGATGAGCAAGTAGAAATTGGAAGGATCTAAGAACTCAGACTCTATAGCTAGAAGTAGGACAACAAGAAAGTAAAATATTCCTAAATATCCCATAGCCTCTCTCTTCTAAGTGTGTCGCGCTACACACCCAAAAAAGTGACTCTACTTGACACATCTTTGTGAACACCCAACTGACCATGAACCTAGTTCTCTGATACCAACTTGACATGACCCAAACCAGGGCCTTATCATAATGGACATCCCAAGTCGAACAAGAATTGGAGATCACCCTCGATACCCAACCCAACTAATCAATAAACCACAAAATAATAACCAAATCCATAACCATTCCATAACATAACCAAGTTCATAGTTTTTCCATACAAAGACTCTAAAATAAAACAAGAATGTCCGATCAGGATATGTCCCTAAACATAGCCAAAACTAATATCCAAGTCTAAACCAATAAAGAAAAAAGAAACTTAAAGTAAGAAATAGATCATTCAGAAGTAAGGAAGCTCACCACTTCAAGTCAACATAAGCCATCCCTGAATCTAAGTTACTGAGCAGAAGGTGTGACAGTATGACTAGCACCTACATTGCGTGGGGATACAATGTTCGAGGTTGATTAGCGGTTAGAGTGCTAGCATGTAACTTAAGGATAAGGATAAAATAGTGCCAACAATTCAAAACCAATCAACCAATGCAATACATTATATATATATATCATGTCGTGATAGGGAACAAGATTAGCTTGAACTTTAAAATTGTTAACCTAGGCTGTGTAGCATAACCGTCATAGAACAAGGCACCTACAGGCTATTTGGGCCTAACTCTCCCCTAAATAGAAGGGCCTCAGTGCGTGTAGCCGTACGAACCAGAGAATATCTATAATCGTATATGCCTATATGGGGGACTAGAACCTCCCGGCATAATCAATGTGACTTAATCACCAATAAATGTATTATGAGGGACTCAAACCTCCCATTAATATATTCATTCAGGGGACTCGAACCACCCGACCATGAAGACACCCGCACTGGCTAGAGTTGTTTCTAGCGTTAGTCCTTCGAACTCCACTTTCACGGCCTAGCTATACACCCCGCTTTAAAGACTAATTTAAAACCATTATTTCATATACACAACCCATAAGACAATTACTTACCCAAGACACTTTGTTGGTATCATCATACCAATAACACTTGCAAGCGTACAACATGCCATTTACCATTATCAATCAACCAATCATTCATTTGACTTTAGGACTCGAACCCATTGTCTAACAAAGACTCTAATTCAATTCAAAGTTAAAGTACTCGAACCCATTATCTAGTAAAAACATAAATCAATTTAATGTTCAGGGACAAACTCTTTTAGCCAATTAAACCACCAAGGTTACTATTTAAATTATTACATGGACAACAAGGCCTTCACAAAACCATTTACCAACCATTCATATTTATTAGGCCAATGCCTTAGTTCAAAACACCATTTAACATGTAAATAGTTTATTTTCTTAGGCATTTTCATAAACATATTGAGGGCATACCATTACCAAGACCAAAACCAAAGTAAAAACCATTAAGTTTAGGGTGAACCATAACCCAATTGTTAAACCATAATTACCAATAAAAACATGTGCAAACCATCATAAAAAACATGTATAAACACAATTTAAACCAAGAGTAAACAATACTCAACAATATGCAACAAGACCCTCAACATTGGCTTTCAAAACCACCATTAATGAATCACAATCAATGTTTAAAACACATGATAGTTCAGAACTAACAATGAGGGAATATTCACATGCCTTATTCATGAAGATTCAAGGAAAGAACTTGACCCGTGAGACTCTAGATGAACACCTTGTAGAAACCCTAGCCCAATCTTCAAAAGTGTGTTTAGAGAAAGTTTTAGGAGTATTTTGATACTTCAAAGTATGTTATGAGAGGCTATAATATGTTTTAAGATGTGGGGTCGCAAGGGTTTTGGTATGGGAAATTTCTAAAATATCCTCAGCTTAAAAGCTAATAAAGTGAGCAGGAGGGTACAACTCCCCCCAACTTATACACCCAGCATACGAGTGGTACCCACTACTCATACCTTAGATAGAATGTTTGACTACAATAATGTCCAACATACGACCTTGAGGACCAACTCGTATACATAACATACGATTGGTATCCTTAAACCATACCATAGACAGAATTATCTAGGCAACACATAGAAATCATACAGTTTGGCACAATACTTCTCGTACCCTAATATATGACTTGTATAATGCCTTCTTGTTTAATAGATAGTAGCCAACCAATACTACACTGAGTAACATATGACCAACGAATTCAAATTGTATCCACTTCATACGAGTGGTATGATGCAAGTCATATAATGTACAAAAAGATCAAAATCAAGAAATTTTCTAAGGGTCAAAACTAGGGTATTTCAGAGCACTAGCCATCGAATATGAACCCCAGTTGCCTTACTTCTTCTTATACTATTTACCACTATCCCTACCACTCTACTGCTAACCTCTACCCTAATCTGAATATCAAAACTTCTTACTCTGCCTGTCTCTCATATGTACTTGTTTTTTTTCTCATCAACCTGCTGCATATACACCACAAGTCAAGAGATATCCATATACTTGTTCAACAAGGCAACCATGATCTCCAAAATCAACTCACAAGATAAACAAGAAGCAAATTTCCTCATTCTAGATCTTATTCTAGACACTAGCTCAGGAGCATATCGGGACAACTAATGGAATTTCAAGGCATACTCCTTAACTTTCATGCTGCCTTGCCTCAAGTCCATAAACTCTATTTTTTCCTCCCTCAACTCCTGAGGATAGAACTGGTCAAAAAAAGCACTAGAGAAGTCATCCCATAAAGTAGCCTCTGCATCATCACCCCTAAGCAGCTCCCAGGCTTCGTACCACTGGTAAGTTACATCCTTAAATTGGTAAGAAGCGAATTCTATACCCTCCACCCCAGTAACATGAATTACCTAAAAGATCTTCTCCATTTCAACAATAAAACACTGAGGATCCTCCTTAATCCTAGTACCAGTAAAAGTAAGGAGGTTCGACCTCATAAACTGGCCAACCCTAGTGGCCTCAGAAGAACTCATAATAATACCAGCAGAACCCACCTGACATGTAACCAATTGATTCAATAAATGAATCAACTAACAAAACTCAACATTGGTAATATCTCCATGAGGTGACTAATTTTGAGTACCACCAGTTGGAAAAAAATTAGTGGATATAGGTGTAACTCCCTGAAAATAGTCAGAAGTAGTGACCCTAGAGCATGTCTTCACTCTAAGAGTAGGACGCGCTTCATCCACATTAGCTCCAAATACGATAGAAGAGTCTCTACAAACATCAGATTATCTGGGAGGCATGATCTGAAAGGCAAACAAATAGGAATTAGAGAGGATTCAAGACCCGAGACTCTATAGCTTGAAAATAGACAACAAGAAAGGGAAACATTCCTAAATGCCTCATAGCCTCTCTCTTATAAGTGTGGCACACTACAAATCCATAAAATAAACTCTAATTGACAAGGCTTATGGACACCCTATGATACCAAAACCTAGGCTCTACCCTATGATACCAAAACCTAGGCTCTAATACCAATTTTGTCACGACCCAAACCAGGGCCTGGGTGTGATGGGTATCTCAAGTCCACCGAGGATTGGAGATCACCCCCTTAACCTATCCAAATTAGACCACAACAGATATATAAAGACAAGAAAGAGATAAACCCAACAGTCTAAGTAATATCAATATCCAAGAACATCCATAATACCTACATCCATAGTATCCACAAGACTCTATCTCAAATCGAGTACCAATAAAGTGTCGGGACATTACCCCAACCATAGAAAAAATAATCCAAAATAAAGTCTAAGATATAAGGTCTAATACATGAAATAAAGTCTTCCAATGGATGAAAGCTCACCATTTCAAGTCAACTCTAGATCTAACCACAAATACCTAATCACTGCGAAGGAAAGGTAGACTTACTTTTGGACCTTGCATCGTGTAGGGATACAGAGTCTGAAGACGATTAATGGGTTGAACACTAGCATGTAACTCAAGGATAAAGGATGAAAATAAATGCCATGATCTATTATTCAAATACCAGTAAAGCCAATGCACAACATCACATGTAATACATACGTATATATATATCATATGCCGCGAAAGAGAACAAGGATTTGCATAAAATATAAAAATTTAATCTGGACTATATAGCTCAACCGTCATAAACAACCATGGTCTATACAGGGTTAGCTCCCCGTACTGAAAGGGCCCTGGTGTTCGTTAGCTATACATACCAAAGGTATAAAGAAACACTAGGGAATACTCTGACTCCACGTTAATCAAAGATACAAATATACATCAATAGTGAGAACCATGCACACAGGTCATCAAGACCAAACCTCATGTCGGCGAACACGAGATACTAGTAAAAGTCATCCAAGACCCACACCTTCAGAGCTTAGATACATAACCCTTTTGAAGCCCAATTTAAAACAAGTTTCATATAACCTATTTATTATTCAATGAACTAACCGTTACGGCACACATGGGTAACATCATACCCTTACACTTGCAAGCTTATCTCTATGCCATAACAATTATCTTTATTTGGGAGAATGCCTCGACCCCTTTGTTCATTAAATCAAAACATAGACAGCAAGGCCTTTAACATCCATGTTCCTTGTTTAACCTTTTTAATCCATGCAATTACATAGGTGGGTAAGTCAAACCAAGTGAGAAAATCATATTCATGGATAATTTCACAAACAAGTTGAGGACACACAATTTTCCAAAATCGTAACCAAGTAATTTGGGGGAACCCATAGTACCCCAAAACCAATTTACCCTTCCCATGCATCCCAAAATGTTCAAATCATAAGTAAAACATAAATGTTGCATAAATAACCATGAAAAATCAATTAAATAAACAATCATGTCAAAAACCCTCAACTATGTCAAAACCCATAAAAAACCATGTATTGATAATTAATTTATGCCATAAATAAAATATACTTCTAGGAAAAGAGATATGTGTCTCAAACACAAGAAAATTTGGAAGAAATTCTGATCTTGGAACCCAAGATATGACTATACAGTGGAATCCTTGACTTTCTTGGGTTTTTACATTGGGAATGAATTTAGGAGTAACAAGTCTCTTAAAACTGAAGTAAAGGTGTTATATAACACTTAAGGGTCGTCCAAAGGTATAAAGACCTCACTGCCCTTCTCCCCCTTTTAACTTAATAAAATCAGCCGTTGAAAACATAGGTCCATGTCGTGGACCTCATTGTAGTGATTACCTTCCGCGCTGCGAGGCTATCGCGGAGGCTTACTACCTCCGACCCAAAACTACCCCGAACTCCGTTCAAACATTCCAAAACTCTCCTGGGTTACCCTTTTTATATCTCCAAACATGATTTGAGTCAAAAATCGATATTTCAAGCACGGGAAGGCCCAAAAATAAAATATCTAAAATTTGAGAGTGTTACACGTAATATTTTAGCTATTAAAACTTATATCAATATCTTGTTTGTTGTGTGTATGCAGTAATACATTGTTTTTTTAAAGCAGTTATAGTTCAAGTCTGAGACCACTACTGACTCTGAAGTAAAGGTTACTGTCTTACTAAGTGAAGGTTCAATGTAAAGAACACCTCCATTATGCACAATAATTTCCCTTTAACTAATTAATCATAACTCTCTTATTTCAATATTAAAATAAGGGGGGAAATGTTAGTGCATTTTAATATTTTAATTATATTAAAGTGCATTCTATCAAATTGACAATGTGTGTTGTTGATGGTTGCACTTCTCCAATGCACGTTAGTGAAATATTTTTAAGAGCAAAAATGTGTATTTACTTTGTGTAACTCTTATAGACACTAACACTTTATTTCACCTATTATTTTATAGTGGAATGTGACATTTAGTTTTTGTAACTTCTACCATTAGTCTACTTCATTACTCCGGTAACTCTTGTAATTTTGTAACCTAAAGACTATTCATCTACTATCTTTACTATTCCATTACTTTCCATTCATTACATAAAAGAATTATATACGTACAAATTGTGGGTTTTCTTCCTTTGTGCTTAAAAACATTAAGGATAAGAAAAGGATGATAAGTGTGGAAAAATATTTTTATGAGTAGTAGTGAAACAGAGAGTCGAGACATATTCTATGTCTTATACTATATTCACTTAACAAAAAGAGTTTTAATATGTTGAAGGCAGGTGTTTTTTTGGTGGAGCTTTGGACTCTTCAACAAATCAAGAGTTGCTTGATTTGTACATTATTGATGAATTATTGTATCCTAGAGGGGACATGTCAAGAGATATACTGCTGGATCAGTATAGATTATGCCACAATAGGCTTGAATCTCCTTAAATAGAGCAATATATTCGTGCCTCAGCCAAGAATAAGATTATTATTTCTTTATTTTACTATTTCAAATGTAATTATTGTAATTTGTGGTATATTACACCAACATATGGTATACAAAGTAATGTTTAATAGTCAAGTAGGGCATTGGAATTGACCACACAGTAAGTAGATTGTACATTAATGAGAAAGTTCAAGAATCAGATGGAGAAATATGCCTAAACATACAATTAAAGAAAAACTGAATTGGAAAATGTGTGGTTTCATAAAGTGAGTAAAGGCACATTCTTAAATGGTATATGTATTTATTCAAATTTTTATGTTCTATGGACTTGCAATCTACATATTGTTTACACCATCACAAAAATTTAAACAATAAGAACATGATAAAGTAATGACCCGTTGCAACGGTAACTTTTTTTCTCTCTTCAGTAAATTTCCAAACACAAACAGGCGCATCTAATAGGGATTCTCAATTCTTTAATTAATTTTACTAAAGGAATTGACTCTAATTGTACATATGCAGCTACTCTTGTTTTCCTTAAAGAGATTTCTATGTTACTTAGGAGTATAATATGCCATGAAATAGATTCAAATTTACAATCATTAATTCTTTTAATAAAAATGAAATAAATTTGATATCTAATAACCCCAATAACATATAATTATATGAAAACCTTATACACTTTACAACATCATTGGGTTTCACAACCTCAGTAGAGGCTTTAGCTACTCATATAAGAAAAAACAACAATATGGATTAAATGAAATCATTAACTTAGTATCAATGCTGGAGCATGAACAATGTTAAAGACTATATTCATGTCATGACCCAATTTATAAGTCATGATGACACCTATTAAATTTCATCAGTAGGTAAGCCAATACTATAACCCGAAGCTAACACAATGGGTTAATTCGGTAAGCAATGCCAACAAAGGCCAAATTCAATGAACACAAGTTATAAGTAAACAATGTTCTCATATAGATAAATAGTCAAACACGGATATCAATCCCACGACTTGGTAAAGTTTGTACAAGAGCATCTAATATCAATCATACAATCCAATAGTCTAAAAGTATCCAATACACTTGTCTCAAAATAAAAGACTGAATAACAATAAGATAGAAGGAAATAGACGACTTGGACTCCAAGAACTCACTCTATATCCAAAATGTCAACACTACATGAATCAACAGCGGCAACTAGTACTAAGATCTTCACTAAAAAAACAGAAGTGTAGTATGAGTACCAAAACAATGGGTACTCAGTAGACATCATTGGCCGGCTGAGCCAAGTCATTATATAAAGATCATATAATGCAAGATAATCATAACTAAGTCAAGGTACAAATTTGAACCTGAATCATCCCCATCATCACTATACATAATAAGTAATTAAATCAGGATAATAGTATAATATAAGGTATCAACGCATGCCAATACTATCATACATAAGTAATAGATAATTCAAAACCATCAAGCATCATAAAGTATAACCACAAGCAAAAACAATACAAAGTTGTCTCTCATACGCCAACTGGTGCATAAAATAAAGAACTCATCACAACATTTCATAGTACTGGAGAATACACTCAAGAGATATATTAATAAGGTATTTGATCAATAACATATCCAAATCTCATCAATTTTCAGCCATATTCCACATTTATCACCAATCTAATATTTTACCAAACTCTCATTAATTACTAACATTGGCCATATAATCATATTCCATACTATTACTATCATTATCCACTTATCATTAATATCCACTAGCCACTA
This sequence comes from Capsicum pubescens, assembly GCA_030864215.1. Lineage (NCBI taxonomy): Eukaryota > Viridiplantae > Streptophyta > Magnoliopsida > Solanales > Solanaceae > Capsicum > Capsicum pubescens. Next base: position 229,605,905 of record CM061548.1, on the reverse strand, counting down.
GTTAATAGCTAAACAAGGATCTTTAACAAGTTCATTAGATTCCTAGCCATCACATAAGTATAGCCATTTATTAGACAACTATTCTCCATATAGTCATTTTAATAGCCACCATTCCATAACTAAACATTATTTATCACTAACCTTGCTCACTAAGTGAATCCTCATTTTACAACTGGTTTTCCACTTACCAACTAGTCTTGATTAATAGTTTAAAAAATATCCATCACGAATCCTTAATTATCATTAAACATTAACAACACTACTTTATATGCATTTAACACTATGGCACTACATTCGGCATTCTAATGTCACATTACATTCACATTACTCGCATGGAGATATATATGTATATATAAGTGTAAAATTGCCATACATAGGGCTAGCCAAACTCAATCTAGTAAATGTACATGTAGGCATATTAAATAATCATCCCCTGGACTTACTGGGTATATCATCATAGTCACCCTCTGGCCTTGTCGGGTATCATCATCATCATCATCACAATATCCTCTAGCCTTGTTGGGTATCAATATCATTATTATAATATCCTTCAGCCATGCTGGGTATAAATATATCATCATAATATTCTCTGGCCTTGCCGGGTATAAATATATCATCATACCCAATTCAGTGTCAATAATAAAATGTAAGACCCACAAGGGCTAAAGTAAAGAACAAGCCCCACGAGGAATAAAATAAAGAACAAGTCCTATGAGGGCTAAAGTAAAGAAACATAAAAGGAGAAGACAGAAGAGCATACCTCCATATTTTCTCGTTCAATCAGTGTCACATTATCAACAAATGTATATATAAATGTAACATGAATATTATAAGTTATAAGCCAATAATCTAGTCTATTAGAACATGAGTATAACCATAAGTATTAACATGAGTAATGGCCTATAAGTAACCTATTTATTAGCCCACCATTATCATAAAGAAAGTTTATCACTACTTCAGCAATAACAAATCCATGTCTTAATTTATAACATGGTTATGGGATCCTTTCATAGAATAAAGAATATCTCATTATGGAATCATCAATAATTATAGTCAATTAGACCATGAACATTTGTCCTAATCAAGGTTGGCCAACATGCTTCCAATAGAGCATTTTCCAATGCATTTAATAAGTATCTAAGGTCTTCAAGGAAACTATATCAATTCAAACTTAAGGTGGGACAAGAACCCTCTTCTAATTCCCTAAATACATTCTACGTCCAACTTCTACTCTGGACTCGGTCAAGGTATCTAAATCCACTCCTAGATGTATAGCAACCCACTAATATTCCTAAGGTAAAGGTCTTTCCCAAGCACTACACCTAGCTCAACCATAGTATTTAAGGCACTTCCATTAATATAAGCAACTAGGGTTAACTTACCGACAATATTAGTGACAAGGTCACTCTCATCCAACTAGAGTAACTAAGGCATCCTTATGCTAACAATGAGACATGAAGTCCAATTCATCAAGGTTCACGCCTACAAGTCAAGCATTTCAATCTATGAATTCAAGTGACCTAAATGATGCAAATAATCCCAAACCTTACCATTTACAAATCCAACACCTAAAACCCTTCCTAATCTAGCAAGATATCACAATTATACTATAACATAACTCAATCTAACAAGGAATAAACCTAACCTACCTCAAATCTAGAGAAAGCTCACGAACTGCTAAACCTTTGATTTTTCCTTCTAAGAAGATTATTCAAGGTACCAAGCTATCAAAAATACATTATACACTTTATTACGAGAATATCGATACCCATATTGCACCATTATGCTTTGGGTTCAAAAATGACACCAAAAATCCTAAGTGGGTCCACTTATGAAAAACACATTTTATGAGGTCAACCCAAAGTTCATACACCATCAAAAAATCATAAACCTCAAGAACTAGATGAAAACTAAGATAATTTGGAGTAAAATCAAGTCCTCAAGCTATTTGAGATTTTGGTCAAGAATTCAAGAAATTCAAGCATGAAATTGAAAGATGTTACCTTAAATTTGATGTTAATCATAAAAAGATATGTTTATCAAGATCTCAAGTCATACCCATGGCTCAATTTAAGGTTAGAACACTATCATAGGGTTTCTAGGTCTCAAAGATGGGTGAGGAATGCCCAAAATACGTCCTAAAGGGTCCTTAAATACCCATATCAGGTAATGAGTTATTGCTATCGCACTCTATCGATAGAAATTGAACTAGGGAGATCATAATTTACTAATGGAGATTGCAATAGGGATATCATGATGCCTTTTATTCGATCGTACAAGCTTCAGTACCACCAAACTTGGAAAATTTTCCAAGTTTTAGACGATACCTCAGGATTCATTTAGAATCTATTATATACAAATGAACTATGTAACCACACTAAATTCAACATTTTGAACTTGTTGGAAAATTTAATTTTTCTATCTGAGTTCTTTTCGACCAAATGTGGATCCCACACCCAAACTTTTAATTTTGCAACTTTTTGACCAATAGGTCAAAATGAGCTCGGGTGCATTGGGATCAAAACAAAAGGTCTACCTAGCCTAAAATCGATATTCTGGAGCTGCTGGAGCAGTTGGAGTTTACATCCGAGATTATTTTATGGAAGTTTTTTCCCAGTGTCCATTTGAAACCAACAAAGACTTTTAAACATGAAATTAGCTCTAAAAACCAAATGAACTTCCTGGTAACTATATTGTTAGTCCCAGCAAGTCGTAAATGACTTGGGACAGCTATGAAAAATCTCTAATGGCAAAAATAGGAAGAAATATGGAAAATGACCTGAGGTATCATTACAATTCAAGAACTAAGAAAACTACAAAACCTTGGACAACAGGAAATACTATACTAAAACCTAAGGAAATTTTTTGAATTTTGGAAATAGTAGCTTACATGTCTATTTATAATGATCCAAGAAAGTAGAATTCTTAAATAACAAGGTAAGTTTTACCGAAAAGCTTGTAGTCCCCTAACAGTTGTTAACTTCTTTATGGGTTATAGAATCAACTTTGGCTGACCATCAGTTGCCCTTCAGATTATTTTGGATTTGTGTCATGTTCTATTTTGCAGTCATGAACAAGTTTCATGAGAAAAATGATGTCTTTTAGAGTGCTGGGTAGCTTAAGGCCTTCCCTTCTGTTCAGCTCTGGTCAAATCACTTTGTGACCATCTTCTAGTTTGTATTCTTACCTTTTTCTACAGGTTCATAAGTGACTATTCCTCTGTATATTTCCACAATTGAAGACACGATCCATTGAAGGATCTGCAGTTCAGATGCGACCATAAATCACCTAAAAAATTTGGTAATTTCTTAAAGTTGCTAACTTTTGGCCATTTAGATATCAATATTCCACAAAATGATAAACTAATATAGAAATATAATAAAACATATTAAAACAATTAAGTCCAAGAATAATAAAAATTATAAGCATATATAATATGTGTTAATTTCAAGGAACATCGATCACCTGTTATGATCTGAGCCTATCCCCTAGATGTAACATGGTGCTTAGAACCATAAGTGATCCTAAGATAATCCATGATACTAAAATAATTCATGAGCAACTAAACAAAATCATATAAAACTAAAAATACTAAGTAGAAGAAAATATCATGAGCTAAACTTCTCTAATAAAATTCAACACTATTTAAAAATACTATTTAAAAATATTTACAACAATGGATTATAAAAAAGAAACGAAAACTAAATACATCAACTCTGACTGACTGTCAATAAAGTTTATAATAGCACTGACTATAATTAGCTTGGACACGATACTAACTATCTTTAATCACTGTATAAGAACTGAAATTAACTAAAATGACTACTAATTGACTGAAGTTCTTGAAATAGGAGAACTCATCACTTGTTGACTAGATTTACAAATCTAAACTAGCCACGAGCATTAGAATAACACCTAAATCTACAACATATGGAAACTATAGACAAAGTGGTATGATGTCAATACTTGGAATTATCGAGCATGTGAGATATGCAATAAATATGCACAACACTTAAAAAATGCTTTAAATATAATTTGGATGCAATAAGCAAAATCATGAAGAAACTATATCCGAAATCTGAGGATACCAAGGAATATGTTATGGAAAATCATAAGATATGAATTATGAGATAAAATTATTCAAATTGGGAAGTTGAGTAAAACCTAAGTGTATCACGTGTTTTAAAATTGATTGAGGAAAATATCAAAGTTATAGTACAATGACCAAAAAGTAAATCATAAGTTGTAGACAAGAGGTATGTTGTAAGTCATGAAATAACTCTATTTATCTAAAAATACAGGTCAAGTACAAAAGTCTTATTAAAACCATCTCTATGGGAGGTTCTCTTAACCGCCATATCCCAATTCAGAAAACATAAAGTACAACTTGTAACCCTTGTTGCGAGGATGTCCAATACCTTTCCAAGGGAAGAAAACCATGATTTGGTATGATTTCACTGATGAACCCATTCTAGATGAAGGGAGATAGCCTCAACTGGCGAGGACTCCCTCCTTAACTTCTGGTGACATGTAGTTTAAAAATTTAGATTTTATTCGAATGTGCTTTTCCTCTGTACTAAATACGACTCCCAAAACATTTTATATTGCTCATACTGTAGGAAACTATCATGAAATAAGTATAAACTAATTTATAAATCTGAAAATCAATTATTCTTTTGTTTCTATTTCATGTTAACATAGACAATTTCTTGATATTCATGCTAAGTCTGAGACCATAGTGTCAAATCTCGTCAAATAATTTAAATCATGCTAAAATCTTATCGAACATGCTAATTTATGGAAATTTAAGAAAATTCATGTCATGATAGCTAAAGTTAATGCTTAAAACTCATAAACTAGAAAGTCATAAAATATGAAAGAAATAATAACCATTGAGAATTTAAAAATATTAGAATGAGACCAAAATCATAAAGTAGATGCAATCCTATAATATGAATTCGAGAAATCTATGTTTTAGAAGCTAAATTTAGGGGTACGATAATGGAAGGAAATACTTGTTAAATCCCTAAATACTTGAAAGTAGATTATTTCTTGGTGAAAAGCTTGACTTTTGGTGCATTAGAGATTGTGAATTGAAAAACCCCTTTCAAAGTTCTTGAGTTTTGGACAGAAGTGGATTGAGGTATTGACATGAATCTAATTATTTTAGGATTTATTAAGGATTAAAAATGAGTTTAGGGAATTTACATTTGGGTATGAAGACTAGATTGCTCCCAACTTAAAAAAAATTGAGTTTGTATGCCCCGGAAAGGGGTGAGTATGGCACACCCCATTGGGTATCTCTCTACAGTGCTCCACGCAGCTCATCTCTCAACACCCTACTATGCCTCGCATGATCCATTACTCAACACCTTGGTGTTCCCCAGATATCTAATCACACGATCCTATTTCTCGGTCCATGATGTCCTTTTAAGACCCAAAATTTCACCCAAACTTTTTCCAACCTTTTTATGCGTATAATAACCTCATCTTGTAATCCTCATCACATATGAAACACCACTATAAACATTCATGAGCTTTGGGATATTACAATATCTCCCCCTGGTATTATTTATCCTCGAATGAAGACTGAAACTAGATTTGAGAGAATAGAACTACTAACATGGAACTATTTTATGAAATTGAACATACATCATGACCATGCTAATTTGAACAGGGAGTAAGGACTCAACTGAATTTAGATAGTGAACGAATGTGCATAAGGAGTCACATAAAATATACATCAACATGAAACTTAGAAGAGTAAGAGTTAAAGGAAGGAGGGAAAACTATTGGAACTGTCTATCTAATTCTTGGAATATCTTGTTGGGCTATACGAGACTAATTCATACTGAGATTTTAGAACTCTTCTAAAATATTCATGGTACAAATACACATATAGAATTATAATGTGATAGATAATGGAGAAAAAATTATATGAGTCACTGTGAAAGGAATATATGTTTCTTCTGATGCTCCTTGTCAGATGTTCTAATAACATTCGAGGGAATGACTCACAGGCATGATTTGGGTGAGACATATAACTAAAATATTCTAACATGGTTTGAGCATCGTAGTCTGCTAATATGAGTTTACATAATAGGAACGACTTAGAGTTAAACATGAGACACCTTTGGTCTGAAGTTATATAACATGAAACTTGAGTATCTTGGGTTTAAAGTAAGAATGGTACTACATTGATTCATGCAATGATACTAACAATTTTCCAACTTAGCAATATTTCTCAACCATGCTCCTTCTATGAAAAGACTACTCCTAACTTGCTGAAATTTCTAACTCTCTTAGAGGTACACTACATATGGCTACTAAAGGGTAAGTGTAGTTGCATAATATTACTTTATTCAAGATTAAATCAGATATATAAAACACTACCACTAAAATAACCATACTAATCTCAAATTCGAGAATCTATATTTTGTAACCACTAGGAGCTATCACATGTATATACAGTTGTTCTTGTCACCTTAAACAGTCCGCTTAAGTTCTAAGTAAAGAGTCACTAATCATCAAAAGTCATTTTATACCAACATTGACATCACCATCATATCATTTAGCTTTTATTTACATCACCACCATAACATAAGGAGGGACATTGAAAAACTAGAAAAAAAGGATATGGAATAAGAGGGATAATGGAAAATCTTGACTTATGGATTTTCATATCTTTGACACTCAGTTATGGCTTAAAGATTCGAATATAGTATGAACAAACTTGTTCAATATATCTAATTTAAGAACATACATAATGTTTTGTGATTTCACTTATCACCACGTACATATCATGACTACATAGGACTGAGCATACTGTGATGAGACTGAGTGAATGAGTCATGAGTTGTATGATATGGGAAATGAATTCATATAGTCAAAGAGTATGATTCAAAATATTGTGGGAACTATTACTCCTCATACTAGGAATTGAGAATGGACATACATTTACATGAGATGAATATGAGTTGTGATCATGACACTGACATACAAGGCAAAAGTAGAGTGTCATAGCAATTGAAATTCAAGTCATATGCTAGAATAAAATATTGTATCATAAGAATATTTTTCTCAAACAAAGCACTATCTAATTGTTTCATTTGCTAAGGGACTTAAAAGATTCAAATTTGAGGGTTTCATAACTGAGGAAGGACCAAAGTACCCTTACTAAAAGTTGGGAATGACTTTTCATTGAGAGGGTTCCTGGTGTATTACAACTCCTAGGAATTAAAACCATGTCATCTTGCGCTACCTAATGTGAGGGCAAGACAGGTAGTTTCCTTATGTAATACTCCACCTTTTTAGGGCTAGACATTGAACCATCGTTTCTATGTGTGTTAACTCTAATACTCTTATTTTTATTTGAATACATGTGACATGATAATTATCCTAGTGTGTGAAGTGCTTGATAGGTGAAAAATGTTCATAGGAATCACTTAGAGCAAAGTTGAGCTTAGAGCATTTGATTTAGCCAAATTTTATATTCGATTCTACAAAGGTCAACTCTGAATATGTATAACTTTTGAAATATATGGAATTTTTTAGTTCAAGACCCACCAAATCATATCTAATTGAATTAGATTTCTAATAATACCAATTTCGCCTTAATCCAATACCCGAGCAAAAAGTTATGACCATTTTCCTGGAAAATAGTAAGGGTCCGCGATAGCCCCGCGCCGCGAGGGCTATTCCCCCTGAATTGGGTTTGTGTTGTGAGGGGTATTCCCTTGGAATAAGGGTCATGCCACGAGGTCTATTCCCCCACTATTCTTGATCTAAGGGGCTAAAGGGTAATTTGGTCCTTTTCCTCCAATCTTAATCATTCGAAGCACGACTTATAACACTTAAAAGGTCCTTATTTTCCAATTGACCTAAAAATTTATCATGTAGAAACCCTTCCCCTACCCAAGAATGAGCCATTCAAGACTCACTTCCCAAGAACAAGAAATTTAAGCTTTCTTCCTCAAGAATTCAAGGATTCAAGTCCCAATTTCAAGCTTCCATCAAGAATTTATCTAATTGAGGTATTTGGGATTTTGAACAAGGTTAATATTTCATCCTTGTTCCCGAATGAATAATTTTCAAGTTGAATTTACATTTTTTAAATTAGGGTTTATCCCCAAATTCTCATGTATTGAAACACAACATTACTCTGTGATTTAAAGGACTAAAGGGCATAAGAGTTGTGCTTATTCATGTTTTAAACTACAAGTTTAATGTTTTGTCTTGAATTTTGTTATTTTGATGAGAAATTGTTATTCTCCTACGTTTAATATGTCCCCATACTTAAATCCATGTATTATACTCATCTAATGAACTATCCAATATCTTGGGTCTCTGAATTATGATTTCATATTACTATTTAAGAGTTGTTATCATGTATTTGTAATCATTCAGTGTTAGCGGGTTAATGAACACCCAAAACCTATATGTCCTTACATGATTTTTGTTTCCAAGAAATAAACCAGTCAGACCATTATTTTTATTACCACCTTCAGAATATCATATTCATGCTGAGAAATTACAAGTACTTTACCATGTCATGTTAAATCACTAATAATAGCAAAGTCTTTCAGTTTGGAGTAACAGTTAGCACCGAGTGAATGCAGGGATGAATACTCCCCATAAGTAGAGGCATGAGTCATTAGTAGTGGTCCCTAAGTTTTAGACCTACTGTGCCACCGTAGATTAGGAGGGGTCCCCCATTAGTAAAGGTATGAAACCCTTGTCCTACTAGACATCTGCCTTGTGGATCCACATCGTCATTCATGTGTTGGTACCCCTGGAAAGGTACCAACACCCTTCCAACTGGGGTTACAGATTTGACCCTGATAGCTCAAATTGGGGCATGTCGATTATAGTTAGCACCCATAATCTCAGTATAGCATTCAGAATAGATCAACTCAGGATTATATGACCAAGTATACAAACTTCAGTTATTTAGTTATGTTATAATAGTGATGCAGTAACTTAGATTTTCAACTTATTTCAGAACATGTTTAAGCTTGGTCTTGCATTATTAGTTTTACATGTTCATATTTTTGATGTTCAGTATCCATACATTATTCTCAGTTTAATTTTACAGCATGTTCATCTTTACATGCGATTTACATAAAATATTCATGTTTTACCGCTTCCCAACTTCAATTCTACTTATTCTACAATAGTAAAAATTTTAAGAAACTAAGTGTAATGATTCACCAGCTTATCAGATTATGTTTGTTACTCATGTTTTAAGATACTTTCGTTTTAGTTTATTTCAGTCTCTTGGTGAGTCTACTTGCACTTAGCATGCATGTTTTAAGATTATAAATGTAATCAATTTTAATTATTGCATTCACCCCCCACTTACTTAGTATATTCTAGAAGTACTGATCCATATATACATCTGTATGTCTACATTATTTCATAATATAGGTATCAATTATAACCCACACATCATAATTAGGTAGTTCTCAGCTTTCAGCCAGCAGGTGATAAGTCCTTTTATTTTGGGGACTCTAGTCATTACAGTTTATGTGTTGTATTTGGATTATTCATATGCATTAATTAGTGGTAGTTGGAGGCATGTCCTATCTATCTATAGTCAGTGTAGTAAAGGCTTCATAGATAGTTAGTCAGAGTCTTTACATATAATTCAAGTTTCTTTCTTCTATTTTATTATGTTGTAAACATTATAAGTATTTAATTTATTCAAACTTTCTCATGATTATGCTTCCGCTCAGCAAATTTGTTTTTTATACAATTTAAATCGGTTGCTCAAGTAATATGCCAGTTCATGGATTTGGTTGGGATCACTTGTGGTTCCAAGCACCGTGTTACGACTAGCGGTAGTCTTGGGTCATGATAAACTTGGTATCAGAGTGCAGAGTTTTAGTGTACTAGGGTGTATATGAAGCCGTGTCTAGTAAAGTCTTGTGGAATGGTACAGAGATGTATGTACTTTTCTTCAAGAGGCTATAGAGCATTTAAGAAATGGTTCTCTTCTTTCATGTCCCATATTATGCAGTTGAAATATTCTCTTAGGAAATTATACAGATTCTTACCTGAATCTATTTGTGTCAACTCTACCTTATTCTTAAGGCAATAGAAATAGCCAAGCTTAAATTCTTACAGATGGAGTTTTCTCATACAGTCCCCGCAGATAGTTTTAGGATTACACATAGTCTCAAAAGTATCCCACTAGTTCCTTTATGTTCTAAAGTTTTAAAGATTTCATTCATGTTCATGAAAATTATGCACTAAGCCAAAGTCAGATATGCTTTTAGATCCTTTCTCAGAATCCTATAATAGCATATGATCTAGAATTAGAAGCATGAACCCAAAAATTTAGAAGTAGTAAAGTGGGAATAATGTTATTTGAATTTAGTACATTATGTATCCATGGGTCTAGTTGTATGAAAGGTTAACTAGTAGGCTTGAAATAGTGTATGCAAGAATTTAAGTTTGTTGATTCAAAATTTAGTATGATGATATGGGTATGATCTATATATGTACCCCAGGTGATATAGGATTGTATTATTTCTAAGTTTTTTTAAAGTATGTGTGCTTAGATAGTACCCTTGAGTTGCTAAGTGTGAGTGAGGCTAGTTGTGTAGTATATGATATTCTTACCAGCTAAGTTATGGGCTATAGGTTGTTGATGTCAGGTATTTTAATGTAATGGTAATTATCATGGTTAAGGGAAAAATATAAGTTTAGAGATGTTATATTAGTAGCCTATGAAGAAAGTTAGTATGGTTCAATTAGGATCTAAGTTTGAACTTAGATGATTGATCTATTTGAAAAAAGTGTTGAAATTATAGATGGTGTGAACTCAGGGTATGGTGATACTCCTGAAAATTTTAAGTTAGCCATTGTTCAAGTTATTATATGATGACTATTAGGGCAATAGAAAGTTAAGAGTTTTGTTTTAGAAGGAAGTACTAGAAGTGAGTTTTACGCTTTCAGGGTGAGTTTATTATTTATGTGTATTGTTATTTCTCAGATTCTAGAGTAAAAGGGTTTCAGTTCAGTTTAGAGTTTAGTAAAGGGATCCATAAACTTAGAATGATGGCTTAAATCTAAGGGGGATATGATAGAATAAGAAACCAAGTCAGGCTCTCAGATTCTAGTAGTGATACTAGTGTGTTGTAGAACAACACTAAGGAGGAAGATACCCGACCCATTGTTATCTCAGTGCAAATTTTTATACTTCAGTCATCACAATATCTACTCATGACTTACACGTCATCTCCATGATCATAGTTCATCTTCTTGCGCATAATAGAGAATCATGTATGCTCACAGTTCCTAGTATGAGGAGTTCTAGTTCACTCAGCAGTACAAATTACATTCCCTGAAATTCTGAACTCCAAACTCAGGTCATGCAGCTCATGACTCATGTACTCATGCTTTATAGTATGCTCAGTTCCCCTAACTCATGGTGCACTCTTAATGACTAGTGAAATTCAGATCATGTCATGTATGTCCTCATATTAGATCTCACTGATAAATCTATGATGTTGATATTCTATTCCTCAGGCCTCAGTTATATGCTAAAGTTATGTATAGTATTCGTTTATGCTTCATGTCCTCATGTTCTAACTTTTCAGTGATCTCTTCTTATGAAATGATAGGGGTGATGAACCATTGTTTAGATAGGAGAGAGTAAATATTTCTTGTTGGGGAAAGATTATTGTATGCTTGTTCTAGCTAAGGCTATAAGTGTGAAGGAAAATTTAGGCAAAGCTTTTGGTGTATATCATGGCTAGTTGAGAAGTTCATGTGTGTCTTCTTAAGAATAGTGCAATAAAATTGTTATTGATAGAGGTTTAGAGAATATGACAAAGATTCTTTATGAGGGTTTTCCTAAAAGTTCATATATGGTTATAATGAGAGTCTTGAATGTCATGTTGGTATATAAGTGGATGGGTACATTAGGTGCTAGTGAATTCCTAGTAAGAGGTTGAATTTAGTTGTTAAAGTGGTAAGAAGAATTATTCTTGAGATGAGAAGTTGTGAAAATGTATGGGGTATTGAATTCAAGGTTCATACTAGTATTATGGTGTTATGTGCAGTACCTTGTGATTTTGAGTTAGGATTGAACATGGTGAGAGTATGTAGCTCAACTTAGACTTTGTCTAGAGTAGTTGTATATACCCATGCAAATATTTAAGAAGCGAGGTTAAGTTTGTATTAGGCAGTTAGTTGCATTGCCTAAGGCCTGTTAATTCTATCCTAGCTTTGGTTTCATAGGCCTATGTTCCATGTTATAGAGTTGTAGCCATGTTGATATTCCTTATTCAGATATTTTATTTAGATCATGCCCAAATTTTTTTTCCCCCTAATGTTATTAGAACTTCTTGTAAAGAGTGTAGAATAAATACTCCATTTTAGTATAAACTTTCAGTATGATTCAGTCATATAGCCAGCAATTCAGTTTAGAATTCAGACAGATAAGCTTCTATATATTTCAAACTTTCCACCTAGTCTTACTATCCAAAGTTTCATGAGTATGACTATTCCATGAGGTAATTCATTCACGCCCATCCAAATTGTGAATTCAGTTCAGTTCATGCATCATGTTTCAGATTCAGCTATTTAGTCATGACTCAGTTCATAAGTGTTCAGTGAATGATCTCAGTTCTTCAAGTATTCTATCTCAAACATTGTGATACCTATTGTACGACCTTAGTCTCATTGTCTCATGATTCGTGCTTACATAATGTACTTGGCGATGCCATGAGGCCTTTTCTTTTGATTCATATACGTGTTTTGTTGAGGGACAATTCCTAATGAGAAGCTACATACTTTATTCCATCCTTAGTAACTCCTGGAATTTTATTGCACTAGTTATCACTTTGTAGTTATATATGTATGATTGTATCATGAACATTATAAGTGAGTTCTAAACTCTCAGCATGAATCAACTCTTTACAGTCAATAGAGTTAAGTCAGCTCCGAAATCAGTTTCATTATAAAGTAATAATGTTTTAGGTTATATATATCCTTCATTACCATACATGTCATAAGTACATAATTCCACACTTACAAAGCTTCCACAAGTTTTGATCCATCATTTGAGGATGAATGATTACAAGAGGGAGATAATGTAATACCCCGCCTTTTTGGGCTAGACATTGAACCATCATTCCTATATGTGTAAACTTTATTCCCATGATTCGTATTTGAATACATATGACATGATTATTATCCTAGTGTGTGAAGTAATTTATAGTTAAAAAATGTTCATAGGAATCACTTAGAGCAAAATTGAGCTAAGAGCCTTTGATTCAGCCAAATTTTAGTGTTCGATTTTGCAAGGGTCAACTTTGAACGTGTGTAATTTTTTAAATACGTGGAATTTTGCAGATCAATACCCACCAAATTATATATAATTGAATTAGATTTCCAACGATACCAATTTTGCCTTAATCCGATACTCAAGAAAAAAGTTATGACCATTTTCCTGAGAAATAGTAAGGGTTCGCGATAGACCCGCACCACGAGGGCTATTCCCTTGGAATTGGGGTCCCGTATGAGGCTATTTGCTTTGAATGGGGTTCATTCCACGATGTCTATTCCCCCACTATTCTTGATCTAAGGGGCCAAAGGGTAATTTTGTCCTTTTCCCTCAACCCCAATCGTCCAAAGCACGACTTATAACACTTAAAAAGGGCATTATTTTCCCATTACCATCAAAATTTCTCATATAGAAACCCTCCCCTTCCCTAAGAACGATCCATTCAAGCCTCTCTTCCCAAGAATAAGAAATTCAATCTTTCTTCCTCAAGAATTCAAGGATTTAAGTTCCAATTTCAAGCTTTCTTCAAGAATTCATCTAATTGAGGTATGTGGGGTTTTGAAAAACGTTAATCTTTCATACTTGTGCCCAAATGAATGATTTTCAAGTTGAATTTACATGTTTTAAATAATGGTTCAGCCCCAAATTCTCATGTATTGAAACATAACATTACTTTGTGATTTAAAGGACTAAAGAGCATGAGAGTTGTACTTATTCATGTTTTAAACTACAAGTTTGATGTTTTATCTTGAATTTTGTTATTTTGATGAGAAATTCTTATTCTCCTAATTTTAATACGTTCCCGTGCATAAATCCATGTATTATACTTATGTAATAACCTGTCCAATGTTTGGGTCTCTGAATTACGATTTCATATTATTGTCTTAAGAGTTGTTATCGTATTTTTGTAATCATGCAGTGCAGGTGGGTTATGAACACCCGATACCTTTGTGTCTTTACGTGAATTTTATTTCCTAGAAATAAACCAGTCAGACCATGATTTTTATTACCACCTTCAGAATATTATATTCATGCTGAGCATTTACAAGTACCGTACCATGTCATGTTAAACAACTAATAATACCAAAGTCTTTCAGTTGGGAGTACTACTTAGCACTGAGTGAATGTAGGGATGAAGACTCCCCCGTCAGTAGAGGCATGAGTCGTTAGTAGCAGTCCCTAAGTTCTAGACCTACAACACCACAATAGATTATAAGGGGTCCCCCGTCAGTAAAGGCATGACATCCTCTTCCTTCGGGACATCAGCCTTATGGATCCATATCGTCATTCATATATTGGTACCCCCTGGCAAGGTACCAGCACCCTTCCAACTGGGGTTATAGGGGTGACCCTGACAAATTAAATTAGGTACGTCGGTTGTAGTTAGCTCCCACAGTCTCAATGCAGTAGTCAGAATAGATCAGCTCAGGCTTGCATGACCTAGTACACAAACTTCAGTTATTTAGTTATGTTATACTAGTGATTCAGTCACTCAGATTTACAGCTTATTTCAGTACATGTTTATGCTTGGTCTTGCATTCTTAGTTTTACATGTTCAAGTTTTTTTATATTCCGCAATCATATATGATCCTCAGTTCAATTTTACAGCATGTTTAGCTTTACATGAGATTTATATACAGTATTCATGTTTTACCGCTTCCCACCTTCAGTTATACGTATTCTATAAAATTAAAGATTTTAAGAAACTGTGTAGTGATTTACCAGCTTATCAGATTATGTTTGTTACTCATGTTTTAAGATACTTCTGATTTCGGTTTATTTCAGTCTCTTGGTGAGTCTACTTGCACTCAGCATGCATGTTTTAAGATTATGACTTGCACTTAGCATGCATGTTTTAAGATTATGTATGTAATCAGTTTTACTTATTTATTCATCCCCACTTACTCAGTACAATCTAGAAGTACTGATTCACATATACGTTTGTGTGGCTACATTGTTTCGTAATGTAGGTACCAGTTGTATCCTACATATCATAATTAGGCAGTTCTTAGATTTCAGCCAGCAGGTGATAAGTCCTCTTGTTTTAGGGACTCTAGTCCAATGTAGTTTATGTGTTGTAGTTTGATTATTGATATGTATTGATTAGTGGTAGTTGGAGGCATGTCCCAACTATCTATAGTCAGTATAGTAGAGGATTCATAGACAGTCAGTCAGAGTCATTACATGTAATTCAAGTTTATTTCTTTAGTTTTATTATGTTATAAACTTTATCAGTATTTCATTAATTCAGTCTTTCTCATTATTATGCTTCCGTGCAACGAATTTCATTTTTATAAAATTTAAATTAGTTGCTAAAGTAGTATGTCAATTCATGGGTTAGCTTGGGATCACTTGTGGTTCCAAGCACCATGTTACGACTAGGGGTAGTCTCGGGTTGTGACACCTTATATTGCTCTGCAGCACGGGGTCCTTTGTGGGGACTTTATAGAGCTATGCACAAACATCTAAATTGTATAAAAAATTAATTCTCAAGTAATGGAATTTATCCCAATTGGTTTCCATCCACTTCTAAGGTAAACCAAAAATATTTTATGGATAAAAAACACATAAACATTCTATGTCTGTAAGACAATATTTTATGTCTATAAGACAATTTATCCCATTTTATAACTATGTAAAAATGGAACAAACTTGGGGGTGTCACAATATCTCCCCTTTAGCTCAAAAGACAACATTCTATGTCTATAGGCTTATTATCTAAATTGATCTACATGAATATTTTTTTTAATGATTAGTGCATCAATATACACATTAATACTAAATTCTCCTTAGTCTATCCTATCTGTGTAGATATAACATTCTTGCTAGGAATTTCTTTGGAGAATTTCTTAACTTTCTCCAGCTTCTATAATCATAATTATTTTAAATAACACCTACTCTTACTAGTGTACTTAAACTCTTCCTATAACATTTAGTAACTTTCTCTTCTTAGTCTACTAAATTCACAACTCTAACTTCACCTCCACCTAAATAAATAGGACTAAAACCTATAATTGAGGAGCTCATCACCATCTATCTATATATGTCTTAATTCAATTATGGAGAGCACCATATGTTATATAATTAGCCTTCTCCATACTTATCTAATAAAAAAAGGGCCGCCCAGTGCACTAAAGCTACCACTATGCGCTACTAAATTAGAACACTAGTCCACAAAATAATAAACCATAACCACAATTTCTACCAAATTTTAGCCCACCAACATACTCTTCTCCACAACATTACAACATGACTCTAACTACTTACTTTGGCCAATCACTATCCCCATTATCTAAGCTACTGCATTTATAAATCACACCTCTAGCTCTAGGGTCATTCAACTACTTATGGATCATAACATTCCAATTCACAATACCTATTAGGATAACAATATTCAAGAATTTAACCTAGATACTTACAACTTCCATCTTAATGATCTCTTACAATAAGGTTTTGGGATTTTAGATCATATCTGACTTTGGCTTAATACACGATTCACATGAACAAAACTGGATTCTTTTGAATCATTGAACTTAAAGCACTAATGGGCTTCTCTCAAGCCCTTATGAAGTCTCATAGTTGTGTATTGGCTCATCTAAGAAAACATTATACAATGGGATTTAAGAGTGACTAATTCTATTGCCTCAAAATTAAGCCATATTAAGCAAAAATATTGCAATGCTCGGATCTGCATATATTTTGTTGAGAATAGATCTACGGCATAATCTAAAATATGAAAAAAAGAAAGTATTTCCTAAATATTTTGTAGCCTCTTAAACAAAAATCACGACCCAAACCCAGGCCTGGACGTGATAGGCAATCTCGAACCCACCATGGCCTAGAGGAAACCCCCTTAGCCTTCCATCAAGAGAACATAAATATAAACACTAGAAGCCAACCAAAATAGTAATAAAAAGGATATATAAACCAAATGAAAGTTTTAAGAATCAAAACAAACAACCAACCCAACACGTGTCCACAAAAGCCTTTAAACCAAGTATACCAAACTAAGTCGAGACATGCCCCCGAGTATGAAAAAAGAGTCCAAAAGACTAAGATAGTATTAATACCAATAGAATGACCGAGCCTTCGAAAGATAGAGGCTCACCACTTTACAACAGATCCACAGACGTACCACACCACCTAACGCTGCATGGGGATATGAAAAAATTTCTCGAACCCTACATCATGAAACTATACAACGTCTAAGGATGGTCAGTAGAGTGAGTGCTGACATTTAATCTAAGGAGAAAAGGATAAAATAATTCCATTCCCAAAAACCAGTCAAAAACCATATGCACACCATTTACATATACATATATAGAATGTCTGGATAGGGACAATGGTCATGAACATAAAATTTTAAGCCATTAGCAGAAACTGTGTAGCTCACTCCTCCTTAAAGGCACCCATGGGCTATATAGGTCCAGCTCTACCTACTGGAAAGGCCCCAGTGCATGTTAGTTGCATGAACTGAGGAAAGGCTAAAGAAACCAAGCCAATAGACATCCAAAATATAGTGTGTATAAAATACACAGTCATATAGACCACTACATCGGCAAATGTGGTTTCCAATGTTGGTCCCTCCCAAACTACACCTTCACGGTGAGCTACATAATTCCCTTTAAGCCTAAATTAAAATAGTTTGCACATAAACCCAACCATTAACCAAGGAGTCTTTATTAAGGCATTTTCCAACATGGTGTCATTATATCAATGTGCTTGCAAGCTATATCAGTTATGCTAAACCAGTTCATATAACCATTAGACTCCCAAGTTCCTTTAAAATCCAAAACCATGGACACCAAGGGCATTTCTAAACCATTTTTATCATCCACTATCCTTTAACGCAATGCAATATTTAAAGTTAAGTTAAAGAATGCAAATTTCCTGTTCAAAACCAAGTTTTTGAAAGTGGGTTGAGGTTAATTCCATTAACAAGACAAAATCTCATCAAATTTGGGAAACCCATGTTCTCCATTCCAATCCTCTTAACAATTCACTCATTGAGTCCGAAAATCCATCAATTAAAGCATGTAATACATATTTAAACATGGGGAAAACAAATCAAGTAATAATCAATCAAAAGCCCTCAACCCAATTTCAAACTCATTAATTAAAATCACATGAATAATGATTAAATAAATACCACAATGTAAAATTCAAGTGAAGGATGAGAAAAATACCCGAAATACCAAAGAATTTGAAGAGAAATCAAAGTTTGGAGCCCCGAGTAGTAATTTCTCGAAAACCCTTGAGCTTTCTTGGGTTAGGAGTTAAAGAAGAGACTAGTAGTGTTTGATCTTTGAAATCTGAAGGAAAATGATAATTTAATGTTATAAAGTCATTTAAGGGGGTAAAAGGATCAAAAGCCCCTTAACCCAAGTGGAAAAGACAAAAATTAGATGAAAAATACATAGTGGCATGGCACATCACTATCAAGGAGCTTAGCCTCCATGCCACGCCTTTATCGTAGAGGTTAAGTTTCATGGTACACCACCATGGCAAAGGCTTACTACCTCGAGGTCCCAAAATGGCCAAAAACCCTTTGGAAAATTCCAAAACTTTCCCAAATCACCCTTTTAACATCCCTAATCATAATTCAAGTCAAAAAATGACATTACACACGCATTAGGGTCAAAAATCAATTTGTTGAAATTTTGTAGGGTCTTATATTATCCCCCGCTTTGGATCATTCATCCTTAAATAAGAAGTTGGGACATGTTTAGCATGATAATAACAAGAATACATCAGAATCAAATTACAAATTTGAAATGCGACAAGAGGAAAACTAAACTCATACCTCAAGCACTTTCGTCCAACACAGGGAGCAAGAACAGGAACTTGATATCTTCTTCAGCTTCCTAAGTAGCCTCTTCTACATTTTGATTTCTCTAAAGGACCTTTACCAAAGCTATTTTCTTAGTTCTCAATATATGAACTTCCCTATCCAATATATCAGCCCGGATTTCCTTATAAAGCATCGAATCCAAAACACCAACATCCTCAACAGGCACTATCAGAGAAGGATCACCCCGATACTTTTTAGCATAGATATAAGAAAAAATAGGATGAATCAAAGCCAAACTAGGTGGTAAATCTAATTCATAAGAAATATTTCCAATTCTCTTTGCAATATGATATAGACCAATGTAATGAGGACTGAGCTTCCCTTTTTCCCAAATCTCATGACTCCTTTCATAGAAGAAACCTTTAATAATACCCAATTACTAACCTTAAACTTCAACTCCCTCAGCCTCACATCCACATAATACTTTTGGCGACTCTAAGGAGTCTTAATTTTTTCTCTAATTACATTCACCTTCTGCATAGCGTGGTAAACCAAGTCAGGACCAAACAACCTAGTCTCACCCACCTCAAACCATCTAATAAGAGACCTTCTTCTACTATAAAGAGCCTCAAAAGGGGCCATTTGGATGCTAGAATGATAATTGTTGTTGTAAGCAAAATCAAAAAAAGGAAAATAGTCAACCCAACTTTCTTTAAAATCAATCACACAGGCCCTTAACATATCCTATAGAGTAAGATTAGTTGCTCCATTTGTCCATCTGTTTGAGGGTGGAAAGTGGTGCTAAGATTCACCTGAGTACCCAAAACTCTTGAAACAAATGGCAGACATGAGAATAAAACTATGTAGCTCAATCTAAAATGATGGACATTGGCGCTCCATGCAACTTAACTATCTCCTGAATGAACAACTTAGCATAATCATCTTCTGAGTAGTTAGTCCTTATAGGTAAGAAGTGAGCAGACTTAGTAATTCAATCCTCAGCGACCCAAATAGAATCATACTTATTGCGAGACCACAAAAGACCCGTAACAAAGTATACCCGTAATAAAGTCCATATTTATAATTTCCCACTTCCACATGGGCAACTCTATCTATTGGAACATGCCACTGGGCCTCAAATGTTCTACCTTGACTTGTTGAAAAACAATACACTTAGCCACAAAATTTGTCATATCTCTCTTCATATTATTCCACCAGTAGGTTTTCTTCAATTCATGGTACATTTTAGTCGAACTCAGATGAACTGTATATCTAAACTCATGAGCTTCAATAAAAATTCTTTCACATGACCCATCTATATCTAGAACACACAATCTACCTTGATACCTCAAGATGCCATCTCCTCCAATTTTGAAAGCCATAACCTTTTATTGACCCACGTCATCCTTAATCTACATAAGTATGGTATCCAAAGCCCGCTTCTCCTTAACCTTAGCACCAAGAAATGTTTTAAACACTTTTTGCACAATCACTCCTCCATCCTCAGAGTCTAAGAGATGAACTCCCAAGTTAGCCAACCTATGAATATCCTTCACCAACCCTCTTTTATTCTCATCAACATGAGATAAGCTCCCCATAGACAACCTTCTAAGAGAATCAACGATAATATTAACTTTACTTGGATGGTAGTGCAAGCTCATATTGTAATCTTTAAGCAATTCAAGCAAACCTCCTTTGCCTGAGATTCAATTCTTTCTACGTAAATACATAATATAAGCACTTATGATCTGAATAAATATCCACATATACTCTGTACAAATAATGGCACCAAATATTCAAAGCAAAGACCACAACTACCAGCTCTAGATCCCGAGTCAGGTAATTCCTCTCGTGAAACTTAAGCTGGATAAAAGCATAGGCTACAACCTTACCATGCTGCATTAAAACACAACCCAGTCCCATGTGAGATGCATAAAAATATATAATAAACTCATCAGTGCCCTTGAGCAGGGTCAAAATTGGGGCGGAAGTCAACTTATCCTTCAACTTCTCAAAACTACCCTCACAAGCATCGGACCATAATAACTTAACCTTTTTTTGAATTAACCTTGTCAGTGGAGAAGCAATAGATGAAAAACTCTCCACAAATCTCCAATAGTACCAAGCCAAGCCCAAGAAGTTCCAAATATCGGTTAGAGTCGTGGGTCTAGGCCACTTCTTAACTACATCAACTTTCTATAGATCCACCTTGTTCCCCTTACTAGAAAAAACATGCCTAAGAAAGGTCAGAACACTTAACCAAAAGTTACACTTTGAAAATTTTACATATAATTTTTAGTCCTTAAGAGTCTTCAACATAACTCAGAGGTGATTCACATGACACTACTCACTCTTAGAGTACACCAAGATATCATCAATGAAGACTATAACAAACAATTCCAGAAACTGCGTGAACACCTAATTCATAAGATCCATAAAAGAAGTCAGAGCATTAGTCAATCAAATGACATAACCAAAAAATCATAATGGCCATACCAGGTCTGAAAATCAGTCTTAGGAATATAAACCTCCCTACTTTTAAGATGATGGTATCCCAAACAAAGATCAACCTTAGAGAAACACCTAACCCTTTAAAGTTGATCGAATATGTCATCAATACTAGGGAGAGGGTACTTATTCTTTATTGTAACCTAATTCGACTAAAGATAGTCTATACAGATCTAAAAAACCCATTTTTCACACAAAAAGTACAAGAGTACCCCACGGAGAAATACTAGGATGGATGAAACCCTTATCAATAAGATCATTTAGCTTCTCTTTTAGCTCTTTTAATTTAGCTAGAGCCATTCTATAAGGAGAAATAGAAATAGGACAGGTATCCAGTAGAATATCAATCCTAAAATTTATTTCTCTATTAAGAGGAATTCCAAAAATATCATCGACAAAAACTTTAGAAAACTCATTAACCGCAGGGACAGATTCCAAAGAAAGACTTTTAGAGTCATAATCCTTATCCCAAATTATATGATATCGACACCTTTTTTAAATCACTTCTGCACTTAAATATAGGAAATAAACTTCCCTTTGGGTACTAAGGAACTTCCCTCCCATTCAATTATCAGTTCATTAGGAAAATGGAAACTAACCTTTGGGGTCCTATAATCCATAGAAGCACAACACGAATGGAGCCAATCCATCCTTAAGATTACATCAAATTCCACCATATCAAGTTCTATTTAATCCACCAATGTCTCCCTATGAAGGATGGGCACCACAAAACCCCTATAATCTTTTAGCAATAATAGAATTACCCATAAAAGTAGAAATAGAAAAGGGTCAAAAATATTTTTAGAACAAAAAATAAAGTGTATGTACTGCATAAAAGGTCACATAAGATTGGGTAGAATCCAAATCAATCAAACAATAAACATAATAAGAGAAGAGTTGTAACATACCAGTGACAACATCTGGGATGCCTCAAATTCCTAATGAGTAGCAAGTGCATAGAGGTGATTCCAGCCATTACTGGTACCTGAAGTAGTGATTTTCGCTGCAGGAGCCGAAGAAGTGGCAATCAAAATCTTATTATCTCCCATGGAAACTTTAGCTATGAAATAATTTTGTTGTAGAAACCAGGCTGACCATAATTGAAACATAAATTCCTTCGCTCCTCATAATATCCACAGTGAAGTTGTCTAAAAAATATAAAAGAGGATAAGATGGGGCCGACTAAGCTCCAATAACCTAAGACTAGGCACCCTGTTCCTTAGGACCACTGCTAGCCTTAAAACAACAATCCAAAGAAGGCTTAGGACAAGGAAAACTAGTAGTCGAATATGAATTTCCCCAATTCTTCTTCTTAATCCACTGTCTACTATCTCTCCCACTGTTTTGTTGACTTGCACCCTGCTCTGGATATCTAAACTTCTCACTCTGCCTTTCTTCTATCTCTACCTACTTTTTTTACTATCCTCCACTTGTTGTATATAAATTACCATCCTGGAGATATCTATATCATTATTTAATATAGTCATTTTACACCCCAACACCAAACCACAGAACGATACAAAATCAAACTTATTTATTTTGGATCTCATATTAGACACTAGCTCTATGGAAATAACATGACAACTATTGGAACTTCAGTGCATACTACTTAATAATCATCTTACCCTGCTTCAATTTTACATACTCTTCAGCCTTAGATTTCTTCAACTCCTGAGAAAAGAAGTGATTAAGAAAAGCACCTAAAAACTCACCCTACACCACCGGCTCAACATTATCACCCCTTATCGCTTCCTACTCCTTATACCACTAGTAAGCTACATCTTTTGATGATAATCAGCAAACTCCACACCCTCTAAATCAGTTGCATGCATCACCCTAATGATTTTATCCATGTCATTAATAAAACCCTTAGAATACTTCTTGACCTTAGAGCCTATAAAGGTTGGGAATTCAACCTCATAAACTGGCCAACTTGAGTGACCTCAAATGAACTATCAACATGACCAACATGAACAGACCGATGAGACTGTGATGCCACTAATTGAGAAAACATATAAATAGATGGAGGCTCAAAAGAGTCCAAAGTAGTAGGACAATAAAGAAACTAATAAAATGATTGGGCCTTTCAAAAGATGGAGGCTCACTACTTTACAGTAGATCCACAAACATACCACACCACCTAATGTTGTACAACAATAATAGAAAAGCCCTCAGGCCCTACATTATGAGATGATGTATCATCCAGGAATAGTCAGTAGGGAGAGCACTGGTATGTAACTTTGAGAAAAAAGGTAAAATAATGTCATTGCCAAAAACTAGTCAAAAACCATATGCACACTATTTATATATACATATAAATATTGTTGGGATAGGGAAAAGGTTCATGAATATGAGATTTTAAACCATTAGCCTTAATTGCATAGCTTGCTTTGTCCTAATGGCACCCACGGGCTATATGGGTCAAGCTCTCCCTACTAGAAGGGCCTCAGTGCATGTTAGCTGCACGAACTGAGGAAAGGCTAAAGACACCAAGGCGATAGTCATCCAGAATATAGTGTGTCTGAAGAAACATGGTCATATAGACCCCCATACTGGCAAACATGGTTTCCAGTGTCGGTCCCTTCGGGACTATACCCTTAAGGTAAGCTACATAATTCTCTTTAAGACTAAATTATAATAGTTTGTACCTAAACCAAACTATTAAATAAGGAGTCTTTATAAGGTATTTTCCAACATGGTATCATCATACCAATATGCTTGCAAGATATTTCAATTATGCCAATCCAGTCCATACAACTATTAGACTCTCTAGTTCTATATAAAATCCAAAATCATGGCCACTAAGGGCACTCCAAAACCATTTTTACTATTCATTATCCTTTAATGCAATGCAACATTCCAAAGTAAGTTAAATATGATTTTTAAAGTGGGTTGAGGTTAATTCCATTAACAAGCCAAAATTTTATCAAATCGGGGAAAACCATGTTCCCTATTCCAATTCTCATAACAATGCACCCATTCAGTCCCAAAAACAATCAAGTAAAGTATGAAATACATATTTAAACATGGGAAAAATAATTAAAGTAATAATTAATCAAAATCCCTCAGCCTAATTTCAAACCAATCAATTAAAATCACATGAATCATGATTAAATAAATACCACAGTGTAAAATTCAAGTTAACGATGAGAAAAATGTCTGAAATATCAATGAATTTAAAGAGAAATAGAAGTTTGGAGCCCAGAATAGTGATTTTTTGAAAAATCCTTGAACTTTATTGGGTTGTGAGTTAAAGAAGAGAGCGTAGTGTTTGATCTTTATAAACTGAAGAAAAAAGGTCACTTTAATATGGTAAAATTGTTTAAGGGGTAAAAGAAATAAAATACCCTCACCCCAAGTGAAAAAAATAAGAATTGGATGAAAAATATATAGCGGCATGGCACATTGCTATTGTAAAGCTTAGCCTACGTGCCACATCCTTATCATGTAGGCTAAGTGGCGTGGCACCACTATTGTGGAGGTTTACTACCTCGGGGTCCTAAAATGACTCCGAACCCCTTTTAAAATTCTTGAAACTTTCCCAAACATACTTTTAACACCCCTAATCATAATTCAAGTCAAAAAAGATATTATGCACACGGGAGGGTAAAAAATAAATTCGTTGAAATTTTATGGGGTTTTATAGAAAAGTACAGACGTCTCTGTATCATTTTTCAAGACTCTACTATACACAAATTTTATAAGGCAACCTAGTATACTTTACCTCTGTGCTCTGATATCAAGTTTGTCATGTCCCGAGACTACCCCAAAACGTAACATGGTGCTTAGAACCACAAGTCTCCCAAGATAATGGTACTAGCATAATTCATGAGCAACTAAATAAATACATATAAAATTGGTAAATACTAAGTGTAAGGAATTATCAGGTACTAAAATTCTCTGATAAAATACAATATTGTTTAAAATCACTTACAACGCTGGATTATAAAAATTTAAACTGGAACTAAATACATCAACTCTGACCAATTGAGTTATCTATAAAGCCTCTACTAACACTGACTACAGTTAGTGAGGACATGACCCCAACTATCTTTAATCATTGTATAAGAACTGAAATTAACTAATATGACTACTAACAAATTATAGTTCCCAAAATAGGAGAACCCATCACATGCTGACTGCAAGTGCAATTTGAACCCTGCACGAACATAAAAATGAGCACTTGAATCTACATCACATAAATTTTTTAGGCAGAAGAGGTACGTGGTCAGTACTTTGAATGTACTGTGTATGTGAGATATGCAATAATCATAATAAACATTCAAAACATGATTTCAATATGGTTTTAGATGCAAAAAGTAAAATCATGGAAAAATAATATCTAAAATCTGAGGATGCAAACATTTACAAAATGTATTATAGAAAAGCATAAGACATGAATAACGAGATAAAAAAAATTAAAACTTGGAAGCTAAGTGATACATAAGAGTTTCAAGTCAGTTAAAACTTATATTATGGAAAATATCAACGTTGTAATATAATGACACAAAAGTAAACCATAAACTGTAGACATGAGGTAAACTGTAATTCATAAAAGAACTCAATTTAATTGAAAATGTGTTGCAAGTACAAAAGTCCTTTTAAAACTATCTCTATGGGAAATTCTCTTAATTGACATGCCCCATTTTTGAAAACATGGAGCCCAACTTGTAACCCTTGTTGGGAGGATGTTTAATACCTTGCCCAAGTCATAGAACCATGATTTAGCATGAATTCACTCATAAGCCCATTTTGGGTAAAGGGTGACAGTCTCAACTGGCGAGGACCCCCTTCTTAACCTGTGGTGGCACATTATATGGGAATTTAGATATTATCTGAACCCATATTCCCATAGTGCTAAATACTACTTCCACAATAGTTTATATTACTCATACATTAGGAAATTATCATAAAATATTCATAAACTAATTTATTAATTTTAAAACCAAATATGCATTTTTCTGTTTTGTGTCAACATAGGCCGTTTCTTGATATTCATGCTAAGCCAGAGACCTCTAGGTCAAATTATGTCAAATTATTTAAATCATGCTATAATTGATGTAGCTATGCTAATTTATGGAAATTTGGCAATTCATATCATGATAGCTAAATTTCATGCTTGAAACTCATAAATTGAAAAATTATACAATTTGAAAGTAATAATAACCATGGGGAACATGAAAAAATTAGAATGAAACCAAAATTATAAAGTGGGTATAAACCTTAAAAAATAAATTTGGCAAATCAATGTTTTAGAAAATGAATTTAAGGTCACAAGGATGGAAGAAAATCCTTGTTGAATACCACATACCTAAAAGTAAAAAATTTCTTGGTATAAAGCTTGATCTTGGAGCCTTAGAGCTTAGGAATTGAAAAATCCCTTTTGTGATTCTTGATTTTTTGGAGAGAAGAGGATTGAGGGATTGAGATAAATCTGATTGTCTTGAGATATATTAAGGATTAAAAACAAGTTTATTGAAATTACATTTGGATATAAAAACTAGATTGCCCCTAACTTTTTAAAAGATAATGGAGTATTAATGTCTAAGAAGGGGGTGTCCCATGCACACCCATCACGCATCTACTATGCTTCGACAACCCATCATGTAGCACCCTAATATTCCCTAAAGAAATATCACGCAACACCTTGTTGTGCCCCACATTTCCCATTACATGACACTATTTCTCTATCCATGATATCTTTTTACGATAAAATGACCTCATTTTATGATCCTCATCACATAGGAAAAACCAACATGCACGAGCTTTGGGGTATTACATAAACACCCCAATTAAAGGTCTTTGCTCATCCTCAAGCAAGTTAACTCTAAAATCTAATACAACTATGTTCAAGTTAGAGTAAGCTACCTATAATGGTTTCAAATTGCTACTTCCATTCAACATATGTATTGGAATGTTTTTGTATCATTTTAAAATCAATTACTTCACCTCAAATCAACATTACTAATAGTGTATTCTCAATTTGTGACATTATACTCTTTTTTGTTTTACACCCCATGACTCTTTTTCACCAAGAATTGGGTAGAATAGCAAAGCAAGTATTAGTAGCATAACATGAAATCCTTGCTCTTCATTAATGTCTTTACTTGTGGAAATTTTGACCTCTTGGGAGAATTGATGATGATTGCATCAAAGATGCAGTGTTAGTATACTTGAGACATATTAATTAGCTAGTTGTAAATAGCCCCAGGGCTATGGATCAAAGGATTATCTTGGACCTAGATTGTGGAATTTATATTTCTAATACCATAAAAGAAAATACAATACAATGAGATAGAATGCAATAGAAATAATGACAAGGAACAAGTTACCTACCGTTAATGGGCAAATTGAGCCTCTTTATTATGAATTGTTTAATTCAAAATTAATCAAATATACTTATATAGGATTCAAACCTATGACCAATCAATTAACAAATGACTATTCTTCCACCTAGATAACAAGAAACACCAAGATATTCGATTGCATAAAGTTTAATTCATGTTCCCAACCTCTAAATTGGGAGTATGCTACTTTAATGAAATTTATAGGGTCCGATAAACAATTGATATTTCATGATCAAGAGTGTAGGACACTTTGTAGTAGCAGTCCATATATATCATAATAGTAATCAAAATATGGTTGAAAGTAATAATATATAATTTGATAGGTATTCTTCCTATACCTATGAGTTACGTTGGACCTACAAATAATACAACAAAAGAATTTATTGGGTCTTCCAATTGCAATAGTTTGATTATTTACTCATGTATCTTACCAAAATAAAAAGTATCTCTGCGAGTTATTTCCTGAATTCAAAAGACAGTACTTGGGTTCTCTCATTAACTAAAAGTGTGTTGTGCCTAAATCAAACTATGATTTGTAATGGTGCAGGAATTTGATAAGAAAAACAGGAATTCTAATTATAAGATATCTAATGAAATAGTCCCTGGAATTAAGAAGTTATTCAAAGATGATCTCAAATATATAGAGTTTCTTTTGTATATTTTATGGATTATCTGAACCGTAAGGACCATAAATTCGCCTAACAGGTTTTATCAATTTGTAAATTCTTTCTCATCAGTTAATTAAGTAAATAAAATTGGCCATAATTCCTTTCATCATCTAGTTTACCAAGTTCTTCTAAGTAAGATTTTAGTGAAGATGTTAGACTACTCACCAGTTAGGAATTACTCAATAGAAACATTAGAGATAGGGATATTCGAGTTGTTTCTTGAAAATTTACATCTCAAATTGTATGCTCCTAAAAGAATGGTGAAGTTGAAAGATTAATTCTTCAAATCATTTTTTGTAGAGGGACCTGATATCCTTACTGGTTGAGGGACTATATGCATTGGAATAGATTAACCACCTTGTACCCTTACCTAAACCTTCTCCATATATGGTAACATACTAAGGTCTATTTCTTAAATCATACTAACCTTTTCACTCACTTGATTTATTTATTCTGTAGGCATAATTTGGATTGAATTGAATAATGCATGAGTTAGAATAACTTCTTGATACATTGTAATACCTCAAGTTTTTTAACTCTGAATATTCTCAGTTATTATTCTTATTGCTTAGGTTACGACTTAGGTGACGAGTTGTTTAGACTTATCACGTGTCGTATAGTACCTATAATAGTCAAACTAGTAAGGGTTTCCTATGTTTTTATTGGTATCACGATTGGATCCTCACAAGTTGTGGTCACTCAATATGAGCCATAAGGAGGGACTTGTAATCCTACCAGTGAGATACCCTTGGTTACTATCTTATTCACGAATGGACACCATGAGTCGTAGGGTGAGGTAACGAGTCATAGGGTAGTACTCGTGGCCAAACCAGTTAGGTGGCCCTGAGTTTCTACCAAAGATACGAGTTTTGGTGACAACTTGTGATCAGTGACCACGAGTCGTGATGTGACCCATAGTCACTGGCGATAGTTTTTCCTGTATTTTAATTTAGGGAACTTTCATTATTTTCTTTCATCCCCAATTATAACCCACAACCATAAAGCACCTTAAGGGTACCTTTCTCATTACTTTAACTAGTCAAATACACACTCTTCTATCTTAAATTTCCAAGTCAATAACAAAGCTATGGTTTCAAAGGGTTGGTCATCTTGGGCTCAGAGTGTGGTTTCTTCTCCAAATTCTTGGTGTTTTAAGGCATATATCTCTTCCCTAATATGGTTTTATATGAAAGCATATGTTTTGTCATAGTTTATGTGAAATTAATTATGGGTTTGGAATAATGGGTTGAGTTTGTTGAATGATAGTTACTTGGTTGGTTTTCCCATGGTTTACGTGCATTTTTGTGCTTTACGGATGGATTTTGAAATCCATTAGGGTGCATGTGCATGGTGAATGTGATGGGGTGGTGGATT
Source organism: Capsicum pubescens (assembly GCA_030864215.1). Classification (NCBI taxonomy): domain Eukaryota; kingdom Viridiplantae; phylum Streptophyta; class Magnoliopsida; order Solanales; family Solanaceae; genus Capsicum; species Capsicum pubescens. Next base: position 229,575,923 of record CM061548.1, on the reverse strand, counting down.
CCACCAAATTAATTTGATAAATTAGGAGGGTTGTAGATTCCCCCAACTTTATGGTTTAATGGTGTAGAATTAGCTTTAACCTCAACCTAACTTTATGAAATTGGTTTTGAAACATGGATACCTATATGATTTAACCCACTTTTGAAACTTTGCATTGCATTAAAGGTTAATGGATTATACATGATTTTGAAAGGCATTGCTTCCATTGATTAATTTTAAATTAGAACTTAGGAGTGAAATGGTGGTCGTAGATTCCTCCATCTTACACGAATTATCTTGCAAGCCTAATTTGTATGGCAATACCAAACTGTTAATACCTTGATAAATGAATCCTTGGTTAAATGGATGGGTTTATATGCAAGTGTTTTAATTGGGCCTAAAGGGGGTTGTGTAGCTCGTTGTGGAAGGTGGAGGTATCAAGGGGACCAATTCTGAAAATCATGTTCGCCGGTGTGGGGGTATTTATGACCATTGCATAGTTCATAATTGATATATATACACCTTGGATTGGTGTGGGTCCATGGAATGCCTAACCTTTTCTTTGACTACTCTGATTCATGCTACTAATACACACTGGGGCCTTTCGATTGGGGGATCCAGACCCATATAGCCCGTGGGTATTTTTAGGATGGTTAAAGCTACACAGTTCAGGATAATGGTTTTAAATCTCATGATAAACCTTGTTCCCTATCCCAGTATCTTATTTATATGTATATATGCATGTATGTGAACCTGTACATGAGTTTGCACTAGATTTTGAAATGGCATTATTCTATCCCTATCCCGAGTTATATGCAAGAGCTCATCATGCTAACCATTGTAGGATGATAAATTAGTTGACAATGTAGGGTCCAAATATATTTCTTTTATCCCTGTGCAACGTTAGGTGATTCGGTTCGTTGATTGGTTCGCGGTGAAGTAGTGATCTTTCATCCTCCAAAAAGCTTAGTCATTTGATCAGTTTTCTTCTATATTTTAGAATTGAAGAGTTCACATTAACACTATCATTTTCATTGTCACTGTCATTGTCAGGGGCATAGCCTAACCTAGTTTGATATTCAGATTAGCTTAGAGGCTTTTGTGGACATGTGTGGGTTGGATGGTGTTGTTGACTCTTAGAGCTAATTCTTGAGTTACATTAACTGTTTTATCTTTATTCTCTGGTTGTTTTCCAATTTGTTATTATTTGAATTTTGTTTGGATTTGACAGGCTATAGGGGTAGTATGCCCACGGTAGGCTTGAGATACCCGTCACGACTAGGCTCGGGGGTCGGGCCTGACATATATAGTGCATTCCACAATCTTAAAAAATAAAAGAAGGTCATTTTCTTAAAATATCTAAGTAGGCATGCAAATATAAGTGTGGTGAACATCACACCCATCACACCCATAAATAGGACTCTATTGGACATGACTTTATAAACTCTCTAGGACACACTAAGTATCACTATGGTACAAAGTTTTTCATGCATGAACCTATGCATGGATGGATCGACACCAGTATCTAAGCTTTATTGAGTGAACCATTATCTTTATGATCATAAAAAATATGAAATTTATATGACATCACATCAAAAAGCAGAAAAGTTGATACGAGTCACATAAGAGTAACTCTCATTCCTATAGCCAAAACATGGAAGTAAAACTAATTTAAAGACTGATTTTTAAAAAATAACATAAGGAATCCTTTGAACATTTATAAAGATATAAAAAACCATATTTAATAAAGACTTGAGCTAATTTCAAAACACATGCATAAATTAAATACTTTTGTCTAAGAAACCTCTAATACATGACATCCAAATAGAAATACTGAGACCAGGCTCCAACATATCAAAAAAGTCAAAATACATGATAGACATGTACTGGATCTAGATAAGAAGTGGGGATTTCACAATCTAGCCAAACACAAACTGGCATGCTAATGTTCCTAGAAATTAGAAAACTATATCTTTGAATGTTCTTGGACTTGTTTCACTATGCTTTCTTGTATTTTTGTGTTAGTTTCTCATTTTGTGGGAAGTTGATGTCTAAATGACCAAAATTTATAAAACATAATAAATTACCAAATTTAAGGTGATATATAACCACATTTGGACTATAAATCATTCAACAAATTACATTTTCATTGTGGAAAGATTAAGAGGAATAGTCACTCAAGAACATGCAAACAATGGTTAGAATACAAAGTGAAGATGCTACAAAGTGATTTCATGATCTGAACTAACGAGTAAGGACCTAAATTGCTAAGTACTCGGGGAGATATCAGGCTACTCATGAAACCAGTTCACAACTATAGGAGAGAACATAACACAAATCTAAAAAAACTTAAAGGGCAACCAATAGCAGTACAAACTTGTTTCCACGACCTGTAAAATAATTGGCGATAGTGGAGTGGACCCCAAAGCTTGTCAGTATAACTTACCTTGTTACTTTAGGATTCTACTAGCTTGACCATTATAGACATGTAGGATTCTATTATCCTAAGTCAACAACTTTTCATAGGTTTTAGTGTTGTAGTTCTTATTGTCAAAGGTCTTAAAGTTTTAAGTAAAATCTTCAACATTGTTCAATATTTTAAAATTTGTTTTAAGTTAATTGCCTCACCACAAACAAGAAGAAACATGACCAGTATTCTAAGCCCCAAAAGGCCTAGTACACTAAATTGGGTGTATCTTTGTAGAAAAGTTTACAGTATATGTTTACTCAGAGGGAGTTAAATCTTCATCAGAGAAGGTGGTTAGAATTGTTAAAAGATTATGATATGAGTGTGTTGTATAATACAGGAAAGGCCAATATAGTGGAAAATGCTATTAGTAGATTGTTTATAGGCAGTGCTGCTCATGCGGAGAATTATAAGAGAGAGTTAGTTTAGAAAGTTCACTGGTTAGCTAGATTGGGTGTGAGGTTGGTTGAATCAGCTGAAGGAAATATTTGGGTTCAGAGTAGTTCAGAATCTTCTCTAGTTTCTGAAGTAAAAGAGAAGCAGGATAAGGATCTTAGTTTTGTCAAACTGAACGGGTCAGTTAAAGACCAAAAGTTAGAGGTTATCTCCCAAGGGGGAGATGGTGTGTTGAGATACTAGAGTAGATTATATGTTCCATGTGTTGACAATTTGAGGTAGTGAATTATGGCAGAAGTGCATGGTGTGTGTTATTCCATTCATCCAGGAGCCACCAAGATGTACCGTGATCTGTGGGAAGTCAATTCGTGGAGTGGTATGAAGAAATATATCATAGAATTTGTAGCCAAGCGTGCGACTTGTCAATAGGTTAAGGTAGAGCACCAAAGACCTGATGGAACTTTGCAGGAGTTTGGTATTCCTACTAGGAAGTGGGAAGAGGTGAATATGGACTTTATGACTGTACTACTCTATTTGCATTGTCAGCATGATTCGACTTAGGTTATTGTATAAAGATTGACCAAATCAACCCATTTCTTTCCAGTTTACATATCCTACACAACTAAAGATTATGCTAAGCTTTATATTAGAGAGTTAGTTAGATTGCATGAGTTCCCTTGTCCATCATCTCAGATAGAGGTACTCAGTTTACCTCTCAGTTTTGGAAAGCCTTTTAGAAGGGTCTTGGTACCCAAGTTTATCTCAGTTCAGCTTTTCATCCGCAGACAGATGGTCAGGTAGAGAGGACCATTCAGACCTTAGAGGATATGTTGAGGGAATGTGTTCTTGATTTAAAAGGCAATTGGGATGACCACTTGTCATTAATCGAGTTTTCCTGAAATAACAGTTACCATTCTAGTATTCATATAGCCATGTTTGAGGATCTTTATGGGCGAAGATGTAGATCACCAGTCGATTGGTTCGAAGTGGGTGAGGCTTCTTTGATTGGGGAAGATATGGTGCTTAAAGCCATGGAGAAAGTTTAGTTGATTTCAGAGAGATTGAAAGCTTCTTAGAGTCATCAAAAATCTTATGCAGATGTAAGAAGGAGAGATCTTGAGTTTGAAGTAGATGATCTTACGTATTTGAAGGTTTCAACCATGAAAGGGTGAAGAGATTTGGAAAAAAGGAAAATCTTAGTCCCTGGTATGTAGGCCCCTACAGGATTTTGAGTCGTGTGGGGAAGTTAGCGTATGAGCTTGATCTACCTGCAGACTTGTCAGAAGTTCACCCAGTGTTCTATGCGTCCTTATTGAAGAAATACATGGACAATTCAGCTGTTGTAGTCCCTCTAGAAAGCACATATATTCAGAATAGTCTTTCATACAAAGAAGTTGCAGTAGAGATTCTTGATCATCAGATGCATAGACTAAGGAACAAAGAAGTTCCCTTGGTCAACAATCTGTGGAAAAATCAATTCGCTGAGGGTGTTACTTGAGAAGTAGAAGCAGACATGCATACCAAGTATCCTCTTCTTTTCTCTGTAACTAATATTCATCGTGAGGTAACAATCTTTCTTAATTCAGTTATTTTCTAGTCTCAGATTCATCCATATAGTTATCTTCAGGTAAATTCATGCATTCACAGATTAGTTCAGTCACTCAATATGAGTTAGATTCAGTCATACAGTTTTGTTTCAGTTATGCATTCTAGCTTATAGCCTCAGTCCCTCAGAATCTTCAGTTTAACTAGGCTCATTCAAGAACGAATGTTCTTAAGGGGGAGATATTGTAATACCCCATACTTTTCTAAGTCCCGTTTGACTCCTAAAATGTCAAGGGTCAACTTTAAAAATAAATAACTATTGATACGAGTAGAATTTTCTAGTTATAGACCCACCAAATTGTAGATAATTGAACCAGCTTTCCAACGATACCAAGTTTGCCTTAATCTGATAATCAATTGAGAATTTATGGCAATTTTAGTGAAAAATAGTAGAGCACCGTGATGACACCGCATCGCGGTAAAGATCAAAATCGCAATTGTCCAATTTCCAGTGAGGCACCATGATTAGCCTGCATCGCGGTGAAGTCCAAATTCCCACTCGTCCTTTTCTAGTAGCTCACCGCAATTGGCTAGTGTCGCGCCAGGAATCACGGTGGATCATAGCACCACATCGTGGTGGAGTGCAAAATGGTACTCGTCCTTTTCCAGTGACGTAATGTGATTACTCTTTATAGCGCCAGAGGCCAAAATAACACTTACCCTTTTTCCAGCAAGCCACCGCGATTGTGGCGTGTCGCGCTGAGGCCCAAAATCAGGATTTCCAGTTCTGAACTAATTTTTGTAAAGGGTAACCTAGTCATTTTTCAATCCCCCAAATCATGTAAAACACAAGCTTCAACCTATTCTAAGCATTATATGCTCACTTTTCATCAAATTACTCTCTAAGAAACCTTAGAACCTCAAAACTTAAACCTCAAGAAATTCAAATTCCACCATTTTTTTTCCAAGATAACCAAAAATTCAAGATTCCCAATTTAAGATCTTCAAGAATCAATACTCAAGAGCACAAATAGGAACTCAAAGTTCAAGCTTCTTCAATTATTCATCAATTAAGGTATGTGGGATTTTAAACAAGGATAATTCTTTCATCCTTGTGTCCAAAATTAGTTTTTAAAGTTAATTTCATATGAATTTACATGAGTTACAAATTAGGGTTCATACCCAAATATTATTATTTAAAGATTATGATCCTATAAGTGATTTAGATGTTGAATTACAGGTCTACATTCGTATTTTTATGCGTATGACATTAATTTCTAGATTTAGAATTGAATTATCAAGATTCTCATTATTTAGCATGAACTTTATGATGATTTGCCATGAAATAGATGCATGGGTTATTAGCCCTAGTTTGAATAATGTTATTTTAAGAAGATTATGTTTTTAAGCATCCTTATGATTTGTTATATTCAGATTTTTGAACAAAGATTTGATCTTTTGATCTCATCTTAGATATGGAATCCACTTTACAGTTTTAATTTCAGTTTATAGTAAACAGATTCACAAGTTGGTTGTATTATAAACCCTTATGAAAGTTTTAAAAGTGGATTTCCTATAGAATGAGCATACATATTAAATGGAGTAGTTTTAGCACCGAGTTGGGTATGTTTATACGCCCCAGAACTACGATCCAATGTAGGTACAGATTATCAGATTATTTCCATTTCTATATGGATGAAAGTTACAAATATGATGACTTAGATTAGGTTATACTCCGTGGCAAGAGTATGACACCTCTTCCCAACGTGAGGTTTTCCTATAAGGGAACTAGACGTTGGAGACCATGTTAGCTCACATAGTTTATATCGGTTAGAAGAACCTCCCTACAGCCTAATAGAAAAGAATAACAGAACAACTTTTAGAAACTAAGTGTAAAGGCTCATAGTTTTATTCAGATATTGCTTTATATATGACATTGACTATAAGATTTTAGCTTTTAGTTTACTGATATAAAAGTGAGTCCTTTTTACACTTAGACAGTATGATTTCAAGATAGAATACAAGTACAACATTTAGAACTAAGTGTTATGATTCACTAGATTTATATAACATGCTTTATCACTCATGATCATGATTCTCAGTTTTCAGTTATTCAAGATATTATGAGTTATCTACACTTAGCATGCATTCTTTTTAAAATTTACACTAATATTGAGATATTATTTTACTTATGTATTCAACCCCATATACTCAGTACATTATAGAAGTAATGATTCATATATATGTCTATGTGCTACATTGTCTCATAATATAGGTTCAGATGCTCAGTTTTAGCAGCGTGAGTGATTTGAAGCATCTCCATCTACATCCCCACAGTTGGTGAGTCCTCATAGTTTAGGGACCCAGTCATTCAGATTTTCTAGTTTATGACAATAGTTGATTCAGTATTTTTTTAGTCAGTTCAAGTCAGCTGGGGACTTGTCCTAGTGGCTCTCTAGTTTTTAGCAGTAGAGGCTTGTCAGACTTCTAGATTTAATTTAGATTTTCAGTATTGATTGTCCAAACTTTTGAGATAAATAATTTTAGATATTATGTTTAGATAATTTCAGTGTAGAACAGACAGAGTTCCACATTTTAGCTTTGACTATATATTTATATTTCTTTATGATGAGTACCTAGATTTAGTAAAAGGCTTACAGGGTTAGCTTAAGACTACTTGTAGTCTAGAGCACCGTGTGACATCTTGAGACTTGTATTTGGGGCGTTACAACTTATCCCTAGTTCTAGCTAGAATAATTTAGGCATTTTAAATAATAAGCTAATATGAATCGTTTTAACTCAGATTGATCAGTGGATGACTCAAGCTAGGAGGAACACAATACCAACATTATACAATTGCAACAACTCGATTGAAGCTGTAGTTGACCCTGTGAACTCTTCCCTAGTTCTTGCTAGATCAATTGAAATTATAGTTGAACCTTTGAACTCAATTGAAATTGTATTAAAATAGATGTTCAACCTATTGCAACAGATGACTTATCTGTTGGAAAATATCAAACAACTAAATAAAACTGTTGCAACAAATTACCTATCTGTTGTAAATTATCAAATAAACGTTGCCACCTATTGCGACAGATGACTGAGATGTTGAAAATTGTCAAACAAAAATTGCCATCTGTTGTAATAGATGACTTATATGTTTTAAACCTTTTTTTTATTTTAAATAAATTTTCTGTCCAAGATAGAGATAATAAAATACTAAGGCGGTAAAAAATATTTCTTAGATAACTCAAAAATCTCCTTCTTGATTAGTCTTATCTTGTCTTTTCAATGTCACCGTTTCCTCGTGCCTCTCAAAGTTATTAATGAACATTTAAAATATATCTCTAGAATTATCTCTCCTTCAATCATAAATTAATTTATCTCTCTTCTTTATCTTTTTCTTCTCTTTAGGGTAATCACAACTGTCTCCTTTTTCTCTCTCTTTTCTCTCCTCTTTTGTACGAGGATCCATTTGGATCTCAATCGATCTATATCTTTTCTCTACTATAATAGGTGTTTTGATCCCTTTGTTTTTTGACATTGCAAGTATGGTTCACTATTGCTCTTTCCTCTTTCCTTCTTCTTTGTATGTTATTTAAATTAGATATTTACATCTGTTGTATTTATTTATTTACCTATTACACATATCCTATTTATTGAGAAAATTAAAGAAAAGGTGACTTTTAAGTCTTGAATGAATGAACAATTATTTTTATCAAAATATGCAAAAAAAAAGTCATCTGTTGGGAGAACTTAAAAGCCTTGTTGGCAGTATCATTTTTTTATGTCTTTTGTTTGTTTCTTTGTTATTGATACCATTGTTTATGTTGTTGGTTGTGTTGGTGTTATTGGAACATGTGGTGTTTGTGTTGTTGATGGTGTTGGAACATATGGTGTTGTTTCTTTGTTGTTGATGCTATTGTTGATGTTGTTGTTGGTGGTGTTGCAACAGATTCCCCAACTATTGCAACTGATGAATCGGCTACTGGAATAAGCAGGGTAACTGTTGGAAGAACTCAAATAAATGGAAAGGTTGGTTTGATTTATTTCTACAGATGACCCATCTGTTGCAACATGTCAGCCATATTCTACCATAGATGCATTGCCTGTTGCAACATGTCATCCATCTGGTTCTATAGATGCATTGCCTGCTGCAACAGATGACTGTTGCAACAGATAGGTCATCTGTTGGGACATTTGTTGTAATGTGTTGTATTCATTCAATTTTGTGTTACCCTTTTTAAAAATTATGTAGAAATCAATTGTAATGTTCTTTTTGTTCTTCTCTTGTTTGATATTATTTCTTTTTCTCTTATTTGCTATTAAAGGGAAGTGAAAGTGGATCAACTTTTGCCCGACCATCATAAAAGGCTAGAGTAAAGATGGGTTCGGAGGAATAAGCTGCTTGTAGATGAAACCACTGCATATGTGGGAGATATGTATTACTCATCATGTTATCGTGAAAATACACATAGAGTACACTGAATTTATGAATGATGTTTTTTTATCGATTAGGCATTAATCATTCAAAGAGGATATTGCATTTTATAGTTAAGATTGATAGGTTTGAACTGATAAGGATGCGGGACCTAGTAGGTGATGTCGATACCCTGCTATGGTGTAAGAATGGTTTTACTAATGTTTATGTGTCAGGTTAGGATAAAGGACCAAGTTTTTAGTGGCAGTGTAAAGATTAAATAGTGATTAGACTAATTTTAAGGGTTCAATGGACTTTTGAAAAGCCTCCAAAGCCCCGCACTAATGAAACTAAGAATATAAATCAATATAGTTATTGCCCTGGTCTAAATTTATATGGATGGGTTGCTCTAGGTGACACTTATACATTAGAAGGTTCTTGGGAGAATATCTGTGAGAGGAAGGGAAGGTGCTGAAGACCATATATCAACTAAGATCTTATTAAAGAAGAAATACATGATAGCAAGGAACGTGTAGTGAATCTGGCCGATAAAATTGACATGAAAAATGAAAAAACCGAATGAGCTAAAAAATGAAAGTGTGTCCAGAAATAAAAATCCATCAAGCGATTTTGAAAAGAAAAATGTTGAAGTAGACTGGAGTTGTGCACTTTGATGGGGAACTATGACTAGCTATCGTGGATTGAGTGACGACCTACAAAGCACAGGATCAGAACTTTAAGATTGCAGCTTTGCGAGCACCTTGGGTGGTAAAATGGTCAGTTAGGAATGAAACTTGAACCAACAACTTGTGAAGTAAAAAATAAGGGATCAAGACAAGATGGCAATTTCTAAAGTTAAACTTGCATCCCAAGCCTTCTACTTGTGGTCTGGTCAGGTCAAAGGTAGTGGAAACAATAAGGCATGTGATTTCTGCCCGACTTCAGACCTTTTTGTTTCTACTGCCATTGACCTGATTAGAACCACAAAGAGAAGGCATGGTATGCAAGTTATACTACAGAAATTGATGCCTTGGCTTCTCTTATTTTTACTTCAGGAGTTGTTGGTTTAAGTTTCATTCTTGACTGAAAATCTTATTAGTCCTTGGTGCTCGCCAAGTTGTTTCCTTACAGTTCTGATCCTACGCTTTGTGGGTCTTCATTCAGTTTATGCTAGCTAGTCGTTGTTCCCAAGCAAAGTGTCCAGCTCCAGTCTACTTTACCATTTTTCTTTTCAACAATGACTGATAGATTTTAATTTTTGACGTACTTTCATAGTTGCAACTCATTCAGCTTTTTTATCTTTCAAGTCAATTTCATTGGCCAGATTGGCTAAAAGTTCGTTACTTGTTGTCCTATGTTTCCTCTTAAACAAGGTCTGAGATGATATATGGTCTTCTCCATCTCCCCTTTTCCGCATAGGTATTCTCATAAGTACCTTCTATTGTATAAAAGTCTCCCCCTAGCAACCCATCCATATATATTTGGACTAAGGGAATTTCTATTGGTTTTTCATTCTTGTTTGTTGTAGTGGGAGGCTTCGAAGGCCTTCTCAAAGTCCATTGCACCATTAAAATTGGTCCAACTAATATTAAATGTCTACAATGCCCTTAAATATTAACCCTTTATTAGAACTTGACGTATAAATATGAGAAAAACCATCATTAAATTATAATATGGGATCGGCACCCCCTTCTCGGAACCCTTCGGCCTTATCAGTTCTTACCTATCAAACTTAACTATAAAATGCATGATCTTGTTTGAAGAATCAATGCCTAAGCAGTAAAAAAGTACATTCAGAAATTATTTTACTTTATGCGTGTTTTCACAATAACTGGATCAGTAATACATAACTCTCACGCATGAAAGTGGATTCATCCATCTGCACGCACCTTATTTTTCTTACCCCATCAATGTCAAATAGTGTTTAATCTTCAGTTCCTATTATGAAGTAGCATACAAAACTACGGTGGCTCAATGGGTAACCATTTTGAATGCCAAAGGACTACATGCCCATCAAGAAAATACAGGTGTTATGTATGTAATGCGCCATGATCGTTGTAATAGTAAACTTGTATTGTTGTTTGATTATGAACTTTGATAATTTTAAATCATTGTTGGGGATGTAAATTTTATTATTTATTATATAAAATATGTTTTTAATAACTTGTGCATAAATAAAAAAGATAACAAAATAGGAACTAAATACGATTGACTACAAAAAATATATTCAGCAGATTACCCATGTGTTGCAACATATGGACATTGGCTGGAAGAACACAATACACTTCTTCAGACATCATTGCGTTTAACCAACACATGACCAATATGTTGCAATAGATGGAACATCTGTTGTACAGATCTGCTGGAAGAGCACAACACAGTTCTTACAATTGGTTTGTGTTCTTCGAACAAATGACAAATCTATTTCAACAGATGGTCCATCTGTTGGAAAAAATAACTAAAACTGATTATTAATTAAAAAAATAATTATTGAAAGTGTATAAATTCATGACTATTTAATAAAGAAAATTGGTTCATAAAAAATAAGGAATAAATGATAAACACAATTTAAAACCATAAAAAATGGTTATTTAATTTTAATTAACAGAAGACCCCCAATAGATGGTCTATCAGTCGCATCATATAATCCATCTATTACATCAGATAATCCAACTATTGCAATGGGTAATCCATCTATTGCAATAGGTAATACATCTGTTGCATTAAGTAATACATCTGTTGCATAAGAGAATTAATGTATTGCAACAGATAATCCATCTATTGCACAGATTGATCATCTGTTATAATAGATGAAAAATCTATTGCAATAGATGGACTATCTGCTGCCACAACTCAGTAAAAATAGATATTATTAAAAGAAATAATTTTTGAAAAGGTGAGAAGTCTTCGATTATTTAATTGATAAAAATGGTAATTTAATTTTAAGAACTAATTAATATTAAGAAACTGAAGAGTCATAACTTGTCATACTAATCAAAAAGTCACCAGCTTGATTTAATTAAACCATAACTTTTTACAGTAATAAAAAAGTCACTAGCTTGAATGTAATTAATAAAAGAGAGGTGAACAGTCATGACTTTTTACTTACCACATTCAGATTCAATTCTCTACAAATAGGTTCCTCCATACTCATTCATTCTACTACACTTTATTTATTTTTTGCATTTTATCTTTCATATTACATCTTCGACCACTTCTCTTAAAAGACCACATTCCTTTTCCCGACTCAGGTAAGTTTTTTTGGCTGTAAATTTACCCATTTTGTAGTATACGTCGTATTATATTCAAACTCTTTTCTCTACTTTTGTGTTTATGTTTTTGCCGATTCATGTGTGTTCTAGATCTGGATAATCCTGTTTGGGACATTGCTATTTGGTGCAACACCGTGTAGGAACTCTAGAGGCAGGTTAATGACCTGCAGTGGGAGTTTTGCACCGTGAGAGAAAGGATGCTCTGAGAGATTCTCAGGATGAAGAGGGCCCTGCTGTTGTCGGATAACACTTGGCAGTCTAATAATAATAATAATAATAATAATAATAATGATAATAATAACAATAATAGTTAGGTTATATTTTTTTTAGTTTTGATTTATGAAAGAATTTATATTTGGATGACTTAGGATTTTAATTATTATTTAATTTTTATTCTGTCTATTTTTTATTCTCAATATGTCGACGATTGGAGGTAGGGATTAAGCGTTTGGCATAATTTTGAATCCAGTAGCAATAGTAAGACTTTTTAGTCCTTTAAACATATGGACCGTCTATTTAAATAGATTGGTCATCTGTTGGAATACCACAAACCAGTGGCAAGAACTGTATTATGTTTCTCCAATAGATTATCCATCTGTTGCAATAGATTGGTCATATGTTGGAGGAATATATTCCAGTTTAGTGAACTGTATTATGTTCTTCCAGCAAATATCCATTTGTTGCAACAGATCGGTAGTCTGCTAAAAATAATTTTATGGTCTGTTGTATTTAGTTCCTATTTTACCTCTTTTTATTGATGCACAAGTTAATAAAAAAGATATTTTATATAATAACTAATAACATTTACGCTCACAACAATGAGTTAAAAATATCAAAGTCCATAACAAACAATAACACAAGTTTTTCTATTACAATGATCAGGGTAGACTGTGATCCAGGCATGTAGTTTTTTTGTGTCAGCGTTCTTACATATGGAGCACTTGTTTTTTCTTTATGGGAATGATTATCCGACACCACATTTCCTCTTATATCTCCTTCTTCCCAGTTTGATATTGTTTGGGTCAATATATAGAGGAGCTATTAATCTCTCCAAAAGCTCTACAAGAATAACCCAAGATTCTTCAGGAGGTACTGAAATAATATTATCACTATTTACCATTGTATATCTTTCCACCGAATAATATGGAGATGAGCACTCACAAATTTTAGTTCCATATTATGTATCGTATTAGGCTCGAAGCGCTGCCATAGCATGTGGACAGGGTATTTTGTCCAATTCAAAATCTCTGCACGTACACGATTTTGTTTGAACATTGACCATGGAAACATCACCATGATCGTCGATACTGAACTTATAGTCTTCTATTCGATGAGTAAATAATATATTCCCTAAACTGATGTTAGTTGATATTTGTTTTTCTACTTCTAGAACAAATTTGGTTACTCCATTCGAGAACTGCACATGCCTTTTGTGAAATAATATGGCTTCTTGTTTATTTCATCAAAAAGAACCACGAAGGGAAATTCTCTTTCATTACCAAATAATGAATTCACTGATTCAACTATGTTTGACGTCATAATATTATACCTATACTAAAGGATCACTTAGTACGACATCATACTAAACTTGTAAATCAAACAAGACATTAAATTCATAAGAATTTACCTATTTGCCAGACAAAGTGCTTGGTTCCAGCTCTTGAAACCGACACATACGAGATGTTCTACTGCCTTGGGATGCATATCCATTATTTGATTGAAATGGTCAAAAAATTCATCTCCATTATATGCTTTAGCTACTCTATAAAAAAGGGTCATAACCCTTTCATTGTTAAAGTTGTTTCAAATATTATCTCCAAGATGCCTCATGCAACAAACAAAGTGAGTTGAAGTGTAGAAAATTGAACCCATCTTTGGGATACTTGGATGACTATCCAAAATAAAATAAAACTCTTTGGTATCTTTGATGCAACTTCGTATTTGTTCAAAAAAATTCATACGAGGCATCACATTCCTTGCCCGCTACACAAAAAGCGACAGGAAAGATATGCCTCTCCGCATCCTGTGCCACGACTGCTAGCAAAACTCCATTATACTTTCTCCTCAATAAAGTCCCGTCGATGGATATGACATTTCTCAAATGTTGAAAGCCAAGAATCCAAGCACCATAGGATACAAAAAAGTACTTGAACTTTCCATTTTCGTCAACATGTAATGCCATCTTACTTTCGAGATTTGTGGATTCAAGTATGTAATGTTAGGCATCGAGGATGGCATACCCATGCTCATGTGTCCCCTTAACCAAGTCCTTGGAAATACCCATGGATGTATATATCTTCCAATAATTGACCGTAACACCCAAATCTATACGGAGTTGATTGGTCATATCCCTTATAGAAGGGCCTTTGCTATTGGGGAATCTATTCTGGATATATTAACTGAGGACCTCTGCAGTGGTGTGAGGATTTATTCCTGTAATGTGCTCTGACCCATGTGCATGATACTTTCGATAAGCATTAATGATGAATTTCTCAGAACTTAAGTATTTCACAACCCTCAACCACCATTTGAAGTTCGGATTAGCACATCTAAAGGAAAAGACTTTGCTCAAATTAATCACCTTCTTTAGTCTGAAATCTTTTTTTAAGTAAGCAATAATCAAAGAAGTAGATAGTTCTTTATTTTCCTTGAATAACATTCCCTTTTAAAAGCCAGTCTAGTCTTCTTGACGAGTTACTGATTGTGTTGATTGAGAAGAACTACCCACTAGATTGTTCGCAACAACGAGCGTATGTGTTTGATCATTATCTGGAATATTCATGTCCAGATCATTCGTCTTATCATCAAAGATGTCTTGTTGTTCTTCTTCTTCTACATTCTGGTTCTTATTCTCTCTCAGTTTCTCAACCACGTACACCCTTAAAACTGGCTTAGCTGAATCACAAAGATAAGCATACAACTAAACCTGGTCGGTTATCTTGAAAGGTAGTACCTCTAATTTTTAAAGGAGTTGTGCATGTATCTGGTGACGAGTTCTTTCAGTTGATAATTAAAACCAAAATGGATAATGATTAAATTCACAAAATCATCATACAAAACATCACTTTGGAATTTCATAGCTATCATCTCTAATATTTCACCCTCCTTCTAGCACCATACATGTCGATTGCTCTTCTCAATCCATTCATCATGGTAATCAACCCCTATTGTTATTGATCCCTCCATTAGTGCTACCTAAATAAATACTTTGTTGAAAGAGTTAAGAATGATATCGAAATAAAATTAATAGTGATTTTATAGTGCCATAACATGAACCCCAATAGATGAGTAATCTATTGCAACTGGTGAATAATATGTTACAACAGGTTAGTTATATGTTGCAACAGATGAATCACCAGTTGGTAATTCATGTTACAGTACTATCAAACCTAAAACTGATTCCAACAGATGAGTTATCTATTGGAAAAGTTAACTCTTATGTTGCAACAGATGTATAATCTATTGCAACAAATGAATCATTTATTGGGATGTACTACAGAACCTTTGAAGTTGATTCCAACAGATGAGTTACATATTGCAACAGATATAAAACTTGTTGCAACAAATTAGTTACCTGTTGCAATAGATGTCTCATCTGTTGGAACTGAGTTTGGGTTCTATTACAATAGGTGAGTAATTTGTGTCAACAGATGACTCCTCTGTTGCAACAGAAGACTCATCTATTACAACAAATGACCCATCTGTTCGATTCATATTAAAGAACTATAGACCCATAAACATAAATCCAATATATGAGTCTTTTATTGCGACAGATGACTCATATGTCGCAACAGATAAGTCATCTGTTGAAACAGATGAGTCACCTGTTGACACAGATGAATCTCTTGTAGGGTTCATGTTTATAGTTCTATCCAATGTCTTAAAAACAACAGTAGTAGTGTACCTAGATGAGATATTCAACTAAAAATCATAATTCTACTTACCAACGTAGCCCATGAAGTAATGCCAAAGTGATGTGTGAAACTAAATTTAACCTAAAAAATTGGTCAAGTAGCAGCAGTAGCAGTAACAACAATAATGGTAAAAAAGAAGAAGATGATGATGATAATAAAGAAGAAGATGATGATAATGAAGCACAATATGATGAATAAAGCAGCAGTAACAATGACCAAAAAAATGGCAAAGAGAGAGAAAACAACAATAATGAGAAGAGAGAGAGAGAAAACGCATGTATTTTTCCCTCTGTTTCTAGTTATATTAGGTTAAAATTTAGATCAAAGTGTAAATTAAAAAACTTGTGGTCTAGTCTCAAACTTTCTTAACTATTTTAATCACTAATAAAGTAATTGTCACCTACACTCAATTATTAAATCTTGAGTCACCTACACCTCATTTTCAAACTCTTTTGTCAGTCTTAACTAAATTGCCCATCAATCACCTCATATTTTTTCTTAAACATGGTTATTTTTTGGGAGTTTACTTAATACTGAACCTTGTCATATCGATCATTACTATTTTAGTCTAGAGTAATAGTTTGGTAGGTACTTTCTTATGGTAATATGTCCTATTAGTTGTCTATGTAAAAAAAGGTAAGTTTTGTCTTATATGGTTATAGTGTCTACTTACTACAAAAAGTATGTTTTAATTGAAAAATTAGAGTCGTAAAAAACTCGCATAAAGCACTAATACATGTGTTGTCATGTATATGTCATTTGGTGACATTAGAAGTTGCTAAATGCTTAAAGCAAGTTTGGGAGTTAAATTAAATAGCTTAATGAAGTCTAATGCCATTGTGTTTTAGTGGTTTTATTGTTTCTAGATAGTTGCGTGTAATTTAAAATTTACCAAGTTAGTCATGCCACCTGTTCAAGAATAACTTAGTTGAGAGATGAACTACATCTCATTCTTCTGGAATAAATATCATTATTAGCACATATTAACCTCTCAAATAATTTAATAATATACCTAGTCTCCATTTTGAGCTTTTAAATCTTTTTGTTGGCTAACTGTACGAAAACTCATATCCCTTGTTTATATGTGTCTTCTCTTGAGAATTCATCCCTCCTTGACACTACCATGAAATATGAGGCTTAAAACACCTAAATTAGGGGCAAAGGGTAGAAAAAGTGATATGAGTCTTAAAGATGAAGTTGGATAGAAAGTCATAGCCAAGACCTTATTCTTGATGTGAAAATGAAAAAAAGAATTTATAGAAGAGTAAAAGCTAAAAGAGAGAGAGATCTTACATGTTTATTTATATATGAGCTGAAAAAGAATAGTGCACCAAGTAAAAAGTAAAAGCAAGAAGAGAAGAAAAAAACTAAGAATAAAGGTTACCAAGTGAAAAAAGAATGAAAAGAGAAAAATATTGTATTCAATGAAGGAGTAGTCACTATTTACCCAACATAGCTACAAGTACAGTACAGATTGATATGGCATTTGGCCAACTGATTATTCAAGGCATAACAAGGTTGATGTGCTCGGTGTGTATAAAGTCTCAAAGATGCTAATATTTTTTATGACCTAATTACTCAGGTCATGATCGCACCTGCTTTATCTCACCAGTAGGTAAGACAAGCCATAGACCAAAACAAAAAGTAATACGCTAATGGGCAGAAAGTAAAGAAAATAGAAAAGAAATCAAATCAATACATATATATATATATATAGATAAAAAAAATAGGTTGTACAGGAGGGGAAAAAGATAGAATAAACAAAAAATCCCTCCTAAGACCTACAAAGCCACTAACAGTATCCAAAATATAAATAAATACAATAGTCTCGAAATACAATAAACTATAACAGTTACAGATGGAGAAGGATAAGCTTCGGACACTAGAAAGCTCACACCATCTCCAGATCAGCAGTTGGGGCTGAGAATAACGTTAACATCGATGGCTCATACTCGAATCTGCAATAGAGAAAAGATGCAAAAGTGCAATATGAGTACCAAAGCAACGAGTACTCAGTGGGTATCATCAGCTGACTAAGCTCAAATATAGTAAAAATAATAAATATAATACGAGTGTGTAAACTAAGTCAACAGTAAAAAGAGATGGAAATGTAAATATCTATTGAACTAGGTAAGTGCAATAAAGAAAGTAAACAAACCATCCAATAAGATAAAGACACTAACTATAACCTAACTGGGCCTTCATAAGCTTAGAAGACACACATAAGAAAGTAATTAACCCTACCAAGCTCCTATAAGCTGGGGGGATGCAGATAATAGTAAATTAAGGTAAAAACATAACTATCCAGTAATTGAACCGGTCCTAAGTAAATTTTTGATCCCAGATACTAATGAAGCACCCAAGGTAATAACCTAAAGTAGTAGTCAAGAGTCTAACTGAGCCTAAAGGAACCTAACACTAAGTATACTAGCTAGTTTCCTGCCATGCCAAAAATTCATGCACTTCAAATTTTTAACCTAGCACCATCGAGCACCCATTCCAATGAGCATTAATGAGCAATGTGGTACAATTTCCATGTCAAAATATCATTTATTGATACAATATGTGCCTAGTTCTTTCAAGATAACCTCATGGAAAAGTATGATCATATTCGATTCATGGCACCCAAGTGCCACACTCACTACTACAGTGATCTACCAAGGACAAAGCTACTCTTAGAAAGAGGAATTTACTTGGAGAATGTGCCGAAGAAATTACTGGAATTTAATGAAAAACTTGAAGCCATAGGGCGGCAGTTTTTCTCCCTGGATCCATGCATTTTAAATGAGCAATGGGTCTGTGAATTTTATGCCAATATCAGTGAAGTGTCTTTTTTGAACCCATTCAATGTGACTATCAAGATTCGTGGCAATTGGTTAAAGTTTGGGCTAATCAAATTAATGATATTTATGGGATCAAACATACAGACATAGGTGAATTCAAAGCAAAGAGGTGTAAATCGGGGAGTTAGTTGGCGCAATGGCTATGCCCCAAAAATGAAGTCTGTTGGACCAAGAGTAAAAGAAATATCTCCATGAACGACTTCACTTTTGAGGCTCGCATATGGTTTCACATCAATTGTAGCCGGGTTTCTCCTTGCACCCATATGACAGCAATCTCAGAATTGCGTGCTCGTATGGTTTCTTGTATTCTAGACGATATCCCACTTGATGTTGGTCAACTCGTGGTCAATAAAATCGATCATTTCAAGAACTAAGGTGGTACGCATCTTTTTTCCCCTCTTTGAGTACTAAACTTTTCAGAAAAGCGGGGGTTAAGAGTATGCTAGTGATACATGGGTGCATCCTAGTGCCCCCATCTACCCCTTGATAATTCGATGAGAGGGTGTACCCAGCAAAAATAAGAAAAGAAAGATCGATTTGGAAAAGCTGGCATGCAATGAGCCCGAGTCTCATAAGACAATCACCACGGGACCTCTTGAGGAGATTGGAGTAAATATTGAAACCATCAAAGAGCTTGTGTCTAATTTGCCCCAAGGATCCAAAGAGCCTTCCACAACTCATCATTCATATGTGTCACATACCGATTATGAGAAGTACAGGAATGACCAAAAGAAGCAAGAGGATACCATTGCTAAGCTTGAGAAAGCTTACTCCTCTTTGGCAGAGTCATACCGAGACCTTCAGATTGAACATAAAAAAATAGTTACAAGGGAGAAGAAGAGATATGAGTTATTTATCAAGATATGGAAGGGGTTGAAGGGTCTATAGAAGGTCCTAAAACCCTAAGATAGACTTCCTTTCTCTTGGGTGGAGAGTGATAATGAAGCCCCAACCGAGTAGATTGATCTTGAGGAGAATGGTGATGATGCCAAATCCAAGAGTGAAAGTAGCCGTTGAAGCAGTTTCAGAGAGCACCCTTATATCTTTTATCCTTGATTATTTATGCAGTGTGGACACTGCTATCAATTAATTTTTTAGTGTCTCCTTATTCATTTGATTTGGGCCTATATTATTGATATTTTTGTATTGTTTTCTGCTCTTTTGTATGATTCTTAGTTTTATTTGGGTTTTAATATTCGAACACTCTGATGGTGTCCATATTTACATGGAGTAGTTACTTTGTTCTTAGTTTGCTACTTTAGTTTAGTTTTTATCGATGAGATTTTTCCTGTTATAGACTGAGTAACAACATTCTTAAGGGGAAATCATCGTGATGGGGTTTTTAACCATAGATGTAGGGGAAGTATAAGTTCCCCTGGCATCATGGTCAATGCAAGGGAAGTCTGAGTACCTGTGGCATTGATTATTTATCGATTACACTCATACCCATTGATGAAGTCTATGTAGCCATGTGGGTGGTCTGCCTGTATTAGAGCCATAATATGAGACATCAACTTGGGTTGCCGTGATTAGCAAATTATGTATGGTGTGGATGAAAAACAAATAACCCCCTCCGTCAAATTTTTTTACAAAATTCGAGGGCATGGATGTGAGAAACCTTGTGATAAAACTTTTCCTCTTTCTATGACTCTGAAAATTGACTTCAAAATAATAGTGAATACTCTATTTTTGTTTCGAGTGGGATGAAAAATTGAACCCCTTGACGAGATTCACATTCCATGTGTGTAAGATTAATTGTATATATCTCATGTGTACTTGTACCATATAGAACTTTCCCCATTAGTCTTTCAAAGATAAATTTTGGTTATGCTTGGTTGGTTAAATGATCATAGGCCATTTTGTGACATTGGACGCCCACTCTAGCCTAAAATGCCTACCAATACATAGGAGTTACCCCTAGTCACTCTCTTTGAGCCTTTGAACTTTTCTTTGGCAACACATTACAGGCCGTGACCTTTCTATTTGTCCTCTTTTGAAGTCTATCCTCCTTGAACTTAAGGACACAAGTTGAGTCTAAAAACATCATTTGGGGGTGGTAGAAATTAAAGGAAATGTAGTTGGGCCACAAATTCATAAGAAGATGCCTACGTGCTTAAGCAAATAAATTATTTTGATTTGAAGAAAGAAAAGATTCCACAAAGGAATGAAATGCATTATTTATGCACATAAAAAAAAGAGGAAAGTGGGAAAATAGTAAAAGAAAAAAAAGGGCCCAATAGCAAAAAAAATGTGAAGAGAGTATGATGTATAAGTTCAAGGAGGGTTTAGCTGTATTGTCCTAAGTTGATATCCTACCCTGCCCTAAACCTATATTACAAGCTTAAAAAGTCCTTTATGATTCCCAACCGAGTGTGTTCATTGTAGTGGCGATTGAAAAATAGGGGCAAGCCTATGGCATAGTACTTGTTAGCATGGAGAATATTTTGAGAGAGAGTGTTTGCACTTAAAATTCCTTGTTGTGTGATTAGTAACAAGGTGTGTGAAATCTTCTTTCTTGTGAGAA
Organism: Capsicum pubescens; assembly: GCA_030864215.1. NCBI lineage: Eukaryota > Viridiplantae > Streptophyta > Magnoliopsida > Solanales > Solanaceae > Capsicum > Capsicum pubescens. The sequence continues at coordinate 229,554,563 of CM061548.1, read as the reverse complement.
GGCATGTGAACAAGTTTAGGTGGGTGATTTTGTCATCCTCCGCATAAGGAGATAAAAAGGGGTATAACTTGGTTGTAGTCAAAAGTGAGTCGTTTCTAGAGTGTTAGTGATTGTTACATGGTTGCTCCTCAAAGTCTAATGCATCTTTCAAATATTCCATTTTATTAAGGGGTGTTGTTGAAACCATTTTTCCCATGTGCAAAGAGCTTTTTGTGGTAGCCATCAAGTTTAAGTTATCTTGATCATTAGGTGATAGAATGGGGGCATATATGTGAAATTGTCTCATAGAAAAGGGTGGTGTTGCTTGAGGACGAGAAGAGTTTTAAGTTGGGGTGTTGATGAGTGGTGATTTTACTACTCATTTGCACTAAATATTTGTGCACACTGCTATGCTTTGTATAAGAAAATGAGACATCATCATGATTTAAATGCACTAATAACCACATTTTGTAGGTATATAGTTGAGAAGGCAAAAAGATGTGGATTGGAGCTATAAATGGGTCAAATGGAATCAAAGAAGTGTAGTTGGAGACTTGGAGCAGTTCAACCTCAGTGACCGCGACCACGTTCCTTAGTCCACGGTCGCGGTCAGTCAAGATGGTCAGCATAATGCAATCATAGAGCACAACTGCAGTCGCATAGTTGTGATTGCAGTCAAACCTGCGCGATCACGATTTAGTGGGAATGTGACCCAGGGAAGTTTTGTAAAATTGCATAGACGAATCCCAAATCATATATAGAAAAAAACCTTTCTTCTTTAGGTATTACTTACCTCATAGATATTTTGAATTAAAAGAAAGAAACCCTAATTGGGAAAGTGTGTAACTACTCTTGGAGGCTTAATTTCTTAGTAATTTTGTGAAGAATGAATGTTTTGGATAATCCTTATGGTATATCTCTCTTTACTTTCTTCATGAGTAGCTAAGTAATTCAGTCTTGGGAAGTTGTTAAACTAAAGTGTAATTATGTGTGGGTGTTGTTGTATTTGCATGATTTTTAGTTGTTGAGTATGGATTCCACCATTTCTTGGGTTAATTAGTTGGAATTTGATGGGTGAAAACCCCAAATCTCCAAATAAGTTTGATGGGTGAAAACCCCAAACTCTAGAAACCCTTCATCATCCTTGAAAGAGGAATGAGGGTGAATATATGGTAATCCATAACATCCTTGAAAGAGGTTTATAGGGGGACAAGGTAATGGTGGGAAATTAAGCTATGGTTTACTACCTTTTGCAATCTCAGAAATAAGTATGATTGGAGTGTAAGCCATGTCAAGAGAAATTACCTTATAGGGGGACAAGGTAATGGTGGGCAATTAAGCTATGGTTTACCACCATTTACAAATCCTAATCAAGGTTAAAAACACATGATATTTGAGAAATTAAAATAAGAGAAGGGTCACATGCCTTATACAAGATGATTCACGAAGTGATTTGTTTCGTCTTCAAGCCTCTATATGGTCTCCTTGATGAACCCTCGCCCCAATCTTGTTGAAGAAGTCTAGAGAGTATTTTGGAAGGTTTCGATCTTGTCCACGTGAAGAATGAAGGACCATAAGGGTTTAGGGGTGGGAAAAGTCATGGGTCATAAGGGTTTAGGGGTGAGAAAAGTCTAAATTATCCTTAGCTTAAAAGCTAAAATTATAACCCAGGAAGGTACGACCACCCTACATGAACCATACCCTATGGTATGAGTGGTACCCTAATTCATACCCTAAACCTTACCTAGGATCCCCATACTAACCAACATATGACCATACAGGGTTAAGTCATACCCCAAGGTACGAGAAGTACCCTTGGAGTCATACCTTGGTCAGAATCATCAAGATCATCCTCAACACATCATACGACTTGAAAATATACAACTGGTACCCAAATATATGACTAGGGAGAGGCAAAACTATACCTTGGATAGAATGCTGCCAACCTAAACTAATCATCACAAAAGAGGATGGGTACTAGTTATACCCTAGCATAAGAGTGGTATGATTAATCGTACCTTGTCCAGAAACTCAACTTAGGGAATTTTTCTAAAGGTTCAATGACAAGATGTTTCATTATGGCGGTGAGATAGTTATATTAAGCAGGAGAAACCTATGGAGTTAGGGAGCTAGGGGAACACAGTCCTAGTGTTCATCTTAGATTGTTTACAACCAAAATCCTTCGCAACTTGTTACTTTTTATTATTTACAACAAATTTCCTCCATTTACTTTTTTGCACTTCCGACTACTTCATAAATTTTGAGAGACAAATTCGACCTATTCCCTGTGAGATCAAACCCAACCTATTTGGGTTGCTATAATTTGACGACGACCGCATTATATCTTCATGGAGGGTATAGTTTAGACGATGTCAAATAGCAGCTGACTCATCCTCGAAATTCAGCTCCTGCCGAACTAAATTACAATCCACTTAAGCATATGATACTCATCCAAAAAGTACCATCTTAGCTTACACACAAGAAGTACTAGGTGAGCACTCAAAAAAGATGGAGGCAATGCAAACTTACATGCCATACCACCAATAGTTGTAGCATCTTAAATGTCCTAATATACCGAGTGTTAAGCTTACCTTTCTTTTCAAACCTCATCATGCCCATCATGGGTGATACCTGTAGAAATATTTTATCAACAACTACCAAACTTCCAGTTTTGCGCCTTCTAGTATAATTTTTCTGCCTGCTCTAACATGTATAGAGTCTATCCAAAATCATCCAAACTCTATCAGTGGAATCTTACAAAAAATTTGTTCCCCATGGCCTAACCTCGAATTCATCAAACAAACCCACTGGAGAGTTTCACCTTATACCATATGACACCTTAAGAGGAGCCATATAAATACTCAAGTAATGGCGGGCATTACATGCAAATTCTATTAAATGTAAGAATTGGTCCGATTAACCTCTTAAATCATTAACACAACAGGAAACATATCCTCTAAAACCTGAATGGTTTGCTCGGACTAACTATTGGTCTATAGGTGAAAAGTTATGCTAAGCTCAACTTGATTTCCCACACCCTTTGAATAGATCTCTAATAATGTAATGTGAATTGAGTATCATAGTAAAAAATTATAGAATCTGGCACCCTTTGCAACTAAACTATCTCCCAAACACAAATCTAATCTAACTACTCTAAACTTTAGAATGGTTAAACTAGTAAAAAGTGAGCAGACCTATCCACCCTATTAATAGTGACTTAAATAAACATACTCGTGAAATATACGTGGTTAACCAATAACAAATTTATAACAATCCATATTATTCAGTAATAGGTAGCCTCAGAGTCCAATCACCAGGCCTTAAATGCTCAAGATTCACCTGTTCATTTTTTAAGTACCTAAATACAAAGTCTACAATGTCCATATTTATCTCACACCACCATCTACCTCAAGTCCTCATACATCTTAGATGATTTTGATGAATTGAATAACCAGAACAATAACCCTTCTTCACAATCAACCTAACTAAACCCTTTACTTTAAAAACAAAAATATGATCCTTGATCCTCTAAACACCCTTTGAATCTAAGTTTGCTAGCCTATCCTCACCCCTCGGCACCTTATTTAGAATTGACCTAAATTTGTCGTCCTTGATTGTTACATCAATACACAACCCAAACTAAACCTGAATGAATAACAAAATGTTATAACCCCTGGACCTTAATAAAAATAAGAAAAATTAAAACTTGAGTCAATAAGTCCTTGAGCTACAGTAAACTCATCTCACACTCATTAAAGTACTGGAAATGAACATTTTCTGAGTCTATATTCAATGTCATTGCAATAAGAGAAAACCTCTCTATGAACCATCTATAGTAACCTACTAACTCAATGAAACTATTAACCTTGGTAGGAGAAGTGGGCCTAGCCCTATCAGATTATCTAATCTTCACCTAGTACACCATAATCCTGTCCTTAGATATCATGTGGCCCAAGAATATCACAAACTTAAGCTAGATTTTTTAGCAGGAAAATTAGTATATATATTTTGATCCTGCAAAGGCTAGATCTAAGGTGTCATCATTAAAAAATTTCAAAAACAAGCCTAATTAAACAAAACATATACATACGATCCCTCGAATCCATACATAATATAGGGCATTCGTCAAACCAAAGGATAAAAAAAGGAATCATATTCATTGTTACATGCCCTACAACAGTCTTGGGTATGTCTACTGCTCATATCCTTCACTAATTTTAATTGACATAAAAAAAGGAATCATAGTCACTGTAATATGTCCTAATGGCAGTCTTAGGTATGCCTAATCATATCCTTCACTAATTGTAGTTGATCTCATATTTATTCTAAATAACATGGGTGCACCTTGAAGATAGTCAAATAAATAATCAATACACAGTATCAGATACTATTTTTTAATAGTCACCCTACTCAGTTATGTGTAGTCAATATATATTCACATGGAAACATCTTTCTTTTTAACATATAGAATAGAATCACCCCAGGAGACACACTAGGAAGAATAAACCCTAACTCTGAAGTAACTAAAGCTACTCTATAAGATCCCTAAGCTCAATTGGAGCCATTTGGTGCGGTTAAATAGAAATTAGTTGAGTGCCTAGATTAATATCAATATCAAAATCAAAATCATGATTAGGTATAAAACTAGGTAAATCAGTAGGGAAAATATCAACAAACTCACCTACCACAAGAATTGACTAAAGTGAACAAGTGTTAGTGCTATTAAAAATGTAAGCAAGAAAAATCTAGACACTCTTTAACTACCTACTTCCTTTCTTGAATGTAAATCCCTCTCACCATCTAATTTTCAATCCATAAACTCACACAAACATATATATATATATATATATGGTATTATCATGTATTCTTCTCTTTATTGCCTATTCATGTTGTATATGTATTCTTAGCCTTGTATACCATTATATAACCTTCTTTCACTCTTTCCTTATATATTGACTAGTAATATACAATAAAGCACCATAGGCTCTAATTACTATGATAATAGGATAATTTATCCTTATTTCTCCCTTAGCATTATCAGGTTTAAATTTCCTATTAGTTGCATGTAGCTTATATTTTTATTTTATATGCTATTTATACTTGTATTATCTTTTGAAATCTATTGGACGATTCCTAATGAGTACCATATGCTTGGTGCTCATATACACCTCTTCATCCTGTAGATCATATTACAAGTTCTCATTGATATTATGTGCATTGTGTGAAGAAGCTATGAATCAAAGATTTAGGGTGAGCTCCTAGTGTTTGGAGTATTACTGCTCTTCCCCTTATGGCTTAGATTTTTCTCTAGATTGTATTTAGAGATGGCTTATACTTATTGATGTGTGAGCTAATGCTAACACATTTGAGGCTTTTAACTAAGAATAATTGTGAAGTCTTAATCAACTTTTGTCGTTTTTGATTATTTTATGTTTGATTTTATAGTTTAAGCTGATATGATAGACAACCAACAAGAATGGAAGCAAAGAAGTTAAAATCTGAAGAAATCTGAAGACAAGTGTGGCTGACGACATTTGTGATAAGTCGTAAGACCTGTGATAAGTTATCAAGTTTGTCATCAGCTGTAAACAGAGAATTGGCCTAAGTTGAAAGATATGATAACATTTTATGATAAGTTATCAAGGGTTTGATAAGCTATCAAGAATGTCGTCAGCCTGAGGCAGCACAGGAGAACTGAAGCAGAGCTTTGACGATATTTTGTGATAGGCCATCACAAAGCTGATAAGTTGTTAAGTTTATCGTCAGCCTTAAACAGGAAGAGCCAAAACTGAAGAAGGAGCTGACGACATTTGTGATAAGCTGTCAGCCTCCTGATAGGCTATCACAAATATCGTCACCTAATCCGAGGGATTTCTGAATTCTATTATTTTGTTTCCATAATTAGGGCAAACTATTTAAAGATTTGTTTTAGGGTTTTCTGGAGAGTTGAACACATTGAGTTTAGAGCAATATACTTTGATATTTTCTCTCTTTACTTTTGGCTTGAGAAAGCAATTACTTTGAAGATATTATATTCATTATTTTGGGATTTCCTTTGTGATTTAATCTGAGAATCTCTAGTGTATATTCATCTTATGGTAAGTTTATCTTTCAAAACATGAATTCATCTAGTTGCTTCGATTTTTACGTCATGAGTGGCTAAATTTCTTTAACCTGAATTATGGGATCTAGGGTTAGGTCTTGATAAGGTGCTGAGTGATCAGGATTCGAAAGGTGGTAGGACTTCTTGATAATTCTGAGGTTTTAATTAACGTCTGTTAGTTGCAAATAATATATAAAACCTACTTAGATTTGCTTGAGAAAGAAATCAAATATAGTAGGAAGTTAATTATCAACAGGGACTTGGAAATACTCCAGTTAATAATCAGTGTTGTAACAAGGTTGGTTAACCTGAGGTAAAATCTGGGCAGTAAATATAAATTCCCTAGGTTCGAGAGGATTAGGTAATTAAATGCTTAAGTAGGTCGAGAGACATTTAAGCATAACTTCGATAAAGATAACTTGTTGTCCTACCTACCGTGAGAATCCTGAACCACTAGTAGCATCTGTCAAGTACGAAAATCCCTAGTGAACATAATTCTGGTTTTTCATAAACTCTTAATTACGAACACTGAAACTAACGTAACCAAAAATTGCTTGTTAAACTAAAAAACCCCTATTTCTGGAAATATCCAACTATCAGTTGATTAATTTGCAAATGACTTATGTTCACACCATATTCCCTGTGGGATTCAACCCCAACCTAGTTGGATTTTATATTGACAACGATCGCTAACATTCTTATTGAGAGGTGTAGTTTGAGCGTTATCACTTATATTAACTCAGTATTTCACTTTGTACTCTTTCTATATTAGAAACTCTTGTACGGATTTAACAAGGTTTTAGAACTGCCTTATATGTATTAGTCTCTTTATCATATTTATTTTGTTATTGACTTGTATCTCATATGATTGTCCATTACTAGTTATTCCAGACTATGGGTTAGATTACCTACTGGTGTGTTATCGTAAGTGCTATCATGACCTTAGAAATTAAGTGATGACATATTAGTATTAGAGCCTAGGTTTATTGATGTATTTGTACAAGAGGTAAATGTCCATTAGTACTGCAGATTGGTATGAATATGTTTGTATCATATCTTGGATAGGCTAAATGGTATTCTTAGGAAATTTTATTCTTGAATCCTTATCGTGTGTCTGTATTTCTATGAACCTCTAGTATATTCTTTGACTCTATTCTATTCTAGATAGATGATATGAGGTTATTAATAAATATACACAAGACTTTCACACTTGTTTTAAGAGATTCAACTCAACATTAGAGTGGGGAGTTAGAGATTAATATCAAAGATCTTCAATACTAGTCGAAGGATTTGGGTTCAATCCAGGAAAATGGAATTGGCGTGTACAAATTTGGGTCAAAAAAATAAGCTTACGACTACTAAAAAAACTTAGGTGATGAACATAGTTTATATGCTGCTAATGTAGCGCCTTGTCGAGTATTTGACACACTCACACCGTCCATTTCAAATAGTCTATGCACCATGGACACACAACTAATCCAACCCATTGGATTTCCTTTTCCTCTTTCCAAGAGTGACATCTTGTAGAGTCGGTAACCTCTTCAGCCTTTCAAGATTTACCACTAGGATTTTGAGCCTATTTTGGTTTCCCGACATCCAAAGATGATATCTAGTTTGTTGTGACTTTCTCAGGCTAGAGTTGGGTTTGTTAGTGTTTAATATGGTTCTTTGTTGATTTCAAAGAATGAGATAAGGTTTATTGAGTATGCCAACATACTTTTATGTTATATCTTTTTGAGTATGAGATAGTGCATGGATTTAAAGGGTTATCTTTGCTACTCTATTTGGCATTAGGGCATTTCATAGCTGTTGGGTCTTCTTTCCCTTAGATTATTCATTATGTGAGGTACATAGAATGTGCATGTATTGGGATATATAGAGGTGTCAGTATAAGGACATGTCATCAATTTAGTATTATTGGTATTCTATCTGAGAGTATGGATCCTCTTGACTTGAGTCAACTTTGCTTACAACATGTCAGTTTCTCATAGGTAGCTTCTTTGACTATAGGTAGATCTCTGATAAAACATGATGGTTACAATAGAAAGAATTCTCTTCAAATTTTATGAAGTACTCGGCATAGATCTTTAGGACATGGAGGCCATTCTGGATCAATGGGTGCAGTACCTTAGAGTAATTTAAGAGCTTATTTTTTATTTAGTGAGATTGTCCACTAGTTTAGAGAGTGCCCCAGACATAAGTTGGTTGTTCAAATAGGGTCAGAATACGTTTCTTACTAGGCTAAAGCTCTTGAGGTACATTATGATTATGAGAGGATAGTCACTTCAGTAGGGAGTTTCCCCAGCATTAATTATTCATTTGTTTGTCTTCATCTTGTCTTTCTTGCCATGTTAGAGATTTATGGGTTTGTTATGATTGCAAAGAGATTGATTATTTGTCCAGATAATGTCCCCAACATGGAGTTATTAGTCCTCCAATTCGTTCAAATTTGTCTCATGGTGTTGTGGCACCCTTAGTTAGAGGTAGTGCATTTAGTACCTTAGCTGGTGATACAGATGCTTAGTCTGAGTTTGAACCTACTGAGATTTATACTCTTTTGGGCACATCAAGCTTATGACCTTGGATTCCACCATGATTGGTGCGCCTTTTATTTGCTACATTTACTTTTTCATTTATGTGGATTGGTGTTTTCATACCCATTGATGATTATATACATTGGTAGGTTTATATTGGTTGTTTTATGCCTTGTTGTAGAGTTCATGATTGTTTGGTTATCACCATAGATGATTTCTTTTAGTAGTGAATATAGTCGTCAATATTGATATTTCCCAGTGGGTGTAACATTTAGGTTTGAACCCATTTATCATGGCATATTGGCTATATTATGGCCCTATAGTGGTACTTGTTAATGATTTTTATTTTAGGTACCACCTACTCCATACAATGATGTTTTTATTGTTGTTGTAATTATTGTCATTGTTTTGACATTGATCGATCCTTACTTGATAGACAATTAGATTTGCTTAATCTAGTTAGAATTTTCTTCCTCGTGACTCTCGTTCGTTGGTCTAGGCGACTAGCTCAGTTGGATGGTTTTCTCTCTTGTAGTGAGGTAAGGTTGGTTATTTTTCCTTTCTATTGGTGAGGCTAGATCAGTTTCTAAGTGGGCTATGAAAGTGAAGGTATGTTGGCCTTCCATGGTTTTGTTATGGTTCTAAAGTTTTCAATTTGGTTATATTTCTCATTTGTCAGTTTGAAATTATAAGACTTACCTTTTGGTTTTCTAAGATTTTGGCGTTGGTTATCCTTCTCTATAGCCTATTTCTATGGTTGACCAATTTGGGATCCATTCTTCTGATTTGGCTACTTTATTGCCCAACAGTGGTCTCGGTGTTGATGTCAGAAAGTTTTGTTTTTTCCTTTCTTATTTCTTAGGATTCGTCGCCTGGTGATAGCTTTGAACTTTTTATTGGTGTGGAGTTGGATATTCCATTGTCTTTGTGATATAGTTCTTGGTCTATTTAAGTTATGGGTGGTGGAGATGGGTGCTCTTTATCCATAGTCACTTCCTAAGTTGTCCAACTAAAAATTTGTCATCGTAATTTGCTTGGTTTATTTTTATATAGTCGTTTTGACCTTGGAATTGATTTTAAATTGTTACTTGCTGTGCTATGAATTTATAGCACTTTTGATGCTTAAAACTATGAAAATATGCATGATTCTCAAGGTGTTTTGTTAGATATGATGTGTTTTGGGTATGTTTTGTAGGAAATTAGGTTTTGGATGCTAAGTTCAAGAAAAAGATGAAAATGGAGTTTTTGGCTACTTACTTGAGCATTTGTGGGCGTATGTGACCAAAGCGTGTACCAGAAATTGAAGTCTAGAGACTTGGTTGAAGGATTTGAAGAATCTGGAACTTACTTGGGAACACTTGTGGATCGTAAGTGGCTAAGTTAAGTACCATAAGTCATGATCCAAAGAGTGCAAAGTTGTGGGAAAACTTTCAGGCACTTACCTGGGTCCATTTTTGGGCCGTATGAAGTACTACAGGTCATGTGTGGCGCAAGTAAGTGGCCACCGACTCCACTTTTCCTTTTTTATTTGGTCTTTAATTTTTAGGGTTTCCTCATGTACTATAAATACTTGTTATGTGTTTCTTAGTAGAGGTTACACACTCTTTATACTCACAAACATATATTCTGATATTGAGATCCGAATTTGGCCTTGGAATTATTTTGTATTAATTTTGGTTATTAATTCAGTTGAAGTTTTGAGTTTTCAGTTATTATTATTGTGATATCATCTAATGCTTTCAATAATGAATATTGTTGATTACTTCACAAGCATAAGAGGTTAAATCCCTTAGCTAGGGTTGTGGAAACCCTGGGGGATTGATGAAGTAGGGAAAGTTCTATGTTGTTCTGAACCAATACCCATTTATGTATCGTATTATCTTCACTTTAATAGATGTCTTAATGGTTTCAAATGTTAGGATCCTGCCTAGATTATTGCTACTTACTCCAAAAGAGGAGTAGTGACTAGGAAAAGATATTTACAACTGAATGTGAAGATTAACCATTGATCCATACTAATAGGTATTATCTAAGTAAGATGGTTAACTATCATCTAATAACTAGAGACCAAAAAGGTAATAATTAACTAGGATCCAGGATAAGGGTAGTAAGACGACATCTTGAGACTTAAAAGGTAAAGGGTGAAATCTATCAACTAGTTCAATAAACAATTAATGGTACTTAACTTATCAGATTCTGCACGTAATGTATCATGTTGGTTAAATAAAGCATAATAAGCCTACTGAGTTGACAAGCCAGAGGGAACACAATCCTATTGTTCAGCTACGACTGATTACATCCAGAGTGATATTTGTTACTTGTTTGATATTTCCACTACAATCCCACTATTTACTTTTCCAATTCTACCCGTTGATTACAACAGTTAAGAGACACAATTCTACATAGTCCCTTGGGATTCAATCCCAACCTTCATTGGGTTACTAAATTTTACATGATCTCATTATATTCATATTGACGGTGTAGCTTAGGCATTATCAAAATTTTGGCATCATTGATAGGAAATACGGTGTTGAGTTGTGAATTGAAGTTGTTGTAGTTTTTGGGTATTTGTATTCTTGTTCTTAGTTGGGTATACAATGGTGTATTCCTATCACATGGAATAGACTAAATCCCCTACTCCTTTTGAATTTGAATCTATAGAGGATCCTACAAACGCCTAGTAGGATAGCAGAGCCAAAGAGATACGATATTCCTGGAGGGGTTTGGGATAATACACATCTGGTGCCTCCCCCTCCTCCTGAAGGAGTATAGGACATTGTTGACCAGCAGAATGAGGTAATCTTAGCACAAACAGCTAATCAAATAAGGGAAGAAAATGCCCAGAACGTAGCTCAGGAGGCAAAGCTAGATGTCCATAGACAGAAAATAGATCATCGAGCAGTACTTCGTGGTAATTAGAATGAAACTAGGAGTGGCCATGCTCAAGTGATCCCAGCATACCAGTATTTGCATCTATATGAGGATGATGAAGGGGGTTTGGGGTATGTTAAGCCGACATAGACTTGAGCTATCACTCCTCCTTTTTTCCACCAAGCATTAAGTTTGACATAATGAGTGCAATAATTTAGATCTTAAACCTAAAGGGTGTATTTGTGGGTTTTCCTACTGATGATGCAAATATGCATCTTGAAAATTTCATTCGGATCAATAATTCATACTCAAATCCAGGGGTAAATCAAGAGGCTCTTATATTGAGGTTGTTGCGTTTCTTCCTAACAAGAGAAACATCTTTATGGTTAGGGGAATTTCCAAGAGGATATATCACTATGTGGAATGAGTTACGCATGGAATTCTTAAACCCGTTCTTTCCTCCATCTAGGATGTTGTAGCTTAAGTACGAGATTTATAATTTCAGGCAGTTGTAGTCTTAGTCTACGTATGAGGCTTGGTTCAGGTTCAAGAAAAAGCTGAGTATGGTGCCCAACCATCGAATTTCAAAGATGGGCATATTGGAGATATTCTACAGATCCCTGGCCATTTGTTCTAGATCTTTGGAGATATCATCTGTGGAGGAGCTTTTATGAGACTATGTTAGGAGGTAGCTTCGGATATTCTAGACCAGATTTCTCGTACTAACTGAGGGTGGAAAACTTGGGTGGCAAAGAGGGGTTCTTGAACTTTTGTTTTTGTGCCTCCAGCGACCAGAGAGTAACTGATGATTTAGTAGCGCAACAAATTATACTATTGAGGCTGAGCTTGGGTTGTTGGCAAAGTAGTTTTCTGTAGCATTTTCCAAAAAAATAAATGTAGTAGGAGGTCAAGGTTCAGCTTCCAACGCTTATAAGTCTTAATTAGAAGAGGAAGCCAAGTATATTGAAGACGAGAGATAGGTATATTGCACTAGGCAGTCGAGATACAGAGTCTATAATGGAGGCAATGATGAACAAGTTGGTCATGAAAGTTAGGAGATTATGGCTTACATTTTAGTGTTGACCTAAAAGGTTGAATATATACGACTAGTATCAAGCAATTGGAGCACCAGTTTGGGCAGATGTTGGCAACACTAAACCAGAGGCAGCCAGGTGCCCTTTCAAGAAACACTTTAAAAAATCTAAAAAATGATAATCATGTTCTTGCTATTACAACACGGAGTGGTATAACTACTGTGGATTCTCCTTTACCTTTTGCGGAAGTGTCAAGAAATAATGAAGAAGTTATTAATTAGACTCCTATTGTAGGGTCAGTAAAGGCAATTTTTAGTGATGGTAACATTGATAAGGATAAAGATATAGGTGATGTAACTAAGCCAGTAATCAAGTCGATCCCACGACCTCCCTCACCTTTTCCTCAGAGACTAAAATAGAAGCAAGATGAAGGGAAGTTCAAGAAGTTTATTGAAATGCTAAAAGACTTAAGATTGAAAATCCCTCTCCTTGAAGCATTGAAAGAGATGCCTAGTTATGCAAGATTTATGAAAGAGTTAATGACCAAGAAGCAGATTTTTAAGGATGTAGATGGATTGCACCACTGTAGTGCAGTTACTTCTAGATTTTTGGCATGGAAAATGGGTGATCCTGGTGCATTCATAATTCCATGTTCAATTGGGACCTCCTAATTTGCCAGAGCTCTCTGTGACTTAGGAGCCAGCATAAATCTGATGTCATTGGCCGTATTCAGATAATTAGGTTTGAGTCATCTCAAGCCGAGAACTATACAACTATTGATGGTCAATCACACTGTCAAAAAGCCCATTGGCATTTTATACGACATAATGGTAAGAGTAGATCACCTCATCTTTCCAGCTGACTTTTTGATTCTGGATTGTGAGGTCGACTTCAAAGCTCCTATAATTTTGTAAAGACCATTAATGGATATAGGTAGAACCATGGTTTACATGGAGAAAGGGGAACTCAAGTTCTGAGTTAACAAGGAAGAAGTCACATTTAATATTCTAAAAAATGAAGCAACCAACCGATATGAGAGTCGTGTCGATCATTAATTGTATTGATGACCTGAGAGGGTACTATTTTGGATATCTTGAAGAATTCTGAGGATTCAAGATATCCACGTCCTGCCATGGCATTATATTAAGTGCTTCATGGGAGGCAACCTATGTGTTTGTTTGTGAAGTCTGAGGAACCAACATAGCCACGTTGTGTAATGACGTTAAATCGCACTTGGGTGGGAGGCAACCCACTATTTTAGTTTTCATGTTGTTTGTTTTGTTTTTGTAGGTTTATAGCTTATGGACTTGTCCGGAATGCATTAAAATGATACAATCATAACCTTCTAGGTAAAAGGACTTTATGACCAACTCATCAGGGTCATAAGTCCCACGCGGTCCAGGTAAGTTGTGCTTAACTGAAAAGATGAAATTTTGAGGAGTTTTGGGGAATATTTCTAGACTTATACCTAAGAAATTACTGACAGGGTCAAAAATACCATTTATGACCTTGTACGTAGCAAAGTACATATTAAAATAAAAAGATCAAAAAGTCAAGAACTTGCCCAAAAAGGGGGGCCCATATACGATCCCTACTAATGGACTGCAATTACTACTTGTGAACCGTAAGTAGGTACCGTAAGTAGGCAATTCTTGGGTGCCCAAATTTTATTTAAGATTTTTGTCCTACCAATATTTAAAAATACGCTAAACCAACTCTCTCGTTCTATTTAAGCCATGTTTAACTCATTTTAGCTTAGCAATTCCTTAAAATTTCATTCTTTCCTCTAAAATCTAAATTTCTCTCTCAAAGCATAAACTCATTCCACACTTAGAAAAAGGTTAAATTTTTACTTGTTTGTGGTACCAACTTGTCTAAAACCGGCATACATGTTTTCCAACTTCAAATTTGCTTCACTACTTTCTAGTGCACTTTCGGTTCTTGTATCTAAAAGGTAATGTTCTTGGCTCCTACTCGTAGCACTATATGTTTAATTAAGAACAAGTAGTTGGTATGGTTATTTACATGTAATATATTTTTTTACCAATGAAGTTGTGAGTTTGGAGCCTTGAACTACATAAGAATCTTAATGTAGGGCGTGGTTCTTGGATTAAACTCTTAAATTATGCCCTAACACGTAGTAGTACTTGAAGAAGTAGGGGAATACTTAGAGTTTGAAATGATAGTTGGTAGTGATGGACATAATTTTTGATGTATGTATGCACATTGGACTCGTTGGGACTGCAATCAAATATAGTGAAGTGAAAATTGAAGAAAATTTTAAAGTTGTCAAATTTTGAATTTTTCTTTGAATTTTGAAGTCCCTCATTATTTGTTAGAAACTAACAATTGGTTTTTCAGGTATACATGGATCCCAAAGTTGCAAAAAAAGAAAGTTATTGCATCGAGGAGACTGGATGAGTTCCCCAATCCCAGTGGCTCGGTGGAAGAGTACTCTATCATATAGATTAGAGCAGTTATGATTAGGGCGACCCATTGAGTGACTAGAGGTCAGGTGTGTGAGGTAGATGGGACTGTTATTTTGGGCACTATGGGTGTGAAACTTCCAGAGGATACACAGTGGGGCAGAAGGCTAGCCTTTACTCGGCCTAGGCCTCGAACTAAGGCCATTTAGGCTGCCCAGGCAGCTTAAACCTGACCAATGATAAAGACGGTAGGGAGATCACCCCTATGCTCTCTTCTACCAAGTGATAATGATTGTGAGGATGAGGCAGAGTCTAATTCAGGTCCACAGTTTTTTAATCAGGACTCCCAATCTGAAGAGGGTCCCAAGATACATCTGAGATTGCCGTTCAGGAGGAGTCATAAGTAGTAACCCAGTCTTAAGAGGGTACTAGGCAGTCCTCCCATGAGGTGCCAATTCTAGATTCAGAGTCACCAGCACAGTAGCGACAGAGTTTCGTCCATACACATGCCTCAGAGGTTCCTCTTGAGTAGGACAACCAAGGTGGTACGTGGAGGGACAGTGGATGATATTTGATATAGAAATACATATTACAGAGACTTGATGACCTAAGATGGTTATTTATAAGAAGCGCGGGATTGAATATTTGGGTTGAGTACAGCACCACAATTGTGGGAAGCATTTGATCATTATCAGTTAGAGTGGATGAGTAGGCCACTCGATTCTTAGAGCCCGACTTTGGTACGGGAGTTCTATGGATCATATCGTGCCACGGTAGCTTTTAATACTACCAAAAGTCTATTCCTTAACATGTTGAGCAACCATAGATCACATATACCCTTGTGAGAAGGGTCAAGGTTGATATTTCAGCAGCATCCATCCACTGAGTTCTCTTTGATCCTAACTATATTTCCCCAGCATCTACAATAGAGTGTGAATATAGATTGAGAGTTGTATATGACAGACATATTATAAGTGAGGATGAGCATAAACATGATAGATTTGAGACGGCTAGGTGGATCAGGCACGGTACAATAAAAAAGGTAGCATTAACTTTTGTTGTTAAGATCTGGTGGTTGCTTTTATATATTGATTGTGTCTGACTACTTTGGATAATGTATTGACTTGAGAGAGAGCCACTCTGATTACTAGCATAATGTACGGATATGACATTGATTTTGTAGCCATCATTCGACACGAGATTTATGAGAGACCCTTTGGAGAGGTGACAACTTTGCCATTCCCTTATCATATTTAGAGATTGTGTGACAATGTCGATATACCAAAGATGCTGAGAGTTTATGAGAGAGTACAGGTGACAAACACTACAAAGACGAAGACGATGAAGGATCTGGACCATCCCACCCTTCCTAGGAGACCTAGTGTGCCTGTCGCAATACCTCAGGCCTAGACTAAGGGCACTTTAATTTCCATCAATCCTAGCAAGGTACAGAGAGAGTATTTAGGAGTAATTTTATATTTATAATAGGGGAGTAGAGAGAGGCCCTCGAGGATAGTACACAAGGTAAGAGGACCTTAGTGATATCCACATCAACCCTGGAATCTACCTCAGAGTCGATTGGGTATCTTCAAGGCCCACTTATCCATCCACTTCAGTTGTTACATCAGGTATGGTTTTAGTTTCTCGTGCATTCTTGCAGAGTTTAGTGGATAGTTAGAGTGCCACCATCATATAACTAGATAATATAGCGATCGAGGTGGAAACTTTGTATGAGCAGATCCAACCATGGTTCCAGAACACACTAGAGATGACAGAGGCTAGAAGAGAGTATGCACATATAGCTACTATGTCACAACTATATGATGATCATGCATGTATTGATGCATTTTAGAGACGTGTGGCAGACAGCTTCACAGTGATTAAGGCACCAGATATAGGAGCTATTAGAGAGAAAATTGATACACTTAGAGATCAGGTGCACTCGATGATGAAGTTCCATATATCAACCATTCTTCTATTCATACCCCAATTATACAGCCTGCACCTCCACTTGGATCTAAATATTTTGATGTTCTTACGGAGGATGATGTGGTAGTCTCTGTTGTTACGGCCAAGAGAGGCTGAGAGGGGGACCTACAGGATCCAGATATGCCATATGAGCAGGCTCTAGAAAGGGCTACCAATGATTCTCATGAGATAATATTTGTTGAGAGATGGAGATGTGATGAGATAGAACCACCTCCACCAGTAGATATACCCTTGTCTAGGGATGTCGATGACATATATTCTTAATGCGTTCTAGGTACGTTCTAACTTCACTCTATTTTAATTTATTTTTATGCATTAGGGATAGTTCACAGTCTTTAGTTAGGGGTGGGGAAAATCATAGTCACTGCAAGTTTTTGTTGCCATATTTCTTTTCCTATTGGTCGTGGTATAATTACAGAACTAGAATGTCTAGGTTTATATTTATTTTGTGATGTTTTTTATTTCATGTTGTGATGTGTTTTTTAGTGTAATTAAGAGATTTTTAAGTATTTAGGGCAGTTGTCATGTTTAGATATATTTTTGAGAAAATGAAACCCCTCCAAAAATTTTTATTTGAAACATGTGTAATGTATATATGTGTGACCTTTATGGATCTTGTTATGGCATTAGAATTAGGGACATGATAATCCTAGCTAATAATTACATGAATTGAATAGGTGTTGTAACTTTGTGATATAGTCCTGTGTCGTGTGAGTGTAAGATGCTACTTAGTTCCCTTTGTGTGTTAAATCCAAAACTTGCTTATTTGTTTTTTCCTAGGTTGTAGGATAGTTCTCTAGGAAAGGATCATAGGCTGTTTTTTATTGTAGTCCACTTTTAGCCTAAATGACCTTTCCATTGTGAAATTGTATCCTTTGATCCTTGTTTCAAGCCTTATAGCCTATTTCTTTGTTTACATCTTTCACCTTCCTATTTATGTTAAAATCAACCTATTTTGGCCCAGGTCATTCTTGGACATTATGCACCTCAACTCGGGCAAATTGCCTAAGTTAAGGGTGACTATTATAGGGGTGTGTGATGTAAAGTAGGTATGAAGAAGGGTAAATTAAGAGAAATAAATTAGGGTTGTGTGTGGTAGAAAAAACAAAGAAAAGAAAAAGAAAAATGTGAAAAATTTGAAAAGAAAGAATAAATAAACCACACCCAACCTGAATGTTCTTTAAATTAACAAGGGAGAAATAAAGGTAGAAATAAAGTGAAATGGTAAATAAGTTAGACCCCAAAGTTAGTGTAGTGCCAAGAAGGCTTAGTCATTTGACATCCATATGTACTATACCAACCCCTAAAGCCTACATTACAAGCCGAGAAAAGTCCTATAGTGATCCTGACTTAACTGTCTGAAAGCTTAGGTGTAGAAAATAAGGGCAAGCCTATGGTATTTGACATGAATTGATTGAACTTCATTATGAGTGTGAGTTTATATTTACCATCCCTACATCGCCATGCTTGATTTCATAGATGAGTGAGTGGGACTTTTTTTTTATATGGGAGAACAAGGACTGGATTGCTAAGTTGCATACTTGTTTGGGTAAGTGTGACTTGCATATATGCATGGTTGTCTGTTTCTAATGTAATAACCATAACTTGATTCCTTTGTGTCATACACTTGTGCTTCATATGGAAACCTTATTGGTTTTCACTTATGGTATAGAAGGGGGTAATGAATTTTAACATAAGATAATTATTGATTGCCTTGGATATCTTAGTTTCTCCTAGTTAAGCATCTTGTTTTTTTCTTGTTTTTATTTTATTGCCTGAGGTCATGTAACGTTTTAAGTTGAGGTTGTTGATGTGCTATGAATTTATAGCACCTTTAATGCATAAAACTATGTAAATATGCATGATTCTTAGGGTGTTTTTCTAGATATGATGTGTTTTGGGAATGTTTTGCAGGAAATTAGGTTTTTGTTGCTAAGTTCAAGAAAAAGATGAAAAAAGGAGTTTTTGGCAACTTACTTGAGCATTTGTAGGCATATGTAGCATTTACCGGGCATATGTGACCAACGCATGTACCAAAAATTAAAGTGTAGAGACTTGGTTGTAGGAATTTGAAGACTCTGGTACTTACTTGGGTCCACTTGTGGATCATATGTTGTACTTGCAAACCGTAAGTGGCTAAGGTAAGTACCAAAAGTTAAGATCCAGAGAGTGCAAAGCTGCAGGAAAATTTTTTGGCACTTAGCAGGATCGACTGGCGGACCATATATAGTACATACGAGTTGTATATGCCCCAAGTAAGTGGCCACTGACTCCACTTTTCCTTTTTCATTCGGGCTTTGATTTTGAGGGTTTTCTCATGTACTATAAAATACCCTTTATGTGTTTTTAGTAGAGGTTACACACTCTTTATACTCATAAACATATATTTTGATTTTGAGAGTTGAATTTGGTCTTGGAATTATTTTGTATTAATTTTGGTTTTTAATTTAGTTAAAATTTTGGGTTTTCAGTTGTTATTATTGTGATTTCCTCTAATGTTTTAAATTATGAATATTGTTGATTATTTCACAAGCATGAGTGGCTAAAACCCTTAGCTAGGGTTATGGAAACCCTAATGGGTTGATGAAGTAGGGAAAGTCCTATGTTGTTCTGAATTGATAACCATGCATGAATTGTATTATCTTTATTTTAATAGATGTCTTAGTGGTTGCAAACGTTAGGATATCACCTAGATTATTCCTACTTACTCCAAAAGAGTAGTAGTTACTAGGAAAATATAATTACAATAATAATTTGAAGATTAACCGCCGATCCACACTAATAGGTACTATCTAAGTAAGATCATTAACAATCATCTAATAAATAGAGACCTAAAAGGTAATAGTTAACTGGGATCCAAGATAAGGGTTAGTAAGGCGACATCCTGAGACTCAAAAGGTAAAGGGTGAAATCTATCAACTAGTCCAAAAGATAGCTGATACTACTTAACAGATCATATTCTGCAAGAAATGTATTGGGTTGGTTCAATAAAGCACGATAAGTCTACTGAGTTGAGAATCCTAGGGGAACATAATCCTAGTGTTCATCTACGACTGATTACATCCAGAGTTTATATTTGTTACTTGTTTGATATTTCCACTTGATGTGTCGTGGAAACACGACACTCTAAATGCTTAAAACAATAAAATTATGCTTGTACTTTGGTTATTTTGGTTGATATGATATGGTTTGTTGCTTGTTGCATGTGAAATAGGTCACTAATAGCTTTGGAAGGAAATTGGAAGAAAAAGACCTAAAAAAACAAGGATTGCTGATGATAAGAGTCACCATATGATTCGTAGACATGTCATATGGCTCATAGGTTCACTCATAAGCACAATAGAAACAAAGCCAAGCTGGAAAGTCAAGTGAAGAAAAGAGACGACTCACGTATATTAGTCTTAAGATGAGGATACGAGTCGTGTCAGGAAATCGTATAACGAATAGAACCTTAAGAAGAAATTTAGAGTTGAAGTCTCAGAATAATACGAGTCGAAAGTCTGAGTACGGCTCATATGTACAAATCATAAGTGAACTAGTGTTCAAAGGATTGAAAGGAAAAAGACCCGGTGAATATGATTTAAGGCCACAAGTGGATGAGCGAGTCGTACCATGTGCCGACATTACTTTTCCAATTCCATTTTTATTCGGATTCCTGAGTATTTTTGAGATACTATAAATACCCTAGGGTTTATCTTTTATTAGGTTATATTCTTAGACATTCTATTACATACTTTTACATACTTTACATTGTTCTTGAGATTTTTGAGTTATTATTCAATAGCAGATTTTGGGTTTTATTCTTCTTAGTATTGTGCAATTAATTACATGCTTTATTTATTGATTATCATAGATACTTGCATAAGCATGAGCGGCTAATTTCCCTGACTAGGTTTGTGGGAACCTTGGAGGATTAGCTACGTAAAGGTAGTGGGATATTTATCTATTCTAATGTTTATGCATGTATCTTAATCTTCTTCAATATAATTGACCTTAGAGCTACTGCAGAAGCTTGGGGGTAGCTTGTATTCACAAACTTCCTCACAAAAGAGTTTGTGATTAGAAAAAAAAGATTAAGACAGTAATTTAAGATTCACGTCCATCTTATTATTCCATCATCTCATCTAATAAACTTGAGACTCAAAAGGTAAAAGTTGAACCGAAGTCATAGAAAATGAGAAATAAGGCGACGCCCTGAGACTCACAAGGTAAAGGGTGAGATTTATCAACAATTTCACAAGACGATTGATAATACATATCTTGTTGACTTTACATGTAGAGAAATAGAATATATGGCTAGAACACGAGAAATTTACTGAGTTGAGATGACAGGGGGAACACAGTCCTTGTGTTCATCTTCTATTGTTTACAACTCAAAGCATTCAATGTTTGGCTACTACTTATGATTGATTTCAAATCATCCCCCATTTACTTTTTCGTACTACTCGTGACTTACTTCAAGGCTAAGCAACTATTCAATATTTTTCATGTGGGTCTGATCCCAGCCTAGTTAGGTTACTATATTTGTGATCGACTATAGTATACTTCTTTTGGAGGTTAGTTTTGGGCGACATCAAATTTTGGCGTTATTGCCAGGGGAAGATGATTTGAGTTGTTAATTGAATTGGTAAATTTTACTGGTTTTATTTTTTTTTCTTGATTTGGCATATGCTGATTTATGTCAAACACTAGGAGAGGAGGCAATCTCTTACTTTCTTTTGATACAAAGCTTGAAAGAATTCTTCAAATATCGAGAAGGATGTCAGGTCAAATTTGTGATGGTATTCCTACTGGGGTTCAAAACCCTCCTCCCCCACCTATTGATCCCAATGTGGTAATCTCCTGTGCTCTAGTTGATGCATAGAATATTACGGATTTATAGACGTAATAGCCGAAGAGGTCTAATTAGCTGAAGAGGCTAGGTTAGCTCAGTAAGGAGGACTATCTAGGCCACATCAAGTAGCTGAGCATCTAGATAGAGTTCAAATAGGTAGATCTCTATTAATTCCTATATATCAAACAATTATAACCATACGATAATGAAAATGATATGGGTTATGTTGAACCTACTGAGACAGGAGCCATTATTCCTCCTGCTTTATCCCCAATGTGAATATTGATATTACGAGTGCGATGATCCAATTGTTGAACTTGAAGAATATGTTTTCGGGATCAACTAATGATGATGTGAACATACATCTTGCTAATTTTACTGGGATCTGCACATCATACACTATTCAGGGGGTGGATCAGGAAGCTTTGAGATTGAGGTTGTTCCCATTTTCATTGACAGGTGAAGCATCACTATGGTTAGGGGAACTTTCAAGAGGCTCAATCACTACTTTGTATGAGTTGCGTAAACAGTTTTTGAATAGATTTTTCCCTCCTGCAAGGATGCTACAATTGAAAGATGAAATTTATAACTTCAGATAGTTACCTGCAAAATCCTTGTATGAGGTATGGTTTAGATTCAAAAAAAAGCTGAGCACGGTACCGAATCACGGAATTAGAGGGTTAAATTTGTTGGAAATCTTTTATAGATCACTGAATTCAATTTTAGAGCAATGGAAAATATGATTTCTGGAGGTGCATTCATGCGTCTTCAGTGGGATGTTGTGCAGTATATGCTTGATGATAGTTCAGTGACTAATAGATATTGACACACTAGAGATGTTGAGCATGGTATAGGTACATATGCTATTAGAGTAGCTAATAATTATGGAGCTGGTCAGGATTTGGTAGCACAAGAGGTTGCACATTTTCAGACAGATATTGGGCTACTTATAAAATAATTTTCAACAATGAGTTCTAAGAAAGTGAATGTAGTTGTAGCATGGGGATCTACTTCTTGAACTTTTTAGATTGAATCTGAAGAGGAAACAAAGTATCTTGATTGTAGGTTGGCGGATTTCCGAACCCAGGGGCAAGAAAATCATGGTTAAAACTATTATAATGATATATACAAAGATAGAAGTAAAGAGAGATGGTGATTGATAGCGTAAAGATTAATACAAGGAGAAGAGTGACAAGTATGTTCCACCAAGTATTCATGATACAGAATCCAGAATAGAGGAACTTTTGTCAAAATTAGACAAAGGACAAGAAAGTCAAGAAAGTTGTCTTAAGGAGATTACGACAGATCTTTCAGGGCTAAATTAGAAAGTTGAGTCATATGCTACGACAATCAAATAATTGGAGTAGCAGTATGGCCAAATGTTAGCCATATTAAATCAAAGGCAACCTGTCACTCTTCATAGTAACACGGTTGCAAATCTAAAGAATGATGGTCATTGCCATTCCATTACCACTCGAAGTGGTAAAACAACTATAGATCCGCCTATATCCACTGTTGATGAACAAAAGAATGATGATGATTTTGTTGATGTGGAAAGTAGTAACAAGAAAGATAAAGGAAAAAATGAGTTCAAGGAACCTATTTTGAAGACCATCCCGAGACCTTGTCTTTCTTTTTCTCAAAGGCTGAAAAAAAAGAAGAGGGTAAGTATCAGAAGTTTATTCCAATATTGAAGAAGCTGTCAGTCAACATCCCACTTGTTGAGGCATTGGACCAAATACCAGGATATGCGAAATTCATGAAAGATTTGATCACCAAGAAGAATTCGGTGAGTTATGAGTCAGTCGACAATATTTATCATTGAAGTGTTGTAGCTACTAGATCATTGGTGGAGAAGAAGAAGGATACCAGTGCTTTAACTATCCCTTGCACCATTGGATCTTTCAACTTGACTCGCACATTATGTGATTTGGGTGCTAGCATCAACCTCATGTTATTCATAATGTTTAAACAATTAGGGTTGGGGGCTCCCAAACCAACCACGATGAGACTAGTGATGGAAGACAAGACTATGAAAAAACCCAATTGGTATTCTATATGATGTGTCGGTTAAGGTGGTTTCTTTCATCTTTGCTATTGATTTTGTGATACTAGACTATGAAGTGGACTTTCAAGTCATAATTATTTTGGGTAGACCATTCTTGTATATAGGAAGGACGTTGATTGATTTGGAGCTAGGACACCTAATACTGAGAATCAATAATGAACATGTGATATTCAAAGTATGCAAATCCATGAACCAATCCGATATGTTAAGAGTGGTATCCATGATTGATGAGTTTGATGAAGAGATAGACTCATTCCATGATATTGATGCAGTAACTACTTAGGAAGATACTTCAAATATTATTCCTATTGAAGAGAGTTTAAGTGTAGAAGCTCTAGTAGTTGTGATCATGAACTTTGATAGTGACAATATTGATGACTATGATGAGATGGTATGTGCACTCTATAGGAGTGGTTCCTATACTTATGAACCAAAGAAGCTTGATTTTGATCTGAAGAATAGAACCTCTCCACCTGTTCGCCCATTGATTGAGAAGCCACCCATCTTAGAGTTGAAGGCCCTCTCTTCTCATTCACAATAGGCATTTTGGGGGTCCAACAACACTTTGCCAGCAATCATTGCAGCTGACTTAATTGAGACAGAAGTGGAAGCTTTATTATCAGTGCTATAGAGATTTAAGAGGGCCATTGGTTGGACCATTTTAGATATTGTGGGTATCCATCCTGGTCTTTGTACTCATAAAATTCAACTTGAAATGAATTTTATTTCAAGTATAGAACATAGGTGTCGACTCAATCCTCCTATGTAGTAGGTGGTGGAGAAAGAGATAATTAAGTAGCTGGATATTGATGTGGTGTATCCTATTGCTGATAGCAGGGGGGTCAGTCTGGTATAATGTGTTCCAAATAAAGGTGGTATTACTATTGTGGCTAATGATAAGAATGAGCTAGTACTAATGAGTCCAGTCTCAGAATGCAGACTATGCATAGATTATAGAAGATTGAATGCATGGACTCAGAAGGACCATTTTCGCATGCCCTTTATGTACCAGATATTGGATAGACTTGTGGTCATAGGATGGTACTATTTTTTGATGGGTAATTAGGCTACAACAAAATACTATTGCACCTGAGGACTAAGAGAGGATGACTTTCACATGTCCTTATGGGACCTTTGTATTCAGA
The DNA here is from genome assembly GCA_030864215.1 of Capsicum pubescens. Lineage (NCBI taxonomy): Eukaryota > Viridiplantae > Streptophyta > Magnoliopsida > Solanales > Solanaceae > Capsicum > Capsicum pubescens. Next base: position 229,529,580 of record CM061548.1, on the reverse strand, counting down.
CGTATGCCATTTGAGTAATGTAATGCTATATCCACATTTTAGAAATGTATGATGTCAATAAACTCTAACATGGTAGAAGACACCATCGAAGTGTTTATGGATGATTTCTCAGTCATTTGTTATTCTTTTGATGACTGCCTAGGTCACCTGGAAAATGCTCTTAGAAGGTGTAAAGAATGCAACTTGATACTTATTTGGGAAAAGTGCTATTTCATGGTTAAAAAATGTATTGTGCTTGGACACAATTTCAAAAAAGGGTATTGAGGTAGATAGAGTAACGATTAAAGTGATCGAGAAATTACCTCCACCAATTTCTATGAAGGGTGTTCATAGCTTTTTGGGACATGCTGGATTTTAGAGGTGATTCATTAAGGATTTCTCCAAGATTGCCAACCCTCTTTGTAGGCTTCTTGATAAAGAGGTAAAATTTGAGTTTACTGAAGAATACTTGAAGGCTTTTGAATATCTAAAAGAGAAGTTGAGAACTAGTCATATTATAGTTTCATCACACTGGTCCTTGCCATTTGAGAGTATGCGTGATGCGAGTGGATTGGCCTTAGGGGATAAACCAGGTCAATGAAAAGGCTTTTGAATATCTAAAATAGAAGTTGATGAGTGCTCTTATTATTGTGTCATGAGATAGGTCCTTGACATTTGAGAGTATGTGTGATGCGAATGGATTAACCTTAGGGGCTAAACCAGGTCAACAAAAAGAAAAGACCCTTAATCCCATCTACTATGCTAGAAAGGCACTAAATCCTGCTCAAAACAACTACATCATCACTAAACAAGAGTTATTGGCAGTGGTTTTTGCCTTTGAGAAGTTTAGGTCCAATTTGATTGGGACAAAGGTGATTTCTCACACTGATCATGCAACATTGAGTTACTTGATGCCAAAGAAAGATGCAAATACTAGGCTGATTAGATAGGTGTAATTACTGTAAGAATTTGGTTTCAAGGTCAAGGACAGAAAAGGCACTGAGAATTAAGTTTCAGATTATTTGCCTAGACTTAAGGAGGAAGATATGTCGAATGTTGAAGATGGGCTCGATATTGATGACAGTTTTCTTGATGAGCAGTTATTGGCAGCTTTCCAAGATCTAATTCCATAGTTTGTAGACTATGTAAATTATCTAGCCAGTGATCTAGTCCTGGAAGATCTTTCCTTTTAGCAGAGAAAGAAGTTTATACATAAGGTAAGAAAATTTTACAGGGATAAGCCTTATTTATTCAGAATTTATGCGAAAGGGATTATTCATAGATGTATACATGAGGTTGAGATGATGAGAATTCTTAAGTCTTGTTACTTCACCCATTGGGCGTCATCATGGAGGAACCCATATATCCCATAAAATCTTGTAATGTGGGTACTATTGGCAAACAATTAAAGAAGATGCACATGATTTTGCTTTAGTTTGTGATCAATGTCAACACCAAGGTAACATCTTTAGATGCCATGAACTTTTTATGACTCCTATTTTAGAATTAGAATTGTTTGATGTATAGGGTATAGATTTCATGGGACCTTTTGTGAGTTAGTTTGGTGTAACGCCCCAAGAACCTATCCCGAGACGTCACATGGTTCTCAAGGCCACACGTGGACTCAAGCTAACCCTCTAAGCCTATCATCACTTTCAGAACTCATTATAGTGCAAATCATGCTAAGATAAAGAGGAATAACCATGTCATGAACATACTGAAACACAAAGTAATATTGCCCTGTACAAATAAAATACCGAAATCTCTGTACACGTTGGTACACTAGCCTGACAAAGACTCTACTACATAGGACTGAGGAGACATTGGTACTGATCCCCAACTAACTCGTACTGAACTGAAAGTAAACAATCATATATTAACAAGACAAAATTGGATACACAGGTCCTCGAACCATGAGGACTCACCAACCATAGAAACATAGATGAAGGTACTCAAAGATCACTGTCGTTGCTAAGACTGAGCACCTGAACCTATATCATGAGGAAATATAGAGAACAAAAGAGTATGGGAGTCAGTACTTGGGAATGTACTGAGTATGTGGAGGTGGATGCAATATTTTAAATAATATCATAAATGTATAAGAAATTCATGCATGCTGACAATAATAACTCTCTTCGTTTGAATTATCTAAAACATCATTTCCGTAAGTCATCAGTAATAACATATGCTTCATAAATCTCATAAATCATTTAACTCAACTCAAACTCTTTGACTCATAACTTAGAGTGACTCGGTAACTCATGGTACTTAGATCATTATGGATATGGGAGTTTCTTATAACCGACATAACTACACCATGTGAGCCGCATGGAGTTCAATGTTTTGCCCTCCTAAGGAGAGAACCCCACATTGGCGGGGGTGTTGTACTCTTTTAAGGGAGTACAACCTCAATATCATTATCACAATCCCATACACGGCCTCTGGCCCACAATTATCAACATCAATCCCATGGTGGCAACGTAGTTTCGGGGAAATACCACATTTCCCGCTCGGTGCTAAATACTCCTACCAGACTCAGCTCAAAACGCATTAGGAAATCCACCTTAATCAATATCAACTCATGGGTCTATTTTAAACACCAAAACATAAATATATATATATATATATCATTTGCAATCCATAAACATCTTGTGGATTCCTAACCCGACTCAACTCAACACAATCTTTCTCAACATCGACTACATTTGCTTTTCGAATCATTTTCAAATATCAAAAGATTCAAGAAAACACCATAGGACTCATTCTTGACTTTCAATCTCAAATATCGATATATATTCAATAGTCAAATTTCTCATGGAAAGGCATAACTCATGACACTTGTCTTAAATCGCTTAGAAATCATCAATACGTAATGACAATATACAACTCATGGAATAAATTCTCAATTTAAGAAACATAATGGTGAAATAATCATAAATATCAAACTTATTCAACTCAAATTTCATAAATCATAAATAAAGAAATTTGGTCTAAACCCTCTTGCAAAATCATGTAAATCAATAATAGAAAGTAAATCTTTAGGCACAAGAACGAAAGGAGTATTTTTTCTCAAACCCTACATACCTTGGATTATGATTTTGGAGATGTAAAAACTTGTTTGGAACTTCTTTCTCACACTTTTAGACCAAGATTCTTGATGCCCTTGACTTGGGGAACTTAATTCTCGAACAACTTGGAGAAATCCATGGAAGATCCTTGAATTTCTTTGAAGAACATTGAATTTTTGGGTTTTGGAAGAAACCCTAATTTCTAGATGTTTCTTGGAAGAGGAAATGAGAAAAATGAATGGATATTATCTAATAGGATATATATAAGACCATATGGGATGGAAATGACCAAAATGCCCTTTTGAAAAAGTTGAAATTCGCTGAGCGGGGCCTGTGACGGCCGATCTGACGGTCCATCAAGTCTCCTGATGGTCCACCAGATCATCCGTCACTCGAGTGAGAAAAATGGAATGTTTTTCCTTGACGTGATGGTCGAAGTGATGATCCGTCAGGAAACTGAGGGACCACCAAGTCGTCCGTCACTCGAGGGCCAGAAATGAGACATTCTATCTCAACCTGACGGACCCCTTGACGATCCGTCAACTTTTTGACGGTCCACCATCTTGGCCATCACACAGTGACCAGGAAGAGGGGTCACTTCCTTGGATTGACGGGACACTTGACGTTCCACCAAGGACCTGACGGTCCACCAGGTCGACCGTCAAACCTGGGCGATCCGATACCGTTTAGTAAAACGGCCATAACTCCCTCGTCCGATGTTAGATTTTGATGAAATTAGTATCGATGGAAAGATTATTCAATGGTATACATGAAAAAAATTAGAAATTAGAAAAATACAACATGGTTTAAACATCAATCACTTTGGAAGTCATACATATCCACTCAAAAGATAGATTTAGGCTTAAGAATCGATTGAGGTATTATATTTGGCATGATATATATTCCTGTGGCTATGGATATGCTTATAAATGGGTGGAAGAAGTTGTGCTCCCCAACAATGAAGCTCGTAGTGTTACTGTATTCTTGAAAAAACACATCTTTTATCGATTTAGCACTCCATGTACTAACATTAGTGACGGTGGTTCACACTTTTGTAGTCATCTATTCAAAAGTCTGATTGAGAAGTATGGAGTGAAACAAAAAGTGGAAACACTTTATTATTCACAGACTAGTGGATGGTCTGAGGTGTCCATTAGAGAAATCAAGTCCATCTTGGTGAAGATAGTGAATTCCAATAGGACTAATTGGTCACGAAAGTTAGATGATACATTATAGGCTTATCGAACAACATTCAAGACCTCCATTGGTACTTCTCCTTATCAGTTGGTGTATGGTAAGGCATGTCACTTGCCTATTGAACTTGAACATAAAGATCTATGGTCTTTGAAATAGCTAAATTTTGAGTGGTACGATGCAGAAAAGTCAAGGATGAACAACATGAATGAGTTGGATGAATTTCGGATCCGGGCATATGCAAATTTTGCACTTTACAAAGAAAAGATCTAGATGCATCATGATTGAAAGATTGAGAAGAGAAAATTTGAAAAAGGCAACTAGGTATTGCTCTACAACTCAAGGCTTCTCTTATTTCCAGGTAAGTTGAAGTATAGATGGTATGGTCCCTTTACTGTGCTAAGAGTTTTCCCATATGGTGCTTTGGAATTGAATCGAGATGGTGAAGCCCTATTCAAGGTGAATACGCAAAGAGTAAAGCATTATATGGGTAACACTAAGGAAATTAATTTTATTTTTGAGATGGATCTTGGTGAAGTCTGAGTAACCAAGGTAATTACGTCGTGCCGCGACGTTAAATCAAGTGGTGCATGAGAGTCAACCCATGAGGCTAGTTGCGGAAATCTGAGTATCAAACTTAGCCACGTCATGCCGCGGCATTAAATAAAGTGTTGTGTGGGAGGCAATTCATGTTTTTGTAGTTATTCATGTATAGGGTAATATGTTTTTCCAGTGTCCAGGACTAAAGATTGCCGAAAAGAGCTAGAAATTCAAAGAAATTAGGTCATACAGACACTTCATGAGTCGTATCTTAAGGTAACGACTCGTGAGTAAGAGTTGTAAAGACCTGGGAGATGAACGGATCAAGGTAAAAGTTTTTGGAGACTTTACAACTATCTTAGCAGTTGTACCCTCAGGGTACGCATCGTCACCTTGAGTCATATCTACTCTAGAACCCAGGTAAGGTTCTAATTCTGTACAAATGGCAAAAAAGACCCGTAATCCTGGGTACGAGTCGTACATATAACCGTACCCAAGCTTACTGGGCTGGGGGTTACGGGTCAACCCTACCCAGAGCACTTAATTTAAAATAAAATAGCGCACCCGACTCAGGTACCCGACATCCAAAAACATAACCTATATCTATTTTTTATTGATATTTGAGCTCCCAAAGCACAAAATCACTCAAAATCACATACCAACTTGTTTGAATCCTTCACATTGCATGAATTTTGGAAGAAAAATAGTATTCAAGCAAACCTTGAATCTTACCAACTCAAGTAAGTTTTTGAACTTAAATTCAACATAGTTCGAGTTGAAAGGGAAAATGTGTTAGATTTTAGATTTGCTTTAAGTTGAATTTATTTATGTGTTGAAATGTGGAACCCTAGTTCATAGAAATTGAGCTTAAAATGGAAATTAGAGGTTGAAATTGATATTATGTGTTGAATATGTGCTTTTTGGATAGATATGGGGTTAAATGTTGTACAATATAGAGGGTAGTTTAGGAATTATGTATTGGAGTCAACTCAACATTGAACTTCTACTCTACAGTGGATATGAGATGCCTTATGACTTGTACCCACAAGTAATGAGTTGTAATGAGACTCGTAACCACTGACAACATAGAAGTCCAATTGAATGTATTTTCTGGTATGGGTATGATTGCCTAAAAAAGTCGTACCCAACCCATACGACTCATAAACGTAAGTTGTAAGGACCTAGGAGAAATCATATCTTAGAAGTTTGTTTCTGGTCTACTTACAATTATTGGTAGCGAGTCGTAACTTGTCCTTATGAATGGTCAGGAAGACTCATAAGGAAACTAGTGTACAACTAGATATACATTGTTTAGCATAAGACTCAGTCATATGAGTTGTATCCAACTCATACGACTCTTACCTGTACCCCGAACAGAATATGCACAATGATATTTATTTTCTTTTTTATGCATCCTTTGTCTTAGCATTTACTAATAAGTGTATGTACACAAGTACTATGGCTTCTAAAGGCGATTCCTCAAATCAAAATACCAAGAAAAAGTCGGCCCCAAAATCAAAGCTGCATTTTTCAGATGAAGAATAAGCAAGTGATTCAAGTGGGGATCTGGTGAAATTCCCCATCAAATAGTAAGCGGCCCTAAGGGAAAAACACCCTTGGGGAAATAAAGTGGCAACTCTGGAGGATACACCTCTACGGGTCCTGAGAATGAAGAACCTAAGTATCTCCACTCCACACTCACCTCCATCTTTATTTTCTAAGGATGATGAGGAGGATGCAAACGAAGAAGTTGAGGGTGATGTGGGGGAAAAGGAGAACGTTAAGTCTAGTTCAGAATCAAGCTTAGAGTTGAAAAATTTAGAGTCTGAACATGCTAGTGCAGAAGTAGTTGATGTTCCACCTATTGATAGAAAATACCTACTACTGGCCATCACACCTACTCCGGTGCCCACCATTGAATGATGGGGGTATGCTAGTATGCAGAATAGATATAATGATGGTTTGAGAAGACTATAAAATGAGAAACTAAATTGAGTTTGTACCTTAAGAAGAGATTAACTACAACTGTGATGACTTAGTTGCCTAGATTTGAGGCTTGGCTTAGGCATTATGTCTTCAAGTGGATGACCAGAGCTCCTGACAAGTACATTATTACATTAGTACGATAGTTTTATGTGGCATACAAGGGTGAGCTGTAGAGACAGTATCCATAGGGGAACCTGTGAAGAGGTGGTGACCCTATTACCTTGTTGATCATTCAGGAAGTGTGGGTCAATATCTACCCACTCACTATCTCTAGGTTCTTGAATGAAACAAACTTTTATCCTCTAGTAAACACGAGTGAGATGGAGTACCTCAAAGAGAAAATATAGAAAATTACTTGAAAGCAAATAGGGTCAGACAATAAGATGGGGTATTTTAGGTGGATTGCTTGTTTTATAGCGTCGAATGGTGAGGATTCAGATGGGTAGTAGAAGGCCCAAGAGTGGTCTCACAGAAGATAGAGAATAATTCATTAAACTTTGAGTCTAAGGCATGGTGGACACTGGCCCGACACAAACTTTATCCCACTACTGGGGACAATGTACTTAGCATAGTTTATACAGCTTTGATAGCTAAGTTGATGGATGAGTACAACATCGATGTGGGGAAGTTCTTATCCTGAGAAATGAGAGACTAATATATGGGTGAATAAAAGTTATTGTCGATATATGTAATACCCCGGGAAATGTTTCGTTGAAATTTTGTGCGTAAACGTGTTGGGTTCTATCTTCTAGAATGAATTATAAATTTTTCGTGCAGGATGTCTTAGATTATGACCCACCATTACGTATAGTATCAAATAATATTTCCTACGATATATGGATCATCCAAAATAGACACCCGAGCGACGAGTTATGAACATTTCGATCGAACCGTGAATAGTACTGAACAATAAAACGTGCAGGAAAAAAAAGTACTGAGGCGTGGCGTATTTTTTCTCCAACTTTAAAAAATCATAACTCCTTGTACATAATGATCTGGGTGATCTACTATATATCAACAGAAAGCTCTGCGAGTCCTCTTTCCGATTAAATTGGTTTCATCCAATTTGTCTATCAGAGAAAAAATAATGGTCGATCTACTTCAGACTATCAAAAGTGAATTTTTGGGTCAAATTCAAATGATCATAACTCCTTGTACATAATGATCTGGGTGATATACAATATATCAACGGAAAGATATGTGGGTCCTCTTTTTAATGAAATTAGTTTCATCTAATTTGGATATTGGAGTAAAATGTTATGGTTGATCTACTTCAGACTATCAAAACAGTCCACCAAAGGACAGATGCGAGAGTTATTTGATTTTTAGGGGCGTTTTGGTCATTCTCCCTCACCCAAAATCCGTCCAAACCCTATATTAAAGCCTATTAGAAGCATTATATGTTATATGTCATCAAATTCCCTCAAAAAGAAAACCCTAAGCTCCTACATCCAACTTCAAGAACCTCCAAAGTTCACCATTAATTCTGCAAATTTATTCAAGATTCCAAGTTCCTAGTTCAAGAACTCCAAGAACCATCATTCAAAGGCACGATTAACATCTCAAAAATGAGTATCGATCTAAAGTTCATCATTCAAGGTATGTGGGGTTTTTCAACAAGAACTCTCTTTCGTTCTTGTGCCCAAAAGTAATTTTCTTTACAAAGGCATGATTTTTAGTTGATTTTTACGAATTTGAAGCATGAACCCATATCTTATGATGATTATTATGAAATCTTGATGTTTATGATTTTGAAAGATGAATTTACATGTGTGGTGATATAAAGCATGAATCTTGAACGATATTTATCATGGTTTTGATATTTGGGTCGTGAATCCCCATTGGAAATTATGTTTTTTTGAGAAAGTATGTGTTATAAGCACGTTGATGTTGAATATTTGAGATGTTTTGAATGATTTGACCTTTTGGTCGTGAATGAGTTATTTTGAACTCGACTGTGAAAGAAAGCCACGTTTTTATTGATTATGATAAAGGGGTAGTAAATTGGCTATTGATAAAAATTGTTGAAGTGTTTATTATGGATTTTCTTTAATGTGAGTCTGAGGCTGATTTAAATTTCTGAGCTAAGTTCGGGAGTAATCTTCAGCACCGAGTCGGAGGTATAAAGTGACCTTACATCTCTAGAACTACGTGCCCCCGTAGGATATGAGCCTGAGGCTGATTTATATAGTGATCACTAGTGTTTTTGAATTGATACTGGAAGTCCTAATCTGATGGAAAGGATAGGATGGCTCTCCCCAACGTGGGTTGTACATTGGACTCCATGTAGCTCACATAGTTTATGTCGGTTATAAGATCTCCCAATGTGTGTGTGTGTGTACTCTTCTATCTGAGATAAAAACATATTTGCTGAAAAGGCTGAGTTTGAGAAAGTCATTATTCTTTAAAGATTTAAGGAATATATTCTAATGAGAATTGACATGAGATTTGATTGTTGTGATGATTTGAAATTGAGATGAAAGTGAATTGAGAACGTATTGTAATGACTCACTTATTTTACTTTACATGTATTATTCATCCATGATTTTGATGATTTAATTCGAGCTAAGTGAGTCATCTATATCAGCATTCATAATTTTATAAACTGTGATGATTTTAAGATATTATTTTACATATGAATTGCACCCGCATATGCTCGGTATCTTTCCATGATATTGACCCACATCTTCGGATGTAGGCTATATTTTCTCAGAATATAGGTACAAGGTATAGTTGCACCTTCGGATTTAGTCAGTTCGTGGTATCCAGTCAGCAGGTGATGAGTCCTTTTAATTCAAGGGCTTGGGTTAGTTATGCAGTGTTTATAGTGTTGTATTTTCTTTATTCAGTCGTATTGAGTTGGGGTAGTCGGGAGTCATGACCCGGCTACCTACAGTCAGTACTAGTAGAGGCTTCATAGACAGTCAGTAGAAGTTGATGTGTTTTGTTTCAATTTTAGTTGTAAAGGCAAAATTGTAATCCTGTAAAATTCCATCTTTGTATCGATCAGATTCAGAAAAGAGTTAATTTCTGCTGATTTGTATGGATTTGTATTTTTATTCAGTTGCTTATGAGTTATGCCAGTAGAAGGGTTAGCTTGGGGTCACTTGTGACCCTAAGCACCATGTGACGTCTCGGGACCCGGTTTTGGGGCGTTACAAACTTGGTATTAGAGCACAGAGTTCAAGTGTCCTAGGGTGTCTATGAAGTCGTGTCTAGTAGATTCTTGCGGAATGGTATGGAAATATCTGTACTTTTCTTCGAGAGGCTACAGGGCATTTAGGAAATGTTTCCCTTCTTTTAAGTCTAAGATCGTGCTATAAAAAGGTTCTCCAAGAAGCTTATGTAGATTCTCATCTTACTCTATTCTGGCCAACTCTGCCTCATTTTCAAGGTATCAGAAAAAGTTAAGCTTAATTCTCCGTAGATAGTTATGGGATTATAAGAGAGCTAGAAAGTATCTTGTCAGTGGTTTTTGAGTTCCAAAGATTGAAGTACTTTATTTATGTTCATAAAAGTCGTGAACTAAGCCTAGGTTAGATGTGCTTTCAAATTCCTCCTCAGAATCTACAATGTTAATCTATACTTCTCCCTCTATGTATTATTTTTTAGATAACATGATTCGCAAGCTCCAGTTCTTCCCCAGGTAATGCTTCTATATTTTCTAGAAGAAATTTCAAAAGTTACACAAAGGGCTTGAGAGGAGATCTCTAGTGTGTTAAGTTCCTTAAGTTGAAAGTTATTCCCTCATTCTTATGAGTTATTTAATTAAGACAGAGTAAGGTCTATTCTTAGATTGTTGAATGTTGTGTGTCAAGTTTCTATCTCTTGTATTATGTAATCTTGTTATCATTATGTTTGTGAAAAATCAAAGTCTAGTGAAGCCGTGTGGGGCTCTTTCGATTCACTAGCATAGCTTTTTTGTTATTCATCTTATTTTCTTGTTCAAAATACAAACCAAAGTCTAGTGAAGCCGTGTGGGGCCTATTTCGATTCACTAGCATAGTTACTTTGTTATTCATATAACTTTCTTGATCAAAAAATAAAAACAAAGTCTAGTGAAGCCGTGTGAGGCCTATTTCGATTCACTAGAAACTTGTTATTTATCTTGTCGTTCCTGTGTTAGTTTAAAGTATGGGTTTAGAAGTGTAGTGACAAGAAAGGTGGTAAGGGCGATTTATTGAATATGTATATCTGAATTTTTGCTTATGATTGAATTAGTAATGAAGTGATATACCCTTGTTTGTTAGTTTAGTGAAAGTTAGAGGAGGATTTATTAGTTAAGGTGGATTGTTTTTTGCTTAGGGTAAGGAGAGAGTTATTGATGGTATTTGTGGTGTTAGAAAAGTATAGGTTATTGATGAAAGTACTTGGTGGATAAGTGTTGTTAATCTAGGTGCTCTCCAGATTGCAAGAGGAAGTTAAGTTAAGACGTAGAGAGCTATGAACTATGTTAAGTTGTGTATGAAGGATAGATAGTAGTGATGGGTGAAAGAAGGATGTGTTAATGGATTGTGAATAAGATAGGCTATATGATTAGGACCAATTATTATTGTTATGAAGTTTAAGTGGGCTAGTGTTCATGGATGTGTTGTTTTATAATCTTCACGTGGGAGTTATACATGAGATTGAGTTGTAAATTATGTGAAGTGTGAGACCTTAAGTTTGAACGATTGGTGATCATGAAGCCGAATGTGACGGTTTCTGAATTAATGGTATTAGTTGCCAAAAGTGACCTAATAGGCTTGAACAGTGTACACAAGAGTTTAAGTGTAGTTGATTTGTAATTAAGTTTAATATTATATTATGATGAGAAAGTTCACCCAAGATATTATGGGACTGGTTTAATTTTGAGGATTAGTGTATGTGGTGTAGTGAGTCGTGCCATGGGATTGTTAGATGGATAAATACTAGTTAGACGATGGATGATGTTTTGATGGCTAAGTTAAGGCGAAGCGTATGATTGGAAATGTTGAGCCTCTTAAGTGTGATTTTGATTCTTATGGGTTAGAAACATAAGTTCATAGGCATGGTATTAGAGGGAGAAGACAGAAGTAGCATGGTCTATCAAAAGGTTAGAAAGTATTCAAGTTGAGCTAATAGAAATAAGAGTTGAAGCACCAGATGGTGTACATTCTGGCGATAGAGATGTTCGTGGAGATTCGAAATTAGTAAGCATTTGAGAATTTGAGTGGTGGCTTAAAGCTAAGGGGGAGATAATAGAACAAGTAGTCAAGTCAAGCTTTTACATTTTAGTAGAAGTACCAGTAAGTTGTAAATTTGCTGTGAGAAAGATCGGTGCTTGACCCAATGTTATTTCAGTATTTTCAGCTGTCCCAAAACCTACTCATGCTTTACATTTCAGTTCCATGATCTTAATTCATGTTCATACACGTGATGGAGAATTACATACTCTTCTAGTTTCCAAAAATGAGAAATTCCAGTTCTTCTAGCAGTTGGAATCACATTCCATAAGTTATGATCTCTAAATTCAGGGCATGCCGCCCATGACTCATATACTCAAGTTTTACAGTATGTTCAGTTCCAGTATTCAAGCAATACTCTTATTGACCAGTGAGATTCAGTTTCCGTTATGGGTGTCTTCAGTTTTGATACCTTAATGAACCCATTGTATTTGATATTTTATTCCTAAGGCCTCAATAGAGAGAGTCAAGTTATTTACATTATCCCTTCATGTTTCAGGTCTTCATGTTTTAAAATTTTGTGAACTTTTCATTAAGTCAAGCTAATGGTATTAAGCAGTTGTCTAGAAGGGAGAGAAGATACTTCCTTATCTATGATAGAAGGTGGTGTGCTCACGACGGTGAAGTGAAGTTAGATTGAGGCTAAGTCCTTGATACATTCCGTGGTTAGTTGAAGTTTGAAATGTTTATTTGGAAAGATTATTGTGCGTTGGTTTTATGTACTTCTATGAGGTTGTAGGAATAGTAATACAGAGTTTTTGTGTATAGTTCAATTGGTTGAGAAAATGTTATGTGTGTTGTTTAAAGAATTGACCAGTATGTGTGAATGATGTAGTTGATGGAATCTTAGAGAAAGCGAGGAAGATGTTTTATGAGTGTTCGTTTAGAGGTGCATGTGCGAAGTGCGTATGTGGTTATGAGTATAGGATTGAATGTTATGGTTGTATATCTAAAAGAATGCACCGCAAGTTAGCGGATCCCTAGTATAAGATTGTATGTGGTTGTTTGAGTAGCAATAAGAGTTATGTTTGAAGTGAGGAGTTGTGAGGCTCAGTGTGTATTGAGGTTCATGATATAGATTACTATTATAGTGTTATGTGGTGTATCTCATGAGTACTTGGAGTTAGGCTTAAACATAGTTGAGAGAGTAGTTGGGAAGTGTTGCTAAGTTTGGAAGCAAGGAGTTATGTTTCCTAAGAACTAGAAATTCCTATCTTAATTTATTCCATATGGGTCCTTGTTCCCATACAATAGGATTGTATCAAATTATGGTTCATTTTCTCCCCGAACAATGTCATTTGAATCTTTTGGAGGGAGTGTTGAGGGACGTTTTATTTGGGCGCAAGTGGTCCTTCTTTTTATGAGATCCCCTTTGAGACCTTTGATTCTCAGTCTCTGAATGAACCAAAGATATCGATTCCTTAAAATTAGTCTCCTTTGTTTAAGATCCAACTATGTGACCATTCTCATTATGAATCGCATGTCCTATGAGGTATTCGAAAGTTTGGAGTGAAGTAAGTGGATTGACTTTGTTATCCCAGCCTTTTGTCCTCATTTCCATGGTATTCTGTACTTATTCATCGACATTCGAGGACGAATGTTTCCAAGGGGGAGATGATGTAATACCCCGGGAAATGTTTCGTTGAAATTTTATGCGTAAACGTGTTGGGTTCTATCTTCTAGAATGAATTATAAATTTTCCGTGTGGAATGTCTTAGATTATGATCCACCATTGCGTAGAGTATCGAATAAGCTTTCCAACTATATATGGATCATCAAAAATGGAAACCCGAGCGACGAGTTATGAACATTCCGATCGAACCGTGAATAGTAGTGAACAGTAAAACATGCAGGAAAAAAAAGTACTGAGGCCTGGCGTATTTTTGCTCCAACTTTAAATGATCATAACTCCTTTTACATAATTATCTAGGTGATCTACTATATATAAAAGGAAAGCTCTGCGAGTCCTCTTTCTAATGAAATTGGTTACATCACTTCTTTTCTATCGGAGTAAAAAGTTATGGTCGATCTACTTCAGCCTATCAAAAGTGAATTTTTGAGTCAAATTCAAACAATCATAACTCCCCGTACACAATGATCTGGGTGAGATACTATATATCAATATAAAGATATGAGAGTCCTCTTTCTAATGAAATTGGTTTCATCCAATTTGGAAATCGGAGTAAAACGTTATGGTTGATCTACTTCAGACTATCAAAACAGGCCACCAAAGGACAAATGCGAGAATTATTTGATTTTTAGGGGCGTTTTGGTCATTCTCCCTCACCCAAAATCCGTCCAAACCCTATATTAAAGCCTATTAGAAGCATTATATATTATATTTCATCAAATTCCCTCAAAAAGAAAATCCTAAGCTCCTATATCCAACTTCAAGAACCTCCAAAGTTCACCATTAATTCTGCAAATTTATTCAAGATTCCATGTTCCTAGTTCAAGAACTCCAAGAACCATCATTCAAAGGCACGATTAACATCTCAAAAATGAGTATCGATCTAAAGTTCATCATTCAAGGTATGTGGGGGTTTTCAACAAGAACTCTCTTTCGTTCTTGTGCCCAAAAGTAATTTTCTTTACAAAGGCATGATTTTTATTTGATTTTTATGAATTTGAAGCATGAACCCATATCTTATGATGATTATTATGAAATCTTGATGTTTATGATTTTGAAAGATGAATTTACATTATGTGGTGATATAAAGCATGAATCTTGAATGATATTTATCATGGTTTTGATATTTGGGTTGTGAATCCCCATTGGAAATTGTGTTTTTTTGAGAAAGTGTGTGTTATAAGCACGTTGATGTTGAATATTTGAGATGTTTTGAATGATTTGTCCTTTTGGTCGTGAATGAGTTATTTTGAACTCGATTGTGAAAGAAATCCACTTTTTTAGCAAATTAGCTCCCGATGAAAATTGTTGAAGTGTTTATTGTGGATTTTCTTTAATGTGAGCCTGAGGTAGATTTAAATTTTTGAGCTAAGTCTGGGAGTAATCTTTAGCACCGAGTGGGAGGTATAAAGTGACCTTACTTCCCTAGAACTACGTGCCCCCGTAGGATGTGAGCCTGAGTCTGATTTATATAGTGATCACTAGTGTTTTTGAATTGATACTGGAAGTCCTAATCCGATGGCAAGGATAGGACGGCTCTCCCCAACGTGGGTTGTACGTTGGACTCCATGTAGCTCACATGGTTTATGTCGGTTATAGGATCTCCCAATGTGTGTGTGTGTGTACTCTTCTATCTGAGATAAAAACATATTTGCTGAAAAGGCTGAGTTTGAGAAAGTCATTATTCTTAAAAGATTTAAGGAATATATTCTAATGAGAATTGACATGAGATTTGATTGTTGTGATGATTTGAAATTGAGATGAAAGTGAATTGAGAACGTATTGTAATGACTCACTTGTTTTACTTTACATGTATTATTCATCCATGATTTTGATGATTTAATTCGAGCTAAGTGAGTCATCTATATCAGCATGCATAATTTTATAAACTGTGATGATATTAAGATATTATTTTATATATGCATTGCACCCCTATATGCTCAGTATCTTTCCATGGTACTGACCCAAATCTTCGGATGTGGGCTACATTTTCTCGGAATGTAGGTACAAGGTATAGTTGCACCTTTGGATTCAGTCAGTTCGTGGTATCCAGTTAGCAGGTGATGAGTCCTTTTGATTCAAGGGCTTGGGTTAGTTATGCAGAGTTTATAGTGTTGTATTTTCCTTATTCAGCCGGCTACCTACAGTCAGTACTAGTAGAGGCTTCATAGACAGTCAGTAGAAGTTGATGTATTTTGTTTCAATTTTGGTTGTAAAGGCAGAATTGTAATCCCATAAAATTCCATTTTTGTATCGATCAGATTCAGAAAAGAGTTAATTTCTGCTGATTTGTATGGATTTGTATTTTTATTCAGTTGCTTATGAGTTATGCCAATAAAAGGGTTAGCTTGGGGTCACTTGTGACCCTAAGCATCGTGTGACGTCTCGGGACCCTATTTCGGGGCGTTACAATATACCCATGCTTGATCATTCAGTTATATTTTGCTACGGGGGTGTAAGAAATCCCATGTATTGATGAGTTGATCGAGGCCACGAATATTATAGATTTAGGGATGATCAGAGATACCACGAACCCTTTGCCATAAAGGAAAGGTGTGGAGCTCTTATATTAGCCCAGATATTCAGACAGAGTGGACAACCCGATGTTGCTGAGACTACTGAGAAAGGTGAGCAAACTGATACCACAAAGACTTTTGATACAGTAGGTACAGCTAGTGCCCCTCCTCTAGTTCATTCTGTACTACCTAAACCCTGAGAAATTTCATCTAGATTGATTATGATCTTAGAATCTATGTGGGATGATGTGATGAGGAGATTGTCCATGTTGAAGGCCAAGGTTCGAAACAAGAAAGGGGGTGTAAAACCCTGGGTTGATATGAGGTTAGCGAACCAAGATAGATGAGTGTAGGATCGGCCAGATATATTTGAGCAGCATATGATCCGACAGTTGGGTAGTGGCTAGATTTCTAATATTGCTGAGGTGAAATATGAAGTGGTAAATATTAATAAGATGGTGGATGAATTATATAACTGGTCATTTATTCCAGCACTGGTAGTAGTGGAGGTGGATCCAGATAGCCCTGCTTAAAATATCTGGGAAATTCCAGATCCGGTAGAAGATCCCCAAGAGAGAAAGAAGAGAAAGAATCAAATTTCTAAAAAAATGCCTTGAAAAAGGTGCAGAAAGATAGTATATTGAGTGAAAGAGACCGCTAGACAAGGGTATAGGAGATGTAGGCTGGAGCCATTAGTTTGAAACTAGTGATTGATGATGTTAATGGAGGTAGTGATATACACCCGACTCTTGATGTACCAGTGAGTGCATCGGTTAGTACCAGTGCCATGAGTGTGGAGCTATTCCCGACGGTTGATGGGATGACAGTTGATGATAGTGGGACCTGACCTGAGGCCTACGAGATGATATTGCATGAGCTGGAATCTTGAGCGCCCTGGTATGTTCCCAATCCCTTGCATTATATTTTTTGTTGCACTGGGGATAATGCATAAGCTTTAACTTGGGGTGGGGGTGTACCAAGGTCTCAATGGGCTATACCTGCCATGTTTTGAAGCCTGTGGTCACAATATGAAAAATTTAAGAACTGACATATTTTTTTGTTGATGTTTTGTGTTTTGCTATGTGTTGGGATAGTTTAGATAGGAGGATAATTTGTTCTTGTGGTAGTAGATCTTGTTTTGAATGATTATGCTAAAAATTGCTTGATTTTGAAGACTTCGTGCTGAAAAATCGATACCCCTCCTAAACTTTTGTGATAGACTATGTGATTTGTGTATATGTGTGAAACAACTGTTAATCTGATAATGAAATTATGATTAGGGATAGAACAACTAGGGCAAACAATTGCATAACCGAATAAGTAGTACTTAGCAATATGACCCTGTGTGAGTGTGTATGAGGCACTACTGAGTTTCAGGTGTATCAGAATCTAGAACTTGCCTAGCTTCTTTTACCTAGGCCCTAGATAGTCGAGTAGGAAATGCTCATAGACCATTGTTTTTGCAAATTCAATCGAGCCTAAATTTCCAACCAAATGATATGAATCTCTTTCATCTGAATGTTTGAGCCTAATGATCCTTTTCTTTGAATACACCAATTTTACCTTCCCGTTTTACTTACAATAAACTTGTATTGGCCCTATTCCTCCTTGGAAACTGTGCACCTTAACTTAGAAAAATCGCGTAAGTTGAGGGTGGCTATTATAGGGGTGCGTTGGAAAAAACAAGTATGAAGAAAGAGGTGTAGAAGAAAAAAATAAATGTAAAAGGACAGGTACAAAAAAATTAAATGAAAAGAATAAAAGTAAAAGAAAATTGCATGAAAAGAGAAGAAAAAAATATATGTAAATAAAAATGAGAAAAGAAAACTACACCTGGTCCAAGTTGTATGTGCTTTAGAATAAAAAGGGAGACATAAGGGTAGAAATAAAATGAAAAAAAGTAGAAAATAAGTGGACCCCGAATAAAGAGTAGTGTCTAGGAGGCATAGTCACTAAAGAAATCCCAAAAAGATACGTACCATCCCCTAAACTATGTTACAAGTTGAATAAAGTCCTTTAGTGATCCTGTCCCGACTGTCCAAAAACCTAGGAAGAGAGCATATGGGCAAGCCTATGGTATTTTGTATACACCGGTGATACTTCTTTGTAAGTGAGAGTGTCGTTTGTTTTATTCCTGAATAAATTGATTAATCTTAACTAAGAGTGAATGAGATTTCTTTGACTATGAGCGCACATGGTTTCTGTTTCTAGGTTGCTAGACTATTTAGGTAATGTGGTTTGTGTCTATGCCCAGTTTTCTGTTACTAATGTAATGCCATCATCGAATTCTCTTGTGTTTCCTCGTGTGCTTAATTGTATACATAGTTGCTTCATGAATATTTAAAATTAGGAAGGGAACTAAAATGGTTAAGAACCAAATTGAAAAGTCTTTTCCATAGGTATCTTAGGATCCTCTTATTTAAGCATCATTTTTTGTTTTAAGTGGTTTTGATTTGTGTTTTGCCTGAGGACACGTAAACTACTAAGTTGAGGGTGTTGATGTGTTGTGGAAACATGGCACTCTCAATGGTTAAACAATGAAATTATATTTGTACTTATGTTATTTTGGTTGATATGATGTGGTTTATCACTTGTTGCTGGTGAAATAGGTCAATAATGGATTCAAAAGGAAATTGGAAGAAAAACACCTGAAAAAGACCAAGACTGCAGATGATACGAGTCACCATATGAGTCGTCAACATATCATATGCCTCATAAGTTGACTCATAAGTACAACAGAAACAAAGTCAAGCTGGAAAGTCAAGTGAAGGAAAAAGACGACTCACATATACGAGTCGTAAGATTTGGATACGATTCATGTCAGGAAATCATACATAGAACAGAATCTCAAGAATCAATTCAGAGTTGAAATCTTAAAAGAATACGAGTTGGCAATCTGAGTACGACTCGTATGTACAAACCATAAGTGAACTAGTGTTCAAATGATTGAAAGAAAAAAAATCCGGGTGGATATGAGTAAAGGCCATGAGTGGTATGTTCAAGGTACCACTCGTGAGCATGATTCATAAGAAGAACAAAATGTTAAAGCCTAGAAGATCAAACACTGGAAAATATATGAGAGGCACGGTATGACTCTTATGGAGAGCATATGAGTTGATGAGCGAGTCGTACCATATGTTTACATTACATTTCCTATTCCATTTTTATTAGGATTCCAGAATATTTTTGAGATACTATAAATATCCTAGGGTTTATCTTGTATTAGGTTACATTCTTAGACATTCTATTACATATTTTACATTGTTCTTGAGATTTTTGGGTTATTATTCAATAGCAAATTTTGTTTTTTTTTCTTCATATTATTGTGCAATTAATTGCATGCTTTCTTTATTGATTATCATGGATTGTTGCATAAGCATGAGCGTCTAATTTTCCTGACTAGGGTTATGGAAACCCTAGCAGATTAGCTATGTAAAAGAAGTGAGGTATTCATCTATTCTAAGGTTTATGCATGTATCTTAATCTTCTTCATCATAATTAGCCTCGAAGATACTGACGAAGCTTGGGGATAGCCTGTATTTGCAAATGTCCTCACAAAGGAGTTTGTGATTAGGAAAATAAGATCAAGATAGTAATTTAAGATTCATGTCCATCTTATTATTCCATAATCTCATCTAATCAACTTGAGACTCAAGAGGTAAAAATTAAACTGAAGTTATAGACAAGGAAAAATAAGGTGACACCCTGAGACTCACAAGGTAAAGGGTGAGATTTATCAACACGTTCACAAGAAGATTGATAATACATATCCTGTTGTCCTTACATCCAGAGCAATAGAATAAGTGGGTTGAACACAAGAAATTTATGGAGTTGAGATACCAGGGAGAACACAGTTCTAGTGTTCGTCTTCTATTATTTATAACTCAAAGCAATTGTTCAATGTTTTTCCTGTGGGTTCGACCCCAACCTAGATGGGTTACTATATTGGCATTGACCGCAACATACTTCTTTAGGAGGTTAGTTTTGGGAGACATCACCACCTCAATCCCTCATTTAATTTTCTAGTTGTACCCATTGATTACACCAGTTAAGAGCCATAATTCCATGTATTCCCTTGGGATTCAACCCCAACCTTTGTTCAGTTACTATATTTGACAATGACTACATGAACTTTAGATTGAAGGTGTAGTTTAGGCATATCATTACTCTACTCTTGTGTAATGTGATTTGTGGTTTAATTAGGTTAAGGTTATTTTGCATGGGTGGGTTCAGAAAATCCTCATTTCAGCATTTATTTGTCCTAATGTGACTTTGTGGATAGTTTGTCCTTGGTGATATATGCCTATAAGTATTCATTGCTCTAAATGGAGCATTGGATTGATCAATTTTTGGCTAAGGTTGCATTTCTTTGAGTCGCTAGACTTTTGGTTATCACTAGTACTGCTTGCAGCCTTGGTGAGTTCCTGGTTATGCTTTTATGTAGTATGCTTTTGGCAGATATGGAGCTGACTTCTTATGTCTTCAGTCGGTAGTTTTCCCAATTGTGGTTATATTATTTGGCAATATTTCAGTTTTAGTTCTTGTAGGGACCATTGGGGAATGTAACTAATTAATAATAGTAAGGTTGATATGGGTATTTTTCCTCAGTTCAGACCTGTTGGTTCAAGTTTTGATTTGACTTTTGTGAATAACATCATCGAAGTCGTGCTAGAACTTAGAGCATGAAAGTTTACTCATCTATAGGATTGGTTGGGATAGTTGGGATCAAGTATTTTGGCTTCGATTTTGAGGTTTCTGCTATGGATTACGTAGCTTGGGTGCAACCTCTATATCCAGATTTGTGCCAGTTGAACATTTATTTGTAGGCTAGTTGAGCCTACTCCTTACCTACCTATTCGGTCTTCTTTAGTTCAGATGGATTGTGGCTAATAAATGTTCTAATGATAGCCTGTTAGCACTTGATGATGGTTTCTTCATCTTTTAACCTTAGTTTTCATCCTTCGTTAAAATTTGAATATCTACTCAGTGAAATAGTCTACTTAAGCTGGACTTAGTAATGTTTCATCCTCAGTTGGTAGAACGCCATAAGAAAGATTATTTCATTTTGAGTGTTTGTACTTTGGAGTCCTAACTATGGGTTTCGAGGGTCATCCAGACTAGTTGTAGCTTTAGAATATATTGCAAACTTTGGTAATTGCTATTTATGTGTTTAGGTATCACCTTAAGGGATTACTATTATGCTTACCACTATGGATTTTTAGTGGATAATCCCAGTCTTCTAGGTTAGTATGATGGGGTTGGACGGACAGGACTCGGATGATGTTTTGCAGGTTTAGAGTAGATGAAGGGTTTGGATAGGCAAATGAAGGTTAGATTTGGATATTAGAGTCAGTTATAGGATTCATACCTTGGATTTTCTCTAGTCTGGTTTAGTTTTTACTTGGTTGTTCTTGTACCAGCATAATATCAATGTGTTATGTTTTGGATTTGCGTGCATCAACCATTATCTGTTCATTTAGAGACTAAATGGTTGTTGAGGTTGAGTTTTGGTTGTTCATAAAGTCAAGTTAGGAAGTTGGTTGGAAAAAGGATACCTATAGTAAAATCTCTCAAAAGCGTTGTTTCTTCTTAGAGGTTATTTGGGGAGTCTTGCATAAGCATATGGGCCCAATACCTATCCCTTCAAGCTTTCATGCTTATTATACATTTAATTTTGTGGATAGAAGTCCTTTTGGTAATGGATATTGTAATGTTATTTAAGGTTATTTCTCTAATTTTTGTACATTTTTGGCATTTCGAGCCTCCCCACAACAGCTACATGTCATTTATGACTTATCCAAATTGTCGGTGTAGTTATCGAACAATTCATTTAGGTTTTAGACTCATTTCTCTATTATGGAGCTATCGTTGTTAAGGAATTGGTCTCGGGCTAAAACTCCTAGTAAACAACCTTGAATAAGAATACCGACAGCGCCATCATCTTTGAAAGGTTGATTATAGTCTAGGGGACCCTTGGTTTAGGTCCTAAGTCTTCCAGACTTATTTTAGGCTATTAGGTTGTTTCTATGAAAAATAGAACTATAGATGTGGACCACACATTAAGTCAAAATAATTCAAATGAACATTTTGATGGTTTCATTAAGTTCAAAATGTCAAATTTTGTATGATAGTATATTTTGTTTGATGCACAGGGTTCTGAACAAATCCCGAGCACCCCGAGTTCATTTGTACATAGCCAAAACTCTAATGCCTGATATCTTGTTTGACCACTTTAGTAGTCAATGACCCGCTCAAGCGGTAGTCGCTTTAGCGACCCTGAGCCACTTTAGAGGCCTTCGCCATTCAGTCAAGGTTTGCTTTAGGGTCAAGGTCTGCATAAGTAGACATCGCTTTAACATCCAGTATACCGCTATAGCGATCCCCGCCTATTCTTTCCTTGCCTCTTAAGTGACCAAGTGACTACTTTAGCAATACCTGGGGCTTTTAATCCTCCTTTTTCACCCAATTTTACTCTAATTTTCTCAACATTTTCCCACCATTTTGAGAGTATGGGACATGAGAAAGTGTGAGGAATCATCCATTGACGCTAAGGTAAGTTAGCCTATTGCTCCTTGATCACTTTCCATTGTTTTCTCCATCAAATTCCATCTTTTTACAATGTAAATTCTTAGAAATTAGGTCTTAAAATCCTTAGACCTTAGGGGTTGATTTGGGCCTCGATTAATGTACCATTTGTGCTAAACTTTTGAGCACACATTCTTTAACCTTTAAGGGACCTCGTGATAGATTAAATTTTGAATTCCTTTTACGGACCCCACGAGCCCATTTTTGACCAAAATTTTGACTTGACCTTCTATATAGCAATATGAATCTCATTCTACTCCTGTTCACATATAGATTATTACTTTGATAGTGTGGCGGTGTTTCAGAATTTGGAGCAAAGACGGATGATTTGTGGATGCTTTAAGACTTATGGTTTAGGCATTGAGGTAGGCTCCGATCTATGATTTTTTATGAGATAGTGTGTAGTGTATATTACAGGCTATGGGATATGCTAGTACCTGTTTATGACTAGAATATCATGACTTAGACTAATTTAGGAGTTTAGGGATAGAAATGTGAATCAAACCTTAAGATAAAATACTTGTTGTGGCTATAGGATCCTATCACCCTAGCATATACGCATGCTGACCATAGTTGATAATAAGTATCCTTTAGTATAAGGTTTACTACTTGACCTAGTAGGTTGGATCATAGTTTCCCACATTATAGTATTTTGTTATGCTAGTTAAATAAAATTAGGCATGAGGCCATGGTTATAATACCAGTTGGACTCTAGTTGAGTATTCTATCCTTATAAATGGTGTAGCCTTAGTCTATGGACATTTAGATGCTTATGGTTATGTTGTTTGGATACTAGTCATGGCATGCATATTGTCAATGCATACATGCTCATTTAGTGGTACGATTACAACCACAACCATGTTCTTACTATTGTTTTTATAAAAAGGGATTATTTTCCATTTTTCTCTTTTGAAATGATTTCTTTTATAATGGGGATCCTTCTACCTTATTTACTGATTTATGAGATTTTGAAACTTAAGATGATGTTTTAGAAATTTGACCAAGATTGATTCCATTCCATGGTTTATCACTCTTTTAACACTAATATTTACTTGATCGAGATAGAGATTTAGACCTTTTCTACACTTTTACGTTGTTTTAGTCTCGGAGTTGATTACAAGTAATGAATTTACAGAATTACACTTTTTTAGTCACCATTCAAGTTTGGGCACTTATATATATGCACACACACACACATACTCACATATATATCTCATCTGTGAGCCATCGTGCCAGAGAAGAGAGGTCGCCATAGGTCATGCCTATGCAAGTTATTGAGTTGGAGGAGGTGTATACAGTTGGTACATTATGGCACTTGAATCAGATATGGTACTATGGATTTACTTTGCATTAATTCATTCTTATGCATTATCTATCACCAATATATTATTTGGTGCATATTTATCAGTCTTATGAGGGGTTGCATCGATATAGGCTATGATTATTTTTTGTTGAGTATTGGATTGAACCTTTCGAGCTTACAGGGTCCTGATTAGGTATTATTTTTCCAGACTAGCCGATTACTTCATTATTATTATTATTGTTAGGCTGTGGTAGGCTAATTATGGACTAGTATTATGATATGATTCTGATCACTTTTCTTTGTATGATAAATTCCAGTATAAATAGTTACCTCATGGTTAGACATTATGGTTAGGGACCCTGATTTTGAGTTTCTACTTGGTTAGGATGCCTTGAGATGTTAGGCCATTACCTTGAATATTCCTATATATATATAGGGGGGCGAGGTGTGTGTGTGTGAGTATGTGTGTGTTTATGTATGGTATTACTATATATCCCACTCTTTCTTACCAATTCATGGAGTATATGTATTCTTGGCCTTATATACTATTATAAAATCTTCTTTCTCATTTCTTTTATTTATTGACTAGTGATATATGGTATTGCACTATAGGCCCTGATTACTATGTTAATAGGACAGTTTATCTTTATTGCTCCCTTAGCATTATCATGTTTAGATTTCCTATTAGTTGCTTGTAGCTTATATTCCCATGTTATATGTTATTTATGGTTGTATTATCTTTAGAGCTCAGTCGATCGATGTTTACTAGTACCATGTGTTTGGTACTCATACTATATTTCTGCATCCTGCAGATCATACTATAAGATCGTGTAGAGCTGCTACGGATTACAGATTTTGGGTGAGCTCCTGGTGTTCACAGTATTACTACTCTCCCTCTTATGGATTAGATTGTTCTCTATGTTGTATTCAGAGATGGCTTGTGCTTATATTTACTCTGTATTTCACTTTATACTCTTATTGTATTAGAAGCTCTTGTAAATATTTCACCAGGTTTGGGATTGCCTTATATTATTAGTCTCTTTATCATATGTATTCCGTTATTGCCTTGCATTTTATTTTATAGTTTGTTACTAGTTGTTCTAGACTATGGGTTGGCTTACCTACTGGTGAATTACAGTAGCTGTCATTATGACTTGAGAAATCGGGTTGTGACAGGCGTCTAAGAAAAGAGGAAGTTTAAGTAAGTAGGACATCAACTTCTATGAAGAAGGTAGTTCACCTACTCAATGGCAAATCCAGAATTTAGGAGTTGAGAGTGTGCAAGAGGTTAAAACACACATATTGACGTTCAAAACTTTAAGGTTTTGTCTGGAAACTAAAGCACCCAGCTATCAGCTTCTTGGCTTACTGGGTTGCTTTTCTAAATCTTAAAATAGATTTTATACAGTTTTTCTATAATTATACCTAGTCTAGGTTGAATTTAATGAATGTCAGAGTACCAAAAATTTGGCTATATGCCCACCCCTACGCTTTCTTGTCACATACTAAAGCAAGTAGGTCATTTACTAAGTCTAATGCTTAATTGTTTCCCAAATATATTAACTTTAACCTTTGATTAAAAAATATGAAAACATGAACCCTTGGTCCTTAGGCTCAATAACAACCTTTTCTCAAGTTCGAATAGATTTATCAGTGTCATCGTAGTCATACATGATGAAATATAGGAGATATTACACCCTAGATTTCAAACTAAGAACCAAAATCAAAGATCTGGCAACTTTAAAACCGAAGGATTGTGTCAATTGCGAACCTTTCTTCGCATTAGTGGGCATTTTTTAAATTTTAATACCCAATTTACTTTTGTGTTTACATGATTGTGGATCAGACTTTGCAATTGTGATCACCTAGCTAAACTTAACAACAGGTTTTTATTCTAAAAAAGTCATAACTCACTCGTATAACATCAAAATTTGGCAATTTATATTACTGTAGTTCAAAAATCATAATATGTATGTAATGGTTCAATAAAAATGTTATTTAAAGTTCATTTGATTAGTTTGGTACTATTTATGCTCAAAACAATTCTTAAACATCAATTACCAGCACAACATGACATACACATCCAAAACTCATTGGAATATAACCAAAATTTATAATCATATCTAAAATTATGATATGAATTTGTTGGAACCTTGAATCATATACATGAACGCATTTGCTCAAATATTTGAACAGGGTCAACTCTTACTCTTTAAAATTACTAGTTTTAGCTCTAGCATTTTAAATCACTTTTGAGCCACTTGAGCCCCGTAAACCATCCAACTAAGTCCTAAAACACTATATGCACCTTTAGTAGATATGTAACCGTGAGTTCAGGTTAGTTAAACTTAAAATGTTAACTTTGGTTAACTTTTACATTTTAAAACTTGTTTTAACTTTCTTCTCTAAAGCATACTCACATCCCTTGAGACTTGTGATACCTACCCCCCCCTCCACCCCACCCACAAGTATTGTATACATAAGAAGTGTCGGTTAGGAGAAAAGGGTTTTAATATACATGCCATTACAGATTCATGTTACGGTTTTAGCCCTAATTTTCTTACCAAGTTTATGTTTTACTTTTCTTAAAAGAAAAATAAAAGTAATATCATAATTAATTTTACTTTTCCAAAAATAAAAATATAAAACTCTCCCATATTTGGCAAACCACTTTCTTGGAGAAAAATTTTTGAACATCTATAAATAGAAGAACCCTTTCCCATACAACAAAACAGAATGTCATCCACAATGTATTGGTTTAAGAGTCTTGTTTAGGGAGAGATTTTCTCTCTCATTAGTTATTATGATTTTAATATTAGTTTTATATGTAGGCCAATTGGCCAAATCCTATAATAATATTAAGTTTTTTAGTATTGTTTTATGCGTCTTCTAAATTATCACAATGATGATTTGCAACTAATAGCTTCCGAATGACGTCCTCTCGATTTCGAACCCAACAAGAGGTATCAGAGACTATGGTTCAAAGATCTGATGGTTCGATTGAGGAAAATTTAAGATCAAATTGCAACCAACTTGACGATGATGAAGATTTTTTGACAAAAAAATAAAGTCCAAAAAAAACTAAATGTGGAGAAATTGTCAATCATATTTTCAATAATCCCGTTGTTACATATTTAAAAATAAAGCATAGTTTTAACATTGCAAAGGGCTCTAATATGTTTGACTCGAAAGGGCTCATATATTTTTAACCCAAAAAAATCTCCATTTTTAAATATGCCAAGCAACAGTGATGAAGATTATGTGAAGAACAGAGATCATGTATACAAAGAAGATGAATCAAATTATGTCAAGAAAATCAAGACAAAAATGGGAGATTTGTTAGGATTTTGCCCTGATTTTCTTACACGGTCTAAGTTTTACTTTTGTTGAAAGGAAAATAAAAGTAATATCACAATTACTTTTACTTTTCCTAATAGAAAAATATAAAAATCTTTAATATTTGGCAAACCTCTTTCTTGGAGGAAAAATTTTGGACATCTGTAAATAGAAGACCCCCTTCTCATGTCAAAATCGAATAGCAGCCACAATGTAGTCGTTTAAGAGTCTTATTTAGGGGAGATTTTCTATATCATTAGTTATTATGATTTTAATATATGTTTGTATATGTAGGCCAATTGGCCAAATTATATAATAATATTAAGTTTTTTAGTATTGTTTTATGTGTCTTCTGAATTATCACAACGATGGTTTACAACTAATAGCTTTCACATGACGTCCTCTCGATTTCAAACACAATAATATTCACTCATGTCATTATTATACCAAATAAAATAATGTAAACAAATTTTTATTAGTGATCTCTAGTAAGTTTAAAACTTACCTCAGTTAAAAGGTACCACTTATATGAATTTGATAACAAACCCTTCATTATAAAGGCTTGGAGTCTATAGATCGAGTTCACTAGAGAGGAGTTACCTACTATTCCAATTTGGGTTAAACTACCTAGGTTTTATTTCAAGTATTCATGTCCCAAGGGTTAAACAAAAATTACGAGTTTGACTAGAAAGCATATCATGGTGGACCAAAATACCAAAAGAAAGTAGGGTCTGAACTTTTCTTGTTTGTTGGTAGAGGTTGATATGAAGTATACACTACCAAACATGGTTATTTTTATCAATGAAAGGGGGTATGAGTGGATAAAAAAGTCAAGTATGACTGGAAGCCTACATTGCTCTCCAATTTCCACAAATATAGGCATGATGAAAATATTTTTCAAAAAAAGAATGATGACATGCCTAAATAATAGAGGGAGAAAATGGATGATGGTGAAGCTAAAGGGAAGTAGCCTGAACTAATATAGGCATGAATGAAAATGGATGTTTTTTCATCAAGGATTTCTAAAAAACTTTGCATCCTTTGGGAATGTTGTTGGAGAAAGAGGTGAAGTATGTATTTGATGATGCATTTTTTGAAGGTTTCTGAATGTCTGAAAGAAAAGTTGATTCCAGTCCCTATTATTATGTAACCTGATAAGTCTATTCCATTTGAATTATATGTGATGTTAGTCGTGTGGCTCTAGGAGCAGTCCAAGGCCAAAGGCAAGAGATCTTATATCCAATTTATTATGCTAACAAAGAACTTAATCCTACCCAAAAAAATTATATTGTGACTGAACAAGAGTTGTTTTTTATGGCTTTTGCATTTAAAAATTTAAATCTTATTTTCTTGGCATGAAAGTGATTTGACATTAGGTACCTTATGGTAAAGAAGGATGCAAAGCCAAGGTTGGTTTATTGGGTACTTTTATTGCAGGAATATGAATTTTATTCAATGATCAAAATTGGATTAAAATCAAGTAGTTAACTACTTACCATGCCTTCAAAAAGAGGCAAGGAAGAAACTAAAATATGATTTTGATATTGATTAAAATTTTTCAGATGAGACAATATCGGCCGCATCAAAAAACTTAATTTCATTGTTTGCAGACTTTGCCAATTATTTGGTAATTAATGTGGTGCCTAAAGATCTATAATTTCATCAGTGTAAGAAATTTATACATGTTGTGAGTAAGTTATTTTGGAATGATCCATGTTTTGGATTTATGCAAATGCACTGATCCGTAAATATGTTCCTGAGGTAGAGATGATGAGTATTCTAGAGACATGTCACTCTTCACTAGTTGGGGTCATCATAGTGGTGTGTAGACTGCATATAAGATCTTTCAATATAGGTACTACTGGCCCACCATTCATACAGAAGCACATGACTATGGAACGGCTTGTGACCAATGCCAAAGACAAGGAAACATCTAGCAAAGGCAAGAGCTTCCAATGACTATGATAGGAGAGGTTGAGCAATTTGATGTATGGGGCATTGATTTTATGGGACCTTTGAGCTTATATGGTATAAAGTACATTCTAGTTGCAGTTGATTGTTTTTCAAATTAGGTGGAAGAGGTTTCACTTCCAAACAAAGAGGGGAAGAGTGTGACTGCATTTTTTAGGGAGAATATTTCTCCAGATTTTAGACACCAAGGGCAATCATTAGTAATGAAGGCTTATATTTTTTCAATCATCTATTCAGATCCCTTCTTGAAAAATATGGTGTGAAACATAGGGTAACAACATCCTACCATGCTCAGTGAAGTGGATAAGTTGAGGTCTCCAATAGTGAGACCAAGTCCATTTTGGCGAATATGTGAATGCCAATAGAATGAACTGTGCTAAATAGTTGGAAGAGGCATTATAGGTTTATCCAATAACATTCAAGACCCCTATTGGTATTTCTCCATATCGTCTTGTGTATGGTAAGGCATTCCACTTGCCTATTGAACTTGAGCATAATTATAGTCACTGAAGAGGTTGAATCTGGAATGAAATGATGCGGTAAAGTTGATACTTGAGCAATTGAACAAGATGGATGAATTCCATCCTAAAGCATATGAAAGTTTATCTTCTTACAAAGAAATGATGAAAGTATACCATGACCGAAAGATTGAAAAGAGGGAGTTCCCTGATGGTGATAAGGTTCTATTATGTGAGTCCAAGATTCACTTGTTTCCTAGGAAGTTGAAGTCAAAATGGAGAGGACCTTATTGACAATGTTTCCCTATGGTGTGATTGATCTTGAAAATTACGAGGGCCAGAAGTTTAAGGTAAATGACCAAAGTGTGAAGTACTATCTAGGTTATATTGAAGAGTTCAAGAAGGTGGATCTTGACGGTTCTTGGGTAATTAGGCACAGTCAAGTTGTGTTGTGACATTAAATCAGGTGCTACATGGCAGGCAACCCATGGGTTAATTTGGCAAAGTCTGAGTAGCCAAACTAACCACATCATAGCGCGATGCTAAATCAAGCGCTATTTGGGAGGTAGTCCAAGCATTTTGTACTTATTTTATTTATAAGATAATATGTGCTACGTGTGCAGGGATAATGCAGAAAAAACTTAGGAACTGGAATAAAATTAGAACCGATAAAAGCATTGGATGATCATTAGAAGTTTGAATGATCGTGGGTTTTGTCACCTTCATGAAGTCTAGAGAATTAAATTTTAGGAGTTGGTCCTATGATTAAGCACCAACGATCATTCTATGAAAGAAAGATTATGTTATCCATCGTCTGATTAAATTGCTGAAAACCAACTTTCAGGTATTGGAACTAATGAGCTTAAGAAATGATTGTGGCTATATACAATAATCGTTCTTAAGCCTCATTGATTCCTATGTAAGTTTTCTTAACACTTTTAAAATGAGGATATACAATGATTATTCTATGACCCATGATCTTACGTACGAGAAATTTTTTTGGCCCTAAATTTTTAAAATAACCCAATTCCACAAGACCCAACTTGATCTTTAATCCTATTTTATTAACCATAAGACCCAATACCACCCTACTATTATTTAAACACAAGCATACTACCACACTTGTGTGATCTTAATTCGAAAATAGAGAAACAACTCAAATTCATCCAAATTTTGAGTGATTCAAGCAAAAAAAGTAAAGAATACCTCCTCAAACTCACCAAGTCTAACTCAATTGTTTTTATCTGTAATTGCACTCTAAATTGAAGTAATTCTAATAAATTTTATATTAATCTAGTGTTAAATTGGTAAAATTGAGTTAGAATAGAGGTCGGTTCACACCCATTTCTTGTTGATCCTCTATGTTTACTTTGAATAGTAGGTGTGTAAGTAACCCCTATTGTGTACGATTTGAGTCAAAACTCCTGATTGTAAAATAGTTGGTATGGTTAAGGTGAAGTTAGAGTAGCCTTAGTGTCAAAATAGGGTCAAATTACTGTTTCCTTAAACTGGTCTAATTTTAGTGCAAATTCAACAATGCAACCAACGATCGTTGTTCCTATGTACGATCATTAGTTGGATCATTGTGGGTGCCAAGTTGTAAGGGTGAAGGAGTTCATCTAATGACGATTTCTAACGATAATCATATCTTGGTATAATTATGGGTTCTAGTCATTTGATGTGATAACCCTCAAGATATTTTGGGAGGGATTTCCTATGATCTAAAGGTTGATTGTCCTTTCTTAAAATGATTATTCAATCCACCATCTCCATGAAATACTATGTACATGTTTCTATTTTACTTTGAGACTAATGAATTTTCCCACAGGTACTATGGCACGTAAATTGAATATAATGAAGTTGGATGAGGTGTTTCTCAAAGATATTTCCAAGAAGCGGGCACCAAATAAATGCCTTCATCCTTGAAGATCAAATCTAAAGAGTCTATTAGTTCAGAGATTGAATACTCCACTAGTAATACTAAGGAACAATATAAGCCTTGAAGCACTAGATGAAAATCTACTAAGGCGAAGGCTATGACATCTACAGCATTAGTGCCCGTGGCCACTCTCATTTAGCCTCCCCAGTCTGAAGAGCGAGGGCAAGCTGTAAACCCAAATACAGGTGAGCCAAAGATTAAAAAAGATAATTATGAGGTGGGTTCCTCTAAGGGAGACTAATCTATGAATCGTATTGGTTGTATTAATCTTAAATCCTCTAAGGAGTTGTTGTTGCAAATTAGCCTCAAAGGAGAACAGACTTGAGGTGATGGAGTGTACCAAAGTCCCGATATTACTATACTGATGGGGTTTCCCTAAAAAACAAATAAAACCTAAATACAAGTATCCAAGAAAAAACCTGCATGCTACTTAGGGCACTACTAAGTGTTCTAAAACTGAATTAGTGTTTGATAAGTATAAGATAGGGTGGATGACCAAATTTGTGGGAAACTACAGGGTTGAGTTGGTGAGAGAGTTTTATGCCAACTATGTAATGATTAAAAAATGACTTCTTCTAGGAATTAGAAATATATAATAAAGCAATCAAGATTAGACACGGTGATAGTGTGGGGTACAAATATTGATATCTCGATGAAGGTAATTTCTATTTCTAGAGCCTTATTTGGTGATGACTTTGAATCGATAGTAGAGACTCCAAATTATGTTTACTGGATAATGGAATTAAAAAGGTCAAAAAGTTGAGTAGTGATGATAAATCAATACACTACAATTGGCTGGCAGGCTATATTGTGGAAGATGAAGTCGCACTTTAGTAGTAGCCGCTACCACTGCCCGTTATGAATGATTTTTTATTGATACTAATATGATAGTACCAATATATACCCATGCAATGATAGATAGAGGCAAGGGTAAAGAGGTATATGAGGTGGTATATACGACAAAGAATAATATACAGCCTCGTAAGAAGAGAAAAAAGAGAGAAGAGAAGAAATATGGGAGCACCTATGAGGTTTTGGAGATAAGTGAGGTCCCCGTTGATGTCAATATTGGTATTATTGAGAATAGAGGGGTGGATATATTTCCCTATTATATAACCTTGGGTGCATTGGACACCACCACTACCAACTTGAATGAGAGTGTCACAGCCACTGCCAAGGCTACAAGAGATGGAGAGTAGAGAGGGGTTGCATCTGCAACCATTATTTATCAATAAATGATAGATGTATAGTTCTCCACTGGTATGTATCCACCTTTTTTATTATTTTTTATGCATTGGGGATATTGCATAGTTTTAAATTGGGGGTAAGGGTATACTTATATCTAAGGATTTTTGTTGTCATGTTTCTTTTCCCTCAGATGTGCTATCTAGTTAGAACCAAAATACTTTGGTGTTTAATTTATGTTTTTCTATTATTTTTGTGTCATTTGTGTAACTAAGAGCTAAATAAGAGAACTTGGCGCAATCTGAATAAATAAGAGCATGCATTGTCTTTTTGTGTTTAAATAATACCCCTCCATAAAACTTTTGATGTGTTTGATATGTGGTATGCTTATTGTGTACTTTGACAATTTGAATCCTATTATGGTATTAGTGTTATGGTCATGATAACCATAGCCTAACTATGCATGAATAGGATAGGTAGTAACTATGTCTGTAGACTTGATCCATGTGTGTGTTGTGAGGTACTTACCTAGTCGGTGTGTGTATGCGATCTATAACCCATCTGGTTAGTCTCTCCAAAGTTGTAGGATAGTAGTTTAGAAATGGATAGGTCGTTCTTGAATAGTCCACTCTAAGCATAAAAAGCCTATCAAATAAAATGTAATGTCCTTTGATCATGGACTTTGATCCTAAACAGACCTTTTCTTTAAACTAACCCATTGACCTTCCCAATTTATTTAAAGTGAACCTATTTTGGCTCTATCCCTTCCTTGGACAGTGTGCACCATAACTCAGACAAATCATCTAAGTTGTATATTGTTATCATAGGAGTGCATAGAAGAAATTAAATATGTAGAAGAAATTAGTAAATGAAAAAAGGATTTTGATGTGGTATTGTGAGAATTAGAAAAAAATAAAGAAGAAATGTTTGAGAATAAGAAAAAATGAAAAAGAGAAGAAATTGTGAAAAGTAAACAGCACCTGAGGTTCGAAAAGTCAAAAGGGGCAAAATAAAGAAAGTATTAGAGTAGATCCAAAAGTAGTGTAGTGCCAAGGAGAAATAAGTCACTTGATCCATATGTACCATATAAATCCCCAAGCCTACATTATAGTCCAATAGAAGTCCTATAGTCATTATAACTTAACTGTCCCAAAAACTAAGGCGAAGAAAATAAGGAAAAACATATGGTATATCATACACATTGTCTAAACTTCTTTATGAGAGTAAGTTTTTAGATTCTTTCCTTATTCTAATATTCATCATGTATTTTAAGTGTTAGGAATTTCTTTGATATAAGGGCAAAGGGGTTGCATCATAGTTGTTGCTTTCTTAGATAATGTCATTTCTTTGCGTGCCAGATTGTCTGTTGATAATGTAATATCATTCCTTGATCCCATTGTGTCCTGGTAAGTGGTTTATGTACACACAATAATTTTTCGTTTAATCATCTTGGAGAGGGTTGAACTTGTATTTTGATTCATGCACGCGTAAGTTGATTTTTGAAAATATGATTGTTGTAGTACTCTTGGATTTCTCTTGGTTAAGCATCATTTAGGTTATTTTTTAGTTGTAGTTGAGTTTTATTCACCTGAGGACATACAAATGTTCTAAGTTTAGGATATTGGTATGTTGTGGAATTACAATACTTTCAACACTTAAAACAAGGGAGATTTACTAGTATAAAAGCATTTTTATATGGATATGATGTGCATTTATAGTATTTATAGATCAAACTAGTGCAGAGAAATGAAGTGTAAGAAACTAGGACTTAAAATCATTAGACTAACAAACATATAATCATTGGATCAGACAATGGTAGGACTATTGCTATCGTGGGGTGAAGCAGAGAAGTAACATTCATGTGGCCATCATACGAATACATCCCACGATCATAAAAAGATGCAATGATCATTAGATCAATTGTGGGAAGGGAGTCTAAAAACAAAGCATGTCGATGTTAAGTATGAATAGAATCAAATGAGAGGCTCCCACGACCATGCTATGATTCAACGGACACGTACTAAAAATTGAGAGGTATCCTTCAAAGTGAATATCAAAGGAAAAATCCATGAGAGAAGTGACGATCGTAGGAGGAATGAATGAGATCATCGTGATCATCATTCCAACAATATCTGCAAGCATGCCAAAGTCAGTCTTCCAAACAACAAGAATTAAGGATGATTGTCTTAATTCTTGTGGTGTCTACCCACGATCGTAGCTTTCTTTGTCTAAGGCTCTAACTTAGCAAATCCAATTGTGTTTAGGATAGGTTTTACTAATGTCTATAAATAGTCCTATTAGGCTTATTGTTTCATTAAACATTCTATTACTACTTTCAAGGAATATTGTTGTTCATGTAAGTACAAAAATTGATTTTTAGGATTTTAGTTCAAAGTGAGATTTGTAGTTTTCATCTTCTTCTTCATAAGTATAATTATGATTTCTTCTCGTATAATTATGATTTCTTCTCAAAATTATTATTATTTGCTTGAAATAATGAGTAGCTAAACATCACAAAAGAAGGTGTGAGAATCATGATGGATTAACAAAGTTGTGTTCAAAGTACGACGTGATTCACAAAGGGTGTTTGTGCATGTATTGTGATTCTCTTAGTTTTGTTTGCTTTTTGATGGTGGTCAATGCTAGAACTCGCCTTATCTTTACTCACAATGAAAGAAGGTGTAACAAATGAAAAAAAGAAAATTAAAAACTAGACTTGAAGCTATCAACCTCCAATTAATTAGATTGACTCAGTAAACAAGATAACTAATATGAGATCAATAATAGGGGTTAGTAATGCAAAATACAAGAGATGATGATACGTGCTTGAGGATAGTCATCTAATAGGGGTGTAAAGTCATTTAGATGAACACAACTTATTGGTTCTTCATGTCGAGCACCATGAGAGATCACTAATAGGATGAACCTATAGAGTTATGAAATTATGGGAAACACAGTCCTAGTGTCTCTCTTATATTGATTAGAAATCCAGCAAAATTAACAACTTGTTACTATTTGACATCCTCAAAAAACCCCATTATGGAAATTGTTAATTAATTGTTTAGAAACACATATTGATAGATACCTATTCCTCGTGGGATCGATCCCAACCTAGTGGGGTTCTATATTTAATCAATGGACACTTTATGTTTTTATCGGAGGTATTATTTGAGTGACATCAATAGCGTCCAAAAAGGCTTCCATTCTGGTCATAAAATTATTTTGGGCTTCTATCATCTCAACTACTATATCCTCTAACATCTATATTTTATTTATGGAAAGTATCTATCCTTGTGTGTTGGTGCCAACCTTTCCACCAGGGATATGTGGTAGCCTTCATCGTTGTCTCTTTCTTTATGTTGGGTTTGGTCCATGCTTCC
Organism: Capsicum pubescens; assembly: GCA_030864215.1. Taxonomy (NCBI): domain Eukaryota; kingdom Viridiplantae; phylum Streptophyta; class Magnoliopsida; order Solanales; family Solanaceae; genus Capsicum; species Capsicum pubescens. The sequence goes on along the minus strand of CM061548.1, from coordinate 229,493,306 downwards.
CTATCTATACACGAGATTTGCTTGTGACATGATCATATAAAAGATTATATATGACAACCTCATTTTATATGAAAGTTAATTTTTAGAGAAAAGACATAAAAACACCCTTAATATTGTTTATGAAACTTACTTTAGCACTTCAACTTTATGGATAATTCTTTTCCTCCTTAAAGAACTTTCAAATGAATTTTATACCACCCTAATAATATCATACCACTCTCACTACGAAAAGTGCATTACACACACACCACGTTGGAGCCACGTCTTCCCCCAACCAACACACACACACACATATATACATACATATATACATATATATATATACATTTATATATATATATAAATCTACCCCTAAACTTTATTCTCACCACTCCCTCCCCCCCCCCTCCCATTATTGATCTATAACTTGTCACCCTCCCTCTTCACCTACCCTCTTCTTTTCTTGATCTATAAATCGATTTTTCCTCCCCACGTCCACCCCCATATCAATTCAAACTCAACTTTTTAGAGGTCCATTGTTTTTTATTATTGACCCAAATCATTAGGATTTGAATCTTGAAAAACTACAATCGTAATGCGAAAGATTTTGAGTTCAATTTGAGGGTAAAAGGAATTATAGATAGAAAAAATATGATTTTTTTCAAATTTGAAGTAGCTGCAATTTTTGATGGAATTTTTGTACGATTCAATTTCATTTTTGAAATTTTATTTTTCGTTTCAATTCCAATACAAATTTATCAGTATTTTTATATGGGTATTTTTAATTAGTTGAATCAAAATAAAAATATGACAATTATGGAGTTAATGCAGATATTGAAGAAAACTGATTTTAATGGATAAATTAAATTCTCTTAAAAAAATGTGTGAAATATGACCATATTGTAGAAATCCACATGAAAATATTTCGATATGCATTTGATTGGAGATGGTTGATGGGTAGCAGTTAAAAAAGAAAGAAACAATGGAAGGACAAGAAAGGGGAGTGGGGTGTGAGGAAGCCGAAGGAAAGAAAAGTGTGTGGTTGAAAATTTAAAAATGAGCCCCACTTATTTTTTTCACTTTTTTTTTGCAATCATACACTAAAATTATGAAATTTTGCCACGCCAGTTGTCGGGGTTATATAAAATTCCCTTAAAAGTTGTTTAGGGGGGAAATAATTAGTCGTAAAGTTAAAGTGGTCAAGTGAGTTTTGTGGACAAGTTAAGGGGTGTTTTGATGTCTTTTCTCAACTTTTTATTCATATATTTTAGAAAACGATTACTACAACTTGAAAAATACGTTAGCTTAAAGTGTAAATATCATTACACCAATATAAAAAATATGATTTATAACAAAAGTACATTTAAAATAATTTTAAAAAAACTAATGTCTTGGGTGTACATTTTTACGCCAAGGAATTACTGTCACAGCCCAAAAACTAAGGTCATGTGGCACTTATCGTGGCTAAGGCTTGACAAGTAAGTCGATCAGCTAAACTGATATATATAAAAATAAATCATAAGCAAATCCCAAGGTGTGACTTCTAGAGTGAAGTCCGACCATACATTACAATTAGAGATGAAATCTGAATCATAATAAAACACCACGAACAATCCCAAAACCTGGTTTCACGGTGTAAGAATTATTGACATACAACTCAAAGTCTGAAAATACAACTGATAATCCAAAAAAAAACCACAATTCTATCTCTGAATAAAAGATAAGACAGAAATTAGATAGTATGAGTCGGAGGTCAACTCTGGAAGCATAGAGCGGCCCCTACCTTGAATGTATCAAATCACCACCCAAACTCAACTACCACACGACGCACTCGTACTAGGATCTGTACCAAAAAGGCATAATAGGGATGAGTATAGTCCAGTTGTACTCAATAGGTATCATAGGCCAACTGAGCAAAGCAGAAAATAAGGTATATCAATACACACAATGAGTACGTCACCTACAAATAGAAAATATCCCAAATGGTAGCTCATATCATCATCATCAATAGTTCTTAATATAGAAAATAAGTAGGAAATAGGTACTAAAATAAATAGGATAGACATGCATTAGATAAATATAGAAACACAACACTGAACATGCATGAATGAATGAAATGCAATGAGGTTGATAATGATGAGGATATGATATGGTTGAGGTTATGGCATAAACTCTGGATACACCTATCGAACATCTATTCTTCCAGGTAGGACCCATGGGGGTTCACAACCCATATACAATCTCAATACTCAATCTCCAATCTGAATATTCATATCTCGTCTCCAACTCATGTCCTACAACAAAAGCTTTTGTAAAAGTGTCATATTTTTATTGAAAACTAGCATTTCCACAATGGTACCAATATCTCATGAATGTATGATGATTTGAGGATGTAATTATCACAACCAAGTAAGTATGATGATCTCAAATCCATTCAATATACATGCACGTGATCTCAAAAGGCACTCAATATGTCAACCATCCATGATTCAGTATAAGCCATGTACCAATTAAGTGAAATATGCAAATAAGACATCACGAATATCATGTTAACCCCAACTTATGCATTTCTACCATGAAGAAAATAACCAAATGTATAAACAAGGCTAACAATATCAGATAAGACCACCACATGGGCCATACATAGCAATTATCATTTCAGTCACCAATAGCAATAACATAAGGCCCCTCACGAGCATACAACAATAATAACATTATTTCTATGATCATTACCCATACACAATTCATGCATTTATATAAATAATAACTACCTAGCCCAGCCTGAAGAAAGTTAAGCAATCACCTATCTTAAAATGATGAAATTCGAGCCTAAAACCCTTCACGTGGAGCTTTTTCACTCTCGAACGGCCTCAAAATAAACTAAACCATATGAATATAGAATCAAGCGTTAACAGAAAACTAACAATACCTATATTGTTTATTTTTTAGTCGAGGCCAAAATAGGCCATCAAAATAGATTTTCAAAAAGAAAGAATAAAGCTAGAATTTTTTTCAGGAACACATTACCAAGATTAAAAGAACCCAAAGAAGAACACCCAAGTGAAAAAAGGATTGAAAATGAGGTTTAAATTTGAATAAAATCATTTTTAGGCCTTTCGAACAAAAATTCTGAAATTCCACTTTTGAAATCACAAATTAAAAGATTTTAAATGACAAGAATTGAAGTAAAATATCAGAAATTGTGATTTAGAGCTTTCCCAAGCTCGAAAATTGAAGGAATCGACTAAAATCCTCTCAACCAGATGCTCAAAGTATCAAAAATATGATAAAATCGAGGAAGAAGGTTTTTTATATTGACCCAGCACTGATTGCTAAAGTGGTTACCACTTTAGCACGGGTCGACCGCAAAAGCATTCTGGCCCTACACGAGTTGAGTGCTAAATTGGTCCCCATACTACTAAAGTGGAGGCTGCTTAAGCAGCCAAGGCCCGTTTTTGTGGTACCTTCCTACCAAACGCTAAAGTGCTCACCGTTGTACCAGTCTCATGGCTGCTAAAGCGGCTACACCAAATTACTGGTGCACCAGCAACTTTGCTAAAGATGCAAAGTTGCGGGTTAAGACTTCAGAATTCATTCAGAATCCCGTGTAGGCAAACAAAATATGCTACTAGACTAAATTCGATATTCTAGACTCAATAACAGCATCATATTTTCAAAAAGTGATTGTTTTCATAGAATTAACTCTCGATATCCAATTTAATAATTTTCCAAATTGAGGATCAAAATGAGACCCCAAAAGCCAAAAGATTACGCGAGCCATGCTACCAATCCAAAATCCACGTTCAGGATCTGCTGGCACAGTATGCTTTGTCATCCGACACACAAAATAATAAATGTTAACCAAAGTCAACTATAAGGCCCTTATCATCTAAAAAGCACAAACTCACACAAATCATTTCGAATTGAACCAAGAACTATGCCAATCCTCTCCACACCCTGGAAACATAACGTAGCAATCAAAAAGAGGGGTAAAATGGTCAAAACACATAAAAATAAGAAATTCATGTAATCAAGCCCTTATATTTCCACCACTAAGAATCTAGTTTGTCCTCAAATAAACGGCAAGGGAATACATAGATCAACAAAAAACTAGGGATAACTACCACGCATATCAGACTCGACCTTCTATATAATCAAATCTAGAGGTTGAGACCTCCTTTGGACCTTAACCACCGAAATATCCCTTGAACGTAAAAGCCTATCATCTCAGGATGCAATGGAGATGGGATCTTCAATAACGGATAATCTTTTATTTAACTACACTGTGTCCTAACGAATAAATGAAACTCATCCAAAAATTTGCACTGAAGCATGGATACATGAAAATTCTGATGAACAACTGATAAATCTGGGGGTAACGCTAACTCATAAGCTATATCCTCAACAGTCCAAAAAATCTCAAATGGTCTAATATACCTAGGGCTAAGCTTGCCCCTCTTCCCAAACCTCAGCAAGCCTTACATGGATGAAACACTAAGAAAAACTCAAGTACCAATACTAAATCTCAAAGCATGAAGTTGATGATCCGTATAGCACTTTTGTCTACTTTGAGGTTCTTGAAGTCTATCCTAAATAACTCAAACTCTATCTAAAGACTCATGCAGCAAGTCCATACCTCTAAGTCTAACCTCAAAAACCTCAAACTAACAAATTAAAAATGATAGCATACAATATAAAGCCTCAAAATCTGCCATCTCGATACTAGAATGGTAGTTATTATTATACACAAACTCCACCAAAGCTATATGATTCTCTCACTAATCTCCAAAGTCCATAATATAAATGTGGAGAATATCCTTCATAACTTGAATATTCTGATTTGACTGACCGTGGGGCTAGGGGTAAAAAGTTGTGCTAATATCAACTCGAGTACCTAACTCCACCTGAAATACCTTTTAGGTGTGATATGTGAAAATTGAATCGCTATCTTAGATAATAAACAGCAATACACCATGGAGATAAAGTATCTCACAAACATAAATATGGGTCAACCTCTCAGCACTGAAAGAAACCTGAATAGGAATGAAATAAGTAGATTTAATCAATCAATCCATAAGAAATCACACACTATTACATCCATAAGAAGTATGAGCCAACCCAGTCACGAAGTCTATATTGACATGTTCCCACTTCTAGTTGGATTCCCACTTCTACTTGGGAATGGGTAACCTCTAAAGCAACTACCAGGCCTCAAATGCTTGGCCTTCACTTACTGACAACATAGGCAGTGATCTATAAAATCTATCCTTCTTTATACCACCCTACCAGTAGTATTATCTCAAATCACGATATATCTTGGTCACTCCTGGATTAATAGAGTACCTAGAATAATGAGCCTCCTCTAATATCAATCTCGCCTAATCACCCATTATCGGCATGCAGACTCGACTCCAATCCTCAGAACACCATCAAAATCAAGTGAGGATTTCTTAACCTCACCACTCAACACCTTATCTTGAATCACTCTCAAATCAACATTAATAAGCTGAAGAGCCCAAATCTGCTCTATCAAAGAAAACCTAAACTCCACAAATTTCAAAACACACCTAAGTATTGAAATATTTAGCCTAACTATTTGTTTAGCCAAAGACTGAATCTCTAAGGACAAGGTCCTCTCCTGGTCAACAGATACGCCAAGCTACCCATACTAGTCGACTTCCAACTCAAAGCATCCACAACCATAATAGCCTTTCCCGGATGATTGAAAATAGTAAGGTCATAAGCTTTAAGCAACCTAAGACAATGATGCTATCTCATATTAAGATCTCGGTGGGCAAAGAAGTACTTAAGGCTATGATGATCCGAGAAGATCTCACAATGGACTCCATACAAATAGTGTCTTCATAACTCCAAAGCAAAAACAACTGCACACAACTCCAAATTATGGGTAGGGTAAAGCTTGTCATGAGGCTTCAACTGATGAGAAGCATATGCAATTTCCTCACCCTTCTAAATCAATATGGCACCTAACCCAACACCTGAAGCATCACAGAAGATGGTAAATCCCAAGCCCTTCTTGGGCAAAGTCAAGATAGAAGCTGAAGTTTTTTTGAAAGCTCGCTTCACAAGCATCAGATCACTGAAAGGAAATCTTCTTCTAATTTTATTAAGTCGATTAAGTTGCAATAGATGAAAAAACCTCAACAAAGCATTGATAGTAGCCTACTAAACCAATAAAACTATGAATCTCAATGGGAGAAGTAGGCCTAACCTAATTATAAACTACTTCAATCTTGGCTGGATCGACTATGATACCTTCTAGTGTAACAACATAACCTAAGAAAGAGACAGAATCCACCCAAATTTTGCACTTGGAGAACTTAGCATACAACTTCTCATCTCTCAAACTCTAAAGTACAATCCACAAATGTTCCTCATGGTTGGCCTCACTCTTGGAGTATACCAAGATATCATATATAAATACAATGACAAAAAAGTCGAAATACGATCGAAACACCTAGTTCATCAACTCGATGAATGCGGTTGGGGTATTGATCAACCCAAAGGACATTACCAAGAACTCATAATGACTGTATCGAGTTTGAAAATCTATCTTCAAAATATCCAAAGCTCTAATCCTCAATTGGTGATACCAAGACCTCAAATCAATCTTTAAAACACTGAAGCACCCAGCAGGTGATCAAACAAATCATCAATATATGGAAGAGGGTGCTTATTCTTAACCATCACCTTGTTCAACTTTCGATAATCAATATATATGTGCATAGACCCATTTTTTTTGTCAAAAACAAAGCAGGCGTACTCTAAGATGATACATGAGGTCGTGTAAATCCTTTATCCAACAACTCTTACAACTAATCCTTCAATTTCTCCAACTCTACTAGTAGAGCATCCTATAAGGAGGAATAGAGACAGTCTTAGTGTCTGGCTCAACATTAATAGAAAAGTCAATATCACGATTTAAAGGCCTACTAGAAAAATTCATAGAAAAATATCCATGAACTCACGGACAATATGAACAGAATCCAATAAGGGTTGTGAAGAAATACTAGTATCATAAATATAGGCCAAATATGACAAATATCCCCTCTAAACCAAGCGATAACACATAGAAAGGATATAACTCTCTTGGGACCTGAATGAAGTGCACCCTTCTAAGCTATCCATGGCACACCAGGTAGAGCCAAAGTCACTTTCTTAGAATAACAGTCTAGAATAGCATGATAAAGAGCCAACCAATCCATACTCAAGATGACATCAAAATTAACGATATCTAGGATGATCAGATTTACCCAATTCTCATGCCTAGAAAAGGTCATAAAATAGGATCGGTACACTTGATCCATCTTTAAAGAGTCTCCTATAAGGGTAGATCATAGGTAGGCACAGTAAGACGTTTAGTAGCAAAAACAAAACCCAAAGTAAAATATGTAGACATATAGGAGAAAGTTGATCCTAAATCACATAATAGAGATGCAGTTATGAAATAAAAGAGGATGATTCCTATGATAACAACATTGGAAACCTCTATCTCTTATCTAGTAGTTATAGTATAGCATTGTCCATGTCTGCCATCAGACTAAGTAGCCCCGCGACCACTACCACAAGTGCCATCAACTCTACCTCGCGCACCTCTAGTAGTACCTCTACCACCCTGAGAGTTACCTCTCAGTGTCGATATAGAAGTAGGTCTAAAGACACGATAGAGATAATTCTTGGCCACATGGCTAAACTCATCACACACATAGCAACCTCTGTGATACGACATAATAGAAGGAGGTGAAGCTAAGCTAGAAGGATGCCGAGCTACCTAAAGCCGCTGAACCAAAACACCTACTACCTTAATCCTACAAATTTGCCTGCACTAGTCTACCATGGTACCTATGTGAACCTCTAAAATCTGTTCCTTGAGAGGTGTGACCACTGAATTCACCCTAACGATGTACCCTCTTGATGCCTTTTTAATAAGCTTAAAGTATTGATTTGGTCATCTTCACATAATCCACTATACTCTGTAATGGTGCCCCTAACACTATTATCTAGGTAGTAGCCAATAGAAAAAAAACATTTATTTTCTTTATGAACTTTCAAATCATCTCAGACTTGGTGGCAATACTGGTAAAAGATTATCTAGAAAATGCATAGAAATATGCCTCATACTCATAGACATAGAGCCCCACTCAAAGTGATAAAACTTGCCTCTTGTCTGATCCCTCAAACTATATGGCACAAACCTGACAAAGAGGCCTCGGCAAACTTATCTCAATTTATCTCTAGCAAACAAAGAGGTATGCAACTAACAGGTGACCTCCACCAATACCTGGCTATATCTCTCAATTGATAAATAGTGTAAGTACCCCATGCTACTCGAGCGATCCAAGGTTATTCAACTTATCCCACTAATTAATTAAGAACTCATTGGCATCCTCGCCTAAAGCACCACTGAACGTGAGTGAACCCAGGTTAGTAAATCTATCCAACCTTTTCCGATCCTCAAAAGACATAACTATACTAATAGCAATAGGAGATAGTGAATCTAGCTAGTTTAGATCAACCTGAGAGGGTAACATAGATAAATATTGAACTTCTGGTCTCAAAATACTATATTCAGATGCTAGTATAAAAGAAAAGAAAATACTCTGATTCTGTAGAGTACCATAAGAAGATATCGATACCACTTGAGAAACCACACTCGAAGCTGGAGGAACACCATAGGCAAACTCTGACACAGAAAGAGGTATAATACACAGAGCTAGAGGAACACCAAAAACAGGCTTTGACACAGATAAAGGTGTAACACTCGAAGCTAGGAAAACACTATAAGTGTGCTCTGGCATAAATAGAGGTACAACACTCAGAGCTAGAGGAACACCATATGCAGACTCTAGCTCTAGTGGAGGTACAATACTTGAAGCTGGAGGTACACTAGAAAGACTAAAAGGGGCATTCTCCAAATGAGCCAACAAATGAATCAATAACTCCTCTACGATTGGGATAGAAGAACTCTATTGAAATTGGGTAGGTCTCATATCTCTAGCGTGCTCAACCTAAGGCTCAAGGGAAATCCCCCGAGTACTACCTCTGGAAGAAGCAGATCATTGTTCCCTCTCTCCACCTCAAGCCCATGCATGACCCGTAACTCATACCCTAGACTGGTCTCTTTCCTTAGATGATGGCTTAGTATCCCTAGCCTCAAGGGATTTGGTCCTCACCATCTACACATAAAAGAGTAAAACATAGTTTGAATGCAAGGTATGAAAGATCCAAACAAGAATCAACAAAATAAGGAAGTTTCCTAAAGATATCTTATAGTCTCTTCAAAATAGATATAGACATTAACGTATTGATTCGAGAGACTCTACCAGACACCATGTTCTTACACTGATTAGATTAATAAACTTGGCTTCTCTAATACCAATTTGTCATGACGTAAAGCCAAGGCCATAATTGCAATTATTGCAGCTAAGACTTAACAAGTAAGCCAATCACCCAAACTAATAAATAAGAAGAAATCATAACACAAACCCCAAGGTGAGACTTCTAGAGTAAAGTCAGACCATATATAACAATATTAGTGAAAGTCTCAATCATAATAAAACACCAAAAACCATCCCGAAATCTGGTGTCATAGTGTAAGAACAATCTACAAATAACTTGAAGTCTAAAAATACAACTAAGAATCCAAAGGAAACCACGGGTCTATCCTTAAATACAAGATCAGACATAAACTAGATAGGATGTTGTTGGAGGTTGAGAAGCATAGAGTCTCCCCTACCTCAAATGTATCAAATCACCGCCTGAACTCATGATCTCAAGTGGATTTATGCACCTCAGTGTTGTTATCCAGGCTTATTCAGCTTAGTTTAGAGGACTTCTCTTGTGCTTAATGAGTAATTCTTGGTTGAAATAAGCATATAAGTGTTATGTTTTTAAATGTAATGTTCAAAGTGTGTTCATAATTAATTTGGAGTCAAAACACAAAGTAAAGAATCAAGGAAAAAAAACTAGTACTCTTAGCTTGAGATATGGCCTTCACTAGTTTGTTGACTTGAATTATAAGTTGTTTCATGCTCTAATATGTGGTGTTTGTTGTTATTGGAAGATTGTTTATTGATCATGATGATATATAGTTGATGTAAAGGCTGTAAATATAGTGGAAACATGTAAGACCCCACAAATTTCCATCGTAGTTTGAGACTTAGAGTGTGTCGAATGAAGCATAATTCTGGACCTAAAAGATGTAGGAGTGACTCCTAAGGGAGTCTCGTGTTAACCATATAGAATTTCCCTACTTTCGACTCTTTATCACGTGGGAAATTTGATAAGCTTTCCGTCGATATAAGATTCACTCAAATATGATACCCTGGTAAGAAGTTATGGCTAATTTAAGACCTAGTTGTAAAACTGTGTCATTTTAGTGCTTGTCACATCGCGAAGAGGGTCGATTTGACAATTGTCAAATTCCAGTGGAACTCCATAATATTGGCGCATCGCATTGAGGTTCCAGGTCCAAACCAGTGGGAAAATACGATGGCTCCGCATCGCGGTGACTACCATATTGCCAATTGTTAATTTCCAATGAGCTACCGCGATAAGTGGCGCGTTGCGGTGACCCCTTAAATTGGGTTCCCAGTTCAATTTTTCCAGCTTCGTACAGATGTTAAAAGGGGCATTTGGACTTTTTACAAGCCTATAAAACCGTGCAAACACCAAATCAAAGTCATTTGCAAGCATCCTATTAGGTTTTTCTCAAGTTTTCTCTCATAAAAAAACCCTAAGTATCCGAAACCTCTTCCACAAATCTCAAGAATCCACCATGGATATTTTAAATTGAGTCAAGATTCAAGGTTCCCAAGTCAAGGGCCTTAAGAACCCTCATTCAAGAGTACGAATAGAGTTCCAAAAGTGAGAGTTCATCCAAAGCTTCTAATTCAAGGTATGTGGGGTTTTGAACAAGGGTAACCCTTTCACCCTTGTGCCCAAAAGTCTTATTTACATCATGAATTTCCTGAAATCTATGAGGTTTTTACCTGAATTTGAATTGGGGGTTTTCACCCATTATTATTGAATGCATTATCTTGATATTTCCCATGAATTAAGATCCAAATGGCATGATTTCTGCATGTTTTATTGAGAATTTACAGCTGGGTATAAACCCCATGATTTTACTCCTTGAGAAGCTAATATTTGCAATGTTGAGATATTGAAGCATATGACTATATTGAGATTTTGAGATAAATTGCTGAAATTCCCAAATTTTCACATGATTTATGAATCTATAAGCTATATATTATGCTTTTGATGAGCTTCAACTTGAGATTGAACTATGGGTTTGTAAGCCCTATTTGAGACTTGTGAAATTATGAACTCTTGTGCTATAAGCACCCATGATTTGAGTATTTTGAGATGATTGAGAAATGAATTGACCTAATGGTCCGAAAGCTTTAAAATCCACTTCATCATATGAGATTATCGATTTGATTATTGGGTTCGTGGTGAACCATGATATTATTCTAAAAGTGGATTTTTATGAGATGAGTACAGATAATCTAAAAGGAGTAGTACTTAGCACCGAGCGGGTAAGTCACTATGGTTTCTTACCCCAAAAATACGTTCCACCGTAGGTTGGGCCTGAAGCCGAGTTTATGATGATTATGATTGGGCCTGAGGCCGAGTTTTGTTTAGTGATCACTAGACCTAGGTTATACTCCTTGGCAAGAGTATGACGCTCCTCCCCAACGGGGGGTCTCCTCCTTAGGAGGACAAGACGTTGGACTCCATGTAGCTCGCATGGCTTATGTCAGTTACGGGAACCTCCCTTGCCCTTTTAAACTTCGAAATTTGATACTTATTTTCCCTTCCTATAAGTTATTTTCCTAAATAGTGGAATTGTAAAGTTTTTCCCTAATTAAAGTGCTTCCTTGAGGTGGGTTATTTCCTTAAATGAAAGTATCTTCCCTTGATATAGTACTTTTCATAAAGCTTTGAGATAAGTTATTTCCTTGAGCTAGAATACTTTTCCATTTGAGATAGAATGATTTTTCTGAAGCTTGAAATGAGATATTTTCCTAAGGTGAATGAAATGCCTTCAAATATGTTTCCAAGTCATATGATTTTGAATTCCTAGTAAATGACTTCTAAATAATTATGAAATGTTGAGCATTGAAGAGGTTTTACTCTCCATGAGATATATGCATAAGTTGAAAGTATTGTTCAAAGTCCCTTAGCCTTTGGGTATTAAGAATAAGAGAAGATTTCTTATTTTTAAGGTTAAAGAGCGATGACTCACTAGATTTGTGTTGCATGCCTCATTCTACATGATTTATGAGCTTTATATTTTATACTTGTTCAAGCCATGTGAGTCATCTCATTTTGCATACATGATTTGATTAAAGAAGATCGGTACTATTTTTATACATATGCATTCACCCCCGCATACTCAGTACATTCCAAAGTACTGATTCACATACATATTTATGTGCTACATTGTCTTATAATATAGGTTCAGGTGCTCATTCCCAGCCTCATCCATGATTCTTCGAGTACCTTGCCTACATTTTTTGTAGTGGTGAGTCCTCATGGTTCGAGGACCAATCTTCAGATATTTTCTATATTTGAGAGACTATGTTTTATCTTTAGTTCATTTTGAGTAAGTTGGGGACCTGTCCCAACGGCTCTCTAATTTTCAATTCATAGAGGTTTTGTCAGACTAGTATCATACTTATGATGTGTTGAGGGTTCGGTACTATGGTATTTTAAGGTTTCTCTGTATTGTGGTCATATGGACCAAGTATCTTTTCTGTATTTCCTTTCATATGATATGACTATGCGAGTGTTGAGTCTATTTCATCTTGAATTGAGTGTTATTGATAGAAACCAGCTCTAAGGGTTAGCTTGGGGCTACTTGTAGCCTTAAGAACCATGTGACATCCCGGGAGATAATTTTGGGTCGTTACAAACTTGGTATCAGAGCCTAAGGTTTATAAGGCATCCTAGGAAGTCTAACAAGCCGCGTTGAGTAGAGTCTTGATCATCGGTGTGTAGCGCGTCATATCTATGAGCAAGAGGCTACGAGATGTTTTAGGAAAAAGTTGTTTCTTCTTTCAGATTCTATTGTGCCTACAGTTGTCCCTCTTATCTAATGGTTCGTGCTCTTCTATTTTTAGAAAATGCCTCTTCGAAGAGTGAATATCCGTGGGAACAATGATGATCAACCCCCACATGTTGATCCTTTGAATGAGATGGTTTCCCATGTTGAGTTTAGGGCGGCCTTTCAGGTGTTAGCCCAAGCGGTCACCGCAAATGTTCGAGCCAATAACCAGGCCCCAATTACTAATTAGCAGGGTGGTGATATAGCTGTGGCTAGGATTCGTGAATTTATGCGGATGAATCTGCCTGAGTTCTATGGGTCCAAGGCGGACGAGGACCCACAGTTATACTTGGAGGAGGTGAGAAAGATCACTGATGTAATGTATGTTTCAAAAGAAGAAAGTGTTGAGTTGGCATCCTATAGGCTGAAGGACATTTCTTATGATTGGGTTGTATCATAGAAGAAGGGTAGATGTGAGAAAGTCGCTCCTATGACTTAGCAAGTATTCCAAGATTCCTTCTTGGATCAGTTCTTTCCGCTTGAGATGAGGGAGGCAAAGATTGAGGAGTTCATGAAATTGAGGTAGGGCTCTATGACTGTTAAGAAGTACTATTTGAAGTTCAATCAGTTGTCCAAGTACGCTCCTGATTTGATTTTCGACACTTGGGCTAGTTTGAGTAAGTTTGTGACCGGTGTTTCTGGGATGGTACTGAAGGAGTGTAGGGCTACGATGTTGCATAAGGATATGGATCTAGCTAGGTTGATGATGCATTCCCAACAGATAGAGGTGGATAAGCTTAGAGAAAGAGATAGAATGAGGGGTAGCAAGAGGGTTAAACCTGAGCAGCATGAGTTTAGCCGGCCTAGGTTCCATGGAGGGAATCGCCCCCAATTTCAGAGATGACCGTCTATTCCGGTGCCTTCATCAACTAGTTCTCCTACGCCTAGAGGTAGGCCAGAGCAAGGGAGCAGGTCTTTCATGTCTGGGTTGCAGAACAGTGTTGGTAACCGGCCACGTTATCCTTCTTGTGCTAAATATAGTAGGAATTATCTTGGGGAGTGTTTCGGGGATGTGAGGGGTTATTTTAGTTGTGGGAAGCAGGGCCACAGACTTAGAGATTATCCCCATGCTAGACAGGGGAACAGATATGTCCGACCTCAGGCACAGGCTGCTAGTGCACCAGCTCCGATACTTTATCCCGCCCCTGCTTAGGGTGTTTCTTCTAGCACCGCTGGCGGTCAGCACCAAAATAGGTTTTATGCCTTCCCACCCCGTCGGGATTATGAGGACTCTCCTGATGTTGTTACTAGTATGCTCTGTGTCTTTTGTCTTGATGTTTATATGTTGTTGGATCCCAGGTCAAATCACTCTTATGTGACCCCACTTGTAGCTGTGAATTTCAAAATGAGTCCTGAAAAGATTCCCCAGCCTTTCCTAGTTTCTACTCCAGTCGGAGAGTCAGTTGTTGCTAAACAAGTGTATAAAGGTTTCCCTATTACTGTGCTTCATAGAATCGTACCCGCTGATTTGATAGAGTTAGACATGGTAGATTTTCACCCTATGTTGGGTATGGATTGTCTTTATTCTTGCTACGCATTTATAGATTGTCGTACCCGTGCGGTCAAGTTCTATTTTCCTAATGAATCAGTGATTGAGTGGTCCGGGAGTTCGGTATCTCCCAAGAGTTATTTTATCTCCTATATCATAGCCAGAAAACTAATATCCAAAGGTTGTATTTACTACCTAGTTAGATTCAAAGACACTCAGTCCGAGGCTCCAACTATTCAGTCAGTCGATATTGTTAATGAGTTTCCAGATGTCTTTTCGGAAGATCTCCCAGGGGTACCTCCCGATAGAGAGATAGAGTTCGGAATTGACTTTTTTCCCGACACTCGACCTATTTCTACTACACCATACCGTATGGCACCAGCAGAGCTTAAGGAGTTGAAGGAGCAACTCAAAGATCTCTTAGATAAAGGTTTTATTAGGCCCAGTATTTCTCCTTGGGGTGTACCTGTGTTGTTTGTGTGGAAGAAGGACGGATCTTTGTGTATGTGCATTGATTACCGTCAACTGAACAAGGTCACAGTCAAAAATAAGTATCCTCTTCTAAGAATTGATGACCTATTCGATCAGTTGCAAGGTGCAAGTTATTTCTCCAAGATAGACCTTAGATCCGGCAATCATCAACTTAAGGTGAGGGAATGTGATATTCCAAAAATGACCTTCCGAACCCCCTATGGTCACTTTGAGTTTCTAGTCATGTCTTTCGGGCTAACCAATTCCCCAGCAACCTTCATGAACCTCATGAATCGAGTGTTCAAGCAGTACCTTGATATGTTTGACATTGTATTCATAGATGATATCCTTGTGTACTCCCGTGATGAGAATAACCATGCGAATTATCTTAGAATTGTTTTGCAAACTCTTAGAGATCACCAGTTGTTTGCCAAATTCAGTAAGTGTGAATTCTGGATTAGGTTTGTAGCCTTTCTGGGTCATGTTATTTCGGCCGAAGGTATTAGAGTCGATCCCCTAAAGACAGAAGCTGTGGGAAATTGGCCTAGACATATCTCTTCGTCCGACATTAGAAGTTTCTTGGGTCTAGCGAGCTATTACCATCATTTTGTTGAGGGTTTCTCTTCCATTGCGTCTCCTATGACCCGGTTGACCCAAAAGAAAGTTAAATTCCAGTGGTCTGATTCCTGTGAGAAGAGTTTTCAGGAGTTAAAGACTTAACTCACTTCAGCCCATGTGTTGACTTTTCCTGATGGTACTGATAGTTTTGTGGTGTATTGTAATGCCTCTAAAGTTGGTTTGGGTTGTGTGTTGATGCATAGAGGTAAGGTTATAGCCTATGCCTCTAGACAGTTGAAGCCGCATGAAAAGAACTACCCGACCCATGATCTTGAGTTAGCTGTTGTGGTCTTTGCTTTGAAAATCTGGAGACACTATCTTTATGGTGTCCATTTTAATGTCTTCACTGATCATCAGAGCCTGCAGTATGTGTTCACCCAAAATGAGTTGAATCTTAGGCAGAGGAGGTGGTTGGAGTTGTTGAAAGATTATGATATAAGTATGTTGTATCACCCGGGCAAGGCCAATGTAGCGGCAGACACCCTTAGCAGATTATCTATGGGTAGTGTTGCGCATATAGAGGAGGGTAAGAGAGAGTTAGCTAGTGATGTGCACTGTCTAGCTAGGTTGGGTGTTAGATTACTTGATTCAGCAGAGGGGAGTACGTTGGTGCAGAGTAGTTCCGAATCCTCTTTAGTTTCGGAAGTGAAGGAGAAGCAAGATAGAAACCCTAGTTTGGTCAAATTAAAGGGATCAGTTAAGGACCAAAAGGTAGAGATTTTCTACCAAGGGGGAGATGGTGTGTTGAGACTGCATGGTAGGTTGTGTATCCCATGTTTTGATGAATTGAGGTAGAGGATTATGGCTGAAGTGCATGGCGCATTTTATTCTATTCATCCCGGCACTACCAAGATGTACCGCAACTTGCGAGAGTTCTATTAGGGGAACATTATGAAGAAAGACATAGCCGAGTTTGTAGCAAAGTGTGCAATGTGCCAACAAGTTAAGGTAGAGCACTAAAGATTGGGTGGTGTGATACAAGAGTTTAGTATACCCACTTGAAAGTGGGAGATGGTGACTATGGACTTCGTGATCGGGTTGCCTCTTTCATGCCATCATCATGATTCTATTTGGGTTGTTGTGGATAGGTTGACTAAGTTCGCACATTTCTTGCCCGTGCACACATCTTATACAAGTAAGGATTATGCTAGATTGTATATCTAGGAGTTGGTCAGGATGCATGGAGTTCCCTTGTCTGTCATTTTGGATAGGGGTACTCAATTTACTTCTCAGTTTTGGAGGGCGTTTCAGCAGGGTCTTGGCACCCAAGTTCTTTCGAGCTCAGCTTTTCACCCGCAGATAGATGGTCAGGCTGAGAGGACTATTCAGACCCTAAAGGATATGTTGAGGGCATGCGCTCTTGATTTTAAAGGTAGTTGGGATAAGCATTTGCCATTGATAGAGTTTGCCTACAATAATAGTTTCCATGCTAGCATTGAGATGGCACCATTTGAGGCCTTGTATGGTAGGAGGTGTAGATCACCCATAGGTTGGTTTGAAGTGGGACAAGCTGCCGCGTGTGGGCCTGATATAGTATTTGATTCTATGGAGAAAGTTAAGCTAATTAGAGAAAGGTTGAAGACCGCTTAGAGTCGTCAAAAGTCTTGTGCAAATGTGAGGAGGAGAGATCTTGAGTTTGAGGTGGGTGATTTGGTGTACTTGAAGATTTCACCCATGAAAAGGGTGAAGAGGTTTGGTAAGAAAGGAAAGCTTATTCCCCGTTATGTTGGCCCGTATCGAGTCTTGAGCCGTGTTGGTAGAGTAGCCTACGAGGTTGAGTTTCCCTCGGAGTTGACACCCGTTCATCCTATTTTTCATGTCTCCATGCTTAAGAAGCATATCGGTGATTCTGTTATGGTTGATCCTTCAGAGAGTGTTGATATTGAGGATTGCCTTTCCTTCGATGAGATTCCCATGGAGATCCTAAACTTTTAAGTCGATAGACTAAGGAACAAAGAAGTCCCCTTGGTCAAAGGTTTGTGGTAGAACCAGTCTGTTGAGGGTGCTACTTGGGAGGCAGAAGCAGACATGCGAGCCAAGTACCCGTACCTCTTTTCTGCGGGTTCAAACCAAGCCGAAGGTACTATTCTTCCTTAAATCAGCCCTTCTAGTCTAAAGTTCAGTTGTGAATCAATCCTTGTATGAGTTCTTGAATTGTCCGGAGTATTCATGAGTTTAGAAAGGTCTTAAGCCATTTAGAAATTGTTTCAGCTATATATGCTCTACTTTTCATATGTCCTTTGTCAAACTAGCGACATTCGAGGACGAATGTTTCCAAGGGGAAATAGTGTAAGACCCTGCAAAGTTCCCTCGTAGTTTGAACCTTAGAGTGTGTCGAATGAAGCGTAATTCCGGCCCTAAAAGATGTAGGACAGACTCCTAAGTGAATATCGTGTTAAACATATAGAATTTCCCTAATTTCCCCCATACTCATCGACATAGATCCCCACTAAAAGTGATAAAACTTGCCTCTCGGCTGATCCCTCAAACTATATGGCACAAACCTGAAAAAAAGGCCTCAGCAAACTTATCTCAATTTATCTCTAGCAAACCAAGAGGTATGCAACTAATAGGTAACCTCCACCAATCCCTGGCTATATCTCTCAATTGATAAATAGTGTAAGTACCCCTATGCTACTCGAGCGATCCAAGGTTATGCAACTTATCCCACTAATTAATTAAGAACTCATAGGCATCCTCGCCTATAGCACCACTGAACTTGAGTGAGCCCTGGTGAGTAAATCTCTCCAAACTTTTTTGATCCTCAAAAGACATAACTATAACAATAGTAATAAGAGACATAGCGAATCTAGCTAGTTGAGATCGACCTGAAAGTGTAACATAGATAAAGATTGAACTGTTGGTCTCAAAATACTATAATCAGATACTAGTATAAAGGAAAAGAAAATACTTAGATTCTGTAGAGTACCATAAGAAGATATCGATACCACTTGTGAAACCACACTCGAAGCCTGAGGAACACCATAGGCAAACTCTGACACAGAAAAAGGTACAATACACAGAGCTAGAGGAACACCAGAAATAGGCTTTGACATAGATAAAGGTGCAACACTCAAAGATAGAGAAACACCATAAGTGTGCTCTGGCATAAATGGAGGTACAATACTCAGAGATGTAGGAACACCATATGCAAACTCTAGCTCTAATGGAGGTACAATACTTGAAGCTAGAGGTACACCAGAAAGACTAAAAGGGGCATCCTTCAAATGAGCCAACAAATGAATCAATAACACCTCCAAGATTGGGGTATAAGAACTCTATTAAAATTGAGTAGATCTTATATCTCTAGTGTGCTCAATCTAAGGCTCAAGGGAAATCCCCCTAGTACTACCTCTGGAAGAAGCAGATCATTGTTCCCTCTCTCCACCTCGAGCCCGTGCATGACCCGTAACTCATACCCTAGACTGGTCTGTTTCCTCAAATGATGGCTCAGTATCCTTAGCCTCAAGGGATATGGTCCTCACCATCTGCATATAAAAGAGTAAAACATAGTTTGAACGCAAGGTATGAAAGATCCAAACAAGAAGCAACAAAACAAGTTTCCTAAAGATATCTTATAGTTTCTTCAAAATAGATACAGATATTAACGTATTGTTTTGTGAGACTCTACCAGACACCATGTTCTTACACTGATTAGATTTATAAACTTAACTTCTCTAATACCAATTTGTCATGACCTAAAACCAAGGCCATAATTGCAATTATCACAGCTAAGACTTAACAAGTAAGCCAATCACCCAAACTAATAAATAAGAAGAAATCATAATGCAAACCCCAAGGCAAGACTTCTAGAGTGAAAGAACAATCTACAAATAACTTGAAGTCTAAAAATACAACTAAGAATCCAAAGAAAACCGCAAGTCTATCTTTGAATACAAGATAAGACATAAACTAGATAGGATGTTGTTGGAGGTTGAGAAGCATAGAGTCTCCCCTACCTCAAATGTATCAAATCATCGCCTGAACTCATGATCTCAAGTGGATTTATGCACCTCAGTGTTGTTATCCGGGCTTATTTAGCTTAGTTTAGAGGACTTCTCTTGTGCTTAATGAGTAATTCTTTCTTGAAATAAGCATATAAGTGTTATGTTTTTAAATTTAATGTTCAAAGTGTGTTCATAATTAATTTGGAGTCAAAACACAAAGCTAAGAATCAAGGGACAAAAGCTAGTACTCTTAGCTTGAGCTATGGCCTTCTCTAGTTTGTTGACTTGAATTGTAAGTTGTTTCGTTCTCTAATATGTGATGTTTGTTGTTATAAGAATATTCGATGTTGATTATGATGATTTATAGTCAATGTAAATGATGTAAATGCAGTGTAAACATGTAAGACCCCGCAAAGTTCCCTCATAGTTTGAGCCTTAAAGCATGTCGAATGAAGCGTAATTCTGGCCCTAAAAGATGTAGGAGTGACTCCTAAGTGAGTATTGTATTAACCATATAGAATTTCCCTGATTTCAACTCTTTATCACGTGGGAAATTTGACAAGCTTTCCATCGATATAAGATTCGCCCAAATTCGATACTCGGGTAAGAAGTTATGGCTAATTTAAGACCTAGTCGTAAAACTGTGTCATTTTAGTGCTTGGCACATCGCGGAGAAGGTCGATTTGACAATTGTCAAATTCCAGTGGAACTCCACAATATTGGCGCATCACGCTGAGGTTCCAGGTTCCAACTAGTGGTAAAATATGACACAAATATATATATATAAAGTGTGACATATGCACACGTTAATCAAGACCAACCCTCACACCAAAAAATATAAGTTTCCAGTATCACTCCCCCTGGGACATCTACCTTCACGGTTTAGCTACACAACCCCCTTTAAGACCATATTAAAACAAGTATTACTTAACCCATTCATTTATCCATGGAATGACACATTAAGGCACACTACAGGTATCGTCATACCCTTACGCTTGCAAGCTTATAGTGATGCCATTTTACTTACATTCCATCATCTTGGGGGAATTCCATGATCCCTTTTTGTTCATTAAATTAAGTTCGAGGAATGCCTCGACCCCTTTTAGTTTATCAAATCCACTCAAGGGAATGCCTCGACCCCCGAGTTTCCAATTTCAGTCAAACACGACCAACAAGGCCTTTAAAATCCATATTTAACTTTTTAATCATTTATGCAATAGTGTGGATAAGTAAGTCAAACCATGTGACAAATCTATATTTTGAAACCGATTTCACAAAAGGATTGAGGGAATACAATTATTCAAACCCAATTTCCAAGTTAAAAACATCAAGTTGTAGGATTCCCTCGACCCCATTCCAATTCCCACACCCATGCACCCCATTGGTTCAAAAACATTTAATTCAAAGCACGAATAACTCATGACAACCATGGGAAAACAATTCAAGAATAATCCTTCCAAAACCCTCAACCCATATCAAAACCCACATTCAAAGCCATACAATTAAATCATTTAAAACACATGTTTTAACCAAATAAGATTTGGGAAAGAGTAACATGCCTGAAAGTATCACAATTATGGAGAGAATTCAGCCCTTGGAAGCTCTAGTTGCCAACCTTGAGAAACCATAAGTATTTTTACTTGAGAGAATTTGAGAAAGTTTTTAGAGTAGTTTTAATTGTGTTATGTATGATAATGGGGTTTCCAATTAGGTTTTAAGTCATGGGTTATTATTGGGGAAAAGGGGAAATATCCAAAGTGCCCCTAATTGAAAGCTGAAAAGTTTCGCTAGTGACTATGGATCACCCTACGACTCTTGAGGACAGATTATGATCATCACCACGGGTCATAGTTTGAGCAGAAGAATGGGGAACCCACGCTAGTCTGGCTATAATTAGAGTCATACGACTCATATATACATGTTACGACTCATTTAGAGAAGTCGTGGTCACAATATAAACAAAGGGCTACCACACTAGTTTGGCAATGAAAGGGACTATATGACTCGTAAAGAGTCTATACGACTCATTTACGTCCTAGTTATTCTCTGGTCAGAGAGTTTGGTCACCCTATGATTGGAGAACTATGACTCATAATGAGTCTTTATGTTTTGTTAAGTCAAGTTACATCCAAGGCAGAAACAAGGGAAACCTGTACTAGTCACCCTACGACTTGGGTCCTATGACCCGTAATAATACCTTACGACTCGTAAGGTAAGTCATAGATTAGGCAGTGATCTCAAAGCTCAAGAATTTTCTAAGGACCAAAATATGGGGTGTTACATTATCCCCCCATCCATTAGAATGATTTAACATAGAAGAAAACCACACTTTACTTTAACAAAGTCTGAAAATAAATATGTTAAGGAAAGCACATATCTTAAGCACGATTACCCAAAGAATGGAACAAGAATGGATGTTTGAACTTTATTTTCTCTCCCATTCCCCAAGCGGCTTCTTCTACCCCAGGTAAAACATCTAATAACCCCTAAATATAACCACACTTCTCCACCATACTTTCAGCTATGCACACAACATTCTAATATTTCATTCTCCTAATTCCCCCCGCAAACCATGTAACTACAGGGGCCTGAGTATAATTGGATATTTCCTCCATGGCAAGTCCTAACTCAGAGCTAAAGGTTCTATCATAAGCTATGGGACCCCACTTCACACCCTTCAATAATACCACTCTATTTCATCACTATAGCCAAATAACCTCAGGTTTTAAATCGGGGAGTAATAGCCACATATCACCACAGTTTTAAACTTGGTTCCCTTTCCTGGCATGGATTATATATATATATATATATGTATAGAAATGTGTGCATATGGTTATTTTATTTGTTTTAAAGGTTGGCATTATTTTATCCTTATTGTGAGTATATATATATATATATATATATATATATATTAGTATGAAAATGTTTGCATATGGCTGTTTTACTGGTTTTAAAGATTGGTATTATTTTATCCTTATCATGAGTACATGCTAGATTTTACTCCCTAACCTGTCTTCGAGTGGTTGTATCCCCACGCGTTGTAGGAACTGGCCATACTAATCATCCTACTCATTTATGAAATTTAGGAATAGTCGGTGTTGGATTAAAGTGGTGAGCTTCCATAGTTAGGACGGCATCCATTTCATGGCATGGATTATTTTACATATTATTGTTTTCTCTTAGACTTTGGATTTTGTCTATAGTCGGCAGCATGTCCTAACTAGTTATTCTTCATTTTGGTTTAGAGGTGTTGTATGGACAACTGTGGACTTGGGTAGGGAATAGTTATGATTTATATACTATATATATTGGGTTATCATTTTTGGTTTGGTTGGTTAGTTATTGGATGGATTGACTTGGTTGGGTTGGTCTCAGGTATAGATTTATCCCAAAGTTATTATATCTCCTAATTTTGCATCTTGTTATATATTTGAAATTCATCCAACTCAGGGTATATATTGGTTGGTTGGATTGGGTATCGAGGGGTGGTCTCCGGTCCAGGTTGAACTTGAGATGCCTATTATGAAAAGGCCCCGGTTCAGGTCGTGTCAAGTTGGTATCATAGCCTAGGTTTCGATTTCATGAGGTATCCCCCAAGTCGTGTCGAGTAGAGTCTTGCTTATGGGTGTGTTGTGAACCACACCTATAATCAGGAGGCCATGAGGCATTTAGGAATGTTTCACCTTCTTGTTGTTCTACTTTTGAGCTATGGAGTCTAAGGTCTTGAACTCTTCCCTATATTTTCTTTGTTTCGCTTTTCAGATCATGTTCTCTCAATGATCTAAAGTTTATATAAACTCACCTGTCCCACTTGAGGATTATATGGATGGATCTCATCCAACTCATGGGTCTCATACCCGATTGAGGGTCGTAGTTTTGGATTTTCCCCGTGGAGTTCCATCGGTCTCCACTGACCCTACTTCAAAAGGTGGTACTCATGATCAGTTTCCTCAAGGAGAGGTTACCAATACTGAGTTTTGACACTCTATTCATCTATTGACCCTAATAGTAATAACTCTATCATGCCAGTCTGGTCCTATTAATACAGGGGAGAATAAGGCAAGGTTGGGAAATAGGCAAAGTAAGAGGTCTCAATTTTCTTAACAAAAGGAAGACCAATAGTATCATGGTAAGTGGTCTAAGGGGCAGAGTTGTGTGGGTCCTAACTCCTATGCTATGTCTAGTTCTCCCTACCCAAATCTATTGAGAGATGGATATTTTCAAATTGGTAATGCTTTTATGGCACAAGGTGCCTAAACTCGAGTTGGTGTGGCCCAATTTGCATCATCTTATCCTCATTGCCAATTTTATGGTCAATCATACCGTGGTCATTGCAAGAAAGGAAGGATCATTATTTTAATCATTGTTAGTTGGGTCATATGCAATGGTAGTTTCCTATAAGAATTGTTGCTTGGTCCATTAGGATACTGGTTGACACTTCGCTAGCTCTTGCACACAGGGGTGCTACTTCTAGCCTCGGCACTGGTCGGGATCATCTTAATGCTCTTACTAACCCTCAAAAGTCTGAGGCATCTTCTGATACTAACACTGGTATGTTGCAAACTCTTTTCCAATTATGTGGATTAGTTACTTGGTACGGTATCCCCTCTCTCTTATGTGACACCATTTGTGGTTGTGTATTTTCATTTTGGTCTGAAGTGTGTTTTGAACCCTCTTTCTATTTCTATCCCGATAGGTGACTTGTGATTACCAAAAGGGTCGATAGGGGGTGTGTGGTATCTGTTGGTGGTAAAGAAACTCTGGTTGATTTCTTTAATTCAGATATGGTGTGTTTCTATGGTGTTCTGGGGATGGATTGGTTGTACTCGTGCTATGTGTTATTAGACTATCGAACTCGTAAGGTTGTCTTATCTTTAGGCACCTTGGTGAGTCACTTATGGGAAGGGAGAATGGTTCTCTAGCCTATAAGCGGAGGGATATATCGTATCTTAGAGATTAGAGATTAATCTCCATAGTGAGTGTCTCTACCAGTTGGCCTGGGTTAAAGATTCTAGCTTGGAAGTTCCTTCATTGCATTCAATTCCAGTAGTGAATGAGTTTTTTTAGGCCCTTTCTGGTGACCCCCATGGTGTCCTCCTAATAGGGATATTAAGTTTGGGATTGGTCTTATTTTGGACACTTGTCCTATTTATATTCCTTCTTTATAGAATGGTTCCGATTAGGTTAGAGGAGCTTAAGAAAAAATTAAAGAACCTCTTAGATAAAGATTTCATCCATCCTATTGATTCTCCGTGGAGTGCTTTCTTCTTTCATATATAAGGGGGATGGTTTCCCTGGGAATTGGTAGGTAAATGAGGAATTTAGGGTGTCCTTCTTGTGTGGTGGACCATTTATGCATATTCTATATGGGTGCTTTATTAAGGTAGTGTCTGGTGGATGATAGAAACTAAGTGTGAATCTTAGATGTTAATGTTGATAAAGGAAGTGTATTAGCTCGGGGATAGCAATGCAAAATTGTAAAGGTAGAATGGTAGGTTGAATGAGGTATGCGGAAAGAGGCAAGGTTGGTGACTTGGGAATGCACTAGTAGAAAAGTTGTGGCATATAAGCTAGAGGTTCAGGTTAAACGTATGGATTATGGATCTAGTCATTTGTTGGGTTAGAGCATGTAGTTTGTGTGGCTATGTTGGGATCTAGGTGGCATTTGGATTAATGAGGTTCTAGGTATAGGAGATCCAAGTGTCCCTAGTGATCATCCTTAGTGATACCCTTTAGAGTAGAGTATTATGCTTATAGGTGTAATAAGATGAAGGTCGAGGGTTAATCTTAAATTTTCTTTTATCTAAGGGAAGGTCGGGGTGCATACTCTAGCGATTCTCTTCTATCTCAGTTATCATAGTATTCTATTAGTGTTGCATGCATTCTAATAGCGCTTAAAGGTTTGCATTCTGCATTCTCCTTGTTCTGTGGATATGAATCTTGACTTATGTTACGTTACCCATGATATTTGCAGTTATGTGTCTTTCAGTGCCAAATCTTAAGGACTCATACTGTTGTGTATTATGTCAATATGGTTCTTCATTCATGACCTAGGTGGTTGCTATGAAGTACTTCATGCCTATGGTGTTGTGTGTCATTTAGAGGTCTCACATTGAGTGACATGAGTAATTCTTGAACTTTAGTTCTATAATGATCCTTCTTATGTTAGGGTGGTAGTGGTTTTGGAGGTGTAGTAATGTTTTGAAATGGAAGAGATATAGAAGTCTCTAAGTGGGGGGGAGTCTAGGGTGACTCCTAGAGCTATGGTTTTGGAGAGTGAGGTAACGTTGTGGTCATGAGGGAGTGTTAGGGAGAAATGGGTAGTGATAATCTTTGTGGTAAAATGATAGAGGTTGCTAAACCTTTTGAAGGATAGATTATATCGTGGGTATAAAAAAGGTAGGGTTGAATGTTGTGGTTGGTAGATATACCCATCATTGTGTTAAGTACTTAATAAGCTTGGTGAGGCATAATGATCGGCTATAGTGATGGAAGCATAGTAGTGTTTTAGGTGGATGTAAGAGATAGAGCTCTGTGGCCTAAGTTAACTCCTTCTTGCTTTGAATAGGCTTGAACATGGGATTAGTGTATGGTTAGACTTTTGCTCTCATAGTGATGTGTCCCTGGGCAATTGTAAGTTGGATTTGACTTGCCCTCTAGCATTAGTTCTATTCGTTTGGTATTCCATGTGGTTGTGTTAAGGTAAGGTGTGGTGGTCCTCCGGCGTTTGTTTTCTTTGGGTGGTATTGGTATCTCAGACACTTTGTTCTTTACGGAGGTTCATGTAAGGGATCTTAGGTTAGCAAGTTCTCCGGTTGCCAACAAGAAGCTGTGGATTCGGTGAAGGTTCTATGGAGGAACTAAAAGTCTGAAAAGCCAATTGAGATGCAAAAGAGGAAATGGAGTCCAAGTATTCGTTTTGGTTCCTCATTTTGAAAAATCGTGCATAAGGTATGTGTTCTTCATCACCACTTGGTTAAAGGAAGGGTAGATCAGCTTGTGACTTTGTTTTCTAACTTAGTTAAAGGTCGGAATAGAGGTATTGGGGTGTAAATCGTGCTTGGGTATGTAGTGATATTCTTATCTTGTATTATGTCTTTGTCTCCTAATTTGGTAGAAGGGAAGTTTGATGTGTGTTAATGTGTTAACTCATGCTTGTGATTGACCTCACTGGTCATTCGAGAACAAATGATCCTAAGTGGGGGAGAATGAAACACCCTAAACAAGGACCCTTAGAAAAATTTCCTAAGATTGAGGCTCAGGGAAAGGTACGTGAAACAACCTGGTTTCTGTACCTTAGAAAATTTTCTGGAATTTTGGTCTCTGGACCCAATACAACTCATGGGTACGAACTGTATGTTGGGGTACATATGGTATGGTCCTGTCGTATGCTGACCAGTGTTGTTGGTGGGATGGATTTTGGTCACTAGAATGGATACGACTATGTGGTACGAGTCATATGGTTGGATAGGGATCATTTGGTTCCTTCACTTAATCTTAAACTTGGCAACTTAAGTTGGATCTGAGTACGAGTGGCTCACTAGGAGCCATAAGTCACCAGGAGCCATAAGTCAGGGTACGAGTCGTACTAGGGACTCGTATGGTGGACAGTGTTCAAACCTTCTCTGATTCTATCTTGCCAAGGATACGGGTGAAGGGTACAAATTGTATGTTGTTAGTACGACTTTGGTAGGTTGATTCCTACACTGGACAAAGTTGGGTTCAAGGGTTAAGACTTAGGATACGAGTTGTGGGTACCACTGTATCAAAGGGTACGACTCGTGAGGGTCAGTCGTACCCTTCTGATGGGATTTTTGTGCAACTTATGTGGGGGTATTCTAGACATTTCCCCACTTACCCTAATAAGGTCCCATGACTTCTAACTCACTTGGGAGGCTATTTACCCTATTATTCTATTCATTAACGCTTAAAAAATTTTCCTAAACACTTCATAATTCTCTTAAAAGCTTTTGGGCAAGGAAGCTAGGGTTTCAACTAGAGGACTAAATTGGGGATCTTTTTAGTGGTTTCTCTCCATCTACTTTGTCAATTAAGGCATGTTAACTTCCCTCATTGTTAGTTTCAACTAAAGGCATGGTTTTATACAATGTTTTTATGATTTGAATGTTGAATGGTTTTGGGTTTTCAGATATGATTTGAGGGTTTTGGTTATAAATTCTTTGTTATGGTTTCCTATGTTTTAATTATGCTTTTATATGCATTAATGGTGGATTTGGATAATTGATTGCATGGGAATGGTTCTTTGGTAATGGACTTTGAATTTGAAAATACTATGCCCCCAATGTGTTTGATAAAATGCCTTTAACAATGTTTCCACTATAATATTGGTTTTTCAATGGAACTTATGCATGGTTTAAACTGGGTAATGGAACCCTAAATGATATGAATGGTTTAAATGGTTTTAAATGGATTGGAAAGGCCTTGGTCGCCATGGTTTTGGGTAATTAGATATCATAAAGGGTACATGGTGTAAGACCCCATATAGTCCTAGCCCATTTCAGCCCCATATAGCATGCAAAAAGAGGTCCCAGACTTAGAAAATTTCAGCGAAGTGTTGATACTTGATCTTATTTTTGGCCTTGATATTTCAATGGTTTCATTTTTTATATTTTTGGCCTTAGATTGTCGATTTTTAAATTGATTCATGATCAAGGTTATCTATAGGTCATCTCGAGTGAGCTTTAGAATTTTTGGACATCGTTTGAGTCATGTTTGGATGACCAAAACAGAAAGCCAACGCAATCAGGATGCGTCGCGTTAGCTATCACATCGTCACCACCGACGCGATACGTCGGTAATCGCATCGTCTCCATCGACCCAGCGCATCTCTTATCGTGTCACTGGGCATTTTCATCTCATTTAATCCTGAGTCCAGAAGGGTATTTCAGTCTTTTCCACTCACTTTAACATGGGATTTTAGGTCCCAAAATAGAATTATTGCCTCATCTATCACAATTCTCTCAAAATCAAAAGCATTCCCTTTCAAGAACAAACCAAGCCCCTTTAACATCCAAGTTGAAATTATAAGAAATCCCTTCATAACTTCCAAGAATTCGTCATTTGAGGTATGTTAAATATTCATCCATGGGTCTCTTTCACCTATGGAGTCCACGTATCAAATTTTAAATACAAAGTTGTGATCTTTACAAGTAATTGTAATCTTTAATTGTGATTTTAACCATGAATTCCCATGAATTGAAACTCTATACCATGTTTGCATGAAATTATCGTTGTTATCAAACCTCACACGTATGAATAATGTTATTTGCTGATTTAAACCATAATTAGTTATGTTGATGTTGAAATCATGTTATTACTACAAGCTTTAAACTATTCTCATGCTTAGCTTAAACTATGAATATCAAGTGTTTGATGAAATGGCAACAAGAATGAATTTTAGAAAAATGCTTTCACATTATGTCCCCAAGTTTTAGTAGTATTTGTTATTATTACTATCGAGTCCTGGGGGTTATGAATACCCAAAAACATAGTTGTTTACTTAGTCTCAGTATCTTCAGAATAGTTTTCAGATATGTTATGAGCATTATCAGTTCAACCAGTTACCATAATCAGTTAAACATAGGATAGTTTAGTATTCCGAGTTAGTTTAGCTGGGAGTAGGATTTAGCACCGAGTAAGTGCAGGGATGGCGATCAGTTAGGCAGAGTTGTTAGTAGCAGTCCCTGTACTCCAGAACTATGTATCCAGCATAGGATATGAGGAGTCACCCATCATTTTAGGCTTGACTACTCTCAGGGGTCACCCGTAAATTTAGGCTTGACATCCTTAGTCCTTCGGGATAGTACATCAGTGGATCCACACAGCCAGTGTTAGTACCCGTGGCACGGTACTGACACCCTTCCAACTGGGTCATAGGTTGGACCCCAATTTTCTCATATTAGGGCATATCGGTTAGATGATAGATCCCACGGTCTCAGTCTAGTAATTAGCTCATTAATTCAATTTCAGATTTGCTTGACCATAGCATACAGTTATCAGTTATTTAGTTATCAATATTTTAGTATTTTAGATTACAGATTATATTCAGTACATGTTTTATGCTTGGTCATACATTCTCAGTATTTACAGATTTCATGCATCCTAGTCAGTACTTTATGTTATTCATTCAGTCAGTTATTACTCATGCACGTGAAACCATGCACATCAACCTACCTCATTTAGCATACCAGTACATTCAAAGTACTAATCGCATACTCTTTTCGTGTGCTATAATGTATCATATCATAGGTTCGGATGCTCAATTCCCGTATTACGCATAGACCTTCCAAATTATCAGCCATAGCAGTGTTGAGTCCTTATATTTTAAGGACAGGCTATATTTATTTTCATATTTTCAGTTTAGTAGTTAGTTGAAGTTAGTTGGGGCTTGTACCATCAACTCGTATTCATCCAGTTTTAGAGGCTTTCGAACATTTCAGACAGTCAGTCAGTTTGTCTTTATTTTATTAGTTTCAGATAGATATTTTCCAAATTCATGATTTTCAGAAATGTTTCAGCATTTTAAAACCTTATGGTATGTTCAGTTATTCCGTATATGTTACTCTGTCAATTATTATTCAGTGCTCATAGTAGGGACTAGCTCATGGGTTAGCTTGAGGTCTCTCAGGACTGTAAGCACCATATGGCACCCAGGGTGTACTCTCGAAGCGTTACAAACTTGGTATCAGAGCCTAAGGTCTTAAAGTATCCTAGGAAGTATGAAAGCCGCATCAAGTAGAGTCTTGTACATGGGTGTAAAGTGCGCCATACTTATGGACAAGAGACTACGAGATGTTTAAGAAAATATTCCCTTCTTTCAGTGTTTATGTCATGCGAGTGAGCATGAGCTCAAGTTAAACTCTCTGTCTAATACAACTTTTCCTTTCACTTATAGAAAATGCCTCCCAGAAAGACTAATGGAAGAAGAACTGGGAACCATCCAGCACCTCCTTCCATTCAGGAAGATCCCCAGAATGAGCACGTTTCACACGCAGAATTCATAGCAGCTTTCACCACTCTAGCCCATTTTGTAGTAGCTCAGAATGTTTGACCAACTACTATTCAGGCTAACCCAATGACTAATACTACTGCAGCTACAATTCGGGACTTCACCAGAATGAACCCTCCTTCATTTTTAGGGTCTAAATCTGAAGAGGACCCAAAGGAATTCCTCGATATGGTGTAGAAGGTAACAGACATTATAAGGGCAACTACTAGTGAGAGTGCTAAGTTATCTGCCTATTAGTTGCAAGATATAGCTCATACATGGTTTAAGCAGTGGAAGGTAGATAGAGGCGCAGATGTAGGGCCTATAGAATGGTAAGAGTTTGCTACTGCCTTCGTAGATAGGTTCTTTCCATTGGAGTTGATGGAGGACAAGGTATTAGAGTTCATCAACCTGAAGTAGGGCAACATGAGTGTGAAAGATTACTCCCTCAAGTTTACTCAGTTGGCCAGGTATGCCCCTCATGTGGTAGCTGATGGCAGGGCTAAGATAAGCAAGTTCATGTCTAGCGCATCTGATAGTGTGGTCAAAGAGTGTAGAACTGCAATGATAATTAAAGAGATGGACATATCTAGTCTTATGGTCCATGCTCAACAGATTGAGAAATATAAGCTTAAGGAGAAGGGGAGAGAGAATAAGAGGACTAGAATAGGTAGCTTTAATTTTACTCAGCCAAAGTCAGAAGGTGGTAATCATCCTAAGTTCTATCGGAAATCTTATGTCCCAGCTCCATCTTCAGCTAGTGCCCCTATGCCAAAGTTCAGAAATGACAATCGGGATGCGGCACCAAGCTCTAAGTCCCAAGGTAGTGTGAACAGTGGCCGCACAAATCCTTTGTATCAGAAATATGGTAGAAACCATCAGGGTAAGTGTAGAAATATGGTAGCTAGTATTTATGTATGCTTTGGGAATGGTAAGCTAGGCCATCAGATCCGGGAGTGTTAGGTAATTGCTAAAAAAGGAAGGTATTTGTGCAAACAGGTCCAGTTCCATCCATCATCGACTCCAGTTGTCCGTCTGACTTAGCAGCGCTCCATGTCTAGTTCTACTATTGGTTAGCGTTAGAAGATGCTTTATTCACTTCAATCCTGATAAGATCAGAAAAGTTCTCCTGACATGGTTACTGGTACGTTGCAAGTCTTTCATTTACATATTTATGCTTTATTAGACCTTGGAACTTCTCTTTCTTTTGTAACCCCTTATATAGCCATCAACTTTGAAGTTAGTCCTTAAAACTTGGTAGAGCCTTTCTCAGTGTCTACCCCAGTGGGTAAGTCTATCGTAGCACGATGGGTATAAAGGAACTGCCCGATTACAGTGTCTCAGAAAGTTACTTCAATTGATCTCGTGGAGTTAGAGATGACAGATTTTGATATTATTCTCGACATGGATTGGCTCCACTAATGCTATGCTTCAGTTTGTTATAGAAATAGAGTGGTTCATTTTCAATTTCCAAAAGAACCAGTCCTTGAATGGAGGGGTATTACTACTGCGCTTAAGAGTCAGCTTATTTCGTACCTTAGAGTGAGAAGGATGATATCCAAGGAGTGTATTTATCATCTCGTTCGAGTCAAAGACTCAAATTCTGAGACTCCAAACCTTAAGTTAGTTTCATTAGTGAGGGAATTTGTAGAGGTGTTCCCTGAAGATCTTCCTGGAGATTCTCTCGAAAGGGAAATTGACTTTGGAATAGACCTTCTTCTATGTACATAGCCTATCTATATTCTGCCATACAGAATGGCTCCAGTCGAACTTAAAGAGTTGAAAGAATAGTTGAAAGATCTCCTAGATAAGGGGTTCATCAGGCCCAGCATTTCCCCGTGGGGAGCACCAATTTTATTCGTGCGTAAGAAAGACAGTTCCCTTAGAATATGTATTGACTACCGTCAATTGAACAAAGTCACGATAAAAAAACAAGTATCCACTTCCCAGAATTGATGACTCATTCGACCAACTTCAGGGTGCCAGTTATTTTTCTAAGATAGACCTCAGATCCTTTTATCATCAGCTCAGAGTCAGAGAATGTACCAGTCCGAAGACAGCTTTCAAAACTCGGTATGATCACTTCAAGTTTCTAGTCATGTTCTATGGTCTCACAAATGCCCCAGCAGCCTTATGGACTTGATGAACCGATTCTTCAAATAGTATTTGGACATGTTCATCATAGTCTTTATTGATGATATTCTTGTCTATTCCTGTAATGAAAAAAAAACATGCAGACTACCTCAGAATAGTATTGAAGACTCTTAGATCCAGTCAGTTGTTCGCTAAGTTTAGTAAGTTCGAATTTTGGCTAATATCAATAGCTTTTCTTGGCCATATTATTTCTGGTGATGTCATTAGAGTTGATCCTCAAAAGACCAACGCAGTGAGAAACTAGTCTAGACCCATCTCTCCATCAGATATTAGGAGTTTCTTGGGTTTGGCTGGCTATTACCGGTGATTTTTTAAAGAGTTTTTGTCTATTGCATCCCTTATGTATAGATTGACTCTGAAGAAAGTTAAGTTTCAGTGGTAAGATTCTTCTGAGAAGAGTTTTCAGGAGTTGAAGACTTGACTCACCACAACCCTAGTTTTGAATTTACCAGATGGTTTAGATAGGTTTGTTGTGTACTATGATGCTTCTAGAGTTAATTTGGGGTGTGTGTTGATGCAGAGGGGTAAGGTTTTAGACTATACCTCTAGATAACTTAAGCCCCATAAAAAGAATTACCCTACCCATGATCTTGAGTTAGCAGCTGTTGTTTTTGCCTTAAAGATTTGGAGGCACTATTTGTATGGGGTGCATGTTGATGTGTTCACAGATCACAAAATCTTGTAGTACGTGTTCTCATAGAAGGATTTGAATCTGTGTCAGAGGAGATGGTTAGAGTTGTTGAAAGATTATAATATAAGTATATTGTACCACCCGGGCAAGTTCAATGTTGTGGCAGATGACCTAAGTAGGTTATCTATGGGTAGTGTTGCTCATGTTGAGGATGATAAGAAAAAGTTGGTTAGGGAAGTTCATCAGCTTGCCAGACAAGATATTCGTTTGGTTGATTCGGCTGAGGGTAATGTTTGGGTGCAGAATAGTTTGGTATCTTCTTTAGTTTCTGAGGTAAAAGAAAAGCAGGACATGGATCCTAGTTTAGGTAAACTGAAAGAATAAGTTAGAGACCAAAAATTAGAGGTTTTATCACAAGGGGGAGATGGTGTGTTATGTTTTTAGGGTAGGCTATGTGTGCCATGTGTGGATGGCGTAAGATAGCAAATTCTTACTGAAGCACATAGTATGCATTACTCTAGTCATCCAGCGACCACTAAGATGTACAACGACTTTTTGGAAGTCTATTGGTGGAGTGGGATGTAAGTTCTCTTCTTGTTAGCAGGTGAAGATTGAGCACCAAATTTCTAGTGGATCCATACAAGAGTTCAATATTCCTGCATGGAAGTGGGAAAAAGTGAACATGGACTTTGTGATGGGTTTGCCTTGTACTCATCGGCAGCACCATTCGATTTATATCATTGTAGACAGGATTAATAAGTCTGCCCATTTCTTGCACATCCATACTTCCTATTCAGCCGAGGACTATGTCAGGTACTATATCAGAGAGTTGGTTAGATTGGACAATGCCCTTTTGTCCATCATTTCAGACAGAGGTACGCAGTTCACCTCTCAATATTGGAAAGCCTTCCAAAAGGGTCTTGGTACCCAAGTCCTTCTCAGTACAGCCTTCCACCCTAAGATAGATGGTTAAGCAGAAAGGACCATTCAGACTTTAGAACATATGTTGAGAGTATGTGTCGTTGACTTTAAGGGTAGTTGGGATGACCACTTACCTTTTATTGAGTAACATCTATTATTCTAGTATTCAGATGGCTCCATTTGAGGCTCTTTATAGGAGAAGATGTAGATCTCCCATTGGCTAGTTTGAAATAGGTGAGGCCGAAGTGGTGTGGCCTGACTTTGTGTTTGATGCCTTAAAGAAAGTACAGTTGATCAGGGAGAGGCTTAAGACAACCCAGAGCCGATATAAATCTTATGCAGATGTGATTAGGAAAGATCTTAAATTTGAGATTGGCAACTTTGTATATTTAAAAATCTCTCATATGAAGGGGTGAAGAGGTTTGGTAAGAAAGGGAAGCTTAGTCCCCGATATATTAGTCCTTATAGGATTTTGAGTCTTTTTGAAAAGGTAACTATGAACTTGAGTTACCTACAGACTTAGCATCAGTGCACCCAGTGTTTCATGTCTCCTTACTAAGCAAGTCCAGAGGTGAACCAGCAGTTGTAGTCCCC
The DNA here is from genome assembly GCA_030864215.1 of Capsicum pubescens. NCBI lineage: Eukaryota > Viridiplantae > Streptophyta > Magnoliopsida > Solanales > Solanaceae > Capsicum > Capsicum pubescens. Next base: position 229,458,362 of record CM061548.1, on the reverse strand, counting down.
GTAGAGAGTATAGATGTTCAGAATAGTCTCTCCTATAAAGAAGTTCCAATCCAAATCCTTGATCGTCAGGCTAGCAGACTAAGGAACAAAGAATTTCGTATGGTCAAAGTTCTTTGGGGGAACCAATCTATTGAGGGAGCTACTTGGGAAGCAGAAGCAGACATATGAACCAAGTACCCTCATCTCTTTTCCGCAAACTCAGACTCAGCCTAAGGTAAAAGTCTTCCTTAGATTTACTTGGATCCATGCTTAGTTTCAGCTGCATACCATTCTAATATCATCCATGCATTCATGGATCAGTTCAGTCATATGTCATGCCTCAAGATTCAGCCATGTTTCATCTATTTATATCAGTATAGTCACAGTACCTCAGTGTCTCTCAGCTTAATCAGTCTTATTCGAGGATGAATATTTCCAAGGGGGAGATATTGTAAGACCCCGTAAAGCCCTAGCCCATTTCATCCCCATATAGCATGTAAAAAGAGGTTCCAGACTTAGAAAATTTCAGCCAAGTGTAGACACTTAGTCTTATTTTTGTCCTTGATATTTCAATGGTTCTATTTTTAATTTTTCGGCATTAGATTGCCAATTTTTAAATTGATTCATGATCAGAGTTATCTATAGGTCATCTCGGGTAAGTTTTGGAATTTTTGAACATCGTTTAAGTCACATTTGAATGACAGAAATAGCAAGCCAACGCAATTAGGATATGTTGCATTGGCTATCGCATCGTCACCACCGACGTGATGCATCGGTAATTGTGTCATCTACATTGATGCAGCGCATTTCCTATTGCGTCACTGGGAATTTTTAGCTCATCTAATCCCGATTCTAGAGGGGTATTTTAGTCTTTTCCCCTTACTTTAACACGGGATTTAGGTCCTAAAATAGCATTATTGTCTCATCTATCACAATCTTCTCAAAATCAAATGCATTTCCTTTCAAGAACAAACCCTATCCACTTTAACATTCAAGTTCAAATTACAAAAAATCCCTCTATAACTTTTGAGAATTCATCTATTGAGGTATGTTAAATGTTCATCCATGGGTCCCTTTCACCCATGGAGTCCATGTATCAAATTTTAAATTCAAAGTTGTGATCTTTGAAAGTAAATGTGATATTTAATTGTGATTTTAACTATGAATTCCCATGAATTGAAACTCTATACCATGTTTGTATGAAATTGTCATTGTTATCAAACCCCACATGTATGAATAATGTTATTTGTTGATTTAAACCATAAATACTGATGTTGGTGTTGAAATTATGTTATCACTACAAGCTTTAAACTATTCATATGCTTAGCTTAAACTATGAATATAAAGTGTTTGATGAAATGCCTACAAGAATGAATTTTAGACAAATGCTTTCATGTTATGTCCCCAAGTGTTAGCACTATTTACTATTATTGCTATCGAGTCCTAGGGGTTATGAATACCCTATAACCTAGTTGTTTACTTAGTCTCAGTATCTTCAAAATAGTTTTCAGATATGTTATGAGCATTATCAGTTCAGCCAGTTGTAATAGTCAGTTAAACATAGGACAGTTCAGTGTTCCGAGTCAGTTAGGTTGGGAGTAGGATTTAGCACCAAGTGAGTGCATGGATGGCGGAATCCCCGTTAGTTAGCCAGAGTCATTAGTAGCAGTCCTTGTACTCTAGAACTATGTAACCAACGTAGGATATGAGGAGTCACCTATCAGTTTAGGCTTGACTACCTCTCAGGGGTCACCCGTAAGTGTAGGGTTGATACCCTTAGCCCTTCAGGATAGTACATCAGTGGATCCACATAGCCAGTGTTAGTACCCATGGAACGGTATTGATACCCTTCCAACTGGGTCACAGGTTGGACCCCAATTTGCTCATATTAGGGCATGTCGCTTAGATAATAGCTCCCACAATCTCAGTCCAGTAATCAGCTCAGTAATTCAGTTTTAGATTTACTTGACCATAGAATACAGTTATTCAGTTATTAATATTTTAATATTTTATATTACAGATTATATTCAAAATATGTTTTATTCTTGGTCATACATTCTCAATATTTATAGCTTTCATCCATCCTAGTTAGTACTTTATGTTATGCATTCAGTCTGTTATTACTCATGCACATGAAACCATGCACATCAGCCTATCTCATTTAGCATACCAGTACATTCAAAGTATTGAACGCATACTCTTTCCATTCGCTATGATGTATTATATCATAGGTTCGGATGCTCAGTTCACAGATCGCGCATAGACCTTCTAGATTATCAGCCGTAGCTGTGGTGAGTCCTCATATTTTGAGGACAATCTATATTTATTTTTATGTTTTTAGTTTAGTAGTTAGTTAGAGTTAGTTTGGGCTTATCCCATCAACTCGTATTCACTCAGTTTTAGAGGCTTTCGAACATTTAGATAGTCAGTCGATTTTTCTTTATTTTATCAATTTTAGACAGATGTTTTCAGATAGATGTTTTCCAGATTCATGATTTTTAGAAATATTTTGGCATTCTAAAACCTTATGGTGTGTTCAGTTATTCCGCATATGTTATTCTATTGATTATTATTCAGTGCTCACAGCAGTTACCAGCTCACGGATTAGCTTGTCGTCCCCCAGGACTGTAAGCATCGTGTGGCACCCAGGGTGTACTCTTGAGGCATTTCACATGGAATCTCTTAAACTTATATATGGTTGGCTATGAATAAAACTTGCATGTATAGTCGGTATGACAATTCTACTACTAATGGCCTTCGTTAATAAATAGTCAATGAATTATTTGGTTACTTGGTAATGGTTTTAATTTGGAAATAATAGTGGGGTATGTAGCAAAGCCATAGAAGGTGGATGTCCCAGAGGGACCAAAACTTGAAACTCACATTTGGCAGTGTGAGGTTTGGTCTTGGTGACCGTGTGCATGCTGTCACAATTTATATTTGGAGGATATACTAGTCATCCGAGGTTTTCTTCCCTGGTCATGCGACTTCACGTACTGGGCATTTTCAGTAGGAGGAGTTGAACCCATATAGCTCGTGGGTTGTTTAGGTTGGGAAAGCTACACAAGCCCAGTAAAGGTTTTAATAGCATGCTAAACCCGATTCCCTTTCTCGACATGGATATATATATATGTATGGTTGTGTTTAAATGGATGGTTTTACTTGGTTTTATAAATGGAATTATTTTATCCTTATCCTTAGTTCATACTAGCATTCACTCGCTAACCCATAATTAGGCGGTTGTATACCCATACTATGCTGGAACCGACCGTTCTACTCCTCTTACATAGTAATTGACTCGGGGATAGATATTGGATTGAAGTGGTGAGTTTCCATCTTTCCAAAAGGCTCCATTTTATTTTATGGATATTCTTAGTCATTTTGATTTATTTCTGGATATTAGTTTCGGCTATGGTTTGGGACATGTCCCTACTGGATGGATATTCTTACTTTCTTGGTTAAAGGCTTTATGGTACTGCTAAGGGTTGGAATGGGGGGTCGGTATTGGTGTAAGCCTTAGCATAGGTATTGGTATTGGGGCTGATATCGGTTGACGATATTATTAGTTGTTCTATCCTCATTTAGTTTGGGATAGATAGTATTATATTTTGGAACTCGTTTGGTTATGGTCTGGTTTATGGCCCTTTGTTTGGTATTGGTTTGGCTTGGTGGTTTGGTTGGTACTGTTTGGTGTGACGGGATGACTTGGTGGGGTTGGTCTAGGAATATACCTATCCCAAAGTTAGTCCTTATCCAGTTATGTTATCTTATTATATGTTCGGCATTTCACCAACTCAAGGTATGTTAATGGTGGGTAGGTTGGGTAACAGGGGGTGGTCTCGGGTCCTGGTTGGACTTGGGATGTCCGTTAAAATAAGTCCCCTGGTTGGGTCATGTCAGGTTGCTATTAGATCTTTAGGTTCGTGGTCAATTGGGAGTCCATAAATTTGTGTTGAGTAGAGTTTCTTTTTGGGGTGTGCAGCGCACCATACTCATAAGAGGAAGGCTACAAGGCATTTAGGAATGTTTTACTTTCTTGGTATTCTATTTTTAAGCTTGGAGTCTAAGTCCTGGAATTCTTCTATAATACTTGGTTGTTCATTTTTTAGATCATGCCTCGATGATCTAGAACACAAGAAAACTCTTATGTCCCATATGGGGACATAGTTGATGGGGTACGTCCTATGTTTGGAGTTCATCTTTGATCTTAGGGTCCTATCCCTGATAGTTCGGGAATTCCTCCAGTCGCTACTAGTCCTCCTCAGGGTAAGGTGACTAATATAGAATTTTGTTAGTCTATTCATACTATTGCTAAATTTTTTACTGCTCAGGCTGAGCAGGATACATTTGGTGGGTTGTCTGTTGAGTCCACAAGGGTTGGTTAGTTTATGAAACTAAATCCTTCTACTTTTATTAGTGTAAAGGTGGAGGAGGATCCTCAGGGTTTCTGGGATATGATGGAGAAGATATTCAGGGTGATGCAGGCTACTAATATGGAAGGTATAAACTTTACAGCTTATCGCTCAAGGATATTACATACCAATAGTCAGAAGAGTGGGATAGGGATAGGGGTGATGTGGAGGAGATGTCTTTATGGGATGCTTTTTCTAGTGCTTTTCTGGGTAGTTTCTTTCCTCAAGAGATAAGGGAAGCAAAGATGGAGGAGTTAATGAATCTTAAGCAAGGAAGAATGTCTGTCAAAGAATATGCCTTGAAATTTTATCAGATGTCAAGGTATGCTCATGATTTGGTGGCTGACATAAGAGTGAGAAAAACAAAGTTTGCTTCTGGGTTGAATCAAGATTTGATCTTGGTAAGCAAGACTACTTTGTTGATTAAAGATATGGACATTTCTCGGTTGACTGTTCATATAAAGCAAGTAGAGGATGAGAAGAGAAAATAGGCATATTTCGGAGATCGATAGGGTAAGAAGAGTAGGTTTTATGATAAGAAAAATGCCCAGTCTCAGGATGGTCGGGATGATGGTAAATGGTAGAAAAAGAAGTGGGAGAGTTATGGATCCTTCTCTATTGCTATTGCTTATTACTCGAAGTAGTCGGGTGATAAGAATCATCAGGGTGGTGAAAATTTTAGGGCACTGAGTGCATAATCTCAAGCGAGTGGGGTTCAGTTGATTTTTTCATGCCCTCCTTGTCAGTTTTGTAGTGGTTCTCATCGAGGTTATTACGATGAAGAGAGGGAAAAATGCTTCAAGTGTGGCCAGGAAGGCCATCGACACAGGGATTATTTGATTAGTAAGGTGGCTAGGGAGAAAATAAAGTACCGATGGCTTCATCTTTTGCTCTGCACCCGGTGGTGCCGCGTCTACTTCTGTTACTGCACCTGGTTCTAGTGTTGGCCAAAAGAGGTTGTATGTTTTGTCATTCTAACAGGAATCTGAGGCATCGCTTGATGTTGTTACTGGTACATTACAACTCTTTTCTCATGCATGTATTATCTGCTTGATCTGGGGTCCACTCATTCTTATGTGACCCCATTTGTGGTTGTATGTATTAGTTTTGATACTAAGGTAGTTTCGGATCTTTTGTTTACTTCTACCCAGGTAGGTGACTTGGTTATTCCTAAGAGAGTCTATAAGGGGTGTGTGGTATTTGTTGGTGGTAGGAAGACTTTGGTGGATTTGTTTGAACTTGATATGGTGGATTTTGATGTTATTCTGGGGATGGATTGGTTACACTCTTATTACGCGTTCTTGGATTGTCGGACTCGTAAGGTTGTCTTTAGGTTCCTTATTGAACCTATTATAGAGTGGGAGGGTGGTTCCCTAGCTCTTAGGGGGAGGTTTATTTCTTATCATAGAGACCGAAGGTTAATCTCTAAAGGTTGTTTTTATCACATGGTCTGGGCTAAAGATTCTAACTTGGAAGGTCCTTCTTTACAGTCAGTCCCAGTGGTAAATGAGTTTCCTGAGGTCTTTCTAGATGATCTTCACGGCGTACCTTTGGATAGGGAAATAGAGTTTGGTATTGATTTGATTCCGAACACTCATCCAATATCTATCACTCCTTATAGATTGGCTTCGTCTGAGTTGAGGGAAATCAAGGAGCAACTTAAGGATGTTTTAGATAAGGGTTTTATTCATCCTAGTGTATCCCCGTGGGGTGCACCGGTGTTGTTCATGCACAAAAAGGAAGGTTCCCTTCGGATGTTTATTGACTACAGGCAGTTGAATAAGGTGACGGTCAAGAACAAGTATCCTCTCCCAAGTATAGACGATCTATTTTATCAGTTGCAAGGTGTCAAGTTCTTTTATAAGAGAGATCTTTGGCCTGGGTATCATCATCTAATGATTAGGGAGGTGGATATCCCTAAGACTACTTTTTATACTCGCTATGGGCACTTCGAGTTTTTGGTAATGTCATTTGTATTGACTAATGCCCCGGCGGAATTTATGGATTTGATGAACAGGGTTTTCATGAAGTTCTTGGATCTCTACACCATTGTGTTTATTGAAGACATTTTGGTTTATTCCAAAAGTGAGGTGGATCGTGCTAATAATCTTTGTGTGATATCGCCGACCTTGAAAGAACAATAGTTGTATGCCAAGTTCTCTAAGTGTGAGTTTTGGTTGAACGATATGACTTTTCTTGGTCATATTATTTCTAGAGAGGGGATTATGGTGGATCCGTAAAAGGTTAATATGGTTAAGAGGTGGCCTAGACCCACGACTCCAATCGACATCTAGAGCTTCTTAGGCTTTGCAGGGTATTATAGGCAGTTTATGGAAGGTTTTTCATCTAGAGTTGCTCCTTTGAAAAGTTGACTCAGAAGAAGGTTAAGTTTTCTTGGTTGGATGCTTGTGAGGGGAGTTTTGAGAAGTTGAAAGATAAGCTAACTTCGGCTCCAATTTTGACATTGTCGAAGGGCAATATAAGGGGTTCATGGTCTATTCTGAAGCATCTCGGGTAGGTCTTGGTTATGTTTTGATGCATCTTGGAAAGGTGATTTCCTATACTTCTAGGCAGTTGAAGGTACATGAGAGGAACTATCCAACTTATGATTTAAGTTATTAGCGGTGGTTTTTTCTTTGAAAATATGGTGGCATTATTTATGTAGAGTGCATGTGGACATCTTTTCTGATCATAAGAGTCTACAGTTTGTGTTCACTCAGAAGGAGCTAAATCTCAGGCAGAGAAGATGGTTGGAGCTTCTCAAGGACTATGATATGAGTCTTCACTATCACCCAGGTAAGGCTAATGTAGTTGTTGATACTCTTAGCAGGTTGTCCATGGTGAGTTTGGCTCCTATAGAAAAAGGAAAGCGGGAGTTGGTGAAGGATATTCACCGCTTGGCTAATCTTAGAGTTTGCCTATTGGACTTCGAGGATGGAGGTGTAATGGTACAAAAAGTGGTTTGATAGTCTTTTGGTGTAGAGATGAAGGAGAAGCAAGTGTTGGATCCTATTTTGATATAAATTAAGGGTGACATTTGTGGAGAAAAGGTGATGGTGATTGAGATCAGTGGTGACAGTACTTTATGGTATAAAGGGAGATTGTATGTTCCTTATGTTTATGGGTTGCGACAAAGGATTTTGGATGAGGTGCATGAGTTACGCTATGTTGTTCATCCCAATTCTATGAAGATGTATCACGATCTTAAGGAAATGTATTGGTGGAACGGTAGGAAAAGGGATGTGGATGATTTTGTGGTCAAGTGCTTAGTGTGTCAATAAGTTAAAGTTGAGCACATGAGACCTGGTGGGTTGTATCAAGATATTTTTTTTCCCGAATGAAAATAGGAGGTAATCAATATGGATTTCGTTATCGATCTTCCTCGGTATCGAAAATAATATGATTCAATTTGGGTCATCGTGGATAGGATGACAAAGTCTTCTCACTTCTTGCCAGTTAAAACTAACTTTTTGACAAAGGAATATGCGAAGTTATATCTTTAAGAGATTGTGAAGTTGCATGGGTAACCTATTTTCATTATTTCTGATTGTGGCATCCAGTTTAAGTCTCACTTCTGGCGGTCTTTCCATAAAGGGTTGGGGACTAAGGTCAGTCTGAGTACTGCTTTTCATCCTCAGACAGATGGACAAGCGGGAAAGACTGTTCTTACATTGTAGGACATGCTTCGGGCTTGTGCGATTGATTATGGTAGCAATTGGGTGGAGCATCTACCTTTGGTAGAGTTTGCTTACAACAATAGATATCATTCTAGTATTAGTATGGCTCCTTTTGAGGCATTATATGGTAGGAGGTGTAGATCTCCTATTTATTGGTTTGAGCTTGGGGAGGCAGATATGTTTGGTCCTGACTTGGTTTACCAGGCTATAGAGAAGGTGAAGGTGATTCGGGATAGGTTAAAGGTTTCCCAAAGTCGCCAAAAGTCCTATATGGATTTTTGGCGTAGAGATTTGGAGTTTGAGGTTAGGGATAAGGTTTTTCTCAAGGTATCTCCCATGAAGGGATTAGTGTGGTTTGGTAAGATGGAAAAGCTCAGTCCCCGGTATGTTGGTCCTTATGAGATTCTACGGAGGGCTGGTAATGTTTCTTACGAGTTGGAGTTACCTTCTAGCTTGAACTCGGTTCATTCGGTATTTTATGTCTCCATGTTGAGGAAGTGTCTTGGTGATCCTTCTTCAATTGTTCCTTTGGAGGGATTAGGTATCTCAGACTCTCTATCTTATGAAGAGATCCCGATTGAGATCTTGGATAGGCAGGTTCGTCGGTTGCGAACCAAGGATCTGGGTTTGGTTAAGGTTATGTGGCGGAACCATAAGGTGGAAGAAGCTACGTGAGAAGCGGAGTAGGATATGAAGATAAAGTATCCGCATCTATTTTCTGCTCTTGGGATTCGTGCGGAAGGTATGTGTCTTCAACACATCTTTATTTTCTGAGTTTGTTAAAGGAAAGATTAATATCTTTGCCTCTTTGGTTTCAAACTTTGTTAACGATTGGGAATATATTTGATAATGCAAATGACTCGTGCGTGTGGTTACCCCTACCTTATCTGTCATTCGAGGATGAATGTTCCTAGTGGAGGAGATTGAAACACCCTGGCTTCTGTACCTTAGAAAATCTCCTAGAATTTTGTTCTCTAGATCCAATATGACTCATGGGTATGAGTCGTATGTTGGGGTACGAATGGTATGGTCCAGTCGTATGCTGACCAGTATTGGTTTGTGGGATGGAATTTTGTCACTAGAATGGATACGACTTGGTGGTACAAGTCGTATGGTTTGATACAGATCATTTGGTTCCTTCACTTAACCTTAAACTTGGTAACCTAAGTTGGATCTAAGTATGAGTGGCTCACAATGATCTGTAAGTTAGGGTACGAGTCGTACCAGGGACTCATATAGTGGACAGTGTTCAAACCTTCTGTGATTCTATCTTACCAGGGATACGGGTGAAGGGTACGGATAGTATGTTGTCAATACGAATTAGGTAGTATGATTCGTACACCGGACGGTGTTGGGTCCAAGGGTTAAGGCTTAAGATACGAGTGGTGGGTACCACTAGTACTGGTATCAAAGTGTACGACTCGTGAGGGTCAGTCGCACCCCTGTGATAGGATTTTTGTGCAACTTAAGTAGGGGTATTCTGGACATTTCCCCACTTACCCTAATAAGGTCCCATGACTTCTAACTCACTTGGGAGGCTATTTACCCTATTATTCTATTCATTAATGCTTAGAAACTCTTTCTAAACACTGAATAATTCTCTTAAAAGCTTTTGGGCAAGGTGTTAAGTGGTGAAATTACCACTCATTTGCACTCAACAATCATGCACACTACTATGATTTCAATGTCTAAGTGAGATATATTTGTGGTTAAATGCACTAATTCGCATATTTTGCAGGTATACAAGTGTTGAATAAAGAAGAAGCAACTTTAAGCTAAAAGGATCGAAAATAGAATAGAAGTGCAAGAGCTGGACAAGCTGAAAAAGGGAGCAAGATCTGGCCCTCAATTACCATGATCGCAGGATGAGGGCCACAATTGCAATCAGTCAAGCTAGTCAGCCAACAGTGATCGCGATCAATCCTCCGCAATCGCAGTAGGTACGATCGCGATCAAGCCTCCTCGATAGCATGAGAGCGGAAAATGACCCAGGGGTAAAAATAGTATTTTGCCTGCTGACCCCAAATCCCATTTAAGGATCAAACCCCATTCATTCTAGGGATCATCATCATTCTACAACCCCACCTCCCATCTTTAGTTTAGGATTTTTGTAATTTCTTGGAGCTTGGAGCAAAACTTGTACTAATCTTGAGCTAAGAAGATATTAGAGTGACTTTTAAGTGTAGATTTGACATCACCCATTGAAGATTCATTGGATTCTAAAGTGTGGTTTTCCCTCTCTTTATTTTCCTATGAATAACTTTGATGAAAATATTTCTTTATTTGTGTTTATTATCATTATGATTTGCTAGATCTATATCTTGGAATTATGCTGGAATAGGATGCAATTGTGTGTGGGTTGTGATATAATTGTGTATATTTTAATTTGTTGATGATGAGTTCTATTGTTGCTTAATTGAATTGATTGGGATTTATGGGTGAAAGCCCCAAATGCCCAAATAGGTTTGATGGATGAAAATCCCAAGCTCTTTAAAGATCAAACCATCCTTAAAAAAAGGGTTTTGGGTGATCTTTAGGAACCCACCTCATCCTTAAAAGAGGGATGTGGGAACCAAAGTAATAGTAGATAATTTATGGGTATATCTTGCTAATTTTTCACTATCTTAGACATAAGGGTGATTAGAAGGGTAACTATACCATGGGTATCACCCTAGAAATAGGTATACCTAATTGAGGTATTGGGTGGCTTTAATTGACACACTTGTTAGGTACTCGAAAGGGTCAATGAGTGATATATTTGAGGTTTTTTGAAAAACTAGCCTCAAATACCTTAAACCTAGCCTACCACATCATTAACGATTTGAATTTACACCGAATCATCATGATCCCATGTATAATTTGCCCCTAGGAAAGCATAGTCCCAAGATCCATTTTAATTGATTATACTCTAATTATTCTTAGTCTCAAGTTAGTCCCTTAGAAGCCCAAGAATTACTTTAACATTTGACAAGATTGAAAAATCCCAAACCATTTTGTACCATAGGTTTGACCCTAGCAAGCAACTTTTATTTCAAATATACTCAAATCGTCACTCACTTTGTTTCTCGTAGATTCAACCCCGACTCTTATTTGGGTAAATATATTGATAATTACTACCTTGCACTTAAAGTGACGTGTAAGTTAAGCATTATCAAAAATGGCACAGTTGTCGAAGAATAATTTGGCGTATTGAGTTGTTTTGGAATTTTAGCTTACTTGCTTTGGTTCAAACTTGTAAATATTTGTTTGTGATTTTCTTTTGTTTATTGTGTTAGATATATTTTAAATTTTTTGGATTAATTATTACTATGGCATCTTGGAGTGAATATGAGTTTGGTGGTTGGAGATCTTACCTTGATTATCTATGTCCATATTGTGGTGGACCCCACTTTCGGGAAGATTGTAGATATGCTCCCCAGATAGAGATATGTGCACCATCTCGGTCTTATAGATAGTGTGGTTGTTCTCTATGTGGTGGTCAAGATGGACATTGAAGTGATTGTCCAAGTGTCCCAACCCTCGTTATGGTAACCCAATTGCTAGTTCTTCTTATGATTTTGATAGGTCTTATGATCAAGAAAAGGAAGAACGAAGCACCATAAATAGTGGTGTTGAAGCAATGCTTCAGATTATCTTTGATCGGATGAAATCAACTAGGGATAATATACATCGCATGCCTGAATCCATGGGGGCACGTAATGAGGAAATCGCAAGGATAGAAAAAGGGGTATGGAGGCTAACCTCTCAAATACCATGGGTGTGTCCACTTTTCAAAATGATCTCAATGTTGATGAATCCTTGGTGATTTCCCAACCAACCGAACCAACCATGAGAAATGATGCGATAGTCAAGGAAATGGTGCTAGAGTCAAAAGAAGAAACTAAGCCAATCTCTTATGACGACTCTAGTCCATGTCGGGGAAAAAATCCTAATGAGGATGCAACTCTAGAACTAAGGGATAGACCTCTTTCAAACAATTTTTCAACATTGTACTTAGAGGATGTGATTAAAATCCATCTACCTAAGCAAATAGAGGATCATGGGGAGAAGGAGCACCACCCTTATGTTTTGGAGTTTGATAATCCAAAAAAGCATATTGGATCCCCACACTTGAAGGCCAAGTAGCACAACTTCCGATGTTCAACTAGAGGCCTATTGATGTCCCCACCATTACCCAAGGAGCTAAACTAAAAACTTGATGTGAAATTGTGTAAAAGATTCAATTCTTCAAAGTGGCGCGATCGAACATGCATCATTATGCCCCTACTTTTTCCCAAAGAGCCTCGAAGATGGAATGATCAAAAGTTGTACAAAAGATTCAAATCCTCTAAGTGGAGACATAAATGAGGATTAAAAAGGCGTCGTGCCGCAATGTTAAATCACGCTCTTGATGGGAGGCAACCCATCATTTTATGTTTGCTCCATATGTATTTGAATAAGTCACATAATTTTGATGTCTTGTAGGTGCTTGGAATCGGATTGGAATCCTAAAACAGGGGAAAACCAAGTTTGAGAAGTGTGGCAGCCCTGCAGAAAACCAATTGCATTCATACCATTGACAAAGTTTTAGTAGCCATATGGTTGGTTTGCCCACATGAAGTAAAAATGTGAGATCGAGACTTGGGTTGTTGTCGTGGTTAGCAAATTATGCACGGTGCAAAGACAAAGCAAACATCCCTCTCCATCCAAAAAATTTTAAAAACCAAGGGCACGGACGTGAGCGATATTATAACAATTTCTTTTCTCTTTTTGTGACTCCAAATTTTTGACTTGTGAAAATTGGTAGATACTCTATTTTTTGTCTCTAGCGGGAGGAGCAATTGAGCCTTCTTGGTGAATTTTCATGCCAAGTGTGATGAGCTTATTTTTTTTAATCTCATGTATACTTGTACCATCTATAACTTGCCCCATTAGTCTCTCAAAGATAATTTTGATTGTATTTAGTTAGGGAGGTGATCTTAAGCCATCTTGAGACATTGGAAGTCCACTTTAGCCTAAAAAGCCTACTTGTGCATAGATGTTATCCCTAGTCACCCACTTTGATCCTTTATACCTTCTTTGACAAACACATTGCAAGTTGTGAACCTTTGAAACTTATCCCTCTTTTGAACCCTATCCTCCTTGGACTTAAAAATGCAAATTGAGGCTAAAAAGCCTAAGTTGGGGGTGGAGAAGATTGGAAGAGGTAACTTTGGGCCATGAGAATGTAAGTTAGTGCATAAAAGCTAAATTTTGAGAACAAATAAATAAGGAGAATAAGGGACCCAAGAAAGAAAAGAAAAGCATGAAATGTAAATGGCAAAGAGGTGAAAAGAATATTCTTTCCAAAAGATGGATGAATCAAGGTAGCAAAGGAGGCACATATTTAAAGAGTGAAAACAAAAGAAGTGGTCCATGATCAAAAGTTTGATGAAAAAGTATAATGTAGATGTTCTAGGAGGGTATAGTCACTTTGTTCCTAAATAATATCCTATCCTACCCTGAACCTATATTACAAGCTCAAAAAGCCCTTTGAGATCCCCAACCAAGTACATTCATGGTGGTGGCGATTGAAAATAGGGGTAATCATATTGCATGGTACTTGTTGACATCGAGAGTTCTTGAGAGAGAAAGAGTTTCATACTTAAATTCCTTACTGCATATTTGATAAATTGGTGTGTGGAATTTTCTTTCTTATGAGGAGGCACGTAAACAAGTTGAGGTGGGTGATTTTTTCACCTCCCAAAAAATAAGGCAAAAGGAATATAATGTAGTTGAGGTCAAAGAGGAGTCATTTCTTGAGTATTAGTGATTGTTGCATGATTGCTCTTTGAAGTCTTTTTCATCCATGAAAATTTTGTATTATGTTGGGGGTGTCATGAAAATAGTCTTGCCCATGTTAGAAGAACTATCTGTGGTAGTATTCAAGTTGAAGTCATCATAATCATTTGGATCATCTAATTTTTGGCATAAAAGTGCATTGTCTCATGGTAAAAGGTAATGTTGCTTGAGGACAAGCAAAGCTTTAAGTTGTGGGTGTTGATGAGTGGTGAATTTACCACTCGTTTGCACTCAACATTTATGCATACCACTATGATTTGAATGTCTAAGTGAGACATATTTGTGGTTAAATGCACTAATTCCCATATTTGTAGGTATACAAGTGTTGAGAAGAAAAGAAGCAACTTTGAGCTAAAAAGGATCAAAAAGGGAATAGAAGTACAAGAGCTGGACAAGATGAAAAAGTGAGCAGGATCTGGCCCTTAGTTATAGCGATCACGGGATAAGGGTCGCGATCGAAATCAGTGAACCTAGTCAACCAATAGCGATTGCGATCAGTCCTCCATGATCACAGTATATGCAATCGCAATCGTGTGAGAGCGGAAAATGGCCTAGGGGCAAAAATATCATTTGGCCAGTCGACCCCAAATCCCATTTATTCTAGGGATTATCATCATTCTACAACCCTATCTCCTATTCTTAGTTTAGGGTTTTTGTAATTTCTTGGAGGTTGGAGCAAAACTTGTATAAATCTTGAGCTAAGAAGACATTAGAGTGACTTTTAAGTGTAGATTTGGCATCATCCATTGAAGATTCATTGTATTATAAAGTGTGGTTTGCCCTCTCTTTATTTTCTTATGGATAACTTTGATGGAAATATTGCTTTATTTGTGTTTATTATCATTATGATTTGGTAGATCTACCTCTTGGAATTATGCTAAAATAGGATGTAATTGTGTGTGGGTTGTGATATATTTGTGTATATTGGAGTTTGTTGATGATAGGTTCTATTATTGCTTGATTGAATTGGTTGGGATTTGTAGGTGAAAGCCTCAACTTCCCAAATGTGTTTGATGGATGAAAATCTCAAGCACTTGAAAGATCAAACCATCCTTGAAAGAGGGGTTTTAGGTGAACTTTAGTAACCCACCTCATCCTTGAAAGAAAGATGTGGGAACCAAAGCAATAGATGATAATTTATGGGTATGTCTTGCCAATTTTTCACTATCTTAGACATAAGGGTGATTATGAGGTTGACTATTCCATGGGTATCACCCTAGAAATAGGGATGCCCAATTGAGGTATTGGGTGGCTTTAATTGACACACTCGTTAGGTACTTGAATGGGTTAATGAGTGATATCCTTGAGGTTTTGTTGAAAGACTAGCCTCAAAGACCTTAAACCTAGCCTACCACATCATCAACAATTTGAATTTGCACTGAATCATCATGATCCCATGTATTTGCTCCTAGTAAAGCATAGTCCCAAGATCCATTTTAATTTATTATACTCTAATTATTCTTAGTTTTGAGTTAGTCCCTTAGAAGCCCAAGAATTACTTTCACATTTGACAAAATTGAAAAATCCCCAAACCATGTTGTACCATAGGTTTGACCCTAACAAGCAACTTTTATTTCGAATTTACTCACATTGTTCCTCGTGGATTCGACTCTGACTCTTAGTTGGGTAAATATATTGACAATAATCGCCTTGCACTTAAATTGACTTGTAAGTTAAGCGTTATCACAAGAAAGCTAGGGTTTCAACTAGAGGACTAAATTGGGGATATTTTTTGTGGTTTCTCTCCATCTACTTTATCAATTAAGGCATGTTTTTTTCCCTCATTCTTAGTTTCAACTAAAGGCATGGTTTTGTAAAATGTTTTTATGATTTGAATGTTGCATGGTTTTGGGCTTTCAAATATGATTTGGGGGTTTTCGTTAGAAATGCTTGGTTAAGGTTTCCCATGTTTTAATTATACTTTTATATGTATTAATGGTGGTTTTGGATAGTTGGTTGCATGGGAATGGTTCTTTGGTAATGGACTTTGGTTTTGGAAATACAATGCCCCTAATGTGTTTGATAAAATGTCTTTAATAATGTTTCCACTATAATATTGGTTTTTCAATGGAACTTATGCATGGTTTAAACTTGGTAATGGAACCCTAAATGATATGACTGGTTTAAATAGTTTTAAATGTATTGGAAAGGCTTTGGTGGCCATGGTTTTGGTTAACTGGAAATCATGAACGGTACATGGAATTCCTTAAACCTATATATGATTGGATATGGACAAAACTGGCAAGTATAGTCGGTATGATGATACCACCACTAATAGCCTTGGTTAATAAATGGTTAATGGATTGGTTGGTTGCATAGTAATGGTTTTAATTTAGCAATGATGGTGGTGTGTGTTGTAAAGCCATGAAACGTAGAGGTCCTACAGGGACCAAACCTGGAAACTTATAATTGTCGATGTGAGGTTTGGTCTTGGTGATCATGTGCATGATGTCACACTTTATATTTGGGGGATTTACTAGTCATCCCAGGTTTTTTTCTTGGTTATGTGGCTTTACGTATTGGGGCCCTTTCAGCGGGGGAAGCTGGACCCATATAGCCCATGAGTGTTTTAGGACGGTAAAGCTACACAGCCTAGGTAAAGGTTTTAATGCCATGCTAAACCTGATTCCCTTTCCCGACATGGATATACATATATAGAGATAGATGTATGGTTGTGTGTATATGAATGGTTCTTACTTGGTTTTTTAAATGGTATTATTTTATCCTTATCCTTAGTATATTCTAGCGTTTACCCACTAACCCATCTTCAGGAAAATGTATACCTACGTTATGCAGGAATCGATCATTCTACTCCTCCTACATAGTGATTGACTCGAGGACAACTATTGAATTAAAGTGGTGAGCTTCCATCTTTTCGAAAGGCTCTATTTTATGTTCTGGATATTCTTAGACATTTTGATTTATTTCTAGATATTAGTTTTGCCTATGGTTGGGGCATGTCTCAATCTGATATTCTTACTCTTTTACTTAGAGGCTTTATGGTACTCTATTGGTTGGAATGGGCGGGATCAATATTGATGTCAGCCTTAGAATTGGTATTGGTATTGGGGTCGATACCGATTGACGAGATTGTTGGTTGTTCCATCCTCTTTCATTTTAGTAGTAATCATATTATGTTTTGGAACTCATTTGGTTATGGCCTGGTTTATGGCACTTGGTTCGATATTGGTTTGTCTTGGTGGTTTAGTTGGTACGGTTTGGTGTGATGGGATAACTTGGTAGGGTTAGTTTAGGAGTAGACCTATCCCAAAGTCAATCTTTGTCCAGTTATGTTATCTTGTTTTATGTTCAGTAATCTGCTGACTCTAGGTATGCTAATGGTGGGTGGGGTGGGTAACAGGGGGTGGTCCCCGATACTTTAAGTTTGGGTTTACCTGACCAAAGCATACAGATTCTCAGTTATTCAGTTATTAAATTTCAGTCTTTCAGTTTACAAATTAATTCAGATATATGTTTATGCTTTGTCTTGCATTCTCAGATGTTATAGTTTTCAAGCATCCATGTTTAGTTATCTCATGCTATTAAGTTAGTTTTTATTTCATATGCACGGTTCCCCATGTATATCAGCCTGACCTCATCTTATATACCAGTATATTTAAAGTACTGATCGCATACTCTTTTTTATGCTATGATGTCTTATATCATAGGTTCAGATGCACAGTTTCCCAATCGCAGTTAGACAGCTCATTGTAATCCAGCAGTCGTAGTGGTGAGCCCTCATCCATCGAGGACATACTATGTTTATTCAGTTATTCCAGTATTTCATTTAACTCAGTTAGTCAGAGTTATTTAGGGGTCTATTCCATCAACTCCTCAGTCAGTTTAGAGGCTTTCGGACATTCAGATAATCTGTTAGACATTCAGTCAGTTGTATCAGTATTACTAGACGTCTTTGTTAAGTAATTGATTTTGAGTATTTGATCAGTTCTTCAGACATACTTAGATGTTTTTTGCAGTATTCAGATTTCAATATTATGTCAGTTTATTTTCCGCTCATCTATTTTGTTACTATCAATTCAGTGCTCACGGTAGGTACCAGCTCATGGGTTAGCTTGTGGTCACTTATGACCTTAAGCACTATTTTCATGACTAGGGGGTAGCCTCAGGTCATTAAAAAACTTGGTATCAGAGCCCAAAGTTTTAAAGTGTCCTAGGAAGTCTGAAAGTCGCGTTGAGTAGAGTTTTGTGCATGGGTGTGAAGCTCGCCACACTTATGGACAAGAGGCTACAAGACATTTTAGGAAAAGTTTCCCTTCTTTCAATATTCATGTCATGAGAATGAGCATGATCTCTACTTAAACTCTCTTTCTAACTCATCCTTTGTTCCATTTACAGGCAATGCCTTCGAAAAGAAATAACGAAAGAAGGAACAAAAATCAGCCCGCACCACCGCTTGTTTAGGAAGATCCCCTGAATGAACATGTCTCTCACACTGAGTTTAGATATTCTTTTACTACCTTATCTCATTCATTAGTTGCATAGAACAATCAGCGATTTGTTTCCCCAGCCAATCCAGTGGCAAATGCAGCTGCGGTTAGGATTCGAAATTTCATGCGGATGAATCCCCTTTTGTTTTTAGGATCCAAGTCTAAGATGAATCCACATGAGTTTTTTGATATGGTTTAGAAAGTGACAAATGTTATGTAAGTCACATCGAGTGAGAGGGCAGAGGACCACATATCAGTTGGAGGATATAGCTCACACCTGGTTTAAGCAGTGAAAGAAGGATAAAGGTGTTGAGGCAGGGCCTGTAGAGTAGGAGGAGTTTTCCACAGCTTTACTAGACATATTTTTCTCGTTAGAGTTAAGGGAGTCTAATATTCAGGAGTTCATTAACTTGAAGTAGGGTAGTATAAGTGTGAAGGAATACTCGCTTAAGTTTACTCAATTAGCAAGGTATGCTCCTTCGATGGTAGCTGATAACAGGTCTAGAATGAGTAAGTTTGTATCTGGGGTATCTGATAGTATGATCAAGGAGTGTAGGACAGCAATGTTGATTAAGGAGATGGACTTATCTAGACTTATGATTCATGGTCAGCATATTGAGGAAGAGAAGCTTAGGAAAAAGAGAGAGATAATAAGAGGGCCAGAATAGGTAGTTTTAACTTTTCTCAGTCATGGTCAGAGGGTGGTAACCGTTCTCGGTTCCGTCAAAAGTCTTCAAACTCAGCCCCATCCTTAGCTAGTTCTCTAATGCCTAAGTTTAGGAAAGATCGTTAGGATAGAGCGCCAGGCTCCAAGTCCCAGGGTAGTGTGAATAGTGTTTGTACTAATCCACTTTATGGGAAGTGTGGTAGGCCTCATCAGGGTGTGTGTAGAGCCATCAGTTATATGTGTTTTGGATATGGCAAGCTAGTCCACAGTGTCAGAGATTGCTGAATGGTCGGCCAGTAGGGTCAGTCTAATCGTCCCCCAATTTCAGTTGGTCGCCCGACTCAATAGGGTGCCACTTCTAGCGTAACTAGTGGGCAGCATCAGAACAGGTTGTATACCCTACAGGCTCGACAGGATTAGGAGAGTTCTCCTGATGTGGTTACAGGTATGTTGCAGGTTTTTTATCTTTATGTCTATGCTTTATTAGATCCCGGAGCTTCACTCTCCTTTGTAATGATTTATATAGTAGTTGATTTTGATGTTAGTCCCATATATTTAGTAGAATCTTTCTCAGTGTCTACTCCAGTAGGTAGCTCCATCGTAGCCAGGCGAGTAAACAGGAACTGCTTGGTTATAGTGTCTCAGAGAGTTACCTCAGTGGATCTTGTATAGTTAGAGATGATTGTTTTTTATATCATTCTTGGCATGGATTGGATCCACTCATGTTACTCCATGTTGATTGCAAAAATAGAGTCGTTTAATTTTAGTTTCCTAATGAACCAGTCATTGAATAGAGGGGTAGTACCTCTGTGCTTAGGGGTCATATCATTTCCTATCTTAAGGCAAGAAAAATAATTTCTAAGGGGTGTGTTTATCATCTTATTTGAGTCAAAAACTCTAGTTTTGAGAATCTAAGTCTCGAGTCAGTTGCAGTAGTAAGGGAATTTCCAGATGTGTTCCCTGAAGACCTTCCCGGAGATTCTCCCAAAAGGGAAATTGACTTTGGAATATATCTCCTTCCAGATACCCAGTGTATCTCTATTCTACCCTACAGAATAGCTCCAACTGAGCTTAAGAAGTTGAAAAAGCAGTTGAAAGATCTCTTAGATAAGGTTTTCATCAGTCCCAGTGTTTCCCCATGGGGAGCTCCAGTCTTGTTCATGCATAAGAAAGATGGTTCTCTTAGAATGTACATCGATTACTTTCAGTTGAACAGAGTCACAATCAAGAATAAGTATCCACTCCCCTGAATTGATGACTTGTTCGACCAACTTCAGGGTGCCAGTTATTTTTCTAAGATAGACCTCAGATCCGACTATCATCAGCTTAGAGTCAGAGAATGTGACATTCCAAAGACAGCCTTTAGAACTCGGTATAGTCACTTTGAACTCTTAGTTATATCTTTTGGACTAACGAATTCCCCTGCATCTTTTATGGACTTGATGAACAGAGTGTTCAAGCAGTACTTGGACATATTCACCATGGTCTTCATTGATGATATTCTTGTCTATTCATGTAGTGAGAATGGTCATGCAAACCATATGAGAATTATGTTGCAGACTCTTATAGCTCATCAGTTGTTCGCCAAATTCAATAAGTGCAAATTTTGTCTAAGATTAGTAGTTTTCCTTGCCCATATTATTTTCGATGATGTCATTAGAGTCGATCCTCAGAAGACCAAAGCAGTGAGAAAATGGTCTAGACCCATCTCTCTATCATATATCAGGAGTTTCTTAGGATTGGCTGGCTATTACAGATGGTTTGTTGAGGGGTTTTCTTCTATTGTGTCCCCTATGTCTCGATTGATTCAGAAGAAAGTTAAATTCTAGTGGCCAGATTCTTATGAGAAGAGTTTTCATGAGTTGAAGACTCGTCTCACTTCTGCCCCACTTTTGACTTTACCAGATGGTTCAAATAGATTTGTGGTTTACTATAATTCTTCTAGAATTGGTCTTGGTTGTGTGTGTGAATACAAAGAGGTTAGGTCATATCCTATGCCTCTAAACAACTTAAGCCCCATGAAAAGAATTATCCTACCAATGATCTTAAGTTGGCAGTTGTTGTGTTTGCTTTAAAGATATGGAGACATTTCTTTTATGGGGTTCATGTAGATGTGTTCATTGACCATAAGAGTTTGCAGTATGTTTTCTCAAAGAAATATCTAAATATTCATCAGAGAAGGTAGCTTGAGTTGTTGAAAGATTACGATATGAATATATTGTATCATCTGGGCAAGGCCAATGTAGTGGCAGATACCCTTAGCAGGTTGTCTATAGGTAGTGTTGCTCATGATGTGGAGGATAAGAAAAAGTTAGTCAGTGAGGTTCATCATCTTGATAGATTAGGTGTTTGGTTGGTTGATTCAGCTGAAGGTAGTGTATGGGTTCAGAATGGTTCAAAATCTTTCTTGGTTGCCGAAGTAAAAGAAAAGCAAGACAGAGATCCTAGTTAGGTTAAGTTGAAGGAGGCAGTTAGAGATCAAAAGGTGGACGTTTTCTCTGAAGGGGGAGATGGTGTACTTTATTATCAAGGTAGATTATGTGTTCCATGTGTTAATGACTTGAGACAGCGAATACTTTTAAAAGTGCATGGTGCATGACTCCCTATTCATCCAGGAGACACAAAGATATATCGTGACTTGTGGGAAATCTATTAGTGGAGTGGTATGAAGAGGGATATTATAGAATTTGTAGCTAAGTGTTCTAATTGTCAGCAGGTTAACGTTGAACACCAAAAGCCTAGTGGCACATTATAGGAGTTCAGTAACCCCTCTTGGAAGTGGGAGATAGTGAACATAGATTTTGTGACAAAGTTGCCTCGCATACATCGTCAGCATGATTTGATATGGGTCATTATAGACAGAATGACCAAATCAGCTTATTTTCTATCAGTTTATACTTTTTACTCAGCTGAGGATTATGCCAGGATGTAGCTTAGGGAGTTAGTTAGGTTGTGTGGGATTCCGTTATCTATCGTATTAGATAGAGTTACTCAGATAACCTCTCACTTTTAGAAGGCATTTTAGAAGGGTCTTGGTACCCAAGTTCATCTAAGCACAGATTTTTATCCTTAGACAGATGGTCAGCAGAGAGGACCATTCATACCATAGAAGACATGTTGAGAGCATGTGTTATTAACTTTAGAGGTAGTTGGGATAATTACATTCCTTTGATTGAGTTTGCCTATAACAACAGTTATCACTCCAGTATTCAGATAGCTCCATTTGAGGATCTTTATAGAAGGAGATGTAGATCTCCTATTATTTGGTTTGAGGCAGGTGAAGCTACTTTGATAGGGTAAGATTCAGTATTTGAGGACATAAAAAAAGTTAAGTTGATTAGGGAGAGGCTAAAGGCAGCCCAAAGCCATCAGAAATCTTATGAAAATATGAGGAGAAGAGATCTAGTGTTTGAGGTTAGTGGCTTAGTCTATTTAAAGGTTTTGACTATGAAGGGAGTAAAGATATTTGGAAAGATGGGGAAGCTCAATCCCCTATATATTGGCCCGTTTAGAATCTTGAGTCATTTTGGAAAGGTAGCTTATGAGCTTGAGTTGCCTGCAGATTTAGAATTAGTGCATCAAGTGTTTCATGTTTCCCTGTTGAAGAAGTGAATTGGTGATTCAACTATTGTTGTCCCATTAGAAAGCATGAATGTTTAGGATAACATTTCTTACAAAGAAGTCCTAGTTGAGATCCTTGATTATCAGGTTCGTAGACTAAGGAACAAAGAAGTTCCCTTGGTCAAAGTTCTTTGGCAGAATCAGTCTGTTGAGGGAGCTACTTGGGAAGCATAAGTAGATATGCGAACTAAGTGCCCTCATCTTTTCTCCGTGAACTCATATTAATCTTGAGGTAATGATTCTATTCAGTTGACTCTCTTCCATTCTCAGTTTCAGCTATGTAATCCATTTTATGTCATTTCATACATTCAGTTCAGTTCATGTATCATGTTTTAGACTCAGTTATGTAATCATGTTCCCACTCATTCATATTCAGTATATGATCTCATTTACTTTAATACTCTCAGCTAAACCAGTCTTATTTGAGCGTGAATGTTCCCAAGGGGGAGATATTGTAATACCCCATAAAAGTCTTAGCTTATTTCAGCACTCAGTTGCATGTTTAAAGGGTTCAAGACTTGAAAATTTCAGTAAGTGTTGGAACTTAGTCATTTCCAAGTCCCCTAAACTTCGATGATTTTTTTTACCTTCCCGACCTCAGGACATTGATTTTTGATTTGATTCATGATTGGGGTAGTTAAAAGTACGTTTCGAGTGAGTTTCAGAATTTTTGGACGAGCGTAAGGGCATGTTTAGAGAACCAAGGTAGTAGCACCACCGGGATTAGCCCGCGCCACACCTCCTAGTGCACCACTCCAGATCCTGCGCCGCACCCCCTAGTGCATCGCTCCAGAGCCCACGTTGCCCACTCCAGAGCCCGTGTCACCCCTTCTCTTTTTGTCTAGCTTTTGTTCCTCGTCATTTAAGGGCATTTGGTCATTTCCCCTTCACCCAACTTGTCCATAACATGAAATTTAGGTTCCCAAAGAGCATTATTTTCTCTTTTTATCAAAAATTCTCTTAAAAGAAGCATCCCTTTACTCAAGAACAAACCCTAACTCTTTCACAAGTAATCAAGGAATTCAAGCTTCAAACCTCAAGAAATTCCCAAGGATCTTCATGAATTCATCCAGCGAGGTATGTGTGATGTTCATCCATGGGTTCCTTTCACCCATGGAGTCCAAGAACCCTTTTTGGTGTTTTAAATTATGAGTTTTAAATGTTCAAGTTGAACTAATTCCATGAATCTCCTATTAATTCAATTACAAATTATGGTTATAAGTATTTTTCAAGTAGAATGAACCGTATCATGTTTGAGTATTAGAATTTCCATGTCATGTTCAATTGGTTTCAAGATGTAGCCTCAAGTTATGAGTTTAGCCATAAAATCCTATTGTTTCCTCATGTTTAAGATATACTCATGTTTAAGTGTATGATTTTCACATGTTTTTATGAGATGTCGTGCTTGGGTTTTTAAAACATAATCATGTATTACTGTATTTCAAGTTTGATATCTTATACTCATGCTCATTTAGTGTTGGTGGGTTATGAACACCCGATACTTATGTGTTTTACATAAACTCAACTTTTCAAGTACTTAGACAGTTAATCCATGACTCTTATCAGTATACTTACATGTTATGATCATGATGAGCACTATCAGTTATGTAATAATGTTCATTCTAGTTCATTTCATTCCAGTATTAGTGTCAGTTCTGTTGGGAGTAGGATTTAGCATCGAGCGAACTAAGGGATGAGGGCTCACCTGACAGTAGAGGGTGGGACCCATAGTAAAAATCCCTGAGTTACAGAACTATGTAGCCTGCGTAGGTTAGAGATGTCTACTTTCCAGTTGAGGATTGGCTAAATGTCTACCTTCCAGTTGAGGGTGACACGTATTTCTTTAGATCACCTACCAGTTGAGGGTGACTCATTAGTCCTTCGGGACACCTGTTTAGTGGATCCACATAGCCAATGTGAGTACCCATGGCACAGTACTGACACCCTTCCAACTGGGGTTACAGGTTGGACCCCGATTAGCTTAGATTTCGGCATATCGGTTATATGATACCTCTCATAGTCTCAGTATAGTATTTAGTATAGTTTTAGTTTAGGTTTACCTAACCAAAGCATATAGATTCTAAATTATTCAGTTATCAGATTTCAGTAGTTCAGTTTACATATTATTTCAGATATATGTTTATGCTTGGTCTTGCATTCTCAGATGCTACAGTTTTTATGCATCCATGTTCAGTTATCTCATGTTATTCAGTTAGTTCTTATTTTATATGTACAGTACCCCATGTATATCATCCTAACCTCATCTCATATACCGGTACATTCAAAGTACTAACCGTATTCTCTTCTTTGCGCTATGATGTCTTATATCATAGATTCGAACGTATAGTTTCCCGACCACAGTTAGACAGCTCAACGTAGTCCGGCAGGCATGGTGATGAGTCCTCATCCATAGAGGAATTGTTATGTTTATTCAGTTATTCTAGTATTTTATTTTACTCAGTTAATCAGAGTTAGTTGGGGTTTGTCCCATCAACTCCTCAGTCAGTTTAGAGGCTTTTAGACATTCAGACAATTAGTCCAACAGTCAGTCAGTTATTTTAGTATTACTAGACGTCTTGGTTAAGCATTTGATTTTGAATATTTGATTAGTTGTTCAGACATACTTGGATGTGTTTTGCAGTATTCAAATTTCAGTATTATGTCAGTTTATTTTCCACTCATGTATTTTGTTACTATCTATTCAGTACTCACAGCAGGTACCAGCTCATGGGTTAGCTTGTGGTCACTTGTGACCGTATGCACCATTATCGTGACTAGGAGTAGCCTTCGGTCATGATAGAATCATAAATGGTGGTTTTGAAAACAAATGTTAAAGGTTTTTTATGCATATTGTTGAGTATTGATTACTCTTGATTTAAATAATGTTTTCACATGTTTTTTGTGATGGTTTGCATATGTTGGTGCTTGTTGATGGTGGTTTGACAAATGAGTCATGGGTAACCCTAACCTTAATGGTTTTTACCTTGGTTTTGGTCTTGTTAAAGGAGTGCCCATAAGATATTTGTGAAAATGTCTAAAAGAAATTACTAGTCACACGTTAATGGTGTTTTGAACTTAGGCAATGGCTTAATGAGTATGAATGGTTTGCAAATTGTTTATTAAATGGATTGTTGGCCATGAAATGTTTTAAATAGAAACCTTTGTGGTTTAATTGATTAAAATGGGTTTGAGTCCCTAAACCTTGGAGTTAATGAGTGTCCTTGTTGGACGATGGTTTAGCGCCCCAAAATTATTTAAATGGTTGATTAATAAGGGTAATGGCATGTGTATACTTGCAAGTAATATTGATATGATTATACCAACAAAGTGCCTTTGGTAAGAAATTGACAAAATGGTTGGTTGTGTGTGAATGGTTTTAATTTGGGCTTTAAAGCGGGAATATATAGCAAAGTCGTGGAAGATGGAGGTCTCGAGGGGACCAAATATGGAAAATCACGATTGCCGGTGTGAGGTTTGGTCATGGTGACTGTGTGCATGATGTCACACTTATATTCTTGGAGATGTGCTAGTCATCTCATATTCTCTCTGGCTTGTGTGGCAAATATACCTCGGGGCCCTTTCAGCTGATTACGCTGGCCCCATATAGACTATGGGTGAATTTTGAATGGCAAGGCTACACATCCCAGGTTAATGATTTCAAAGTTCATGCTAAACCTAATTACTTTTCCCGTCATAGATTATATATATATTTATGTATGTATAGAAATATGTGCATATGGTTGTTTAATTAGTTTTGAAGGTTGGTATTATTTTATCCTTATCCTGAGTACATGCTAGAGTTTACCCGTTAACTCGTCTTTGGGTGGCTGTATCCCCATGCAATGCAAGAACCGTCTATACTACTCCTCCTACTCATTGATCAGATTTGGGAATAGTCGGTGTTGTATTGAAGTGGTGAGCTTCCATTGTTAGGAAGGCATCTATTTTATATCATGGATTATTATACAAATTATTATTTTCTCTTATACTTTGATTTTTGGCAATGATCGGGGGCATGTCCCGACTAGGTATTCTTTATTTTGGTTTATAGGCTTTGTATGGACAACTGCGGACTTGGGTAGAGAATGGCTATGATTTATATACTATATATATTAGGTTATCGTTTTTGGTTTTTTTGGTTGGTTATTGGATTGATTGACTTGGTTGGACTGGTCTTGGGTATAGACGTATCCCAAATTCATTATATCTCCTAATTTGCCATTTTGTTATCTATTTGGAATTCATACGACTCGGGGTATATGTTGGTTGGTTGGATTGGGTATCGGGGGTGGTCTCCAAACCTGGTTGGACTTGAGATTCTCATTACAACAAGGCCCTAGGATGGGACATGTCAAGTGTGTGGGTTTAGGAGATAATATAGGCATTTCTTTAATAACCAGGTTTCATACCCTTTGTGACCTACCCTTGTGCATAATCCTAGTTATCCTCATTGAGCCTTTAGCTTATCCTTTGGCTGTCTTATTAGTAGCACATTCCCCTTCTTTGTTAGACCTAAATTTTATCCAAAGCTCCTAACCGCTTTAGTTAAAAAATAATGAAGTAAAGGAATGTGAATACAAGAAGAAAAAAGGTGAAAGTGAGTCCCCAAAAAATAGTTATTAGTGTGGTAAATTGAATTGTGGTAATTGGGAGTTGTGTGATTAAAAGAAAGAAAAGTGTTCAAAATTAAATAAGATGTGAATGAAAAATACTCTCACTGCATTGTATGTGAATGAGCTTAATGAGATGGGGCAAAACAAAAGATGGGTGTAGATGAATGAGGTGATACTTGGTTATTAATAGAGAGGTCTTAATATTCATATGATGTATTAGAACGCTAAGGGAAGATAGTCACTACTTCTAGCCAGAATAGTTCCTATCCATCCTTTTGCCTACATTACAACCCATAAAGACCTATTTGATCATAAGTCCTAACATTCTGATATTAGTGAAGTACTTCACTAAGGTCAAACCTATGGTTCAGCATGTATAACTTGTGAATTCTTTGTGAGAGTGAGCATAAATTATTTCTTGTACCCATTTTCTGATCAGTTGAATCTATATGAGTGATTATGGGTAACTCTCTTATTGTGGGGGCATATGTTTAATGGTAGTTGGGACATTTGTATGATCTCTTTTATTTATTAATATAGATGAGTTTTCCAACTTGGTGAGTCAATTCTTGAGGATAGGATGTTTTGAAGTAGTGTTCATGAGCTTTCAATTGTGTGCATAACATGCTTGGTGTAAGAACCTGAATTCTGTGTAGTCATTGTAGTACTAGCTTGAGTGTTTTATTTGTTATAGAAGTGTGGAGTCTTCTTTGATTACAATGCATGGAGTGAAGTGTGATTAGAGGACGAACAAGGCTTTAAGTGTCGGCCCCACCATGTTTTATTAATGCAGGCTCAAATCCTCAGGATAGCAGACATCAACGTTAGGCCCTATTGCTATTTTCAGCTGATATTTTGGTGAGCTCCAACTCTCTCTGGAGCCAGTATATGCCTAGAATTTTGATTATATGTACAGGTCTCTGGTTGGGCATGACAGGCTTGATGCCAACTAGTCACTTGTAATATAGTGTGTTAAACTTTCTAGAGGCTTCATGGACATCGTTTAGTATTGTATAGTTTTGTTAATATAACTCCCTTGTGTATATATGCAACTTTTATTGAATATCTTTCTCGTTATTATCCCATAACCTCACGTACGTCATAGAGTTCTTGCAGAGTAAGTATATACGGTTCTTGTTCGTCCTTAGTATCAGAACCTAGGTCCACTTGTCCCAGGGAATCTATGAAGCCGTGTCTAGTAGGACCTTACTTATTGATGTGTTGCGCGCCACAATTATAATTAAGGAACTACATGGATATTTAGGAATTTGACCTTCATTTATAATCAAGATCATGAAATAAAGTTAAGTCATAGGAAGTTACTTCTGAATCCTATTCTGCTTATTTGTGATACAGACCATGTCTGCTACAGAGAAGGATAAAGTAGCCCAGTAGGCAGTTACTAGCATTACTCAAGAGGCAGCCACTACTAGGCAATCTCCCGTATTGGTGGCTCTGAATAGGACTCAAGAAAGTTTATTGGGTTCTATACTTTCAGGTTCTCAAATGCTCGGGACAGAGGGACTTACAGGGGCTTCTGCACCTCTAGTGGTGCCAACGGTAGTTCCTATCCCGCCACCAAGTGCCTCAGACCCACCGCTCAGGCCTAAAGGCAGAATGTGGACGTACCTGTTGCTACTCAGGGAAGGATAGCCAAATCTAAGATCAAAGATTTCCTTTGTATGAATCCACCAGAATTCAAGGTTCTAAGCTTGCAGAGGACCCTCAATAATTCATTAATGAGGCTTATAGAATTTGTAAGGTGATGTGGGTCTCGGATATAGATGCAGTTGAATTGGTCGCCCATCGACTAAAAGATGTTGCTATTGATTGGTATGATACGTGGGTTGCCTTGAGAAGTCAAAAAGCACCCCCTGTGGTCTGGACAAAATTTGTAAAAACCTTCATAGATCATTTCATGCCATTAGAGCTCATAGAGGCAAAGGTGGATAAATTTCTATCCTTAAAGCAGGGTAATCTTAGTGTCAAAGAGTGTTGTTTGTGGTTTACACGGTTGTCGAAATATGCTCCAGAGGTGGTTAGCACACAAGCAAAATGGATTCATCACTTTGTGAATGGCCTTGCGGGTCCCTTGAATGACCTTCTTTCTGCTGCTGCTATGAATAACTATTTGGATATAGCAAGAATTATGGCGTGTGCTTAGCAGTTGGAGAAGGATAACCATAATCGTGAGGTAGATAGAAAGAAGGAGAAGAGTAAGAAGGCTAGGACGGCCATCCAGTATCAGGGAAGCAGTGGAGTTCTACTAGTAGAGGGCCACCTAGGAAGACCCAATAAGCTATGCGCTCCACATCTAATGCTCCAACTCAGTTCTTGAGGAACAGGTATAAGCAGAGTTAGACTTCTAGAGCCCTGATTTACGACCTCGGAGAGGCGCTAGTCGAGGGTTACCATCTCGTTCTATCATCAAGCTTATAAGTATCTATATTTCCCACTTTGTGTTAAATTTCTATGATACTTCCATATTATTATAAGTTTCTATACTAAAAGCCCTTACACATTAGGGGTAAATAGTAATAGCATAGTTTCACTTGTATATGGTATCTAAATGATCATTATCATAACTCACATGTCATAGGCTTTCAAGGTATTATTTGATAAACATTAATGACGAGAGGGTACATAGGTTTGGCTTGGATTATCTCTCAACGTGATTCTGTGCACAGGATCGAGACCAGACCACTATAGTGAGCTCAACCATTGGGTGTACCCGCCTTTGTAGCATCATTTGTATTTGAAGTCAATTGAAACGTCATGTATTGGTTTCCCCTAACTCAATCCAACATATGGTATATATGGCCTGCGGGCAGACCCTCATAGTGAGCCCCTGGGCGGGGGCGTACCTGGATACAACTGCAATTTCAGTTACACATACGGGATCATAGTAATGAGTATGTGAACAACATATGCTTTATACTTGCATCAGATTGCCTTCAGAAGGCCATCTTGTGATCATTTGTATGACTTATAGGATAAGTGCATCACCTAGGAAAAGTATAGGCCTTATACTATAATGAACGCTTTTCTAAATATTACATATGATGCTAATAAGGTCAATGCATACATTATCAGTTCATATCGTATATGTGTTACTTGTTGGCTCATACATTTTTCACTTTACCATTTGACTCATATGAGCTTTTGTACTTATCCAACTATTATTCTGTTTGCTTTCATACCAGTACATGTTGTTTATGTACTGACGTCTCGGGCCTACCATATTTTATTAATGCAGGCTCAGATCCTCAATATAGCAGACGTCTACATTAGGCCCTATTGCTATTTTCAGCTGATATTTTAGTGAGCTTCAACTCTCTCTGGAGCCAGTCTATGCCTAGTATTTTGATTATATATACAAGTCTCTGGTTGGGCATGACGGGCCTGATGCCAACTAGTCACTTGTAGTATAGCGTGTTAAACTGTCTAGAGGCTTCATGGACAATGTGTAGTATTGTATAGTTTTGTTAATGTAACTCCCTTGTGTGTATATGCAACTTTTATAGAATATCCTGCTCGTTATTATCCCATAACCTCGCGTATATCATAGAATGCTTGCAAAGTAAGTGTATATGGTTCTTGTTCGTCCTTATTAAGTTGGGATGTGACATTACTTTAGTTTGTTTATGGATTATACTATTTTGATTCTTGTTACATCTATGAGCGGCTAAACACCCTTTTTCCGAGGGTAAGGCCAAAAAAATGAGTATTATTTTTATGATTTGATTTGGTTTGGTTGATTATCATATTTGATTGTTTATTTATCCTTGTTATCACTATTTTAAGAAGGATGAATGGTAGAGTAAAATGTGGAATGAATAGAATAGGATCGTAATCTTCATAGAATGATATGATGATTTGCACTTAGGATAGGAATATACTTAAGTGTCCTATTTGGTTCAAGTACGGGATGAATACAAAAGCATTTAACTTAGTTCTCACATCCCCGATCAACCATGCAGTTGCGAGGCTAAGTTAGATAATTGATAGAGGTTCGAAAAGCCATAGTCATAGTATAGACCTCGTGAACCAACAACCAAGATAAGTGACCTAACCAATGAAATTCTATACCGTAGTATAATTATTCGCAATTCCTTAACCCTGGGTTCCTCCTTATTGATTGTTCAAACCTTTAATTTACCGCATTGTTTAGTTTAAGGTTACCTATACCTTTCAAATTCTTGTGGTTACGTTTGCATTGAATCAATCTTATTAGTGAACTAGTCATGGATAGTTGTATACACAAGTCTTTAGGGGATCAATATTCGGCTTTTTATAAGGCTGCTATATTACTTGTTGGGACAACGTACACTTGGGTGTGCGCTTGGACGCAATAACTTAGCTAACATACAGCATACTCGTACCTAGATCTGTACTGAAAGGACACAGTAGAGTTGAGTATGGTCCACTTGTACTCAATAGGTATCATAGACCGGCTGAGCAAACTAGAAAATAAAGTATATGAATACACACTATGAGCATGTCACCAACATACAGAAAATGTCTCAAATAGTAGCTAACACTGTCTTCAATGACATTTCTAAATATAGCACGTAAGTACGAAATAGGTATGTGAAAGAAATAGGATAGACATGCATCATAAAAATACAAAAACAAAACACTGAAGATGGATGAATAAATGAAATGTAATTAGGATGATAATGATGATGATGTGATATGATCGAGATTATCGCATGACCTCCGTATACACCTACCAAGCATCTTTTCTTCAAGGTAGGACTCATGGAGGGGTCACAACTCATATACAATCTCAATACTCAATCTCCAATCTCAATGTCTATATCTCTTCTCTGACTTATGGGCTACGACAGAGGATTTTGTAAAAGTGTCATATTTTTATAAAAAAAAACAGCATTTCCACAATGGTACCAATATCTCATAAATGTATGTATAATATGAAAATGTAATGATCACAACCAAACCAGTATAAAGACCTCAAATGTGGTCAATA
Source organism: Capsicum pubescens (assembly GCA_030864215.1). Taxonomy (NCBI): domain Eukaryota; kingdom Viridiplantae; phylum Streptophyta; class Magnoliopsida; order Solanales; family Solanaceae; genus Capsicum; species Capsicum pubescens. The sequence continues at coordinate 229,426,135 of CM061548.1, read as the reverse complement.
TACACGCACATAAGCTTAAAATTTATCAATATGTCTACCATCCATGATTTAATATAAGTCATGTACCATTTGACTGAAATATGCAAGTAAGACATCACTAATATCACATTAAACCCAACCTAGCCATTTCTACTATCAAGAAAACAAGCAAATGTATACACAAAGCCAATAATATCAGATAAGACACTGACATGGGTCACACATAGTAATTATCGTCTCAATCACCAATAACAGCAACATAAGCTCCCCCACGGGCACACAATAGTAATAGCACTATTTCCATGATCATTGCTCATATACATAGCAGACTTTTATATAAATATTAACTACTCAGACCAGTCTGAAGAAATTTAAGTCATAACCTGCCTCGAAGTGGAAAATTCGAGCCTAAAACTCCTTACACGGGGATTTTTCCTTCTCGAATGACCTTAAAATCAACTAAAACATATAAATATAGAATCTACACATTAAAACAAATCCAACGATACTCATACTGCCTATTTTTGAGTCTGGATCAAAATGAACCACCGAAATAGGTTTTCAAAAGGAAATGGTATAATCAGAATTTTTATTCATATACACATTACTCAGGATTAAAGAAAGTTATAGAAGAAAATTCAAGTGAAAATGCGGTTTAAATTTGAAGAAAGTCATAGTTAGGCCTTCCGAACCAAAATTTTCAAATTTCACTTTTGACTAAATGACAAGAATCAAAGTAAAATAATAGAAGTAGTGATTTGAAGCTTATCCAAGCTCGAAAATGAAACGAATCCACCAAAATCCTCTCAACTTAAGGCTCAAAGTCTCAAAAATGGAATAAAATCACGGAAGGAGGTTTTTATATTGACCCAGCGCTAACCGCTAAAGCGAGTTATTGACTGCTTAAGCGGTCATCGCTTCAACGCGGGTCGGCCGCTAAAGTGGCCCACCCTACATGGGTTGACCGCTAAAGGTTGTTCCCATACCGCTAAAGCGGAGGCTGTTTATGTGGAAAAGGCCCGCTTTAGCGATACTTGGCTACCAGTTGGGCTCCACTTTAGCGGCGCCAGGGACGCTAAAGCGATCAATGCTTTAGCGGTCTCATGGCCGCTAAAGTGGCTTCACTAGATAACTGGTGCATTGGCAACTTTGCTAAAGATGCAAAGTTGTGGAGCAAGCCTTCGAAATTCATTTGGAATCCTGTGCAGTCAAACGAAATATGCTATTAAATTAAAGCCGGTGTTTTGTACTCAATAGCGATAATCAAATTTAAAAAGCGGTTGTTTTCACAGAATTAATCCCCGAGATCCAATTTCATAATATTTTGAACCGGGGGTCAAAATGAGATCCAAAAGTCATAAAATCACAGCACCCGTGCTACCTATTTGAAATCGACGTTTTGGATCTGCTGGCGCAGTTCGTTTTGTCATCCGACACATAGAATAATATATACTGACCGAAGTCAACTATAAGGCCTTTTTACCATCTAAAAATCACAAACTCACACAAATCATTTCGAATTGCATCGAAAACTGTGGCAATCATCCCCACACTTTAAAAATATTACGTAGCAACCACGGAGAAGAATAAAATGGTCAAAACGCATAAAAATGAGAAATTCACACGATCAAGCCCTTACACATAAGCTTTTACACCCCAAATTCAACTGCGTACGTCTAATGGATCTACGCCTTTAATTTGTGTCCTTGTGTGTTTTCCATACGACCTTCACTTAGACTCTCTCAAAAAACACCTTTGAAAACATTGATTGAGATTATACACTAATTAATACAGATATTGCAATAAAATATTCATTTCATTTATTATATCTTTAAAGAAAATACTCCCTCCGTGTTATGTTACTTGGACCCCATGCTAAAAGTAGATGTTTCAATTGACATGTCTATTTTCACAAATCAAGAATTTTTATTACTTCTTTCTCATACTAACTTTATTATTAAATAACTACACAAAGTAATAATGAACTAATTTAAAGTCCAAAAATATTAATAAAGTAAGATTAAAAAAATATACCTCTAATTAATTTTTAAGTAATGTATTAAATCAAATCAACAAAAATTAAGTAAAATAAAATGAATGGAGTAGAAAGTAAATTAAACAATAAATAATAGCGAGGAGAATTAAACAATGGTTTGGGAATAGGCATTAATGATTCATTCCAAAATGATGACTGCTTTTCTACGTACTTAATTCGCAAAATGCTTTTACCTAATCTTTGACTTGCATAAATTAAGTACATTGAACTGATCAAGATCTCTTACTGAAAAAAAAATGAAGTCTTCAACTCTCTTCGGTACAAGACTAGTTGTGAAATGTTACTGCAAGGTACGGGCCAACAATAAAAAGTCAGATAATAGAAATATTTTTTAAAAATATAATATTAATTTCTTTTTGAATATAATTTGAATTTAAAATTTAAAAAATATCCAAAATCTTATTCTCATTTCTTTCACTCTTAGTATATTTTTGTTTTTCAAATTTTAAGGTAATTTTTGTGATAGTTATAAAAATAACTTTTAAATTATATTCATGATATTTAAGCAAACTACATTCAAACAATTAGTTTTATTATTTGTATAAGTTATTTAACAAAATATAACTTCAACTTTAAAATTTTCAAATAAAATTAAAATATATTTGTAATAGTATGTCGTAACTGGTATATGAGATTTAATTTATCGCATTATATGTCTATACATTTTGAAATATTATTCTTTTAGATTAAATTTAATTATATATTTTGAATAAATAAGTCACTAATTTTTTAAAAGATAAAGGTATGAATCATATTTTAAAAAACATATTCAAACTCTAACTCCAACTTCAACTTTAAAATGAATTATAAAGTGAAAAAAGATTTTGATTTTTAAGTTAAAAAAAAGAAATAAATTATGAAGGGATAGAAAACAAAGCAAATATATAACAAAACATTACACAAAGCCACAACTTAAGTTTCACTTATTACACAAAATTTCAACTCTCAAAACATATTACAAAAATTCTATTTTTCAATTTCTCTCTCTAAAAATACATATACATAGCTTTACCAAAATTGACTCACGGTTATTTTCTATGGAAGAAGCCTACAATCAAGGGGTGGTTACCATTTTTAAATTCAAACGTGTTTGAGTCCAACTATTACTCACTAGCATTCAATTTTAACTAAATCTCCTTTTAACATTCTGAAATTTTAAGATCAGAGGTTAGTAATTTTTTTTTTTGGATTTAACTGAAAATTGGAGATTCCGAATGAACAAATTGTTGCATGTTGTTCATTCAATGATTTTTTCATAGTACTGGAGTAATTTTTTGATTTTCTACTATACAAAAATATATATTCGATATCTGGATTCTCCTTTTTTGTTTTCAAATTTTATTTTCAAATTTGACTATTTGCAAGTACTAAATTAACTGCATATTACTTAGTAAATGGATGATTCTCCTTTTAGTTTAGGATTAACTCAGAGCATAATGAACCAACAAACTGGGTTGTTGGGTTCATTCCCACAGAATTTGATTACGAGGAACCTAATTTTGTTGAAAACAGATCAAAACATCGTAACGATCCCATTAAGATGAAAAAGCTCAAGAAAGTTGTTGATGGAAGGTCGAAAAAATAAATTGGAGAATCGTAAAAAAAAAAAAAAAAAGATGATATTGTACGGCCACGTCTACCAAAGATTTTTCTGATTTTTCTGATTTTGAATTTGATTGTTAATTTGTACTGAGATATTTGTGGTTTTCAGTAATGTGAGGTTTTTAAACTTTTAATTATTTTGTAGATGGTTGTTATTTGTGCTGTAGATTTTGAATCTTTTCATCAATTTGATGTGTCTTTAGAAGTTGCATGTGTATATACCTAACATCCATTTGTATATGATAGGCATATACGTATTTGATGTTGCATATTTTTGAACTACAATAATATCTATAGTTCATATACATATGTGATGTCGGTGTGTATATTATATTAGTACGTATATATGTGTTACAAACATACATTAGTGATTATATGTTGTTGAACATATGCATAAGTGGTTTTTGGATTATGTTTTGTTATGTGTGTTTGAGGCAATGAACATTACCTATGTATATGTTAGGCATATACATAAGTTTTGTTATGTAGTTAAAATATTGGAGACAAGATATGAAAGAAATAAGATTAGAAGAAATGTTTATGAAAGAGAATTTAATTGAATATTTTAGAACAAAAGATATAGAATATTTAGAATACCTCAAAAATAATATAGAAGAATTACAAAGACTAAGAGAAAAAACTAAAGAATACTACAGTAAAACATTTAATCAAATACCATTTAATCACCCCCCAAGATATGAACATAAATAAAATAAAAATATTTAGAGAGGTTAAGAAATATCCACGTACAAATAAAAATAGATCCATAGTTACAATAGATCTATTAAAGTTATCCGCACCCCCTACAATTGGTATCAGAGCCATGTTATTTACAGTTACGGAAGTAGTATATATTTGAAAATATTTGATTAATTTATTAGATTTAGATATTCACCAAAATATTAATTATTTAGATGCATAACGTACAAAAATTATAAAAATATAAAGAATTAAAACAAATAATATCTGAAAAACGTAAAAAATTAAAAATAAGGATAGAAAGACTACAGTATAACATAATTGTTGGAGTTAGTAAAAATTCAATAAATGCACAAAAAGAAGAAATATCAAATTTAGAATCAACCATAGATAGTCTAGAATATACATACCAACATGATCTATTAACAATTAAATAAAAATGAACAAAGAAGAATTTATAATAGACGAAAAAATATATGAAAACCATGAAGGATTAAAAATAAAAATAGTATTTTTTAATCTAAGAAGAAGGTATAAGAAAATAGGTGAACATTTATATTTAATGTTAGAAAAAAGAAGAATTAAAATTAGAAGATGAGTTGGCAGCCATGGTAAGAATAGAAAGAGAAAATGAAGAGATAGATAGAAAAAAAGGAAATAGATAAAATAAAACAACAAACTACAGAAGAAATACAAAAAATAGAAGAGACTAAAAATAGTAGGATTGCTGAATTAGAAAAAGAACTACAAATGCTAAAAGACTTGTATGGAAAAAGACAGAAAGAAAAATAAGAAAAAGATAAAGAATAAAAATTATTAATTGAGATAAATCAATTTAAAAAAAAAATAAAAAAAAAAATAAAGAACCAGAAACCAGTGAATTAGAAATAAATACAATAGATGCTGAAGAAACAGATAATTATGATTCAGAAGATAGTGAAACATATACAGAAATTCTAGAAAACATAGGAAAACTAGAAATTAATGAAAAACAAGAAGTAATTAATAAAGAAAATCTAGAACTAATAAATACAGAAGTAAATATTCTACATAAAAATATAATACCTAATACATCAGAAATAAGAAATAAGAAAACTAACCTATAATTACAAAAGTAAGTTTAAAAGATATAATCCAAAGGATGAATATAATAAATGGACACCAAAATAAATAACTAATTATAACTTTTTAGATTTAGACTGTGTAATAGACACAAATAAAACAATACAACTATGGGTAGGATACATGTCAAAACAATTATTAGATAATAAAATAGATACAACAAACACACCAGAATATATAGAAAAGACATTAATAGAAATAGTAAAATTATGGTTTTTAAACCTAGCCGAAGCAAGTAAAAAGGTATTAAGATCTGATACAAAAACAGAAGGAACATCAACACCTACAAAAATATTACCAATCAATATTGAAAAAATATGAAATAGTTATAAGTGATGAATTTAGCAGTATGACAACAGAAGAAGCAGAACAAAATAAAGAAAAAGATACGAATAGAAATTTAATGTTAAAATTAGCAATATGTAATATGTGTTATATAGATGAATATACGTGCGCATTTAAAGAATATTATTATAAAGGAACATATAATATAGAAGAAAGTAAAGAAATACGAAAATTATATTTTAGTAAATTACCTGAACCATTTAGTTCAAAAATAATAAAGAATTGAGATGAAGCAAAAATAGTAGATACCCTAGGAGCAAGAATAAAATTTTTACAACAATGGTATAGAAATCTATGTGAAAAATATAGAGAAGAAATGAAAATAGAAAAAACATTAATAAGAAATTTAACATGTTGTAAAGATAAAATAGCACCTCAATTTGAATGTGAAGAAAGATATTATAAGAAAATAAAAAGACATAAGAAATATAAGAAATACAAAAAATCAAAATATAAATATAAGAAACCAAGAAAAAGATATTATGTAAAAAATTATAAACATAAAAGACCATATAGAAAAAAGAAATCTATAAAAGAATGTACTTGTTATAATTGTGGGAAACTAGGACATTTAGCTAGAGATTGTAAAAACCCAAAAAATAAACAAATATCAAAAATAAAAATAGAAAATACAGAATATATGCAGATAGATTATATAGATTATGAATTAAAAAGTGAAGATAGTATATATGAAATTTCGGAGGATGAAACAGATAATGAAATAGATAGTGAATTAGATGAATCAAATGACTGAAGAAGATATAAAAATAAACCAAATAACTGAGGAAGATATAAAAATAATAACAAAGGAAGAATATTTAAATGAAGAAGGAACAGATCAAAAAATAATATTTGACAGTAATATATTTGTCGAAATAAAAGAAAAAGAGTTAGACTTAAGTGTAGAAAAAATATTTAAAATACCAACAATAAAAAATATATTTAGTAGAAAAAGGAAAGAATACTACGTAGTAAGTCAAAAGGAACATGTAATAGATTGTAGATATGCAAAAGGAAGAGCTAGCATACCACTAGTAACAAAAAAAATAATTAATAAAGAAATAAACGATATAAAAAGTAAAGACCTAATAAAATATGTACACCTTGGAGGAACAGAGATATTAATAAAAGCATGTTTTAGAGAAGGAATAGATACACCAATAGAATTATATTTAGCAGATGATAGGATTATAAAACCTATAGAAAAAAAGTATAATAACTGCCATAAAAGAAAATTTAATATACCCAAAATTTAAATTTATAATAAGTGCGAATTATTCAGTAGCAATAACAGATAAAAATATAGATAAATTATTAGTATTATATTGGAAAATAATAGGGATAGAACTAACCCCAGGAAGTAAAATATTTACAGCAAGATGTAAAAATCTATATGTATTAACAACAAAACATAAAATAACAGGAAAAAATAAAATTAATAAAAACAAATAGAAAGTCCTTTTGAACAATTCGTAAAAACAATTGATAATAATGACTATAGTTACAAAAATATAGATATAGAAGAAGATTTAGAAATAATAAATGATAGGATAAGTACATCAAAAAGAATAGCTCATGAAAAACCAGAATCATCAACTTCATAAAAAAGAACAAGTTATGAAACAACTTCAACAGTTAATTTAAATCAATATTATATAACGGAAACAATAAATGAAAAAGAATATTTAATACTCTTAAACACAGGACAAGAAGAAAATTATATAGCAAAATATCTAGTAAAAAGTGAAGAAATAAAATCTAATAGTGATATATGCCCAGATCTACCAAGGAGTCTAATAAACATTAAAGATACGACAGAAAAAGAACTAATAATAGGAGTCAGAAAAATAAAAATAGAATTTGAAATAAAGGAAGAAATGAAAAAAGCAGACATAATATTAGGAACAAAAATGTTAGAACAAGTAAAACCATACAATATAGAACATACACAATTATCTATAACATATAATAAAGAAAGATTATTCATAAAAAGAACTTTAACATGATATGAAAATATATGTACTTGTAAAAATAATAGTAGAAGGATATTATAATAAGTATTATACACCTATGATAGATACAGGAGCAGAAGTAAACTTATGTAGATACAACTGTTTACCAGAAAGTAAATGAGATAAATTAGAAACACCAATAGTAGTCAAAGGATTTAATAATGAAGGAAGCTTAATTACAAATAAAGCTAAAAATGTAAAAATACAGATATGAGATAAAATAATAACAATAGAAGAAATCTATAATTATGAACTAACATCAAAAGATATGCTTTTAGGAATGACATTTTTAGATAAATTATACCCACATATAATAACAAAAATAGATTGGTGGTTTACAACACCATGTAAACAAAAAGCAAGAGCAAACAGAGTTATTAATAAAATAAGAAAGAAAACTAAATGGATAGAAGGAAGTAAAAAAATTACACAAAAGTTAGAAAATATAAAAAATACAGAAGACACAGTAGAACTAGTTGTATTCTCGATAAATAAAAAAGAAATAACTATATTTTCAATAGATAAGGTGGAAATAATAAAGAAAAAATTAAGACAATTATATAGTGAAGATCCATTAAAAGGATGGAAAAAACATAAAACTACTACAAAAATTGAATTAATAGATAAAAATAACGTAATAACTCAAAAACCATTAACATATATTTTTGACGATTTAAAAGAATTTAAAATGCACATAGATGAATTATTAGAAAAACGGTATATACAAAAAAGTAATAGTAAACACAATAGTTCAGCATTTATAGTAAATAAACATAGTAAACAAAAAAGAGGTAAAAGTAGAATGGTTATTGATTATAGAAATTTAAATGCAAAAACTATGGCATATAATTATCCAATACCAAATAAGATATTAAAAATAAGACAAATACAAGGATATAACTATTTTAGTAAATTTGACTGTAAATCAGGATTTTACCACTTAAAGTTAGAAGAAGAATCTAAGGAATTAACCGCATTTACGGTACCACAAGAATTTTATGAATGGAACGTATTACCATTTGGATATAAAAATGCACCACGTAGATAACAACATTTTATGGATAGTTATTTTAAACAATTACCTAATTGTATAGTATACATAGATAATATACTATTATATACAAAAACTAAAGAAGAACATTTAAAATTATTAGAACAATTTACAAATATAATAGAAAAATCGGGAATAAGTTTAAGTGAAAAGAAAGCCGAAATTATGAAAAACCAGACACAATTTTTAGGAATACAAATAGATAAAAGTGGAGTAAAAATGCAACAACATATAGTACAAAAAATTATAAATTCAAAAGAAAATTAGATACAAAAAAAGAAATTACAATCATTTTTAGGATTAGTAACCCAAGTAAGAGAATATATACCAAAATTAGCAGAAAACCTAAAGCCTTTACAGAAAAAATTTAAAAAGGATGTAGAATATAATTACAACGAAGAAGATAAAAAACTAATTCAAAAAATAAAAATACTTTGTAAAAAGTTACCAAAATTGCAATTTCCAGATGAAAATAAAAAATTTACATATATAGTAGAAACAGATGCAAGTGAATATAGTTATGGAGGAGTATTTAAATATAAATACGAAAATGAAAAATTAGAACATCATTGCAGATACTACTTAGGTACGTTTAATGAAACAGAAATAAAATGAGAAATAAATAGAAAAGAATTATGTTCGTTATATAAATATTTATTAGCATTTGAACCATATATTGTATATAAAAAATTTATTGTGAGAACAAATAATATCCAGGTTTGGTGGTGTCTAACAAAGAAAATACAAAATTCAGTTACAACAAAAGAGATTCAGAGACTAGTATTGAATATATTAAATTTTACATTTACAATTGAAGTAATTAGTACTAACAAAAATGTTATTGCAGATTACATATCAAGACAAAGCTACACAGACTGATATAATAGAAGATGATGCTTTAGAAAAGATACTCAAAACCCTAACTACGCTTTCAATGAAAATGGACAGTATGGGTAATGAAATAGAAAAGTTAAAGACTAAGGAAGTTAAACTGAAGTCTGAAGCTACAAATCAGCTAACTCAGCAGTGTGCAGAGCTATGTCGATCGGAAGACATTAAAATTCCAGAGCTAAAAGGAGACGTTGGGACACTCCATAAAACCCATAACGTTTATCAATCTACAATTGCAGGTACAAGCAAAGGAGTTAGTTGACAAAGATACCAAAACATGAACATGAATAAGATATTTGAGAAACCATTTATACCAAAAATACAAAAAGACCCCTTGTACATACCCCTACAAATTACCACATATCGAGATAGTTTGAACCAAGATAAAAAAAACTTATAACCATCTAGCCCGAGGATACATAGAAAATATCTACAAAGTACAAACTTTTCTAAACCTTAACCCCAGAGCTACAGATATTCGAGAACCAAACACAAACTATATAACCCAAAGGTTGCAAGGTCATAACAAGCTAATCGCACTACCCAAAACTAACCTAAGCTTAATAAAAACTTGTTTCGACTATGGATTGTTAAATACCATATATACCCAAGATGGAGAAGAACTATCAGTTATGGAAGAATTACATAAAATATTCACCACTTATAAAAGAGTAACCAAAAGAAATCTATTTTATATAAAGTTTTATACTGCACCAGCAAAGATATTATACGACGAGATCAAACCAGTTATACAAGTTGTAAAAATAGGATTAACCAGAGATATGATTATACCGGAAGATATTGTACAACAGCCAGAGATACCCAGAATTGAGATACCTGATTTCTACGCAAACAAACGACTTATTGGACTAGCTACAATTATTCAAGAATTAGCAAATAGTTATATCAATGGAAACCCAATATGGAGCTATTATTCAAGAGACCATAAAATAATTTATTCAAATTCAAGAGAACTACGACAAATAGATATGGAAGATGTCAGACAATGGGTAATGACGTTACTTAACCCAGAAAAATAATCTACTGCAAGAGCAATTAAGAAAGGATTTATTTCAGATGGATTATTAACAAGATATTGCAAGATAACTGGACACAAATATCTAGACCATCAATGTTCGAGATGTAAAGGAGAAGATAACGTTATATCAGACGTACAACTAGAATGAAGATAAGCATGCCAGCTGGAAAAAAGATAGAAAAGCAGCAAATACGACAAGAAGAAGATAACAACGAAGCAATAATAAAGAGACAAGTTAATTAAAGTTGAAAGTGACGTATGAAAGAATAGATACTTTTTCTTGAAAACTTTACGTAAATTATACTATTTACTTTAAGACTTTTTGGCACTTGCCATAATTGTTTTCTTTGTCTTTATAAGACTTTTTGAAAGATGTAATTATTTAGGAAACGTGTAAAGAGATATATTAGGATAGGTGTAAAATAGGATAGCCTCCTTTTTTGACTATTGTAACATCAAGAACCATGTAAAGCATGCAAAGGATTCATTATAAATAAAAGGCATCGAAGGCAAAAAAAAAGACAAGCCTTCATGCGTTGAAGCAAACACTCTTCTTTCACAGCAAACTTTTAAACATTTATTACAAACAGGTATATTTCAATGAAAAAAGCTATGGATGAACAAAGCTTAGAATTATCAAACCTACCAGAACAGGTATATTTATTTATGATTATGAATAGCTAAATTCATAAATTCCTAACAATCATGATATGATAAAATAAGTTCATGTTAGTTACTTTATAGTAGAATTATTCGAAAAACAGCATGTTAAGAAGTTTATTAGCAAAGTGGAAAAGGAGAAAAATCTCTAAGAACTATGTCATCCTAAAGGTGAAACTGGTGAGGCAAGAAAGCCGTGATAGGGGAGTAGCCAGAGTAGAGGCGTTGTTTAAGGTCAAAGTATCCAGATTACCATGCTAATAGTGACTGAAGAATATGTTATTTAAGAATAATCTAGTATATAGTAATCTAAAATGATCATATTTTGTTATGTATATGATTGAAGGAAATATTTTGAAAAAGCATCATATGAAAAATGAATACTTATTTATCTGACAAAATGGTAGATAAATTTAAAATACTTGTTTTATATGTACTTAAGGATATAGAAATAGTAGATATAAGAAAAATCATATTGAAAAAAAAATTTGATAGATATTTTATGACTAGAATTAATTATATACCACACCTACCTAACTACTCTTATAAATACTTACATACCAAACCCACACATCAATTATGATAAATTACATATATTTAGAATATTGGAAAATGGGTATAAAATATATACAATTTCTCAGTGAAAATATAGAAGAATTAATGAGATTAAAACAAAAAACTAAAAAATATTATAATAAAGTATTTAACCAATTTTAAATGACAGATAATCTTAAAATATTAATCTTATATATACTTAAAAATATATAAATTATAGATATTAAGAGAATAATATTAGATAAAATATTAGACTATGAAATTAAAATTATAAATTGGATAGAACAACTATACCTAGATAATTACTCAGATGGATATTATTCGGATTAAAATGTTAGAATATATTAGAAAAATTAGAGAAAACCAAAGTGACCTATATGAAGAAATTAATTATAGAAACCGACTCAAAGAAATAATGAAAAATCTAAAAGAAAAATTAATATGGATAAAAGAAACCTTAGAAAATTTAGAAAAAAGTACAGATAATAGTTTATATAACATAAAAACTCATTAAGAGAAAAGGAAAGAGAGATAATTAATAGCATTAATAACCTTAATTCAGATATAAATTATAGTACAATTAGAATAGAATATTACACGGAAATTAGTAAACAAGCAACTACTTTAGAATAAAATGATAAACTATGAGTATTTAAAATATTGGAGACAAGATATGAAAGAAATAAGATTAGAAGAAATGCTTATGAAAGAGAATTTAATCGAATATTTTAGAACAAAAGATATAGAATATTTAGAATACCTCAAAAATAATATAGAAGAATTACAAAGACTAAGAGAAAAAACTAAAGAATACTACAGTAAAACATTTAATCAAATACCATTTAATCACCCCCCAAGATATGAACATAAATAAAATAAAAATATTTAGAGAGGTTAAGAAATATCCACGTACAAATAAAAATAGATCCAAAGTTTACATCATATTTATTTTTATAGTTCATATACATATCAGAATGTAATATACATAAGTAATTTATGTATATGTATTATACTGATATGTATAGTCAACATACATCTCATAAACTTTTTTATTATTTTTTTGTATGTTTCTGTAAAATTTTATTTGGTTTAGTTCAAGCTATATGCATATTGTCAACCACCTAGACATTATGATATTTTTTTCAGGATTTGAAATACAGGATAAAATAAGTTCCTGCGCATTCATTGCATTTCGGCAGTTCATGCAATCATGATTTTGGAGAAGATATCAAAAACTATTCGGGTGAAGATGTACAAAATTTGTTCCGGCAATCAATTTTCGGGAAGTTTCTCGACTATGCCTAATTGTAATTTTCAGGGATAAATTTTAAAATATTTTCTCATGCTTGAGATAGAGCAAGATAACCCCGATGAAATACATGTTTATGTGAAGGAGACTATTCTCAAGTTTTCTATTTTTGAGTTTGCTCTCATAATTGATCTTAAATATACCGATAACATAGAGGACTACTTGTATCCTGAATCATCCAAGTCCGTTTTGATTAACAAGTACTTTTCAAATGTGAAGAATTCGGTAAAAAGTGAATGTTCGTCCTGAACTTTAAGATAGAAAACTTTGATAAATTACATATGCTTCGCACATGTCTATATTGTATTTCATTCATACCTTTTTGTATTCATAAATACATGATGCTACTATTAGAAGAGAAGATTTGTTGATGGTGGAGGATGACCGGTTGATTTTGATGCAGAATCACATCGAATGAAATACGTGTCACTCTTTCAAAATTACAGGCTACGCAAGGCACAGAAGCGCTATGTTAGTGATAACGATGATCCTCCAAGATCAAGGCCAAATTATGTGCTTCATATGTATACGTATTTCATATACTTACTAATGTAGTTTAGATTGTATAAGAAAAAAATTATGTATTCGACATATACATAACAAATAGTGTATATGTATTTTAAATATACAGCAGTTCTAATGCACATAACAGTATAAATGTATACAAAGCTTTGTATATGCCACTTAATTCACATATTGTATTGTAGATTTGCATAGTCAATTTTTTTATGTATCCAGAATATACATAACATAGTTTTGTATTTACATACAATATACATATATGCAAACTACCTATGTACATAACATTTAATATAACTAAGTTAATTCTTATAAGCATAGTTTTATATTTCTCAAGTCAATTCGACACTTTTTTTAAGTTATTATTATCTTATAAATCTTGGTCCATGTACGGATAGGCACACTCTTAATCTCATTTTATGTGTATTTTTTAAAAATTTGTTTCAAAAAATAAATATTACCTTATCATAATTTTTTTTTTTTTTTTAAATAACTTTAAAATCCTTCTCTTGTTTTTGCCCTTATTAGGGAGTTGTTTCTTTAGTGATCTTCGTGTCTTGGTTATCCCCATCATTAATTTCAGGAAGTTCTTCTTTTTATGCTTCCTCAGTAATAATACCTGATCTGGTTCATTTTTAATGTTAATTTGAGGTTTTTATACACATGATAAAAAAGATATGTAATCATTATTAATTCTTAATTTTTATAAAAGTAAAAATAATTTTATCAATATATCCTTGATTAGATTTTGTACTCATTTTCAAATTAACAATGATTACATTTAAATGAAGAGACATCGATGAAAAAAAGATAGATTTTTTAAAATCACATTCAATTTTAATTTGTATTTTCACTACTCAAGTATATGAAAAGTTCTCTACTATCACTAATTTCAATTCATATTTGCCACCACGTAAAAGTTTTGAAGAGAAAAAATTAAATTGGAGCCAAATTTTTAAATATTTCCCATCAATTCTCTTATAAATGAATTATCTACTCTCCAATGTCCATTTATTGAAGCACTACTTGTGAGAGTATGAGAGTGAGTATTGAAGTTTAAATGGGGCATTGAAACAAAAGAAACTTGTCAATATGTTTAACACTCAAATGACTTTATTGTCCAGATCGTCCAATTGTCTAAGGACTACTCGAAAGAAGTATTTCCTCCGTTCGTTTTTACTTATCACATTTTGAGTTAACACACCTATTAAAAAAAATCAGTAATATGTTATTTTACCATAGTACCCTTATTAAATGACGCTTATATTGTATCTTGAAATTAATTTGAAAAAATAATAATTAATGCTAAGTATAAAATAAAAAATAAAATTGTCTTCTCTTGATATGTCAAAAATGACAAGTAAAAGTAATAATTCAATTAGAAAATTTGTGACAAGTAAAAGGGAACGAAGGGAGTATTAATTATGGTTAAAAGTTGACATGAATTAATTAAGTGCATTGAAAAATAAATTTTCAATTAATGATCTTAAAAATTTAAATAAGAGTATAATAGAAAATTTTTAATCAAGTTATTCTTGAAAGATGGAAGGAATAATTAAAAAGAAATTTGAACATACCCAAATGAAACAATTAAAAAAGAATGAATGGAGTATACTTTTAAAGTTTAAACTATCCATTATTTCTCTTTAAACTTCTCACTTAATTCGATGTATTTTAAAAGTTATAAAAGTAAAGAGCAAATACTGTAAAAATTAGAAAAGTAAGAGAAAATTTGAAAAAAGAAATAAGTAGCAAATGGCTTCCTTTTTAGGTAGTATTTAAATAAAAATCAATTTCATTGTCTAGAAGATCTGTACATTTAAACTGAATACCCCAAAATCAAAATTAAAATTGCTTGTGAATTTTCCTTTCCTAATAGGCTTTTCATCTCCTTTCTCGTCTGATAACAAAAAGACTTTTTACACTGTATATGGCTTAACGTATTAACCAAAAAAAATAAAGTATATGGCTTAACCTTTGATAGAATATTGTTATTTAAATTTTAAGTAATAAGATTGTAGAAATGCTCAGTATTCAGTGCATAAGACTTGTCTCTGAAACAAAAAGTCTATTCAGTGATTGTCGTTGCAAATTTAATCAAAGCAGAAAAAGGCAGCGTGCATGTACTGAAAAGAATGTTTTTGGCTGATTAGTTATTAATAGAGAAGTTGGTAATGAAGTTATGTCTAATTTAGATATGAGTCTCTCTCAGAAATTTTGTGGAAACTGGAATGATCATCTGTGGAAATTTAACAGAAAAGTTGCAAGAAAAGATTATTTTCTTTGTCTGATTGTGATGTTTGGTGCATCTTGATGAATCGTATAAACTTTGTAAGAAGTTGAAAAGCATATCCATCTTTGATGTACTTTTTTTTTTAAAAAAAATTGGGAGTAGGGGAAGGGGAATGGGAGAGGGTATTACAATGTGGGGAATCGAACCCTTACCAACAAGGTGAAAGTTCTAACTAACCAACTAAGCTACTAAAATTCACCTATCATCTTTGATGTGCTTATTATGCGTTCGATGACTCTATACGAATTCTATATTTTTATACACACGACTAAACCAACATCTGGAAGGAAGCGGTCCCTCATCTTCTTGGAAATTTCCAAGGTATATAGAAATCATAGATTAAGCTTTTGGTTATAGATTCCCGTGTGTTTTTGGAAAATTTATATTTGGGTGAAGTTTATATGAAAGTTTTAATATGTGTTTGATCATGATTTTGAAAAATATAGTTCACTTTTTAAGAAAAAAATATGAAACATAAATATAACAATAAGTTCTAAAACTATTAAAGATACCCTACAATATACTAGATAATATATTATTCAAAAATCACAACATTTATTTTAATAAAACTATTAATAATACAATTATCAGCTATTAGATTCAAGACAAAGAAGACTCATCAAGAAAGCAAAGTTGGGATAGCAAAGTGTTTAAGGAGTTTGTTAAGAGAACTTTCAATGAGGTGGCAAAATAGAAGGAGACAAGGTTCAACTACATAAATAAGATTTAATAGATTCAAGAAGAATTGATGAAGCATCAAGAGATTTTAGAATGGTGAGGGAAGATGACAAGGTGAAGAATCATATTTTTATCGGACTATATCTATTTAAAGATTTTACATTTTTAAAGAAACATGAATCTAACTCTACGCTTGATTATTTTAATTTTTTCTTGATTAAAATTATCATTTGTAATGTCATCATAAAGTTTGTTATAAACTTTGTGATGACAATTGCATTTTGTCAAATTACACTTGGTAACTAAGATTCATTTGCGAAGAAAAATAAATAATGCCAATGGTAATAATTAACTAGCTATCCTATTCTATAATTTTTTTTAATGATGGTTGGTTAGATAGAGCTATAATTGAGTCATCGATTTATCGCAGTTAGATGTTTCCATTTGAATATCATCATTTGGGCCTTTTCTTTATGGGAAAAAAAAAATATATACATCCTTAAATTATATACTGCAAGTCATAACAATAGTTCTTAGATTGCAGTTAATAACAATTCTTTAAAAGAAAAAACAAATTAGTAACAGATTTAAAACAAAAAAAATTAATGAAAAAACTTTTTTATATATGCTTGTTAAAAGAATCTTCAATTTTAATAGGAATTAGTTATTATGCGGGCTAAAATTATGGAACCTATTAATGAGCATGTTTTATTCTTATTTCTTCAATTATATTTATATTCAATTTTTAAAAGAAAAACAAATATTCTCCTTACCTCTCCATAGTTCCTTCTTACTCAATCTCTCAATAATATAATTATGGATTATAGTACAGTATCTTTAATTTCCGATTCATGTATTTTGAATTTGCAAAAATATTGGTGGTAGAATTACATATGAAAACTGATGCCAATAAATTTTATATTTTAACAATTTAATTTTTAAATTGTGAAAATTGTATACAAGTATTTATGTATTATTTTAAACAATTACATTGAAATCGGTTTATATATAACAAAATCATATTTTAAATGATTATTAATTTTTGGGGTCTCAATTTATGAAATTGATATATAAGATTCAACATACAAATGATGTATTTATAAGGCTGTTTTTAGTGTATGAAAATGGTACTTAATATGATATCCATGAATTAGTTTAATAAATTTCATTGAAGTCAATTTATATACTCATTTCATACTTAAGTAATATTTTTTTGAGTTATCAATATATAGAATTGATATTAAAATTAATATCGATGAAATTTAGTATATGTCACATTTCTATGAAATGAATTTTATGAATGTGGCAATTGATAAGAAAAATGGTGTTGTATGTCACGTAATTCTTTTAGTGTATGTAATGTATATTGAATGAAAAACTATCACTTGAAAATAAATTAACTGATAATTATTTGATATCTTTTTTTTTATCAAATATGAGCATGTAGACCATTTAATATAAAAAACATATCCAAAAAGATTACAATAAGTATTGCCATTGGCCCAAAAACAAAGCCCATACCCGAAAATCCAAAACCAAAAAGGAAATATCAGTACACTAAAAAGAAAAGCCTAGCCCCATCATATCCACACACCCTAAAGTTCCATCTCCGGCGAGGTAACCTGTTCCAGTGAAATCTCAACGGTAAAGCACAAGTGAGGATACACATTAGCCATGAGCTTGAGTGGATGCATTTGGATGCCCGAAAACTCTCACAGACATCATGAATTCGAGCTCAATGAAGACTTCTTCAGCTCATTGCAAGTATATCATCTCTAAATGCTTAGGTTAGATCAATGGCGTTCCTATCAACAACAATATTTGACGATTTTCTCACCCTTTTCCTCCCTTTCAGCAGAATGACCTCAACGAGCTAATACCACTGCTGAAAAGTCATAAACGAGTGATAAACCTTCTCCAAGGTACAAACTTCCTCTTTTCCTGGAAATTGTTCAAATGATATGGTGTTGTTGTATCAATTGAGTTATTATTTGGGTCTGCCTTTGCATTATGTTAAAATTTTTGTTCTGACACTTCTTTATTCTAAGATAAGGAACTTTACTTTTTTCCAACATTATAATCTTTCTTGCTGCCTCTGGAACTTCCTGAATATTGTTAAAATAAAGCTTAGTTGTTCCTGCAAAATCACTAATCAGATTAGTAAAAAGGTCGACCAACTGATTCCCCTCTCTGAAAGTATGCTCCGCCTTCACTATCTTGTTATTCATTAAGTGTTGAATCTTCTTGATCTCTAAGGAAATTGACCAGGGCACCTCCCAAATACCATCAAGAATTTTATTAAGAATTAGTGAATCTGTTTCCAGTGTCAGTGGAAATAAATTATGTTCAACACAATACTCCAACCCTAACCTCATTGATATTACTTTAGCATCAATACTCAAACCCTCCTTTATTTTCCTTGATTCAGCATAAATAAACTCCCCTTCAACATTCCTGATGCAGAAACCATTAGCACAAGGACCTGTATTTCCTTTACTACTCCCATCGGAATTACACTTATATCCCCTTTCTTGATGCTCCCATTTAATCACAGTGCTGCATATGAGAGGACAGTACTCTTCAAAAAATTCCACCATCATTGGCCATGTATCTGGAATGTTCTGAAGCCAAGGATATTTGCTTTTAGCCATCATCCAAATATTTCTATTGATCTCAAACACCATAGCATTTCTTGACATCTTTCCTCTATTTCTTATTTTGTTTCTTGTCTTCCACAATTGTCAAATTATAAAAGCTGGGACAGCCTTGTACAAAGGCTTTAATTTGGCTCCACAATCTGCATTCCACCATCTCACAATAGTGTCTTTAAATTGAATAAATAGACCAGCTATTGCTGCAGCCCCCGAAAACATTCTCCACAAACTACTTGCCATTGGACATGAAATAAACGAATGGTCAAAAGTTTCTGGAACATTATTGTTACAGAAACAACAGGTAACCACTTCAGCTATTTTCATCTTGACTAGTACCTCTCCAATAGGAATTCTATCCCACCATATTCTCCACATCAGAAAAGAAATTTTGAAAGGAATTTCTTTTTCCCAAATATGCATAATCATCTCCAGAGGTGTACTAGTATGCCTTAGTAAATTCCATGCACTTTTTACAAAGAACTTGCCAGAATTTGTAAGCATCCACCATGGTTTATCCCATCCCTCATTGATATGAATCTTTGCAATTACTTGTTTCACTTGGTTGCTAACATCATCATTCAACAATTCTGCAATCAGCTCATAATTCCAGTTCCCATGATTCATCAACTGATTTACCTCATCCAAATTTCCATTGATGTTATGACTAACAGGAATATAGTACTGCAGAGCACCCAATTGGGTCCAGTTATCCAACCTAATATTAGAATGACCACATCTCGTTTCCCACCAAATCTCCTGATCAATACTATCTCTAGCTTACAACATGTGTTTCCATCATTGAGACCCTCCCCTCTATTCTACTACCTGGGGTCTATGCCTTTTGCAATATTTAATACACAAAAAATTAGCCCACAAAGATTTTTTGGTCCTAAAGTTCCTCCATAACTTAGCAAACAAGGCCTTTGATACATCAAATAAAGACCTGAATCCCAATCCACCCTCACTCTTAGGTAAGCAAATATCTGACCAAGCAACCCAGTGTTTTGCTCTTCCTTTCTCTTTAAAATTCCATAAAATTTAGCAAATATTCTATGGAGATCATTGATACACACTTAGGAGGAATAATATTAGATAGAAGATAAATAGGGATACTTTGTAAAGCATGATTAATCAGGGCAGACTTACCCCCAAAGGATAAGAGTTTACCTTTCCACACATTCAGATTATTCTGCATCTTTTTCATCAATTCGGCAAAGTCCTATTTCTTCTTCTTTGCATGACTAATAGGAAATCCTAAATACATCAACAGAAATTTGCCCCTCTAAAAACCAGTGACTACTTCAACTTGCCGAGTAACTTTATTAGAAGCCTTGTTATGCATATAAAATAGACTTTTTTCCTTATTAATCTTCTACCCTGACTGTAGTCATACTTTTCTAGCACCTCCATAATCAATTTCAAAGATTTTGCTTCTGCTGAGGCAAAAATAATGGTGTCATCTGCATACGCTAAGTGATTCAAATTGTCACTCAATTTTTGCATGACAAAGCTCTTAAAATCCCTGTTATAAAACAGCAGATTAAGAACTTTAGAGAGAACTTCTGCTGACAAAATGAAAAGAGAAGGAGAAAGAGGGTCTCCTTGCTTAACACCTCTAGTTAAATGAAAAAAGCCACGAGTCTGTCTATTAATAAGAATAGAATACCAATTGTTAGCAAGTAGCCTCCAGATTCTATCCACTAAAAATCTGTTGAAATCCATTTTGTATAAAACTGCAATTAAGAAGTTCCAATCCACTCTATCATAAGCTTTAGCCATATCAAGCTTAATAACCACATTAGCAGGATTTCCTCTCTTCCGAATGTCTGAAATAATTTCCTGAGCTATTAAAACATTTTCTGTAATGCTTCTTCCCTTCACAAAACTTGACTGATGAGGTGAAACAAGTTTAGGCAAAAGATTTTCCATTCTATCATGAATAATCCTTGAGATAACCTTGTTTAAAAAATTACTTAAACTAATTCGTCTTAAGTCTGAAAATGTGACATCTTTTTTAGGAAATAAGACCAAGTTAGTATAAGTAATAGATTTAGGCAGGGTAGATCCACCAAAAAAGAATTAACAACTTCTATAATATCTCCACCCACTATATCCCAACAGACTTGATAAAAATGACCAATGAAGTGATCAGGACCACATGAACTCTGACTATTTAGCTCAAAGACAACTTTTCTAATCTCTTCTTCATTGGGCATAGCATTAAGCCTAGTATTTTCCTCATCAGTGACATAGGGAAAAATATTCTGTAATAATGAACCCTGACCAGAAATGGATTCTCTAGAGAATTGATTCTAAAAATATAACACTGCCTCACTTGCAATTTGGTCATCTCCTTCAGCCCAAGAGCCATCTTGCTTCCTAATTCTTTTCAATTGCATTCTTTTCCTTCTCTCTTTTACCAAACAATGAAAGAACTTAGTGTTTCTATCTTATTCAGAGAATCATTGAATATTAGACTTGTGCCTCCAGAATTCCTTTTCATAGTGGATATACTTCTTTAATTCGTCCTGAGCTTTTTGTAAGATAATCCTGTTGTCAGCTGAGGGAAATTCTTCAAACAATGCCTCCTTAATTCTCATAATTTCTTCCCTTATACAACAACAACAACAACAAACCCAGTATATTCCCACATAGTGGGGTCTGGGGAGGGTAAAATGTACGCAGTCCATACCACTACCCCCGAAGGAGTTGAGAGGCTGTTTCCGATAGACCCCCGGCTCAAGACAAAAGACCGTAGACCAACAGTCGTGTAGCATGATAAAGAACAAAGAACCAACATCCACAAAAATAAAGTATAATTAACCAAAAGGCAAGCAATATGCTAAAGTAACAAAAGAACCAACATTCACAAAAAAAAAACAGTATAATTAACAACCCAAGGACCCCTCCCCCATTACTGGAACTCCGAACCAGGCTATCCTTAAACCTCCTAACTACGGACTACGACTCAACCACCCACCTTAGCCTTCTAGTTTAATACTCTTCCTCCAAACCTTCCTATCTAGGGTCATGTCCTCAGTAAGCTGTAACTGTTCCATGTCACGTCTAATCATTCCTCACCAGTACATTTTTGGTCTACCCCTACCCCGCTTGAAACCCTCCAAGGCCAACCTCTCACATCTACGGACCGGGGCATCCGTGCCCCTTCTCATCACGTGGCCAAACCATCTCAACCTCACTTCCCGCAACTTATCCTCCACCGAAACCACTCCCACCTTCTCCCGAATAGTCTTATTCCTGACCCTGTCCGCCTTCGTAAATCCACACATCCAACGCAACATTCTCATTTCCGCAACCTTCAACTTTTGGACGTGAGAATTCTTAACAGGCCAACACTCCGCCCCATACAACATGGCCGACCGGACCGCAACTCTATAGAATTTACCTTTAAGCTTAAGAGGCACTTTCTTATCGCATAAAATTTTCGAGGCAAGCCTCCATTTCGTCCAACCTGCCCCAATACGATGGGAGACATCCTCATCAATCTCTCCATTCCCTGGATCATAGACCCAAGATACTTAAAATTATCCCTCCTACAAACCGCCTGCGACTCCAACTGCACCACCACATCGTCCTCTTGCCTCAAGTCGCTAAACTTGCACTCTAAGTACTCCGTCTTGGTCCTACTCAACCTGAATCCTTTAGATTTCAGGGTCTGTCTCCAAACCTCCAACTTATCATTAACACCTCGGCGCGACTCATCAATCAAAACTACGTCATCCTCAAAGAGCATACACCAAGGAACCTCCCCTTGTATATTTCGCGTCAACACATCCATCACCAAGGCGAATAGGAACGGGCTAAGAGTCGATTCCTGGTGCAGCCCTGTCAAGACCGAAAAGTGCCCGGAATCCCCTCCCATCGTCCTTACCCGAGTCTTCGCCCCCTCATACATGTCCTTAATCGAACGGATGTACGCCACTGGTATCCCTCTCGCCTCCAAGCATCTCCACAGGACCTCCCTAGGAACCTTGTCATACGCCTTTTCCAAGTCGATAAACACCTAGTGCAGATCCCTCTTCCTCTCTCTATATCGTTCTACCAGCCTCCACACCAGGTGAATTGCCTCAGTCGTCGATCGACCAGGCATAAATCCAAATTGATTCTTCGAAATAGGCACTATCTTCCTCAACCTCCGCTCCACCACCCTCTCCCAAATCTTCATCGTGTGACTCAACAACTTAATACCACGGTAGTTGTTGCAACTTTGAATGTCTCCCTTGTTCTTGAATAAAGGAATCACCGTACTCCATCTCCACGCCTCGGGCATCTTAGCAGTCTTGAAAATAATGTTAAACAAATGGGTTAGTCACCTCAATCCTGCTCCGCTAGCATACTTCCAAATGTCCACCGGAATCTCATCGGGCCCCGTCGCCCTGCCCCTTCGCATCTTGCAAATAGCCTCACATATTTCCTCGACCTTAAAGCGCCGACAGTAGCCGAAATCGCAAGGCTGCTTAGTGTGCTCCAACTCCCCTAACACAATACCTCTGTCCCCCTCATCGTTCAAGAGCTTATGGAAATACGACTGCCATCTTTTCTTAATTAGAACGTCCTCCACCAAAACTTTTCCATCCTCTCCTTTAATGCACTTCACTTGGTCCAGATCCCGACCCTTACGCTCCCTAGTAAGATAATCCTGTTGTCAGCTGAGGGAAACTGTTTAAACATATCCTTAAATATTTCTCTGTTCCACTTAGTCAATGCATTTTTAGTCTTCATCTTTTCCTTCAGGCTGCAAAAGCAATCGCCAAATCCTTCAGCAATCCAACTTTTTCTAACCACATCTTTAAGATCATCTCTTTCTGTCCAGAATTTCAAAAATCTAAAGGGTTTTATGAAATTCCGAGCGTCACCACCACAAGAGAGTAATAAAGGAGCATGATCAGACCCTGTTCTGTCCAGGTGCTGCATTTAAACATTATTAAACAAATCCAACAAAGCCTGATTAGTGACTATTCTATCCAACCTCTTAAAAATGCAATCTTTATCTGCCCTACCATTCCACCAAGTAAAAAGGCTTCCAGAGAAAGAAATATCAAAAAGCTCGCAGGAATTAATGCAGAATGCAAAATCTTCAACCTCTTGAGGATAAACAGGCAAACCTCCAATTTTTTATTCTTCACTCATGATAATATTAAAGTCTCCTCCCACCAACCAAGGCAAAGAAATGTTACTACCAAGAGAGTATAAATCATCCCACAAACTTATCCTCTCCAAAAAAGAACATTTAGCATAGACTATAGCAGAGATTATCTGTTTACCATCTTGTAAAGTAAGATGCAAAGTCAACTGTTGATCAGTATCAGAAATCACCCCAACCTGAATGTGCTCTTTAATAAACACCCATATCTGTCCGTTCTGATTATAATTGACATATTTCATCCCAGTCTCCTCTTAAACCTTTGGATATGTGTAGTATCTTGAAATGTTTCCATCAAAGTAATAAGAAAGAAATTATGATGTTTGTTCAACATTTGAACTCTATGAAAAGTATTTTGAGTTTTCACTGACCTTATGTTCCAAAAAAGAGCTTTGTATTTCATTTTACAGTAGATTTAACTCCTCTTTTTGCTAGAATTCTTGTTGGTTGGTTACTACTTTCTCCTTTCTTTTTTGCCTTTCTTCCCCTTTCCCACTGACTGACTGGAAATTCCTGCTTCTTTACAAATATTGGACATGTTTTTAGCATTATCAACTTCTTCCATATCTTCCAAAGCTGGTTCTATCTTCTTTAGATCTTTTTCAATTTTATCACTCTGCAAAAACTGATGTGAAACTACTTCAGGCAGAATCTTCTTAGGAGATGTATTCCTTTCAGAAATAGAGGCAGATACTGGAAGCCTCTCATATCTACTTTCCTCTCCCTGCATATTTACTGGCTCTTTATCAGCTGGAATTGGATATGACATTACTTCTTCTGAGTATGCAGACATTTGAAATTGACATTCTTCTACTAATTGCAAAGGTTCCTGGTAAGTTGCTTCCTCAAGTTCCTTCAATAATCTACCTTCTGCCCCTAGTTCAGTAGTAGCCAACATAGTTGAAGAATCTTGTTCATGAACCTTGTGTATATAATCTGCTGCTCCCTCTTTTTGATTATCATTTGCCTGTAGTTTTCCAACCTGGATGTCATAAAGTTGCTGCTGGCATTGATCATTTTTTGAGGCTTCATTATTCCTTTATTGCAAGATATTATCTCCTGTACATTGACATTTTGATTTATCTGCATTATCTGTTTGTTCTGCCTAGCCATCTTTTCTTCACTGTTTACCCCTTGACTAATATTTTCCCTGCAACCACTGTCCACTTGCTTACCTCTTTGTACAGATATGTCCTCTTGCACATTTTGAACATCACCCTTTTCCTTTATGCTACAATCTTCCCCACTATTAGTATTATCATCCTCGCAATCTATATTATTCAAAACACCAAATGAGTTACTAGTCTCTACCTCCTGTTCTGCAACAACTTCATGGAAATATTAATATCACTATTAGTGAATTCTGACTCCTTTGACAATTTTTTTGTGGTATTTCATGTAAACCCCCACTATTTATTTCTCTGAATGTATGGGGAAGTAAATCTTTTTTCTCCTGTAGCTTTTGCTCCTCTTTAATATTTTCGAATTGTTTTTTAAATTCAGGATGAAGAGCTCTACATTATTCCTCATCATGACCTTGCAATTTACAAGTATTACAGTACTTGGGTAAATAATCATACTGAATCTGAATCTGTTCAACTCTGGTATTTCCATTCTTGGCATTAAGCACTTCAATTTCTACCATTTCAGGCATTTTGGCAAGTAAATCAACCAGCATCTTCACTTTCGCACAACTTGGCCTAGTCTTATTGATGGTAGCCATGTCCAACTGCAATGGTTTTCCTACCGCTGCTGCCAATGAGAATAGTGATTCCTTTACAAAGAATGTTGGTAATAGGCCTGGAAAAGAAATCCAAGCTACCGCTTGAGTGGTTTCCTCTGTAGGCTTGAAGGTTGCATCATAGATGAGTGACCTTATTTGATAAAAATATCCCTCTTTATCCAAAATGTAATACATTGTTTTACACAGGATGTTCACAAAATCTTCCATATGACTCAATCTAATCAAGACATGCCTATTCCGGAGCAATCCAATTTTTCATTCAGCCTTAATGTTACATTGATTGGGAATTTGTGAACGTAATTCCTCTGGTGAAGGCCATCCATAGGAGAATTTTCCAATAACGGCATATTGAAGATTCTCTATAATATTCATTTTATGTACCTCCTCTTCGGTCCATGTAATTCTAGGAATCCCTTCTACATATTTGAGCTGTTTCATAGAAATCGCTACTCCCTTATCTGACGAATGAGATGGATTTTCATTCATAAAGTCTGCATATTTCACCTTTTCTATGATATGTGGTGTTGTTTTTCCTACCATACCATCATTAATCTTCAACTCCACAGTTGACTTTGACGAGTTACTAGGCAAACTAGAAGATGGAGTTATTGTTTTATATAAATTAGGGAACAAAGCTTCAGACGTGGGAATCTTTTTATCATAAGTCACTCGTGTGGTTATGACGATGGGAGAGAATGGAGTTACACAACTATTTAGGAGAGAGCTAAATATATATACTTTATATGATTCTTTTAATTTAAAAATAAATTGTTACTACATTTTAACAGAATTACTACTACTTGTGTCTAATTTCATAGTTCAAAAATTATACAAAGGTATAGTTACAAATTACAATAAACAATCTAAAAAGTATATATCAAAATCGAATCACTTTGAAGTAGCATATTCTTGTTCTTCGATAATGGAGATGGGGTAAAACACCCCAAATAAAAAAAAGGTCTAGAAAGTACAATCGAGTTGTTTTCTTCTAATAATCTAGAACTAGCAGAGTCAAATTTACACTTTGCAGACATGATTCAAACAATTTTTTTTTAAAGTTGAGTCCATTTTATAACTCAAAGCAACATTAGATAAATAGAAAACAAAGTTCATACGTAAAAGCAAGAAAGTTCTATAAAAAGAAGAGAAAAAATAATTTAAGGAAAAAAGAGTATATCAGTGGTGAAAGAAAATCTTTTATAAATAAAATAAATGTGGAGAATCGTTTGAATGTTGAAAAAGTAAAAAAAAAGTATTTTACTGAAAAGTCAAAAAACGTGTATCAATGTAGAAAATATTTTTACCAAAATTTACTACTTAATTTAATAACAAATTTTGTAACTTAACTGATAAAATTTTAAAAAAATTATAAATACAAATAACTATTGAAAGTAATAGATATCAAAAACTAAAAATTAGGAGATAATTTAACTAATAATTATGAAAAATGATTTATTTTTTATATGAAAAAATAATTTTTAAAAAATTGCTATAAATTGCAATTATTTTTTTAATTCAATAATTATGAAAATGTGTTTCTATAACTTGCAATAACCAATCTAATAAGTATATACAACATAATTTTTACTTTCTTTATCATAAATAGGCTTTTAAAGTTGGACCAGTTTTTTAAAGAATAGACTTTTAAAACCAACAAACTACTGATTGTGGATATATGATTTCATAGGTTGTCAGAGATTAAAACTAAGTAAAAGCTAAGAATAAATCAGATCTTTAAGATCAAATATGTTAAAAAAATTCAAACAATGATTCATACTTCCATTACTTGAAACAACAAAGGATCTAATGTCATAATTACAGAATCTTCATCATAATAAGACCAATAGCCTCTTTTGTTCGAGTATGCATAACCTTTAATGAGTCTTTGATATCACTAAGATCCGAGCTTAAACACAAAATGAACTACAAGTTTGTAATAACATTAACCAAATCAGCAGGCTTGGCATGAAAATTGCACAAGACAAAAACTAAATCAGCATTCTTGCACTTACAATAATCAAATAAGAAATTTTGCATTTTCAATATTCTAAATTAGACTCCAATTAAACTACTGATAACAAAATAAGGAATGCAAATTGCTCATAATCACACTGCTCTATTGATACCACAAAAGCACGGAGTGTGCACTTTCCGCATTGAATTTAAAACAAAATTAAAAACATAAAATCAAAAGTCAAATTTATATCCAGAAAATGAGTTATATATAAATTTCTTTTTACTTACCACATATACCACTGTCTGATAGTTTCAAGTTGCAACTACTGTGTACACATCAACAATACTAGATTTGTTTCCACTAAAAGGCATTCCTAAAAAAGAAATGAAACGACTTGTTAGTTGTTATTCAATATAAATAAATAATTATTTCTGATATAATGAATACAAAAGCATTAAATTCTTACCAAGTTCAAGTTTCTACAAATATTCTAAATCTTATTTGATATTAATTGAAATAGGTTCACTTCTAAGCTAATCTTGAAGACAAAAAAGAGATTTCATTAATTTAGGATCTTCATTTTCTTTCATCTCTTTCAAAATTAGATAAAGCTCAATAATTTTCTTAAAGTGTACATTTTTAGTGACATACTTTGAACTAAAACCTTCAAAGTAAGTAGATAAAATGTTTCAATAAACGTTACCATCAACCTCACTTGTAAGGATACCTGCACTTGTTTCATCTTCACAAGGAGATATGGAGATTGTAATAATCCTACAGGTCATTTTCTATATTTTCACATATTTTCGTCATTTAGAGTTTTTTTATAGCTGTCTCAAGTCATTTATGACTTGGTGGAGCTGACAGTTCAGTTACTGGATAGTTCGTTTGGTTCTTAGAGTCAATTTCCTATTTTGAAGTCTTCACTGGTAAGGATTTGCTACCGAGCATAAACTTTAGTTTAACGACCTCGTATATCAGTTTTGACAGTATCCTCAGCCCCAAAATATCGATTTTAGACTAGGTGGAACTTTGATTTGGGTCCCAAGGAATCCAAACTCATTTCAGGTTATTGATTAAAAGTTGTAAAAAAGGCCTATGGTTGTGGGGCCCACTTTTAGCCGAAACAACCTCAGATGAAAATTTTGACTATACCATTAAGTCCAAAATATTGAATTGATAGGTTATCATAGTTCGCTTGCATTCTCGAGATTCTGAATGAATCCCAAGGGGTCGGCAAAAACTTGAAATTTTCAAGTTTCAGTTGGTGTATTACTCAGCTGGTGCATCCACTAAAGCAATACTCTGGTCACTTTAGTGGTTAACCAGTCTATCACGATCCCAAAATCAAGGGTCATGATGGCACTTATCGCAACAAGTCTTGACAAGTAAGCCTATCACCCAAATTGACATGAAATGAAAGATAATATCAAAACCCAAGGAAAGACTCTTAAAACAGAGTCAAACCACATAAACATGATAATTAGAGGAAAAATACTATCAAGATACCTAATCAAATCCCTAAAACATGATGTTACAGTACAAGAACTAACACTACAAAAAAGCAATATTTAGCGACAAATAAATTTGTCACTATTCTTTGTAAATCCATCGCTAAACAGAAATTGAGATGGAATAGCAACAAATTTCTGTCTGTTGCTATGTTGCTCGTTGCTAGCCTCTTAGCGATGAAAAAATAAATTTCGTCGCAAAACTTGTGACCGCTTTGCTATGAACGATATCAGTTGTTGCTGTTACCAACGGACTAGGCCGTTGTAATATCGTTGCTATTTCTAAAATTCATTTCCGTCTTGGCTAAATTTACGACAGGACACTTTGTCGCTGATCCATTGAAATATAGTTTGATCGACTGAGCAACTGTCTTTAGCGACCAAATTTATATTTCACAATCCATCGCTAAAGTTTCTCAGTAGCAATGACAAACACTAATTTTTTATCGATAATAATTTTGTTAGAAAA
Source organism: Capsicum pubescens (assembly GCA_030864215.1). Lineage (NCBI taxonomy): Eukaryota > Viridiplantae > Streptophyta > Magnoliopsida > Solanales > Solanaceae > Capsicum > Capsicum pubescens. The sequence goes on along the minus strand of CM061548.1, from coordinate 229,395,826 downwards.
TTATTAAAACATATAAACTCTTGAATGATTAAAATAATTAAAATTCATATAAATAATTACTTATATTAGAATATTCAAAATATATAGATAGCAAAATGCATCACATAATTGTGTCCAAACATCCACAAGTTGAAGTATTTTGTCAAAAATAAACTAATTTCAAACCCACATCCATCAAAATTAGTATTTGTTACAACAGAACTATTTTGTACTTGCACACAAAATAGTCTACCAAAAATTAATGCAACGTTGAAGGGATACTAATACTATGAAGCTACCAATCAACGTCATCATCATTAGTAAAAGGAGGATCAAGGACGACCCCTTCTTTTACCCTAATACCACCAACATGGTCAATAACTACCGAAAGAAAGTGAGTAGGAAGTGCCGAAATCAATTGCTTCACAAACTCCTCCAAATTTATTGTCAGTAAAGAAACCGAAGGTGATACTGATGTTGTGGCATTACAAGCACAAAGATTTTCCCAAAGTAATTTTCATCTTCAGATCCGATACCAAATAATCTTTTCTTCTTTACTCTTTCCGCAGCATCATAATATGATTCCAATTGATCAATTTTAGATCCAGACTATCTTTTTCCCCATACAATTTCTTCATACTTTTCTTGTAATTAACAAGTGGAGGTATTAAAATAGAATCAACTTCCTGTTGCTTCATTTATTTTCATGTATAATAAGAACTTTCGACAGATGCCAATACAAATGAACTTTCGACGGATGTCTAAATCTTGAAGGATCTGCAAGTCCCAAGAAGAAACACAGTGATAGAGTCAAAACCAAATGGGATGAGCAAATGAACACAGAGAGCAAGCAATTGTACAAAGTTTTGGCTTTACAACAAGCAAATGTATACCATTTGAAAACTCATAACTATAGGTTGAAGTCTCTTGCTCCCAACTTTTCCAGCCATGAATCTAAAGAACAAAGTTCAGGCATTTGGCAAAATAGATTATTACCAAGGATAACACATCCTAAAATCTAAAAGGAGAGTATCATTTACTAAACAAGCAACCAAGCATGGGAGCATAACCAGTTTATCACTCGAGAGAAATGTTCAATCCCAGTAACATATATGAGCCTTGGTACTTAGTCAACCATAGCTAGGAGTACAACTGAGCAGTTTTAGGGAAAACAGTTTGAATGATCCAAATGAAAAACTACCATAAAATAATTTGAACTTAACACTGCTATGCCATATCAAGACCAGTTTGTCATGCAATTTAGTTTCCTAACACGTTTTACTGTGTCAACCAAGTAAGATTAGAGAAATGATCCGATATGAAGCAAAAAACATATAGGAATATCTATGTGTCCTTCCATTAATACCACAAGGGTATTGAATCACTATGAAAAATTGATTGATCTTGTGAATTAATTGAAAGCCTACAAAAAATCCACAATCAATAATTGGGATCTACAATTTTTCTGAATTTCTTAAGAACAATATAGATGGTAGCTAAAGCATAGTAGATGAATAACTAAATAAAATATATTGTGAATTACCTTATGTCTTCCAAGCCACATGGTAATAGCACTGTATAACACATGAAGGACTGCCAAAAAGAAAATAAGGATGTGTATTTTGTGCAGTGCGTCAGGTACACGTCCCTGTTATGAATACTTTAGATTAGTTTAGCGAAGAAGGATAATCATATGGCTAATGCTAATATAAAGTACTACATAATGGTCCAAAATATAGTTGAAAAAGAAGAACCAAACATAGTGCTAACGGAATACAAGGATGCAACATCTGGTAGAACAACAACTTTACCTTCAAATATTAAATTCAAATGAAAAATTTACCCAAAACCTAAGTTGACCTAATAACTTTTAAAAGTTTGTAGCCTTTGACATTTCGTTGGAACATATATGGTGTTTTTTTGGTGGAAGCTGTAAGCCTCTAACTGACCTATGAAGATATGATTTAGTCATCCACTCTAATAATAACCAGTACAAGTCACACTTGTTCAATTTGATAGAGTGAACCGAATTCTTACAAAACAAACTTTTTTTAGCTTATCTATGCGCAAGATAGAGGGACTCATATAAATAGCCCAAGACTTTAGGTGATGGACATTCAATGATTGAATGAAACATTTAATTTATTTCAAGAACACAACACTTCTTAGATTAATGGTATCACAAAATGTCTGCTCACATATTGCACATTCAATCTGACATGCCAAACCCCTCTCGCCACAACCTAGGGAGGTGATGACATACTACTGCATTACAAAAGATAGAGAACAACAATCACTTTGGATGGATCTTACATATATCATATAGTTATCTCAATTCCTTCTTCCTACGCCAGACATGACAACCTAAGAATAAAATCGTGATGGCAAAAGCGAAGTGTTTCCTAATCTTTGATTAGGCTACACGAGTCTATCAGTTGTCATACACCTATGGAATGAAAGAGCATCATGTAAAATTTCTTTAGCCATTCTTTTTAGTGCTGACACCATGTTATTTGAAATGACACATCAAAAATTCCAAGGCATTTGCGAGAACTTTTAGTAGGTTTGCTCAAAATGTCTCATTATCTAGGTCAGTTGATAGAAGTGAAAACCATTTAGTCTTGTCACCATATCTAATTCAAGAAAGGATTAGTAAATTACAAAAAACACAACTATACCAGAGCCATTTTTGCCATCAACACTCATTAATACAACTAAATACATTAGTGAAGTTTCACCCATATTATCAAGGATCAAGTACACTTTACCTCTTTGCATTTAGGTTTTGCACCAACCAAAATTCTACACTTATACCATAAAATCTTCCTACGGTGTTCCTCCTCATTTTTAGTATCTTTGTGCACTGCAGGGCATGTCAGCATCATATCAGCAACACTTGGAGGAATACAAATTCCATCAATGTAATATTGACTAAATACAAGGGTTAACAAGATGAAACCGAGAAGTATCAACTCTGCAATAATTAGAGGATTCAATCAAAATGGAAACAAGTCCATTCTCCAAAAAAAATAATGATAAGAATAGAAAAACACAAAATCTTACTGGCCTTAACCTTCTTCAAGGCCTCAAAGAGAGCTTTTTTTTGCCTATTAGTTAATCACTGAGAAAATATTTTGTTGTGTCAACTGTTAATATTTTCTAGAGCAGTAGTCATTTAAGGAACCATAAATGAGCTGAGATACTACATTAACTCAGGCAATCAAATTAAGTTGTGAAATTTAAAAACTTTACGATTACAAACTTCAATATATCTATGTGATATTAGAGAAAACTTATTTAGTAAAATGCTATCAAAAGAAAAAAAAGGAAAGAAAAAGGAAAAAATAGAAGAACTAGTTAGTACAATTAAATGAAAGGACAAAAATAAATCCAAAGTCGATGTTATTGATACTTTATGTAGCACAAAGGAATAAGTTCACAAGGCCTAAACAAACATTGAACTATTTTTAGCTCTTGTCCCTGGTTTATTGGTCAAAATTAAATAAGATGCAGAAAAAACCTTTTTAACGCTTTTCACATAAAGATAAATGCAAGCAAAAGAACATCCAATTACAACAATCACAAAGATATGTTGTCCAAGGAACCAACATGCTTAAAACAACTTAAAGGTGCACAATTAAATCCAACCAAATGAAAAACAGTATTCGTCCTTCTTTTTGGATATACAATAGAGAAAACAATAGTATTGAAAAATTATCCCGAAAGCACATATATAAAGACTAAAGCTTTCTTAAAAGCAATAGATTTTAGAGTTAATATTACACCAGAAGCTAAAACAACAGAAACACAAGCACGACTGCCCCTCTAGACTGGTTTGGCTATATGAATTCTCAGTATCAATGTCGCTTAATTTGGATCTACTTTACTTATTTGTTCAAACATATATCTTTTATGAAAAATTAGGGATTCACTAATGGCTAACTCATCTATGTCAGATAAGAAAACATGAGCTCAGCACAAATCCATTGTCAAACCATGATTACCTATAACTCCTCTATATCTACTCTCACAAATCCCACTCTTGTAATCACTCCTTTAAGCATAAACTTTATAGATGATAACAATGTTTTATAGTCAAGATGCGTGCAAGCAAGCTCTTCCACTATCGTTATATAAAAGACGCGATATTTGTCAAAAAGTATTTGAGCAATCAAGAACAGTTCATAGGTTCTAGAGTTTATAACTTGGAGGAAGAACATGATTTCACTTCTAATTTTTCAAGGCAAGACTTCCACAGACAAATGATGTTGCTTTAGGTTGCAAATTAATAATTCAATTTATCAAACATAGCTGCAAATCAAAACCCTTAACGCCAAACAAGGAAACAAGAATGAGAACTACTACTACAGGTCTCACTTCAATAAAATATCTTGGCTAAGACTTCTCAATAAAAGAACAAGAAAAGAAAGCAATTAAACAAAGATAACATCTTTTAAGTAAAACCAGAATATCTAGCAGAAATATCAACAAAAAATTCAAGAACTGTTATTCCTAAAAGCAAAACAAGAAGGTCAACGAGCATGGGGGGCGAGGTAAACAAATAAAGACAGTGTTTTTATATCATCATATCGTTCTAAGTTTGTGGATAATATTCTCTAAGGCAATAGAAATGAGGATAGAAATTGCACAAACACCAACCACAACCCAAGTTGGTGTCTGATCAAGTTGCCTTGATGTACTATCATCCCCACCTTACCTTGTATCCTAAAAGTGAGCCAGGACTTACTAGCAAAGGAATACCAAACAATATCTCTCTATATAAAGTTATTATCTTAAACCCATCATTTGGGTAAAATATTCAACTTTTTATTAGCTAAATGACTTTAATAATATGACTCTTCCTTTTTAAGTTTGGAAGTTGAGACTAAAACAACAGTTTGTGACTAATATTTGAATTATCTAAGTGAATGTTGGAAAATATTTCTACTATGTATGCAAATTTGTAGTGTGAAACAATTACTGAGCTGCTACTTCTTGAAGCCTGTCAATCTTTTAATTTCTTTTAATATAAGAAAAATAATTTATAGAAATTGAGAGAATGAGAGAATTATATACATCAAGAGATGAACATATTAGAAATAAAATGATTTTAAGCCTCGTAAATATCAGATATCACTAAAATTACAGAAATAAACCCTAGCCCCAAACAGTCAACTATCAAGTTTTAGATATCACACAAATAAACCCTAGCCCTAAATGGTTGCAGAACCCTAGACTCAGTCGATAAAGCAAATATACATAACATTTTCAAAAAAGAACAACTGTCTCTGAATACAAGAAGGACATAGCCTAGATAAGAAAAAGGTAGTAGTCAACTCTTGATGCATAGATCAACTGCTACCTCGAATAAACAACAAGTACTGCCTGAATCAGCTGTCATACAACACACTTATACCTGAATCTGCACCGAACGGGCATAATAAGGTTGAGTATAGTTCACTTTTACTCGTAGGTATTATATGCCGATTGAGCAAAACAGAAAATAAAACATACAAAATACACACTAGGGGCACGTCACCTCCAATCAAATAGTGTCCCAATGGTAGCCCACAACATTTCCACTAATAGTTCTACAAAATTAACACATACGAACAAACACGAGAAAGAAAATACAAGTATACAAATATAGCACCTACAAATATGGAAAGACGTACACACACACAAATATCACATCAAAGATGATAATACTACATAGAATGAGCACAATATATATTTGAAACGATGATGATCATAATAATGATGATGTAATATGATGCGCGAGGTTGTTGCACAACCTCTATATACACCTACCTAGCTATGCTCTCAAGTAGGACCCATGGGGGGTTCGTCAACCCATATACAATCTAATAACCAATAACAATATCCATGACTTCTCTTCGGCACATCTCTCAAAGAGGGTCTATAATGATGTCACAAACTAGTGTTTCCAGTATTTCTAGAATTTCCAAAGTGGTACCAATATTTCATGAATGAATATGACATGGCGATGCAATGGTCACAACCAACCAAATGATAATTTTCAATTCCATCCAATATACCAAGTGTGTGAGCCCAAAATCTACTTAATAAACTTGTCATTCATGGTCCAACATAATCCACATATCAACAGAGTAAGGTATATGTTGTGCCCACACACACGCACAAGTGTACATGGTCCCACCAAGTAGTAAAGTGGCCTTTTACAAGCCAATTATCAATCCCACAAGGACTTGTGTTGACAACTATCCAATTTCATTTCACTATTAAGATTAAATTGGTTTAAAAGTAACCAAAAGAGTTTGAGAGTTAAAACTAAACGTAACCGTAAACAATGGAAAAGTAAAGTGCTTGGACAATCAATTGGGAGAAACCCAGGGTTAAGGCTCTGGAACAATCATACTATGCTATTGAACTTCATTGGTTATTTTACTTATCTTTGTTGTTGATTCACGGTATTGATGTTATGATCATGGTCTTTCGAGCCTCTAATCACCTATCTAACTTAGACCCATAATTACATCGTTGAGCGGAGATGTGAGAAATAAGTTAAATACATTAATATTTCATCCCATAAGTGAACCAAATAGTTCAAATATGTATATTTCTATCCTAAATGTAACTTATAACTTCATTCTATAGAATGTTACAATCCTATTCTATTTACCCCTTGTTCTATCCTCTTGTTCCTCCTTTCGAGCTTACAAGATGACAATGAATGTATTTTAAGGGTCGTGAATCCTTAAAATAGTGATAAAAAGAATAAAAAATAATCAAATATGATAAATAATCCAAACCAAATCAATTCATAATAAGAGTAATCATGTTCTTGGCCTTAACCCTAGAAAAAATGTGTTTAGCTGCTCATGGATATAACCGTAATTACAATGATTGAATACATGTTAAAATAAAAAAACCAAATTAATGGAATAAAAACCCTAATTTAAGTGTTCTCCAGCCTCCCTCAAAGTTTCAATGTCATCCAAGGTGTGTAACATAATGTTTAAGGGTCCTATTTATAGGAGGACACGAGTTGCCGATTTGAAATTACCAACGTGCCACAGACCTTATCGCGGTACCTAATGTCCATGTCCCACCAATATCATGGTTAAACACTGGAATTGGTCATTTAGAAATCCCCAAAGGTGTGGCACAGAACTTAACGTGGCTCCTAAGGTTCGTGGCGCGCCAATGACTCCAAAACGTCCGTTTGTGGTCAAATCTTGTCCCGGGCTTTTGTCCATCCATTCCAAGACTTGTGGTAATGTTTTAACTGGATTTTCAGCTTGTTTATAATCCATATACCATCATGATAAACTCTCCAAGCATCCTATATAATCAAACACAACGAATAGAGCTCAAAATAATATAAAATCCAAGATGGTGAACTAGTAACTTAAAGCTAAGAACTAGTTTTGTCCTTTTGATATTTAACTTAGTGTTTTGTCTCTTAGCTTATTTCAATTGAACCTTAAACACTATAAATAAGTTATTACACACATAATTACACAATAATACCCTTGGTAACTAGTTATGCACACCAGAGTCTATCGAGATCAACTAGAACAACACATAGCTCAAGCTAGTAACACTAGTTTTCTCGTCTAAACTCTAAGTGACCAAATTAATTCCAAACTTGTTTGAAACATATCTTAAACATTGTAATCAAGTATTTAACACTTAGATGATCATTTATATCATTAACAACTCATTAATCAAAAAAGTTCTCAAAACAAGGCTAAATAAGCATAGATAATGACACTAAGGTGCATAAATCCACCTTAGATCATTATACCATATTTGATACCACACAATTACCAATTTAGACAATTTTCCACTAAGGATAACACCCAATTATTCAAATATCAGGCCAATATCATCATAGAAGACCCCACATGGTCACACATAATAGATAATGTCTCAAAACCACTAAATAACAATAATATAGGCCCCCACATAGTCACAACACAATAACAACATCATTTTCATGATTGGTTCCCATACCCATAACATGATTTTATATTAATATTTGCTACCCATCCCAGTTTGAAGGATGTTAAGCCATAACTTATCTCAAATGCTGAAATTGGGTACAAACATGACTTCAACCCGAGCTTACACCTCACAAATGAATCTTTAATAAACTAATACATAAAATATAAAATTTATGCGTTAAAATAAAGCCAATGATACCCATATTTTCCATTTTTATGTTGGGTCAAAATGGCCCATAAAATGGGTTCACAAAAAAAGAAGGGTAAAATTGATTTTTTTGTCCAAAAATATATTTTCCATGATTAAAGGAACTCAGTAGAGAATAATCAAGCAAAAACAGTTTGACATTGGGATTTAAATCGAAGAATCATTAATTTAGACCTCTTGGGCCAAAATCCTCAGTTTCCATCTTTGAATTCATGTTTTAACAAGGTTGTAATGATACAAATCAAAGAAAATAATTAAAATAGGGATTTGGAGCTTACCCAAGCTTAAAAATGAAAGAAGTAGCTCAAAAACTCAAAACTCCAAGCTCCAAGTCTAAAAAATGGTGAAGAAAATGAGAGAAGAATTTTATATACCCAGGTGCCAGGTGCTGCTACAACGGTCAAATGGCTACTTTAGTAGTCATCGCTAAAGCGGTCATGTACCAATTTACCGATACCCACCAATGTGAGCCAGTCCGCTAAAGCGAACAAGGGCTGCTTTAGCGCCCTTCGCTAAATCAAACAAAGGTCCGCTAAAATAATTTTGCCCAGATAGTAGTCGACTGCTAAAACGGCCAAGTGGCATTTTAGAACCCACCACTACGGAGGCTAAAGTGGTGCTTTAGCGGCTGCACCAGCTGAGTGGCGCATCAGCTAAGTGGTGCACCAGCTGTGGAGACTTGAAAATTTTAAGTCTCTGCGGACCCCTTGGGGTTCATTTGAAATCCTGAAAAGACAAACATACTATGCTACCCTATCAAATTCGATGCTCCAGACTCAATGATGACATTAATTTTTTTTAAAAACATTGTTTTCACAGAATTGACCCCTGAGACCTATTTTTACAACTTTTTAAGCTAGGGGCCGAAATGAGATACAAAAGTTGTAAAACCACACCAACCATGTTGGAAACCTAAAATTGACATTCTAGATCTGCTGGCACAGTATGTTTTGCCATCCAACGTGTAGATAAAAAGATGTTTACCAAAGTCAATTAATAAACCTTTAAGATCATCAAAACCACAATCTCACACAAATCACACTGAAGTACATTAGGAACTGCGCCAATCATCCCCACACTTAGAAAGACCACAATGCAACTATGGAAAGTGGTAACATAGTACAATCATATAGAAATAAATATTTCACACAAATCACCAAAAATTAGGTCATTACATCATCCACGACTAAGAATGTAGTTCATCCTCAAACTCAAGGCACAAGAAATATCTAAATCAGCAAAAAGCTAGGGATAACTACTATACATATAAGACTCGACCTCCTAAGTAGACTCATCTACAGGTCGATGCCTCCACTAGACCTTAAGCACATGAATATCTCTAGAATGTAACCGTCTAAAATCCCTGGCTAGAATAGAGACAGGCTCATCAACAAAAAGACACCCGCTCACCTAACTGAACTAAATCCCAATGAATGTCATAAGACTCATTTGGAATGTAACGCAGAAGCATAGAAACATGAAAAACTAGATGAACAACTAATAAAGCTGGAGGTAATGCTAACTCATAAGCCACATCCCCAATAGTCCGAAGGATTTTAAAAGGTCCAATATACCTGGGGCTAAGCTTGCCCCTCTTCCTAAATATCATCTCGCCCTTCATAGGCAACACACGAAGGAAGACACGATCACCAAAACTAAATCTCAAGGCACGAAGTCTACGATCCGTATAGAACTTTTGCCTACTCTGAGACGCTTAAAGTCTATCCTGAATGACCTGAACTCTATTTAAGGACTCATGAAACAAGTCCGTACCTTGAGGTCTAATCACAGAAAACTCAAACCAACCCACTGGAGAGCGACAACGCCTACCATACAAAGCCTCAAAAGGAGCCATCTTAATGTTGGAATAATAGATATTATTATACACAAACTCTGCCAAATCTAGATTCTACTACCACTGACCTCCAAAGTTCATCATACAAGAGTGGGGCTTATCCTCCAAAATCTAAATAGTCCGCTTCGACTGACTATTAATCTGCGGGTGAAATATAGTACTAAGATCAAACCAGGTATCCAACTCCTCCCAAAAAACCTTTCAAAAGAGGGATATGAATACTAAACCTCAAAGGCCAGGGTTCTCTCTTGAGTCTAAAGATACGCCAAGCTACCCATGCTAGTCGACTTCTGGCTCAAGTCATCTGCAACCATATTAGCCTTGTACGGATGATAGAGAATAGTCAAGTCATAATCCTTAAGCAACTTAAGCCAACAAAACTGCTTCATATTAAGATCTCACTGGGTGAAGAAGTACTGAAGGCTACATTGACTCGAGAAAAACTTACAACGGACTCCATACAAGTAGTTCCTCCACAACTTCTAAGTAAACACTACCACATACAACTCCAAATCAAGGGTAGGGTAATTCTTCTCATGGGGCTTCAACTGACGAGAAACATACGCAATCACCTCACCCTCCTATATAGACACAACACCTAATTTAACACTAAAAACATCATAAAAGACGGTAAAACCCACGCCCTCCTTGGGCAAAATCAAGATAGGAGCTGAGGTCAATAATCCTTTAGCTTTTGAAAACTCACCTCAGAAGCATCAAACTATTGAAAGGAAATATTTTTCTAAGTCAACTTGATCAATGAAGCTGCAATTGATGAAAAACCCTCATTAAAGCACCGATAGTAGCCATCTAAACCAACAAAACTCCAAATCTTAGTAGGAGAAGTAGGAATAGATCAATCAAGAATCATTGCAACCTTGTTCGAATCGACCATAATACCATCATTGGTCACCACATAACCTAACAAAGAAATAGACTCCAGCCAAAACTTACCCTTGGAGAACTAAGCAAACAACTTCTCATCCCTCAATCTCTAAAGTACAATCCACAGATACTCCTCATGATTGTCCTCACTCTTGGAATAAACCAAGATATCATCTATAAATACAATGATAAAAGAGTTGAGATACGATCGAAAAAAATTCATCAACTCCATGAACGTGGCTGGGGCATTGGTCAACACAAAGGACATAACCAAGAACTCATAATGACCGGATCAAGTCTGAAAAGCTATCTTCGAGATATCCAAAGCTTTCATCCTCAACTGGTGATACTCGAACCTCAAATTAATCTTTAAAAACACTGAAGCACCTTGAAGCTGATCGAACAAATCATCAATACGAGGAAGAGGATACTTATTCTTAGCCGTCACCTTATTAAACTGTTGATAATCAATACACATAGACATAGACCCATCCTTTTCTTCACCAAAAAAATAGGTACACCCCAAGGAGATACACTAGGTCAGATAAATCCCTAATCCAACAACTCCTGCAACCACTCCTTTAACTCTTTCAACTTTATTGGGGCCATCCTATAAGGAGAAAAAGAAATAGGCTTGGTACCCAACTCAACACCAATAAAAAAGTCAATATCATGATCCAGAGTCATTCCAGGCAAATCAATAGAGAAAACCTCCACGAACTCACGGACAACACAAACAAAATAAAAAAAGAAGGGGAAACAACACTAGTATCATGAATATTAGCCAAATAAGACAAATATCTCCTCTCTACCAAATGATGAGCTTGAGGAAAGATATAACTCTCTTAGGACCCAAATGAAGCACACCCTTCTCAGATATCTTTGGCACACCTAGCATACCTAAAGTCACGATCTTAGCATAATAATCTAGGACAACATGGTAAGGTGATAACCAATTTGTACCCAAGATAATATTAAAATCCACTATATCAAGGACAATCAGATCTTCCCAAGTCTCACATCCAGAAAAGGTCACAACACAGGATCGTTACGTCTGATCCACTACTAAAGAGTCTCCTACAGGGGTACATACATGAATAGGCACATCAAGAGGCTCACAAGAAGAATCAAAACCCAAAGAAAAATATGCAAACACATACGAAAAGTCAATCTTAGATCAAATAACATAAATCCAGATCTGAAACAAACAAGTATGATACCTGTGATAACAATGTTGGAAGCCTCTTCATCTAGTCTGACGGGTATAGCATAGCACTATCCATGACTGCCACCGAACTGAGTAGCCCAGTGACCACCACTACGGGAACCACTATCTCATCCCTGCGCACCTTTAGTAGAATCTCTAGCCCTCACAACTTAAGTATGAGTAGCCTTGAAGAAACTATGAGGATAGTCCTTGGCCACATAGCCAACCTCATTACACATAAAGCAAACTTTGTGGCCAGACTCAATAAGAGAAGGTACGACTGAGCTAGAATGGCCACCCAAAACTATTGAAACAGAAGACCCACTAACTGAAATCTACAAGGCTGTCTACACGGGTCTACCATGATACCCATGGAAATCTCTAGAATCCCTACCTTAAGAAGTATGACCCATGAGCTCACTCTGACGATGCACCATCTTGGATCTTCCCTGAAATCCTTAAAGAATAGACTTAGTCATCCTAGCATGATCCAATATACTCCAAAATAATGCTCCATACACTGCCATCTGAGTCATAACTAGCTGAAGAGAACCATCCAATCCCTTCACAAAGTTTTTAATCTTCTCAGACTTAGTGGAAATGCTGGCATAAGAATATCTTGACAAGGGATGGAAATGTGCATCATACTTTGTAACAGTCATGGAGCCCTGCTCCAAGTGATCAAACTCATCTCAAATCTAATCCCTCAGACTGTAAGGTACAAATCTCTCAAAAAAGGACTCAAAAAATTGATCCCAATTCATCTCAGGAGAATAAAGAGGTCTGCAACCAACAAGTGACCCTTACCAATATCTAGCAGCATCTCTCAACTGATAAGTAGTATGAGCAACCCCATGCAACTCAAGTGAACCAAGTTTATATAACTTCTTACGATAGTTAATCAAGAACTCATATGCATCCTCATATATAACACCACTAAACCTAAGAGAACCCAAATGAGTAAATCTCTTAAACCTCTTCTGATCCTCAAAAGACATAATTGTATTCAAAATAATAGAAGACATGGTGGATCTATCTGGCTGAGATCTCACCAGAGGAGGGAACATAGATGAAGGATAAACTCCTGATCTCAAAATACCATACGAAAATGTAGGCGCTGAACAAGGAATAACACTCAGAGTCTGTGGAGTACCACCAGAGGATCCACACTCGAGATCGGAGGAACATCATAAGAAGACTCTGGCACAGACAAAGGTACAACACTCAGAGCTAGAGGAACACCAGGTTCACTTAAAGGAGCACCCTCTAACCAGGTCAACAAGCAAATCAGTAACCTCTCCAGGACTTGAGGTAGAAGAACTCGGTGGGTCTGAGGTAGGCCCCATAACTCCAATATGCTTAACCTGAGGATCAGGGTAGAGTCCTCGCTACCTCTAGACAGGGCAGATCCTTGTGCCTGCCCACTACCTCGAGCCCATCCACGACTAGCAACTTGCCCTCTAAACTAAGCTCTCTCCTCGAATAAAGGCTCTGCATATCTAGCCTCATAAGATTTAGTCATCACCATCTTTGCAGATTAGAGTAAAATTTGGATTTGGAGCATGAGTATGAAAGATCCACAAGATGAGGAACAAAAATAAAGGTTTCCTAAAGGCATCTTATAGCCTCTCAAAGATAGTTACAGATGCCTACGTACCGATTTGCGAGACTCTATTAGACACCTCATTCTTATACTATTGAGACCAATGAACCTTGCTACTCTGATACTAATTTGTCACAACCCAAAAACTAAGGGTCATGATGGTACTTGTCACAATAAGCCTTGACAAGTAAGACTATCATCCAAACTGATATGAGATAAAAGATAATACCAAAACCCAAGGCAAGACTCTTAATATAGATTCAAACTATACGAACATGATAATTAGTAGAAAAAATACAATCAAGATACCAAACCAAATCTACAAAACTCAATGTCACACTATAAGACTAACTAATACAACTCAAAGTCAAAATATACATAACATGTCCAAAAAGGAACAACTCTATCTTTGAATATAAGAAGGACATAGTCTAGATAAGGAAAAAGTAGAATTCAACTCTGAATGCATAAATCAACTGCTACCTTGAATAGACTCAAAGTACCTCCAGAATCAAGTATCCTGTGGTGCACTCGTACCTAGATATGTACCAAAATGGTACAGTAGGGGTGAGTACGATCTACTTTTACTTAGTAGGCATCATAGGCCTACTGAGCAAAGTAGAAATTAAGTCATATAAAATACACATTAGGGGAACATACTTGCAATTAGAAAATATCCCAAATAGTAGCTCACACCATCTCCACTAACAGTTCTACCATATTAACATATACCACACACAAACATAAGAAAGGAAATACAAGTATATAGATATTACACCTACAGATAAGGAAAGACGTACACATACACAAATATCACATCAAAGACAATAATACTACACAAAATAAGCACAATATAGATATGAAATGCAATGAATATGATGATGATAATGACAATAAAGATGTAATATGATGCGCGAGTTTGCTGCACAATCTCCCTATACACCTACCGTGCTATAATCCCAAGTAGGACCCATGTAGGGATTCATCAACCAAATACAATCCAATAACCAATAACAACATCCATGACTTCTCTCCGGCACATCCCTCGAAGAGGGTCTATAGTAATGTCATAAACTGGTGTTTCCAATATTTCCATAATTTCTATTGTGGTACCAATGTTTTTTGAATGAATGTGATATAGGGATGCAATACTCAGCACCAACCAAATGATAATTTCTAATTCCAGTGAATATACCAAGTGTGTGAGCCAAAATCCATTTAATAAACCAATGCGCAATAAATCCATTTAATAAACCAGTCATTCATGGTCCAACATAATCCACATATCAAAAGAGTAAGATGTACCATATTTGATACTACACAATTACCAATTTAGACAATTTTCCACCAAGGATAACACCTAATTATTAAAATATCAAGCCAATATCATCATAGAAGACCCCACACGATCACACATAATAGATAGTATCTCAAAACCACCAAATAACTATAATATAGGCCCCCCCACGGGCATGAGATAGTAACATTATTTTCATGATTGGTTCCCATACCCATAGCATTATTTTATACCAATATTTGGTACCCATTTCAGTCTGAAGAAAGTTAAGCCATAACCTATGTCAAATGCAAAAATTTGATACAAATAAGCCTTCAACTCGAGCTTACACCTCACAAAAGGACTCACAATCAACTAAAACCTAAAAATATAGAATCTACACATAAAAAAAGACAACAATACCCATATTTCCCATTTCCAGGTCGAGTCTAGACGGACTCCCGAAATGGGTTCATGAAAAAAGAAAGGTAAAATCAAATTTTTTATCCAAAAATATATTTTCCATGATTAAAGGAACTAAGGGGAGAAATCCCAGGCTAAAATGGTTTGGAATTGGGGTTTAAATCAAAGAGTCATTAATTTAGGCCTTTCGGGCCAAAATCTCCAATTTTCATCTTTGAATTCATATTTTAACAAGGTTTTAATGATAAAAGTCAAAGGAAAATGATTAAGATAGGGATTTGGAGCTTACCCAAGCTTAAAAAGGGAAAAATAGCTCAAAAACTAGAAACTCCAAGTCTCAAAAATAGTGAAGAAAATAAAAGAACATTTTTATATACCCAGGTGCCAGGTGTCTCTAAAGCGGTCAAATGGCTGCTTTAGCGGTCACCGCTAAAATGGTCTAGTACTATTTTAGAGATACCCACTAATGCGAGCTAGTCTGCTAAAGCAGACAACGGTCATTTTAGTGCCCTCTAATAAAGCAAACGAGGGCCATTAAAATGCTTTTGTCCAGCTAGTAGCCGACCACTAAAGCGGCCAAGTGGCGCTTTAGCTAAAGCGGCCAAAGTGTCACTTTAGCAGCTGCACAAGCTGTGGAGACTTAGAATTCCAAGTCTCAGCGGACCCTCGAAATTCATCCGAAATCTCGAGAATGCAAACAAATTATGCTACTATCAAATTTGATGCTCTGGACTCAATGGAGACATTAGATTTTTGAAAAAAAGCTACTTTCATAGAATTGACCTTCGAGACCTATTTTTACAACTTTTCGAACGAGTGGTTGAAATGATATACAAAAGCCCCAAAACCATACCAACCATGTTACCAACCCAAAAAAATGATGTTCTGTATCTACTGGTGCATTGTATTTTTCCATACGATGCGTAGATCAAAAGTTGTTGATCAAAGTCAACTAATAATCCTTTAAGACCATCAAAATCACAACCTTGCATAAATCACACCGAAATGCATTGGGAACTGCTCCAATTATCCCCACACCCCCAAAATACCATAGTACAACCACAGGGAGGGGTAAAATAATCAAACCACACAAAAATAAATATTTCACACAAATCACCAAAAATTAGGTCATTACACAGTCACTTAAGCGATCATGGCTTGCCCAGCCGGTCGCTAGTGAAAGCTAGCCCCCCTAAAGTAGAGGCCGCTTAAGTGGTGGCTTGTATGCTCTAGAGGAAGGCCAGGCTAGCCAAGTACCACTTTAGCAGTACAAGGTTTCATTAGCGATGACTGCTTAAGCGGTTAAGTGGTCGCTTAAGCGACACTTGGGAGGTCATTAAATCCTCTTTTTGTCTAATTTCCTCCCATTTTCTCATAAGTCTCAAGAGCTAAAAGCCCTAGAGAGTGTGAAATTGGGAGACTATTTATTGAGAGATTGTGGAGTGTTTGTGAGCTCATAATAATTATTTCTGCATTAAAATCCTTGTAAGTTTCCATTTAATTCATGGTCTAATTCCCCAATTTAGAGTCAAATCTCAAGATTTTTATTGGATTAATTTTAGTATCATTTGAGCTACGAATTTACCCATTCGTAAGGGTAAATAATCCTTCAGCATAAAGAGATATGTTGACGATTTTGAAAGTACGATTTTGTAAGTAGGCCCCACACAATATTTTTGACTTGATTTTAGACTTTAAGCAAAAAAATATAATATGGGTATTCTTTTCCTCATATTAATGCATAAATTGCTATTTTGACAGTGTGACATCAAGTGAAAGCTTCTCAAAAGGAGAAATCTTTAATTTAGCAGACTTTATCTGGCTTTCTTTAGCATCCAGGTAGGATAGGTTTACCCTTTTCTTAGATAGGGCTTAATTATAGTATGAATTTTCTATTATTTAGTTTTGGGATGAGAACTAAGGCTTGGAGGTACATTTTGTGTGATTTTGAGCTTTTAGCCGATTAAGAAACCGTAATTAGGTATAATTGACTTAACTACTCTTTCTTTAGATAAAATTGCTACCTTAGGACCCAGTGTGAATTATTTAGAATCTTCTAGTGAAATTAGATACCTTAGCCTAGTTTGGCATAGAATATTCCTTATAATGGATCTTTGGGGGTTAGAAGTGGGCCCTTACAATTCAGCTTAGGCCATAATTATTATTAGCTCCTTGTATGATCAATAGACCTTGTAAATTATTTTAATTACATTCTTTAGCCCGAGAAGGTTAAGATATATGTCACTTTACTCTAGATTGGTACTTTAGAGATGGTATTAGTTACAATTTAAGTCTAGCAATTTATGATAATAAGAACGGTTCGATTCCAACACTTTTCATAATATGAGTTCCGGTTCAAGTCCAAAAAATAATGATATGAATTTCATCTCAAGTTTGACTTTGAGAGGTTATTTATAATGGTTATGGGACTGGTTTGAGTCCGACATTTACGGTATGGAAAGCTCCACAATTATGGTTTTGAGATGTGGATATTTGGTGTATTTGTTGTTATTACTTTTTCTTAATTACACCCACCGAGCTTATGAGGGCCCACGTTGGGTTTATTATTTTTTATATCTTCTGGGATTTTGGGGGCCTAGTTATGTAGAAATAGCTATTTTCTCATGATTATTATTATTATTTTGATTATTTATTTTCATCGGTTGAAGTATTATTTCAGGTTTGCTCACCTTAGCGTACTTGCATTATCTTTTATTGTATTTATATTACAATTTAGCTTAATAGATTGATGATGCCTACTAAGTACTCATGGATTTGATACTCGTACTACAATTTTGTATCTTTTTGGTCCAGATCCAGTACTAGCAGCCACCGCTAACATTATGATTGTGTTTGTTAGAGTTCGGAGACAGGGCAAGCTCTCAGAGCCGGAGTTGACCTTTTCTCCATCTTCTATTTTTGGATATTGTTTCTATTTTTGAGATTATTTTATATTAAGTTTGATAGTACTCACATTCTTTTAGATAGAGGTTCTTGTACCAACCTTCCTAGGTCGTAGGATGTTATTAATCCTCTTTGTTTCTCTTTTAATATGTTATTTTCTTATGATTTATTGCTTGTAATTAATTTACTTGTATATTTCTGACCTTTATGTCATTTTTCACCAATTAGCCTATTACTTATAGTTATGGGCTACGATTTGACTTACCTACTGATGTGCTACTATTTTATAACACTTTCGATATTTGAAACAGTGAAAATATGGAAGTTAATTAGGTATTTTTGTGAGATATGATGTGTTTTGGGTATGTTTTGCAAGAAACCATGTTTGGAAGATAAAACAGAAGAAAAGGATGAAAGTTGAAGTTTTGCGCTACTTACTCTGGGCACTTACTGGGCGTAGGTACCACCTACTGAGCGTAGGTGCCAAAGTAGGTGTCAAAACATTAAATTCCAAAGGATCAGATGTAGGAAAAAGAAGACCCTGACACTTACTCTGGGCACCTAAGGTCCGTAGGTGTTAGAGTAAGTGTCAGTACTGAAGTCTAGAGAGTTTCAAGAGCAGTGCAGATGTCGGGGCCACTTTCAAAAGACCACCTACAGTCCGTAGATGGCCTAAGTAAGTGGCCACCGACCTCAATTTTCCTTTTCATTTGGGTTTTTATTTTCAGGGCTTCCTTGTATTCTATAAATATTCTTTTAATGTTCTGTATTTAGTTTACGCACTCTTAACACTTACAAACATAATTTTATTTCAGGATTCGATTTTGATCTTAGGATTGCTTTTTTTACTAATTTTGGTTGTCTATCCAGTTAAAGACTTTGGGTTTTATTCGTTGATTATTATAATATTGTTTGAATAGCTTCAATTATGAATTCCTTTAATCTTATTACAAACATGAGCGACTAGTTCCCTTAGCTAGGGTTGTGGGAACCTTTGTTAAATAACGAAGTATGGAGAGTGTTCAATCCTTATAGATATTTGTTGTTGTATGCATTGTGGTTTTTTTCATACTTATTGCTTTCTTAATGGTTGCAAATGTTAGGATCCATCCTGTATTCATTATGAACTTGAGAGGGAGGTAGAGATTGGGAAAATAAGATCACAATAGTGATTTGGGGTTAAGTGCTGAAATAAGCTTACCTACATTATCTAATTAAAATGGTTAACTTATATCTAATCAACTTGAGACCGAGAGGAGATAGTTGAAACTAAGGTCCAAGGTAAGGTATAGTAAGGAGACACTCTGAGACTGAGAGAAGACGAGTGAAATTCACCAAAGTACTAAGAGGTGGTTGGTGATACCTAACTTACCAGATTCTACATGCACAACAGTTTGATAGTTGAATTGAGCACGAGAAGCCTACCGAGTTAGATGCCAGGGGGAACATAAGCCTAGTGTTCGTCTCTAATTGACCACAACCCAAAGTTGAGTTTTGTTACTTGTTCGTGATTACAACAACAAACCACCAATTTACTTTTTGTTTTACCCAGTGAGTTCAACAAGATAGAGAGGCAAATCAACGTATTCCCTGTGGGTACAATCCTAACCTAGCTGGTTTACTTTACTTGGCATCAGTCGCTTTATCCTTCAGTTAGAGGTGTAGTTTGGGCGTTTATCAAAATTTTGATGCCATTACCGGGGAAGACGGTGTCACTGTTGATTGAAGTTTGTTGGAGTTTTGGGGTCTTTATTTTTATATTCTTAGTTGGGTATACACTGGTGTATGCCTAACACTAGGAGTCAAGGCAATCCCTTACTCCCATTGAATCCTAACTTAGATGAATCTTATAGCCCAATCGTGTGATGATAAAACTAGTACGTACAAGCTATTTAAAAGGGGTTCGGGATGATCCTAATGTGGTACCCCCTGCTCCAGGTGATCCTCAAAACATTGTTGATAGGCAAATAAAATAATTATTAGCAGATGCAGCTGCTAACCATAGAAGGGGCGATGAGGATCGATTAGCTCAACAGGCATAGCTAGCCAGGCTAAGACCGTCAGTTGATCGTTGAGCAGCACTTGATGGTAATCAAGATGGAGTTCGAGGTTGTTGAGCTTAATTTATCCCAAAACTAGTATTTTAATCCATATGATGATGAAAAGGATATGGGATACATTGAGCCGGCAGAAAAAAAAGCTATCATTCCTCCTAAACTGCCCCCTATGTGAAATTTGACATAACCGGTGCCATAATCCAACTCTTGAATTTGAAAAGTGTGTTTTTCGGCTCAGCTATAGACAATGCAAATATGCATCATGCTAATTTTGTTGGGATTTTCATTTCTTATTGACACGACATAAACCACGACCTTGTCATAATAGGCATCCCAAGTCCAACTAGGATCGGGGACTACCCCCGTTACCTAACCCACCCTCCAAACACGTACCCTGAGTCAGATGAATTCCAAACATATAACAATATAGCATTTTGTACAATTCCAGACTCTGGGATAGGTCCATAACCATGACCAACCTAAGTAAGTCCAACCATCCAATACCCAACCAATAACCATACCAAAACTAAACAATAACCAAGTACGAGTCCATAATATAATAGGATGAAACAATCATAAATACAGTCAAATAGTATCATTCATAATACCAATAACAATTCCAAGGCTGACATCTCTACCGACACCACCCATACCAACCCATAGTAGTCCCACAAAGCCTCTAACCAAAATGAAAATAATATATAGTCCGGACATGCCCCTGACCTAGCCAAAACCATAGTCTATATAATAAACAAAGTATGTAAAAACATACATGACCTAAAATGGAGCCTTCTAAAATATGAAAGCTCACCACTTCAATCCAACCGAGTTGATCCCGAATTCGTTCACTGAGCAGGTGGAGTAGAATGGCAAGTTCTTGCATTACATAGGGATACAGTGGGTGAACACTAGCATGCACTCAGCATAAGTATGAAATAATTCCAACCTTTAAAAAAAAGCAAACCAACCATGTGCATTTACAACCATACAAACATATATATAACCATGCTGGGAAAGAGAACCGGGCTTAGCATGCCTTGAAAACCATTAACCTGGGTATGTGTATCTTAACCATCCTACAACTACCCACAGGCTATATGGATCCAGTGTAACCCCTTGAACGGGCCCCGATATGTGTAGCTGCATGAATTGGAGATACCATAAGAGTAGGGGATTCTTGAGTGCCCTTGGCTCTCAATGATACATATGTACAAGTGTACGTAGGGGATTCCTGTGTACCCCATAAGTATTATATATGGTTGCTATGACCAATACTCATGTTGGCAAACATGAGTTTCCAGTGTCCATCTATTGGACTCATACCTTCATGGTTAGCTATCACACCCCGCCATTATTGCTCAATTAAAACCATTACCACACAACCAAACCACCATTCAATTTATTATTAACAAAGTCTATAAGTAGTGGTATCGTCATACCGACTATAGCTCACAAATAATGTCCTTAGCCATCCTTTTTAAGAAGAAGGGATTCCCATGTACCCATAGATTACATTCTTAAGTTACATGGGGGAATCCCATGTACCCAAAAGTGATCATTATTATGTTTGCTTAGGGAATTCCCTTGTACCCAACAAGGCTTTCAATTAAACCAACCATAATGACCAAGACCTTATCATTTAACCATTCCAATCTATTTTAACCATTAATACCATTTAGGTTTCCGTTACTAAGTTATACCATGCATAGTTCAATGAAAGTCGAATAATTTAACAAAAAACATTCTTATAGGCATTTTATCAAACAAGTTGGGGACATAGTGTTTCCAAAGCCAAAACCATGTGGCAATTAAACATTCACATGCAACCAAATGTTCAAACCACCATAAATATGAAAACCATAAATAAAAGACATGGGAAAACCATAACCAACCATTATAACAAAAACCCCCAACATGTATTTGAAAACCCAAAGCCATGCAACATTTATGGCATGAAAACAATTCATAAAACATGCCTTTAGTTGAAACTAACTATGAGGGAGGAGTTACATGCCTTAGATTACGAAGATGACAGAGACAAATCACCTTTGCAAGCCCCAAATTGATCCTACTGATGAAACCCTAGTCATCCTTAACCCAAGAGCCTTGAGAGAATTTGAGAGTGTTGTAAGAGAGTTTGAGTGATTGGAAATAGGTTTAATGATATCCCAGGAGTGTTATAAGTCATGCGGCCTTAAGAGTTTAAGAGGGGAAATATTCAGATTACCCCCAACTTAAACTGCTTAAAACTCCCATAGTATGGTACGATCAACCCACTTATACCCTAGGGTACGAGTAGTACCCTTAATTTGTACCCCAGGCCTCCCCTTGGACAACAACACTATCCAACATACGACCTTCCGATCCAAACCGTACCTAACCATACGAGTAGTACCATGAATTCGTACCCTAGGCAGAATAGAATCACCTAGACTAAACTTAGGGCAACATAAGATTGACACCTTACCATTTGTACCCTAACATACAATTCGTATATTCCAACCGTACCTTGGAAAGAAACCAGCCAACCCACACTGGTCACCATATGACCAAGACCAACCAAATCATACCATATTGTATGACCAGTACCCCAAGTCGTATGATGTCCAGAATCCAAAAAGTGGATAAATTTTCTAAGGGTCAAAACCCAGGGTGTTTCAGTCTCCCTCACTAGGATCATTCATCCCCGAATAATAGACAAGGTAGTAAAAACATGAATTACGCCCCAACATATACCATTCCAGCCTTTAACTAAGTTAGAAAACAAAGATGCAAGGAAATCAACCTTTCTTTAACCAGGTTTGAAAACAAAGATGTGATTGAGAACATACCTTCCGCATGAATATCCAGAGTAGAAAACAAATTCGGATACTTAGACTTCATGTCCTCTTCCGCTTCCCAAGTAGCTTCTTTTTCCTTGTGGTTCCACCATAGAACCTTAACTGAAGCTACATCCCTGGTCTACAACCGACGAACCTACTGATCCAAGATATTAATCGAGATTTTTTCATAAGATAGAGAATCCAAGATACCCAATCCTTTCAAAGAAACAACCGATGATGGATCAACTATACACATTATCAACATAGATACATGGAATACTAGATGAATGGTGCTTAAACTAGAAGTCAACTCCAATTCATACGCAACATTACCAACCCTCCTCAAAACCACATAAGTACCAACATATATTACACCTTTCATGGGAGATACCTTTAGGAACACCCTATCCTCAACCTCAAACTCCAAGTCCCTACTCCTTACATCCGCATAGGAATTTTGACTACTTTGGGTAGCCTTAAGCCTATCCAAAATCACTTTTACCTTCTCCATAGCCTGATAAACTAGATCTGGGCCAACTATATCAGCCTTACCAAGCTGGAACCACCCAATAGAAGATCTACACCTCCTACCATACAATACCTCAAAAGAAGCCATCCCAATTCTAGAATGATAGCTATTATTGTAAGTAAAATCTACAGAGGTAAATGCTCAACCCAATTACCACCATTATTAATCACATATGCATAAAGCATATCTTTTAATGTCTGAATAATCCTTTCTGCTTACCCATCCATCTGCAGGTGAAAAGTAGTACTCAGACTAACCTTAGTACCCAACCCATTCTGAAATGACAACCAAGTGAGATAAAAACTGTGTACTACGATTAAAGATAATCAAAACAGGTACCCCAGGCAACTTCATAATCTCATGAAGATACAACTTTGCATAATCCTCAGCCAAAAAGTTAGTCCTCACTAGTAAGAAGTGAGCCAACTTTGTCATCCTATCTACAATGACCCAAACCGAATCAAATTGGTTTCGAGATAGAGAAAGACCGATAACAAAATCCATGTTGATCACTTCCCATTTCTATTCAAGTAATTTAATTTCCTGATACAAGCCTCTAGGCCTCATGTGCTCAACTTTCACTTGTTGACGCACCAAATATTTGGCCACAAAAGCATCCACATCCTTCTTCATACCATTCCACCAATACATCTCCTTGAGACCATGATATATTTTTGTTGAACTGGGATGAACAACGTAGCACAATTTATGCACCTCGGCCAATACCCTTTCTTGCAAACCATCAATGTTACGATCACATAACCTCCCTTGATACCGCAAGGCACCATCACCACTGATCTCAAATACCATTACTTTTTGCCACCTACATCACCCTTGATTTTCATTAAGACAGTTTTTAGTATTTTCTTCTCCTTGATCTCTACACCAAGAGACAATCAAACCACTTCCGGTACCAACACATCACCATTCTCAGAGTCCAAAAGGCGAACTCTAAGATTAGCTAAGCAGTGAATATCCCTCACCAATTCCTGCCTCTCCTTATCCAAATGAGCTAAACTCTCTATGACAACCTGCTAAGAGCATTACAAATAACATTAGCCTTACCAGGGTGGTAGTGAAGACTCATGTCACAGTCCTTGAGAAGCTCAAATCATCTCCTCTGCCTGAGGTTAAGCTCTTTCTGAGTGGACACATACTGCAGACTCTTATGATCTGAGAAGATGTTCATATGCACTCCATACAAATAGTGATGCTAAATTTTTAATGCAAACACCACAACTAAAAATTCCACATCAAGAGTTGGATAATTCCTATCATGCACCTTCAACTGCCTAGAAGCATAGGCAATCACCTTACCATGCTACATCAAAACACAGCCAAGTCCCACCCAGGATGTATCACAGTAAACCATACACCACTCATTGCCTTCAGGCAAGGTCAAAACCAGAGCTGAAGTTAGATTATTCTTCAAATTCTCGAAACTAACCTCACAAGTATCCCCCTAAGAGAAATTTACCTTCTTCTAAGTCAACTTAGTCAATGGGGTAGCTATCATAAAAAAACTCTCAACAAACCTCCTATAATACCCAGCAAAACCCAAGAAGATCTGAATGTCGATTGGAGTTGTGGGTCTTGGCCACTTTTTAACCACCACCACCTTTTGTGGATCTACCATGATCCCCTCACTAGAAATAATATGACCCAGAAAAGTGACAACGTTAAACCAGAATTCACATTTCAAGAATTTAGCCTAAAACTGCTACTCTTTCAAGGTCTGCAACACAACACAAAGGTGATTGGCATAATCCACCTCACTCTTAGAGTACACCAAAATGTCATCAATGAAAATAATGAAAAATAGATCCAAAAATTAATGAAATACCCTATTCATCAAATCCATGAATGCTGCCTGGGCATTGGTCAAACCAAATGACATAACCAAGAACTCTAAGTGCCTATACTGGGTACAGAATGCTATCTTAGGGATATCTACCTCCCTAATCTTAAGATGATGAGACCCATACCAAAGATCTATCTTTGAAAAGAATTTGGCACCTTGCAACTGATTAAATAAGTCATCTGTTCTAGGAAGAGGATATTTGTTCTTCACCGTCACCTTATTCAACTACCAATAGTCAATACACATCCGATGGGAACCATCCTTGTTATGCACAAATAACACTGGTGCACCCCACATGGATACACTATGATGGATGAAACCCTTTTCCAAAAGATCCTTAAGTTGCTCCTTGAGTTTCTTCAACTCAGATGGATCCATTCTATAAGGAGAAATAGATATTGGATGAGTGTTCGAAACCAAATCATCCCCAAACCCAACCTCCCTATCCGGAGGAACACCAGGAGGATCTTTTGAAAAGACCTCAGGAAACTCATTCACCACCAGAACTGAATACAAAGAAAGACTTTCCGAGTTAGAGTCTTTAACCCAGACCAAATGATAGAGACACCCTTTAAAGATTAACCTCTGAGGTCTAAGATATGATATAAGCTTCCCCTTAGGAGGTAGGGAACTACCCTCTCATTTAATCACTGGTTCACCAGGGAACTTAAAGACAACCTTATGGGTCTGACAATTTAAGGGCGCGTAGCACGAGTGTAACCAATCTATCCCCAAAATGACATCAAAATCCACCACATCTAATTTGAGCAAACCCACAAAAGTCTTCTTACTACCAACAGATACCACAACCCGCCTATAAACTCTTTTAATAACAACAGAGTCACCTACCAGGGTAGAAATAGAAAAAAGATCTAAAATAACCTCAGGATCAAAACAAAAATACACAACCACAAATAGGGTCACATAAGAGAGAGTGGACCCCGAATCACGTAAATAATACACGTCAGAAGAAAAGAGTTGTAATAAACCAATCATGACATACGACAATGCCTCAGACTTCTATCGGGATGCAAGAATATAAACCTATTTCGGTCTGTGCCGGTACCAGAAGTAGAAACAGATGCAGAAGAAGCACCCCTGGGTGCATGGACATATGAAGAGGCAGTCGAAACCTCGTTCTCTCCTGAAGCAACCTTACCAACCGGATAATTTCTAAGCATATGGCCTGGCTGATCATATTTAAAGCACCTATCCCTCTTCTCATCACAAAACCTCCAATACAACTGACCACAGAACCTACAAAGAAGAGATAATAAAGATGACTGATCCCCACTAGACTGAGATTGGGCACCCTGTGCCCTGAAGTTATCGCCACCCTGCTGACGCCTGTCTCTCTACTGCTTTGGGTAGGGAGCACTAGATGTGGAGAAAGAACCATAACTCCCCTACTTCTTCTTTGGCCACTTTCCACCATCCCAACCACTTTGCGGTTGACCACCACCCTGCTCAAAGAATCTAAACTTCTTACCCTGCCTTTCACCTACCTCAACCTCCTTTCTTTTTTCCTCATCCACTTATTCCATATGAACAACCAACCTAGAGATATCTATGTCTTTGATCAGCAATGCAGTCCTTCTTTTAAGGATCAATTCACGAGACAGTCCAGAAGTGAACTTTCTCCTCCTGGCCCTCATATCTGATACCAATTCCAGAGCATACCTAGATAGTTGGTGAAATTTCAAGGCATACTCCTTAAATAACATCTTCTTTTGTTTTAGATTAACAAATTCCTATGCTTTCACTTCCCTTAACCCCTGAGGAAAGAAGCAATCCAGAAAAAGCATTAGAGAAAGTCTCCTACAGAGATGACTCATCAACCTCACCCCTTGCTTGACCCCTTTCCTTATACCATTGGTATACCACATCTTTTAGTTGATAGGCAATAAAATTTACCCCTTCCACATTCGTGGCCTGCATGACCCTGGAGATCTTTTCCATCTCATCCAGAAATCCTGAGGATCCTCCTCTACCTTAACACCAGTAAAAGTTAGAGGACTCAACCTCATAAATAGACAATCTTGTGGCCTCAGAAAATACAATACCATATTCACCATGCTCAGCCTGAGAATCTACCAACTGAGCAATCATATGGATCAACTAACGAAACTCCGCATTCATCACGTCTTCCTGAGAAGGACTAGAAGGACCAGTGGAACTCTAAAATAATCAGGGATGGGACCTCTAGACCAAGTATGAATCCCATAAGTAGAGTGTGTCCCATCAACATTGTCCCCAGTTGGGACAAAAGAGTTTTCGTGCATATCAGATCGTCAAGGCATGATCTGAAAGGCGAACAAACAGGAAATAGAGAAAATTCCAAGACATAGACTCCAAGCTTGAAAATAAAACACAAGGAAAGAGAAACATTCCTAAATTCCTTATAGCCTCTCTCTTATGAGTGTGGCATGCTACATATCCTTAAAAGATACTCTACTCGACACGTCTTTGTGGACTCCCAATTGACCATGAACCTAAGGCTCTGATACAAACTTGACACGACCCAAATTGGGGCCTTGTCATAATGGGCCTACCTAGTCCAACTAAGACTAGGAACCACCCCCATTACCCAACCCAACCTCCAAACACGTACCCTGAGTCGGATTAATTCTAAACATTTAACAGGATAGCATTTTTTACAATTCCAAACTCTGGGATAGGTCTATAATCGTGACCAACCAAAGTAAGTCCAACCATCCAATGCCCAACTAATGACCATACCAAAACCAAACGATAACCATGTGCGAGTCCATAACATAATATGATGGAACAATCATAAATATAGTTAAATGATATCAACCACAATACCAATACCAATGCCAAGGCTGACACAACTACTGACACTGCCCATACCCACTTATAGTAGTCCCATAAAGACTTTAATTGAAAGTAAAACAATATCCGATCGGGATATGCCCCCGACCATAGACAAAACCATAGCCTATATAATGAACAAAGTATGTAAAAACATCCATAACATAAAATAGAGCCTTTCAGAATATGAAAGCTCACCAATTCAATCCAATCGAGATGATCTTAAATCGATTACTAA
The DNA here is from genome assembly GCA_030864215.1 of Capsicum pubescens. Lineage (NCBI taxonomy): Eukaryota > Viridiplantae > Streptophyta > Magnoliopsida > Solanales > Solanaceae > Capsicum > Capsicum pubescens. Next base: position 229,367,156 of record CM061548.1, on the reverse strand, counting down.
GCAGAATGAGTAGAATGGTCGGTTCCTACATTTCTTGGGGATTCAGCCACCCAGCGGGTAAATGCTAGCATGCACTTAGGATAAGGATAAAATAATGCCAACCTTTAAAACTAAATGAACCAACCATGTTCATTCATAACAATGCATACATATATATAACCATGCAGGGCAAGGGAACTGGGTTTAGCATGCCTTTAAAACCATTAACCTGGGTATGTGTAGCTTAACCATCCTAGAACCATCCATGGGCTATAAGGGTTCAGTGTAAGCCCCTAACTAGGCTCGGATGTGTATATTCGCACAAATCAGAGATACCATAGGTGACACAACTTGAACTAGGGTCTTGTCATACTGGGCATCTCAAGTCCAACCAGGATCGGAGAACACCCCTGTTACCCAACCCAACCAACCAACATATACCTTGAGTCGGATGAATTCTGACCATATAACAAGATAATATATTTGTACTAATCCAAACTCTAGGATAGGTCCATAATCGTAACCAACCCAAGGAAGTCCAACCACCCATTACCAACCAACAACAATAACCAAAATCAAATCAATAACCAAGTTCCTATCCATAACATAACATAAGATGATGGAACAATCATAAATTTAGTCAAATGGTATCAACCTTAATACAAATTCCAATACTAAGGCTGACACCACTACCGACACCGCTCATTCCAACCTATAGTAGTTCCACAAAGCCTCTAACCAAGGAAAAAATAATATCCGATTGGGACATGCCCCCAACCATTGCCAAAACCAATATCCATAAAATAACCAAAGTATGAAAAGATGTCCATGATATGAAATGATGCCTTTCAAAGTATGGAAGCTCACCACTTCAATCCAGTAGCTGATCCCAAATCCGATTACTAAGAATGAGGAGTAGAATGGTCGATTCCTACATTGCATGGGGATACAACCACCCAAAGATAGGTTAGTGAGTGAAAGCTAACACTTACTCAGGATAAAGATAAGGTAATGCCAACCTTTAAAACCAAATAAACAACCATATAAACATAAATCCATAAATATATACATATATAAACCATGTCGGGAAAAGGAACTGGGTTTAGCATGCATTTAAACCATTAACCTGAGTATGTGTAGCTTAACTATCCTAGAACTACCCATGGACTATATGGGTCTAGTGTAACCCCCTGAATAGGCCTCGATGCGTGTAGACGCACAAACTGGAGATACTATAGGAGTAGGGGATTCCCAAGTACCCTTCGCTATCCATGATACATATTTAAAAGTGTAACTTAGGGGGTTCCCATGTACCCCATATGGTCTTCATGACCAATCCTCATGTCAGCAAATATGAGTTTCTAGTGTCTGTCTATTAGACTCACACCTTCACAGTTAGATATCACACCTCAACATTATTTCCTAATTAAAACCATTTTTACATAACCAAGACAACCATTTCATTTATTATTAACCAAGGATATAAGTAGTGGTATCATCATATCGACTATAGCTTGTAAGCAATGTCCTTAGCCAACCTTTTAGAGATGAAAAGGATTCCCATGTACCCATATATTGCACTATTAAGTTGCTTGGGGGATTCCCACGTACCTCAAAAGTATGTTTATTAATATGTTTGCTTGGGGGATTCCCTTGTACCCCATAAAGATGTTCAATTAACCATAACCATGACCACCAAGACCTTACCAATTAACCATTCCAAACTATTTAAACCATTTACACCATTTAGGGTTCTATTACCAAGTTATACCATGCGATAGTTCCATTAAAAGTCCAACAATATAGTAAAAGCATTCTCATAGGCATTTTATCAAACACATTAGGGGCATAATGTTTCCAAAACCAAAACCAAGTATCAATTAACCATTCACATGCAACCAAATGTTCAAACCACCATTAAAATATGTAAATCCATAATTAAAACATGGGAAAACCATCACCAAGCATTTATAACCAAAACCCCCACTATATATTTGAAAACCCAAAACCATACAACATTCATGCCATGAAAACAATTCATAAAAAATGCCTTTAGTTGGAACTAACAATGAGGGAGAAGTATCTTGCCTTAGATTAAGAAGAATATGAGAAGAAACCACCCTTACAAGTTCTAATTTTATCCTATTGATGAAAACCTAGCCTTCCTTGACCCAAGAACCTTTGAGAGAATTTTTAGAGACTTTCTAAGTATTTAAGATTAGAATAATAGGGTAAATCATGTAAAAAAGTGATATAAGTCATGGGATACCAGGGATTTATAAGGGGAAATATCTAGATTACCCATAACTTGAACTGTATTTTATCCCCAAAGATGGGTACGACTCCACCATACCATTCGTACCCTAGGGTATGAGTGGTACCCTAACTCATACCCTAGACCCCTATACTGACTAACATACGACCCCTCATGCCCAAGTTGTACATTGAAGCATGAGTAGTACCCTATAATTCGTACCCTAAATAGAATGTGATCAGGGATACACTGATAACCATACGAGTTATTACCATATAAATCATTCCCTAACATACAACTAGTATGGTGTCCACTCGTACCTTTGACAAAAACCTCTCCCCACCACACTATCTAAGGTATGACTAGGACCCCCTAAATCGTATCATAACATACAACAAGTACCCCTAGTCGGATGATGCCCAGTGTGTTCAAAACTCAAGATATTTCTAAGAATCAAAACCTAGGGTGTTTCAATAGGAGTAAGGGATTCCCAAGTATCCTTCGGTCTCCATGATACATATGTACAAGTGTACTTAGCAGATTTTCGTGTACCATGTAAGTATCATATATGGTCGCCATGACCAATCCTTATGTCAACATACATGAGTTTCCAATATTCGTCCATTGGACTCACACCTTCACAGTTAGCTATCACACCATGCCATTATTGCCCAATTAAAATCATTACCACACAACCAAACCACTATTCTATTTATTATTAATAAAGTCTATAAGTAGTGGTATCGTCATACCGACTATAGTTTGCAAGCAATGTCCTTATCCATTTTTTTAAGAAGAAGGGATTCCCATGTAACCATAGATTACATTATTAATTTGACTTTGGGGAATCCCATGTACCCCATAAGTGATAATTATTATGTCTGCTTGGGGGATTTCCTTGTACCCCTCAAGGCTTTCAACTAGACCAACCATAACCACCGATACCTTACCATTTAACCATTCCAATCTTTTTAAACCATTTAGGGTTTCATTACCAAGTTATACCATGCATAGATCAATGATAGTCCAACAATTTAACCAAAAACATTCTCATAGGCATTTTATCAAGCAAGTCGGGGGCATAGTGTTTCCAAAGCCAAAACGATGTACCAATTAACCATTCCCATTCAACCAAATCCTTAAACCACCATAATAATATGAAAACCATAAGTAAAAGACATGGGAAATCCATAACCAACCATTGTAACCAAAACCCCCAAATGTATATGAAAATCCAAAACCATACAATATTTATGCCATGAAAACACTTCATAAAACATGCTTTTAGTTGGAAATAACAATGGAAAAGGAGTAACATTCCTTAGATTACGAAGATGATGGAGAGAAATAACCCTTGTAAGCCCCAAATTGATCCTATTAATGAAACCCTAGCCTTTTTGATCCAAGAGCCTTGAGAGAATTTGAGAGTGTTTTAAGAGAGTTTGAGTGATTGCAAATAGGTTAAATAATGTCCCAAGAGTGTTATAAGTCATGGGGCCTTACGAGGTTAAGAGGGGAAATGTCCAGATTACCCCCAACTTAAACTACTTAAAATTCTCGCTGGATGGTATGACCACCCTACCCTAACCATACCCTAGGGTACGAGTGGTACCCTTAGCTTGTACCCTAGGCCTCCCCTTGGACCCTAACACTATCCAACATACGACCTCCCAAGCCAAACCATACCAACCATACAACTAGTACAATGAAATCATACCCAAGGTAGAATAGAATCACCTAGACTAAACTTAGGGCAGCATACGATTGACACCTTACCATTAGTACCCTAATATATGACTCGTATATTCCAACCATACCTTGGAAAGAAACCATCCAACCCATACTGGTCACGATACGATCAAGACTAACCAAACTATACCACATCACACAACTAGTACCCTAAGTCGTATGATGTCCAAAAGAAAAAAAATAGAGAAATTTTTACTAAGGGTCAAAACCCAAGGTATTTCACTCATACTATTCCAAAGGTAGACCAGGAGGCCCTCAAATTGAGGTGTTTCCCTTTTCATTGACTGGAGAATCTTCTTTATGGTTGGGGGAACTTTTGAGAGGATCTATAACTACTTGGAATGAGTTGCGAAGGCAATTATTGAGCTGTTTCTTTCCTCCATCCAGAATGTTGCTGTTAAAAGATGATATATATAACTTCAAGCAGCTACATTTGGAGTCGATATATGAGGCTTGGTTTTGGTTTAAGAAGAAACTAAGAATGGTACCAAATAATCATATTTCATGGATGAGCTTGCTGAAGATATTCTATAAAGCCCTGAACATCAGTTCCTGAAGCAACTTCTGAGGTTCTAGAGTAGATCTCTCTCACTAACTGAGAATGACATACATGGAAGTCTAAGAAGGGTACTGACACTTATGCCATTGGAGATTCCGACGACGATAGAGCGGTTGATAATCCTATAGTACAAGAGATTGTGTAGTTGTGGATTGATATTGGGTTACTGACTAAGAAGTTTGCAATAGTGAATTTTGAAAAGGTAAATACGGTAGGTGCATAGGGTTCATCCTTTAGAGCATATAAGTCTGACTTGGAAGAGGAGACTAAGTATCTTAATCAGGAATTAGTGGGTTTTTAAGCCAAACGGAAAGGAAACTAAGGTCTAAACTATTATGGAGATAGATACAGAGATTGTAGTAGGGAGCATAATAGTGATTGAGATGGAAAGATGACTACAAAGAGAAAGGAGATAGGTATGTTCCATTTGGAAGATGTGATACTGAATCGAGAATAGAGGCATTGTTGTCCAAAATAATGAAGGGTCAAGAAAATTAAGAGACATGTCTTAAGGAGACTAAGGATGATATCTCAGGTCTGATATAGAAGGTTGAATCTCATCCGACTGTAATCAAGTAGTTAGAGACATAGTTTGGGTAGATGTCTGCTACTTTAAATTAGAGACAACCGGGTACCCTTCTGAGCAACATAGTTTAGCATCCAAAGAATGATGGTCATTGTCTTGCTATTACCACTCAGAGTGGTAAGTTTACTGTTGCTCCCTCATTGCCTACTGTGGATGTGCCAAAGAATAATAGTACTGTGGTTGATGAGACACAAGTCATGGAGTCAGATAAGGTGATAGGTATTGATGCTAGTGTTGGTGAGGATAAAGGTAAGGGCAAGGTCAATGAGCCCATAGTTAATCAAAGTCCATGATTTCACCCACCTTTTCCTCAAAGACTGAAATAGAAGAAGGAAGAAGTGAAGTTCAAGAAATTTTTGAGATGCTGAAAAATTTAAGTTTGAACTTCCCTTTCCTTGAGGCTTTGAAATGGATGCATGGGTATGCCAAGTTCATGAATAAATTGCAAACAAAGAGGTGAGAAACTATTTTTGAGGATGTTGGTGGATTACACCATTAAAGTGCAGTCACTTCTAAGTTCTTAGCCCAAAAGAAGGGTGATCCTGGTGCGTTCACAATCCCATGTACTATAGGGATATCAAGATTTGCGAGAGCATTATGTGACTTGTAAGACAATATTAATTCGATGCTGCTGGCCAAATTCAAGCAATTGGGCTTGATCCCTCCAGAGCCGACTACTATGTGGTTGTTGATAATAGACCACACAGTAAAGAAACTCGTGGGCATTTCATTTGATGTCTTGGTAAGTTGATAACTTCATTTTTTGCTGACTTCATCACTCTGGATTGTGAGGTTGACTTTGAGATGACCATCATATTAGGAAGACCATTCATGGCCATGGGTAGAGTGATAGTTGATATGTAAAATGGAGAGCTCATGTTCAAAGTCAATAACAAAGATGTCACCTTCAACTCTTGAAGAACTATGAAGCAACCTACCGATATAAGGGTGGGGTCTATTATCCATTGTATTAATGATCCTAAAGGTTATTTCTTTGGGTACCTTGATGAATTCTTATTATTCAAGATATCCATATCATTCTGCAATGCTAAATCAAGCACTGCATGAGAGGCAACCCATGGGATTATTGGTGAAGCTTGAGTAACCAACTTAGACCCATCGTGTTGCGACGTTAAATCAAGTCCTGGGTGGGAGGCAACCCATTATTTTAGTGGTCACAATTTTTTTATTTTTTTGTAGGAACAGTAGAATAAGGAACGACTTAGAGTATGGTAATATAGTGCTCAATTCAGAATATTCCAGGTAAGGGGACTTTGTTACCAACTCACAAAGTTCATAAGTCCTACGTGGGCCAGGTAAGTTGTGCATTATATGTAAAGATGGAATTTTGATGATATTTGGGGAATTTCTGGACTTTAACCTACGAACTTACTTATAGGGTCGTAAATACCACTTACAACCTCATAAGTAGTAAAGCAAGTATTAGATAACAAAGTCCAGAGAGCAGGGAAAAAGAAAAAAAAAAGTAGGCCACCTACGGTCTGTAGGTGGTGCTATAAGTGGCCAATTTTTGGGACCAATTTTGTTTAAAAATTTGGGCCCACCCCAACATATATTAACACTAAATCGACCCCCCATGGGTATTTAAGCCACTTTTCCCTATTTTAACTATATAAATCCTTAAAATTCCCCCTTCTTTCTTAAAATTCAAACTATCCCACTTCCCCCACCCTTGAGAAAAGGCTAAAAGTTACTTGTTCTTGGTACCAACTTGTCCACAAGAACTAAATACGCGTTCAAGCTTGGGTTTTACTTCTCTTTTTCATAGTTCACTTACAGTTCTTCGAATAAGAGGTAATATTCTTGGCTCCTAATAGTAATATTTTGTGCTAAACTTTAAACAAGTAAATTGGTATATCTATTCTCACGAACAATACTAAAAACCATCATGATAGTATATAGGATCCTTGAATTAGCCTAAAATCTTAATGTCTAATTAAACCATAAGATCTTTCCCTAAACGAAAGTTAAATTTGGAAAGGTAGACGAATACCAAAATTTTGAATGCTAGTTTAATCATAGTTGAATGTGTGCATATTGGACTCGTTGGGACTGAGTATAAGTTATAGGGATGCCAAAATTGAGGAAAAATTCAAAGTTTTGAATTTTGAGTTTTTCTTCAAATTTTACAGTCCCTCGTTATCTTTCGGAACTAATACTTGATTTTTCTGGTACACATGGCCCCAAAGGCTTCAAAGAAGAAGGTTGAACCTTCAAGGCAAAGGGATGAATCCTTTGAGAGTAGTGGATCAATGGAGGAATACCCAGTTGCTCAGACCAGAGTAGCCCTAACCTGAGTGACACAACCAGTGACTAGAGGCCAGAAACATGCTGCAGCTGAGACTATAATTATGACCACTTTGGGCATACCACTTGTAGAGAAATGACAATGATGCAGATGACCTAGTTTTACTCAGCCTAGGAACTAGACTGAGGCTATCAACTCCATATCCAGGTCAAGGATGAAGTCAGCAAAGAGATCACCACCACACTATTCCCAGCCTGCTGAGGGTGATATTAATAATGATGAGGAGGAGATAGAGTTGAATCCATCACCACAGGTAGATAGAAAGGACCCCCAGTGTGGGGAAGGGTCCTAGGATGAGTCTAAAATACCATTCCCCGATCAAATACCAGTTGTACCCCTGTTTGAGGAGGGTATAGACCAAACTTCACACCCGGTACCAACTACTAACTCAGACGCTTCCCACCCCACATATGTCTTAGTAAAACCTATTGATGAGGTAAACCTGAGATGGTCAATGGAGGGATTTTAAACTATTTTTGAATGGGACAACCATATTACTGCAATGGGTCATCCCAAAAAGATGATTTATGAGGAACGTCGGATAGAGCTATCTGGGTTGATTAGAGCACCAGAGTTGTAGGCCGATTTTGAGCGTTAACAGTTCGGGTGTATGACCATACCCCTGGGATATTAAAACCTGACTTTTATATAGGAGTCTTATGCTTCTTAATGCTTCCACTATATCATTGTCTGTATGTAGATGCAACAGAGAGGTAGATGAACCCCAACTTGAGTAAACACTAATTTGAGGGGTGATGGTTGATAATTCTACAGTGACTATCCACTGAGTTCTCTTCGGTCTAGGTTATGATGCTCCAACATCCACATTAAAGTGTGATTATAGATTGAGAGTTGTATAATACAGAGAAATTATGTGTGATACTGAGCATAAGAGAGAGAGAGTTGAGATAGTGAGATGGATCGCCAGCTATATTTCACCTCTTGGTGATGATACCCCTTGGATCGAGGGGTAGGGTGTGATTAAGAAGGCAATACTATCTTTTGCCATGATATTTTGGTGGCTAATTATTCGATAGAGGTTGTGTTTGGCTGCTATGGACAAATTACTGACTTAGTATGGAGCTACATTTACTGTGAGAATAGTGGCTGGATACAATATTGACTTTGCAGCTATTATTCAACATAAGTTCTATGAGAGAGATTTTGGTGACATGACGACTTTGCTCCCATGTCTAATCCAGAGGTAGTCATAAGGCCGGTGTGACAGAGGTACAAGGTGTTGATGAGACAGTAGAGGTGACATCCATGGCACAAACTAAGAAGATGAAGGATCCGACAAATCCAATCCTTCCCAGGATACCATGTGCATTCACTATAGTGCCTCCGGCCCAGGTTGAGGGACCATTAGTAGTTTTAAATCCTAGTAATACATAGGGAGGTGATATGGGAGATAGCATGGAGTTTGAGATAGAGGATCAAAAAGAGGCCCCCGAGTTGAGTATACAGAGTTAGGGGACCCCAACTATATCTACATAAGCCTGACTTCTACTTTAGAGTCGGTGGGTGCATCTTCAGTGCCCCCCACCCATCCAATTCAGCGTTGCTTCAGGTATGATAATAGTTTCTCAAGAGGTTGTGCAGAGCTTGGTGGACAGTCAGAGAATCACTAACACTCGGCTATAGAATATTGAGACCAAGGTCGCGACTTTTAATAGACAGATATGGCCATGGGTCTGGACTACACTAGAGACGGATGTGGCTAGATTGGAATTTGTACATTGGGCTTCAACATCAGACATACGGTAGAATTGTATGCATAGATAGATGTTTTTTGAGGGTTTAGTATAAGACTAATTTAATAACATAAAGATGCTATATCTAGGTGATATTAGGGAGGAGGTAGATGTAGTTAGAGCAGAGGTACACTTTCTTACCGAGAGCCACATGTTAGCTATCCCTCCAGTTATGCCCCCATTTGTTCAACCAACACCTTCGCCCAGGTCTAAACACTTTGAATTAGTTGCGAAGGATGATGGATCAGTCCCCATAGTTGGGACCAAGAGAGGCCAAGAGGGGAACCTCCAGGATCCCAGTATTTCATTTCACCAGGCCCTGAAACGGGCTACACGTGATTTACAAGAAAATGCAGTGATTGATAAATGAGGCAGATTGAGATAGTAGCAGATGCATCTTTCAGTAGTTCACCGCCATTGATAATGCCCAAGCTATACCTTCAATCCATATATAATGTGATTGCTATCAAATATAGTAACCCAACAAAGGTTGGGGTCAAATCCTAAGGTAATATTTGGAATTATAGCTCTCAACTATTATAATCAATGGGAAAAACTGGAAAAGTAAATGGGGGGGATTGTAGTGGCAATATCAAACAAGTAACAAATATTAACTCTGGTTGTAATTAGTCGTAGATGAACACTAGGATTGTGTTCCCCCTAGCTTCTAAATTTAGTAGGCTTATTGTGCTCTATTGAACCAGCCCGATACCTTGCATGCAGAATCTGATAAGTTATGTACCATTAACTGTCTTTTGAACTAGTTGATGGACTTCACACTTTACCTTTTGAGTGTCAAGATGTCACCTTACTAACCCTTATCCTTTATCCCAATTAACTATTTCCTTTTGGTTTTATGGTTATTAGATGATAGTTAACGATCTTATTTAGATAATACCACTAGCATGGGTTGATAGTTAATCTTCAAATCACTATTGTAATTACGTTTACCTAGTCACTACTCTTCTTTTGGTGTAAGTAGCAATAATGTAGGAGGGATCTTAACATTTTCAACCACTAAGACATCTATTAAATTAAAGATAATACAATATATGCAAAGGTATCAATTAAGAACAACATAGTACTTTCCCCCACTTCATCAATCCTCTAGGGTTTTCACAACCCTAGCTAAGGTTTTTAGCTGCTCATGCTTGTGAAATAATAAAAAACATTCATAATTGAAAGCATAAGATGAAATAACAATAATCACAACTGAATACGCAAACTTCAACTGAATTAACAACCAAAATTAATACAAAATAATTCCAAGATCAAATTTGGATCTCAGAATCATAAAATATGTTTATAAGTATAAAGAATGTGTAACATCTACTAAAAAACACATAAATCATATTTATAGTACATGAGGAAACCATAAAAATCGATGCCTAGATGAAAAAGGACAAATGGAGTCAGTGGCCACTTACTTGGGCACAATACCGTCAACATGTGGACCTAGGTAAGTGCTAGAAAATTTTCCTACACCATTGACTCTTTTGATTTTGGACTTCTGGAACTTACCTTACCCACATGCGGTCTGCAAGTAGTCACAGATAAGTGCCAGAAATTTTCCTTCATCTTTTGCACTCCCTAGATCTTCAACTCTGGAACTTCCCTTAGCCACATACAAACCACAAATGCTACATACGGTCTGCAAGTGGACATAGTTAAGTGCCAAGTCTTCAAATTCTTGCAACCAAGCTTCTAGACTTCAAGTTCTGGTACATGCTTTGGTCACATACGCCCGGTAAATGGCACAAATGCTCAAGTAAGTATCCAAAAACTCCATTTTACATCTTTTCCTTTAACTTAGTGTTTTGCGGAAATTTTGACTTTTGAAAGAGAGTCGCCACTTAATTTTTAAAAAGGAATTAAGAAACCTTTGTAATGTACTTAGACGATTCAAAACAGAAAAATTATTTAAGTTAAGAGATTCTAGATAAGCGGTTCCTATTAACGTTTTAGGAAGGTGTTAGGCACCTAAAACGTCGGCAAACTTGCGGTTATCCGGACTGTTTGAAAATCATCTCTTTTGACTAACTTGGAAAATCTACTTGTGGGAAAAGTAATTGATTTAGGAAAAGTTTTTTTTTTTTGCAAAATCAGTTTTTAGCAACTTAGTTAGGGAGTTTACTAGATTCGAACACTAAGCAAATAAAATAATGAAAGGGAAATAGAGGAAGAAATAAATGATTTGGGCCTTCATTCCCAAATCCGTCACCCTGTCCTAGTCTAGATATTGGGCTTTAGGCCCATTTTCCACCTGTCCTAGTCTAAATTTCAAGCCTTTGGCTCGAGTATCGCTCCACCTGTATTAAATAAAACTTTGGCTTTGATGCCCAAAATACATGAATAATGAAATAATGAATAGATAATAACAAAAGACGATAACGAATGAATAAATGAAAGTAAAACTCTCGCGTCTCTTTGCTGCTTTAGATACAGGACTTGAACCCATTTGTTCTTGTTTTGACTCTTTGTATCCGTATGCCATACAATTCATTTTCAAAGTGTTCTAAAGAATGGGCCTCAATGGAGCATTATGTAATGCAAGAGAAAGGAGCCCAATTGGACTCCCAAGCGAGTTCATGCAAAGAAAGAAATGAAGAAATTAATACTCATTCCATATTTGCAACCAACACACAGAATATAAAAATGATTCAAGAATTTAGAGAGAAGCATATATCGACCAAAGAATTCTACATTAATAGAAGATGAATAAATAGCGATTCAAAATTGGCAACCCGAATACATGATTTAAAATTCGCTCAAATTCAACTCATTCTAGCAAGCTAAAAGGCAATATTTATCCTCTACGGTTTGGAGCATTGTATTTCAAAACATGAGCATCGTTTGGAGTAACTTTTGAAACACCCAATTCATTTAATCAATGGGAATATTAAATTAATTTATCAAGTTTTATTGCTGAACCCAAAAGCATATGCGTCATTATGAGGAACTCAAGCACAATAGGAAAACATAAAGAAAATTGTCACAAAACGCAACTATAGTTCAACCAACGACAAAAATTAGAAGGATCTTGTAAAATATAGAGATTCATTACTCACACAGTGATTCAACCTCCCAACCTAACCTATTTGATGGGAAAGGGTAACTGATAGTGAATAAGTAAAAGTGGGAAGAGGGAACAATCTGAATACTAACAACAAATAAAATAAAATCCTTTTAAAGTGTCAAAGCAATCAAAAGGAAGCAAGTTTTCAAATGATTTCAAGCATGGATCCAACAATACTTAATCAAAAAACAAAAAGTACAGAACCAAATCTTCCATTCTTTTAATCAAGTTGTGCAAAAATAGTAAAGCCAGAAGATTTAGCCGACCTTATTGAATCGGTGCTTCGGGACTTGAGACGAACTCATTGGTCTCTTATTCTATATTTTGAAGAGATAACAAACAAACAGAATTACAGAAACACAAGCATTATGAACTAAAAAGGGTTAAATGAATATCATATATATGTAAAAAAGGACAGTATGAGAACGTCTGGTCGACAAGCTGAGAGATGCAAAAATATATGATGACAAGCTGAAGGAAGCAACAATACACGATGAATGCCAAAATATACGACGAAAAGCTGAAATATGCAACAATACACGATGACAATACACAATAACAAGCTAAAAAGATGATTTTCAAGAAACTCGACGAAAATCGTATTACCAATATTATAAACACAACAACAACCAACATATTGATTCAAAATAATAGTCATTAGAAACAAAACTTATGAGCCCAAGGTCGTCTATAACAACTATTCTCCAGCATGCAGTATTACAACTATGATGATGAAATGAAGAAGAAATAAAATTAAAACTAAATAGGAAGGAAGATTACCTGTTTTGGAGCAGCAAAACCGGACCACGAACTTACGTCGAGATTTCAACCATCACCGAAAAGTCAATGTCTTTTACAAAAATCTCAACTAGCACGTTGCTCTCTCTAGAGTTTTTGCTACAGAACAGTTCCCTTTTTCTCTAACCCCCTATTTTCTCTGTTTTTCTCTTGCTTTTCTTTTCAAAGAAAGAAAGATTTTCCAATCTTTTGGTTTTGGACCTAGCTAGCTCAAAAAATTTTCTAACCCAAAGAAGAACTCCCAATTTTCTCCAAATTTCCCAAAAGAAGAGAACCCCCCCCAAATACAACGACCCTAGGGTCTTTATATAGAAGATGAATTGGGGGTAAATCGGGGATTTTCGAAATAGGATATTTTGGGATTTGAAAATCAAATCCTCCTACGATTTCCTCCTTCAAAACCAGTGCCAAAATTGGATTTTCTCTACACCATCCCAAATTGGCCAACCAGGAAATTCCAGGATGGAAATTACCTCATGAGCCAATGAGAATCGGGCAAGTATGTACTATTTTGTACCATTCAATCCGAAATTCACGGCCTTTATCTGTTGGACTGGACACCTACATATTTTCTAGAGGATTCTTGGACATTACATGGTAGAACAACGCATGCTAATCACGTGAGGAGTGCGATCGAAGCTAGGAAAGGGAAGACGGTGGGTTTTGCAAGATCATCAGGTCAGAGCTGGGTTGTGGGTCGACGTTGGAATCAGGTTTAGGTTTTCGGTACTGAGTTGTCGGATTTGAGATCGCGAAGTTGATGGAGTTGTCGTGTATATGTTGTTAAGGGTGTCGTTTTCTTTGGTTGACATTATCGGCTTTTGCTTGTTGTTTGTGGATATTGAAGAAGGTATAAAGTGGGCCGTGTTGGGTTACTTTTGGTGTTGGGCTGGTAATATTTAAAGGACGAAGAAATGGGTTGCTTTGGGTCAAATTGGAATGGGCTAATGGGTTTAGATTAGGTTATGTTGGGGTTGTTTAATAACCCAATTAAATCTAATTGAGATTATTAAATAACTCTAATTAAATTTGATTGGATCAAAATAATCCCAACTAGGAAATGATAATTTTTGGGGATTAAGATTGGATTACAATTTAAATGACTTTTTTAATTATAACCAAATTGAATATCTATTGATCAATTTCATTACAATTGGGGCCAATTTGATTTCAATTGAGGTCATATTTAATTCGTTCACTAAATTGAATCGTAATCTGGCACAAATCAAGTAACAAATTAACCTCGAGTTTTTTAATTTGATAAAAATTCAACAAATATTGCTCCAAATAAAATATTTTGAGAGCAAATCATATTTAAAACCAAGATTTTATCCATTTGAATTAATTTTCAATTTTAATCAATAGAAAAAATCTAATTTTAATGAAAACGTTCATTTAAATAACAAAATTTATACACTCTCGTATATAAAAATGCGAGAAATGTATAATCATTAATTAAATGATAAAATTGAATTGAATAAGTAATTTAAACTAGCATTTATTGGAACCAAATAATTGTTGCGATTTTATTTAAAAATTGAAGAAACTCGAAATTGAATTGAATTGTGGAGGACAAAAATTAGGTGTCATCAACTTCCCCCTCCCTTTGGGTAGGGTGGATACAAGTAACCCTGGGAAAAGGGAGCTTGACACTCCTAATTTTTTTCGACCACCAATTTGAATTCGAAAGAGGTTAATCTCGCACGAGTTTCATAGAATTATGGCCGAACCTCGGTATCAGGTTTCCTACATATCCCAGGTTTCATGAGAATTCAGGCTACTTGTAGTTCATAAAGCTTGATTTTAAGCACAATTTTCAAGAAAATTCACCAACTATCACAATTTTGGAGTTTTTGATGAAATCGAGAAGTTGGGGAATAAAGAGATTTGGGGGGAGGTTGGAATGCAGTCGAGTTTTTTACATAGAGCCCGACCTACATATCCTCAAGATTTCAGGGAATCAGACTGCTTGTAGTTTGACTCAATCGGTAGAAATGATAGTCTTTTATTTCAAACCATCTTTGGCTCGGAATGAGTGTCTAGCTGATCGAGCTGTGGAGAAGAGGCTTGTAACCTCTTAACCATTAATGTGGGATCCTTCACATCTATAGGAAAGAACTTACCTGGCCATAATTTCCAAAAGTCTAAGTGGGTTGCCACCCGAATTTGAAAGAAAAAGAAGGTTAACCTCGGCATGAGTTTAGAAATATCTCGAAGGTGAAACTGAAACCAAAATATCCTGAAATACCCACATGGCTTCTAACAGGGGTGTGGTTTGATGGTGGTGGTGATTATCCTTTAGCTCGCGTCCAAAGAGTTTGACGTCCCTCTTTAGACTTCGTCCTGTTTTGCTGCTAAGAAAGAGTTCCACGTTGCGCTGCGTCCTATCTGAAGTCGTCCGCACCTGTGGTTTTGATTTGAGATTTTCATTTCTTGGATGCTCTCGACAATGCTTCAAGCAAAAAGTGTTAGTGCTTAACATAATTCACGGAAGAGGTATGTAGTTTTTTACCATATCTCCACGTGAGTCGTGGCATGAAAAGCAGAGTTATCTCTTTATGTACCTGTTTGGAATGAAATAACTGGCAATAACAAATACAACAACCCTCTTGGTTGTTGTATAATTATGACATTTGTTAGTTGACTATGTTTTCAAAGTGAGGTGGCCCTTTTGGATATCGATGACACTTTATGTAGAATGGTTCCTGCAAGCGTGCATCCTTGCATTGATGAGGCAACCCTTTCGATCACCTATAATGCTTGTTGTATGTGGAAGGATAACCTTTTCGGTTATTGACGCTAATTCTTGGCATATGATTTCGAGTAAGCTTTTGTTCATGTATCGATACGACTTATGGATTTCCCTTGAATTGTCAATCTTTGGATAATCTTGTACATTATTTGATATTGGATATGAGGTGACTTACAGATATCCTTTGAGTTGTTAGCTTTTAGGTAATCTTGCACATTATCTGACCTTTGATAAGAGATGACTTACAAATATCCCGCTAATCATTAGCTCTCTGATACTCCTGCACATCATCCGACCTTGGATATAATATGACTTACAGATATGTCTCAAATTGATAGTCTTTGGGTAATCCTGCACATAATCGATCTTAGATATGATGCGGCTTATAGAGAACCCTTGGACATTATCAATGTGATAACCTTGCATATTCTCTGGTAAGGATTTAGCTGCGACTTATGGATAACCTTTGAACTATTGATTTTTGGGTTACCTTGCACACTATCTGGTTAGGATGTTGTTGCGGCTTATGGATACCCTATTAGCTGCCAATTCATAGACAATCTTGCGTACTATTCTATTTCAAATAATATAACTTATAGATGACCCACAAATTGTTAATTTCCAGGAAATCTTATATGACACTTGCCTTTTGATACCGACTTAGAGGTGTCCCTTCAAATCATGTGCTCTTGATGTATTCAGTTACTGATTAATAAAATGATGAGATATCCTCGATGCCAGCGTTTATGTCTTGCATGTCAACAGATATAAAATAATGATAATATCCTCTACGCCAGCATTGTGTCTAGCGCATCAACAGATATTGAATGCTGATGATATCCTTGATACCAGCATTGTGTCTTGTGTGTCAACAAATATATGGAATGCTGATGATATCCTCGATGCTAGTGTTGTGTCTAGCACATCAACAGATATTGAATGATGATGATATCCTTGACGCCAACATTGTGTCTTGCGTGTCAATAGATATATTGAATGCTGATGATATCCTCGATGCCAACATTGTGTCTAGTGCATCAACAGATATTGAATGATGATGATATCCTCAACGCCAGCGTTGTGTCTTGCGTTTCAACAGATATATTGAATGCTGATGATATCCTCGATGCTAGCATTGTGTCTAGCGCATCAACAGAAATTGAATGATGATGATATCCTCAATGCCAACATTGTGTCTTGCGTGTCAACAGATATATTGAATGCTGATGATATCCTCGACGCCAGCGTTGTGTCTAGCATGTCAACAGATATTGAATGATGATGATATCCTCGACACCCGCATTGTGTCTTGTGTGTCAACAGATATATTAAATGCTGATGATATCCTCAACACCAGCGTTGTGTCTAGCACATCAACAGATATTGAATGATGATGATATCCTCTACGCCAGCATTGTGTCTTGCGTGTCAACAGATATATTGAATACTGATGATATCCTCGACGCTAGTGTTGTGTATAGAACATCAACAGATATTGAATAATGATGATATCCTCAACGCCAGCGTCGTGTCTTGCATGTCAACACATATAAAATGGCCCTCTCGACAAATGATATGAATGAACCTCTTGGCAATGATATGAAATGGCCCTTTTGGCAATGATATGCAATGGCCCTCTTGGCAATGATATGCAATGTCCCTTGCAGCAATGATACGTGATGGCCCTTGCGACAATGATATGTAATGGCCCTTGCGACAATGATATGCAATGACCCTCTTGGCAAATTTTAAAATGATTTTACCTGACTTCATTTGTCAGCGTCTTTCTTTCTACATGTACCTGTACTCAAGGTAGACGATTAGTAGACACAAAGTCACTTTTACTAGCGATTATTTTTAGGAAACTTCTAAATACAATGTTTGTGAAAAAGACAAGGCGCTTTTGTTTGTCGCCCATGATCTCAAGAAATGAGATGGACAAATCAGAAGGTCCTCAATAAATGGGTATTAAACCTATTTTTAGGGCTACCCTAAAATACCGTTCTTGGGAATTAATGCTCTATTGTGGCTCCCAATTTGCTCGGGGATTTTTGAAAGAGACCCTCACTTTCGTGTGTTGATCCCTGCATCCAAAGAAAGATGATTAGTTTGAATGAAATGACTCCGTGTTGACCTTCTTCGATCCTTGATTTGGTGCTTGCCATCTCTTGGGCATTCCGCCATGTCGGGACTTCAATCCTGACATTCCATCCCAAGTGATGTCTAGGCAAGTACTAAATAAGTGAGTTGTAAGAATTTTTTTTAAAATAGTCTTAATTTTTAAAAAATAATTTGGAAAGCTTTTGTAAAAATTTAGAAAATCTCTGCCAGTCATGTCATGTACTAGCTCAATGAACGTCTTCCTCGAGGTTTTGACTATATCCGACGGATGATTTCCAAAGATCATGATCATTGTTGGAGGTTTTCTTCAAGTAGTTCTATCATAGCAAGAAATTGAGCTTGCCTAGACTTTGTCGCAGCTGACTACTTTAAAAGCTTTGCCTTAATCTCTGGTGCTGGGAGAATTTGAAATATGTTCCAGCATCTGGTGGAAATTTTGAGGTCTTCCCTCAAAATTTCTGCCCCAGTTTAGAGTTGTTTGAGATGATACCAACTCGAGTGGATTTGAAGTCTTTGCTGATCTTCATTCTCTTTGTTGGACGTCGATCTTCTCTTGTGAATTTTTAAGATTCCTTCTCGAAAATTCTACCCCAATTTCTATTTCCTAGGGTTATATGACCGAGCCGTTGGGGTGCTTACGTATCCCATTGAAGCAGGAATCAGGTTAAACGTAGTTTGGAACTACGCTAGGGATATACAAAAGAAATTAATGGGTTGACCGAAGCCAACATGGGCCGCCTACGTATCCCTTTTATTGGGAATTCAGGTCATCACGTAGTTCATACATAAAGGGAAAGGATAGATTATCCTAAGGGGTTGACCGAAGCCGACATAGGTTGACTACGTATCCCTTTCTTGGGAATTCAGGTCAAACGTAGTTCTTACAAAAAGGGAAAGGATTCTAGGTAGTTACACATTAGAAAAACACATTACTACAAAGGCGATTACAGGTAAACTAAAGAAACACGAAAACTAGAACGCCCTTCAAACGTAATATCTCTTTACCGCATCAGAATTGATTGGTTTGGTCCACTCTGTGCCATCCATCTCAGACAAAATAAGAGCTCCTCCAGATAATACCTTACGAACTATGTATGGCCCTTGCCAATTTGGAGCGAACTTGCCCTTGTACTCCTCTTGGTGAGGGAATATTCGATTGAGAACCAGTTTCCCCACTTCAAATGTCCGAGCTCTCACCTT
The DNA here is from genome assembly GCA_030864215.1 of Capsicum pubescens. NCBI lineage: Eukaryota > Viridiplantae > Streptophyta > Magnoliopsida > Solanales > Solanaceae > Capsicum > Capsicum pubescens. The sequence goes on along the minus strand of CM061548.1, from coordinate 229,347,999 downwards.
TTTGTTAAAGGCACGAACCATCCTATGTTGATATAACTGACCATGGTATACGATGACCATTCTCTTTTCATCAATCAACATGAGTTGTTCATAGCGAGCACGATCCTATTCTTCGTTACTTAGTCCGACTTCTTGGATAATCCTTAGGGAAGGTATTTCAACCTCAGCAGGTATCACCACTTCATTTCTATAAACCAATAGATATGGTGTTGCCCCGATGGAGGTTTGAACCGTCGTGCGATACCCTAGCAAGGCTTAAGGTAACATCTCATGCCATGATCTATCATTTTCGGCCATCTTTCTCAAGATCTTCTTAATATTCTTGTTGGCAGCTTCCACGGCTCCATTTATTTGAGGATGGTATGAAGTTGAGTTGCGATGCGTAATCTTAAATTGATCACAAATTTCATTCATCAAGTGACTATTTAGGTTTGCCCCATTATCAGTAATGATCGATTTCGGCACTCCGAATCGACAAATTAAGTTATTCCTGACGAAATCTACAACCATTTTTTTTAGTGATGGCTCTATATGAAGCAGCTTCGACCCACTTAGTAAAGTAGTCAATGGCAACCAAAATAAATCTATGCCCATTCGATGCTGGCGGCTCTATTGGTCCGATAACATCCATACCCCAAGCTACGAAAGGCCAAGGTGAATTCATTGCATGAAGCTCATGTGGAGGCATTCGAATCAAATCTCCATGTATCTGACATTTTGGACATTTTTGCACATACCTGCTACAATCATTCTCCATAGTCATCCAAAAGTAACCGGTTCTCAAGATCTTTCTGACAAGGACAAACCCATTCATATGAGGTCCACAAACCCCAGTGTGTACCTCTTTTATCAATTTATTGGCTTCCGCAGCATCGACACATCTTAGGAATCCCAAATCAAGAGTTCTCCTAAAAAGAATTTCCCCACTTGGAAAGTAGTTCTTTGCCAAACGCCGGATTGTCTTTTTTTGGTTGTTACTATCCTCTTCAGGATATATTCCAGATTCCAAATACCTCTTAATGTCATAATACCAAGGCTTTCCATCAGGCTCCTCTTCCACGTGTGCACAATGCACGGGTTGCTCCTTCAAGCTTATTTCAAAAGGATCAATGTAACTCTGATCTGGGTGCTGAATCATGGAAGGTATAGTGGCCAAAGTGTCCGCAAATTCATTTTGTATCCAAGGGATATGTCTGAAATCAACTTCTTTGAATCTTTTGCATAATTCTTGCACTAGCTCTACATAAGGAGTAATCTTGGAGTTTTTTACCGCCCATTCTCCCCGTACCTGGTGAATCAGCAAATTTGAATCCCCGATGACTAACAATTCATGAACACCCATATCAAGTGCCAATTTGAGACCCAGGATTCAAGCCTCATATTCATCCATGTTATTGGTGCATGGGAAACGCAACTTAGCAGTTACTGGATAATGCTGGCCCGTTTCTAACACCAAAACTGCTTCGATTCCTGAACTTTTGAAGTTGACCGCCCCATCAAAAAATAGCCTCCATCCAGGGTAAATTTCTATAATTTCTTCTCCTACGAATAAAATTTCCTCATTTGGGAAGTAAGTTCAAAGTGGCTCATATTCCGCATCAACCAGATTCTCTGCCAAATGATCTGTTAAGGCTTGCCCCTTGATTTCCTTTTGGGTTACATACACAATGTCAAACTCGCTCAGCAATATTTTCCACTTGGCTAGCTTTCCTATAGGCATGGCCTTCTGAAATATATACTTCAATGGATCTATTCTCAAGATGAGGTATGTTGTGTAGGACGAAAGATAATGCCTCAACTTTTGTTCTGCCCAAGTCAAAGCACAACATGTCCTTTCTACAAGAGTGTAACAGGCTTAATATAGTGTGAACTTTTTACTCAAGTAGTAAATGGCCTTCTCTTTCCTACCGGTCTCATCATGTTGCCCGAGGACACACCCAAAAGTATTTTCTAAGACTGACAGGTAAAGCAACAATGGAATTTCTTCTCTTGGCGGTACCAAAACCGGGGGTGCAGACAAATATTCCTTGATATGGTCAAAAGCTCTCTGACATTCTTCTGTCCACTCATTCAATGCATTTTTCTTCAGCATCTTGAGAATTGGCTCGCATATGACTATCGACTAAGTGATAAACCTTCTAATGTAATTCAAATGACCCATGAAACTCATAACTTCCTTCTTATTCTTCGGCGATGGCAATTCCTGAATTGTCTTGATTTTGGATGGGTCTAGATCGATGCCTCTTCTGCTAACTATGAACCCCAACAATTTCCCTGATGGCACACCAAAATCACACTTAACAGGATTTAACTTCAAACTATACTTTCTTAATCTGTTGAAGAATTTTTCTAGATGGGTCAGATGATCCAAACTCTCACGGGATTTGATAATTACATCATCCACGTACACCTCAATTTCGTTATGGATCATATCATGGAAAATCATTGTCATAGCCCTCAGATATGTTGCACCCACATTTTTGAGACGAAACGGCATCACCCTCTAATAATAAACACCCTAATGCGTAATAAAAACCATCTTTTCTGCATCTTCCTCGTTTATCAATATCTGATGATACCCAGCAAAACAATTAATGAATGATTGCATTTCATGCCTTGCACAATTGTCAATAAGGATATGAATGTTGGGAAAAGAAAAATTATCTTTAGGACTGGCTCTATTCAAGTCCCTATAGTCAACACAAATTCGAATCTTGCCGTCCTTCTTCGGCACTGGAACAATATTGGCTAGCCACGTCGGATACTTTGTGACCTCCACAACCTTAGAATGGATTTGTTTCGTCACTTCTTCCTTGATCTTCAGACTCAAATTTGGCTTGAATTTCTGTATTTTTTGCTTGTCTGGATCAAACTCCGGATTTATCGGCAACTTATGCGACACAATACTGGTGCTCAATCCCGGCATATCATCATAGGACCAAGCAAACACGTCAATATATTTCCACAACAGGTAAATGAGCTCTCTCTTTTGTGCTTCCGCCAGGTGAACACTGACGCTTGTCTCCTTTATTTCATCATGATCTCCCAGGTTGACTGTTTCAGTTTTCTCCAGGTTGGGTTCTTCCCAATTCTCAAACTCCTCCATATCTTCAATTAATTGTTCCTCCTCACCGTCCTTCCAATCATCATCGTTCCCTTTATTTTGTTTGTTTAAACTTTGACATGACATGACATTGACAGATTTTAGGTTGCTGTTACTGTAAGGGACAAACAAACCAAGTTAGATGATAAAAAGATAATAACAAAATATATGACTAGGAGTGTTTTAGAAATAATAGAATTTTCTAAATAAATGAAGGCCTTTTCATTGAAATTTGAGAGATAATTACAAAACCATGGCTCATGACTTGCACAAATACAAGTCTATACCTTTTTGAAAGCAGTAAAATATGAAAAGAAAGTTTTGAGATATAAAAGGTGGATCGCGGGGCCTCCTCCGGATCATCACCGATTTTAAAAACTATAAGTAATTGCCCTTTCATCTACCACGACGGGCGACGGGTTATGAGTGGAGTGGAGGTCCAGTTTTGCAAGCCCTCCCCTGGCGTAATATCCTTCACCCCGCTGGACTTTGGGAAATCTTCTGGTACAACATTTCATCCCTCGAACAAATCTCCTATCCCATCCCCAAGACCATCATCATCTGACACCTCTCGTACAGGAAATGATTGGAACAGGAGTGGCAAGGCCTAAATAGGCTTTTCTCTGACTCATCCTTAACCCTATCCTTCTTGGTAGGCTGATATCTTAACCCATACTTAGAGACATTCTCTGGGATTGCAATAGGCTTGATAATTCCTTGTACATCCTTACCCAAACCTCGACCAGGTTCGAACCCATTTCTTAACATCACTGTCGCAATTATTTTGTAGACAGAAGGCATTGGCACTTTGGACATTTGAATCCCTGTCCACAATATTTACAATTTCCACTGTATAGAAACTGCTATCTTTTGGAACATCTTCAATCACCGGCACATAACCATTGGGACGATCCGCTCGACTTCCTTCTCCTTGGATGACTACTTCATGATCCTCCCAAATGAACTTCAATAATTGATGAAGGAGTGATGAAACTGCCTTTGCACCATGTATCCATGGTCTTCCCAAGAGCAAGTTGTAGCTAGGATGGATATCCATAACATGAAACTTAGTTTTGAACTCAGCAGGTCCCATTCGGATGTACAAATCAATTTCTCCTATGGTATCTCTCTGCCCTCCATCGAATGCTCTCACATTTACGTGGCTTTGATGAATTTTCCCCAGATCATAGCCCATTTGAACCAACGTAGAGAGGGGGAAAATATTCACACCAGATCCGTTGTCTATTAATACCTGATTAATCACATAATCTCGGTAAATGACAGTGACATGCAGGGCTTTATTGTGCATCGCTCCTTCAAATGACAAATCTTCATCACAAAATGATATGCGATGATTCCCCACAATGTTTCGTATCATCGCAACCAGGTTCTCAGCACTTGTTCCTGCGGGAATATATGCTTCATCTAAGACCTTCGATAAAGCTTATCGCTGGTATTGCGAACTCATTAATAGTGCCAAAATGGATATTTGGGCTGGTGTCTTCTCTAATTGTTTCACAATTGAGTAATATTTTGGTTGCATACGCCTCCAAAATTTTTCAGCCTCCCCTTCAGTGATTGGCCTTTTCTGTGAATCCTTTTTGTTCATCAATTCCTCAGGGATATAGCATCGTCCCGACCGCGTCATCCCCTGGGCAGCAGCAGTTTGTACAATGAATTCCTTCCTTGATGGGGGAGGGTGCACCTGACTTGGAGCCGTCATCACTATAAATGGGGATTTCTCATTAACACTTAGGGCAACCACAACCCTCTCTATATTTCCTACCTCTTCTGCCCTTTTGGGTTTTTCGGAGTTCACCTTAGTAATGGTCTTTCCAGACGCCCATTCACCCTCGATTTCAATCATATTAACTGTAGGTCCCCCATGATTGGGCAATGGATTATTGTTAGCATTTGGTGTAAGTGCCTGGAGCGTGATTACCTTCTGATCGATTAAATCCTGGATCCTATGTTTCAGGTAGATACAATCCTCAGTACTGTGCCCCACTGCTCCTGAATGATAGGCATAATGTTGACTTGCATTAAAAAATCAAGAGTTGGGATTGACAGGCCTTGGCTGTATTGGTTGCAAATGACCAGCATTCTTTAATCTTTCAAACAATTGGGTGCGGTTTTCAGTTAGTGAGGTAAAGTTTCGGGGAGGTTTCTTTTTGGGTTTTGGATTTGGGGGGTTATAATGGCTTTGATTTGTAGGAGGAGGTACTTGGTGATAATTTGAAGGCGCTTGGGAATTTGTTCGGTTATTCGGAGGAGTGGATTGGAAATGAGACTGATAATTTAGATGTGGAACTGGGTATTGGGGTAAGATATTTGGCTGTGGAGCTTGGTATAAGGATTGGAGGTTTAGGAGTGGATCTTGGTATTGGGGGTGGGCATAGAATACATGTTGAAGGCTTGGTGACGGCGGAGAAGAGAAAACATTCCTAGAGTTGATCTTTCTTTTTGTTTTAGTAACAGGGTTAGCAGAAATCATGCCTACATCTTTTTTTTTCTTCTTCGAAAACATGGCAGCCCCAGACGATGCTGGGGTCTTGGCAATTTTTCCTGTCCAAATGCCCTTCTCCAATGATTCTCCTATTTTTACCAACTCCGCAAAAGTTGCCCTGACAGCTGACACCATCCTGGTATAATATTCTCCTTCTTGCACACGAGAGAACATGGATACCATTTCTTCCTCGGACATGGGGGGTTGCACTTTGGCAGCTTCTTTCCTCCAACGAAAAACATAGTCTCAAAAACTGTCATCATTTATCTGTTTGATCCAATCTAGTGAATATCGATCAAGGACTATTTCAATGTTGAATGCGAACCTGTCAAGGAAACCCTTGGCCAATGCTTTCCAACCAGTCCATCTTTTCGGCTCCTGAGACATGAACCATTCTAAGGCTTCACCACTTAAACTTCGACTGAATAGACGCATCAATAGTGCCTTATTTTTCCCTATCCCTACCAGTTGCTCACAGTACTTTGTTAGATGGGCCATTGGATTTTCGGTACTGTCAAACATTTCAAACTTAGGGAATTTGTACCCATCTGGTAGGTCTACTCCAGGGTGAACACATAAATCATCATACCCCAAACCGTCGTGGTCCCTGGATCCATGAGACTCTTTGATCCTCATGATCTCTTTATTCATAGATAGAAAATTCATTTTATGCTCGGTACTTCACCCTTTCTCCTTCTTCTCATAATGGTCCATCTCGGGATTAGGAAGGGGTTCATAGATATCAGGGGATACGATGTCCTGAGGGGGGTTTGGAAGGGAGGCTTGATTTTGTGGATGAAAGGAATTTGGTTGGTAAGTGGGGAGGACGTTTTGGAAATTGGGAAGGTTCTTCGGACTTTGCGAGTAGTTTGGAGGAATCGGAGAAGGATTTTGCGGATTTGGAAATAAATTTGGGGGATTCGAAGGTAGGTTTGATGTATTTTGTGGTTTTGAGAGTGAATCTTGCAGATTTGGGAATGCATTTTGTTGATTTGAAAATGTGTTTTGAGGATTTGGAAATGGATTCGGAGATGGGTTCTGTGGTGTCAGAGATGGATTTTACGAATGGTAGGCTTCTGGGTTATTTTCACGATTGGTATTTTGGATAAATGAGGGAGAAAAGACGGATGATATGTTATTTGGCTGATCCCCAAGAGTAGGGTTGCTGAGTGGAGAAATTTGGAGTGGAGTCCCGTGTCCTCCCGGAGCGGGAGCATTGACGGTGATGGCCAAGTTAGCCAAATCCCGAGTGTGATTTATTTCTTCCTGAAGCATTTCTAACTTTCTTGCAAGTTCTGCAATCATCTCATTCTGTTATGCTATCACATTGTCCCGGATAGTCAGTGCGCTTTCTTCGTCATTTTCTATCATTTTTGAATGATGGTCAGAGGATGGGATTTTGTGCGCTTTCAATCGGGTGCAGTAGGGATGTTCTGCCAGCTTATATCAACACAGAGTAATTTTTATTATCTGTAAAGTAAACAACTCAAAGGCAGATATGTTAGTTTCCGTATGTGATAAGTAATGCAAAATATTTGACAGGAAATAACCACATAGAGTTGTTTGAGTCATAGCCAAATTCATCCATAGGACATAGTGGATAAACTTGCCTTTGATCCAAACAAATTCACATAAGCACATAAAATAGTTATATCATACAAAAATATTATAATAACGCATATCCTAGATGGGGTGACCCTTTTTTCCCCAAGGGTTCAGGCCTAACGATTTTTGAAGAAAATATATGCTTCCTCGAAGTCAATCCATTAACCCCCAACTTATATAGACACGAAAAAGGGCATAAATTCCTACAAAAGATAACAAAAGAGGGATACAATCTTTAGGGAAAAAGAAAAAAAAAGGAAATAACATGAAAGAAGATAAGTTCCCGCGCAGGGGAAATAGAAAAACTAGCTACCGGAGGCTCCTTCGTCTGCCTTTGCCTTCTTTGCCTTGTTTACCTCCTGTGCTATTTGATACCTATTGATGATAAGATGACTCCCGCATAATTGTGCCTTGCTGTCATAAGTCATTTTTCCTATACTATCGAGTTGAGAGGCCATGCTATCATCCAAATTGATTAAACACTGCCTAGCATCATCAGCCTCTTGCCTAGGACTTTTCAAATCTTCCCTCAACATACGTATTGTTAAAGCATCTTCTACATGCATCTGTCGGTACGCGATTTTACTTTTCTGAAACTCATCCTGAAGCCTGTGGAGTCGGATTTGATGCTCGGATTCTACATCCACGACTCGAGTGGGCACGTTTGGCCCCGGAATCAATGCTCCGGCGAGGCTCTTTTTTAACCATTCTTTGTAAGTGTCGCTGACTTCAGGTTCATACCCTATATGGAAAGAGACTTCCGTCCACCTTCTCCTTCTCCACCCGTTTATCATGTAGTCTTTGAGAGGGGGCTTGCTTTCATCATATTCGGTGAAGAATCTAAGCATAGAATCGATTTGAGGCATCTCCTGCTTGATCTTGAATTGCCTAAGAACTCAGCCACGATTGTAGGGACGGGTTCCCCTGAGACCCGGAAGCACTAGAAAAGGCTACTCGCCTCCTCGAATAATGTATTTCCCTGAATGAAGATAGTTAATGGACCATTGGACATCATCATCTCTTAATTATCCAAGAGTCTTAAAACAAAATTCATGAGATGCTTCTCTTTTGAATTTGTGTAAAAACAACCACATATTGTGCGCTTCCAGTAGATTCCACCTTGTTTTGTGGTCAGGTTGTGTCATTCTAGGATTTTTCACCAAATGTATCATTATCCACCATTGTAATATAAGGTTGCAGCCTTGAAAGAAACGATTCTCGACTTGACATCTTCCTAAAACTCGATATATGTCGGCAACAATCATGGGAGCTAAGTTATGGAATACCTTTTTAGAATTGTACTCCATTCCAAAAAAGAGTGCATGGGTCACTGAGACAACCCTCGGATGAATTGTGCCATTTTCCCCCTGTAGGAACACCATGGTTCCAAGTAGTCCTACCGCAAATGCAATGTCTCTCGTCTTCTTCCATTTTGCTTCGGACTCAAATTTATGCCTAAATTTATGAAAAGTACTGAATCTTCCGAACCGACGATACAACTCAAGAAAAGCGATATTTTCTCCATCACGTTCTCCTAGCCAGGTATCGTTGTTAGTTAAAAATACCTCCTTGATCTTTTGACGATCCCACACAACCGGGACTAAAATGTTCTTATCAAGTGTCTCCCTTCTCTTAAAACACATTTCCGTACTCTCGTAATAAATCAATACCTATTCAATGGTGGGAGTCAATTCAACATCCCCGAAGCGAAATACCATATTCTGATCATCCCAAAAGGTTGTTAGTACATGGATAATTTCGGGCCAAGCGTCCATCTCGATCAAAGAAGAAAGATGCCCAATGTGTATTCTAACAATCTTTTTCTCTTCTGCGCTCATGTGGTCCCACCATAGTTTCAAGAAATCGTCAGGTTTAGTAACCATCTTGAACTTTTCGTGGGAATGTAGTTGAGCCATATCCTACATGAAAGCAAACAAAGATAATCCTCCCCCCGACCCCAAAGGATAATGGATTGAATTTAGACAAGCATGTATTTTTTTCAACACATAAATATGATTCGTTTGTAATTGACTTGGGGTCAATAGATGCAGGGCGGGTTTTCTAATGGTCCCAATACCCCACTCGGGTATTGGGTCGTCCTAGGCTCATGCCTAAAACAGGGTTTTGGTTTCGTTCTATCCTAGATGTCTAGAGTAGATTTGAACACTGGTTCTCAAGCGGACAACTTGAGTTTAAAAATACGAACAACGTCAGATGACTCACGTGCTAATAAGCTATTCATATTTCCAACACATTTTGGAATTGAACAACAGGGGCCGGGACATCCACGAAACCAAGACAGTTTAAATAATGCAGGGATATTCCATGAGATGCGATAGTTAATATTTACAGAATCAAAACATATAAACACATAAACAGTTAATCAAAAGACGAAATCAAACATTTGGTTAGAACCTAGTTGAAGATCCCCAGCAGAGTCGCCATTTCTGTTTTGCGGAAATTTTGACTTTTGAAAGAGAGTCGCCACTTAATTTTGAAATAGGAATTAAGAAACCTTTGTTATGTACTTAGACGATTCAAAATAGAAAAATTGTTTAAGTTAAGAGATTCTAGATAAGCGGTTCCTATTAACGTTTTAGGAAGGTGTTAAGCACCTAAAACATCCGCAAACTTGCGGTTATCTGGAATGTTTGGAAATCATCTCTTTTGACTAACTTGGAAAATCGACTTGTGGGAAAAGTAATTGATTAAGGAAAAGTTTTTTTTTTTTTTTGCAAAATCAGTTTTTAGCAACTTAGTTAGGGAGTTAACTAGATTCGAACACTAAGCAAATAAAATAACGAAAGGGAAATAGAGGAAGAAATAAATGATTTGGGCCTTCATGCCCAAATTCGTCACCCTGTCCTAGTCTAGATATTGGGCTTTAGGCCCGTTTTCCACCAGTCCTAGTCTAAATTTCGAGCCTTTAGCTCGAGTATTGCTCCACCTGTATTAAATACAACTTTGGCTTCGATGTCCAAAATACATGAATAATGAAAGAATGAATAGATAATAACAAAAGACGATAACGAATGAATAAATGAAAGTAAAACTCTCGTGTCTCTTTGCCGCTTCAGATACAGGACTTGAACCCATTTGTTCTTCTTTCGACTCTTCGTATCCGTATGCCATGCAATTCATTTTCAAAGTCTTCTAAAGGATGGGCCTCAATGGCCCATTATGTAATGCAAGAGAAATGAGCCCAATTGGACTCCCAAGCGAGTTCATGCAAAGAAAGAGATGAAGAAATTAATACTCATTCCATATTTGCAACCAACACACAGAATATAAAAATGATTCAAGAATTTAGAGAGAAGCATATATCGACCAAAGAATTCTACATTAATAGAAGATGAATAAATAACGATTCAAAATTCGCAATCTGAATACATGATTTGAAATTCGCTCAAATTCAACTCATTCTAGCAAGCAAAAAGGCAATATTTATCCGCTACGGTTCCGAGCATTGTATTTTGAAACATGAGCATCGTTTGGAGTAACTTCCGAAACACCCAATTCGTTTAATCAACGAGAATATTAAATTAATTTATCAAGTTTTATTGCTGAACCCAAAAGCATATGCGTCATTATGAGGAACTCAAGCACAATAGGAAAGCATAAAGAAAATTGTCACAAAACGCAACTATAGTTCAACCAACGACAAAAATTAGAAGGATCTGGTAACATATAGAGATTCATTACTCACACAGTGATTCAACCTCCCAACCTAACCTATTTTAGGGGAAAGGGTAACTGATAGTGAATAAGTAAAAGAGGGAAGAGGGAACAATCTGAATACTAACAACAAATTAAATAAAATCCTTTTAAAGTGTTAAAGCAATCAAAAAGAAGCAAGTTTTCAAATGATTTCAAGCATGGAACCAACTATACGTAATAGAAAAACTAAAAGTTCTGAACCAAATCTTACATTCTCTTGATCAAGTTGTGCAAAAATAGCAAAGTCAGAAGCTTTAGCCGACCTTATTGAATCGGTGCTTCAGGACTTTTAATGAACTCATTGGTCTCTTATTCTATATTTCAAAGAGATAACAAACAAACAGAATTATAGAAACGCAAGAATTATGAACTAAAAAGGGTTAAATGAACATCATATGTATGTAAAGAAGGACAGTATGAGAACGTCCGGTTGACAAGCTCAGATATGCAAAAATATATGATGACAAGCCGAAAGAAGCAACAATACACGATGAATGCCAAAATATACGACGACAAGCTGAAAGATGCAACAATACACGATGACAATACACAATAATAAGCTGAAAAGATGATTTTCAACTCGACGAAAATTGTATTACCAATATTATAAACACAACAACAACCAACATATTGATTCAAAATAATAGTCATTACAAACAAAACTTATGAGCCCAAGGTCGTCTATAACAACTATTCTCCAGCATGCAGTATTATAACTATGATGAAACGATGATGATGAAACGAAGAAGAAATAAAAATAAACTAAATAGGAAGGAAGATTACCTATTTTGGAGCAGCAAAACCGGACCACGAACTTACGCCGAGATTTCAACCACCACCGGAAAGTCGATGTCTTTTACAAAAATCTCGACTAGCACGTTTCTCTCTCTAGAGTTTTTGCTACAGAACAGTTCCCTTTTTCTCTAACCCCCTATTTTCTCTATTTTTATCTTGCTTTTCTTTTCAAAGAAAGAAAGATTTTCCATTCTTTTGGTTTTGGACCTAGCTAGCTCAAAAAATTTTCCAACCCAAAGAAGAACTCCCAATTTTCTCCAAATTTCCCAAAAGAAGAGAAAAGCCCCCCCCCCCCCCCCAAATACAGCGACCCTAAGGTCTTTATATATAAGATGAATTGGGGGTAAATCGGGGATTTTCGAAATAGGATATTTTGGGATTTGAAAATCAAATCCTCCTACGATTTCCCCCTTCAAAACCAGTGCCAAAATTGGATTTTCTCCACACCATCCCAAATCGGCCAACCAAGAAATTCCAGGATGGAAATTACCTCATGAGCCAATGAGAATCGGGAAAGTATGTACTATTTTGTACCATTCAATCCAAAATTCACGGCATTTAGCCGTTGGAATGGACACCTACATATTTTCTAGAGGATTCTTGGACATTACATGGTACAAAAAATGCATGATAATCACGTGAGGAGTTCGATCGAAGCTAGGAAAGGGAAGACAGTGGGTTTTACAAGATCATCAGGTCGGATCTGGGTTGCGGGTCCACGTTGGAATCGGGTTTTGGTTTTCGGTATTGAGTCGTGGGATTTGAGATCGCGAAGTTGATAGAGCTGTCGTGTATACGTTGTTATGGGTGTCATTTGCTTTGGTTGACATTGTCGGCTTTTGCTTATTGTTTGTGGATATTGAAGAAGGTATAAGGTGGGCTGGGTTGGGTTACTTTTGGTGTTGGGTTGGTAACATTTAAAGGAGGAAGAAATGGGTTGCTTTGGGTCAAATTAGAATGGGCTAATGGGTTTAGATTAGGTTATGTTGGGGTTGTTTAATAGCCCAATTAAATCTAATTGGGATTATTAAATAACCCTAATTAAATTTGATTGGATCAAAATAATCCCAATTAGGAAATGGTAATTTTTGGGGATTAATATTGGATTACAATTTAAACGACTTATTTAAATTATAACCAAATTGAATATCTATTGGTCAATTGCATTACAATTGGGGCCAATTTGATTTCAATTGAGGTTATATTTAATTCGTTCGCTAAATTGAATCACAATCTGGCATGAATCAAGTAACAAATTAACCTAGAGTTTCTTAATTTGATAAAAATCCAACAAATATTGCTCCAAGTAAAATATTTTGAGAGCAAATCATATTTAAAACCAAGATTTTATCCATTTGAATTAATTTTCAAGTTTAATCAATAAAAAAAATCTAATTTTAATGAAAACGTTCATTAAATAACAAAATTTATACACTCTCGTATATAAAAATGCGAGAAATGTATAATCGTTAATTAAATGATAAAATTGAATTGAATAAGTAATTTAAACTAGCATTTATTTGAACAAAATAATTGTTGTGATTTTATTTAAAAATTGAAGAAACTCAAAATTAAATTGAATTGCGGAGGGCAAAAATTAGGTGTCAACACTTAGCATCCAAAACATTGTTTTCTGCAAAACATACCCAAAACACATCATATCTAACAAAACAACCTAAGAAACTTGCAAATTTTCATCATTTTAAGCATCGAAAGAGCTATATTTCTATAGCACATCAACACCCTCAACTTAGAACATTCGCATGTCATTAGGAAACACAACAAAATAAAACAAAACACGACACTTAACTAGACGAATCTAAGCTATCCAGGATAGTCAATCAATGCTTTAAGCTTAAAACACATTACCCACTCCCCTTTCAACCTTTCAAAACCAAGTGTGCACAATCATAAAGCACAACAATGTGACACAAAGGGATCAAGATATGGTATTACACTAGCAATAGACAACTGTGCATATATACAAGTCACACTACCCAAACAAGTATGCATATAGCAATATGAATCATGTTCCCTCACAATAAATAAATCCCACTCAATCATATGAAATCAAACATATCAATACGGGGACTGTCAAGTGACACTCATACTCAAAAGAGAAGTTCCAATCAATATACATCAAATACCATAGGCTTGCCCTTATTTTCTTTACCTTAGTTTTTCAGACAGTCAAGTTAGGATCACTGTAGAACTTTACTTGGCTTGTAATGTAGGCTTGGGGGCTGGTACGGTACATATTGATATATAAAGTGACTAACCTCCTTGGCACTATACTAACTTTGGGTCTCACTTCTTAACTTTTTTGTCACTTTATTTCTTTCTTTTTATATCTTAACGCACATTTAGGTTGGGTGTGGTCTTCTTATTCATTATTTTTCAACTTTTTCACATTTTTCTTTTAATTTTCTTTTTGTTTTGCTACTATATCCATCCCTACTTTCTTTTTCTCTTATTTATCCCTTCTTCACACCTACTCTACATTACGCACCCCTATGATAGCAACCCTCAACTTAGGAAATTTTCCTGAGTAGAGGTGCACAATGTCCAAGGAAGATCGAGGCCAAAAAAGGTTCATTGTAACACAAACAGGAAGGTGAAAGGTAAAAATAAAAAATGGGCAAAATGCTCCAAACAGGGATCAAGGGATACTATTTCACAATGAGAAGGTCATTTAGGCTAAAAGTGGACTAAAATCAAAACCAACCTATGATCCTTTCCTAACTAACTATCCTATAACCTAGGAAAGACCAATCGAGTAAGTTCTGGATTTAACACAAAAAAGGAATTAAGTAGCATCTCTCACACACATGGCACAAAGTCAATATTAAAAGATACTACCTATACGGTTCATCCAATTGTTAGCAACTGATTATCATGTCCATAATTCTAAAGCCATTCCAAGATCCACAATACTCGCACATATATACATTCACACAGTTCTAAAATAATTTTGGAGGGGTATTATTTTTCTCAAAAATCAATCAAAAATATGAAATTGTCCTAAATACTTTAAAATCTCCTAATTATATAATAATGAAACATAATACGAAGGAAAAAACAATACGACACAAATTTTAACCTAGACATGCCGATTCTCCAACTATACTACTGCCAACAAGAAAAGAGGCACAACCATAAAACCCACAACGGCTATGGTTTGCCCCACCCCTAACTAAAAGAATGTGTACTATCCCTACTGCACAAAAATAAAGTAAAATAGAGGGAAGTGAGAGCATACCTAGGACGCACTAAGAGTACGTGTCATGATCTTACCCATATGAGAATATCTACTGGCAAAAATGGTTCACTACTAGAGGAGGCACCCACTTCTATCTCATTACATCTCTACCTCTCAACAAATATAGTCTTATGAGAATTGTGGGTGGCCCATTTTAGGTCCTACTCATATGATATGTCTAGATCTTACAAGTCCTCCTCTCATTCTCTCTTGGTACCAACAATAGGGACCATCTCATCATCTTCCACAAAAGGACAAAATGTCTATGTCCAGGCAGAGGTGATGATTGAACAACTGAGGGTGTGATAAGAGAGATGACAGTTATATGGCTCTCTGTAAGAGAGAGCACCTCTACTCTTAAAGTGTCCATCTTCTTTCTAATGCCTCCTAGAAATGACATCTCAATCGTTGTGAACCTATTTTCCATACGTCTCTCAAAAGCATCAATACATAACTATAGATCAACATGTAGCTATGGCATAGTAGCTGTGTGTGCTAACTCTCATCTAGACTCTGCCATCTTTAGTTTGTTGTAGACCTATGGGTGGATCTGCTTATACAAAGTATCCACCTCTATCTCTATGGTTTCTAGTTGTTTGGTGGTGTCTCTCGGGCTATCCACTAAGCTCCACATGAATACATGATAAAATAACACCATAACTGATGTAGCAACTTAAGTGGATAAGTGAGTGGCCCCTAAATATATGCCAATCAACTCTGAGGTAGACGCGAGGGCTGATGTGGATGTCACTGGGGTCCCCTCACCTTGTGTACTAACCTCGAAGGCCTCTCTCTACTCCCCTATTATAGAATATCTACTATATTCCATGACCTCTCTTTGTACATCACTAGGCTCTATGGAAATGGAAGGGTCCTCACTCTTTACCTAAGGTACTGTGGCAAGACCACTAGGTCTCTTGGGAAGGGCCGAATGAGCTGAATCATTCACTATCTTTATTTGTGCAGTGGCCATCACCTATACTCTTTTATTGAATCCTAGTATCTCTGGTACACCAATATCATCACACAGTCTCTAAATAAGATAGGAAAATGGCAATTCATAGTCTCCCTAAATTCTCTCTCATGAATCTCGTGCCGAATGGTGGTAGCAAATTTAATATCATACCTAACCATCATACTAGTAATCAGAGTGGCTCCCTCCCAAGTCAATAAATTATCTTAAGTAGTTGGGAACAATCTATATCTGATGATCAACCACCAAAACTTAGCAACAAAAGTCAATGATGCCTTTTTTATTGTGCCCTGTTCCTCGATCCAAGGAGTCTCATCACCCAAAGGTGAAATATAGCCGATGATCGACCTAGATATCTCAACTCTCTCATGTATATGCTCAGCCTCCCTCATAATATATCTATCATATATAACTCTCAATCTATAATCACACTCTATTGTGGATGTTTGGGAAATATAGTATGGACTAAAGAGAACTAGGCAGATAGTCATTACTAAAATATCAACCCTGACCCCTCTCACAAGGGTCTGCTCAAGCTGTGACTTCTCCATATGTCTTAGAAAACCTATAGATCTGCGCATAGAAAGAACTATTGTGGAATTATATGAGGCATAAAACTCTTGCACCAAAGTCGGGCTATAAGAACTGAGTGGTCTAATAATGCACTCCAACTGATAATGATCAAAATCTATCTACAACTGTAGTGCTCTACTCAATCCAGATAGCTCAATTCTGCACTCCTAAAAATAAGCCTCTTGGGTTGGCCAATCTTCAAAATAGAACTGTCTCTACCAAATATTATCCAAAGTCCATCCACACACTATCTCAGATTTTTCTTTTCCAAAGGTGAACTCGGTCCTTGCTGTGCTGGTGCCTTTGTATCTGGAACTGGTCTCTTATAGGAAACCTACCTTATACCCTCGTTAGAGTAGGGTAAACATGATGTCTATACATGAGTTTTGGTACCCTCCTCAGCCTGGGGTACTGCTGATGACTCCTCTAGAACTGTAGCCTCAAACGTATCCTGAGACCCCTCTTCAGACTAAGGGTCCTAAGAAACAACCTATGGAACTGTCCCACACTAAGCCTCATCCTCAACATCATCATCACTTGATGGAAAAGAGTGTGGGGGTGATCTCCGAGACGACTTCATCCTTAATTGGGATAGATCTTCCTGGGAAGCCCGGACAACCTGAATGGCCTAAGTTCGAAACCTCGGCCGAGTAAAGGATGTCCTTCTACTCAAATGTGAGTCCTCTAGCAGCTTCACTCCCATATTTCCCAAAATAATAGTCTCAACTTCCTCACACACCTGGCCTCTAGTAACTTCGGGGGTCGCCTCGGCTGTAACTACTCTAATCTGTATAATAGGGTACTCCTCCACTAAGCCACTAGGATCGGGGAACTCACCCCATCTTCTTGATGCAACAACCTTCTTCTTCACAGCTTTGGGTGCCATGCATACCTAGGAAACCAAGTGTTAGTTTCTAACAGAATATGGGGGATTGCAAAATTAGAAGAAAACCTCAAAATTTGACAACTTCAATTTTTTCTTGAATTTTCGCATCCCTATACTTGAATGTAATCCCATCAAGTCTAATATTCATAGACTTATCAATAATCATATTTGTCACTATCAACTACTATGCCAAACTCTTAATATTCAGCTACTTCTTCAAGTACCACTTCTGGGTAGGGCATAATTTTAGGGTTTAATCTAAGAATTACTCCCTTCATTAATATTTTAGTATAATTCAAGGCTCTTAACCAACAAATTTATTGGTTACAACATATATTGTATGAAAAAAACAACCAACTACTTGTTTTCAATTTCAACATATAGTACTACTAGTAGGAGCCAAAAAACACTACTTTTTAGAAGCAAAATCGAAAGTGCACCATAAAAAACTTTAGTAACTTGAAGTTGGAACACGTGTATAGAACTTTTGAAAAAGTTGGTACCACAAACAAGTGTCAATTTAGCCTTTCTCTAAGTGTGGCACATGTTTATACTTTTGAGAGAGAAATTTAAATTTTGAAGGAAAAAATGAAATTTGAGGAATTGCTAAGCTAAAATGAGTTAAACATGGCATAAATAGAATGGGGTGTCCGGTTTAGGGTATTTATAAACATTGGTGGGTCCAAAATTTTAAAAAAAAATTGGGCCCAAGAATTTCCCACTTACGGTACCTATTGCGATTTGCAAGTGGTACTTGCGGTCCGTATATGGGTCCCTTTTTTGGGCAAGTTCCCAACTTTCTAAACTTTTTATTTTAATATGTTCTCTACTAAATACGAGGTTGTAAATGGTATTTTTGACCTTGTAAGTACTTTCTTAGGTATAAGTCCAAAAATAATCCCCAAAACTCTTCAAAATTTCATCTTTTTCAGTTAACCACAACTTACTTGGCCCACATGGGACTTATGACCCTAATGAGTTGGTCAGACAGTCCCCTTACCTTGGAAAATTATGAATGTAGCAATCGAACATCATTCTAGGTCTTTCCATAAGTTATAAACCTATAAAAATAGTACGAACAAAAATGAACACTAAAATAGTGGGTTTCCTTCCACCCAATGCTTGATTTAACATCACGGCACGACGTGAGTGTGTTGGTTACTCAGACTTCACCAACCATCCCAAGGGTTGCCTCCTATGATGTTCTTGATTTAACATCACGGCACGCCGTGGATATCTTGACTACTCAGAATTCATCAAGATACCCAAAAGAGTACCCTCATAAGTCATCAATTCAATGAATAACCAATACTACTCTCATGTTGGTCAACTTCTTCATTATGACTATGAACTTATACTCTTCCTTTTCTACGTCTACCACTGCTCTGCTCGTAGCCCTAAACAGTTTTCCCCAAATTATGGCATTCTCAAAATCGACCTCACAATTAAGAATCACAAAGTCATATGGAAAGATGAGTTGATCTACTCTAACCATCACATCATATAAAATGCCGCAGGCTTCTTAACAGTGCAATCGACTATCAACAATCACATAGTAATTGGCTCGGGTAGGCTCAAACCCAATTTTCTAAATAAGGCCATCAACATCAGATTATGCTGGCTCCTAAGTCACAAAAAGCTCTGGAAAATCAGGAGGTCTTAATGGTGCATGAAATTATGAACGTACTGGGATCACCTTTTTTCTAGGCCAGAGATCTAGAAGTAGATGCACTACATTGGTAAAGTCTACCCACGTCCTAAAAACTTGCATTCTTCTTCTTGGTTACTAACTCTTTCATAATCCTGGCATACCCAGGAATCTCCATTAATGCTTCAAGAAGAGGGATGTTCAATCTCAAGTCTTTTAGCATTTTAATACACTTCTTAAACTTCCCTTCCTCTTGCTTCTATTTTAGTCTATGAGTAAAAGGTAGGGGTGGTCATGGAATTTGTCTTACTTCCAGCTCAACGACCTAACCCTTACCTTTGTCCTCATCAACTCTATCATCACCACCTGTTGCCTTTTCTGACTCTACAACATATGTCTTATCAATAGAACCTCCATCATGAATTTGTGCTTATTCAGTAGGTAAAGGAGGATCCACATTAGTTTACCACTCAATGTGGTAATAATAAGAACATGACCATTATTTTTTGGATTTTGAATAGTATTGCTTGGATGGGTACCTGGCTGCCTCTGATTAAGTATTATCGACATCTGCTTGAACTGGTGCTTGATGTGCAATAAAAATATAGCACTTTTAATGCTTAAAAAAGGAAAAATATGCAAGTTTCTCAGGCCTTTTTGTTAGATATTGTAACGCCTCGAGTCTGTACCCCAAATGCTACACGGTGCTCATAATCCTGAAAGCCCACAAACTAATCCATGATTGGTACCTGCTAAAATAACTAAATAACAATAATACTGAAATATGCAGAAATTAGGTGGAAAACAGGCCATAAGGTTCAATACTATAAATAATTCTGAATATGGTATCTCAATGCCAAAACTGAACATCAATATTGAAAACTGAACAACTGTTTGAAAATACTCTAGTCTGAAAAGCATCTAAACTGTCTGAACTGTGGAGTTGATGGGACAAGTCCTCAACTAACTCCAACTACTGAAAATGAATAGAACTGCTAAAATAAATAATCACGTCCTCGAACTATGAGATCTCACTACTTACTCTGTATGCTGAGAATCTGAACTGCTAAAGATGCTCGAGAGCCAGTGCGTTTGAACCTATGATATAAGACATCATAGAACAAGATAAAAGTATGCATCAGTAATTTGAATATAATGGTATACTAAGTGAGGTAGGATGAAATGCATGGGTTCATATGCATGAACAATACTAACTGAATGACATGAGTATAACTGGATGAGAGTACATACATGAATATGTAACTGTAACTGTGATTGTGATAACAATGAATACTGAGTATGAATACTGATTAACTGATATCAGAGTATACTGATGTGGATTTACTGGTAACTGAATGACTGTATCTGACAGTCCTGAATCTGTGGATTTGTACTGAGTTCTGAACTGAGCTGAGTGACTATATCTGGCAGTCCTGAATTTGTAGAGCTGAACTAAGTTCTATACTGAGACTGAGTCCAAAACTAAGACTGTGGGAGGTAATCATCTAACCAATATTCCATTCTCTAAACTGATTGGGGACAACCTGTAACCCCAGTTGGAAGGGTGTCAATACCGTGCCACGGGTAGAGACAAGCTATGAGTTATCCCTCTCTGATAGAAAGGTCTTCTATCAACCCTCGCTGGTAGGAAAACTCAAATGAGATATATCAACTTTAGTCTCGTAGGGAGATATCTCAACCTACGCTAGCTACGTAGTTATAGAATGCAAGGATTGCTTCTAAGGACCACACCCTCTACTGGCAGGTGAGCCCCCATCCTTGTGTTTAGTCGGTCCTGAATCCTACTCCCAACTGAATAGACACTGGAATAATTCTGAAGTGTACTAGGCTAGACTAAACCATTTACTGATCGTACTATTTGACTGAACTGAACTGAGTTCACTCAGTTCCGTGGACTGATGGAATACTACTGAATTTTGTTAATCTGACTGAGTCTACTGAGGTCTGATATGGGTACTGTGAATGAATTACCAATACTATTGAGATTTCCTAGGTTTCTGTAACTGGATAAGTTCTACTGATCGAGTCACTACTGAGATTACTTAGTAACTGACATTGGCTCTAAGTAAACAACTAAATTGTTGGGTATTAAATACCCCCAGGACTCGATAGCATGAAAATAAAGCATCACATGATCATGCTTAGCATAAGAATGCACATTGAATTCATAATGCATCTATAGAGACATCTAATCAAACTCTTGCATGGTATAACTTGCAAATAAACTAGCATGACATGATTTCTTTCCCTTCTTAGTTTACATGAACAATTTATCAAGTACTTGGTGAGCATACATATGCACATAACACTAAACAATAAGTAGACATCATAATTCAAATCCCCATTGAAAATTTCAAGTGTTTTACATGGATTCTCATGATATTACATACATATCAATTAACCTCACATGAAACATATCATAAAACATAGATTAGAATCCCAATTAATCTTTATAAACATGAACATAATCAAACCCAGCATGGAATTTATAAAATCCATAAACTTGAACTTGAAAAATAGTTTCTTGGACTCCAAGGGTGGAAGGGACCCTTGGATGAACACTTCACATACCTTAGTTGATGAATTTCTTAAAGTTAATGGTGAGTTCTTGAATTCTTGATTTGAAATTTGAACACCTAGGGTTCTTGAGATATTTGTGAAAGAATGAATATAATTTCTCTCCAAAGCGTATAATTTCGTATTTTGGGGGATGAAGGGCATGGGAAAAAGACCTAATTAACCTTGAGGATGTGGCCTTTTAATGCCTGTAAACTATGTTACCGACGCACAGGCTGACACACTGTATTATTGGTATCGATGCGATAGCCAATTATCCACACCGAGTCTGTGTTGGTTCACTGGAATTTGCACTGAAGATGGGGAAAAAATATCTTATCGACGTGATGGTCGATGTGATGCATCAAGATCGCGTCGACCCACTATTTTGGGCACTCAAACGTGGTCTAAAAAATCTGAAACTTGTTCGAGAACCTCTACTGACATTCATGATCATGAATTAACTCAAATATCAATATTTAAAGGATGTAATGGTCATGAAATAGCATTGCCAACTTTCAAAGGCTAAAATAACACTAAGTCTGAACACTTAGCTAGAATTTTCTAAGTCTGGGAACCCCTCTTAACAATCTTAAAGGACTGAATTAAGCTAAGAATTTTGTGGGGTTTTACAATATCTCCCCCTTGGGAACATTCATCCTCGAATGAGACTGACTAAGCTAGAATACTGGTAGACTGAACTTACTTATTGAACATGAACATCTGACACATGATTATATGACTGATATTACTGAGTTACTGAATTTCATACTGAACATGCATATCTGATGCATGAGTACATGACTGAGTTGATTCATGAATGCATGAGTGGGATTTCTGATAAGCTGAGTTTCTCATACTGAACATGCATATCTGATGCATGAATATGTGGCTGAACTGACTTATGAACATATGACTGAATATGCAATAGTAACTGATACCAAGTTTGTAATGGAAAATCTGAGCATAAAACTGAATAAGCTTAAGGAAAAGCTATTACTTAAAATGAAATATACTGATGAACCCCTGATCATTTTTGGAGTACGCATGAATGGGAACATGAGAACATGACTGAGATTGTAATGTGATACATGAACCGAATATCGTGAACTGAACTGATCCCCCTTGAATACGTGGCTTATGGTTGAGATTGGAACTTAAGGGTCAAGTTATGAGTACCCACTACTCCATACTGGATTCGTTATGTAAAGAGAACTGGGAGGTTTAGGTCATGAAAGCTCGAGGTTATAGTGCATATCCCCCTTGGGACATTATGTTCCCCGAAGAATACTGACTTGGCTGAGATACTGAGGAAAACTGGGGCGATGTACAAGGAACCTACGAACTAAGTTGTGACTGAATTTTTGGGGCCTGAAAATGAGACATGATACATGAACTGAGCTAAACACGTAACTACATGGTTGGTATATCTTAGAATAGTTACATTCATGGGATTTCAGATAGTGCAACTAGATTGAAAACCACACCACACAAATTTGTCCGTCTGACTGCTAAATTGAATTACTGGCTTTACGATCTAACTCATACTAAAAACTTATTCTCAACTGGAGATTTTCTCTGATACTCTTTCAACTACACTCTCTACCTCATTACGACACTTCACCAGAGACTACTAAAAATATTTGCATGGGCTCTGCACACGAATGCATAAGCATACTAACTTATCTGATTAACTGAATGACTGATAGCTAAATACTAGGTCTGCAAGACTGAACTGTACTTAGTCTGAATAACTAGATTGAAACTGTAGAGTATTATGAATATGAGAAAGGGACTGACTGAGTAATATGAGATAACTGAGCATGAATTCGTGAAAGCTTCACTATTTAAGAATGCAAGACCAAGCGTATAACATGGTTCTGAAATATTCTGTAAGCTGAGGTACTAAAATACTAATAACTGAGTAACTGATAACTGTACGCTATGGTCGAGCAAACCTAAAATTGAACTTAGTTTCTGATCTAATTACTGGACTGACACTAACACTATAACTAAGACTGTAACTGAGACTACGATTCAGATAATAACTGGGACTGAACACACTGTAAGGCATAAGTGCAGAAGTCATGAGCTGCATGACCTGAGTTTGGAGTTTTTATGTTCATGGAACATAATTTGTACTACTGAGTGAACTGGGACTCTTTGGACTAAGAACTAGAAATGCACACGATTCTATGGAAAGTGCATGCATATAAGTTGTGTTTATGAAGATGAGATGTAAAGCATGCATAGGTATCATGATGACTGAAGTACAAAACTTTGAACTGAAGTAAAGATGGGTTGGGCATCATTCCTACCCATTACTTTTCTACACATACTAATATTACTCCAGAAATCTGGAAGCCTGACTTCCTGAGATATCATAACCTAACAGTTCCTGTATACTCATTGGGCTATGATAGACTGACCCACTAGGGTGGAGGCTGAGAAAGGCTCTGCTAAAATTTTCAGACTGACTCAAAAATCAACTGCTATATATGGAATAACAAAGGATAAGAAAGCTCCTAGATCTAGCAAAGTGTAAACATGCAAATGGAAAACTTGTAATGTACCAGTGACCACATCAGGAGAACTTTCCTGATCTTATTAGGACTGAAGAGCAAAGAGACTGTTTGGGCGTTGCCCACTGGTGGCACTGGAAGAGGCACCCTGCTTATTCAGGTGATTGGGCTGAGCTGAAGGATGATTATGCTGACTTCGTAGACCATCCTTAGGACAGTCTCAAACTCTGTGACCTGACTCGCCATATCTAAAATATACATCACTGCCGGCTCTACACATGCCCTTATTATTCTTACCACATTCTTTGCAAGGCGGATTTGTATGAATACCGCTTGCACTACTCTGGGTTTTGGAGCCGGGTGCCCTATCATGACTGTTATTACTAAAACTTGGTACTGGTGTACTAGATGAAGATGGAACTGGGTCTAAAAACTTCTGACTAAACTGAGAATGGTTATCACCCTCTGACCTTGGCTGGGCAAAACTAAAGCTACCTTTTTTGGCTCTCTTATTTTCTCTCTCCTTCTTCTTAAGTTTTTGTTCCTCATTCTGTTAAGCATAGGCCATAAGCCTAGATAAGTCTATCTCCCTAATCAACATCGCAGTACTGCACTCCTTAACCACTCTACCCGATACCCCAGACACAAACTTACTCATTCTAGATCTATTGTCTGCTACTACATGGGGAACATACCTGGATAACTGAGTAAACTTGAGGGAATACTCTTTCATACTCATACTTCCTTGTCAGAGATTGATGAAGTCTAATATCTTGGCTTCTTTTAGCTCTAAGGGGAAGAATTTATCTAAGAAAGCCATAGCAAACTCTTCCCATTCTATAGGCTCTGCATCTGCGCCCCTGTCTACCTTCCACTGCTTAAACCATGTATGGTCTACATCTTATAAATGATAGGAGGCTAACTCAGCACCCTCACTGGAAGTCACTCCCATGATATCTATGACTTTCCGAACCTAATCGAGGAACTCCTGTGGATCCTCTTCAAACTTAGAACCTGAGAATAAGGAAGGATTCATTCGGGTAAATCCCCGAATCCTGGATGCAACATTAATGGCCATTGGGTTGGCTGGAACAACAGCTAGCCGATCATTCTGAGTTGCAACTAAATTGGCTAGAGTAGTGAATACAACCCTAAATTCTGCATAAGAGACTTGCTCGTCCAGGGGATCTGCCTGAACAGGATGAGGTGCTGACTGATATTCGATTCTTTTTTCATTAGTCCTTTTAGGAGGCATGTTCAGTAAGTGAAAGGAATAAGCGGATTAGACTGTGAGTTTTACTGGGCTTATGCTCACTCACAAGACATAAATACTGAAAGAATGGAAACTATTCCTAAAATACATGGTAGCCTCCTGTCCATAAGTGTGGCGCGCAACACACTTATGCACAAGACTCTACTAGATACAAAATTTAGACTTCCTAGGACACTGTTGAACCTTAGGCTCTGATACCAAGTTTGTAATGCCTCGAGTTTGTACCCCAGACGCTACACGATGTTCATAATCCTAAAGGACCACAAGCTAACCCATGACTAGTATCTGTTGTAATAACTGAATAACAATAATACTAAAATATGTGGAAATTAGGTGGAAAACTGACCATAAGTTTCAATACTATAAATAATACTGAATATGGTATCTGAATACCAAAAATGAACATCAATACTGAAAACTGAACAACTGTCTGAAAATACTCTAGTCTGAAAAGCCTCTAAACTGTCTGAACTGTGGAGTTGATGGGACAGGTCCCCAACTAACTCTGACTACTAAAAATGAACTGAACTACTGAAATAAATAATCACATCCTCAAACTATGAGGACTCACCACTAACTCTATATGCTGAGAATCTGAACTGCTAAAGATGCTCGGGAGCCCTTTCTCTGAACCTATTATATAAAAAATCATAGCGTAAGAGAAAAGTATGCGTCAGTAATTTGAATGTAATGGTATGCTAAGTGAGGTAGGCTGAAATGCATCGGTTCATATGCATGAATAATACTGACTGAATAACATGAGTATAACTGGATGCGAATAAATGCATGAATACATAACTGTAACTGAGATCATGATAACACTGAATTCTGAATACTAATTAACTGATATCTGAGTATACAGATACTGAATTACTAGTAACTGAATGACTTTATCTGACAATCCTAAATTTATGGAACTGTACTGAGTTTCGAACTGAGCTAAGTAACTATATCTGACAGTCCTGAATCTGTAGAACTGAACTAAGTTCTATACTGAGACTGAGTCTGAAATTAAGACTGTACGAGGTAATCATCTAACCGACACACCTCTCTCTGAACTGATTGGGGTCTAACCTGTAACCCCATTCGGAAGGGTGTCAATACCGTGCCATGGGTAGAGACAAGCTATGAGTCATCCCTCTCTGACAGGAAGATTTTCTGTCAACCGTCAATGGTATAAAAACTCAAATGAGATATATAAACCCTAGTCTCATAAGGAGATATCTCAACCTATGCTGGCTACGTAGTTCTGGAACACAAGGATTGCTTCTAATGACCACACCCTTTACTAGCAGGTGATCCTCCCATCTTTGGGTTCACTCAGTCCTGAATCCTACTTCCAACTAAATAGACACTGGACTGAATTCTGAACTATACTAGGCTAGAATAAACTGTTTACTGATCATACTATTTGACTGAACTGAGTTTACTGAGTTCTGTGGACTGACGGAATACTAATGAATTTTGTTAATCTGATTGAGTCTACTGAGGTCTGATCTGAGTACTGTGACTGGATTATAAACACTACTAAGATTTCTTGGGTTTTTGTAACTGGATGAGTTCTACTAATCAAGTCACTACTAAGATTACTTCGTAATTGACACTGGCTCTAAGTAAACAACTAAATTATCGGGTATTAATACCCCCAGGGCTCGATAGCATAAAAATAAAGCATTTCATGATCTTGCTTAGCATAAGCATGCACATTGAATTCATAATGCATCTATAGAGACATCTTATCAAACTCTTGCATGGTATAACTTGTAAATAAACTAGCATGACATAATTTCTTTCCCTTCTTGGTTCACATGAATAATTCATCAAGTACTTGGTGAGCATACATATGCACATAACACTAAACAAAAAGTAGACATCATAATTCAAATCCCCATTGATAATTTGAAGGGTTTTACATGGATGCTCATGATATTAAATACATATCAATTAACTGCACATGAAACGTATCATAAAACATGGATTAGAATCTGAATTAATCATTATAAACATGAACATAATCAAACCCAACATGGAATTCGTAAAATCCATAAACTTGAAGTTTAAAAATAGTTTCTTTGACTCCAAGGGTGGAAGGGACCCTTGGATGAACAGATCACATACCTTAGTTGATGAATTTCTAAAAGTTAATAGTGAGTTTTTGAGTTCTTGATTTGAAATTTGAACACCTAGGGTTCTTGTTCTTGAGAAATTTGTGAAAGAATGAATATAATTGCTCTCCAATGGGTTTAATTTCGTGTTTTGAGGGATGAAGAGCATGGGAAAAAGACCTAATTAACCCTGAGGACGCGGCCTTTTAATGCCTGTAAACTGTTTTACCAACACATAGGCCGATGCATCACGTCATTAGCATCGACGCGATAGCCAACACGCCGTATCGAGTCCATGTTGATTCATTGGAATTTGCACTAAAGCTGGGAAAAAGTATCTTATCGATGTGATGGTTAATGCGACGCATCAAGATCGCATCGACCCACCTTTTTGGGCACTCAAACATGGTCTAAATGAGGTCCGAAAAATCCAAAACTTATTCGGGAACCTCTACTGACATTCCTGATCATGAATTAACTCAAATATCAACATTTAAAGGGCGTAAAGGTCATGAAATAAGATTGCCAACTTTTGAAGGCTAAAATAACACTAAGTCTGAATACCTAGCTAGAATTTTCTAAGTATGGGACCTGCTCTTAACAAGTTTAAAGGGCTGAATTAAGCTAAGAATTTTGTGGGTCTTACAGATATAATCCGTTTTAGGAATGTTTTGTAGGAAACCATGTTTTGGATGCAAAGTTCGTGGAAAAGGTGTTTTTGGCTACTTTTGGAGTGATTATGGATGTTTGGGATATTTTTTGGCTTGATCGTGATCAATGCATGTTTGAGAGTCAAAGAAGAGCTAAAAATTGACTCCCAGCACCTACTAAGTCAACCTATGGACCGCATGTAGGCCTACAGACTGCATGTAGACAAAGTGGGTACCAGAAACCCAAAATCCTAAGAGCTGACTTGCAGGAAAATATCCATCCACTACCTACGTTATGCACCTGTACCTTGTGCCAGATTGTAGGTACTACCTGTTCCTGTGCCAGACTACAGGTACAAAAAGGAGGTGGCCACCGACCTGATTTTTACCTATTTCATTTAGGATTTATTTTTAGGGTTTTATCATGTACTATAAATACCCCTTTGGTACTTTTTCATAGGAGTTACACACTTTTGACACTTAGAAACATATTTTGATTTTAAGATAGATGTTTGATCTTAAGATTTCCTTGTATTAACCTTGATTGATTATTCAGTTTATGGTTGTGGGTTTTTATTCATATTATCATTGTGATTTGGTATATGCTTTCTATAGTGAATATTGTTGATTTCTTCACAATCATGAGATGCTAAAATCCATAGCTAGGGTTGTGGAAACCCTGGTGAATTGATGAAGTCGCGGAAGTGTGATTGTTGATCTGAACCAATACCCATGGCATGTATTGATTTATCTTCTTTATTACTGATTTCTTATGGGTGCACACATTAGGATCCAGTATAGATATTTACACTTACTCTAAAAGAGGAGTCGTGACTAGAAAAAGATAAAGACAATGGTAATTCGGAGTTTAGTTATCAATCCACTCTTCTAGTTTCTATCTACGTAAGATAGTTAGGTTTTATCTATTACTAGAGACTCAAAAGGTAGTAGTTAACTGGGATCAAGATAAGGGTTAGTAGTGCAATACCCTGAGACTAAAAAGGTAAAGTGTGAAATCCTTCTACTCATCCAAAAGACTATAGAAGGTACATAACTTATCAATTCTGCATTCAAGGTATTAGATTGGTTCAATAATGCACGATAAGCCTACAGAGTTGAGAAGATAGGGGGAACACAATCCTAGTGTTCACTTATGATTGATTTCAACCAAGTTAATATTGTTCTTTGTTTGAGATTACTACAAATAAAAAACCCTATTTACTTTTCTTATTCTTTCCATTGAGTACAACTACTAAGATTTGCATAACCACGTGTTGCCTTGGGAATCAACCCAACCTTAGTTGGGTTACTATATCTTACAAAGATTGTACCATCATCTAAAAGAAGGAGTTTTTTAGACGTCATCAGTGCTCCAACTGCTTGATAGCAGTGGAATGAGATTCCACCTTTTAGGTCAACCATTAAATATTTGCCTTAATCTCCTTAAGGTTGTTCTCCTTATTTTCTTAACCCTTGAATAGCTTCATCAGTATTGCCTCTATTCTAGACTCTGTATCTCGACTTTCTGGTGGAATGTACCTGTCTCTCTTCTCTCTATAGTCATCCTTTTTCCTTCAGTTGCCATCTTGATCCTTACTGTGTTCCCTGTATCTATCGCAATAATAGTTTTGACCTTGATTTACTTTCCCCTGGGCTCAAAAACCAACCAACTCGCGATCAAGATACTCGGCTTCCTTATCCAAATCAGACTCATAAGCTTGGAAGATGAACTTTGTGGTCCTAGTGCGTTCACTTTCTCAAAATTTGTTGTCGCAAACTACTTTTCTAGTAACCTATGATCAATTTTCAGCAGTGCAATTTCTTGCGCTACTAAATCATCAGCTACTCTATGCTTGTAGGAGGAACCAATAGCATAAGTGTTTGACCCTCTCTCAGCCTCTCGAGTTTGCCACCCTCGATTAGTGAGAGATATCTAGTCTAGAATATTCGAAGCTACCACCTAGCGTAGTCTTATAAAATCTTCTCCAGAGATGGTGTCTACCATAGCTCTGGAACTGATGGTCAGGGCTCTATAGAATATCTTCAGTAAGCTCGTCCCTGAAATTCAATGGTTGCGCACCATACTCAACTTTTTTTTGAACCTGAACCAAGCCTCATACATAGACTCAGTCTGTAGTTGTCTAAAATTCTAAATCTCATCCTTAAGTTGTAACATCTTGGATGGAGAAAAGAATCATTTAAAGAATTGCCTACATAAATCATTCCATGTAGTGATAGATCCTCTTGAAAGTTCCCTTAATAGAAAAGATGCTTCACCTGTAAGAGAGAAAGAAAACAACCTCATCTAAGCACCTCCTGATTCACCCCTT
Source organism: Capsicum pubescens (assembly GCA_030864215.1). Taxonomy (NCBI): domain Eukaryota; kingdom Viridiplantae; phylum Streptophyta; class Magnoliopsida; order Solanales; family Solanaceae; genus Capsicum; species Capsicum pubescens. The sequence continues at coordinate 229,317,477 of CM061548.1, read as the reverse complement.
GGTTTCTGTATGAAGTGTAGATCCCAACTAAATTCGCAAGGTACGTATTTGCATCATTAGTAGGAAAACTTGCCAATACACCTTTTAGGTTTAAGAGTGAATCATTGCACTCATTATGTCCAACTTAATACCTAGAGACAAAATAAAACTAATGATAGATCCTGTCTCTACCAGCTCAACGTACCCCAGATCCTCTTCATCTTCATATGGCTACAAATACTAGTATGCTATGATCACTTGAGCACGGCTACACCTAACTCTATTCTTGTTACCACTGAGTGCTACTCGGCAGTCTACTTTATGTCAATGCACAACTAGTTATATTTCCTGAGCTATACGCTGAGCATCATCTTTCTTCCTCAGATTAATAGCTTATGCTAACAAAATCTCTATTTTCTGGTGAATAATGTCCTAAACTCCTTTAGGCGGAGGGGGAGGCACCTGGTGTGTACCATTATAAACCTCTTCAGGAATATCATCTTTTTAGCTCTGTTATCCTACTCAGTGTTTGTAGAATTCTCTCTATTTTTAGATTTAGGGGAAGTAAGGGACTTTCTCTACTCCTTGTGTTAGGCATACATTGGCATATACCCAACTAAGAACAAGAAAACAAATACCTATAAACTGCAACAACCCCGATTCACAACTCAACACTGTATTCCAGAACAACGTTGCCAAAATTTTAATTACGCCCAAGCTACACCTTTAATCTGAATATAATGCTATTTCTATCAAATATTGTAACCCAATAAAGATTGGGGTCGAATCCCAAGGGAATACATGGAATTGTGGCTCTCAATTACTGTAATCAATAGGAAGAATTGGATAAGTAAATAGGGTGATTGGAGTGGCAATATCAAATAAGTAACAAATATCAACTCTAGTTAGAATCAGTAGTAGATGAACACTAGGACTGTGGTCCCCCTAGCTTCTCAATTCAGTAGGCTTATTGTGCTCTATTGAATTAACCTAATACGTTGTATGCATAATATGATAAGATATGTACTGTTAACTATCTTTTGGACTAGTTGATTAATTTCACCCTTTACCTTTTAAGTCTCAAGATGTCGCCTTACTAACCCTTATCCTTGATCCCAGTTAACTATTACCTTTTGGGTCTCTAGTTATTAGATCATAGTTAATGATCTTACTTAGATAATACCTAGTAGCGTGGATCGATGGTTAATCTTCAAATCACTGTTGCAATTATGTTTTCCTAGTCACTACTCCTCTTTCAGAGTAAGTAACATTAATCTAAGTGGGATATTAATGTTTGCAAACTCTAAGACATCTATCAAATTGAAGATAGTACAATACATGCATGGGTATCAATTTAGAACAACATAGCACTTTCCCCTACTTCATCAATACTCTTGGGTTTCCATAACCCTGACTAAGGGTTTTAGCCTCTCAGGCTTGTGAAATAATCAATAAAATTCATAATATAAATCATAAGATTAAATCACATTAATCGCAACTTAAAACCCAAAACTTCAACTAAATTAACCACCAAAATTAATTCAAAATAATTCCAAAACCAAATTCGGATCTCAGAATCACAAAATATGTTTGTAAGTATAAAGAGTACGTAACCTCTACAAAAAACATATAAAGGGTATTTATAGTACAAAAGGAAACCCTAAAAATCAAAGTCTGAATGAAAAAGGACAAATGGAGTCGGTGGCCACTTACTTGGGCCACATACGTTCCGAATGTACCACTTTAAGTGCCAGAATATTTTTTCTACACTGTTCACTCTCTGGATTTTGGACTTTTGGCACTTACCTTACCCATATACGGTTCGCAAGTACTACATGCAATCCACAAGTAGGCACAGGTAAGTGCCAAAAAATTTTCTTCAACTTTTGCACTCTCTGGATCTTCAACTCTGGCACTTATCTTAGCCACATACGGACCATAAGTGCTACATACGAACTGCAAGTGGACATAGGATAAGTTCTAGGTCTTCAAATTCCTTCAACCAAGCTTTTGTACTTCAAGTTATGGTACATGTTTTGGTCACATACTCCCGGTAATACCATAAATGGCCAAAAATACTCAAGTATGTAGCCAAAAACTCCATTTTAATCTTTTTCTTGAACTTAGCATCCAAAGCCTAGTTCCCTGCAAAACAAACCCAAAACACGTTATATCTAAAAAACAACCTAAGAAACTTGCATATTTTTATCATTTTAAGCATCAAAAGTGCTATAATTTTATAACACATCATCCATCACCACCGCCTCCATGATATCCATCGTTCCATGATGCAGTGTAAATCCTGCAGCCTTTATTCAAAGGGGGCATGGCATTTTGGTCTTTTCCCTCTCCCCAATACACCCAAATCACGACTTAAAACCAAAGAGGGGCATTATTTTCTCCATTTATCATTAGTTAACAACGTTCAACCTCCTTTCATTCTCAAGAACACAAATTTTTTTTTTTTTGAAGAATCCACCCTTCCAAGGCCTCAATTTCAAGTTTTCCCAAGAAGACAAGGAATTTAGGTAAGTGGGATATTCATCAATAGGTTTCTTCCACCCATTGAGTCCCAAAATCACTTAATTTTCAAGTATAAACCCTTTTCCTCTTTTTATGAAATTTTAATGTCAAGTATGAATTTATTCAACTTTCTCTTAATAGTTTTGAATACAAACTATGACAATGTTTTCCCCCATGTTCACTATATTCTTACATGCTTTATAAACTCAGTCACCTATGTCATGTTCAGTTAACACCATGATGATTATCAATTTATGAATCTAACCATGTGAGCATGTTTTCCTCATAAGTTTAACACCTTCCTATACTCATATCATGGATATCATCAGTTTAGTGAGTTACACTGTGTTTTGGGTCTATGGATCATGAATATGTAACGCCCTAATTCCCAAGCACTAGGAACCCAGGGTTACCAAGTGATTAGCATGATAACTTCTTAGATCCTTCTTAGATGCCTTTAAAACCATCCTAGAACCACCCACGGGCTATGTGGGTCCAGTGTAACCTCCTGAACGGGCCCCAATGCGTGTAACCACACAGACCAAAGATACCATAAGAGTAGGGGATTCCCGAGTACCCTTCGCTCTCCATGATACATATGTACAGTGTACTTAGAGGATTCCAATGTACCTCCTAGTAATATATATGGTCGCTATGACCAACCCCTCATGTCGACAAACATAAGTTTTTAGGGTCCTTCCACTAGACTCGCACCTTCACGATTAGCTATCATACCCCGCCATTATTGCCCAATTAAAACTATTTCCAACCTACCAAACCCTTGTTCCATTATCATTAACCAAGTCTATGAGTAGTGGTATCATTATACCGACTATAGCTTGCAAGCAATGTCCTTAGCCACCTTTTATATGTAAAGGGATTCAAATATACCCATAGATTACATTATCAAGTTAACTTGGGGGAATTAGGTGCACCCTACAAGTGTTCCATTATTAAGTTTACTTGGGGGATTCCCTTGTACCCCACAAGGAAGTTTAGTTAAACATAACTAGGACTACCAACCCATTCCATTTTAACCATTCCAAAATATTTAAACCATTTATGACATTTAGGATTCCATTACCAAACCATACCATGCAATATTTCCATAAAAAATCCAATAGTCTATTAAGAGCATTACATAGGCATTTTATCAAACATGTTGCAGACATAGTATTTCCAATACCAAATCCAATTACCAATTAACCATTCCCATGCAATCAATTGTCCAAACCACCATTAAAGCATGTAAAAACATATTTAAACATGGGAAAACCATAACCCAGCATTTAATACCAAAACCCCAACATATAATTGAAAACCCTAAAAGTATACAATAATCATGCCATGAAAACATTGTATAAATCATGACTTTAGTTGGAACTAACAATGAGGGAGAAGTATGTTGCCTTAGTTCACGAAGATGATAGAGAGAAATCACCCAAGCAAGCCCTAAATTACTCCTTTAGATGAAACCCTAGTGTTCCTTTACCTAAGAGCCTTGGAGAGAATTAGAGAATGTTTCTAAGTATTTTAAATTAGAATAATAGGGCAAATAACCTGCCAATTCTGATATAAGTCATGGGATCATAATGGGTTAAGAGGGTAAATGTCCAGATTACCCCCAACTTAATTGTATAAAATCCCTGCAGGTGGGTACGACTCAACCATATCGATCGTACCCTTCAATACGAGTGGTATTGAGTTATTAGTATGACAGTGGGTTTATAGCACTAGGAACCCAGCCTCAGCTAGTGGGGCTCGGTCAGCTCCATCGTATCCTCTTTGTAGATTCTATGGTTAGGTACACCGTGGTGTTTATGAAGGGGGAGGAACAAGTGCTTTAAATATGGTTATATTGGTCATATGTAGAGGGATAGTCCTTCTAAGGTTTCTTATGGAGAAAATAAGATTTATGTTGCTACTTTATCAGCTCCCGCACCAAAAGGTGCTATCTGCTTTCAGCTTTGATATGAATCGAACCATCTGTACGCTCTTGCTACTCACCAAGATTCTAACGCTTCCCCCAATATTGTTACTGGTATGCTTAAACTCTTCTCTCATGATATATATTATCTACTTGATCTTGGTTTTATTCTCTCTTATATGACCCCTTATGTGGCTATCTATTTTAGCTTTGATCCTAAATATATTTGGGCCCCTTCTTTGTGTTCACCTCGATGGGTGATTCTATTATGGATAAAAGATTCTTTAGGGGTTGAGTGATGTCATTCCATGATAGGGAGACCATGGTAGATCTAATAGAGTTGTACATATTAGACCTTGATGTGATCTTGGGGATGGATTAGTTATATTCGTTCTATGCGTCTTTTGATTATTGGACTCAAAGGGTTAGTTTCCATTTTCCTAATGATCTAGTGATCGAGTAGGAAAGGTAGTTCCCTAGTTCCTATGGAAGGTTCATCTAGTATCTTAGAGCCCAAAAATTGGTTTCTAAAGGGTGCCTCTATTACTTAGTGCATGTTAAGGATTCTAGATCTGAAGGTCCTTCCTTGCAGACTGTCCTTATGCTTTGTGAATTTCTCAAGGTGTTTCTTAATGATCTTCCTAGTATTCCATCTGATAGGGAAATTGATTTTGGTATTGATCTTCTTTCAGACACTCATCCTATTTTTATCTCCTTACGAAATGGCTCCGATTGAGTTAAAGAAATTCATGAGCAGTTGAATGATCTTCTGGATAAGGGTTTCATTGCCCTACTGTGTTTCCATAGGGTGCTTCTATTCTTTTCATATGTAAGAAGGATGATTCCCTTCGAATATGTATTGATTATCGATAATTGAATAAGGTGACCATGAAGAATAAGTACCCGCATTTGAGGATTGATGATCTGTTCGATTATCTTTAGGGTGATAAGTTCTTTTCTAAGATTGATCTCCAGTTGGGTTATCATCAATTGAAGATTAGGGAAGTGAATATCCCTAAGACTTCCTTTCGAACCTGGTATGGTTATTTAGAGTTTTTGGTGATTTCCTTCAGTTTAACCAATGCCCCAACAATATTTACAGACCTTATGAACTGGGTTTTCTATTACTTCTTAGATTTTTCTGTCATTGTCTTTATCAATGATATTTTAGTGTATTCAAAGAGTGAGGTAAATCATACCAATCACCTCTGCCTTGTGTTGCAGACCCTAAGGGATCAGTGTTTGTATGTGAAGTTCTCTAAGTGGATTTTTGGTTGAATAATGTGACTTATTTGGGTCATGTTATTTCTAGTGAAGGGATCATGGTGGATCAACAGAAGGTTGCGGTGGTTAAGAAGTGGCCTAGACCCACGACTCCAACTGATATTTGGAGTTTCTTGGGTTTAGCCAGTTATTATAAAGGGTTTGTGGAGAGTTTCTCTTCTATTGCTACCACATTAACTAAGTTGATTTAGAAAAAGGTGAAATTCTTGTGGTCTGATGCTTGCGAGGGTAGTTTCGAGAAACTGAAGGGTAAGTTGACTTTGGCTCTGGTCTTGACTCTGCTTGAAGGCGCTGATGGTTTTATTATCTATTATGATGTATCCCAGGTGGGATTAGGATGTATGTTGATGTAGCATGGAAAGGTGGTTGCTTATGCTTCTAGACAGTTAAAAGTTCATGAGAAGAATTATCCAACCCATGATTTAGAATTATCTGCCATGGTATTTGCATTAAAAATCTGGCAACATTGTTTGTATGGGGTCCATGTTGATATTTATTTTGATCATAAGAGCCTGCAATACGTGTTCACCCAGAAAAAATTAAATCTCAAGCAAATGAGATGGCTTGAGTTTCTTAAGGACTATTACATGAGTCTTCACTACCCTCCAAGTAAAGCTAATGTGGTTGTTGATGTTCTTGGCAGGTTTTCCATGGGTAGCTTGTCTTATGTGGATGAGGAAAAGTGGGATTTGGTGAAGGATATTCACCATTTGGCTAATCTCTAAGTTCTTCTCTTGGATTTTGAGGATGGTGGTGTGATTGTTCAAATAGTGGCTAGGTTATCTCTTGGTGGTAAAGTAAAGGAGAAACAAGTGTAGGATCCTATTCTGATGCAAATCAAGAATGATATAGGTAGGCAGAAGGTGATGATTTTTTTAAATTAGCGGTAATGGTATCTTGAGGTACCAAAGTAGATTATGTATCCCCGATGTTGATGGGTTACGAAGAAGAATTTTGGTCGAAGCTCATGAGTCATATTATACTATTCATACTGGTTCGATGAAAATGTATCATGATCTTAAGGAGATTTATTGGTGGAATAACATGAAGCAGGATGTGGTCAATTTTGTGGCTAAGTGTACGGTGTGTCGTCAAGTGAAGATAGGGCACTTTAGACCCGATGTGTTGACTTAAGAGATTGAATTGTCGATATGGAAATAAGAGGTAATTAATATGGATTTTTTTTCCAACTTTCTGCGATCTCGCCAATAATTTGATTTGATTTGGGTCAGGGAAAACCTGCTAGAAGCATCTGTAACCACATTAGGTTTACCAGGGTGGTAGTGAAGACTCATATCATAGTCCTTAAGAAGCTCAACCATCTCCTCTACCTGAAATTTACCTCCTTCTGAATGAACACATACTATAGACTCTTATGATCAGAAAAGATGTCTATGTGCACTCCATATAAGTAATGTCGCTAGATTTTTAAAGCAAAAACCACCGATAAAAGTTCCAAATCATGAGTATGATAATTCCTCTCATGCACCTTCAACTATCTAGAAGTATAGGCAATCGCCTTCCCATGGTTCATCAAAACACAACTAAGTCCCACCCGAGATGCATCACAACAAACCACAAACCCCTCATTACCTTCAGGCACTATTAAAACCGGAGCTGAAGTTAGCTTATCCTTCAGCTTCTCGAAACTCACCTTATAAGAATCCGACCACGAAAACTTTACCTTCGTCTGAGTGAACTTAGTCAATGGGGTAGCTATCGTCAAGAAACCTTCCACGAACTACCTATAATACCCAGCCAAACCCAAAAATCTCCAAATGTCGGTTGGAGTCATGGGTCTAGGCCATCTTTTAACTACAACCACCTTTTTTAGATCCACCATGATCCCTTCACTAGAAATAATATGACCAAGAAAAGTCACACCGTTCAACTAAAACTCACAATTGGAGAACTTGGCATAAAACTGCTGCTCTTTAGAGGTCTGCAACACCATGCGGAGGTAATTAGCATGATTCACCTCACTCTTAGAATACACCAAGATGTCATAAATGGACATAATGAAAAAAGATCTAGAAACTGCCTGAAAACCCTGTTCATCAAATCCATAAATACCTTGGGGTCATTAGTCAAACCGAATGACATAACCAAGAACTCAAAGTGCCCCTACCGAATACCAAAAGCCATCTTAGGGATATCCTCCTAACTAATATTAAGTTGATGATACCCAGACCAAAGATCTATCTTAGAAAAGAATTTTGCACCTTTAAACTGATCAAACAAGTCTTCTATCCTTAGAAGAGGATACTTTTTCTTGACCACTACCTTATTCAATTGCCGATAGTCAATGCACATCTAAAATTAACCATCCTTCTTGAGCACGAATAAAATCATTGCACCCTACAAGGATATACTAGACTGGAAGAAACCCTTATCCAAAAGATCCTTAAGTTGCTCCTTGAGATCTCTAACTCAACCGCAGCCATTCTATAAGGAGGGATAAATATTGGATGAGTGTCTGGAACCAAATTAATACCAAACTCAATATTCCTATCTGGAGGAAAGACTTCAGGAAATTCCTTCACTATCGGAATCAAATGAAAGGAAGGACCTTCCGAGTTAGAATATTTAACCCTAACCTGATGATAGAGACACCCTTAAGAGATTAATCTCTGAGATCTAAGATAAGAAATAAACCTCCCCCTAGGAGTTAGGAAACCACCCTCCCACTCAATAATCAGTTCACCAGGAAACCTAAAGACAACTTTACGGGTCCAACAATCCAAGGATGCGTAACAAGAGTGTAACCAATCCATCCCTAGTATAATATATAAATCCACCATATCAAGTTCAAACAAGTCCATTAAAGTCTTCCTACTACCAACAGATACCACACACACCCTATAGACTCTCTTAGTAACCACAGTGTCTCCAACTGGGGTAGAAACAGAAAAAGGATCTAAAATAACCTCGGGATCAAAACTAAAATACGCAGTCACAAATAGGGTCACATAAGAAAAAGTGGACCCTGGATCAAGCAAACAATACACGTCATAAGAAAAGATCTTTAACATACCAGTCACAACATCAGGTGATGCCTCAGATTCCTGCTGAGTAGCAAGAGCATATAACCTATTCCAACCTATGTTGATACCAGAAGAAGAAACAAATGCAGAAGAAGGACCATTTGGTATGGGGGCAGAAGATGAAGCAAATAGTTCCTTACTCACACCCAAAGCACCTTTCTCAATAGAATAATTTCTAAGTATATGGCATGGTTAGAGACACTTGAAACAGTTGTCCCTTCTCTCATCACAGAAACCCCTATATAACCTACCACAAAACCAACAAGGAGGGCATGATGAGGCCGATTGAGCCCCACTTGCCTGAGATTGGGCACCATGTGCCCGAAAATTACCGCCACCTTACTGAAGCCTATCACCTGAAGGCTTCAGGTAAGAAGCACTAGCTGTAAAAAAGGAACCAAAAATCTCCCACTTCTTCTTTGTCCATTTACTATCGTCCCAACCACCTTGGTGTTGCCCACCACTTTGTTCAGAAGACTTGAACTTCTTACCCTGTCTTTCATCAAATTCATCCTCCTTCTTTTTTTCTTTCTCCACCTGTTGCATATGAACCACTAACCTAGACATATACATATCCTTGATTAGCAATGCAGTCTTTCTTTCAAGGATCAAATCTTAAGGTAGTCCAGAAGCAAAATGTCTCATCTTTTCCCTCATATAAGACACTGATTACGGAGCATACCTTGACAGCTGATGAAATTTCAAGGCATATTCCTTGACCGATATCTTCTCCTGATTCAGATTAACAAATTCCTCTGCCTTTGTTTCCCTCAACTCCTGAGGAAAGAAGCGGCCCATAAAAGCATTAGAGAAAGTCTCCCATAAAGTAGACTCTTCAATATCATCTTTCACTCTCTCCCACTCCTCATACCATTGGTGCGCTACATCCTTCAGCTGGTAAATAGAAAAAATTCACCCCTTCCACATTTGTTGCCTGCATGACCCTGAAATTTTTATCCATTTCATCTAAGAAACCCTGAGGATCCTCCTCTATTTCATAAATAGGACAACCCTTGTCACCTCTGTAGATGAATTACCAAATGCATTCTGCTCGGCCTGAGCAGCAACCAACTGAGCAATAACATGAATCGATTAGCCAAATTCTACATTAGTCACCTTATTCTGAGGAGGACAAGTAGCAATCAGTAGAAAACCAAAAATATCAGGGAATGGACCCCTATACCGAGTATGGATCCCCTGAGTAGTGCGTGTCCCTTCAACATTGTCCCCAGTTGGGATAAAGGAATTTCCTTATATCTCAGATCGTCAAGGCATGATCTGAAAAGCGAACAAACCAGGATTAGAGAAGATTCTATGACTTAGACTCCAAGCTTGAAAATAGAATATCAAGAAAGTGAAATATTCCTAAATGTCTTGTAGTCTCTCCCTTATAAGTGTGGCACTCTACACACCCTAAAAAGAGACTCTACTCGACACGGCTTTGTTGAATCCCAATTGACCATGAACCTAAAGCTTTGATACCAACTTGACATGACCCAACCAGGGTCCTTGTCATAATAGGCATCTCAAGTCCAACTAAAATTGGAGACCACCCCCGATACCTAACCAAACCATCCAGCAAATACCCTGAGTCGGATGAATTCTAAATAGATAACAAGATAGCGTGTAATTGCACAAATCCAGACTCTAGGATAGTTCTATGACAGATACCGACCCAAAGGATCCCAACCGTCCTAAATCCAACTAATAACCAAAACCAAAACCATAAGCTAAAACCAAAATAATAACCAAGTTCCTGTCCATAACATAATATAAGGATCGAACAGTGAGAAATTTAGTCAACCGGTATCAGCCCCAATGCCAATGCCAATACTAAGACTGGCACCACTACCAATCTCGCCCATACCAACCCATAGTAGTTCCACAAAAGCCTCTAACCAAAAGAAAAACAATATTCGATTGGGACATGCTCCCAACCATAGCCAAAATCAATATCCATAAAGTGTACAAAATAAATAAAGATGTCCATGATATGAAATAGAGATTTTTGGAATATGAAAGCTTACCAATTCAATTCAACCGAGCTGATCTCAAAATCTGATCACTAAGTAATAGGAGTAGAATGGTTGGTTCCTGCATCGCGTGGGGATATAACCGCTTGAGGATGGGTTAGAGAGTGAACGCTAGCAAGTACTTAAGATAAGGATAAAATAACGCTATCCAGTAAAACCAAGTCAAAGAAACATATGCATAGAAACCACACACACATATATATAACCATGTCAGAAAAGAGAATTGGGTTTAGCATGCCTTTAAAACCATTAACCTTGGTATGTGTAGCTTAACCATATTAGAACCACTCATGGTCTATATAGGTATAGCGTAACCCCCTGAATGGGCTCCGATGTGTATAGCCGCACGAACCAGAGATACCATAAGAGTAGGGGATTCCTGAGTACCTTCGCCCTCCATGATACATATGTATAGTGTACTTAGAGGATTCCCATATACCTCCTAATATCATATATGGTGGCTATGACCAACCTCTCATATCAGCAAACATGAGTTTCCACGGTCCATCTATTGGACTCGCACCTTCACGCTTAGCTATCACACCTCGCCATTATTGCCCAAATAAAACTATTTCCAACTGACCAAACCCTTATTCCATTATTATTAACCAAGGCTATGAGTAGTGGTATCATCATACCGACTATTGCTTGTAAGATATTTCCTTATACAACTTTTTATGTCAAGGGATTCCCATGTACCCATAAATTACGTCATCACGTTAACTTAGGAGAATCCCGTGTACCCCACAAGTTTTCCATTATTAAGTTTACTTGGGGGATTCCCTTGTACCCTACAAGGAAGTTTAGTTAAACATAACTAGGACCACGAACCCATTACATTTTAACCATTCCAAACCATTTAAACCATTTATGCCATTTAGGGTTCCATTACCAAACCATACCATACAATATTTCTATAAAAAGTCCAATAGTATAGTAAAAGCATTATCATAGGCATTTTATCAAACAAGTTGAGAACATAGTGTTTCCTAAACCAAATCCAATTACTAATTAACCATTTCCATGAAACCAATTTTCCAGACCACCATTAAAGCATTTAAAAACATAATTAAAACATGGGAAAACCATAACCAACCATTTAATACCAAAACTCCAACATATAATTGAAAACCCCAATATCATACAATAATCATGCCATGAAAATATTGTATAAGTCATGCCTTTAGTTGCAACTAACAATGAGGGAGAAGTATCTTGCCTTAGTTCATGAAGGTAATGCAGAGAAATCACCCAAGAAAGCCCCAAATTGCTCCTCTAGATGAAACCCTAGCCTTTCTTTACCCAAGAACCTTAGAGAGAATTAAAGAGTGTTTCTAAGTGTTTTAGATTAGAATAATAGGGAAAATAACCTCCCAAGTATGATATAAGTCATGGGGTCATAATGGGTTAAGAGGGGAAATATCCAGATTACCCCTAACTTAATTGTATAAAATTCCCGCAGTCCCGCAGGTGGGTACTGTTTATCTCTTTTCATATTTTATTTTAAAGAAAATGATTTTGACCTTTTCAAACTATTTTAAAATTTAGAAGTAATTTGAAAAAAAATTACAGAGTCGCCACTTGATTTTTATAGAAAATATCAAGAAAACTTAACGATATTTCAAAGACTCAAAAATAGAAATAAATCTTTGAAATAAGAGAAACTGAGTAAGGGTTCAATTAACACCCTAAGAAGGTTTTAAGGCATTTAGGAGCGACCGTTTAGAACGGTTCACCAAAAGATCATGTTTGACTAACTTAAAAAATGGTGACTAACTTCGCAAAAGATTGCTTGTATAAAATTATTTGTTTACATATTTAAAATTTGACATTTGTTTATCCAAACGAGAAATAGTCTACTTGAATTAGAGAAAGGTTACAACATATTCTACTTAAACTTGTATTAATTTTGAGAAAGAAGAAAAAATAGAAAATACTCCGTTTCAATCATGATTAATTTTTGAGAAAAAATAACAAAATATTCTACTTGAGAAATATTTTTTATTTAATTCATAATTAATTGTGAAAAGTTAGAATTTGAGAAAAAAAATCAAGGAATTCCCTAGTTAAGAAATATTCTACTTAAGTCATAATTACTTCTAAAAATTTATAAAATATTATTTTCATAGGAATTAAGGAAAACATACTTAAACTATGTGGCACACTTGAAGAAAAGAATAAGCTAGTTTTAAATGAGAAAGAGACTTATATGATTAATTATTATTATTATTATTATTATTATTATTATTATTATTATTATTATTATTATTATTATTATTATTATTATTATTATTATTATTATTATTATTATAATACAAATACAAATGGTCATTTTTATTATAAACAACACCTTTGAAAATATTAAATAAGTCTCATGTTGAAAAACATTTTATCAATTAGAATTTACGAGAAAGAATTAACTTCTTGAGTTTGAAGAAAATTACTTTTTAACCCAAGTAGACCAGTAATCATATGAATAAAACAAATGTCATTTTTTTTTACTAAAGTAATCATTTTTTTATGAATTACGTGGAAAAATTAAGAAATAAACGAGGGAATTGAGATAACTGAAATGGCAATACGTGAAAAATCACTAGGTTAATTAAGTAAAATTAGTACTAATACAAATAGACAATTATATAAGTGACAATTCATAAGAGAATAAATGATTCAGGTTAGAGTTGGGCCACTTTTGACCCATCAGTGGGCTGCCCAGATTTTGGGCCTCCTATTTTATGGACTTTAGGTCCATTTTTTCTGCATGTATATCAGCTGTATATCAAAGCCTCTCTTCCCACGTTTTTTGTTGTATACATGTGGTATACTAGCTTGCGAATTTGTATATCAACTCTTTAGCTTGATTTTTTGACCCTTTGTATCCGTATATCAGCTTCTAAGTCCTGAAAAAAGCATATATCTGTTGTATATCTTTGTATACAAATTTGTTTCTTCGTGAACTAGTCCCTTTGAGGATTTTTGGGACTTGATCCCGAAAAAGATGTAGGAATATGGAGTCGCATCAAACTCAGATGAATTCACATGCATCAAATTAAAAAAGAATTAGCAATAATCCAAGATAAGCCCGAAACGTAACTATGTCTATCTACAATCATGGGAATAAATACATAAAAGGATAGAGTATGATCGCGTATAATAGAGAATATTGAAAGGGCCAGATCATCTTTCAGTTTTTCGTATCAAACAAAAAAAAAGAGGGAAAAAAAGATTTAAGCATGATATAACACAAGGAAATATGAATCATGAGCCTATCACTCTTAAGGGAGTTAAAGATCAGTTTCCAGGAAGAAGCTTTGGAATTAAAGACAAAATCAAGAGATATCATCATCCATTGTGGCAAATTGGCATGTGTCACTGAATGCAGCTCAACCACAACAGTAATACTACTACCATCTGTGCAACCTATTTGTGGGAGTAATAAATTTGCTTCACATAAGAAAGAGAACAAATATTTATTTTTATCAAACATATATTTGACAAAAATTCAAGAAAATGGTTCATCATCTATTCATGGATTTAGTACAGTATACAATAAACTCTTTACTTCTTTTCAACATCAACATGAACATAAGTACACTACTCCATGTTTTCAGCTATATGCAGTGTCAAGAGAAGAAGATAGGGGAGGGATAAACACATTTATAAGTGTAATAAATCAATCTAAAGAAAATATCAAATGGCAGTAAAAGGGACTGTTATTCCAAGAAAGATTGAACGGCTTCATCTCCTCTTTGAGATAAAGAAAAATCATCAGAGAATCATTTAGCCTAACAACTTATTTAAACGATAATGCCAGCTACTTAAAACACTCAGAACTTCCACCAAATTTCAAACAACGAAATCTATTATCCAATTTAGCTGTTGTTTATAGGCAGAAATTACCAAGTCACATACTAGACACACCAAAAAATTTAATCATATACAGGAAAATAAATGAATTTCATGTCAAACAATTTCATGCGGATCCTTAATCCCAGAATCCTCACCAAAATACGAATGAATTTAAACAATCTATAGATTCCTAACACTACAGATACCTCAACAACAAATAAATTTTTCACCATTAATGATGAGATTTCCCATCGATTAAATAGCAAAAGAGAAGGTGCAAATGGATGAGTCGTTCACCTTTTTTGGAGCAACGAACTTGGGACACAAGCTTAACACGATGTAGCTTCCACCGGAATTTACGTTATTTCCGTTGGAGCTTCAACTTTCCATTGGAATTAATTTTTTTGATGGAATTCCTTCTTGAATTCTTTGGTTACGTGAGATTAGAGGAACGCTCCTCCAAAATCTCAATTTTTTTCCCAAAGAATGCTCCTTCCCTTAACTCTTATTTTTGGGTATTTATGGACTGATTTTGAGGGAAATAGAGGGGGATATTTTTGGATTTTTGGAAAGGATTTTGAAATTTGAATTTGGGATAAGGTTGGTATGATTTGACCATTGTTTCTGAGCTTAGGGGTGGGCATAAATACCGAAAAACCAAAAAAACCGAAAAACTGAACTTTCGGTTTTTCGGATTGATTTCGATTTTCAATTTTTAAATTTTGGTTAAACGGTTTGGTTTTCGGTTTTCTTAAAAAAAAATCGATTAAACCGAAAAACCGAAAACCGAAAACCGAAATTATATAAATAATATTATAATATATATATTATTAATTTATTATATATATAAAATAATATATATTATCAATATATTATATTAATTATATATACATTTTAGTAACCTTAATTCCAACTCCAAGGCGCCTAAATCCCTAAACAGTAAACATATTACCATTCACACTCAAGTCTCAACACTCACAGACAGTAAACAGTAGGCGTCGTTTTCGATTTACACCACCGGCGATTCAGCGAAATAGACGAAAGACCGATGATCTACTCCCTTTCTTTACAACGACACTGCGACCGGCGACCCGCAACCCGCGACCCACGAATTTGGTGTTTCATATTTGTGTCTAAAGAGGAGCATTCAGGTGAGTTTATGGCATTTTCCGCTTAACATGGTACTTTATTGCATTTTCTTTATTTTACATTTGGAATGAAAACGAGTACTGCATCACCCAAGAAACTTCGTTTGTTAGTCCCAACGATGACATCGCTTGTTACCATAAAGAACTTGATGACATTATTTCGTTTCATTGAGTTACTTATAGTTATTTATATTTGGGAAAGAAAAATAGATTTGAAAAAAATCATTTTTCTTAAAAAAATCATCAATTTTAAATGCTCAGTTATGAAAAAGAGAGGCTCTCTACTTTAATATTTCAAACCGAAATAAAAATCCAAAATAATCAAACCGAATTTGTAGAAACCGAACCAAACCGATTTTATTTTGGTTTGGTTATGGTTGTCATTTTTGTCAATTCGAAAACCGATAAACTGATAAATCGAATCGATATTAAACAATCAGACCGAACCGACCGAACGCCCACCTCTAGCTGAGTTGTTGTTGCAGCTGTTGAAACGGGTGTTGTTACTGTTGTGCGTTATTGTTGACTAGTTTTGTACGTTGTATTGTTGTCGGTTGTTGAGTTGTGTACGTTGTTTGTCGGTGTATTGTTGCTGTTATGTTGAAGTATATTGTATGCTATTTTGTAAAATGGAAAGGGGAAAGAGAAGTTGGGTCGGGTAGGGTGAAATGTTGTTGGGCTAATTTAATTGTTCTTGGGCCTGCTCATGTGTGGTGTTGTTAATTTAGGAGCTGTTGGGCCAACTGGAGTTGTTGTTATTGTTTTGCTGGCCTGCCATTGTGGCCCAATTGCAAAAATAAGAAAGAGTTATTTTGGCCAAATCTCGGGTCATTTAAAATATAGACAATTTGAATAGGGATTTAGTTAGTTTATTTAGAACTTGATCATATTGACAATTAATTGGCCAATTTGCTTTATAATTTTGGCCTATTTAATTTCAATTATGGCCAAGATCGATGAATTGACTAAATTAAATTCAAAATTTGAAATAAATTAACAATCAATTTAATCCTGAGTTTCTTGATTTAATAAAATCAAACAGATATTTTTTCAAATAAATGATTTTTTAGACTAAATTATATTTGAATCAAAATTTTAACCATTTGAATTAATTTTTAAGATAACCCTTGATTAAAATTTAATTTTTGTAAAGTGATTATTTAAGTAACGAAATTACACAATCTCGTATGTATGGATACGAGAACATATAATCGCTACTTAAGATGACCAAATTACCTTGATAAATACTTGAAAGAATTTTTATCCGGATAAAATAAATATTGTAATTCTATTTAAAAGCGAAGAAACCCAGGGCTAAACTTAGTCGTGGAGGGCAAAAATTAGGTGTCAACAACTGCCCCCCTTTGGGTAGGGTGGATGCAAGTAACCCTGGGCAAAGGGAGTTTAACGTTCCTAATATTTGTCCGACCACAAATTTATTTTCGAATGAGGTTGGTTTTTGCATGAGTTTTGCGGAGTTATTGCCGGACCTCGATATTGGATTTCCTACATATCCCAGGTTACATGAGACTTCAGGCCACTTGTAGTTCATAAAACTTGATTTTAAGCACGATTTTCAAAGAATTCACAAGCTAACTCAATTTTGAAATTTAGAAAAGTTGAAAAGCTAGAGAATAAGCGTATTGGGGGGAGGTTGGAATGCAGTCGAGTTTTCAACATAGAGCCCAGCCTACATATTCCAGCAACTTAGGGAATCAGTCTGCTTGTAGTTCGACTCGATCGGTAGAAAAAATAGTCTTTTATTTTAGACGATCTTTGGCTCCGAATGGGCGATAAATTATTGAGTTATAGAAAAGAGACTTGTAACCTCTTAACCATGAATGTGGGATCCTTCACATCCATAGGAAAGAACTTACTTGTACATAATTTTCAAAACTCTAAGTATGTTATTACTCGAATTTGAAGAAAAGAGAAGGGTTACCCTCGGTATGAGTTTCAAAATATTTAGAGAGTGAAACTAAAGCAAAATTCTAAAATAACCACATGTCTTCTGATAGGGATGTGGTTTGATGGTAGTTGAAGTCGTCTTTAGATCGCATCCAAAGAGTTTGATATTCCTCTTCGGACTATGTCCCAGTTGGCTGCTAAGAAAAAGTTCCACGTGCTGCGTCCTTCTTGGAGTCGTCTGCACCTGTGATTTTGGTTTGAGATTGTCATCCTTTTCGGATGCTCTCGACAACATCTCAAACAAAACTGTTAGTAATAAACATAACTCACTAAGGGTTTTATAGTCTTTTACCACATCCCCGCGTGAGTTGCTACCTGGAAAAAATATCATCCTCCCATGAACCTGTTTGGAGAGCGACAATTCTCACAATTCCCGAAACAACAACCCTTTGGTTGTTGGATAAAATAGTTGTTTCGATGGTTGAAAATTTTCTTCAAAGTGGGGTTACCCTCTTGGTCACCGACGACACTTTGTATAGAGCAGTCTCTGCACCTGCATAATCTTATGCTAATGTGCCAAACCTTTTGGTCACCTTCGTATTTGACCTCAGGAGTATTGAGCATTTCTCGTATTGATACGACTTATAGAGTTCCCTTGAATTGTCAATCTTTGGATAATCTTGCGCATTATTTGATGTTGGATATGAGGCGACTTACAGATATCCTTTAAGTTGCTAGCTCTTGAGTAATATTGCACATTATCCAAACTTGGATAAGAGATGACTTACAGATATCCCTCCAGTCGCTAGCTCTTAGGTGTTTCTGCACATTATCCGACCTTGGATACAATATGACTTAAAGATATCTCTCAAATTTGTAATCTTTGGGTAATCCTGTGCATAATCGATCTTGGATATGACGCGGCTTAGAGAGAACCTTGGACCTATCAATTTTGATAATCTTTCATATTTTCCCGTAAGGATTTAGTTGTGACTTATAGACAACCTTCAAACTATCGATCTTTGGGTAACCTTGCACACTATCCGGTTAAGATGTTGCGTCTTACGGATGACCCATATTTTATTAACTTATAAGTAATCTTGCATACCATCCTATTTTAAATAATGTGACTTAATGATAATCCTTGGATTGTCAATTCTGAAAAAATCTAGTACGTCGTACGTTTTTGAATAGCGACGCATAGACATCCTTCAGATCATATGTTTCTTGAGATCCACTAATAAATGCCATTAAATCTTTGGTGATTAATGAACTTGAAGCTGATGAATATCTCTCAACGCCAGACTACTTTTGCCTCTGCGTGATTTATCAGATATGGATGCTTAGAATATCCTTCAATGTCAGACTCTTTTGTCTTTGCATGATTATCGAATATATATAAAAATGCTTCAGAATATCCTTCAACAATAGACTCTTTTGTCTTTGTGTGATTAACGGATATAGAAGACTTTGAATCAATCATGGGCATCAAATGCAATATGGAGATGCCCTTGGATTGTTGTCTCTTCGAAACTAGTCGGAGAAGACAATATGATTTTTTGGACACGACCCTTCCAGCATGATCCTTTTGGAATGGAACTCTCCGCATGGCCCTTATGGCATGGCCCTCATGGCATGGCCCTTTCGACATGATATGATGCAGTAAGAAGGTGAGGAGAAATGTAAATAATCGTGTAGTGATTGTAGAAAACATCACCTAGACCATTTCACTAACATGTTAAACCTTTTGTATGTACCATTTCAAATATCCAACCTTGATTTGCTGGGATATGAGTAAGTCATCATTTTTCTTTCCACGTTTGATGATACCCGCAACCACAAAAATCCTGCTAGTTTGGGAACCTCAATTGTTTTCAGCTCCTGACCATCTTGGTTGTTGCTTATTGACCTTAGGATATTTGGATTTCTTATATCCCTTTAAACCAAAGGAACATGGTGAATAATCGGCGTTTTCGTTGATTTTTGTTGGCTTCAGGATAACCTGCATCCACAAAAAAATCATTGGTTTTTGGTAAATTGATCTGTGTTGACTTTCTCGATCTTCAGTTCATGTCATCGTCATTATCGGACTCTCATCTTCTTCATGTATTTGTCATCTTTTGACTCCTGCTTTGACTCCCTGGGTTGGTGGGTGTAAGGAAAAATCATAGCATAAACTAAATTAAAATAAGTATTTTTTACACAGTTGAAGTTTCAAATTTGTTATAAGATTGAGAGGGGTCTCCGCCAATTAAGTCATGTCACATACGAGCTTTACTGAACATTCTTGGCTCAAGGCGTTAAACCTTTGTAGCTGAAGGTCTATGAGGTCGACCCTACTCTTTCGAAATCAAAATCTTTGTTGTCATCTTTGAAATTTTTAGTACAGTATGGTGGAAATTTTGAAGTCTGCCTCAAAATTTCTGCCCAGTTACTGATATTTCTCTCAAAATTTAATTGGCTTGCCAAAGGATGATCAAGTTCTTTTGAATTTTTTGAGATTCCTTCTCAAAAAATTCTGCCCTAGTTTTCATTTCCTAGGGTGATATGACCGAGCCGTCATGGCGCCTACGTATCCCGTTGAGCAGGAATCAGTTCAAACGTAGTTTTCACAACATAAGAGAATAAAATATAGTTAAAAGGGTGACCGAAGACGACAAGGCCACCTACATATCCTCTTCTAGGAATTCAGGTCAAACATAGTTTATACATCAAAGAATAGGGATTTTAAAGCTACTACAAAGCGTAAAATGATTACAGGTGAGAAAGTGATTACAAGGAAATGAGCATAAAGAAACCCCACATCAAACATAGTATCTCTTTACTGCATCAAAATTGATTGGCTTGGTCCATCTTTGGCCATCTATTTCAGAAAAAATCAAGGCTCGTCCTGATAACACTTTGCAGACTACATACTGCCCCTACCAATTTGGAGCAAACATTTTCTTATACCCCTCTTTTAGTTCAAACGTGCAAGCTCTTGCTCTTTTGTTGAAAGCACAAATCATTCGTTGTTGCTATAATTGTCCATGGCATACGGCGCTCATTTTTTTTCCATCGATCATACCTCTTGGATGATTCTTAAAGATGGTATTTCAACTTCAGTGGGTATCACTACTTCTGTACCATAGACTAACGCATAAGGAGTTACCCCAGTCGAAGTTCTAACTGTCTTGCGATATCACAGCAAGCCATAAGGCAGCATGTTGTGCCACAATCGATGACTATCAACCATCTTTCTTAAGATCTTCTTGATGTTCTTGTTGGCAGCTTGTACCGCTCTATTAATTTGAGGGAGATATGCGGTTGAGTTTCGATGACTATTCAAATCTGCTCTATTGTTCGTGATGATTGATTCGGGTATCCCGAATCGACAAATCAAGTTGTTCTTGACAAAATATGCTACTACCTTCTTGGTTACCGCCTTGTATGAGGCAGTTTTCACCTACTTGGTAAAGTAATCGATAGCAACTAGAATGAATCTGTGTCCATTAGAAGCTAGTGGCTCAATCGGGCCGATGACATCCATGCCCCAAGCTATAAATGGCCAGGGTGAGCTCATAACATTAAGTTCATGTGGGGGCACCCGAATTAGATCCCCATGTATCTGGAACTTATGACATTTTTGCACAAATTTGCTACAGTCACTTTCAATAGTCATCCAGAAATAGCCGACTCTCAGGATCTTCTTGGCTAGAGTAAATCCATTCATATGAGGTCCACACGTTCCAGCATGAATTTCTTCAAGTAATTTTATAGCTTCAATGGAATCTACACATTGCAGAAATCTCAAATCTGGGGTTCTCCTATAAAGGACTTCCCCGTTCAAACAGAAATTATTGGCCATCCGACGGATCATTTTCTTCTGGTTGACGGTTGAATCTTCGGGGTATGCCTTGGTGTCCAAATACCTCTTGCTATTGAAGTACCATGACTTTTCGTATGGTTCTGCCTCAACTTGTGCGCAATGTGCTGGTTGCTTTTTCAAACTTATTTCCAACAGATCAATGTAACTTTGATCCAGATATTGAATCATGGAGGATATAATGGTCAAAGCATTGGCAAACTCATTTTGTATTCTTGGAACATGCTTGAATTCTACTTCCTTGAATCTTCTGCATAACTCATGTACCAATTCCACGTATGGCATGATTTTAGGGTTCTTTACGGCCTATTCACCCCGAACCTGGTGAACTAATAGATCAAAATCTCTAATGACTAGTAGCTCCCAAATATTAATATCAATAGCCAGTCTGAGACCGAGAATACACGCCTCATATCCAGCCATATTGTTGGTGCAAGGAAAGTGCAGTTTGGCAGTAACCGGATAATGTTGACCAGTTTCTGATATTAAGACCGCCCCAATTCCTGAACCCTTGAAATTAACCGCCCCATCAAAGAATAATCTCCAGCTCGGGTATATTTCGGCAATGTCTTCCCCTACGAACAGTACCTCCTCATCTGGGAAATAAGTTTGGAGTAGCTCATACTCTTCATCAACTGGATTTTCTGCTAGATGGTCCACTAGGGCCTGCCCTTTGATTGCCTTTTGAGTCACGTATACAATGTCGAACTCACTCAATAGCATTTGCTATTTCGCCAATTTCCCCATGGGTATGGACTTTTAGAATATGTACTTCAGAGGATCCATTCTGGAGATGAGATACGTTGTATAGGATGTCAGGTAATATCTCAGCTTCTGGGCCACCCAGGTCAATGCACAACATGTTCTTTCTAATAGCGTGTAACGAGCCTCATATGGAGTAAACTTCTTACTCAAGTAATAAATTTCTCTTTCCTTCTTTCCAATTTCATCATGTTGCCCTAAGACACATCCAAATGCATTATCAGAGACTGATAGATACAACAATAGTGGGATTTCTTCTCTTGGAGGAACTAGTGCTGGTGGACTAGACAAATAATCCCTGATCTTGTCAAAAGCTCACTGGCATTCCTCAGTCCATTTACTTGCTGCGTCTTTTTTTAACATATTAAGGATTGGCTCACAAATAACTGTTGTTGACTAGGCTATGAACCTGCTGATATAATTCAATCTCCCTAAGAAACTCATGACTTCCCTTTTCATTTTCAGAGGAGGCAGTTCATGGATCGCCTTAATTTTTGAGGGGTTGAGCTCAGTGCCCCTTCTACTAACTATGAAACCCAACAGCTTCCCAACCAGCACCCCAAAAGCATATTTAACCGGGTTCATCTTCAAATTGTACTTTCGCAATTGATCAAAGAACTTTCCCAGATGAGCCAAGTGGTCTGAACTCTTGCGAGATTTGATGATCACATTGTCCACATATACTTCAATCTCTTTATGGATCATAACATGAAATATGGTCGCCATGGCTCTCATATATGCAGCACCAACATTCTTGAGACCGAAGGGCATCAAACTATAGTGGTAAACACCCCAGGGTGTGATGAAGGTTGTTTTCGTTGCATCTTCTTCGCCCATAAGTATTTGATCATACTCGGCAAAGAAATCCATGAATAGTTGTATTTCATGCCTTGCACAGTTGTCAATGAGAATATGGATGTTGGGTAATGGATAGTTATCTCTAGGACTGGCTCTGTTCAAGTCCCTGAAATCAACACAAATTCAGACCTTTCCATCCTTCTTCAGTATCGGAACAATATTGTCCAGCCATATTTGATATTTTGTGACCTCAACCACGTTGTCTTGAATCTTCTTAGTGACTTCCTCCTTGATTTTCAGACTCAGATCTGGCTTAAATTTCTGCAACTTTTGCTTCACAGGATTGAACCCCAGATCAATTGGAAACTTGTGTGATATAATATCTATACTCAATCCTGGCATGTCATCATTGGGCCAAGCAAATATATCAATATATTTTTAAGCAACCCGACAAGTTCTCCTTTCTGTGCTTCTGCAAGATGAACGCTAATCTTGGTTTATTTGACTTCTCCATCATCACCTAGATTAACTATCTCGGTTTCTTCTAAGTTAGGCTTTTTTTTATCCTCGAGATCTTTTAGTTCCTTTGTTAATCGCTCTGGGCCATTATTTCTTCATCATAATTCTCTCATTCATCATCATTTGCTTCGATTTGTTCATTTAGCTCTTTGACATGACATGACATTGGCGGGTTTTAAATTATTATCATTGAAGTCATAAACAACATAAGTTAGATTATAGCGATCGAATAATGTAGTGAAATCAGTAAAAATGTTTTTACAATAAGGAAGGCTTTTATTGAAATTTAAAACATTACATACATTGGCTACGATCCGTACTAGTGCGGGTATGAACCTTTTGGAAAATATAAAAGCAAAAATGGGGTAAATAAAACTTAAAAGATGGATCTCGAGCCTCATTCGGACTACCATTGATTTTACAAAAGTTAAATTTCATCCTTTCATCTACCACTTCAACCGGGGAGTCATGATTGGAGTGGAAGTCCAGTTGACAGCTTTTTGATCTTGATCTTCTCAAGGGAATATTCTATAATAGCATCCCATTCTTCGAACAAGCTCCCTATTCCATCCTCAAGACCATTGCTTATAGGCTTTACTAATATAAAAATGGTTGGTAAAGTGAAAGCAATTTCTTTGCCTTTTTATCACTATTATCAGTCATTCCTCCCTCTCGGCAACTAAGCGATAATCAAGGAAGGAACGTTTATCTGTCTTGGAAGTATTGATGTTCAACCAAATTTTGTCAACACAGATCAATTTCTACTTACTTGATTACCTGTTAAAGTAAAAACAACTCAAAAGAAAAATATGTTAGATCCAATTAGTGAAAAGTAATGCAAGATATCCGACATAAAGTAAGCACATAAAGTTGCCTTGATCTTAGGCAAATTGATCCACGGATGAATATTGACTCGGAAGAAATTAACGGGTAGGACTTTGTCCGTCGTTTTGGATAAATGGGTCTTAACAAAATTTCTGCCAAGTCTTCTGATTTTGGACTGATATGACATTCTTTAACAAAACGAGACATAATGATTTTAAAGGATAAAGGCTGAGCCGAAAGGCTACCTACATATCTCACAAAGGAGAAATCAGTCCATTCGTAGTTCAAATTAACGAGGATGGTTAAGGACTTTCTGAGAGACTTAGGGACTTGGAATATTTTGGACGGACTTTAGATAGTAGGCGTATATTTTTTTCCTAAAGGGTTTTCTAAGGAATTGTTGAGGAACGGATCTATTTACCTTTAACTTAACAACGTACATAGCACATAAACAGTTTTACCACATAAGATAATTATATCACACAACAATAGAATAGTAAATAACGTGTCCAAGTTGGGTGACCCTTTTGAGCCAAGGGCTAGCCTAGCGTCAAGTAATTGAGATTATGATAAATTGATCCAAGCCATTAATTTGAGACAAACTTTGAGTTTGGAAATAAAAGTGTCAAGTTCTATTGAAATATTAATCGAGTATAACGATACGAAATAAGATCAAAATACATGAAAAAGACAGTCCTAAAACATAGCCTAGATCCTGTTTCTGATCATGCTGGTGGAGAACGTGAAGATGCCTCAACATTGCTGGGCCCCGCTCCCGAATTTTTAAATACTGCATTATGTTGGACATTTGAACCCACATTTCAGGCGTGCCCACTGTGGTTCCAAGACAGAAATGCCTTATCCAAATAGTCATCCCAACATCCTCAAAACCTGGTTCTCCTTCTGGACTGGGTTTTATATCGCTACGATATTCTCGAACCCATACCTGGTATTCTAGTATACACTCTGTTGGTCTGCATCTCACATCTATTGTGAGAATATTACTCCATTCATGCAGAATTTGACTGGCCCTAGGAACTCTGAAGTCTGGTCCAAAAAGGACTTTCGAAACTCGCATATTTGCTCGGATAAGGATGATCTGTGTCTGACCAAACTGTCGGAGTACACGCATCAGGGCATATGGTTGTAAGCCTCTAAACCCGATAAGCTCAATATAATAAATCCCTCTGCACCGTATGTAAGCCACAGAACATGACAGTACTGGGTATCTCCACTGGATTTGGTCGTTGCTATGAGAGGCTAAGAATTCAAACTAATCAGGTGCCAACCGGGAAAATGAACCTCCTCATTCTGTCATTATGAGTGTCGATATTATGTGAAGCGCTAAACATTACGTCAGTCATATTGTCACGCTTGTAGAAACGCTCTTTTGCCCACATCTTCAGAAGGAGATTGCAACCTTCAAAGAATCGTGTTTCACCACTTTTACACTTTTCAAGTGCGCAAAATATTTTCGCCAAGATCATAGGAACCAAGGTGATTTTTGCGCCATCAACTCCTTTAAAAAGTGCTCGAGCCACAGAACATATACAAGTACTGATCTTTCCATATTCTTGTGGAAATACCAAAGTCCCCAGCAAGGAAACGACAAATACAATCGGACGTCTAACCCACCAATGGGTAGAAGTGCAAGTGAACTCCTTCTTGAATAGTTATAACTATTTTGACGACCATATCTCTCGTACAAATAATCTAAAGAAACCCAATTATTTTCGAAGCAACGGAGTTCATCAGTGTTCGTTAATCCCAAGTAGCGAAGAAATTTCTTTCCTGACCAACTGTGCGGGATGATCTGACCTCTCCCTTAATACTTCAAATTAGTAAAGTAATAGATCTCCTCTAATGTGGGGGTGAGTTCAAAGTCTTTGAATGCAAAGACAACTCAATCTGGGTTCCAAAATGGAATCAATGCTCTAACAACATGCTTGTCAAGGGAGATCTTGAAGAGTATGGAGGAATCTCAATTTTCTGGTGATCGCTAATTTTTCAGTTGAGTCGAAATTTTCCCACCATATCCTCAATTTGTATGGAACACCTTCGACCATTTTAATCTTGGGCACTTGGGAAACTAAATTTATCCTACAAGTAAATACAATAAAATAAGTACATGTTTTCTAAACTCGTGGTATCACAATTATGCTTGGATCCGTTTATCATTATCACATGCACATAATATGAATGTTTATGGTTGGGTCGTAAAACCATTTGACATAAGGGAGTTTCCTAAGTATGTGGAATGACACCTTGGGTCAAACCACCTAAGGCTTATGCATGCATGACCTATATTCGGGGAAGCTCTATCTTAAGTTCTTATAAGATTTGTCTTGCTAGACACAAGGTTCCCGAGTGGACAACTCGAGTGAGAAGGCTACGCGATCACACAGAAAAAGATCTGGACACACCGCACATACAACAACTACCCTAAAATTTGAAAGAAGTTTGCGGATGCGCGAAACACACCTCACGTGTACGTGTGACTGTGTCAATTTTTCCAAATGAAAGAAATATGAACAGAATGACAGTTTATACGAAATTTAAACAAATAAACATGTAATGTCAACAAGAAGTTAGAAAAATTACTTTTGGTTAGAACCTACTCACATTCCCCAACAGAATCATAATTTTTGTTTTATCTCTTTTCGGATTTTATTTTAAAGAAAATGATTTTGACCTTTTCAAACTATTTTAAAATTTAGAAGTAATTTGAAAAAAAAAATTACAGAGTCGTCACTTTATTTTTATAGAAAATATCAAAAAAACTTAACGATATTTCAAAGACCCAAAAATAGAAATAAATCTTTGAAATAAGAGAAACTGAGTAAGGATTCAATTAACGCCCTCAGAAGGTTTTTAAGGCACTTAGTAGCGTCCGTTTAGAACGGTACACCAAAAGATCATTTTTTACTAACTTAGAAAATGGTGACTAACTTTGCAAAAGATTGCTTGTATAAAATTATTTGTTTACATATTTAAAATTTGACATTTGTTTATCCAAATGAGAAATAGTCTACTTGAATTAGAGAAAGATTAAAACATATTTTACTTAAACTAGTATTAATTTTGAGAAAGAAAAAAATTAGGAAATACTCCGTTTCATTCATGATTAATTTTTGAGAAAAAATTACAAAATATTCTGCTTGAGAAATATTTTTATTTAATTCATAATTAATTGCGAAAAGTTAGGATTAGAGGAAAAAAAAATCAAGGAATGCCCTAGTTGAGAAATATTCTAGTTAATTCATAATTACTTCTAAAAAGTTATAAAATATTATTTTCACAGGAATTAAGGAAAACATATTTAAACTAGGTAGGACATTTGAAGAAAAAAAATAAGTTTGTTTTGTATGGGAAAGAAAATTATATGATTACTTATTATTATTATTATTATTATTATTATTATTATTATTATTATTATTATTATTTCTATTATTATGACAAAAATAATCATTTTTATTGAAAACAACACCTTTGAAAATACTAAATAAGTATCATGTTGAAAAACATTTTATCAATTAGAATTTACGAAAAAAAATTAACTTCTTGAATTTGAAGAAAATTACTTTTTAACCCAAGTAGGCCATTAAAAGGGATTGTTATTCCAAGAAAGATTGAACGGCTTCATCTCCTCTTTGAGATAAAAAAAAATCCTTTATCCTAACAACTTATTCAAACTATAATGCCAGCTACTTAAAACACTCAGAACTTTCACCAAATTTCAAACAACGAAATCTATTATCCAATTTAGTTGTTGTTCATAGGCAGAAATTACCAAGTCACATATTAGACACACCAAAAAATTTAATCATATACAGGAAAATAAATGAATTTCATCTCAAAAAATTTCATGCGAATCCTTAATCCCTGAATCCTCACCAAAATACGAACGAATTTAAACAATCTATAGATTCCTAACACCACAGATACCTCAACAACAAATAAATTTTTCACCATTAATGATGATATTTCCCATCATAACGATTAAATAGCAAAAGAGAAGGTGCAAAAGAATGAGTCGTTAACCTTTTTTGGAGCAACGAACTTGAGACAACGAGCTTAACACGATGTAGCTTCCACCGAAATTTACGTTATTTTCATTAGAGCTTCAACTTTCCATTGGAATTAATTTTTTCGATGGAATTCCTTCTTGAATTCTTTGGTTACGTGAGATTAGAGGAACGCTCCTCCAAAATCTCTAATTTTTTTCCAAAAGAATCCCCCTTCCCTTAACTCTTGTTCTTGGTATTTATGGACTGATTTTGAGGGAAACAGAGGGAGTATTTTCGGAAAGAATTTTGAAATTTGAATTTTGAATAAGGTTGGTACGATTTGACTGTTGTTGCTGAGCTGTTATTGCAGCTGTTGAAACGGGTGTTGTTACTGTTGTACGTTATTGTTGACTAGTTTTGTACGTTATGTTGTTGTCGGTTGTTGAGTTTTGTACGCTGTTTGTCGGTGTATTGCTGTTGTTGTATTGAAGTATGTTGTACGCTGTTTTGTTAAAGGGAAAGGGGAAAGGGAAGTTGGCAGGGTGACATATTATTGGGCTAATTTAATTATTCTTGGGCCTCCTCTTGTGTGCTTTGTTAATTTAGGAGTTGCTGGGCCAAGTGGAGTTATTGTTATTGTTTTGTCGGGTTGCCATTGTGGCCCAATTGCAAAAATAAGAAAGAGTTATTTCGGCCAAATCTCGGGTCATTTAAAATATAGCCAATTGAATAGGGATTTAGTTAGTTCATTTAGATCTTGGTCATATTGACAATTAATTGGCCAATTTGCTTTATAATTTTGGCCTATTTAATTTCAATTATGGCCAAAATCGATGAATTATCTAAATTGAATCAAAAATTTAAAATAAATTAACAATCAATTTAATTTCGAATTTCTTGATTTAATAAAATCAAACAGATATTTTTTCAAATAAATTATTTTTTAGACTAAATTATATTTGAATCAAAATTTTAACCATTTGAATTAATTTTTAAGATAATTCTTGATTAAAATCTAATTTTTGTAAAGTCATTATTTAAGTAACGAAATTACACAATCTCGTATGTATGAATACGAGAACATATAATTGTTACTTAAGATGACCAAATCACCTAGATAAATACTTAAAAAAAATTATCCGGATAAAATAAATATTGTAATTTTATTTAAAAGCGAAGAAACTCAGGGCTAAACTTAGTCGTGGAGGGCAAAAATTAGATGTCAACAGGTACGACTCAACCATACCGATCATACCCTCCAATACGAGTGGTACCCGCCACTCGTACCCTAGACTCCCTTTAGACCCCCGACACTGGTCAACATACGAACATACAATACAAGCCGTATCCAAGGGTACGACTAGTACCCTTACCCCGTACCCATAACAGAACCAAGAGGAGTTGACACTGTCCAACATACGAGTGGGACAATATGATTTGTACCCTATCTCATAATCCATGGTGAGCCACTCGTACTTAAATCTAAGTTACTTTACAAATTCTCAAATAAAGTGAATGAGAACCCAACCATACGACCTGTCAACCAGTATACAACTCATACCAACCCAAGTCACACCCTTCTAGAAACTAATCCAACCCACCAACCAATACTGGTCAGTATACGGCCAAGCCTGACCAATCATACCCCAGGATACGACTTGTACCCTATAGTCGTATCTTGTCCAAAAACCAAAAATTTAGAAAATTTTCTAAGGTTCCAAAAAACTAGGGTTTTTCAATCATGAATATAAGCAAGATAAGACTCGCAACCCCATGAAAAAAGTCTCCTAGCTCGAATATAAGAAATAGTCCTTATCAACTCGTGTCTAAAAGCTCCTTGCCACATAACTGGAGGTATGTCAAGCATGGCTAAAGTATCGGTCTTGGCAAAACTATCCAAGACCACATGATAGTAGGATAGCCTGTCTATGCCCAGAATCACATCAAAATCCACTAGATTTAACACAATAAGATCAGCATGAGTATCAAACTCTCAAACAGTCACAACACATAATTTATAAACTCGATCCACTACTAAAGAATCACCCACGAGAGTAGATACACATATGGCACAAATAAGGAATCCCAAGATAACTCTAACTCTGGGGAATAATAATTAGACATATAAGAATAAATGAATCTTGGATCAAATAAAACAAAAGTTGACTGACGGCACACGAAGATCGTACCTATGATAACAACATTTGAAGACTCTATTTTAGGTCTAGCAGGTACAACATACAACTGACCACGCCCGCTACCTAGTTGGGCTGCTGATCGATCTCCTGTCTTACCTGACTGAGAACCTCAATGAGCACCCTGAGGACCACCCCTACGACTATGCATACCACCTCTAGTTGGGGGTGTAATTGCCCAAATTGGTAGAACACTTTGAGGTAAAGGAACCATCACCCCACAACTGGGGAACTATTTTGAGAAGTGGCCAAAAGCCCCACAACCGTAACATGCCTCGGGATCTGTACTAAAAGCAAAAGATTTATTCAACCCGAAATAACCACCACAGTTGAAATAACCAGAAATTGAACCCTTCAAAGGCTGACCACTACTCTGGCCTAAATAATTACTATAAATGGACTAGCCTTCATCGATAATCTAAAGTGCAGCGTGAACAAGCCTATTAGACTGATCTTAATGCTGATATAGATAATGTGGAGGATACCTACACTGAGAACTACTGCTTTTGAACCATAAGGTACTACAGCTCCCACAAAGCTACCCTGATATTGCACCTCTTATCATTGCCCCCTTGGGCCTCATAATGCTTCTCTTCCATAACCTGAGCATGATATGAAACCTCAGCAAAAGACCTACCCACAAAAACCAAATCCTGTGTAGACATGCAGAGATGAAGTCTCAATCGCCAAATAAATCAATGAACCCTCTCATACTCAATAGTCAGAATTGAAGTAGCATGCCTAGCCAACTCATGAAATAAAGACTCATACTCTACAATAGTCATGGGGCCCTGATCCAATCTCGAGAACTTATCCCTCAGATGATCCCTAAGACTGCAAGGCATATACTTATCCAAGAAGATCTCAGAGAACTGAGTCCATGTCAATAGATTCCTGGAATTAAGATGACCTATCCACCAATGTTGAGATGTCAAGTCCAACTGAAAAGTAGTGTAATCCACACGATAAGTCTTAACTAGGACCAAATTACAGAGTCTATCCTCACAAGCTATCAAGAACTCATATGCATCCTCGCCCGATGCACCAAAAAACCTAGGTGGAGCCAATCTCAAGAATCGACCCAACATATTCTGCTCCTCAATAGACATAGTAGATTTGGTAACTATTGGCTGAGCAACCACCGACGCAGAAGGGACCTCAACTCTAGGAGTCGCGGCTATAGGTTGTGTCCCTACCTTAGTACCAATCTAATTCGCAGACAGTGCACTATCAAATAGTACACCACCAACCAATACCAAGAGTTGAACCAATGCATCCCTAAGCACTGAAGAAGAAATAAACCTCGGTGGATCCTGGGCTAGTCCCTCTCCCACCACTGGCTGAGGTAGAAAAATCTCTGGCTTTGGAATAGGAATAAAGTTCTGTGAAGGCCCTTTATCCTTACCTATAGCTGGGGATACATCTCTATGTTGTCCATGACCATTAGGTCTTTCACAAACAACGATAGAATCCCTAGGATCAGGCTTGGGATCCTTGTCTTGTGTAGCGGTAGCACATGTCCTAGTCATTTGCAAAAGAGTGAAACTAAGGAAATTCATTAGCAACCAACTCAAACTCTTACCAAGAAATGAGTGAAAGGAGTGAAGAACTCCTAAGAATGTCCTATAGCCTCCTAAAAATAAGAAATGGACGTCATTATTCTAATCTACGGGACTCTACTAGACACTCTCTTGTACTAACTATAGTGGTGAGCCTAGGCTCTAATACAAATTTTGCATAACTCGATTTATGAGTCATGATGAAACCTACTTTATCCCACCAGTAGATAAGCCAACCTATAGCCTGGAGCTATAAGCAATGGGCTAATTTGGTGAAAAATGGCCTAAAAGTCAAAAATCAATAATTAAAGACTTATAATACTAATAATAAGACAATAATGATAACCTAAAGGATAGATAAAACATCAACAACCATCCCACAACCTAATGGTATCAGTACAAAAGCTATTGTAAAAAGGAAACATAAGTACTGAAATAGTCAAATACAAATTCTTCTCAAATAGTGAAAGACTAGACATAGATAGTAAAAGGAAAAAGGGGAACTCTGACTCCGAGAGCTCACCCTAACTCAAAAATAAAGTCAGCACGATCGTTACATCAACGATGAACACTAGTACATACATATACATCAAAAAGGTACATAAGTATAATATGAGTACCAAAACCATGGGTACTGAGTAGGCATCATCGGTTGATTAAGCTAAATCATGATATAAATATGATAAGATGCCAGATACATAAGTTAAGGCAAGATATAAGGGCAAACCTGAAAATAAGCTCCAACAGTGTAAATAAATAACCAAAACAGAAAAAATATGAAAAAAAAAACATAATTAATGCTACAAGACTATCCCCCATAAGTCAGTAATTGCCAAAAAGTAAATAACTCAATGCAAGTCCCTATAAAACTGAAGGGTACAATCAAAGGAAGCTAAATAACCAAAGTTCCATAAGTTTACCTAATATCACACCATAACTATGAATTCATCCATACCGTATCATATCACAAATAAATTATCAATGTTGAACTTGAAGCGAAACTCATAACATCACTAACATCATTATTTGTTGGAATAGAACGAAACTTTTATCATTAATATCATCATGAATCATCGAGCTTGAATCGGAACTCAATATCAATAATCCACCAAGTTTTTTCCAAAATTAGCACCAATTCCCAAGTACTAAACTAGCATAAATATCATGTATCCAATCTCCTCAAACTCCAAAACAAGTATATCAAAGGGTGTGACATGTATATAAAAGCCTACAAGAGCTGACACAAATCTTGGCCTAAGTTGGGTCGAAGGGACCCACTTCTAATCCCTAAAATTTGTTCTAAGGCAAATTCTATTCCGAATTAGGCTAAGGTATCTAAATTTACTTCTAGTTATTAAATAAGCCACAATTAGCCAAATGATAGAAATTCTACCTAAAGCATGAGCAACTAACTCAATTTCGCCTAAATTACATTTCCTTAATAGACTAAACAGTCCAAATAATACTAATTTTTATAAGTCATAACTCCAATGCCAAAATCTCATCCCATACCTAACATAATATATTAACACTCTAAACTAACTCAATCCATGAAGAAGGTAAACCTAGCCTAACTGGATGCCGAAGAAAATCTTAAAGAATTCACTAAACCGACAATTCCCTATCCAATAAGCTTCCTCAAGATTCTACGCAATCAAAATCATAATCTACTCATTAAAACAAGAACAATGATACCCATATTGAACTTTTGTGCTTCGAGTCTAAAAATCATATAAAAATCCCATATGGGGCCTGTTTGCAGAATTTCACTTTCAAAACTGATAAAACGTCCTTTTATGCTCAAAGAACATTTATCCTAAAAAATATGGTAAATTTCAAGCTCAAATGATGCAACAATCAACCCACCAATATTCTTGAAATTTTGGGAAAGAGAATTTAATCCATGAAATTGATAGAAATCAAGAATTTGAAGAAGAAATATGTTACTCGAGCTTACGAACACTTAAAAATCACCCACTAATAGCTCTCCCAAGTTTTCACGTTTTTTAGGGTTCTACACTCTTGTAAATGGGTGAAAATTAGAAGAAATAGAGCTAAGTGGAGAATTTATATTGTTCCTAAGTGTCCAAGTGCCGCTTAAGTCGTCATTGGTCTCTTAAGCTCTAGTCATTTAAGTGGTATTTGTTGGGCAAGGCTAGGCCACTTAAGTAATCGGTTGTCCTCTTAAGCGACCTTTGCTTAAGAAACCCAATGGGCTCTTAAGTGATGCACTAGCACCAACTAAGACTTGGAACTTTTCAAGCGTCCACCGACCCCTCGAGATTCATCCTGAATCCTATATATGCAAATGAACTATGCTACCCTATCAAATTCAATATTTTAGACTTAATGGCTTAGTTCAAATTTCAATCTGAGGTCATACTGATGAAAAGTGGGTCCTACATCCATCCAATTGCCCGAAATAAGTTTAGGAGCCTCGGGACTCAAACCAAGGGTCCACCTAGCCTAAAATCGACGTTTCGAAGATGTTGGAACTATCAAAATTGTCATACAAGGTTGTTTGATTAAGTTTTATCCTGGCATCCAGTTTTATCCAGTAAAGACTTCAAAATAAGAAATTGGCTCTGAAAAATAAATAAATTTCTTGATAACTGAACTCTCAGTTCCAACAAGTAATAAATAACTTGGACAGCTATAGGAAAGCTATAAATGGTGAAAGCAGAAATTCAAAAATGATCTTAAGTCATTACAACTATTGAGATGGC
This sequence comes from Capsicum pubescens, assembly GCA_030864215.1. Lineage (NCBI taxonomy): Eukaryota > Viridiplantae > Streptophyta > Magnoliopsida > Solanales > Solanaceae > Capsicum > Capsicum pubescens. The sequence continues at coordinate 229,282,526 of CM061548.1, read as the reverse complement.
ATTAGAGCGTACTAATCATAGGGCTAATGTTGAGTGTTTGAACCTGTATCATAAAAAGTTACAACAGAAAGAGAAAGTATGAAATCAATACTTCAAATCTACTATACATGTGAGATATACAACTACAAAATAACCTTTAACAGGCTGGAAATATTGATGCACTATACTAAGATACAAAATTGAACTGAAGTACAATGAACCTGTATGAGATGCACATAATATATATTCCGCATGTCACCCTGTTTATATAAACAACCCCATTTTATTGGTATCAAAGCCAAGTAGCTAAATTAACCTAGTTATTAAACTAATAAGCTCTCAATATGAAAAGACCATATAACAATATACAGGCTTTCAGAAAAGTCAAAAGAGGTCTAAATAGTAACTATTTAGAATATAAAAGATTAAGTGAATTAAATTCATCATGTCATCATGTTTATATAAACAACTCCATTTTATAAAAGTCCTCACTTTTAATAGACGAAACTGACTCTAGGTCTGACTCAATTTCTTCTCTATCTATTTTAGATATTTTGACTCTTTTCTTGTTACATTCATAACTTTTGTGACCTTCTTCTCCACAATTATAGCATTTGCATTTATCCATAGGTTTCTTTTTGAAATTTCTTCATTTTTAAGTACCTTTTTCTTGGTACATAACTTTTCTTGAAAATGTTGTTCCTTTTTATTAATCCTTTGGTTTTTCTTTTTCTTTTTAAAGAATTTCTTTCATGACATCCCCACTAAGATGCTGCTTCTGTGTCTTTACAGTAAATTTGGGTACCAATTCTTTTAGTTTTTCTTTGCATATTATGTAACATACAAAGCTGGCTAAGTCTTTGATTATGAAAGACAATCCTTCTTCCTAGAGAGTCATTCGTTTGGTCTTCCTTAGCATATTCTTCTTTAAAATAGCTAGCTCAATATCCAGGTAGCTTTTGATAATATTTATCTATGTATGGAGTCATGTATGTTTCAAACTCGCAAGTATATTCCTGAATATACTTCATTTTACAAATTTGAAGTTTTTCGAGCCATTCTGCGGCTAGCAACTTTTGCTTTTCTTTTCTTTTAGAAATATCTCCTTGGCTTCCTAGGAATTCAACTCCTACATATTTTACTATGTAATTTATTCCTGCTTGGGTAGATTTGTTAAATTGCACTACAACTTCTAATCTGAAGATTTTTTTAGTTTCTTCTGATATTCCTTTAAACCAATTGTCTACCTTTCCAGTAAAGGTGTTTGTGGCTATTAAGTACTTTTCATCACTGCTGTAGTTAGTTCCTTTTCCCAAGATGAAGAATAGTTCTAGGCTATTAAATTTCTTTCTTTCTTAGAACATGGACACCTCAAAAGAAACGATGGCGATAGTTCATCGATGTCTGAAGAAATGTAATTTACAGTTGTAAAGAGAAGCCAGCAATGGAAGAAAAAACGTAAAGCAAAAGCACTTACGTCAACATAATTATCGGCACCAGACGATAAAAAGATAAAGAAGACTGGACCCCACGATCTAAAAGCAACCAATCAGAAAGGAGAAGAATCTTATCTCTTGTCCTGATAAGGGACTAGAAGAGAAATAAAGACTTTTAAAGGAATGACCCTAAAGAAAACAAATATTGTAATTCTACCCCTCCTTGTGTCTATAAAAGGAGAGATAGAAATTCATAAAAGGTAGACTACATTTCTCTGAATCTTTCTTTCTTAGAAAATGTTAGGTATCTTCAATATGGGTGAGTAAGGAACACTTCTCCCGTCAGGGAAAAGTAACAAATAGTTTGTATGTGAGTGTAAGGAAGATCTGACTAAAGATTTTTCCTATGTTAGTAATATATTCATGAAAAGTTACAAGGTTTTAATAAAGAAATTTGTTCTTTATACTGCCTAATGAGTTATTATACTATTTTCTTAGATGAAAAAACTTTAATCACTATTTTAAAGGTGATAAAATTAAATAAAAATTTATATAAAAAAATTCTTGAAAAAATTATCGGTCATCTTGTTCAAGAACAATGGTCTATTCATGACTATTCATATGTGGATAGTGATGATGATCCATACTATTGATATGATGATGGTTATTTCACTGATTAAGTGAATTAAATTCTACATGTCACCCTGTTTATATAAACATCCCCATTTTATTGGTTATATATATATATACAAACATATACACACTGATATGAAATGATAATCTAAAAATTCATAATTTAAATACAAGTAAAATTAAATTGAGTTTCATCTGTAGTCAATGAGTCTAAAACTAAAACTGTAAGAGATTCTTATAACCATCATAGACCATGTGAGCCACATGGAATTCAACCTGAAACCCAAGTTAGGAGGGTGTTCTATACCTTGCCAAGGGTAAAAATTATGACTGGTGTAAATTCACGGATGTGCTCATTCAGGCTTAGAGAGACTCTCAACTAGTAACACTACAACATTTTAGGCTTTTGTCCACCCTTGTAAAGTGTGGCCTATAGTGGTAAAAAGTAGGGGTATGCATCGATCGATTCGGTTTGATTTTACGTGTTATTGGTTCGGTTTATCGATTTTCGATTTTTAAATATGTAAAACCAATAACCAACCAATAAGATATTTTCTTATCGGTTTCGGTTTATCGATTTTTGGTCCTTAACGCTTCAGTTTTCAGTTTAACCAATAAGAAAATACTTATAAAATAGAAATAGCAACAACTAACATAAAAAATAAAATCTTAAGTACCGCCAAAACCTACGCAATGCATTTTAGTTTGCAAGAATCTTCAAACTTGAACTGAATGTTAGTTAGGAAAAAAATTAAATCCTAATTGTTGGAAGCTTTAAATGCTTCAAGCTTTTCATTACGATAATAGCCGAACTTTATATTGTGCCTTTGCTGCCCTAAATAGGTTAATACTTTGTGAATCACTGAATTGAGAATTAGTAGTGCATATAATCTATATACATACACATATATATATCTATATATAGAGAGAGAGAGGGATAGATAGATAGATAGATAAAGAGAGAGAGATTTCTATATATAACATGAATAGGATAAAACAATAACTTAGTGTATCCTTATTGGATTATCGATTTAACCGATAACCCAATAAGCTAAAACCGATACCGAACCGTAAATAAATTTTTTTATAAAACCAATAAAAAACCGTTAACCCGATAACCCAATACCAATAACCCAATAACATTTTTATCGGTTCGATTTATCGATCGGTTCAATTTTTGCACAACCTAGTAAAAAGTGTGACCTTTGATCAGACGCCACGCTTTTGGTGGGGGTGGACTAAAGAGGCTTAACCCTTGACTTTAGGCCACGCTTTTAAGTGTGGACATAGTAGCTACGCTTAAGAAGCATGGCCGATGAGGTACAAAGGCCTCGCTTTGTAGATTTTTATTAGCAACACCATTATTTGATAATTCTACACTTGGAAAGTGTGGCCTTTGCTTTGTTATTGGCCATGCTTTAAAAGCGTAGCCTTTTGTACTTCTTCTATAGCAACACTTATAAAGTGTAACATTTTCTTATGTACATGCACACAATTGACATTCCTATAGCCACACTTTTGATGTATGGCAACATTGTCGAGAATTTTATAGCCAGAAATTCAAATTAGAAAATAATGATTTTGGTTTACATATATTCACTAATCACATTATATTTATATAAATGATCTCAAGCACAAAATTATCAAATAAATATAAAATTTATAGATTTGCAATAAACTTCAAAAATAACAATGTATTCAAAACGTACTGCACATTCTTTAAAAGCAATATTTCCAAGATCTGTAGCAAAAATCATTACACACGAAACAAAATGTATTCAAATATATATATCAAAATAGTTCAAAAAATCTATCATTCACGTCAATAGATCGAGTTGACTTGTGGCCACCATTCAAAATCAATTACTAGGAATTTCCATACACATGCATTCAAAATGAAATTAAAAGTTAGAAAAAAATGGTGTTCAACACTAGTCACGGTTTGTCATCCTATGAGAACAAAATACTTCAATGCAACAAGACCAACAATTGTTCAATAACAGAATCAAAAATTACATGAAGCTGCAAGGATTTGAACTCAACTTGAGGTTAATCTGAATAACTATTTTTGAAACACCGATAGTTTCTTGTTACTGGGTGCCTCTATAAAAGGAATATAACATCAACAAAGTCTTGGCATCAGCTATGAATAAAATTACAATCCAACAAAGTGTAATACACCTCAATACTACTTTTGGAGTATAATTTGACAAAATCTCACCTATAGAGTAGCAGGGTAAACATAAGGGAAATATTAGCATAATAATAGTATTTCATCAAGAAGAAGTTTCAAACCTTTTCGTCTACATGTTCCTATGAATGCTTGGAAGAAGCTCGAATACAACTCTCCATGTAATTTTACTCTTCTGGAAACTGAATGCTAATTAAAGGAAAAATTTATTACTCCCATGTACACGTAAAATTCAAAGAAGTGCGTTAAAACTACTAAGTTTTAACTAAAAAGATGATCCCAATAAGAATGTACAAGTAAGAATGACCTTAAGTAGTCCAAACCTATAAAATACTAACCAAAAATAAATATATTTCAATTGTATCTAAAATTCAACAGCTTTTATCATGCATTGTTATTATAGTGATCAGTCTAGCTTATAAAATATATAAAGAAACACGCGCTATATAAAATATATAAAGAAACATGCACTATAACTGATGAAACTTAATTCGGAAAAAGATTTATATTCCTATAATTTTAATTTGGGGCAGCTACTCATGTCATGAACATTTTGAACTAGTTTCATTTGTTTTTTTGTTATATGTTTGACCTGTAAAATTGAAAAGCAAGTTGAGATTACCCTTAAATGGAAATGGTTTCATACTGCATAGTCTATTGTCATGGAAAAAGTTGGGTACAAATAGTTCCGCACCTTTCTATTAGGACTTGCTTCTTCTGTTGAAAATTAATAACCTGCTTTGCCTTTCTCTTGGTCAATAACACTATTTCAACAAAGCAATAAGATGTTAGCAGAATGTACTTGTTCACTTTAAGTTGTAGATGTAAGTTCTCATCTCCTAAGAACATAAAGATTCAAAGCAAAAATTGGGGAAAGACAATAAATTTAATCTTATCCAAGTTAGCTCTTCCAAATAGAGAAAGAGTTTTATCAGAAACGTTTAAGAGATGCAAGTTGTCATTTAACAATGGACCACAAATAGCTATGCCAAATTGATCTTTTAAGAGTATTCTCCTCTGATGATAGGGAAAAATCACAAAAATAGAGAGATAAAGAATATGATGTGGGGAAAATACAAATGTTAAGAAGAAATGATGTCGGATAAAACTAATCAACTAAGTCACAACAAAATATTCATAAAGAAAACATATTCATTTATGCATTGGGCAGTTAGATCACAACAAATGACACATGGGAACTTCAAATATTAGAACTATTCTTATCTATGATGGTCAGTAGCAAAGATAATTTGTCTCAGTCATCTTTAGAAGCATAAAAGGCATAATTTTAGTGTAGGAAAAGTTGTACAGGAAAAAGTATATAAAACACTATATATGTATAGTTTTTGTAGTATGAGAACTGCATAAATGACTGAAGAGTAAGCAGTTAGTACAAATCCCAAGTCTACATCCTGAGGAAACCTCAAATTTATTTCTCAATGTCGTATTCAAAAGCTGAGTCCATAATTTTTATATCAGAATTAAAAATTTTCCTTAAACATCTATAGAACAAAAATTAAGTTGTTGAAGGTTTTTACCGCGCAGCCACAAGGTGAAGGTTATAATGAAACAGATAGAGCAATCAAGCATGAAGAAACAACAAATCATATTAACCAGCAAGACAAAGTAGCTACAAAATACACCGAAAGTGTATGACAATTGAAGTCTCGGAAAGTGATGCGATTAAAAAATGTCCCTTTGGCAGTGTAAGCATTATATCCCCACAATTATAAAAAAGATTTCAACACATAAGCAAATAACTAAGACTCGGGAGAAGTGTCCCATATTCCATGATTAAGAAAATGTACCTGTTAGAGTGGATAATTGACCCTAGACTCAGGAAAAGTGTCCCAAATTTCATGGTAGGTGAACAGATTGTCGTAGGATGGCCAGAAAGCTATATCTGGATCCAATAAATTTGGAATTGTATGGAGCTTATAGTGATGTCTACAAGGCTCTTGACCTCAAGATCAACAAAGTACTTTCTCAGAAATGATTGAAACTTGACAATGTCAAAGTTAAAAATGTCTGATTACTGATGAAGGAAATCAAAATTTTGCGAAGGATTGATAACTCAAATGTTATCAAATTGGAAGGGTTGCCATCCGTAAAACGAAAAACTTCTAATGTAAGAAAGCACAAGGACAATCACAAACATATGGGATGTTTCGTGACTTTAAAGTCACGTAATCTAGGCGATTAATTCTCAAGAACAGGAATCAGTACATATATAGAAATCTCTAGAGATGTGTTTCCAATATATTCTCTATATAGATTGTACTAGCTACTAATATTACCTAAAAGACAAAAAAAAAGAAAAATCCTACCAAAAGAAAGGTGTGGATGACTCTATGATCTTGAATCGAGAATATAGTTCAGCTTAGAGATAGGCTACATGCGTATCTGAATCAATTCCCAGTTGGGTGACATGGATGACCTGAATATATAAGGTGCAAGACAATAAACAACGGTTTTCACTCCAAAAGAAACAATTCCCAAATGAACAAGCCCAACATGTTTCATGAAAAGTTGCTAGATCTAAACCTGACTTCTCCCAGGCATGGGCATAGTCACCTGAACTCTATGTTATGCTGATCTTTTATTTCCTTGATTTACATGCGTCAGACGGGTTTGAGAAGGTAGTAGGACGACACTGTTGATACTTCAAATACACTAAAAATTAGCAAGAACACTGAGAGACCCCACCATATACACATCCATAGCCGGATCCGTGTAACATTGCCTGCACACAAAAACTATGGTTTTGGACAAGACCAAGCTTCCAGGTTGACAAGTCCATTAACATGCAACTTTTCTTTAAATAACTGACCACATTAATATTATAAAACATATCAACATAAATTTGCAAATAGAAGAAGCAAGAAGAGAATGTGTCTAAATTAGATGTTCTCAAGACTGGACAAAAATGTAATAGCCAATAATGCACTAAACAAGGAATCTTACACTAGTTGCCATTTTAAGAATCTGCCATAGCTCTTCATAGTGTTCTTTGAAAAGTTGAGAGAGCCTTGTAATTATGGAACGAATACTAACAATACGATTATCAAGTTGCTGACAACAATTATCACGAAATCAACTCAACAACTCCGTAAAGCAGAAAAAAGTATCTATTTCTGTGATTGCTCATCTAATTTGTTAATAAAATTATTAAAAGACTGATTGACAAGGACATTTGATCTTCAGTCTAGAGATAGCTCATAGAATAACTCAGTCTAGAAAAAAGATATAGCATACAAAGGTTTTGAAAAACTAGGTAGTACTCTTTAGTTTTCACTAAAAGATCAAGAAACAGAATCACAACTATCATTATCTTAGAGAACTAGAGCCAACAAAGGAATACCATAAGACAAAGAGCAAGATATAATATAAAGAACTATGTTTAAAATAATTCATTTGTCGAAGATCAGCAGCTACAAAAAAATGGGTAAGCCGGTTCACTAAAGCTTACGCTAAGCATAGGATTCGAGGAATGGCCCGACCACAAGGATCTATTATACGCAACCCTACCATGCATTTCTGCAAGAGGCTAGTTCCAAGATCAACACTTGCAAGTTTCAGAGAATTTAGCTGGCCTTAAATTCTTTTGCAAATTTGGTATAAAGCAATTATGTTCTGGGAGTGACTAACACAAAACATCACCGATGGAACAAAGCATCAATTAGACACTTACTGCATCTTTCTCATTGGGCTCATTCCTGATTACATATAAAAGTGTTGCCAGGATTTAGTTTGGCAAATATAATGAGTATAATACTCCAACCATCCTGGAAACAAAACATAGACTTGGTCTATCCACTATGGTTTATATTATAAAGGCAAAAAGTCTAGATCTTGCCTGGTTAGATTTTACAGACGGTGTGTCCGCTGAGAAAAAGTGAAGGTTTGGATGGGTGCGCTTAACATCCTGATCAATCAATGCAAAAATTTCTGTGTTCTACAAGAAAATTGTATAAGACAAATTATCAATAATAATAAGTTGTGAAAAACTCCTATCAACTTGACAAATTTTGCAGTCTCTTGTTTTTCTTTTCCATATTGCTGCAACAACAATATGTAATTCTCACAAAGTGTTTTCTTTTCCATTTTGCAACAACAACAACATACCAGTATTTTCTTTTTCTTTTCCATTTTGAAGGAATTAAAATGTTAATTCTGTACAAAAGACAGTCATGATAGAATTGATACTTGTGTAGAGTGTAATGTAAGTATGGTTTAGGAAATATAGTATAGAAGGAACTAGGAAGAAGAAAGCCTAAATTTACATGTATTTAAACAAACAATTCTAAACTAAGACAAATATAATTAATGTTCACAGTAACTCTACTACATCAACTAGCTAATTTTGCACATAAGTTTCTGAATACAACTTATTTCCAAATGAACAACTAAACTCTTCTGTCCTAAAAGGGAGATTTCCAGTCATGGCCACTAAGATTAAAGTCATGAATCTGAAATCAATATAGTTTTTTGATAATTGGGACTATCCCTTTGGGGACAAGCATGGGATAACTTCACATAACTGATAACGTCAAAGTCTACTATTAATTAAAAACATAGGAGGGATGAACAAAAATGAATTAATGGTTCAAATAGATCACTCATTACCTTAATTGCTACCTCCTCATTAGTCTTTATATTAGTACCTATACCACAGAATAATTACAAAAAGAAATAAAAGCAAAGAGATATCATTAATCAATCCACAGACAAAAAATAGAGTGAGATGTTTCTAAAAAAATCTGCCAATTTTTCAATCGGGTCGATACTAGTTTCCAACACTAGTCTTTATCAAAACCCCAATTAGTTATTGAATTTCTAGATGCTACCAAAACCATTCAAAATAAAGAAAAAATGCATTCACTGAGCTTAGTATAGAGATCTAAGAGATATCAACTGAAATTTCTATCTTTTTTATCTCACTAGATCAGAAATTTCAATCAAATGCATCACTAAGCTAAAATAAGAACACACTAATGAAATTAGTGAGCTGAGCTTCGAGATTTGAGGGATTTGGGATAATATTTGAGTTGAGCATCAGAAATTTGAGGAACTTGGGCAATATTTGTGAGCTGAGCTTCGAGGGATTTGAGGGTTGTGAGATAAATATGTGACAAAATATTTACTTTCTAATTTCTTTTTTGTCCAATTACAAATTGGAGTGAGAGTAAAATATTTTGGAGGAAAAGTTAAATATTTTAATGAAAGTTTTTAGGTCACACTTGTAAAGTGTTGTTTTTAGAAGTATAAAAATAACACATTTAAAAGAGTAGTGTATGTGTAAATAAGTGTTGTCAATAATACTATGATGTAGTAACACTTAAAAAGTGTAGCCCATATCATTTAAATACTATGTTTTAAAAGTTTTGCCTATATTAATATGGTCAAAATCTAAAAACCAAGGTTACGCTTTAAAAGCTTAATGAAAAATTCTTTAGGCAATATTTTACAAGCGTTGTGCAGATTTAGTATGGTCAAAAAAATTAAAATATTATAGTGTAAGGACCATTAATCTGTGGTGGTGTAGTGACCCTCCAGGTCATTTTCTGTATTTCCTCTTATTTTTGTTGTTTAGAGCTTTTCTATAGCTTTACCAAGTCATTTTTGTCTTGCTGGAACTGACAGTGTGGTTACCGGGTAGTTCGTTTAGTTTTGTAGAACCAATTCCTTATTTTGAAGTCTTCACTAGTTCAAATTGGCTACCGGGGAAAACTTTAGTCCAACAACCTCGTATGCCAATTTTGATAAATCCAACAGCTCCAAAATATAAATTTTAGGCTAGGTAGACCCTTGGTTTGGGTCCCGAGGCTTCCAGACTCATTTTGAGCTATTGGCAAGAAGTTAAGAAAAATTAAAAGTAGGTGTGGGACCTAATATTTCGTTGAAATGACCTCGGATGAAAATATGGACTGGACCATTAAGTTTGGAATATTGAATTTGATAGGGTATCAAAGTTTATTTACGTATACAGAATTCCGGATGAATTTTGAAGGGTTAGTGGAGACTTGACAAATTCCAAGTCTCAGTTGGTGCTGGGGGCATTACTTAAGCAACTAAGTACTCGCTTAAGAGATATGCCAAGGCCCAGCAGGTATCACTTAAGTGGCCAAAAGCTACTTAAGGGATAGGCGTGGTAGAGGTGAGTAACACGTACACGAAGCTGTTGTCTCTTAAGCGACATATGTTGAGGCTACTAGTGTCGTGAATGAGACACTTGGCCACTTAAGTGATATTCGCTTAAGAAACCCGATGTCCTCTTAAGCAACATCTGTGGGGCTGGAAAGGGTATAAATACCCCACTTAGCGCAATTTTAATCCTACCATTTCTCACCTATTCTTTGGAGTATTGAACCCTAAGAAGTGAGAATTCTTAGGAGAATCATTTATGGGTGATTTTAGAGCTTGGGTAAAGTTAATTTATGTGTTTCTTTTTCGAATTTGTGGTAAGCTTCCATTAATTTCGTGATTGAATTCTCTATATTTTCCTAAAATTTCTAAAATCTTGGGGGCTTGATTGTGGCATCAATAAAGCTTGAAATTCACCAATTTTTTTAGGATAAATATTCCTTAAGCATAGAGAGGCGTTGTGTTGGTTGCGAAAGTATGATTCCATAAATGGGCCCCCCATGGGATTTCTTTATGTAAATTTGGACCCAAAGAATAATAGTGCAATATGGGTATCATTGTTCTCATTTTGATGAGTAGATTGTGATTTTGATAGCATGGCATCTTGTAAAAGCTTCTCAAAAGGAAAAATCGATGGCTTAGTAGATTCTTCAAGATTTTCCTCGGCATTCAGGTAGGCTAGGTTTACCCTCTTTATAGATTGAGCTATTTAGTAGTATGATTACGATAATATGCTAGATATGAGATGGGATTTAGGTGTTGGAGGTATGACTGGAAATATTTGGGATTAGATGCGCTGTTTATGTTATCTTTAAATCATATTTTAGGCGTAATTGACTTAGTTACTCATGTTTTAGGGAGAATTGCTATCTTAAGTCTAATTAGGTCTTATTTAACATCTAAAAACAAATTTAGATACCTTAACCTAGTCCGAGATAGAATTTGCATAAAAATAGATTTCGAAAATTAGAAGTGGGCCCCTTGTAATACCCATGTTTTTTCTTAGCATGAAAATCATCTCAAGGATGTTAGAACTTGCTTTAAAATAAGAATTCATTCTTATACACGTGGTATTTCCATAATTTTCACTTTCTATCATGTGAAAAATTGAATAAGCTTTCCATCAATATATAATTCGCCCAAATCCACCACCCGGGCGATGAGTTAGAGCCTTTTTAGTGAGACAGTGTTTGACCTGAGCCTTCAGCGCGTCGCGGAGATAGCTCAAATGACAATTGTCAAATTCCAGTGTTGCTCCGCGATACTGGCGCATCGCGCCAAACTTCCAGGTCGTAGATAAGGTGGCAACGTGATAGCTCCGCATCGCGCTACCATGCAATTTCCCAATTGTTAATTTCCAGTGACACGGCGCGATAACGCCGCGTCGCGCCAAGGGCCCAACTCAAGAAATTTTACTGAAAATTTAATGACGTTTCCAGGGTTAAAAGGGTCAACTTCCTACCCCTATATAATTCCTTTAACATATGATTCAGCTACTTTTCACCCAAAACATATTAGTTTCTCTCAAGTTTATCTCAAGAACAAACTAGGGTTTCTATTGGGGATTCAAATACAAGAAGGTTTCACCATCAATATTCACGAAATCACGAACTAAGGTATGCATAGTGTTCATTCATGAACTCCTTTCGTCCATGAAGTCCAAGAATCCCTTTTAACTACAAGTTATGAATTTTCTTCATGTTTTCATGCTTTGTATGTTCTCTTTCATGTTGATAAATGAGGAATTGATTTCTATTCCATGATTTGATGATAAATTCCATGTGGGTTGATTAGTATAGATAAAGATTTACGAAATCTCATGAATGAAACCTTGTATGATGGAATTGGAATTGAAGCATGATGTTTAATTGTTGTATAATGTGTTTACATGTACTAAGCCTGCCATATGTTTGATAAAATGTCTAGATGAAAGAAATTTGCCTAACTAGCATAATATCATGAAAATCCCCATAAATGTACAAGCTTATTCCTATTAGACGTTTGATGAAATGCTTCAATAAACGTATTGTGGCATGTATTCAAGAATATCAAGTCATGTCAGTTTACTTCTATCGAGGCCTGGGGTACTTGTACCCAAAATATTAGCTGTGTGCCTAGATCCATGTCATGTTTTCATGATACTCTCAGTCAAGATATGAACTCTTAGACTTCAGATAGTCTTATAACTCAGGAAAAATCTTCATGATCTCATGACTCAGTCAGTTGTCAGATATCAGTAGTATTTCGTCAGCCACAAAAATTCAGTAACTCAGTCCATGCTCAGTTCAGTTCAGTAAATCATGCTCAGTGTCCATTCAGATGGGAGTAAGAATTAGCACCGAGTGAACCTAAGGATGGGGACTCACCTGTTATACAAGGGTGTGATTCCTAGAAGCAATCTTTGCATTCCAGAACTATGTAGCCAGCAAAGGTTGAGACATCGTAGCCTGCTATATGAGGTGGCTTAACCTGTTATGTGAGGGTTCCCACCGTTCTTGCTAGAGTTACATGTTATATTAGGGTTACTCACAAGTTATTTCTCTAAGATAGACCTCAGATCCGGCTATCATCAGCTCAGAGTTAGAGAATGTGACATCTCAAAGGCAGCTTTCCGTACGCGGTATGGTCACTTTGAATTTCTAGTCATGTCATTTGGTCTTACCAATGCCCCAGCTGTTTTCATGGACTTGATGAACCATGTGTTCAAGCAGTACTTGGACATGTTCATCATAGTCTTTATAGATGATATTCTGGTCTATTCCCGCACTGAGCGAGATCATGCAAACCATCTCAGAATAGTACTCCAGACTCTCAGAAATCATCAGTTATTCGCCAAATTCAGTAAGTACGAATTTTGGCTAAGATCAGTAGCATTCATTGGCCATATTATTTTCGGTGATGGCATAAGAATAGATCCTCAAAAGACCGAAGCAGTAAGAAACTGGCCTAGCCCAGTTTCTCTATTAGATATCAGAAGTTTCTTGGGTTTGGCTGGCTATTACAGACGATTTGTTGAAGGATTTTCTTCTATTACATCTCCTATGTCCAGATTGACTCAGAAGAAGGTCAAGTTTCAGTGGTCAGATTCATACGAGAAGAGTTTTTAGGAATTGAAGACTCGACTCACCTCAGCTCCAGTTCTAGCTCTTCCAGATGGTTCAAATAGTTTTGTAGTTTATTGTGATGCATCCAGAGTGGGTTTAGGTTGTGTCCTCATGCAGCATGGTAAGGTCATAGCCTATGTCTCTAGACAGCTTAAACCCCATGAGAAGAATTATCCTACTCATGATCTTGAGTTAGCAGCCGTAGTATTTGCCTTAAAGATTTGGAGGCATTATCTCTACGGAGTTCATGTAGACGTCTTCACAGATCATAAGAGCCTTCAGTATGTATTTTCTAAAAAAGATCTCAATCTTCATCAGAGAAGGTGGTTAGAGCTCTTAAAAGATTATGACATGAGTATCCTCTATCATCCAGGCAAGACCAACGTAGTGGCCGACGCTCTCAGTAGACTGTCCATGGGTAGTATTTCTTATGTTAATAATAGTAAGAAGAAGTTAGTTCAGGAAGTCCATCAGCTTGCCAGACTAGGCGTTCTCTTAGTTGACTCTTCAGAGGGCGGTGTATGTGTTCAGAGTAGTTCAGTATCATCTCTAGTTTCCAAGGTGATAGAAAAACAAGATAGGGATCCCAGCCTTGTCAAGTTAAAAGAGTCAGTTCAGAAAATAGAGGTTTTCTCCCGGAGGGAAGATGGTGTTCTTCGTTGTCAGGGTTATCTTTGTGTTCCAGACATAGATTATATAAGGCAGCGAATTCTTGCAGAAGCGCATGGTGCGCGCTACTCTATTCATCCAGGGGCCACTACGATGTACCGCGACTTGCAGGAAATTTATTGGTGGAGTGGGATGAAAAGAGATGTTGTAGAGTTTGTGGCTAAGTGTTCTATATGTCAGCAAGTTAAGATAGAGCATCAAAAGCCTAGTGGTCCTATGCAGGAGTTCAGTATTTCTACATGGAAGTGGGAAGTTGTGAACATGGACTTCGTGATGGGTTTGCCTCGAACTCGTCGTCAGCATGATTTAGTCTGGGTCATTGTAGACAGAATGACCAAATCAACTCTTTTCCTTCCAGTTCATACCTCTTATTCAGCCAAGGATTACACCAAGCTCTACATTAAATAGCTGGTTAGATTACACGGTGTTCCGTTGATTATTATCTCAGACAGAGGTACCCAGTTCACCTCTCATTTTTGGAAAGCATTCCAAAAGGGTCTTGGTACCCAAGTTTATCTCAGTACAACCTTTCATCCTCAGACAGATAGTCAAGCATAAAGGACCATTCAGACTTTGGAAGATATGCTAAGGGCGTGTGTAATTGATTTCAAGGCTAGTTGGGATGACCACTTTCCTTTGATTGAATTTGCATACAACAATAGCTATTATTCCAGTATTCAGATGGCTCCATTCGAAGCTCTCTATGGTAGGAGATGTAGATCTCCAGTCGGTTGGTTAGAAGTTAGTGAGGCCTCAGTCATAGGTCCTAACATAGTATTCGATGCCTTAGAGAAAGTTCAATTAATTAGAGAAAGACTCTGGGCTGCTTAGAGCTGACAGATATCTTATGCAGATGTTCGTAGAAAGGATCTCGAGTTTGAGATTGGTGATCATGTCTACCTCAAGATCTCTCCTATGAAGGGAGTTGAGAGATTCGGCAAGAAAGAAAAGCTCAGTCCCCGATATATTGGTCCCTTCAAGATTCTCAGTCGTTTCGTCAAGGTAGCTTATGAGCTCGAATTGCCTTCATATCTAGCCTCAGTTCATCCAGTCTTTCATGTCTCTTTGCTCAAGAAGTGTATAGGTGACCCATCAGTCGTAGTCTCTATTTAGAGCATAGATGTTCAGAACAACCTCTTTTATTAAGAGTTTCCAGTCGAAATCCTAGACTATCATACTCGTAGATTAAGGAACAAAGAAATCCCTCTAGTTAAAGTTCTTTGGTAAAATCAGTCCGTAGAGGGAGCTACTTGGGAAGCAGAAGCAGATATACGTACCAAGTATCCTCACCTCTTCCCCGCCAACTCAGATCAAGCTCAAGGTAGGATAAGTTTACCCTCTTTATAGATTGAGCTATTTGGTAGTATGATTATGATAATATGCTAGATATGAGATGGGATTTAGGTATTGGAGGTATGACTAAAAATATTTGGGTTAGATGCGCTGTTTATGCTATGTTTAAATCATATTTTAGGCATAATTGACTTAGTTGCTCATGTTTTAGGGAGAATTGCTATCTTAAGTCTAATTAGGTCTTACTTAACATCTAAAAACAAATTTAGATACCTTAACCTAGTCCGAGATAGAATTTGCCTAAAAATAGATTTCGGAAATTAGAAGTGGGCCCCCTGTAATACCCGTGTTTTTTCTTAGCTTGAAAATCATCTCAAGGATGTTAAAACTTGCTTTGAAATAAGAATTCATTCTTATACACGTGGTATTTCCATAATTTTCACTTCCTATCATGTGGGGAATTGAATAAGCTTTCCATCGATATATAATTCGCCCAAATCTAACACCTGGGCGAAGAGTTAAAGCCTTTTTAGTGAGACAGTGTTTGACGTGAGCCTTCAGCGCGTCGCGGAGATAGCTCAAATGACAATTGCCAAATTCCAGTGTTGCTCCGCGATACTGGCGCGTCGTGCCAAACTTTCAGGTCGTAGATAAGGTGGCAACGCGATAGCTCAGCGTTGCGCTACCATGCAATTTCCCAATTGTCAATATCCAGTGATATAGCGCGATAATGTCGCGTTGTGCCAAGGTACCAACTTGGAAAATTTTACTAAAAATTTAATGACGTGTCCAGGGTTAAAAGGGTCAACTTCCTACCCCTATATAATCCCTTTAACACGTGATTCAACAACTTTTCACCCAAAACATATTAGTTTCTGTCAATTTTATCTCAAGAACAAACTAGGGTTTCTATTGGGGATTCAAATTCAGGAAGGTTTCACCATCAATCTTCACGAAATCATGAACTAAGGTATGCATAGTGTTCATTCATGGACTCCTTTCGTCCATAAAGTCCAAGAATCCTTTTTAACTACAAGTTATGGATTTTCTTCATGTTTTCATGCTTTGTATGTTCTCTTTCATTTGATAAATGAGGAATTGATTTCTATTCCATGATTTGATGATAAATTCCATGTGGATTGAATAGTATAGATAAAGATTTACGAAATCTCAAGACTAAAACCTTGTATGATGGAATTGGAATTGAAGCATGATGTTCAATTGTTGTATAATGTGTTTACATCTACTATGCCTGCCATATGTTTGATAAAATGCCTAGATGAAGGAAATTTGCCTAACTAGCATGATATCATGAAAATGCCCATAAATGTACAAGCTTATGCCTATTGGACGTTTGATGAAATGCTTCAATAAACGTATTGTGGTGATTATCATGTATTCAAGAATATCAAGTCATGTCAGTTTCCTTCCATCGAGTCCTAGGGTACTTGTACCCAAAATATTAGTTGTGTGCCTAAATCCATGTCATGTTTTCACGATACTCTCAGTCAAGCTATGAACTTTTAGACTTTAGATAGTCTTTGGACTCAGGAAAAATCTTCATGATCTCATGACTCAGTCAATTGTCAGATATCAGTAGTATTCCGTCAGCCATGGAAATTCAGTAACTCAGTCCATGCTCAGTTCAATTCAGTAAATCATGATCAGTGTCCATTCAGATGGGAGTAGGAATTAACACCGAGTGAACCTAAAGATGGGGACTCACCTGTTATACGAGGGTAGGATTCCTAAAAGCAATCTTTGTATTCCAGAACTATGTATCCAGCATAGGTTGAGACATCGTAGCCTGCTATATGAGGGTAGAAGAGATGGATTAATCTATTATGTGAGGGTTCCCACTATTCTCGCTAGAGTTACCTATTATATGAGGGTTACTCACATGTTGTCCTTACCAGTGGCGCGGTATTGATACCCTTCGAATCAGGGCATACATTGGACCCCAGCTCAGCTATCATAGCACCTTTGGGGCATGTCGGTTAGATACTACTTCCCATAGTTTCATGTTATAGAATCAGGACTGTCAGATACAATCAATCAGTCTCAATAATAGAGCTCAGATAATTCTTCAGATTTTAGGACTGTCAGACACAGTCAACTCAGATACAGTATAGAACTCAGATAGTTCCATTAGATTCAGGACTGTCAGCTACAGTCACCCACGTTATCAGTTATACTTAGATACAGTCACCCATGTTATCAACATTATTCAGATATAGTCCTTCATGTTATCAGTCATATCAGTTACTAGCATGTCACGTTATCAGTATATAGACTTAGAAATCACAAAATAATGTTTTCAGTTACAATTACGTATTTATGCATGTATTTTTACGTTCATGTTAGACAGTCAGTTAGCATTATTTATGCATGCAAACCCTTGCATATATCCTACCTCACATGTATACTCGGTACATATGTACTGAAGTATTCGCGCTATGGTGCTTTCTTTTATGTTACACCATAAGTTCAGAGACACGAGTTCCAGATTAGCAGTAGATTACAGATTCAGCAGTCAGAGTAGAAGTGAGTCCTCATCCTTCGAGGACATAATGATTTTCTAGTATCTCATTGATTAGCTTATTAGTGGAGTTAGTTGGGGACATGTCCCATCAACTCCTTATTCAGATTCTTCAGACAATAGAGGCTTCTAGACGAGATGCAGACTAGATACAGACTATCATGTTTGAGACTTATGTTTTGTTTTGGGCATTCTATTACCCCACATAAATGTTACGTTATTCAGTTATGTTCATGATCGAACCTTATGGCCTTTCAGTGCATGTTTCTGCATTATTATGTTATCTTATGCAGTATACAAGTACAGATATCAGTCATGGATTAGCTTGTAGTCCTTCGATGTCATGAGCACCGTGTAGCATTCCGGTTCAACAAATTGGGTCATTACAAACTTGGTATCAGAGCCTAAAGTTCAATAGAGTCCTAAGAAGTCTGAAAGCCGCATCTAGTAGAGTCTTGTACATGCGTATGTTACGCACCACATTTATGTACAAGAGGCTATGAGATGTTTAAGAACAGTTTCCCTTCTTTCAATATTCATATCGTGCCAGTGAGCATAATCACAAGTCAGTCTCTCAGTCTAATCCGTTTTTCTCTTTATTTCAGAATATGCCTCCTAAGAGAAGAAATCAGTCAGGCCCTCAGCCTGAAGAACCTTTGGGCGATCATGTTTGTCATGCGAAGTTCAAGACCATATTTACCACTCTTGCTCAATCATTCGCTGCTCATAATGAACGGCCAACAGTCATTCCAGCCAACCCAGTGGCCAACTCAGCCGCAGCTAGGATTCGGAACTTCACCCGAATGAATCCTCCAACCTTCCTCGGGTCTAAGGTAGATGAAGACCCTCAGGAATTCTTAGATCAAGTTCAAAAAGTGACAGACGCCATGGGGGTGACTACTGTTGAGAATGCTAAGCTAGCTGCATACCAATTGCAGGATGTGGCTCATGCTTGGTTCACACAGTGGTAGACCGAAAGATTAGATGATGAAGGTCCTATAGAGTGGGAGGAGTTTGTCACTGCATTCTTAGACAGATTGTTTCCCCAAGATCTAATAAAATCCAAGGTGCTAGAGTTCATTAACCTCAGGCAGGGCAATATGACAGTGAAAGAGTATTCTTTTAAGTTTACTCAATTAGCCAGGTATGCCCCTCATGTGGTAGCAAACAGTAGACCCAAGATGAGTAAGTTCACTTCAGGGGTGAACGACAGCGTGGTTAATAAGTGCAGATCTGCCATGCTGAATAGTGAAATGACCTTAGCTAGACTTATGACCCATGCTCAGCAGATAGAGGAACAGAAGACTAAGCAGAGGTAGAAACAGAATAAGAGAGCAAAGATCGGTAGTTTCAACTTCGCTCAGCCTAAATCAGAAGGAGGAAACTGTTCTCAATTTCATCCTAAGTCATCAGTTCTAGCTCCCTCTGCAGCTAGTGCCCTAGTTCCTAAGTTCAGAGAGGGTAACAAAGATAGAACGCCAGGATTTAAGACCCAGGGCAGTGTTAGTAGTGCCCGCACCTATCCTCTTTTCCAGAATTATGGTGAGCACCATCAGGGTAGGTAGTGGCATTTGTTTTGGTTGTCGCAAGTCAGGCCATAGAGTTAGAGACTGTCCTCAGCCAAGTCCTCAGGGACAACAGAGTTGCTCCTCAGCTCAATCCGATCACCCAAATCAGCAGGGTGCCACTTCCAGTGCTACTAGCGGGCAACGCCCAAAACGTCTCTATGCTCTTCAGAATTAACAAGATCAAAAAATTTCTCATGATATAGTTACTGGTATGTTACAGATCTTTCATATGCATGTTTACGCTTTGCTAGATCCAGGAGCTTCCTTGTCTTTTGTTACTCCTTATATAACAGTTGATTTCGGAATCAGTCCCAAAATTCAAGCTGAGCCTTTCTCAGTCTCTACCTCAGTGGGTAAAACTATCATAGCCCGACGGGTATACTGGAACTGCCCAGTTATGATATTTCAGAAAGTCACTTCAGCAAACTTAGTCGAATTAGAGATAACTGATTGTGATGCCATTCTCGGCATGGATTGGCTTCATTCCTGCTATGCGACAGTTGACTGCAGAAACAGAATAGTTTGGTTTCAGTTCCCGAATGAACCCGTCCTAGAGTGGAAGGGTAGCATATCCGCTTTCAGGGGTCAAATTATTTCCTACCTTCGGGCAAGGAAATTAATATCTAAGAGATGTGTTTATTATCTAGTTCATGTTAGAGATTCCAGTTATGAGGCTCCCAGTCTCAAACCAGTCCCAGTAGTGAATGAATATTCAGATGTCTTTCCCGAAGATCTTTCAGGAATTTCTCTTGAAAGGGAAATAGACTTCGGTATTGATCTTTTTTCAGATACTTAGCCTATCTCTATTCCGCCATACAGAATGGCACCAACAGAACTCAAAGAACTGAAAAAATAGTTGAAGGATCTCTTAGATAAGGGATTCATCAGACCCAGCATTTCCCCGTGGGGCACACCAGTCTTATTCGTGCGTAAGAAAGACGGTTCTCTCAGAATGTGCATTGATTAGCGTCAACTCAATAAGGTTACGGTCAAGAACAAGTATTCTCTTCCCAGAATTGATGACTTGTTTTACCAACTTCAGGGTGCCAGTTATTTCTCTAAAATAGACCTTAGATCTAGCTATCATCAGCTAAGAGTAAGAGAATGTGACATCCCGAAGATAGCTTTCCGTAAGCGGTATGATCACTTTGAATTTCTAGTCATGTCATTTGGTCTTACCAATGCCCCAGCCGCTTAATGGACTTGATGAACCATGTTTTCAAGAAGTACTTGTACATGTTCGTCATAGTCTTCATAGATGATATTCTGGTCTATTCCCGCACTAGTGAGATCATGCAGACCATCTTAGAATAGTACTCCAGACTCTCAGAAATCATTAGTTATTCGCCAAATTCAGTAAGTGCCAATTTTGGCTAAGATCAGTAGCATTCCTTGGCCATATTATTTTCGGTGATGGAATTAAAATAGATCCTCAAAAGACCGAAGAAGTAAAAAACTGGCCTCGCCCTATTTCTCCATTAGATATCAGGAGTTTCTTGGGTTTGGCTAGCTATTACAGACGGTTCGTTGAAGGATTTTCTTCTATTGCATCTCCTATGTCCAGATTGACTCAGAAGAAGGTCAAGTTTCAGTGGTCAGATTCATGCGAGAAGAGTTTTCAGGAATTGAAGACTCAACTCACCTCAGCTCCAGTTCTAGTTCTTCCAGATGGTTCAAACGGTTTTGTAGTTTATTATGATGCATCCAGAGTGGGTTTAGGTTGTGTCCTCATGCAGTATGGTAAGGTCATAGCCTACGCCTCCAGACAACTTAAACCTTATGAGAAGAATTATCCTACTCATGATCTTAAGTTAGCAGCCGTAGTATTTGCCTTAAAGATTTGGAGGCATTATCTCTACGGAGTTCATGTAGATGTCTTCACAGATCATAAGAGCCTTCACTATGTCTTTTCTCAAAAAGATCTCAATCTTTGTCAGAGAAGGTGGTTAGAGCTCTTAAAAGATTATGACATGAGTATCCTCTATCATCCGGGCAAGACCAATGTAGTGTCCAACGCTCTTAGTAGACTGTCCATGGGTAGTATTTCTCATATTGATGATAGTAAGAAGAAGTTAGTCCAGGAAGTCCATCAGCTTGCCAGACTAGGTGTTCGCTTAGTCGACTCTTCAGAGGGCGGTGTATGTGTTCAGAGTAGTTCAGAATCATCTCTAGTTTCTGAGGTGAAAGAAAAACAAGATAGGGATCCCAGCCATGTCAAGTTAAAAGATTTAGTTCAGAATCAGAAAATAGAGGTTTTCTCCCAGGGAGAGATGGTGTTCTTCATTGTCAGGGTCGTCTTTGTGTTCCAGACGTAGATTACATAAGGCAGCAAATTCTTCCAGAAGTGCATGGTGTGCGCTACTCTATTCATCCAGGGTCTACTAAGATTTACCATGACTTTCGGGAAATCTATTAGTGGAGTGGGATGAAAAAAGATGTTGCAGAGTTTGTGGCTAAGTTCTTTATATGTCAGGAAGTTAAGATAGAGCATCAGAAGCCTAGTGGTCCTATGCAGGAGATCAGTATTCCTACTTGGAAGTGGAAAGTTGTGAACATGGACATCGTGATGGGTTTGCCTCGAACTCATTGTCAGCTTGATTCAGTCTGGGTCATTGTAGACAGAATGACCAAGTCAGCTCTTTTCCTTCCAGTTCATACCTCTTATTCAGCCGAGGATTATGCCAAGATCTACATTAAGGAGATGGTCAGATTGCATGGTGTTCCGTTGACTATTATCTCAGACAGAGGTACCCAGTTCACCTCTTATTTTTGGAAAGTATTCCGAAAGGGTCTTGGTACCCATGTTTATATCAGTACAGCCTTTCATCCTCAGACAGATAGTCAAGTAGAAAGGACCATTCAAACTTTGGAAGATATGCTAAGGGCGTATGTAATTGATTTCAAGGGTAGTTGGGATGACCACTTGTCTTTGATTGAATTTGCATACAACAATAGCTATCATTCCAGTATTCAGATGGCTCCATTCGAAGCTCTTTATGGTAGGAGATTTAGATCTCCAGTCGGTTGGTTCAAATTTAGTGAGGCCTTAGTCATAGGTCCTAACATTGTATTCGAAGCCTTCGAGAAAGTTCAGTTAATTAGAGAAAGACTCCGGGCTGCTCAGAGCTGACAGATGTCTTATGCAAATATTCGTAGAAAGGATCTCGAGTTTGAGATTGGTGATCATGTCTACCTCAAGATCTCTCCTATGAAGGGAGTGGAGAGATTCGGCAAGAAGGGAAAGCTCAGTCCCCGATATTTCGGTCCCTTCAAGATTCTCAGTCGTTTCGATAAGGTAGCTTATGAGCTCGAATTGCCTTCATATCTAGCCTCAGTTCATCCAGTCTTTCATGTCTCTTTGCTCAAGAAGTGTATAGGTGACCCATCAGTCATAGTCTCTATTTAGAGCATAGATGTTCAAAACAGCCTCTCTTATGAATATATTCCAGTCAAAATCCTAGACTATCATTCTCATAGATTGAGGAACAAAGAAATCCCTCTAGTTAAGGTTCTTTGGCGAAATCAGTCCGTAGAGGGATCTACTTGGGAAAAAGAAGTAGATATGCTTACCAAGTATCCTCACCTCTTCTCCGCCAACTCAGATCAAGCTCAAGGTAACAGTACTCCTTAAGCTTACTCAGTTTCATGATTAGCGTGCATCACTAACATAGTATTCAGTCTCATGCTCATGTTCCCATGATAAGCTTGGTATCAAGTACCACCGCATATTCAATCATGCATTCATGTATCGGATCAGTTATATAGTTATTCATCAGACATACATTCTCATTGTGAGAAAATTTAGTTCTTCAGAACTTTCAGTTATGCATTTATGAATCAGTTATGCATGCATCAAATATGCATGTTCAGTATGTTATGTTCAGCTTGTCAACCACTTCCATCATCAAATCATGTTCTAGTTATTTATGTTCAGTTTATTATTTCCCCTCTCAGTCAGTCTGATTCGAGGACGAATGTTTTCAAGGGGGAGATATTGTAATACCCATGCTTTTTCTTAGCTTGAAAATCATCTCAAGGATGTTAGAAATTACTTTGAAATAAGAATTCATTCTTATACACGTGGTATTTACATAATTTTCACTTCCTATCATGTGGAAAATTGAATAAGCTTTCCATCGATATATAATTCTCCCAAATTCGACACCCGGGCGAAGAGTTAGAGCCTTTTTAGTGAGACAGTGTTTGACCTGAGCCTTCAGCGCGTCGCGGAGATAACTCAAATGGCAATTGTCAAATTCCAGTGTTGCTCTGCGATACTGGCGCATCACGCCAAAATTCCAGATCGTAGACAAGGTGGCAACGTGATAGCTCCGCGTCGGGCTACCATGCAATTTCCCAATTGTTAATTTCCGGTGACATGACGCGATAACGCCGCGTCGCGCCAAGGGCCCAACTCGGGAAATTTTACTGAAAATTTAATGACGTGTCCAGGGTTAAAAGGGTCAACTTCCTAACCCTATATAATCCCATTAACATGTGATTCAACCACTTTTCACCCAAAACATATTAGTTTCTCTCAAGTTATCTCAAGAACAAACTAGGATTTCTATTGGGGATTCAAATTCAGGAAGGTTTCACCATCAATCTTCACGAAATCACGAACTACAGTATGCATAGTGTTCATTCATGAACTCCTTTCATCCATGAAGTCCAAGAATCCTTTTTAACTACAAGTTATGGATTTTCTTCATGTTTTCATACTTTGTATGTTCTCTTTCATGTTGATAAATCAGGAATTAATTTCTATTCCATGATTTGATGATAAATTCCATGTGGGTTGATTAGTATAGAGAAATATTTACGAAATCTCATGACTGAAACCTTGTATGATGGAATTGGAATTAAAGCATGATGTTTAATGATTGTATAATGTGTTTATATGTACTATGCCTGCCATATGTTTGATAAAATGTCTAGATGAAGGAAATTTGCCTAACTAGCATGATATCATGAAAATCCCCATAAATGTACAAGCTTATTCCTATTAGACATTTGATGAAATGCTTCAATAAACGTATTGTGGCATGTATTCAAGAATATCAAGTCATGTCAGTTTCCTTCCATCGAGGCCTGGGGTACTTGTACCCAAAATATTAGTTGTGTGCCTAGATCCATGTCATGTTTTCACGATACTCTCAGTCAAGATATGAACTCTTAGACTTTAGATAGTCTTATAACTCAGGAAAAATCTTCATGATCTCATGACTCAGTCAGTTGTCAGATATCAGTAGTATTCCGTCAGCCACGAAAATTTAGTAACTCAGTCCATGCTCAGTTTAGTCAATCATGCTCAGTGTCCATTCATATGGGAGTAGGAATTAGCACCGAGTGAACCCAAGTATGGGGACTCACCTGTTATACGAGGGTGTGATTCCTAGAAACAATCCTTGCATTCTAGAACTATGTAGCCAACATAGGTTAAGACATCGTAGCCTGCTATATGAGGGTAGATGAGGTGGCTTAACCTGTTATGTGAGAATTCCCACCGTTCTCGCTAGAGTTACCTGTTATATGAGGGTTACTCACATATTGTCCTTACCATTGGCGCGGTATTGACACCCTTCCAATCCGGGCATAGATTGGACCCCAGCTTAGCTATCATAGCACCTTTAGGGCATGTCAGTTAGATACTACTTCCCACAGTTTTATGTTACATAATCAGGACTGTCAGATACAGTCAATCATTCTCAGTAATAGAACTCAGATACTTCTTCATATTTCAGGACTGTCAGACTCAGTCAACTCAGATATAGTACGGAACTCAGATAGTTCCATCAGATTCAGGACTATCAGCTACAGTCACCCACGTTATCATTTATACTCAAATATAGTCACCCATGTTATCAACATTATTCAGATATAGTTCTTCATGTTATCAGTCACATCAGTTTCTAGCATGTCACGTTATCAGTATACAGACTTAGAAATCACGAAATCACGTTGTCAGTTACAGTTATGTATTTATGCATGTATTCTCACGTTTATGTTAGACAGTTAGTTAGCATTATTCATGCATGCAAACCCTTGCATATAGCCTACCTCACATGTATACTCAGTACATATGTACTGACACATTCGCGCTATGGTGTTTTCTTTTATGTTACACCATAGGTTCAGAGACACGAGTTCCAGATCAGCAGTTGATTCCAGATTCAGCAGTCAGAGTAGAAGTGAGTCCTCATCCTTCGAGGAAATAATGATTTTCTAGTATCTCATTGATTAGATTATTAGTTGGAGTTAGTTGGGGACATGTCCCATCAACTATTACCCCACACCAATGTTACGTTATTCAGTTATGTTCATGATCGAACCTTATGGACTTTAAGTGCATGTTTCCACTTTATTATGTTATCTTATGTAGTATACAGGTACAAATATCAGTCATGGGTTAGCTTGTGGTCCTTTGGGGTCATGAGCACCGTGTAGTGTTTCGGTTCATCAAATCGGGTCGTTATATCCCCCCGACTTACTTAGGCCAAGATGTGTGTTAGCTTTTGTAGACTTATTTATGCATGTTATACCCTTATTAATGATAAATTTGGGACTTAAATAGATTAAATGCTTATTTATTATGCTAGTTTTATTATTGAGAGTTGGTGCTAATTTTTGGTAAGTTTCGGTGGATAATTGTTGTGATTTAGTGAAATGGATTAGGATTGTGGTTTAATTATGTGGTTTAGTGATATACGAGTCCCGATTCAAGTCTGTCATATGATGATGATGTTGATAATATCAGTTTTGGTTCAAGTCTAGCATATGATGATGATGTTGATAGTATGAGTTCTGGTTCAAGTCCGACGAATGATGGAAATGATGATGATACTATTAAGTTTTGATTTAAGTCTGACATTTTGGGAGTTATTTATGAAATGATATGGTTCGGATGAATTCTTTGTTATGGCATAGTAATTGGTAATTTATGGTTATTGGGGTTATTTAATTTCCTTGATTGTATGCTCTAGACTTATGACGGCTTGTGTTGGGTTATTTACTTTTCCGCACTTATTGGTTTATGGGGGACCAATTTGTAGTTATAGTTGTGTGATACTTGTGTTACTATTTTATATGTACTTATTTATTCATGTACAACAGTGTTGGAGCTTATTTTCAGGTTTTCCCTTTTATCTTGACTTAATTCACTTTATCTTGTATCTTATCATATTTATATTATGATTTAGCTCTATCGGTCAATGATGCCTACTGAGTACCCATGGTTTGGTACTCATAATACACTTTTGTATCTTTTTGGTGCAAATCCAAGTATTAGTAGCTGTCGCTGATTCCAGATTGTGCTGAGTTGATTTTGGAGATAGGGTGAGCTCTCAGAGTTGGGGTTGTCCTTTTTCCTTCTATTTATCCATGTCCCATCTTTCATTTTTGAGACAACTTGTACTTGACTATTCAGTAGTTATAAGTACTAAATAGTCAAATACAATGCGTCTCGAAGATGAAAGACAAGACATAGATAAATAGAAGGAAAAAGGATAACTCCAACTCCAAGAGCTCACCCAATCATTAAAATCAATCCTCTACGAGCATCGAATTAGAGGCAGCAACTAGTAATTGGATCTGCACTAAGAAGGTACAGAAGTTAGTATGAATACCAAAACCCTGGGTACTCAGTAGACATCATCAGACGATTGAGATAAAAATTATAATATAAATATTATAAGATACAAGATAAAATAAGCTAAGTTAAGGAAAAAGGGGCAGACTCGGAAATAATCTCCCACACTGTTGTACATAAATAAATGAATACATAAGAAATAGTAATGCAAAGATCACACAACTATAACTACAAGATTGACCCCCATAAGACAATAGGAGCAGAAAAGTAAATAACCTAACGCGGGCCCCAATTAGATTGGAGGGTACAATCAAGGAAAGTAAATAACCCAATAACCATAAGGTACCAATTACCATGCCATAACCAAGAATCCATCTGAACCATATTTTATTATGAACAACTCCTAAAATGCTGGATTTGAACCAAAACTCAATAGTATCATCATTAATAACATCATTTGTCGGACTTGAATCAAACCTTATATTACCAATATCATCATTAAATACTAGACTCAAATTAGGACTCATATATGTATCATTGTCATCAACAATTGCCGAACTTGAACCTACACTCATATATCAATACACTATGTAAATAAACCGTAATCATAATCCATCTCACTAAAACATAAAAATTATCCACCAAAACTAACCCATAAGTAGCACCAACTCTCAACGACTAAACTAGCATAATCAATAAGCATCTAATCTCTCCAAAGTCCCAAAATAGCATTAATAAGGGTAAATCATGCGTAATTAAGTCTATAAGACTAACATAGTCTTGGCCTAATGTGGGCCGGAGGGACTCACTTCTAATCCCCAAAATTTATTTTAGGAAAATTCTACCTTGTACTAGGATAAGGTATATAAATTCACTTCTAGATGTTAAATGAGTTTTCAAGTCTCTATCAACCCCTTGGGATTCATTCGGAATCCCATAAATGCAAATGAACTATGATACCCTATCAAATTTGATATTGTGGACTCAATGGCATAGTCAAAATTTCCATACGAGGTTATTTCGACAAAAAATGAGTCCCACGCCCACTTACCATTTTTCTTAACTTTAGGCCAATAGCCCGAAATGAGTTTGGGTGCCATAAGACCCAAACCAAGGGTCTACCTAGCCTAAAATCCCCGTTTCGGAGCTGCTGGAATAGTTAAAATTGGAATATGAGGTTGTTTGATTGAAGTTTTCACCAGGTAGCCAATTTTAACCAGCGAAGACTTCAAAATAGGGAATTGGATCTAAAAAACAAATGAACTACTTGGTAATCGAACTGTTAGTTCCAGCAAGTCACAAATAACTTAGGGAAGCTATAAGAAAGGTCTAATGGAGAAAATAAGTAGGATATAGAAAATGATCTGGAGGGTCATTGCAATATCTACTACTAAAAGAATTTTCCTCAACAAAACTAAAGGATTAGGATGTACCCAAAGCCTCAAATAGGTGAGGATACTGGGTACGAATCTCGCTATTAATCTCTAAGTAGCCTCTTCTACAGGGAAGTACCTTCACTAAACCATGACTACTAGAATCTCTCTAGAGTTCAATCACCTGACATCACTAGCCAATATAAGCACAAGCTACTCCATGAAGGTCAACACTCATCCAGCTGAACTGAGTCCCATCTAAGCACGTGAGAAGGGTGACGAATGTATTGCCACAATATAAAAACATGGAAAACTGGATGGACAATAGAAAACTCTGGTGGTAAGGAAAACTCATAAGCCACCTCACTAGCTATGCTAAGAATCTCAAAAGGTCCAATATATCTGGGGCTGAGTTTGCCTTTCTTCCCGAACTGCATCACACCCTTCATGGGAAATACACAAAGGAATAGCTGGTCACCAAATCCAAATCTCAATTAATGAATTCTGCGATCTGCATAAACCTTCTGCCTACTCTAAGCTGCGCTTAACCTGTCCTGAATCACCCTGACTCTATCCAATGACTCCTACTGCAAGTCAGTACCACGGGGTCTAATGTTGGAAGTCTCAAACCATACAATTGGATAATGACATTGCCTACCATACAAAGCCTCAAAAGGTGTCATCTCAATACTCGAATAATAACTATTATTATACGTGAAGTCTGCCAAGGCTAAGTGTTATTCCATTGACCTTCAAAATACATAACATAGGCTTGGAGCATATCCTCGAGAACCTAAATATCCAGCTCCAATTGTCCGCCCGTCTGGGATGAAAGGTTATACTAAGATCTACCTGAGTACCCAACTCCTTTTGAAAAGCTCTCCAAAAGATAGAAAGAAATACTTAACCCTGGTCTAAAATGATAGATATAGGCACACCATACAAATGGACTATCTCACTAACAGATATACGTGCTAACCTCTCAGCACTGAAGGACATCTGAATAAGAATAAAATATACAGACTTGGTTCACCAATCCACAATGACCCTAATATCATCGAAACCATAAGATGTAGGAGGCAAGACACTATTGAAGTCCATGGTAATATTCTCCCACTTCTACTTAGGAATGGGCAATCTCGGAATTAAGCCACCAGGTCTCTGATGCTCGACCGCCATCTGTTGAAAATAGAGGCAGTGAGATACAAAGTCTGCCATGTCTCTCTTTATACCCCTCATCCAATAATGTTTCCTTAAATATCTATACATATTGGTTGTACCCAAGTGAATAGAATATCAAAAGTTGTGAGCCTCATACAAGATCAACTGAATCAAGTCATCAACCCTCGAAACACAAATGCAGCTATCAAATCTCAAGACACCCTCAAAATTTTTGGTAGCACTCTTGGCCTTACCACTCAACACTTGATCACGAATAATGCAAAGCCTCTTATCCGAAAACTAACAGCTCTGAATCTGCTCAAATAGCAAAGACCTCACCTTACATTAGCAAGAATCCTCCTGAGTTCTGAGATATCAAGTCGTACCATCAAGTTGGATAAGAACTAAATGTCCCATGCCAACAGTCTCTGAGAAACTAAAATACAAGACAACCAACCCATACTCATCGCCTTCCAGCTCAAGGCGTCCACTGCATTATTCACCTTGCTCGGGTGATACAACATAGAGATATCATAATCGTTAAGTAACTCTATCCATTTATGCTGCCTAAAATTAAGCTCTCTCCAATTCATAAGATGCTGAAGACTATGATGATCTATGAAGATCTCATGATGCACACCATAAAGATAATGCCTCCAAATATTAAGTGTGAAAACTACTGCCGCCAACTCTAAATCATGAGTGGGTAGTTGCACTCGTGCACCTTTGGTTGTCTCGATGGATAAGTAATAACACAACCCTACTGCATCAATACATAACCCAAATTGACACCAGAAGTATCACAATACATGATGAATCCCTCACCCTCAATAGGAAGAGCCAAAATAAGAGTTGAAGTGAGAAATGCCTTAATATTTCCAAAGCTAAACTCATACTTCTCAAACCATCAGAAAGGAACCTCATCCCAATTCAATCTAGTCATCGGTGCTGCAATAGAAATAAAAATCTCAATGAACTACCTATAATAACCAACAAAACCAATAAAGCAACAAACCACAGATAGAGATGTAGGCTTGGACCAATCATGAATAGCCTTGATCTTTGTTGGGTCTACCATAATCCCATTCTTAGACACCACATGCCCAAGAAATGTCACTGGCTCAATCTGAAACTCACACTTAAATAATTTGTCCTAAAGCATATGATCTCTCAAAGTCTGGATCACAATCCTCAAATGCTGCATACACTTCTCTCTACTCCTCAATACACAAGGATGTTATCGATGAACACAATCACAAAGGAATACAAATAAGGTCTAAACACAAGGTTCATTAAATTCATAAATATAGTTGCGATATTAGTCAACCTAAAAGGCATCACTAGGAACTCATAATGACCATAACAATTCATAAAAGTTATCTTTGATACATCCTCATCTCGAGTCCTCAATTAATGGTTACCGAATCTCAAATAAATGTTAGATAACACTGATGCTCCCTGAATCTGGTCAAACAAATCATAAATGTGAGGAATAGGATACTAGTTATTCACTGTAACCTTATTAAGCTACCTATAATCAATACACATAACTATCGTACCATCTTTAATTTTAACCATCTATGGGGATTTATTGTAGCACCATTAGAGCTCAGAATTCACCCATTTTTAGATTAAATATTCCTTGAGCATAGAGGGATATTGTGTTGATTTTGAAAGTGCAATTCCATATCCGGGCTCCACATGGGATTTTTTTTATGTAATTTTAGATCTGAAGCACAATAGTATAAAATGGGTGTCATTGTTCTTGTTTTGATGAGTAGATTATAATTTTTTTTAGCGTGACATCTTATGGAAGCTTCTCAGAAGGCTAAATTGGTGGTTTAGCAGATTTTTCAAGTTTTTTAGCATCCAGGTAGGCTAGGTTTACCTTTTTTATAGATTAAGCTATTTAGTAGTATGATTATGATAATATGCTAGATATGTGATGAGATTTAGGTGTTGGAGGTATGATTGAAATATTTGGGTTTGTTGGGCTATTTAGGCTATCTTGAAATCATAATTTAGGTGTAATTGACTTAGTTTCTTATGTTTTATGGATAATTGTTGTCTTAGGGCTAATTAGGAATTATTTAACATCTAGAGACAAATTTAGATACCTTATCCTAGTTTGTGGTAGAATTTGCCTAAAAATGAATTTTGGGAATTAGAAACAGGCTCCTCCAGCCTATCTTAGGCCAAGACTTATGTTAGCTTTTGTAGACTTATTTATGTATAATATACCCTTATTAATGATAAATTTGGGACTTGCAGAGATTAGATGCTTATTGATTATACTAGTTTTAAAGTGAGTGTTAGTGCTATTTTTGGGTAAGTTCTAGTGGATAATTATTGTGATTTAGTGATATAGATTATGATTGTGGTTTGATTATATGCTTCATTGATATGGTCTAAGGGCATATGATGTAATGACCTTTCAGGTTATTTTCCATATGTTCATATATTATTGTCATTAGAGCTTTTACATAGTTGCCTCGAGTCATTTATGACTGCCTGGGACTGACAGTTTGGTTATGGAGTAGTCCTTTGATTTTTAGAGAATTTTCCCATTTAAAAGTCTTCACTGGTTCCAAATAGCCACCAAACAAAAATTTAAGTATAAAGATATCGTATGTATATTCTAACTGCACCAGCAGCTCCAAAATATCTATTTTAGGCTAGGTAGACCTTTGGTTTAGGTCTCGAGGCACCCAAACCCATTTTGACCTATTGTTCAAAGAGTTAAAAATTTTGAAATTTAGATGTGGGACCCACATTTGGTCGAAAAGACTTCAAATGCAAAATCTAACTCAGCTATTGCGTCCGGAACGCCGAATTTAGTATGGTTACATAGTTCTTTTGCATATATCAAGATTTCGAATGGATCTCGAGGCCTTGGCTGAAACTTGAAAAGTTCCCAAGTTTTAGCTGATTGCTGGTGCCTGTGTGATCACACCTCTTGAATGTAGATCACCCCTTAGTGTACAGAGGAGATAGTTCAATTACACTAATGGTTGTTGCGATCGCAACACCTACTCTTGATGCTAGGTTGTGCAATTGCACACTTGTATGTTCCGATTGCAACATCTGATTACCTAGTAGGGGTATAAATAGACCCCTTATGTCACGAATTATCCCATTTTTTATCTATACGTTGAGTGAAAAAACCCTGAAGAATGGAATATCTTAAAATTGGGACTTGTGGAGAACTTGGGAGCTTGATTAACATCAATTTTTGTATTTATCTTCCAAATTGAGGTAAGATTTCAAACTTTTCTTGGTCGATTTTAATGATTTCTTAACCAAAATCACAAATAGCTTGAGTGTCACGACCCAATTTCTCAGGTAATGATGGAGCCTACTATAACCCACCAGTAAGTAAGCCAAACTCGTAATGTAGAACAACTAGTAATAGACTACCCAAGGAGATAAAGGAATTAATACAGAATAGATGTAATAAAAGATCAATACATAATATAGTCCCAAAACCTAGTGGTATCAGCACAAGAGCTTCTAATATATTAAGAGTACAAAAATAAAATACCAAGGGCATTACATTGTTACAACTTATCTTCAAATACAACATAGCGACAAGTCTAGTAAAAAAGAGAGGAAAGTAATACTCTGAACGTCAGGATCTCACTTTATGTATCTGAACCATGGCTGCTCCAAATGATGCACACATCAATGACGATAACTCGTACTATGATCTTCAGGCTGCAGAAGTGTAGTATAAGTACCAAACACGTGGTACTCAATATGCAACTGCCAATTGAGTTCCAAAAGTAATGTAGATATACATAACATATAAATGGAATGAAAACTACACCCAAATGTCCAACAACCGCATAAGCAAGCCAATGAGATAATAAGGATAAACTATCTTATTCACGTTCAAGAGACTAACATAATAAGGCTAAGAAAGTATCAAAGATAAGCTATCCTATTCCATCCATACTCAGGAATATTAACACTACATCGTATATCCCTTGTCGCTAAATGAATAAAGGGAAAAAGAAGGATATATAACAATATACAAGGCTAAGGATTGAATATATAATCTGGATAATGAAGGAAGGGATATACAGTAATACCACATCTACATTAGATAGATAGACATATTTATATATAAATGATGTTAACTTGAAGTATAGCCTACATCATCAAACTAACATTTTAGGACCTCATAATCATAGTAAGAACTAGTGCTAGAACACTCAGGGTTTCTAACCCATATGTCTAATGAAGAATTAATCATGCATAATAATGAAATCAAAAGATAGAATAGATAGACTCATACTTTGAATCTCGATACCTAATTAATAACCAATTTGTCATAAATTAGCCATAACAATGGTAATAACAATATCAATAACAATGCGAGTAACCGGCTAGTCCGGACAACTAAATACCTAGCCAAGTCTACTAGATACCCCGACCACACCAGGCTCAGAAGGTTCAAACAATGATACAGCACACCACAAGGCATAGTTATCACCCATACTTATACCCCTCTATATGGGTGATAGATATAGGTGTATTCTAGTGATAGGCAATGCACATGCATGAATGAATGCAAGGTATATAATTAATATCACAAATGCATCCTCATAAGCATCCCTATTATAACCATCATCATAATATTTACCTTTATCATAATCATCCTCCGGAATTAAACCGGGAATATGTAAGCTATCCAAAATTGAACCAGTAATAAGTATCATCAAGACTCAGAATTAAACCGATCATAAATATAATCAATACTTTAAATATCATCAATATCATCATCACACACATATATAACATCAATACTATAATCTATCATTGGGTTTTTTACCCAGAATTTATATTATCAATGCAATATCTTTCTCTGTCCGATACCAAAGAGATGTGTATATAGATATAATAGGTGCATGGGCTCAAGTCATGGATAAAAGGAGTGTAAGTCCATAAATCCATTGCCTAGAGTGAACTTCGAGACTAAATTACTATAAAAGTGTAGAAAAAGGGCCAGAATCTATCACAATCAGAGTAATTAGTAGTATCAAATCATAGACCAAAATCTGTCTCGGTCAAATTTTTAAAATATGACTTTTAATCTCTTTTACATAGAAGTTATCCATTAAGACATACAATTATTAATATGAAGAAATCTATTTTTAAGGTGAAAAGTGGGATTTAACCCTTGTTTAAGAAAATCAATAATAATATTATATTTTGGCTAAAATTACATCATTCACTGAATTTGTATCGTGAATGTATCAAACCTATGCATGCCATCATATGTCTTCAAACAATGGAACCAAAAACATAAATCTATACATAAACTACAACTGCATCCTTTGAAAGGATAAACACTTTCTAGATATTCAACCAATATCATACACGACTTTTTTCCCAATAATGTGCTCGAAATAATTACAGCATCATGATCATGGACTTTGGCCCACAAACGTATCTAGAAATCATATAAATAATAATTTCCATAATCCAGAATATATTTATGAGACATAGCATATCTATATGCCATATATCATAATTCAGGGAAAAACCATCACTATTTATAAATTCATAAAGCAAATCTCATAATAAAAGCTCATTAGTCTCAACTAGGCCTAACATTTGTCAATAATTCCACATGGTTAACCCAAGTCTTGGTCTAAGGTGGGCCAGAAGAATCCACTTCTAAGCCTTGAGTTTCATAGTTAGACAATTTATACCCCAGACTAGGCTAGGATATCTAAATTCACTTATTAATGGGAAATAAGCCATAATGCTATATCTTGTTTTGATAACGCAAATATATAGCATAATGCTAGATATAAGCCATAATGCTATATCCCAGCAGCCACACCAAATTTTTGATAACGCTCAAACTACAGCTTTCGTAAGAGTGTAAGCGGTCGTTGTCAAATATATAACCCAACTGGGTTGGGTATCGATCCCACAGGGAATAGCCGGTCAATGAGTAAGCAAAGATTACTAGACTTTTGGAGCAAGTCTCGTAAAAGGGGGGATTGTAACGTGCAATAAAGTAACAAAGTGAAAACGAAAAATAGCAAAGTAAAAAGAAAGAATGTTTAGTAAGATTCTAATCAATGAGAATTGAGAAGTTGGGGTTATGTCCACCTTATGAGTTGTATGTCTCAATTGGCTATGAGTTGTGCGGAATTCAGATATGCATGTGCTTATAGAGAATTGTATTCGATGGTAAATCCAGGCGTCTTTCGACCTTAACCAGGACTATTTCACTTTAACTCTTTCGAGCTTAAAGCGTATCTAACAGTACGAATTCTCCAAGAGGTTAATCCAGTTATGGCACTAACTTTTTAACAGGGGTTGGTGCCCTATTACCTTGACATTATCTCTTTTCCAGACATATAACTTTTCTTTCGAACAAGTTAATGCTATACTGGCGTATTCTATGCGTTTGCAACCACAAAGAATTTAGATTAAGATGAAGAGAATAATGATATAAGCAGCATACGTGTCACGAATTCACAAACTCATAGCAATAGATAGTATCTCATATGGCTTCCATAACCCCAACAGAGAAGTTTAGTTACCCATGAGTGCGAAGGAAATCACAATAGACATTATTAATATACCACAATAAAAATCTCGTGTAGTAAGGTGTGGTGTGGCGTTTTAGGCGTGAAATCCCTTGCAGAGTAACGTTTCTCTTGTTGTGGAAATTAAGAATTGAATAGATGAATAAAAAGTAGAATTAAAAGTAGAAGAATTGTTTTTAGAGTTAAAAGTAATGGGAGAATGATAAAAATCTCTAGCAGAATAGGGTATTTATAATACTCCTATCCTATTCCTACTAAGCTACTGCATTACTTAACCCAATCCTACTGGGTTACTGCATCATTATCCTAATCCTAATAAATTACTGCATTATTATCCTAATCCTAATAAGTTACTGCTAGTCCCCAAAGTCTTTAGAATTGCTGTTTTTGCCCGGGACAGATTTTCCATGCGCCACTTTTGGTCCTTGGCGTCCAAGCTTTGCTTTCCTCCTTTCGTGAAGCTTTATTTGGCGTCAAGTTATCCATAAAATGCTGAATTCTGCATCATTTATACCTGAAAACTTGCTAATCATGTTCGTTAGCTCACTTACAGGAAAAAGGACTAAAAGTGCATGAAATATATAATTTGTCCTCAAAACTTAGCTGAAATATAGGCAAAATATAACACTATAGGCGTGTAAATTCGCTTATCATCAACACCCCACACTTAAAGCTTTGTTCGTCCTCGAACAAACTATCATGTCCATCTAAACATTTACTTAGGGTTTCACAGTAACCACACAAAATATTCGTCAAGACAAGCATAACAATTATTAACAAAGAGTAGTTTTCTGATCACTACTAGAAACCATTTAA
This sequence comes from Capsicum pubescens, assembly GCA_030864215.1. Taxonomy (NCBI): domain Eukaryota; kingdom Viridiplantae; phylum Streptophyta; class Magnoliopsida; order Solanales; family Solanaceae; genus Capsicum; species Capsicum pubescens. The sequence goes on along the minus strand of CM061548.1, from coordinate 229,245,463 downwards.
CCTCCAATTTAGACTCGTGATGATGGTTAATTCGTATCCAAAATTTAAGGCACAGAGAATCATACACAACCACCCAAAACTCATCAACCATGTGTGTCTCACAATATATCATCCATAATCACTCACAAGTATTTTCATCTATCGAAGCATGGGTATATGATTAGCCTTGATCTCGCTCTCACAAAGAATTCATATGTTGCTACTGATGACCATAGGCTTGCCCTTAGTGTAATGCTCCACTAAATATCAGAATGCTAAGCTTAGGATCAAATAGGTCTTCTATAGGTTGTAATGTAGGCTAAGGGATGGGTAGGACTATTTTGGCCAGAAATAGTGACTATGTTCCTAAGCGCTTTAATACATCACATTATGCCATTAACACTTTTTTTTAATCAACCCTGCTACCTTTCTTTCATCTATCACCCCTTTTCACCTAATTTTGCCATTCAAGAATAATTATCTTTTTATTTAATCATAAACACAATTTATCTTTTTGTTTTTCTATTTCTTTTTCTTTTCTCTTTCTTTTTTTTTTCTTTTTTTTATAACACACCTCCATGATAGCCACTCTTTTTCATAACAAATTCAAGTACCAATACACTCTAAGGAATCACTCTCACCCAATTTCCTCGTATTTTGTCACATGACTTCACAACTTAAAGCACTTAGGAATTTGGATCAAACTATGGTCTTGAAAAAAAAATGGATTAGGCTTACATATGAGGCTGTCAAAGAAAATGGCTTAAAGGCTCAAAGGGGTTGACTAGGATAATGTCCACGGGTAGGTAAAACGAAGGTAAACTAGTATCGGTTGCCAAAGAAATGCCTAAATCATCTCCTAAACTCACACTCTTTATTTCGCTTTACACACACACCAGACAAGTTCTAGCATCAGTCACAAGCACAGAATATACTATCATCTCACACACACAAGGCACATGGTTAACTTTATTGGGAGCAGTATAGACTCTTGACCCAACAAATGAATGAATTAAACCACATAATTATCACACAGTGAGTCACACTTAGATCCTAAGTGTCTCAATAGTAATAATTCTAGCACAAACTCTTGTCATAACACCATGCCACCTATCAGAACAATTTCATGCATCAAAATAAAAAAATCTACGACTACTAACTAAATCAAACAACCAAACATAAATAACATAAATAAATGCATGCAAATACCAGCACCCCACACTTAGACGGGACACACTGCCCTCAGTGAAAAATAAATAAGAAGAACCTGATTATTCGGACTCATCCTCTATGTCTGGGGTCATACCCCCTGCATCGGAATCGTCATCAGAGTCGTCGTCATCAGAGTTCTCTTCCACGTCAGAGTCTGGCATTCGTCGATCATCATCGGTTGGCATGTCGTCATCAAGAGGTTCCTCAAAATATACACCTACTCCACACATCGCCCTCGCATGCTCATTCATTGGGTAGTCATAATCCAACTGTTGGAGCTCTGCAGCAGTTGGAACACGACCCCCGCTCATCATGGTAAACTTCATCATGCCATATAAATGGCGGGAGAAGCTTTCGTCGCGAGCATGCCTTTCTGAAGTGGTAAGGTTGACTCCATGCGTGGTTTCAGCATCTTTAACCTTCATGAGGTCAACCTTCTTTGTGTTGTGTGGGAGTTTGTGATCAGCCGATTCCTCTTCGATTTCTTCTTTCCTTAGTATTGCAGTCAACAGGTTGCCAAAACTGAAGTGGGACCTCTTGTGTAGCCTAGCTTTCCGCATTGTGGAACGAATAATTGCCCCGACGTTGATAGGGACATTCGTCATCAATGCGTATACCAAGCACACTCTATCTCTTGTTATCTTGGTGTACTGAGTCCCTGGAATTAGGCAAGAGTTGACTATGCGCAACCATATCCTTGCTTCCCTATTCAAAGGAGCATATGGGAAGGTGTTGTGTCGACCAGTGTCCTTGTGTCTACTCCAGCGTGCCATGGATCTTGTTCCACAGAGTGTGTGTCGAATAGCTCTATATGGAGGTCTCCTGTACAGCTCCTTGAATGGTGATGGATCGACTGAAGGCAAGCCAAGAAAAGAGTTGAAGAAATCCGCATTGAGTTGTAAAACTTGACCCCGAATCTTGACCTCGCTTCCTATGGTTTTCGGTGACCAGTTGGCATAGAATTCTCTTGTTAAATTGAGATTGCATTCTCCCATGTCTCGGAAGATGAAATCCAGATGTAATGCCATGATCTTGGCCAACATGCGCGGTTCTTTCTTTGCTAGGCTTTCCTTGTTTATCAAGTCCACATGAACATATTTTCTTTCTTTGTTGTTCCTATACCATTCCTTTGCTTCCTCCACAAGAACCCATTTTATTCCGAACATGCGGCATGGTAGTTGCATCGAGGATGATTCTCCTTGCTCTTTTCGGCCTCTTTTCTTGCCTTTTTGTGAAGTGGTAGCCTTATCTTTGCCTTGTCTTGATTTGGGTGCCATTGTACCTGAGACTAAAATAATGTTCATGTTAGTATCATCTCGATGGATACAATCTATAAACAAGCAGTAGGGGCACCACCCCACACTTAGTTTGTTGGTACAGACTAGTGAAGTGAAAGTGGTCGACTAGTCAGACTTCATCGACATACGTTTTAGGTGCTATATTCCAACAATAAAATCAGAGCAGTCATACTTCTTGTAATCTTGGCAATACTTTCATGTTTGATATATCAAGACTACTACATAGGGATTGAATCAAGGTATAGTATCTAAATAATCACAACCTCCTATGTCGGTAGACAACTATAATTCTTATCCCGCTGAACAAGTCATTCCAACATGTAAGTATTCAAGTGACAAGATTATGCAATTTTTGTGACCATATTAATTCCGCAAAAGTATGACAGTGCATCAAAATCAAAGACAAGTTGGGAACAAGTTAAGATGATTCTTACGTATACGTTCACTCACTTGGTTGTATCACAACAATTCAATCACATTCAAATCACCAATACTACTTCAAGATTTAACAATTCATAATAGGAGTAGTAATGTAGTAATTACGGAATATAAATGAAGAACAAAGAAGTACTTTCTTGATTGATGCATTTGGATGATGTTCTTGTGAAGTAAAAGAGCAAAAGAAAATTTTTTGAGAGGATTTGGAGATGTAGGCGGCGCTTATGCTAGGTTTTCAATGTGTTTTTGGTCCAAGACTAAGTCTCTTATTTATATGACAAGCTTGGGTCGGGTTTTGACCCATTTAAAATTGGATTTGGAGACAAGAAGTGACCATAGACGGCGCCTTTTTCTTTGCCTATGATTGGCATAGACGGCGCCTTTTGCATAGAATTGTTGAGCATAGGCGGCACCTATGCCATGGAATTCTTGGGCATAGGCGGCGCCTATGCCTTAGTATATGAGATTCAGAGACAAAAGGCATTAGCATAGGCGGCGCCTATGCTATGGCATACTTGGGCATGGGCGGCGCCTATGCTATGGCACACTAGATTCCGAGACCTTAGGCCATAGTATAGGCCTTGCCTTGTTCGTGGCCTAGTTTTACCTAGGACTAGCCTTGTTCGGTGCCTATTTTTTCATGTGCAATGCTCAATCCATAGCCTTTTGCTTCTTCATTCCTAACTTACCACCTTTAACATGCAATACGTCCAAATCGAAATTTGAAACCAATCTCCTCGTTTTACACCTCTTGCACCTACATTTGCTCAAAAACAATAAAAATGATTAGAACGATGGGTTGCCTCCCATCAAGCGCCTTAGTTTTGGTCGTGGCACGACTCTTATTTTTGGATTTTTATTTATCAAAAGCAAACACGTAATAGAACGAAAGAAAAATGAAAAATGATAAACGATGGGTTGCCTCCCATCTAGTGCTTGATTTATTATCGTGGCACGACATAGTTACCTCGAGTACTTAGACTTCGTCGAGATAGATGGTGGATCATTTTCTGAATGGATTCAGACGATAATGAGGCTTACTTGTAGGCATGCAATCTTCTTCGAGATGACCTTTGTGCATGCCTATCCCAGGAGGGATACCAATTATATCATCAATAGTCCAACCCATAGCTCTCATGTATCTCTTCAGAGCAGAGATGAGAGCCTCTACGTGCTATTTACTTAAATCATCCGCACTCACCGGAAGTATATTTATACTTTCCAAGAACACATACCTTAGATAATCGGGGAGCTCTTTCTAGCATTGGTGGCTCTTCAAGGGAAGTCTTCGCTGTTGGTGACGGTTGATTCTTAAGATCACGGTCCGGTTGCTTAGGAGTATGGGAATAGGACTCTATTTCTGTTAGAGCACCCATAAGTTCTTCATAATCTTCATCGTCCTCATGCTCAACATTCAGTGGCGCAGCAGACAATGGCTCAACAGTAAGCTGTATCTCTACAGATAATGCTTTCTTATCCTCATGATGAACACCAGCTACAGAGAACACATTCATATCGCTGGGCTGCTTCATTGCTTTGCATATATCAAAGCGGACCACTTCTTCATTCAACCGAAATAAAAGCTCATTAGCTTTCATGTCAATAAGAACACTTCCCGTTGTAAGGAAAGGACGTCCCAAGATTATGGGTACTTCAGAATCCACCTCGCAATCCAAAATCACAAAGTCTGCAGGAAAAATGAAGGTAGACACCTTCACCAACACATCATTCAAGATACCCACAGGTCGTTTTACTGACCTATCCGCCATCACGAGTCGTATATTAGTTGGTGTAGGGTCGCCCAACCCCAACTTTTTGTAGATGGATAGTGGCATCAAATTGATGCTAGCTCCCAAATCACACAATGCTTTGGCAAAATTCATAGATCCAACCGTGCAAGGAATAGTGAAAGCACCGGGGTCGGCCTTTTTCTGAACTAGTGATCGGGTGGCAATAGCACCGCAATGATGAACAATATCTTTCAACTCATAGCTTGCTGCCCGCTTCTTTGTCAAAAGATCCTTCATAAATTTTACATACCCAGGCATTTGTTCTAGTGCCTCCACCAACGGAACATTAATGGTCAGCTGCTTTAACATAGTCATGAATTTGCCGAATTTTGTATCATCTGCATGCTTCTTCAATCTTTGAGGAAAAGGTGGTGGTGGATATGGAATTGTTTTCTCCACAGCTTTCTTCTCCTCTTGCTTCTGAATTTTGGTAGTTTCAGGCTGCAACCTACTAGGGGTGACGTCATGTACGTCTTGGTCAGCTTCCATGGTGTTTTCTTCATTAGCCTTATCATCGTTGTCTGCTACATCGTCGACCACTTGTTTGCCCTTAGATGAAGTTTCCAGCGCCTTACCACTTCGAGTAGTAATAGCCATGCATGATCCATCATTCCTTGGATTTTGCACAGTGTCGCTAGGTAAAGTGCCAACCTTTCTTTGATTGAGTGCTGCTGAAAGTTGGCTCAATTGCTGCTCTATTTGCTTGATTGAAGTGGAATGTGAATCACCTAATTTCTTCATGGCGGACAAATCATTTATTACCTCCGTTACTCCCGCGCTAGTTGCTTCCACTCCTTTCAATAGTTTAGCCATCATGTCTTCCATACTTTCAGAACTAGATGTGGTGGCGTCACGTCTTCCAGGGGGAACATACAAACCACTACTGTCATTCTTGTTCTTCCAACTACCTTGGTCCATGTTTCCAGAATTACCATGATAGTTCCGACCTTGGTTTCCTTGGGCATTGCCTCGGAAACCCCCCTGATTGTTCAAGTAGTTGGCTTCTTCTTCTGAATCAGATTCGTTTCTTCTTTTTGACGCAATGGCTTTGACTTTTTCGGTCTTCCCCGATAATAGATGCTTTGTAAGAAGATCCAATTGTGTCTTCATGTGCGCCATATCTTGATCACGTTCTTCTTCTCTTCTCCTTTGGTCTGCAGTCATGCCTATAGATAAAGTGGGGCTTGCTACCTCAGAATCCCTGGTATGCCAAGCTCTACTTTGCTTCATCATCCGGTCTAGCATATTGCTTGCCTGACCAAAGGTGAGATCCATGAATGATCCTCCAGCCGCATTATCCACAACTGGTTTAGTTATTGAATTCAAGGCTCTGTAAAGTATCTCCATTAGGTGAACATTAGTCATGTGATGGTTTGGGCACCTCATTAGCTTCGTCTTGAACCTCTCCCATGTTTCATGAAGGGCTTCAGTTGGAAGCTGACGAAAGTTGCTAATTTCATCTCTCATTTATGCTCTTTTAGATGGCGGAAAGAATCTTTCTAGGAAAGCGTCTCTCAATTGCCTCCAGTTTGTAATAGAATCAGGAGTCAGCCTATTCAACCATAGAGTTACCTCCCCAGATAGAGATAATGGAAATAGACGTAATCGAATTGCATTCTGACCAACGCCAGGATTGTCAAACGACTTGCATGTAGAAATAAAGTTAATGAGATGCATATTCGGATCATCGCCTGCTAGTCCACCAAATAATCCCTTGAGTTGCAATAACTGAATTATGATGCTTGTGATGTTGAACTTGGCTCCAGGTGCCAATGGTGGAGGAATAATGGCTCCTGTGGCTCCGGCTCCATCAAGATCATCATCATCATCGTCAAAAGCTGGTTGCATAGCTTGGCGTTCAGGAATAAACCTAGCTTGACGATCTCTTCTGTTGGCAGGTGTTGCGATCTCAGCGGCATGCCTAGGGTTTAGTAGCTCGTCATCACCTAGATCCTCATCGTCAGGATTTGTTGCTCGCCCAGGGTTATCAATATTTTGTTGATGCACTTGCTAGTGCAGCTAGTCTCGCCTGTTCCTGTTGAGCAGCCATCCTTTCAATTGTGTGTTGTGCCTCCATTCTGCCAATACATTGTGGTTCAGGATTGATAGGTAATAACGGTTGACCAGAACTTCGGGTATGGGGCATGCACTGAATAAAAACCTGTAGTAAACAAAAACAAAAACTAAAAGTAAAAGTACGAGAATCTTTGACCAAAGGGTCTAGTAATTATTACGAACTTAATTGACAACCGTATTCCCCGGCAACGGCGCCAATTTTTGATAACGCTCAAACTACAGCTCTCGTAAGAGTGTAAGCGGTCGTTGTCAAATATATAACCCAACTGGGTTGGGTATCGATCCCACAGGGAATAGCCGGTCAATGAGTAAGCAAAGATTACTAGACTTTTGGAGCAAGTCTCGTAAAAGGGGGGATTGTAACGTGCAATAAAGTAACAAAGTGAAAACGAAAAATAGCAAAGTAAAAAGAAAGAATGTTTAGTAAGATTCTAATCAATGAGAATTGAGAAGTTGGGGTTATGTCCACCTTATGAGTTGTACGTCTCTATTGGCTATGAGTTGTGCGGAATTCAGATATGCATGTGCTTATAGAGAATTGTATTCGATGGTAAATCCAGGCGTCTTTCGACCTTAACCAGGACTATTTCACTTTAACTCTTTCGAGCTTAAAGCGTATCTAACAGTACGAATTCTCCAAGAGGTTAATCCAGTTATGGCACTAACTTTTTAACAGGGGTTGGTGCCCTATTACCTTGACATTATCTCTTTTCCAGACATATAACTTTTCTTTCGAACAAGTTAATGCTATACTGGCGTATTCTATGCGTTTGCAACCACAAAGAATTTAGATTAAGATGAAGAGAATAATGATATAAGCAGCATACGTGTCACGAATTCACAAACTCATAGCAATAGATAGTATCTCATATGGCTTCCATAACCCCAACAGAGAAGTTTAGTTACCCATGAGTGCGAAGGAAATCACAATAGACATTATTAATATACCACAATAAAAATCTCGTGTAGTAAGGTGTGGTGTGGCGTTTTAGGCGTGAAATCCCTTGCAGAGTAACGTTTCTCTTGTTATGGAAATTAAGAATTTAATAGATGAATAAAAAGTAGAATTAAAAGTAGAGGAATTGTTTTCAGAGTTAAAAGTAATGGGAGAATGATAAAAATCTCTAGCAGAATAGGGTATTTATAATACTCCTATCCTATTCGTACTAAGCTACTGCATTACTTAACCCAATCCTACTGGGTTACTGCATCATTATCCTAATCCTAATAAATTACTGCATTATTATCCTAATCCTAATAAGTTACTGCTAGTCCCCAAAGTCTTTAGAATTGCTGTTTTTGCCCGGGACAGATTTTCCATGCCCCACTTTTGGTCCTTGGCGTCCAAGCTTTGCTTTCCTCCTTTCGTGAAGCTTTCTTTGGCGTCAAGTTATCCATAAAATGCTGAATTCTGCATCATTTATACCTGAAAACTTGCTAATCATGTTCGTTAGCTCACTTACAGAAAAAAGGACTAAAAGTGCATGAAATATATAATTTGTCCTCAAAACTTAGCTGAAATATAGGCAAAATATAGCACTATAGGCGTGTAAATTCGCCTATCATCAATGATGATCAGCTGACAATAAGGGAACAGGTCCCTGGGTCTTCATGGAAATATATCGATGTCACATAGCCTGAATAGTTTTTTCATCTAGTGTAACAAACTACACAGGTGAGATATGTACCAGTGAGGACACTTGGTCCAATCAGATTTCTACCTTGATCATTATTCTACTATAAAAGAAAAAGAATGCTTCTAAATTGAGTACACAATCCTAATTATTCAAATAGTGAAAAAGGCAAAAACTAAATTCTTGCAACAGTACTCAAGTTCCATTCTTTGTATGCTAAGAGAGCATGTGTTCTTGAGTCAAGTTTTGGTTTATAATTGAATTACTCAAGTTATAAGAGTAATGTTTTCCTTGTTTTTCTTGAGAAGGCTTAGGTAGAGTTACCTGAGTTTAATATTGGTTAAAGTTAATTGGTATTGAGAGGAAGCGTTGGCAGATTTTTCAAGGTGGGATTGTAGTAGAGTTACTACACACAGGTGGAGCCTAGAGTTAGGTTCATTTGAGTCTGTAATCAAGAGTTGATTATAGTGGATGGTTGAAGTGCTTGTGAGGGCAAGACGTGGTTTTTCCTTCCTTAAGTAAGGAGGTTTCCACGTTAAATCCATGTGTTTTTAAATTCCTACAAAGTTTTAGCTTTCTTGTAGCTTTATAATTGCCTGTGACTGACTTTAAGAGACTTGGTCCCTCATAGTGTGGTGCAACCTTCCACGTTTTAACAATTGGTATCAGAGCGAGGTTACTCTAAAATGTTCATACCTAAAGTGATTTATTTATCATAGTTCCTCCACCTAATCTGGAAGAAGGGAAATCTACCACTAGAACACCCCGATTTAATGTAAAATACTATAGGTGGTGGAAAACTAGGATATTTGACTTTATTATGGATGAGGATAGTGAACTAATGGATATAATACTTGATGGTCCTCATATTCCTATTAGAGAAGTCAAAGAAGGAGACATAACAAGGATGGTTGTCATAAATAGGAGAGAGTTTGATGATGAAGATAAAAAAAAGTTGAGAAGAATTACAAGGCAAAGAAACTGCTTGTCTGTGGCATAGGACCTGATGAGTATAACATGACTTCTGCTTGTGAAAAGGCTAAATAAATCTAGGATTGCCTGAAGATAGATCATGAGGGAACAACTGATGTGAAGGATTCTAAAGTTGATATGCTGACTTCTCAGTATGAAACCTTCACCATGAAAGAAGAAAGTGATTCTCTTGTATAAGAAAGTGAGAAAAATTCTAGGTGTTCTTCCTAAGTCTTGGGAAAGCAAATTTGATGCTATTACTGAGGAAAGAAACTTGAAGAATCTCACTATGGATGAACTCATCGGTAATCTAAGGACTCGTGAGCTTAAGAAGAAGTAAGTACAAGAGAAGAAGAAAGCAAAAAAGGGAAAAATCCCTAGCACTAAAGGCTTCAAAATCTGATTCAAGTGAAGAAGACACTGATGTTGCCTATTTGGAAAAAAGAATTGTTAGATCTATGAAGAAAAGTGGTCAGTTTCAAAGAAGAGAAAGTAGTAGAAAAAAGTCTAGAAATGTTGAAGTTTGTCATAAATGTGGAAGTCCTGAGCAATTCATTAAGGACTTTACAATACACAAAAGGATTATCAAGAATATCTCAAGACTAGAGGTGTCAAAGGAAAGAATAGGGACTAGGTTCCTTTAAAATCAAGAAGTAAAGTTGCAGTTGATTATGAAGTGAGACAGGCTCTAACAGTATGGGGAATTCCTTCAATGAATCTGATAAAGCTGAGAAGGCTGAAGATGTGTCCATGCTGGTTGTGGAGGAATGTGATATTACCTATGATTCCTTGTTTGCTATCATGGCAAACACTAAAGATGAAGAAGAAACTGAGGTAACTCATTTTGATATTAAGGAAAATTTAGATAACTACTCTGCTAGAAAGATAAAAAAGCTGGGAAATGTGTTGATTAATTCAATATATGTACTGACTACTGAGAAAAATGCTCTAGAAGAAAAAGTAGAGAACCAGGAGCTTGAATTATTTGACTTAACCCTCTAGATATCTAAAATAGAAGAACAGTTTGCTAAGTTAAAATATGATAATTTGACTTTATTGAGTCAAGTGGAGAAAGTAAATGATTCTGATGATTAAGGAAAGAAAAAAACTTCAAAGCTTTAAATTAAAATTAAATATAAATTGAGGGATTCTCAAAAGAACCTTATGACTGCCCTCTATAAGAATAAAGAGATAGAAAGGGACCTAGTCCGTCTAAGGGAAGAACTTAACAAATCACTAAAATAAACCACACCCTCACAAGTCCTTTCTAATCTAACTAATCAAAGTGTCAGTAATGGTAAAAGGTTTGGATATCAGTATAAGACCCAATCACTTGGGTTTTATGGGAAAGATATTCATGGTATTAAAAATGGGGTCCAAAAACCTCTATGTACTTATTGTGGAAGAGATAGACACTTGAAGGAAATATGTCAGTATTGGCTTAAAGCTAGAATAAGAAGTTCTAATTACATCAAGAAGGAGAATTATTATCCTAAGGGTTTCATGCCTTTTAAAAATGTGAAGAAGAATTCTCTACCTAGATGGGCCAACAGAGATTTGACACACCTTTGTCATCCGATTAGGGACTCAAACTCAAGTGGGTTCCCAAATCTAACAAATTACTATGTTTAAAGGTGAGAGGAAGGAAATGTAGTTAAAAATGGTTCATAGATAGTGGATGTTCAAAGCATATGACAGGGAGGACTGACTGCTTTCTTCTCTCAAAACAAGTCAAGGTGGAGGTGTCTCTTTTAGAAATGGTAAAAAGGGCTATATTCATGGTATGGGAAAGATTATAAAATTATCTAATCAAGCAATAAATAATGTGTTATGTGAATAGCCTCTAGTACAATCTTTGAAGTATTTCTCAAATCTATAACAACGGAAATGAGGTTAAATTTTCAGCTGATGGATGTACTGTGTCAAGATTGAAATTTGGGAAAGTTATTCTCAAAGACAAGGGAATAAAAAATATGTATGTGGCAGATTTAAAGTCTGTGGCTAGTAGGGAATTAACTTGCTTAAGTGTTCAAAGTGAAGATGCTGGTTTATGTCATAGAAGGTTGGGGACATATAAGTTTCTCTTTACTGAACAAGTTGATTTCAAGGGACCTGGTCCGCAGCATGCCAAATTTGAAATTTCCAGACAAGAAGGTTTGTAATGCCTGTGTTAAGGGAAAACAAAACAGGTCTTCTTTTAAGTTGAAGAAGCATGTGAGCACTTCTTGACCCCTATAGATATTATATATGCATCTATATGGACCTGTTAAAGTCCAAAGTAGAAGAGGAAAGAAGTATATGTTTGTGATTGTGGATGATTACTCAAAGTTCATCTGAAAATGTTATTGAGAACAAAGGATGAAACCTATGAGGTTCTAGTTATCTTTACAAATTAAATTCAAATGAAGCTAAATTATAAGATTGCTCAATTCAGATCTGATCATGGAACTAAATTTGAGAACTTCCAAGTTGTTGGTTTATGTGCTAAAAATAAAATCAGTCACAACTTCTCTACTCCAAAAACTCCTCATCAAAATAGAGTAGTTGAAATAAAGAACAAAACCCTCATAGAGATTGCCAGGACCATGTTGATTGATAGTAGGCTTCCAAAGAACTTTTGGGCTGAAGCTGTAAACATTGCTTGCTATGTGACAAATAGGTGCTTGATTAGATCACTCTTGAACAAGACCCCATATGAGCTTTTGTTAAATAGAAAGCCTAAGCTTGACTACTTCAGACCTTTTAGGTGCAAATGATTTGTTCTAAACAATGGGAAACATGATCTAGGAAGATTTGACTCCAAAAGTGATGAAGAAATTTTTGTGGGCTATTCCTCAACAAGAAAAAGATACAGAGTTTTCAATAAAAGAACTCTATGTGTTGAAGAAAGTGTGCATGTGGTCTTTAATGAGTCAGGGAAGCTAATGAATCTAGGTGATGGTGAAGAATAAAAAATTGAAGAACTCATTCTTGTTCAAAGGGATGATATTGCTAAAAATAATGGTCAATAGGCAAATGATGCAGATGAAATTGATGAAAGTGATTGTTATCCTAGATATCAGTCACATAATCCAACTCCAGTTGAAGATCAACAGGAAGAATCTAGTCGAACTTTTTAGGGACCTGGTCCTAGTGGAACTAATCTCAGAAGGTCAAACTGGAGGCACAAATCTTCACATCCGCTTATGGATCTGACTACACCTTTGGAATCTGTAATTCAAACAAGAGCTCAAACCTGAAATTCCATGGCATTGTCAACATTTCTATCCCAAATTGAGCCTAAAATATGAAAGAAGCTGTGAAAGATGCTGACTAGATTAATTCAATGCAGGAGATGCTTCAGCAATTTAAGATAAGTAAAGTCTGGCACTTGGTCCCCAGACCTATTGACAGAACAATTGGTGACGTCCATGCTATACCTTCTTTCAGAAGATGATATGGTTGCTTCCAAATATAGTAACCCAACAAAGGTTAGGGTTAAATCCCAAGGGATTACGTGGAGTTATGGCTCTTATTTTTTGTAATCAACGGGTAGAACTAGAAAAGTAAATGGGGGTTTTGGGTAGCAATATCGAACTAGTAGCAAATATAAACTTCGATTGTAATCAGTTATGAGTGAACACTAGGATTGTGTTCCAACTGGCTTCTTAACTCTGTAAGCTTATCATACTTTGTTGAACCAACCCAACACCTTGCATGTAGAATTGATAAGTTATGTACCTTCTATAGTCTTTTGGACGAGTACAAAGATTTCACTCTTTACCTTTTGAGTCTCAGGATGTTGCCTTACCAACCCTTATCTTGATCCCAGTTAACTATTATCTTTTGAGTCTCTAGTTATTAGATAAAATCTAACCATCTTACTTAGATAATACCTAGTAGCATGGATCACAACAGTTAAAATCTAAATTATTATTGTCATTATCTTTTCCTCGCCACTACTCTTCTTTTGGAGTAAGTCGCAATAATCTAGGTGGGATCCTAATGTTTGCAACCGCTAATATAACTATTAAAGTGAAGATAATACAATTCATGCATGGGTATCACTTCCAAACGACAATAGCACTTTCCCTACTTTGTCAATCTGCCAGGGTTTCTACAACCCTAGCAAAGGGTTTTTCGCCTCTCATGCTTGTGAAGTAATCAACAACATTCATGATTGAAAGCATAAGATAAGATCATAATAATGAGTAGAAAACACAAAATCGTAATTGAATTAATCAACTAAAGTTAATACAAGAGAATTCCATGAGCTAAATTGAATCTCAAAATTAAAATATGTTTGTAAGTATCAAGAGTGTGTGTAACTTCTAATAAAAACACATAAGGGGTATTTATAGTACATAAGGAAACCCTAAAACCAAAGCTCGAATGAAATAGGAGGAAAAAAGGTCGGTGGCTACTTGTGGTCGATACATGCACCCTACAGAGTGGGCATATGTGGTACATGCAGTATGCAGGGTGGGCGCATGTAGCGACCACATATTCCCGGACCAAATTTTCCCGTAGGTTTAGCTCTCAAGATGTTGGAATTTTGACACATGCTTTGCCCACATAGAGTCCGCAGTTGACTTGGTATGTGTCGGAAGTTATTTTTCAACTCTTTTTCAATTTTCGCACATGCTTTGGTCACGAACAGTCTAGAAAGTGTTCCAAACATCCATAAATTCTCCCATAGATAGCCAAAATTACCTTTTTTTTTATCCTTTTCACGAACTTAGCATCCAAAACATGATTTCCTGTAAAACGTACCCAAAACGCATCATATCTAACAAAACAACCTTAAAAACATGCATATTTTCCTCGTTTTAAGTGTCGAAAGTGCTATATTTATATAGAAGATCAATACCCTCAACTTAGAATGCTTGCATGTCCTCAAGTAACAAAATAAAACAAAATAAAACAACCAAGCTTAACTAGGAGAATCAAAGTTATTCAAGGCAGTCAATCAATACTTTAAGCTCAAATCACAAAACCCTCTCCAATCTTACTTTTCAAAACCAATTGTGTATAAGAATGAAGAACAATAATGTAACACAATGGAATTGAGGTATGACATTACATTAGCAACAGACAACCATGCATATGTACAAGTTACACTACCCGAAACAAGTAAATAGATAGCAATATGACTCATGTTCCCACTCACTCATATGAAATAATGCATGTCAATGCAGAAATAGTCAAGAGACACTCCCACTTAAAAGAGAAGTTCCAATAAATATGTATCAACTACCATAGGCTTGACCTAATTTTCTTTACCTTAGCATTCATATAGTTGAGTTAGGATCACTATAGGACTTTTCTCATCTTGTAATGTAGGATTAGGGGGTTGGTATGGTACATATATACATATCAAGTGGCTAAACCTCCTTGGCACTACACTAACTTTGAGGTCTCACTTACTCGCCAATTTTCTTTTTATTCATCTATTATTTCTCCCTTTTTATTCTTTATTGCACATTCACATTTGGTGTGGTCTTTTATTCTTTCTTTTTTTTTCATTTTTTATTTTTTTACCACAGCCATTCCTACTAAATTTTTCTCTTATATAACCCTTCTGTGTACCCACTTTACACTACACACCCCTATGATAGCCACTCTCAACTTAGAAATTTTGCTTGAGTTGAGGTGTACAATGTCTAAGGAGGACCAGGGCCAAAATAGGTTTATTGTAATATAAATGGGAAGGTGAATAGGTGAAATAAGATAACAGGCTATAAGGCTCAAAACAGGGATCAAGGGATACTATTTCACAAGGGAAGGTCATTTAGGCTAAAAATGGACTAAAATCAGAAATGGTCTATGATCCTTTCCTAACAGACTATCCTTCAACCTAGGCAAGACTAACCGGGCAAGTTTTGAATTCAACAAACAAAGGGAACAAAGTAGCATCTCACACACACATAGCACAAAGTTAATATTACAAACTACTACTTATCCGATTCATGCAATTGTTAACAAGTTATTATCATGCCCCAAATCCTAATGCCATGACAAGATCCACAATGTTCACACATATATACTTGCACACAGTTCTAAGACACAATTTTTGGAAGGGTGTCAAAAATTAATCAAAATATGAATACTGCCCTAAATACTTAAAAATCTTTGTATTACACAAAAACAAAATATCCTAGACATGTCGATTGTACAACCATATCACGGATGATAGAAAAAGAAGCACGACAACAAAAACCCACAACAACTATGATATGCCCTATCCCCAACTAAAATTTATCCATTGTCACCAATGCGCTAAAATAATATAAATCCAAGAGAAGTGAGAAAATACCTGGGGCGCACTAAGTGCCCATGTACCTTGGGTTGCCTCCCAAACAACGCCTGGTTTGACAATATGGCACGACTCAGTTCCCTTGGCTACTCAGACTTTTCTAAGGTCTATGTCAACACAGACTCTAACTTTCTCTAGGTTTCCCATGTAGTTCTTCAATCACTACCCGTTTACCTTGAATAAGATATCACTATCACACTTTATTTCTATAGCACCATGCGTGAATACCTTAACCATAGTGAATGGTCCAGTCCACCTAGATTTTAGCTTGCCAGGAAATAAGTGTAATCTTAAATTATACAACAAGACCAAATCGCCGAGAATAAATACACTTTTCTCGATCTTTATTTTATGATACAACTTCATTCTTTCTTCGTATATAGCTGAGATCTCATAAGCACGGAGTCGGAATTCATCCAACTCATTTGTTGTATCATGCCACTCAAAATTTTTGCCTTTTCAATGCCCGTAGTGCCTTATGCTCAGGCTCAACCGGTAAATGGAATGCTTTGCCATATACAAGATAATATGGAGAGGCACCTATGGGGGTCTTATAGGCTGTTTGGTAGGCCCACAATGCATCTTCTAACTTTTTAGACCAGTCAGTTCTGTTGGCATTCATAGTCTTTGCCAATATGGACTTTATCTCTCTATTGGAGACTTCTACTTGTCCAATAGTCTGAGAATGGTAAGGTGTCGCCACCTTATACCTTACACCATATCTATCAATTAGAGCTTTGACCAAGCAATTGCAAAAGTGATACCCACCATCGTTGATAATTGTACGTGGGGTGCCAAATCGAGAAAAAATATTTTCCTTCAAAAAAGTGGTGACCCTTCTACCTTTATTTTTTGGAAGTGCAACTACCTCTACCAATTTTGAAACATAGTCAACCGCTACTAGAATATATCTCATGCTATAGAAGCTCACAAATGGGCCCATGAAATCAATCCCTCACACAACAAACAACTCTAACTCCACAATAGATGTCATACAAAGTTCAACGCATCGTGAAATATTACCTTGATACTAACATTGGTCATAGGATTTAGCAAAATCATGAGCGTCCTTATAAATTGAAGTCCAGTAAAGCCCACACTATAAAATTTTATGGGCAGTGCGTTTGCTACTATGATGATCCCCAACTAGTGATGAATAAAAAGCTTCTAGAATGCTCATTAACTTTATCTCTAGGATACACCTATGAATCACACCACTAGCACAAAACCTAAACAGGTGCAGCTCTTCCCAAGAGAAATTTCCCACCTTATGCATAAATCTCCTTCGTTGTTGGGAGGAAAGATCTTCTAGGACCATATCACTTGCCAAAAAGTTGGCAAAATCAGCAAACCAGGGTATCATGTCTTGAGATGCTGCTAAAACCTACTCATCTGGGAATGTATCAGATATCTCAATATTATCCCCTAGTCTCTACATTGACTCATTCTCAATCCTGGACAAGTGATATACAACCTGATTTTCTGTCCTCTTCCGGTCTTTTACTTCAAAATCAAACTCCTGCAGCAAAAAAACCCAACGAATCAACCTTGGTTTGGCATATTTTTTTGCCATAAAGTCTCTCAAGGCTATATGTGAACTATGACCTTTTTTCCAATCAAATAAGACCAAAATTTCTCGAAAGTAAAAACCATCATAAGGAGCTCTTGTTCTGTAACTATATAATTTTTCTGTGCAGGGTTTAAAGATTTTCTGGCATAGTAGATGGGATGTAGTATCTTTTATCTTCTTTGGACTAGAATATCTCCCAAGGCCACTCCAATCACATCATACATTACCTCAAAAGGTGCAGACCAGTCAGGAGACACAATAATAGGCACCGAAATCAACCTCTCTTTTAGGCATGTGAAAGCCTTGAGACATGTATCATCAAACTCAAATTTCACCTCTTTCTCTAAAAGCTTGCATAAAGGACTTTAAATTTAAGAGAAGTTTTTGATGAACCTCCTAAAAAAGCCTGCATGACCCAAAAAGCTCCATATGCCTCTAACTGACACTGACGGTGGTAATTTTGCAATAACCTCAATCTTCACTTTGTCTACCTCAATACCATTCTTGGAGATCTTGTGCCCTAGTACGATACCTTTTTTCACCATGAAGTGACATTTTTCCTAGTTTAGCATAAAATTATACACTTCATATCTTTGCAGTGCACTGGCCAAATGGGCCAAACATTCATCGAATGAGTCCATAACCACTAAAATGTCATCCATGAATACTTTGATAGTGTATTCTACCATATCATAGAATATATACATCATACATCTCTAAAAAGTGGCAGGCGCATTACATAAATTGAACTGCATCCTCTTGAACACAAAAGTCCCATAGGGGAAAGTGAAAGTAGTTTTTTCTTAGTCTCGAGAGTAATCATGATTTGACTGTAACCCAAGTACCCATCAAGAAAACAATACCAACTCTTGCCTTCTAATCTATCCAACATCTGATCCATGAATGGTGTAGGGAAATTATCCTCTTCTGTCCATATGTTCAGCTTTATGTAATCCATGTAGACTATTGATCTGAGGTGGATTTATATGCCTTAGTATTGTTATCCTAGCTTTTTAAGCCTTGTTTTGTGGAAATTCCTATGCTTAATGGTTAAATAATGATATAAATAAGCATCTAAGTGTTTAAGTATATTATTACAATGTTTAAAGGTGTTTTCAAATAAGTTTGGAATCAAATTGATCATTTAGAGTCTAGATGAGAAAACTAGTATTACTAGCTTGAGCTAAGTGTTATTCTAGTAGAACTCGATGGGTTATAATGTTTTTAATGAGTTACTAATGGTTTGAATGTGTAATTATGTGTGTAATAACTTGATTTTAGTGTTCAAAGTTTAATTGTAACAAGCCAAGAGTCAAAATTAAGTGAAGGAATAAAATAAGCGAAACTAGTTCTTAGCTTGAGTTTCTAATTTGTTATTCTTGATTGTGTAGTTGTTTTGAGCTCTAATACGTGGTGTTTGATTATTTAGGATTCTTGGTGAGTCATTATTGGATTATATATGATGATACACAATCTGAAATACAAGTGGAAACAACACTACAAGTCTTGGGATAGAAGGAGAAAGGCTTGAGACAAAGTTGAACGTCAAAAGGCAAATTCCAGTGAGGGCAAGTAAATGAGTCCGCGGCGCCTACTATAGACCATGGGACTAAGACCTCAATGAAACCTCTATAGAGGTGGAATATATCCTGTGGTTGCTCCCCCACTCGGTGGTGTAGAGCCCACGATGCCCCCTTTATGCCCTCACGACTAATTTTTCTCCACTATAAATAGAACACTTACACACTTTGTTAAACATTTTTGGATGGATCTTGGACGTATTAGAGGCTTCCCAACACTTTAATTATGGTTTATTTATCTTTAATTTATCTTTTTAATATAGTTAATCATGTATTCAACTATGTTTACTATGGTTATGTCGATTAGTGGCTAAACGCCCCCTTTCCAGGGTTAAGGCCAAGAACATGTTTACTTTCTCTTTTAATTGAGTTTATTCGAATTGGTTATAATATTTGATTGTTTGTTTATCCTTTTTTTTTTAACTATTTTAAGAATTTGAGACCCTTAGAATACATATATTGTCGACCTTGTGAACTCGGGAGGGGGAATAGGAATATAGAACGTTGGGATAAATAGAGTAAGGTTCTTATTCTTTTATAAAATAAGGAATTTGAATTAGTATCTAGTATAAGGATATACCTAGAAGCCTTGATTGGTTCACATGTAGGATGATAGCTTCATACATCTAATTGGATTATTGCATCCTCTCTCAATGATAAAGTTGTAATATCCAAGTTAGGTAGACGATTAGAGGTTGGGAGACCATGTTCATGTGATAAACCCTACAAATCAATAACCAAGATAAGTAATCCAATGAATGGAGTTCAAAAGCATATAATGATTTCTTGTAGTGCTTTAATCTCGGATTTTCATTTATTGATTGTCTAAATTCTTTACTTTTACGCACTATTTACTTTACATTTAGTTTATAACTTTCAACACTCTTTTGGTTACATTGCACCACTTTAATCTTAATAGTTGAACTTGAATTAGATAGTTGTTAACATAAGTCTCTGAGGGATCAATATTTGGCTTTATTTAAGGCCACTGTATTACTTGGTGAGACCACGTACACTTGTGTGTGCGCTGGGGGTACAACAAGTGTTTGGCGCCGTTGCTGGGGAGTTGTAATTTGGTAACTATTTTTGTTTTAGTTTTACTTTTTAGATTTCTTTGGTGCTTTACACTTGGTCTTGGTATTGAAGTTACAAGTTACAAGTTTACAAACTAGTAAGCTAACAAGGAATAGAGAATTGGTTGAACCAAGTCCTGAACCTGAGTAACTCTTCCATAAATAAAAGAGAAAAGAAATCCTTCTCACTTGTATCCTATAATTTCAAGAAGAATAAGACAATCTTGCTCTCATGGCTGAATATCAACTAGCCCGCAGGATAGTAAGAGAAGTGGCAATCCAATTATGGATAAATTTGCCCTCCCCTTTTCAGAAACCAGCTTTCGGAGGTAATTTTGAGATGAAACAGAACATGGTGCGGCTTTTGATCAGCAGTGGACAGTTTATGGGGCTTTCACATAAAGATCCACAAGTCCATCTGCGAAAATTCTTGGAGATCAATGACACATTCATCCCTACGAGTGTGTCAACTGATTATGTTAGGCTAACACTATTCCCCTTTTCACTATTAGGGAAAGCAAAGAAGTTGCTGAACACTGAGCTGGTAAGTTCAATCACAATTTGGGATGACTTAGCTCGAAAATTCCTCATCCGATTCTTCCCATCTAGTAAGACTGCAAGACTGCCAGTGAGATTGTGTTCTTCAAATAGAAGCTAGCTAAGAATATATATCATGCTTGGGAGTAATTCAAAGCTCTTTTTTGGGACTGTCCATATTATCAACAGTCCAATAAGGTATTAGCTCACACCTTTGTTGAGGCACTTGACCATAACAAAAAAAAAATTCTAGATTCAGTTGTAGGTGGTAAAGCTTTGGAGTTAACGTATGATGAGCTGTATACCTTGTTGAACCAGATTGCACAAAGAATTCCTGAATGGCATACGGACTCAAGAAATGCTACAAACAAAGTTGCAGTTGTGTTGAAGGTGGATCAGTTTACTGACTTATCAGCTTATCTTGTTTCTCTACAAAATCAAATAAGTAATATGAAGTTGGGGGTTACAAGTATGCAGCCTCAGTTAATGCAATTCAATAGACTGTAGGTTGGTGTGAGGTTTGTGGCAAGAGTGGTCATTCTACGGCTATGTGTGCTGCAAATCCCGAGTCCATGATGTTTGTGGGTAATATTCAAAGGCCGAATTATAGGAACACCTATAACCTAATGTGGCAGCCTTAGCCACCAAATCCAGCATGGAACAACCAACAACAACTATTTTAGTAGCCACAAGTTCAAGTAATCAGGCCACAACTCATACTAGCAATGTGGAAGAGATGTTAAAACAACTTATAACTAGTCAAGCACAGTTGTCAACATATATGAAGAGTGAACAGGCAAAAATAAAAATCCAGCAAATGGCTACAAGAAGCTTGAGTTGCAGATAGGTCAGATAGCCACAACACAGAACACCAAGCCTCAAGGTAGTTTGCCAAATGATACTAAAAATCCTAAACAAGTAATGGAAATCACTTTGAGAAGTAGTAAGGAGATGAATGAAAAACCTCCAAAGAAAACTAAGAAGGCAGATGCAGAGTTAATTCCCCCACAGGTATCTAAAAAAGTTGTTAAAAAATCAAGAAAGTCTGAGTACTCAAAAACCAAAGTTACTGAATAGGAGAAGAAGAGACTACCACCACCTTTCACATAGAGGCTTAGAAAAGCACAGGAGGTTGCATGATCCAAGAAGTTCTTTGACACGTTCAGAGAGCTTCACATTAACCTTCCTCATTTAGATGGTTTACAGGGAATGCCCAAGTATGCTAAGTACTTGAAGGATGTGGTCACTAACAAAGTTAATCTATAGGATGTGGAGACAATAACATTTACTGAGGAGTGTATCTCTGTGGGGATACAGGCCCAATAAGCTCAAAGATCCAGGAAGATTCACCCCCTATTCAAATTGGCAACAGTGGGGTGGTCCACACACTTAGTGACTTAAGGGAAAGCATTAATTTTATATCCCTTACTTTATTCGACACTTTGGGCTTAGAAAGATGAGACAGAGCTCTGTGTTACTGCAATTGGCAAATAGTAACACAGCGTATCCTTAAGGAGTCATAGAAAATGTTATCATCAAGGTTGGTAAGTTTATTATTCCTGCTGACTTTATTATTTTAGATTTTTAGGAAGATAAAAAAGTACCAATAATATTGGGACATTCATTTTTGGCGATAAGAGGAGCTTTGATAGATGTGAGAGTGGGAACTCTCACAATGAGGCTGGATGATGAAGAGACAATTCTCAAAGTGTACAAACCTCTCAACACACTATCCCACTATAAAGATTTATGCATAATTACTGTGATTGAAGGGGATAAGTGTGGGGTCGTGGAGTCTATTCCACAAAATACCTCTTCAGACTTCCTCATTAAGCTGCCCAAGCCTCTAATACCTAAGTTCAAAATGATGCAAATTAATGAGCTTGAAAAGTCTATTGTTGAGTGAGTTGTTAATCTTGAGAGTTCCCACTCAAGAGAACAGAAATGAATAAGAAGATGGCATCCATGTGTGAGGAAGAGGATGAAGAAAAATAGATAAGTACAGATGGGTCACTCCGCGATACTAAATCAAGCACTACTTACTTCACTAGTTTTTGTTTTTGTTGAGTCATAGGTTGATGAGAAGTCTGAGTACCGAAAAACCTAAGTAAAAGAGCATAGAGAAGACTAAGTGTGGGATCCCCGGACCCTCTTGATGGATAAAGATGCAACTAGATAGGCTTAGAGGCTTCAGGAAGTATTTCTATCTTTATGTTTTAAAGTATACTTTGAGGACAAAGTAGATTTTTAAGTGTGGTATGGGGAAATTCCCATTTTTAAGGTAGATTTAAAAAAATTTGTGTTAGGAATAAGTAAGATATTTTCGTTGGTGCGATATTTGACAACATCATGCAAGTGTTGTGGTTTTAAAGAGCACATTGATTGTGTGAATTACTACTCTTGAGGCTCCTAGGCTCATAATTTAGGCTCTTGTACTTTTTGGATTAATGTTGAATTCTTGTTATTGTTTGGTTAAGAGTCTATGATGATCTTACTTGAGTTGAGCATGTGCCATGTGTGATGTGAGGTTGTAGTATATTCCTTGTTGCATTTGATATCTAGAACTAGCCTGGTGTGTGTGCAAAGTGAAATAAAGAGTGTGGGTTTAGGAGATGATATAGGTATTTCTTTGATAGCCATGTTTATACACTTTTCCTGACCTACCCTTGTGCATAATCCAAGTAAGCCCTATTAAGCCTTCAGCTTATTTTCTTTAGCAGCCTCATATGTAGACTAATCCCCTTCTTTGATTTACCTTACTTTGATCCAAAAGCTCCTAAGCGCTTTTAGGTAAAATTAATTGAGAGAGGAGTTGGAAATTCAAGTAGGAGAAAGGTAAAATTGAAGCCCCAAAGTGATAGTTATTGGTGTGTAAAAAATCTATGTGTAGTGGTTGGGAGTTCAGTAATTAAATAATAAAAATTTGTTCAAATTTGAACAAGTTGTACATTGAAAATACTCCCACCATAGTGTTTGTGAATGAGCTTAATAAGATGGGGAAAAATAATAAAAGAATGAGGTAGAAAAAAGTGGTATAATTTGGTTGTTAGAGGTGAACTGAATGACGTGTGTGATGTATTAAAGCGCTTAGGGAAGATAGTCACTATTTTTGGCAAAAATAGTTCCTACCCGACCCTTACTTACATTACAACCATTAAAGACCTATTTGATACTAAGCTTTATCATTCTGATTTTAGTGAAGTACTACACTAAGGTCAAGCTTATGGTTTATCTTGTGTAACTTGCAAATTTCTTGTGAGAGTGAGCACAAATTGATTTTTGTATCCAGTTTGTTATAAATTGCATTTATGTGAGTGATTATGGGTAACTATCTTGTTGTAAGGGAGCATGTTTGATGAATGTGGGTAATTTGTATTATCTCTTTGATTAAACAATATGTATGAGTTTTCCAACTAGGTGAGTCAATTATTGAGGCTAGGATGTCTTGGAGTAGTGTTCTTGGACTTTCAATTATGTATGTAACATGCTTAGTGTAGAAACTTGCATTATGTGTATTCATTGTGGTACTAGCTTGATTTTCTTTCTTCTAGTAGAATTGTAGAGTCACTTCAGCTTAGGATTCTTATAGTAAAGATTTATTTGAGGACGAACAAGGCTTTAAGTCTGGGGTGATGATCTGAGGTGGATTTATACACCTTAGTATTGTTATCCTAGCTTATTTAGCCCTGTTTTAAGGAAAATTGGTGTGCTTAATGAGTAAATAATGATATATATATATATATAAGAATCTAAGTGTTTAATTATGTTATTACAATGTTTAAAGGTATTTTCAAACAAGTTTGGAATCAAATTGATCATTTAGAGTCTAGACGAGAAAACAAGTGTTACTAGCTTGAGCTAGGTGTTGTTCTAGTTGATCTCGATGGGTTCTAATGTGTTTAATGAGTTCCTAATTGTTTTAGTGTGTAATTATGTTTGGAATAACTTGTTTATAGTGTTCGGATTTTAATTGGAACAAGCCAAGAGTCAGAACTAAGTGAAGGATTAAAATAAGCGAAACTAGTTCTTAGCTTGAGTTTCTAATTTATTATTCTTGATTGTGCAGTTTTTTTGAGCTCTAATACGTGGTGTTTGATTATTTAGGATGCTTGGTGAGTTAATCTTGGATGATATATGATTATAAACAATCTTAAATACAAGTGGAAACAACACTACAAGGCTTGGGATAGAAGGAGAAAAGATTGAGACAAAGTTGAATGTCATAAGACAAATTCCAGTGAGTGAATGCAAATGAGCCTGCGGAGCCCCTTCTATACCATGGGAATAATCCCAATGATGTAACCTCTAGATAAGTGGACTATATCCCACAGCGCCTCCTCCACTCCAGTGGTTTAGAGCCCGCGACACCCCCTTTATTCCCATACGACCAATTTTCCTTCACTATAAATAGAACACTTACACACTTTGTTAAACACTTTTGGACAGATCTTGGATGTATTAAAGGCTTATCAACACTTTAATTAGGTATTTTCTTTAATTTAGCTTGTTAATAGATTTAATTATGTATTCAACTATGTTGATTATAGCTATATCGATTAGTGGCTTAACGCCCCCTTTCCGGGGTTAAGGCCAAGAACATGTTTACTTTCACTTTGAATTGACTTTGTTTGGATTGATTATCATATTTTATTGTTTGTTTATACATTTTTTTAAAACTATTTTAAGGATTTGCAACCATTAGAATACATATATTGTCGACCTTGTGAACTCGGGAGGGGGAATAGAAAGATAGAACATGGGGATAAATAGAGTGAGGTTCTTATTCATTTATAAAAAAATAAGGAATTTAAATTAGCATCTAGGATATGGATGTAGCTAGAAGCCTTTCTTGGTTCACATGTAGGATGATAGCTTCATGCATCTAATTGGATTATTGCATCCCTTTTTAATGATGTAGTTGTAATGTCCAAGTTAGGTAGATGATCAGAGGTCGGGAGACCATGATCATGCGATGAACCCTACGAATCAACAACCAAGATAAGTGATCCAACGAATGGAATTCAATAGTGTAGAATGATTGTTTATAGTGCTTTAACCCCAGGTTTTCATCTGTTAATTGTCCAAAGTCTTTACTTTTACACACTGTTTACTTTACATTTTGTTCATAACTTTCAAAACTCTTTTGGTTACATTGCACCACTTTAATATCAATAGTCAAACTTAAATTAGATAGTTGTTAACATAAATCTCTGAGGGATCGATATTCGGATTTATTTAAGTCTACTATATTACTTGGTGAGACCACATACACTTGCGTGTAGGATGGAGTGCAACAACTCTCCAACTAGTCACACGCCTCATTGGTACTAATTCATTCTTTTCATTTGGAACCACTGTGATTCCCCTTTCTTTGGTACGATTGAACTGGGCTCACCCACTTGCTATTTGCAATGGAAAAAACCACCCCAACATCTAACCACTTGATTATCCTTTTTTCACTACCTCTTGAATAGGATAATTCAGTCGCCTCTGGTGCTCAATACTGG
Source organism: Capsicum pubescens (assembly GCA_030864215.1). Classification (NCBI taxonomy): domain Eukaryota; kingdom Viridiplantae; phylum Streptophyta; class Magnoliopsida; order Solanales; family Solanaceae; genus Capsicum; species Capsicum pubescens. Next base: position 229,219,502 of record CM061548.1, on the reverse strand, counting down.
GAATTCTATCCAACTCAAGATGTATTTTATATGTGTATATACCTGGTAGAATTCCTATAATGTTAGCAATGGTCCACTTAATAACTCTCTTGAATTTCTGCAATATTGGTGTAAAAGCTTCCACATGTGCTTCTGCCAAATCTACCGCAATGATCACCGATTTGTTTTTATATTTCCCAAGAATGTATACTAAAGATGAGAGGGGAGGGCCTTAGATTCAAATTCTGGTGGCTTCTCAATAGATGGTTTTGCAGGAGGTGTTTTTCTGTTCTTCAAGTCAAGATCCAGCTTCTTAAGGGCATATTTGTAAGAACTTATTCCATGTAGTGCAGAACCAGCTCATCATATTTATCTATCTCGTCACTCTCAAAATTCATAATCACTGTTGCTAATGCTTCCACCCCTAGTCTTTCTCAATAGGTATATCCACTGCAACTACATCATCATCCACCACATCTATCATTTCTACCACTCTTAATTCATCTGGCTGCTATATTGTCATGCATATATTCAACACTATTTTCTCATTGTTCTATTTTAAGGTTTTATCCTCCAGGTCCATATCAATCAACACCTGACTAGTGGACAAGAAGGGTCTACCCAAGATAATAAGAGATTGGGCATCCACTTCACATTCTAATAGCATAAAATTTGCCGAATATGTGAATGATGCCACTCTTACCTCTATATTGCGCTCAAAATCTACTGGCTCCTTTATAGATGAATCAACTATCAAAAACCTTGCAAATGTACGATTGAGTTCTCCTAACCCCAACACCTTTTATATCACTAATGGCATTATATTTATTCCTACTCCTTAATCACATAGAGCCTGATTAATGTTATAAGGCCCAATAGATTATAGGATGGTGATTGCACTTGGGTCCCCCTTCTTTTCTACCGATGGTGCATGAGAATTCATGCTAAACTATTGTAATATATCTTAGAGATCTTCTGTAACACAATCATCATCGTCATTACTCTTAAAATTATCATCACTTCAAGTCAACTTCTCAAATTCAGCTTTAGGTAGCTCATCCACAATAATGCTATCCTTCTTTGTCTCATTAGTAATGGGAAAAAAATGTTCATTCCATGGGGAATCACTCCTAGTGTTAATATCTAGACAATGAACAAGTGTTGGTGGATTCTGCACAGTGTCACTAGAAAGGGTACCTGTCTATTATTTAGCCAAAGTGGTAGAGATTTTCCCATACTACTGCTCTAACTAGTTGATAAGAGTTGAATGTGACTCAACCTTCTTGTTCAATCTCGAAATATCGGCCTTGAGTTCTTTAAGGCAAGTTTCTTAGCTTTCTTGATCTTTCATCATCTTAGTCAACATTTCTTCTATTCTTGATTCTGCATCTCATCTGCCAGGTGGAATGTATTTGTCTCTCTCATCATAATAGTTCCGAGCTTGATTTTCCTTGGACTTGGAAACTCATCAATTAACGATCCACATACTTTGCCTCCTCTAACTCAAACTCACATACCCTAAAGTGGCAGCCTATGCCCCTATTGGATCAATCTTTGACAAATTTATTGTTGCAAATTTTTTGGCCAACTCACTAATATCAATCCTTAATAATGAAATCTCCTAAGCTACAACATCCTTAGTTACTCTCTTCCCGCCAAAAGCTCCAATGACATAAATGTCACAACGTCTCTCAACCTTTCGAGTTTGCTGCCCTTGGTTAGTTAATGAGATCTAATTCATAATACATGAAGCTATCTCCCATCGTAATATCATAAAGGCTCCTCTAGAGATACTACCTGCCATTTCTCTAGAACTGATAGTCAGGGCTCTATAGAATATCTCCAACAAGCTTGTCCCTGAAATCCAGTAGTTGGGCACCATGCTAAGCTTCTTGTTGAACGGGAACCATGCCTTATACATAGAATCTGACTGTAACTGCCTGAAATTATGAATCTCATCCTTAAGTTGCAATACTTTGGATGGAAGAAAGAACTTGTTCAAGAATTATCTGCGTAACTTATTCCACGTAGTGATAGATTCTCTTAGAAGTCTCCCAGCCATAAATATGCTTCACCAATAAGCGAGAAGGGAAAAAACCTCAGTCTCAGTGCCTTCTGATCTACCCCAGGTATGGTATATGAAGTGTAGATTCCTATAAAATTTGCAAGATACATATTTGCGTCATCTGTATGCAACCCTACAAACACACCCTTCAAGTGTAGGAGTTGGTCATAGCACTTGAGATATTGAACTTAACATTGGGGGGTAAAACCAAATGATTAATGACTATAGTCTCTTACGGCTCAACGTATCCCAGATCTGCTTCATCATCCTTATAAGACTGCACATACTAGTATGTTGGGATCAGTTAATGTTAACCTCTTCTAACTCTATCTAATTTCCATTGAGTTCTGCACGGTGGTCTGCTGCCTGTGTCTGCTCAGCCAACTCTACTTCTCGATCTATCCGCTGAGCTTCCTCTACTACCCTACTCTCATTTTCATCTTGAGCTAAATGTTTACCACTCTGTCAATAAAAAATGTACTAAACTCCTTCAAGAGAAAAGAGAGGTACAACACCACGAACCCCGTTAGGGTTATCATTTTTTTTCGATTCTGTCATCCTACTTGGTATTTGTAGGACCTCTCTGGATTCAAATTCACTGGGATTAAGGAATTTCCTTGACTTTATGTGCTAGGCATACATTGTCATATACCCAACTAAGAACAAAAAAGAAAACCCGAGAATTACAACAAATTCAATACACAAATCAACACCGTATTCCCCAGCAATGGCATCAAAGTATAGTGACATCCAAGCTACACCTCCTCTCAGAAGATGATGTAGTTGCTGCCAAATATAGTAACTCAACAAAGGTTGGGGTCGAATCCTAAGAGAATATGTGAAATTGTGGCTCTTAGATGTTGTAATCAATGAGCAGAATATGAAATAAAAATGGGGGGTTTTGAGTATCAATATCGAATTAGTAGCAAATATCAACTTCGGTTGTAATCAGTTGTGAGTGAACAATAATATTGTGTTTCCCCTGGCTTTGGAACTCCATAGGCTTATCGTGCTTTGTTCAACCAACCTGATACCTTGCATGAAAAATCAATAAGTTATGTACCTTCAATAGTCTTTTGGATGAGCTAAGGGATTTCATCCTTTACCGTTTGAGTCTCAGGATGTTGCCTTACTAACTCTTATCTTGATCCCAGTTAAGTATAAGCTTTTGAGTATCTAATTATTATATAAAATCTAAGCATCTTACATAGATAATACCTAGTAGCATGGATCAACAGTTAAACTACAAATTACTGTTGTCATTATCTTTTCCTAATAACTACTCATATTTTTGAGTAAGTAGCAATAATCTAGGCAGAATCCTAACATTTGCAACCGCTAAGATAACTATTAAAGTGAATATAGTACAATGTATGCATCGGTATCAGTTTCAAACAACAATAGCACTTCCCCTACTTTGTCAATATGCTAGGGTTTCCACAACCCTAGCTATAGGTTGTTAGCCTCTCATACTTGTGAAGTAATCAACAACATTCATGATTGAAAGCAAAAAGGTGAGATCACAATAATAGTTGTAACTGAATTAATCAATTGAAACCAATACAAGTGAATTCAAAGACCAAAATTGAATCTCGAATTAAAAATATATTTGTAGGTATCAAGAGTGTGTGTAACTTCTACTAAAAACACATAAGAGGTATTTATAGTACATGAGGAAACCCTAAAACCAAAGCCCAAACGAAATAGGATAAAAAAGGGACAGTGGCTACTTTGGTTGCTATATGGAACCTACTGGGTAGGAGCATGTGGTACATGGGTCCTACAGGGTGGGCTCATGTAGAGATCGCATGTGCCCGAGCCAAAATTTCCTGCAGGTTTAGCTCTCAGGATTTTAGACTTCTGATGCATGCTTTGCCCACATGCGGTCCACATGTGATACATGTAGTTCGCGTGTTGACTGGGCATATGCCAAAAGTTATTATTTTAGCTCTTCTTCAATTTCCACACATGTTTTGGTCATTAACAGTCCGAAAAGTGTCCTGAACAACCATAATTGCTCTCATACGTAGACAAAATCACCCTTTTCATCCTTTTTATGAAATTAGCATCTAAAACATGATTTCTTTCAAAACATACCCAAAATGCATCAAATCTAACAAAACAACCTCAAAAATTTGCATATTTTCCTCGTTTTAAGCATTAAAAGTGTTATATTTCTATAGCACATCAACAATTATTGGGACTAAGTGGATATAGATAAATAAACAATATGAACAAGGAACTATCAACATAAATAAAACAAGGCAAGTGGTTCAAGGGTATAACCAGGAGGAAGGAATTGATTATGATGAGATATTTGCCCCTGTAGCAAGGATAGCAACTATTAGGATTTTTATTTCTTTTTTTGCCTATACGGGGTTTAAACTCTTCCATATGGATGTTAAAAGTGCATTTCTAAATGGAAACTTGAAGGAAGAAGTCTATGTCAAACAACCTCCAGGTTTTGAAGATGTAAATTTTCCTCATCATGTACTCAAATTGCATAAAGTTCTCTATGAGTTGAAGCAAGCTCCTAGGGCTTGTATGAGAGATTTCAAAGTTTCTTCTAGAAATGACTTTAAAAGAGAGAAAATTGACAGTACTCTCTTTCTAAAGTCCATAGGTAGAAGCTTGCTGATTGTTTAGATATATGTTAATGATATTATTTTTTAAGCTACTTCTGAATCCCTGTGTAAAGAGTTTGCAAAGCTAATGGGGTGTGAATTTAAAATAAGCATGATGGGAGATCTGAGTTTCTTCCTAGGTTTGTAGATCAAACAAACTTCTCAAGGGAAAATGATATGTCAAGAGAATTACATTAAGGAATTACTAAAGAAATATAACATGAGATATGTCAAGCCAATTGAAACTCCAATTGGAACTAGATCCAAGATGGGTAATGATAAATTTGGTCCCTCGGTTAATAAAACCATGTATAGAGGGATTATTGGATCCTTACTATATTTCACTGCAAGTAGGCCATATATTATGTTTAGTGTGGGAATATATGCAAGATTTTAGGTATATCCTAAGGAGTCTCATTTGAAAGCTGCAAAAAGAATTCTCAGATACCTAAAAGGTACAAGGAACATGGTCTTGTATTATCCTTTTGGAGACAGTTTTGATCCATTAGGATATGATGATGCTGATTATGCTGGATATCTGGTGGATAGAAAAAGTACCTCAGTAATAGATCATTTTCTGGGTTCTTCCTTAATCTCCTGGGGTTCTAAGAAGCAAAATTTGATTTGCTTTATCTACTGTTGAAGCTGAGTATATGGCTACAATTTCTTTCTATGCTCAATTGTTATGGATCAAACAATAACTAGAGGACTTTAGAATTGTCTCAGATACTATACCTCTGATGTGTGACAACACCAGTGCTCTCAACATGGCCAAGAATTCAGTGCAGCATAAGAGGACCAAACACATTGATGTGAGACATCACTTTCTGAGAGACAATGTTGAGAAGAGAGCTATTTGCATGAATTTTTGTAGGACTGAAGATCAAATTTACTAAGGCACTTTGCAAGGAACAATTTGTAAAAAATAGGATGAGGCTGGGGTTGATCAAAGTAACCTGACCTACTAGATGAATTATTTTTCTCCCTAAAAATGGCTATGATTAGGAGACAAGTTTACTTAGTAGAGTATGTACTAAGATTAAGAAACATATTTACTTAGTAGAGTATGTACTTGTTGGTCTAACTCAGTATCATACCTTTGTAGGTATACACCCAAGGGAACAACTTTCGAGGAGGACAAATATGGCATGCACAAAGTTAAGGATTCACTCAAGAAAGAGAGGGACTTGGTCTCATTACTCAGGTTAGTATCGTGAATGTGCATTTTCCTGTTCTGTTAGAAAAATCCACGTCCACTCTCTCTGTGTGTTAGAAAATTATAATATTCTAAAAGGAAGGATGAGTTACCTAAGAATTCAAATCGATCACATCCTATTCTTTCAAAAACCCTTCTAGTGCTTACTCGTTCCTTTAAATCTTGTTGTACCCACCCCTTCTCATGTCAAAATAAAAAGTCTAGTCACAAATAGTCCTACTATAAAAAGTACTTATAAATGGCTGCAAATTCTCCATTTTCGTGTCTTTTAAACAAATTTGAGCTTAGCATGGGTAAACGTCCTCTCTCAAATCTTCTTGAAAAACACCTTTCATCTCCTACTCTTCCAAAGGCAAACCCATTCTTCACTCAACACATTAACGAAGAACTATCCCTGAACCCCCAAAAATTTTTTGATAATATATTAATGAATGATGCTTGGGTTGCTAAAAATCTCATCTTACTATCAAATAGCCTAGGAAAGAGAAAAATCAGTCCTAAGGAACAAAATGTCTTTAAGATAACAAGAAACCCTGGAGAGAAGTCTAGAATTTTTATAGAGAAGTAGAGAACTTCTAAAGGACCTAGTCCTAAGAAGAGAAAAATGACTGAAGGACAACCCATTAAGGTTCCTCAAAAGGGAAAATTAGAGAAAGAAAGAAAGGTTGTGTCTAAAGAAGTGAGAAACAGATTCTTGAAAAATCAAAAGGTGCTAACAAGGAGGATCCTTGAATCAAGTGTGTTAACAAAACCAAGCATGATGGAATTAGTGGAGCTTGTTAAACATCGAGGATGGCTCCATCTTATGGAAAACCTATTCCCAAAAACCTATTCCCAAAGTCTTTGATGAGGTAGTCAGGGAATTCTATTCCACATTGGATTTTTGTAAAGATAAACTGAAAATGATTTCTATAGATCAAGGGAAAAGGTTGAATTATGATGCTGCATTTCTTGGGAGAATTCTGGAAGCTCCTATTTGTGGTTTCAGGATTATTTCAAAGCAACAACCCTCAATAGAGTTTTTAGGAAAAACATCAAAGGTTAAAGGAAAATATGTAGCTGCAGTGAATAAGAAATCACTCAAAAGTGAGGTCCAATTAATCTTTGATTTTGTTAACAAAGTGATTCTGCCTATATCACAAAAAAGAAACATTGCTCCAATTTCTAATTTGTATGTGATGAAGTGTCTTAGCAATTTTGAGTTCATTTGTTTACCTGCCTTAATAATAGAGAACATGAATAAGGTTGTTCATGAGAGAAAAATGGAAAACATGGCATGCCTTATGGATATTGGTTGAACAAAGTGTTTGATCATTTTGGCATTGTCTATGAAAATGGAACTCCTATAACTGTGCTATAGCTATTTGGTATGATGACTCTGGTCAAAACTGTGTGAAAAATAAATTAGGTGATTTCTGTCAAGGTGATATCAGCAAGATAATAGAGGATTTGAAATTCAACATAGCTACTAAAGATAAAGAGATTGGCAAATTGTAAGTGACAACTTATTACCTTTCTAAAAAGGATCAAAGTGTCTCTGAAGAACTTAGAACTGAGAATGCTGAACTAAATAAGAGAGTTTCAACTTTGAATGATGAGGTTCTTAGCTTGAATGCAGAGATAAGTCATCTAACCAAGGAATTATTACACTATCATCCTACAGAGAATAATAACATAGCTCTACTTCTCCAAACCTTCTTCCTAAATCCCTTACCTATTTTGTTGATTCCTATGGCTTTTTTCTCTGGAATATTTAAATTAGGGACTGTAATGATACTTACCTTTTGTATATGAATGAATCTCAGTTTGTGTGTTTCATATGTCACTTCCTTAATTTTAAAATTATTCTTCATATTAGTGTTGCCCCAGTGGCCACGAGTAATTAACTTGTGCTTATTTTACTCTTGGTTTTCTGTTATCACTTTTCAATAATACCAAAAGGGGGAATACTGAATTCATGTGGTAGGGACTAGGTGTATGTGTTCATGATATGTAAGGGACAAGGTACTAGGTACATATGTGTTGAATGTGTTGAATGTTGGTGAAGCCTTATGGCATAGTATAGTGATAGAGGGGAGAATTTTTCTCAAGCATGATGGCATATTGATAGTGGAAACAATCACTGACAGTAGTTAATCACTCTGACTTAATTAGGTGAATAAATTTGATACTCCAAGTTCTGTGGTTTGTCATATCCAAAAGGGGGTAAAATTGTTATATCTTATTTTGATGATGATCATCTGACAACAAGGGACTAGGTCCCTGGGTCTTCATGGAAATATATAGTTGTCACATGGCCTGCACAGTTTTGTCATCTGGTGTAACAAAGCAGGTGAGATGTGTACCAGTCCGGATAACTTGGGCCAATTAGATTTCTACCCTAATCATTATTCCACTATAAAAGAAAAAAATGCTTCTAAATTGAGTATTTTTCACAATCCTGATTATTCAAAGAGAGAAAAAGTCAAAAACTCAATTTTGTAATAGTGCTCAAGTTCCATTCTTCGTATGCCGAGTGAGTGTGTATTCTTGAGTCGAGTCTTGGTTTGTAATTGAATTACTCAAGTTATAAGAGTAATGTTTTCCTTGTTTTTCTTGAGAGTGCTTAGGTAGAATTACCTGATTTCAATATTGGTTAGAGTTATCAAGGTAGGCTTGTACTAGAGTTATTACAAGTAGGTGGACCCTAGAGTTAGGTTCATTGAAGTCTATAATCAAGAGGTTGATTATAGTTGATGGTTGAAGTGCTTGTGAGGGAAAGCCGTGGTTTTTCCTCCCTTGATCAAGGAGATTTCCACGTTGGTTAAATCCTTGTGTTTTTAAATTCCTGTAAAGTTTTAGCTTCCTTACAGCTTTACTATGTTATTGCCTGTGACTGACTTTAAAGGACCTGGTCCCTCGTAGTGTGGTGAAACCTTTCACCTTTCAATGAATAATCAATCCTAAGATAGGAATTCCACCTAGAAACATGAGCAATTTAGTCAACTCCCCCTAAATTACGGTTTTAAGATCACTAGAATAACCCACATAAGGTCAAACACTTCACCACTTCGGGTAGTAATAGCCATACACGATCCATCATTCCTCGGATTTTGCACAGTGTCGCTAGGTAGCGTTCCAGCCTTTCTTTGATTGAATGCCGCTGACAGTTGACACAACTGTTGCTCCAGCTGTTTTATTGCAGTAGAATGCGAGTTAACCAATTGATTTATTGAAGACAAATCATTCTTCACCTCGGTTACGCCCATGTTGGTTGCCTCCACTCCTTTCAAAAGCTTAGCCATCATATCTTCCATGGACATCTTCCCAGATCCAGATGCCACAGCCTCACGATTTCTAGGAGGAACATACAAACCACTCCTGTCAGTCTTATTCTTCCAACTACCTTGATCACGGTCCTTGTATCCTGATTTATCATAATAGTTCCGACCTTGGTTTCCTTGGGCTTTGCCTCGGAAACCCTCCTGATTATTCAATTAGTTAGCTTCTTCCTCAAAATTAGATTCATCTCTTCCATGTACTACAACGGCCTTAACTTTTTCGGTCTTCCCTGATAATAAATGCTTGGTAAGAAGATCCATCTGCGTTTTCATGTGGGCCATATCTTGGTCACGTTCTTCTTCTCTTCTCCTTTGTTCTGCAGTCATACCAATAGACAAAGTGGGGCTTGCTACCTCAGAATCCCTAGTATGCCAAGCTCTACTTTGCTTCATCATCCGGTCTAGCATATTGCTTGCCTGAACAAAGGTGAGGTCCATAAATGATCCTCCAGCCGCATTATCCACCACTGGTTTAGTTATTGAATTCAAGGCTCTGTATAGTATCTCCATTAGGTGGACATTGGTCATATGATGGTTTGGGCATCTCATAAGTTTCTTCTTGAATCTCTCTCATGTTTCGTGGAGAGCTTCAGTTGGAAGCTGTCAAAAATTGCTGATTTTATCTCTCAACTGTGCTCTCTTGGATGGCGGAAAGAATCTTTCTAGGAAAGCGTCTTTCAATTGCCTCATATTAGTAATAGAATCAGGAGTCAGTCCATTCAACCATAGAGTTGCCTCCCCAGACAGAGACAATGGAAATAAGCGTAGTCGAATTGCATTCTGTCCAACGCCAGGATTGTCGAATGACTTGCATGTAGAAATAAAGTTGATCAGATGCATATTCAAATCATCGCCTGCAAGTCCACCAAATAAACTTTTGAGTTGCAAAAGCTGAATCATGGTGCTAGTGATATTAAACTTGGCTCCGGGTGCCAAGGGCGGAGGAATAATAGCTCCTGTGGCACCATCTCCGTCCAGATCGTCATCATCATCATCAAATGGAATCTGCATAGCTCGGCGTTCCTGTCTAAATCTGACTTGACGATCTCTTCTATTAGCAGGTGTCGCCACCTCGGCATCACGCCTAGGGTTTAGTAACTCGTCATCACCTAGGTCCTCAACGTCAGGATTTGTTGCTCGCCCAGGGTTATCAATATTCTGTTGATGCACATGAGCGGTGGCCAAAGAAGCTAATCTAGCCTGCTCCTGTTGAGCATCCCTTCTTTCAATGTCACGTTGCGCCTCCATTCTGCCAATACGATGTGGTTCAGGATTGATAGGTAATAATGGTTGACCAGAACTTCGAGTATGGGGCATGCACTGAACAAAACCTGCAGAAAACAAAAACAACAACTAAAAGTAAAGTACGAGAATCTTTGACCAAAGGGTCTAGTAACTATCACAAACTTAGTTGACAACTGTATTCCCTGGCAACTGCGCCAATTTTTGATAACGCTCAAACTACAGCTCTCGTAAGAGTGTAAGCGGTCGTTGTCAAATATAGAACCCAACTGGGTTGGGTGTCGAATCCCACAGAGATTACTTGGTCACTAAGTAAGCAAAGATTAATAGACTTTTGGTGAAAGTTTCGTAAAAAAGGGGATTGTAAAGTGCAATAATGTAACAAAGTGAAAACGGAAAATAACAAAGTAAAAAGAAAGAATGTTTAGTAAGATGTTTAATCAATGAGAATTGTAATTTACGGTTATATCCACCTTATGAGTTCTACGTATCTATTGGCTATGAGTTATGCGGAATTCAGACATGCATGCGCTTATAGAGATTCGTATTCCATGGTAAATTCAGGCGTCTTTCGACCATCAAGGATTATTTCACTTTAACTCTTTCGAGCTTAAAGCGTATCTAACGGTACAAATTCTCCAAGAGGTTAATCCAGTTACGGCACTAACTTTTTAACAGGGGTTGGTGCCCTATTACCTTGACATTATCTCTTTTCCAGACATATAACTTTTCTTTCGAACAAGTTAATGCTATACTGGCGTATTCTATGTGTTTGCAACCACAAGAATTTAGATTAAGATGAAGAGAGTAATGATATAAGAAGCATACGTGTCAATAATTCACAAAATCATAGCAATAGATAGTATCTCATAAGGCTTCCATAACCCCAACAGAGAAGTTTAGCTACGCATGAGTGCAACGGAAAACACAATAGACATTATCATCATAAAAATCTCACGTGAATTCCTTGCAAATAGATTTTCTCTTGTTGTAAAAATTAAAAGTTGAATATATGAAAAATAATGTCAACAATGAATTAATGAAGAAAAAGGGGAAGGATAGAATAGGGATGAGGGTGGCGGAGAATTGTTTTGATGGATGGATGGATGGTGGATGGATGGGAATTATAAAAATCTCCAGCAAAATAGGGTATTTATAACACCCATATCCTATTCCTACTAAGCTACTGCATTACTTATCCTAGTCCTACTAGGTTACTGCATCATTATCCTAATCCTACTAAGTTACTGCTGATCCCCAAAGTCTTTAGAAATGCTGTTTTTGCCCGGAACAGGTTTTCCATGCGTCACTTTTAGTCCCTAGGCGTCCAATCTCTCCTTTCCTTCTTTCGTGAAGCTTCCTTGGGCGTCAAGTTATCCATAAAATGCTGAAATCTTCATCATTTATACCTGAAAACTTGCTAATCACGTTTGTTAGCTCACTTACAGGAAAAAGGACTAAAAGTGCATGAATTATTTATATTGTCCTCAAAACTTAGCTAAAATATGGGTAAATTATAGTACTTTAGGCGTGTAAATACGCCTATCATCAACACCCCACACTTAAAGCTTTGTTCATCCTCGAACAAAATATCATGTCCATCTAAACATCTACTTAGGGTTTCACAGTAACAGCACAAAATATTCATCAAGACAGGCACGACAATCATTAACAAAGAGTAGTTTTCTGATCACTACTAGAAATAATTTAACCTCTAACATAGACTCGTGATGATGGCTAATTCGTATTCAAAAGTTAAGGCACAAAGAATCATACAAGACTACCCAAAACTCATCAACCATGTGTGTCTCACATAAGATATTACCCATAATCACTCACAAGTATTGCATTTTTCAGAACATGGGTATAAGATTATCTTTACTCTCACTCTCACAAAGAATTCATATGTTGCAACTGATGACCATAGGTTTTCCCTTAGTGTAATGCTCTACTAATATCAGAATGTTAAGCTTAGGATCAAATAGGTCTTTACAGGTTGTAATGTAGGCTAAGGGACGGGTAGGACTATTTTGGCCAGAAATAGTGACTATGTTCCTAAGCGCTTTAATACATCACATTATGCCATTAACACTCTCTTTTAATCAACCCTGCTACCTTTCTTTCATCTATCACCCCTTTTCACCTATTTTTCCATTCAAGCATAACTATCTTTTTATTTAATCATAAACACAATTTATCTTTTTGTTTTTCTATTTCTATTTCTTTTTCTTTTCTCTTTCTCTTTTTTTTTATAACACACCTCCATGATAGCCACTCTTTTTCATAACAAATTCAAGTACCAATACACTTTAAGGCATCACTCTCACCCAATTTCCTCTTATTTTGTCACATGACTTCACAATTTAAAGCACTTAGGAATTTGGATCAAATTATGGTCTTGAAAAAAAATGGATTAGACTTACATATGAGGCTGTCAAAGAAAATGGCTTAAAGGCTCAAAAGGGTTGACTAGGATAATGTCCACAGGTAGGTAAACAGAAGTTAAACAATCACAGGCTTCCAAAGAAATGCCTAAATCATCTCCTAAACTCACACTCTTTATTTCGCTTCACACACACACCAGGCAAGTTCTAGCATCAGCCACAAACACAGAATATACTATATTCTCACACACACAAGGCACATGGTCGACTTTATTGGGAGTAGTATAGACTCTTGACCCAACAGATGAAGGAATTGAACCACACAATTATCACATAGTGAGTCACAATTAGAGCCTAAACATCTCAATAGTAATGATTTTAGCACAAACTCTTGTTATAATACCATGCTGCCCCTCAGAACAATTTCATGCAAAGTTAAAAAATTTTTAAAAAATTTAACTACTAACAAACAAAACAAACAATCATAGATAAATGCAAATGCAGATAAAGAAGTGTAGCATACAAATACCATCACCCCACACTTAAACGGGACACACTGCCCTCAGTGGAAAATAAATAAGAAGAACCTGGTTAGTCGGACTCATCCTCTATGTCTGGGGTCATACCCCCTGCATCAGAATCATCATCAGAGTCGTCATCCTCAGAAGTTCCTCATAAGTACCCCACTTGATTCCAAGAGTGCGTCGAGGTATTTACAGCACGGAGGATTCACCTTGCTCTTTTCGTCCCCTTTTTGGCCTTTTTGTAAAGTGGTTGCTTTTTCTTTTCCTTGTCGTCCTTTTTGTGCCATTCTACCTGAGATCTCAATAAAGTCATGTTAGATTTATCTCGGAAGATTCAATCGACAAACAGACAATAGTGTCACCACCCCACACTTAATTTGTTGACACAAACTAATTAAGTGAATGATGTCGATTACTCAGTCTTCATCGATATACATTTAGGTGATATGTTCCAACAATATGTTCAGCACAGTCATACTTTCATGTCCTCTTAACGTTATGCAATCTTGACAGTGCTTTCGTGTTTGGACTAATGCATCTTTTGAACAAAACTACGACATAGATATCGTATCAATTTATGGTATAGAAATAATCACAACATCGCATGTTTGTAGTCACCCATGATTTTCATCTCAATGAACAAGTCATTTCAACATGTAAGCTTTCAAGTTACAAGATTATGCAATTATCTTGACCATGTCGATTTCGCAAAAGTATGACAGTGTATCAAAATCAAATACAAGTTGGAAATAAGTCAAGAGCATCCATACATATTCTTTCACTCACTTAGTTGTATCAACCACATTCTAATCACCCACACTACTTCACGATTTAACAACTTATTATAGGCGTAGTATTGTAATACTTACGTAATATAAAAGAAGAGCAAAGAAGTACTTACTTGGTTGATGGCCTCGGAATATGTTCTTGCAAAGTTAAATGAGCAAAAATAAAATTTTTAAGAGTTTTGGGAGGAAAAGGCGGCGCCTTTAGCTTTGCCTAGTTGAGCAGAAGGCCATAGCATAGGTCATGCCTAATGCTTTGCCTAGTTGAGCAGAAGGCTTTTGCATAGGCGGCGCCTATGCTATGGCATTATTGAGAATAGGCGGCGCCTATGCTATGGCATTGTTGAGCATAGGCGGCGCCTATGCTATGGCACTCTAGAATCCGAGAGCTTATGCCATAGCATAGGCCTTGCCTTGTTCGTGGCCTAGATTTACATAGGCCTTGCCTTGTTCTTTGCCTATATTTTCATAAGCAATGCCTAACCCATAGCCTTTTTCTTCTTCATTCCTAACTTACCACCTTAAACATGCAATACTTCCAAATTAAAATTTGAAACCAATCTCCTCCTTTACAACTCTTGCATCTACATTTACTCAAAAACATCAAAAACAATTAGAACGATGGGTTGCCTCCCATCAAGCGGCTTAGTTTTGGTCGTGGCTCGACAAAATCCTAAGAAAACAAAAACAACAAAAACAATTAAAAACGATGGGTTGCCTCCCACCAAGCGCTTGATTTATTGTCGCGGCACGACATAGTTATCTCGATTACTTAGACTTCACCAAGATATTTGGTGCATCATTTTCTGAATGGATTCAGACGATGCTGATGATTCATTGTGGGCACGCAATCTTCTTCCAGATGCATCTTGTTCATACATATCACAGGTGGGATACCAATTATATCATCAATAGACCAACCAATGGCTCTCTTGTACCTCTTTAAAGCAGAGATGAGAGCCTCTACGTGTTGTTCACTTAAATCATCCGTCACACTCACCGAAAGTGTATTTCTACTTCCCAAGCATGCATACCTTAGATAATTGGGGAGCTCTTTCGATTCTAGCACTGGGGGCTCTTCAATGGAAGTCTTCGCTGTTGGTGACGGTTGATTCTTAAGTTCAAGGTCCGACTTCTTAGGAGTATGAGAATAGGACCATATTTCTGTTAGATCACACATAGTTTATTCATAATCTTCATCATCCTCATGCTCAACATTCAACAACGTAGTAGACAATGGCTCAACAGTAAGCTGTTTCTCTATAGATAATGCTTTCTTATCCTCATAATGAACATCAGCTACAGAGAACACATTCATATCGATGGGCTGCTTCATTGCTTTGCATATATCAAAGCGGACCACTTCGTCAATCAACAAAAATAAAAGTTCATTAGCTCTCATGTCAATAAGCACACTTCCTGTTGCAAGGAAAGGACGTCCCAAGATTATGGGAACTTCAGAATCCACCTCACAATCCAAAATCACAAAGTCTGCAGGAAAGATGAAGGTGGAAACCTTCACCAACACATCATGTAGGATACCAACAGGTCGTTTTACCAACCTATCTGCCATTACAAGCCGCATATTGGTTGGTGTAGGGTCTCCCAACCCCAACTTTCTATAAATAGATAGTGGCATCAAATTGATGCTAGCTCTCAAATCGCACAATGCCTTAGCAAAATCCAACGACCCAATTGTGTAAGGAATAGTGAAAGCACCAGGGTTTGCCTTCTTTTGAACTAACGATCTCGTGGCAATCGCACTGCAATGATGAACCTCATCTACCAAGTCATAACTTACTGCCCGCTTCTTTGTCAAAAGGTCCTTCATGAATTTAGTGTATCCGGGCATTTGCTCTAGCGCTTCCACCAAAGGAACATTAATGGTCAACTGCTTCAACATCGTCATGAATTTGCTGAACCTAGTGTCATCATCTTTCTTCTTCAGTCTCTGCGGAAAAGGTGGTGGTGAAAGGGGATCATTTTCTCCACCACTTTCTCTTTATCTTGCTTCCGATTATCAACCTTTTCAGGAGTGTCATCAGCCTTCTTCTTCAGTCTCTGAGGAAAAGGTGGTGGTGGAAGGGGAATAGTTTTCTCATGAACGCTCTTATTCTGATTTGCAGCTTCTACAGAATCATCAAAATCTGCATCACTAACATTCTCTGCTATATTATCAACCACCTTCTTGCCTTTGGATGGATTTTCCAACACTTTACCACTTCGGGTAGTAATATCCATACGCGATCCATTATTCCTCGGATTTTGCACAGTGTCGCTAGGTAGCGTTCCAGCCTTTCTTTGATTGAATGCCGCTGACAGTTGACTCAATTGTTGCTCCAGCTGTTTCTATTGCAGTAGAATGCGAGTTAACCAATTGATTTATTGAAGACAAATCATTCTTCACCTCGGTTACGCCCATGTTGGTTGCCTCCACTCCTTTCAACAGCTTAGCCATCATATCTTCCATGGACATCTTCCCAGATCCAGATGCCACAGCCTCACGATTTCTAGGAGGAACATACAAGACACTTCTGTCAGTCTTATTCTTCCAACTACCTTGATCACGGTCCTTGTATCCTGATTTATCATAATAGTTCCGACCTTGGTTTCCTTGGGCTTTGCCTCGGAAACCCTCCTGATTATTCAAGTAGTTATCTTCTTCCTCAAAATCAGATTCATCTCTTCCATGTACTACAACGGCCTTAACTTTTTTGGTCTTCCCTGATAATAAATGCTTGGTAAGAAGATCCATCTGCATTTTCATGTGGGCCATATCTTGGTCACGTTCTTCTTCTCTTCTCCTTTGTTCTGCAGTCATGCCAATAGACAAAGTGGGGCTTGCTACCTCAGAATCCCTGGTATGCCAAGCTCTACTTTGCTTCGTCATCCAGTCTAGCATATTGCTTGCCTGAACAAAGGTGAGGTCCATAAATGATCCTCCAGCCGCATTATCCACCACTGGTTTAGTTATTGAATTCAAGGCTCTGTGTAGTATCTCCATTAGGTGGACATTGGTCATATGATGGTTTGGGCATCTCATAAGCTTCTTCTTGAATCTCTCCCATGTTTCGTGGAGAGCTTCAGTTGGAAGCTGTCAAAAATTGCTGATTTTATCTCTCAACTGTACTCTCTTGGATGGCGGAAAGAATCTTTCTAGGAAAGCGTCTTTCAATTGCCTCCAATCAGTAATAGAATCAGGAGTCAGCCCATTCAACCATAGAGTTACCTCCCCAGACAGAGACAATGGAAATAAGCATAGTCGAATTGCATTCTGTCCAACGCCAGGATTGTCGAATGACTTGCATGTAGAAATAAAGTTGATCAGATGCATATTCGAATCATCGCCTGCAAGTCCACCAAATAAACCTTTGAGTTGCAAAAGCTGAATCATGGTGCTAGTGATATTAAACTTGGCTCCGGGTGCCAGGGGCGGAGGAATAATAGCTCCTGTGGCACCAGCTCCGTCCATATCGTCATCATCATCATCAAACGGAATCTGCATAGCTCGGCGTTCCGGTCTAAATCTGACTTGACGATCTCTTCTATTAGCAGGTGTCGCCACCTCGGCATCACGCTTAGGGTTCTCGTCATCACCTAGGTCCTCATCGTCAGGATTTGTTGCTCGCCCAGGGTTATCAATAATCTGTTAATGCACATGAGCGGCGGCCAAAGCAGCTAATCTAGCCTGCTCCTATTGAGCATCCCTTCTTTCAATCTCACGTTGCACCTCCATTCTGCCAATACGATGTGGTTCAGGATTGATAGGTAATAACGGTTGACCAGAACTTCGAGTATGGGGCATGCACTGAGCAAAACCTGCAGAAAACAAAAACAACAACTAAAAGTAAAGTAAGAGAATCTTTGACCAAAGGGTCTAGTAACTATCACAAACTTAGTTGACAATTGTATTCCCCGGCAACGGCGCCAATTTTTGATAACGCTCAAACTACAGCTCTCGTAAGAGTGTAAGCGGTCGTTGTCAAATATAGAACCCAACTAGGTTGGGTGTCGAATCCCACAGAGAATACTTGGTCACTAAGTAAGCAAAGATTGATAGACTTTTGGTGAAAGTTTCGTAAAAAAGGGGATTGTAACGTGCAATAATGTAACAAAGTGAAAACGGAAAATAGCAAAGTAAAAAGAAAGAATGTTTAGTAAGATGTTTAATCAATGAGAATTGTAATTTAGGGTTATATCCACCTTATGAGTTCTACGTATCTATTGGCTATGAGTTATGCGGAATTCAGACATGCATGCGCTTATAGAGATTCGTATTCCATGGTAAATTCAGGCGTCTTTCGACTATCAAGGATTATTTCACTTTAACTCTTTCGAGCTTAAAGCGTATCTAACGGTACAAATTCTCCAAGAGGTTAATCCAGTTACGGCACTAACTTTTTAACAGGGGTTGGTGCCCTATTACCTTGACATTATCTCTTTTCCAGACATATAACTTTTCATTCGAACAAGTTAATGCTATACTGGCGTATTCTATGTGTTTGCAACCACAAGAATTTAGATTAAGATGAAGAGAGTAATGATATAAGCAGCATGCGTGTCAAGAATTCACAAAATCATAGCAATAGATAGTATCTCATAAGGCTTCCATAACCCCAACAGGGAAGTTTAGCTACGCATGAGTGCAACGGAAAACACAATAGACATTATCATCATAAAAATCTCACGTGAATTCCTTGCAAATAGCTTTTCTCTTGTTGTAAGAATTAAAAGTCGAATATATGAAAAATAATGTCAACAATGAATTAATGAAGAAAAAGGGGAAGGATAGAATAGGGATGAGGGTGGTGGAGAATTGTTTTGATGGATGGATGGATGGTGGATGGATGGGAATTATAAAAATCTCCAGCAAAATAGGGTATTTATAACACCCATATCCTATTCCTACTAAGCTACTGCATTACTTATCCTTGTCCTACTAGGTTACTGCATCATTATCCTAATCCTACTAAGTTACTGCTGATCCCCAAAGTCTTTAGAAATGCTGTTTTTGCTCGGGACAGGTTTTCCATGCGTCACTTTTAGTCCCTAGGCGTCCAATCTCTCCTTTCCTTCTTTCGTGAAGCTTCCTTGGGCGTCAAGTTATCCATAAAATGCTGAAATCTTCATCATTTATACCTGAAAACTTGCTAATCACGTTTGTTAGCTCACTTACAGGAAAAAGGACTAAAAGTGCATGAATTATATATTTTGTCCTCAAAACCTAGCTAAAATATGGGTAAATTATAGTACTTTAGGCGTGTAAATACGCCTATCATCAACACCCCACACTTAAAGCTTTGTTCGTCCTCGAACAAAATATCATGTCCATCTAAACATCTACTTAGGGTTTCACAGTAACATCAAAAAATATTCATCAAGACAGGCACGACAATCATTAACAAAGAGTAGTTTTCTGATCACTACTAGAAATAATTTAACCTCTAACATAGACTCGTGATGATGGCTAATTCGTATTCAAAAGTTAAGGCACAAAGAATCATACAAGACTACCCAAAACTCATCAACCATGTGTGTCTCACATAAGATATTACCCATAATCACTCACAAGTATTGCATTTTTCAGAACATGGGTATAAGATTATCCTTACTCTCACTCTCACAAAGAATTCATATGTTGCAACTGATGACCATAGGCTTGCCCTTAGTGTAATGCTCTACTAATATCAGAATGTTAAGCTTAGGATCAAATAGGTCTTTACAGGTTGTAATGTAGGCTAAGGGACGGGTAGGACTATTTTGGCCAGAAATAGTGACTATGTTCCTAAGCGCTTTAATACATCACATTATGCCATTAACAATCTCTTTTAATCAACCCTGCTACCCTTCTTTCATCTATCACCCCTTTTCACCTATTTCGCCATTCAAGCATAACTATCTTTTTATTTAATCATAAACACAATTTATCTTTTTGTTTTTCTATTTCTTTTTCTTTTCTCTTTCTCTTTTTTTTATAACACACCTCCATGATAGCCACTCTTTTTCATAACAAATTCAAGTTCCAATACACTCTAAGGCATTACTCTCACCCAATTTCCTCTTATTTTGTCACATGACTTCACAATTTAAAGCACTTAGGAATTTGGATCAAATTATGGTCTTGAAAAAAAAAATGGATTAGACTTACAAATGAGGTTGTCAAATAAAATGGCTTAAAGGCTCAAAAGGGTTGACTAGGATAATGTCCACAGGTAGGTAAACAGAAGGTAAACAATCACAGGCTGCCAAAGAAATGCCTAAATCATCTCCTAAACTCACACTCTTTATTTCGCTTCACACACACACCAGGCAAGTTCTAGCATCAACCACAAACACAGAATATACTATATCCTCACACACACAAGGCACATGGTCGACTTTATTGGGAGTAGTATAGACTCTTGACCCAACAGATGAAGGAATTGAACCACACAATTATCACATAGTGAGTCACAATTAGAGCCTAAACATCTCAATAGTAATGATTTTAGCACAAACTCTTGTTATAATACCATGCTGCCCCTCAGAACAATTTCATGCAAAGTTAAAAAAATTTTAAAAAATTTAACTACTAACAAACAAAACAAACAAACATAGATAAATGCAAATGCAGATAAAGAAGTGTAGCATACAAATACCAGCACCCCACACTTAAACGGGACACACTGCCCTCAGTGGAAAATAAATAAGAAGAACCTGGTTAGTCGGACTCATCCTCTATGTCTGGGGTCATACCCCCTGCATCAGAATCATCATCAGAGTCTTCATCCTCAGAAGTTCCTCATAAGTACCCCACTTGATTCTAAGAGTGCGTCGAGGTATTTACAGCACGGAGGATTCACCTTGCTCTTTTCGTCCCCTTTTTTGGCCTTTTTGTAAAGTGGTTGCTTTTTCTTTTCCTTGTCGTCCTTTTTGTGCCATTCTACCTGAGATCTCGATAAAGTCATGTTAGCTTCATCTCGGAAGATTCAATCGACAAACAGACAATAGTGGCACCACCCCACACTTAATTTGTTGACACAAACTAATTAAGTGAATGATGTCGATTACTCAGACTTCATCGACATACATTTAGGTGATATGTTCCAACAATATGTTTAGCACAGTCATACTTTCATGTCCTCTTAACGTTATGCAATCTTGACAATGCTTTCGTGTTTGGACTAATGCATCTTTTGAACAAAACTACTTCATAGATATCGTATCAATTTATGGTATAGAAATAATCACAACATCGCATGTTTGTAGTCACCCATGATTTTCATCTCAATGAACAAGTCATTTCAACATGTAAGCTTTCAAGTTACAAGATTATGCAATTATCTTGACCATGTCGATTTCGCAAAAGTATGACAGTGTATCAAAATAAAATCCAAGTTGGAAACAAGTCAAGAGCATCCATACATATTCTTTCACTCACTTAGTTGTATCAACCACATTCAAATCACCAACACTACTTCACGATTTAACAACTTATTATAGGCGTAGTATTGTAATACTTACGTAATATAAAAGAAGAGCAAAGAAGTACTTACTTGGTTGATGGCCTCGGAATATGTTCTTCCAAAGTTAAAAGAGCAAAAATAAAAGTTTTAAGAGTTTTGGGAGGCAAAGGCGGCGCCTTTAGCTTTGCCTAGTTAAGCAGAAGGCCATAGCATAGGTCATGCCTAATGCTTTGCCTAGTTGAGCAGAAGGCTTTTGCATAGGCGGCGCCTATGCTATGGCATTATTGAGAATAGGCGGCGCCTATGCTATGGCATTGTTGAGCATAGGCGGCGCCTATGCTATGGCACTCTAGAATCCGAGAGCTTATGCCATAGCATAGGCCTTGCCTTGTTCGTGGCCTAGATTTACATAGGCCTTGCCTTGTTCTTTGCCTATATTTTCATAAGCAATGCCTAACCCATAGCCTTTTGCTTCTTCATTCCTAACTTACCACCTTAAACATGCAATACTTCCAAATCAAAATTTGAAACCAATCTCCTCCTTTACACCTCGTGCACCTACATTTACTCAAAAACATCAAAAATGATTAGAACGATGGGTTGCCTCCCATCAAGCGCCTTAGTTTTGGTCGTGGCTCGACAAAATCCTAAGAAAACAAAAACAATTAAAAACGATGGGTTGCCTCCCACCAAGCGCTTGATTTATTGTCGCGGCACGACATAGTTATCTCGATTACTTAGACTTCACCGAGATATTTGGTGCATCGTTTTATGAATGGATTCAGACGATGCTGATGATTCATTGTGGGCACGCAATCTTCTTCCAGATGCATCTTGTTCATACATATCCCAGGTGGGATACCAATTATATCATCAATAGACCAACCAATGGCTCTCTTGTACCTCTTTAGAGCAGAGATGAGAGCCTCTACGTGTTGTTCACTTAAATCATCCGTCACACTCACCGGAAGTGTATTTCTACTTCCCAAGCATGCATACCTTAGATAATTGGGGAGCTCTTTCGATTCTAGCACTGGGGGCTCTTCAATGGAAGTCTTCGCTGTTGCTGGCGGTTGATTCTTAAGTTCAAGGTCCGACTGCTTAGGAGTATGAGAATAGGACCCTATTTCTGTTAGATCACACATAGTTTATTCATAATCTTCATCATCCTCATGCTCAACATTCAACAACGCAGTAGACAATGGCTCAACAGTAAGCTGTTTCTCTACAGATAATGCTTTCTTATCTTTATAATGAACATCAGCTACAGAGAACACATTCATATCGCTGGGCTGCTTCATTGCTTTGCATATATCAAAGCGGACCACTTCGTCATTCAACTGAAATAAAAGCTCATTAGCTCTCATGTCAATAAGCACACTTCCTGTTGCAAGGAAAGGACGTCCCAAGATTATGGGAACTTCAGAATCCACCTCACAATCCAAAATCACAAAGTCTGCAGGAAAGATGAAGGTGGAAACCTTCACCAACACATAATGTAGGATACCAACAGGTCGTTTTACCGACCTATCTGCCATTACAAGCCGCATATTGGTTGGTGTAGGGTCTCCCAACCCCAACTTTCTATAAATAGATAGTGGCATCAAATTGATGCTAGCTCCCAAATCGCACAATGCCTTAGCAAAATCCAACGACCCAATTGTGCAAGGAATAGTGAAAGCACCAGGGTCTGCCTTCTTTTGAACTAACGATCTCGTGGTAATCACACTGCAATGATGAACCTTATCTACCAAGTCATAACTTACTGCCCGCTTCTTTGTCAAAAGGTCCTTCATGAATTTAGCGTATCCAGGCATTTGCTCTAGCGCTTCCACCAAAGGAACATTAATGGTCAGCTGTTTCAACATCGTCATGAATTTGCTGAACCTAGTGTCATCATCTTTCTTCTTCAGTCTCTGCGGAAAAGGTGGTGGTGGAAGGGGATCATTTTCTCCACCACTTTCTCTTTATCTTGCTTCCGATTATCAACCTTTTCAGGAGTGTCATCAGCCTTCTTCTTCAGTCTCTGAGGAAAAGGTGGTGGTGGAAGGGGAATAGTTTTATCATGAACGCTCTTATTCTGATTTGCAGCTTCTACAAAATCATCAAAATCTGCATCACTAACATTCTCTGCTATATTATCAACCACCTTCTTGCCTTTGGATGGATTTTCCAACACTTTACCACTTCGGGTAGTAATAGCCATACACGATCCATCATTCCTCGTATTTTGCACAGTGTCTCTAGGTAGCGTTCCAGCCTTTCTTTAATTGAATGCCGTTGACAGTTGACTCAATTGTTGCTCCAGCTATTTTATTGCAGTAGATTGTGAGTTAACCAATTGATTTATTGAAGACAAATCATTCTTCACCTCGGTTACGCCCATGTTGGTTGCCTCCACTCCTTTCAACAGCTTAGCCATCATATCTTCTACGGACATCTTCCCAGATCCAGATGCCACAGCCTCACGATTTCTAGGAGGAACATACAAACCACTCCTGTCAGTCTTATTCTTCCAACTACCTTGATTACGGTCCTTGTATCCTTATTTATCATAATAGTTCTAACCTTGTTTTCCTTGGGCTTTGCCTCGGAAACCCTCCTGATTATTCAAGTAGTTATCTTCTTCCTCAAAATCAGATTCATCTCTTCCATGTACTACAACGGCCTTAACTTTTTCGGTCTTCCCTGATAATAAATGCTTGGTAAGAAGATCTATCTGCGTTTTCATGTGGGCCATATCTTGGTCACGTTCTTCTTCTCTTCTCCTTTGTTCTGCAGTCATGCCAATAGACAAAGTGGGGCTTGCTACCTCAGAATCCCTGGTATGCCAAGCTCTACTTTTCTTCGTCATCCGGTCTAGCATATTGCTTGCCTGAACAAAGGTGAGGTCCATAAATGATCCTCCAGCCGCATTATCCACCACTGGTTTAGTTATTGAATTCAAGGCTCTGTATAGTATCTCCATTAGGTGAACATTGGTCATATAATGGTTTGGGCATCTCATAAGCTTCTTCTTGAATCTCTCCCATGTTTCGTGGAGAGCTTCAGTTGGAAGCTGTCAAAAATTGCTGATTTTATCTCTCAACTGTGCTCTCTTGGATGGCGGAAAGAATCTTTCTAGGAAAGAGTCTTTCAATTGCCTCCAATTACTAATAGAATCAGGAGTCAGCCCATTCAACCATAGAGTTGCCTCCCCAGACAGAGACAATGGAAATAAGCGTAGTCGAATTGCATTCTGTCCAACGCCAGGATTGTCGAATGACTTGCATGTAGAAATAAAGTTGATCAGATGCATATTCGGATCATCGCCTGCAAGTCCACCAAATAAACCTTTGAGTTTTAAATGCTGAATCATGGTGCTAGTGATATTAAACTTGGCTCCGGGTGCCAAGGGCGGAGGAATAATAGCTTCTGTGGCACCAGCTCCGTCCAGATCGTCATCATCATCATCAAACGGAATCTTCATAGCTCGGCGTTCCGGTCTAAATCTGACTTGACGATCTCTTCTATTAGTAGGTGTCGCCACCTCGGCATCACGCCTAGGGTTTAGTAACTCGTCATCACCTAGGTCCTCATCTTCAGGATTTGTTGCTCGCCCAGGGTTATCAATATTCTGTTGATGCACATGAGCGGCGGCTAAAGCAGCTAATCTAGCCTGCTCCTGTTGAGCATCCCTTCTTTCAATGTCACGTTGCGCCTCCATTCTGCCAATACGATGTGGTTCAGGATTGATAGGTAATAACGGTTGACCAGAACTTTGAGTATGGGGCATGCACTGAACAAAACCTGCAGAAAACAAAAACAACAACTAAAAGTAAAGTACGAGAATCTTTGACCAAAGGGTCTAGTAACTATCACAAACTTAGTTGACAACTGTATTCCCCGGCAACGGCGCCAATTTTTGATAACGCTCAAACTACAGCTCTCGTAAGAGTGTAAGCGGTCGTTGTCAAATATAGAACCCAACTGGGTTGGGTGTCGAATCCCACAGAGAATACTTGGTCACTAAGTAAGCAAAGATTAATAGACTTTTGGTGAAAGTTTCATAAAAAAGGGGATTGTAACGTGCAATAATGTAACAAAGTGAAAACGAAAAATAGCAAAGTAAAAAGAAAGAATGTTTAGTAAGATGTTTAATCAATGAGAATTGTAAGTTAGGGTTATATCCACCTTATGAGTTCTACGTATCTATTGGCTATGAGTTATGCGGAATTCAGACATGCATGCGCTTATAGAGATTCGTATTCCATGGTAAATTCAGGCGTCTTTCGACCATCAAGGATTATTTCACTTTAACTCTTTCGAGCTTAAAGCGTATCTAACTGTAAAAATTCTCCATGAGGTTAATCCAGTTACGGCACTAACTTTTTAATAGGGGTTGGTGCCCTATTAACTTGACATTATCTCTTTTCCAGACATATAACTTTTCTTTCGAACAAGTTAATGCTATACTGGCATATTCTATGTGTTTGCAACCACAAGAATTTAGATTAAGATGAAGAGAGTAATGATATAAGCAGCATACGTGTCAAGAATTCACAAAATCATAGCAATAGATAGTGTCTCATAAGGCTTCCATAACCCCAACAGAGAAGTTTAGCTACGCATGAGTGCAACGGAAAACACAATAGACATTATCATCATAAAAATCTCACGTGAATTCCTTGCAAATAGCTTTTCTCTTGTTGTAAAAATTAAAAGTCGAATATATGAAAAATAATGTCAACAATGAATTAATGAAGAAAAAGGGGAAGGATAGAATAGGGATGAGGGTGGTGGAGAATTGTTTTGATGGATGGATGGATGGTGGATGGACGGGAATTATAAAAATCTCCAGCAAAATAGGGTATTTATAACACCCATATCCTATTCCTACTAAGCTACTGCATTACTTATCCTAGTCCTACTAGGTTACTGCATCATTATCCTATTCCTACTAAGTTACTGCTGATCCCCAAAGTCTTTAGAAATGTTGTTTTTGCCCGGGACAGGTTTTCCATGCGTCACTTTTAGTCCCTAGGCGTCCAATCTCTCCTTTCCTTCTTTCGTGAATCTTCCTTGGGCATCAAGTTATCCATAAAATGCTGAAATCTTCATCATTTATACCTGAAAACTTGCTAATCACGTTTGTTAGCTCACTTACAGGAAAAAAGACTAAAAGTGCATGAATTATATATTTTGTCCTCAAAACTTAGCTAAAATATGGGTAAATTATAGTACTTTAGGCGTGTAAATACGCCTATCATCACCTGCGCCCAAATTTCTAATTTTCCAACTTTTCTATCAATAGGTTGAAATGAGCTCGGGTGCCTCGAGACCAAACCAAAGGTCCACCTAGCCTAAAATCGATATCCTAAGATGATGGCAAAGTCAGAATTTGCATTTAAGATTGTTTTATTGAAGTCTTCATCTGATGGCCATTTGGAACTAGTGATGACTTCCAAATAGGTAAATGAGCCTAAAATCCAAATATACTGTCCGATCATTGAACCGACAGTTTTGGCAGTCATTTAAGATTTGTAGCTGCTATGGAAAGGCTCAAAACACTAAAAATGCATGCAAATGGAGGAAATAACTTGGAGGGTCATTACCATATCCACTACTAAAAGTACTTTCGTCTATGAAAGTCAATGGATAGAAAGATCTCAAAAACTCGAAAGGATGAGGTACTGGACCCGCATACTCCGAGCATGACTTCCAAGATAACCTTCACCAAGAGAGAACACTTCCAAGGGGTTTTACCAAAGTATCCCTTTTTAACCAGCTTTCTCACTTCACTCCTAAACAACCAAAACTCAACATCAACCACCAACTGGCCTCTAACTAAAATGAAAAAGTTTGATGCACGCAAATCTGAACCACAACATATTTATACCATCTTTATGCCCACACAAATAAAAAAAGGCTTACCTGAGTCAAAACCAACCCAAGACATGAGTCATACCACCAACACTAAATCTAAATATAACCTTCCTTTGCCATTCTATACATGCTACGAACTCCAAACCAAGAGAAAGATCACCGGAGTCCTGTCCATGCAATCTCATCATAGAGAACTCAAAGAGCTAAAGTTAATTCGTTGAATGTACATGCGACAAACATGAGAATAAGCCCATAAGGCTCTATGTGGGTACACAAATAGAGATAATTAAGGAATATAATCTATGTCGATGTTATAAATTGTTTGGATGATAAGCAAAACTGAAATCTATGTGTGTGAAGAACAACTAATTATCATTGAACAATCCGGTACAGGATGTCTCATCTAAGTAAATCTAACTCAAGCATGCTACTCATGTTGAGTACATCATCTAAAAGTATCAATACCAATGCCACCAACCAAGAAATAAGCCAATCAACTCAAGAAGCGACCACAAGAATGACCACCTGCCTCTAACTCTCCAACTCCATTTTAGATAAATACCCATATCATGGCAAGAAAAAAGCACCCAATCTCCACAATCATACCAAGAGTAAACCATTACTAGGAAACAAACCCAACCAATTGAAGAGATGAATCCAAGATATCTCAATATCTATATCAAACCACTATTGGTCAATAAAATAGCCATAAGTGAAGAACGGACCCCAAACTGGTCAATCTCAAAATAATCTATATAGAAAGGGACAACCAAAACAAAATCCTTTACAACCCAGGAGGTGAGTATAAGAATCTCAAACTCAAGAACGAGAAATATAACTAAATTGCCAACTCTAGGACCATACAAAATTGTGGAAGGTCAACTTACCTTTGATATTACATCTGAATCCATAATCAAACTAAGACAACCAACAGAAAAGGAAAAACAATCAACCCTGCCTCGCTCTAGGGAAGAAATCATCAAATTGGGCCATAGCTTCTCAAGCCACTAAATAACACCACAAAGAATGGAATTCTAACTAGATAACGCTAGTCTAAATAACTACCCAGCAAGGATAAATAACATTAAGCAATGACACAATAGCAACAATAATATCAACATCAATATAATGAATAGGTGGTAGAAAAATTAAAATCAATAGCAAGTACCACTCAAGGACAAGAAAAAGGTCAATGTGTAAATATAAATGGGACTTGAATCCAATAGCAACACCCATAGGGAGAAAATATCAATACAAATTTACTTCATCCACTATTAAAAGAAATAAACCACAGGGATAATCATATAATCATGAAATCAATAACAAGGCATACAATAACCAATATAAACTTATCAAGGCATATAATCATCAATGGGTACAAAGATCCCAATACACAAAAATGTAAAAGGTAAATACAGGAAATAAAAATACACCTATCATGGTGAAATACATAATCACATGCCCGACGGATCTAAGGAAGAATAAATTTATGGGTCAAAAATTGAACCAACTGACTGAATTATCAACTGAGGTGCCAAGTGCACTATCTCTAACTAAAGATGCCAGATCATCACGAGATTGGTCTAAATGAGTTGAACGACCAATAATCCCTCACTAGGGACACTCTTTGGACCAATATACCATCTCTCCACAACTAAAACAAGCTTTTGGAATACTTTGAGGTGCCGCACACTCTGATCCAGAATGATCACCACGACAAACCTAAGAGTCATCCATAATCTGAAACTCTACCTGCATAGAATCGATGGGATACAAGTAAAGTTGATCTCTACCTAAAGGATCATCACTCCCAGATGAAAAACCAATAGCACTATACTGATAGCATGTCCTCTTGATGTCACCTCCATAAGTCTTAATATATGCTCTCTCAATGGCCCTCGTTTAATCAATAATTTGAGATAAAAAAGACCCAACTGCTATCAAGAGCTTCAATGCCAAGCGAAAAGGTAATGCTAAACCTCTAAAAAATCCATGCACCATGACTAGCTCAGAAGATTTGTAATACCCCATACTTCTACCTAGCTTGAAATCATCCCAAGAATGTTAGAAACTTACTTTGAAATATGAATCCATTTTTGTACATGTAGAATTTTTAAGATTTTTATTTTTTATCATGTGGTAAATTGAATTAGCTTTCCAACGATACCAATTTCGTCCAAATCCGATATCAGAGTAAGAGGTTATGGATGTTTTACTCAGAACTGTCAAAATCTCCCAGGTACGACGGTCAGGTTGACGGTCCGTCGATCTAGTGACGGACCATCGCCCAGACCGTCGCAGCTAAGCTAGTGAGTCAACTTTCTAGATAAGGTGCAATGGACAGGTTGATGGACCATCGAACTTGTGATGGACCATCGCCCAAGCCATCGCTATAAGGTTGTGAGTCTTTTTTTTTGGTCCACGTACGACAATCGAAATGGCGGACTGTCGAGCTAGAGACGGACCATCGCACGAGCCATCGTAGGTCCCATTCATCGAATTTTAAGTCATTTTTAAAGGGTATTTGGGTCTTTTTCCACCCATTTTAACCCCTAATTATATCAGACCAAGGATCATAAGTTCATTATTCATTCACAATATCAAATTAGGGTTTCCTCTCAAAGATAATCCCCAAGAATAAGATCCAAATCCTTTTTCAAGAAACCAAGAAATTCAAGTTCTTCAAGTCCAAGAACTTCAAGAAACTCACAATCAAGGTATGTCATATGTTGATTCATGGGTCCCTTTCACCCATGAAGATAAAAAATCTCTTTCCAAAATCCAAGATTTGTGTATTGATGAATGTTCATCATTTAAATTAAATTAAAATTCGTGTTCATGATGTTGTGGGATTTTGATTCATGTTTTAAATTACATATTTCAATGGATGACCTTAGTATATGAAGATTTGCATAAAAATCAAGATAAACCCCCCTTCAATTTACAAGTTGATTAATGTATCCATGATTATTAGATGTGTTGATGATTGTATAACCACAGCATGCTCCCCATGTGTTAGATTAAATGCCTATTTGAAGGAAAAGTGCCATACTAGTATAATAATATGTAATCCCCATTCATGTACAAGCTCATGCATGTCAAGTGTTTGATGAAATGTCTTAATCAATGAACTATGGATATATGGTGGTCATTGTGGTGCTTTAGAACTTGTACTTCATGAATTCTACAGCTTATTATATTATGGATTATTGATGTTAGTGATGCTTTGCCAGTTTCTTTCCATCGAGTCCTGGGGGTACTTGTACCCAACAATTTAGCTGTATGCCTAAAGCCAGTGTCATGTTTTCACGATACTCTCTGTCAATCCATAATCAATAGAACCCATTCAGTCATGTGACTCAGGAAAATCCAGAAATCTCAGTAATCTCAGTAGTTCAGTAATCTCGGTGATCTCAGTACTCAGTAATCTAGGTAACCTCAGTATTCCCAGTAAATCTCAGTAACTTTAGTACTCTCAGTCAGTCCTCAGATATCAGTAGCATTCCGTCAGTCAACAGAACTTAGTGAACTCAGTTTAGCTCTGCTAAATAATACCATTAATATCAGTTTAGTGCAGTTAATCACTTCAGTGTCTATTCAGTTGGGAGTAGGATTCAGCACCGAGTGACCCAAGGATGGGGACTCACCTGTTATTTAGTGGAGGGTGTGGTCCTTAGAAGCAATCCTTGTGTTACAAAACTATATAGCCAGCATAGGTTGAGATACACCCTACGCGTTCAGGGACTTATACAGCTCATTTGGGTTACCTACCAGGAGGGGTTGACGGAAGAGCTCTCTGTCAGAAAGGGTATACTCACAGCTAGTCTTTACCCGTGGCACGATAGTGAAACCCTTCCAGCTGGGGTTATAGATTGGACCCCACCAATTCAATTTTGGGGCATGTCAGTTAGATGATTACTTCTCACAGTTTCAGTTATAGAATCAGGACTGTCAG
The DNA here is from genome assembly GCA_030864215.1 of Capsicum pubescens. Taxonomy (NCBI): domain Eukaryota; kingdom Viridiplantae; phylum Streptophyta; class Magnoliopsida; order Solanales; family Solanaceae; genus Capsicum; species Capsicum pubescens. The sequence continues at coordinate 229,188,098 of CM061548.1, read as the reverse complement.
ATACAGTCATTCAGTCTTAGTAATAGAACTCAGATAGTTCTACAGAATTTAGGGTTGTTAGATACAGTCAACTCAGAATAGTGCAGAACTCAGCTAGTTCCATCAGAAACTAGACTATTAGGTACAGTCGCTCAGTATCAGTTATATAGTTATCAGTATCTTATATTATTAGTACTCAGACTCAGTAATCATGTTATCATGACCCTAGTTACAGTTATTATATATTCATGCATGTATTCTCACGTTCATATTATTCAGTCAGTTAGTATAGATCATGCATGTAAACCTTTTAAATTCAGCCTACCTCACATGTATACCAGTATATTCAAAGTACTGACACATTTGTGCTATGGTGTCTTATACCATAGGTTCAGAAGCACAAGCTCCCAAGCATCAGTAGCATTTTAGTTTTCGCAGTCAAAGTTAGTAGTGAGTCCTCATCTTTAGAGGACATGATCATTTCTATATTATCTCATTAATTATTTTATTAGTTGGAGTTAGTTGGGGATATATCCCATCATTTTTTTTAGACAGATATGTTTTAGAGGCTTTTCAGACAACAATATGTTTAGACAGTTTTGTTTTGGGCATTTATACCCCATCCCAAATATTATATTTTATCGGATATTATGTTACAGTTTGAACCTTATGGCCTTTCAGTTCATGTTTCTCTATTATACTGTATATCATGCAGTATACAGGCACAAATATTAGTCATGGGTTAGCTTGTGGTCCTTCAGGGTCATCAGCACCGTGTAGCATTTTGGGTACCAGATTCAGGGCGTTACAAGATTATAGCATAAAAATATGCCTGGCCTAATCTAGAAAACCAATCTCGTACTCCGAAGATGGTTAAGAACCCTGATGAACACCATCCTATCCAACTCTAGCATGAGAACTAATCAATGAATCGAATGTCATCCATGGCTATAAGGGATCTACAACATAACTCCGATCCCCAATATTGAACCTCGAAGGGCTGAAAAGTTACGAGCTCAACTAGAGTTTGAGCTGGTACCAAATCCTTTGGATGACGCTAAAGATGTTCAACATCCATCCCAGATTCTCTAGTTTGATGTTGTGCTGAAGCTCTAATAACATATGTAGAAGTCTCATCCATATCTATTGACTATCTCGCATCATCCATTTGGGACAAAATAGAGTCAAGGAATGTGCCTGAGGCTTATAGCAATGCAGATACACGACAAGGAGCCAAGAAATAAATTTCCTAAGAATATCCCTATAGCTTCTTGAAGATAGGTTATGGACGTCTCTACATCGATCTGCAGGACTCTACTAAACACTTTGCTCTTGGACTAAGACACCGATGAACCTAGGCCCTGATACCAATTTATCATGACCTAATTTCCCAGGTCATAGTGGCGCCTACTATAACCTATCAGTAGGCAAGCCAAACCCATAATCCATAATGGCTAGTAACGGACTACCCAAAAAGATAAACAAAAGAATGCAAAACAGATGTAATAAAAGATCAATACATAATATAGTACCAAAACCTGGTAGTATTAGTACAAGAGCTTCTAAATATTAAGAGTACAAAAATGAAATACCAAGGGAATTACACTGTTACAACTTATCGCCGAATACAACATAGAGAGTATAATACACCAAAGGGAGGAAATTAATACTCCAAATTGTAAGACCCTGTAGAAACCTAGCTTAACTCAGTCCTTTAGGACATGAAAAGAGGTTCCAGACCTAGAGATTTCAGCTAAGTGTTTATACTTAGAACATTTTTAGCCTTTTTAAGTTGGCAATCTTATTTTACAACCCTTATAACCTTAGAATGTCTATCCTTGGATTGAATCATGATCAGGTGTGTCAATAGGTCACTTCGGGTGAGTTTTGGATTTTTTGGATGTCGTTTAAGGCATGTTTGGGAGTCCAAAATAATGGATCGACACGATCTCGATGCATCGCATCGCCCATCACGTCAACCAAAAATTTTCACCATCCTCCAGTGCAAATTCCAATGAGCCAACACAATATCAATGCGTCGTGTTGGCTATCGCGTCGGCCATAAATGTGTCGAGTCGCTGGGCATGTTTTCAGTAATTAAATGTCCGTATCTAAAGGGGTATTTAGGTCATTTTCCCACTCCTATTCATCCCTAAAATATGGGATTAATCATTTCTAAGGGAAAAAATCACTCACTTTCTCTCAATTTCTCTCAAATTTCTCTCAAAAACAAACCCTAGGGCATTCAATTTTAAGTTCAGGCTTCAAGAACACACCATCAATCTTCACGAATTTGACTAACAAGGTATGTTAGGTGTTCATCTAAGGGTTTCCTTCCACCCTTGGATTTCAAGAACCTCTTTTAAAACTATAAGTTGATTGCTTTCATGAATTTCATGGTGAACTTGATTGTATTCATGTTCATGATATTATTTGGGTTTTAATCCATGATTTACTACAATTTTCATAAAATTAAATTAGCATGTGTGGTGAATTATATGATTTGCATGTTAAACCCTTGAAATTACAATTGATTATTGCATCCATTATGTTCATGTGTTGACTGTCCTCATGTGAAATAACCATGCTCCCCAAGTGTTTGATAGAATGCCTATGTGAATCGAATAGTGAAATCATGATATGTCATCATGTGGTCCCATTCATGTACGAGTTCATGTATCTCAAGTGTTTGACAAGATGCCTAGGTGAATGTATTGTTAACAAGTATTCATTGTTATGCTTTTCAAGATCATGCCATGCTTTACTTTCCATGCTTTTAAGTCCTGGGGGTATTCGATACCCAAAAAATCTAGCTATTTACCTAGAGCTACAGTATTTATAGAATAGTCTCAGTAATGTTATGAATAGTAGTACTCAGTCAGTTACAGAACTCAGTGAAACTCAGTATCAATCCAGTTCAGCTCAGTATCATGAACAGTGTATTCAGTCAGTTAACAGAACTCAGTGAACTCAGTCTAGTTCAATCGGTTAGCATGATCAGTAATAGTTTAATGAAGCCTAGTACAGTCTAGAAATTAGTTTAGTGTCTATTTAGTTGGGAGTAAGAATCAGCACCGAGCAAACCCAGGGATGGGGGCATTTCGGTCAGTGAAGGGTTTGACCCTTAGTAGCAATCCTTGTGTTACAAAACTATGTAGCCATCCCTGTGTTACAAAACTATATAGCCAGCGTAGGTTGAGATATCTTCTTACCAAATAAGGGTTGATACATCTCGTATGAGTTTTCCAGGGTTGACGAAATGTCTTCTTGCTAGATAGGGTTAATTCACAACCATTGTTAGTATCCCTTGCCAAGGTGCTAACACCCTTCCAACTGGGGTCATAGATTGGACCCCAACTCAGCTTATAATCGGGGTATGTCGGTTAGATGAACACTCATACAGTTACAATTTTAGTTTCAGACTCAGTATAAAACCTCAGATCAATTTTCAGAATTAGGACTGTCAGACACAATCACCCATCTCAGTATAGAACTCAATTTAGTTCTACATAATTAGGACTATCAGAAACAGTCACCCAGTCATCAGTAACTCAGTTATCAATAATTTAGTTATCAATGATCTTAGTTACAGTAAAGTAGATTTACATGTAATATTGCATAATCAGTATTTATAGCAGTTTCAGATATATATGTACTCTCATTCAGTTATACTCATGTTACTCAGCCAGTTATTGTTCATGCATATGAACTCTTGCATATCATCCTACCTCACTTAACATACCAGTATATTCAAAGTACTGATGCATACTCTAGATTTTATGCTATGATGTCTTATATCATAGGTTCAGATGTACGGGCTCCTGATCGTACTTAGCAGCCCAACCTATCAGCAACAGATTTAGTGGTGAGTCCTCATAGTTCAAGGAAAGAGTTATCATTTCAGTATTTTAGTAGTTCTGTATATTTACTAGTCGGACTTAGTAGGGTACTTATCCCATCAACTCCATGTTCAGACAATTAGAGGCTTTCAGGCTAGATTATTTCAGACAGATGTTCAGTTTTCAGTATTTATTTATCAGTATTTAGTATTTTTTTCAAATTATGAACCTTATGACATTTCAGTCTATTTTCTGCATTATTTCAGTATTATTATTCAGTGCTCATAGTAAGTGCCAGTCATGAGTTAGCTTGTGGTCCTTCGGGGTCATGAGCATCATGTGGCATCTGAGGTGAAGACCTGGGGCGTTACACAAATGCCAGGAGATCACTCTATGTCTTTGAGCCATGGATGCTCTGCATGACGTACACATCAATAGCGATAACCCATACTATGATATGCAGTCTACAGAAGTGTAGTATGAGTACCAAACACGTGGTACTCAGTAGGCAACTTTTAAGTGATCTCCCTAGATAATGTAGATATATATAACATATAAATAGAATGGAAAACTACACCCTAATATCCAGAAACCATATAAGCAAGCCAATAAGATAATAAGGATAAACTATACTCTTCATATCCAAGAGACTAACATAATAAGGATAAGAAAATATCAAGGATGAACTATCCTATTCCATCCATACTCGGGAATCTCAACACTATACTGTATATCCCTGGTTTCTATATGAATAAAGGGTGAAAGAAGTATATATAACAGTATATAAGGCCAAGGAATGAATATACAACTTGAATAAATGAAGAAAGAGATATAAAATAATACCATAGTACATTATCTAGATCTACATATATATAAATGAGGTCAACTCGACGTATAGCCTATATCATCATACTAGAATTTTAAGAACTCTTAATCATAGTAGGAACTAGTGCTAGAATACTCAGGGTTTCTAATCGATATGTCTAATTATGAATTTATCATGTATAATAATGATGTCAAAAGATAGAAGATCCAGAATCATACCTCGAATCTCAATACCAAATCAATAATCAATCTATTATAAACTAGCCATAACAATGATAATAAAAATTTCAATAATAATGCGAGTAACTGGATGGTCCAGATAATCAAATACCTAGCCGAGACTATCACATACCATCACCACCCTAGGTTCAGAAGGTTCAATCAACATACAACACTCCACAAGTCATAGTCATCACCCATACCTATGCAACCTCTCTCACCATATGTGCTGATAAATATAGGTGTATACTGGTGATAGGCAGTGCACATGTATGAATAAATGCAAGGTATATAATCAATATCACAAACTCATCACTATAACCATCCCCATCATAAACATCATTATCATAATCATCCTCAAGAATCAAATCGGGAATATGTAAGCCATTCAAAATTGAATTTGGAATAAGTATCATCAAGGCTCGGAATTGAATCGATCATAAATATCATCAATACTCTCAATATCGTCAACATTATCATAATCATCATTACACATACATATAACATCAATACTATAATTTGTCATCAATTTTTTTACTCAAAATTTATATCATCAATATAACATTTTCCTCCATCCCATACTAGAGAGGTGTTTATAGATATAATAGGTTCACGGGCTTAATACATGGCTAAAAGGAGTGTAAATTCATAAATCCATTGCCTGGAGTGAACTTTGAGACCAAATCATATAAAGAGTGTAGAAAAGGGGTCGGGATCTCTCACAACTAGTGTAATTAGTAGTATCAAATCATTGAGTGGAATCTATCTCAGTTAAATCTTTAAAACATCACTTATAGTCTCTTTTACATTTAAGTTATCCATTAACACGGATAGTTATTGTTATGATGAAATCCATTTTTAAGGTGAAAAGTGGGCTTTAACCCTTATTTAGGAAAATCAGTAATAAAATCATATTTTGGCTAGAATCACATCATTCACCAAATTTATGATCATGAATATACCAAACCTATGCATGTCATCACCACTATTCAAACAATGGAACTGAAAACATCAATATATACATAAACTACAACCACATCCTTTGCAAGGATAAAAAATTCTTGAATATTCAACCAATATCATAACACGGCTTTTGACCTAATAACATGCCCAAAATAATTACAACATCATGATCATGGCTTTTAGCCCAGATACGTATCCAAAACTCACATTAATAATCAAATCCATAAGCCATAACATATCTATGTGGCATAACATATCTATAGGCCATATATCATAATTTAGGGAAAAACTATCACTATTTATCAATTCACAAAGAAAATATCATAATAAAGACTCATTTGTCTCAACTAGGTCTAATATTCGTCAATAAGCCCACAAGGGTTAACCCAAGTCTTGGCCTAAGGTAGGCTGAAAGAACCGACTTCTAATCCTCAAATTCTATTTTTAGACAATTTATATCTCAGACTAGGATAAGGTATCTAAATTCATTTCTTGATGGTACATAAGACATAATCAATCCTAAGATAGGAATTCCACCAAGAAACATGATCAATTTAGTCAAATCCCTCTAAATTATGATTTCAGGATCACTAGAATAGCCCACAAGTGGTTAATTATACTAACCATGCTTCCAATACTTAAATAATATCCCAAATTTAGTATCATATCATACCCATTCTACGATTTAGCTCAATCTATGGAGGACGCAATGGTATTCTAAAATTGTAATAAGCATTTCACCTTATGGGTCAAAACCCTTATCTAATACCCAAATTTCAATAATTAAGACTAAGCCATTCTAACCCTAATAAATCTTAACATTCACATTATATGCAATACATAACACATATCATCTTACAAAGAAGAGTAGGAAGAAGACTACCTCAAAGCCAAACTAAAAATCCTTGAATCATTCATAAAACATCCATATTCACTTCACAATCCCAAAATTTTATCACGCTATCAAAATCATAATCTACTCATTAATACAAACCATTGTGCTTCGGGTCCAAAAATGACATCACTACTCCAAATGAATCCCACTTAAGAAAATCATGTTTTTGAGGTCAACCCAAAGTTCGTACATTCTCAAGGAATCATAACCCTCAATAATGGGTAAAAACCAAGATAACTTAGTCTAAAATCAAGCCCTCAAGCTATTTGTGGTTTTGGTCAAGAAATCACTAAAATCCACAAAGAAATGGTTGTAATCTTACCTCAAATTAGAAGATAATTGAAAAAACTAATATTAATCAAGCTCCCAAGTCATCCACAAGTATCAATTTTAATATATCTCACTCTATAGGGATTTTTTCTCTTAAGAAATGGATGAAAAATAAGCAAAATTAGGCTAAAGGGAGATATCTATACCCATACCAGGTAATCAGGTATTGCAATCACATACCCAGGTGTGAAATTACAATATATGAACTTAGGAAAAGATAATGTTATTTCCAACACCCTTAGTGTAATTGCACTATCTCCTCTGCACACCATGTGCGATCGTCGGCACCAAATATCAGCTGAAAATTAGAAATTTTCCAAATTTCTGCTAAGGTCTCGGGATGTAGTCAAATCTAATGTACGCAAATGAACTATGTATCCATACTAAATTTGATATTTGAATGCAATGGAAAATTCAAATTTTCCATCCGAGGTTGTTTGACCAAATGTGGGTCCCATACCTAAATTTCCAATTTTTCAACTTTTCGACCAATAGGTAAAAATGAGCTTAGATGCCTCGATATCCAAACCAAAGGTATACCTATTCTAAAATAGATATTTTAGAGCTACTGGCGCAGTCAAAATTTTCATCCAAGATTGTTTTTTAAGTTTTCATCCGACGGTCATTTGGAACCAGTGAAGACTTCAAAACAGAGAATTGAGCCTAAAATCCAAATAAACTATTCGATCATCAAGTTGACAGTTCTAACAAGTTATGAATGACTTGTTTCCACTATAGGAAGGCTAAAACCACCAAAAACACATGAAAATTAAAGAAATAACCTCGAGGGTCATTACATTGAGGGCTTGATTTAGCCCCAATTTTACCCATTTTTAAGGGTTATGATTTCTTGATGTTGTATAAATATTGGGTTGACCTTGAAAATTTGATTTTCATGAGTGGAACCCAAATGGGGTTTTGATGTCATTTTTGGATCCAAAGTACAGTGGTGCAATATGGGTATCGTTATTCTTATATAAACGTGTAGAATGTGATTTGATAGCTTGGCATCTTGATGAGCCTTTTCAAAGGGAAAAAATAAAGGTTTATCAATTCGTTGAGCTTTCTTCCCTGTTGAGATAGGCTAGGTTTATCCCTTGTTAGATTGGGCTATGTCATAGTATACTTATGATATCTTGTTAGATTGGGATTGGTTTAGGTGTTGGATCAATGAAATGCAAGACTTAGGACTAGTTGGATCATTTTAGTCATGAGTACTTAGAGTTGGAATGCTTAGCTTTCTACTTTGAACCTTAGTGAATTAGATTCATTACTCAAGTTTTAGCATGAGAATAACCTAAATGACTCAAATTAGGTAAAAATGCTTTAGACCTTCATGATTAGGATAAGTTGGCCTTAGTTACTTGCACTAATAGAAGTTGCCTTAGTTTTATTGGACTTAGTTATAGTGCTTGAATGGAATCTCTACCATAGGACTAATTGTGGCTTGCTATACATATAAGATTTGATTTAGATACCTTAGCCTAGTAGGGGGTAGAAATTTGACTTATAATGTATTTCTAGGACTTAGAAGTGGTCTCTTGAGACAACTTAAGCCAAGATTTGATATAGTTCTCTTGAAACCTTTAAATATCGCTAACTACTTAAATAATGCACTTTTTAAGACATGTTGAGGAACCTTGGTACTTGTTGGTTATGTTGAATGATATTATAAGTAATTCCTAAATGATTGTGCAATATTTATGAGTTATTGGCTATGCTTATGACAAATTATTGATTATGCCATTGTTATGGCTATTGATTGGGCTACCGAATATGCTATTGAATAAGCCATTTACTATGATCTTATCTAATCCATAAATTATTTTATGGACTCTATTATGAATAAACTATAGATTATGCCATTGATTAGTTATTTCTCAAATTATTGATAATCTACCTTTTATGCTACTGATAAGCCTTTGAATATGTTATTAATGAGCCCTTTCTCATGATAATGCTTATGATTATGATCATACTAAAAACTTATGCTAGAAAATATTCTTAATGATAATACTAGAAATTATCCCATGAACTATGTTAGAAGTCATGCTTAGTGATTATATTGTAAAACTATGCCCTTAATTATGTTAAAATCATGATACTTCATTATATGATTGTTTATGTTATTGATTTTTCCACCGATTATGATTATGATGATATATCAATACTCGGCAAGGCCGGAGGATATTATAATGATATGATGATACACGACAAGACTGGGAATGTTATGATGATATATTTATATCCGTCAAGGACAGAGAATAATATGATGGTATTGATGCCTGAAAAGGCGGGAGGATATTAGATGATGCATTGATACCCGACAAGGCTGGATGATGATGATGATGATTTATTGACACTCCAAAAGGGTAGACGATGATTATATTGATGTGCCTATGTTTACATCTACTGGTTCAAGTCTGGCTATCCCTATGTATGGCAATTATATGCTTATATATACTTATATAAAATTTGGGTATGTTGTTGATACTAGTGATACCGATTATAGGTCGTAAGTGTTAAATATTTATAAAGAGATATAATTTTGATTAGTGATAATTAATGAGTAGTAATAATAGAGGATTTGTAAAAATTAATGACCAGCGGTGGATGTTGTTTAAATGGATAAAAATGACTAGTTGACAATCAAGGATTAATTGGTTAATATGGTCTAGATAATAAATGATGTTATCTTAGTAATGATGATTTCCTAATGAATATTGTTTAGTGGCTACGTGGAAATTAGTGGTTGAATGATGAATAGAAGTTATGATGACTAGTAGTCAAATGGATTAGTTAATAAGAAATGGTTAACTAGTAAATGGTGACTAGTGTATATTGATGCTAAGATTGTTAAATGATGATGATATTATGGAATTTGAGTACTTTGTCTAATGGTTGAGGAGTTGTTATAATGTTGGTAAATGACAGATTGATAATAATTGTGGATTGATGATCACATAGCGATGAAAGTTGACTATTGAGTTGGTTGATTGCTTTATTCTTCTCTTGAGTGTACTCTTTAGTTGTATAGGAGGCTGTGATGAGCTCTTTCATTTTCTACTCCAATTGGCGTACGGGAGCCAATTTTGTAGTTATGTTTGCTTGTGATAATGCTTTATGATACATTATTATTCTGAATTGCTTATGTATGTTTGCTTGGTGATATTGGCATTCGTTGATGCCTTATGTTAAATTATTATGTTGGTTTACTTATTATGTACAGCAATGTTGGAGATGATTCAGGTTTATTTCTGTACCTTGACTTAGTTTATGTATCTTGTAATTATCATACTTATATTATGATTTAGCTTAGTCGATCGATGATGCCTACTGAGTACCCATTGTTTTGGTACTCATACTACAGTTTTGTACCTTTTTGGTGAGATTCAAGTACTAGTTTCCACCTTTGATTCATGTTTATGTGGTGTTGATATCTAGAGATAGGGTGATCTCTTGGAGTCCGAGTTGCCCATTTTCTTTTATCTTTATACTCAGTTTTTGTTTTGAGATAGATATATAGACTATTCTTAGATATTTGGGTTGTATTCTTGACATTAGATGCTCTTGTACTGTATCTACCAATTTTTAGGATTGGTATCGTATTTGACTATCTTATATATTTAGAATGACTTGCATATTATTTAAGTGTGTTATTTATTTCCACATAAGTTGGGTGATTTCCTACTAAATTAACCCATTGTATTAGCTCTGGGTTATGGTTTGGCATACCTACTGTTGGGTTTTAGTAGGTCCCATCATGACTCATAAATTAAGTCATGATAAATTGGTATCAGAGCTAGGTTTCACTAGTATTGTTGGTTCAAAAGCAAGTGTCTAGATAGACTTATGGATCAGAATAATGATGCCTATTTCCTATATTTGGAAGTGTATGGGACAATTTTAGGAGTTCATAACTTTTTCACTAACTTTATGCTAAGATTTTGAGTTGGTTTGTAGGGTATTCCTTTAATTTTACTCTTTCACAGATGGCCAAGACATGTGTTACCACTACATAAAACAAGGGTCTCAAGATCGAGCCTAGGGATCCTACTCTTGTTTGTGGATGACCTAGAGGTCATGGGTAGCCTAGAGATATGTCTCCAAATAGAGGCTATAATAGGTTGCCTTCCCATACCCTATCCCTAAACCTAAGCCAAAGATTTTTTTGCCACAGCTAGTGGTGGGACATAGACTAGCCCAGGATATGCTAAGGTTTATTTCTTCTTTATTACTCAAAGATTCATTGGTTTAGCTTTTAGATTTAGTTGGTGGTGTGTCAGCTGATGGAGCATAATTTATAGATCAGAGTGGTACTGAGGTGGGACCGCAACCTGTAGCTATAGCTCATAGAGTTGAGTTTTCTCCTGCACAAGCAATTTCCCAACTGGTAGTTGCTTAGCCCATGGTTGTCCAACTTGCTATGTCTTCTGAGGAGCAGAAAATATTGGGTAGATTTTTGCTATTAGCTCCATCTAGGTTTTCTGGTGCTCCAAGCGAGGATGTATATGAAGTTCTGATTACTTGTGAGGATAGGCTTTGTGGTTTAGGCCTTGTTGAAACTTGTGGTGCGGATTACACCATATTTTAGTTAAATTTGTATGCTCATCATTGGTGGAGAGGTTATATGGATTCTAGAACAATTGGATCTTCTCCCTTATCATTGACTCAGTTCTTTGAAATATTCTTGGAGAATTACATACCTCATAGCCCTAGAGATTCTTTGAGAGATCAATTCTCTATATTAGAGCAGGGCTCCATAATAGTTATAGAGTATGAGGCTCATTTTCATAAGTTAGCTAGGCATGTGATATCTATCCTGGATACCCAGTATGAGAGAGTTTGCTTCTTTATTAGAGAGTTAAGACTTTCCATTTGTATGGCTACTCAAAGTTTAGTTGTTGGGGGTAGGTTTTTTGCTAATATATTGGATCATGCTAGGGTGATGGAGAAGATGCATAGTGAGGGTTGTCAGGGCCATGATAAGAGGCCTAGGTTCAAGGCAGATTTAGTGGGAGCCATTATAGTCCCTGACCCAGAGATAGTGGTTCTCAGAGTAGGTATCCTTTGCGTCCATCCTATCAATCTCAGAGTCAACCTAGTTGACCTATTTAGGCAGTATTTCAGATTATTGATGGAGGTCAACCTAGTGCTAGTGGTCTCCTAGTAAGGGCAGTGGTCTGTCTTTAAAAGGCTTATATTTTTATTATTCTAGCTGAGGTTGTTATTCTGGGTCATCCATATCTGTAGGTTCTAGTTCAGCTCATCTTTCCTATTTTACTTGTGTACTTCTTTGTCACTATATGTGGGATTACCCTAGTCATGAGTAATTATTGCTTTAGCTCAGAATGCTCCCCTATTAGAGAAGTTCATCCATAAGTTATAGTTCTCATTGTTGTAGAGGTGGTCCCTAGGGTACTCGAGGAGGTTCTCAGACAAGCAAGATAGGAGATTGGTTAGGTGCCCAGCCAGGTGGTAGGCGTTGTTAGTTGTATGCAGTACTTGCTAGACCCGAGGCTGACTTTAGATATTGTAGTTACTAGTATAATCTTAGTATGATGCTAGTCAACCCTTGCTTTATTTGATCCTAGATCTACTTAGTCTTATATTTTTTCCTTATTATGCACCTGGAGTGGACTAGTGATTTATTATCTATGTCATTATATGTATCTACTCCCGTTGGTGAATCTTTAGTAGTGGATCAAGTATTCAGATCATGTTTTGCGACAGTTAGTGATATTGATACTTATGCTGATCTTATTATTTTGGATATGGTGGATTTTGATGTGATTCTGGGCATGGACTGGTTATCTCACTATCATACGGTCATAGATTGTTTTATGAACATCATTTCCGTAGCCATGCTCGGCATACCCCATTTGAATGGCAGGGAGCAGTTAGCCATGAGCCAACGGGGATTATTTCTTATGTTCATTCTAGGAGGATTATATCGAGGGGTTGTAAGTCTTATCTTGCTTATATTTGTGATACTAATGTGGAGATTTTGTCGCTTGACTCTGTTTCTACTATTTGTGAGTTTCCTAGTGTGTTTCCTACCGACCTGCCTAGTACTCCCCATGTTCATAAGATATAATTTTCTATTGATCTCAAGCCTGGCACCCGACCTATTTCTATGGCACCTTACCGTATGGCTCATGCCAGCTTAAAGTGCTGAATTGTGAACTTCAGGATCTTCTTGGTAAGGATTTTATTAGACCGAGTTTGTCTCCTTGGGGTTCTCCTAATTTGTTTTTAAAGAAGAAAAATGGATCTATGTGTATGTGTATCAACTATAGGTGGCTTAATAAGGTGATAGTGAAGAACTATTATCCTATCCCTCACATTGATGACTTATTTGACCAGTTTCAGCGTGCAGTTATGTTTTTTAAGATTGATTTGAGGTCTGGTTACCATCAGTTGAGGATTCGGGCTGAGAATATCCCAAAGATAGCTTTTAGGACCTATTATGGTCATTATGAGTTCTTAGTGATGTCATTTAGGTTGAATAATGCCCAGTCGTATGTATGGATTTGATGAATCAGTATTCAGGCCTTATTTGGACTCATTTGTGATTGTTTTCATTGATGACATTCTTGTGGATTCCATACTTTAAGAGATCATACGCTTTTCTTCAACTGTGAGTTTTGGATTGAGTTAGTGACATTATTTTGACATATGGTATCTAAGGATGGGATTATGGTAGACCCAACTAAGATTGAGGTGATTTCTGATTGGGATAGACCTACATCTCCGACTGAAGTTTGTAGCTTTATTGGTTTGGCCGGTTATTATAGGCATTTTATTGAGGATGTTGCTACTATTTCAACACATATGATCATATTGACTCGGAAGGAGGTTCCTTTCCAATGGTCCAAGGAGTATGAGTCTAGTTTTGGAAAGCTCAAGGATTTTCTCATTTTATCTCCTATTTTAGCTCTTCTTATTGAGGGTGGGGGATTTACCGTGTTTTGTGATTCTTCTGGGGTTAGTCTAGGTTATGTACTGATGCAACATGGTCGTGTTATTTCTTATACCTCTAGACAGCTTAAGATACACGAGCGTAACTACCTCACTCATGATATGGAATTAGCAACAGTGGTTTTTGCGCTTAAGATTTGGAGGCATTATCTTTATGGTGTGCAATGTGAGATATTCATCGAACATCATAGCCTTCAACATCTTATGACCCAGTGTGTGCTAAATTCTAGACAACATAGATGGATGGAGTTTCTTAAGGACTATGATATTTCTATCTTGTATCATCCTGGCAAGGCAAATATGGTAGTTGATTTCTGAGTCGAAAAGCAGTGAGTATGGGTAGTTTGGCTTGCATTTTTATTTCTCAGAGGTCATTGGCATAGGACATTTAGTCCTTATCTATAACTTGATGGTTTTTCTTGATATTTTAAACCCTAGGAGGATTCTTACTAGTGTTGAAGCGAGGTCTTCACTATTTGAACAGATTCGGGATCGTCAGTTTGAGGATAGCAAGCTTCAGTTCCATCGTGATCAGGTGTTGAATGGTGAGTTCGAGAGGCACACTATTGATTTTGAGGGTATTTGGATTCAGTGTAGGTACCACCCAGTATAGAAGTCTACTTAAGAGGTCGAGAGCGAGATACAGACCCAGTATCCTTACCTGTTTGAGGCTTTAAGTACATCCTAGTCCTTTACTTTGTGGATGAAAGTTCTTTTAGTAGTGGATATTGTAATGACCCTTAGGTCATTTTCTATATTTTTGACTATGTTCCCTGTTTATAACTTTTCTATAGCTACCCAAAGTCATTTATGACTTGTTGGAACTGACAGTTTGGTTACCTGGCAGTTCATTTTGTTTTTAGAGCCAATTTTCTATTTTGAAGTTTTTGCTAGTTCAAACTGGCTATTGGGTTCAATCAAACAACCTCGTATGCCACTTCTGACAGTTTTAACAGCTCCAAAATGTCGATTTTAGGCTAGATTGACCCTTGGTTCGGGTATTGATGCTTCTGGAATTATATTGGACTATTGGTCAAAAGTTAAAAGAAATGGCAAGTAGGTATGGGACCCATTTTTTCATCGAAATGACCTCGGATGGAAATTTTGACTACGCCATTGCATCTGGAACATCAAATTTGATAGGGTATCATAGTTAATTTCTGTATATAGGATTCCAGATGATTCCCATGGGGTTGGAGGAGACTTGGAAAAATTCTAATTATCAACTGGTACTAGTGCATCACTTAAGAGACCAGCTAGTCGCTTAAGCGATCTACCAAGGCACTTTAGGTATCTCCAAAGCAATGCCTTTGGCTCTTAAGCGATATTCGCTTAACTGGACAAAAATCTCTTAGGCGATAGGCGTGGAAGAGGTGAGTATTGCGTACACAAAACCATTATCGTTACATGAAATATATTTAGACTTCCAGTGTCGTGAATGCGACACTTGGTCGCTTAAGCAACTCGATGTACGCTTAAGTGAGATCTATGGTCCTGGGAAGGGTGTAAATACCCACTTAGCCTGATTTTTACCATTTATCACCTATTTTTTGGAGTATTGAACCCTAAAAAGTGAGAATTCTCAGAATAATCATTTTTGGTGATTTTATCGCTTGGGCGAAGTTAATTTATGTGTTTCTTCTTTGAATTTGTTCTAATTTTCCATTAGTTTCATGACTTAATTCTCCATTTTTGCTAAAATCCCTAAAAGCTTGGGGGGCTTGATTGTAGCACCATTAGAACTCGAAACTCAATCATTTTTTAGAGTAAATGTTCCTTGATCATAGAGGGACGTTGTGTTGGTTTTGAAAGTGCAATTTCGCAAATGGGTCCAACATTAGATTTTTTGCATAATTTTGGACCTAAGGTATAATAGTTCAATATGGGTATCATGTTCTTGTTTTGATGAGTAGATTGTGATTTTGATAGTATGGCATCTTACAGAAACTTCTCAAAAGGGAAAATCGGTGGTTTAGCAGATTCTTTAGGTTTTTTGGCATCCAGGTAGGTTAGGTTTACCCTCTTCATAGATTGATCTATTTAGTGGTATGATTATGATAATATACTGGATATGCAATGGGATTTAGGTGTTGGAGTTATGATTGAAAATACTTGGATTAGTTGGGTTGCTTAGGCTATCTTGAAATTGTAATTTAGGTATAATTGACTTAGTTGTTCCTGTTTTAGGTAGAATTGCTATCTTAGGGCTAATTAGGTCTTATTTGACATCTAGAAACAAATTTAGATACCTTAGTTTGGTAATACAGAGTTAGTTCTAATTCTGGGTAAGTTCTAGTAGATAATTGTTATGATTTAGTGATATGGCTTAGGATTGTCATTTAATTATATCCTCCATTGATATGGTCTAATGACATATGAGTCCTGATTCAAGTCCAGTATATGATGATGATGTTGATAATATGATTTTCCAGGCTTATGGGGGCCTGCATTATGTTATTTACTTTTTTGTACTCATTAGCTTATGGGGGGCAATCTTGTAGTTATAGTTGTGTGATCCTTGTGTTACTGTTTTGTACGTATTTATTTATTCATGTACAATAGTTTTGGAGCTTATTTCCAAGTTCGCACTTTAACCTTGACTTAGCTTACTTTATCATGTATCTTATTGTATTTATATTATGATTTAGCTCTGTCAATTGATGATGCCTACTGAGTACCTGTGGTTTTGGTACTCATATTGCACTTTCATATCTTTTTGATACATATTTGAGTACTAGTAGCCACCACTAATTTGATGATCGTGCTAAGTTAATTTCGAAGATAGGGTTAGCTCTCGGAGTCAGAGTATACAAGCTAAATTACAAGCTGTCTCAATATATTTCATGTAATTGATTTGAGACATCCTGTATTTGACTACTCAATACTTATAATTCAGTTGAAGTAGCTCTTGTACTGATATTTTTTAGTCTTCGGATGATTGTTTGACCCCTTTATCTATCCATTAAACTATTATGAGTGATTTATTATTGTTTTAACTCTTTAAATATTGATTTCCGTCTTTTAGGCCATTTTCACTAAGTTAGCCCATTTCTTGTAGCTTCGAGCAATGGTTTGTCTTTCCTACAAGTAGGATAAAGTAGGTGTCATCATGACTCATAAACTGGGTCCTGACAAATTGGTATCAAAGCCTAGGTTTCACCGATATAGTTGTTACAAAAGCAAGTGTCTAGTATAGTCATGCAGATCAGAACGATGACATTTTTTTCTTATCTAGGGAGGCTATAGGACATTGTTAGGAGATATTCACTTATTTCACTCATTTTATGCTAAGATTCTAAGTTGGTTTCTAAAACATTCCTTTGGTTTAACTCTTTTGTAGATCGTTAGGACTCGTGTTACTGCTACACGACATGAGGGTCCTAAGACCGAGCCTAGGAATTCTGTCATTGTTCGTGTACAACCTAGAGGTCTTAGATAGTCTAGGGATGTGTTCCCATATAGGGGTTAGTATATGGGGCCTTTACCAGACCCTATTCTTTCTCTAGGCTAGAGATTCTTCCGCACCCCAGCCAACAATGGGGCAGGGTCCAGCCTAGGTTCCATCGAGGTTTATTTCATCTTCAGTGCTCATAGATGCTTTGGTTCAGCTTTTGGTATTGGTTGGCGGCTCCCAGAGTTGAGGTACCTCCTACACCGGTAGTTTCCTAACCGATAGTTTCTCAACCAGTGGTTTCCCAGCCTGCTATGTTTTTTAGGAGAAAAATATGTTGGGTGCATTCTTGAGATTGGCTCCACCAAGGTTTTCTGGTACACCGAGCGAGGATGCGTATGAGTTCTTGATTTCTTGTGAGGATAGGCTCTGTAATTTATTCCTAGTTGAGACTCGTGGTGTGGATTACACTACCTTTTAGTTGGAATTCGTAGCTCGACATTAGTGGAGAGGTCATCTTGATTCCAGGGTAGATGGATTTTCCACATTGACATAGACTTAGTTCTCTGAGATTTCTTGGAGAAGTACACGCCTTACAGTATTAGGGATCATTTGAGGGATTAGTTCTTGAGGTTGGAGCAGGGCTCCATGACTTTTGTAGAGTATGAGGCTTGATTTTGTAATTTGGCTAGGCATGCTACTTCTATTCTAACTACTGAGCATAAGAGGGTGAGTTGCTTCGTTTGGGGGTTGTGACTTCTTTTTTATATGTCTACATAGAGTTTGGTTACTATAGGTAGGCTTTTTGTTGACGTTCTCGATCATGCTCAAGTTATAGAGGAGATACATCATGAGGCCTAAGGGGGAAACAATAAGAGACTGCTCTATTAGGGTCATTTCAGTGGGAGCCATATTGGCTCATAATTCAGAGGAAATGGTTTAATCAATACCCAAACTACACTTCCAATAGAAGTTAAAGTAGTTGTCGTCAAGTAAAGTAACCCAACTCAGGTTGGGATCAAACCCATAGGGAATACGTGGTCTTATTTCTCTAGTTGACTGGAATCAACGGACAGTATTAAAAGTACATAAGGGGCTTGTAGTAGTAATCTCAAACAAGTAATAAAACTCAACTTTGGTTGTAATTAGTCGGAAATGAACACTAGGACTGTGTTCCCCGTGGCTTCTCAACTTAGTAGGTTTATCATGCTTTGTTGAACCAACCTAATACCTTGCATGTAAAAAGTTATGTACCATCAACTGTCTTGTGGACTCATTGATGGATTTCAACGTTTACCTTTTGAGTCTCAGGGTGTGGCATTACTAACCCTTATCCTAGATCCCAGTTAACTATTACCTTTTGAGTCTCAAGTTATTAGATGAAAGATAAGCGTCTTAAGTAAATGATGTTGATTAGCCTAGATCGATAATTAATCCTCAAATTACTAGTGTGATTTCTTTTCCTAATCCCTAAACCTCTTGTGAAGTAAGTAGTGATATACTAGGCAGGATATTTACGTTTGCAAATGCTAAGAGAGCTATTAAACTGAAGGTAACCACAATACATGCAAGAATATCTGTTCAGAACAACTTAGCAGTTCCCCTACTTCATCAATCTGCTAGGGTTCCCACAACCCTAGCTAAGGGATTTAGCCGCTCATTATTGTAAAACAATAAAAGGAATTCATAATTGAAGACATTCAAATATTATCACAATACTCAATGAATAAAACCCAAAGTCTTTAATTAAATTATCAACCAAAATCAAGAACAAAGTAATCCCAGGATCAAAATCGAATCCTAGAATCAAATATATGTTTGTAAGTATAGAGTGCATAAACTAACTAAAAAATGTCAAAAGGGTATCTATAGTTTACAAGGAAACTCTAGGAAACAACTCCTAAACAAAAAAAAAAATCAAGGTCGGTGTCCACTTACTGGGCCGATCGTAGGTGGTACCACATAGGTGCCCTGGTCCTCAAACACGGCAGAAACTACCTAGACTTTGTTTTTCTGAGACCTACGTGGAACCTATGGACTATAGGTGGAACCTATGGGTCATAGGTTCCCTAGGTCAGTGACAGGGTCTTCTTTTCTGAACTTTTGAGTCTCGGGGTCTCTATTTTTGACACCTATTTTTTCACTTACAGATTATAGGTAGCACATACAGGTCGTAGGTACCCACTTCTGTGGCCTAAAACTTCAACTTTTACTCCTTTCTTCTAGAACAACTCCAAAAGCTGATTTCCTGCAAAATATAACATTAAACACATCATATCACACAAAACAACCTAAGTAACTTGCATATTTTTATCGTTTTAAGCATCGAAAGTGTTATAAATCCATAGCACATCAACACGCTTAACTTAGAACATTTGCATGTCCTCAGGAAACACAACACAACAAAACTAAATAATGACACTTAACTAGGATAACTCTAAGATATCTAAGGTAGTCAATCATTAATAAGCTCAAACACATTACTCCCTCCTATTTTGACAATTCAAAAGCAACTTTGTGGATACATGAAGCACAACAGTGTGACACAAGGAAATCAAGAAATGGCATTGCATAGCAATAGACAACCATACATATATAAAAGTTAAACTACCCAAACAAGTAAGAAGCTAGCAATACAACCCATATGCACCCACAACAAAGAAGTCCCACTCACTCATATGAAATAATGCATGTCAATGCAGGGACCGTCAAGAGACACTCACACTCACAAGAAAAGTCCACTAAAATACCATAGGCTTACCCTTATTTTCTTTACCTTAGCTTTCAGACAATCAAGTTTTGATCACTATAGGACTTTATTTGGCTTGTAATGTAGGCTTGGGGGTTGGGTATGGTACATCTTGATATATTTAGTGACTATGCCTCCTTGGAATAATATTTACTTTTGGGGTCCACTTATCAATGAATTTTTCCTTTTTATTCTACCCTTATTTCTCCTTTTTATTTCTTTATTGCATATACAGGTTGGGTGTGATTTCTTTTAGTCATTATTTTCATAAATCTTTTTTATTTTTTCCTTTTTCTACCATAGCCAGCCCTACTTTCTTTTCTTTTATTCTACCTTTCTTCATACCTACTTTACGTTACGCACCCCTACGATAGATACCCTCAACTTAGGAGATTTTCCTAAGTTGAGGTGCATAATGTTCGTAGAGGACCATGTCCAAAATAGGTTCATTGTAACACAAATGGGAAGGTGAAAGGTGTAACAATAAATATAGGCTATAAGGCTCAAAATTTGAGATCAAGTGATACTTATTCACACATGGAAGGTCATTTATGCTAAAAGTGGACTACTATCTAAAACGGACTATGATCATTTCCTAACCGACTATACTACAACCTAGGCAAGACTAACCAGGCAAGTTCTAGATTCAATACACAAAGGAAATTGAGTAGTATCTCACACACACATGGCACAGAGTCACATCACAAGCTACTACCTATCTGGTTCATTCACAAGTTCATAATTATTATCATGTCCCTAATCCTAATGTCATAACAAGATCCACAATGGTCACACATATATGCATTCACATAGTTCTAAAAATAAATTTTTGAAGGGGTGTCATAAAATCAACAACAAAAACATGTAAACTGCCCTAGATACTTAAAAATCTCCTAATTACACAAAAACACAATGCAAAACAAAATACAGTACGACCCAAAATTAACCTAAACATGCCAATTCTACAACCATACAGTGGTTGACAAGAAAAAAGGCACAGCAACAAAAATCCACAGTGCCTATGCTATACCCCCACCCCCAACTAAATGACTGCACACTGTTCCCAGTGCGTGTAAACAATAAAAGTAAAGGAACGAGGACATACCTGGGATGCACTAGGCATCCGTATCATGATCATCCCCATGTGGGGTATCTGACTGGAGGAGGCAGTGTTAGTGGTGGTGTACTATATAGGATGCACCCGCAACTATCTTGGTACACCTTTGCCTATCAACAAACTTAATCTTCCTCAAATCATGTCTGGCCCATCTCAGGGCCTAGTCAAATAGCATGTCGAGATCCTACAAAACCTCTTGTCTGCCTCTCTTGGTTCTAACTAGAGGTACTATCTTCTCATTCTCCATGAAAAAGTCAAAGTGTCTAGTTCCAAGTGAAGGTTCCAACTAAACAATTAGAGGTACAACTGGGATGATGGTTGGAATAGTGCTCTCAGCAAAAGAGCATATCTCTGCCCACAGTGTAAGCACCTACTCTCTAATCTCACCCAGATTATCTACCTTAATATTACCAAATCGGTTTGACACTCGACCCTCAAAATCATCTATCGATCATACACATCAGCTCAGAACTTTGACATCTCATCCTTGTGTGTAGCTTATAATCTAGTCTATGTTGCCTCAAGTATTGTTCAAACCTAAGGTTGGATCTGCCTATAAAATGACACCACCTCAACCTTAATATGATTTATCCGAGCGGTGGTAATCCTCTTACTATCTACTAAGCTCTACAAAAATTCACGTGATACAGAAATCATACCTGTAGTAGCAGCTATAGTAGAGGGACGATGGGATAATGTAGATGTCCCAACTGGCTCTAAAGTAGAAAATGGAACTGAAGCGGATATGGATGGGGTCCCTTTAGCCTGTGTGCTCATCTTAGGGGCCTCTCTCTTCTCCCCAATCTCAAAATCCATACTAACACCAGCATCTACTCCCTTCCTAGCAGTAGAATACGCCAAAATTGATTGGCCCTTAGGCTGGGCTAGAATAACTATCAGAGGCGTATGGGACCTCTGTGTATGGATTGGGTTTGTCGAATCCTTGATAATTCTAGTTTGTTCCATGCTCGTCGCCCCTACTCTTATATCAACACCTAGAATCTCTAGAATACTGGCCTCATCACATAGTAATTGTACCAGGCAAGGAAAGCAAAGTGTGGTCATCTCCCTAAATACCCACTCATGTATCTCATATCTGATGATGGCTGTAAAATTAATATCATAACCATCCACCACGCTTGCAATTTGTGATGCACTATCCTAAGCAAGTAAGTTGTCCACAGTAGTTAAACATAATTGATAACACACTAATAGTCACTAGAAATTTATGCGAAATTCAAATTTTCCTTCTTAATCACACCTTACCCCTCGACCACCCACGAGGCATCCTGTAAGACCTCATAAAATTCTAAGCTTAACTCAGTTTGTTAAAGCTTGTTAAGGGATCCCAGACTTAGAAAATTTTAGCTAAGTATTCAGACTTAGTGTTATTTTATCCTTCGTAGGTTGGAGACTCTATTTCATGACACTCATGACCTTAAAGTAATGATTTTTAGGTTGAATCATGATCAGGAATGTCAGTGGGTGTTCCCGGATAAGTTTTGGATTTCTCAAACTTCGTTTGAAACATATTTGAAAGCTCAAACTAGTGAATCGATACGATCTCGATGTGCCATGTCACCCATCGCATCGATGAATATTTTCCTCCAGCTCCCAGTGTAAATTCCAGTGAACCGACGCAGCGCATTGGCTATCGCGTCAATTCCAACAACACAGTGCGTCAATCTGCGCGTCACTAGGTACATTTTTAGTCATTAAAAACAACATCCAGAGGGGTATTTGGGTTATTTTTTGACCCCTATTCAGCCCCAAAAGCACAAAATTAAGTCATTCCTAGGGCAAAATTCATTCTTTCTCTCAAATTGCTCTCAAGAACAAAACCCTAGGACATCAATTTCAAGATCAATCCTCAAGAATACTTCATCAATCTTCAAGAATTCAAGCATTAAGGTATGTTAAGTGTTCATACAAGGGTTTCCTTCCACCCTCGAAGTTCAAGAAATCTTTTGAACTACAATTAAATAGTTTTGATGAATTTCATGATTGAATTTGATTGTGTTCATAACTATAATGTTAGATGAGTTTAGAATCCATGATTAATTACAAGTTCATGAGAAATAAATTGCATGTGTGGGTTGTTGTATGGTTTCATGTTAAAAGAAACCCCTTTAAAATCGTAAGTTGGGATTATGATTATAATGCTTGCATGTTGTATTACATTCGTGTGCATAAATTATGTTGTTCAAGTGTTTTGGTGAATTGTTCATGTGAGTTAAGTAATGAAATTATATCATATTATCATGTATACAAGCACATGTATACCAAGTGTTTGAAAAAATGTCTAAATGAATGCATCTTAGTGAGCAAGTACTATTATGCTACTAAATTGATGCAGTGTTCTAATTTTTATGCTATCGAGTCCTGGGGGTATTTAATACCCAAAAAACTAGCTGTTTACTAGAGCTATAGCAGTTACAGAATAGTTTCAGTAGTACTCAGTATTCAGTCTCAGTTTAGTATTCAGTTCAAAACTCAGTAGTATTCAGTTCAGAACTCAGTAAACTCCATCAATTCATAGAATTCAGTTAGTAATCAGTTCAGTGTTCACTGAACTCAGTCCAGTTTAGTCAGACAACATGATCAGTAACAGTTTAATCAGGCTTGGAATAGTTTAGAAATCAATTTAGTGTCTTTTAGTTGGGAGTAGGATTCAGCACAGAGTGGGCCTAGGGATGGGGGCTCACCCATTAGTTAGGACTGAGATCCCTAGAACCAATCCCTAAGTTCCAGAACTACGTAGCCAACATAGGTTATGAGATATCAACTATTAGATAGGACTGACATACTCAGGATTCACCCGCTAGTCAGGACTGATCTCGGGGGTTACTTGCTAGACTAGGACTGACCCCACAGCTAGTTGTCTTTACTCGTGGCATGGTACTGACACCCTTCTAATAAGGGTTACAGATTGGACCCTAATTCAGTTATCTTATTTGGGGCATGTCGGTTAGATAATTACCTCCCACAGTTTTAGTTTCAGATTCAGTCTCAGTATAGAACTTAGTTTAGTTCTACAGATTTAGGACTATTAGACACAATCACCCAGTTCAGTATAGAACTCAGTTCAGTATGAAACTCAGAATAGATCAAAAAAATTAAGACTATCAGATACAATCGCTCATTAACAGTAATATAGTATCAGTAAACTCAAATATCAGTAAATCAGTGATTCAGAACTTAGTATCCAGTGTCATCATGACCTCAGTTATAGTTTACGTATTTCATGTATGTACTCTCAAGCAGTTATACATATGTTATTCAGTCAGTATTGTTCATGCATATGAACCCATGCATCTCAGCCTACCTCACTTAGTATACCAGTACATTCAAAGTACTGACGCATACCTTTCTTTTTCACTATGATATCTTATATCACAGGTTCAGATGCGCGTGCTCTCGATCATACTTAGCAGCTCGATCCCTCATAAGCAGACTAGTAGTGAGTCCTCATTGTTTGAGGACAGATTTACTATTACAATATTTCAATACTCAGTTTATTTCAGTAGTCGGGGTTAGTTGGGGACTTGTCCCATCAACTCCTTGTTCAGAAAATAGAGGTTTTTTAGACTAGAGTATTTTAGACAGATATTTTAGTATTCAATTTTTAGTATTCAATATTTATTTTTAGTTTTGAACTTTATGGCAAATTTCTGCCAAATTTTCGCATTAGTATAGTATTATTTCTCAATTATTACAGAAGGTACCAATCATGGGCTAGCTTGTGGTCCTTCGAGATTATGAGCACCGTTTAGCATCTAGGGTACAGACTCGAGGCATTACACATCCACACCAAGAGTTGAAATATAACTGGCAATCCATCTTGCAAAACCTACCCTTTTACACTTGTGCTCAACCTCTCGCATAACGCGTCTATCACATGCTAATCATAATTTTTGATCACATTTTGATGTAGACTAGGAGCTTCATAATCTAGGCGATGAAGAACTCGGCGGATGGTTGTCACTGAAATATCAACTATTACCCCTCTCACAAGTACCTACTCTAATTGAGGTTTCTCTGTATGCCTACCACTTCTAGGAACAGTCAAAAATATTGTGTTATGGTAGGAGGAATAAAATTCCCATACCAATGCCTAACTATATGAACCTAGGAGTCTGGTCATCCACTCCAGCTGATACCTATCAAACGCAGCCTGCAACAATGGTGCTCCAGCTAACCTAGACAACTAGATTTATCTCTTCTCATAAATGTCCCTCTTAGGCCATCCCATCTCGGTTACAAAATTATCTCTCTCATAAAGTAGCCAAAGTCCCTCTACATACCATCTCGAGTTAACCTCATCAATAGGATTTGTAGAGATATCCGTAGGGTCAGAAGTTTGGGTTGTTTAGGCTAGATGCTCCTGGTGAGATATCGATGTTATACCCTTCTCACAGTGGGGTACTGCAAAAAATAGCTCGGGAACTAGTGTTATGGACTCATCCTGAGACCCCCACTCAGCCTGTGAAGCTTCCACTGGAAGTGACTCATACTCTACCTCCTCATCATTATCATCCTCTCACTCATCAGACTAGGAAGAGTGGGGAGGTGACATCCTAGCCTTTTTCATCCTCAGCCTAGGTACTAGGGTACTGATCTATAGATGAGCTCTTGGTCGAGTAGAAGTAGGTCATCTTCCTCACAGCGAATAGTCTTCTAGTGGTTCTCCCAAGGTTGCCTTAATAATAGCCTCAGTTAGAATATTTTTCTGGGATCTATTTCATGGCCACATCACTTTGGTCGGGGTGACTCTAGTCAAGGCAATTGGGTACTCCTTAATCAAGCCACTGCTCTCAGAGGAGTCGTCTCTTTTCCTCAAAGGTGTAGCATTCTTCTTTGAAAACTTTAGTGCCATGTGCACCTAAAGAAATAAGTGTTAGTATACGAATGACAGTGAGGGACTGCAAAACTTAAAGAAAAAATTAAAATTCAAAAACTTCTAATTTTCCCCCAATTTTACATCCCTATAACTTATACTCAGTCCCAACAAATCCAATAGGAACACATACTATTAGAATCAAAGTTTTCAATACAAACTAGCATGCAAACTTTTGGGATTCCTCTACCTTTTAACTTTCATCTTCCATTTAGGGCATGATCATATAGTTTATTCTAGAACAATCCACCACTTTAGGATTTTCAAGTCAATCCAAGGCTCCTACAAACAATTTTGTTGATTTCTATATATTTTGCATGAAAGTAAACATACCAACTCACTTATTTTTAGTTTTGCACAAGATATCACTATTAAGAGCTAAGAATGTTACCGTATGTTCAAAGAAGCGAAAGTGAAATATGAAAAACTAAAGTGAAACCCTAGTTTAAATGCATAATTAGTTCCTTTGGTCAAGTTGATACTGAGAACAAGTCACGTTCTTGCCTTTTACCAAGTGTGGGGAAGTGGGGAAATTTAAATTTTAGAGGGAAGGGGAAATTTTGAAGTTAAATAGGGTTGTAGCGGCGGATTAGGATCTTTAAAACACTAGGGGGTTAGTTAGGGTCGGGTTAGGGTTTATATGGGTCCAGATTTTTAAACAAAATTGGGCCCAAAAATTTTCCACACACGGCACCACCTATCAACCATAGGTGGCACCTATAAGCCGTAGGTGCCAGGCCATAGGTGGGCCCAGTTTTCTAACCTTTTTCCCTACTCTTTGGACTTTATATTCTGACATATATTGAACTGATTACAAAGTCATAAGTGGAATTTATGAATTAATAAGTAGATTCATAAGTTCAAGTCCAGAAACTCCCAAAATACTTTAAATTTTCCTTTTTACATTCAAAGCACAACTTACCTGGCCCGAGTGTGACTTATGACCTTCATGAGTTGGTCACAAAGTCCCCTTACCATTAATATT
Organism: Capsicum pubescens; assembly: GCA_030864215.1. Lineage (NCBI taxonomy): Eukaryota > Viridiplantae > Streptophyta > Magnoliopsida > Solanales > Solanaceae > Capsicum > Capsicum pubescens. The sequence goes on along the minus strand of CM061548.1, from coordinate 229,160,928 downwards.
CTAAATGAAGAAAAATATTACCATGTTATAGGGCATTCCTCATGCTACTATACCTACAATAAATAAAAATAATTATGAACACTAAAATAGTGGGTTTCCTCCTACCCAATGTTTGATTTAACGTCGCAGCACGATGTGGCTAAGTTGGTTATTCTGACTTCACCAACAATCCCATAGGTTACCTCCCATATTCATGGAATGACATATGTACCTTGACTACTCATAATTCAACAAGATACCCAAAGAAATAACCTCCAGGATCATCAACATAATGAATCACCAACACCACCCACATGTCAGTTGGCTACTTCATAGTTCTTTAGATATTGAATGTGACTTCCTCGCTATTGGTTGTGAACTTGAGCTCCCATTTCTCTAAATTAACCATCGCTCTACCTGTGTCTATGAATGGTCTTCCCAATATAATGGACATCTCAAAGTCAACCTCACAATCCAAAATGACAAAGTCAACCAAAAAATGAGTATATCAACTTTCACCAACACATCAAGTAATATGCCCACTAGTTTCTTTATTGTATGTTCTGCCATCAATAACCACATACTATTCGACTCTAGAGGTATCAAGCCCAATTTCTTGAATACAGCCAGTGACATCAAATTAATGTTGGCTCCCAAGCCATAAATTGTTCTAGCAAATTTGGATGTCTCTATTATACATAGGATCTGAATGCTTTGGGACCACCCTTCTTATGGGACAGAGACTTAGAAGTGACTACACTACAATGGTGAAATCCACCAACATCCTCAAAACTAGTGTCTCACTTCTTTGTCACCAATTTCTTTTATAAACCTAGCATACGCAGGCATCTGCTCCAAAGCCTCAAGGACAGGGATGTTCAAACTCAAATATTTCAGCATCTCAATTAATTTCTTGAACTTCCTTTACTCCTTCTATTTTAGTTGTTGAGTAAAAGGTGGGGGTAATTATGGAATTTGTTTCACTACAGGCTCATCAACCTTACCCTTACCTTTATTATTATCAATACAAACATCAACAACTATTTTCTTGTCGGACTCCACGGTAGGTATGTCAACAATTATAGTACTATCATTCTTTGGCACATCCATAGCAGGCAATAGGGGATCAATGGTAGACTTACCAATCCGAGTGGTAGTAGTGAGACAATGACCATAATTCTTAGGATTTTGAACCGTGTTGCTCAGAAGGGTTCTTGGTTGTCTCTGGTTTATAGTAGCAAACATCTACCTAAACTGCTATTCTAACTGCTTGATAGCAGTAGCTTGAGACTCAACCTTCTGGGTCATACCTGAGATATCAGCCTTAATATTCTTAAGGAAAGTTCCTTGATTTTCTTAACCCTTAACCAATATAGACAACAATGCCTCCATTCTCGATTCAGTATCACGACTTTCCAGTAGAATATACCTATCTCCCTTCTCCTTGTAGTCATTTTTTCATCTCCAGTCACGCTCTCTACTGTGATGTCTATATCATTTTTGTAATAGTTTTGACCTTGGTTTCCTTAGCCTCCTTTTCCAAGTCAGACTCATATGCTCTAGAGGTTGTACCCAGTGAGCATACCATGTTTACCGTTTCAACATTCACTATTGTGAATTGCTTCATCCGCAACCCAATATCAGTTTTAAGATGCAAAATCTCTTGTACCATCAAAATATCTAATGAAATAAATGCCAGCACCCTTCTTAGCCTCCCGAGTATGCCACCCTCAATTAGTGTGAGATATTTACTCTAGAACGTCAGTTGCTACTTACTAACTTAAATACATGAAAGCTCCTCTGGTAATTGTATCTGTAATAGCTCTGGAACTGATGTTTAGGGCTCTATAAAATATTTCCAACAAGTTTGTACCAAAAATAGGATGATTGTGTACCATGCTCAACTTCTTCTTAATCTAGAACCATGCCTCGTACATCAACTTAGAGTACAATTACCTGAAGTTGTATATCTCATCTTTTAACAATAACAGTCTAGATGAAGGAAATAAATGTTCTACTAATTACCTACGCAACTCATTCCAAGTGGTAATCGATTCTCTAGGAAGTTACCCTAACCACAAATAAGCTTCTCCAGTCAATGAAAAGAGGAACAACTTTAATCTGAGGGCCTCCTAATCCACCCCGGGTATGGTGTAAGAAATGCAGATCCCAATAAAATTAGCAAGATGCATAATTGCATTATTTATGGACAAACCCGCAAACACACCTTTTAAATTTATGAGCTAGATCATAGCACTGGTTATGTCAAACTTAATACCTGGTGGTAAAGCAGGAGGAATGATGGCTCTTGTTTCTGTTGGCTCAATATATCCCATATTCCTATCATTATCATATTGCTAAAATTACTGGTATGCTAGGATCATTTGAGCTTTACCACCTCAAACTCTATCTTGATTACCATAGAGTATTGCTCGATGATCAACTATTGGTCTTGGCATGGCTAGCTGCCTGTGGAGCTAATAGATGATCCTCATCATCCTTTCTTTGATTTGCAACTACATCCACTAACAAATGCTCTATTTATTAATAAGTAATGTTCTATGGATCTCTTGGAGGATGGGGAGGTACCATATTAGGATTATCTTGATCCCCTTCGAACTATCTATCACATACGTGTTCTTTCATTATATGATTTTAACGTAAAATTCTCTCTAGGTTAGGATTCAGAGGGAGTAAGGGATTGCCTTGACTGTTTGTGTTAGGCATACACCGGCATACACCTAACTAAAAATAGAAAACAAAAACCCAAAAACTTTAGCAACTTCAATCAACAACTCAACACCGTATTCCCCGACAAGGGCGCCAAAATTTTGATTAATGACCAAACTACACTTCTAATAGAAGATAAAGTAGCCTCTTTCAAGTAAAGTAACCCAACTCGGGTTGGGTTGAAACCCACGAGGAATTCGTGGACTTGTCTCTCTAGTTTGCTGGAATCAATGGGCAGTATTGAAAGTAAATAGGGGGTTTGTAGTAGTAATCTCGAACAAGTAATAAAACTCAACTTTGGTTGTAATCAGCGAAAACAAACACTAGGGCTGTGTCCCCCTGGCTTATCAACTTAGTAGGTTTATCATGCTTTGTTGAACCAACACAATACCTTGCATGTAGAATCTAATAAGTTTTGTACCATCAACTTTCTTGTGGACTCATTGATGGATTTCATCCTTTACCTTTTGAGTCTGAAAGTGTTGCATTACTAAACCTTATCCTAGATCCCAGTTAACTATTACTTTTTGAGTCTCAAGTTATTAAATGAAGATAACCATCTTAAGTAGATAATGTTGATTAGCCAATATCGATAATTAATCCATAAATTACTGTTGTGATTATCTTTTCCTAATCCCTAATCCTCTTATGAAGTAAGTAGTGATATACTAGGTGGGGTCATAATATTTACAACTGTTAAGAAAGCTATAAAACTAAAGGTAACCATAATACATGTAAGAATATTGGTTCAGAACAACTTAACACTTCCTCTACTTTGTCAATCTGTTGGGGTTCCCACAAACTTAGTCAAGGGATTTAGCCGCACAATATTGTGAAACGATCAAAAGAATTCATAATTGAAGACATTCAAACAATATCATAATAATCATTGAATAAAACCCAAAATCTTTAACTAAATTGTCAACCAAAATCAAGAACAAAGTAATCCCAGGATCAAAATTGAACCCTGAAATCGAATATATTTTAAGCACATATAGTGTGTAAACAAACTAAAAATATCAAAAAGGGTATATATAGGTTACAAGGAAACCTAGGAAACAAGTCCTAAATAAAGAAGGAAAATTACAGTCGATGGCCACTTACTGGGCCACTTATAAGCAGTAGGTGGTCCCATATATGTGCCCTTGTCCTCAAATACTACAAAAACTCTCTGTACTTTACTTTTTGGAGACCTACACTGGAACCTACGGGTAATAGGTACCCTCTTTCAGTGATAAGGTCTTCTTTTCTAAACTTTTGAGTCTCGGGATCTTAATTTTTGACACCTACTTTGGCACCTACTAATCATAGGTAGCACATATAGGTCGTAGGTGCCCACTTCTGCAGCCTAAAATTTTAACTTTTACTCTTTTCTTATAGAACAGCTCCAAAACCTAATTTTCTACAAAACATAACATAAAACACATCATATATCATGAAATAACCTGATTAACTTGCATATTTTCATTTTTTTAAGCATTGAAAGTGTTATGAATTCATAGAACATCATGGTTCCTTGGGTAGGTTCCCTTTGCGTCAGTTGTATCAGCATCAGGGTTAGTCTAGTAGGCCTATTCAGGCTACTCTTCAGATTACCAATATAGGACATTCTAGTTTCATTGATCGTCCTAGACACGGTGGTGGTCTATCTTTGAGAGGTTTGTCTTCTAGTTATTCTAGTCATAGTTGTTATTCCAAGTTAGTCGGTCTTTCAGTTTCAGTTTAGCACCTGGAGCATATTATGGTTGTGGAGCTTTGGTTATTTCTTGAAAGAGTGCCCTAGCAGTGGAGGATGGTTCTTTTAGTTTAGAGTGTCCCACCAATTCAGGAAGTTTTTCCTCCTTCTAGAGGTGGTATACATAGTCGTAAGAGAGGTCCCTAGGGTGCTCATAGAGGTTCTCAAGTAGGTAGGATTGTAGATCGGTCAGGGGCCTAGCCAGGTGGTGAATGTGGTCAGTTGTATGCACTACCTGCTAGAACCAAGGCAGAGTCTTCATGTGTTGTTAGTCAGTTTTTGCTTTATTTAATTTGTGATCCACTTATTTTTATATGTTTTATTATCATGACTCATGGTTAGAGTTATCTTAGGATTAATTATCTATACCATTATGTGTATATACTTTTATGGGTGATTTTTTAGTAAAGGATTAGGTTTTCAGATCATGTGTTGTGACTACTCAAGAGCTTGACATTCATGATGATCTTATTATATTAGACATGCTAGATTTTGAAGTGATTTTGCGCATGGACTGGTTATCCCACTATCATGAAGTCCAAGATTATTTTGCCAAGACCATTACCTTTGCCATGCTTGGCATACTCCTGGCCATACGGCAGGAAGCGGTTAACTATGAAAAGATGGGGATTATTTCTTATATTCATGCTAGTAGGATTATTTTGTGGAGTTACGAGTCTTATATTGCCTATATCCGCGATGTTATTGCGAAGAGTCCATCGCTTGACTTTGTTCATGTAGTTCATGTCGATGTTTTCCCTATCAATCCACCTAGTTTTCATCCTGAGCTTGATATTAAGGTTGTTATTGATCTTAAGCAGGGCACCTGACCTATTTTATGGCACCTTATCATATGGCTCCTATAGAGCTTAAGGAGATAAATTCTCAGTTTTAGTATCTTCTTGGAAAGGGTTTCATTAGGCCAAATGTGTTTTCTCAAGGAGCTCCTATGTTATTTTGTAAGAAGTATAATTCTTAAGGATATAAATTCTCAGCTTTATAAGGTGAAGGTGAAGAACCAATATCCTATGCCTCATATTGATGATTTTTTTACCAACTTTAGGGATCAGCGGTGTTCTCTAAGATTGATTTGAGGTTTGATTACCACCAGTTGAGGATTCCAGCTGAGGGTATCCCAAAGATAGCCTTTAGGACTCGTTATGGACATTATGAGTTCCTAGTGATATCTTTTGGGTTGACTAACGCCCCTGCCGCATTTATGGATTTGATGAACCGTGTGTTCCGGTCTTATTTGGATTCTTTTGTGATTATGTTCATCGTCGACATCCTTGTGTATTCGAGGAGTAGAGAGAAGCATATGCAGCATTTGAGGGTTGTTCTCCATATGTTGAGAGATCATATGATTTTTCCCAAATTCTTTAAGTATGAGTTTTTGCTTGATTTGCTTACATTCCTTGGTCATGTGGTGTCTAAGAATGGGATTATGGTAGACCAAGCGAATATTGAGGCTATTCGTGATAGGTCCAGACCTACTTCTTCGATTGAGGTTCCTAGCTTCATTGGTTTGGTCGGTTACTATAGGCGGTTCATTGAGACTTTAGCTTTTATTGTAGTGCATATGACCAAATTGACTCAAATATAGGTTCCTTTTAAATGGTCCGAGGAGTGTGAGTTGATCTTTGGAAAGCTCAAGCAATTTCTTACGTCAGCTCCTGTTTTGTCCTTTCATGTTAAGGGTGAGGGATTCACTATGTATTGTGATGCTTCTGGTGTTGGTTTGGGTTGTGTGTTGACCTAGAAGGGTTGAGTTATTGATTATGCATCGAGGCAGATAAAGATGCACAAGCAAAACTACCCTACTCATGATTTAGAGTTGGCGGTGGTAGTTTTTGCGCTTTAGAATTGGAGGCATTATCTTTCAGGCATGCACTATGAGATCTTCATGGATCATTGTAGTCTTCAGAATCATATGACCCAGAGATATCTTAATTCTAGGAATCATAAATGTATGGAGTTGAATATGGATTATGACATCTCTATTTGTATCATTAGAAAAAGGAAAATATGGTAGCGGACTCCTTGAGCCCAAAAGCGGTGAGTATGAGTATCTTGGCTTGCATTTCTATTTCTCAGAGTTAATTGGCATGAGACATTGAGTCCTTATCCAACTTGATGGTACGACTTGATATTTCAAACCCTATGAGGATTCTTGCTATTATTGAGATGAGATCTTCGTTGTCGTCAGTTTGAGGATAGAGGCTTTGCATTATCCGAGATAAGGTGTTAAGTGGTGAGTCCAAGTGGTATTCTATAGACTCTGAGGGTGTTTACAAATTTGATAACAGTATTTATGTTTCGAGGGACGATGTCTTGATTCAGTCGATTTTGCATGAGGCTTACAGCTCTAGATATTCTATTCACCGGGGTACAGCTAAGATATATAGAGATTTAAGATAGCCTATTGGTGGAGTAGTATGAATAGAGATGTGGCAAATTTTGTAACTCCTTGACTATGTTGTCAATAGGTGAAGGCCGAGCATCTTAGGGTAAATTAGCACCAACTCTAAAACTACAAAAGTGGTTTAATCAATAAGCATCTAATCTCCCCAAACTACCAAAATAACATTAATAAGGGTAAATAATGTGTAATTAAGTCTACAAGTCTAACACAAGTCTTGGCCTAAGGTGGGCTGGAAGGGCCCACTTCTAATTCTCGAAATCCAATTTAGGGAAATTCTACCCTGAACTTGGCTAAGGCATCTAAATTTATTTCTAGATGCTAAATATTCCCTAATTAGCCCTAAGATATCAATCTATCCTAAAGCACGAGTGACTAAGTCAATTTTGCCTAAATTACGGTTTTAAGATAGCCTAAACAGTCCAATTAACCCAAATATTTTCAATCATACCTCCATCACCTAAATCCCACCCCATATCTAGCGTGATATCATACTCATAACATGAAATAGCTCAATCTATGAAGAAGGTAAACCTAGCTCTGAGTAAAAGCCGGAAGAATCTGCTAAACCACCAATTTTTCTTTTCGAGAATCTTACACAAGGTGCCACGCTAACAAAATCACAATCTACTCGTCAAAACGAGAACAATGATACCCATATTGCACTATTGTTCTTTGGGTCCAAAATCACATAAAAATCCCATGTGGGCCCATTTGCAGAATTGTACTTTTGAAACCAACACAACGTCCCTCTATGCTCAAAGAACATTTACCCTCTAAAATGAGTGAATTTTGAGCTCTAATGGTGTTATATTCAAACAACCAAGATTCTAAGGATTTTAGAAAAATATAGAGGAATTAACGATAAAATTAATGGAAAGTTACCACAAATTCGAAGGATAAATGCGTAAATTAATGTTACCCAAGCTCCAAAATCTCCCACAATCGGTTATCCCAAGAATTCCCACTTTTTAGGGTTCAAAACTCTAGAAAATGAAAGAAATATGGTGAAAATTGGGCTAAGTGTGGTATTTATACCCTTTACAGGCCGACGGGTGCCGTTTAAGAGAAGGAGTGTCGTATTCGTTAAACTGGAAGCCTCAGCATATTCCATGGAAGCGATGCGCGTTTCGCTTAAGCAGTTTTCACTTATGAAACATGCTCTTCACTTACCCAATACTAGTAGGCCATGCCAGGTCGCTTAAGCAACCAGTTGGTCGTGTACGCGATGTAATAAACACCAGTTGAGACTTAAAAACTTTCCAAGACGCCGCCAACCCCTCAAGATTCATCCAAAATCCCGTATACACAAATAAACTCTGCTACTTTATAAAATTTGACATTCTGGTCTCAATAGCATAGTCGAATTTTCCATCCGAGGTCGTTTTAACAAAAGGTCGGTCTCACACCCACTTATTATTTTTCTTAACTTTCGGCCAATAGCTCGAAATGAGTCTGGGTGCCTCGGGTCCCGAACCAAGCAAACACCTAACCTAAAATCAATGTTTCTAAGTAGTTAGAATAGTCATAATTGGCATACGAGGTTGTTTGACTGAAGGTTTTGCCCAATAGCAAATTTGAACCATCGAAGACTTCAAAATAGGAAATTGGCTCTAAAAATCAAACGAATTGCCCAGTAACAAAACTGTTAGTTCCAACAAGTAATAAATGACTTGGGGCAGCTATAGGAAAGCTCTAAATGTTGAAAATGAGAGTGAAGTATCTGGAGCCTCAAACAGGTGAGGATAGGGTCCATATCTCGCTCTCAATCTCCCAAGTAGCCTCCTCTATTGGGTGGTGCCTCCACTAAACCTTAACTATTGGAATTTCTCTAGTGCGCAATCGCCTGACATCACTTGCCAATATGAGCACAGTCTCCCTACAAAGGTCAACCGCTCATCCAACTAAATCGAGTCCCATATAAGTACGTGATAAGGGACAAAAATGTATCGGCGCAACTTAAAAACATGGAAAATCAGATGGACAACAAAAAAATATGGGGGTAAGGCTAACTCAAAAGCCACCTCACCAACTGTGTGAAGAATCTCAAGGGGTTCAATATATTTGTGGTTGAGCATGCCTTTCCTCCCAAACCTCATCACATCCTTCATGGGCAAAACACAGAGGAATACTTGGTCACTAACTCCAAATCTCAAGGCACGAAGTCGATGATTTGAATAAACCTTCTACCTACTCTAAGCTTCCCTCAACCAGTCCTGAATCACCTTGACTCTATCAAACGACTCCTAAAGCAATTCACTACCACGGGGTATAATCTCAAAAGTCTTAAACCACCTAATTGGAAAACGACATCGCCTACAATACAAAGCCTCAAAAGGCACCATGTCAATACTCGAATGATAAATATGATTATATGTGAACTATGCCAAGGCTAATTTTTGTTCCCACTGACCTTCAAACCTGAATAGTCCACTCCAATTGTCCGTTAGTCTGGGGATAGAGGATGTACTAAGATCAACCTGAGTACCCAACTCTTCCTAAAAAGCTCTCCAAAATCTAGAAATGAACAGTTAAACTTGATCTAATGATACATATAGGCACACCATGCAAATGGACTATCTCATGAACATAGATGGGCTAACCTCTTGTTGCTGAAGGACATCTAAATAGGAATGAAATATGCTGACTTGCTAAACCGATCAACAAAGATCAAAATATCATCAGAACTATAGAAAGTACGAGGCAAACCACTAACAATGTCCATAGTAATCTACTCCCACTTTTACTCGGGAATGGGAAATCTATTAATCAAGCCTCCAGGTCTCTGATGCTCGGCCTTCACCTACTGAAAACATAGGAAATGAGCTATAAAGTTTGCCACATCTATCTTCATACCACCCCACCAGTAATACTGCCTCAAATCCTTATACATCTTGGTAGTACCCGGGTGAATAGAATATCTAGAGCCGTTAACCTCATGCAAGATCAACTCTATCAAGTCATCAACCCTCAAAACATCAATATGACTATAAAATCCCAAGATACCCTCAAAATACATGGTATCCCTCTTGGACTCACCACTCAACACCTGATCATGGATAATGCAAAGCCTCTTATCCTCAAACTAAAGACTCTGAATCTACTTAAATAGCCAAGACCTCATCTCAACACTAGTAAGAATCCTCCTAGGATCTGAGATGTCAAGTCATACCATTAAGTTGGCTAAGGACTAAATGTTCCACACCAACAACCTTTAAGAAACTGAAATGCAAGCCAAGCTACCCATACTCACCGTCTTCTGGCTCCAGGGGTCTGCTACCACATTCACCATCCATTTATGGTGCCTAGAATTAAGCTCTATCTGGTTCATAAGATGCTGAAAGCTATGATGATCCAGAAATATGTTACAATGCACACCATAAAGATAATGCCTCCAAATTATAAGTGTGAAAACCATCGCTGCCAACTCCAAATCATGAGTGGGGTAGTTGCACCCGTGTACATTCAGTTGTCTTAATGTATAAGTAATAACACGACCTTACTATATCAATACACAACCCAAACTTACACCAAAAACATCACAATATATGATGAATTTCTCACCCTTTACAAATTAAGCCAAAATAAGAGTTGAAGTAACAAATACCTTGATATTTCCAAAGCTCAACTAAAACTCCTTGGATCATCAAAAAGGAACCTCCTTTTGAGTCAATCTAGTCAGTGAGGCCACAATAGAAGCAAAAGTCTCAACGAACCACCTATAGTCACGGACCAAACCAATGAAGCTATGAACCTTAGATGGAGATGTAGGTCTGGACTAATCATGAATAGGCTCAATTTTTACAGGGTCTACCATAATCTCATCCTTAGACACCATATTCCTAAGGAATGTCATCGACTCAAGACAAAACTCACACTTAAAGAATTTGGAAAAAAGTATATAATATCTCAAAGTTTGTAGCAAAATGCTCAAATACTGTATATGCTCTTCTCTACTCCTTAAATACACAAGGATGTCATCGATAAACACAATCACAAAGGAATCCACATAAATCCCAAACACACGGTTTATCATATCCATAAACACGGGTGGAGTATTAGTAAACCCAAAAAGATATCACTAGGAATTCATAATGAACATAACGAGTCCTAAAAGTTGTCTTTAGGATATCCTCAGCTTGAATGCTCAATTGATGGTAATCAGATCTCAAATCAATGATAGAGAACATCATCGCTCCCTGATGCTGGTCAAATAAATCATCAATGCAAGGCTTAGGATATCAGCTCTTTACCGTCACCTTATTAAGCTGCCTATACTCAATACACATACACATAGAACTATTCTTCTTCTTAATAAACAACACAAGAGCTCCCCAAGGAGACACACTTAGTCTAATGAAACCCTTACTAAGATGATCCTAAAGATGAGAATTTAGCTCCTTAAGCTCTGCAGGAGTCATATGGTAAGGTGACATAGAAATAGGTTGGATTCCTGACTTAAGATCATTAACAAACTCAATACCACGCTCAAGAGGAATACCAGGTAGATCAGTAGGAAAAATAATAGAAAACTCATGAACTACAGGAACACAGTCAAGCGACAAACTCTACACACAAACCTCACAAATATAAAAGTGATGAGACTTACAACACCTAGAAATAGGCCTCCTTACAAGAATATAAGAAATAATACCCATTGGCTCATGTCTAATAGCGCCCTGCCATAAGGTCAGGGGTCGGCATGACTAAGGTAATGGTCTTGGCAAAATAATCCAACATTGCATAATAGTTAGATAACCAATCCATGCCCAAAATCACATCAAAATCCACCATATATAACATAATAAGATCAGCCTGAGTTCAAACTCTCGAACAATCATAACACATGATCTATAAACTTGATCCACTACTAAAGAATCACCCATGGGATTAGATATACGTAATGACTTGGCTAATAAATCCCAAGGTAACTCTAACTACGGGGCATAATAGGTAGACACATAAGAATAAGTGGATCCCACATCAAATAAAGCAAAAGAAAACTGATGGAACACTAAGATCATACCTGTAATAACAATATTCAAAAATACATCCTTGGTTCTAGCAGGTACTGCATACAATTGACCACGCTCGCTACTTGACTGGGCTCCTGATGGATCTTCTGTCTTGCCAGTCTGAGAACCTCTACGAGCACCCTAGGTATAACCTTTATGACCATGCATACCACCTCTTGTTGGGGGCATAACTGTCTAAATTGATGGAACACTCAAATCAAAGAAACTATTACACCGTGACTGGGCACTCTCTCAAGAAATAACCAAAAGCTCTACAACTATTACTTGTCCTAAATGCAGTACTAAACTAGAAGATTTGTCTAACCCAAAATAATCACCATGACTAAAATAGCCAGAAGACAAACCTATCAGAGACTGGACACTACCCTATCCAGGAAAATCACCAAAACTAGAGTGGCCTCCATCATTGATCTAAAAAGTGGCCTGAACGAGCCTACTATACTGACCCTGATGCTAATACAACTGATGCAGAGGGTACCTACCCTAATAACCATAGACTCTGAATTGTGAGCCGTTATAGCTCCTTCTAAAATTAACCTAATACTATAGCCTCTTACTACTGCCCATTTTTTCCTCGTGATGTATCTCATCCATAACTTGAGCATGACCAGAAACCTTATCAGAAGACCTACCTACAATAACTAAACTTTTTGTATACATACAAAAAGGAAGGATCAATCTCTACATAAAGAAATAAACCCTCTTATACTCAATAGTCAAAATAGAAGTAGCATGCCTATCTAACATATGAAATTGAGCCTCATACTCCACATCAGTCATGGAGCCTTACTCCAACCTCGATAACTAATCCCTCAAATGATCTCTAAGACTGCAGGGCATATACTTCTCTAAGAAGATCTCAGAGAACTGAGTCCATGTCAAAGGAGATGTTCCAGCTAGCATGGAATCAAGATGACCTCTCTACTAATGGCGAGTTTCCAAGTCCAACTGAAAAGTAGTGTAATCCATACCATGAGTCTTAACTAGTCCCAAATTACAGAGTCTATCCTCATAAGAAATTAAAAACTTATACACATCCCACTCGGTATGCTAGAAAACCTAGGCAAATCGCTAATCTCAAGAATCTATCCAATATCTTCTACTCCTTCAAAGACATATCAGGTTGCACAACTACCGGCTAAGCAACTACCAATACATGAGGGACCTCAACTCTATGAGTCACAGTTATAGGCCATGCCCCATCCTTAATACCACTTTGATATATTGATTGCACACCATCATACAATTCACCACAAACCAATCCCAAAAGCTAAACCAAAGCATCCTTGAGCACTGAAGAAGAAATAAAACTTGATGGAGCCTAGGCTGGTCCCTGGACTACCGCTAGCTAGGGTAGAAGAATCTCGGGATTAGGAGTAGAAATAGTATCTGGTGAAGGCCTTTTATCCTATCCCCTAGCTGGGGACATATCCCTTGGTTGTCTATAACCTCTAGGCCATCCACAAATAGTGATAGGATCACTAGGCTCGGTCTCAGGACCCTCGTCATGTTTAGTGATAGCACGTGTCCTAGTTATCTGGGAAAGAGTAAAACCAAAGGAATGCTTTAGAAACCAACTCATACTCTTAGCATAAAATGAGTGAAAAAAGTAAAGAACTCCTAAGAATGTCCTATAGCCTCCAAACGATAAGAAACAAACGTCATTATTCTACTCCACGAGACTTTACTAGATGTTTGTTCTTGTACCAATATTATCATACTTTACTAGACGCTTGCTCTTGTACCAATATTATCGATAAAACTAGGCTTTGATACCAATTTGGCATGACCCAACTTATGACTCATGACACTTATTTTATCCCACTAGTAGGTAATCCAAACCATAGCTCGAAACTATAAGAAATGGGCTAACTTGGTGGGAAATAATCTAAAGGCCAAAAATCTACATTTAAAGAGTTAAAATAATAACAAGCAGTCATAATAGTCTAATATAATAGATAAAAGAAAAACAACCATCCCAAGACTCAGTAAAGTTGATACAAGACTACTACAATTGAACTATAGGTACTATAGTCAAATATAATATGTCATGAAGATAAAAGACTAGACATAGATAAATAGAAGGAAAAAAGGTAACTCTGACTCTAAAAGTTAACCCAATCTCCGAAATTAACCCTGCACGAGCGTCGAATTAGTGGCTAAAACTAGTACTTGAAACTACACTAAAAAGGTACAAAAGTGTAGTATGAGTATCAAAACCATGGATACTCAATAGGCATCATCGACCGACTAAGATAAATCATGATATAAATACGATAAGATACAGAAAAAATAAGCTAAGTCAAAGTAAAAGCGACAAACCTGGAAATAATCTCCCATACCTCTGTACATAAATAAATGAATAGATATGAAATAGTAATGAAAAGATCACACAATTATAACTACAAGATTGGCCCATTTAAGGCAACAGGTGCAGAAAAGTAAATAACCCAACGGAGGCCCCCATAAGCCAGGAGGGTACAATCAAGGAAAGTAAATAACCCAATAATCATAAATTGCCAATTACCATGCCATAAACATGAATCTATCCAAACCATGTCATATTGTTAACAACTCCTGAAATGTCAGACTTGTATCTGAACTCAATAGTATTATCATTATTGCCATCATTTGTCAGACTTGAACAAAAATGCATATTACCAATATCACCATCAAATGTTGAACTCAAACCAAGACACATATATGTATCATTGTCTTCAACAATTGATGGACTTGAACTGAAACTCATCTATGAATAGACCATATCAATAGACCGTGAAAATAAACCATAATCATAAGCTATATTACTAATACATAACAATTATCAATTGGAACTTACCCAAAATTAGCACCAACTCTCAACTACGCAACTAACATAATCAATAAGCATCAAATCTCTCTGAATTCCTAAATAGCATTAATAATGGTTAATCTACGTAATCAAGTCTACAAGACTAACACAAGTCTTGGCCTATGGCGGGCCAGAGGGGCCCACTTCTAATCCTCAAAATCTATTTTAGGCAAATTCTACCCTGAACTAGGCTAAGGCATCTAAATTCACTTCTAGATGTTAATAAGACCTAATTAACCCTAAAATAGTAATTTATCGTAGAGCACGAGTGACTAAGTCAATTTCACCTAAATTATGATTTCCAGATAGCCAAAATAGTCCAACTAGCTCAAATATTTTTAATCATACCTCCAACACCTAAATACCATCCTATATCTAGCATAATATCATACTCATAGTGCAAAATAACTCAATCTATGAAGAAGGTAAACCTAGCCTACCTGTACACCAAGGAAAAGCTCGAAGAATCTACTAAACCATTGATTTTTCTTTCTGATAAGATTCCACAAGGTACCACGCTATCAAAATTTCAATCTACTCATCAAAATAAGAACAATGAAACCATATTTTGCTATTATGATTTGGGTCCAAAATCATGTAAAAGTCCTATGTGAGGCCCATTTGTAGAATCATACTTTCGAAACCAACACAACATCCCACTATGATCAAGGAACATTTACCCTAAAAAATGGGTGGATTCTGATCATGGTGATATAATCAAGCCACAAAGATTCTAGGAATTTTAGAAAAACATAGAGGAAACCAATGGAAACTTACCACAAATTCGAAAGAAAAACACGTAAATTAATATTACCCAAGCTCCAAAATTACCCACATTAGTTCTCCCAAGAATTCCTACTTTTTAGGGTTCAAAACTCTCGAGAATGGAAGAAAATGGTGAAAATCAGGGTAAGTGGGGTATTTATACCCTTCCTAGGCCCATGGGTGTTGCCTAAGCAAACACCGGGTCACTATTTGCTTAAAAAACCATCGCTTAAGTGACCAGGTGTCACATTCGTAACAATTTCAGCCTTAGCATATACCATGAATGTGACACTAGTATCACTTAAGCAATATTTTCTTATGTGACGCGTCGCTTAAGCGACTAGGCATCGCGTTTGGGAAACTGGTAGCCTCAGCGTATACCGCATGAGTGATGTTGGTATCACTTAAGCATCATTTGCTTATGGAACATGAACTTTGCTTATGTGATACCAGTGGGACAAGCTCGGTCGCTTAAGAGACTAGCTGGTCATGTACGTGATGCAACAAACACCAACTGAGACTTGGAATATTTTCAAGTCTCTGCCAACCCCTTTAGATTCATCCAAAATCCTATATATGAAAATGAACTATGCTACCCTATCAAATTTGACATTTTGGACTCAATAATTGTAATACCCCAAAAAAAATTTCGTTGAAATTTTGTGCGTAAACGTGTCGGGATCCTATCTTCGAGAATAATTTATAATTTTTATGTGTGTAATTTCTTGAATTTCGACCCACCATTTCGTAGAGCATTGAATAAGATTTCCAGCGATATGTGTATCACCCAAAACGGACACTGAGCGATGAGTTACGAACATTCCGATTGAACGGTGAATAGTGATGAACAGTAAAACATGCAGGAAAAGTACTGAGGCCAGGCATATTTTTGTTCCAACTTTAAACGATCATAACTCCTTGTAAATAATGAATTGTTTGAGATTCTATATATCAACGGAAATCCCTGAGAGTCTTCTTTCCAATGAAATTGGTTTCATCCAATTTGGACATCGGAGTAAAAAGTTATGGCCAATTTACTTCAGCCTATCGGATAGATCACTGAAGGGCAGATTTGACATTAATTGATTTTTAAAGGTATTTTGGTCATTTCCCATTATTGTAACCCTCTATATATACCCCCTTTGAGATGAGAATTGTCATTTATTTTCTCTCATTTCTTTTATATCTCTCTCTCAAAATATATGCACATATATATAAAGAAGAAGAAGAGGAGTTAGGGTTAGGGTTCCAATTGGGGAAAAATTGATTCAAGGCTTCACTTCGCGAATTGCTTTCGTCAATCTCTTCGGCTACTAAATCTAAGGTATGCAAGTGTTCATTTATGGATTTCTTCCGTCCATAAAGCCTAAGTATCCTATTTTCAAAAATATATATATACATATGTTTATGATTTTCATGATATGTGTCATATCAAATTGATGTTAATACTTTGGTATGGTTAAAAAGATGATGTTATAAATACTAATGTGATAGGTGTGATTTTTATGTATTGGATTGAGTTAAATTGTTGTGATGAGATGTAAATAGAAATTGAGGTGTATGGTATGGTTGAGTGATTGGAACATGATTGTGTATAATGGATGAAAGTGGTGTGAATTGTTGGTGTTATGCGATATGAAATTCAATAATTGATTTAAGCCTTAAAAGAATGCATGCAAGGTGATTGTGAAAATGTCTAAGTAAGAATGAATTAATTATTTGACTTAGATGTAATTCTTAAACGCCCGAAGAGATGTTTTAGAGATACTTGATGACCTTGTAACATGATTATAGAGTCTTTTCAAAAGTATGTTGAAAATATGTGGTTATGTTGATTAAAGTAGCGAATTGTTGTGACGCCAAGATGAGTGATATTGAGGTAATTGTGTTTTCCATGTGTGTGTACTATGTTTATACCATGATGTATCCGCGTGTGGAGAATTGGTTAATAGAGTTATGATTCTTGGTAGTAGCAAGTATTGGGAGATTATGTTATATATATTATGAGTCTTATCGAGGTATTTATGTGAATTGAGGTGGTATTAATATAAGATATCGTGAAACTCCTATGGTTTATGAACCTAATCATGTAAGGACCAATAGAAGGTGTAGTAAGTATTTAAGAAAATGACTTGTAAGACATTGTGGTGTAGTGTGGAAACCTAAGGAAATATTAGGAGAGTAGAATATTAATTTTGTGATATGATTTGGTGACACGTTGACATGTTAAGTATGAAATTGCCAATTATGTGCTAAGCTATGCATGTTAAGTGTTTGTCAAAATGTCGATGTGAATGAGGTTGTATCATTACGAGATGTTGTCATGAAATCCCTTTGGTACATAAATCTAAGCATGAAAAGGGTGGATGGAATCTTGGTATGGTTGTATGACATTATGGTGGTATGTGGGTTTTTGAACAAAATTATCCTTTCAATCTTGTGCCCAAAATTTTATTTACTGATGTTGATATAAGATTTTACATGTTTTTTAATGGATTGGAAATATGATTTTATAGCTCATATTGTTATCCATGAAATATGGAATTTTGTAAATTGGTACATATATGATTTTGAAATGGAATTGTGTCCAAAATTACTTGGTTATGAATATACGATGATTTGAATTATTAAACCTTGATTTATACAATTATACCATTACTTCCTTATTATGACTTGATAATTGTTATCGAGAATTATGTATCCCTACTATTGATTATCGTTTCAAGTGTCTTTAAAATGTGAGTTGGATTGTGAATTGAGGCGTGTTGATGTTGAAGTTGAAGGGCTATGATGAGCCTTGGCATTGTTTTGGTGTTATTGATGTTGTGGTTGTTTTAAAAGGTGATACGTTTCGATGTTGGAAATATTCTTGATTTGAGTCGAGTTAGGGATCCATAAATGATTATTTAATAATTTGAAAAAGATACATGATTTTGGTCATCATTGTTTACCCATGAGATATTTTGAAGTGGAATCCCTAACGCATTTTGAGCTTGTCGGGGAGTAGTACTTAGCACCGAGAGGGAAATTTGGTATTTTTCCAAACCTATGTGCCACCGTAGGGTTGTTGATGATGATATTGTTGGCCAGAGAGCCAAATTGTGATTATGAAAGCTTTAAGGTTGTACTCTCTGGCAAGAGTACAACACTCCCGCCAATGGGAGTGCTCTCCCTAGGAGGGCAAACATTGGTATTCCATGCGTCTCACGTGGGGTTGTCGGTTATAGGAAACTCCCTTGTCCATAAGAGTCATGTTTATTGAAATACCGAGTCAGTTTCACGGTAATCTCAATCGAGCAATGAACAATGAACTCTCGGTTAGTTTCAAAACTTGGGGAAAACTCAGTAATCTCAGAAATCACTCTCAAACTTATTTATTATCATTATGGAGAGACTTTCTGCTAGATGAGGGTTGCTCTCGAATGTATTTAATCTGTATCAATGAGAATTGAGACTTCCTGCTAGATGAGGGTTGCTCTCGAATGTATTTAATCTGTATCAGTGAGAATTGAGACTTCCTGCTAGATGAGGGTTGATCTCAAGTTCAGTTATTCAGTGTTTCAGGGTCAGTGGACTTGATCTCAAATATCGGTATCAGTTTCTCGGATTATCATAAAGACTTGTGTGTACGAATTCAGTTATCGATGATAGAAGTATGGTATTAAGGTCATGGTGGTCGGTGTCACATATTGGCATGATTTTGGTTATACGTTATACATTATTGATCAGACATGTTCATGTTTAAATACTGCATAATTTCTATACATGTTTACTCCCGCGAAGGCATGTTGTACAGATTGTTATGTTCATGCATAAGCTTTATATATTTAACCTTACCCTATCCTTGCATACTCGGTACATTTTTGTACTGACGCATTTGCACTATGTTGATTTCTCTTATGTTACACCATAGGTTCAGAAGAGCGTGATCCAGAGTATATTTAGCTATCAGGTCTTGTAGCAGAGGGTACAGCAGTGAATCCTCATCATCCGAGGATATTCCATTTCAGTGTTTTTTTTATTTTAGTAGATGAAGTTAGTTGGGGGATTGTCCCTTCAACTCCACAGTATAGATAGTTAGTGGCTTTTCATACAGATGTATTAGTGTGTGGTTTCCAGTACTGCATATTTTTTTGGATGTTTGAACCTAATGGCAAGTTTACGCATGTATTTTATTATATTATGCAGTGAACAGGTACAGATATCAGAAAAGGGTTAGCTTGTGGTCCTTCGTGATCATAAGCACCGTGTGGTATTTCGGTTCTCGGGAATCAGGGCATTACAAACTTGGTATCATAGCCTAAGGTTCAACAGTGTCCTAGGGAGTCTGAAAAGCCGCATCTAGTAGAGTCTTGTACAAGAGTGTGTTGCGTGCCACATTTATGTACGGGAGGCTATGGGATGTTTAGAAGAGTTTTCATTCGTTCATGATCCAGATCGTTCTATAGCAAGATTTTCCAAGAGAGTTATGTAGACTCTTGTAATGATCTACTTATGTCAGATTTACCTTACTCTTAAGGTAACAGAAGTAGTGAAGCCAAAGTCTTTCAGATAGAACTTTCTCTGACGGTCCCCGCAGATAGTTTGGGACAGTGTTCTCTAAAGTGAGCAGAGTATGCCTTATGGGGTTAGCTGTTTATATGGTGAATGAATAGGCTTGAAATTATATATGTAAGAATCTAAGTGTGGAAGTTGGGAATTATATGTGTTGATTGATAGAGATATAGCTGCAATTCTCATGGTGTGGAGAAGTATAAGTTTAAGAGACGTGATATTTAAAGGCTAGAATGAGAATAGTATGTTTATTAAAGATTTGTGGATATTCATGTTATGTTTTAGAAGCTAAGCTTGAATCTTTGAAGAATGTAAGTTTGTGGACTCCAAACTAAGTATTAAGATGTGAATGTGGTATTAGTAGACTATGAAGAAATCGAAACAGGTGATGTGCTTAGTGAGACAAGCAAGTGTTGAAAAGAGTGTATGTATATGATGATGATTGTAGATACTAAGGAAAGATAAGAGTTGTATTCCAAGAAGTAGCATTGGTATTGAATTTATGTTTTCAGGTGTAGTCTTTCTGGATGAATTAAGTTATTATTTTGTGCACCGTTGTGCCTCGGACTCTAGAGTACATTGGTTGTAGTTCATTTCGGGGTTTAGCCAAGTGTTCAAAAGTGTCTGACGATGACTAAAAGCTGAGAGGAGGATGATAGAGAAAGTGACAAGTCAGGCCCTCAGAATCTGGTAGTGGTGCCACTAGGTATGGAAAAGCAGTAAAGGGAGACAGTTCTCGACCCATTCTTATTTCAGTGAAATATATCTAGAGGGACCATGGGTCCCAAGGGGGAGATACCCCATAATGTTATAATAATTGTATGTCCATGGTCTTTCTATGATGTTAACCTCATCGTTCATTGCATTTCTAGTTATGCTTTCGAGAATTTGGTATATTAGGTATATTCATATTTAATATGCACGTTCAATAGAAAGGAACTCGAATTGTGGGCATTTTTGAATATGTATTAAAGAGATTGGTTGGGTTATGATTCTGTGCATTTGAGATGCAAGTGTGTTGTGAAAATTTACCCATGAGTGGGTTGTTGAATGTTTTATGCGATAGATGTGCAAGACTAGTGAAAGTACGCAGAGTATTGGTTGCTTCAGTCGTGTGGTTATGT
Organism: Capsicum pubescens; assembly: GCA_030864215.1. NCBI lineage: Eukaryota > Viridiplantae > Streptophyta > Magnoliopsida > Solanales > Solanaceae > Capsicum > Capsicum pubescens. Next base: position 229,139,735 of record CM061548.1, on the reverse strand, counting down.
TTTGAGATGTGTTGTTGTATTGAATAAACCCAGTTGATTAGTGTTCTTAATCTGGCCTTCACATTCGAGGACGAATGTTTCCAAGGGGGAGATGATGTAATACCTCAGAAAATTTTTCATCGAAATTTTGTGCGTAAACGTGTCGGGATCCTATCTTCGAGAATGATTTATAATTTTTCTGTGTGTCATTTCATGGATTCCGACCCACCATTTCGTAAAGCATTGAATAAGATTTCTAACGATATGTGTATCACCCAAAACGGACACCCGAGCGATGAGTTACGAACATTCCGATCGAACTGTGAATAGTGATGAACAGTAAAACGTGCAGGAAAAGTACTGAGGGCAGGCGTATTTTTGCTCCAACTTTAAACAATCATAACTCCTTGTACATAATGAACTGTGTGAGATTCTATATATCAACGGAAATTCCTGAGAGTCTTCTTTCCAATGAAATTGGTTTCATCCAATTTGGACATCGGAGTAAAAAGTTATGGCCAATTTACTTCAGCCTACCGGATAGATCAATGATGGGCAGATTTGACATTAATTAATTTTTAAAGGTATTTTGGTCATTTCCCATTATTGTAACCCTCTATATATACCCCCTTTGAGCTTAGAATTGTCATTCATTTTCTCTCATTTATTTTATATCTCTCTCTCAAAATATATGCATATATAGAGAGAGAGAAGAAGAGGAGTTAGGGTTAGGGTTCCAATTGGGGGAAAATTGATTCAAGGCTTCGCTTCGCGAATTGCTTTCGTCAATCTCTTCGACTATGAAATCTAAGGTATGCAAGTGTTCATTTATGGATTCCTTCCGTCCATAAAGCCTAAGTATCCTATTTTCAAAAATATATATATACATATATTTATGATTTTCATGATATGTGTCATATCAAATTGATGTTGATACTTTGGTATGGTTATAAATATGATGTTATAAATACTAATGTGATAGGTGTGATTTTTATGTATTGGATTGAGTTGAATTGTTGTAATGAGATGTAAATAGAAATTGAGGTGTATGGTATGGTTGAGTGAATGGAACATGATTGTGTATAATAGATGAAAGTGGTGTGAATTATTGGTGTTATGCGATATGAAATTCAATAATTGATTTAAGCCTTAAAAGAATGCATGCAAGGTGATTGTGAAAATGTCTAAGTAAGAATGAATTAATTATTTGACTTAGATGTAATTCTTAAACTCCCGAAGAGATGTTTTAGAGATACTTGATGACCTTGTAACATGATTATAGAGTCTCTTCAAAAGTATGTTGAAATTATGTGGTTATGTTGATTAAAGTTGCGAATTGTTGTGACACCAAGATGAGTGATATTGAGGTAATTGTGTTTTCCATGTGTGTGTACTATGTTTATACCATGATGTATCCGCGTGTGGAGAATTGGTTAATAGAGTTATGATTCTTGGTAGTAGCAAGTATTGGAAGATTATGTTATACATGTTATGAGTCTTGTCGGGGTATTTATGTGAATTGAGGTGGTATTAATATAAGATGTCGTGAAACTCCTATGGTTTATGAACCTAATCATGTAAGGACCAATAGAAGGTGTAGTAAGTATTTAAGGAAATGACTTGTAAGACATTGTGGTGTAGTGTGGAAACCTAAGGAAATATTAGGAGAGTAGAATATTAATTTTGTGATATGATTTGGTGCCACGTTGGCATGTTAAGTATGAAATTCCCAATTATGTGCTAAGCTATGCATGTTATGTGTTCGTCGAAATGTCGATGTGAATGAGGTTGTATCATTACTAGATATTGTCATGAAATCCCTATGGTACATAAATCTAAGCATGAAAAGGGTGGATGGAATCTTGGTATGGTTGTGTGACATTATGGTGGTATGTGGGTTTTTGAACAAGATTATCCTTTCGATCTTATGCCCGGAATTTTATTTACTGATGTTGGTATAAGATTTTACATGTTTTTCCGTGGATTGGAAATATGATTTTATAGCTCATATTGTTATCCATGAAATATGGAATTTTGTAAATTGATACATATATGATTTTGAAATGGAATTGTGTCCAAAATTACTTGGTTATGAAAATACAATGATTTAAATTATTAAACCTTGATTTATACAATTATACCATTACTTCCTTATTATGACTTGATAATTGTTATCGAGAACTATGTATCCCTACTATTGATTATCGTTTCAAGTGTCTTTAAAATGTGAGTTGGATTGGAAATTGAGGCGTGTTGATGTTGAAGTTGAAGGGCTATGATGAGCCTTATATATTTAACCTTACCCTATCTTTGCATACTCGGTACATTTTTGTACTAACGCATTTATAATATGGTGCTTTCTCTTATGTTACACCATAGGTTCAGAAGAGCGTGATCCAGAGTATATTTAGCTATCAGATCTTGTAGCAGAGGGTACAGCAGTGAGTCCTCATCATCCGAGGATATTCCATTTCAGTGTTTTGTTGATTTTAGTAGATGGAGTTAGTTGGGGGATTGTCCCTTCAAATCCACAGTATAGATAGCTAGAGGCTTTTCAGACAGATGTATTATTTTGTGGTGTCCAGTATTGCATATTTTTTGGATGTTTGAACCTTATGGCAAGTTTACGCATGTATTTTATTATATTATGCAGTGAATAGGTACAGATATCAGAAAAGGGTTAGCTTGTGGTCCTTCATGATCATAAGCACCGTGTGGCGTTCCGGTTCTCGGGAATCGAGGCATTACAATAATGCAGTCGATTTTGATTAGAGATCATTGTGGATTCCATACCCACTTAGCATTTTTCTTTACTTTTGGCCAATAGTTCAAAATGAGTTTATGCGCCTCAGGACCTGATCAAGGGTCCACCTACCCTAAATTGACGTTCCAAAGCTATTGGACTAGTGAAAATTGGCATACGAGGTCGTATGATTGAATTTTTTACCTAGTTACCAATTTGAACCAGTGAAGATTTCAGAATAGCTAATTGGCTTTAAAAACAAAACAAACTGCCTAATAACCAAAATGTTAGTTCCATCAAGTCATAAATGACTTAGGGCAGCTATAAGAAAGTTCTAAATGGCAAAAATGAGTGGGAATAAAGAAAATAAGTTGGAGGGTCATTATAATATTATTCCTCACTTGGATGCTTTAAGACTTTTAAGATTAGACCCCATGGTTTTGACTTGATTTAGGAGTCAATTGGTAGAGTCAGGGTAATTTAGGATAGGTTGAGGGCAGCTCAGAGTAGGAAAAAGTCTTATGTAGATCATAAACTTCCTACTAGGAGTTTCAGAGTTTATGACTGGGTCTTCCTCTTTATATTGCCTATTAAAGGTCTAATGAGGTTCGGGAGGAAAGTCAAGCTCATCCCCAGATATACTAGACCCTTTGAAATCCTTCGCACAGTTGGTGAGGTGGCTTATGAGTTAGCCTTAGCCCTACCCCACCAAGATTTTGCTGTTGTCCATCTAAATTTTCATGTTTTTATGTTGTGGAAATATATTAATAACCCTTATGAAATACTTAGATGGGACTCGGTTCAGCTGGATGAGTGGTTCACCTTTATGGAGGAGCCTATGCTCATATTAGCTAATGATGTCAGGCGGTGGCGCACTAGAGAGATTCCAGTAGTTAAGATTTAGTAAAGAAACCAACCCGTAGAGGAAAATACTTAGGATATTGAGAGCAAGATACTGACCTAGTATGCTTACCTATTTGAAGCTTTAGGTACCTCCTAATCTTTTACTTCCATGGATGAGGATTATGGTTAGGTTTACCCTCTTCATACATTGAGCTATTTAGTAGTATGATTATTATAATATGCTAGATATGGGATGGAATTTAGGTGTTGGAGGTATGATTGAACATATGTGAGTTAGTTGGACTATTTAGGCTATCTTAAATCGTAATTTAGGCATAATTGGCTTTGTTGCGCATGTTTTAGGGAGTATTGCAATGTTAGGGTTAATTAGGGCTTATTTAACATCAATAAACAAATTTAAAAACATTAGCCTAGTCTGGGGTAGAATTTACCTAAAAATGAATTTTGAGAATTAAAAGTGGGTCGAGGGGCAAGACTTGTGCTAGATTTTGTAGACTTGTTTAAGCATGATATACCCTTATTAATGATAAATTTGGGACTTGCAGAGATTAGATGCTTATTGATTACCCTTGTTTGGTAATTTAGAGTTAGTGTTAATTTCGGGTAAGTTTTGGTAGATAATTGTTGGGGTTTAGTGGTATGGATTAGGATTTTGGTTTAATTATATGCTACATTGATATGGTCTAATGACATATGAGTCCTAATTCAACTCCGACATATGATGATGATATTGATAAACTGAGTTCCCAGGCTTATATTGATAATCGAAGTTGCCCTTCTTCCTTCTATTTATCTATGTCCAGTCTTTCATTTTTTAGACAACTTGTATTTGACTATTCAATACTTATAGTTCAATTAAAGTAGCTCTTGTATCAATACTTCTCAGTCTTGGGATGATTTTTTGACCCCTTTATTTATCCATTAGACTGTTATGACTACCTTATTATTGTTCTAACTCTTTAAATGTTGATTTTTGGCTTGATATTATGGTTTTTTAATAAATGACTTCTTTGTAGATACTTGAAAGGAAATGAATCAAAGATTCATGGCTGCAATCAATCAAAAAGATTGACTACAAATAAAAAAGAAAGATCTCCAAGAATCAAGACAAAAAGGAAAAGAAATATGTCTTCTCCTTCAGTATCAATCACAGCATGCACCCTACGGAAAGCAGTATCAAGACCTTGACCAATCATTAAATGCACGTCTAATTCTATGGAAGGGAATTTTGGGTAGTTTTAGGATCATTACTATGATACATTTTATTCTTGGAAATAGAATTTTCTTATCCCACTACCAAGGAGAAAATCTCTTAGGTTGCCTATTATTTTCCAACAGCTAATAGTAGTCCAATCACTCTTATTTATGCAATGAAAAAACTATGGAAGAGACATACACTTGTCTCAACCTTCTTTATTTCTTTTCTCTACTTATTCAAGTATTGTATTCTCTCAAGGTTTACTGTGTACTTAAAACTAGAGGATAGAAACACATAGTTGGTGAAGCACTGTATCAAAGTGAGAAAGAAAGAAAGAAAGAAAGTGTGAGCCATAACCAAAAAGCTTGACATAATCTTGTATATTGATTTTATTTAGAAAGAACTAGAAGAATTCCTTGCAACCTAAGGAGACTGAGTAAGACCTATTGGAGGTCCCAACCAGTATAAAATATTTGGTGTTATTTACCTTCAACACTTTATTTTTTGAAATTTTTATTACTACAATCAATAGTCGACTGTCTTTCAAAGGAAGTCGACCATTTGATTGAAGAAAGGAGTAATCCATGTCATCCCTCTCTTACTACTTTCAATTTGTATAAGAACCTCATCTCATATCTTTGTTTTTTCTTAACAGTAAGTGAGTAAAGATTCATGGCAGGGCTTTAAATTACTGAAGCCATATTTCTAAAGGGACTTTTAATAAGCTGGGCATCTTTCTTTAGCGATCTATACTATAATCAGTGGTCGGCAAGAACGAAGATTATGTTCAATCAATGGATTATAAAGACTGGTGAGTTATTCAGAATGGGTCAAGGCCTATTCCAAAAAATAACAAAAAGAAGTTTAGAAAAAGACCATCACTTTTGACTACACAAAAGAGCATTTGGACATTGTGCAAACAAAATTCTATAGAAATTTATTTAGTTCATTGTGCTCTTAGTGAAGAAGAATATGAGAAAATATCCACTTGTAAAACTCCTAAAGAAACATGGAACAAATTGGAAACAATCCATAAGGGAACCATAAACAACAAAGGAAATCAAAAGGACTCCAACTGCTGGGATGATGAAGAACAATTAGACCATGATAACAAAAACATTAGAGACTATTTTTTTCATGAAAATTAAAGAATCTAGCCAGGCAAGAACTAACTCCTGTAATGAATGTTCCAAACTGCAATATTTGTTAGATCTTGCCATAGCTGATCTAAATAAAGCTCATGATGAGAAAAGGACTTTATTAAGAGGAAAAAAAGACTGAGAACTTAAATTTGAGGTTTGTGAAATCAAAAAAAAATTATTTGAAAGAAGAAGTTGATGATGTAAAAATCAAAATTAATAGCTTTGAAAAATCTATCAGACATAGTTTTGTCAGATCAAATCAATTGACCAAGTCAACTAAAAAATATGACAGTGGAACTTGTGATACTGATTTTATAGCTATGAAGGATATCAACGATCCACTAACAATAGTAAATTGACCAAAAAGATCAATCACAGTCATAATAGGAAATATTATTGCTGTAAAAACTCTTAACGATTAACTAACTCCAATTAGTCGACTAAAGGAACAAGTCACAATTGTAATACCTATTAGACAGCCACTAAACAATGTTATACTTATTTTTATCACTATGGTAAGCCTGGTCACAAATATTATAATTATAGATTTCGATATAGAAACCCTGGAAAAAGGATTTGGAGACCCTAAACTGAGTCAAAAAATCCAAGAACTAACTATGAGGGACCCATGAATACTTAGGTACCTAGGAATAAGTAATACAACTATTTTACAGGAATTTCACTCAAAATCTAAAAGGAAATGGTATCATGATAGTGGATGTTCAAATCACAAGGAGCAAAAGTTTGTTTGAAAAAGTAACTCATTTTGATGGAGGTTTTGGATATAACTCCAAAGGCAAGGTAATAGGGGCCTCATCAGACCAATTTTTTTAGAGAACTCCTTGCAAACTCTAAAACATCAAAAGACCCAACATTAGGCACTTTCATGCATTTGAATCCAAATCCCTTTTTCATAGCAATGGGAAGGAAGACATTAGTAAGCTCAATCCAAAAAGTTATGAAGGTACTTTTATGGGATACTACAACTCTAGTAGATCTTATACAATTTTTAATAAGCATACTCTTTGTATAGAAGTATCTATATGTGTTGTCTTTGATGATAGAAACCATGCTATGAAGAATGTTATTATTATATATGATGACATTAAATAGGAAAAAGAAAATAACTTATCCTCCACTGAAGTTGATTCTACTCGTAAGTCAACTATCATTGAGACTGACCAGCCAACTGTTGCCTCTAATGATCAGTTTGAACTCGAAACAATTCCAAGGTAACATGATCACCCAAAGAAGTTTATCATTAGTGATCAAAATAAAATCATGAAAACAAGTGCTTTTAGTAAAAAAAAATACAAATATCGCCTTCATATCTCAATTTGCACCAAAGAAAGTGAATGAGGTCTTTGAAGATGACAATTGGGTTAAAGTAATGAAAAATAAACTTAAGAAATTTGACAAAAATAATGTGTGGATCCTTGTACCAAAACCAGAGAATGCCTTATTTATTAAAACCAAATAGGTTTACATAAATTGGTGAATCGGGTAAAGTTGTATGAAATAAAGCTCGCTCAAGGCCACTTACAATAAGAGAGAGTCAAATATGATGAAACATTCATACCTGTCATAAGGGTAGAATATATTCAAATTTTACTTGCTTATGCAACTTACAAAGATTTTAAGTTATTTCAAATGGATGTGAAAAGTACCTTTTAAAATGGATTTATAGATGAGAAAATTTTTGTAAAACAACACCCAGGCTTTGAAAAATCCAAAGTTTCCATATCATGTCTTGAAGCTTTCAAAAGCTTTTTATGTCTTAAAATAAGCCCCTCGATCTTGTTGTAACATATTGAGAAATTTTTTGACTGATTAGAATTTTTTAAAAGGAAACGTTGATACAATATTTTTATCAAAAGAAATTCCTGCAATAATCTGATTATTCAAATCTACGTTAATGATATTATCTTTGGGAATACTAATGTTGTCTTATGCGAGAAATTTTCTGAGCTAATACAAAGTGAATTTGAAATGAGTATGATGAAAGAATTAACATTCTTCTTGGGACTGCAAATACGTGAGTTGATTGAAGGAACCTTTATTTTTCAAAGTAACTATACCTAAAGAAATTTGGTATGAAGGATGCCAAATTCACCAGTACTTCTATGAGTCCGACTTGTTTGCTTGCATCTAATGATGATGGTAAGACTACTAATGAAATAAAATGTCATAGTATGATTGACCTTCTTCTTTTTACCTTACATTCAGTTAACCAGATAAATTGTTTAATATTAGTAAATGTGTTAGATTCCAGTTGGCTCCCAATGAGTCTCTTCTGACAGTTGTTAAAAGAATCATTAGATATATAATTGGAACCATATTCATTGAAATTTGGTATTATAAATTTAATAATATTGGTATAAAAGATTTTTTAGGTGTAGATTATGCAAAAGACAAGAATGATAGAAAAAGTACTAGCAGCTCATGTCAGCTTATAGGGAACCTCTTCTTTCATGGAGCAGTAAGAAATAAAACTATGTTTCTCCCTCTAGTACTGAGTTTAAATATATCTCTATTGTTTTATGTTAAGCATAAATTCTTTGGATAGCTCATCAACTCAATGATTATGATATTTCTAATAAACTTGTGAAAATTTTGTGTGATAATTCTAGTGCCATTCGCTTGTCTAAATATCATGTGCATCACTCTAAGGCAAAAACATACTGATATTAAGAATCCTTTATTAGAGATCATGTTTCAAAGGGTGATATTGATTTAACATTTATTAGTACTGAATTTCAATTAAAAATTCTTTTTTACCAATCCATTATTGGAAAAAAAATTATTTCGTTAAAATAACTTGGTATTATTGCAAAACCTTTTCAAATGATTTTCTTCCTTTTTCTATAACACCCCGAATCTGGTACCTGGAATGCTACACGGTGTGCATGACCCAGAAGGACCAAAGCTAACCTGTGACTGATATCTGTACCTGAACACTGCATAATATACTATATAAATGCAAAAATAAAGGTTGTAAGGCCGTAAGGTTCAAAACTGAGACATAATATCTATTAAAATATAACATCTGGGTGGGGTATGAAATGCCCAAAATAACTAAAATAACTGTCTGAACATGCTAGTCTGAAAAGCCTCTAACTGTCTGAATAAGGAGTTGATGGGACATGTCCCTAACTAACTCCATCTACTAAAAGATAAAAATGAATTAATGAAATAACTCATAATATCGTCCTCGAATGATGAGGACTCACTGCTAAACCTGGATGCTACTGATGCTCTGGAGTTCGTGCTTCTGAACCTATGGTATAAAAATACCATAGCGCAAATGCGTCAATATGATTGAATGTACTGGTATGCATGTGAGGTAGGCTAAATGTAAAGGGTTCACATGCATAAACTATACTAAATGGTTGGATAACATGAATGTGAGAATGCATACATGAATACGTAATAACTGTAACTGAGATCGTGATGACATGATTACTGAGCCTTAGCGTTGATAACATGAGATACTGATAGCTATATAACTGAAATAACTGATACTGAGCGACTATATCTGATAGTCTAGTTTCTAATGGAACTAGCCGAGTTTTGTACTGTTCTGAGTTGACTATATCTGACAGTCCTAAATTCTGAAGAACTATCTGAGTTCTTTTACTGAAACTATATGACTGTATCTGACAGTCCTGATCATGTAACTGAAACTGTGGAAAGTAATTATCTAACCGACATGCCCCAAATAATCATAATATAGCTGAGTTGGGGTCCAATTTGTAACCCCAATTGGAAAGGTGTCAATACCGCACCACTGGTAAGGACAATCTGTGAGTAACCCTCATATAACAGGTAACTCTAGTGAGAATGGTGGGAACCATCATATAACAGGTTAATCCACCTCATCTACCATCATATAACATGCTATGATGTCTCAACCTACGCTGGCTACGTAGTTCAGTAATACTAGGATTGATTCTAAGAATCACACCCTTAAATAACAGGTGAGTTCCCATCCTTGGGTTCGCTCGGTGCTAATTCCTACTCCCATATGAATAGACACTGAATATAATTAACTAAACTGGACTAGACTGATTTCATGGAGCTCTGTTGACTGATGGAATACTACTGAGATTTTTGAATTTACTGAGATTTCCTGAGTTATATGACTGACTGAGTTCTATGGATCATGGCTTAACTGAGGATATCATGAAACATGACACTGGATCTAGGTACACAACTATATTTTTTGGGTACAAGTACCCTCAGGACTTGGTAGAAGGAAACTGACAAAGCATGACTTTCTTGAATACAAGGCCAACATCAACAATTCATACTACCACAGTAGGGGATATTTCATAAAGCACATGAATATCATAATCTTGTATATAGATTAGAATGCTCATGATCATGTCTTAACTTCATCATTTTAATATCATAATTATATCATCACGCAATTGTATTACACAACAATCCTCATGGAAATCATTTTAAACATAGGGGAACATGTGCATTCATAACTTGGGTCACAGTTTAACTATCAAGCATAATTTCTATTCTCCTAGGCATTTTATCAAACACTTAGATTGCATGATTTAAGGCTTAGGCATGAGCATGAATTTAATACAACCTTACTTTGCAATTCCACCCAATTTCATGATTTCAGTCCACATATTAGCGTAATTTCATAAAGACATAATAAAGGTTCCATCTTAGAATTCATACAACAACAACACATGAACATAATTCAGTTCATAGAATGAAAAACATAATTCATAATTTAAAACTTGATTCTTGGGCTTCATGGACGAAAGGAGTCCATGAATGAACACTATGCATACCTTAGATGGAAGATTCTTGATGATTCACGGAGAAATTTGTTTGGACTTGGATCCCCAATTAAAAACCCTAATGTGTGCTTGAGAGGATCTTGAGGGAAGTGGCTATATTTTTGTGTAAATGGGGCTTAATCCCGTGTTTTTGACTTATATAGGGGTGGGAGAATTACCCCTTTGTCCTTAAAATACGAACATTTAATGACTAAATAACTCGGCACCGATGCTATGGGCGACGCTGTGTGTTGAGGGTTTCGACTCTATACCCGATGCGGCGCACCGTAAACGCATTGAGCCTCAGTTGTTTTGGCTCTGGCATTCTACACAACTGGTGACCAACGCAATTAGCGACGCGGCGCACCAAGATCGTGTTGGTCCACTATTTTGGACTTCCAACCTTTCCTGAAACGAGTTCCAAAAAATCCAAAACTTGTTCGGGAATATTTATTGACCTTCCTGATCATGAATTAACAAGAATATAGACCATTAAAGGACGTTAAGGTGGTGAAATGAATTTTCCAACTTTTGAAGGCCAAAATTAAGCTAAGTCTGGGCACCTAGCTAGAATTTTCTAAGTCTGTGACCCCCTTGACAAGCTTAAAGAACTGAATTAAGCTTAAGTATTTTACAAGGTCTTACAATATCTCCCCCTTGAGAACATTCATCCTCAAATTAGACCGACTAAGAGGAGAGAAATGATAGACTGAAACACATACTGAGCATGAATGACTGGAACATGATTTCATGTCTGATAACTAACTATATCATACTGAGCATGCATATCTGATGCATGTGTAATTGATTCGTGAATGCATTACTAAGTGTTCTGATGAACTGGGTTTCTCACAATGAGAATACATGTATGATACATGACTATATAACAAAACCGATACATGAATGCATGACTAAATTTGCAGTGGTATTTAATACCGAGTTCATAATGGAATTTTGAGCATGAACTGAGTACCAAGATTGTAACTGAATTCTGAACATGAAACTGAAAAGCTTAAGGAGAACTGTTACCTTGAGCTAGACCTGAGTTGGCGGTGAAGACGTGAGGATACTTGGCTCGCATATCTGCTTCTGCTTCCCAAGTAGCTCCCTCAATAGACTGATTTCACTAAAGAACTTTGACTAGAGGAACTTCTTTGTTCCTCAGTCTACGAGTCTGATAGTCTAGGATTTTGACTGGAATCTCTTCATAAGAGAGGTTGTTCTGAGCGTCTATGCTCTAAATAGGGACTACAACTGTCGGGTCACCAATACGCTTCTTGAGCAAAGAGATATGGAAAACTGGATGAACTGAGGCTAGATCTGAGGGCAACTCGAGCTCATAAGCTACCTTACCAAAATGACTGAGTTTCTTGAAGGGATCGATATATCGGGGACTAAGCTTTCCCTTTTTTCCAAATCTCTTCGCTCCCTTCGTGGGAGAGATCTTTAGATAGATATAATCACCAACCTCAAACTCGAGATCCTTTCTGCACACATCTACATAAGACTACTATTGGCTCTAAGTAGCCTGGAGTCTTTCTCTGACCAACTGGACTTTCTTTAAGGCATCAAATACTAAGTCAGGCCATATAACTGAAGCCTGAATAACTTTGAACCAACCAACTGGAGATTAGCATCTTCTACCATAAAGAGCTTCAAATAGAGCCATCTTAATACTGGAATGATAGTTATTATTGTATGCAAACTCAATCAAAGGAAAGTGGTCATCCCAACTACCCTTTAAATCAATTGCGCACGCCCTTAGCATATCTTCTAGAGTCTGAATAGTCCTTTCTGCTGGACCATTTGTCTGAGGATGAAAGGTTGTACTGAGATAAACTTGGGTACCAAGACCCTTTTGGAATACTTTCCTAAAATAAGAGGTAAACTGGGTACCTCTGTCTGAGATAATGTATAATGGAACACCGTCCAATCTGACCAATTCTCTAATATAGAGGTTGGCGTAATCATCGGCAGAATAAGAGGTATGGACTAGAAGAAAATAAGCTCACTTGGTCATTCTGTCTACAATGACCAAAACTGAATCATGTTGATGATGAGTACGAGGCAAACCCATCACGAAGTCCATGTTCACTTCTTCCCATTTCCAAGTAGGAATACTAAACTCCTGCATGGACACACTAGTCTTCTGATTCTCTATCTTTACCAACTGACATGTAGAGAACTTAGCCACAAACTCTACAACATCTCTCTTCATCCCACTCCACCAATAGATATCCCGCAAGTCACGGTATATCTTTGTGGCCCCTAGATGAATAGAGTAGCACGCACCATGCTCTTCTACAAGAATTTGCTACCTTAATTCATCTACACCTGGAACACACAGATGACCCTAACAACATAGAATACCATTTCCCCCTTGGGAGAAAACCCCATCTAGAAGAGTTAAGACTGGAGCTGAGGTGAGTTGAGTCTTCAACTCCTGAAAAATTTTCCCACAAGGATCTGACCACTGAAACTTGACTTTCTTCTAAGTATGTCTGGACATAGGAGATGTAATAGAATAAAATCCCTCAACAAACCATCTATAATAGCTAGCCAAACCCAAGAAACCCCTGATGTCTGATAGAGAGATAGGTCTGGGCTAGTTTCTTAACGCTTCAATCTTTTGAGGATCTACTCTAATGCCATCACCAGAAATGATATGACCAAGGAATTCTACTGCCCTTATCCAAAACTGGAACTTATTGAATTTGGCGAATAGCTGATGATCTCTGAGAGTCTGAAATACAATGCTAAGGTGGTCTTCTTGATCACACTCACTGCGGGAATAAACTAGAATATCATCTATACAGATTTGACGAACAGGTCCAAGTACTGTTTGAACACCCGGTTCATCAAGTCCATGAAAGTGGCTGGGGCATTAGTAAGACCGAAGGACATGACTAGAAATTTAAAGTGACCATACCGAGTACGAAAGGTTGTCTTCAAAATTTCACATTCTTTGACTCTGAGCCGAAGATAGCTGGATCTGAGATCTATCTTAGAGAAATAGCTGGCACCCTAAAATTGATCAAATAAATTATCAATTCTGGGAAGAGGATACTTGTTCTTGACTGTGACTTTATTGAGCTGACGGTAATCAATGCACATTCTGAGAGAACCATATTTTTTGCACACGAATAAGACTGGTGCACCCCATGGGGATATGCTAGGTCTGATGAATCCCTTATCTAAGAGATCCTTCAACTGCTCTTTCAATTCCTTGAGTTCGGCTGGTGCCATTCTATATGGAGGAATAGATATAGGCTGAGTATCTGGAAGAAGATCAATACCAAAGTCTATTTCCCTTTTGGGAGGAATTCCTGGAAGATCTTTGGAAAAGATACCTAAATATTCATTCATGACTGGGACTGATGCAAGACTTGGAGTTTCAGATCTAGAGTCCTTAACATGAAAAAAAATGATAGACATATCCTCTAGATATCATTTTCCTCACCCAAAGGTAGGAAACAAGCTAACCTCTGAAAGCTGAAGTACTACCCCTCCATTCTAGGATATGTTCATTCAGAAACTAGAACTAAACTATTCTATTTCTGCAGTCGACTGTGGCATAGCAAGAATGAAGTCAATCCATCCTGAGAATGACATAAAAATCAGTCATCTCTAATTCAACTAAGTCTGTTGAAGTGACTTTTGAAATATCATAACCGGGCAGTTCCTGTATACCTACCGAGCTATGATGGTTTTACCTACTGGGGTAGAGATTGAAAAGGGGTCTACTAGAATTTCGAGAATAATTCTGAAATCAACTGCTATATAGGGAGTAACAAAAGACAAGGAAGTACCTGGATCTTGCAAAGCGTAAACATACACATGAAAGATCTATAATGTACCAGTAACCACATAAGGAGAAGTTTCCTGATCTTGCCGGGATTGAAGAGAATAAAGTCGATTTTGGAGCTACCCACTAGTAGCATTGGAGGTGGTACCCTGCTGGTTTAGGTGACCGGACTGAGCTGAGAAATGGTTCTACTGACCTGAGGACCTGGCTGAGAACAGTCTCTGACTTAGTGTCCTGGCTTTCCACATCTAAAACAAATACCATTTCCAGCTCTACAAATACCCTGATGGTGTTTCCCATAAGTCTGGCAAAGAGGATAGGTGCGGGCACTGCTAACACTGCCCTAAGACTTAGAGCCTAGCGCTCTATATCTACTAGAAATGATGACTTAGGATGAAACTAAAAATGGTTTCCTCCTGATTTGGGCTGAGCAAAGTTGAAACTACCTGTCTTTACTCTCTTATTCTGCTTCTCCCTCATCTTAATCTTTTTCTCTTCTATTTGTTGGGCATGATACATAAGCCTGGCTAAAGTCATTTCACTATTCAACATTGCAGACCTACACTCATTGACTATACTATCATTCACCCCAAAACAAACTTACTCATTTTAGCCCTGCTGTCTACAACCACATGGGCATATTTGGCTAATTAAGTAAACTTAAAAGAATACTCCTTCACCGTCATGTTACCCTACCTGAGGTTGATAAACTTAACACCTTACCCTCTCTCATCTCTTGGGGAAAGAATCTATCTAAGAATGCAGTGACAAACTCCTCCCACTCAATAGGCCCTGCATCATCTGGCCTTTCTGACTTCCACTGTTTAAACCAAGTGTGAGTAACGTCCTACAACTGATAAGAAGCTAGCTCAGCACTCTCACTAGAAGTAACCCCCATGATATTTGTAATCTTCTAAACCTGATCGATGAATTCCTGAGGGTCCTCATCTGACTTAGACCCGAGAAAAGATGGAGGATTCATTCAGGTGAAGTCCTGAATCCTGGTTGCAGCTGAACTGACCACTAGGTTGGATGAAATGATAGCTGGTCATTTATTTTGAGTAGAAACTAACTGAGCAAGAGTAGTGAATGCAGCTCTGAACTCTGCAAGAGAAACATGTTCACCCAAAGGATCTTCAGGCTGAGGGGCTGACTGATTCTCAATTCTTCTTTTGGGAGGTATGTTCTGTAAAAGAAATGGAGAAATAGATCAGACTGATAGATTAACTTCAAATTATGCTTACTGGCACGACATGAATACTGAAAGAAGGAAAATTGTTCATAAAACATCTTATAGCCTCATGTACATATATGTGGCGCGCAACACACCCATGTACAAGACTCAACTAGATGCGGATTTTAGACATCCTAGGACACTATTGAACCTTAAAATCTGATACCAAGTTTGTAACACCCCAAATCTGGTACCCAAAATGCTACACAGTTCGTATGACCCTAAAGGACCACAAGCTAACCCATGACAGATATCTGTACCTGAACACTGATTAATATACTATATAAATGCAGAAATATAGGCTGTAAGGCCATAAGGTTCAAAACTGAAACATAATATCAGTTAAAATATAACATCTGGATGGGGTATAAAATACCCAAAACAACTGAAATAACTGTCTGAACATGCTAGTCTGAAAAGCCTCTAACTGTCTGAATAAAGAGTTGATGGGACATGTCCCCACCTAACTCCATCTACTAAAATCTAAAACTAAATTAATGAAATAACTCATAATATCGTCCTCGAATTATGAGGACTCACTGATAAACTTGGATGCTATTGATGCTCTAGAGCTCGTGCTTCTAAACCTATGGTATAAAAACACCATAGCCCAAATGCGTCAGTACAATTGAATGTACTGGTATGCATGTGAGGTAGGCTAAATACAAAGGGTTCACATGCATGAACTATACTAACTGGTAGGATAACATGAACATGAGAATGCATGCATAAATATGTAATAACTGTAACTGAGATCATGACGACATGATTACTGAGCCTGAGTGTTGATAACATAATATACTGATAGTTGTATAATTGAAATAACTGATACTAAGCGACTGTATCTGATAGTCTAGTTTCTGATAGAACTAGCTGAGTTCCATACTATTCTGAGTTGATAATATCTGACAGTCCTGAATTTTGAAAAACTATCTGAGTTCTTTTACTGAAAATGTATGACTGTATCTGACAGTCCTGATCATATAACTGGAACTGTGGGAAGTAGTTATCTAACCGACATACCCTAAATAATCATAATATAGCTGAGTTGGGGTCTAATCTATAACCCCAATTGGAAGGGTGTCAATACCGCGCCACTGGTAAGGACAATCTATGAGTAACCCTCATATAATAGGTAACTCTAGTGAGAATGGTGGGAACCCTCATATAATAGGTTAATACACCTCATCTACCCTTAGATAACAGACTATGATATCTCAACATACGCTGGCTACGTAGTTCAGGAACACAAGGATTGCTTCTAAGAATCACACCCTCATATAACGGTGAGTTCCAATCCTTGGGTTCGCTCGGTGCTAATTTCTACTCCCATATGAATAGACACTGAACATAATTAATTGAACTGGACTAGACTAATTTCATGGAGTTCCATTGACTAACGGAATACTACTGAGATTTCTGAATTTACTGAGATTTCCTGATCACATGACTAACTGAGTTCTATGGATCATGGATTGACTGAGGATATCATGAAACATGACACTGGATCTAGGTACACAACTATTATTTTTGAGTACAATTACCCCCAGGACTCGATAGAAGGAAACTGACAAAGCATGACTTTCTTGAATACATGGCCAACATCAACAATTCATACTACCACAGTAGGGGATATTTCATGATGCACATGGTTATCATAATCTTGTATATATCTTAGAGTGCACATGATTATGTCTTAACTTCATCATTTTAATATCATAATTATATCATCACGCAATTGTATTACACAACAATCCTCATGGAAATCATTTTAAACATAGGGGAACACGTACATTAATAACTTGGGTCACAGTTTAACTATCAAGCATAATTTATATTCTCCTAGGCATTTTATCAAACACTTAGATTGCATGATTTAAGGCTTAGGCATGAGCATGAATTTAATACAACCTTACTTCACAATTCCACCCAATTTCATAATTTCAGTCCACATATTAACGTAATTTCATAAAGACATAATAAAGGTTCCATCTTGGAATTCATACAACAATAACCCATGAACATAATTTAGTTCATAGATTGAATATCATAATTCATGATTTAAAACTTAATTCTAGGGCTTCGTGGACGAAAGGAGTCCATGAATGTACGCGATGCATACCTTAGATGGAAGATTCTTGATGATTCACGGAGAAATTTGTTTGGACTTGGATCCCCAATTGAAAACCCTAATGTGTTCTTAAGAGGATCTTGAGGGAAGTGGCTATATTTTGGTGTAAATGGGGCTTAATCCCGTGTTTTTGACATATATAGGGGTGGGAGAATTACCCCTTTAACCTTAAAATACAGACATTTAATGACTAAATAACTAGGCACCGACGCTATGGGCGACGCAGTGCGTCAAGGATTTTGACGTTATACCCAACGCGACGCACCGCAAATGCATCGAGCCTCAGTTGATTTAGCTTTGGCAGTCTGCATAACTGGTGACCAACGCAATTGGCGATACGGCGCACAAAGATCACATTGGTCCACTGTTTTGGACTTCCAAACTTGCTTAAAATGAGTTTTGAAAAATCCAAAACTTATTCGGGAACATCTATTGACCTTCCTGATCATGAATTAACAAGAATATAGACCATTAAAGGACGTTAAGGTGGGAAAATGAATTTTCCAACTTTTGAAGGCCAAAATTAAGCTAAGTTTGGGCACCTAGCTAGAATTTTCTAAGTCTGTGACCCCCTTGACAAGCTTAAAGGACTGAATTAAGCTTTCACTCCCTTAGCTTATTCGGTAGTATCCCAGAATAATCAGCTGGCTCCAATCCTATCCAAGTTTATAACTCAATCTCCGCAGAGTGAGGATAAGAAATATAGGAAAAGAGGGAGAAAGAATAAGAAGGCCAGAATGCCAAGGCCAAAGAGTGGTCGAACCAAACCCTCCTTGCCAGGAATGTGGTAAGAATCATAAGGGTATATGTAGGGCTGGCAGTGACGTATGTTTTGGGTGTGGCAAGCCAAGCCAAAGAGTCATAGACTGTCCTCAGTCAGGTTCACAGGGTCAGTACAATCTTCCTTAAGCTCAGTCTGATCACCCGAATCAGCAGGGTGCCCCTTCCAATGCCACCAGTGGGCAACACCAAAATAAGTTTTATGTACTTCTGTCACAACAGGTTCAGGAAAGTTCCCCTGATGTGGTCACTGGTACATTATAGATCTTCCATTTACATATTTATGCCTTATTAGATTCAGGAGCTTCCTTGTCTCTGGTAACTCTTTACATAGCAGTCAACTTTAAAGTCAGACTAGAAATCTTAACAGAACCTTTCTAGTGCCTACCCCAGTAGGTAAATCTATTCCAGTCAGATGAGTATACAAAAATTGCTTGGTTACAGTATTTAAGAAAATCCCTTCAGTTGAATTCAATAATAGAGTTGTTTCGTTCCAGTTTCCTAATAAGCCAATCATTGAATGAAGGGGTAGTACTTCAGTTTTAGTTGATTTAAGCTTGAAATTTTTTGATTGAAGCAGTAGAAAGAAGAGTTAAGAATTCTATGTTAGTCAGTGTTGAGGTTGCTATATGATGATTGTTGGGGTAATAGAAAGCTAAGAATCGTGTATCAAAAAAAAGTACTAGCAGTGGACCTTACATTATCAGGTGTAGTCCTTCATAATGAGTTTAGTGTTTATGAGTATTGTTATATCTCAGGATTTAGAGTAAATTGGTTTTAGTTCAATTTAAAGTTTATTAAGTAGTTCACAGACTTAGAATAACGACTTTAAGCTAAGGGGGAGATGGTAGAACAAGTAACCAAGTCAGGCTTCCAAATTTTTAATAGTAATGTCAGTATGTGTAGAAAAGCAGTGGGAAAGGATGATGCCCGACCCATCCTTACCTCAATGCAAAGTTTTGCACTTCAGCTATCACGATATCTACTCACGCCTTACATGTCAGCTCTATGATCATAGCTCATATTCGTGCACATTATCAAAAATCATGTACGCTTATCGTTCCTAGTATAAGGAGTTCCAGTTCACTCAGTGTTATGAATCATGTTTCATGAATACAGAAACTCCAGACTCAGGTCATGCAGCTCATGACTCATGTACTCATGTCATGCTTTACAGTATGCCCAGTTCCCATGACTCATGCTACACTCCTAATGGTCGGCTAAATTCAGATTATGTCATGTATTTCCTCAGTTTAGATCTCTTGATAAATCCATGGTGTTGATATTTTATTCCTCAAGCCTTAGTTAAGTGTCAAGTTCGGCATAGTATTCATTCACGCTTGAGGTCCTCATGTTTTAACCCTTTAGTGGACTCTCCCTATGAAATGATGTAGTGATGAGTGATTGCTTAGATGGGAGAGAAAAAATATTTTATGATAAGGAAAGATTTTTGCATGCTTTTCTTACACAAGGTTGTAGTTATGAAAATAGGCTTGAATGTCAGGTTAGTGTGCTAAGTAAATGGCTAGCAAGAAGTTATATTTAGTTATTGAAGGGAGGGAAATTAGAATTTTTTTCATGAGATGAGAAGTTGAGAAAATGTTGAGTGTAAGTGTATTCAGATCCTCAATTTATGTCAGTGTCCATCATGTAGTTATCAAAACCCAGCATTCAATTCCAGTATTCAGTCCCAGTTATAGTCTCAGTCACAGTCTCAGTAGAGTAATCAGATCAGTAACTCAGTTCAATTTCAGGTTTGCTTAACCATAGCATACAGTTATCAGTTATTCAGTTATCAGTATTCCAGTACCTCAGTTTACAGACTATTTAAGAATAATTCTATACACTTGGTCTTGTATTCTCAAATAATACAACTTTCATGAATTCATACTCAGTTATCTCATGTTACTCAATCAGTTTTTACCTCATATGCGTAATACTCTATAGTTTCAGTCCATACTAAGTACAGTTTAATATTATATGACCAGTATTCAGCTATCAGCCATTCAGCTAATCAAATAATTTAGTATGTTTATGCATTCGAGCTCAGCGCCCATGTGAATGTTTTTAGTAGTCTCAGGTGAAGCGCCGTACTAGGGTGGAGAGTATAGTATAGTTGAGAGAGTATTCAAGGAATATATCTAAGCTGGAAAATTTGTTGTGGCAGTACATAAGGCTTAGTAACTCTATCTTAGATGATATTTCGTAGGCCTTGCTCCACATTACAGAATTGTAGCCACGTGGTGATTTCTTATTCAGATGTCTTATTCAGACCATGCCAAGATTTCCTTGCTCCCTAAAGTTAGTAGCATTTTATAGAAAAAGTGTCAAGAAATGCTCCAATTGAGTATAAGTTTTCAGTATGAGATAGTTCGTAAAGCCAACAATTTAGTTTAACAGTCAGACGGACAAGTTCGTATGGTTTCCTATCTTTCCACCTAGTCATACTTTCCGAAGTCTTATGAATATGACCATTACAAAATAGAGCATTCTGGTAGTTATAAGTTCAGCTCAGTTCATGTATCATGCCTCAATTTCAGATCCCAGATACTTAGTCATGATTCAGTTAGTATGTGCCCCATGCATCGTCTCAGTTTTTCCTCAGTATCTTAGCCAAATCAGCATTCTTTGGGGGACATAATGTCCCAAGGTGAAGATGCACTATAACCCTTAAGATTTCATGTCCTAAACCTTTCATTTTCTCACCATATAACCAGATACAGTTGGCGTAATGAGTACTCATAAGTTGACTCTCTTGTTTCAATCTTAGTCGTATGACCATTCCCATGTCATGGCATATATCCAAGGAATTATCTTAATTTACAATATTCAATTTATGTTTCATGTTTCAGACTCAGTTATGTTCTCATGTTCCCGTTCATACATGTTCAGTAAATGATCTCAGGTTCATCAGTATTATTAGCCTAAGGTAACAATCTTCCTTAGATTGTCTTAGTTTCATGTTCAGTTAAAGTTACAAACTTGGTATCCATTGTCGTTGCATATTCAGTCATGCATTCATGAATTAGTTCAGTCATGTATTGTGCATCAGATACACATATTTAGTATGAAAACTCAGCTTATCAGTACTTTCATTCATGTATTCCATGCATCATATATACATGTTCAATGTATAAACTCAGTCCATCAATATTTCTCAGCATAATCAGTTTCATTCTAGGACGAATGTTCTCAAGAGAGAGATATTGTAAGACCCCACAAAATTCTAAGCTTAACTCAGTCCGTTAAAGCTTGAAAAGAGATCCTAGACTTAGAAATTTAAGCTAAGTGTTTATACTTAGAAGTATTTTAGCCTTCAAAAGTTGGCGATCATATTTCACGACCCTTGTGACCATAAAATATCAATTTTTAGGTTGATTCATGATCAGGAATGTCAGTAGGTCACTTCGGGTGAGTTTTGGATTTTTTGGACCTCGCTTGAACCATGTTCAGGTGACGAAAATAGTGGGTCGATGCGATGTTGACGCATCGCGTCGCCCATCACGTCGATAGATAATTTTCCCCCAGCTTTTAGTGCAATTCCAGTGAACCAATGCGAACTCAACACGATGCGTTGGGCATCACATTGATGCCTTTGATGCGGTGCATCGGTCTGCGCATCACTAGGCACTTTTTCAGTCATTAAAACTCTGTGTCCAGAGAGGTAATTGGGTCATTTTCCCACCTCATATCAGCCCCAAAAATACGTAATTAGGTCATCCAAAAGGCAAAATTCACTCATTCTCTCTAAGATCCTCTCAAGAACAAACCCTAGGGGATCTAATTTCAAATTTAAGATTCAAGAACGCACCATCAATCTTCACAAATTCAATCACCAAGGTATGTTAGGTGTTCATCCAAGGGTTTTCTTCCACCCTTGGAGTACAAGAATCTTTTTTAAATTACAAGTTGATTTCTTTCATTAGTTTCATGTTGGGTTTGATTGTATTCATGAGTATGAGGTTAATTGGGTTTCTAATTCATGATTTATTACAAGATTCATGTAAATTTATTTGACATATGTGTTGTATTATGTGAATTCATGTTAAAACCCTTGAATTTGTAAGTTGGGATTGGAAATCATGATGCCTACATGTTGATTAGTATTATGTGCATATATTATATTCCCCAAGTGTTTGATAAATTGTGCTGGTGGATTAAATAGGGAAATCATGATATGCTAGCATATATACAAGCTTACATCTTACAAGTGTTTGATAAAATATCTCTATGAAGGAGTTATGAACATTATAATGCTTTTCAAGATCATGCTATGCTTTACAATTTATGCTTTCAAGTCTTGGGGTTATTTAATACCCGATAATCTATCTATTTACCTAGAATTACAATAGTTTTAGAATAGTTCCAGTGATGTCACATACAGTAGTATTCAGTCAGTTACAGAACTCAGTGTATTCAGTCAGTTAATAAAATTTAGCGTACTCAGTCAGACAATAGAACTTAGTGAACTCAGTTCAGCTCATTTAAACAGTACAATCAGTAACAGTTTAGTCAAGCCTAGAACAGTATAGGAATCAGTTCAGTCCAGATCTATTCAATTGGGAGTTGGAATTAGCACCCAGCGCACTAGGGATAGGGGCATTCCTATCAGAAAAAGGTTTGTCCCTTAGTAGTAATTTTTGCGTTACAAAACTATGTAGACAACGTAGGTTGAGATACCTTCCTACCAGTATAAGGTTGATACATCTCATACAAGTTTTCTTCTAGTGAGGGTTGACGAAAGAGCTTCCTTCCAGAGAGGGTTAACTCATAACCATTGTTAGTATCCCTTGGCAAGGTGCTAACACCCTTCCAACTGGGTTCATAGGTTGGACCCCAACTCAGTCATACTCGGGGTATGTTGGTTAGATAAACATTCCCACATTTTTAGTTTTAGTCTCAGTATAGAACTCAGTTCAGTTCTATAGAATCAGGACTGTCAAACACAGTCACCCAGCTCAGTACAGAACTCTATTCAGTTCTACAGAACCAGGACTGTCAGAAACAGTTACCCAGCTATCAGTAATACAGTTATCAGTAAACTCAAATATCAGTTATTCAGTTATCATAACTCAGCATCCAGTGTTACTATGATCTCAGACACAGTATATATAGATATGTTCACAGTAGTGCAAAATTGGTGTTTCATTAGTTTCAGTTATACATATACTTCCATTCAGTTGTATTCATGTTATTTAATTAGTAATGTTCATGCATATGAACCCATGCATATCAGCCTACCTCATCTAGCATACCAGTACATTCCACGTACTAATACATACTCTCTCTTTGAGCTATGATATCTCTTATCATAGGTTCGAATGCTCAGGTTCCTGACCACATATAAACAGATTCAATTATCAGCAATAGTTTTAGTAGTGAGTCCTCATCTATTAAGGGCATGATTTTATTTCAGTTATCAGTTTATCAGTAGCTCAGTAGTTGGAGTTAGTTAGGATCCTGTCCTATCAAATCCACATTCAGACAGTTCAGTTAGAGGCTTTTCAACCAGACTAGTTCAGACAGTATTCAGATTTCAGATGTTTATCAGATGTTATTATTTACCAGTATTTCAGAATTTGAACCTTATGGAATTTTAGCCTATTTTCTATAGTTATTACAGTATTATTATTCAATGCTCACAGCAGATATCAATCATGGGTTAGCTTGTGGTCTTTCGAGGTCGTAAGCATCGTGTAGCATTTGGGGTACAAACTCAAGGCATTATAGAAACTTACATCACTTTCACTATCTTACCTTCTCTAATGGCTAAGCATTTTAAAGCTCCCTCTTCTACTAGTGAAAAAAATCTTGCTTCAAAGGTAAAGGGAAGGCATCCTCGCCTATTCCTCTCGACTCTAATGTCTTAGACCAAAACCCTTTACCCTCATCTGATTATTCTATCTACTTTTTGGGAAAGCTCCACCCTAATCCTAATATATCTGAAAGTTCCAAGAAAAAGTTAAGATTTGTCTTTGATAGTTCTCTTAATGTTAAGGCTGATTTTTTTAGGCCTACAAAAGTAACCCTTTTTTACTCTATGAAGGAACATCAAAAGGTTCATGGCAAAATTATAGATCTAGATCTTTTGGAATATTTACATTGTAATACAAAACACCTATTTGATTTCCAAGTTGGGATAATATTTTCTCAAACACTCCTAAGATTGCATATGAACCTCTTGTCAGATTATTCTATGCTAACCTTCATTCCATGTGTGCTGGTGAACTTGAAACCTTAGTGATGGGTAAGCATATTTTCATTGACTATGCTATGTTTGATGCTCTATTTGATATTAATTGCTTTGGTTTCTCTACCTCATCCAAAATCCTTGGCCTTCTGATTTTGATATCTTTCTTGAGTAAGCCAAATGGTCTATTGCTCATGACAACTCCGACTCTTTTCCATCTGCTCATAGTTCTAAATTCCTATCATTTGATATTTATGTTATTTCTCACATTGTGGACACTACCTTTCTTTCTTGTGCTAGTCTCTATCCACTCTATCTCAGTATGACACTCTACTCACATACTGTCTTATCTCTCAGTAAAAGATAAATCTCTCATCCTTCATCATTAATCACATGATTAAAGCTTCTTTTGACTCTTCTATCCTTCCTTATGGGCATATCATTACTCATATTTTGGGAGCTAGCACTCTTTATCTTGACTCTGTCCCCTCTATTGAGGTCAAATAATGTTACAATTCTAAAGCTTTTGCTATTATAGCTTATGGTATTGGTTGATGATATCTAGATCCCTAGGTCTGATGGTGGATCTACTGGCACTCCTTCCTCTCTTAAGTCTAATTCCTCTCATCTTCCTAGTCCTAGCTCTCCTCTTGATGTTATTATTTGCCTAACTGAGACTGAAGTAAAGTTGGACTCCATCAAATATCTCCTCCTTGTGTAACATTCTTATCTTGACAAATTTAAGTATGTCAACAAAAAAACCAGCACAGATATTGCTTGTCTTAGAGTATGATTAGATCATGTAATCAAGCAAGATACCAAGATTGTTTCCAAGATTCAGACCATCACTGACTCGCTCTCCACCATGATTACCATTCAGTTCACTAATCTGAAGGATACCACTGCTCAAACCTTAAGCAATTTCTTTAATCAACATAGAAATCTCTTTTTTCCTACTTGACTATGGTTTAAGACTTTTGCTTTGGGGTTGTATATGGGCATAAGCCCCTGAATGCTCTATTTTTCTCATTTTTATGGATTTTGTTTTTTCTCTTCTATTTTTTCCTTTTTGATTAATGTCAAAGGGGGACAATAAGATATACAGGTTTAGTCGATAGTGCAACACTTTGGGGGAGTCAACAATGCAGTTAAATAGGGGGAGCACTTAAAAAGAGAAGTTGACGACATTATCTATTTAAGTATTGTCATCCATCAAAAAGGGGGAGATTGATAATGTGTTATTTTAATGAATGAGTTCTTTGTGGGTAGTTGAAAGAAAATAAACTAAAGATTCATTGGTCCAATCAAATAAGAATATTTGCTACAAATCAAAAAGAAAGTTCTCTATGAATCAAAACAAAAATGAAAAGAAATATGCCTTCTCCTTCAGTATCAATCACAGCATGCATCTCTATGGAAAATAGTATCAAGGCCTCGATCAATCATTAAATGCATAGCTAATTCTATGGAAGGGAATTTTGGGTAGTTTAAGGATCATTAATATGATCCATTTTATTCTTGGAAAAGGGATTTTCTTATCCCACTTCCAAGGAGAAAATATCTTGGGTGGACTATTATTTTTCAATGGCTAATAGTAGTCCAATCACTACTATTTAAGCAATGGAAAAACTATGGAAGAGACATACACTTGTCTCAACCTTCTTACTTCTTTGCTCTACTATATCCTAGCATTTTATTCTCTTAAGGTTTACCAAGTACTTAAAATGAGAGAAGAAAACCACATAGTCGGTGAGGCATTGTATCAGAGTGAGTGATACAAGCATGAGAAGCACCAAGAGCACAAGATATTGTCAAAGGTTCAAGCTTCGGAATTGACAAGTGATTGAAGGCATTTGGGGAGCATTTTTGAAGCCTTGTTCAAGAGAACCTAGGAGGAGAACCTTTACACTCAAAAGGCGCCTCTAGTGAAGGTTATAGAAGACATTTTACACCCTAAAGTGACACTCAAGAAGTTCCTTATTTCCCTTATTCATTAAGGGTATGTAATAGTATAATAGACATTTGAGCTCTTGTTTTCATTAGACTATGATGAATGGATTGAGTAAAACTCAAATTGTATTTTCTTTCCTTAGTGTAGGGCTTGGAAAATCCATCTTAGTGTAGGTCCTCAAAAAGACATCGAAACTAGGGATTAATACATTTGATGAATTTTACTTGCGTTGATCAATCGGTAAGAAAAGTGTGATTGGGGAGTGTGAATTCCTTTGGTCCACCTAAGAGTGAGGTTTGAACTACCATTGGTTAGGTGTGTTTGAATGTTTGAGACACATTCTTGTGCTAATCATTGGTGATAGTAAAGTTCTCATTACCTATCCTTTTCATATCATGCATTTCTATTTCATCTCTTTTCTTCTATGTGTTGTTTTCCTTTTCTTGTAGTTGCTGATTTTTGCTTCTTAGTCTTAATTTTGTTTTAGAAGCTGATTCTTGTATCATTTGGTATCAAAGCCTTGTTTAGGGTTGTTCCTACAACCCTAAGTCTTGGTTTTAGTGTCTTTATCAAGAAAATACCCACAAAAAGAGTCAAAACCCAAAGAAAAATCACAAAATAAGATAGATCTTGCTTTGCTTGTTGTAGATACAAAATTTCCAAGTTATATATACAAGTTTTTATTGTGTTTTGAAGGTTTTAAGTGTTAGAATCTTGTTCTCTAGCACTTAAAGTGTCTAGATCTAAGTTTAGAGCAAGGTTTGGTTGAATTTGAGCTAGATTCACCATAATTGTGCAATGTTTGAAGCTTTTTAAGGTGGGATCTCGTGGTGCATATCTTTTTGTGGTGTTTTTGTGGCTGATTTTGTGTTATTTGAGCTTGCCTTTACCCAAGGAACCTAGATCCGAAAGAAAAATTAAAGTTAGAGTTTATTTGCCTTGTGGTCAAACTTTGGTCAACTCTTGAATGTTGACATTGTTCTTCACCATCTTCATATCTTATTGAAGAAGAATATTCAAAAAGGGTGTTAGATCCACAAAAATAAATAAAGAGAGTGAAAAAGTTGTTTGTACAAAAGAATATTTCAAGAATATTTAAGTCATACAAAGAAGAAGAGACAAAGGGAATTTTAAAGTACAATTGAAAGTACAAGTGGGGGGACCATTGATTTCAAATCCATTTGAACTTGCAAAAAAGGCTCCAATCCTCCATTTTCACTAAATTTCGTTCAAACACTCTCCTAAGTGGATCCTTGGCCGAAACTCAAGTTGGGAATTGGAAAATTTTTGCAAAATTGACAACCAACCACGTTGTGCCACGTCATCACTAGTTGATTAACCTAATAAGCTCTAAACTAGATTTCTTAGTTTCTCATTTTTTATAATAATTTCTTGTATGTTAATTCTATCACTAATTAAGCAAACTAGTAAGTACCTACTAGGTTGGTAATTAATCTAGAGTTTGTTTATTTCGTGTCTTTGATTTTTGTGTGCTTTTCTCATTTTTAATTCATAGTAGTTTGTTGGTTCAAGTCCGTTCATCATTTTTATTTGAGTCATATCAAATAAAATTGATTCTGGGCCAAAGCATATTCACCACTCATTCACTTTCCAAGTATTGCCAAGTTTTCAACACTTATGAGACCAAGTGTGAGGTGAGATCTGAGTGTGAGTGCGGTGAGGTTTATTGAACTAACATGTTTGTTTGTTTTGTAGGTTTTCCCTTTGCTGTTTTTTGATTCTTGTTAGGTACAATTGTAATGGAATCTAAAGGTACCACATCCCAACCTTTGGGAAATAATGTTTTGGGAGTCTTGATAGCTCGGTTGGATGCATTAAACCGAGACTTGAAGGGTGATTTGGACCTTATAAAAGGAGACTTGAATTCTTTGAAGGGTAGTATGGCTAGAATGAAAGTGGGGGTTGATAGACTATGTCCACCAAACCCTCCACAAGTTCAAACCCCTCAAAACTAAAGATCCTATACTCCACCAAATCCAAGGCCACCAACTCAAATCCTTCCTTAACTAAACCCGGTTCCCCCTCTCCAAACTTCCCTTAACCGAACTCAATCCATCCAAGAAGGAGAAGTGGGAAATCTACAACACAAGGAGAATGAGGCTAAGCCTCAACATAGAGAGAAAATAAATGGTGAGGTATAATAAGGATGTGAAGAAAGGAGGGAAAAGAAAAGGAAAGCCACAAGTAGTGAAATTAGAAGGGAAAAGGAACACTTGATTATGGATCTTGTCCACAAAGGACCCTTGTTATTCACTAAACCAAATGCTAGCACTTTTCCTAGATTTGATTCTTCTTATGTGCAGGTTCAAGATCATACATCATCAAATAAGAATCCAAAGGGAGTTGCACACACACACATGGTTGATGAATTAATGGAATCCTTGACTGAAAGTTCCAATCTTGGGACAAGTGATAAAGAAATGAATCCAAAGGGAAATCTTGACATATTACATTGTGATGTGAAGTATGAGGGCTTCCATGATGCAAAACCAAGTGAATAACACACCTCCCATTATCTACAAGGTAACAAAGCTATCTTCTATACCCCTAGAAACTTGAATTGTTGTGATGTGGCTAGAAGTGGCCAAATTGGTGTGGTTTCGGATTTGAATAGTATAGAAGTGTATGAATGTTAATTTTGTGATACTCTTGGTGTTGTTAGGTTGCATAAGGACCAAACTCTTGTTGTAAGTACGCAAGCACTAGTTAATCCTTTAGATGATAAAATCAATTCTTTTTGTAAGAATGATTTGTGTCCATCTAGTGATAGCACTTATAACTAGAATAAGGTTCCATTACCAAGTGAAAAGAGTATTCACACACTAGTTAACCCTTGTGAAAACCAAGGTGAGTCTACGTTGGTATGTGAGTTGCCAATAACTAGTGAGGGTGTGCAAAATGATCAATCGGGTGGAGTTGACCTTAATTTGCTAGAATGTTAAGGAGACCTGAATTGTGATTGTACTTGTGCAAATAGTTTTGATTGTGATCCTTTTTTTGCCCGTTATGGTTTGAATATGTGTGTGGTCTACTCTCTTGAAAGAGAAGGTGGTATTTGTTTAGGTATTCCATCTACTTCTTCTTTATGTGTTTCCTATGATGAGCATACCAATGGTGATGAGCTTGAAACTAGTGAGTACATGCATAAGGAAACCAAAGTTAAAGTTGACTTGTGTGACACCTCTCTCAATCCTCTTTGCTCTCAAGACATTTCCAATAGTGATAGAGAGGTTATGCTTAACTTTATGGATGGAACCTTAAGGGAAAATAAGAGTGGCCGAGACTTAAGCCCTTGGTTACTTCTTCCCTTTGACCTCGGGGTACTTGTGAGATGTTAGAAGTGAAGTTTTGGTTCATGCTCATTATATTTTAATGTTGATGCTATTCACTTCTTTGGTATCCTTTATGCTAAGTTTTTCATGTCGAATGCCAAGGATATGTGGGTGTATGTCAAGTGTGAACAACCTTTGAGTGATGAACTTTGTGTTGCTAAGGGAGATTTTCTAAGCCCCAGGTCCCCAATTTTGAATATTTGTATTCCCTTGAAAACATGTACCATATATGTTTGTTTAGGCTTATGTTCCTCATTCCTTGATATTTGCCTTAACCGTATCCTTTGTGGTGTTTGTGGTAGATGTTTCATGATCGTAACAAAGGATAGTTGGGTGTATTCCAAAAATGTACCTCCTTGGCATGATTATATAACTTGTGGTGCTAATGTTAACCCTCATACCATGAGGATTGTGTGTTTGTTTTACATCTTTTTAGTTTTGCAAGGTGCAAATTGGAGGAAAAATTCCTTTCAAGATGGAGAGGATGATACAAGGATGAGAAGCACCAAGAGCACAAGATATTGTCAAAGGTTCAAGCTTTGGAATTGACAAGTGATTGAAGGCCTTTTTGGAGAATTTTTTAAGCCTTGTTCAAAAGAAGCTAGGAGGAGAACCTTTACACTCAAGAGGTGCCTCAAGTGAAGGGTATAGAATACATTTTACACCCTAAACTGACACTTAAGAGGCACCCCATTTTCCTTATTCATTAAGGGTATTTGTGAAATTTACTATGTAATAGTATAAATAGACATTTGAGCTCTTGTTTTCATTAGACTTTGATGAATTGATTGAGTAAAACTCAAATTGTATTTTGTTTCCTTAGTGTAGAGCTTGGAAAATCCATCTTAGTGTAGGTCTTGGAAAAGACATTGAAACTAGGGATTAATACATTTGATGGATTTCACTTGTGTTGATCAATTAGCAAGAAAGGTGTGATTGAGGAGTGTGAATTCCTTTGGTCCACCTAAGAGTGAGGTTTGAACTACCATTGGTAAGGTGTGTTTGAATGTTTGAGACATATTCTTGTGCTAATCATTGGTGATAGTAAGGGTCTCATTACCTATCCTTTTTATTTCATGCATTACTACTTCATCTCCTTTCTTCTATGTGTTGTTTTCCTTTTCTTATAGTTGTTGATTTTTTTCATTTTAGTCTTAATTCCATTTTAGTAGTTGATTTTTGTATCAGTGAGAAAGAAAGAAAGAAAGTGTGAGTCCTAGCCAAAAAAATTGACTTAATCTTGTACTTTGATTTTATTCACAAAAAACTAGTAAAATCCCTTGCAGTCCAAGGATACTGGAGTAAGACCTATTTGAGTTCCATCTAGTATAAAATATCTAGTGTTATTTACCTTCAGCACTTTATTTTTTGAAGTTTTTATTACTGCAATCAATAGTCGACTGTATATCAAAAAAAGTTGATTGTCAGTTCAGAAAATGAGTAATTCACCTTCTTTCTTACAACTTTCATGGCTTATAGGCCAATTTTCAAAAAATTAGCCCATTGCATGTATCTCCAAGCTATGGTGTGGCTTACCTAATCTTGGTATAAACTAGGTGCCATCATGACTCATATAATGGGTCCTGACAAATTGGTATTAGAGCCTAGGTTTCTTCGATATTGTTGGTACAAAAGCAAGTGTCTAGTAGAGTCCCACAAATTGGAGTGATGATGTCTATTTCTTATCTTTGAGAGTCTATAGGACATTCTTAGAAGATCTTCACTTCATTCACTCATTTCGTGATAAGAGTCTGAGTTGGTTTCTAAAGAATTTCTTTGGTTTCACTATTTTATATATGGCTAGGACACGTGCTACTGCTACACGAGATGAAGGTCTTAAGATTGAGTCGAATGATCCTCTCACTGTTTGTGGATAAAGTAGAGTTCATGGAAAGCCTAGGAATGTGTGTCCCCATCTAGAGGCCAGTATATGGGGCTTTCACCAGACCCTATTCATGCTCTCAAGCTAGAGATTCTTTTTCCCCAGCCAGCGGTGGGCCAATAACCATCTCGGGATCTATCGAGGTTTATTTCATCTTTAGTGCTCAGGGATGCTTTGTTTTACGAATTGGTATTGGTTGGCATTGCACCATCTGATGGTGTACAATCTATGGATCAGATTAGTACTGAGGCAGAGGCACAGCCTATAGCTGCGACTCCCAGAGTTGAGGTCCCTCATGTACTGGTAGTCGCTCAGTCGGTGCTTTCCTAGATTGCTATGTTTGTTGAGGAATAGAATAAGATGGGTAGGTTTTTTAGATTGGCTCGGCCTAAGATTTTTGGTCCACCGAGCGAAGATGTGTATGAGTTCTTGATTGCTTGTGAGAATAGGCTCTGTAATTTAGGCATAGTTGAGACTCGTGGTGTGAATTACACTACTTTTTAGTTGTACTTGGAAGCTTGACATTAGTGGAGAGGTCATCTTAATTCTAGGCCAGTTGGATGTTCCAATTAACATAGACTTAGTTTTCTTATATCTTCTTAGAGAAGTACATGCCTCGTAGTCTTAAGGATATTTGAGGGATCAGTTCTTGAGGTTGGAGTAGGGCTCCATGACTGTTGTGGAGTATGAGGCTTGGATTTCATGAGTTGTCTAGGAATACTACTTCTATTTGACTATTGAGTATGAGAGTGTTTGTTGCTCTATTTAGGGGTTGAGACTTACTCTTCATATGTATCCACAGAGTTTGGTTGTTGTGGGTAGGTCTTTTGCTGAGGTTTCTAATCATTCTCAGGTATGGAGGAGATACATTGTTAGGCTTAAGGGGAAGTGATAAGAGGTTGCGCTATCAGGGTAGTTTCAATGGGAGCCGTAGTGACTCATGATCAGAGGTAGTATCTCTCAGGGTAGGTACTCTCTGCGTCATACATATCAGTATCAGGGTCAGTCTAGTAGGCTATTCCAAGCTGCTCTTCAGAATACCAATGGAGGTCAATCTAGTTTTAGTGATCATCTTGGCTTGGGTAGTGGTCAGTCCTTGAGTGGTTCATCTTCTGGTTATTCTAGTCATGGTGGTTATTTTGGGTCAGCTGGATCTTCTAATTTTAGTACAACACTGGGGCATGTAATAGTTGTGGAGCTTTTGGTCAATTCTTGAGAGTGTACCCTAACCGTGGAGAGATGGTTCCTTCAGTTTAAAGCATCCCACCAATTTGGGCAGTTCTACGAGTGGTATGCATGGTCGTAGGGATGGTCCACATGGCTCTCTTGGAGGTTGTCAGACAAGTAGGACAGAAGATCAATCAGGAGCCCAGCCAGATAGAGAGTGTGGTTAGTTGTGTGCATTACATGCTAGACCCGAGGTAGAGTCTTCAGATGTCGTTATCACAGGAACAATCTTGGTGTGTCATTAGTCTATTTTTGTTTTATTTGATTCGAATTTCAATTATTCATTTGTTTTTTATTAGTATGCACCATGTTTAGAGTTATTTTGGGATACATTATTTGTTCCACTATGTGTATCTACTCCTATGGGTGATTCTTTAGTAGTGGATCGGGTTTTCATCATGTGTTATGACTATTTGAGAGTTTGATACTCATGTTGATCTTATCATATTAGACATGGTGGATTTTGATATGATTCTGGGCATGGACTGGTTATCCCACTATCATGCAATCCTGGATTATTTTGCCAAGACCGTTACCTTCTCCATGCCCGATGTACCCCCGGTCATATGGCAGGGAGCGATTAACCGCGGGCCGATGAGGATTATTTCATATATTCGTATGGAGAGTCTGTCACTTGACTCAGTTCCTATAGTTTATGACTTTCTTGATGATTTTCTTTCTCTTAAGCATAATATTGAGATTGTTATTGATTTTGAGTCGGGCACACGACCTATTTCTATGGCACATTACTGTATGACTGCTATCAAGATTAAGGAGATAAATTCTCAACTTTAAGATCTTCTTGGAAAGGGTTTCATTAGACCGAGTGTTTCTTCTTGGGGAGCTCTTGTGTTATTTATTGAAAGAAGGATAGTTCCATGCATACGTGTATTGATTATAGACAACTTAATAAGGTGATAGTGAAGAACTGACATCTTTTGCCTCGCATTAATGATTTGTTTGGTTAGCTTCAGGGAGCAGCGGTGTCCTCTAACATTGATTTGAGGACCAGTTACCACCTGTTGAGGATTTGGGCAAAGGATATCCCAAAGACAGCCTTTAGGACCTGTTATGGTCATTATAAGTTCCTAGTAATGTATTTTGAGTTGACTAACGCCCCATCTGTGTTTATGAATTTGATGAACCGCGTGTTTAGGACTTATTTGGATTCTTTTGTGATTGTGTTCATCGATGATATCCTTATGTATTAGAGGAATAGAGAGAGCATATACAGCATTTGAGGGTTATACTCCAGACTTTGAGAGATCGTATTTTTTTGCCAAATTCTTTAAGTGTGAGTTTTATCCTGAGTCGGTGACATTCTTTGGTCATGTGGTGTCTAAGGATGGGGTTATAGTAGACCCGGTGAAGATTGAGGTATTCGAGATTTGGCCAAACTGTGATGACCCAAACTCGAGCCTGGCCGTGATGGGTATATCAAGCCCACCGAGGGTTGGAGATAACCCCTAGACTTACCTCCAGAGCTCAACAAAATTAAATAGAGAAAGCCAACAAAAAATAATACGAGAGATAGATTAGGTAAATGAAAATATGAAAGTCAAAGCAAAACAACCATAACATCCCAATACTATCCACAAAGGCCTCTAATCCAAGAATACCAACTAAGACAGGATATGACCCCGACTATGATAAGGAAATCCATTAATACTAGAGTGATAATAGAAACTTAATGAAATTACAAGGCGTTCCGAAAAATGGAGGTTCACCACTATACATCTAATCAATAGAAGTACCAAACCACCTAACGCTGCATAGGATCAACAAAAAAATCCTCAGAACCTACATTATAAAATGATGTAGCGTTCGGGGATGGCAATGGGACAAGCACTGGCATGTAACTCAAGGGTAGAACCTACATCATAAAATGATGTAGAATCAGGGGATGGAAGTGGGTAAAGCACTAGCATGCAACTCAAGGGTACGGAATAAAATAATGCATTTATCAAAATTCAGTCATAAACAACATGCACAACAGTTATACATACATATATATATATAAACTAGTTTAGTCTACGTGTGTTGCACGTGTATTTCCACATTAACTAAAATATATATTAGATTATTTTGTATATATACATTATATTTTATCTTTTCCTCTAACCACAGTTTTTAGGAATTCTTTTTCCGATACAAAACTGCCAAACTAATGCATCAGCAACATTTACCATATAAAGTAAAATAAACAATTGGGCTACCAAATGCTTTTAAGAAAACCCCTTTAATTGTACATAAGATAAACCTCTTTTTCACCAAATATTAGGATGCAATAAGTTGCATCTCAAGAACTTCTATTAGCCTCTAAGGCCTAATCCTATGTTGCTTGATTTTTAATCCTCCTCAACTCCCAAGCTAGGCAAATAATAGAATACAAGTTTTGCGGAGATGTGATATTTAACACAAGTGGAAATAAAATAAAGTCATCAATACCACTGTATAGAAGTTCACAAGAAAAGTTTTCAATGATAAAGTTACCAACATACTTTTGTTATTATCTTTGTGTGGGCATACCATTCTTAATGACCTTTGTTATCAATCTCTACTTGCTTTTGTTATCAACCTCTAACATTCAGTAGGTCTGCATCCGTCTAAAATTGCATAAATCCACTCTTTATCGGTGCATAAAAATTAATGTTGGAATCACCTACTAAATTCGTATCTAAACATAAAATAATAATAATAATAATAATAATAATAACAGTATGAAATTACCTTGTATTTTCTTTAACGTATTTTCCTTCTTCCAAAATCATTGATTCTTTACCATAACTAAATAATTAAAACTAACTCACGTCAACAAAAAAAAGAATGAGAGTAACAGAACATATCAAAATTACTAAATTTCTAAAGCATAATTATATCAAAGAAAACGATAGAAATGCAAATTTTCACAGGTTTCTAGAATACAAATTTTCTTGTATATTGCGGAAACCTTATATATAGGCAGGGAGTAGTGAAAGAGACACGTACAAATATAATGCCTTATTTTGAAAAAGTACCGACCTTATACCTTTGTTTTTGGAGAAGTCAGCTGACTTTTGATTTTTTAGTTGGAGTCCAACTCAAAAACAAAAACAAAAATCAGCATTTCTTTTAACCAAAAATAGTAAATCAATAAAATTTCTTAGCCATATTTGATACCCGTGTCACAATTTGGACAATTTTTTCTCGTAATTTGTTTTAAAAGAATTTTAATGTCCAAAATTTTAGGTTTTAATTCAAATAAGGTAAGGTTTTACACTAAATTTTAGGTATATAAGTCAAATAAGGTAAGGTTTAATAATTAAGCTTTAACTTTAATTAATTTTTAAATATTTAAAAAAATAGTAAAAGATGATTTTGTCTGTTACATATACTTTTAATGAAGGACAAAAAGTTCAAATCACTTTTCTAAGGGTCTTCACACTTTTAATATATTATAGATATAGGATGCCGGGATAGGGACTAGGGTCACAAAACATGATATTTTAAAATATTAGCCTAAACTATGTAGATCGTAGAGACATTCCAGGCACCCACAGGCTATATAGGTCTAGATCCCCCTGTCGGAAGGGCCCCAGTCCATCTAGCCGCATATACCAAGGAATGGCTAAAGACACCAAGGCGATAGCCATCCAAAATATAATGTGTATCTAGACACATGGCCACATAGACCCCCAACGTCGGCAAATGTGGTTTCCAGTGTGGGTCCCTCCGGGACTACACTTTCTCGATGAGCTACACAATTCCCATTAAGCCCAAATTAAAATAATTTGCACACAAACCAACCATAAACCATGAAATCTTTTTAATTAGGCATTTTCAACTTGGTATCGTCATACCAATATCCTTGCAAGCTATTCCATTTATGCCAAACAAAACCATATAACCAAATTGAATCCAATTATCGGTTTAAATCCAAACCATAGCCACCAAGGGTATCCAAATACTTTTTATCCATTTATTCATTAATGCAATGCAATATTTCCAAAAGATAAGTTAAATTATGTAAAAATTCATACTCAAAATCAAGATTTGAATATGGGTTGAGGATAATACTATTACCAAGTCAAAATTTCATCAATTTGGGGAAACCCGTGTGACTCATTTCAACCATTATAACAATGCACCAATTCAATTCCAAAAACTATCAATCAAAGCATGAACACATTAAAATAATGAGAAAAATAATTCATGTATTAACAACCAAAAGACCTCAACCCAATTTCAAACCCATCAATCCAAAACACATGGATATTGAATAAACTTATGCAATAGCATAAAATTCTAGCTAGGAAAAGAGTAACATACCTGAAATATAGAAAAAATCAAAGAGGAATTGAAGTTTAGAGCCCGAATGATGAAATCATTATAAAACCCTTGAATTTATTGACTTGGGAGTTAAAGAAGATAAGAGCAAGGTTTTGATCTTGATAACTAAAGGAAAAGGGGTTATTTAGGTGTTTTTAAGTCGTTTAAGGGGTAAAGGACCAAAAAGTCCCTCATCCCAAGGAAAACAAATAAAACTAGATGAAAATTGCATAGAAACATGGCTCACCTCTATCGTGAAGGGTAGCTAGTGTACCACAGTCTTATCGCAATGACTAAGTGGTGTGGCACGCCACTGTCGCGGACACTCACTGCCCCGGAGTCCCAAAATGATCCCCAACCCCTTCCAAAAATTCCAAAACTTTCCTAAAACACCACTTCAACATACCTTATCATGATTCAAATCAAAAATTAACATTACACACATGGCAGGCTCAAAAATAAAATGATCAAAAATTTATGAGATCTTACATTATCCCCCCTGGATCATTCATCCCCGAATGAGAAGTTAGGATATTTTTAGCATGATAATAGAAAGAATACAGTAGAATTCAAGAACAAATTTGAAAAATGGCAAGAGGGAAATGAAGCTCATCCCTTAAGTACTTTCATCCAATATTGGAAACAATAATGGGTACTTGGCTTTCATGTCTTCTTCTAACTCATGTGTAGCCTCTTCTTCATTTTGATTTCTCTAAAGCACTTTCACCGAAGCTATATCTTTGGTTCTCAACCTACAAACTTGACTATCCAATCTTTTAACTTGGACTTTCTCATAAGACAGTGAATCCCTCACACCAACATCCTCCATAGGCACTATCAATGAAGGGTCACACACACACTTCCTAAGCATGGACACATGGAAAATGGGATGAATCGAGGACAAACTCGCTGGGAAATCTAATTCATAAGTGACATTCCCAATTCTCCTTAAAATCTTATATGGACCAATGTAATGAAGGTTGAGCTTATTTTTCTTCCCAAATATCATGACTCCTTTCATAGTAAAAACTTTCAAGAATGCCCAATCGCAAACTTCAAACTCCAACTCCCTCCTCACATCCGCATAAGACTTTTGGCAACTTTGAGTAGTCTTAAGTCTTTCTTTAATCACCTTCACCTTCTCCATGGCTTGGTGAACTAAGTCAGGGCCAAAAATCTTAGTCTAACCTACCTTAAACCATCTAATAAGATACCTATACCTTCTACCATAAAGGGCCTCAAAAGAGGCCATTTGGAAGATAAAATGGTAACTATTATTGTAAGCAAATTTAATAAGAGATAAATGGTCA
The DNA here is from genome assembly GCA_030864215.1 of Capsicum pubescens. NCBI lineage: Eukaryota > Viridiplantae > Streptophyta > Magnoliopsida > Solanales > Solanaceae > Capsicum > Capsicum pubescens. The sequence goes on along the minus strand of CM061548.1, from coordinate 229,100,836 downwards.
ACCCAACTACCTTTAAAGTAAATCACATATTCCCTTAGAATATGTTTCACAGTATGAATAGTATGTTACCCTTGTCCATCTATTTTAGAGTGAAAAGCGGTGATAAGGTTCACCTGAGTACCAAAACATTTCTGAAAAGAACACCAGAAATAAGAAGAGAACTATGTACCTCAATCTAAAATGATAGACACCGGTGCTTCATGCAACTTAACAATTTCCTGAACAAACAACTTGGCATAATCCACTCCTGAGTAGTCAGTCCTCACAGACAAGAAGTGAGCATACTAGGTCATTCTAGATGCGATGACACAAATAAAATCATACTGATTTCATGACCATGGAATACCTGTAATGAAGTCTATATTAATTATCTCCCACTTCCACATGGGCAATGCTATCTCTTGCGAAGTACAACCTGGCCTTAGATGTTCTACCTTGACTTATTGACAGACCATACACTTAGCAGAAAAATTTGTCACATTCATCTTCATATTATTCCACCAATAGATCTCTTTCAATTCATGATATATTTTGGTCGAACTCGGATGAACTTTATATCTAAATTCATGAGCTTCAGTCAAAATCCTTTCCTACAGCCCGTCTATATAAAGGACACATAACCTTTCTTAATATCTCAAGATTCCATATCCCCAAATCTCAAAATTCATAACCTTTTTCATACCCACATCATCCTTGATTTACATATGTATGGGCTCCAAAACCTGCTTCTCTTTGACCTCAGCACCAAGAGATGATTTAACCATTTCTTGAACAATCACTTCTCCATCCTTAGAGTCTAAGATTAGAACTCCCAAGTTAGCAAGCCTGTGAATATCCTTCACCAATTATCTTTTATCCTCCTCGACATGGGATGGACTCCTTATAGACAACCTACTAAGAGCATCAGAAAAAATATTAGCTTTACTTGGATGGTAGTGCAAACTCATGTCATAATCCTTAACCAATTTGAGGCACTGCCTTTACCTAAGATTCAATTCCTTCTATGTAAACACATACTGTAGGCTCTTATGGTCTAAATAAATATCAATGTACACCTCATACAAATAATGGCGCCAAATTTTCAAATCAAAGACCACAGCCATAAACTCTAAATTGTGAGTCAGATAACTCCTGTCATAAACCTTAAGTTGTCGAGAAGCATAGGCTACAACCTTACCATGTTGCATCATTACACAACCTATCCCCACAGGGGATGCATCACAATACATAACAAACCCCTCAGTACCCTCAGGTAGGGAGAAAATAGGTGCAGAAGTCAACGTATCTTTTAACTTCTCAAAACTACCTTCACAAGCATCGGACCACCAAAACTTAATCTTTTTCTGAGTCAACTTCGTCATCAAAGCTACAATAGATAAGAAACTCTTCACAAACCTTTAATAGTACCCGGCTAAGCCTAAGAAGCTCCTAATATTGGTTTGTGTTATGGGTTTAGGCCACTTCTTAACTACCTTAACTTTTTTGGGATCTACATTGATCTCTTCACTAGAAACAACATCCCTGAGAAAAGTCACAGCACTAAGCCAAAATTCACACTTAGAAAATTTTGCAAACAATTTTTTGTCCTTGAGGGTCTGCAACACAATTCAAAGGTGATTGGCATGATCCTTCTCACTTTTGGAGTGCACCAAGATGTCATTAATGAAGGCTATAACAAATAAATCTAGAAACTACCTGAAAACTCGATTCATAAGATCCATGAAAGTAGCCAGAGCATTAGTCAACCCGAATGACATAATCAAAAACTCATAGTGGCCATAACGAGTCCAGAAGGTAGTCTTAGAAATATCAACCTCCCTAATTTTCAACTAATGGTAACCCGAATGAAGATCAATTTTAGAGAAACACCTGGCACCCTAAAGCTGATCAAAAGGTCATCATTTCTAGGGAGGGGATTCTTATTTTTCATTGTAACCTTATTTAACTGATGATAGTATATACACATCCAAACAGACCCATATTTATTTTACACGAAAAGAACAGGTGCACCCCACGGAGAAACACTAGGACAGATGAAACCCTTATCAAAGAGATCCTTCAACTACTTCTTTAGTTCCTTTAGTTCAGCCAAACCCATCCTATAAGGAAGAATAGAAATAGGATGGGCATCTGATAGAAGGTCAACCCCAAAGTTTATTTCCCTATCGGGATGAATTCTAAGAATATCATTAGGAAAAACTTTAGAAAATTTATTAACCATAGGGACTAATTGCAGAGAGGGGATCTCAAAGTTAGAATCTTTAACCCAAACTAAATAATACAGACAACCTTTGGAAATTATTTTCTGAGCTCTAAGATAGTAAATAAACTTCCTTATAAACTTGCTTATAGGTATTAAGGAACTCCCCTCCCATTCAATCACCGGTTCATTAGGAAAATAAAAATTGACCCGTTGGGTCCTACAATCCAAAAAAGCATAGCATGAATGGAGCCAATCTATCCCCAAGATTATATCAAAGTCCACCTTATCAAGTTCTATCAAATCCACTGATATCTCCCAAACAAGAATGGACACCACATAACCCTATATATTTTTCTAACAATAATAAACTCACCCACAGGAGTAGAAATAGGAAATGGGTCGGAAATACTTTTAGGACCAAAACCAAAATATATAGCTACATAAGGGGTCACATATGATAGGGTAGAACCCAGATCAAGCAAACAATAAACATCACGGGACAAAGGCTACAACATACAAGTAAAAACATCTAGGGATGCCTCAAATTCCTGATAAGTAGCAAGTACATAGAGTCTATTTCGTCCATTATCGGTACCTGATGTGGTACACTTAGGTGCAGGAGCCAAAGAAGTGGCGATTGGGACCTTATTAGCTTTAGTGGAAACTTTAACTATAGGACAATTTCATCGCAGATGACTAAGCTGACCACAATTAAAACATAAATTCCTCCTCTCTTTATAATACCCACAATAAAGTTGTCCATAAAAATAGCAAGGAGGATAAGGTAGAGTTGACTGAGATCCGCTGGACTTAGACCGGGTACCCTGTGCCTTAGGACCATAACTAGCCTGAAAATGAATGTCACCTACAGGTTAAGGATAAGGAGCACTGGCTGACGAAGAAGAATTTTTCCAGTTCTTCTTCTTAGTTCACGGCCTACCACCCCTCCTACTGTTCTGCTGACTTGCACTCTGCTCTGCATACCTAAATTTCTTACTTTGCCTTTCTTCGTTTTCTGGTTACTTTCTCTTCTCATCCTTCACTTGTTGTATGTAAACCATCATCTTGGATATGTCCATATTATTATTCAACATAGTGGTCTTACATTTTAACACCAAATCATGGGAAAAACAAAAGCAAACTTTCTCATTCTAGACCTCATATTAGATACCAACTCTGGAGAATAATGGGACAATTATTGCAACTTCAGTGCATACTTCTTAACACTCATCTTACCCTGCTTCAACTTTACAAACTCTTTAGCCTTAGCCTCCCTCAGCTATTAAAGAAAGAAATGATCAAGAAAAGCACCTAAAAACTCATCCCACACAGCCATCTTAGCATTATTACCGATTAACTCATACTAATAGTAAGCCACATCCTTTAACTGGTAAGAAGTAAATTTAACCCTTTACGAATCACTATCATGCATTATCTTAAAGATTTTCTCCATTTTATCAATAAAACACTGAGAATCTTCCTCAACCCTGGAGTTTGTAAAGGTTGGGGGATTTAGCCTTATAATTTGTCCAAATCGAGTGACCTCAGATGAACTAGCAACAAGACCAACATAATTAGATCAATGAGACTAGAATGCCAGCAAGTATATAGATAGACTGATGGAACTCCGCATTTAAGATATATCTCTATTGGGATGGAGTAAAGGTAGCATCAGCCTAGATAATTTAAGGAGGACTAGTAGGAATCAGTGGAATCCCAGGTGGAGTGGTACAGTCAGGAGTAGGGGCCCTTGATCGAGTGTGCATTCCATGAGTAGGGCAAATTTCTTTCAAATTTATCTCTAATTGGGAGGAAGGTTCCAGATAAATTCCTATGATCATCAGATCTTTGGGGAGGCATGATCTAAAATATGGGTAAATTAGGAGTTAGAGAAAACTCAAAGCATCTAGACACTCTAGTACAAAATTGAGCTCAAAGAAAGAAAACATTCCTAAATGCCTTGTAGCCTCCCTCTTATAATTGTGGAGTGCTACACACCCATAAAAGCAACTCTACTCAAAATGACTTTGTAGACACCCATCGACCCTGAATTATGCTATGATACCAAGCTTAACATGAAGAACCCGAGCCTGGCCATGACGGGCATCTCAAGCCCATTGAGGGCTGTAGATAACCCTCTAGCCTTACCTTCAAAGCTCAACAAAAGTAAATAGCAGAAGACAACCAAAACAATATGATAAATAGATAAGGTAAATGAAAATTTGAAAGTCAATGCAAAACAACCCTAAACTCCCAATACTATCAAAAAAAACCTCTAATCCAAGAATACCAACTAAGTTGAGACATACCCCTGACTATCATAAAGAAATTCATTAATACTAGAGTGATAAATGACACCTAATAAAATGATAGGGCCTTCTAAAATATGGAGGATCACTACTTCACACCTGATTAACAGAAGTACCAAACCACCTAACGCTACATAGGATCAACAAAAAACTCATCGAAACCTACATCATGAAATAATGTAGCATCTATATATGAACAGTAAGGAAAACACTGGGATGCAACTCAAGGGAAAGGGATAAAATAATGTATTTACCAAAATCCAGTCATAAACCACATATATAATGGTTATATATAAATATATAGGATACCGAGATAGGGACATATGGGCAATAGTTGAACAATAATACACCTATTTTGTTCATGCAAAAGAAGGATGGTTCCCTTTAAATGTGTATTTATTAGCAGCAGTTAAATAAGGTGATGGTAAAGAATAAGTACGCTCTTCTAAGGATAGGTGATTTGCTTGATCAGTTGCAAGGTGCTAAATTTTTTACCAAGATCGACCTATGATACAGGTATCATCAGTTAAAGATTAGGAAGGTGGATATCCCTAAGACTACCTTACGTATACATTATAGGAATTTTGAGTTCCTGGTTATGTCTTTTGGGTTGACCAATGCCCCGGTGGCATTCATGTATTTGATGAAAAAGGTCTTCCACCAGTTTTTAGATTTATTTGCCATTATGTTCATAGACAATATGTTGATGTACTCTAAGAGTGAAGTGGATCATGATGATCACCTTCGCATTGTATTGAAGACCCTAAAAGAGTAGCAATTGTATGCCAAATTTTCAAAATGTGAATTCTGGTTGAATGCTATTACTTTTCTAGGTCATGTTATTTCTACTGAAAGAATCATGGTAGATCCACAGAAAGTTGCAGTGGTTAAGAAGTGTCTTAGACCCATGAATCCAACTAATATTCGGAGCTTCTTGGGTTTAGCTGGTCACTATAGAAAGTTTATGGAGAGTTTTTCGACTATAGCTGCCCCATTGACTAAGCTAACTCAGAATAAGGTGAAGTTCTTATGGTCGAATGCTTTTTAGGCTAGTTTTGAGAAGCTAAAGGATAAGCTAACTTCAACTCCACTCTTGACTTTTCCCGAAGGCACAAATGTATTTGTGGTATATTGTGATGCATCCCGTATGGGGCTTGGTTACGTCTTGATGTAGCATGGTAAGGTAATAGCTTACGTCTCTATATAGTTAAAGGTGCATGAGAAGAATTATCTGACTTATGACTTGGAGCTTTTAGTTGTGGTGTTCGCATTAAAAATTTGGTGTCACCATTTGTATGAAGTTCATGTGGCTATCTTTTCAGATCATAAGAGCCTATGATATGTGTTTACTTAGAAAGAGTTGAACCTCAGGCAAAGAATATGGCTTGAGATGCTCAAGAATTATTAAATAAGTCTTTACTACAATCCAGATAAAGCTAACAAGGTTGCCGATTCTCTTAGCAGGTTGTCTATGGGGAGTCTATCTCATGTGGAAAAGGAGAAGCGGGAGTTATTGAAGGATTTTCACCGTTTGGCTAATCTTGGAGTTTTTCTCTTATACTCTAAGGACTGTGGTGTATTTGTACAGGAGGTGGTGCAGTCGTCTCTTGGTGTGGAGATAAAGGAGAAGTAAGTGTTGAATCCCATCTTGATAAGGATCAAAGGTGACATAGGTGGGTAAAAGGTGATTACTTCGAGATTAGTAGCGATGATACCTAGTGGTACGAAGGAAGGTTATGTGTTGCTAATATAGATGTTTATGAGAGAGTATCTTGGCTGAGGCGCATGAGTCATTCTATGTTTTTCATCCTAGTTTGACAAAAATATAGACCTTAAGGAGATGTATTGGTGGAACAATAACAAGTAGGATGTGGCTAGTTTTATGGCTAAGTACATGGTGTGCCAATAAGTGAAGGTTGAACATAAGAGGAATAAAGGATTGTATCAAGAAATCAAGTTTCCTGTATGGAAATGGGAAATAATCAACATAGATTTCGTTATCAGTCTTCCTCGATCTCAGAATCAATTTGATTAGGCTTGGGTCACCATGGATAGGATGACAAAGTTTGCTCTTTTCTTGCTTGTGAGGACCAATTTTTTTACAGAGGATTATGAAAGGTTGTACCTCCAAAAACTTATGAAGTTGCATGGGGTTCTTATTTATATCATCTCGGATTATGTTACGCAGTTTTTATCTCACTTTTTATGGTTATTTCAAAAAGGTTTAGGGACCAAGGTGATATTTAGTATACCTTTTAACCCACAGTCGGATGGGCAAAAAAAAAGAAATATTCTAATGTTGGAGGATATACTTAAAGCTTGCGTGATTGACTATGGTGGTAGTTGGGTTGAGAATTTTCCTCTTATAGAGTTTGCCTATAATAATAACTACCACTCTAGCATTAGAATGGCTCCGTTTGAGGCATTGTATGATAGAAGGTTTAGATCTTCTATTGGGTGGTACGAGGTTGGTGAGGCGGAGATGTTTGGCCCAGATTTGGTTCACCAAGCCATGGAGAAGGTGAATGTGATTCGGGATAGACTTAAGGCTACCTAAGGTCACCAAAAGTCCTATACAGATATATGATAAAGGAAGTTGGAGTTTGAGGTTGGGGTTAGGGTGTTCTTGAAGGTATCTCTCATGAAGGGAGTGATGCGATTTGGGAAGAAAGGGAAGTTTAGTCCTTGGTATGTTGGTCCATACTTGGTTTTTAGAAGGGTTGGTAATGTTGCGTATGATTTGGAGTTTCCTTCTAGTTTGAGCTCCATTCACCCGGTATTCCATGGTTCTATGTTGAGGAAGTGTATGGGTGATCAGTCACAAATTGTGTCTATCAAGGATATTGGTATTTTGGATTCCCTATATTTTGAGAAGATCCTAATTGAAATTTGGATCAGCAGGTTCATCGATTGCGGACCAAGGACGTGTCCTCGGTAAAGGTTCTATAAAGGAACCACAAGGTCAAAGAGGCTACTTGGGAAGCTGAAGAGGACATGAAGTCCAAATATCCATTCCTATTTTCTACTTCAGAAATTCATGCATAAGGTATGTGTTTTTTTAACATATTTATTTTCTAACTTAGTTAAAGGTGAGATTAGAGGTGTGTTGTGCTTGTACTACCTTGTCCCATCATTCGAGGATGAATGATCCAAGTGAGGGAGAATTGAACACCCTGGGTTTTGGCCCTTGGAAATTTCCTGAGCTTTGAGCTCACTATCCTTGGAACGACTCATCATACGAGTCTTATAGTGTAAGTACGGGTCAGGTTCCCCAACTCATAAGGTGTCCAGTGATGGTGGTTGGGTTTCTATTATGGTTACAACTTGGTGGTTCGGGTCATTAGGTGTAGTGAAGGGTCGTTAGGATGATCATTCATCAAATACGAAACTTAGTAACTTAACTTGGATCTGAGTACGAGTGGCTCACTATGATCAGTGAGGATATGTTACGAGTCTTTGTGATAAGTCGTATGTTGTTTGGTGTTAATCCCTTTGGAATCTGTCTTGGCTACGACAAGGACCATATGAGTCGTATGGTCTGGTCACTAGTGGAGGTCAGGGATTTGTATGGTGGACAGTGTATGGGTTTCCAACTCACTATATTGGTGATGACTCAATGGTACGAGTAGTATTTTATGGTCACGAGTCACGGGGTTGACTCGTAACTACCTGGGTAATTTTACAGTTTTAAGTTGGGGACATTCTGGATATTTCCCCTTTTTAACTCCCTTTGATACCACGACACAAAACACCTTTTGGGACTTCATTAACCTATTATTCCAAATCAAACACTCTTAAAAAAAACTCTCAAACTCTTTGCTCAAGCAAGAGGCTAGGGTTTCTTCAAGACAATTAATTAGGGGCTTTCAAGAGTGATTTTCTCTGTCTTCCTTGGTATCTAAGGCATGTTACTCCTCCCTTATTGTTATTTTACAAAGATCATGTGTTTTAATATATGAATTTCATAATATTGTTATGGTTTGAAATAAAGGTTGGGGGTTTTGGATGTTCATGGTTGAATAGTGTTTGTCATGGTTTAATTATGTTTTCTTCCATGCTTTTAGCATGATTTTGACTTTGTGGGATGCATGTTAATGGTCAATGGATTTTGGGGTATTATGGATTCCCCAACTTACTTGGTTATGATTTTGAAACTTATGTACCCTCAACCTATTTGTTAAAATGCCAATGAGAATGATTTCGTCACATAGTTTGACTATTCTTGAAATCTTTGCAATGGATAAAATCTAATGGAACTTAAATTGGTTTGGTTGGTTTTAAATGGTTTAAAAAGGCCTTGGTGGACATGGTCTTGGTTTAATTTGAAACTTTGGAGTCAACTTGGTTGAATGGCTTTGGTATGGCATAAATGGATAGACTTGCAAACTCTAATTTTGGTATGACGACACCAATTGATAATGCCTAATAAATACTCATTAGTAAAAGGTTGGAATGTGTAAATGGTTTTAATATTGTCTTAAAGGGGGGGTGTATCAAATTCATGGAAGGTGGAGATCCCGGGAGGACCAATACTGGAAACTCATGTTTGTCAATGCGAGGTTTGGTCATAGTGGTCGTGCGCATAATGTTCCACTTTATATTTTGGGAGATTTACTAGTCATCTCAGGTTCTTTTCTCCAGTCGTGCGGCTAACACGCACTGGAGCCCTTTCAGTAGGGTGAGTTGAACCCTATAGCCCATGGATGGTTTTAGGACGGCAAAGCTACACAGCCCAAGTAAAGGTTTAAAATAAATGCTAAACCTTATTCCCTATCCAGACATGGTATATATATGTATATATGTGATTGCACATGGTTAATTGATTTGGTTTTGAATTACGAGCATTATTTTATCTTATCCCTGAGTACATGCTAGTGTTCACTCTACTAACCGTCTTCGGGTGTTGTATCCCTAAGCAATGCAGGAATTGACCCCACTACCATTTCTCCTGCTCAGTGACTTGGATTCGGGGACAACTTAAAGTTAGATTGAAGTGGTGAGCATCCATACTCCGGAAGACTCCATTTCATGCTATGGACTTCTTTTCATTATTTTTGTTTCTTGGATTTTGGTTTTGGCTATGGTCGGGGCCATGTCACGACCATATGTTATTTGATCTAGTTAGAGGCTTTATCATGGTATAGGTATTGGTACCAGCCTTGGTATTGGTATTGGCATTGGGGTTGGCATCGGTTGAATATTTAGTTGAGGTTGTTGGATTATGATTATAGACTTTATTTAATGTCTTTAAACTATTATTGGTGTACCTTGTTATATGTTCGGAATTCATCCAATGTAGGGTGTAGGGAGGTTATGGTTTGACTTGAGATGCCCAACACGACTAGGCCCTAGTTTGGGTCATGTCAGTTATTGCTTATGCGTTGAGGCAGCTGAAGGTGCACGTGCATGACTACTTCACTCATGATTTAGAGTTGGCGGTGGTAGACAATAATGATGGTCTAAAAGATAGACAATAATAATAGGGACCATCGACCTACTAAGATAAATCATGATATAAATACAATAAGATGCAAGATAAATAAGCTACGGCAAGATAAAAGGGCAAATCTGGAAATAAGCTCCAATATTGTAAATAAAAACCAAAATAGACATAATATGAAAGAAAACATAACTAATGCTACAAGACTAGCCCCCATAATCTAGTAAGTGAGAAAAAGTAATAACCTAATGTGGGCCTCCATAAGCCTGGAGGGTACAATCAAAGAAAAGTAAATAATTAAAGTTCCATAAGTTTACCGAATATCACGCCATAACCATGAATCCATCCATACCATATCATATCATAAATAAATTCCCAATGTCGAACTCAAACTAAAAGTCATAACATCATTATTTGTCTAACTTAAACTGGAACTCACATCATTAATATTATCATTAATCACCAGAATTGAATCGGAACTCGATATCAATAAGCCATCGGGTTTTACCCAGAATTAGCACCAACTCCCAAGTACCAAACTAGAATAAATATCATGTATCCAATCTCCTAAAACTCCAAAAATAAGTATATAAAAGGGTATGACATGCATATAGAAGTCTATGAGAGCTAACACAAATCTTGGCTTAAGGTGGGCCAGATGGGCCCACTTCTAATTCCCAAGATCCGTTCTAAGACGAATTATACCCTGGACTAGGCTAAGATATCTAAATTCACTTCTAGATGTTAAATAAGACACAATTAGCCCTATGATAGAAATTCTATCTAAAGCATGAGCAACTAAATCAATTTCGCTTAAATTACGGTTCTTTAATAGACTAAACAGTTCAAATAATACTTATTTTTATCAATCTCCAATGCCTAAATCTCTTCCCATATGTAACATAATATCATAATTATGTTATGAATTAGCTTAATATATGAAAAAGGTAAACCAAGCCTACCTTGACGCCAAAGAAAAGTTCGATGAATCTGATAAATCGATGATTTTCCTTTCCTATAAGCTTCCACAAGATTCCATGCTATCAAAATCATAATCTACTCATTAAAATAAGAAACATGATGCCCATATTGTACTTTTCTGCTTCGGGTCCAAAAATTACATAAGAATTTTATGTAGGGCTCATTTGTAAAATCGCACTTTCAAAATTGATAAAACGTCACTCTATACTCAAGGAACATTTATCCTCAAAATGGGGTGAATTTTTTGAGCTCAAATGGTGCTACAATTAACCCACCAATATTCTAGGAATTTTGGAAAAGAGAATTTAATGCATGAAATTGATAGAAACTTACCAAGAATTTAGGGAAGAAATGTGTTACTCGAGCTTACAAACACTGCAAAATACCCACAAATAATTCTCCAAAGTTTTCACATATTTTACAGTTCTACACTCTTGGAAATGGGTGAAAATTGAAGGAATCAGGCTATGTGGAGGATTTATAGCGTTCCCAAGTGTCCAAGTGTCGCATAAGCGGACACTGAATCACTTAAGCTCTAGTTTCTTAAGCAATCAAGTGTCGATTTAGTGACACTAGATGAACCTACGCATTATTACTTAGGTGACCTTTGGCCACTTAAGCAGTCATCTCTTAAGCGCCAAAGGCATTGCTTAAATAATATCCGCAGGGCAAGGCCAGGTCGCTTAAGAAACTGTTCGACCACTTAAATGTCCTTCGCTTAAGATATCCAAAGGGTACTTAAGCAATGCACCAACATCAACTGAGTTTTTAAATTTCCAAGTCTCCACCGACCATTCAGACTTCATCTGGAATCCCGTATATGCAAAGGAACTATGATACCTATCAAATTCAACGTTCCAAACTAAATGGCTCGGTTGAAATTTTCATCTGAGGTTGTTTTGATGAAAAGTGGGTCCCACACCTATGTGTCATTTTTTAGAACTTTTGACCAATAGCCTAAAATGAGTCTGGGAGCCTCGGGACCTAAACCAAGGGTCCACCTATCCTAAATTCAACGTTTCAGAGGTATTGAAACTATCAAAAATAGCATATGAGCATTTGACTAAAGTTTTCACTCAGTAGCCATTTTTAACCAACAAAGACTTCAAAATAGGGAATTGGCTCTAAAAAGTAAATGAACTGCCCGGTAATTGACGGTTAGTTCCAACAAGTCATAAATGAATTGGGAAGATATATGAAAGATATAAATGGCTTAAACGAGCAGAAATACAGAAAATATCCAAGTGGGTCACTACAACTGTTGAGATGGCATTGGGCATACTAATCGTAGGGCTAATACTGAGCATCTGAACCTATATCATAAAATGATACAATGGAAAGAGAAAGTATGCGATCAGTGCATCAAATGTACTACGTATGTGATATATAATAACCTAAACATACTAGAAATATTGATGCACTATACTAAGATACAAAATTAAACTGAAGTGCAATGAACCTATATAGGATGCATATATATATATATACATATAAATATACAAATACAAAAATAGATGTACACACTGATATGAAGTAATAATCTAAAAATTCATAATTTAAATACAAGTAAAACTAAACTAAGGTTCATGTACAATTACTGAGTCTAAAACTAGGTTCTCATAAACAACATAGACTATGTGAGCAGCATGGAATACAACCTGAAACCCAAGTTGGGATGGTGTTCTATACCTTACCAAGGGTAAGAAATATGACTTGCATGAATTTACTCATGATCCCATTCGGGCTGAGAGAGACACTCTCAACTAGTAAGGACCCCATAACCTATGGTGGCATGCAGTTTGGGACTTAACTTATGTCCTCTCGGCGCTAAGTAATTACTCTCATAAACATACACATGTGTTCATAGGTATATTGAAATCTGAGTAAATCACATGAACTAGATCAATTTACTGTAACTGAATATAACTGAAGTCATGAAACTAGTTATGTGCATTTTACTATTTTGAAAAAATCACGGAAAATATGGTGTGTTGAATACTTATTTGGGAGTATGTCTCAATTAGATAGTTTATGCTAATTTCACAAGAATCTAGAATCGTGTGTTCATAACATGTCAAACATTCAAGAAAATCATATTATAATCATGCATAAAATGTTATTTAAAATCATAAGATATTCTGAATTATGGATACTGAAAGAAACATAAATTTGGATATTTGGGGCCTTTTCCTAATTAATGGAGTTAATAGAAAAGAAATTGTAAAACTTGGGCATGAGGGTGAAAGGAGACTCTCATTGAACACCCAAATACCTAGAGTTTGGAGAATTATTGCTAAGAAATTGGACCTTGAAGCCTTTGGGGAAGAATACTAGTTTTTCTTTTTTTTAGGAGATAAATCACCTTGTGATATTTTTCTAAATGTCTTATACTAATGATGAAAAAGAAACTCTTATCTTCATTTAATCCACTCCTAAGAAGTCTTAAAACGACGTAGTTTTAAGTGTAGAATACCTTAGAGAAACATTTTAAAATAGCTAATTGTGTCGGATGAGCCACCCGACAACTTGTCCTAGGAACTAATAAGTCATTTGTTAGACTCATGGTCATTGGGATTTTGGTTAGGTTTTTGACTTTATCCCAACGACCACATGAAATGACACATTAGTTTTCACCATGAGTCATTATAAGTGATTAATTTATTCATGGTTGAGGCTGCCTAGTAACCAATGACCAAATCCCACGACTCATGGGAACTCCCAATGGGTCATGGTATCCCCTCGTGATTACCTCACAATAGGTTTTTTCCACCTATGTTTTGAGAGAAAATTTATGGCTTCAGTTGGTTTTCTGTGCTAAGTCTAAGATATGATCTTAGGGACTTTTGGGGTGTTACAATATCTCCCTCTTAGGAACATTTATCCTTAAATAAAGACTAACTAAGCTGAAAAGATAGAAAAAGAGTTGCAATCCCAAAAATTTACTAAATTTGAAAAGTTGGTTAGTAACACCGTAACTGATTCTTGATAAAATATAGGCTAAAGTGAACTCATGAAATATACATTTATACTAAGACAAGAAAGCAATTGAGGGACATGAAACTAGATAGAATACTAAGGAGAAAAATATTACCTCAAGTTGGGACTGAAGTTGAAGGGAAAGGTGAGGTATTTGGTCATCATAAATGCTTTTACTTCCCAAGTAGTTCCCTCAACTAGCTGATTCCTCCAAAGGACGTTTATTGAAGTAACTTCCTTTCTCCTCAACTTATAAACCTGACTATCAATAATCTCAACTGAGACCTCTTCATAAGAGAGCCTATCTGTCATGCTCACACTCTTCAAAGGTACAACCAAGGATGGATCACCAATAATTTCTTTAACGGGGATACTAAGAGAAGCAATAGATGAAAATTCGTCAACAAATTATCTGTAGTAACAAACTAAACCTAAGATACTTCTAATTTTTTATGTAGAGATGGGTCTAGTCCAAGTCCTAACTGCTTTGGTCTTTTAAGGATCAACACAAATAACCTCACTGAAATAATATGACCAAGGAATGCTACTATTCCAACTAAAATTCACACTTTTTAAACTTAGAAAATAACTGGTGATTTTAAGTGTCTAGATAATCTTTAGCTAGTCTACATGTTCATCATCACTCCAAGAGTAAACGAGGATGTCATTTATGAAGAAAATAATGAACATGTGCAATTACAGTTTAAACATTCTGCTTATCAAATTCATAAAAGCTGCAAAGAATTCATTGGTCCAAAAGATGAAACAAGAAAATCATAGTGACCACACCAAGTTTTAAAGGTTGTCTTTGGAATGTCATATTCTTTGACTTTGATGAGCCGAATTTAAGGTCTATCTTTGAAAAACAACTGGCATCCTGAAGTTGGTCAAACAAGTCATCAATCCTAGTAATAGGATACTTATTCTTGATTGTGACTTTGTTCAACTGATGGTAATCAATGTATATTTTGAAGGAACCATCTTTCTTACGAATGAAAAGAACTAGAGCGCCCCATGGAGTGATGTTGGGTCTGATGAAACCTTTTTCTAAAAGGTCCTTTAACTTTTGCTTCAATTCCTTAATCTTGGATGTTGGAGCCATTCTATAAGGGGGGAATTGAAATAGGTTGGGTATCTACAAGAAGGTGTATTCCAAAATCTATCTCCCACTCGAGAGAGAATCTGGACAGATCTACAGGAAATATTTCTGGAAACTCATTTACAATTGGAACTAATTAGAAGGATTAGAGTTTCAAACATAGAGTCTTTAACCCTAACAAAATGGTATATGCAACACTTGGAGATTATTTTTGTAGCCTTAAGTAAGATATAAACTGACCTATAGGCACTAAAGTACTACCTTTCCATTCTAAGACTGGTTTTGTTTTAAAATTGGGACTTAACGACTCTAGTTCTACAGTTGATTGAGGCATAACAGGAGTGTAAAAAATCATGCCAAGAATGACATCAAAATTAGTCATATCAAACTGCACTAGATCAACTGTGGTAGTTTTCAGGGAAATTGAGACTGGGCAATATTTGTATATTCATTTATCTATAACTGAGTCACCAACAGAAGTAGATACTGAGAAGGGTTCTAAAAGGGTTTTAGGACTGACACCAAAATCTTCTATAATATAAAGAGTCACGAAGGAAAGTAGGGCTCTAGGATCTGACAATGTATAAACATCTATATGAAAGAATCGTAACATACCAGTGACTGTATTTGATGAGATCTCCTTATACTAACAAGATCATAAAACATAGAAGCAGTTCTGGCATTGACCACCTCCTACACTAGAAGAAACACCCTACTGGGTTGGGCGACCTGCTGGAGTTGCCGAAGAGGTAGCTTGAGTATGACCACTGATGTCACTTTTTTGGCTAATGGATAATCTCGGAGTCAGTGACCAGGTTTAACACAATTAAAACACTCATCCCTGCCTATCAAGCACTCTTTGGGGTGGTTTTTTCCATATTCTTATAATTTAGGGAAGTCCAACCACCGAAACTACTACTCTAGGACTTAAAGTCTGGTGCTCTACCTTTCTGATCCCATCTGGGATTAGGAGATGGAACACTGACAAATAATGGTGATGGGGATTTAGATCTCTACTCATACTAAAAGCGATTACCCTTGCCCGACTTCTACTGAGAATAGTTAAAGTTATCTATTTTATCTCTCTTAGTCTCCCTCTCCTTTATTTGATCTTCTCTTCCTTAATATATTGGGTGTGAGTCATAAGTATAGAGATGTGCATATCCCCAATAAGCATAATGGTCCTGCACTCCTTGACCATTGACTCAGAAACACCAAAAACAAACTTACTCATTCGAGCCCTTAGCTCGACCACCATTTCTGGAGCATATCGAGAGAGTTAAGTAAACTTCAGAGAATAGTCTTTCACAGATCTGTTGCCCCAACCTTAGCTTTTTTAACTCATGAGGAAATAATTTATCCAGAAAGACAATCACAAACTCATCCTGCTCAAATGTGCCTGCATTCACACACCTAACTTCTTTTCACTATTTAAACTAAGTCTGAGCCACCACTTTCAATTTATAAGTTCCAAATTGCACTATCAACTAAGTTAATTCCCATAATCTTAGCGATCTTCAAAACCTCATCATAAAATCTTATGGATCTCCCTCCACCTTTAAACTATAGAACTATGGAGGATTCATCTGAGTAAAGTCTAGAACACTCATAGCAATGGTATTCTTGTTAGGATTAGCATGTGCAACTATTTGTTGATTAAATTGGTTGGTCATAGCCTGAGAAAGCACTTGCAGAGCATTCCTGAACTTAGCATGAGTGACTTGATCATTCAGGGGATTTACAGGAGCTAGTGGAGCTTGTTGGTTACCATTTTCATTCCTTTGTCCATTAACTCTTCTGGGAGGTATTTTCTATAAATATGTAGAGCATGAGTTATAAAGATAAATAGAGTTTACACTCTATCATATAATATGAACATGAAGGAAGTAAGACTTTTTTAAATGCCTCTCCCTCATAAGTGTGGCACACTTTACACCCATAAGTGAGACTCTACTTAACGCGGCTTTCAGACATCCTCGAACACTTTAAACCCGATTCTCTAATATCAAGTTTTTCAAGATCTAAGACTACACCCCGGACGTGACATAGTGTTTAGTGACACAAGTGATCTCAAGCTAACATGATGCTCTATTAAGTTAGTGCCCCTTCAAGTTTTTTATTTTAGGATGGAAGAGTTAAAAAGGGTTTGTTTCAAAGTTTGTTGTCTAGTTCTCCTTGACAATGGTCAAAAAGTCCTTATGTTTAGTCTAGAAATATAAAAATTTAAAATTCTTAACTATTAATTTAGTGTTCTCTGAGCATTGGACTTCTAAAGGGGTATGATCAGATCACCTTTTTATAAGGTATTTCACTTGAATGCTGGGATATGTATCCAATAATTATTGATTACACAGCACCATCCAACCTATTAAAAAAACATGACTCGTTTGATATCCAATTCCACCAGGTAAAGGTGCTTCTGGTGTACCCCACATGATATAGACCACATTCACTAATACAATTTGTAAAGTCCTTAGTCTCTTAATAGAATATGGGTAATCCATCAACTTTTCTTCCTAAGATAATATGGCATAAAAATCTCCTCTAATCAATCGAACTGTGAATGTTGATCTACAATATGAGCCATGGATTCTTATAACTCTTTTTTGATGATAGCATTGTAGGTTGTATAAACTAGTGTGAATAAAATTTCCTCCCTCCAAATTTTGATGGTTCACTCTGATAGTAAGTTGTTGTAACTTATCTTCTAGAATATGGATTTGAAGTTCTTTTCTAGTAAACAACCAAATCTTACTAGAACAATTAGCAAAAGCAGTATGATGACCAAGGATCCTCTTGTAAGTATCAATGTTTGATGAATCTTCTAAAGTTTCCATCAACTAATAAGCCGATACTAATTTTTATTGGTTTGATATTAGTAAAACAAGATGAGCAAGACAATCCTCTTGTACACTTTGTTTGGATGGTGGTTTGTCATGGTTTCATAATGTACGGCACTGTATGGTATGGTATTGTATTGTACAGTATAGTACAATACAATGTTTGGATGGACTGTATCGTTCAATGTTGTTTAATAACAGTTTTATTATTTGGTTTGATGGTATGTTACTGTATTGTAACTGATAACTTTACTAAAATATCCTTACTTATTATAAATGTTAAATTTATCAGTAATTATTAATAAAATAATTTTTTTCCTACTAATTTTTCACAAATTATGTCACGTAAATATATTAAGTTGTTAAAATTATGCAAAGTCTAACAAAATCAGTGAAAGAGTAGATCAAAATAAATGTATTCATTTTTTATAGTAACAAATTTTATTTTTTTGGTGTTTTGAGACTTGACACCAACGACAAGTACAAAGCTTGAATGCATCTTTTGTGTATGCTATGGATGTGGTTGGTATGGAATCCAACAAAAACATTTTCTAAGAAAAAAATTTATTTTTTACTTATTTTCTTGTGTCTGTTACACAAGTAGAAAAATATTTTCTAAAAGCATTTGTATATATTTAACACAAAACAATGAGAATGAGTTGGATAAGAGGGTAGGATGAGAAGAAAAAAATTGAATTTTTTTTTTATAAAAAATTTTGGGGTGGGGGTAGTGGAGTGGATGATTGGGTAGGGATAGCGGTGGGATAAGAAAAAAAGTTTTGAAAATAAAAAAAAAAGTTGGAAGAGGGAGGAGGGGGCTGGTAGGGGTGGGGTGGGGTAAGAAATTTTTTTAAAAAATTTTTAAAAAAATAAATTTAAAAAAGAAATTGATGGGGAAGGAGGACTAGTAGGTGGGGTGGTGACGGTGGGATAAAAAAATATTTTCTTGAACTTTTAAAAAAAATTATTTTTAAAAGAAAAAAGGGGGCTAGGGGTGGGTATACTGGTTTGGGGTGGGGAGAGAGAAAGGGAAATAAGAAAAATATTTGAATTTTTCTATAAAAAATCGGATGGGGGGTGGTAGGTAGGGGTCGGGGTAGGAGGTGGAGTTTAGTAATATAGGGTAAACGGTCAAATATGATTATATAATATTAAGTAAGGATATAATTGGAAAACAATAAACAAACTATGGGATACCATAAAATCGGTGGTTGCATAAATTTGAGGGTTTTCATGGTTATTAAACCATATCATATCATATATTTTTAGAAACAATCAAAACAAACATTGTTCACTTAATAACCATACCATACCATACAATAACATACCATACCATGACAAACCACCATCCAAACACGGTGTAGGTGGTAATGCAGGGGGCCTCTTGCTACTTCTCACTACAATACCTTATTTATATAACCTTGTTGCTAGTGGTTTGTTTCTCCTACTCCCTCTTCACTACGAAAAACGGGTTGAATAGCGGGGGTTATTTTGTTCCTTTGCGGCGGATTGTGACCCCCGCAAATCGTTTTGTGGCGGTTTTACAAACCGCCACAGTTAAACTCGCCACGAGTATTATCGTGGCAGTTTTTCGCGAACGCCACAACTTACAATACAAAACGTCACAAAATGAATGTTGAAATTGCGGCAGTTTTGTGAACCAATTACGGCGGTTTTAAACCCCCACTATAAAACACATTAATTTGTAGGGATTTATAAATGCTGCAAGCCAACTTATATCAAGGTTCAATCATTATATATTCCTCGCTAATTTAATATTTTAATTCTATCATTAAATTGGGACAAGCATGTATAATCAAAATATGAGTGGATAACTTATAAAATGTAATTACATTGCATTAAAAATACCAATAACATCAAAAGTCACCAATTCAAACACCACATATCAAAATAAACATCATTGTTCCAAAAATATATTTCTTTAAATACATAAAATAAGACATTCTATAATAATAAGCATAAAAATACTAGGCATTTTCTTGGTGATTCGGGTTTCTGCCATCTGATGATCCTCTTATATTCATTGATGAAGTTGGTTCACTCTCGACATCATCCGACTGAAATTATAAAAAAATACATTCAATGAAAAATCTATAAATCAACAACTAAGTAGATGTATACTTGCTTATTACCTGTGGTTGAGGAGCAAACAAACTAGCAAATTCAGCGGGAACACTTCCTTCGATATCATGTATGTCTTCAACGCATTCAAAGTTCCTTCTAATTGGTACTCCAAACGGGAGACCTTTTGGTGTAAATAGGTATTAGTTAAGGATGATTCACCGGGATTAGATGAGGAAACACTCAAATTAGTAAGTCGTTGTTTGGTATTCTTAAATGTATTTGAAGGAGCTGCTCCCATACCCAAACATCGTACTCTCCCTGAATGTTCTGCTCCAAACAACTTGCCAATAATATCATTAGGGGATGCTTCGGGTTCATTACATTGAGCCATATCCAACTCAATTTGTTTCTACAATAGACAAATTAAGACGATAAAGGTTCTATCACAATTAACAAAAAAGGTTGGACATGTTCAATACCATAAAGTGACTAAAACATAAAACAAGAACACTATTAACGTTTGGGGCCATGGGGGACAGGTGAATGGCCTATCATTAGCTTTTTCCACATGACTTACCTGATAATCTGAACTGGGAATGGACTGGTATCACCATATCCCTCTGTCCACTGGCATTTAGATTTCCTTTGCTTCTTTTGTACATTATAGTAAATAATGTTGTTTCAGATTTTGAGTATTTACTCAAGGCATGGATACAAGGAAATAGAACAGCTGCTATGGGGCACTACAGGTAAGAAGCTTAAGTATAAATTTTCTTTATTTTTCTAGTGATATTATGTATAAACTAAGGTTAGGATACTTCGTCGGTCCTGAACCAAGTTTTTTGTCATGCATCATGCCCTAACAAATAGGAATGTTAATCAAATGTTTACATATATAGACCAAGATACCCAAGCAACAAAGACATATTATAGACAGAAAAAGAAATCAATGACAGCTAGAAAAGAATCAAGAACAATAAACAAAAAACCAAAATATCAAATAAGTCCACACCAATAATGTGAACAGACAACAGGATACCAAAAAGTACATGTTAAACTTACCCCTATAATTCTTGCTTCTTCATTTACATACGATCCACCTTTCCTTTTATGAGTTTCAAGATACATTTGTCCCCGACCAGGATTTTTTCCAGTTGCCAAAAACTAAAAAAGAAAACTATTAAATAAATTATAGTAAAATACTTAAATTAGAGAAAAAAAGTAAAAAAATAGTAAGTTGATATGCGTACGATCTCATGTCATCTTCTTGCTAATGATTTTGAACAACCCGTGTGTGGAATTTTTTGCTTGCTTCGATTTTCTTTATTTTTTTTACAAAGATCCTATCAACAAAAATAATTATAGCTTACAAAGTTAAGAATATATTTGATTAGAATGATAGTAAAATTTATTTAAAAAGCCAAAATCTTACAATTGTTGATGCTCTTCTACGATAAGCAACAAAACTAGCCCACTGATCTTTGCTTATACCCTTTGGAACATTTCTTAAAAGTTCATTGGTACTTTTGGCTAGATCGTTAAATTCATTATACAACCTTTGTCTATGTGTAGCCCACTTTTTTCCAATGCTAGAAGTACAATATCTGTATGCAGTTTCTTCGGTAGTCCTAAAACAAAATCGAGGCTTCAAAGAGTAACACAAAGTTAGTTTCTGTATATGTATATATAAAAGCCTATCAGTACAAGTAAAAATATGTATAATAGAACTATCACCTTTAAAAATGTTTCAAAGCAGTCTTCTTTGTATGTTTTAGGAACACCTGTTGGCCCCAACCATCTCTCAAAACTAATAGGGAATACATTGCAATCAGCTGCTAATGTTCCACAATATCCTGCAAGCAACCCTTGTGCTGCCCCAATTGCTGAGCCATATTCATTGAAGTGAACAATTATATGCTCCCCTAAAGGTAGGTAGTTGACATCATGTACGTTGACCCTAACAGTTCTTGTAGTCTTCTCCAAATCTTTAATAAGAAACAAGTTACTAAGTCGCAAGAGAAAAAATTAGAGTACTCATGATTAAGTAAAATAAATATAAGACATACCAATTATGTCTACAGTCCAATACGGTACAGATTTAGATGTCGCACTTGAATTAGAAGGTTGGGTTGGAGCTTGTTCTTGCTGTTGGACTTCATCATCTAGCAAGGGATTTGACGCATCATGTCGGGGGGATTGTACTGATGTCGAGGCTTCTATAGCATGAGATAGAGTTGAACTCGTTGATGAAGAAGAATGTCCATTAGCATCATGTGGTGTATGAGCTGATTTTAAAGGATTTTGAAAACGCTTAACTTTTGGCATGGTTGTACAGTCATACAAAAAAACTAGAATCTGTACCCCATTTTTCAAAGGACTTTCCAGGTTTTATTTAAGCTAACTCAAGTGTCTATCCAAAAAGTATAACACCTGCGCACTTCGACTAAATCTACGGATATCTAACACCTTTCACCAACAACAAATAGGCTAGGACACAACAGCAGCGGCAGAATTTTTCCCTCTTAATGGTTTCGCTAATGAGTCTACTAGAGAAGAAACAAATATCACAGCTGCTGCAGGCATTTTTTACCACAAACGAGGTTACTGTAACAAGACCAAACCTGAGAGGAAGTATTTGAAAACAGGGATAGTATTTGGCCAATTTTGCAAATTGAAGTATTTCAAAGTTTTATGAACTATAATATGCAAAAATATTTATTTTTGTTGCAGAACTATGTTTTGAAGAGGTTATACATGCTACATAGGCCTAATTTGCATTACACTAATCGTATATCCATGATAATAGCATAGGAGTATTGTTGATCTGTCAACTGGGTGATTGATCAATTACTTACGCAAATGCTAGTCTCTATGTAGAACAATCATTTTACTTGATGGCCAAAACATGTCCGACAAAAATGATGTCACGTCTCTTAAATGACAAGATACCCAATTTAACCCCACAAAATAGGGTCTGGATAAGGTAAAGTATAAGCAGTCCATACCACTCCTCAGGTGAAGTAGAGAGGTTGTTTCCAATAGACCCCCGACTCAGGACTCTCTTGTAATAAGTAAAAAAATAAATAAACTCAGAAGTGGCAAATTTACTCGTCGACAAAAGAAATGCATATGTAACGCGAATCTACAATATATACTTCCCAAAGGAACGTGGAAGCAGTAAGTTAAAAAGGAAAAATGTACTAGAAACAAATGTTTAGAAGACGGAGGTAGGGAAAAACAGAAAAAAGAAACTTGAAATCCAATGGCTTATTAAACAACCCCCAACTTCATCTTTGAGTAAGTTACAACACTCTCAACTTCATTTTTATTGTCATCTTAACAACTTTGTATATATGTGTTTACACTTTGGCAGGATTGTTGGGTACCGCAGCAGCATCCTTGAGCATAGGAAGTAGCTTTCCTTGTTGATGTTTCACTAATATAAACACATAAGAAAGGGAAAAAACTTTGAAGTGTGCAGGTGTTTTAAACTACTAGAATATACAAAAATGTTCTCTAATCTTGCGATCATAAACACATAAATTAGAAATAAAAATGTATTATCACTATGTATTAACTTAAATCTGCATTGAAAGGCCCTAATCCTTCATGTCCCTTTCCATGCATTCCAATTTGGACACATAGCTCTTTAAAATCAACAAGTACCTGCAGATACTTGTAGCCGAACAGGTGGACGCGAGTAGTATGGGATAAATTTGATTCTTTCACTAATATAACATCTCATCATCAACAACAACATACCCAGTGTATTCCCACATAGTGGGGTCTGGGGAAGGTAAATATACGCAGACCATACCACTACCTCAATGAAGTAGAGAGGTAGTTTCTGATAGACCCCCGGCTCAAAACGGAAAAATTTCATGTAAGAAAAAACATTCTGTCGGAGCTTACAAATCTGACACACGTTCTCCTACATCGACTGCTAGAGCTATTGTCAGACAACATGTGAACTGAGTCTCACTACAAATCTGTGACTGAACCCTATATTTCATTAAATTAGCCATAAATCTGATAGGGATTAGAGTTTCTTGAATAAGATCCATGTAACTTATGGATACCATTTCCTACCACCATTGGACACATAGGTAGATCAAGGCAAAATTAAGTGTCCAATGCATTCACTTCCTCCTTTGTTCATTTCTAAGTAATTTGCCTAAATCTAGGTCAGCAAAAACAATTATAAATGACAATCATCCAACACTAAAACTTTGCAATTATTCGCAAATGTATGTCAAAAATCACACGCCAAAAGTAATTAATTTAATACAATACTCACGTTTCCCTCTGAGGAAAACACAAGGCAACATTAATTTCAAAAGCAGACAGCTTTCAACATAACACAAATCTTCCAAAAGGATTAACAGTTTCCTTCAGTTTAATTGCAGAAAACATTTCACATCTAAGAAAAACAAAAACTTTGCAATTATGAAATACTTTAATACAATATTCATTTTCAATTTGGAAATTACAAAACACAACAGAAAGGAAGATTAAGGAATGAGTTGAATACATACCTGAACTTAACTCTAATCAATCTCGAAATTGAAAACGCGCAACTACAATTGATCTCGAAAACCTAAATTACCAAATCGATAATGGAGAAAATTAATAAACGGCAATGGAAACCAAAAACTGGCTGACAATGATTGTACAATCAGTGAAAAATAATTTTACTTCGAGATGAATCAATGGAAAGGGAAGAAAATAGAAGCTTACAATTTCAAGCCGAGAGGAGAGAAAACTGTGTTGCTGAGTGTTGAGTGCTAAGAAAACTAAAAGCAACTTGAAACTAAAAGAGGGAGAAAATTTATTAGAGAAAAGGAGGGAGAATTTGCCGCTTCATTTTGGCTCAAAATGTCAAAAGAACAAAACAGAATAGGTTTTATACTCCCTCCGTCTCAAATTACCCGTCCCAAATTTCTTAATTTTATTTATTTATTTTCATTAATAAAAAAAGACAAAAAAAAAAATTCTTAAAATTAAAATATAAATATCATTTAATAAAAATAATATGATAAATTAGACACCATTTAATAGAAATATTATGTTAAATTAGATATATTATTAATTTTTTTTTAATTAATATATAATTTTAATTTGGAACGAAGGGGGTATTAAATAAGTAATAACAAAAATTAGATACTTAAAAATAATAAAGTATTATTTGTGGGGGTGTGAGAAACCCCACAATATGACCTCAGTAACCTCACAAAGTAGATTAAACTGCAGGAGCTTTTAAAGTGCCACAATATAATAGTGTCTGTGGGGGTTTTGATAACCCCCTCAATATAACCTCCCCAAATTTATCTATTTTTCGTAGTGCTTCCTCTACATTCTCTGTTCTCAACTCTGGACGTTAAACCAAACATTCCTCCTCGTGTCCTTGAAGTTTGCAGGTCTTGTAATACTTGGGCATGTAATCCTGACATTGATCCTTTTGAGGAAATCTTTCAATAGATCCACTTCAACTTTTACTTTTTCACAACTAGTTTTGGATTTATTTATGGTAGCCATATCTATATCTGTATGTAAGGGTTTACCCAATACCTTGGCCATTGAGAATAGGGACTCCACAATAAAATTGGAGGATAACCCAACAAAGAATATCCATGCAAGTGTAGTTGTAGTTACCTCTTCCAGGAGTAAACCACGATTCCCATTTAATGGGTCTCATATGATAATATTTGTCCTTAGCATGAAGAAAGTAAGCAGGTTTTGACATCACATGTACATAGTCCTGTATTGTCGTGAGCGCATTAACACATGCCTATCACTTAGAAACCCTATCTTGTAGTCTGATTTAATTTCACATTGTATTGGCAGTATTTTGCGAATTTCTCCCAATTCAGGTTAACCAGAGAGAACTGTAGATCTTGAATTATCATGTTATGTACTTTTTCTTGCTCTTCTAAAATCACTGTTGGTTCACCATGATATACGCAATGTCCTTGAGAGGAATAGGATTAGGTTTTGGTAATTTTGGAGTTAAGGATTTCAAGTAAGAGGGTATTATAGGGGGTGGTGGTGGTGGCTTCCCGGGGAGGCCACCATTGTCGGCGATCCCCATGGCGCATGTCGGTGGTTCTAAGAAGGTAATATTAGGGCTCTGGTGGCAGCTTTCAGGCTAGAGAGTCGTGGACGAAAAACATCAAGAGTACCGGAAGTGAAGTTATTGTGAAAATATACAAAATAATAAAAGTAACAATATAAAATAAGAAAGTAGATATAAAATGTAGAACACAAGAGAGAATTCTTCTTTCATCCAAGTGTATTTAAGTGTCTACAATATGAGTTCTTATGCTTATATAGTAATAAACATGACATTAAGCGAGCAGCATGATCAAGCAAATTTATTTGAAGATGATAAAAAGATTTGCTTTAAGTTCGTGGAAGGGTGTCATGTTTCACAATTAGGCTAGACCCTAAATCAAATTTACAGCGTGGGTCCAATTACTGGGAAGATTGCTTACTGCATACAGGCTAATAAGTTGGGACATTCAAGTTGATGATAGTTGCAGCTTATGCAAGAAAGCACTAGAGAGTGAGATCATTTACTTGGTGAGTGTGAGTATACGAGACAAGTGTGGAATAGACTACTAAAATGGCTAAACAGACCAACATGACGGTCAGTTTTGCTACAATGGCTCATCCAGATGACCAAGGCAGGAGTGATCATACTCATATACATATAATTTGTACACACTATGTGGACTGAGAGAACGTACGCATTGTTTACAAAAGGGAGCAAACAGAAGAGGTCCTGGCTAGGTACATGGCATGTATCAGTAGCATTAGAACCACCGGTAAGATAAGAATTGTTAGATAAGTGTGAATACTAGTCTTGAGGGAAGAAGTGCATAGTTGGTGATTAATTGAATCACTTAATTACCAAAAAAAGAAAAATGACATCAACCACATGATATCATTAAGAATCTGAGATCATAGAGGAGATGGAATATACGGTGGTGAAAGATGGTGAGGGGATTACATTTGTGCAGTGAAGATCCACATAAATTAATATACTCATAACCTATTACTTAATGTTATAAATCGGATAGAATAAAGAAAACCACAAGCAAAAAAAAGACAACACAGATTTATGCGAAAACCCTTGTGGAAAAAACCATGGACAGAGGCAGAGGAATTTCACTATGAAAGGAGAGGAGTACAATGTGGAGCACGACGTAATATCTGAATATCCAAAACCGAACCACTAATTGCACTTATATAGTATGTGCGTACAAATAGGTCCTAAGCCCAAAATTATAAAGGTCCATACCGCGGGGCTTCGCCCCCGCACCCCATCTGGATCAAACCCATTGAAAATCACAAACATAGGTCACACCGCGAAACTTTCAGGGACGGATCAACAAAATTCAGGACACAGCTCTAACACTTACATATAATTTTTAAAAATTATATATATAATTTATCCTTTGAATTCAATATTTTCTTCGACTTTATTTTTTGTAAAACCAAACAAAATCAAATATTGTCAATATCTTAAATTAACAACCAAACCCAATAGAGCATCAATTAATTTAATTGATTTGGTTCGAATTACAATTTGGATATGTTTTAACAAACACGAACCACCCCTACGACTCACAGCCATAGTTAACTCTGCTTAGAATCTGTATAATAGAAGATCCACTTCTACACTTGCATAAGATCCGGATAATATTTGTGTTATTATCCAAATCAAATCACAAATCTGTTCCAATTGCATTCATCTTTTAAGCATAAAACACTTTCAATCAATAGACTGTAAGCGATAGCGCATCTGGAAGTGCTTTTCAAATATAAACAGCATGATCGTGTTCCTTTTTCAGACCCAAAGAATTGGGGATGGTTTTGGTTGAGGGGTGGGGGGGTGTCGGCGGGGGGGAGGGGGGGAGGATTTCACAACAAAAGTGAGTTTGAACTTCTGGGACTACAAGTTAAAGTTATCTAGTCCTAGATCCCTAAGAGCATCAGCTGCAGCATTCTTACAGCTCTTGCAATTCATCTTAGCCTTTCTGATGAGCTTCTCAATGCCATTACCAAGCAAAATAGTCCTGCAAACCAAAAAAAAACACAACGTAATTCCATCAAGGACATTCCTAATGTCAAACGGACTTATTAGTTCTAGGAGACTGGCCAAGAAAAACTTACTGGCAACCAGCATTTGCACTGTGAACCACATTATTTTCCACGATCGCTTGATTATATTGAGGTGACAATATATGCTAACTATCCATGATTAAGTGATTAATGTTTGAGTAGAAGATGGATCTAATGCATTTATTGGTTTGGTACAGATGCCAGGTGTACATAAGTTCTTAGCGACCGTCTACCCTTGCAACTGGCACATCAAATCCTTAACATATCAGCAGAAAATAACAAGTCTAGTTGACACTTGCCTGTTTTCTGGATTCCTAACCACAAGATTTCGGATCATGAAACAACAGCTTCTTTGCAGTAACTCTGATTCTGGAAACCTCTGCATAGCTCGGATAACAATATCACCAGCTCCAGCTTCAACTGCGCAGGCAGCATTATGTGGAGACCTCAAGGTCAGCACCATTATCGTAGACATGACCTGAAACATGGAAAGAGAAGCAAAGAGGTGTTTTGGTGACTAAATTGTGTACATGCAGATAGTGTTGTACCAATTGAAATGTCTACGACGATAAAGGGAATTAACAGGACTTTCCCATGCAATGAAACAAATGAGAAAAAAAAAAGTACACCTTGTCAATTGGGATACCGTTTGTAAGAGCAAAATGAAAGGAGGTTTGGGTATTAAAAGATGTAAGAAACCGAACTTGTAATGCTTGCAAAATATGATTTCAAACTAGCATTGGAGTCCAATGATCTTTGGAACAATGTGATTCGCAGTAAGTATATTCAAAATAAAACTGTAAAATTGGCTACCTAAGCAAAATGCTTCCCATTTTTGGAGAGGTTTTTTTTTTTTTTGGATAACTGTGGTGGTCCGGGCCAGCTTGCGCGCACCTCAACTAAATCCACGGAATACCTGCCACCTCTACCAGCAACAGGTACCAGGTCCATATTTGGATAAGTCTTGTGAAAGCTAAGCCTATTTTTTTCTTCTGATAATGAAAAGCTAAGCTGTTGATATCGACTCCAGTAGACATTTCGATTATAGTATCTGATATGATGCTGGATGGGGAATTGGATTAATCTTCTATAGCTTATTATCTCGACTCATCTGACATATATACTGCTTTATCCCATTTTATTACAGTCAATGTTGTATTTGCAGATAAAATCAATTGAAATAAAACATGTAATAGGAAGTTTAGCACCAAATCAGCATAGGAGATAGCATGCCATGATGAAACTACTCCCAATAACAGAAGATGGAGTAATCTATGGAAAATTTGGATTCCTGAAAAGATGAATATCTTGTATGGCTTGCAAGACATAAGAAACTTATGTCAATGAGCTTCGATTCACTAGGAAGCTTATTGAATCACCCAAAAGTAAATGATGTGATGCTGAGGTGAACGATTCTTCACAAATGATTAGCGCATGTGCGAAATCTAAATAAATATGGAACAAGTTCATCTCACCAAATGAATTTGTGGCGACTGGTAAATCAATTGCTTGAATGGATTGATGATATAAAATAATCATTAGAGTTTGTGTAGTGCTACACTTGTTTTTGCAATTATGAGCATATACGGAAAGAGAGAGAAATTTGATTGAAAACAAATACTCCCTCCGCTCCATATTAGTTGTCGACATTACTAAGATTAGTTGTCTTAAATTACTTGTCAATTTACAAAATCAAGATAGAATAATTTAATTTTTCCTATTTTACCCGGGTAATTAATTTTTTTTGGAAGTGTAAACAAATTTGTAAAGTTCCAAAAAAGTTTCTTAAGGGGGCTAATTTGTAAGGTTCCAAAAAAGTTTCTTAATGGGGTAAATTACCCTTAAAATTAATTCTTTTTGAAAGTGTAAACAAGTCTAAAGTTTCAAAAAAGTTTTTTAAGGGGGTAAATTAGTAAAACTACCCTTTTATGATTTTTCGAGGGGCGTGCAAAGGGAAAAGTGGACAACTAATATGGGACAGAGGAAATGTTCATCTATAGATGCTATACTTAAACAAATTAGTGATTATGCTAAGGAAATTGTTGAAGAAATCCCTAGTCAGGTTTATATATATAACAAGCCAAACAAATAGCATGGTCTCCCCCATTTGCAGGGAAGTTTATATTGAATATTGATGGCAGTGAAGACTCAAATTGGAAATCCTGCTCATGGAGGGATTTTAGACACAATCAAGAAAAGTGGATGCTAGGGTACTCAAGTAAGATGAAGCCTACATCAAGCTCACTACAGAACTATGGAGCATAAAACAAGAGCTAACTTTAGCAAAAGAAATAGGCTATAAAGAACTAGAAGTGGAAACCGACTGCCTACTTCCAAGCTTATCAAAAAGGACATACAGTGTCACTCTCATGGGGATATAATTTAAGATTGTAAGCATTTGTTGGAAACCAATAAGACCACTATCAGACATATCTGGAGGGGGCGAACTGATTTTCAACCTAAAATGCTTACATTTATTATTTGCTTACATTTTGGTACTTTTAATTGTCGTTTGAGTATTAATTATAGTGATTGCTGTTTAGGACCCATTTGGCCACAGATATCCCAAGTAGTTTTTGAGAAAAATCTTGACAAAATTTGTTTGGCCATAGAGTTTGTCAATTTTTTGCACAAATTCTTGGAAAAACCCCAAGATCCCAAGAACTAAAAGTGTCTTTTGGGCAAAAATCTAGTTTTGGGGAACTTACCCAAGCTTTTATTTTTTTATAAAAAAGAACCCACTAATTACTACTACAACTATAATCTATCTATTCAACCAACCCCTTAATTAAAAGAAAAAAGAAAAAAAAAAAATAAGGCAGTCTGGTGCACTAAAGTTTCCACTATGCGTAGGGTCCGAGGAAGGGCTCGACCACAAAGGTCTATTATACGCATCCTTACCTGGCAGACCTTGCATTTCTGCCAGAGGCTGTTCACATTGCAACCAACCCCTTATTAAACCATTCATTTCTTGTTGATGGCTTTTTCTTGTGGGTTATGTTTATGCTTTAGAAGAATTCACTATCGTAGTATGAGGGTCAGGGATGATTGTACCTAAGTGAGGTAATTGTCTTATTAGTAGTTTTTATTAAAATATCGTGTTATATTTTTGGATAATGTATTGTCTAGTTCAATCTAAAATGATAATTTTATGTCAAACTTATGTGTATTTTTAATAGCTTTTAAAACTAATGGGTATAAATCTAAGTTGTTGGACTCAGGTGTGGGTATCGAGTATGAATACGGGTGTGGGAATTCGGCTAAAAAGTCAAATATTATAAATATAAAGCTATATAGATATTTTAAAAATCCAGTATTGATTTTATTTTTTCAATTAGGAGTAGTATTAGGAGTTTCTTTATTTTAGTACAATTAGGAGTACTTTTTCAAGTAGAGTATATATAAAAATATATTATTTTACTATATATAATTATATATGAAAAAAATAAAGACATAAAACAACTGACATCGATCTTTTTATATTGTGAGGAATAAATATAGTTATCTAGCCATCGACATAGTCACTTTCTTCTGTGAGATCTCTGTTTCTTTCTCGAAGAACATCGACAAGTTGTATGTACTCCTCTGGTTCGGCTGTGAAGTAGCCGGTCGAAATTTTCAACTTTACAGTTGTCGGTGGAGTCGCCGGTCGAAATTTTTTCAGGTAAGTCATCGGTCTATTATCCAATGCTTCCTCTAATTTTGGTCAACGGATCCAAAATCTTTTGACCAAATTTGGGACAACGGAAGCACCCGCACCCCCGTCAGTCTCATGACGAGACAGGTTTGGCGGCAAAACCGTCGAGTCCGAGCAACATAGGTATAAATCATATTTCATTATTTTTATTTTTTTAAAAAAGCGAAATATGCTTCCCGAAAACCTAAGTTGCTCGAACTCGAGTGCGGATCCACATGTCGGATCCTTCATGATCTAATTTTTAAGATTCGAGGATATGGATCCAGATACGGATACGGGCGCGGGAACTCAGCCAAAAAAACTAAAAATCTATAAATACAGCTATAAAGATATGCATAAATATGAGACATTGTGGAAAACTTATATGTAACTTTGCGTACCTCTTAATTTTAAAATAATTAATACAAAGGACAAAGTCGAAAAAGAATAAATTGACAAGTAATTAGAACTAGCTAATTTTAGTATATATGACAACTAAAAAAAATGGGAGTATCAATATGTTCAGCATACCTACGCTAAAATTAGTTTCAATAAAAAAAATATGTGCCTTCAAAGCATATACTCCCTCCGTTTCAAAAAGAATGACCTACTTTCCTTTTTAGTCTGTTTCAAAAAGAATGACCCCTTTCCCTTTTTAGCAACTTTTTAATTTTAACTTTCCACATGGCATGTTTAAAACCACAAGATTGAAGGACATTTTGGACATTTGACATATCTTTAATTTAACACCACAAGATTCAAAAGTCTTCTTTATTTTCTTAAATTTCGTGTCAAATCAAACTAGGTCATTCTTTTTTAAACGAAGGGAGTATATTAATCTTTAATTTCATTTATAATTAGATAATTATTATATTTATCCTCATTTTATAAACTCTAATTAATATATATTAATGTTTATCTCATTTTATCAAAACATAAATAAAATATTTATCCTCAACAATAAATAATCAACGTGGCAGCTAGTAAAGGACTAAAGGTCAATTAAATAATAAAGTAGTCTTTGGGTCTAGGTCGTCCTCTTTATCTTTGCTCCACTGCGTCTCCCTCCTTTCTCTCTATCTTCTTCCCAAGGAAGTTTTTCAGACATTTTTCCCAATACAATACGACATCATGGCACGCAAAGTCTAGTTCACCACGACACCACCAATTCTCGACTTCATTATTCCTACATATAAATTCTAGAGCTCTTAAATTTCAAAAACCTGCAGCAGCCAATTGTTGCAACCTGGACAAGAAGATCGACCCAGAAAAAAAGCTTCAAAGGATACAAACTACCTTCAAATATTAGTATAAATTACTATATACCACTGTGAATTGAAGGTATTTTGTTTCCAATCTATTCAAATCTTTACTTTGAGATAAGGGTGTCAAACGGGCTGGCTGACCCGGCCCACCTAGTCAACCCGACCCGATCAGCCCACGGGCTGTAGGGTACCGGGTCCCAGGCTGGGTTATTTTTTGTTTTGGGCCTGGTTAACCCAGCCCGGACCATACTTGGTCCGAGCCCGCCGGTTAATCGGCCCGGAACCGGCCCGAATTATTTTTATTTTTTAAAAAAAAAAAATTACAATTGGACCGTTGGGCCCAAAAGTAGTCGTTGGCCCAACGGCTATATAGCCGTTTTTGGGTCCAAACGGCTACTTTGGCCAATTTTATTAAAAACAAAAAATTCATTTAAATATTTTTTTAAACCCAAAAATATTCTTATAAATACCCTACACTTTCAAATCATTTTCCACACAATTTTTCATTCTCTCAAATCTCAAATCTAAATTCTCAATTCTCAATTCTCAAATATTCTATATATTTAATTTCCTAAAGTGGTCAGTTTAATTTTTTAATTTTGCGATTACAAAGTACGACTGGAAGTTTCTAAAGTCGCAACCTTCGGATACTTTCAAAATTTGGTATTGTCGTTCCATCTCTTACATTTAATTTTTAATTTGTTGAATATTTAATTTTATTATATTTGTGTATTTTGAATTTTTTTAATTTAATTTATATTATGGATAAATTAAGAAACCTCGCAACTAAAGGCGTTAAAACAATTTATCCCGGAAGTGGTAGTGGTAGTAAAAAGCAAATTACTAGCGGTAGAGGTAGTTCAAGTAGTAGATATACTCGTGTGCCTCCGCCTCCGGTACCGCTTAGTCAACCTTTTGAGGAAGAAATAGGTATAGGTGCTCACGGTATGGATTATGTAGAAGCTCAGAAAAATTACGGTATAGAAAAAAAAAATGAAGTAGATGCGGTTAATTTAGATGAAGATAATGAAAATATTGGTGAGACACCCGCAGTAGGAAATGCTAACGTTAGATCTGAATTGGTTAATCTCCCTCCCCGTCCTCCCCGTGCCCCAAGAGCTCGTAAAACAACTAGTATTGCATGGCAATTTTTTGAACGTATATCAGATATTGAGGTGCAATGCAATATTTGTCGACAAATATATAAGCATAAAAGAGGAGGCAATCAAAGAGGTACAGGTACGTTAATGAGACATACAAGTGATAATCACAATAGAGAGTTAAAAATTGCACAAGGCGGTGCGAATATTGGTGGGCCAACACAAACTAGAATGGACCCAGCAACCGGTCAGGTAATGAAGAAGTATAATAAATTGAGGGACCGAAAAGAAATAGCTAAAATGGTCGTTGTGGGTTGTTTGTCTTTTAGTTTTCCTTCTTCTGATGCCCTTATTCATTATATTCAAGCAATTTATAATCCTATGTTTAATGGTATTCCTAGAAGTACTTGTAGGGCCGATATTTTTAGACTTCATTCACAATATTGTTTTTATTTATCAACATTGTTAAAAAATATTCAATGTAGAATGTCCCTAACTTCTGATCTTGATCGTGCTGTAAATAAAAATGATTATTTAACCATTACTTGTCACTGGATAGATAGTAATTTTGTTACGCAAAAACGTATTCTTGCTTTTTTATATGATGAAGATCGTAAACATACTGGAGATTTTATTGCTGATTCGATTGCTAAAGTTGCAGAATTTTACGGTATTGAAAATAAAATCTTATGTATTACTTTTGATAATGCTTCTAACAACAAGACTGCTATAACAAAGTTAAAATCTAAGCTATCTCCGCCGTTCCCTGAAATTTTTCATGTTAAGTGTGCTTGTCATATATATAATTTAATTGTAAAAGATGGTCTTGAGTTTTTTGAGCTTTATATTGAAAAAATTCAGCTTGCCGTTTGTTTTATTCAAGGAAATAATTGTAGAATACGAATTAGAGACTTTAAACTTAAATGTGAACAAAATAGACTTGCACCGATATTGATGCCTGAAGAATGTGATACTAGATGGAATGTTACGTATGATTTTTTAAAAACTTGTTATAAATATAGAGTTTCTATTACACTATCTTTTAACCAACATTGTGGTTCATTTGCTGATTCTGCCCACTGCATGCTACATGATTCTGATTGGGCTGAAATTAATGATCTTGTTAAGTTTTTGGAAAAAATTTATATAGCTACGGTTGAATTTTCCGGTGCTTATTATCCTACTGTTTGTAATATTTTGGCATATATAGCCGATATTTCTGGTTTGCTCAAAGAATATAAAAATAAACAAGGTTACAAAGAAGCTGTTGGTGTCATGTTTGCTAAATTTAAAAAATATTTTTTTCCGATTCCCCCTATTTACTTGGTGCTAATGCTAAATTCGTGCTTAAAATATATCTTATTTATGCTAACTTAGAGATAAATACTAACAATGATTCTGATGATGAAGAACAAGAACAACCTGATTTGTGGACGGCTATGGGTGATGCGAACGCTTACATAGATAAATTATATAACCACTATGTTGATTTACTTGATTTAGCTGTACCTATAAATATCACTCCAACTGTCGCTCTTTATCCTCCCGAGGAGCCACCATCTTCTAAAAGGCCGGCACATAGTGATTTTCCTAATTACTTTTATGATTTACCTTGTTGGAACAGTGTTGAGGAGGGAGCTCACACAACAACTTATCAGGAAGAGCTGAAGTATTATCTCCGAACGTCGTTAGAGGATCGCAGACGACGGATCAACGCGTTGGATTGGTGGAGGAATAATAAAACACAATATCCTATGCTTTCAAGATTACCAGAGATATCTTGAATGTTCCAATGTCAACCGTTGCATCGGAGAGCGCTTTTAGTCAGGGACGACAGCAGCTTGGAGACAACCGACATTCATTGGGAAGCAATGCAATAAATGTTCTAGTTTGCCTTAGAGATTGGATTAGAGCGGAACGAAGAAATCAAGGAATGGAAGCGAAGCCAAACGACAAAGACTTGAAGAAATTATGAATTCACGGGAGAACTCAGCAGAATCAAGTCCAATGCATGGTTTTACCCCCATTGACTTTGACTATCCTATGCAAGTTCCCGTTAATATTAACAAGAATGAGTTGAAAAAAATGATGCAAAATTTATAGATTTTTCATCCATGTAATTATAAATTTTGGATCATTTTGCAATCAATAAAATTCAACATTCATTCACTCCTTAGTCCTTACTTTGTAATTTTTTCCATTTAATGATTTAAATTGAATTTCTAGTTTAAATTAAATACTTAGTTTTAATATATTACTAATTTACTATAAAGTATTATTAATTTCTTATATTAAGTAGCATATATTTTATTTAAAGTACATATATTATATATGTGTACGTATATATTGAATGGTACGTATATATGTGTATATATTTTCTAAGGTAGTATATATTTAACGTATACATGTGTCTATGTTTTATAAATTAGTATATAACTATATATATATAGTGTGTGTATATATTGTAGTATATATATTGTAGTATATTTTATTTAAAGTAGTATGTATATATTGAATGGTACGTATATATATGTATATATTTTCTAAAGTAGTATATATTTTAACGTATACATGTGTATATGTTTTATAAATTAGTATATAACCATACATATATAGTGTGTGTATATATTGTAGTATATTTTATTTAAAGTAATATGTATATATTGAATGGTACGTATATATGTGTATATATCTTCTATAGACGTATATATTTAACGTATACATGTGTATATGTTTTATAAATTAGTATATAACTATATATATATAGTGTCCGTATATATTGTAGTATATATATTGTAGTATATTTTATTTATAGTATGTATATATTGAATGGTACATATATATGTGTATATGTCTTCTATAGACGTATATATTACATGTGTAATTGTGTATATGTATTGTGTATATATTTTTTAAATAGTAATGTAGTATATACTATATATATGTAGTGTATATCTATTGTTTAACGTATTTAAAATGTATATAGGTGGGTATATACAATGTATATTAGAGAAAAAACATTTTTTTTGGGGGGGTTTTGACCGGATTTTTAACCGGTTTTGACCGAGTTTAGGTGGGTTGGACCGGGTTGGGTTAAGTGGGCCGATTCAGGGTTGTTTTAAAAAAATTTACTGTTGATCTAGGAACCGGACCGGCCCGTTTAACCAGGCTCGAATCCGGACCGGCCCACTAACCGGATAAAATTCACGAGCCGATTTCGAGTTAACTTGGCCCGGCCCACTTAACGCCCTTACTTTGAGATGACAAAATTTCAATTTTTTCTCCAAATTGTTGGTCAACACACCCGATCTCGTTTGACCGGATCTAACACAGATCCCACACCCTTGCCCGTCCCAGTGTCGTGTCGACACGAGTACAACACCAAAATTGCCAGTCCGAATAACTTCGCTGAAAACTATGGCCAAACACATGTTGAAACTTCACCAAAAACTGACTTGCCAAAAATATTTGGGAATCTATGGTCAAACACTAGTTTAATATTGTATTTTTACTTTGTAGGTGCATTGGAGATGGAATTTGGAGCAAAAGTGGGTGAAAAGTGATGAATTACCAAAAGCATAAAAGAAAAAATAAAATGAAATAGTGGTTAATGATCGGGGCCATTATTATCTTATGATGGGAACATTATTGTTTAATGATGCTTACAAATGTGAGGAAGAAGAAAATTAAGGATAGAATTAACTACTTACTGTTAGGAATCCTGAAATCTCCTTATAAGAAATCTGTACACTTCCAGAAACAATGTAAAAGTAGAAACAACACTTCAACTATTATTAATTGTCACCAATAAGTAGAACGAGTTTTACAAACGGTAAATAGAGAATATTTCAACAACCAAGGTATTTCGAGGAACCTTAACCTCCTAATCTGCCAGAAGAATCCTACAGAATGATCTCATTCCCTTTTTTTCTTTTCTTCCTGCTACAATATATCACAAAACACTGCCTAAATTGCTAGTTAACTGCTAGAAACTACTAGCAATACATACACAGAATAATTAATAAATAAAATAGATACATTTAAGCGATTTTCACCCTTTTTCCTACGCTTATAGACCCTAGTAACAACAGGTCTAACAATACCCACCCCTATGAGTTTCACCCTTGTCCTCAAGGTGAAAATGAGGAAACTGTCCATCAATAACTTCATAGGGTTCCCAGTTGTTCTCAAAGTCTGGTAAGTCCTTCCATTTAATCAACACCTCTTGGGAGCCATTCAATAGTGTACGACAGTCTACTACTCCTTCGGGTTGCACTTGCATTTCAAGTTCTTCATATAAGAAAGGAGGAAGCTGCTGAGCTGGAGTAGAATCCCTTATTGCACGCCTTAACCAAGAAACATGAAATACGGGATGCACCCGTGAATGAGGGGGTAAATCAAGGCGATAAGCAACTTCTCCAATTTTATTCAAGATAGTATATGGACGAGGACTTAACTTCTGGTTAACCGTTTTAGCAAGTGAGCAAAGCTTGAAAGGTTGCACGCGAAGATAAACCAAATCACTAGGCTGAAACACAACTGCACGACGCTTAGCATCAGCATAAACTTCCATTTGAGCTTAAGCATGCGTCAGATTAGCTTTGAGTTCATCTAAAATAGCGTTGCGAGCCATAAGTTGCTGGTTGACCTCTTCAGCAGCAGAAATCTCATCAGTGAACCGCAACAAGGAGGGAGGATCTCGCCCATATAGAGCTCTAAAAGGGGTCATCTTGGTGGACATGTGGTATTGAACCAAAATTCAGCCCAAGGAATCCATCTTGGCCATTGTTTTGGATGTGTTCCTGCAAAACAACGTAAATAAGTCTCCAATGAGCGGTTGACAACTTTAGTTTGACCATCTGTTTGAGGGTGATAACCGGAGCTCAATTTGAGGCTAGTTCCAGACAACTTGAATAATTCTTGCCAAAATTGGCGGACAAAAACCCGATCTCGATCAGACACAATTGATCTGGAAAACCATGCAAACGTACAACCTCATAAACAAATAGCTTAGTGACACTCTTTGTTGTATATGGATGAGATAAGAGGAGAAAATGACTATATTTAGTGAAACAGTCCACCACAACAAGTATAGTATCATGTCCCATCGGTTTTGGTAACCCGCTGATGAAATCCATAGCAATATCATTCCAAACTTCAGTAGGAATAGGTAGTGGTTGCGGCAAGCCAGCGGGACTAAGGGCTTCATACTTGTTCCGCTTGCAAACTTCACAACTAGCCACAAAGTTCTATACATCCCTTTTGATTCCATTCCAACACAACACTTGTGAAATGCGTTTGTATGTGCAGAAAAAACCTGAGTGTCCACCTGTGGGCGAGGAGTGAAATTCCATAAGGAACATGGGAATGTGTAATGATGAACGGGGAATCACCAACTGACTTTTGAAAAACAAGCAACCATTTCATAGTACATAATTCGGTCGTGAAGCCGAATCGTGAAGCAAATCTTGTGTTAATTGACGGAGTTGATCATACTGTTGAATTTCAGTGGAAAGATCATCTAAGGTACTGCTGCATAGAATAGGAAAAGCCATGAAATGAAATTGACAGGACAACGCATCAGATGCCTTATTTTCACATCTGGGGCAATATTGAATCTCAAAATCAAATCCCATCAACTTGGTAACCCATTTTTGTTGCTCCTCTGCCATAGCATATTGGCCCTAAGAAATTGGAGACTGTTGATCTATCCGTATATGCCACTTTTGTACAGCAAAAACGATGGCCACTAACTCCCTCTCATATACTGATTTAGATTGAGCTCGAATAGAAAGTCCTTGACTAAGAAAAGAGATGGGATGTCCTTCTTGCATTAGGACAACTCCAATCCCTAGTCCCGAAGCATCTGTCTCAACCACAAACACTTTGTTAAAATCTGGTAGTGCCAAAACCGACAAAGTGACCATAGCCTCCCTAAGAGAATCAAAAGCTTGTTGAGTTTCTTTAGTCCAGTGAAAAGCATCTTTCTTGAGCAATTGTGTGAGTGGCCGGGCTGTTTTCCCATAATCGCGAACGAACTTTCTATAGTAACCAGTCAGCCCCAAGAACCCCCGCAAACCTTTAACATCTTTGGGACTTGGCCAGTTAACCATGCTTGTTATTTTGGCTGGATCCGCTGACACTCCACTTGCTGAAATAATATGTCCCAGATACTCAAATTGTTGTTGTCCAAAATGACATTTTTTTCGATTGACAACCAAATTATGGAGTTTTAAAATTTGTAGCACCTCCCGCAAATGTTCCAAGTGAGTAGAAAAATTTGCACTATAAACTAATATGTCATAAAAAAAAAAAAACAATACAAACTTACGTAAGGCCGGAATATCTCATTCATCAACGCTTGAAAAGTAGATGGAGCATTAGACAGCCCAAATGGCATAACCAAAAACTCATAATGGCCTTCATGTGTACGAAAAGTCGTCTTTGCGACGTCCTCCTTGCAAACCCAAATTTGATGATATCCCGATCTCAGATCCAATTTCGAAAATATAGTGGCACCCTCAAGTTCATCAATAGTTCGTCGATCGCTGGAATTGGAAATTTATTGGGAACAATAATCTTATTAAGGGCCCGATAATCCACACAAAATCGCCAGCTACCATCTTTTTTGCGAACTAGCAACACTGGACTAGAGAAAGGGCTTGTGCTTGGTTGAATGATACCAGCTACAAGCATTTCCTGGACAATTCGCTCAATCTCATTTTTTTGGTAATAAGGGTAACGATATGGACGAATATTGGGTGGATTAGATCCCTCGTTAAGTAAGATAGCATGATCATGACTCCTGGTAGGAGGCAGCCCTTTTAGTTCCTCAAATAAAGTTTCAAATTCGTGTAGTAATTGCTGCAAATCCAAATTCTCTTGGTCTTCCTTTGTTGTTAACTTATTCAGGTCAACATAATACCCTTCTCCATCTTTTTGCAAGGCTTTGAACAGAGTTTTGAGTGATGTCACTGTTCTGGACAGTGAGGGATCTCCTTGAACAACTCGTGTGTGGCCTTTTATTTCAAATTTCAGCGTCAACGTCTTGAAATTAGCTTGAATATCTCCCAAGGTTTCCGGCCACTCTAATCAAAACACTACATCGGCACTTCCCAAATCAAAAAGGAAATAATCTTGAGTTATGTTTAGTTTATCAATCCACAACTCCACTTCTTTGCATCCTTACTCTTTACCTGCTGTCCATTTCCTACTTCTACCACAAATGACTTAGTTTCTGTAATATTTAACTCTAATGCTTCAGCCACCGTGCGAGAGATAAAATTAGTTGATGCTCCGCTATCAATCAACACAATAACCTTTTTCCCCAATATTGTTCCCCATACCTTCAAAGACTTCTTTGTGGTAAATCCTGCAATAGAGTACAAAGACAATTCCATTAACTTTTGAGGCTCTGGCTGTTCTTAACACTTAGGCCTCATTTGTTTGCACTTAATGGAGGTCTGAATCTGAATGGTTCAGACTTCAGACCATTAAGTGCATTTGTTTTTATTAAGGTTTTAACTCTTAATAGGTCTGAATAGGTTTTAATCATTCAGATCTAGAACCAAGTCTGAAGGGATATTCTGGTGTTGGATAATATTCACCACTCTATTCATAATCAGCAGTTACCAACACTAACCACCTCTGCCACCGGCACCATTGTCAACCACCACCCACCACCACCAACCACCTCCACAACCACCATCGACAAAATATACCACTACCAACGACAATTGTCAACCGCTACCACACCTACTACCTCTTTTATTCTAATTATATTCACCACCACCACTGCTGTCAACAACACCACAATCAGCAACCACTAGCGGTCAATCCCTACTACCAACCAACTCATCTATCACAACTACCACTAATACATCACAACCTCTACCCATTCTTTGGCCGCCACCACCATTGTCACTAGTAATGCCACCTCTACCACTACTTCAACCAGTACCATCGCTACAATTTATCTCTACTAACAACCATCTCCACCATCACAACAAATAACATCTCCAACTAGCAACAACACATCGTCAATCATCATGCATTCATGTTTCAGTCAACACAATCAACACCTTAAACTACTAACATCAAGCAACGTCACATCACAACCACCACCATCATCAATCGCCACCATCATAACAGTCACTACAATACCAACCATCACAATTATCACCACCAACAATATTAATCACTAACATCAATCATTGTCACCGCAACCACCATTATAAGCCATCTCCACTATCACTAACAAACATAAATGTTTTTTCTCAATCAAATACTAATAATTTTATTGTATTAAATTACATACTTTTTTAATATATAATTAATTTTTTATTTGAATTTTATTATGTATACAAATAATTTTTTTTACACATTCAAATGTTGAAAAACAAACAGTCTTAATCATTCAGTTTTCAGATTTAGAGACATCTTAATCATTCAGATGTGCATTCAGATTCAGACGTCTGAATCTTAAAAAAAAACAAATAGAGCCTTAACTGATCCATCCCTGCATTTACTATGTCCTCTGAATGCTCTTCTATATCTCCATCTTCGTTATCCTCTGCTGCAACAATAAGCAAATTTAACTGTTTTGCCTTGGTGATGGATGTGTTGACGCGACATATTCAGGAAGGGGTGCCCTGGTGTATGTTATTTGCGGATGATATGGTATTGATTTACGAGACTCAAGGAGAAGTTAATGATAAGTTGGAAATTTGGAGACAGACCCTTGAGTCTAAAGGTTTTCGGCTGAGCAGGATCAAGATGGAGTACCCGAAGTGTAAGTTTAGTGATGTGTCGCAGGAGACTAATGTGGTTGTGAAGCTGGATTCTCAGGCCATTAAGAAGAAGGAGAGTTTCAAGTATTTGGGGTCTATGATTCAGGGTGATGGTGAGATTGATGAGGATGTCACGCATCGTATTGGGGCAAGATGGTTGAAATGGAGGCTTGCTTCAAGGGTTTTATGTGATAAGCAGGTGCCCCCAAAGCTTAAAGGTAAGTTCTATAGAGTGGCCGTCTGACCGGCTATGTTGTATGGAGCGGAGTGTTGGCCAGTTACGAAATCCCACGTCCAAAAGTTAAAGGTGGCGGAGACGAGGATGTTGCGGTAGATGTGTGGTCAGACCAAAAAGGATAGGGTGAGGAATGAGATTATTCGAGAAAAGGTGGGAGTGGCTTCGGTGGAGGACAAGATGAGAGAAGTGAGGTTACGTTGGTTTGGGCACATGATGAGGAGGGGTGCTGATGCGCCTGTGCAGAGGTATGAGACACTGGCTATGGATGATTTTAGAGAGGGAGAGGTAGGCCGAAGAAATATTGGAGGGAGGTGATTAGACATGATATAGAGCGGTTAAAGCTAACGGAGGACATGACCCTTAATAGGAAGGTGTGGAGGATGCGGATTAGGATAGAGGGTTAGAGGGTGGGACAGTGTCGGTGATAGCAGAGGAGTATTCTGTATTTGTCTGAAGTTTCTTGTTCGTAGGTGTTGTGTGTTGTCTATGGTTTCAGATG
This sequence comes from Capsicum pubescens, assembly GCA_030864215.1. Taxonomy (NCBI): domain Eukaryota; kingdom Viridiplantae; phylum Streptophyta; class Magnoliopsida; order Solanales; family Solanaceae; genus Capsicum; species Capsicum pubescens. The sequence continues at coordinate 229,057,212 of CM061548.1, read as the reverse complement.
TATAGTTTTAGTATTATCTTGTGGCTAGCGTTGTTAGTTTATTTTTGCATACTGTACAAGTTTATATGCATTTATGTATTGTGTTTGTTATATTGTCATTGATTCTAAGTCAGGGGTCTATTGGAAATAGCCTTTCTACTTCACCTGAGGTAGTGGTATGGACTGCGTACACTCTACCCTCCTCAGACCCCACTAGGTGGGAATACACTGGGTATGTTGTTGTAACTGTTTTGGATTGCACCGATGATTGGGGCCATATTTTTCATCGCAACGAAAACAAAGTCCTTTTCTCAATTTATCATGATACTCTGCATCAGATAGCCTTTTGTATGATCCTCCACACTTAGCAAAATTTTCAGGTCCTGGCTGCATGGTTTCTCCTCGCTTATGCTCTTAAAAATGTCGAGGTACTGTTGTAACTGTGGTACGGGCAGAATGATAAGGCGTTGTGGCTACACGCACATGTGGACTTGTAACACTTCATGTTCAGATATTGTCAGTTCCTTGAAAATGCGTCGAACCCCTAGGAAGTGTCATAGACATATGTCTAGGTAAGTGGGCTTGGCTAAGAGCCCAATCCTTTTCTTCAATACGCTGGCTTTGGTCCATAATTTGGGTTAGAGTTCCTAACTTGCTAAGACGCAATTCTGCCTTGATCTCTCCTCTCAGTCCATTTATATAAATCCCCTTCAAAACCGCATCATCGGCATCTTTCAAGGGTGCTGAAAGTAGTTCAAAATCTTCTCTATATTGAGCCACCCTTCCAGTTTGTTGCAGTCCTATCAACACCTCATATAAGTTTCCTAACTGTGATGGAGTGAATCGTTGGAGTACGGCTACTCGAAACACATCCCATGTGACAATTAGTGTTCTTGTTTCCCACCATTGGAACCAATTTAGGGCTCTACCTTCAAAGCAAACTGCAACAGCCTCCAGTTTTTCCTTGTCATCAATGGGGTTAAAGTGAAAATAATGCTCTGCTCTGTTAAACCACCTATATAGGTTGTCACCGGAGAATAAGGGCAATTTCAGTCTTCTAGGACGTGTTTCTTCACGAAATGGTGGTTGAACTTCCCGGAATTCATCGCTTCTGTGATTGTTGTTGTTTTCTGCCATCATATCTATGTCTTTGATTAGATCTGCCTGAACCTTTGATTTTCCTTTCATATGTTGAAGAATTTCAGCATCATGTTCATCTTTTTTCTGCATCCAGAGTCGTAACTGCTCCATGTAATCACGTACTGAACCAATCTCGTCTTCTACTTCGCCCATTGTCTTCTCTAATCCTTCAATCCTTCCATCCATTCTGGTTGAAACCATAAAGGCTCCGATACCAAAATTGTTACCTGAAATCTCCTTATAAGAAATCTGTACACTTCCACAAACAATGTAAAAGTAGAAACAACACTTCAACTATTATTGTCACCAACAAGTAGAACGAGTTTTACAAACGGCAAACAAAGAATATTTCAACAACCAGGGTATTTTGAGGAACCTTAACTTCCTAATCTGCCAGAAGAATCCTACAAAATGATCTCATTCCTTTTTTTTCTATTGTGGAAGTAGAAACAACACTTCAACTATTATTGTCACCAACAAGTAGAACGAGTTTTACAAACGGCAAACAAAGAATATTTCAACAACCAGGGTATTTTGAGGAACCTTAACTTCCTAATCTGCCAGAAGAATCCTACAAAATGATCTCATTCCTTTTTTTTCTTTTCTTCCTGCTACAATATATCACAAAACACTGCCTAAACTGCTAGGTAACTTGCTAGAAACTACTAGAAATACATATACAGAATAATTAATAAATAAAATAGATACATTTAAGCTTTATTTTCACCCTTTTTCCTGTGCTTATAGACCCTAGTAACAACAGGTCTAACACTTACCAACCAAAAAATGAATGGCATCGAATGAGCAACAAAAGACAAACTTGAATTAGGTGTGATGTGTAGCGTGAGGCACTCAGTACAAAGACAAATCCATGTGGCAGGCCCAAGTCTATCTCGGAGGCCCATTTTTGCCAACTCATTTTGGACTTGGTTGTTCAACTTTTTGTCTAGGACCTTTCCTACATCTATAAATAGTCCTCAAACACCTTTTTGAATTAACTTTTAACCTATGGAGAGCTAGAAGCCATCATGGAGGCTAGAGTTACTAGTTTTACATTTTTTCTCCATACGATTTGGTTTTACGTATCTTTGGATGATTTTTTGTTTTCTTCCATGTCTATGTGGAGTGAACTTCTCGTTCTAGGGTTATGGTTATGTCATGATTGATGTTATTCAAATATTGATTAGTTTATCTTATTATTTTATTTATTTAATCCTAAGCTTAATTATTTTGTTGTCTGATCATCTATCAAATATCATCTACGAATCCTGAATTGAACTCGAAAGTGGAAATTCAAGATTACAATAGGATTAGACAGACCGAGTTCTTAACCCAGGGCATGGGGAAGCGGATTTGCTACTGAGGATAGAATTATAAATTTTAGCCTCGCTTAGTTGAATATAGAGACTTACGTGTGTTTTACTATTTCTAGCGACCATAGACATATAGGCATTGGAGCATTTTAAATAGACTTTTGAGCAATTTGAAAGATACTCATAAGTTAATATTAAGCAGTTCACCAGTAACCCAAACAAATTAAGAAGGTTAAGTCAATTGAAGAATACAACATGAATGTTAGATAACTCATAGCTCTAGATTGATTTCTTACCATCAATAACATAAAAATCTGTGATTTCTTGGTTAGAGTTTATTATTTATTTTCTTGCTTTTAATAATTTTATAATTATAATTAATAATTTTATAATTATAAATTTGGATGTTATCTCTTGTTTAGATGATTAACATTAGTTTATTTTAGTTAATGATTAATCACAACTCTTTGTGGGATAATACTCGATAATCTTATCACTTTGTTACTTGTACAACCGTGTATACATGTGTGCGCGTTTGGGAGCAATACGGAACAAATGTGCAAAATTTTTGGCGAATGAAGGCCATAACCACGACAAAAATTTAATGATAAGGGAGAAGGACGTATATAAAATGGAGTTCCTTCTTCTAGTAGATTTAAGCATGTCTTATGAATGATTTTAAGAATTTCATTTAATCAATCTTCCCATGAACCCCAAAAGAAAAAGGTATTCCTTTTTGTAAAAGGAGATAATCATGTTTTCAACTATAGCCCATCAATATTTTCCACCACTAATTAAAAGTGAGATGATTTTGTCGAATTTATAATTTATTACTTCCTCAGACCAAATTTATATTACTCTTTCAACTTTGGGCCATCCTAAAAGCTTAATACATTTTAGCAAAAATATAATTTTATACAACTTTGACTAATTCCTAGAATTCACATCTAAATAATCAAAATGTAGCTTTAAGATTGCGTTCTTTCTTTCAAATAAATTTTCAATTATTACTTCATTATTTTCTCCTATTGTTATGTGTATATACAAGTCAAATAATATAAAACTATGTACCAAATCAAGTTGTGTCACTTAAATTGAGACATAAAGGGTGTATAATAATGAAGGGAAAACATACATTGAAATGAAGGCACTCAAGGACATGACCCAATGGTCAAAAAGGTTGGTGCAATCCTGGAAGACTATGGTTCAAATTCCAGCTGAGAAACACTAGGTAATTTCTTTCTAGTCCGGATAAGCATTGGGGGACCAAAGTAATCCGATATCAGTATTGGTAGGGGGTAGCAGGTACCCGATAGTATATTCGAGGTGTGTGCAAGTTGGCCCAAAAAATACCGTAGTAAAATAAAAATAAAAACAATATCACAAGGTGGAACTAAAATGCAATAACTACTCTATACAACAACAACAACATAACCAGTATATTCCCACAAAGTGGAGTCTGGGGAGGATAAGTGTATGCAATCCATACCACTACCTCAAAGGTGAGATAGAGAGGCGGTTGTCGATAGACCCTCGACTCAAGACAAGCAATCTAGAAAAAAGAGAGTAAAGGAACAAGAAACAATAGGTAATAACACACCAAATAATAACATAAACAAGACTATCACCAAGAATAAGACAAACGATAACACACTCTGAAACAAGACTAGACTATGAACACTAGCACGGATAACAAAAAAACACCCCCTTACCGATCAGGAAGGATGCACTCCTTCCTACTAACCTTATACCCTAATTAGCATCCTCCACACCTTCCGATCTAGGGTCATGGCCTCGATAAACTGAAGTTGCTTCATGTCATGTCTAATCACTTTCCTCCAATATTTCTTCGGTCTACCTCTACCTCGCTTGAATACATCCTTAGACAACCTCTCACACTTCCGCACTAGGGCATCCAAGCACCTCCTCATCACATGCCCGAACCATCTCAACCTTACTTCCCGCATCTTGACTTCCAACGATGTCACTCCCACCTTATCTCGAATAACCTCATTTCTAATCATATCTTTCCTAGTAAACCCATACATCCATCAAAGCATTCTCATCTCCGCCACCTTTATCTTTTGGGTGTGCGAGTTCTTGACTGGCCAACACTCCGCCCCATACAATATAGTTGGTCCAACCACCACTACTCTTACGTGATTCCATAATAACCTTTTGAAGTTTCTCTAAAACGATGATTGGAAGGGTGTGATTGGAAGAAAAATGTGACCAAGTGTTGCACCAACTGTCTTTCCATTAATGTTGTAGATTATGTATTATTATTAGCTAACGGGTTTCAATAACAATAATTGCAGTAGCTTCCATACATGATTTTCCCCCTTTCTAGTTACTTTCCATTCACAGAAAGAGAGATACAAAAGAAGAACATATATAATATATATGTGTGTGTGTGTGTTTCTTCATAGGTGATTCTTGGTCATCATATCCAATAGGGGGGAGGTTCTCTTTACCATGAGTAAATAAGTAAGCTGATGGAGATCTTTCAATCCAGTCTCCACTAGAAACTAGAGAACAGTGATTTGGAGAAATATATGTAATATCTAATGGTATTACCTCTTGTAGCACAGTTGGATCATCTGAAAATCTCGTTGCAAGTTTCATAAGCTTGTCCATGCCATCCTTTTCTACAATAGCACTCTTGTTTATGTCACTTCCTGCCAACTGCTCACTATAATATATTAATACTTAATTTTAAGGACGATAAATAGCAGATAATCAATTCATGGGGACCAAAAGAATGCTGAAGTCATTCCACATGCACAGCCAGAAAACTTGATTAGTAATGATGAACAAAACTAAACATGATTCAGAATATCCAATCTACTTATGAAAAAAAAAATTGTACATCAGAAACTAAATTTAATTTGTGAATATGCCATGAACAAAATTTTAGGAATGGCACCTGATAGCCAGTTTTGACCCTGCTATTTAAACTCTATCCATCTCAAATTATTTAACTTGTAGCTAATATTGATAAACTTCAGATAAAGTCTGTATACTCCTCTGCTTCTTCTTCTCCTCCTTCATCATAGTTGTCGATTGAGTAAAGGTGCAGCACGAGTTGCTTATTGCTATGTTGACATAGTATTTAATGAAAACTAAGTGGCTAGCTACATAGTGTACATAAACGAGTTCCTGCATGATTCATTGAAGTACAGTACCAAAGACTACAACATTGAGTGAAGACCGCAGCTTTTATCAGGGTCTTCTCTTCTCTATTATATTATTTACCTCTTCTAGAGCCCTATGCAAGGATGGAGAAGGATATGTGATCGACTTTGTTTCAATGTCCTAATCACCACTGAAATGACCAGCAAGAAGGTATAGATTGGGGTCGGAATTTAGACCTGACAATCCCAAACTTCAAATATACGGGGTATAAAATTTTGGACTGTCAGGCAAACTTCAGAAAAAAATATCTGAAGTAGTTTGAAATTGACAGGCCAAAATTTCAAACGGAATGTCTGAAGTAGTTTGAAATTGACAGGCCAAAACTTCAAACGAAATGTCTGAAGTTTGCTTGCTCACAAATATATTGACGTTTGGTTTTGTCAAGCCTAGCTTCAGACCCATAAGTCTGAAGTTTGTAACTTCAGACCCATATTTTTTAAACTTTAGTCATGTATCAAAGTTGATCCAAAAGTGGATAAACTTACAAAAACTTATAAGCTTCGGCTATCCCTTAAATAGGGGTCCCAAAATCGGGCTCTGTAAACTTCCCCCAAAAAAACTTATGAGACAATTAGGCCTTCTAAACTATTCATATATATGATAAAGGATCATGAAATATCAAGACACTATATATAAGATCAGACATCCATCCTGAGTCCTCACTCCTCATAGATCAACAATGAAAAAGCAAGTACGCACCCCAGTAGATCAATCAAACAAACGGAAAGAAGAAACAGGAAATTTTTAGTTCAAGTTGTAAATCAACTTTGCACCTTAGATAACAAGGAACAGCAAGTTCTGGCTACAATTTTTTCACCCTGTTCACCGCTGTCATCTATACATTGAAGAATTGCGGCAATACCACCATTATCAGCAACAGCTCTGCATATTTCATCCTGAACCCAAAAGTGACAGCTAACAATTAGGAATTGCGGAGCAACAGAGTCAAAGTTGCAAGCCACTGACTACAGGAAAAATGTTATGAGCATCAAAGGCAACTAGAGAACTTACAATTAATGCCTAACCACCTATCGAGTACATGCTAGAAGTGGTTGCTAATTAAAATTTTATCTTTTAAAGGTTGAAATAATATTCACTTCCCTAAGATAGTATACTTCCCACGGAGCTTTCTCTTAAAAAAACATTTGCTTCAGAGCTCAAACTTTTTCTAAGATTATATCACTTGCAAAGTTCAAGGATACTTTGAAACACTACAAATGTAATGGAAAATGTCCAAATTTTAACTGCACCTTACATAAGATAATTCTAACCAGGAGGCGTTTGGTTGAAGACAAGTTATACAGGGATTATAATGCAGTGATTAGTTATTCAGGGATTATAATGCAGCGATTAGTTATTCAGGGATTAGTAAAACAGAAATTATTTCTTGTTAGGTGTTTGTTTAATTGCACTAAAATTGGACATACAAGATTTCATTTAAAATAATTATTTAAGTGATGAGTATACAATTATATTCTTCAATATTTGACCTTCATTGGTTTCTAGAAAAAAATTAATGATAGTTTTGTCGTTTTGCTATTTTATCCAAGCATAAGTAATACATGGATTAGTTATTCCATGTTGGTAGTATAAAATAATACCCCAATTGATGTATTAAGTTATACAAGGATTGAATTACACGTTCAAATGACAACCAAACATTGAATAAAGTTACACTAAATTATATACCATGATTATTTTCCCATTACACATCATATCAAACAACCACCAAGGGGCCGTTTGGTTACTAGCTAGAGTCATGCAGGTATTAGTTATGCAGGTATTAGTTATGTAGGCATTAGTTATGTAGGCATTAGTTATGCAAGTATTAGTTATGCAAGTATTAGTTATGCAAGTATTAGTTATGTAGGATTTAGTTGTGTAGAGATTACAATACATGATTATTGAACATTTAATTTGTTATAAATTAATGTAGAAAATACCCTTTTGGGGTGTGCCCGCCACTCTGTGGGATGTAAGTTTCCAATTCATCATTTGTTGGATGATGAATCTTTTGGTGTGCATACAATGTTACCTTTATCTCAAAAAAATAAATTAATATATATTATTTATAAATAAATATGTAGACAAACAGTATAAAATTCTATGTATAATTGAATTCAAAAAAAAAAAAAAAAAAGAAGAAAGTGGAGCATTGTATATACATAAGATAGATAGTTCTTACTATCTATTAATAGTGCCATTATTTATTATAATTATAATAATACAAAGATTTTTTAAAAAAAAAACAAAAGCCTCCCAGCAGCATAATATGCTCAACACTCGAGCAGAACTGGCAACTCATACATATACATTGAGGCACAAATAGCAAACTGTCAGGTATAAGGAAAATTTAAAATAGTGTGAACAACTGTGAATTTAGAACAGAGAATAAAAAAATATCTTAAAAGTGAATTGATAGGGGTAAATGTGTAATTTGATATTCTTATCCATGTATAACTAATACCCACATAACTTAAACCACCTTCATCCTGCATAAAATTATACATAGATTCCCTCATAAGCTATGTAAGTATTAATTATGTAGGATTACATAAACACAATCAAACACCATATAAATCCAGGCTTCTCTTCTGCTAGGAATCCTAACTTGGTATGCAATCTCAAGATTACTTCATAAATAACTTTTATACAGCATTTGGAAACCTACCAACCAAACATTGTATAAAATTAATACATTAACTTTTATCCCCCATGCTTACCAAACAATGTATAAAATTAATACATGAATAACCAATTATTCATGTATTAGGTTAGGCCTTATACGGTAACCAAATGGTTCCTAATTGTATTAGCCAAGGTAGGCATTGTGTATTAGGATTAAGGTGACAATCTTTCAGAAAATAGATGAGTCATCAAAGGGACAATTAGCTCCGGAAATGATTGATTAACATCATTTTCATCTTTAATCCAGGATGACCAGTGACAAAAAAGGTCATCTGTTAATAATAAGATTCGTAAACCCATCTAATGGGGTTACTCAATTGATGACAATGCTGCAACGAAAATTGATCAACTACAGCCAGTGCAGATGAGCATCAACAGTTTATCACTTGCAGGAAGGGCAAGTGTAGATATGAAAGAGATAGTGTACTTCTTTTATTGTTTAAGGTAGTATATTGATTCCAAAAACAAGGGCATAAGATAAGTACAAGAGGATTACATTACGAATTATGTAATGAGCTCAAGAAGTCAACCATGAAAGGGATAATGGATTCTAATAGATGCAAGGATGAATGCTTATGGAAAATGCAAAGTATATAATCAACATATTCCTTATCTCAAAAAAATAATCAACATATTCCTTGTCTTCAAGTTATTTCATATATTATTCAGTACTTACATTAACAGCAATAGCCTTCAAAGCAACAGCTGCAGACACCAGACTAGGCGCCTTAATCCATTCATGAAGTGAATCAACAAGTGCTTCAACAATTCCTATTTTCGCGAACCTTCTGGCATACCCATAAACCTACAGTTAAGAACAATAACATTTACAGAAAGTCTCCCTTTTAAAGAATAACAAATAATAAAGAAAATTGGTCAAAGCAATTTGACATTTTGGAGGATCCGACACGGGTGTGGCAACATTTTTGGAGAGTCTGCACAATTTAGCTTCACAGTACCTTCTTGGTACTATATTTAGTAAATTTACCTTACTTATCAAAAGAAGAACGAAAATTACTTTTAGAAAGAATTCTCAACATGATGGGAGACTAGCATATTGAAACTCTTATTCAGGTGATATAAGCAGGGTTGTCCAGAAATATAGAATAGTGAGAAATCTTCAGGCTTTTATAGTTCATGTGGTGAATGCCTAAATTCCTTTGGTCAGAGATGATTGATTGACACAACCATACAACTTGAACAACTACTCACCCAGTAAAATAAAGTAGTGTTTTAGGGAACATTATTATAAAATTGTCCAGGTCACAGGTCATATATATCTTGTTCAGTCAAAAATTAGCCTAATTCCGAACTTAATTGAGGAACAGAATAGGTTGCATGAATCTGTCCATGTCAGGAATTCCAATGGTGACAAACTCTGGATTACTTAACTGTATTATGGTAACAGAATTCGAGTTCTGATTAGCAACAAACATCAAATAGCAACAACTACTACAAATGTTTACTTACTTCAGAGGCCACAACACGATTATCATCAGATGTTAGCAGGACTCGTACAGCATCATATAAATAAGGAATGCTCCCCCTACTAAATTCTCTTAAACATTGAAGAATCAGCTCATCGATTTTCAAGTTCATAAATGCCTCCTTGATGACCTCATTACCAGTTGCAGCGGCAGAAACAACAGAAAATCCACTGTTCAAGATGCTTAAGTTTTCTTTCCTATTGTTTAGGATATTCATAACCAGCTTTGGACCATTAATCTCCCTAAATATTTCAATGCTCTGTAGATCTGCACATGATACAATCATGAATACTAGACATTTTCCATTGATGATATCAACTCTTCCATCTAGACATATGGGCGGCATGCAGAATTGTCAAAAATGTTCAAACAAAATAATACGAAACTCAAATTGACATGCAAGGAGTATGATATCCCGTTCGATTTGGCTGATTTAAAGTAGTTGATGAGTATTAAGTGCTGAAAAATACGTTTAAGTGCCAAAACTAATTGAATAAATAAGAAGTTACGTTTATGGATAAAAGGGCTTAAATTGATACATAAAATTGAAGTGCTTAGTATAAAAGTATCGATAAGCATTTATTTCTATTAAAATGACTTAAATGCCCTAAATGTCGTTCACACTAATAAAACATGATTTTTTACAAGAATTTACATTTCAAATTGATTCAAATATAAAATTATTTATGTCTCATTTTTGTTGATAAATACAAATTATTTGAGTAAAATTTATACATAAAAAAAACGTAAATAACACAAAAAATAAATGCATAAAAGAAACAAGCACTTTTTGATAACCAAAAGAAGACAAGAAAAAAAAAAAAAAAGAAATAAGCACTTATAATCAATGTTGATAGGATCATATTCTAAACTCTTCAGTGTCATTTCTTTCTTACTTCTTTTGCTTTCAACTAATGTATAACATACAAGTCCTTCAATTCAAATAGCGCAAAACAAAATCCTTTAGCAGAAAAATAATCAGATTTCTTTCGATGTACAGAACTTCTTAAGAACCTTGTTTGCTCTTGATGGTGGCTGGGCTATGAAAGAAAATATGTAAAATGTGAGGGAGTGAACTCATGCCCAGGGTTAGGGATTTTATTTCATTAAGAATATTTTAGGGATTACGAGATAATATTAGGGATAAAATAGTAAAATGTCAAACCTAAAGTGCTTATAACCTGAAAAATCATAAGTTGAGAGTAATGAACTTATGGATTTTGGCTTATTTTGGTTTATAATCCCTTGACTTATAAGTATTTTTAATTTTATCATATGCGTAGATAAGCTGAAAAGTTTTAACACCCTCTGAGTCATGTGTGCCATTTCATAACGAACAGCAAATTAGGATCTTGAGAGATTTCCTTGTTTTTAATCATTATGATCTTGAGAGATTTCTACATCACAAGTTTCAGGATAATACACCATCCACTATGCATAATCATTTCATCTTCTAAACATGCTAGTGATGCATGAAAGGTGTACATAAATGCTGATAGATTTGCAACAAAAGAGCCCTAGTGGTCAAAATAATGTACTAACAAATAATACTTGAGATGAGTAAGTATGAAGTGGGATTTGCAAGCCTTCATTTTCTTTTCGTGCTAGATGCATGCCTACAGTAAATTACAACAGGTGTACGGAAATAAAAGGGATACAAAATGGACAAATTTAACCAAATTAACAGCAGTCCTAGTAAATCGCCAAAATTATAAGTGTTTCATTAAAAAAAAAGATCTGGAAACTGGTTTCACTGCCAATATAAAATACTAAAGACACAAGTATATGTGCTGAAAATCTGACAGCGCGTGGCTTAGAAAAAGAACAAAGGATGTATTTCATCAAGAATCTCACTATGTATTATTTCTTCATCTTTAAAGTAACAAAATCCCCAAACCCACAGAACACATCAAATTCCAACAACACTCATTCCCTCAAGAAATAATATTGTATACTTAATATATGTGGCATACCATGAAGTAATGAAGCCAATGTATTGAGTGCTGAAACAAGAGCTTGATTGAATCCGCTCCCAAGTTTACCGCATAGCGAACACACCAATTCTACAGCACCATTTTTCGATGCTATAGCAGCATTTCCTGGTGCATCAACATTACACACATCATTTAATTTATCTAACCACTCAACTATTTCATTCACATCTTTCTCATCCCTGCCTTCCTGCTTCCAATCACGATCCAATTCCTTCAGCCTCTCAAGTGATTGAATTACTGGATTTTCCTCCCCCGAACCCAAAATGCTAGACACGATCCCTGAGTGCGGACATGAAACAGATTGAAGTAAGATTTAGTGAGGAAAGGGAAGGGAGGAGGGAATTGAGTCCCTTATTGAAGTTTAGATAATCAAACTATAAAAGATGAAAGTGTTTACTAAACGAATAGAAAGGACTAAATTAGTCGAAAGGCAGCAGAGAGATACCGGAGAGATCAACATCTTGGAGAGTTAGGGTTTGAATAGCGTCTTCAAGGGCTTCAGTGGGGTCCATTTCAAGATCTTCAATATTTTCCTTCACCAATTCATCGAAGGCTTCTTGAGATATTGTACGCACGGATTTTGGTGGGGCCATATTCGCCGGCCACACAAATCTGCATATACAATCGGTGAGAGGGTGATCACCGGCAGTGTAAGTTATACCTGCTAGCTGAACAAAGAGGTGGAAAGACCATATTACTTACTTTACTACTATTTAATAAGAGCTTCACGCTCTATAATTTTACTATATTATTTTTAATTAATTTTTTAAAATTATTTATATATAAAAAATTAATAATACTTAATTAAAAAAAATTATTATTACTATTAATAAGAGTGAAGAAGCAGGCAACTCTTCGTCAACATGTCTGTTTCTTTATTTGCTTTAGTTGCTTCATGATTTTATTATATTATTCCTAATTAATTATGTTAAATCATTTATATATAAAAAAATTAATAATACTTAATTAAAAGAAATGTAAAATAGACATTTATGACATGTTTGTTCAGCTGTTTCAATTATAGTTTTATTACATCACATTAAATTAATTATTATAAGTCATCTAGGTATTAAAAATTTAATAATATATAATAAATAATAAGATAGATATAAATGGAAAATTAATTCTTGATGTATTTGTAAGCAATAAAATTTTATCCATATAAAATTCGGATAATATTAAATTTAAAATATATTAATCCCAAATAAATATTGTGGATTAACGTAATTAGATTAGTTATTTAAATCCAAACATATAAGGATTTAATTAAAGTCCAACCACAATTGGGTTAGTCCATTAATTTGGGTTAAAAAATGATTAACCTACTTTATCAAGCCCAAGATGTCATCATATTAATTTGGGACAGAGCCCACTTTAGCAAGCCCAAGATGTCATCATATGCTAGAGGTCCAATTTGGTGCCACATGTTAAATAACGTGGCATGCCAAGTCAAGTGAAGGAGCCAATGGGATCATGTCACGTATCAAAATGATGCAGTAAATTAAAAGCCCATAAGAAATGTCATGTCAAATCTGATTTGCCATGTTTATCATGACTTTTTACTTCCTACAACTATAAATAGGGACCTCATAATTCAGAAAAGGGACCAACAAGTTTAACAAGAATCAAGAGAGAGCTCGTGGATCAAAACAACAGATTTCTCTAAAAATTCAAGAACAAGCTCAAGAGTTCAAGATCAAGAGTTCAAGGTTCAAGAACAAGCTCGTGATTTCAAGATCAAGAATTCAAAATTCAAGAACAAGTTCAAGTTTCAAGATTAAGACTACAAGATTCAAGAACAAGCTCAAAGGCCTTTGAATTTAAGTACAAGTCGAGATCAAGTTCATCAAGTCTTCAAATCAAGTTCAAGTTCAAGATCAAGACCGCAAGATTCAAGAACAAGCTACCAACCCCTTGGATTCAAGCACAAGTCAAGATCAAATCCGTCAAGTTCAAGTTAAAGTTCAAGATCAAGCTCAAAGCCCTTGAATTTATAGTTGAAAAGGCAAATCAGAGGAATCATAGAGATTGTAACACTCACTTATTGAAATCAATAAATCGATTGTTGTAGTATTTTTCTTATCTCGATTATTATTTTTTGTCTCGAGTATTTTATTGTCCAACAAATTCTGGCACACCCAGTGGGAATATCTCTACCTCTCATCTCAACTTTTCAGACTTTGAAGATTAAGAACGCTGAAATGACTTCCAAGAAGATCAACTCTCAATCAACTGCTTCCAAGGTTGTTAATTCAAGGTTCTCTGCTGAAGTGGAAAGCATCCTTGGTGTTACTTTCGGAAGTTTAGGATCTGTCACGAGGAGCAAGGCAGGCTTGCTAGGACAACAAACACATCTAGTGTCATCCGCGTCAACTCCAATTTTTGGATCTTCAACCCCAAAAGGAACAAAGTCCAATACAAGTGCTTCAGAAAGAGGAAGCAGTGTCGCAGAATCACTTAAGAAGACTCTTGCTCTACTTGAGCATTTTGGTTCCAAATACTCTGGCGCAAAGAGCGATGGTCGTTCAACAAACGCGTCATCTTCACTTACACCGCATAAGTTAAGCACTTCGAAGATCAACCTACGCGATAATCCATGTTACTCTCCGACGTCTTCGGTAATCATGCAAGCAATGGTAACTGATGCCTCGTCTACGGAGGAGCAGCTTGCGAATCTGACAAAGGCAATTGAAGGCCTGACCAACTATGTTCAGAATCAAGAGGCTAGGATTGATAAGATAGTAGATAGGGTAGAAGATTTTATAGATGAAGAACTAGCCATGCACCGGGAAAAGCTCCAGAGGTTTATGAGATAGAAAATCCTATGAAACAAACACCACCGATTAAAGAGGTGCAAGTTTCTGCTGAAGGAATGATCCCGATTGGGCAATTGAGGGAATTTATTGAAGGGACCCTCAAAGACAAGTATGATGTTGTCACCATGTCTTCCCTTGCATATGCCAAGCCCTACACTACAAGAATAAATAGCCTCGAAATGTCTGCCGGCTATCAACCCCCCAAATTTCAACAATTTGAGGGAAAAGGTAATCCGAAACAACATGTCGCACACTTTGGCGAGACATGTAATAATGCTGGAACTTACGGTGACTATCTTGTCAAACAGTTTGTTCGTTCCCTAAAAGAAAATGCCTTTGATTGGTATACGGACCTCGAGCCTAACTCTATCGATAGTTGGGAACAATTGGAACACGAGTTCCTAAATCGGTTTATAGCACAAGACGTACAGTGAGCATGATAGAGCTCACAAATACTCGGCAAAGAAGGGATGAACCAGTCATTAACTTCATCAATCGATGGAGAAATGCTAGCCTAAACTGCAAAGATAGGCTCAGCGAAGCTTCTGCAATAGAGATGTGCGTCCAAGGAATGCACTGGGAGCTTCTCTACATCTTGCAAAGCATTAAGCCTAATTCCTTTGAAGAGTTAGCTACCCGTGCTCACGATATGGAGTTGAGCATGTCTTCTGCTGGAAAGGGGGCAACGCCTAATCATGACCCTCGAAGGGGAAAGAATAAGCAGGAACCCAAAAGATGGGGCAAGTTTGTTCCCAAAAATAAAAACAAGGAGTCCATGAATATTGATGTGTCTCCTGTGAAGGTCACCACAAAGGTAATCAATAAGCAAAGTATGAAGACAACTTCTGAAGCACGTCCGAATCAGAAAACTTTAAAGGAGATGCAAGAAAAGGAATATCCCTTCCTTGATTCTGATATTGCTGAGATTTTTTATGAACTCCTTGAGCATAAGCTCATTGAACTCCCAGAGATGAAGCGTCCCAACGAAGCTGGAAGGACCAATGACCCTAATTATTGCAAAGATCATAGGCTCGTAAGTCATTCTCTGGAAAAGTATTTGTCTTTAAAGATAAAGTCATACAACTGGCAAAAGAAAAGAAGATCTTCTTTGGCGATGAGGCGGCCAGTTCTCATTAAATCTCTATTACTTTTGGCTTGCTCAACCCAGTCCAAATATGTGTCGAAGAGCATAATGAGAAAATATTAGAGCCTGACAGCTCTTCAGTTGATGAAGGCAATGATGAAGGTTGGACTTTGGTGACGAGGCGCAGACGCAGGAGGATGAGTCTGCGAAAGGAGTCATCCAAGCAGCCAACCAGAAGGAGAATGGTAAAGAAACCAAGAAAATAGAAGTTGGTTGAATTCCCAAAAAAGACGAGGGTGACAGAGCTTCACCACCAAAAACCTCAGTGTTCGGTGACTTTAAAGGAATTCTTACCGAGTTGGTTTCAGACTGCCTAAGTCAACCTTGAGGTGTCTTATTTTAATACCGCCAAAGAGGGGGCAAAGGGTGAGAATCTACCCATGAAGGTTTCTTCACCTTCCGAAAAGCTTGCTGAAACTCTTGGCGAAGAGGCACATGTGTGTGATACAAAAATCACATTCACAAATAACGATCTTCTGCTTGGTGAGGCCCTACATAACCGTCCCTTATACATGGTGGGTCAAATTCTAGGAAAGAAAATCAATAGAATCTTGATAGATGAGGGATCTAGAGTCAACATCCTGCCTATCCGCACGATGAAGGAACTTGGCATCGCTACTAATGTATTGGACGAAAGTCGTATAATGATCCAAGGCTTCAACCAAGGGGCCCAGAGGGCCATGGGATATATCAAATTAGGGATTCGTATGGATGATTTTCAATCAAACCCATTGATGCATGTAATCGATGCCAAAACTTCATACAATATATTGCTTGGTAGGCTTTAGGGAGCACGGGAACAAAATTATCTCGTTCTCTTACTATCAATGCTTGAAGTACCTCGAAGGCGGAGTGGAAAGAAAGATAGTTGCCGATGACAAGCCATTCACTGAAGCTTAGTCACATTTTGCCAATGCAAAATTCTACTTAAAGAAGCATGTTGTAGATGAGAAAAACGTTGATAATGTCACAAATACCAAGTGTGATGACCTTGTAGCCAAGAAGGCCATGGTGACTATTGAAAAGGTCGCTACCAAGAAGCCTCTCTCCACTTCAAATGAAGAAAACATCGCTCCTATGAAAAATAAGGCAACTCCTGTTCTTCGCTACGTGCCAAATGTAAAGAAAGAGAAAGATCACCCATTTGATGCCCAAGATAATGTGCTAAATGGGCTAACTTTATCTATTATGAAGATTGACGCGATAAATCTATCCTTAAGGCTAGTTGTGGCTCAAAATCCGCCACAAGATATAACATTCCCTATAAAGCGAACAAAGGAGGGCTTCGACCCAAATGTATACAAGTTATTTTGTAAAGGCTGAATATAATCCTAATGAGCCATCAAGGTTAGATAAACTTCCGTCGGAAGGTAAAACAAAGCAGGAACATGAAGGCCTAGGATACACACAACCACCTCCAATTTGCATCTCCATAAGAAGGGCGGTTAGTAACTATATCACTGTAGAAGAGAAATCTACCGCATCCAACAAAAGGCCTTTTGTCTTTGACCGACTTGGAGAATCAACCGCAAGAACTTCTGTATTTGAGAAGTTGGGTCCTCTAAATAAGAAAAGAAGTAACAAGCGTCGGAGAAGTCATCAAAATATGACAGTGCACTCCTCGCCTAAGATTCAAAAGGATTTCCATAGTTTGATTCATTTTAGAATAAAGCGATAGACGAAACTGGTAGTTTCATGCAACAAGGTGTTAAAAGCAAAGGCTCATACTGTGGTTTATACCAAGAAACGTGAGAAAGATGAAGAAAGTATTGGCTCATCATATCATGTTACGGCCCAGAATGAGAATGAGGCCTCATCTCAAATAAAGGTTGATGAAGAGATGAAAGATACTTTCTGGTGTCACCACCTATCCATCAACGACGATGATCCTCAAGAGGAGGAAGATGCTGGAGATGCTCCATCTCAACTTGAAGAATGAGCGAAGGCCACAATAGATCCCTTGAAAGAAGTTAACCTTGGAATCGATGAAGACCCAAGACCAACTTACTTGAGTGCTTTTCTCGAGATGGAAGAAGAAATCGCGTATATGAATATACTCAAAGAATATATGGATGTCTTCGCTTGGAGTTATAAGGAAATGCCTGGCTTAGATCCAAAAGTAGAGGTTCATCAGTTGGTGGTCAAGAATGGTGCTCGTCCTGTTAAGCAAGCTCAAAGGCACTTTAGGCCAGAGTTGGTTCCACTGATTGAAAATGAAGTTAACAAACTCATTGAAGTTGGTTTTATTCGTGAAGTTAAATATCCCACGTGGATTTTAAGTATTGTTCCAGTACGGAAGAATAATGGCCAAATTCGAGTTTGTGTCGACTTTTGAGATCTCAACAATGCATGTCCTAAGGATGATTTCCCAATCCTTATACCAGAGTTGATGATTGATGCCACCACTGGTTATGAGGTAATGTCCTTCATGAATGGTTCATCCGGTTACAACCAAATCCGCATGGCTCCAAAAAATGAAGAGCTCACTGTATTTCGTACTCCCAAAGGTATTTATTGCTACAAGGTGATGCATTTTGGTTTGAAGAACGCTGGCGCCACTTATCAAAGGGATATGCAAAATATCTTTGACGGCCTACTCCACAAGAATGTTGAATGCTACGTGGATGATCTAGTGGTGAAGTCAAGAAAGAAAGATGACCACTTAAAAGATCTAAGAATGGTGTTCGAGTTACTTCGAAGATACCAACTTATGATGAATCCATTGAAGTGTGCCTTCGGAGTTACTTCCGAAAAGTTTCTTGGCTTCATTGTGCGACACTGAGGAATTGAAATTGATCAAGACAAGGTCGATGCAATTTTAAAGATGCCCGAGCCTCGAAACATTCATGAGTTAAAAAGCCTTCAAGGAAGGCTAGCATATTTAAGGAGGTTCATCTCAAACTTGGCCAGAAAATGTCAACCATTTAGCCATCTCATGAAGAAGGACACTCCCTTCAAATGAAAGCAAGCTTGTAGTAATGCCTTTGAGAGTATCAAATCATACTTAATGAGGCCACCAGTTCTTGCGGCACACATACTTGGGAAACCACTGACACTCTATCTCGCGGCACAAGAAAGATCAGTCGGAGCACTATTGGCTCAAGAAAATAGTGAAGGCAAAGAAAACTCTCTGTACTATTTGAGCAGAATGATGACACCAAATGAGCTAAAATATTCTCCGATCGAAAAGTTATGTCTGGCATTGGCTTTCTCTATCCAAAAGATGAAAAACTACTTTCAAGCTCACATTGTTCGTCTTGTGTCCAAGGCAAATCCCATCAAGTTTGTGATGTCGAAACCAGTCCTCAGTGACCGACTTGCAAGGTGGTACCTCTAATTTTAGCAGTTTGAGATCGTGTACATCCCCCAAAAAGCTGTAAAAGGACAAGCATTGGCTGACTTTTTGGCAGATCACCCAATACCTGATGACTGGGAACTGAGCGATGAAATTCCTGATGAATATGCAATGGCTGTTGAAGTTAGATCCCCATGGAAGATGTACTTTGATGGTGCTGCACATCGAGACGGAGCTGGTGCTGGTGTAGTGTTTGTCACTCAACAAGAAGAGGTCATCCCCTGCTCTTTTACCTTGATGAATCGTTGCTCCAATAATGTTGTCGAGTATCAAGCACTCATACTCAGGCTAGAGATGGTTGTCGACATAAAACAACTGCAATTACAAGTTTTTTGTGACTCCCAATTGGTGATAAAGCAGTTATTGGGAAGTTATGAAGTCAGGAAGCCTGAGTTAAGACCCTATCATGATTATGCACGAAAGTTGACGGGATAGCTTGGAGAAGTAACCCTCCAGCATGTGCCAAGGAAAGAAAATAAGCAAGCTGATGCCCTAGCTACTTTGGCCTCAACTCTAACTCTTCCAAATCAGACACGAGTTACTATCCACCAAGAATGGGTAGTACCGCCATCAAATAAGGATGGGGACATAAAAGGTAAGGTTTAATACCTCGTCGCCGTTTTCGAAGCTGTAAAGGAAGATTAGCGACAACCTATCATCGACTACCTGTGTTATGGGATACTTCCAAAAGATCCAAGGAGAAAGACTGACATTCGTCATCGTGCACCTCGCTTCCTTTACTTCAAAGACACACTGTACCACAGATCATTTGAAGGAGTACTCTTATGGTGTTTGGCAGAGGAAGAAGCAATCCAAGCCTTGCAAGAACCGCACTCGCAAGTTTGTGGATCGCATCAGTCTGGACCAAAGCTCCATTTTCACATTAAAAGGATGGGATATTATTGGCCAACGATGGTGAAAGATTGCTTGAACTATGCTAGAAGATGCAAAGCTTGCTAATTCCATGCAAATTTCATACATCAACCTCCAGAGGTACTACACCCACCTATAGCATCTTTGTCATTCAATGCTTGGGGAATGGATGTTGTTGGTCCACTACCAAAATCTTCTGGTGGACACCTATACATCTTGGCCATAACAGATTACTTCTCGAAATGGGCTGAAGTTGTTGCTCTCAAGGAAGTAAAGAAAGAAAATGTTGCAAACTTCATCCGAGTGAATATCGTCTACCGCTTTGGAATTCCTCAATACATAATAACTGATAATGAAAAGCCATTTGATAATAAACTGATGAACAAAATCTGCGATCTCTTTGGTTTCAAGCAGCGCAAGTCTTCTATGTACCATGCTACCGCCAATGGTCTAGCCGAAGCGTTCAATAAGACTTTATGCAACTTGCTGAAGAAAGTAGTTTCCAAATCCAAACGAGACTGGCATGAGAGAATGAAAGAAGCTTTATGGGCGTATAGGACAACTTACCGTACACCGATGCAAGCAACTCCATACTCATTTGCTTTTGAAGTTGAAGCGGTCTTGCCACTTGAGCGTCAAATACCTTTTTTGATACTGGCTATTCAAGAAGGGCTCACCGATGAAGAAAATGCTAAGTTGCGTCTTGCGGAGTTAGAAGCTCTTGATGAGAAGAGGCTGGAGGATCAACAAAATCTTGAATGTTACCAAGCCCGGCTACCTCATTCTTTTAACAAAAGGGTTCGCTTGAGGTGCTTCCAAGTTGGAGATCAAGTCCTTGCAGTAAGAAGACTCATTATCACTTCTCGTAAGTCTGGGGGCAAATTCACCCCGAAGTAGGATGGACCATATGTTGTACAAAAGACATATTCAAATAGTGCTTACAAGCTTGTCGATGCAGATGGTGTGAGGATTGGCCCCATCAATTCCAAGTTCTTGAAGAAGTACTATCCTTGAAGAAAGATGACACTCCTTAAGGCATGAGTATAAACTGTATGTCTACTCCTGGCCCGCAAGAGTATAAACTATGAACGACTCAAAAAAAATATCCATTAGGTTGAAAACCTCAAAAGAGGCGGCCTAGGTAAAAGTTAGGACGCAAACAAAACACTCACCCCAGAACAACGTTGTGACTTAATCCTCTTCATTGAGGTACGTAGGCGCTTGGAATTTTATTCTGAGTTCAGTTGCATGCGTGTCAAAAAAATATATGTTCCTCCTCATATAAAAAATTCAGTCTTTAAAAGACTTTTAACATCACCAATCTTCAAACTTACACCAAATGTTGGTGACTCAATGGGGGCAAATCCCTATGAAGTATAAGCTTCTTGGATATGAGTTGAAGTCTTCAAATTCACTAAGTCTGATAGTTGAAGTTTTCAAATGACTTATGCATATAAGTTGAAGTATTTAAATTCACTAAGTCTTCATGTTGGAGCTTTCAAGTTACCATATTGGAGCCTGCAAGTTCACAAAGTCTAATAGTTGAAGTTTTCAAATGACCTATGCATATAAGTTGAAGTCTTCAAATTCATTAAGTCTTTATGTTGGAAATTTTAACTTCACCATATTGAAACCTGCTAGTTCACGAAGGCTACAAGTTGAAATCTTCAGATGCTCTGCGACTATAAGTTGAAGTCTTTAAGTCTGCCATATTGAAGCTTTCAGAGTTTGAAAGTTGGAGTCATCGGGTTCTTTGATCTATAAGTCAAAGTCTTTAAATCCTTCAAACCTTCTTGAGTTTACCTTCCAATCTTCATGAAATTACCTTTTCTTATGGCGGGGACGAGTAGTCATCTCTATGCGCCATAAGATTACCATAAGGTTACCTTTTCCTATGGCAGGGATGGATAAGTCGTCCCTATGCGTCGTAAGATTACCACAAAGCTACCTTTTCTTATGGCAGGGATGAATAAGTCGTCCCTATGCGCCGTAAGATTACCACAAAGTTACCTTTTCTTATGACGGGGATGAGTAGTCATCCCGATGTACCGTAAGATTACCATAAAGTTACCTTTTACCTTTCTTATGGCGAGTACGACTAGTCATCCCTATGCGCCATAAATTACCATAAAGTTACCTTTCTTATGGCGGGAACGAGTAGTCATCTCTACATGCCACAAGACTACCATGAAGTTACCTTTTGCCATAAGACTACCATGAAGTTACCTTTTACCTTTGCCATAAGACTACCATGAAGTTACCTTTCACCTTTTGCCATAAGACTGCCATAAAGTTACCTTTTACCTTTTTTTATGGCGGGGATGAAAATACATCCCTATGCATCATAAGATTACCCGTGATATTACCTTCCTTGGTACAAGGACGAATATTCATCCCTTTGCACCATATGATTAGTGTCTTTGCATGAAAGACGCTATCTTGAGAAAATAAAAAATATATATATAGTCTAACCATGCATGAGCTATTATTAAAAAAGAGATGATAATAAAAAAGAAAAAAAAATACCTCAATATTAAATTCTTGAAATTCGGACGAGAAGTTTCTCCAATTGACCTTGCAAATTGTTGATGCTTTTCATGGTACCAAAAAAAAAAGTATACATGGGGTATTTATATGTGTATAGGGGCGGTGGATGTTAACCTTGGTAATCCTAATCTAAGTCAAAGTGGATTGATATAATCCAACTAGGATTCTAAGATTCGTAAGGGCGGCGCACCAATTTTAATTTTGTCGTTGTTTTGCTTATGGTTACCACGTGGAAACGAATGGAGCTATAGAGTCCTATTTGGATGGCAATGTTAAAAAAAATGAATAACAAATAAACAACAAATTAGTTTATTTGCATAAAAAGGGAGTAAGATGTTGGTATGGCCGAATACTGCTAATTCCAATATGGAATTGGATTTGCTACCAACTAATTAAATAATTTGTGATGGCATTAAAATTATTATTGTCATTATTATTATTATTATTATTATTATGGGTAGTCAAATTTTATGGAATTAAATAATGTTCTTAATCTTTGAACATCATCCGATTCTAACATGTAAAATTACATAATATAAATTGCCATTGATCAAAGCATAAGGTGTTACTTCAAACCTAGTCTTCAAATATCTAATATTCTGACTAGTCTTGAAGTAGGGGCACTTGGTAAGCAATAAAATTTTATCCATACAAAATTCGGATAAAATTAAATTTAAAATATATTAATCCCAAATAAATATTGTGGATTAATGTAATTGGATTAGTTATTTAAATTCAAACATATATGGATTTAATTATAGTCCAACCACAATTGGGTTAGTCCATTAATTTGGATTAAAAAATGATTAGCCCACTTTATCAAGCCCAAGATGTCATCATATTAATTTGGGACTGAGCCCACTTTAGCAAGCCCAAGATGTCATCATATGCTAGAGGTCCAATTTGGTGCCACATGTCAAATGACGTGGCATGCCAAGTCAAGTGAAGGAGCCAATGGGACCATGCCACGTGTCAAAATGATGCAGTAAATTAAAAGCCCATAAGAAATGTCATATCACTTAAATATGATTTGCCAAAGGAAGTTCATGTTTATTTGCCAAAAGAATTTCATGTTTATCATGACTTTTTACTGCCTACAACTATAAATAGGGGCTTCATAATTCAGAAAAGGGACCAACAAGTTTAACAAGAATCAAGAGAGATCTCGTGGATCAAAGCAACAGATTTCTCTAAAAATTCAAGAACAAGCTCAAGAGTTCAAGGTTCAAGAACAAGCTCAAGAGTTCAAGATCAAGAGTTCAAGGTTCAAGAACAAGCTCAAGAGTTCAAGATCAAGAGTTCAAGGTTCAAGAACAAGCTCAAGATTTCAAGATCAAGAGTTCAAAATTCAAGACCAAGTTCAAGCTTCAAGATCAAGACTACAAGATTCAAGAACAAACTCAAAGGCCCTTGAATTCAAGTACAAGTCGAGATCAAGTTTATCAAGTCTTCAAATCAAGTTCAAGTTCAAGATCAAGACCACAAGATTCAAGAACAAGCTACTAAGCCCTTGGATTCAAGCACAAGTCAAGATCAAATCCGTCAAGTTCAAGTTAAAGTTCAAGATCAAGCTCGAAGCCCTTGAATTTATAGTTGAAAAGGCGAATTAGAGGAATCATAAAGATTGTAACACTCACTTATTGAAATAAATAAATCGATTGTTGCAGTATTTTTCTTGTCTCGATTATTATTTTCGATCTCGAGAATTTAATTATCCAACAGTATTAAATTAATAGGACATCTTATATGAGACTCATTTAAAAAAATTCACAAATATGTTTGCTCCATGATTTTACTATATTACCCCTAATTAATTATTGTAAGACATTTACATATAAAAAAATTAATAATATTTAATAAGAAGCAGACAACTCTTCGTCAACATATCTGTTTCTTCACCTGCTTCAGTTGCTCCGTGATTTTACTATATTATCCCTAATTAATTATTTTAAGTCATTTATATATAAGAAAATTAATAATACTTAATTAAAAGAAAAGTAAAATAGGCATTTATGATATGTTAGTTCAACTGCTTCAATTGTAGTTTTATTATATCACATTAAATTAATTATTATAAGTCATCAAGGTATTAAAAAACTAATAATATTTAATAAATAATAAAATTATATAAATGATAAATTAATTTTTGATGTATTAAATTAATAGGACATCTTATATGAGACCCATTTTAAAAAATTCACAAATATGTTTGCTCCATGATTTCACTATCTTACCCCTAATTAATTATTGTAAGACATTTACATATAAGAAAATTAATACTATTTAATAAAAAAAAGGTAAAATAAATATTTATGACATGTCTACTTCAGCTGCTTCAACCGTAATTTTACTATATCTCTTCTAATTAATTATTATAACTCATTTAGATATTAAAAATTTAATAAAAAATAAAATTGACGTAAAATGATAAAGCTCTTTGTCAACATGCCTGCTTTTTTACCTGCTTCAGCTGCTCCATGATTTTACTATATTATCCCTAATTAATTATTTTAAGTCATTTATATATAAGAAAATTAATAATACTTAATTAAAAATAAGGTAAAATAGATATTTATGACATGTCTGTTTCAACTGTTTCAATCATAGTTTTATTATATCACCTCAAATTAATTATTATAAGTCATTTAGGTATTAAAAATTTAATACTCCCTCCATCCCAAATTATGTGTCGCCATTTTCTTTTTGGTCCGTCCCAAAAAGAATGTCGCCTTTCCATATTTGGTAAGTTTTTAAAGACACAATTACAATTTTACCCTTAGTGGTCCCACTTGATTTTAAATATTATTACTCATTTTTTTATTTGTCTTTTCAATTAAAAGTGATCTCATTTGATTTTAAATATTATTACTCTTTTCTTTAAGAAGGGTAATTTTATAACTTTAACAAAGTCAATACTTTTTTCTTAAATATCGTGTACGGTCAAATGACGACACATAATTTGGGATGGAGGGAGAAATATTTAATAAATATAAAATTGACATAAAATAAAAAATTAATTTTTGATGTTTTAAATTAACATGACATCTTATATGAGACTCATTTAAAAAATTTTAACAAATATTTTCTTATAGTAATTTTGCTATATCACTTCTAATTAGGTATTATAAGTCATTTAGAACATATCTGTTTCGCTGCTTCAATCATAAAATTTGGTTGACTCTCGAATGTCAAAAATATTTATTTTATTTTTTATTAAATATTATTAATTTTTAATACGTAAATGACTTATAATAATTAATTAGAGGTGATACATTAAAATTACGATTGAAGCAGCTAAAAAAAATCTCGAATAATAATAAGTGGAACTTTGAGTAACTTAGTAGTCATTTTGAAAACTAACCTTTTATTAAATATTATTAATATTATAATCCTTAAATGAAATAATTTATAATAACATGTTTTGAAAATTTAATACTTTGTTTATTTTAATTTATTTACTTTATTTTGGTAAAATATTATATATCTAAAAATTATGCAAAAAAATAATTATAAGTCATAACTATTAACATCTTATAATATTTTAAAAACCTATAGTAAAAAATATGATTGACTTTTGAAATTCTAATAGTGTCATATAAGTTGTGATAAAACAAGTAAAATAAATTATTTAAAATTACATTAAAAGATATTAAAATCACAAAGATTAACAACTTAAAATATTTAAAAAAAATATATTAGTAAAAAAAATTTGATTGACTCACTAAATTCTAAAATTGGGACAAAACAAGTAAAATAAATTACTAAATTACATAAAAGATATTATAAATCACGATGATTATCAACTTAAATTATTTAAAAATTTATATTAATTTGATTGACACTCCAAATGCTATTTGTGCTACATAAATTGAGATAACGTAAATAACATATGTTGGGCCTGTGCTGGCACGGGCTACGGTATCTAGTATAATAATATGAGGGGTCGTTTGGTTGGGAAATTATTATCCCGGGATTAGTTGTCCTGGATAACTTATCCTACCACGCATATGGGATAAGTTATTCCATCACTATGGTGTAAATGGTGGGATAAGTTATCCCAATATTGATTAATCTCTCCAATCAAATATGAGATAAAATGATCCTTTATTTTATTCTGGGATTACTTATCTCTTATACATTACACCAAACGACTCCTAAGTGAATTGGAGTGTGAATTTATGTAAAAATTACTACTTCAATTTTTTTTTAGAAAAAAACTCAATATCAAATTTGAAGTTTAAAATTTCCCTCTTCTCTTCCGCCTCTCTCTTCATTTCTTTTTTTTTTCTTCCCTCCTCATGAAAGAAAATTCCATAAAAGAATACAACAAACTCAAAATTACAACAACAACAACATATCAAGTATATTCCATCCAAGTGGGATCTGGATGTGAGATAGAGGGGTGGTTTCTGATAGACCCCCAACTCAAAATAAAATAATCTAGACAAAGAATGGTAAAAAGAAAAGATATAAAAGAAATCAACACATCGAATAATCCATATACAAGATACATCAAGTAATACAACAAATGATATAACATCCTAAACTAATACTAACTTTCTACCTTAATCTGCCTCCTCCACAACTTCTTATCTAGGGTCATGTCCTCGGTAAGCTGGAGTTGTTCCGTGTCATGTTTAATTACTTTCCTCCAATATTTCTTCGGTCTACCTCTACCTCACTTGAAATCATCCCTAGCCAATCTTTCACACCTTTGCACTGAGGCATCCGTACCCCTCCTCATCATATAACTAAATCATCTCAACCTCGCTTCCCTCATCTTGGCTTCCAAAATTACTGTAATAAAATTTCAATTTTTTTATGGTAATACCTTCTGAAATTTATTGTAACAACTTCTCAATCATTCTGACAACTATTATAGTTGTTGTTGTGGGATTTGAAAGTAGAGTTTTTACTGTTGAGAAGGATAGGGGAATGAGGTAGAGGCAATAAAAGAGAAAGAGTTGGTAACGAACGAGAAAAGATGTGGGGATGAGGAAGGAGAGAGGAAGAGGTAGGGACTTTACTTATGTCACGCCTCAAATCATGGTGACGCAAATCCACACTGAGTGCCTTAACTTTTGCATAAGCAATGGCTTTCTAGTGTGATTTTGATTGAGTTTTTTAAATGTCCAAGTCTTCTTAAATTTCTTTTTTTAATTAAATCTTAGGCCCAAGACCATTTTATTATAAATCAATAAAAAAGGCAGACTACCGGTCTGCAAAAAGGAAATAAAAAAATGATATGGCCTAAAAATTAGACCCGATCCAAACCTAAGGAATACAAAGTGTTTCCTAATAGACACAAAACTTGAAATGTGTAAGAGTGCTTAGTGCTCTTCTTCAACTTCTTATCGTTTTTGCTCAAAATGCTTCCACCATGGATGAATCTATAGCTTCGTTGCTTCCTCATGTGGATCTGCTTTCATCTCGCTCCTATCTTTCTCTTCTAGTAGCTCTGTTTATTATCTTCACTATCACCCGATAATGTTTTCCTCTTTTATTTTTATCTGTTTTTCTTTCTCTGAGCTGACCATTCTTTCCATCTCTCAAGTGGTTGGGGTTTATCCCCAAGGGACCGTAGCAACACTCCATACCAACATAAATTTAAGCTCCTTTATAAGTATTTTTTATTTCCCATCTCTTCTCTATTTCCTCTTTATCTCTCCCTTATGCCCTTTATTTTGCTTGTTCTTTTGCAAATGTTGAGTAGATGTCTCTCTCTTCATTGGAAATCACCTCTAAGTAGCTCCTATCACACAAAACCCAACTACCCCTATTTTTTAGTGATGTTTTTTGGTAGCCAAAACTTCTAGTCCTAGTTTTATTTAGCACAGTTGTAATGTCTCCTGTGACACAAAACCCAACTACTCTTTGTATTAATGTTGTGTTTTTCATTTTTTGCTTAAGATGATTTCTTTGTAAATAAAGTTGTTTGTGATGTGAATGAACAATGTTGTTCATTTCCTATCCTGCTTTTGCTTTTCTCCTACGTTGCTAGTTTTGTGTGATGATTTTCTTTGCTTTTATCCATAGATTTGGTATTTAAGCTTTATCCATGTTTAGATATGTAACACTCCGCATTTTTTGGGTAGAATTCGAACCGTTGTTTCTACATGTATAAACTTGAATCCAATTATTTCTATATAAATAAGTTTCATGATTATTATCCTAGTGTGAAAAGTGCCTTTGAAGGGAAGAATGTTCGTAGTAAACACTTAGAGCGAAGTAGAGTTAAGAATTTTTATTATCGACCAAATTTTGTAATTCGATTCTACAAGGATCAACTTTGAACGTGTATAACTTCTGGAATATGTGGAATTTTAGGGCTCAAGACCCGCCAAATGATAGATAAATGTGTCTTCTTTCCAACACATCCAATTTTGCCTTAATTCAATACTCGAGCAAAAATTTATGAGCATTTTCATGAAGAGACGGTAATGATCCACAATTGTATAATCGCGGGGTATTATTATCCTAGTGTGAAAAGTGCCTTTGAAGGGAAGAATATTCGTAGTAAACACTTAGAGCGAAGTAGAGTTAAGAATTTTTATTATCGACCAAATTTTGTAATTCGATTCTATAAGGATCAACTTTGAACGTGTGTAACTTCTGGAATATGTGGAATTTTAGGGCTCAAGACCCGCCAAATGATAGATAAATGTGTCTTCTTTCCAACACATCCAATTTTGCCTTAATTCAATACTCGAGCAAAAATTTGTGAGTATTTTCATGAAGAGACGGTAATGATCCACAATTGTATAATACCCCGCGATTATACAATTGTGGATCATTATCATTATTTGCAAGATTATAAGATTTCCCATGATTTAAAAGTTGAATTACATGACTTTATTCATATTTCTATGCATTGTCCAATAATTTCCAGATTTTATGATGAATTATAAGTGTTTACATTATCAAGCATGAATTTTTAGATGTTTTAACGTGAGATTGATGCATGGGTCGTTAAGCCCTAATTTAAGGTTGTTATTTCAAGATTATTGTGCTATGAACACCCTCAGATAAGATTACTCACAGATTTTGACAAAGATTTGACCTTTTGGTCCTAAGCTAAGATAAGAATTCACTTTGTTCAGATAACTTGAGATTTAAAGAAAGAAAAACATAATTGGTTTTCTTGTAAACCTTTGTGCTATTTTTGAAATGAATTTCTTAAGATTTTGAGCATAAGAATGGGAGTAATATTTAGCACCGAGATGGGTAGGTTACTACAGTTTCAGACCCCAGAATTACGTGCCAGCGTAGGATTCAGATTTATTCCCACTTCTACGTGGATGACTCAGATTGTGATCACTAAGATAGAAGTTCTATGTCGATGGTAAGGGTAGAACAACCCTACCTAATGGGGGCCAGTCGTGGGACTCCATAGATGCTCACATAGTGTATGTTGGTTAGAAGAACCTCCCAACAGATGTCCCCCACTCTTTAACAGTCTATTGATTTTAAGATTCAAGATAAAAGAATATGTTTCAGAAGCTATGGTTTTAAGATTTTAAGCCCTAGGATAAGCTATTTTACAGACTTCAGAACTAAGTGTAATGGCTCACGAGATTTAGAAAGTATGTTTTGCTTCTTATTATTACAGATTTCAGCATTTCATAGATTCCAGCTTATGTGAGTCATTTACATTTAGCATGCATGATTTTATAAACTGTGATGATATTGTTACTTATTGCATGCACCCCCATATACTCAGTACATCCTCAAAGTACTGATCCACATATATATCTATGTGCTACATTGTCTCATAATGTAGGTTCATAATTTAGGTGCTCAGTCTCAACAATATGAGTGATCTTCAAGCATCTCTTCTACATTTCTGCAGTTGGTGAGTCCTCATAGTTCGGGGACTTAGATGTTCACACTTTCAGTTTATTAGTATATGTTCCATAATTTATTTCAAACAGTTGAGTCATCTGGGGCATGTCCCAGTGGCTCTCTAGATTCAGATAGTAGAGGCTTGTTAGACTACCAGATTTAGTATTCAGATTTCTATTTTAGTTCACAGAGTTTCAGCATTTGTTTTATCAGACTTTTGAGATTAGTATGATTCAGATATACCCAGATGATTCAAACAGTTTTTCGCACATATTATGATTTCTTTCATTTATATTTTCCCCTATTTTGAGGTTCAAACTTAGAAAAGGCAGCCAGGGTTAGCTCAGGACTACTTGTAGTTCGGAGCACCATGTGGCATCCCGGGGGTCAGATTTCGGGGCGTAACAGATAGCAGCGCGACACAGAGTTTATCGTGGAGATTACCCTCCGTGATGTGTTGATGCTTTAAATTCGATAATTTTTAGTTTTGTTCACTTGGTAGGAGGGGTATTGAAGTCCTTTCACCTATAAACGACCTTTAAACACCATATTAGCCTATTTCCATTAGTTTTCATGACATAACATCCATTACTTCACTCTAAAAAATCCTCTCTCACAAATTCCACTTTTCAAGTCAAGACTAGGGTTCAAGGAGGTAGTCATCTAGGATCCTAAGGGTGTTGACTTCTTGAAGTTTCTTAGTAATTAAGGCATGTAGCTCTTTCCCTTGAATTTATTTTTTTGTAATGGCATTGATTGATTATAAATGCATGGTTTTGACACTATCAGAAATTACCCCTATGGCAACAAACTTTTTTGCAACAGTTGCCTAGGCGTTGCTATAAAAGGTATATCGCAACGGTTGAAACCGTTGCCAAAAATTCATAGTTCTATTGCTACAGTTTAACATTATAACCATTGCTAATGATGTTTAACCGTTGCAATAGCTAGGCTTATTTCAATGGTTATTCCAACCGTCACCAAAAAGTAATCTATTGCAACACTTAATCCCGAAAAAAAGCTATTGCGTCGGTTTTATTATTTGTCTCTCCGTTATTTTGACACTTTCTCTCTCAAATAATTTCTTTCAATCAAACCACACAAAACCGCGATTTGTATACCCACAAACAGATTGTTCCACTTCAGACCGCGATTTGTATACCCACAAATAGTTCATTTTCTATAACTTCGACGGATCCACTTCTACAACTTCGACAAACTGGAAGAGGGGATTTTAGCGATCTTGAAAGTTGACTGCGAAAGTTGACTGAATTTCAGACCGCGAAAGTTATAGGCTCAGCGAGCTCAACTTTTCAATTCGATTTGTAAGATAAATAACTTCTCTCTTAATTTGCAATTTAGACCGAATTTTAGCTGTTGATTTGTGTTAAAAAGTACCGAATTTGTACTTCAATTTGGAGATTTTAAGGTTAGCGTGTTCTTCTAGTTGACGATTTTGACCTAATTTTTTGAGTTTCTATTTGGGGGTTTTCTTATCCTTCACTTTGATTACTAGTTTTTGGTCCACATTTTAATGAAAATTAGAAGTGGCCAATTTGTTGATGACTTGTGTCTTTTGATCAACTATTATTGTGCTTCAATTTTCAAGTTACATTAGCTGCCAAATTGTGTCTGCTTTTACTCTGTTGTTTGTGGATTCTCTTAGTTGAGAAATTATCCTTAATTGGATTGAGAAATGAATTCATGGATAAGTTCTCTGGGGTTGCTATATCAACTAGTGAGTTTTGTGAACTGATTTTCTTGAGCACAATGGTTAAAATCTCAGAAACTTTGGGACACTAGCTGCGCATTTAATATCCTGTTTGAGTTAATTATCGACCTTTAGGAGTGAATGGCTAAGTAGTAATTCTAGTGGTTGATTAGAATTACATGGGTAATTAAATTTTCCTATGCACTTAATGATAAATTGTTAAATGAGAACTTAAGCTGCGATGAAATTTTGGTGTTATACTCACGTTAGATTCCTTTTTGTGTGAACCTTTTTTAGTTCATGGCTAAAGGTTTCGAGAGGTGAAAATTTGATCTCTAACCTCATTGCTTAATTCTTAACTAGTTGAATCAATAGTTTTCCTTGTAAAAACTTATCATTAAGGAAATATAGAATTGTGGCATCCTAAAATAGACTAATAAGGAAATAAAAGTAGAACTAAAGAGGTATCTGGTTTTCCTAATTTCCTTAGTGTGGTTGTGTAACTCAGTGTGGTGCTGGACAACTGATTGTGATCGGTAAAGCTTTCGACAATCAAAATGATTTTGAATTTGAAGAACCTGTCAAGATTTCTGTTAAGATCGTTGTTGAGATCCTGAATATTCTTTTACCAGAGCTGCAGGGCTTAAAAACTCTCAAAGTTACTTTTTATAATGCTGCCAAGGATGAAGTGAATGATGAAAGGCATTCTTTATGCTTTTATTACATATTTTTACATCATCTTTTTGTAATATAATCTTGGACTGACATTTTCTGGTGACTATCCATACTATCAAATTGCCAAAATAAAGTATCATAGGAGATGTTCTTAATGACTTGAAAACAAAGGTACTTTGGAGTTTTCATGTTCTTTAGAACTTGATGCCTTTGAACTTTACCCCCATATCCATAAATAAGTATTAAGTCTATAAAATATGTTGTGGAAGAGATGTGAAAAACTAACCTTGTCTGTTCTATTACAATATACTCATCTTATCTTATGTTATGGTGCAGGTTGGACTGTCATTGCTAGATACTGAACTAAGACTGTTGGAAGTGTTTTACCACAAGATATATATGGTATTATAGTGTTGCATAACTTCCTTTTATACCGTGGTTTTGCATCTGCTAAGATGTTTCTCACTTCTTAGTACTCAGATCAATTCACTGGTTGTAAATTTAATCTCTTTTACTTATTTGTTTGTTTTTTAAATGACACTGTTATATGGTGCTGAAGACGGTAGGGGATAACCCAAAAATTATTAGACTAAGAAAGTGGAGTATCATGCACGTCTCTCTGTGTATGTATGTTCATAGAACAATAATGTAGTTATACATATGTGTTTATGTATGTACTTGAACAGTGGATATATGTTTTATCGAAAGAGGTAAAATAATTCATTAGAGGACTTGATGTAACTGTGTTTTCCAGTTTGCTCCTAGGTAGCATTTGTAACCTTGCATCCATTTTCTAACTGCAAATTTTTTACTTTAATGAAAGGATTGAGAACATAAATGATTTTCTAAATAATGTTTTGTAATATGTTCTCCAATCGTATCTCCCTTTAATGTCGTCCTGTCTCATTTTAATTTTTAAAGATTTTTTTTCATGTCTCTTCTACATTCTAACTAGATAGTAAACTCGGCAGGTTTTGAGGTTTCTTTCGGAAGGCTGCTAGAATCAATAAGATATCTTATTTGTTTGTAGCGCCGAGTGCTGCTATCACTCTCTTCCTTCAAGTGCTACACTTGCACTACAAAATTGAAGGTATCTTTTAGTACTGTATGCCTTCTATTTATGAGTATATGTTAAGAACATGCTAAGTTTAAAAAAACTGGCAGTATAAATAATTATTGACGTGGCACAGTGAGGTGTGCCGACAACACCTAGTGGAGACAGATTCTATGTCTCCTCTGGTATTTATAGCACTTCATCTCCAACTATGACTGATTTTATCTGTACTTAGTTGAATGTTTATTTCCAAAAATAAGTTGATTAAAATACTCTCTCAAATAAAAAATGACTTAACATGTTATTTGACAAGTAGATATTCATAGTGGAACAACTGAAGGTTTTATGCAGGTACAAGGATATTTTTTCAGAAACTTTTTAGAGCATATGTGTCTTTCAAGTGGCTATTCTGTACTAGAAGAAGCTGTATCTTCTAGGATCTATTAATGGACCATTCTATGGGTTCTATTCTTGGATCAGATTTAGGCTTCTTATAGAACAAAGATTTGAAAATTAATAAAGGCATACTTTGTTATCTGTTATTTGACGTAGTTTCAAGTATTAGTAACTTCATCTATAATACCTGAGATAAATTCCCTTTTTCATTGTCTATGGCATCAAGTAACTGTCTCGCCTCCCAAATGATTTCCTAAGCTGGAGTAGTGTATTTCTTGTTTACAAGAAGAACATAATAACATCAAAAAAATATTTGTCCCATTGATAATCAATCCCAAAATATAATTCGATGGAACAACCAACAATATCGTCTAAGGGTGTAAGCCCCAACACCAATACTTATGCCAAGGCAAACACCAATACCGATCCCGACCATTCCAACCCCCAGAAGTACCACAAAGCCTCTATCCAAAAGAGTAAACAAATCCGATTGGGACATGCCCCCAACCATGGCCAAAACCAATATCCAAAATAAAGTCAAAACGGCTAACAATATCCATAACATGAAATGATGCATTTCGAAAAGATGGAAGCTTACCACTTCAGTCCAAATGTTGTCCCCGAGTTAATCATTATATAAGAGAAGTCGAACGATCGATTCCTGCATAGCATAGGTATACAACCGCCAGTAGACGGGTTAGCAAGTGACTGATAACATGAATCTCAGGATAAGGATAAAATAATACCAGTTATAAACTAAGTAAAACCATCCAATGCACACAAACATACATACATATATATATACATATATATAACCATGTCGGGAAAGGGGATCCGGGTTTAGCATGCATTTAAAACCTTTGCCTGCGCTGTGTAGCTTGGTCGTCCTAAACCTCTCACGGGCTATATGGGTTCAGCTCCTCCAGTTGAAAGGGTCTCAGTGCGTGTAGCTACTCGACCAAGGAAGTATCCCATGGAATGACTAGTACATCCCCCAATAGTGTGACATCATGCACACGGTCCACTAAGACCAATCCTCATATCGGGAAATACGAGTTTTCAGTTTTGGTCTCTTCGGGACTGCCACCTTCCATGACTTTGCTACACATCCCGCCATTAATGCCAAATTAGAACCGTTTACAAATGACCAACCAATCTATTTACCATTTTATTAACCAGGGCCAATATTAGTGGTATCGTCATACCACCCTTACTTGCAAGTAATATCCATAGTCAAACCATTTAGGTTAAGGGGACTTTCAAGTGCCCTTCCATATACCATATTAAACAACTTGGGAGACTTCCATGTTCACCACAAGTATAACCATTTAGCCTTTATCCTTTTCAAACCATTTAAACCATGCATAATTTCTTTACTAAATTTAAAACATGCAATAGTTCCATTAAAAGAAGTCAATGCAATGAACATATCTTTATAGACATTTTATCAAACACAGTGGGGGCATAATATAACCAAAACCAATTCCAAAGACCATTAAACTATTCGCAAATAATCCATTTGTCCAAATCCACCATTAATGCATATAAAAGCATAATTAAAACCATAGGAAACCATAACCAAGCATTTAATAGCAAAACCCCCAAATAATAGTTGAAACCATAATAATGAAATAGTAAAATCATGAAATCAATCATATAAACCATACCTTTAGTTGAAATTACAATGAGGGAAGAAAATCATGCCTTATACCAAAGAATTAATGGAAAGAAATCACCAAGACAAGCCCTAAAGCAATCCTCAAGATGAAACCCTAGCCTTTTTGCCCCAAAAGCTCTTGAGAGAATTATGGAGTGTTTTGGAATAGTTTCTAAGTATTAATGAATAGAATAATAGGGTAAATAACCTCCTAAGTGTATTAGAGGTCGGGGGTCCTAATTAGGGTAAGTAGGGAAATATCCAGAATACCCCCACTTAAGCTGCACAAAATCCCATCATAGGGATACGAATGACCCATATGAGTCGTACCCTTCCAATATGATCGGTACCCATCACTCGTATCCAAGCCTCAGCCCTTGGATCAAACACTATCTAGTATACGACTCATCCAACCAAGTCGTAACCACAACATACGATTTGTATCCATAGCCTGTATCCCTGGCAGAATGAAATACCAAGAGGATCAAACACTGCCCACCATAGGAGTCCCTGGTACGACTCGTACCAAGCCCTACGACTCATAACCCTAAGTCATACCCATTTTAATGACCAAAACCATACCACCAACTAACACCGATCAGCATACTACAGGACCATACCATTCATACACCAACATACGGCTCGTACCCATGAGTCGAATTGGGTCCGGAGAATGGAAATTCCAGGAAATTTTCTAAGGGTCAAAACCCAGGATGTTTCACCAATTTTGAGTTGTTATTTCCAACATTGTAACTACTCTATAGCAAATGCTTGAAAAAATTCAGATAGAGCAGGTAAATTCAAATTGATCAAATATCAATTATTCTTAAACAGATCAAATAATCATATTATTCTCAATAAAAAACAATACCTTTATGAAAAGAAAATTCAAATTGATCAAATAATCATATTATTCTTAAACTGTAACTTTGCTTTCTAATTTTCTGAAAAATAATAGAAACGTACTTCAACTTTTAAACTTTAAAAAAGAACTCTTTATGGAGCTATGTACTAGTAAACTTGTGACAAAAGTGTTGTCGTAACACTGTTTAGGAAGTTCAATTCACTATTTATTGAAACATGTTGAATCTCTGAGGAAGAATATTGTATTACCATAATTAAGATAAGTATTCTATTACTATGAACTTAGACTTTCTTTAAGCTCAAGATGGCTAGAATATATTCTTCACATTGGGATTTAAATTTTTTATAATTTTCAACTACAGTCTATATAGAAGACAAGGAAAAGGCCAAAAAAAGATTTCCTCGAGGCGAGATGTGGTAAAACCTTTAGATGAATCAGTTTTTTCTCATCAAAGGGCAACAAATATGTGATCATGCCAACTTATAGTTTCACAAAAAAACAATGACACCATGAAAAACCTATGCAAATATTACTTATGAAAAGAAAACCTATCCAACATGATCAATATATAGAAGCAAAACTACTCTATTTTTTAAAAAATTAAACAATCAATCGTTTTGCACCTTCGACCTCGACAGATAATGTCCCCTCCCCCTACACCTCCATCCTTACTCCACCTTACTAGGCATGGTTAATTATAAGATTCAAACCATCCTTGGGGCTTGAAGTAGAACTATTCTATCAATAATTTGATCCTAAGAATCAACTCAAATGGCAAACAAAGTAGATAAGAAACTGATCAGCCACACCCTCAATCTTAGAGGGGTGAACTTCAATAGCTTTACTGGGCCTTCCTGAATTGAAAAATACATATCACTAACTCATAAGTTTTAATGACAGTGAAATAGAGGTCTTCAATTCCTGCACCTCAACTACTTCACTGGAACTTGCTCCACAAACAAAGTTCCAGTAAATTTGCCTCGGAAGGCTAGAGCAGATAGGCTCACGCAGAGTATTAAAATTGGTATTCGAATGTGAGAATCTTTTTTCTTAGAGATAATGGCATGAGATTATCCATATGAATTACCTTACAAACTCGAAGACACGTACAGAAAATCCCCACTTGTACACTTGTACCACTAACAACAATTGTGGTATTTATGTTTCTACTGTGATGACCAGAGTCTAACAAACCATCACTCATTTAGCTCAATTTTAAAATGACTTTCACACCCCCAGATTAGCTGAGAGCCACACAATAATCCTATATTTATGTCAAACTACTTAATAAGTAAAAGTTAGCTTGAAATCTATAGAATTGTCTTCAAATTACAAAACATAATAATTTCCTTGGTAACACATATGTCTAAATGGTCTCACACACATACACACCAAAAAAACTATATAAATTCAAAGTTTTGTCCCACATACTAAAATAACTGCAAAGAGAATTTATTCTCTGGGCAACACCTACTATTAAACTTAAGCTCATGCAATAAAAAATCCAAAAAAATATTCATGCAATCAAATGAACCCAGAAATCAAATATTCTCTAAGGAGAAGAAAACTCCAAAATAGAAACTCAAAAAATTAGATCAAAATCGTTAATTAAAAGAATACACTGACCTTGAAATCCCCAAATTGAAGCAATTGAAGAGAAAATTTGAGAGAAATTGAAGTGTAAATTTGGTCTGACTTTCCAAAGTGAGAGAAATTGAAGTGCAAAATTAGTCCTAATCGCAAATCAAAGAGCAAATAATGTCTGAAATTGAAGTGAAAATCAGATATGGTT
This sequence comes from Capsicum pubescens, assembly GCA_030864215.1. Taxonomy (NCBI): domain Eukaryota; kingdom Viridiplantae; phylum Streptophyta; class Magnoliopsida; order Solanales; family Solanaceae; genus Capsicum; species Capsicum pubescens. The sequence continues at coordinate 229,018,689 of CM061548.1, read as the reverse complement.
TATCTTAATCCACCAAAATGCAAATCGCATATGGTTTATCTTAACCCATAAAACTGCAATTAGTCCTAATCGCAAATTAAAGTGCAAATCGGATATGATATCATTTGAGAGAGAGAGAAATAGTTTGAGAGATTAAGAGAATTGAGAAAGAGAAATAGTTGAGAGAGAAAATCGAGAGAGAAATATTAAAAATGGCTTGAGAGAGAAAGGGTTTTATTAAAATAACTATTTTTTTGCGAACTATTGAAATTTTGTGGAGAAAATTAATAAAACTGTTGCAATAGATATTTTTCTACACATTAAATATTGTCATAGATGATTTTATGGCAAGGGTTAGTCTTCAATAGCGACGGTTATAACACTAAATCATAGCTAGTAGAATTATCAATTTTTGCAACGGTTGAAACCATTGCAATAGACCTTCTATAGCCACGCTTTAACAACTATTGTCAAAAAGTCTGTTGCCATAGCGATAATTTTCAGTACTGTATAATAAATTATAATACACAATTATATACTCACAAAATAAAATCTTTCATTAATAATAATTCAAAATATGCAACAAACTAGTAATCTAAACCCCAAAGCAAAATGTTAAATCCCAAAGATTAGTTAAGTTTTCACATATAGTATCAAGTACGAGTGATGATAAGTTTCAAGAAATTCAATATCAAAAAGATCAATATTAAAGAATTTATCAACAATTCAAAAATCTTCTCAAGTAAGGTCAATGTCTTCATCACTTTTTTCTTCATCTCTTTCGTCATTTTGGACACCTATAAAAAGAGTATAATAATCACAATTAGCACTTAAACAACAACATATTTTCATTTAGAACATAGGGAGGACAATCCATCTTGAAAAATAATACAAAGAAAAACTCATCACAAGAGACCCAAACTATGGTGTGAGGAGATGAACATGCAATACTTAGATGTCAAACCATCATAAACAAAGTGTTAACAATGTTACTAAAGGTGAAACTTTCTTATTCCATATCAGTGTATTGATTGCCATAGTAGTATAGAACAAACATACCAAGTTAAAGTACACTTAGCAACACTATAGTAGAAAGATTAGTAAACATTGTAAGCATATCACCCATTGTAAACATTGCCAAAAATATACTATTCATTCAAGAGACAACAAAGCTATATTGATTTCCAAATATTACTGCAGTATCTTTTTTTTTCGGGAAGGCTTAAAATTAGGTAGTTATATTTTTCAGAAGATGACATAAAATTTTTGCACTATCATGAATGACAATTTTTACAACTGTTGAAGCATCATGTCTATGTATACATTAAAAACTTTAAAATGTAAGGGCACTTCTAATATTGTTGTCCATTCAATGAAACGAAAAAAATAGTTTTATTTGCTCAGCGATCGAGTGATTTGGAAAATTGACTTGATATTCCTATTTCCTTTTCAATTATGAAAGTTGGAAACGCTTCTTCTACAAAGGACAATTACATGAACTACAACAGATCCTTAAGCACAACAAACACTGGATGGACTCAAAATTTAGGAAATCATAGTAAGACGAAGAACCTAATAAAGAGAGCAAGCTATGCACTCAAATAACTTGTATTAGATAACTGGCAAAGAGGATGGATTCTTTTGCTATGGATGATTATTATGGCTGGACTCTTCACCTGGAAATTCTTGTAGTATAGACGAAGAGTAGCATTTTAGGTTATGGGCTAGTGCTTGGAAACAGCTAAAGGAGCTACAGAAACTCTTAAGTTTAACATGAATCTTGTTCTTTTACCAGTTTGTCATAACATGGCTCCTTTTGCCCTATTTCAGGAATGATGATACCAAAATACACATTTAGCAATATAATGGATAGATGCTAATTTTTAGCAAGGTCAAAGAGGTCAAGAAATGTTGTTATACATGTCTGCTTCACAGTGTATATTTTACTACAAGCAAAGGTCTGAAAGAGAGTAACCAATAAATACATATTCCTAGAATTCAGCCTTGTCTCAATGTTAGGTCATTATCAAATTAAGCCACAATGTTTGACCATTTCCAAATAATTCTTAAAGTCAGGATTTTGACTTTGGCATTATCTATCATTTTCTAAAGTTGTATTGGTATCATATAACTTGAGAATACTACAATCTAAAATCCATTACTTGTTGGTAAAGTTGATCAAAAGTAACAAGTACCTAGTGAAATAGTCAGAGTGCAAAAAAACTAGAATGGATGTCGCTGTCATCAAAGAAAGACTATAAATCAACAAATTAAATAAAAAAGTTATAAAACCCCTTAAAATATTAATGATTTTGTTATTAACCCTCCCACATTCGTAATATTGATTTTTGACTTGAATTATGTTTAGGGATGTTGAAAGGGTATTTTCGAAAAACTTTAAATTTTTTGGAAGGGTTTCGGGGTAATTTTGGGACCCCACGACAGTGAGGGTCAGCAATAAGGCTGTGTGATAGAGGTTAACTACCTCAATATCGGCATAGCACGGAGGCTAACCTCCACGATATTGGCGTGCCACGCCAGCGTTTTAATTTTGTTCAGTTTTTGTTGTTTCACTTGGGGTGAGGGGATTTTGATATTTTTACTCCTTATACAATATTATAACATAAAATAACCTCATTCCTTAAGTTTTTAAAGATCAAATTATTCTCTTTTTCTCTCAAACTTAAAACTCAAGAACATTCAAGGATTTCACATAGAATTCATCATTCGGGCTCCAAAATTCAAATTAACTTGAATTTTTTGTGTATTTTAGGCATGTTTTTCTTCCTTAAACTTGAGTTTTACATTGTGTCATTAATTTAATTGATTATCATGTGATTTAAATTGGGAGTTTTAAAATTGGGTTGAGGGATTTTGGTTGTTATTGATTGTTTACTTGTCCCATATTTTAAATTGATCATTCCTGCTTTAAATTGATGTTTTTATCACTGAATTGCTACATTATTTAAATAGTTGGAATGAGGAACATGGTTTTCCCCAAATTGGATGACTTTTACTTGGAATTGGCATTAACATCAACCACTTAGTAAACTTGATCTTGAATATAGAAAATTGCATAGTTTAACTTATTTTTGAACACAATGAATTGCATTAATGGATAAATGGATATAAAATGGATTTGTATGGCCTTGGTGACCATGTTTTGAATTTTAAATGAAAGTTAGGAGTCGATGTAGATATGTGGATTAATTTGGCATATTTAATTTAGCTTGCAAGCATATTGGTATGACGATACCAAGTGGTAATGCCTTAATGAATGACTCCTGGGTTAATGATTGAAATTATATGTAAAGTGATTTTAATTTAGGATTAAGGGGGTTTGTGTAGCTCACTGTGAAGGTGTAAGTCCTGGGGGGACGAACATTGAAAACTAGATTTACCGGCGTTGGGGGTCTATATGACCGTGGGCTTGGTGCACACTTGATATATATATTTTTGGGACAGCTATTGACCCTAGTGGATTTAGTTTTCCCTCGGGTTTTCCTTGGTTCGTGTGACTAAAATACACAGGGACCCTTTCAGTAGGAGCAACTGAACCCATATAACCCATGGGTGCCTTTAGAATGGATCAAGCTACACAATTCAGGTTAATGATTTTAAACTTTCATGTTCATGAATCTTTACCCTATCCCGACATCCTATATATATATATACAAATTTATGCATGTGATTTTTACTAATTTTGGACATGGAATTATGTTATTATGTTCCCTGAGTTATATGCCAGTGCTTATCCCACTGATCGTCTTAGGATACTACAACATTTCATGATGTAGGGCCCGGAGACTTTTCTGCTGCTTCTATACAATGTTAGAGGGCTGAGCACGTCTGTTGAATTTCTATGAAGTGGTGAGCCTCCATTTTTTGAAAGGCCTTGTCATTTCATTGTTCTTTCTTTATGGCTATAGCACTTTTGGATTCTATTTGGTCATAGTCGGGGGCATGTCCCGACTTAGATGTTATTCTAGTTTTAGAGGCTTTCGTGGACAAGTATGGGTTGGTTTGTTGATTTTGGATTCTTAGAACTTCCATTTGATATATTTTCTTTTATTACTAGCTTTATTGGCTTTCTCTTTCTCTTTATTATTATGATTGTTCCTTTGAGGTTAGGCTAAAGGGGTGGTTTTTGGTCTATGGTGGGCTTGAGATACCCGTCATGACTAGGACCTATTTCAGGTCATGATAATCTTGGTATTAGAGTATTTCTTAGGGTTATTGGGTATCCACAAAGTCGTGTCGAGTAAAGTCCTTTTTATAGGTGTGTAGTGCATCACACTTATAAGGAGGAGACTACAAAACATTTAGAAATATTTCCCTTTCTGTGCTATATTCAGGCTTTAGAGTCTAGTGTTAAGAAACTTCTCTAACTCCTGGCTTTCTTACGTGTCAGATCATGCATCCCTGAAGATTTGATGTTCATAAAAACTTTACTGGGAACTTTGTTCCACCTGCAGAGAATGTGGAGGTGACTCACCCTGGTTATGGAGTTCAGACCCGGTCTAGGGTGCCTGCTCCTAATTGTACTACTCCATGTGGTGTTCCACCTGTCTTTACTAGTCCTTATCAAACTTTCCATGCTGATGACACTTATGCTTAGTCACCTCATGGAGACATCACTAATGCAAATTTCTGCTAGTCTATTTATATACTTACTCAGTTGGTGGCATCGCAATCTCGTCAGTTTGACCATGTTGGTTTTGTTGCTCATTTATCTAAGGTCATTTAGGTTGGCCAGTTCATGAGGTTGAATCCCCCAACCTTTATAGGCTCCTAGGTTAAGGAATATCTATAGGGGTTTATTAATGAGATGGATAAAATATTTAGGGTGGTGCACACTATTTATTTGGAGGGTGTGGAGTTTTTGGCGTATCAGTTAAAGAATATAACTTGTTAGTCGTATGGGAAGTTGGAATCTCTAAGGGGTGATGATGCTGAGCAGACTGTGTGGGTTGACTTTTCAGGGGCCTTTCTTGGTCATTTTTTTCCTCAAGAGTTGCAGAAAGCTAAGGCTGAAGAGTTTTTTAATCTGAAGTAAGGTAAGATGAGTGTGAAAGAGTATGCTCTGAAATTTCAGCAGTTGGCTCATTATGCTCTAGAGTTAGTACGCAATATGAGGTCCTAAATGAGAAAATTTGCTTCTGGTTTGTCCCGTGATTTGGTGTTGAAGTGTAAGGTTGCGATGTTGAACAATGATATGGATATCTCCAGACTTGTGGTTTGTATACAACAACTAGAGAATAAAAATAAAAGGCAAGTAGAAATGGGAGAGAGATATAATAAGAAGTTTATGTATTCAGAGCAGAGTGGAAGTTAGCAGAATAGTGAGCTATGGTAGATAGTAGACTAAGAATAAGAATTGGGGAAATTTGTATTTATCTGCTAGTTCTCCTTATCTTAAGCCTTACGATGATTATCATTTTCATACTAGCAGTGGTCTTAAGGCATAGGGTGCCCAGTCTCAGTCTAATGGAAGTCAGTCAGCCCTCACCTTATCCTCCCTGTCATTTTTATGGGCAGATTCATCGTGGTGATCATAAGGAGAGAAATCAATGTTATAATTGTGGTCAGCTTGGTCACATGCAGCGAGATTATCCTTCACCCAAGGTAGCCACTGGATCTAATAAGGTTTTGATTGCCACTTCTTCAGCTCTTGCACCAAAAGACGCTACTTATGGTACCGACACTAGTAGGAATCATCTCTATACACTTACTACTCCCAGGAATCTGATGGATCTCCATATTTTGTTACTGGTAGGTTACAACTCTTTTCCCGTGATGTTTATTATTTGCTTAATATGGATTCTACCCTATCTTATGTGACCCCTTATGTGGCTGTGCATTTTGGTTTTGGTCTTGAAAATAGTTTTGACCCCTTCTCTATATCTACTCCGGTGGGTGATGCTATAGTTGCTAGAAAAATCTACAGGGGTTGTGTGGTGTCTATCTTTCATAGGGAGACATTGGTGGATTTGATAGAGTTGGATATAATGGATTTTGATGTTATCTTAGGGATGGATTGGCTTTATTTGTTCTATGCATCTCTTGATTGTAGGACCCGAAATGTCAGTTTCCACTTTCCTAATGAACCAATATTAGAATGGAAGGGGAGTTCCTTAGTATTCAAAGGGAGGTTTATCTCCTATCTTAGAGCTTAGAAATAATTTCCAAAGAGTGTCTATATCATTTGGTTCGAGTTAAGGATTCTAGCTCTGAAAGTCCTTCTTTGCAATCTATCCCCGTGGTTAATGAATTTCCTAATGATCTTCTTGGAATCCCCCAATAGGGAAATAGATTTTGGGATCGATCTTTACCAGATCTCGTCCAATTTCCATTCCTCCTTATAGAATGGCTCTGGTCAAATTAAAGGATCTAAAGGAGCAATTAAAAAATCTTCTTGATAAAGGATTCATTCATCCTAGTATTTTTTGTGGGGTACTCCTGTGCTTTTTATGCGAAAGAAAGATGGGTTTTTTCGGATATGCATAGACTATCGTCAGTTGAATAAGGTGACAATGAGAAATAAGTACCCTCTTCCTAGGATTGATAACATTTTTATCATTTTTAGGGTGCTAGATGTTTATCGAAGATTGATCTTCATTCGGGTTATTATCAGTTGAAAATTAGGGAAATTGATATTCCCAAGACTGTTTTCCAAACTCGGTATGGTCACTATGAGTTTCTGGTTATGTCATTTGGGTTGACTAATGCTCTGATTGTGTTCATGGATCTTATGAATCATTTTTTCAGGCAGTTTCTGGATTTGTTTGTGATAGTCTTTATTGATGACAACTTGGTGCACTCTAATGTGAAGAAGATCATACCAATCACCTCTAAATTGTGTTGAAGACTCTTAGGGTCCAGAAGTTGTATGGAAATTTTTTAAGTGTGAATTTTGGCTAAGTGCTGTAACCTTTCTTGGGCATGTTGCTTTTAGTGAGGGGATCAAGGTCGATCCACAGAAAGTTGAGGCAGTTAAGAAATGGCCTAAACCCATGACTCCAATTAATATTAGGAGCTTCTTGGGCTTGGTTTGGTATTATAGGAGGTTTATGGAGAGTTTCTTATCTATTGCTGCTCTATTGATGAAGTTAACTCAATAAAAGGTTAAGTTTTTATGGTCATTTGTTTTTGGAGGTAGTTTTGAGAAGTTAAAGGAAAAATTGACTTTTACGCTAGTTTTGACCCTACTCGAGGGTACTGATGGTTTTGTGGTGTTTTATGATCCATCCCGTGTGGGACTGGGTTGTGTTTTGATGCAGCATGGTAGTGTTGTGGCCTACGCTTCCAGGTAGCTTAAGGTTCATGAGAGGAACTATTCGACTCACTATCTAGAGTTGGCAGCTATGGTTTTTTCATTGAAAATTTGGTACCATTATCTGTATGGGGTGCACGTGGATATTTATTTAGACTATAAGAGCTTGTAGTATGTGTTTACACAGAAGAAATTGAATCTCAGGCAGATGAGATAGCTCAAATTGCTTAAGGATTACGACATGAGCTTGCACTACAATCCAGGTAAAGCTAATATTATTGTTGATGCTCTTAGTAGGTTATCTATGAAAAGCTTAAATTCATGTAGCTAATGAGAAGAGAGGGTTATGGAAGTGCATTCATAGCTAAATTAGGAGTTCATCTTTTAGACTTAGAGGATGGGAGAGTGATTATTGAAAAAGTGGTCAAATCATATCTTGGTGTTGAGGTGAAGGAGAAACAGGTTTTAGAACCCATATTTATGCAGATTAAGGATGGTGTGGGTTAGCAAAAGGTTATGGCTTTCAAGATTGGGGGAGATAGAATCTTGAGGTATCAAGGTAGGTTGTGTGTTCTAGATATTAATGGACTGCAAGAGAGAATTTTGACTGAGGCTCATGAGTCTAGATATATAGTTCATCTGGGTTCAACTAAGATGTATCATGACTTGAAGGAAATCTACTGGCGGAAAATAGAATCTTGAGGTATCAAGGTAGGTTGTGTGTTCTTGATATTGATGGACTGCAAGAGAGAATTTTGACTGAGGCTCGTGAGTCTAGACATACAGTTCATCTGGGTTCAACTAAGATGTATCATGACTTGAAGGAAATCTACTGGTGGAATAATATAAATAGGGATGTAGTCAACTTTGTTACCAAATGTATGGTTTGTCGACAAGTTAAGGTTAAGAATTTGAGGCCTGGTGGCATGTCTCTAGAGATAGAGTTTCCCATGTAGAAATAAGAGATGATTAATATGGATTTTATTATGGGTATTCTGCGGTCTCGCAATTAGTATGATTCTATTTGGGTCATTGTGGATAGGATGACTAAGTCTGCTCACTTCTTGTCTGTGAGGACTAACTACTTAGGAGAGAATTATGCTAAGTTGTTCATTCAGGAGATTGTGAAGTTGCATGGTGCACCAGTGTCCATTATTTCAGATCGAGGTATGTAGTTCTTATCTCACTTTTGATCATTTCATAAAGGTTTGGGTACATAGGTGAACCTTAGCACCGCTTTCCACCCTCAAACGGATGGACAAATGGAACAAACTATTCAGACTTTTGAGGATATGCTAAGAGCCTGTGTGATTAATTTTAAAGGTAGTTGGGTTGATCATTGACCTTTAATTGAGTTTGCGTACAATAATATTTATTACTCGAGTATTCAGATGGCTCTTTTTGAGGCTCTCTAGGGTAAGAGGTGTAGGTCTCCTATTGGATGGTTTGAGGTTAGTGAGACTAGGTTGTTTGGTCTTAACTTGGTTCATCAAGCCATGGAGAAGGTGAAAGTGATTAGAGAAAGACTTAAAATTGCTCAAAGACACTAAAATTCTAATACAAATGTGAGGCCAAGAAAATTAGAGTTTGAAGTGAGTGATTGGGTATTCTTGAAGGTGTCTCTTATGAAAGGAGTTATGAGGTTTGGGAGGGAAAACTCAGTCCCTATTATTTTGATCCATATTAGATTTTGAGAAGGATTGGTAATGTTTCTTATGTGTTGGATTTGCCTGGGAGTTTGAGCTCTATCCATCCGTTCTTCCATATGTCTATGCTGAAACAGTGTATAAGTGACCCTTTTTTTATAGTGCCTATTGAGGATATTGGTGTTACGAAATCCTTGTCTTGAGAAATTCCCAGTGGAGATATTGGATAGGAAAGTTCGTAGATTGATGACAAAGGATATAGCTTCGGTGAAGGTTAGTTGGAGAAATCAAAAGGTAGAAGAGGCTACATGGGAAGCTGAGGAAGTATGAAGGCCAACTTTCCGTTTTTGTTCCCCGTGTTGAATGAAAGTTCTTAAGGTGTGAGTTTCATTTTTCTCTTGTCACTTTCTGAGTTTTTTCATTTGATTTTGGTGTATTTTTGCTATTCTCGTGCTAAAAGTGTCCTAACTCATCATTCAGGGACGAATGATCCTAAGGAAGGAATAATGTAAGACACATTAAAATTTTAATAATTTTATTATTAACCCTCCAGTATTTGTAATTTCGATTTTTGACTTGAATTATGTTTAGGGATGTTGAAAGGGTGTTTTGGAAAAGTTTCAGATTGTTTAAAAGGGGTTCGGGGTCATTTTAGGACCTCGAGGCAGTGAGGGTCCGTGATAAAGCTGTGTTATGGAGGTTAACCTCCACGATATCGGCATGGCACAGAGGTTAACCTCCGCGATATTGACGTGCCACGTCAGTATTTTATTTTCGTCCAGTTTTTGTTTTTTCACTTAGGATAAGGGTTTTTTGGTCTTTTTACCCCTTATATGACCTTATAACATAAAATAACCCCATTTTCTTTAGTTTTCGAAGATCAAATCATTCTCTTTCTCTCTCAAACTCAAAACCCAAGATAATTCATTACTCGGGCTCCAAACATCAAATTCACTTCAATTTTTTGTGTATTTCAGACATGTTTCTCTTCCCTAAACTTGAATTTTACATTGTGGCATTAATTGAATGGATTTTCATGTGATTTAAATTATGGCTTTTGAAATTAGGTTGAGGTTTTTTGGTTGTTATTGATTGAATTACTTGTCTCATGTTTTAAATTAATTATTCATGCTTTAAATTGATGTTTTCGGGACTGAATTGGTACATTATTAAATGGTTGGAATGTGGGATATGTGTTTCCCCAAATTGGATGACCTTTTGCTTAGAATTGGCATTAACCTCAACCCACTTTGTAAACTTAATCTTGAATATGAAAAATTACATGGTTTAACTTATTTTTTAACCAAATGCATTGCATTAATAGATAAATCGATATAAAAATAAATTTGGATGGCCTTGGTGTCCATGGTTTGGATTCTAAAAGGAACTTAGGATTTAATGTGGATATGTGGATTTAATTGGCATATTTAATTTAGCTTTAAAGCATATTGGTATGACGATACCAAGTGGTAATGCCTTAATGAATGACTCCTGGGTTAATGGTTTGAATTATGTGCAAAGTGATTTTAATTTGGACTTAATTGGAGTTGTGTAGCTCACCGTGAAGGTGTATATCCCTGAGGGACGAACACTGGAAACCACGTTTGCCGATGTTGGGGTCTATATGACCGTGTGCTTGGTGTACACTTGATATATATTTTCTGGGATGACTATTGCCCATGGTGGCTTTAGTTTACCCTCAGTTATTCCTCGATTCGTGTGGATGACACACACTAGGGCTCTTTCAGCAGGGGGAGTTGAACCCACATAGCCCATGGGTGCCTTTAGGACGGATCGAGCTACACATTCTAGGTTAATGGTTTTAAACTCTCATGTTCATGACCCTTTACTCTATCCAGGCATCCTATATATATATATATATTGTATATATATATATATATACAAATATGGGGTTTGACTGATTTTGGACATGGAATTATGTTATCACTTTCCCTGAGTTACATGCTAGTGCTTATCCCACTGACCGTCCTAGGACACTATATCATTTCATGATGTAGGGTCTGGAGACTTTTCTGTTGCCCTGTACAGTATTAGGTGGCTGAGCACGTCTGATGAGTTACTATGAAGTGGTGAGCCTCCATCCTTTGGATGGCCTTGTCATTTCATTATTCTTTTTTTATGGTCATAGTACTTTTGGATTCTTTTTTATCATGGTCGGGGGCATGTCCCGACTGAGATGTTATTCTGGTTTTAGAGGCTTTTGTGGACGAGTGCGGGTTGGTTTGTTGATTTTAGATTCTTAGAACTTCCATTTGATATATTTTCTTTTATTACTGTTTTTATTGGCTTCTGCTTTATCTTTATTATTATCAGTGTACTCTTGATTTTAGGCTAAGGGGGCGGTCTCTAGTTCATGATAGGCTTGAGATACACCTCACGACTAGGCCTTTATTTGGGTCGTGACACAAAGGTTGAGTGCATTTTTTATTTATGTATCCTCTGCATATATCAATATATGATGAGCTCCCGGAGGCGGTAAAACACACACACACATATGCTTTTGGAAGAGAATACCTCTTACAGCTTTTACAAGTTCTTGATCTTCAGTTCATGAACCAATGGCAATAGAGAAGCATAGATTCCCATGTTAAAGCAAAGCTTAACTTCTAGCTAACCTTTTGAACATATTAGACGATACAAAAATTCCAAATAACAATCGTAAACTAACCTACTTTTTGACTAACTCAACATGAATAATAACATCTAAGCATCAAGGGATAGTGAGTTTGAAATATGGCAGGACCACCACATGGATATATTGTAGAAAGTTTAAGGAAAACAACAAATAGAATACCATCTTTGAAGCGACCCAGAGAATAATGCTCCTAACTAATCATAAAGTTTCATAGAAAGTAAACTTGATAGGATGACATTTAATTTTGCAGAGCAACGTGATAATAATAAAACTGCTACAGGAAAATCAATCACCATTCATGTGAACACAAAAATCAGACAAAAAAAATCATGAGACACTTCATTGAAGAACAATTAGGTAAGAGGAAGCTGCAGGACTCATTTGATACAAACTAAGGTTGAATGATCCATAGTTTGAGAGGGGATTGTTGCGTGTGTGGCGAACCAAAACCTATATTGATAGTTGAAAAAATTGGGACGCTAATATAAGGTATAGAGGTACTCTTAATGGTCTCAGACCTTTTGAGAAAAATCCTACGGTCTTAGCCCAATAATGATAGTGTCACACCATTAACTCTGCACCACTTGGAGAGTGATAGACATTTATATGGGTGTACACGCAAGAATGAGTCAAATAGAATAAAAAGGAACTCTCATCTTTTTCCACCCAAAATTCAATGATTATAGAAAGTTTATCTAAACCGCAACTTCTTTTTTTGTTTCGAAAACATTTCATTACCTATCCGTATTATTGTGCTAAAATGGAGGATATTTGTATGGTCGTTCGAACCAGTTGAGAGGAAGAATGCATAAGGGGAAAATTGGAAGTTTAACTAGAACAGAAGGAGGGGGAAGAAGAAAGAGCTGTACATACATCATCCTCTTTGTCTTCTTCTCGATTCTTTGTTCCCTTTAAGTTATCCTTAAATTACAAAACATTTCCATCATTTTTGTGATAGTCTAATCGTAAATTTCCAACAATATCAGTTGTGGGGCAGCTATAATCATAGATATAACGGTAAAGAGAAGATCTAAGGGGGGTTCCACGGTTCAAGTGAGCCAACTGCTTTTGGCAAAGCAAAAGATTTGTATACTCATTATAAACTCATCGACTCTAGATTCTCGATCCACCATTGAAATGTATATTGTTTGTGTCACAACATTCATTACTCTAGAGATTTGATGTAAACTTCACGAATGCATGTTCAATGTCATTATAAATTAATAGCATGTTTTTTTTTTTTTATTCGTTCACAGGTTAAAGCTGCCACCCTTCTGAATAACTGAAAAAGAAAATATTTTTATCCATATTTAATTGTGACAAGCCTGAAAACTAACTTCATGGCACCAAGTAAACTTAGAAAAGCAATTGGGGCTGTCAAGGACCAAACAACCATAAGTCTGGCTAAGGTAGGCGGCAGCAATAGCTTGTCCGACCTAGAAGTTGCCATTGTCAAGGCCACTAGACACCAAGAGTACCCGCCTGAGGAGAGGCACATTCGAGAGATTCTAAGCTTGACTGCTTATTCTCGGGCCAATATTGGTGCTTGTGTCGACAACATTTCAAGACGTCTCGGCAAGACCAAGAACTGGGTTGTGGCGCTCAAGTCAGTAATGTTGATCCATAGATTGCTCTCTGATGGTGATCCCTCTTATGAGCAGGAGATTTTCTTTGCCACGAGACAAGGAACCAGGCTTCTTAACATGTCTGAGTTTCGAGATTCCAGATCCAATTCATGGGACTATTCCGCACTTGTCCGAACCTATTCCTTGTACCTTGACGAACAGCTTGAGTATAGGATGCAGAGCCGCCGGGGAAAGCGCAGCGCCTATGCTTATGACGAAGATTTAGATGGTGTTGGTACTGATGTTGTCATGGTGAAACCCACACCCTTGAGCGAAATGAAGAATGATGACATTTTCTCAAGGATCCAATATCTTATCCAACTTCTTGAGCGATTCCTAGCTTGTAGACCCACAGGTCTGTATTGTAGTTTACTATTTTCACACTACTTTAGCTTTAATTTCCTTTTAGTCAAAAAATAAAAAATTAATGACTAGTGCTTTTGGATTTGGCCTTTAGCCTTTGCTGATAATTAATAAAACGATCCAAGGACCACAAATTAATTTTTTTAAAAACAACACTAGGAGACTTTGAATATTCATACCATGTGCCAGGCCCATTCAAGCGCTTGCACAAAAATAGTGCTTTGTTTTAGTCATTCTCTACTAAAAGATGTCTTTGGTACATGATTCTAATTTATGTTTGCTATGCTGTAAGAGCAGGTTTAGCAAGGACCAACAGAACTGTGTTCGTGGCTCTATATCCACTTGTGAAGGAGAGTTTCCAGATATACTATGAAATAACAGAAATAATAAGTATCTTGATTAATAAGTTCCATGAACTATCAATCCCTGACTCTGTGAAGGTTCATGAGATCTTCTGCCGTATTAACAAGCAATATGATGAGCTTGAACAATTCTATAATTGGTGTAGAACAGTTGGAATTGGACGCACTTCTGAATATCCAGACATTGAGAACATTCCACAAAAGAAACTTGACCTTATTGATGAATTCATACGAGAGAAATCCATAGCGGGGCAGAATGGGAATGCGATGCGTTATGAACCAAAAAGTGAGCAGGTTGAAAAAACTCCAGAGCTAGAATCAGAGCCAGAACCAGAGCCAGAACAGGAGATGAATGCAATTAAGTCATTACCACCACCAGAGGGAATTCCTGAAGAAATAAAGCAAGAGAAACACGAAGAAGAAGAAAAGAAAGAGATGGTGAAAGCCCAAGACATAGCCGACTTGTTGAACATAGGTGATGATGCACCAACTATGGAAGAACATGGAGATCAATTGGCGGTAGCACTCTTTGATGGTGATCCAACAAATGCTGCTCCTTCAACAACCACTTCACCATGGGAAGCGTTCAAAGATTCAAGTGATTGGGAAACCACACTGGTTCAGCACACGAGCCATTTGTCAAATCAGAAGGCTTCCCTTCCTGGAGGGTTCAACACATTAATTCTAGATGGAATGTATCAACAAGGAGCACTAGGTAAGGTGGTAGCCAGCTCAGGTGTTGTAGCTACTGGAAGTGCTAGCAGTGCCGCGCTGGGATCAGCCGGTCAGCCGGCAATGCTGTCCTTGCCGGCACCTCCATCAGCCGATGGCGGAGCTCACACAGCTAGGACAAACACTGACCCTTTTGCAGCATCACTAGTAATAGCTCCACCATCATATGTTCAGATGTCAGAAATGGAAAAGAAGCAGAGACTATTAATAGATGAGCAGTTAATGTGGCAACATTATCAAAGAGATGGAATGCAAGGACAAGTAGGATTAGCAAGTGCACAGTCAAACCCGTATGCCTACAACACGGGAGGTTACACAAAAACCTTTTAGTGGTTCTGTTAATTAGATACAGAATAACTATATGTGGTCTCAAATATTCAGTAAGAAAGCAAAATTCGTGAAACTGCAAGGAGTAAAAGAGGCCTTTGGGATGAAGGAATGGTGAAAGCTATGCAAGTTCACATTTAATGAATGCCTTATTTGTCTGCTCCAGTACTAGTTAGGGAATTTAGTTACAATTTTCTTTTGTCAGCTGCAGAACTACGTGTTAGAGAAGTTCAAATCAGAGTACAGAATGCAATAAATTGCAGTCCTCCTTTACCTTTCTGCCGTCAGCTCGGAAGAAACTATTCAAGCATACAGTGTATCATAAAAAAATAAGTAAATCTTAATCATAACAATCACTCTCAGCAAATGCTAACATTATAGAGGTTAGTAAATTTGAAAGGTACACGTGGCCCACTTTAAGCACCCCAGCAAGAATGAATACATACCTGCAATATTTATGAATCAAACTGCTTCACAACGAGTCCTCGTCTATCTTTAAGGAATCCTACTACTCGAATTCGGATGCCACAGCTATAGTAAATAAACCGAGATACTGATTTCACTGAACAACATTAATTATTCTAGGACTTTGCTTATTACTCTCTCTGATAGAATTTACAATAAAATCAGTAGGTATATTTGATCCAAAAGATAGAAGGTTGAATATTCTTGATATACAGATACACACAAAGACTATCTCCTGTGAACTGATGAAGTTGAAAATAAGTTGAGTTACTTAAGGCAATAGTTCGCCACTCATCCCAAGTAAATCATGACTAATGGTGATTCCTATTGTCTTTAGTGTATGGAGTAATTCACATCTCTTATAGAGCAAAGTAATAGATTAAAGGAAAAAGTTTCTCATATACCACTCAATTTTATGATTTACAACTAATTAATATATCCCTCATTTAAAAGCCCTCTAAGTAGCCATGCTTTTTCTCTCGGTGCATCTTAGCAAGGCTGCTAACGTGCACTAGCGGTAGAACCAACATGACCCGATCGGAAATCACTACGCCGGTAAAGATTGTAACACCTCAGGATGGTATTAGATATAATCTTCCCTCGATTACTTTTGGAAACTTCTTACCCCCAAAATTCAAATCAATACCCGAAGAAGATGAAAACACATCGTTAAGTTCTGTCTCTCCTAGAACAGACCTATGGTGCTTCGACGGATCCTCCGGCGAATCGGAAACTTCAATTCTGTGCAGCTGCGACTTCACCTGATACAGTGCAGAAGGAGTTTGGTGCGAATCGAACAGCGGGAAAGGCTCTATCCTATGTTCCCCCAACTTCAAAGCAAGGTAAGATCTGTGTCAGTATAGTCGAGGAGGATATTCGAAGTCAAACCGAGTACTGGAAATATGCTCTTATAGGGTTTGTTATTGGGGATACCCCCTACCATAAGTCCATTGAGACTTACATATTGCATGCCCGGAATTGTGCTACACAACCTCAAGTGCTGAATCATGATGATGGCTATTTTATCTTTCGATTTGAATCAACAGATGATTGTGATAGGGTGTTAATGGGCGGACCGTATACTTTTCATAACAAACCTTTCATTGTGCAAGCTTGGGACATTGATTTCGAATTCAACCCGGATAGTATCACCACTATACCCCTGTGGGTTACTTTCCCTGGGCTACCGGTGGGATACTGGTCTAGCGAAGCTCTTAGTAAAGTAGCAAGTGCCATTGGCAAGTCAAAGTACACAGACCAGTTTACTGCCAACATGGAAAGAATATCTTATGCACGGGTCCTGGTGGAAACAGACATAGCACAACCCCTAATTGACACAATAGAAATTCTCACACCTACTGGTACCTTCCAACAACCAGTAGAATTTGAATGTCGACCAAAATATTATGAGAATTGCTTGAAGTTTAGGCATGTCACAGCAAATTGTAGATTTTAGAATGAGTCAGAGGTAGAAGAGAAGGATGAATTCAAAGAAGTGCAAAGAAAAATGAGGAGGAATAGAAGAAGGAAGAGGCCCCAGAAGACACAATGGATGCAGAAAGATGAAGCCCAAAAGGAGGATAAACCTATAGACCCCCCTATGTCTGATCCAAAAGGCTCTTACAAGGATAAGATGATTGTGCAAAATTCAGGACATATACAACAAGGTGAATATGTTAATACTAACCATGCCAGTACTAGCAATAGTGATACAAACTCTTTTGGCCCTCTCATGCACTGCACTGACGATGGAGGACCTCCGGACAGGCTTGGAGAGGCCCCAAACATATGATTTTCTCAATATGGAACATCAGGGGTTTAAATCAACCTCTGAAACAGAAGAAGATTAGTCTCTTTCTGAAAAGGTCCAAAATAGATATGTTTAGGTGTTTGGAAACTAGAGTAAAAGAACCTAAAGCTGGTAATATCCTCAAGAAGATAGTGGAGGGATCGAACACTTGTTGTAACTACCCGATGGCCCCAAATACAAGAATTTGGATAATGTGGAAGCCTACAGTAAATGTGTCTATAATCTTGACAAAAGAGCAGTTCATACATTGCTATGTCACTGATGCTTCAGGAAATTTCTCAGCATATATCACTGTGGTGTATGCCAAAAATAGCATGCAGGAAAGGATAAAACTATGGAACGAGCTCAAAGCATTGGGTGTTGCAATTCAAGAGGCATGGATCCTGAGTGGAGACTTTAATGCTATGCTAACTTGTGAGGATCGACTTGAGTCACCAGTCACTCAACAAGAAGTTCAGGATTTCAAGGATTGTATAGACCAACTCCAGCTTACTTCACTAAGAGCAAAAGGTTGCTACTATACTTTTTGCAATAAACAGCAGCAAGATCAAATAGTGTATTCAAAGATTGACTGGGTCCTGGGAAAATATCAATGGCTACAAAGATATGGTAATATGGAGGTTGAATTCCTATCACCTGGGATTTTTGACCACTCTCCAATCTTGGTCCAATATATTAGTCAGCAAGCTTCCAAACCTAAACCATTCAGACTGTATAGTACTGTGTTGGAGCATCAGATATTCCCTGAGATTGTGGCAAATACGTGGAGGAAGAACTATTCTGGAACTTATATGTATAAGCTAAACCAAAAACTAAAAACTCTCAAATATGATTTGCAGGAACTGAATACTTATATGGCAGCTTACACACAGAAAATTCAACAAACCAGAATACTGTTAGAAATCACACAGAGTAAGCTAGCCTCAGATCCTATGAATCACGAACTGATACAAGAGGAGGCCAAGCTACTAAAGGAATTTCAACATTGGAACTTGGTAGAGGAGAAGGTGCTAAGACAGAAATCCAGAGCAACATGGATCAAATATGGAGATGCCAATTCCAAGTACTTCCATGCACGATATAAGATCAGAAGTAATAGAAGCTCCATTACCTCCATCTATGATAACTCAGGCAATAAAGTTACTAAACCTGATCTTATTGAGAAGGAATTTATTGAGTTCTTTACTGGGCTAATGGGTGATTCTACCCCTGAGCTGCCTTACCCAAATTCTGAGGTTATCAAGCAAGGGCCCTACCTCTCACACTCTCAGAAGCTTGAACTTATACAAGAAGTAACAGACCAGGAAATCTTAAGTGCAATGAAAAGTATGCCATCAGAGAAATCTCCTGGGGTTGATGGTTTCCCTGTGTAATTCTACAGAAGTCAATGGACTATTATCAAAGATGATGTCTTACTTGATGTGAAAGAGTTTTTCAGATCTGGTAAGCTTCTGAGAGCATTTAGTTGCACTGCAGTTACTTTGATCCCCAAATGTTCCAACCCTTCTATGGTAAAATATCTTAGACCAATAGCCTGCTGTATCACACTCTATAAGTTGCTCACAAAAATCCTGACTAATAGGATAAAAAAGGTTATTGATACACTCATAGGGCCATCACAATCAACATTTATAGAGGGTAGAAACATTATAAATAATATCTTATTTAGCCATGAGTTATTCAAATGATACTCAAGGAAAGGATTATCCCCAAGATGTGTACTGAAGGTTGATCTCAGGAAAGCATATGACTCCATAGAATGGTGTTTCCTTAAGAGTATTTTAGCTGAGTTGGGGTTCCTATTAAAGTTTATCAACTGGATTATGGAATGTGTTTGTTCTGTTTCTTATTCACTGATCTTGAATGGGGGGGCTTACAAAGCCTTTCCAAGAAAAAAGAGGGATAAGACAAGGTGATCCTATGTCACCTTATTTGTTTGTTATAGCTATGGAATATCTGAATAGGGAATTGAAATGCCTAGACCAGAAGAAGGGGTTTCAATACCACCCCAGGTGCAAGCAACTTGATATAAAGCATATATATTTTGTAGATGACCTTCTTCTGTTCTGTAAAGCTGATATTAACTCTGTAACAATGCTCCATCAAGCTTTCCTGAAATTCTCAAAAGCCACAAGGTTACAAGCCAATATTGACAAGATCTCAATCTATTTTTCTGGAACCAAACCTCAGGTCAAACAGAACATCCTAGAATTTTTGGGCTATGCTGAAGGTGAATTGCCCTTTAAATATCTAGGGGTGCCATTGTCCTAAAAAAAGCTTACAATCGACCAGTGCCAACCACTTGTGGATAGAATAGTGGAAAAAATAAAATGCTGGAGTGCTAAATTACTATCATATGCTGGTAGATTACAACTGATTAAATCGGTTATCTTTGGCATACAAAATTATTGGGCTCAGATCTTCCTACTGCCTAAAAGAATCATGAAGGTAATCACAGGCCTCTGTAGAGTGTTTTTGTGGACAAGAGCCATTCTGACTTTAAAGAAGGCATTTGTTGCTTGGGAAAAAATTTGTCTTCCAAAATCAGCAGGTGTTTTAAATGTTCTGAATATATATCTCTGGAATAAAGCTGCTATCATAAAACAACTTTGGGCATTATCTAAAAAGAAGGATGGTTTATGGATAAAATGGGTGCATACCTATTATTTGAAGGCTGAAAATGTTGAATCCTGTAACGGTCCAAAAAATGCCTCATGGGCAATTAGGAAAATTATCAGTGCACAGAAGTATGTTATGGAGGCCCCAGGACTATAAGGGGACTTGGAGGTTAGGTTGAGAGCATGTGTCACAGGAGAGTCATTCACAATAAAGAAGATGTACAATGCTTTAACTCCCCATCTCCCTAAAGTTCCCTGGAAAATTATTATATTACAACATTCAGTACACCCCAGACATAGCTTCATTCTTTGGTTAGATCTGCTGAACAGACTTTCTACAGTTGAGAGACTAGAAAAGTTTGGAATTCAAGTGACAAAAACATGTGTTTTGTGTGGAACTGCTGATGAAACACATGACCACCTATTTCTTGATTGCAGTATCACCAAACAATTATGGAGGAGGTTGCTAAATTGGCTAGGTATACAGAAAAATATAGGTAGTTGGAATCAAGAGACAGAGTGGGTATCTAGACAAGCTAAAGGGAAGTCTACACAAGGTGCTATCTTATGTAGTGTATTTGCAATGATGGTCAACATCATATGGAGAAGCAAAAATAGCATCAGATTCCAGAAGGGCAAATATGAAGAGGAAAAGGTTTGCAGAGAGATAGCAATCCACATTCATATACAAAGTCAAAGACCCAAAGATGGGGAATGATACTCCAACAAGCTGCTGTAACACCATGAAGTTAGATTGATGATTTCTTAATACTTTTGATTTGAAAATGTAATATGAGGCTTTATGATTCTCAATACTACTTGTAGCGTCCCTGCATGTTAGGAGGGGCAAAACTAGTACAGGCTTTTAGTCAAAAATGCGAAAAATAGGGAGTCAGGCCCTGTTTTGGTTTGTAAACCCATATTTTGGTGAAATAAAAATGTTTTATTTACAAAAAAAAATGGCTTACATATACCCTCGCTGTTAAAAAAATAGAGCACAATTAGTCTTCTTTCTAGCGGAGTTTCTTTTTGAATTGAACAATCATTTTTCTTGTTTTTCAATTAGAAAATTATCATGTGGCTTTTAAAAAATAATTCTAACCCATTCTATTAAACTTCTTTGCATTAGGGTAATGATGTACTAATAATCACTATTTTAAGATTTTCATATCTTAAGATAAATTAAAAAAAACTGAAAATTGCAGAAAAAAAAAGTTTCCCGATTGATACGAGCCACTGTTTCATTTATAGATTGCTCATTCTACCATTTGAATTCCAAAATTTTGACTTATATTCTTATGGACAATTGAGATCTGATTTGGATTTCTCTGTTTCACTTCAAATCCTTTTTTATAAAAAGCTTGTGGTCACCCATCTCTTAAAAAACTCGAATATGAATTGTTGAGAATTTGCTGAGGTTTTATGTTTCTTTCTCTATAATTGTTGTCTCGAGATAATTTACCGCCCCGTTAGGTCATTTTGAGCATGTTTGGATTCCACGAGAACGATTAAGATTTGCTTCAGGTATTGCTATTACCTATTAACTTTTGAATTCTGGGACATTCTTCATTAATATAGTATTGATATAATACATAAATTTGCACTTTAACTTGATCTTATCTTGCACGTAAAGTAGACACTTAAACTTATACAAGTTGACACATGTATCCTACGTAACACAATACGCATAAGACGCCACATCGGACTCTACGTACGATATGAATTACCATGTTGATGTCGCTCAAATTACACCTCCAAATAAAGTATAAAGAGGTCATTGATCAAATATAGAACCCAACCAAGGTTGGGCCCAATCTCAAAGAAAATATGGCTAGGAGCTAGGTCAATGCAATTATTGAGACTATTAGTCGAACATTTTCGAAAGAGGGGGAATTTAAAGTTACAAATAATTAATTTGCAAGATTTAATGAAAAGTAGTCAATTATTCAGGTTGTGATTAATAAGAGTTAGAGACTAGGACTGTTGACACGACCCGAACCAGGGCCTAGTCATGTCGGATATCTCAATTTCCGCATGGACCGGAGATCACCCCTTGCACCTAACCAACTCAAACACAACACACCCCAAAGTCGGATGAATTTTGAACATATAACAAGATAGCGTGCAATGACTTAAGAAAGTTCTAATGCATGTCCATAACCAACCACCAACGATCGGCCAAACAACCGAACGATACCACCCAATAACCACAGTATTCCAAACAAAGCCTTCTAAACAGTGAACCAAAACTGAATATCAATAAAGTGTTAGGACATGCCTCCGACTATAGCAAAAAAAAATAGTATCCAATAGTATATAACTAAAAAGAGAAATAAAATCTTAAATAGAGCCTTCCGAAGCATAGAAGCTCACCACTTCAAGTCGACTTTTGATCAATCCATGATCACTGACCAAAAAAAGTAGAAGTATGGCCAAATCCTGCATCGCATGGGGTTACAATGTCTGGAGACGATTAGCGGGGTGAACGCTAGCTTATAACTCAGGGATAAAGATAAAATAATGTTATCAATTCAAATCAAGTAAATCAATGCACAATAACCATATGCAAATACATATATACATATCATGCTGGGATAGGGAACAAGGTTTAGCACGCACTTTAAAACCTTAACCTGGATCGTATAGCTCAACCGTCATATAATAATACCTACGGGCTATATGGGGCCCAGCTCTTACCCCCTGGTCGGGCCCTTGTGCATGTAGCCGCACGAATCGGAGAATAATCTCATATATATATGCATACGAGGGACTCAAACCTCCCAACATATACTAAGGCGACTTAATCACCCAATTATATAATGATTTACGGGGTACTCAAACCTCCCTAATTATGAAATAATAATAGGGGGGCTCGAACCTCCATGTTCACCTTGACCCTTGCATCGATAAATGTGATTTCCAGTGTCGATCACTCGGATCTCCACTTTCATGACTCAGCTACACAACCCTTATTAAAGCCCAATTAAAGCATTTATCACGCAATCCCAATCATGAACCACATTTCACATTAAGGCATACATTATCGGTATCGTCACACCAACTATATTTGCAAGGTAATACATCATGCCAAAACAATTTTCATTAACTTGGGGAGAACAACTCTCTTTGTTCATTAATAAAAGGTGGGGGAACACTGATTCCCTTTGTTTATTAAATTATATCATTGTGTTTTTAATACCTCTTTATATCATGCAATAGTTCAAGACTGGTTCAATTTAAAAATTCTTACCTTTCTCATAACTCAAAGCCAATTTCACATTATGGGTTGGGGTCATAACCACTTTAAAAGTCACAATTTTGGGAAATCACAATTTCCTAGTTCATTCACCATACCCATGCACCCACAATTTCAAAACCATATTTAAAGCATAAATAGGAAAACATTATTCAACAATAAGCATTTAAAATCCACAACCCTTATTTTCAAAATCAAAATAATTCCATGTGAATAACACTTTAATACATATACATTTTAATAAAATAACAATGAGAGAAGAGTCACATGCTTGTAATAGTAAGATGTACGGAGAGAAATCACCCTTGAGAGCCCTAATTGATCAACCTTTTGAAAACCTTAAGTTTTTTTGATATTGAGGAATTTGAGAGTGTTGAGAAGTTACTTTGATGTGTTTATGAGGGCTAATTACACCCTTGTGAGGTTATAAGATGTGGGTTTCTGAAACACCCTAAGTTTTGGCCCTTGGAAATTTCCTGAGCTTTGAGTTCACTGGTCTTGTAACAACTCATCATACGAGTCATATGATGTGGGTATGAGTTATTTGACCCAACTCATAAGGTGTATAGTGATTAGCTATTGGGTTTCTATTGTGGGTACGATTTGGTGGTATGAGTTGTTAGGTGTGGTGACGAATCATTAGAGTAATCCTTCACTTAATCAGAAACTTAGAAACTTGACTTGTCTCTAAGTATGAGTGGATCACAAATATCTGTAAGTATATGTTACGAGTGGTTGCGTGAAGTCATATATTGTCCAGTGTCAATTACTGCGGTTTTTATCTTGGGTACGATTGAACCATATGAGTCGTATGGTCTGGTCATGATTAGGGGTAAAGGAGTCGTATGATAGACAGTGTGTGGGTGTCCAACACACTGTCTTGGTGACGAATCAATGGTATAATTCATACGTTGTGGTAACGAGTCACGGGTTCGACTCGTAACCACCTGGGATAATTTTATAGTTTTAAGTTGGGGGTATTCTGGACATTTCTCCCTTGTGACTCCTTTTGATACCACGAAATGAAACACCTTTTGGGACTTCATTAACCTATTATTCTTAATCAAACACTCTTAAAATCTCTCTCAAATTCTCTCCCAATCAAAGGGCTAGGGTTTTATCAAGATAATCAATTGGGGGATTTCAAGAGTGATTCTTTTTGTCTTCCTTGATATCTAAGACATGTTACTCCTCCCTCGTTGTTATTTTACAAAGATCATGTGTTTAATGCTTGGTTTTCATACTATTGCTATGGTTTTGATATAATGTTTGGGGGTTTTGGTGTTCATGGTTGAATAATGTTTCTCATGGTTTAATTATCTTTTTTTTTCATGCTTTTAGTATGATCTTAACATTGTGGGGTGCACATTAATGGTAAATCGATTTCGGGGTATTATGTATTTCCCAAATTACTTGGTTATGGTTTTGAAACATATGTTCCCTCAACTATTTATTAAAATGCCAATGAGAATGATTTTGTCACATAGTTTGACTATTCTTAAAATCTTTGCATTGCATAAAAGGTAATGGAACTTAAATTGGTTTGGATGGTTTTAAATGATTTGGAAAGGCCTTGGTGGCCATGATCTTGGTTTAATTGGAAACTTTGGAGTCAAATTAGTTTAAGGGCTTTGGTATGACATAAAAGGATAGACTTGCAAGGTCTACTTTTAGTATGATGATACCAATGGTTAATTCCTAATTTAAAAAACTCATTGGTAAATTATTGAAATATGTAAATTGTTTTAATATGGGCTTAAAGATGTGTGTGAAGCATAGTCGTGGAAGGTGGAGGTCCCAAGGGACTAATACTGGAAACTCATGTTTACCGATGTGAGGTTTGGTTAGGGTGACCGTGTGCATGATGCCACACTTTATATTTTGGGAGTTGTATAAGTCATCTCAGGTTCTTTTATTCAGTCGTGCGGCTAACACACACTGGGGCCCTTTCAGTAGGGGGAGGTGAACCCATACAACCTGTGGGTGGTTTTAGAATGACAAAGCTACACAATGCAGGTAAAGGTTTTAAATGCATGCAAAACCTAATTCCCTTTCGCGGCATGGTATATATACGCATATATGTGATTGCATATGGTTATTTACTTTAGTTTCGAATTATTGGAATTATTTTATCTTATCCCTGAGCATATGCTAATGTTCACTCCTCTAACCATCTTCGGGTTTTGTATCCCCACGCTATGTAGGAATTAACCATACTACCATTCATCCTGCTCAGTGACTTAGATTTTGGGACAACTTTACGTCTGACTGAAGTTGTGAGCTTCCATACTTCAAAAGGCTCCATTTCATGCTATGGACTTCTTTTAATTTTATTATTTATTTGATTTAGTTTTGGCTATGGTCGGGGACATGTCCCATTCGGATGTTATTGATTCTGGTTAGAGGCTTTATCAAACTACTATAGGCATGGGCGGTGTCGGTATTGGTGTTAACCTTGGTATTGTTATTGGCATTGGGTTTTACACCAGTTAGATAATTGGTTGAAGTTGTTTGATTTTTATTATAGACTTTAATTAATGTCTTGAAACTATTATTATTTTATCTTGTTATATGTTCAGAGTTCATCCGACATAGGGTGCAGGGCTGTTATGGTTGTGTATTGGGGGTGGTCTCTTGTCCTAGTTGGACTTGAGACGCCCGACACAACTAGGCCCTGGTTTGGGTTGTATCAGATTAGTATCAGAGACCTAGGTTCATAGTCAGTTGGGACTCCGATAAAGCTGTATCAATTAGAGTCTTTTTTAAGGGTGTGTAGCATACCACACTCATAAGGGAGAGGTTATGTGCTATTTAGGAATGCATTTTTTTCTTGTGTTCTATTTTCAAGCGTAGAGTCTAAGGTCCTGAAATCTCTAATTACCATTTGTTCGCTTTTCAGATCATGCCTCCTCGAAGATCTGAAGCTCAGGAAAACTCATTTGTCCTACCTGAGGATAATATTGATGGGACCCATTCTACTTATGGGTCCCAATCTCTTTCTTGGGGTCCAGTTCTTAGTTTCCCTCTTAGAGTTCCACCGGTTTCCTTTAGTCATTCTCGATCCCCTCAGGCTGATGTGATGAATGTTGAGTTTTGACAGTCTATCCATATGTTGTCATAGTTGGTAGCTTTTCAGGTTGAGTATGGTATTTCCTATTACTCTGTTTTCTGAGGACACAAGGGTTGTCCAGTTCATGAGGTTGAATAATCCAACCTTTACTGGTGTTAAGGTAGAGAAGAATCCTCAAGATTTTCTGGATGAGATGGAAAAGATCTTTCCTGTTATGCAAGCCCTAAATGTAGAGGGCGTGGAGTGTGCCAGCTACCAGCTGAAAGATATGGCGTACCAGTGGTATGAAGAATGGGATCAATCAAGAGGTGACGATGCTGAGTCAGCCTTGTGGGAGGATTTTTCTAATGCTTTCCTGGACCGTTTATTTTCTCAAGAGTTGAGGGAAGCGAAGGTGAAAAAGTTTGTTAATCTGAGGCAAGGTAATATGTCAGTCAAAGAGTATGCCTTAAGGTTTCACCAGTTATGTCGGTATGCTCCGGAGTTAGTTTCTAGCATGAGGGCTAAATGAGGAAGTTTGCTTTCGGGTTATCTTGAGATATAATTTTGGAGAGTGAGACTACTTTGTTGAATAAAGACATAGATATCTCTAGATTAGTTGTGTACATACAACAGGTAAAGAAAAAAAGAAGAAATAGGTTGAGATAGTAGAGAGGTAGAGCAAGAAGTTCAGATTTTTTGAGCAGGGTGGTGGCCTACAACAGAGTGCTTGAGAGGCAGAGCAAGAAGTTTAGATTTTTTAAGAAGGGTGGTGGTCTACAACAGAGTGGCAGGGATGGTGGAAAGTGGCCCAAGAAGAAGTGGGGCAGTTTTGGGTCTTATTCGATGGCTAATGCTCCCTACCCAAAACTATTGGGTGAAAGACATTTCTTGGGTGGCGACAAGTTTAGGGCATAGGGTGCCTAATCTCAGTCTAGCGAGGCCCAGTAAACTCTATCATATCCTCTCTGTATATTTTATGGTTGGTTGCATCGCGGTTACTGTGATGAGGAAAGTGCAAGCGCTTTAACTCTGGTCATCCAGGGCACATAGTCAGAAGCTGTCCAATGGCCAAGGTTGCTTCGGGGGCAAATAAGGTTCCTATTTCCTTCTCTTCAGCTCCCCTACCAAAGGGTGCACCATCTAGTTTCGTCACTGGTCGGAGCCATCTCTATGCTCTCACTACCCATCAGTAGTCCAAGGTATCACCTGATGTCGTGACTGGTATGATAAAACTCTATTCCTATTATATATACTATTTACTTGATCCAGGGTCCACTCTCTCTTATGTGACCTTATTTGTGGCTGTGCACTTTGGTTTTGGTCCCAAGTGTGTTTCAGATCCATTTTTTATTTCTACCCCAATGGGTAACTTTGTTATGGCTAGAAGAGTCTATAAGGGTTGTGTGTTATATGTGGGGGTTTGGGAGACTCTGGTGGATCTGTTTAGATTAGATATGGTTGATTTCGATATCATATTGGGTATGGATTGCTTGCACTCATGCTATGCTTCTCTAGACTATCAGATTCATAAGGTTGTCTTTAAATTCTCTAATGAGCCGGTTATTGAGTGGAAGGATGGTTCCCTAACTCCTAAGAGAAGGTTCATATCGTATGTTAGATCTTGGAGATTAATATCCAATGGGTATCTTTATCATTTGGTTTGGGTTAAAGATTTTAAATCGGAGGTCCTTCTTTGCATTTCATTTCGGTGGTGAATGAATTTCCTGAGGTCCTCCCTATTGACCTTCCTGTTGTCATTCCTGATTGGGAGATTGAGTTTGGGATTGACCTTATTTCGGACACTCGTCCAATTTCTATTCCTCCGTATAGGATGGCTCCACCTGAGTAGAAGGAGCTTGAAGAGCAACTAAAGGATCTTTTAGACAAGGGTTTCATCCACCGTAGTGTGTCCCCATGGGGTGCACCGATATTATTCGTTTGTAAGAAAGATGGTTTCTTTGGATTTGCGTTGATTATCGGCAGTTGAATAAGGTGATGGTAAAGAATAAGTATACTCTTCCTAGGATATTGATCAGTTATAGGGTGCTAAGTTTTTCTCCAAGATTGATCTTCGATCCAGGTATCATCAGTTAAATATTAGGGAGGTGGATATCCCTATGACTGCCTTCCGTACTTGCTATGGGCATTTTTAGTTTATGGTTATGTCTTTTGGCTTGACCGATTCCCCAACGACATTCATTGATTTAATGAATAGGGTCTTCTATTAGTTTTTGGATTTGTTCATCACTGTGTTCATAGATGATATTTTGATGTACTTTAAGAGCGAGGTGGATCATGCCGATCACCTCTACATTGTATTGCAGACTTTGAAGGAGCAACAACTATATGCTAAATTTTTGAAATATGAATTCTGGTTGAACGTTGTCACTTTTCTGGGTCATGTCATTTCTAGTGAAGGGATCATGGTGGATCTACAGAAAGTTGTAGTGGTGAAGAAATGGCCTGGATCCATGACTTCAACCGATATGTAGAGCTTTTTGGGTTTAGCTGGAAACTATAGGAGGTTTGTGTAAAGTGTTTCTTCTATAGCTTCCCCGTTGACTATTTTTCTTCTATAGCTGCCCCGTTGACTAAGCTGACTCAGAAAAAGATGAAGTTCTTATGGTCGGATGCTTGTGAGGGTAGTTTTGAGAAGCTGAAGGATAAACTAACTTCGGATCTAGTATTGACCTTGCCCGAATGCACAGATGGGTTTGTGGTTTATTGTCATGCGTCTCATGTGGTGCTTGGTTGCATTTTGATGCAACATGGCAAGGTGATAGCTTACGCCTCTAGACAGTTGAAGGTGTATGAAAATAATTATCTGACTCATGACCTTGAATTGTTAGCTATGGTATTCGCATTGAAAATCTAGAATCACTATTTGTATGGAGTTCATGTGGATATCTTTTCAGATCATAAGAGCATGCAATATGTGTTTACTTAGAAATATCTTAACCTCAGGCAAAGGAGATGTCTTGAGCTACTCAAGGATTATGACATGAGTCTTCACTACCATCCACGTAAAGCTAACGTGGTTGCTAATGCTCTTAGCAGGTTGTCCATAGGAAGTCTTGCTCACGTGGAAAAGGAGAAGCAGGAATTGGTGAAGGATATTCACCGTCTGGCTAACTTTGGAGTTCGCCTTTTGGACTTTGAGGACAGTGGTATGTTTGTACAAGAGGTGGCACAGTCGTATCTTGGTGAAGAGATAAAGGAGAGACAAGTGTTAGATCCTATCTTGATGATGATCAAGGGTGATATAAGTGGGAAGGACGTGATGACCTTCTAGATTAGTGGTGATGGTACCTTGCGGTACTAAAATAGGTTATGTGTTCCCGATATAGATGGTTTGCGAGAGAGGGTCTTGGCCGAGTCGCATTATGCTATTCATCTCGGTTCAACAATAATGTATCATGACCTTAAGGAGATGTATTAGTGGAAAAATATGAAGTGGGATATGGCTAGTTTTGTGGCAAAGTGCATGGTGTGCCAACAAGTGAAAGTTGAGCATATAAGCTTGAGGATTATATCAAGAGATTTAGTTGCCTGTGTGGAAGTGGGAAGTGATCAACATAGATTTCATTACTGGTCTTCCTCGGTCTCGAAATCTGTTTGATTTTATTTGGGTCATTGTGGGAAGGATGACAAAGTCTGCTCATTTCTTGCCAGTGAGGACCAATTTTTCGTCGGAGAATTCTGCAAGGTTGTACTTCAAAGAGATTGTAAAGTAGCATGGGGTGCCTGTTTCTATCATCTTTGATTGTGATACGCAGTTTTCATCTCACTTTTAGTGGTCGTTTCAGAGGAGTTTGGGGACCAAAGTGAGTCTTATAATTACTTTCCACCTGCAGTCAGATGGGCAAGCATAAAGGACTATCTAAATGTTAGAGGATATGCTTAAAGCTTATGTGATTGACTATGATGGTAGTTGGGTTGAGCATTTTCCATTTATAGAGTTTCCGTACAATAATAGCCACCACTCTAGCATTAGAATGGCTTCGTTAGAGGCCTTGTATGATGGGAGGTGTAGATCTCCTATTGGTTGGTTCGAGGTTTGTGAGGCAGAGATGTTTGACCCAAATTTTGTTCACCAAGCCATAGAGAAGGTGAAGGTGATTCAGGATAGAATTAAGACTTCCCAAAGTCGCCAAAAGTCCTATGCGGATGTGAGGCGTAAGAAGTTAAAGTTTGTGGTTGGGGATAGGGTGTTATTGAAGGTGTCTCTCATAAAGGGAGTGATGCGGTTTAGGAAGAAGGGGAAGCTTATTCACCGATATATTAGTCCGTACATAATTTTAAAGTGGGTTGGTAACGTTGTGTATGAGTTGGAGTTGCCTTTTAGTTTGAGCTCCATTCACCCGGTATTCCCTATTTATGTATTGAGGAAGTGTATGGGTGATCCATTACAAATTTTGCCTATCAAGGATATTAGTATTTTAGATTCCCTATCTTATGAGGAGATACCAGTAGAGATCTTGGATCAATAGGTTCGTCAGTTGCGAACCAAGGACGTGGCCCCGGTATAGGTCCTATCAAGGAACCACAAGGTAGAAGAGGCTACTGGGGAAGCTGAAGAGGACATGAAGTCCAAGTATCTGTTCGTGTTTTCCATTCTGAAAATTCGTGCATAAGGCATGTGTTGTTCTTAATATTTTTGTTTTCTAACTTAGTTAATGGAAAGATTGATTTTCTTGGCATCTTTGTTTTCTAACTTAGTTAAAGGTAAGAGTAGAGGCGTGTGGAATCCAAATCGTGCTGGCACTGCTTTGTCCCATCATTTGTGGATGAATGATCCAAGTGGGGGAGAATTGAAACACCCTGGGTTTTGGACCTTGGAAATTTCCTGAGCTTTGAGCTCACTGGTCTTGTAACGAATCATCATACGAGTCTTATAATGTGGGTACGGGTCAGGTGACCCAATTTGTAAGGTGTCCAGTAATTGATGGTTAGGTTTCTATTGTGGGAATGGTTTGGTGGTAGGGGTCGTTAGGTATGGTGATGAGTCATTAGAATAATCATTCAATTAATCAGAAACTTAGTAACTTGACTTGGCTCTGAGTACGAGTGGCTCACTAAGAGCCATAAGGATATGTTATGAGTCATTGTGTGAAGTCATTTTGTCACATAGTTTGACTATTCTTGAAATCTTTGCATTGCATAAAAGGTAATGGAAATTTTAATTGGTTTGGATGGTTTTAAATGGTTTGAAAAGGCCTTGGTCGCCATGATTTTGGTTTAATTGGATACTTTGGAGTCAAATTGGTTTAATGGCTTTGGTATGGCATGAAAGGATAGACTTGCAAGCTCTATTTTTAGTATGACGATACCAATGGTTAATGACTAATTTAAAAAACTCCTTGGTAAGTGGTTGGAATGTGTAAATGATTTTTATATAGGCTTAAAGGGGTGTGCGTAGCAAAGTCGTGGAAGGTGGAGGTCTCGGGGGGACCAATACTGAAAACTCATATTTGCCGATGTGAGGTTTGGTCATGGTGATCGTGTGTTTGATGTCACACTTCATATTTTGGGAGGTGTACTAGTCATCTCAGGTTTTTTTCTCCGGACATGCGGCTAACATGCACTGGGGCCCTTTCAGCAGGGGGAGATGAAGCAATATAGCTTGTCGGTGGTTTTAGGACGGCAATGCTACACAACCCAGGTAAAGGTTTTAAATGCCTGCTAAACCTGATTTACTTTCCCGGCATGGTATATATATGTATATATGTGATTGCATATGGTTATTTACGATGGTTTTGAATTACTGGCATTATTTTATCTTATTCCTGAGTACATGCTAGCATTCACTTCGCTAAACATGTTCGAGCACTGTATCCCCATGCGATGCAGGAACCGACCATACCATTATTCCTCTTGCTTAGTGACTTGGTTTCCGAGACAACTTTGAGTCAGTCTGAAGTGGTAAGATTCCATAATCCGGAAGGCTCCATTTCATGCCATAGACTTCTTTTATTTTTGTTATTTCTTCTATTTGGTTTTGGATATGGTAGGGGGCATGTCCCTTCCGGATGTTATTGATTCTGGTTATAGACTTTGTCAGACTACTATGGGCATGGACGGTGTCGGTGTTGATGTCAGCCTAGGTATTGGTTTTGGCATTGGGGTTGACACCGATTGGATAATTTATTGAGGTTGTTGGATTTTGATTATAAAATTTAATTAATGTCGTTAAACTATTATTGTTTTATCTTGTTATATGTTCTGACACGACCCAAACGGGCCTTGTCATAATGGGCATCTCAAGTCTAACAAGGATCGGAGATCACCCCGCTACACAATCCAACCAACCAACATGTATACCCTGATTCAGGTGAGTTCCAACTATATAACAAGATGGAGTAATTTACAACTCAAAGACTCTAGGATAGGTCCATAACCATGACCCACCCAAACAAGTCAAACCATCCAATACCAAACCAACAACCAAAAAATAATAACTAAATCCATATCCATTCCATAACATACCCAAGTCCACAGTTTTTCCTTACAAAGCCTCTAGAATAATCTAAGAATATACGGTCGGGACATGCCCCCCGACCATAGGAAAAATCAATATCCAAGTCTAAACTAATAAAGATAAAAAGAAAAACTCAAAATAAGAAATGGAGCCTTCCGAATTATGGAAGCTCACCACTTCAAGTCAACACAGGCTGTCCCCGAACCCAGGTCACTGAGTAGGAGGTGTAAGAGTATGACCAGTCCCTACATTGCATGGGGATACAACGTCCGAAGAAGGTTAGTGGTTGGAGCACTAGCATGTAACTCAAGGATAAGGATAAAATATTGCCAACAATTCAAAACTAATCAACCAATTCACATAACCAATGCAATACATATATAAACATATATACCATGCCGGGATAGGGAACAAGATTTGCATAAACTTTGACAACCTTAATCTGAGTTGTGTAGAATAACCGTCATATATCAAAGTGCCTACGGGCTATATGGGACCAACTTTCCCCTAGATGTAAGGGCCCAGTGCGTGTAGCCACATGAACCAGAGAATATCCATAACCGTATATGCCTATATGAGGGACTCAAACCTCCCAACATAATCAAGGTGACTTAAGTACCAATACATGTATTATGAGGGACTTGAACCTCCCATTCATATATTTATTCGGGGGACTCGAACCACCCGGTCACAAAGACACAAGTACCGGCTAGTGCAGTTTCCAGTGTTAGTCCTTCAGACTTTCACTTTTATGGTCCGGCAACACATCCCGCTTTAAAGCCTAATTAAAACATATTTTACACATAAACAACCATTAAACCAATTACTTTACCAAGGCATGTTGTTGGTACCATCATACCAACACCACTTGCAAGCGTATTACATGCCATAACCATTAATAACCAATTGCTTATTTGGGACTCGAACCCATCGTCTAACAAAGACATTAATTCAATTTATTGTGTTGGGACTTGAACCCATTTATCCAATTAAACCACAATGGTTACCATTTAAATCAATATATAGCCAACAAGGCCTTCACAAAACCATTTACCAATGATTCAATATTGTTAGGCCAATGCCTTAGTTCAAAACACAATTCAACATGTGACTAGTTTGTTCTCTTAGATATTTTTACAAACAGATTGAGAACATACCATTTCCAAAACCAAAATTAAAGTAAAACCCATCAAGTTTAGGTTTAACCATGACCCAATTGTTAAAAAACAATTACCAAGCACTCACATGTGCAAAACCATTATTAAAACATGTATAAACACAATTAAAACCATGAGTAAACAATACTAAAAAATATGCAACAAAACCCTCAACTTTGGTTTTCAAAACTACCATTAATGATTTATAATCGAAGATTTAAACACATGATTTTCATGAACTAACAATGAGGGAAGAGTCACTTGCCTTATTCACGAAGATTCACGGAAAGAACTTGGATCTTGAGCCTCTAGATGAACACCTTGTAGAAACCCTAGCCCAATCTTCAAGGGACAGTGAAGAGTGGATTTTGAGATGAGAGGCCACAAAGTGTTATAATACGTGGGGTCTTAAGAGTTTTAGGGTGGGAAATATCTAAAGTACCCTCAACTTAAAAGCTATAAAATGAATGCAGGTGGGTATTATTTGAGCAAATCACTCATACCCAATCATACGAGTGGTACCCCTAACTTTTACCCTAGACAGTACCTCAAGGGATTTATACTGTTACTTATACGATTGCCCTACTCTTCTCGTACCATCTCCATACGAGTCGTATGGAGTCTAGTCGTACCTTGGATAGTAAGTGACACAGGTGTAACTCCCCAAGAGCACACCTTGGACGTCACACGGTGCTCAGGTCTACGAATAGACCCAAGCTAACCCATGATATCTTTTTAGTTCAGAACTCTTGTAATTAGGATGGCTATCATATGCAGAAAACTAAAAACAAGAAATCTTATAACTTAAAAGTGAATCTTTAACTTGGAAATTATTGCAGAAAATTCTTGAACTTAAAATTTAACGTTCACTATCAAACAAGCCTCTACTAATGACTAGAGAGCTACTGTAACATACCCCAGCTAACCCGAACATAAAACTAAAATCAAATGGTTGAGTACTATCATCAATAAAGGAAATCTGATAATCTGGGCCGTTAGACTATGAGGACTCACCACAAGGAGGAATGCAAGTAATGATGCCGAAGTCAATCGAGCCGCTGCAAACGGGCACCAGAACCTACATTATAAGACAATGTATCACATAGACATATATGTTGATCAGTACCTCTGGAATGTACTAAGCATGTTGGGGTGAATGCATAAGTAAGACCATAACTTAATAAGTTTACAAACTTTCAAATGATGCAAGCTAAATGTAAATGACTCACCTTGGACTTGAGTAAAACTTAAAAACTGTAAGATCATAAATCTTAAATCATGAAGAATATGAATAACTTAGTGAGCCATAACGCTTAGTTTCTCAAAATATTTACTTTTAATCCTTCTTAAGGGAGATTCTTCTAACAAATATAAATAATGTAAGCTACCATAGAGTCCAACGTCTTACCCACGTTGGGGAGAGCTGTTCTACCCTTGCCATCAAAATAGAACCTTAACTTAGCGATCACTATCCTTAACTTCATTTATATTGGGAAAAAAGCTTAACCTACGTTGTCTCGTATTTTCTGGGAATTTAGGATACACTCATCCGTATTACCTTCTCGGTGTTAAATACTACTCCCAAAGTATATACATATATGTGCTCATACTAAATAAATCCACCTTAAAATAACATAAGGATTTGTATATTAGAAACCAATTATGCTTCTCTTTACTTTAAATCATAGTCAAGATGAACAATTGTGGATTTTAAGTCTTGTCATTGAATCAAGAGATCAAACTTTCTTATAAACTTAGTGCTTATACTTAAGCCCTAAATCTCATACTTTCTTTAGTATAACTTGTAATATAATATCATGCTTAAAACTCAATTGGAAATCTTTAATCAATGTTTCAAATCAAACTTATGATATTCAAATCATAATAGAGAATCTTCAAGGCAAAACATAAATAAATGAGAACATGTATGCACTTTAATACTTCAATCACATGATAATTTCATAAAATCAAGACAAGATAATTTTGGTATGAACCCTAATTACAAATCATATAACTTTAACTTTAAAACAAGTTTTGGGCACAAGGATGAAAGAATATACTTGACCTTTGAGACTTGGGAGATGATGTTGAGAGAAACCCTAATATTGTTATTGATAATGGAATGAGAGATTTTGTGTGGTTTAATCGATGGAAAAGAGGGCAAAAGTAAGCCTTTCCTTAGTATAGGGTTGTGAGTTGCGAGTTATAAGGGGGAAAAGACTAAAATCCCCTTAAATTAACTTCTAAAAATTTACTCGCCAGTCTTGACGTGTCTACTATATGACTCATATGCAATGGTAGGACTAGCCTCCATGACTCGTAAGCTTGGTAGTCTCTAGGAGAGCACACACTGATCAACCTACGAGTTCAACATACGACTTGTATCATGCTCACACGACTCTTAACCCCCCACTCGTATCTTGGACAGATTCTCAAGGTGTCTTCATCACTAATGTTCTCACGACTTGGCCTCATACGAATCATACCCTTCTTAACGACTCCTAGGGTCAAGTCATACATATAACAGATTGATCACCATACCAGCCTTCTTTGGATATGATTTAAATATACCACTCGTATGTTGTGCATATGACTCAAGGAATGAGTCGATGATGAAAAAAAAGCTTTTAGAGACGGGGTATTATAATAGGACACACTATTTACCATACAAATTGGGCTCCTAAGTCGTACCCACATCATATGATTAGTAAGCTCAAGTCATATGATCGCCAAATAGTTCAAAACCCAGGAAATTTCCAAGGGTCAAGCTCAGGGTGTTTCAATTCTCCCCCACTTGGATCATTCATCCTTGACTGACGGGTAAAGGCAAGCACAAACACGATTTAACACATTATTACCCCTCAAACCTCCCCTTAACCTAGTTAGTAAACAAAGACATTAAGGAATCACTATTTGCTTTAACAATGTCAGGAAGCACAAGATGTTAAGATTAACACATACCTTAAGAACAAATATCTATCTAGAACGGGAACAAATGCGGATACATGGACTTCATGTCTTCTTCCATTTCCCAAGTAGCTTCTTCAATCTTATGGTTCCTCCAAGGAACCTTTGCCGAAGCCACATCCTTCGTTTGCAACCGTCGAACTTGACGATCCAAGATCTCAACTAGGACTGCCTCATAAGATAAGGAATTTAAAATACCCAACCCTTCCAAAGAAATGATCGATGAAGGATCACCTACACACTTTCTCAACATAGAGACATGGAAAACCAGATAAATAGAGCTCAAACTAGGAGGCAACTCCAACTCATACACAATATTGATAACCCACTTCAAAACCAAGTATGGACCAACATACCAGGGACTAAGCTTCTCCTTCTTACCAAACTACATCACTCCCTTCATGGAGCCACCTTCAAGAATCCTCAATCGCCAACCTTGAACCCTATACCTCACATCCGATAGTACTTTTGGTGACTTTGAGTGTCTTTTAATCTATCAAAAATCACCTTCACCTTTTCAAAGGATTGGTGAACCAAATCAGGGCCAAATAACTTACCCTCACCAACCTCATACCACCCAATTGGAGAATGATATCTCCTACCATACAACATCTCAAAGGAAGCCATACCAATGCTAGAGTGATAACTATTGTTATAAGAAAACTCTATAAGAGGCAAATGGTCAACCCAACTACCACCATAGTTGATCACGCAAGAATAAAGCATATCTTCCAATGTCTGAATAGTCCTCTCCGCTTGTCCATCCGACTATGGGTAGAAAGAGATACTAAGGCACACCTTAGTTCTCAAACATTTCTGAAATGATCGCCAAAATGAGATGAGAATGGTGTACCACGATCTGAAATAATAGAAACCAAAACACCATACAACTTCACGATCTCCTCAAGATACAACTTAACTTAATCCTCAGCTGAATAACTAGTCTTTACAGGCAAGAAGTGAATGGACTTGGTCATCCTATCCACAATGACCCAAATCAAATCACTCTGATTTTGAGACCGAGGGAGACCAGTAATGAAATCCATATTAATTACCTCCTATTTCCATATGGGAAACTCTATCTCTTGGTACAAACCTCCAGGACCTATGTGCTCAACTTTCACTTATTGATACACCATACACTTAGACACATAGTTAGACATATCTCGCTTCATATCATTCCACTAATAGAACTCCTGAAGATCATGATACATCTTCGTAGAACTAGGAAGAATAGCATAACGAGATCCATAAGCTTTAGCCAAAATACTTCCCTTCAATCTATCGATGTCAGGAACACATAACGTCCCTTGGTACCTCAACACACCATCACCACCAATCACAAAGTCAACAACCTTTTGTTGACTCACATTCCTTATAATCTTCATCAAGTCAGAATCCAACAACTGTTTTTTCTTTATCTCAACAACAAGGTGAATGTCCTTCACCAACTCCCGCTTATCCTCATCCACATGATCTAGACTTTCCATGGAAAACCTGATAAGAGCATCAACAACTATGTTAGGTTTACCTGGATGGTAATGGAGACACATATTGTAGTATTTCAGTAACTTAAGCCACCTCATTTGTCTGAGGTTTAACTCTTTCTGAGTAAACACATACTGGAGGCTCTTATGATAAGAAAAGATGTCAACATAATCCCCATAGAGATAGTGATGCCAAATCTTCAATGCAAATACCACCACCAACAACTCCAAATCATAAGTAGGGCAGTTCTTCTCATGAACTTTCAACTGTCTAGAAGCATAGGACACCACCCTGCCATGCCGCATCAACACACAACCAATCCCAACATGAGAAGCATCACAATACACTATAAAACCATCTCTACCTTCGGGCAAGGTCAAAATCGAAGATGAAGTAAACTTATCCTTCAACTTCTCAAAACTACCCTCACACGCATCCGACCATAAAAACTTTACCTTCTTATGGGATAATCTAGTCAATGGGGCAGCTAAAGGAAAAAAACTTTCAGTAAATCTCCTATAGAAACTGGCTAAATCCAAAAAGCTCTGAATATCGGTTGGAGTCGCGGGTCTAGGACACATCTTAATCTCCGCAACCTTTTGTGGATTCACCATGATCCCTTTACTAGAGATAACATGACCAAGAAAAGTCCTAACCTTCAACCAAAACTCTCACTTAGAGAATTTGGAATATAAATGCTGATCCTTCAAGGCCTACAACATAACACGAAGGTGATCGACATGATTTGCCTCACTCTTAGAGTACACTAGAATTTCATCTATGAAGACAATGACGAACAAATATAGAAACTGATAGAAGAACCTATTCATCAAATCCATAAATACTTTCGGAGCATTGGTCAACCCAAAAGACATAACTAGGAACTCATAAGGACCATACTGGGTTCTGAAGGGAGACTTAGGGATATCTACTTCCCTAATCTTAAGCTGATGATAACCCGACCTAAGATCAATCTTAGAGAAATACTTCACACCTTGAACCTGATCAAACAAATCATCATTCCTAGGAAAAGGATATTTATTCTTTACAGTCACCTTATTTAGATATCGGTAATCAATGCATATGCAAAGGGAACCATCCTTGTTACGTATGAAAAACACAAGAGCGCCCCAAAGAGACACATTAGGAGGGATAAAACCTTTATCTAAGAGATCCTTTACTTGATCCTTAAGATTCTTCACCTCAGCCAAAGCCATTCTATAAGGAGGGATAGTAATAGGACGAGTGTCTGGAACAAGATCAACCCTAAAATCAATTTCCCTATCAGGAAAAACACCAGGAAGATCATTAGGAAAAACCTTAGGTAACTCTTTAACCGCAAGAACAGATTCTAGAAAAGGACCTTTTGAGTTAGAATCTTTAACCCAAACCAAATAATACAAACACCCTTTGGAAATTAACTTACGGGCTCTAAGATATAAGATGAACCTTCCTTAGGCACTAAAGAACCCCCTTCCCATATAATGACCGACTCATTAGGGAATTTAAACATGACCTCGTGGGTTCAAAAATCTTGAGAAACATAGCATGAAGGAAACCAATCCATCCCCAATGTGACA
Source organism: Capsicum pubescens (assembly GCA_030864215.1). Taxonomy (NCBI): domain Eukaryota; kingdom Viridiplantae; phylum Streptophyta; class Magnoliopsida; order Solanales; family Solanaceae; genus Capsicum; species Capsicum pubescens. The sequence continues at coordinate 228,978,855 of CM061548.1, read as the reverse complement.
TCAAAGTCAACCATTTCTAACTCTATCAGATCCACAAGAGTTTCTCTACCACTAACAGATACCACACACCCCCTATAGACTCTTTTAGTAATCACAGAGTCACCAACTAGGGTTGATATAAAAAAAGATTAGAAATAAACTTAGGCCTAAAACCAAAATGCACAACCACAAATGAGGTCACATAAGAAAGAGTGTACCCTAGATTAAGTCAGCAGTACACATCATGGGAGAAGAGTTTCAACATACCAGTAACTAAATCGAGTGATGCCTTAGAATCCTGATAAGACACAAAAACATATAAGTTATTCCAGCCAGTGCCAGTACTAGAAGAAGAAATAAAAACAGATGCCAAAGCAGAACCCTTTGGTGTAGGAGCAGATGAAGAGGCAACGGGAACCTTGTTTGCCCCAAAAACCATTTTAGCATAACAGTCACACTGCATGTGAACAATCCAACCACAATAAAAATATTTGTTCTTCCCTTCTTCACAAAACCAACGATCCGACCGCCCATAAAATCTACAAGAAAGGTAGGATAAAGCTGATTGAGCCCCACTAGCCTAAGATTGGGCACCCTATGCAAGAAACCCACCATCATGCTAAGACCGATGATTACCCGATGACTTTGGGTAAGGACCAATAGCCTTGAAGAAAGAACTAGAACTCCCCCACTTATTCTTTGGGCACTTACCACTATCTCCACCACCTTGCTCAAAAGGCCTAAATTTCCCTCCCGCTTCTCACTAAACTTAACCTACTTTATCTTTACTTTCTCTACCTACTATATGTACACAACTAACCTGGAGATATCCATGTCCTTGTTCAACAAGACAACCTTACTTTCAAGAATCAAGTCATGAGACAATCCCGAAGTGAACTTTCTCATCCTAGCCCTCATGTGAGAAACCAAATTTGGAGGATACCTAGACAACTGATGAAATTTCAAGGCATACTCCTTTACAGGCACTATACCTTGCCTCAAATTTACAAACTCTTTCATTTTTGCCTCCCTCAACTCCTAAGGAAAGAAACAGTCCAGAAATGCACTAGAGAAATCCCCCCACAAGGTAGAACAAACATCTTCTCCCCTCGATTGTTCCTACTCCTTGTACCACTGGTATGCCATATATTTCAATTGGTAGGAAAAAAACTCAAAACATTTAACCTCCGAAGCATGCATAATGATGAGTGGTGATTTTACCACTCATTTGCGCCACATATTTGTGCACACTACTATGTTTTGTATAAGAAAAAGAGGCGTTATCATGATTTAAATGTACTAATAGCCATATTTTACAGGTATATAGTTGATAATATGAAAAAATATGGATTGGAGCTAAAAGAGATCAAATGGAAGAAAAAGAAGTGTAGTTGAAGACCTGGAATAGTTCAACCTCAGTTACCACGATCACGGTCCTCAAGCCGCGGTCGCAGTCTGTCAAAGATGGTCAGGATAGTGTGATCACAGAACACAACTGCAGCCGCATTGGCTGCGATCATGAATAATCTCACGTGATTACGGCTAAGAGGGAGCATGGCCCAAGGCATTTTTGTAATTTTTCTCGGACGAATCCCAAACCTTATATAGGAAAAAACCCTTTCTATTTTGGGTATTGCTTACCTCATAGACATTTTTGAATTTGAAGTAAGAACCCTAATTTAGACAAGATTGTGACTAATTTTGGAGAGCTAAATTCTTGGTGTTTTGTGAAAAATTAATGCTTTGGATAATCCTTATGGTATATATTTCTTTGCTTTCTTCATGAGTAGCTAAGTAATTTAGTCTTGGGATTATGTTCAACTAAAGTGTATTTGTGTGTGGTTGTTGATGGGTTTGCATGATTTTAAGTTATTGATTATGGATTCCACCATTGCTTGAGCTTAATAGTTGGAATTTGTGGGTGAAAACCCCAAATCTCCAAATGGGTTAGATGGGTGAAAACCCCAAACTCTAGAAACCCTTCATCATCCTTAAAAGAGGTATGAAGGTGAATTTATGGGAACCTATAGCATCCTTGAAAGAGGGCTATAGGGTGACAAGGCAATGGTGGACAATCAAGCCTATGGTTTACTACCTCTTGCAATCTTAGAAACAAGTGTGATTGAAATGTGAATCATGTCAAGGGCATCATCCTAGAATTAGGTATTCCCGGTTGAGGTTTTGGGTGATTATGAATTGCACACTTGTTTGGTGCTCGAAAGAGCCAATGGGTGTAATCCTTGTGGTTTTGTTTAAAGACTAACTACAAAGACTTTCAACCTAGCCTATTTTTTACTCAACAACTAAGTTTTATGTTAAACTCTCAACAACCATGCACCCCTTACCTTTAGGTAGACATAATCTCGAGATCTTCTCAAATCTTGATTCTAAATCAAAATTGCAAAATTAGTGTGTTGTTAACCAAAGATTGTTGCAAAAAAAGTTCAAACCAATTCCACCTACTTTATTATACATGTTATGTTTGTTAGCATTCCGGGTAACCTTTTAGTAAGTAGAACACCCATAGGATTTGAAATTTATAATTCACTCCTTGTGGATTCAACCCCAACACGAGTTGGGTTATTGACAATGATTGCCTCACACCTTTAACATGGGAGTGAGTTGAGCGTTATCACATAACCCGGTAGATATTCTCAATTTCATCAATGAAACTTTGAGGACCCTCCTCAATCTTAGTACCAGTAAATATATAAGGATGCAACCTCATGAATTGGCAAACTTTAGTGGCCTCAGATGAACCCATAGCAACACCAGTAGAACCCGACTATTGTGACTGTGATGCCACCAACTGAGTCAACAGGGTAATGGAGCTACAAAACTCTGGATTAGTAGCCTCCCCTTGAGGTGACTGGAGTAGAATCAGTGGGGACAGGTGGAACCCCATGAGGGAAGTCAGATGCAGCGACGAGCTCCATTAACACTGTCCTCAGTCGAGACACAAGAGTTTGCATGAATATCAAATCTTCTTGGAGGCATGATATAAAATATGAGCAAATAGAAATCATAAGTTTCCAAGACCTTAGGATCTATAGCTCGAAGTTAAGACACAAGAAAGTGAAACATTCTTAAATGATTTGTAGCCTCTCTCTTATAAGTGTGGCGTATTTCACTCACTTAAAAAAGAATCTACTTGACATGACTTTGTGGACACCCAACTAACCACGAACTTGGCTTTCATACCAACTTGACATGACCCAAACCAGGGCCTTATCGTAATGGGCATCTCAAGTCCAACAAGGATCGGAGATCACCCCACTACCCAATCCAACAAACCAATATGTATACCCTAAGTCGAGTGAGTTTCAACTATCTAACAAGATAGAGTAATTTATAACTCAAAGTCTTTGGGATAGGTCCATGACCATGACCAACCCAAACAAGTCAAACCATCCAATACCAAACCAACAACCACAAAATAATAACCAAATCCATATCCATTCCATAACATACCCAAGTCCACAGTTTGTCCATACGAAACCTCTAGAATAATCTAAGAATATACGGTCAGGACATGCCTCCGACCATAGACAAAACCAATATCCAAGTCTAAATCAATAAAGATAAAAAGAAAAACTCTTAGCAAGACATGGAGCCTTCCGAAGTAGGGAAGATCACCACTTTAAGTCAACACAAGCTGTCCCCGAATCCAAGTCACTGAGCAGGAGGTGTGAGAGTATGACCAGTCTCTGCATCACATGGGGATACAACATTCGAAGATGGTTAGCGGTTGGAGAGCTAGCATGTAACTCAAGGATAAGGATAAAATAATGCCAATAGTTCAAAACAAATCAATCAATACACATAACCAATGCAATACATATATATACAAATATATACCATGTCGGGATAGGGAACAAGAATAACATGAACTTTGAAAATCTTAACCTGGGTTGTGTAGCATAACCATCATATATTAAGGCACCTACAAGCTATATGGGCCCATCTCTCCCTAGTTATAAGGGCCCTAGTATGTGTAGCCGTACTAACCAGAGAATATCCATAATCGTATATGCCTATATGGGGGACTCGAACCTCCCGGCATAATCAAGGTGACTTAAGCGCCAATACATGTATTATGGGAACTCAAACCTCCTATTCATATATTCATTCTGGTGACTCGAACCACCCGGTCACAAAGACACCCACACCGGCTAGCGCGATTTCCAGTATTAGTTCTTCAGACTTTCACTTTCACGGTTCGGCTACACATCTCACTTTAAAGCCCAATTAAATCATCCTTTACACATAAACAAACATTAAGCCAATTACTTACCAAGGAATCCCATTGGTATCATCATACTAACACCACTTGCAAGTGTAAAACATGCCATTACCATTAATAACCAATTGCTTATTTGGGACTCGAACCCTTTGTCTAACAAAGACATTAATTCAATTCATTATGTTGGGACTCAAATCCATTTAGCCAATTAAACTACCATGGTTACCATTTAAATCAATATATATCCAACAAGGCCTTCAAAAAATCATTTACTAATGATTCAAATCTTTAGGCCAATGCCTTAGTTCAAAACACAATTCAACATATGACTAGTTTGTTCTCTTAGACATTTTCACAAACACATTGAGGAAATACCATTTCCAAGACCAAAACTAAAGTAAAAACCATCAAGTTTAGGGTTAACCATGACCCAACTGTTAAACCACAATTACCAAGCACCCACATATGCAAAACCATCATTAAATCATGTATAAACATAATTAAAACAAAGAGTAAATAGTACTTAACAATATGCAACAAAACCCTTAACATTAGTTTTCATAACTACTATTAATGATTCATAATTGTAGCCTTAAACACATGATTTTTATAAACTAATAATGAGGGAAGAGTCACATGCCTTATTCACGAAGATTCACGGAAAGAACCTAACTATTGAGCATCTAAATGAACACCTTGTAGAAACCCTTGGCCAATCAACAACAGAGAGTTTATAGAGGATTTTAAGAATGTTTTGATCCTTCAAAATGTATTCTGAGAGGCCACAAAGTGTTATAAGATATGGTGCCTTAAGGATTTTGGTGTGGGAAATGTCTAAATTACCCTCAGCTTAAAAACTGTAAAATGAATGCAGGTGGGTACAGTTTGGGCACCTCACTTGTACCTAATCATATGAGTGGTACCCCTAATTTGTAACCTAGGCATTACCTCAAAAGATTGACACTATTAATTATAAGATTGCCCTACTCTTCTCATACTATCTCCTACGACTCATATGGAGTCTAGTCATACCTTGGACAATAAGTGACATAAGACACATTATTTACCATACGAATTGGGATCCTAAGTCATACCTACATCATACGACTAGTATGCTCAAGTCATATAATAACCAGAGAGTTCAAAACCTAAGAAGTTTCCGAGGGTCATATTCAGGGTGTTTTATGTTTGGAGTTCATCCAATATAGGGTGCAGGGCAGTTATGGTTGGGTATTGGGGGTGGTCTTCAGTCTTGGTTGGACTTGATATGCCTGACATGACTAGTCCCTGGTTTGGCTCATGTTAGTTTCAAGTTAGGTAAGATAAGAAATGTCTAGAATGCCCTTAACTTAAAAGATAAAAAAGGGTCATCTTTGACTACGAGTCAACCATCGAATCGTAAGCATTTCTTATTACTCATCACCACGAGTCATAACCAAGGTAGTAACACCAATGCACCCTTTACTGCTAACCTTATAACTAAGCTATAGGACTCGTAATGGGACCCTACGACTCATACATCCTAGTCGTAATCAACACTGAACTTATTTGGGTAAACATCAGAGACCCTACGATTTACATCCTATGACTTATAACAAAACCCTATGGCTCATAGTGAGCCACTCGTACTCAGAGCAAAATCAGGCCACAAACTTACATAATTTAGTTACGACTTGTCCCAATGACTCATTATGGCACCCTACGACTAATGGGGCGAGTCATAACTAGGGCAGTGAGCTAAAAGCTCAAGAAATTTTCAAGGTCCAAAAATCTAGGGTGTTTCAACTCCCCACTTTGACCATTCATCCTCGAATGATAGGACAAGGCATTTATTAGCACGAATTGACTCCACATACCTCTACTCTTACCTTTAACAAAGAAAGAAAACAAAGATGCTAAGGAAATCACTCTTTCCTTTAACAAAGTCAGAAAATAAAAATGTCAAGGAATACGATACCATAAGAATGATTATCCAAATAGAAAAACAAGAATGGATATTTGGACTTCATATCCTTTTCGGCTTCCTAAGTAGCCTCTTCAATCTTGAGGTTCCTCCATAGAACCTTTACCGAAGCTACGTCCTTCGTCCACATCGATGAACTTGATGATCTAAATTTCAACCGGGACTTCCTCATAAGATAAAGAATCTAAAATACCCAGCTCCTCCAAAGAAAAAAATGTCAAAGGATCACCTACACACTCTTTCAACATCGAAACGTGAAACACTAGATTAATGGAGCTCAAACTAGAGGGAAACTCTAATTTATATGCAATATTACCAACCCTCTTTAACACCAAGTACGAACCAACATATCAGAGAATGAGCTTCCCCTTATCACCAAAATGCATCACTTCTTTTAGGGGGAATACCCTTAAAAACACCCAGTCACCAACACTAAAACTCTAATTCTCTTCGCACTAAAACTCTAATTCTCTTCGCCTCACATCCGCGTAGGTATTTTGGTGACTTTAGGTGGCCTTAAGCCAATCTCGAATCACCTTTACCTTCTCCATTACTTGGTGAACCTAATCCAAGACAAACATCTTAGCCTTACCAACTTCAAACAACCATATGAGAGACCTACGCCTCCTACCATACAAGGCCTCGAGAGTGATAACTATTATTATTCACAAAATCTATTAGAGGAAAATGATTAACCCAACTACCATCATAGTCAATCACATAAATTCTAAGCATATCGTTCAATATCTAAATAGTCCTTTCCGCTTGCCCATCTGATTACGAGTGGAAAACAGCACTAAGGCTCACCTTAGTTCCCAAACTTCTATAAAATAAATGCAAAAATTGTGATGAGAACTAAGTTCCATGATCTGACATGATAGAAATAGGCGGCCCATGCAACTTTACAATATACTAGAGAAATAACTTTGTATAATCCTCGGTCGAATAATTAGTCCTCACTGGCAAGAAGTGAGCAGACTTAGTCATCCTATCCACGATGACCCAAATCAAATTAAACTAATTTCGAGATTGAGGAAGACCGATAATGAAATCTATGTTAATCACTTCCCACTTCCACATAGGAAACTTAACTTCTTCATACAACCCTTCGACCCGCAAATTCTCAACCTTCACTTGTTGACACACTATGTATTTAGCCATAAAACTGGCCATATATTGCTTCATATTATTCCACCAATAAATCTCCTTAAGATCATGATACATCTTCATCAAACCAGGATAAATTATATACTGCGATGCATGAGCCTCAACCATGTTCCTCTTTCCCAACCCATTTAAATCGAGAATAGATAATCTGCCTTGGTACCTCAAGATACCATCGCCACCAATTTCAAAAGATACAACCTTTTGCTGTACCACATCTCTTTTAATTTCATTAAGATAGGATCCAATACTTATTTCTCCTTTATTTTAGTACCTAAAGAGGACTGCACTATGTCACACCTCAAATCTCCTTCAGGGCGGACAAGTACCCATAGCCGTAAGGCCTGAGAGATCATCCCAACTACCTTTAAAGTCCAATACACAAACTCGTAGCATATTTTTAAGTGTTTGAATGGTATATTCTGCTTGTCCATCTATTTGAGGGTGAAAAGCTGTACTTAAATTCACTTGTGTTCCCAAATTTCTCTGAAAAGATTTCCAAAAATTTATAGTAAATTGAGCTTTCTAATCTGATATAATAGAGAGTGGTACTCTATGTAGATGAACTATCTCTTTAATATACAATTTTGCGTACTCTTCAACTGTGTAAGTGGTCCTAACCGACAAGAAGTATGCTGATTTGGTAAGCCTATCAACTATTACCCATATCTAATCAAACCTTCGAGATGTACGGGGAAAACTAGTGATGACATCCTCGTTGATCATGTCCCACTTCCAGATTAAAAGAACTATACATTGCATATAACCCTCGGGCTTTTGGTGCTCTACTTTAACTCTTTGACAATTTAGACATTTGGCTACAAATTCTGTAATGTTCTTCTTTATGTCACCCCACTAATACATTTCTTTCAAATCCTGATACATTTTAGTTGACCCCAGATGGATGGAATACCTTGAATGATGTGACTATGTCATAATCCTCTTTCTTAGCCCATCAACATTAGGCACACATAATCTATTTTGGCACCAAAGTACTCCCTCTTAGGTAAGTTCAAATGCCTTTTTCACACTACATTATACATTTTCCTTAAGCTGCAATAGAATAGGATTTGCATATTGCTTCTCTTTTACTTCAACTACTAATGAAGATTTTGCCTCATTACGCACAATAAGCCCCTTATCTGGAGTTTTAAGAAGGTGATCCCCCAAATTGGCTAGTTGGTATAGATCTTTAGTCATCCCTTGTCTTTTTGTTGACTGCCCATAAGTTACACCATAGCCTAACAACTTAATGCATCAGCTACCACATTTGCTTTCCCCGGATGATATTAGATATGAACATCATAGTTTTTTAATGGTTCATGCCACCTTTGTTGCCTCAAGTTTAGATCCTTTTGGCTAAAGATATAATGCAAGCTCTTGTGGTCAGCATATATGTCAACATGAATCCTTTACATGTAGTGGTGCCATATCTTTAAGGCAAATATACTGCTGCTAGATCAAGATCATGCATTGGATAATTTTTCTCATATGGCCGCAATTGTCTTGAGGCATATGCTATTACTTTACCATGTTTCATCAACATATATCCTAAGCCAATTCTTGAAGCATCACAATACACTACATACCCTTCTATGCCTTCTAGAAGTACCAATACAGGTGAAGAAGTCAACTTATTCTTTAGATCTTGGAAACTCCTTTCACATGCATCATTCCATTGAAACTTGGATGCTTTATGTGTTAGCTTTGGTAAAGGTGTATAAATTGAAGAAAACCCTTCGACAAACCTCCTATAATGACCTGCCAACCCAAGGAAATGACAAACTTCCGTAAGCGTTATAGGTCTTGGCTAGTTCTTCAAAGCTTCTATCTTTTGAGTATCAACCTTTATTCCTACATAAGATACAATATGACCCAAGAATGCCACTTATTTTAACCAAAACTCACATATAGAGAACTTTGCATATAGCTTACGATCATGAAGAATCTGTAACACCTGTCATAAGTGACTGGCATGGTCATTATTTGATCTCGAATAAGCTAGAATATCATCTATAAAAACTATCACAAACACATCTAAGAATGGTTTAAACACCCTATTCATCAAATCCATAAAAGCTGTGGGTGCATTAGTAAACCGAAAGGAGATGACTAAAAACTTGTAATGACCATACTGTGTTCGAAAAGCTATCTTGGGTATGTCCTTCTCTTTGACCCTCATTTGGTGGTAACCGGACCTCAAATAAATCTTTGAAAAACACTTGGCACCTTGCAACTAAACAAATAAGTCATCAATTCTTGGAAGGGGATATTTGTTCTTAATACTCACCTTATTCAGTTACCGATAGTAAATACACATTCTCAATAAGCCATCCTTCTTACGCACAAATAACACTGTTGCGACCTAAGTGGACATACTAGGCCTTATGAATGCTTTTTCTAGCAAGTTTTTTAATTGTTGTTTCAACTCCCGTAATTTTGCCGGGGCCATTCTATACGGGGGAATTAAGATTGGTTGATTACCTAGAATCATATCAATACCAAACTCTACTTCTCATTCTAGAGGCAAACCTGGAAGATCTTCAGGAAATACATCGGGAAATTTATTTACCACCAGAATAATTGTATGAGTTGGTGGCTCCATATCTGTATCCTTCACTCTAACTAGATGATATATGTAACCTTTGGAAATCATCTCTTTTTTCTTAAAATAAGAAATAAATTTACCTCTTGGCGCACCAATATTACCCCTCTATTCAAGAACTGCCTCTCTTGGAAAATAGAAATACACCTTCTTAGTTCGGTAATCTACTATGGCATAACAAGAAGCCAACCAATCCATACCCATTATAACATCAAAATCTACCATCTCTAACTCAAAAAGATCATCCATTGTATCACGACCACAAATAGTTATTGTATAATTTTGATACACTCTTCTAGCTATAATAGATTCACCAACTGGTGTAGACACTTCAAATGGCCTAACTAGCAATTCTGGTGTTCTTTTAAACTTTCCAGCAACCAATGGAGTGACATATGATAAATTAGAACCAGAATCAATTAATGCATATACATTATGTGAAAAGATGGACAATGTACCTGACACCACAACTGGAGAAGCCTCTAAATTTTGTCGATCCGCTAGAGCATATGTACGATTTTGAACTACACTAGAGCTAGATGCTTCTTTAGTACCTCTACCATAACCTATAGGCTGTACACCCCTATCTAAAAAAGACACCGATAATGATAATGCAACGACTGATCCAGTAGGTCGTGCCATACAACCCATGCCCCTTTGAGGGCATTCTCTCATCATATGCCCTAACGTACAACACCAAAAGCAAGCATTTGTCCCAAACCAATATATAACCAAATAAATCTTTCCATAATGTATACATAGCTGCCGAAGAGGCCTTAATTAGATCATACTCCCTTGATCTTGATACCCCATTAATCATGAACTCTGACTCTCACTTCTTTCCCCAAACTGATTGCCCTTGGACCCTTGAAATCGCGATGGAGCACTAGCTACAGAATAAGAAGATAATGGCCTAGGCAGTCTATTAGAAAATCGAGGCCTAAAATCTTCTTGGGATGACATAAACTTCCCCATAGATTTGGCCCTCTTGGAATACCCTCTTTCCAATTTTGTGTTCTTCTTCTTTGTAACTGATCCTCCATTTTTTGTACAAAAGCTTGTATCCTTGCTATATCCATGTCTTTGTTCAAGGTAATTATAGTAAAATCTTTAACCAGATATGGATCCAATCTATTGACGTATCAATGAACTCTATCATCCATAGTAGCTACTACATTAGCAGCATACCTAGCCAAAGAGTTAAAATAGAGGCTGTACTCTCTCACGCTTATATTCCCGTGGCGAAGATTCAGGAACTGATCCACACGGGCCTCTAAAATATCATATGGAAGGTAATGATCAAGAAATTCCTCTTTGAACTCTTTCAAGGTAGCGGAAGGTGCATTGATACCCCTAGATTGTTTTTAGTCTTCATACCAAAATATAGCCTCCCCTTTGAATCTATATACCGCTAGCTCAACTGTCTCTTTACCCGATACATGCATGACATCTAGAGCCCTTTGGATTTGATAAATAAAGTCCTGTGGGTCTTGATTAAGATATGATCCGGTGAATGTGGGGGGATCCAACTTAAGAAAATCCTGCGTCCGTAGGCTAGCTACCCTATCTTCACTACTAGAACCTATAGTTGGAATGACTTGTCCTTGAGTTTGTCCAGTAACTATATGAGCCAATTATTGCACGACATTCCTTAGATCTTTCTTAGCATTAATAGGTGGTTCTGAGGATGCAATTCTTCTCCTTCTTAGCTCTTTTAGAGATGGACAAGTAGAAGAAGTTTGTGATACAAACTCAGCTTGAGCCTTACTTTGATTAGCTTATCTAGGTGGTGACTTGCTGGTCCCTTCTCTGACATCCAAATCTACTCGGTTACCAGTATTCTTACTCCTTTTTATAACCAACATCTTTACTATAATGAGAAAAAAAACAAATTTAATGGTTAAATATGACTTTACCTACGACTTGGGCTCTATTGCACGGCCTAAGATATGAAGAAAAAGAGACAACCCCTAAATGTCCCGTAGCCTTCTATTTATAGATGTGTTTCACAACACACCCATAAGAAAGACTCTACGTAGACACGACTTTGTAGACTCTCTAGGATAACCTGCTCTAATACCACTTTTGTCATGCTTCAAATCCCCTTCGGGGTGGAAAAACACCCGTAGCCATAAGTCCTGAGAGAACCAACCTATAACCCTATACATCTCATGCATAATATGATAACCTAAAATACTGCCAAATATAATAAAATGCATTGATAAGAGCAATCAGGTGGGCAAGCACAAAATTATAAATACAAGACTTGGCCGTTGGGGCCACCACATCTAAGAGATAAGACACTTCCATGCTTAATTTCACATTGGTCTACAAAGCCTCTAAAAGATACATAGAAACTTAGTTAAGGTCGGGACAAACCATCGCCTTAGTCTTAACTACTGTACAATACCAAAATATATCAAACAGACTCGGAATACCCCGAATCAAACTGGAGCTCACCAATAGTCATTGGATATCTCGTGCTCCTACTAGCGAGGTGTATTAGCTAAAGTACCTCTGCCTACAGCATAAAATACATGCCCCCGTGAGGGACGCCAGTACAAAAACATGTACTGAATATGTAGGGCTGAAGGTAATAACACATGATACAAGAGCTCATTAGAAATCAGATACAAGTGTATAAGTAGTTCTAGTAGACCACCTTTATATATACTTGTGGGACTAGGTACATTACATTTTTTTCTTCATTTTTACCCTTCTTACTTCATAATCTTTGTAAGCCATATAATGCAAATGACTAGATGATCAGTGGTAAATAGATAAATTAGGATCGGCCCATGCTAGGCTTATGCCCCTGAGATGCCACCCACATATAAACATTGGGATTGGCCTATGCTAGGCTTTTTCCCCTGAGCTTCCACCCACATATAAAGGTATCGAGATCGTCCCATGCTAGGATTATGCCCCTGAGCTGCCACCTATTTTACAGATTGCGTTACTTAGTTTATTTAGCCTTTGATATTGTTACCTTGGTGGTCATAACATTATGGTACCTTGAAACAATAATCTACTAATAAGAGACATATGAATAAACACTTAATACAATGTCAAAGAGGCATGGGGAAGATTGTACATGAATGAGATATTTAGGAGCTAAAAATAACATACGGGTCTTATTTGGCTTAAAGGAGAACTCTAGAAACTTTTTAGTGAATGTAAAAATATAGACTTGATAATAAGCATGTGGTGAGGTATTTTAACACATTGGGGAGAGGCATCAAGGTCGTTAGCTAGATAGGAGATCATGTGCTGCTATTAGGTATTATTTACTATGGGAAAGCTTTAGAAGCTTACGTTGTACAAAAAGTGCTAGATTTCATGCCAAAGAATACGACATAGAGTAGCCTTACATACTTGGTTGTATAACTCCGAAACTAACCCAACTTGACTTCCCGCCTTTTAGATTACTTATCTACAATAAAATATATGGTAAACTAATATTAACAACCAACCAATACATTTGGGCTACTTAACTTCACCAAAACAGTAGCCGGGCAATAAACCCTTAATTTATTAATCAAGGGTTTTATTTTAACCCTTTTCTCCTCCAATTACATCCACATACCATACAAATTCTTATAAGATCCCCAAAATAACGTTGGCTTCATTACACCCTCTAAATAATACACAAAATAGAATGGGCAATAAATGTATACAACAATTAGCTCAGTGGTGTACCACCCTACTGATAACGCTCAACTTACACGTCAATTAAGTCCAAGGCGATCGTCGTCAATATATTTATCCAACTTTAGAGTTGGGGTTGAATCCACGAGGAACAATGTGAGTGGCGATCAAATTAATTTGAAATGATAAATACAAGTTAAATTCAAACAAATATTACAAAAAGATAAAATGAGGGGGGGGGGGGGGTAAGTTCCTACACTAATGTTTCTTTTGGGATTTTCTAGTGTAAATTCGTGGCTACGAATAATTAGAGTTTTAACAATTATGCACGGATCTTGGGATTATGAGTTACTAAGGGAGTGACATGTGGGAGTTAATTATCAACATCATTTCAATAATTCAAATATGGGTAAGCTTGGTTATAGGTTTTGATATTAGCCTTTCAACAAAACACAACTTTCACCTATTGATTCTTTCAATTACCTAATAGGTCTGTTCAACAATTTGTAACCACAACCTCAATCAAGGCATCCCTATTTCTAGGATGATGCCCTTAACATAGTTAACCTCATTTTCACCCTTATGTCTAAGAAAGTGAAAATTTAGAAAACTACACACAAAATTGTCTATCATTGCTTTGGTCCCCATATCCCTCTTTTGAGGATGATATGAATTCCTAAAGTTCACTTAAAACCCTTCTTTCGAAGATGGCATGGAACTTTCTAGAGCTTGGAGCTTTTACTCATCAAACCCATGTGGGTATTTAGAGCTTTCACACATCAAATCCCAACCCAAATAGCATAGCAATAATAGAGCCCATAAACATGGACTACCAAATAGATGCTAACAATCACAACCCACACACATTATAACCCCTATTCACACATAACCCCAAGAGGGAGATTTAGCTACACATAAGATAAACAAGTATAGATATACCCATAATCTCCATTAAATCAAAGTTGTAGAAGATCTAAGAAACTGTTACTTCAAACTTGGCTCTCCCACAATATCAACAATGGAAGTGAGCAAATCTTCCACTTAGAAAGTGTCCAATGTATTCTTCACCCAAAATTTACATAATATTTTCGTCTTAAAAAAGGAGGCTACAATGTCTCAAGATAAAACCTAGAAAATTAAGGAAGAAGAGATGTGATGGAATGAATGATACATGAAATTAGGGTTTGAGTCTTTTTGTTCAAACAGGGATTTGCCCTTGGGCTGAACATTTCTGCCAAGCCGCAATCACGTAAGTCTGGCTGTGACCACGGCTATGTGACCGCGATTAACTTCTGCGATCGCGGTTAATTGACCATCTTAACTGACCGCGACCGCGGTAACTGAGGCTATTTCACTGCAGGTCTTCAGCTACACATTTTCTGCTCCAATTTGATGATTTCAAGCTCCAATCCATATCTCTTTGTCTTCTCAGCTCCTATACCTGCAAGGAGTGTATATTAGTGCATTAAATCATAATTATGTCTCATCTACTCATTTGAGACAATGTAATGTGCATTAAAACTGAGTGCAAATGAGTGGTAAAATCACCACTCATCACCCACCCTTCTTCTATATTTTAATACAAACTAATTACACCTTTCCCTAACATCAACATGGCATCCCCCAATATACATACATAAAATAGTCCATAAAACAACCCCAAATTTACCTTTGTCACAACAACTAAATATTGAACTCATCATCCGTTGAGTTCTCAATAACAACACATCCATAATTCTTTCCCAAATTCATATATAAGGAGGACAAAATGGAGAAGCCACCTTACCTTAATCTTCTGCAATTTATTCTTTTAACTTGAACTCTCCAAGAACTTGAACTTTCCTTCACACTTTAAACCAAAGAAAAAAAGAAAAGTCACTTCATAACAAAGAAAAGTGAGTAGGTAGCTTGTTCTATATTCTTCCATGTATTAATAATTAAGCGCTTATAGCATATTTTCCTAATCTTCCATGAGATAGCCAAGCTAAACCTTAAGTGTTTTCACTTACCTTGGCTTGCAAAGATGAGGGTTTCTTCAAGAACCCTAGAAGGAATTTGAGGGCTGCTTTTCTTAGCCTTGTTAGGTAAGGGAGAAAGCTAAAATTAAAAGGGTGAATATTGTATTTAAAATGAGTAAAATTACTAGCTATATTGGTCTTATATTGAGCCCTCTCTTATTGACCCTATTTTCAGCCATAAATTAGTCCAAGTAGGTAAGGCACCTACTTAAGGGTTCAAGCTGCTCAAACTTTCAAAGTAGGTGATGCACCTACTTGCTTAAATTCTTATTTGGGCTCAATTAACTTAGGCCTTTGGCAGATTTTAAGTGTTGGGCCATTTCTTCATTTTCTTTTTTTTTTCTTGAGTTAGGACCAAATGAGTATCTTAACATAGGAACAAATCTGATCCATAACCTTGGGTCCATTAACTTTGTCCATATAGTTCAATTAGGTGACTTACCAGTTAGCTTAATTAACTCAAGCAAGCACCTCAATAAAATACTCCATTTTCAGTGCTTAACCCCTTTAATCTAACTTGAAACTTGTATATACTTGGTCACTTTAAACTTTAGATTCAAGTACTATCTTACGATCACAAGTTTAAATAGTTGTATCGATGTTAACTTGGTCGCATCACATTAAAACATATGGGCATCATCTAGAATTCCATCTATGCCATTAATACTCACATAACAAATCTCGTCCATTACCTATACACAAGATTATACAAAGTCCTATGTGAATAGAACCAGAAAATGCTAAATATGGGGTGTTACAACTACCTTTTGCACAAACACCCCCCCGTTCTCAGAGTCTAAGAGACAAAGTCCAAGGTTAGCCAAACGATGAATATCTTTCACCAATACCCGCTTATCCTTATCCATATAAGCTAGACTCACCATGGATAACCTGCTAAGTGCATCAACAACCACATTAACCTTACCTGGGTGGTAATGGAGATTCATATCATAGCCTTTCAGCAACTCAAACCACTTTCTCTGCCTAAGATTTCACTCCTTCTGAGTGAACACATATTACAGGATCTTATGATTAGAAAATATATCTGCGTGGATTCCATACAAATAGTGACGCCAAAGCTTCAATATGAACACCACAACCAACAACTCCAAGTCATGAGTTGAATAGTTCCTTTCATGAGCTTTTAACTATCTAGAGGCATAGGCCACCACCTTACAATGCTGTATTAATACACAACCAAGTCCCACACGGGACACATTGCAATAAACCACAAATCCATCATTACCCTCAAGTAAGGTCAAAATTGTAGCTGAAGTCAACTTAACTTTCAGCTTCTCAAAGCTACCCTCACAAGAATAAGACCACAAGAATTTCACCTGCTTCTGGGTCAACTTAGTCAATGGGGTAGCTATAGTCGTGAAACTCTCCACAAATCTCCTATAGTAACCGCCTAAACCCAAGAAACTTTGAATATCGATTGGAGTCATAGGCCTAGGCCAATTAATAACCATTGCAACTTTTGGTGGATCCACCATGATCCCTTCACTAGGAATGACATGACCCAAAAAAGTAACAACTTTCAACCAAAACTCGCACTACAAAACTTAGCATACAAATGCTGATCTTTCAAGGTTTGCAACATGATACAAATTTCACCTAACTCTTAGAGTACACCAGAATATCATCGATAAACACGATGATGAACATATCTTGAAACTAATGGAAAACCCTATTCATCAAGTCCATGAATACCACTGGGGTATTAACTAAACCAAAAGACATGACTAAGAACTCATAGTGACCATATCGGGTTTGAAAGGCAGTCTTAGGGACATCCACCTCCCTAATTAATAGTTGATGATAACTAGACCTAAGATCAATCTTAGAAAATATCTAGCACCCTGAAGCTGGTCGAACAAATCATCAATTCGAGGAAGAGGATACCTGTTCTCTATCGTAACCTTATTCAACTGGCAGTAATCAATGCACATCCTAAGGGAACCATCCTTCTTACGCATGAACAAAATAGGATCACCCCACGGAGACATACTAGGATGGATAAAAACCTTATTGAGAAGGTCTTTCAACTATTCCTTAAGCTTTTTTAACTCAGTTGAGCCATTATTTAAGAAGGGATGAAAATAAGACGAGTGTCCAAAATAAGGTCAATCCCAAAATCAATCTCCCTATCAGGAGGGATACCAGGAAGATCATCAGGAATAACCTAGGGGAATTCATTAACCACAGGAACAAATTCTAAGAAAGGACCCTCTGAGTTTGAATATTTGACTTGGACTAAATGGTAATGACATCCCTTGAAAATCAACTTTCGGGATCTAAGATACGATATGATTCTTTCCTTAGGCACTAGAGAACTCCCTTCCCATTCAGTGATCGGCTCATTAGGGAATTTAAACATGACCTTATGAGTTCAACAATCTATGGAGGCATAGAATAAGTGTAACCAATCCATCCCTAATATGACATCAAAATCAACCATGTCTAACTCTATCATATCTACCAGAGTTTCTTTATCACCAACGGATACCATACAATCCCTATAGACTCTTCTAGTAACCACAGGATCACCCATAGGGGTAAAAATAGAAAAGAGATCAGGGATACACTTGGGACCAAAACCAAAATATATAGCCACAAATGGGGTCACATAAGAAAGAGTTGACCTCATATCAAGCAAGAAGTACACATCACTAGAGAAGAGTCGTAACTTACCAGTAATAACATTGGGAGATGACTTAGAGTGCTGGTAGGTAGCAAGAGTATACAAGTGATTCTGGCCAGTGCGAGTACCAGAATTAGAAGTAGCACCCTTTGATGCAGGAGATAATGAAATGGTAGAATGAATCTTATTTTCCCTAACGTAGCCTTAGAAGGACAATCCCACTGTAAATGACCAATCTGACCATATTTAAAACACATGTTCCTTCCCTCTTCACAAAACCCATGGTGAACTTGCCCGTACAATCTACAAAGAGGATATGATGGAGCTAACTGAGCCCTACCAGCCTAAGATTGGACACCTGTGCCCTTAACCCACTATCATGCTTAGAACGACGATCACCCAACGGCTTTATATAGGGATTACTAGACATAGAGTAGGAACCAAAACTCCCCTACTTCTTCTTAGACCACTTTTCACCATCTCTACCACTATTCTGCTGACCCTCCTTGATTGAAAAATATAAACTTCTTATTCAACCTTTCTCTATCTCTGCCTGCTTTTTCTTCTCTTCCTCAACCTGCTGCATATACATAAGCAATCTGGAGATGTCCATATCCTTATTCAAAAAGGCATCCTTACTCTCTAGAATCAAACAACATGACAATCCAGAAGAAAATTTCCTTATTCTAGCCCTCATGCTAGACACAAACTCAGGGGCATATCAGGACAACTGATGGAATTTTAAGGAATACTCCTTGACCATTATCCTACCTTGCTTCAGATAAAGAAACTCTTCTACTTTCACCTTCCTTAAATCTTGAGAAAAAAACGATCCAAAAAAGCACTAGAGAAATCATCCCACAGTGCATATTTGGCATCATCTCCCCTAGACTGTTCTTATTCCTCATACCATTGGTATGCTACATACTTCAATTGGTAGGCAGTGAATTCCACACCATCAACATTCGAAGCATGCATAACCTAAAAGATATTGTCCATCTCATCTATAAAACTTTGAGGATCCTCTTCAACCTTATCACTAGTAAAAGTTAGAGGACTCAACCTCATAAACTGGCCAACCCTTGTGGCCTTAGAAAATAAAGTAATAGAAGCAACATGCTCTAATTGAGAATCTACCAACTAATCCAACATATTAATAGACTAATGAAACTCATCATTTAACACATCCGCCTGAGGGGATCTAGGAGGACTAGATGGGACCAATGGAACTCCATAAGGGAAATCAGGAACTGGATCCCTAGACTGGGTCTGTACCTTATAAGCAGGGAATATCCCATTAGAATTATCCTCAAGTGGGACAAAGGAGTTTCCATGAGCTTTAGATTGTCTAGAAAGAATGATCTAAAAAGAGAACGAGAAGATTTCAAGACCTCAAACTCTATAGCGTGAAATAAGACAACAAGAAAGGGAAATATTTCTAAATGCCTCATAGTATCTCCCTTATAAGTATGGCGTGATACACACCCATAAAAGAGACTCTACCTAACACGAATTTATTGGAAACCCAATGACACAAGGATCCAGGCTCTGATACTGTAAAACCCTATAAGATCCTAGCTCAATTCAACTCACCATTGTATGTAAAAAGGGTCCAATAGTTAGAGAATTTCATTAAGTGTTAGGACTTTGTCATGTTCAAAGCCCCTTAAACTTTGCTGATTTTATTTTTGACCTTCCCCGCCTTAGAATGTTGATTTTAAAGTTGATTCATGATCAGGGATGTCAAAGGTACATCTCGAGTGAGATTCGGATCTTTCAGATGAGCGTAAGGGCATGTTTGGAAGTACAAAATAGTAGCAACATCGGTATAAGACCGTGGCGCGCCCTCCAATGAACTGCTAGAGGTGCCCACGGCAGAGCCCATGGCGTGGGTCTTAGACTGCCGGTCCATAGCTCACGGTGCCCGTCTCATTTCCTGCCCCTTATTTTTCAAACTTCTGTTTCCATTTTTACAAGGGAAATTGGGTTTTTTTTCCCTTCACCCATTTGATCCATAACACAGGATGTAGGGTCCCAAAAGCATAATTTTCTATCCTATTTAAAAAAATCCTCTCAAAATAAGGCATCCTCTCTCAAGAACAAACCCTAACCTCCTTAAAAGAATTAAGGAAATTCAAGCTTAATTTTCTAGAAAACCATCAGGAATCTTCATGAATTCATCAATTAAGGTATGTGTGATGTCTATTCATGGGTACTGTTCACCTATGGAGTCCAATAATCCCTTTTCAAGTTTAAAGTTTTGATTTTTACATGTTATTATGAATTATCTACATCAAGCTATTATGAACTTTGATTTCAAATTATGTTTACCATGTGTTTTCATTGAAATTTGCCTGTGACACATTTGAATGGTGATTTTCGCAGGTTACATCATTAAACCATGATTTTAGTTTTGCAATTATGTTAGTAGCACATGTTTTAACTATTTCCATGCTTTAACTTATGACCCTCATGTGTTTGATGAAATGCCTAAGTGATGAATGTTGAACAAGGATTCCTCTCTATGGTTTCAAAGTTTTCATATGGTCCTATTGTTATTGCTATCGAGTCTTGGGGGTTATGACTACCCAAAATTTAGCTGTTTACTTAGTATAAGTATTTTCATAATGGTTTCAGACATGTATGAGCATTATAAGTTTAGTCAGTTATCATGTCAGTCAAACTTAGATCGGTTCAGTAATCCTAGTCAATTCCTTGTTTAGTTAAACTTAGTTCAGTCCCATAATCAGTGTCAGTTTAGTTGGGAGTACAATTCAGCACCGACCAAACCCAGGGATGGGGGCATTCTAGTTAGTATAGGGTTTGACCCTTAGTAGCAATCCCTGAGTTACAGAATAATGTAGCCAACATAGGTTTGAGATGTCTTCATTCTAGTTTAGGGTTGACACATATATCACGAGTCTTCCTATTAGTTTAGGGTTGACAAGATATCTTCCTTCTAGTTTAGGGTTGACACTACCATTTTTAGTATCTGTGGCACGGTACTAGCACCCTTCCAACTAGGGTCACAGGTTAGACCCTTATAAGCTCAGATTTGGGGCATGTTGATTCGATGATACCTCCCACAGTCTAAGTTTAAGTACTCAGTACATAATTCAGTTCAGTTTATTTGACCATAGCATATAGTTTATCAGTATTCAGTTACCGGATTTCAGTATTTTAGTTTTACAGATTATTTTAGATATATTATATGCTTGGTCTTGCATTCTCAGTATTTTAATTTCTCATGTACTCAGACTTAGTTACCTCATGTCATTCAGTTAGTAACTATCTCATGCACATGAACCCATGCATTTCATCCAAACCTCATCTCATATACCAGTACATTTAAAGTACTGACCACATACTCATTTTTTATGCTTTGATGTTTAATATCATAGGTTCAGACGCACAGTTCCCTGATTGCGCTTAGACAGTTCATCGTATTAGTAGCAATAGCAGTGGTAATTCCTCATATTTTGAGTACCTATTATATTTCATTAAGTATTTCCTTTCAGTTTGTCAGTCAGAGTTAGTTGGGGGTTGGTTCCATCAACTCTTCAGTCAGTTTAGAGGCTTTTAGATACTTCAGACAATCAGTTAGTTTGTAAGTCCTATCAGTCAAATTTTAATATTTCTGCATATGTTAACCTCTTATGGATTCAAATGTATTGTTTTCAAAACTTAAAACCTTATGGCATTTTTTAGTTAATTTTTGCACATGTTTTTTATTATCAGTTTTATTCAGTGCTCACAGCAGGTACCAACTCATGGGTTAGCTTATGGGCCTTTGGGATCGTAAGCACCGTGTGGTGACTAGGGTGTACTCTAGGGTCCTTACAGATACCAATCTGACATGACCCAAACCAGGTCCTGGATGTGTTGGGTATCTTAAGTCCCACATGGATCGGAGATCACCCCCTGCACCTAACCAGCCCAAACATAACACACCTCAAAGTTAAATGAATAACAAATATATAACAAGATAGCGTGAAATGGATTAAGAAAATTTTAATACACGTCCATAACCAACCACCAACGACCGGCCAAATAACTGACCAACATCATCCAATAACCACAGTAGTCCAGATAAAGCCTTCTATACAGTGAACCAAAATTGAATATCAATAAAGTGTTCGGACATGCCCTCAAATATAGTTAAAAAATCTTATCTAATAGTCTATAACTAAAAAGAGAATCAAGATCCTAAAATGGAGACTTTTAAAGAATGGAACCTCACCACTTCAAGTCGACTCTCGATCAATCCACAATCACTAAGCAGAAGAAGTAGAAGTATGGCAAAATCCTGTATAGCATGGGGATACAACATCCAAAGATGGTTAGAGGAGTGAACCTTAGCATGTAACTCAGGGATAAAGATAAAATAATGCTGTCAATTCAAATCAAGTCAACCATTGCGCAATAACTATATACAAATACATATATACATATCATGCCGGGATAGGGAACAAAGTTTAGCATGCACTTAAAAACCTTAACCTGGATTGTGTATCTCAACCGTCATATAATAGTACCCATGGGCTATATGGGCCCTAGATCTTACCCTATGGTCGGGCCATAGTGCGTGTAGCTGGATGAATTGGAAAATAATCTCATATATATGCTTACGGGGGTCTCAAACCTCCAAACATATACTAAGGTGACTTAAGCATCCGATCATATAAAGATTTATAGGGGACTCAAACCTCCATAATCACGAAATAATAATAAGAAGGACTTGAACCTCCCCGATCACCTTGAGCCCCGCATTGGAAAACACGGTTTCCAGTGTCGGTCACTCAAACCTCCACTTTCATGACTTAGCTACACAATCCTTATTAGAGCCCAATTAAAGAATTTATCATGCAATCCCAATCATGAATCATATTTCACATTAAGTCGTACATTATCGGTATCATAATACCAACTACACTTGCAAGGTAATACATCATACCTAAATAATTTCCATAACTTGGGGAGAACGACTCTTTTTGTTCATTAATACAAGGTGGGGGAACATCAACTCCCATTGTTTATTAAATCATACCATTGTGTTTTAAATACCTCTTTATATCATGCAATAGTTCAAGGCTGGTTCAATTTACAAATTCCTACCTTTCTTATAACTCAAAACCAATTTCACACTATGGGTTGAGGTCATAACCACTTCAAAAGTCATAATTTTGGGAAATCACAATTACCTAGTACATTCACCATACCCGTGCACCCATAAATTCAAAACCATAGTTAAAGCATGAATAATCATAATTAAATCATGGGAAAACATTGTTCAACATTAAGCATTCAAAACCCACACCCTTGTTTTCAAAACTAAAACAATTGCATGTGAATAACACTTTAGTACATATATTTTTTAACAAATTAACAATGGAGGAAAAGTCATATGCTTGTAATAGTAATATGTATAGAGAGAAATCACCCTTGAGAGCCCTAATTGATCAACCTTTTGAAAACCCTAAGTTTTCTTGACCATGAGGAATTTGAGAGTGTTAAGAAGTTTCTTTGATGTGTTTATGGGGGCTAATGACACCCTAGTGAGGTTATAAGATGTGGGTTTCAAGTTGGGTAAGAGGGGAAAGGTCTAGAATGGCCTTAGCTTAAAAACTAAAAAAGGGTCATCTTTGACTACAAGTTAACCATTGACTCGTAACCATTCCTTACGACTAGTTACCATGAGTCATAGAAAAGGCAGTAACACCAAGGAAACCTATACTGTTGACCTTATGACTCAGACACAGGACTCATAATGGTACCCTATGAATCATAGGTCCCAATCATAATAAACACAAAACCTATTTAGGTATACACCAGAGACCCTACAATTTACACCCCACGATTTGTAACAAAACTCTACGGCTCCTAGTGAGCCACTCATAGTTAGAGTAGAATCAGGCCATAAACTTATATGATTTGGTTATGACTTGTCCCGATTACTCGTCAGGACTACCTATGACTAATAGGCCGAGTCGTAACCAGGGCAATGATCTCAAAGCTCAAGGAATTTTCAAGGGCCAAAAATCTAAGGTATTTCAACTGTGTACCCCATGATTTTATAACTCTGTAGGTTCTATATATTAGTGATTTATTTTAGTCCTTATCATGCAGAATTAATAAGTTAAATTCACCTAAATGGCTAGTTCACCCCTATTAAATGACTATCCTTAATTTCCATAACAAGTCTCATGTGTTTTAGAATCTAACCCTTATCCTTAATTCTACATAAGCTTTCCTATGACCACGACTTAAACTATTATGTAGTCACGACCAGACCCCAGGCCTAGTCGTGATGGGTATCTCAAGCCCACTATAGGCTGGAGACCACCCCCATAACCTGTCTAATCCAAGCATAATCCAAAGAATAACAAAGTGGAACACAACCAGAGAATAAAGATAAAACACATAATGTAACTCAAGAATAAGATCTAAGAGTCAACAACACTATCCAACCCACACATGTCTACAAAAGCCTCTAAACCAATTCAAATATCAAGTTAGGTCTAGACATGCCCCCGACTATGACAATGACATTGATAATGATAATGTTAATATGATCTCTTCAATTATAAAATATGGAAAGAGACCGATGGAATAACCAAGATTTTTGAAAGATGGAAGCTCACCACTTTACCATAAATCAATAGACGACCACACCACCTAACACTACACAAACTGACAGAAGAAATCCCTAGGACCCTACTTTATTAAAGGATGTATCATTCGGGGATGGTTAGCAGGGTGAGAAATAGCATGTAACTTAGGAAAGAGGTGCAATAATGCCATTTCAAAATCAAATCCAAACTCCACGTACATGTTCATAATATGCATATATATATATAATGCTAGGATAGGGAACAAGGATAACATGAGATTTAAAATCATTAACCTAGACTGTGTATCTCTAACCGTCCTAAGGGCACCTATGAGTTATATGGGTGTGGCTCCCCCCACCGAAAGGGCTCAGTGCATATTTGTCGCACGAACCAGAGAAATCCAAAGAAGGGCCAGGGAATCCACGACCTCAACCATTCCAAAGTATATATATACATATATAGTGTGACTATGCACACGGTCATAAAGACCTCTACGCTGGCAAATGTGGTTTCTAGTAGTGATCCCCCTGGGACCTATATCTTTCATGACGAGCTACACAATCCCCTTTAAGTCCAAGTTAAAACATTTTCACATAACCCACACATTTATCCAGGAACCATTTATTAAGGCATTCACCATTGGTATTGTCATACCAATGAGGTTGGAAGATTATAGAATCATTCCATTCCAATCATCCACCAACTTGGGGGAATCCACGAACCCCAAGCTCAAATTAAAAACCAAATCATGGCTACTAAGGCCTTTCAAAACCATTTATATTCCATTTATCTTTTATACAATGCAATAGTTTAAAAAATGGTTAAATTATGCATATAGCCATGTTTCAAAACCAATTTCATAAGGTGGGTTGAGGTTATTACCAATTCCAATACCAAAAAATCCATACAATTCAGGGAAATCCATGCCCCCATTCTATTATTTATAAATTTGGGAGAATTTATGAACCCTATTCCATTATCCATACCCATGCACCCAATGAGTTCCAAAATCCATTAATTAAGCTTAAATAAATGCATGCAAACCACAAGAACACCATTCAAATAATAATTATCAAAAACCCCCAACCCAAATTCTAAAACAAAACATTAAAACCATATAAATACAAAACCATTGAATGCCAAGATAAAAATATAAGTTTAGTAAAGAGTATATGCCCAAAAATACCAAGAAATTGGATTAAAAACCACACTTTATGATCTAGATGACCAACCCTTAGAAACCCTAACTTTGTTCTTAACTTGGGAATTTGAGAGAGAAGAGAGTGTATTTGACTTGTTAAAATAATGAGAAAGGGACCCTTATGGTGCTTTATGGTCATGGGTTATAATTGAGGATGAAATAAAATTACAAAAGTTCCCCTAATAAAAATGAAGGAAAGAAAATCACCAGTGACTACGGGTAACATCACGACTCATGGTTATTAATCATGAGTTGTTACCAAGACTCGTAGCCTGGCCAGAAACTCAGGGCCTCCTTAATGGTTTGGTCATGAGTTCCACCCTAAGACTCGTGACCTCCCCCTATGAATCGTAGAGTCTAGTTTTTACCAAGATAGCAACCTTAGGATATTTCACTGTTAAGGTCACGAGTCCCTTATAATAACTTGTAACATTACCTTATGACTAGTATGGTCCTAGTTGTGACATGATAGAAACATAGGGAAACCTTAATGGTTATACCACAATTAGCTCTATACAACTCATGATGAGTCTTCATGACTCATCGCCTGAGTCGTACCCTGAGCAGTAAGCACAATTACTGTGAAAAATTCAGAGTTCAAAACCTGGGGTATTATATAAATGGAGGTTGATAACTTTATATCTTCATTGTTGATTCCATTTTCCTAATCTCTATCTCTCTAGGTTTGAACAAGTAAAAAATATAGGTGAGTTAAAAGGTTGTACACCATTAGAAAGGAATAACAATGCATGAACTCACACCGGTATAGAATAACTATGTAATTTAACCCTACTACTTTATTCCATCATGGTTTCTACAACCCTATTTATAGGGTTTAGCTATGAAAAATTGCAAGAAAATAATAACAACTAAAAGAAGAAAACATTATCATGCACTTACAAGAAGAATAAAATAAACCAAAAATCTTTAACTATGATTTACCTCCAAGTAATTATGTATTACAAGCCTTAAAAACGTGTCTTCACAAGAATTAATCATAATCTATAAGAATAAAAGAAAACTCAGGAAAGATATTTATAGACAAATCAAAACCTATCCTAAATAGAATTTAATTTCAAGTTTAGTAGCTTTGACAAAGGGATAGGATAACTCATCCTTTTCTGGTACGACTCATAATAGGTGGTCGTCGTCATAGGTTTGGTTTTAATATTTTCAAAATCTCCACTTCTTGATGCTGAGGATGAGCCTTTTCTTTCATAAAATGACTCGTGCTAAGTGTTTGTTATCACAAACTTAGATTTTAGTCTTTTAAGGATATCATCCCATGACCTTTATGACGAGCGTGTTGTATCTCATAATGGGTCATAGAAAGTTGTCATTCTAAATAATTCAATTTCATTTCATCTAATTCTCTCCCACGATAGCCTAGAATGGCCTGACCTTAGATCTAATAACCCATTGTAAGGTTCGTTTGATGCTCTTAGACTCTATTTTCACATTTTTCTGTATTTTAACTCCCAAAACCTGTTTCCTAATTAACACCACAAAAACACATCATATCCATACAAATATGATTTAGAACTAGCATATTTTCTATGTTTTAAGTGTCAAAATTACCATAAAACCATGACACATCAACATCCTCAACTTACAATATTTGCATGTCCTCAAACAAACAAAACAAAACCAAATATATATGATGCTTAGTTTGGAGAATCCTAGGAGACCTGAAATAGTCATATCATCAATTGGCACATATGTACTCTATGCATTTTCAACCCCTTCCCAAAATTAAATCCATTGTATGTATATGCAAAGCTCCTATCCATGACACAAAGAGATAGAGATATGACATCACATTATTAACATACAACCAAGTGTGTTAATTAATAACATTACCCAAAAAACTAGAAGCTAACAATGCAACCCATGAACTTAAATAAAAAAGAAGTCCCATATACTCACCATACAATAATTCATATAAAAACAAGGACTGAATTAAAGCACTCACTCTTACAATGAAGCTCAAATAATGTACATAAAATACCATAGTATTGCTAAAATATCATAGGCTTGCCCTTATTTTTTATATCTTATCTTTCAAACAATCAAATTAGGATTACTATAGGACTTTTATTGGATTGTAATTTAGGATTAAGGATGGGTATGGTACATATAAATAATGTGACTCAACCCTCTTCGGTACTACACTATTTTTGGCTCCACTATTTAACCTCCTCTTTTATTCTTCCCTTTCTTTTTATTTATTTTGTTTTAGATTTTGGTTGTCGTTTCTTTTTTAAATTTTCTTTATTTTAGTAAGATTTTATTTATTTTGTACCTTTCTTCTTCTTGTTTTTTTCTCTTCCTTTTATGCATACCATGACTGAATCATTTTTTGATTACTAACTTCTTCTTCATACCCAATTTCACTTATGCACCTCTATGATACACACTCTCAACTTAAGTAATTTGATTGATTTAAGGTACACAATGTACAAGAAGAGGCCAAGGACAAAGAAGGTTCATTGTAATAAAATTGGGATGGTGAATGGCTATCAAAGAAAAGGTCTATTTAGGCTTAAAATTGAGATCAAGGGATATCTATTCCCTTTGGGAGGACATTTTGGATAAAAAAGGATTATTTAAGAATGGACTATGATTCTTTACTAATATATTACCCTCCAACCTAGGCAAGACTAAATGGGAAAGATCTAGATTACACACAGAAATCCAAACTAGATAGGTACCTCAAATGCACATGGCTCAGGGGTACATAATCAACCACTACCTATAATGTTCATGCACAGTTAAGCTGCAATCATCTTGAACATAATTTTAATTTCATAAAAAGTTCCACAATGGTCATAGTTCACAACAAACATACAACACGGTATAAGAAATTTTAAGGAGGGGTATTATTTGATAAAACAGTCAAGTGAAATTAAAATGACTATACTAAGTTTCTAAATTTTTCTCCTAATTTAACACAAAACACATATATGAAAAAAACATAACCTAATCCTAAACATATTAGTTATACAAGATAAACCACTCGAGGGAAAATATACATGACACAAAATCATCGTGTGTTGGTACACCTCAACCCAACTAAGAGAATGTGCAATATCCCCAGTGCACAAAAGAATAAAAATGTAACATAGGTTAGGGACATACATATGGTGCTCTTGGAACCTAATGTAGACTAATTAGTGGGAGTTGTAGATGCAACCCTTAATGTTCTCAAACTACTGAGGTCTCAATTATAACCCCTGATGTGTCGTGAACATACGACACATAAAAAAATGAATATTTATAAGTATAAGGGTATGTTTTTATGGGTTTGATGTGTTTTCTAGTGTTTACATACCTTAGGAAATTATAGAACAAAATTTGCTAATGAATGGAAAAAAGGCATCATACAAAAGGAATGACGATCTTAGGATCTGACCACAGTCATAACAAGACACTCGTGCCTTGAATTAGAGAGTGTCCCCAGGAGTTGATCAGATGAAAGATTCCTATAACCGTACCATGAATCCATGAACATACCTTGCTATCATGGGAAGAAGTCTTAAGAACACAGATATAGAACCTAAGTTTAAGATGGTCAGCCAAGAGCAAGCCATGGCCGTATTTTGATGTGATTATCATACCATGCGATTGTAGGATGAAAGCCAAGATATAAAGGCTATGGAAGTGTAAGATAAATATGATCATCCATAAAGTTGTACTGAGCATCGTATATTTGAAGTCCTAAAAGCTGACAAGTCCAATTACAAACTATAAAAGCCAAAGGACGATTATGGGTTCTAACCACAATCATACTTTCTTCTCGTTAGAGACAACTAACATTGTTTTTATATTTTGTTTAGGATAAGATTTGTTTTATTTATAAGTACTATTGTAGTGTAACTTTTACGTTGGACCCATTATCTTGAGTTTAGAATACTATTTTAAAAAGTTCTAAGGCATACTCGTGGAATTTTACGAACATCATTCATAGTGTTATCATTAAAGTTGAGATTTTGGAGTTTATTTTTTATTATAAGTTCATGAAAATGCTTTAATATATGAATTATTATTGTGTTCTTGCAATTATATGTAAACACTACAACTAGAATTGTAGAAACCATGATGAATTAAGAAAACAAGTTAAGTGCAAGGCAAATCTAGACCAGTGTGCTTGCATGTATTGGTATTCCCTTACTTATAATTGTCCTTCTAATGGATGCATATATCATGAACTCTTATATATTCTAAACTTGCTCAGGATAGAGATATAGATTAGAAAAAGGGAATAATAATAGAGATTTAAATCTATGTACCTTCATGTAATAACTAGAGCCGTAATATAAATAGTTAATATGAAATCAAGAACAAAGGTTAGTAGTGCGATACTCTAATTTCGGGAGGAGTCGAGTGAAATAAATCTAATTAAGATCAGAATACATTTAGATGGACATATATTGTTAGATTTTGAATGCAATACATCGAGATAGTTTGCTAGCGCATGCAACCCGTGGAGTTATGGAATTGTGGAGATCACATTCCTAGTGATCATATTATATTGATTACAAATATGAAAACAACCATTGTTTTGATAATTTTTTTTTTTCACAAAAATCCTTTTTTCTTTCACTTAATCACTAATTTACCTAGACATACATATGATCAGATTTCATTCTATTCTCTATGGGTTCAACCTTAACCTAGTTGGGTTCTATATTTGTTTCACGATCGCTTTATAATTTTGGGAGGTGTAATTTGTGTAACATCAGCCCAAGCCTCAGATCTTATTACTCCAGTAGTGAGTAGTGTAATCAATGACGTGTAAATCATAGGGGCAACCACTGTACCCCCACCACTCTAAAAAATAATAATATGA
Organism: Capsicum pubescens; assembly: GCA_030864215.1. Taxonomy (NCBI): domain Eukaryota; kingdom Viridiplantae; phylum Streptophyta; class Magnoliopsida; order Solanales; family Solanaceae; genus Capsicum; species Capsicum pubescens. Next base: position 228,947,930 of record CM061548.1, on the reverse strand, counting down.
AAAATCCATTAGAATTTCACTTGCTATAGAGCTCAAGGACCTCATCCCTCTCACTCATTACAATCAATTACAACTTAGAGGTTCACTCACTTTCTTTTATATCTCATTTCATATTATCCTTACCTTTCTTCATTCTTTTATTTTGGATCGACTCCTTTCTCTCTATAGAAACCTTTCTTTTTCCTTTATTTGCATGTGCCCGAGCCTTGGAGTAGAAGTCAAGTACTTCAATATAATAAAAAACCTCCTCAATCATAGGCATGCTAGAAGGCTGTACCACCAAGACCTAAAGATAGCTTCTGAACGACTTCCCTAAGAAAGGCAAGCTTAGTTATGATACTACTCAAGTTTGATGCCTAAAAACCCTCCAGCCTTTCAGTCATTTACACATCAAATCTATAAAATTGGGCCTATATCTCCTTGACTTCTTTTATCTAATCCTTCACCTATGACTTGACCCCTTTATATAGATTTTCTATCCTTAATTTTGACATAACAAACTATTTTATAACCTTTTGTAAGAAGTTCTGAGGCACCAATACATAGCCTACGGGCACAGGTGGAAGGGAACTACAAGGCACTAATAGTGACTGCAAAGAAGAGGTTATGGTGGCACTAGGGATGCTGTTGTATCACTGGTATTAGTAGCCAAAATCTCTCTGCTCGAATAAATAAAAAAAACTTCCTCAATTATCGTTGAACCCACTCCTACTATTGGACCTCTAACTTGGCAATGTGGTTCATGTAATCCATGATCAAAGCAATATCGGTCATATATATCTGCATGATCATATGGTTTGAATACAACAACAGGCACACCAGAGCATCCTAACATAACTGGAAGTTATGACCAAAGAAGGGAATGATATTGCTAAATAATAGGGCCTGCTCCCTAATCTCGGCATCTACAACCCTCAAAATATTTAAATTGAACTCTGATATGATAGATTATATAAGTCTCGCTCAATCAACACTCAAAATATTATCATTAACCATCAGTGCTTACTGATGTCAGAACAATTTCCACTAAGATTTGGTGAGAAAGTTCAACAACAACTTTACAATCAACTTGCCACTAGCTATTTGTCCTCGACTATGTGGTTTTCCAAATACTTGAAGTGCATTTGTTTGTTCCAAACACTCAACAACTTTACTTTTCTCAATTTTACTATCCAGTTGTTATACTCTAGTATGACCATGGAGAAATCAAGAAATAGTCCTCTAGGAAATGTCACAGCTCTTTTTTGAACCATCACTATATCCAACCTTAGTTGATTCTACATGTCATTATCCTTGAACGAGTCATGTTCTCAAAGGTAGAAATTTCATTGGCATATAATTCTTGGAAAATCCCAGAACTTTACTTTTTAAAAGCCTTTGCTATCCACAAGAAACCATATTTGTCAAACAATCTTCGTAGCTCTGGGACTTTATTTAATGCCTTGGTAAGAATTTGCGATTCCTCCTGGATGCTCTATTTTCGGTTCCCATTTTGGGTGATGGATAATACAACATTGTAGTAGGATTAGGAACCTCCAATTCCCCGTCAAATTATGTATAATCTTCACAGAGAAGTAGTTTCTGCACTAGCTTTATCGGAAGTTTTCATACTGTCATGACCCGAACTAGGGCCTGGCTGTGACAAAAATCCCGAACCCTGAGGGCTTAGAACGTCCCTCTCTATCTGGTAAGTATGCACATATTCATATAAATAAAGAAGATGTGGAAACATAATCTGGTACAAAAACATGGTCAATTCTGAATTCAGCATAAGTATGAAAATTGAAAATCAACTACATCTAATAACATCTGACTCAGTCTGCAAAATCTCTACTACAGGAAAATCTGACAACTGTTTGAAAACTAGGACAAGGACCTCAGTAGACCAAAACAATAATAAGGGACATAATCTGAAAGATGGGCCTTCTGGAATAGAGAAGGCTCACCAACTAATCACTGCAACTCTGTCTGACGAATCTACTACCTTTCTGACCCCTAGACTGAGCCTCAGAACCTAGAGGGAGGAGGGGGGTCAATACAGATGTACTGGTACGCAAAGAAATCCAAAATAAAGCTTATATGTAAATAAAATAGTTTGGGAAACAACTTTGTCAAAACATTATTCATCAAGTGGCTTTCGAAACACATGGGCGCATTTCCGAAAAACATGTAACCTGCCTGTCAATGCAAGTTCTGATCTGTATATTACTTCTGAGTTAGGTGGCACTCCCCTACAATTCTGATGTTCCATGGGTGGTATGGAATCCGCCATTGACTCGACGGGGAAGCCCCCAACCCAAGTGTGCAGCAAGGGTTGGAGTTTCTGAATTTGATACACCACAGGGCTCTAGGCCTGCATAATAAATAAATCCGGATCCGTAAATCATGATTTTAGATGATGAGTTGTTTAATACTCACGGCTTCTTCGGGGAACCACCTAAACTCTATTTATACCCAATTTTATCCTGTTCTAAATCATGCATGTTTCTAGTTTCAATATCTGAAAAGTCTGATTTCAAACATGCATTAAATCTGTTCTAAATTATCATGGCATAATTTGAATTGGTGTCGTCACACCAATACTTGCAAGTCCTATTTCTGAGCCATAATGCATCATGTATAATTCTTTCATTAAAACATAGTTCAGACCACCCAAACATGCAAATAGTAGAAGATATTTCATGTTCCAAAAGCATAAGTCAAAACTATGCAAGAATTCTTCAAATATAAGGTGTTTATGTGCTTTTGGCAAAATCCATGCACTCTTTCATTATATGTATTTTCAATATTTTTCAATACAAACAACCCTATCTTTTGAATTCAAGATTCATAACCACATCATTCATAAATCAAGACACTTCGTAACATGCTTTTCAAGATGCATTTAAAAAATAATCCATATCATGTGAAACATGGGAACAATCACATCAAAAGAAGGATTTCATATGAGTCATGTTCTCAATTCGAATATTAACTTAAATTACATACATACATATATATACAATTTCAAATCAATGTGGAGAAGGTCAAAACACCAAAACAATACCGTCAATATTTCTAAAACATGAATGTATTCATAAATATGAAAACCCCTTTCTTAAAATCATAATTTCTATGCCCATGAGATTTTAGGAAAACCCCACATAACTCAAAATAGGAAAACAATGGGTGTTTCTTTAAGCCTATGATCTGGGGATTTTGAATCTTCAATCGATTTTGAAAACCCACGGTTGAATCTTGAGTTTCTTGAAGTTGTTGTTTGAAACTCTAGAGAGGATTCTTGATGATTTTGATGAAAGTAGGGTTAAGTGGCTCAAACATACCCTAAATCCTTTGTTTGGATGGTTTTAAAGGCTAGGTAAAATTCAAAATTACCCTTAATGACTCCTAAATGGAACTAGAAATTTGAACTTAAAAACCCAATTTCAGGTGCCACTGCGACGCGCCACAATCGCGGTGGTCCACTGGAATTTGACGAGTGGGAAACTAAGTGCCTCCGCGATGCGCCACGATTGCGGAGCCCCACTGGAATTTGACGATTGTCAATTTGACCCTCTCCGCAACGCGGTAGACACCAAAATGACGATGTTTATGATTGGAACTTTAAATTATTCATAACTTCTTCACCGAGGGTCCATTTTGGATGAATATTATATCGTTGGAAAGCTAATTTAGTTATCTATGTAATGAAAGGTTGAAATATAGGAAATTACACATGAAAATTAATTTAGATCATTCTAAAAGATAATGCTTAGACTTTCCATGGATGGAATTTAGCTAAGAAGACATCGGGGTGTTACACATACTAACTTTTCTGGAACCTTCTTTCAACTCTTCATTCTCGGAGTTGCCTTTTTCATTAGATTCGTCAGTTATTGACTTACTTATATTTAGGAATGATGACTTGCCTTCCTCTTTAGGTTGGGGAGACACAATGGGAGTAGCTACTGTAACTATTATATTTGCATTGGACCTAGTGGTTCGAGGCTCATGTTATTTATCAGGGAATATTTTATACTCTTTCTTAGAGTCATTAGAGTCATTAAATTTTGACTCTGAGTTGGTTTATTGGTCCTTTAGGTTCATATTTGAAGCTATATCCTATTGGATTACCTCTTTTTTCTGCTTCTCTATAGTACTTATGGAATACACGATTAGGAAGAATAATCTCAGAATATGTCTACAAGATAGTGTATACAGATGCTAAGAATGACCATCGAAATGGGTCATAATGTGTAAGGACAAACCCATAATGTAGGTTACAATATGAAAGTCCTAATACTGTATAAGTGACCTTATCAGTATCATTTCCTACCTGGCTTATTGTAAGATAGCACAATCGTGAAATGGCTCATCTTGAGTGACCTGTAGCAAAGGTCATTAGGTAGCCCTAACAACTGAACCAATGAGTTACTGTTAGATATAACGGGTCATTAGTTAGCTTATGAAGCCCATCCTCTCCTATCAATTATTTAAATAGAACTTGCCAAAATTTTAGCACATTCGGGATTACACAGACTTCAATCCAATCAACCATCATTTTAAACTCTACTCCACCACAGACATGTGTATAGTGTACTCCCTCAGAACTTAATTTAGCAAGCCTCTAGTTGGCAGGCCTCTTTTCAAATTTAAGCATTGGCTTACCATCATGCTCCTAATATAAGGTAATCCTAACCTCTATCCATTTATTTTAAGAGAAATAACAATTATTATAAAAAATTAGTGGCATAACTTACTTTACTGAGTTCTTGAAAAATGGGGAAGATTAAAGTTGGTGGTGGATCACTATGTATGTCAATGAAGGAGTAAGTACCAAGTCTTAAGTGGAAATTGAGTGGGTTATGGTGAAATTGGGGTTTGGTTTGTCATATTATATTAGTAGGGAGTAATGTTAGATTTGTGTTTGAATTAGGGGTGTTTTGTAAGGTTAGGTTGTTGGTTAAGAAAGGGGAATTTGGAATAAGGGACTTGGGTGAGTCGGTTCAGGTCAGTTTCATTAGTTAAAATGTAAGTTCTTACATTGAATCATCCCACATGTAGCTGTATCTGACCATAGCCTGTTATAGGTGTTCATTCCACGACTACTAAGAAAAATTACTTAGGAACCTATGGAGCTTAGGATGGGTCATACTATGATACTATGCTTTGTTATTTATGCTCGTAGGTTCAAAACTTGAATGTTGATTTTAGGAGTTTGTTAGAATGGTGATTCCATGAGTCATCCTATGATGGTATGATTCATTATGCTCAACTGTTAGATCAAATACCTTATGTTATTCACTACCTCTCCTTAGAATGATTAGGACCTTAAGCCATCATATTGTAGGGCAGGCCATGCCACTACTTGTGGTACCTGTTCTTGACTAATTTTCATATGCGATCTATTCCTTCTCTATACAACTTAGAAAATATTACTCATATACTACAAATTTAAGTGAAAAGAAAATAAAGTACAAAAGCTTATGTTGCCTCCCAACTAGTGCTTGATTTATTTTCTCGACATGGCATAGGTATTTTGATTACTCAGACATCACCAAGATTCTCATGGGTTGCCTTACATGTACTGCCTAATTCAATACCACGGTCTAACTTGGGAATCTTGATTACTCAGACTTCATCATGATGCTTCTTATAAATAACTTGACCTCTTCAACAATTCTGAGTTATTGTTTTACCCTTTGCTATCTACTTTAATTCTCTTACCATCACTATTTTCAAGTTCAATGGCCTCATAAGGAAACACCTTTCCTATTCAATACAGTTCCGTCCATCTTGACTTCAATTTTCTAAGGAACAAATGAAGTCTAGAATTGAATAATAGAACCATATCACCTATAAAAAACTCTCTTTTCAATCTTAGAGTGATGGTGTCGCTTTATATTTTCCTTGTACAAAGCTTCACTCTCATATTCTCTAAGGCTAAACTATCTATCTCATTCAATTGCTCAAGTCTTAGCTTAGCGACATCATTCAATTACAAATTCAATCTCTTGAGTACCCATTTTTCTCAAGTTTGATAGGTAAGTATCATGCTTTGAAAAATATGCGTTGATATGAAAAAGTACCAATAGGGGTCTAGGATGTTGTCTGGTAAGCTCATAATGCATCGTCCAATTTTCTAGACCAATCCATTCTACTACCATTCATAGTCTGAGAAAGGATAGTCTTGATATCCCAATTAGAGTCCTCTCCTTGCCAGCTTGATTGAGAATGGTAAGGTGTTACCACCTTTTGCTTCACACCATAGTTCTCAAGTAATGCCTTGAACAAAAGATTATGAAGTGAGAACCCCCATCACTGATGATGACCTTTGTCATACCAAATCTAGAAAATATGTTCCTTCTCAGGAACGATGTAACACTCTTTCCCTCATTATATAGAAGCACAATTTCCTCCAGCCACATTGATACATAGTACATAACAACCAAGATATACTTCATACCATATAATCTCTCAAATGGTCCCAAGCAATCAATACACCAAATGTCAAACAACCGAATCTCAAGAATTGGGGTCAACAGTGGCTCATGCTTTCGTAAGATGTTCACTTGTTACTTGCATTGGTCATAAGACTTTGCATAATCATGAGCATCTTTATAAATAGTGGGAAAATAATACCCACATTGCAAGATCTTATAAGCCATATGCAAACCATTGTGATCACCCCCTACTGGGGATGAGTGACATGCCTCATGATACTCATTATCTTAACTTCTAGGATTCATATATAAATCAAACCATAGGGACATATGCAAAACAAGAAAGGCTTATCCCAAAAAATTTTCCTTACATCGAACATAAACTTCTTTCATTGTTGGAAGGACAAGTCTAAAGTCACTAAAATACTACCAAGTAATCAGAAAAACATGCGAACCATTGAATCAAATATTATGGTGTGACCAATATTTGCTAATCTGGAATGTTGTCATTAATGGAATCCTCGACATTCAGTTTCAACATTACCTTCTCCTCAAGTTGTGAAATATGGTCGACCATTTGATTTTCAATCCCTTTTTGATCCTTAACCTCAAAGTAAAATTCATACAATAGAAGTACCCATCGAATCAAAATTGGCTTTACATTTTTTCCCCATAAGTTACCTAAGAGCTGCATGGTTAGTTTGCACAATTACCATCATACCAAGCAAGTAAATCTAAATTTCTAAAAAGAAGGAAACCTCAATAAAATACTCTTGTTCTGTGATAGTATAAAATTTTCTGATCTAGATTAAGTGTCTTGCTAGAATGAAATATAGGATGGAGTATTATTTCATGCCTTTGTGCTAAAACTGCTTCTAGTGCCCCTACACTAGCATCGTACATAACCATAAAAGGCATGGAACAATAAGACAAAACAAAAATAGCGGGGATATTAATTTTACCTTGAGGCACTCAATTACCTTTGGACATATTTCATCGAACATAAATTTCACCTCCTTCTCCAACAATTTATACAAAGGGTGTGAAATTTTAGTGAGATACTTTATGAACCTGCAATAAATTCCAGCATACCCTATAAATCTTTAAATACCCTTTACAGTAACTAGTGTAGGCAATTTGTTCATCACCTTAATAATTTCCTTATCAACCTCGATCCCTTTATTTAATATTTTATGGCTGAGCAAAAATCTTTCTTTTACCATGAAGTGACACTTTTACTAATTAATAACCAAATTACATTTTTCACACTCCTCAAAACACTAGACAAATGAGACAAACAATCTTCAAAAGAGAAACTGTCATGACCCGAACGAGGGCCTGGCCGTGACGGACATCCCTAACCATGAAGGCCCAGAACGCCATTCTCTATCTGGTAATCATGCATAACATTCATATAATAAAAGAAGATGCAGAAACATAATCTACTACGAAAACATGGTCAATTCTGAATTCAACACAAGTATAGAAACTGTAAATCAACTACATCTAAATAACATCTGACTCATTCTGTGAAATCTCTACTTCATGAAAATCTGACAACTATCTGAAATAGGGAAAAGGCCCCCAGTAGACCAAAACTGAAACAAGTGACATAATATGAAAAGACAGGACTTCTAGAATAGAGAAGGCTCACCACTGCACAATCTAATCAGCTGTCTAAATTATCTACTGCTTATCTGGACCTCTCGACTGAGTCTCAGAACCTGAGAGGTAGAAGGAGGGGGGAGGGGGGGTCAATACAAATGTACTGGTATGCAAAGCATATCCAAAATAATAATTTATTATTCAACATATATGAGAGCAATTTAAAATAGTTCATAAGTAAATCATATAGTAAGAATTCACATGGGCATTTTAAAGACTCTGTAAAAATCATCTCAACTGTGAAAAATCTGTGTTACTTCTGCGCTAGGTGGTATACCCTACAACTCTGAAAAATTTCATGGGCTATATGAAAACTGCCATTAACTCGGCAGCGAAGCCCCTAACCCAAGTGTGCCGCAAGGGTCGGAGTCTCTGAATCTACTATGCCACACGGCTGTCGCCAGCGTACAATAATAATCTACCTATATTGGCAAATATGGTTTCAGGCTAAGAGTTTCTTGAACTCGTGCCTTCTTTGGGTAACCACCTAACCTTTGTTAAGCCTTTTTTTTAAAACTCTATCAAAACATATAGTCTCTAAAAACATACTATGAAAACATGCTCTGAAAACATAATCTGTTATGGCATAAATACATATGGCATCGTCATACCATTGACTTGCAAGTCACATCTCTGAGCCATTATTAGTCTATGGTAAATCTCTGTTTTCAAAACACAAGTTTTGGGACCACCATTTCAATAATTCAATTCAAAGAAACTCTTTCTCAAACCTCATGTAAACACATGCAAAGAATTCATCTTTGTCAAGAATTTCAGTAGTACAGTATAGGGTGGTCATGTCAAAGTTCTCAATTCACATGCAATTCTTTCTCTTAAGCACAAGAACACATTTATGTCAAGAAACACCCTCTCAATAATTTCAAAGCATGCTCAAATGCTATAATATTGAAAAAACATCTTTGAAATCACAAAACCATAATCTTTAATTCAATCAACGAGAGGGAGTTCATAATTTATGCTCTCAACGATCTTAAATCTCAAATTCCATACATATACGTATACATGTAAATCAATTTAGGGGATAGGACCACAAGATCAAAACAATAGTAACATTAAAACATTCGAAGTACGTAATTTAGAACATAGATTCCAAAACCCCTTTGAAATTCATGCATAAAAATCTAAAAATCATGCTCTAATGGTTTTAAGCCCATGTAGTTTTTTTAGGATAAACCCCACGTACCTCTATCTAGTAATTTAAAGGATGCTTCTTGATGCCCACGGCTTGGGGATTCCAAATCTTTAATTTATTTTGAAAATCCATAGTTGAATCTTGAATTATTTGGATTATCAATATAGAACCCTAGAAAGTGTTTTAGAATATTTTTGGTGAATGTATGAGTAATATGCTCGATTGGGGTTGAAATCTCGTGTTTGGACTGATAAGGGTGTGGAAAAATACCCAATATACCCTTAATGAGACTGGTATTAAAATATAACTGGGAGCCCGATTTCATGGGCCACCGCGATGTGCCACTATCGCGGTGGCTTACTGGAATTTGATGAATGGGAATTTGGCCAACTCCGCAATATGCCACCATTGAGGAGTCCCGCTGGAAATTGACCATCATCATTTACACCCTCTCCGCGATGCTCCAAGGACAGGAATGATAGTGTTTTACGACTAGGAGTTAAATTAACCATAACTCCTTCACCAAATGTCCGTTTTGGACGCATCTTATGTCGACAGAAAACTTATTCAATCATCTACAAAATGAAAAGTTGAAATCTAAGGGATCCCGCTGGAAAAAAAAGTATAAATCATTCTAGAAGCCAATGCTTGATATTTTAGGGACAAAATTTAGCTAAGAAAAACTTCGGGGCATTACAATATTCCCCCCTTGGGAACATTCATCCCCGAATATTGATGCGGGATACAGACAAGTATAATTTCAAGAATACTAAGGCATAGAAAGAATAAGGCAAGGATTGTACCTTCTATTTCATCATCCATTGGATCAAAAAGGTTTGGGTATCTATCTCTCATGTCAACTTCTGATTACCAAGTCGCTTCTTCAATTTTCTGGTTTCTCCACACCACTTTTACTGAGGCTATCTCTTTGTTCCTCAATCTTCTAACTTGGCGATCCAAATCTCTACAGGCTCTTCTTCATAGGATAAAGAGTCTGTCACTTTGATTTCTTCGATAGGCAATACTAAAGAATGGTCTCCAATACACTTCTTCAACATAGATATATAAAATACCAGATGAAACGAACCCAAACTACCTGGAAATTCTAACTCATACACAACTCCACCTATCCTTCTCATAATTTGATATGGTCCTATATAGAAAGGAATCAGCTTACCTTTCTTCCCAAATTGCATGACTCCCTTCATGGAAGAAACCTTGAGAAACACCCAATCTCCAACTTCAAACTCTAGATCTCTTCTTCTAACATCGGCGTAGGACTTCTGATGACTCTGAGTTGTCTTAAGTCATTCTCTAATGACTTTCACATCCTCTATTACCTAATGAACAAGATCAGGCCCAAATATCTAAGTCTCACCTACTTCATACCATCCTATAGGGGACCTACATCTTCTCCCATACCATGCCTCAAAAGGTGCCATCTTAATATTAGAATGGAAACTATTATTATATGCGAACTCTATCAATGGCAAGTGATCTACCCAACTACCTTTAAAATCAATCACGCAGGCCCTTAACATATCCTCAAGGGTATGGATGGTGCACTCAGCTTGCCCATCTGTCTGAGGGTGGAAAGCCATGCTCAAATTCACTTGGGTACCTAAACCCTTTTGAAATAATCTTCAAAACTGTGAAGAAAATTGTGTACCTCTATCAGATATGATGGACACAGGTTCCCTATGCAAACGAACTATTTATGCAATGAATAGCTTGTCATAATCCTCTCTCAAATAATTTGTCCTGACAGGTAGAAAGTGAGCTGACTTGGTCAACCTATCTACAATCACCTAAATGGAATCATACGGGTTTTGGGACCTCGAAAGTCCTATAATGAAGTCTATGTTAATCATCTCCCACTTCCACAAAGGCAAAGCTATCTCTTGAGAAGAACCACCTGGCCTTAAATGTTCCACTTTATCTTGTTGACAATTCAAACACTTGGCAACATAGTTAGCCATATCACGCTTCATATTGTTCCATCAATAAATAGTTTTCAAATACTGATACATCTTAGTAGAGACAAGGTGAACAACATACCTCGATGTGTGAGATTCATCAAGGATTCTCTTCCTCAGACCATCTATATTTGGCACACACAATCTACCCTGGTATCTCAAAACACCATCACCACCAATTTCAAAAGACAATACCTTTTGTTGACCCACATCTTTCTTGATCTGCATCAAGATGGGATCTTCAACCTGCTTCTCTTTGACTTCTGCACAAAGGGAAGATTTAGCTATCTCATGAACAACCACTCCCCCATCCTCGGAATCCAAAAATTACATTCCTAGATTTGCAAGTCGGTGAATCTCCTTCACCATCTCCCGTTTTTCTTTCCCCACTTGAGAAAGACTGCCCATATATAACTTGCTGAGAGAGTCGACTACCATATTCACCTTGCCTAAATGATAGTGCAGGCTCATGTCATAGTCTTTTAAAAGTTCCAACCACCGCCTCTGCCTGAGATTTAATTTTTTCTGCGAGAAAATATACTGTAAACTCTTGTGGTCAGTAAATATATCAACGTGTACCCCATACAAATAGTGCCGCCAGATCTTAAGTGCAAAAACTATAGCTTCTAACTCCAAGTCATGAGTAAGGAAGTTCCGCTCATGCACCTTCAACTGTCTAGATGCATAAGCCACTACCTTACCGTGCTGCATAAGAACACACCTAAGTCCCGCTCGGGACGTATCACAGTATACAACAAAACCTTCTGTACCCTCCGGAAGAGTCAGAATAGGAACAGTAGTCAACTTGTCTTTCAACTTCTCAAAACTATTCTCACAAGAGTCAGACCACAAAAACTTCACCTTTTTCTGAGTCAATTTAGTAAGTGGTGCAGCTATGGAAGAAAAACTCTCGATGAATCTTCTATAATAACCCACCAAACCCAAGAAGCTCTGAATATCGGTTGGAGTCATGGGTTTGGGCCATTTTATCACTACCTTAATCTTTTGGGGATCAACCTTAATCCCCTCACTAGACACAATATGCTCCAAGAACACAATAGCATTCAACCAGAATGCACACTTGGAAAATTTTGCATACAACTTATGATCTTTAAGGGTCTGAAGGATGATTCGGAGGTAGTTGGCATGGTCCTCCTCGCTATTAGAATATACCAAAATGTCATCAATGAATACAATGAAAAACAGATCCAGAAATTAACGGAAAACCCTATTCATTAGATCCATGAAAGCTGCAGGGGCGTTAGTCAACCCGAAGGATATGACTAAGAATTCATAATGGTCGTATCTGGTTCAGAAAGCTATTTTGGGAATATCTGACTCTCTAACTTTAAACTGGTGATATCCCTAACTAAGGTCTATCTTTGAAAAACATTTAGCACCCTGAAGTTGATCAAAAAGACCATCAATCCTAAGAAGGGGATATTTATTTTTAATCATGACCTTATTCAACTGGCGGTAATCTATGCACAAACGAAGGGAACCGTCTTTCTTTCTCACGAAAAGTACAGGTGTGCCCCAGGGAGACATACTGGGGTGGATAAAACCTTTATCTAGAAGATTTTTTAGCAGTTCTTTCAACTCTTTCAGCTCTGTAGGAGCCATCCTATATGGTGGAATAGAAATAGGACGGGTATCTGGCAGTAAATTAATTCTAAAATCTATCTCCCTATCAAGTGGTATTCTTGGTAGATCATCTAGAAAGACTTCCGGGAATTTATTCACTATAGGGATAAACTGAAGAGGGAGACTTTCGGCACTAGAATCTTTAACCCGAATAAGATGATACAAGTAACCTTTGGAAATAAGTTTACGGGCCTTGAGATAAGATATGAAGTGCTCTCTAGGTGCTAGAGAATGTCCTTCCTATTCTATCACAGACTCATTCAGAAAAGAAAAGGTGACTATTTGGGTCCTACAATTCAAGGTGGCATATCACGAATGGAGCCAATCCATCCCTAAAATGGCATCAAAATCAACCATAGCAAGTTCTATGAGATCTGCCTTAGTATCCCGACTGAAAATAGACACAACACAATTTCTATACACCCTCCTAGCCACAACAGAATCTCCCACTAGGGTGGAAACCGAAAAAGGTTCAGCAATCACATCAGGCTCAAACCCAAAACCAACATCCATGTATAGGGTCATATGAGACAAGGTAGACCCGGGATCAACTAATACATACACATCACGAGAAAAGATTTGTAATGTACCAGTGACTATATCTGGTGAGGCCTCTACCTGCGATTGGTCAAAGCATTCAACTAGTTTCGACCATTTCAAGCGGCTGAAGTGGCACCCTTCTGAGGTGGTGATGCAGATGAATTTGCCTGCGAATTGGCTCCTCCAACATTACTCTTTTCTTCTAGACAGTCTCTCTCGATATGGCCTGGCTGGCCACATGAATAACACACCAAAGCGCCAAACTGACATCTCCCAGGATGATTCCTCTTGTAGCTCCCACAACGTGGATAAGACTGAGAGGTCTGGGCTATACTTCCCTGCGACTGCGTACCCTGCATCCCCAGTCCCTGACTAGTCTTTTCTCCACCTAGTAGATCCACAACGCCACTATCTACACCACGTGAAATGATCCTCAAAAATAGTACAACCCCATAGCATTTTGGGTAAACTTCCTTATTATGGATACAATATCAAACTTAATTACAAGCCGATCAGACTCAAGCTTTTGTATACACTGTTCAAACCTATTAGATCACTTCTCTATAACTATTACCATTAACCAAGAAATTATCACATCCATCTTCATGGTCACCAATCATCCAAGCTTAATGCGTAGCGCTCAACATAATTTACAACTGTAACACCCTGATTCGCTGAACCGGAATGCTACATGGTGCTCATGACCCTGAGGGACCACAAGCTAACCCATGACTGATATCTGTACCTGTTTACTAAAAATCATGATATAATAATGCGGAATACATAGAACTATAAGGCTATAAGGTTCAACTGAATAAAATCATGTGGGTGAAAATACCTAAAAAAACTCAATCTGAACGTAAATCTGAACATAAATTTGAAAGCCTCTAAAATATCTGAATAAGGAGTTGAAGGAACATGTCTCAAACTAACTCCATAAAACTGAACTGAAGGAATAAATAAAAGAATCAAATCATATTGTCCTCGAGTCAAGGAGGACTCACTGTATCTCTGCGACTGGAATGCTACCGCTACTGCTGGACTGGAGCTCGTGTCTCAGAACCTATGGTGTAATATGAAAAGAAAGAACCATAGCGAAAATGCGTCAGTACAACTGGAGTACTGAGTATACGAGGAAGGTAGGATGAACATAAAGGGTTTCATGAATGAACAGCACTGACTGACTAATATGAACGTGGGAGTGCAAACACACATATATAGAAACTGGGACCATGAATACGTGATAGCATGACCTGTAAGCTAATACATGGCTTACTGATAACTGTCATGACTGATATTAAAACTGATAACATGGACGACTGTATCTGAAAGTCCTGTATATACTGAAATCTGAAGAACGCCCTGAGTTCTTTTACTGAGACTGTTTCTGAAACTGTGGGAAGTAGTGTTTAATCGACATGCCCCATGTATGCCGTTATGGCTAAGTTGGGGTTCAATCTCTGCCCCAACTGGAGGGGTGTCAATACCGTGCCACGGGTAAGGACAACCTGTGAGTGACCCTTATCTGGCGGGTACTCAATGAAAACGATGGGAACCCTAAACTGATGGGTTAAGCCACCTCATCAACCCTAATCTGACGGGTTAAAATGTCTCAACCTACGCTGGATATGTAGTTCTGGAACACAAGGATGGCTACTAAGAAACACACCCTAAACTGGCGGGTGAGTTCCCATCCTTGGGTTCACTTGGTGCTAACCTCTACTCCTATCTGGAGGGACTGAACATGAATAACTGATTGTGCATGACTTAATCTTACTGAATTCCATTGACTGGTGGAATGTTACTGATATCTGACAACTGACTAAGATCATGAGGTTTTCCTGAGTCACATGACTGACTAAAGTCTATGGAATCATAGCTTGAGTTTGGATATCGTGAAACATGACATGGCTCTAGGGACACAACTATAGTTTTTAGGTACAAGTACCCACAGGACTCGATGGAAGGAAACTAACACACATGACTGACTTGATCATAAGAGTAGAGTCCACAATTTATAATATCATAAGTAGGGATCTCATACTAAGCATGGTTATCAACTATGTATTGCATGGAAAGGATTTCATATCACATGGAAGTACTTGCACAAATCTTAATATCATGTTCATTGCATAATCATGTTGGCAACACATACCAATAGCATGGAAGTTCATATGGATTGCATGGTTATCATACATCTTGTTCATAGTAGGATTTGAAAGTAAACATAGTATAACCTCATAAGAATAGTTCATGAGTATTCCAACAACATTTACAAGGCACATTATCAACATAGAAGTCATTAGAACGTAAGGGCATAGCATGAATCCTTCACTTAGTCACAATTTAGCTATATTGCATGATTTCTAGTTTATTAGGCATTTTATCAAACACCTTACATGCACATCATAAGCATAGGTGAAATCATCAAATTATACATCATGAACAACCAAATTTACATGTTTCCAACTCATATGATATCATGAATTCATAAAAACATATAAAGATTCCATCTTGGGAATCACCCAATATCAACAACATGATCATCAACACCCAACAATGTAGAAATCATACTCTATAATGAAAAAGAGGGTTTTTAAGCTTTATGGATGAAAGGAATCCATAAACCAACTCACGCATACCTTAGAAGGAAGATTCTTGATGGTTGACGGAGGAATTTCCTTGAAATCGTATCTTCAAGCTTAGTTATGCAACCCTAGTTGTTTTTCTCTTTTAGTGCTCTTGGATGATGAGCTTTGAGATGATAATAGGGTTGTAATATGTTTAGAAGCTATATATTTCGTAGGGATAAGTTTAGGGACGTGTAAGGAGTGTTAAAAGACTTAATTACCCTTAAAATAACTCAAAACGGAGTATTTTTGGCACCTGGAACTGACTTAGGCGGCGCCCAAGTGATTGCCTAAGCTAGGTTGGGCGGCGCCTAACCAATCGCCTATGGCATAACTTTTCGCTCGGGTATTGGATTAAGGCAAAATTGGTATTGTTGGAAAGCTAATTCGATTATCTACAATTTGGTGGGTCTAAATCAGCCAAAATACCATATTAACATCGAGTTATACTCGTTCAAAGATGACCCTTGCAAAATCAAACACTAAAACTTAATGGATTCAAAAACTCTTAGCTTGTATTACCTTAAGTGACTCATATGAACATGCTTAATGCATCATAAGCTATCCTATAACTAGGATATTCATTGTAAGTCATTTACTCAAGTATGAATCATAGGATAGGATATTTCATACGTAGGAATACTTATTCACTTCCTAGCTTAGAAACATGCGGGGTATTACAACAACTCTACCTCCCACATAAAATTTTCACTTGGAAACTATAAAATGGAATATCCATAAATTCTAGCCTACTTAAACCTCATAACAATAATTGGTCATAATCATATGGCCTATATCATTTACAACCCATCAACACATCCTTCTTCTACCCATCATTACTATTTATCCTTCGTACCTAGCTTAACTTAGTTCATAGCTCTCTAAGCCTCAACTTAACTTTATCTTGCAATCCCGGGAGTACCCTAGTTAACAACACTCATTAACTAAGTATCTTCGTCCATAACCTATACTCGTCTTATGAAACACACCGTCAACAACTCTTTTCGTACTTCAGCAAACTACTATTTACCTTAACCTATAACTCCTTCTCCTCCTTCCACGAGCTAATGTACAAGGACATATCACTTCATCACTAACTTGATCACACGCAAAAAGGCTCGGTTATACATACTTTTAATAAATCACACTTACCACCCTTCTTTCCACAATACCTCTAAACCCAGTTCCAATCAGCACGAGGAAACAAGATACACAAAGAGTCGCTAGTGAATCAAAATAGGCCTCACCCGACTTTACTAGTCTTTGATTTTTGCATTTTGAGAAAGAATTTGAGGTGAATAACAAAGCAATTATGCTAGTGAATCAAAAGAGCCCCTCATGGCTACACTAGACTTTTAGTTTCAACAATAAAATGATGATAAAATTATGAAAGGTAGAAGCTTGGCATACAATATTTGATGATTTAGGAATACACATCTCACACTGTCTTAACTGAACCACTCGTAAGGGTGAGGACATAACATTAATCTTGGGGAACTTATAACACGCTGGGAGGCTTCGCTCAAGCCGATTTGTAAAACTTCTGAAACTCCACACTATTAAGTTTGAAAGCATTATCAGAGGGAGAAAATTGGAATTGGCTGACCATGTTACCTCAGGAATAGTACATAGATAAAGAAGTATAGACTATCAATATGGATTCTGAGGAGGAAATCTAGAAGCGCAACTGACTTAGGCTTATTGCACGATTTGTAAGCAAAGCATCATAAGGCACTAATAGAATACTTTCTTGCTCATTTACAACTTCATAACTATTTGTGGGGACTGTTTAAGAAAGTACTATCTGCAACGAATTGAGTTTGACTGTCTCTAATACCTTGAAAATAAGGTGGGGATGCCCCGAATAGGGTAAGATGAGAATCTGTATAAGTTTCTCAACGAACCTTTCTGTAGTACGATCTAAGACGTGAAAGAATGGAGACCTTTCCTAAATGCCTTGCAGCCTCTCGAAGAAAAGTACAGACGTCTTCGTACCATTCCGCGAGACTCTACTGGACACGGCTTCATAGACACCCTAGGAAAATTGAAATATGTTCTCTGATACCAAGTTCGTAACACCCTAAAATTAGGTCCCAAGACGTCACACGGTGCTTAGGGGCATAAGTGACCCTAAACTAACCCTTCTACTGGCATAACTCAGAAGCAACTGAATAAAATGCTCAAGTCTACATGAGATCAAAGAAAACATAGAACTTATCTGAACTTGATCAATACAATTATGAACGTTACAAGGTTACATATCTACTTTATCAAATAAAACTGATACTGAATACATCAATTTCTACTGACTGTCTATGAAGCCTCTACTGGTACTGACTTTAGATAGATGGGTCATGACTCCCAACTGCCCAATCTCAATATGACTAAAGTAAGAAAATACGATACTCCTTGAACTGTATAACTGACTCAAGCCCTCGAATCAAAAGGACTCATCACCTGCTGACTGAAAGCTGCAAACTAACTGAATGCGATATCTGCGCTATCACTTGTACCTACATTATAAGGCACTGTAGCATATAGAAAATATATGGGGGTCAACACTTTAAAGAATGTACTGAGTATGTGGGGGTGCATGCAACATTATAAATAATATCATAAATGATTACGAAAATCATGCATGCTGACGATAACGACTTTCTTTGGTTGAATTAATTGAAATATATTCCTTAAAACTCATCATTAGTAATGCAAGCATTGTATATCTCATAAATCATTATACTCAACTAAAACTCTTTAAATCATGACTTAGAGTGACTCGGTAACTCATGAAACTTGAACTCTTATGGACTTGGGAATTTTTTATAACCGACATGACTACACCATGTGAGTCGCATGGAGTCCAACATTTTGCCCTCCTAAGGAGAGAACCCCACATTGGCGGGGGTGTTGCACTCTTTCCAGGGATTACAACCAAAATCTCATTATGACAATCCCATACTCGGCCTCTGGCCCAAAATTATCAACATCAATCCTACGGTGGCACGTAGTTTTGGAGAAATACCATATTTCCCGCTCGGTGCTAAATACTCCTCCCAAACTCAACTCAAAACGCGTTAGGAAATCCACCTTAATCAATATCAACTCATGGGTCTATTATAAATACCAAAACATAATTATATATCTCATCTGTAAATCATAAACATCTTGTGGATTCCTAACTCGACTCAACTCAACACAATCTTTCTCAACATCAAGTACATTTGCTTTTTGAATCATTTTCAAATATCAAAAGCTTCAAGGAAACATCATAGGACTCATTCTTGACTCTCAAGCTCAAATATCAATATATATATATATATATATTCAATAATCAAAATTCTCGTAGAAAAGCTTAAATCACGACTCTTATCTCAAATCATTCGGAAATCATCAACTCATAATAACAATATTCAACTCATGGTATAAGTTCTCAATTTAAGGAATAAAATGATGAAATAGTCATGTGTATCAATCTTGATTTTCTCAAATATCATAAATCATTAATAAAGTAATTTGGGTGTAAACCCACTTTGCAAAATCATGGATTTCAATAGTAGAAATAAAATCTTTGGGCACAAGAATGAAAGAAGTGTTCTTGTTCAAACCCCACATACCTTGAATTATAAATTTGAGAATAAGAGACTTGATTGGAACTTCTTTCTCGCACTTTTAGTATAAGATTCTTGATGCCTTTAACTAGGAAAGCTTGATTCTTGAACCACTTGGAGAAATCTATGGGAGACTCTTGAATTTCTTGGAAGAAGATTGGATTTTTTTTGGGTCTTGGAAGAAAACCCTAGATCCTAGAGAATTCTTGGAGAGAAATAAGAGAAAATGATCTTCCCTTTACTACTTGGATATATTTATAATACCAAAATGGGCGGAAAATACCAAAATGCCCTTTTGAAAAAAAGCTGAAATTCGCTGATTGGGGCCTGTGACGGTCGACCTGACGGTCCGTCAGAGGGACTGACGGTCCACCAAGTCGTCCATCACTCGAGTGCCAAAACTGGGATGTTCTGCCTTGGAGTGACGGTCAAAGTGATGGTCCATCAGGAATCTGACGGTCCACCAGATCGTCCGTCACTCGGGGGCCAAAAATGGAATATTCTGCCTTGACCTGACGGACCCCTTGACGGTCCGTCAACTTTTTGACGGTCCACCACTTTGGCCGTCACACGATGACCAAAAATAAGGGTCACAGCCTTGGCTTGACGGGATACTTGACGGTCCACCAAGGACTTGGCGGTCCGTTAGGTCCACCGTCAGGCGTGGGAGATTCCGATATTGTTTAGTAAAATGGCCATAACTCCCCGGTCCAATGTCGGATTTCGATGAAATTGGTATCGATGGAAAGTTTATTCAATGATATACATGAAAAAAAGTAGAAATTAGAGAAATTCTACATGGTTCTATCATCATTCACTTTGGAAGTCATTTCCATATACTCAGAAGACGGATTTAGACTCAAGGAACAATCGAGGTATTACACATGCTCTGAAAACATAATCTATTATGGCATAAATACATATGGTATCGTCATACCATTGATTTGAAAGTCACATATCTGAGCCATTATTAGTCTATCATAAATCTCTGTTTTCAAAACACAAGTTTTGGGACCACCATTTCAATAATTCAATTCAAAGAAACTCTTTCTCAAACCTCATGTAAACACATGGAAGGAATTCATCTTTGTCAAGCATTTCAGTAGTACAGTACAGGGTGGTCATGTCAAATTTCTCAATTCACATACAATTCTTTATCTTAAACACAAGAACATATTTATGTCAAGAAACACCCTCTCAACAATTTCAAATCATGCTCAAATGCTATAATATTGCGAAAACATCTTTGAAATCACAAAACCATAATCTTTAATTCAATACACGAGAGGGAGTTCATAATTTATGCTCTCAACGATCTTAAATCTCAAATTCCATACATATACGTATACATGTAAATCAATTTAGGGGATAGGACCACAAGGTCAAAACAATAGTAACATTAAAACATTCGGAGTACATAATTTAGAACATAGATTCCAAAACCCCTTTGAAATTCATGCATAAAAATCTAAAAATCATGCTCTAATGGTTTTAAGCCCATGTAGTTTTTTTAGGATAAACCCCACGTACCTCTATCTAGAAATTTAAAGGATGCTTCTTGATGCCCACGACTTGGGGATTCCAAATCTTCAATTTGTTTTGAAAAACCACAGTTGAATCTTGATTTATTTGGATTATCAATATAGAACCCTAGAGAGTGTTCTTGTATATTTTTGGTGAATGTATGAGTAATATGCTCAATTGGGGTTGAAATCTCATGTTTGGACTGATAAGGGTGTGTGAAAATACCCAATATACCCTTAATAAGACCGGTATTAAAATATAACTAGGAGCCCGATTTCATGGGCCACCGTGACGCGCCACTATCGCGGTGGCTTACTGGAAATTGACGAATGGAAATATGGCCCACTCCGTGATGCGCCACCATCGCGGAGTCCCACTGGAAATTGACCATCATCATTTACACTCTCTTTGCGATTCTCCAAGGATAGGAATGATAGTGTTTTACGACTAGTAGTTAAATTAACCATAACTCCTTCACCAAGTGTCCGTTTTGGACGCATCTTATGTCGACGGAAAACTTATTCAATCATCTATGAAATGAAAAGTTAAAATCTAAGGGATTCCACTGGGAAAAAAGTATAAATCATTCTAGAAGCCAATGCTTGATATTTTAGGGACAAAATTTAGCTAAGAAAAACTTTAGGGCATTACAGAAACCTACCACAAAAAAATCATTCATGAATACCTTGATAGTGTCCTCCACCATGTTTGAGAAGATAGACATCATACATCCCCGAAAGGTTTCTCCTGCATTATATATTGAAAGGTATCCACCTGAAACCAAATGTCCAATATGGAGAAGTGAAAGTGGTCTCCCCTTAGTCTTTAGAAACAATCAAAATATTATTATATCCCAAATAACCATTAGAAGATAATACCATTTCTTACCAGTAAGACAATTTATCATCTAATCTATTAATGGAATTAGAAAGTGATCTTTTTTAGTCCACACATTCAGCTTCCTATAATCCATGCGCACCTTGCAGATTCTGACTGGTCTCATTAGAATAAGACCATTTTTTATACTAAGAACCACATTAAATCTATCTTTCTTTGGCACACATTGAATTGAGGTCACCTATATACTATCTGTACTAGGGTAAACCATGTCGTCACCCAACCACTTGATGATTTCCTTTCTAAATACCTCATGCATAGGTGGATTTAACCTACATTGAATCTTACAATAGGAATACAATTGGGTCCCTGCTAGATTTTATAAGTGTAAATTACTGACAGAATACCACAACAATGTCAATAATGGACCATCCAATGACCATCTTAAACTTCTTCCATACAAAATTTAGAGCCTTAACCTGCCATTCGACTAAATCATTTGCACTAATGAGCAATAAGGTAATTTTGTCTCTCAAGAAAATATAGCAAAGATAGGATGGGTAAGCCTTAAGCTCCAAGACTGAAAGCTCCTCAACAGAAGGCTTGGCTGGTTGATTTTCTCAATTCTTCAAATCCACAATCTATTTTTTTGGAGAATCAAAGTAATTCCCCATATCGATGAGTGCACTCACCATCTCATCATATCATATATATTATCACCATAAAAGTTCATGATCACAACTGTCAGTGCCTCAACACCAAGTCTCTCTTTAATAGGAATTATCAAGGCCTCCTCATCAATCAACAACTAAAACCATACACATGCCATTTGGATACTTCATAGGTTGAAATACATTGAATATCATCTCCTCATTATTCAATAAAAAATTTAATTATCCAATTTCCATATCAATGAATGGTCATCGAGTCACTAGGAATGGTCGCACTAAGATAATGGGAACTTTAAAATTAACCTCATAGTCAAGAATGAATGAAATTAGCTTGAAAGATGGATGACTCAACCTTCACTAGAACATTGTAAAAAATAACCAAAGTTTCTTTATCGTGAGATCTTCTATAAAAATTCTCATCAAAGTTGGTTTGGGTACTCCCAACCCTAACTGTCTAAACATGGCTAACAACATCACATTAATTATAGCATCATAGTCACATAAAGCCTTTACAATGTTAAGAGCTCGTATGGTGCATAGAATGGTGAACTCTCTAGGATTTTCTTTTTTACATAAGAGATCAGGAAGCTATTGCATTACAGTGCTGCAAGTTATCAACAAGCTAAAAAATCATGGTCATTTTATTCTTATAAGATACTTTATAAGCTTAGCATACACAGACATTTATTCAAGTGACTCAACTAGAGATATTTCTACAGGCAACTGCTTCAACATTGACATAAAACTATGACATTACCTTCTTCATCACTTTTCTTTAATCTCTATGGGAAAGGTAGGGGAGGTCGTAAAATAGGAGTCAAAATCTATGTGATTTCCTTTCCTTCCTCTTTTTAGCCACAGTCTCCTTTTTATTAACTATAAATAAATTTTTAGGCAAACGTTCAGCGAAAACCCGTCCTTCTAATTCATTTACATTTTTAAAATCAATCATCCCAGGCTTGGATACATTATCAACAACTAATGATATAGGAGGGTTGGGAGTCATCTTACCACTTCTAATAGTCACAGACTTGCATTGACCATTATTTTATAGATTTCAAATAGTATTACTTAGAGGTGTACCATACTTGATGAAACACGGGGGTACACCACCTTATAAGGGACCAGATATAAGAAATAAAGTAGTAAAGCAGCAAGGAAATAAAACTTTGCAGGAAAGTAAAGAACACAATAATTTAGCATGGAAATCTCCTTGCTCAAGTGAGGAAAAACCAAGGCTTGCCCTCATAAGCACTCAAGAATTCATTATAATCAAACTCATGATTATAGACTCCATTGGAACTTAACTCTAAGATCCACTAATTTGTAGCAAATCTATTACCAACTCCCCTTGACAACTCTGTCAAGATCTCTTCTCAATATTGATTACCTCTAACCAATATCAACTCAGGTAACTATACCTAAGAAAAGCATTACTCTTAAAAGATGAGTTATTCGATTGCAGACCACGACTTGACTCAAGAACAATTACTCTTTCAACACATAGAAACTTAGAACTTGAGCAATATTGAGTTTTCACTGTTTTTCTTCTTGAATAGCTAAATTGCAAAAAAATTTGAATTGAGAAGCATTCTTTTCTATTTATAATAGGATAATGATTAGGTTAGAATTTTGATTGGACCAGGTGTCCAGATTGGTACACAGCTTACCTACACAGTTTGTTACACTATTAAACAAAACTGCATAGACATGTGACAACTATATGTTTTCATGAAGACCTAGAGAACTGGTCTCTTATTGTCAGCTGATCATCATCAAAACAAGATATAGCAATTTCCCCTCTTTTGATGATGACAAACCACAAATTTTGGAGCATCAAATTTCATTTAATCAAGGGTGATCACCACTACTGTCAATGAATATTCCCCCTATCACTATGCCCCATGCTTTTCCCTATCAATATACCAACATACTGCTTATGCTTCCATGCTTCCCCGTGTCACTATACCAATATGCTTCCCTCTGTAAATATACCTACACCTCAACACATCATTCAACATATGTGCCTATACCTGGTACCTGGTTCCTACCATATGAATTCAGTATTCCCCCTTTAGGCATCATTAAAAAGTAAGAATAGTAAACCAGGAGTAAAATAAACATAAGTCAGTGTAGTCATGGCCACTGGGGCAACACTAACATGAAGAAAAACTTATACAGTAAAGAAGAGATAGATAAAATACATAAACAAGGATTCGTTTATATTGAAAGTTAAGTATCATTGTAGTGCATGATTTAAATTTTCTGTTCCTTAGAAAAAGCCATGAAAATCAAGAAATTTAAATAGGTGAATGACTTAGGAAGAGGGGAGAAGTAGAGCCATCTTATTATTTTCTGCAACATAAAAGTATAATAATTCCTTGGTTAGCAACTTTATCTCTGCATTCAAGCTAAGAACCTCATTAGTTAGAGTTAAAACTCTCTTTTTTAGTTCAACATTCCATAACTCTGTAGTTTCTACGTATTAGTGTTTTATCCTGGTGCTTGTCATGCAAAATTGATAAGTTAATTTCATCTAAGTGGCTATTTCGTCCCTATTAGATGACTATCCTTAATTACCAGAACAAGTCTCATGAGTTTTACAATATAATCCTAATCATTAATTCTAGACAAACTTTCTCAGACCATAGCTTAGACTATTAAGTGAAGTTTGATAGCTTTACAACTCCATTGTTCATTCTCTTTTCCTGATATCTACCTCTCCAAGTTTGAGCAAGTGAAAAATACACGTGAGTTATAATATTGTACACTATTAGAAAACAATTAAAGTTAAAGGAATAACAATGCATACACTTACAACGATTTAGAATCACTATGTACTTTAACCCCACTTCTTTATTCCATCATGGTTCCAACAACCAAAGTTGTGGGGTTAAGCTATGAGTAATTTCACGAATACAATAAAAAAGAGGAAGAAACAATCATTAGAATAAAGGACGATTATGTACTGAGCATAATTCCAAAAACATCTTCAAGTGTGAAAATGTCATCCATTAATAAATGAGAAGAAGGAACGTTCATGGTACCTACCAATGATCATCCTATCCGTTATTTGATACATCGACTCTGTAAATACCGGTGCATTTAGTATAGGTTTTGTTTTGTGTATAAATACTCCTATTAGGTTTATTATTTTAGTTTAAATTCTATTACCACTTTTAATGAACATTATTCTTCCTGCAAGTACAAACACAACTTTTAGGGTTTTAACTCAAAGGAAGATTCAAGATTTTTCATCTTATTCTTTGTAGGTTTATAATTATGTTCTTTTCTCAAAATTATTCTTGTGTGCTTACAATCGTAAGTAGCTAAAATCCACAACTAGGATTGTGGGAACTATGATGAATTAGAAAAGTAGTGTTCAATGTATGACATAAGTCTCAAAAGGTATTTATGTATGTATTGTTATTCTCTTTGATATGATTGTTATTTAATGGTGTGCAAGGTTAGAAATCTCCTTATCCTTACTAGCAATAAAAGAAGGTGTAATATATAGTAAAAGGGAATTAAGAATGAGACTAGGGGATATCAACCTCTATTTAATAGATTGGGCTTATAAATGGGATAGCTAATCTGGGATCCATAATAGGGGTTAGTAGTGTAAACTCATGAGAGAATAATGCACGATTAAGGATAGTAATCTAATAGGGTGTAAATTCATTTAGATGAACATAACCTATTGATTATGTATGCCAAGTATAGGGAGATATCACTTGTACAAAGAACCTATGGACGTATGAAGTTATGCGGAACATAGTCCTAGTGCTTCTCTCATATTGATTATAAACCAAATAAAATCAGCAACTGTTATATTTTGAAGTTAGAAATACAAATCCCACTTTTACAGGAAATTACTTATTGATTACTTAGATAGACACATGAAAGAGATTTAATATTATTTCCTATAGGATTAACCCCAATATAGTTGGGTTGTATATTTGATCTGTTAAGACTTTATACTTTTATCAGAGGTGCAATTTGGGAGACATCAAATTTTGGCACCATTGTTGGGGAATATGGTTAAGGAGTTGATAAATTGTGTTTATTTTTTTGTTGGTTTCTATTTCTTCATGTTGTTTTTTTATTCTTTCTAGGGCACACATCAATGCATGCCAAACACTCAAAGTCAAGGAAATCCCCTTATTCTACTTGATCCAAAAACTGAAAGGACTGAGATCTAGAAGAAGAATGCTTAAAAATTAAGTTTATAATAAAAGAGTTGTAGATGAGGGAGTTCTGAACCATCCATGACATCTTCATGGGCTTCAGGAGACTATAGAGAAAAACACTACTTGAATGGTTGCTGAAGAGAATGCACGACAAGAAACTGTCAGGTAAGTAGTAAAGGAAAAAAGAGCTAGATGAGCAGAAGTAGGCCGTCTAGACACACTGAGCAACTAAAAAGACAGTGAAGGAATAGGGGTCAACAAACTCCCCAACATTGTAACAACCTAAAATCATCTCCTGGGATGTCACACGGTGCCTAAGGTTACGAGTAGCCCCAAGCTAACCCTTAGAGCCGATTTCTACCAATGACACTCAATTCAAGATAAGAATGGACTCAACACTAGTATAGTCATATCACATGAAAGAAAATATGGAAAAGATACTCGGTCCATAAGACCACAATATAGAGAAATCTCAACAAAACCATAATATCGAACCCTCGACACATCACAAGTCTGACAAGCCTCTACAAATCAAAATCTAGAGAGCCGTTGGGACAGGTCCCCAACTGACTTGAAATGAACTGAAGATAAAACATAGTCTCTCAAGTACGGTAAATATCTAAAGATCTGTCCTCGAATCATGAGGACTCACCACTCTAGAAAATATTGGCACGGTACTCGAAGAATCACGGGCGAGGCTGGGACTGAGCACCTGAACCTACATTATGACATAATGTAACACATAGACATATGTGAATCAGTACTTGGAATGTATTGAGTATGCGGGGATGAATGCATATGAATAAAATAGTAACAATCTTTTTTAATCAAATCATGTATGCATTATGAGATGACTCACATGGCTTGAACAAGTATAAAATATAAAGCTCATAAGTTATGTAAAATGGAGCATGTAACACAAATCTCGTGAGTCATTATTGTTTAATCTCAAAGTTTGAAATCTTCTCTTGTTCTCAATACCCAAAGGCTAAGGGACTTAAAAAAAATACTTTCAACTTATGCATAATTCTCATGGAGAGTAAAACTTCTTCAATGCTCAACATTTCATAACTATTTAGAACTCATATACTTGGAATTCGGAATCATATAACTTGAAAACATACTTGAAGGCATTTTATTCACTTTAGGAAAATATCTCATCTCAAACTTTAGGGAAATCACTCCATCTCAAATGGAAAGCATTCTAGTTTATGGAAATAACTTATCTCAAGGCTTTATAAAAAGTACTATAAAAAGGAAAGATGCTTTCATTTAGGAAATAACTCACATCAAGAAAATACTTTAGTTAGGGAAACATCTTTACAATTCAACCATTTAGGAAAATAGCTTATAGGGAAGGAAAATAAGTATTTGATCTCAAATTCTAAATGTCAAGGAAGGTTCTCGTAATCGACATAAACCATGCGAGCTACATGGAGTCCAACGTTTTGTCCTCCTAAGAAAGAGATCCCACGTTGGAGAGGAGAGTTATAGTCTTGCCAGGGAGTACAATCTAGGTCTAGTGATCACTAAATGAAACTCGGCCTTGGGCCCAATCACAATCATTATAAACTCGGCCTCAGGCCCAACCTACGGTGGCACATAGTTTTAGGTTAAGAAACCCTAGTAACTTACCCACTTGGTGCTAAATACTACTCCCTTTAGATTATCTGCGCTCATCTAAAAAAATCCACTTTTAGAATAATCACATGGTTCACCACGAACCCAATAATCAAATTGATAATCTCATATAGTGAAGTGGATTTCAAAGCTCAAGGACCATTAGGTCAATTCATTTCTCAATCATCTCAAAATACTCAAAACATGGGTGCTCATAGCACAAGAGTTCATAATTTCACAAGTCTCAAATAGGGCTTACTAACCCATTATTCAATCTTAAGTTAAAGCTTATCAAAAGCATAATATATAGCATATAGATTCATAAATCATGTGGAAATCTGGGAATTTCAGCAAGTTACCTCAAAATCTCAATATAGCCATATGCTTCAATATCTCAACAATGCAAATATTAGCTTATCAAGGAGTAAAATCATAGGGTTTATACCCAGCTGTAATTACTCAAGAAAACATGTAGAAATCATGCCATTTGACTCTTTAATCATGGGAAAGATCAATATAATGCATTCAATAATAATGGGTGAAAAACCCAATTCAAATTCATGTAAAAACCTCATATATTTCAAGAATTTCATGATGTAAATAGCCTTTTGGGCACAAGGGTGAAAGGGTTACACTTGTTCAAAAACCCCACATACCTTGAATTAGAAGCTTTTGATGAATTCTCACTTTTAAAACTCTATTCGTGCTCTAGAATGAGGGTTCTTGAGGTCCTTGACTTGGGAACCTTGAATCTTGACTCAATTTAGAAAATCCATGGTGGATTCTTGAGATTCTTGGAAGAGGTTTTCGATACTTAGGGTTTATGTTGAGAGAAAACTTGAGAAAAACCTCATAAGATGCTTGTAATTGGCTTTGATTTAGTGTTTCCACGATTTTATAGGCTTGGAAAAGGTCCAAAGTTCCCTTTTAAACATCTGTGTGAAACTGCAAAAATTGAACTGGAACCCAATTTCATTGGCCTCCGCGATGCTCCACTTATAGCGGTGGCTCACTGGAATGTGACAATTGGGAAATTGGCAGCCTCCGCGACGTGGAGCCATTGTCTTTTCCCATTGGTTTGGACCTGGGAATCCTCTGCGATGCACCACTATCATAGGGTTCCACTGGAAATTGACAATTGCCAAATCAACCCTCTCCGCAATGCGCCAGGCAGTTAAATGATGCAGTTTTATGACTAAGGCTTAAATTAGCCATAACTTCTTACCCGAGTGTTGGATTTGGGAAAATCTTATATCGATGGAAATCTTATCAGATTTCCCACATGATAAAAAGTAGAAATTAAGGAAATTCTATATGGTTAACACGTTACTCACTTAGGAAGCAACTTCTTAATCTTTTAGGGTCGGAATCACGCCTCACTCGACACACCCTACAGCTTAAACGATGAGGGAACTTTGTGGGGCCTTACAGACATTATGTTCCTTAGTTTGATGATGCAGAGTATGAGATAGAATTTCTAGAGGAAATTAAAATAGGTTCTATTGTTCCATTGCCATTGACACTAGGAACTAAGTTCAACAATATCAGTGCTATGATATGGATATTAAACTTATAGGAAGTGTTCACGAGCCTTTCAATGCGAACCTTCATGTTATAAACTTTGTAGGGATTTTCACTTCCTATAACTTACTTGGTATAAGTCAAGATGCTCTTAGATAGAAGTTGTTTCCCTTCTTGATGACTGGAGAAGCTACTCTATGGCTACTAAGCTGGTAAAAGGGTCAATCTCCAATTGGAAAGAGCTAAAGAACCAATTCTGGAATAATTTTTCCCACCTTGCAAAATGTTATAGTTGAAATATGAGATCTATAACTTTAAGTTATTATATTTGAAAGCATTGTATTAAACCTAGTTGAGGATTAAGAATAAGCTGTAGAATATCTCAAATCACAGAATAATGGACAATAATTTTCTAGAGCTATTCTACAGAGTTTTAAATGCTAGCAATAAGGTTGTAGAAAATAATGTCATTGGTGAAGTAATTAAGTTTAACTTGAGAGTAGGCTTTTGAGATTCTGGATAAGATTACTAAAACTAATCAGGGTTGGTACAATCAAGAGGTAGACATGCCTGTATGCACTTATATGATAGTAGCATCTATAGAATAGTTAATAGTTGATTATTCTATAGCCCATGATTTAGCACAATTGAGGATTGAGTTCTAGCTCGTTCATAAAGTTTGTAGCAATGAGGGGAAAAAGGGGAATGTGGCTGGTTCACAAGGTAAGGCACCTTGACATGATGACTCTGATTCTAAGGAGGAGTCTAAGTATGTAGATGTTCAGTGGGTGGGTTTCCGAGAAGCGAACACAGGTCTAATCAAGATAATTGGCACTCTGTTAAGGAAAAAAAGGCCAAAGCTACTAAAAAGACAATAACTATAATAGGTCATGGTATAGAAATATGAGTTAAGGAAGTGATGGTGATTGAAAGAGGAAGGATGATTACAAAGATAGAAGTGGCCTCTATGTTCTATCGGGGAACCGTGATGCTGATTGAGTACTTCAAGGATGGAAGATATGCTTGTTAAAGTGGTGAAAGAAGTAGAGAAGAATGAAGAGTACCTCAAGGAGCTTAGAGTAGATATTTCGGGGATGAGTCAGAAAGTCAATTCACATGCTACAGCCATTAAGAATCATGAGAAGTAGTCTAGCCAGATTTCATCCACAATGAATCAACATCAACAAGGTAAACTTCTAAGCAACACCATCCAAAATTAAAAAAATGATGGTCTTAGCTTGCCGATAATTATTAGGAGTGGTAAGATAACTGTAGACCTACCAATGTCTATAGGTATTGAGAATGACGTGCAACTGGTAATTAATGATGATGAGAGAGTATCCAAATTTGAGAATATAGTTGATTATATGAATGCATCCAAAAATTCACTAATTGCTAAAAAGAGGCTAGGACTAAAAAGAGGAAGGAGAAGAAGGCCCCACTAGTATTGACTCCTATTCCACGACCTCCTCCGCCCTTTCCACATAGAATAAAGTAGAGAGATAAATAGGAAAATTATCACAATTTCATCTCAATATTGAAAAATTATTGATGAACATCCGTCTAGTTGAGGTGCTTAAGCAAATGCTGGGTTACACAAAGTTTATGAAGGATTTGGTGACAAAGGAAAGGACTGTGAGTTTTGAGCCAATTGATAATGTGCACCATTGTAGTGTAATAGTGTTATGACCCAATTTATCAAGTCACGATGGAACCTACTTTACCCCACCAGTAAGTAAGACAAATCATGGCCCAACGCTATAGACAATGGGCTAATTGGGTGGAAAAAGGTGTAAAAGCCAAAAATTTGCACATAACGACTTACAATAATAATAAGGCAATAATAATAGTATTAAATATAGATAAAACATCAATGCCATCCCACGTGTCGATACAAAAGCTACTAGCAAAAAGAAACATAAGTACTGTACTAGTCAAGATATATCAGTCTCGAATAATGAAAGACTAGACATAAATAGAGAAGGAAAAATGGC
This sequence comes from Capsicum pubescens, assembly GCA_030864215.1. NCBI lineage: Eukaryota > Viridiplantae > Streptophyta > Magnoliopsida > Solanales > Solanaceae > Capsicum > Capsicum pubescens. Next base: position 228,915,935 of record CM061548.1, on the reverse strand, counting down.
ATCTCCAACTCCCAGAGCTTACCCTATCTCCAAAATCAACTCATCATGATTGTCACATCAGTGGCGGTCACTAGTACTAGATTTTCTCTAAAAAGGTACAGACGTGTAGTATGAGTACCAAAACCATACGTACTCAATAGGCATCATTGAATGACTGAGATAAATCATGATATAAGTACGATAATATGTAAGATAAATAAACTAAGTCAAGGTAAAAGGAAAACTTGGAAATGAGCTCCAACACTGTAAATAAATAACCAAAATAGAAATAATATGAAAGAAAGCTTAATTAATACTACAAAACTGGCTCTCATAATCCAGTAAGTATGGAAAAGTAAATAACCCAACACGGCTCCCCATAATCTCGGAGGTACAATTAAAGGGAAGTAAATAATTGAAGTTCCATAAATTTACTAAATATCAAGCCATAACCATGAATCCACCCATACCATATCATATCATAATAAAACTCTCAATGTCGTACATGAATCAAAACTCAATATCATCATCATTATCATTTGTCAGACTTGAATGAGATCTCATATCATTAATATCATCATCAATTGCTAGAATTGAACCGGAACACATATCATCAATATCATCATTATTTGCCAAACTTAAATCAGAACTCAATATCAAATAACCACCAAACTTAGCCCAAAATTAGCACCAACTCCTATGTACCAAACTAGAATAGTCATTATATATCTAATCTCCTAAAAGTACCAAAATAAGCATTTCAAAGAGTATAACATGCGTATAGATATTTACAAGAGCTAACATAAATCTTGGCCTAAGGTGGGTCGAGGGGCCCACTTCTAATTCCTAAAATCCATTCTAAGGAAAATTGTACCCCATACTAGGATAAGGTATCTATATTTATTTCTAGATGTTAAATAAGCCACATTTATCCCTAAGATAGCGATTCAACAAAAATCATGAGCAATTAAGTCAATTCCACCTAAATTACGGTTCCTAAATAGTCTAAATAGTCCAAGATACTACTAATTATACTAATCATACATCCAAGACATAATATCATAAATATACTATGAATTAGATTAATCAATGAGGAAGGTAAACCTAGCCTACCTGGATGCCGAAGAAAAGCTCAAAGAAACCACTAAACTGTCGATTTTCCTTTTTGAGAAGCCTTTTCAAGATTCCATTCTATCAAAATCATAATCAACTCATCAATAAGAGAACAACAATACCCATATTGATCTTTTGTGATTCAAGTCCAAAATCATGTAAAAATCCCATGCGGGGTCCACTTGTAAAATTATACTTTCAAAATTGACAACACGTCCCTCAATGGTCAAGGAAAATTTACCCTTAAGAGGTAGGCTGAATGCAAAGGGGTTCAAATGTATGAACAAGGATAACTTACAGTATAACATCAATGAGAGTACATACATGAATACGTAACTATAAATGAGACCATGATAACACTGACTACTGAGTCTGAATACTAATAACATGAATTACTGATGACTGATATAACTGATATAGCTGATAGTGAGCGACTATTTCTGATAGTCTAGATTCTGATGGAACTAGATGAGTTCCTTACTGAGCTGAACGACTGTATCTGGCAGTCCTGAATCTGAAGAACTATCTAAGTTTTTTTACTGAGACTAAGACTGAGACTGTGGGAAGTAGTCATCTAACTGACATGACCCAAATAAAATAATATAGCTTAGTTGGGGTACAATATATAACCCTAATTAGAATGGTGTCAATACCATGCCACTAGTAAAGACAAGCTCTGAGTAACCCGCATCAAGCAGTATCCCCAAAAGAGAATGGTGGGACCCTTATCTGACAGTGTTAATCTACCTTATCAACCCTCATCTGTCAGTATTGATGTCTCAACCTATGTCGGCTACATAGTTCTGGAATGCAAGGATTTTTTCTAAAGATCACACCCTCAACTGTTAGTGTGTGTCCTCATTCTTGGGTTCACTCGGTGCTAAATTCTACTCCCATCTAAATAGACACTGAGCTCATTATACTGAGATAAACTAGACCGAGTTAATTGAGTTTTGTGGACTGATAAAATATTACTGAATTCTGTTAACTGACTGAGTTTATGAGATTACTGAGTTTTCCTGAGTCGTGTAACTGATTGAATTCTACTGAGTTCTAAAACTGACTGAGAATACTACTGATCATGGCGTGACAAAGATTATCATGAAACTGACACTGGCTTTAGGAACATAGTTAAATTGTCGGGTATAAATACCCCCAAGACTCGATAGCATAATAAGAAAATCATGATATAAGCTTAAAAACTCAATAATGGCTACATGTTCTTCATTCATTCATTAAGGCATTTCAACAAACACTTGGGGTGTATCACTTGTACATGAATGTAGAATACATAATTGCATACTATATTATGGAATTAATCCATTCTCATGGATAATTTATCAAACACTTGCACATAAACTAATCATGGCATAGTTTATTCTCTTATTAGTTCACATAGGCAATTCATCAAACACATAATGAATGTAGTATATGTAGACTACAGTGCACAACAAGTAAACATCATGATTCAATTCTAGTTTCATAATTCAAGGGTTTAACCATGGGTTCACATGAATCTACACATATAATAACTAATTCCACATAAAATTTATCACCAAACATGGATTAGAATTAATTGGTCATTATCAACATGAACAAAAGCAAACCCAACATGGGATTCATAAAAATCCATATACTTGAACTTTGAAAAGAGATTCTTGAGCCTCATGGGGTGAAAGGGACCCACGAATCAAAACTTGACATACCTTGATTGTAAGTTTCTTGAAGTTCTTGGAGAGATTCTTGGAATTGGCTTTGATTTCTTGAAATCTAGGGTGTTGTTTCTTGGGAGAGAATGTTCTTGATTTGGGAAAAAATTTGAAGAATAATGATTAAAATTTTTTTTAGGGATTAAATTAAATAACATTAAATTTAAGCTAGGTAGAAGTATGGGGTATTACATTAACGCCCAACAAATTAGTGATAAGTTATGTGAGGATGAGAATACACTTGAACATATTTGTGTAGAAGTTGTCACTGTTGAGAAGTCTATTTATGAGGATATAAATGATAATACAAGTCAAGAGTTAAAGCCTTTTTTTGACAACATTCCAATCATTTTTCCATGTTGTACTTAGATAGAGAGACATTAATTAAGCCATCTATTCATATGGAAGAGTGTAAGGATGATGAATAGTATGTCTATATTATTGAATTTACCGTGCCAAATTAAAAAAAATTACATTCTTCAATTAAGGGCTAAGTGTAAAATGTTAAATCCATTGCTTTGTTCCTTCATCTTGGTACCACTACCCTATGAGTGAAGAAAAAAGATAGATGCAATATTGGGGGGTGAATTTCATATCCTCAAGGTGGAGGAAAAAGTTGAAGGGTCATGTCGCGACGTTAAATTAGGTGCTTGTTGGGAGGCAACCCATTATGTAGTAAGTAGTTTTTATTTATATTTTAGTGTCACTGGTTTTTGTTGTTTTTCTTTTGCAGATTTAGGAGAAGTTTGAGTACCAAATTAGCTAAAGAGAATGTTTAATATTAATTATGGGTGCACGTGACCCATGATGAAAATTGAATAAATATGCTTATAGCTAGGTCCTAGAGGACCTCAAGGAGTATCTTTAATTTTTTTTAAATTTATTTATTGCTTTGGGTATGAAACAAGATTTTAAGTGTGGGGTGGGATGTCTTCTGATATTTGGTAAGGGTGAAGTATGCTATAGGATTTTCTTTTATTAATATATATTTTAGTTATTTGCTTTAGGTTTAAGAAAAAAGGAAAATAATTGAAAAAGTTTAAAAACACAAAATAATTTTTATTTTATTTATAGTTTAGATTATTTTTTGTTGGTTTTTAGCTTTTAGTCTTTATTAGAGCATACTTTTTTTACACCTTGGTTTTTTTGGTTCTTTTTTATGGGGTCCCTTTGAACCGAGTATATTTTATTTTTAGTAGTAAATTTTATAATTTATTATTATTTTTTTGGAGTGAAAAAAACCATATTTATTTACTTGTTTGATATAATCAATTTAGGTCTGAGCTTGAAGAGTACTATCTTGTGGATGTGTGGATATAAATAGAATAACAAGTTTTTTGATAGCAAGGCTCATGGTTGTGACTCTTTATACAACTTATTCTATTTTATAGTTCACTATGATTATGTCTGTATTAGAAGTGAAATTGATTCATCTTGATTGATGCATGTGTCATGTGTGGTGAGGATTCACATATTTCATAGTTTGCATCTTAGTTTATAACTTTCCCTGCAAGTTGTTAAAGCGGATAAAAATGTTGCTCTATTTAGAATATGATAAGAGGCTTTCTTTGATTTGTCTTGTTGAATTTTAGCCTTTTAAGATATTATACCACTAGTAAAACACTTTGATCCTGTAGCATTTTGTTGGTAGCTATATTTTTATCTTTACCCTTTTATTGAGTCCCTATATTTTTTTAACTCTACTTCCTTTAGTACTGTAGCATAGACTATGAAAAATTTGATTAATCTAGAGAAAAAAGTGGCTGAGTGTTAAAAAGGTAACAAATGATAGTTGCAAAATGATAAAAAGGCCATCTATGAAAGAATGTGACATGAGGAATAAAAGAGAAAAAACATGTTTGAGAACAAAAATAATTGAAGCATTTTTGATAAGATGAGAAAAAAATTATTGAAGCATTCTTGATAAGATGAGAATACTAGTGAAAATAATAGTTGAAGAGAAGGATGAAATAAAAGTGAAGAAAATAATGGACGATGAAGTCTAAAATTGTAGAGTGCTTAGGAAAGTGTGAGTTAGGAAATAATACAACCCGCTAAAGTACTATTTGATTCTATTCAAGCACGCTTAATTAGTGGAGATGTACATAATGGGAAAGCCTATGGTTCTTTCTGCATAAGTCTGAATTCCTTTTTAGTGTGAGAATTGCTTTTTTGATGCTAAGTCCTTAAATTATATTTCAATCTTTTGAATTGAGTGTGTGGACAATTTTTTTTCTTTTGAAGGCACTTGTTTCATGATAGATAGATGATGTCATTATCTTTCTTTGACATAAGTAAATGAACGAGCTTAAATTTGATAACTTTAGAGTCCGTCATTGAGGTTAAGATGTTAAGGGTTTATTGTTTGTTTGTATTTGTTGCATAATTGATTGGGAAGTGTATTTGATGTTTTGAATTGTGATATGGGTTAATTGGTTGTATCAACCAAAGTGATGGCATTTCTATCTTGATTTGTTGCAATGAGCTTTAATGTTGCTAGAGGACGAGCAAGATTCTAAGTGTGGAGTGTTGATGTAAGGCAAAAATTATATATTTTTAGTCATTATTTACCTCATATTTAATCAGTTTATTTGTTCTTTTTGAGCATAAATTTTAAGGATAATGTATAATATAATTCTAATATGTTAGAGTAAAAAGGTGTGAAGATGAAAAGATTAGGAGCTAAAATGAAATAAAGATGGGAGATTATAAAAGGAAATCAAGCAGACATCTTAATGGATTAAATATAATAAAATAATCATAAATGACCTTTTGATTTATACTTGAAGTACGTCTGTACTCTTGAGGCGGCATGACACTTTGTTCTGTATTTAATTTTTCTAATCCATTTTAAACTTAGTTATTTTATTTGGAGCTTTTCCTACACCTATAAATATTTCATAAAATTTATTTTTACATAACTTTTGACCTAGAGAGAGATAGATGCTGCCATAGAGGCCGGAGAAAATTGTTTTCACCTTTTCTTTTTCTTTACTATTAATTTTTATGTTATTTGTTTTGATGATTTGTTATAATTGATCCATTTATGCGGAGTTAAATTTTTCATTCTACGATTATGGTAGTTGACAATATGATAGTCTAGAAATTTCTTGATTTGATTTATTTGATGATCATAATAGTTGTTCTTATATTCTTGTGTTTACTATTTTAATGTTTAACTACCATTATAATAAATTTATATTCTTATTGAAAACCCGTTAGGAGAATAAATGAGATAAAATAAAGATTATAGGGTGTAAGATCTTTACTTTAGTAAAATAAAGAATTGATTTGTAGATAAGATAGGAATATACCTAGATTGCCTTACTTGGTTACTAAATGGGAAGATACATAAATGCATTCGGATTGGGTTATCACATCTATGCTCAATGATGCAGTTGTGTGGTCAATTTTGATAAACGATTAGAGGCTCAAAAGACCATAATCATATAATCAACCCCGTAAATCAACAACTAGATAATCAAATAAGTTGATGAAATGATTCTCTACATGATTGTTAGAATCCATAATCCGAGATCGATTCATTCATAGATTGTTTAAAATCAACTCTTCTCTTATTTAATTGTTCATTAGTTTTTTTGTATTCTAGTTAATTAATAGATTTATCTTGGGAAACTACCACAAAAATAAATAATTAGTATCAATCTAATTTAGTAAATAATTAATCGACAAGTCCTTGTGGGTATGATATCTGGACTATCAATCCTATATTACTCGTGCGACCGCATATACTTGCGTGTGAGTTTGGACGCAATAAGTTTTTGTTGGAGAATCTTCCCATTCTTTAGGGTGAAGTGTTTTTATTGGATTTGTTCTTATTTGTTTTATTAGTTTTTGATTAAATTTTAAAAAAAATTGGAAAAGATTTCTTTTTTATGTTTTATGATGTCAGTCAATAGAGGCACACTTCACCCACCCCTTGATTTTTCTTTTCGATTCCCTTCTGAGAGGTTCCCCTTGAATCCAGTATCTCTTTATCATTTCTAAGAGTAAATTTTAAAATTTTTGTTAGGAATAAGTGAGAGTTTCTTGCTAGTTTCTATGTGTAATTACATGATTCAAGTGTTTTGAATGTGAATGCATAGTAAATGTTTTGCATGACTACTTTTGAGAATCCTAGGCTCATTGATTTGATTGTTGTGTGATTTTGTCTTGATGTCGAAATTATGATATTACTTGGTGTAAAGTATATAGGGATTCTACTTGCTTTGAGGATGTGCCATATGTTAGTGAGGTAGATTGTACATTCCTTATTGTATTTTGATGTCTAGAACTTGTCTGGTGTGTGCACAAAAAAAAAGAATGTTCGGTTTAGGAGATGATATTGGCATTTCTTTGATAGCCAAATTCATTCCCTTTTTATCCACCCTTGTCCGTAATCTTAGTTAATCCTCTTTAGCCTTAGCCTATTTTGTTGATAGCCTCGTAAATAGCCTATTCTCTTTCTTTGACTGGCCATAATTTGATCCAAAGTTCCTAAGCACTTTAGTTGAAAAACTAATATGGTTAAGAAGTATTAATTTTAAGGAAAGAGGTGAAATTGATGCTCCAAAATAGTAGCTAGTGGTGTTTGAAAAGTGATGTGTTGTGGTTAGGAGTGATGTAATGAAAAGAAACAAAATTTTGCAACATTGGATCATGTGTTGATAAAAAATACTCCCTTCTTATTATATGTGAACTAACTTAAAGAGATAGGGAAAAATATAAGAGGTGTTGTAATGACCCTTCCTGTCATTTTGTGTATTTTCAGTCATTTTCGTCATTTAAATTATTCATATAGCTACCCCAAGTCATTTATGACTTGCTGGAATTGCTAGTTTGATCATCGAGCCGTTCATTATTTTAGTCTTTCCTATAGCTACCGCTAGTAATTTATGAAAAGTTAGAATTTCCATTTCGATTACCAAGTAGTTCGTTTGGTTTTTAGAGTCAATTTCTTATTTTGAAGTCTTTATTGTTTCAAATAGGCTATCGGGAGAAAATTTTAGTCAAACGAACTCACATGCTAGTTCTAGCTATCCCAACCACTTCAAAATGTCGATTTTAGGCTAGGTGGATCTTTGGATTGGGTCTCTATACTTTCGGACTCATTTCAAGCTATTGGAAAAATATTATGAAAAATGGCAAGTAGGTGTAGGACCCACTTTTCATTGTAACTACATCGAATGGAAATTTCAAGTGAGCCATAGAGTCTGGAGCATTGATTTGATAGGGTAGCATAATTCATTTGTGTATATGGGATTTCGAATAAATCTTGAGGGTTTGGAGGATATTCTGAAAAATTTCAAGTCTTAGTAGGTGTTGGTGCATCATTTAAGCCCCCAGGAGGTCCCTTAAGCGAATACCGCTAAAGCGGCCTGGCAGTCACTTAAGAGTCCTTGCAGTGCCCAATAGGTATTTCTTAAAAGATACTTTCGGTGCTTAAGTGATGGCATATTAAGCCACCAAATGTCACTTAAGTTGTATCGGGGCTGACACAGATATAGCTAAAATGACACTGTATCGCTTAACCAGTGCCCGCTTAGCAACCTAGTTACCGCTTGAGTGACACTTGTGGACCTAGAAAGGGTATAAATATCCCACTAGGTCTATTTTCATCATTTTCATCAATTCCCTAGAGTATTGAACCCTAAAAAGTGGCAAAACATGGGAGAATTATTTGTGGTACATATTAAAGCTTTGATGAAGTTAATTTATGCGTTTCTACTTTGAATTTATGGTAAGCTTCCATTAATGTTGTTGATAGAATCCTTTATCTTTTTCTAAAATCTCTAGAAATTTGGTGGCTTGATTGTAGCATCATTAGTGCTCGAAATTTACCTATTTTTTAGGGTAAACATTTCTTGAACATAGAGGGGCGTTGTGTTGGTTTCGAAAGTGAGATTCTATAAATGAACCCCACATAGAATTTTTACGTAATTTTGATCCAAAAGCACAGTAGTGCAATATGTGTATCATTGATATCATTTTTATGAATATATAGTGATTTTGAAAGTTTGTCACCTTGTGGAATCTTTTTGGAAAGGGAAATTGGTGGTTTAGCAGATTCTTCAAGATTTTCTTTAGCATCCAGGTAGGCTAGATTTAAATTCTACATAAATTGAGATAATTCATAGTATAATTATGATATTATACTTTATATGGGATGGCATTAACGTAACGGAACCATGATTTGTAAGTTTAGTCTTGTTTAGATTATCTTGTCAATATTTGAATCATAATTTAGGTGAAATTGACTTAGTTGCCAACGTGTTTAGGGCGAATTGCTATATTAGGGCTATTTTTGGCTTATTTAACATCTAGAAATAAGGTTAGATACCATAGCCTAGTCCGAGGTAAAAATTGCCTAAAAATGAATATCAAGGATTAGGAGTGGGGCCCTTTATTCCACCTTAGGACATTACTTGTTTTAGCTTTTGTAGACCTCTATAGACTTATTATACACTTCAAAATGCTTATTTTTTTATTTTGAGGAGATCAGATGCAGAATGATCACCTTGGTTTTGTACATTGAAGTTGATGTTGATTTCTATAAATCCCAGAACTTATTGATAATGAGTTCCATATTAAGTCCAACAAATTAGTAGGTGATAATATTAAGATGAATTTTGGTTCAAGTCCAACATTTGATGATAATATTAATAATATGAGTTTTGGTTCAAATCTTATGTATGGTGATGATATTGATAATATGAGTTTCGGTCCAAGTATGGCATTTGATGATGATATTGATAATATGAGTTTTGATTCAAGTTCGGTAAATAGTGATAATGATGATGATGCTATTATGTTTTGGTTCAAGTCGTCCTTGGGAGTTATTTATGATACGATACAATTCAGATGGATTCTTTGTTATGAGATGAAGGTAATTTATGGTAATTCGATTATTACTTTCCTTTGATTGTACCCTCAAGGCTTATGGGGGCCTGCATTAGGTTATTTACTTTTGTACACATATTGTCTCATGGAGGCTAATTTAGTAGTTATAATTGTGTGATTTTTATGTTACTCTTCCATATGTATTTATGTATTTATACATAGTGGTGTTTGAGCATATTTCTAGGTTTTCCCTTTTACCTTGACTTAGTTATTTTTCTAGATTCTTATCGTATTTATAACATCATTTAGCTCAATCAATCGATGATGCCTACTGAGTACAATAGTTTTGGTATGCATACTACACTACTGTACCATTTTGTTTCAAATCTAACTATTAGTCACCAGCATTGACATAATGGTTCTGTTGGGTTGATTTCAGAGATTAGGTAAGCTATTTCAGTTGAAGTTACCCTTTTTCCTTCTATTATCCATATTTAGTCTTTTATTATTTGAGATGGATTATATTTGACTATTCAGTTCTTCTGTTTCATTTGTAGTAGCTCTATACTGAAATTACTAGGTCATTGGATGATTATTGTTCCTTTAACTATTTATTTGACTATTATGACTGCTTTATTTCTATTTCAAGTCTTTAACGGTTGATCTCTAGCTTTAAGGCCTTTTTTCACCAAGTTAGCCCATTACGTGTAGCTCCGAAATATGATTTGGTATACCTACTAGGGGGATAAATGAGGTGCCATCATGACTTTTAAATTAGGTGTAGCAAATTGGTTTAGAGCCTAGGTTTTACCGATATTGTTGGTACAAGAGAAAGTGTTTCGTACAGTTCTGCAGATCAGAACGATGACTTTCAATTCTGATAATCGGGAGGATATAAGACATTCTGAGGAGTTCTTTATTTCTTTCACTCATTTAGTTCTAACAATTTGAGTTGGTTCCTAAAGCATTCTTTTTTTCACTCTTTTGAAGATGGCTAGGGCAGTTGCTACCGTTACACGAGACAAGGGTCTCAAGATCGAGGCTATGGGACATTCATAGGAGTCCTTCACTTATTTAATTCATATCATGCTAAGATTCTTAGTTGGTTTGTAAAAATGTTCCCTTGACTTTACACTTTCGTAGATGCCCAGGACACGTGCTTCCATTGTGCGAGATTGGGATCCCGAAACTAGGACTAGGAATCCTACTCCTATTCGTGGAAAACCTAGAGATCTAGGACAATCTCGTGATGTGTCCCCAGTTAGGGGCCAGGATTGGCTACCTTCCCCAGACCCTATTCCTACACCTTATCCAGAGATTTCTCTGCCACAACCAATGGATGACGAAGGACCAGCACAGGCTCCACAAGGATTTATTCATTCTTCCTTGCTTAGAGATGCCCTAGTTCATCTATTAGGTATTATTGGTGGTGCGACATCTAATGGTGTAAATACTATTGATTATAGTACTACTAAGGTAGGAGGGCAACATGCACCTGTAGCTTCCAGAGTTGAGGTTCCTCCTACAACCTGCAGGAGGCCATTGTCTTTGTCCTTTCAGACCTCTTGAGTTCTTAATCTTAAGTTCTACATCTTCTTAAAAAAATAACCTTTCCAAGCTCTTCTTTTGGCTTCTCAACATTAAGCTTAAGTGGTGGCCCAGATAGTCCAGTGAATAGTTTGGAAAGGCCATTGGTGGTTTTTAGTCCACCACCCCACACTCAACCACTTCCTTACCCATACTCAGGTAGAAATCCTTGCAAAGGTGGATTGAGTGGTTTGTATACTTTGATGACCACCTCTTCATCATCTAGTCTCATTGTTAGAGTGCCCTCTATAACATAAATCAGTTCTCCTCTTATCGCCAATAATGAACTTCCCAGTATGATCTGTACACTGTCATCTCCATCATAATCAAGAACAATAACGTCAATAGGAATAATGAACTTAAAAACCTATATGAGGACGTCTTCAATGATTCCATAAAATACACTCTAGTTCTATCCACAATTTGAAATACCACAAAACATAGCTTTGCCTTCCCAAAACCAAGTATAATACCCCATACTTCTACCTAGCTTAAAATCATCCTAAAAATGTTAAAGACTTGTTTCAAAGATGAATACATTTTTATACATGTGGTATTTTAAATATTTTCACTTTTTATCATGTGGAAAATTGAATAAGCTTTCCATCGATACCAAATTCGCCCAAATCCGACACCCGGGCGAAGAGTTAGAGCCATTTTAGTAAGACAGTGTGCCACCTAAACCATCAACGCATAGCGAAGCCAACCAAAATGGCAATCGTCAAAATCCAGTGATCCTCCGTGATTATGGCACGTTGCGCCACAACTCAAATTCAGAGTTGTCAAATTCCAGTGACACGACACGATAGCACCGCATCGCACCAGGGATCCAGGTTGGGAAATTTTCACAGAATTAAAATACGCGTCCAAGGGTTAATTTCTCACCCCTAAATATACCCAATAACACGTGATTCAGCCATAATTCACCCAAAATGTATTGTTTCTCTCAAGTTACTCTCAAGAACAACTTAGGGTTTTCAATTGGGGATTCAAATCTAAGACTCAAATTCAAGAATCTCTCCATCAATATTCATAGAATCAAGAACTAAGGTATGTACAGTGTTCATTCATGGATTTCTTTCATCCATAAAGCCTAAGAATCAAGTTTTAAATCTTGTATTATGAATATTTTGTTGTGGGTTGATTATGTTCATGTAATTATAGTTGTATGATTCTCAAGTTTGAATCTTTAAGTGTTGTTCATGAACCTATGCTAATATGTGGTCTAAAACATGTGAAATTGAGTTGAAATATGGAGTTTTGTTGTATTAATTTGATGGTCATGCCTATGCCCTAAGTCATGCATCCTAGGTGTTTGATAAAATGCCTAAGAGAATAGAAATTATGCATTATAGCTTAATTATGACCCAAGTGATAATTGTATGGTTTACCTTATGACTAAGAATGACTTCCATGATATTGTGTGCATTATGAATGGTTAAGGGAATGTCCATGAGATTAGGTTGATAAAAGTATGACATGTTTATATGCAATTCCATTCATGTACAAGACTATGATAACCATGTGCTTTATGAAATCCCCAAATTAATGTATTATGAATTGTTGATATTGGTCATGTGTTTAAGAAGTATCATGTCCTGTCAGTTTCATGCTATCGAGTCCTGGGGGTACTTGTACCTGATAATTTAGCTGTGTGCCTAGATCCAGTGTCATGTTTTCACAATACGCTCAGGCAAGCCATGATTCTTAGAATTCAGTCAGTCTCATGACTCAGGAAAACTCAGTAAATTCAGTATCAGTCTAGTCCTACTCAGTAATCTCAGTGACCTCAGTGGTCTCAGTAACATCAGTACTCAGTAATCTCGGTAACCTTAGTATTCCCATAAATCTCTGTAACTTTAGTACTCTCCGTCAGTCCTCAGATCTTAGTAGTATTCCATCAGTCAACGGACCTCAGTGAACTCAGTTTAGCTTCGCTAAATAATACCATTAGTATCAGTTTAGTTTAGTTAATTAGTTCAGTGTCTATTCAGTTGGGAGTAGGATTCAGCACCGAGTTCACCCAGGGATGAGGACACAAACTATCAGCCAGTAAAGGGTGTGATCCTTAGTAGTAATCCCTGCATTCCAGAACTACGTATACAGTATAGGTTGAGATGTACCCTACGAGTTTAGGGATTTAAACATCTCATTTGATTTTCCTACTAAGAGGGGTTGACGGAAGAGCTCCTTGTCAGAGAAGGTATACTCATAGCTTTTCTTTACCCATGGCACGGTACTGACACCCTTCTATCTGGGGTTATAGGTTGGACCTCACTAGTTAAGTTTTGGGGCATGTCGGTTAGATAATTACCTCCTGCAGTCTCAGTTTCAGATCCAATTTCAGTAATAGAACTTATTTACATTCTACAGAAATCCAGGACTATCAGATACAGTCAAATCACTACAGTGCGGAACCCAACTAGTTCCATCAGTATCAGGACTGTCAGATACATTCACTCATGTTATCAGTTTTAGACTTAGTAATCATATTATCACGAACTTAGTTAATAATATATTAATTATACGAAACCCATGTTATCAGTATTCAGTTTTAGGACTATCAGATACAGTCAATCAGACCAGTTCTTCATAATAAGAACTATCAGAAATAATCATTCCTTTATTAGTAATATGAAATTAGTTCCTCAGTATTCAGTAGACTCAGTCATTCAGTATCCTAGTATCATTACTCAGATATCAATAAATCTACGTTATCAGAATTCATGAGTCAGCATTATCACGATCTCAATTATAGTTACGTATTCATGCATGTATTCTTACGTTCACGTTATATAGTCAGTTATTATTGTTCATGCATATTAACCCTTGCATTTAGCCTACCTCACTTGCATACCAGTACATTCAACGTACTGACGCATTTGTGCTATGGTATTTTATACCATAAGTTTAGAAGCACGAGCTCCTGAGCATCCTTAGTAGATCAGACGTTCAGCAGCCAAACTAGCAGCGAGTCATCTTCATTCGAGGATAGCATGATTATTTTATTACTTATTTATTTTAGTAGTTCAGAGTTAGTTGGGGACATGTCCCATCAACTCCACAGTTTTTAGACAGTTTAGCTGTTTCAGACTATAGCATATGTTAATGCAGTTTATTTCAGTTTTAGGTATTTTTATACCCCATTACAGACATTGTATTATATTCAGTATTAGTTCAGTTTTGAACCTTATGGCATTACAGTTTATATTCTATATATTTACAATGTATTATTCAATGCTCAGTTACAAATATTTGTCATGGGTTAGCTTATGGTCCTTCGGGGTCATGAGCATCTGTAGCATTCCAGGTACCAGATTCGGGGCGTTACACCAAGCGTATTAAAAATAATCATGGGCATCAAGTTTATGCTCGCCCCAAATCACTTAAAGCATTGACTAGATCATTTTCACCAATTTGTATGGGGAGGGAAAAGCTCACATCCTTTAACTTTGCAGGTGTCTTTCTCATTACTGCTGAAATGCAGTCCTAAGTAAGTGCCACTATCTTTATATCCTTTAGCGGTTTCTTATTTGTCACAACACCCTTTAAGTACTTGGCGTACTTAGGCATACCCTACAAAACATCTATTAACAAGAGGTTAATATGAAGTTATCTGAACGTGTCAAAGAACTTCTTTAAGCATTTATCCTCATTGATTTTTTTCAAACTTTTGTAGGAACCATAAAGATAGTCTTTCTTGTGCCCAAATCAACTTTCTTAGTTTACTGATACTCAGACTTCTCCAAAATTTCAGCATTTTCAGCTACAACTTGCGTCATCTCTTCTTGATTCAGAATTAGATCTACCTAAACCGCCTAATTTTCCCTTGGACGTCTATAAATAAGATCTCTACCACTTCTCAAGGTGATTGCCATTTTTTACTTTAGATTCTCTATGACACATGGAAAGTCCCCTTAAGGTCTGGTATTCTCAGCCTGTGCTAACTATCCCAACTGTATATCTAAATATTTTTAGGCAAGTTGCTAATTTTTTATTTTATAGCAATTTTTTCTAGATTGGCCAGGATCTTTTTTTAAGGTCTCTTCAATATTACTGGGTTGCATGTTTTTTTGCTACTAAAACTGTTGAGTTTGAACCTGATTGTTACCCTTTGAGTAGTTGGGCTGAGTATACCACGTGTGATTTTATGTATTACCATAATTTTCCTTCTGTGTACTGCCCACAAAATTTACTGACTCTGAATTTTATCAACATCAGTCTGCACAGTGACAACTAATCCCATATATTTCACACCAGATGGGGTTCACTGCATTGTATTTACTTTTTCCTGAGATTGGTTCACACTAAACTTACTAAATTATGTCATCATTTTATTTTTCAAGGCTGACAATTAAGAAGCCAAAGTTGTGAAGCTATCTACCCAATCATACCTGCAGGCTTTTGGCCATATTTCTAAGAGTATCACCATTCCAATCAGGATTACCTCTTGTAATTTGGGTCAACAAAGTATATAGCTCATTATAAATATTCTCCAAAGCTTAACCTGACCACCTACAACTGAATATAGCAATATTTTTATTTTATGGTCAAGAGCATCAACAAAAGTATAAGTCAATAACTCTTTCTTCTATTGATGGTGAGAGAAGTCTTTGAGAAAAGATTTAAAAGTCTCCCAAGCATGAAATGAATTTTCATTTAGCTTCTGCGTAAAACTTAAATTCTCACTATGCACCCTTGCAGTATTATTAGCTGAGAAGAATTGGATGATAAACTTCTATGCCAAATCATACCATAAAGTGATGGATTTTAAAAGCTTATTGACTGCCTTCAACAACTTTTTTGCTTTCCCCAAAAGTGAAAAGGGAAAACTGAGTGACTCCATAGTTTGTTGAGTCTATAGTGGGAATAAAGGTGTCATTTTTCTTCAAGAAATTCTACAAATAGACCTGTGGATCCTCATATGACAGGCCTGTGAATTGACCATTGATGCACAATAATTTTACCATTTTTTATTTGAGATCAAATTTACCCCCAGGTTTTGGTTTGCAAATAGCGGAGGTAGCATTGGATCTGAGTGGAATTGCAACTTCGCCAAATATGCCGAGGGTTGATTGATCCACTACCGTTGGTGTAGGAATAACTTCTTTCTAATAATTTTTTGTTATTTGAATAATAACATGTTATCTCCTCAACTGATGTAAGCATCGTTCAGGTACATGATATGGGTAAACCAAATCCATTTCCCATGATAGATTATTAAATTTTAAACATGTACCCATAATTTTAGAAGCTAAGATCAAGTTGTTATCACTTATAAAAAAATAGAAAAATTAAAACTAAGACAATTTCCAATTTTTAGTTCCCCAAAAATGATGCCAAAAACAAATTGTGTCCTAGCACATATATAAGTTTATGTGGTCACCGAAGTAGTAAAGTGTCCTTTAAAAGACAAGTACCGATCCCATAGGGACTTGTACCCAACAAAATCTAATTCTAGTTTTAATATGAATATTAAACAAGTGCAAGAGTAATCAATAATATTTTAGATTTGAAAACATAAGGAAATAGTAAGCAATGGGATAATATAAAGTACATGAACAACAATGGGGAATAATCAAGGTCCAAGGTACTACAAATAATCCTACGTAGCTATACAAATTTGTTGGTTCAGTTAATTATCTTGGTTGTTGTAATTCCTTGGATTTTTGGCCCTTGAAAATTACTGAGCATTGGGCTTACTGCTTTTGTTACGACTGGACCCTCCGGAGTCGTAGGGTGTCTTGATGACTTATTGGGATGAGTCTTAACTAAACCAGTAAGTTTGTGTCTTGATTTTACTTTTAGTACGAGTGGATCACTATGATCTGTGAGGATATGTTATGAGTCCTGACCAGCATTGAACACAATCCAGTGTTAAAATCATTTGTGTTCTGTGCTGGTCAGGACTAGACTTTACGAGTCGTAAGATCTCATTATGAGTTTGTTGATGAAGTTGTAAGGTGGGTAGTGTATGGGGGTCATAGTCACTATCATGATTATGACTCGTGGTCACGAGTTGTAAGGAGTGGGTACGTGTCAAGGTGTTGACTCATAACTAAAGACAGCTTTTTCCATCTTTTAAGTTGAGGGCATTCTGGATAGTTTACCTTTTGACCAACTTAAAACACACGTCTTATAACTTTCTTAGGGAATAATTATCTATTAAAAACACATCAAATAACCTCTCATAACACTCCCTAATCCTTAAGGTCAAGAACACTTAAGGTTTTCATCAAAAACATCAATTGTGGCTTTTAATGGTGATTTCTCTTTGTACTTCTTGGTGATTAAGGCACGTTACTCTTCCCTCATTGTCAATTTTGTATAAAGTATATGATTTGAAGTATTATTCATGGAATATTATTGTTAGGTTTTCAACTATGGGTTGAGGGTTTTTGATATAAATTGTTTAAATGATTCTTCCATCTTATCTATGAAACTATTGTATTTAAATTGATGGTTGGAAAATGCATTGGGGTGCATGGGAATGGTTGATGGAAATAGGGGTGCAATAGAATCCCTAAATTGACTGATTTGGAATAGAAATTAGTAACAAACTCAACCCATTTGCATAGTTAATTTCTAGTTATTACCTTAACACATAGCCTGGCTTGTTTCTTGAAATGAATTCATGATCTAAATGGTTAAAGAGTTAAGAATGGTTTTGAAAACCTTGAGGGGTACACAAGAATCCCCTAGGTGAACTTAATAATGGAGTCTGCATGCCACATGGAAATCCCCTATGTGTTGGCTAATGATATTGCTTGCAAGCTATAATCTGTATGACGATACCACTAAAAAAATCCTTAATAATTGACTATTAGAAATGGTGGTTGGTTATGTTCTTAATGTATTAATAGGGAGATAAGTGGGTGGTGATAGCTAACCGTGAAGGTGACAGTCTAAAGAACGAACACTGGGAACTCATGTTTATCGACATGAGGGTTGGTCTTGATGACCATGTGATTACGGGGTACAAGGGAAACCTCCAGGCCTATATATGTATATATATATCATGGAGGGCAAAGGGTACAAGGTAATCCTTGACAATCTATGATATCTCCAGTTCGTGCAACTAACACGCATGGGGGCCCATTCAGGGGGTAACACTGGACCCATATAGCCCGTATGTGGAAAGTTACATAATTTAGGATAAATATTTTAAAGTTCATGCTAAACCTTGTTCCCTGTTATATATATGTGTGTGTATATATGTATGTATATGTTTGCATATGGTTATGTGTATTGGTTTTACTTAGTTTGGGATTAATGACAATACTTTATCTTTATCCCTGACTTTCATGCTAGCATTCACCCTACTAACAATCTTCACACATTGTTTACCAATACAATATAGGAATCGGCCATACTCCAACTCAATTTTCTTTATGTCATGGTGATTTGGTAATAACTTTTTAGTCATACTGAAGTTGTAAGCTTCCCTACTATGGAAAACCCCATTTCATGCTATGGATTTATTTATGTCTTTATTTTTCCTTTTGGTTTCGGTTTGGATATGGTCGAGGTCATGTCCAGATTATTCATTGGTTTTTATTAGAGGCTTTGTTGGACTACTGTAGGCATGAGTGGTGTTGATATTTGTGTCGGTATTAGTATTGGTATTGGTATTGTCATTGGTATTGGGTGGTCATTTAATTATTAATGGTTGGGTTTTGATATAAACATAGTATAATGTCTTTAATATTATATTATCTTATCTTGTTATATGCTCCAAATTCATTCGACAAGTGATGTATGATATAGTCGGTGGTTTGGGTATTTGGGGGTGTTTTATAGTCCTTGTTGGACTTGAGATACCCATCACGACCAGACCTAGGTTTGAGTTGTGATAAGATGGTATCAGAGCGCTAGCATCATGGTCAGTTATGTATCTACAAAGCTGTGTCGAGTAGAGTCTCTTTTAATGGTGTGTAGCATGCCACACTCATAAGGGAGATACTGCGAGGAAATTAGGAATGTTTATATTTCTTTTGTTCAGTATTCGAGCAGTAGAATCTAAGGCCCTGAAATAACCTCTAATTCCTATTTTCTCTCTTTTGGATCATGCCTCCCAGATGACCTGTGGTGTCTATAGATGGTATTATGGTAGACCCAGCCATGATAGAGGCAATTCATGAATGGCTAGACCTACATCTCTAATTAAGGCTTGTAGATTCATTTGCTTAGCCGATTATTATAAATGATTCGTCGAGAGTTTTGCTACTATTTCAATGTCTATGAAAAGGTTGACTCAAAAGGAGATTTCTTTCTGATGTTTTGAAGAGTGTGCGTTAAGCTTTGGGAAGCTTAAGGATTTTCTTACTTCAGCTCTTGTGTTTGCTCTTTCTGTTGAGGGTGAGGGATTCATCATATTTTGCAATGCTTTCGGTGTTGGCCTAGGTTGTGTATTGATGTAGTAGGATTGCATAATTACTTATGCTTTGAGACAACTTAAGGTGCAACGACGCAACTACCCTACTCATAATTTTGAGTTAGCGGTGGTAATTTTTGCGCTTAAGATTTGGAGGCATTATCTTTATGGTGTGCATTGTGATATTTTCATCGATCATTATAGTCTTCAACATTTTATGACCTAGAGAGAGTTTAATGCTAGGCAGCATAGATAGATGAAGATTCTTAAGGATTATTATATTTCCATATTGCATGATCCGAGTAAGGAAAATATGGTAGCTGATTCAATCAAATGTGTATATGTAGCTTGGTAAGTATTTCAGTTTCTCAGAGGCCGTTGGCACGGGAAATTCAGTCCTTAGCCAACTTTATGGGTCGTCATGATAATTTGGAACCTAGGAGGATTATTTCTAGTGTTGAGGCGAGGTCTTTGTTATTTGAGCAAATTCGGGATCGTTAGTTTGAGGATAGTAAGCTTTGCTTCTTTTGTGTCCATGTGTTGAGTGGTGATTCTGAGAGGAACACTTAGATTCTGAGGGATTTACAATTTTGGTAGCTGTATATGTGTTACAAGGATTGATGACTTATTTAGTTGATTTGACAGAAGTCTCACACCTCTAGATATTTGATTTATTTAGGCATAACTAAGATGTATAGAGATATGAGATAGCATTATTGGTGGAGTGGCATAAAGAGAGATGTGGCAAACTTTGCAACTCATTGCCTTTGTAGTCAGCAAATAATGGTGAAGGTTTCACATCCAAGTTGTTTGATTCAGAGATTGCCCATTCTCGAGTGGAAGTGGGAGAAGATTACCATGGACTTCATTAGCGGCTTACACCGTACTTCTCATGGGTTCAATGGTAGTTTGGTCATTATGGATTGGTTGACCAAGTCAACTTATTTCATTCCTATTTAAATGTCCTTCAGTGCTGAGAGGTTAGCTTGTAGCTATGTTCAGGAGATAGTCCGTTTGCATTGTGTGCCCATATCCATCATTTTAGACCGAGGTTTCATGTTCTCTTCTAAATTTTTTAGAGCTTTGCAAGAGGAGTTGGGTACCCAAGTTGACCTTAGTATAATACTTTATCCGCAGATAGATGGCCATTCTGAGTGGACTATTTAGGTGCTCGAGGATATTCTCCAATCACGTGTCATGGATTTTTGAAGCCAGTGGGAGGAACACTTAGCCCAGACAGAGTTTACTTATAATAACAAATATCATTTAAGTATTGATATGATGCCTTTTGAGGCTTTGTATGGTAGGATATGTCATTCTCTGATTAGATGGTTTGAGACATCTGAGTTTCGACCCTATAGTACTGATTTGCTTTAGGAGTCATTGGATAGAGTGAGGGTGATTTAGGACAGGTTGAGAGAAGCTCAGAGTAGGCAAAAGATCTATGCATACCGTAGGTTTTGTGCTTTGAGAGTTGGAGTTGGTGACCGAGTATTCCTCTATGTGTCTCCTGTGAAAGCTGTGATGAAGTTTATAAGAAAGGGAAAGCTCAGTCCTAAATTTATTAGGCCTTTCGAGATTCTTCGAAGGATTGGTAAGGTGGCTTATGAGTTAGCTCTACCTCCAAATTTTGGTGTTGACCATCCAGTATTCTATTTTTCTATGTTGCGGCAATACATTCCTGATCCGGTCTCATGTTCTTTTATGGAACTCAGTCCACATGGATGAACAATTGACCTTTATGGAGGAGTCGATGCTCATTTTGGCTAGTGATGTCAGACATTTGTGCAGTAGGGAGATTCTTATAGTTAAGGTTTGGTAGAGGAACCACTCAGTGGAGGAGGCCACTTTGGAGGTCGAGAGAGAGATCCACATGTAGTATCCTCACCTATTCAACACTTCAGGTATTTCCTAATCCATCACCTTTGCGGATGAAAGTTCCTTTAGTAGTGGATATTGTAATGACTCTTGAAATCATTTTTCATATTTCTATTTATTTTTATTGTTAGAGATTTTTGGCATTTATGACTTGCTCGATCTGCTAGTACGATTATCGGATAGTTAGTTTGGTTCTTAGAGCAATTACTCTATTTTAAGGTCTTCGATTGTTCAAAATGTCCACTGGGTAAACACTTTAGTTAAATGAATTGAATGCAAATTCTGACTATTCCAACAACTTTGGAATATCCATCTTATCTAGGTGGACTCTTGGTTTGAATCCCGAGGCATTCGAGCTCATTTTGACCTATTGATCAGAAAGTTAAGAAATTGGAAATTTGAGTGTGAGACCCACGTTTAATCGAAACAACCTTGGATGGAAATTTCAATTGTGCCACAAATTTTGTATGGTTACATTGTTTTTTTGCGTATACGGGGTTCCAAATGAATCACGAGCACCCGATTAAAGTATATTTTGGACTTAGAAAAAAGTCTGGTGCACTTAGTTTCTGGTGCACCGCAACTCGTGACTCCCATGATCTTGTCAAAGTACCACAATAACAATATTGATTATTGCGATTATGACTTTTATGGTACTGGATAAATATCGCAATTGCGATACCTTTGTCGTGAGAGCAACACCCAAATACCTTGAAAAGGTATAAATAGTCAATTTAACCTATTTTTGCTCATTCTTCATCCAATTTCTTGAGAGCTGAACCCTAAATATTGAGATAATCATAAATTTATGTTATTGGGTGATTTGGGAATCATGATTATCACTTATTTCTTGATTCCCCTTCAAATTTGAGTTAAGATTCCTCTAATTTCATTGTAAGATTCTCCATTTCTTGAACAAAAGTCCCAAAACCTTGGAGGCTTGATTTTAGCCCCAAATTAACTTGGATTATGCCCATTTTAGAGAATAAAGAGTCCTTGATCATGAGGAAATGTTGGGTTGGTTTTTGGATCGTGATTTTCCATAATTGGGACCCACATAGAATTTTGTTGTGATTTTTAGACCTGAAGCACAATAGTGTAATATGGGTATCATTATTCTCATGTTGATATGTTGAATGTTAATTTGATAGCTTTGCATCTTGCGGAAGCTTATGGAAAGGAAAAAAGTCGTAATTTAGCAGATCATTGAGCTTTCTTCGGTGTTGAGGTAGGTTTTACCCCTCGTTAGATTGAGCTAGTTCATAGTATTTTTATCATATTCTGTTAGTTGGGGATGGGCCTTAGATGTAGGTATGGTGAATAGATATGCTTGTGTTGGTTGGACTGTTTATGCTATTTTGAAATCGTAAATTAGGCATAATTGACCTAGTTGCTCATTTTTAGGTGAATTTTCTATCTATGGCTTATTGAGACTTGTTTAACATCAAAAAATGGAATTAGATACCTTAATACCAGTTCGGGTAGAATTTATCTAAAATGGAACTTTGGGGATTAGAAGTAGGACCTCGACCTACCTTAGGTTAAGATGCATGTTAGCTTTTGTAGACCTTTTATATGTTTGTCGGACTCTTGAAAATGCCTATTGTGGTAATATTGAGAGACTTTGACATTTCATGGTTGTGTTAGTTAATGTGAAGGTTAATACCTATTGATTATTCTAATACTTATGCTATTGATGATATTATTAATTATATTGATATATTCATACTTACTGGTTTGAGTCCAAAGAAAAATTATTATATTGATGATATTTACCCGATTCGGATCTGAAGTACGATTATGACATTGATGATGCATCTACCAGTTCAAATCCAACTATTGATTATATTTAAAGGATCAAGTCTAGCTATTGATTTTATATTCTGGTTTGACTCCAGATATGCATATTATGCTATGATGATATACTTGTTATGATGTGACGATATTGGGATGTAAGGTTTAAAATAGCAATTTGGTTATGTTTGAAAATAAGGAAATGGTAATATTGTGAATTCGGAGCATGAAAGGTCATTTTTTAGCCAAAATACCACAGAGGACATGTCCTTTAAAAATATACCAAAGGGGACAAAGCGCTCCTCTATGAGCGACTTACCCTTTCCTTAATTGTCTTCGACATTTCTGGAAGAAGAGACTTGCCCTTTCTTTAATTGCCTTTGTAATTTCTGGCAGTTGGCTATTTAATTATTTTAACAAAGTTATTGTTCGCGTAGTGGCTTGAAAGTTACTAGGTGCTTTCTAAAATAACTAGTAGCTTAATGTGGTTGTTATTAGAGTTCTAGATATTTAAGGTTTGGTCTTAGTACGGATCCAATATATATTATTTTTTATTTCAATTTATGTGATATAAATAAATTTAAATAGTCAATAGTATGTTTAATATACTTTTAGATATTTTTAAATCGTTAGCTATTGTAATTTATAATTTTCTTGACATTATAATTTATTATTTTAATCTGTTAGCTATTGTAATTTATAATACTTTTCTTATCTAAATTTTTATAGCGTTGATAGTCAATTATACTTTTAAAATAATTTAAATTTTTAATTATTGTGATTTATAATATTTTTTCTTCTATTTAGATTTTAGTGACACTAATATAATTTCAAAAGTCAATCAAAATATCACGATTGAAGTAGCTAAGCAGACACATTTTAAATGACTCGTAATAACTAAGTAGAAGTGATATACCACAATTGCTCTAAAAAATACTTGTGTAAAAAATATCTGAGTAAGTCTCATATAAAATGTCAAGTTAATTTAAAACATCAAGAGTTAATTTATTATTATATATCTATCTTACCTTTTTTATAAAATATTATTTATTTTTTAATACTTAGATGGCTTATAATAATTAATTAGGGGTGATATATTAAACTTACAACTGAAACAGACATGTCCTAAATGACTCATAATAACTAATTAGAAGCGACATAGAAAAAATGCTATAAAAATACTTGTGAAAGAAATTTAAGTAGACCTCACATAAGAGTTAAGTAAACTTAAAACACCACGAGTTAATTTATCATTAATGTCTATCTTACTTTTTTTATTAAGTATTATTAATTTTTTAAATACTTAGATGATTTATAATAATTAATTAGGGGTGCTATAGTAAAATTACGATTGAAACGGTTGAAGCAAACACGTCATAATGTCTATTTTATTTTATTATTAAATATTATTAATTTTCGAATGCATAAATAACATATAAAAATTAATTAAGAGTGGTAGAGTAAAATTACAGAGCAAACAAGCATGTCGACGGACACGTACGTTTGATATTTAATTAAGGATGATATAGTAAAATTACGGAGCAACCATAATCTTGTGAGGAAGCAAGCATGACGAGCTTAACATGCTTCGTTCACTCTTCTATATATTAGAACGTGGAAGTGTTTTTTGAAATAAGTATGACTAATAATTGTACTTTTTTCTTTTTATTTTACTTGTCTCTCTTGCTAAAAATACATGTTTCTTTATATCTTTTTAAAACTTATTTATGACCACAATTTTTATTTTTTTAATCTATAAAATATTTTTATTTTAAAAAATAAATATTCTTTTAGATGAAAGTGAGAAATGCCAATTGGGTATATAAACTAATGGCGTCATAAGTAACGAGCCATAATACATAAATATTAGCACTTGATTTTAAAATAGATCGCAAGATTGGGGTGCTCACGGGTCGGTTATTGATCAAAATCAAACATAAATCAATATAATAGATTTTAAATTATTAAAACCAAACCAAATGTATTGTATATTTATCAATTTGGTTGTTATCGATTTGGGTTCAATTTTGTTTCGATTATTCGGTTAGTAAAATACACAGAAATTAAAAAAATGATTCATTCAAAAATAAAAAAAGACAACATTTATTCGAACAAAAAAAATCCTGAGATCACCAAATAAAAACAATAACATGACAATTGAGATTCATATAATACAAAATATTTAAATTATAAAGATTTTGAAGAAAACAATTATAAGATATTTAAAATTATTCATTAAATATATATATATTTATATATATATATATATATTTGTTAATTTGTAACGCCCCGATTTTCTGAACCGAAACGCTACACGGTGCTCATGACCCCAAAGGACCACAAGCTAACCCATGACTGATATCTGTACCTGTAAACTGCATAATATCTCATAAAATATGCGAAAACATGAACTGTAAGGACATAAGGTTCAATACTGATACATATCTGAAAAAAATAGTATAACAATACCAAAAAGAAACATAAATACTGAGGTCTGAAAATCTAATCTGACATCTAGTCCGAAAGTCTCTAACTGAACTGAATAAGGAGTTGATGGGACATGTCCCCAATTAACTCCAACTACTGAAATAAATTTAAAACTGAAATAGAAATGAAATCATCATGTCCTCGAAGGATGAGGATTCACGTATAACACTGACTACTGATCCTGGAATCTACTGCTGATTTAAAGCTCATACCTCTGAACCTATGGTGTAACATAAGAGAAAGCACCATAGCACAAATGCGTCAGTACGTCTAAATGTACTGAGTATACGAGTGAGGTAGGCTAAATGCAAAGGGTTATATCCATGGAAAATACTAACTAATATGAACGTGAGAGTACATACATGCATACGTAACTGTAACTGAACTCGTGGAGATACTGACTACTGAGTCTGAATACTGACAACATGAGTGTACTAATAATGAGATTCTCAAAGACTGAGTTTACTGATATTGATATGTAAATCACTAATAAGTGATGGATCTGATACTGTATTACTGAATACTAAGATACTGATATTGAATTACTGATAAATGAATGATTTTTTCTGACAGTTCGAATTATGAAAAACTGGTCTGATTGACAATATCTGACAGTTCTGAAGCAGAGTACTAATAGCATGAGTTCTGATAACTATTGTGATTGATAGCAAAAGTGACTCTATCTGACAGTCCATAAATCTGAAGAAAACTATCTGAGTTCCATTCTATTTCTGAGTTGACTGTATTTGACAGTCCTAATATACTGAAATCTGAAGAACTATCTGAGTTCTTTACTGAGACTGGGTAGCTATAGCTGACAGTCCTGAAATCTGTAACTGAAACTGTGGAAAGTAGTTATCTAACCGACATGCCCCGAATGCGCTATAATAGCTAAGCTGGGGTCCAATCTCAGCCCCGACTGAAGGGGTATCAATACTGCACCACTGGTAAGGACAACTATGAGATCCCTATACTAGCAGGTACTCAATAAGAATGGTGGGAACCCTAAACTGACAGGTTAAACAACCTCATCAACCCTAATCTGATAGGTTAAGATGTCTCAACCTATGATGGCTACATAGTTCTGGAATGCAAGGATGACTACTAAGAATCACACCCTGAACTGGCAGGTGAGTTCCCATCCTTGGGTTCACTCGGTGCTAACTTCTACTCCTATCTGAAGGACACTAAACTGAATAACTAAGCTGAACTGAATAATTGAACTGAACTGATACTGATTAACTGGAATGATACTAGTGGTATTGTTTAGCGGAGCTAAACTAAGTTTATAGGATTCCGATGACTGATGGAATGTACTGAGTTCTGTGGACTGGTTGAGAGTACTGAAGTTACTGAGATTAACTGTGAATACTGAGGTTGCTGAGGTTACTGAGCACTGAGATTACTGAGATTACTGGACTATTGAGATTACTGAGATTTCTGAGTTTTCCTGAGTCACATGACTGACTAAATTCTATAGATCATGGCTTGACTGAAAGTATTGTGAAAACATGACATGGCTCTAGGCACACAACTATATTTTTTGGGAACAAGTACCCCCAGGACTTGATGGAAGGAAACTGACACAACTTGAATTTTTGAGTACACGACCATCAATAACAATCCATAATACATGAGTGGGGGATTTCATGAAGTACATGGTCATCATAATTTCTATCATGAATAGAAATGCTTATAATCAAGTCATAAATCTCATATTCTAATATCATGGGCATTCCGACAACATATACTATTCATAGCAATGGCATGGAAACCATTGAAGCATAAGGGAGCGACAACATGTAACATTTAGTTCATATTGTAATGATTTGGGGATATTATACTTCATGTATTTATTAAACATATCAAACATGATAGGAAAAGCATGGATATATTTGTGTACATAATTTATATCTCCATTATCATACATGCTTTATACCACAACAATACAACACATAATTTCCATGGAAATTCATATTGGAGTGTATGACTAACATGAACTTGTTATTTAGATATCATGAAATCATGTAAATATGAAGTTCTATTATACTAGGAATTTTATCGAACACCTTGTATGCATTCTTTAAGGAATAGGTGGATTTAATTCTTGCATTCTATAAATCCATCCAAAGATCATGATTTTCAACTAACAACATAACTTTCATGAGATATATAGTCACGATACTATTATATAGCAAAACAAACAAGCATCAACATGGGTATGATCATATCACCATAACCAACCAAGCTTTTGTATTTTAAAGATTGATTCTTGATCTCCACGGACGAAAGGAATCCGTGGATGAACACTACGTATACCTTGGAAGGGAGGTTCTTGATGATTGACGGAGGAATTTCCTTGAAATTTGATCTTCAAGCTTGATTGTGCAACCCTAGTTGTTTTTATCCTATGGTTCTCTTAGATAATGAGCTTTGAGATGTTAATAGGGTTGTAATCTGTTTAGAAGCTATAAATTTCGTAGGGTTAAGTTTAGGGACGGGTAAGGAGTGTTAAGAGACTTAATTACCCTTAAAATAACTCAAAACGGAGTATTTTTGGAACTTGGAGCTGACTTTGGCGGTGCCCAAGAAATTGCACAAGTCAGGTTGGGCGGCGCCTAACCAATCGCCTAAGTTTGGTTAGGCGGTGCCTAACCAATCGCTTATCCTTACTGTCTCTCACGAAAATGGGCATAACTTTTCACTCGGGTATTGGATTAAGGCAAAATTGGTATCGTTGGAAAGCTAATTCGATTATATACAATTTGGTGGGTCTAAATATGCAGAAATAACACATTAACATCGAGTTATACTCATTCAAATATGACCCTTATGAAATCGAACTCTAAAACTTGATGGATTCAAAAACTCTTAGCTTGTATTACCTTAAGTAACTCATATGAACATGCTTAATGCATCATAAGATATCTTATCACTAGGATACTCATTGTAAGTCATGCACTAAAATGCTACTCACAGGATAGGAGATTTCATATGTAGGAAAAATAGTTCGTCTCCTAGCTTAAAAACATGCGGGGTATTACAATATCTCCCTCTTGGGAACATTCATCCTCGAATGGAAATTAACTTAGGTGGGAGAGATGATAATATAAAGTACGTACAAGATATACACTACTAAAACATGGGTTCATGACTGACATGACTGAAAGCTGAGTACAACATACTGAACATGCATATCTGATGCATGGGAAACTGATTTATGAATATAAGACTGAGGATTCTTATAAAGTGAGTTTTCTCAAAATGAGAATGCATATCTGATGTACAACTAAAAGGCTGAATCCATGCATATCTGATGCATGATTATATGACTGACATGAAACGTGAATGCATGACTAAAAGTACTGATGAGCTGATCACGCATATCTGATGCGTGAATTCATGACTAAACTTACTCATGAACATGCAATGGTAAAGGTATCTAGTTTGAACTAAAAACTTAGCATGGAACTGAATCCCAAGTTTGGTACTGAAATATGAACATGAGAACGAGTAAGTTTAAGGAAAACTTTTACCTTGAACTGAAAATACGGATAAGTTAGAGATTAATTACTCCATATGCATGATCGGAAACATGAGAACATAACTGAGTCTGGGACGTGGTAGATATATTGAATATCATGATCTGAACTAAATCTTAAAAACATGGCATACGACTGAAGTTGGAGTTTGAGGGTTAAATTATGAGTACCCCTTCTCCAAACTAGATTCATCAAAAGAAAAGAGAGCAGCATGTTTATGTCATGAAAGTTTAGGGGTATGATGTATCTCACCCTTGGGACACTATGTCCCTCAAAGAATACTGACTTGGATGAGCTACTGAGGCAAATTGAGGTAATGCGCAAGACACTTAAGAACTGAGTCATGGCTGAATAGATAGGATCTGAAATTGATACATGATACATGGACTGAGCTGAACACGAGTGCATAAATATACTAACTTATCTGATTAACTAAATAACAGATAGCTGAATACTGGATCTGCAAAGCTAAACTGTACTTAGTCTGAATAGCTGGACTGAGATTTTTGAGTTTTATGCATAGGAAATAAGGACTAACTGAGTAGAATGAGGTATCTGAGCATAGATTCATGAAGTCTGTATTATTTGCGAATGCGAGACCAAGCGTACGACATAACTCTGAGGTATTCTATAAACTGTGGTACTGAAACACTGATAACTGAGTACTGACAACCTAAGTGCTATGGTCAAGCATGTCTGGGACTGAACTGAGTTTCAAATCTGGTTACTGAACTGAAGATGACATTATAACTAAGCCTATAGCTAGTACAGAAGTACTAAATTCTAAGGCTAAGTAACTGGTAACTGAAGCTATGGTTCTGTAGGACTATCTGAGTCCTTTACTGAATATTGATTTCTGAACTATCGCTGTAACAGAGTTTTAGACTGATACTGAAGTACTAAATTCAAGGATTGAACACTGATCACTGAGTGCTGGATACTGAAACTATAATTGAGTTGGCAACTTAGTTTTTTTGATGGCTACATACTGCGGACTGATACAAGTCAAGGATCTAAATGTACACTTACACTTTGTACTTTCCCAACTTCTAAATACAACCCCTTGCTAGACGTTTACTTGCACATTTATCATGACATTCAAGCCTATCTTCACAACTACACCTTCGTGCAAAGTAAGCATGCAACAATCTTCTCTTATCTAAACAACTGCTCATTACTACACTGTTCTATAAGGAGAGCTAACTGGGGGAGTAAATCAGGAGGACCTAAAATATGAATAGATACAAACTAAACTTGACACATGAATAAAACTTGGAGGAATAGAATATCAACAACATGGATTTACCACGAAGGTCTGAACTAAGAATATACATGATGTGGTAAGCATTTATCTGATCTGTAGTGGAATAGCATGAGTGATGAAAACTGAGTATACTGTAAAGCATGATCTATGTGCATGAGTCATGAGCTGTATAACCTGAGTCTAGAGTTTCTATACTCGTGGGACATGATTCGTAATACTGAGGGAGCTGGAACTGAACCCCTTATACTGAGAACAAAAATCATACATGATTTATGGGAAAAAGAAATGCATGAGTCTAGTTCATGACCATAGAGTTGACATGAAACTCCTGAGTGGATTTTTTTGTGATAGCTGAGGTGCAAAACTCTGCACTGAGATGAGGATGAGTCAAGAATTGTCTTCCCTTACTGCTTTCTATACATACTGGCTCTACTACTGGAGTTTGAGGGACTGACTTGGTCACTTGATCTATTATCACATACCTACATTTTTTTCAACACCTGCTTGTCTTACTAAACACATCATCTGATTCTATTTCCTCATATATTGCTAATATCACATTCACACCTTCATGCTTAATTTCAAGTCAATAAACTTAAATTCTTGCTTGCCTGCTAGCACTGTTCAAACCTACTAATTCATATTGGTACAACTATCCCCATGAATACATAATCTAATAAGACTAGATAATACTATCCCAACTCATCTACTGCTAAAATCTTGGGTCCATGATTAAAATTCTAGGTCTATACTGTCGTAGAATTCTGAGAAGGGATCTAACGGCATATCAAAAATTGGATTTGAGTTTACAAAGGAGTTCTCATGATCATGAATAAAATCTGTACGACCTTGGAACAATAATGAACTGATGGGATACTGTTTGAGTCTGTGGCTAATCCCATAACTGACTGTAGGGACTGTTTGAGAAAGCCCTATCTTTAGGACTTAGAACTTCACTATTTCTGTTACCTTGAAAGTAAGGTATAGTGAACATGAGGGGTGCATGATATGAATCTACATGAGTTCCTTAGAGAAACTTGATATAGCACGATCTTGAGACATGAAAGAAGGGAAACTGTTCCTAAAACATCTCATAGCCTCCTGCACATAAGTGTGGTGCACAACACGCCCATGTATAAGACTCTACTTGATGCAGGTTTCAGACTTCCTAGGAAACTGTTGAACTTGTCTTTGATACCAAGTTTGTAACGCCCCAATTTTCTGAACTGAAACGCTACATGATACTCATGACCCCGAAGGACCACAAGCTAACCCATGACTGATATCTGTACCTGTAAACTACATAATATCTCATAAAATATACGAAAACATGAACTTTAAGGCCATAAGGTTCAATACTGATACATATCTGAAAAACATGGTATAACAATACCAAAAAGAAATATAAATATTGAAGTCTGAAAATCTAATCTGATATCTAGTCCGAAAGCCTCTAACTGAACTGAATAAGGAGTTGAAGGGATATGTCCCCAACTAACTCCAACTACTGAAATAAACTGAAAAATGAAATAGATATGAAATCATCATGTCCTTGAAGGATGAGTATTCACGTCTAACTCTGACTTCTGATCCTGGAATCTACTACTGATTTAGAGCTCATGCCTCTGAACCTATGGTGTAACATAAGAGAAAGCACCATAGTGCAAATGCATCAGTACATCTGAATGTACTGAGTATACGAGTGAGGTAGGATAAATGCAAAAGGTTATATGCATGAACAATACTGACTGATATGAATGTGAGAGTACATACATGCATACGTAACTGTAACTGTATTCGTGGAGATACTGACTACTGAGTCTGAATACTGACAACATGAGTGTACTGATAATGAGATTCTGAAAGACTGAGTTTACTGATATTGATATGTAAATCACTAATAAGTGATGGATCTGATACTGTATTACTGAATACTAAGAGACTGATATTGAATTACTGATAAATAAATGATTATTTCTGATAGTTCGAATTATGAAAAACTGGTCTGATTGACTGTATCTGACAGTACTGAAGTTGAGTACTAATTGTATGAGTTTTGATAACTATTGTGATTGATTGCATAAGTCACTGTTTCTGACAGTCCATAAATCTGAAGGAAACTATCTGAGTTCCATTATATTTTTGAGTTGACTGTATCTGACAGTCCTAATATACTGAAATATGAAGAACTATCTGAGCTCTTTACTGAGACTGGGTAGCTATAGCTGATAGTCCTGAAATCTATAACTGAAACTGTGGGAAGTAGTTATCTAACCGACATGCCCCAAATACGCTATAATAGCTAAGCTGTCGTCCAATTTCTATCCCGACTGGAGGGGTGTCAATACCGCGCCACTGGTAAGGACAACTGTGAGAACCCTATACTGGCAGGTACTCAATGAGAATAGTGGGAACCCTAAACTGACAAGTTAAACCACCTCATAAACCCTGATCTTACAGGTTAAGATATCTAAACCTATGCTGGCTACATAGTTCTGGAACGCAAAGATGATTACTAAGAATCACACCCTGAACTGGCAAGTGAGTTCCCACCCTTAGGTTCACTCGGTGCTAACTTCTACTCCCATCTAAAGGATACAAAACTGAATAAGTAAGCTGAACTGAACTGATTAGCTAAACTGATACTGATTAACTGGACTGATACTAGTGGTATTGTTTAGCGGAGCTAAACTAAGTTTACTGGATTCCGATGACTGACGGAATGTACTGAGTTCTAAGGATTGGTTGAGAGTACTGAAGTTACTGAGATTGACTGTGAATACTGAGGTTGCTGAGGTTACTGAGCACTGAGATTACTGAGATTACTGGACTACTGAGATTACTGAGATTTCTGAGTTTTCCTGAGTCACATGACTGACTGAATTCTATAGATCATGGCTTGATTGAGAGTATTGTGAAAACATGACATGGATCTAGGCACACAACTATATTTTTTGGGTACAAGTACCCCCAGGACTCGATGGAAGGAAACTGACAAAACTTGAATTTCTTGAGTACACGACCATCAATAACAATCCATAATACATGAGTGGGGGATTTCATGAAGTACATGGTCATCATAATATCTATCATAAATAGGAATAGTTATAATCAAGTCATAAATCTCATATTCTAATATCATGGGCATTCCGAAAACATAAACTATTCATAGCAATGGCATAGAAATCATTCAAACATAAGGGAACGACAACATGTAACATTTAGTTCATATTGTAATGATTTGGGGATATTATAATTCATGTATTTATTCAACATCTCAAACATGTTAGGAAAAGAATGGATATATTTTGTGTACATAATTTCTATCTCCATTATCATTCATGCTTTATACCACAACAATAACAACACATAATTTGCATGGAAATCCATATTGGAGTGTATGACTAACATGAACTTGTTATTTAGATATCATGAAATCATGTAAATATGAAGTTCTAACATACTAGGAATTTTATCAAACACCTTGCATGCATTCTTTAAGGCATAGGTGGATTTAATGCTTGTATTCTATCAATTCATCCAAAGATCATGTCTTTCAACTAACAACATAACTTTCATGAGATATACAGTCACGATACTAATATATAGCAAAAAAAACAAGCATCAACATGTGTATGATCATATCACCATAACCAACCAAGCTTTTGTATTTTAAAGATTGATTCTTGAACTCCACGGACGAAAGGAATCCGTGGATGAACACTACGCACACATTGGAAGGGAGGTTCTTAATGATTGATGGAGGAATTTCCTTGAAATTTGATCTTCAATCTTGATTGTGCAACCCTAGTTGTTTTTCTCCTATGGTGATCTTGGATAATGATCTTTGAGATGTTAATAGGGTCGTAATATGTTTATAAGCTATAAATTTCGTAGGGTTAAGTTTAGGGACGGGTAAGGAGTGTTAAGAGACTTAATTACCCTCAAAATAACTCAAAACGGAGTGTTTTTGGCACTTGGAACTGACTTAGGCGGCGCCCAAGTAATGTCACAAGTCATATTGGGCGGCGCCTAACCAATCACCTAAGTTTGGTTGGGCGGCGCCTAACCAATCGCCTATCCTTACTGTCTGTCATGAAAATGGGCATAACTTTTCGCTCGGGTATTAGATTAAGGAAAAATTGGTATCATTGTAAAGATAATTAGATTCTCTATAATTTGGTGGGTCTAAATATGTAGAAATACCATATTAACATTGAGTTATACTCATTTAAATATGACCCTTACGAAATCGAACACTAAAACTTGATGGATTCAAAAACTCTTAGCTTGTATTACCTTAAGTGACTCATATGAACATGCCTAATGCATCATAAGCTATCTAATCGCTAGGATACTCATTGTAAGTCATGCACTAAAATGCAACTCACAGGATAGGAGATTTCATATGTAGGAAAAATAGTTCGTCTCCTAGCTTAGAAACATGCGGGGTATTACATAATTTCTTCTAATTTTTGAAAACAAATTAAATTTGTGTCAAATATTAACTATTTCTAAAAATGTAAATCAAACTAAATCAAATAAAAATTAATTTACTTAATTGGTTTGGTTCAATTTTTAGGACTTAGATTAATTTTAATCAAATCATGAACACCCAATATGATATACTCCCTCCGTTTTGTATTAATTGCCCCTATGAACTTGAGATACTCATTAAGAAAATATTAATTAGGAGATTTTTTTTTGACTAAATTAGCCTTATTAATTATTCTATTAAAGTAAAAATATGAGTCTATTCACTTTATGTAGTCATTTAATAATAGGGGTAGTCTTGGAAGAACATAAAAACTTTCTGTTAATTTCATAAATGAAACTGTTATAAATATACCATATATAGTGAATGTCTACTTTACCATATATTGTGAATACCTACTTTACCATATATTGTGTATGTTTATTTATGGAAAAGTTACAAACCCAAGGTTAGTTTTCTCCTATAAATAAAGGGATTTTGCTTCATTGTAATTCATCCCTCAAGAGAAGAAATAAGAATTACTCTCTCTATTCTCTCTACTCTTCTTCTTGTTCTTTATTATTTTATAACACGTTATCAGCATGAGTCTCTAATTTTTTAATAAAGTTTATACTACTACAATAGTACGTACATCTTGTGAGATTGATGAAGGTAACGTTACTCAATATAATACTGTTTGATTTATGTTGACACTGATTTGATCTCTAATGTACAGGTTGGTGTTGTATTACACAACCATCAAATTAATGGTTGGTTCATCAAAAGATTAACTTCATATCTGATTCTCATCTTATGGTCATATTTTAACAATATATTATATATTATGCATATATTTATTTGACAAATATCATATTTTTATCTCTATCTATTAGGTAGTTATAGATTTATACATTTGTATACCATACGTATTTTTAGTACTTGTTCACATGACCTAGAAGTAAATATATAATATTGTAATAATTTCTACAGGTATATAACCATCTATAATCATTCTAGTTTTGGTTTTGTTTTTAAAAGGGTCCAGAGGTATTTCTCGTCTCTTCTCTTTTTCATGTGAATTATCTAACAATTTTTTTTGTGAAAATATTTTATTTTCCTTAAAATCTTGATGCAGTTACTGAAGTTTTATCATGGATCATGAACATCTAGTTATTAGCCAGGTGTGGACTTACGTGATGTATAAGATTAATGGACTTATGTTTCATCCTACTAAAAAAAGATAAAACATCAAGTTAGTGTCCCGATGCACCATGATGAAGATGTTAGGTTTAAGTCCCATCGATTTATAGCCTAAGACGCCTTTTTATATGGATAAGATATTGAGTTTGAATCTCAATATACCATACCGATGATATTATGATGGCTAAGTCAAAATAATAGGTATTTGGTGAAAAGTCATGAAATTCGACCCATTGAATATGCTCCATTCCATGAAGTGAATGTGGTAGCAATTTATGATAAGTATGAAATATGACAACTTACTTCATTCGTGATGTGTATGTGGTAACAGTGCATAATATGTCTGAAAGAAGACATGTGATTGAATGCACGAATATAAGCGTGAAGGGACAATATGATAATAATCATCAAAAGTGATGATATTTTCACATGCATATTATGATCATAAGACATGTTAAAGAAAAATTCTCTACATCATATATATGCCTCGATTTGCTTCTGAAGTAGCAAAATCTTGAAAGAGGTTATAAACTATCATAATTTGATAGGCTTATGACATGATTATATTCCATTTCTGGGGAATGAGTAACTTATTAATGCAAACGTGCACTTAATTGTGATTGTATCACAACTCACCTCCGAAAGAGGTTGAATAATTTTAAAATCTACTTCTGAAGTAGTAAATCTGAAATTTATTCATGTAATAGTAAGTCTGAAATTTACTAAAGAAAAAGTATATGTCATGGTAAACTTGGATTTTACTAGAATAAAAGATCATAAATTGATATGAACAATTGTGACATCTCGAAAATGTGCATGTATTGAAGAACTAGAAGATTCTTCAAGAATTTTTTATGTCGTTTTTTGTCATGATAAGTTGGTTGGACCAACTAATATTGGGATTGAATCCCTTCAAATCTGAAAATTATAAAAGGTGAATAAGGGCCCGTTCATCTATCATGTGATATGTTAAATGATGCATCAATAAGATGATCACATGTACATTTATTGTCAACCTACAGTTTGACATTCATAAAATTGCTTGCCAAATAAAATTGAGTTAAGCATGACTTTCATATTGTGTAATCAAGATAATTCATCTTGATGATGATGGTTCAACATTGAATGCCTTCGATAAATATCTAAAGCATTGTTAATGAGAACAAACTTTCAAGTATTGATCTGAAATATGATATATTGCAATAGCACTTGTATGCATTAGACCAATAAATTATGATTATTTCTTTTCTCACAATTGGTTCAAGGTCGGAAACCAATTATTCCATCTAATAATTTTGATGTGCGGTATACGATTAATGAATATACTATAATGCATAAAGATGAATTCCTCAAAGAAGTAGAGGATGTATGTTAGTTTTCCTAACATAAGGGGGAGATTATAAGTGCTATGAAATATGTTAGGAATTATCACCAAATCCCCATCCAAAAGATAATTCAAGTCAAATGCCAAAAACATTTCATATTAAGCGCAAGTACTCTTATTTTGTGTTCCTAAAGGGAAAATTCTATGTATGCATGAAGCGTGGTAGACTAATCAGTTTCAAATGAAATAGTCCTTGAAAAATAAGGAGAAAATAATGATAATAAGAAGGCAATGAGCTCTTGAAGAGCCTACAACATAACACTTCATGAAACCTTATGAGAGATTCATGTACCTGAAAATAATAAAGTGATGAGATCTCAAAATGTTATGTCGCATTGTGAACCAATACGAAATGATATATCATCAATATCTTTGACACAATATTGGCGCAATATTGTGAAAGATTACAAGGATCTGAATTCTACATTTATTTAAGTATACTGACGTAGAAATATTTATCAAGTAATATGAAAGGGTTCATCTTGGTAAGTGAAAACTTATTTGATTTGCAGTCCAAACACTTGAAGATGTCACACATAAAATGTTGAATATTGTCATTTGAAAAAATTTGTATAAAAACTTCTTTAAGGATTCAAAATATAAAAGTATCTGGGAAACTTATTGATAATCCTTATATTGTATAAGCTTATAGCTTGAAAATTATTGAAACTCTTGGAGAGTTTTCAAAGCAATAGATTATTTGTTGAAATGAGAAATATACTGAATTAGATTGGCTATGAAGTACCATATCTTAGTGCAAGTGGTGCACTCATGTATCTTGCAAATACTACAAGGCCTGCTATAGCCTTTTCAGTCAATTTGTTAGACAAGTATATTTCTGCTCCTAATATGAGACATCAAAATGGG
This sequence comes from Capsicum pubescens, assembly GCA_030864215.1. Taxonomy (NCBI): domain Eukaryota; kingdom Viridiplantae; phylum Streptophyta; class Magnoliopsida; order Solanales; family Solanaceae; genus Capsicum; species Capsicum pubescens. Next base: position 228,877,443 of record CM061548.1, on the reverse strand, counting down.
ATAAAACACATGAGCTTATTTTATTCTAAAGATTGCAATCTTGATCTTATTGGTCATGCTGATGTGGGTACTTATCTGACCCGCATAAAGCTCGATCTCAAATAGGCTATGTGTTCATATGTGGTGGTACTGCAATATCTTGGCGATATACAAAGCAGTCTATCGTAGTCACTTCATCGAATCATGCTAAGATAATAGCTATTCATGAAGCAAGTCGAGAATGTGTATGGTTGAGGTCCATGATACATCTCATTCGAGAAAAATGTGGTGTGAAATATGATAATCTACCCACAATTTTATACGAAGATAATGCATCATGAATAACATATCTTAATGTAGGATTCATAAAAGGAGATAGAAATAAGCACACTTCATCAAAGCTTTTTTACATACATGAGATACAAAAGGAATGGTAATATTAACATACAACAGATTCATTCAAGTGATAATATGGCTGATTTATTCACCAAGTTTCATCCAACTACAACTTTCAAGAAGATGGTGCACAATATTGGGATGCAAAGGCTCAAGGATGTTCTCATTAGGGGGAGTTAATACGTGCTGTACTCTTTTTTCCTTATGAGGTTTTGTCCCACTGGATTTTCCTTGTAAGGTTTTTAATGAGGTAGCCTATATGCGTATTGTTAGAGATGTGTACTCTTTTTCCTTCACTAGATTTTTTTTCCTACTGAGTTTTTTCTAGTAAGGTTTTAACGAGGCACATTATCTATCAATTATATATTCAAGAGGGAGTGTTATAAATATACCATATATAGTGAATGTCTGCTTTACCATATATTGTGAATACCTACTTTACCATATATTGTGTATGTCTATTTATGGAAAAGTTACAAACCCAAGGTTAGTTTTTCCCTATAAATAAAGAGGTTTTGCTTCATTGTAATTCATCCCTCAAGAAAAGAAATAAGAATTACTCTCTCTATTCTCTCTACTCTTGTTCTTGTTCTTTATTATTTTATAATAGAAACAACTAAATTAAAATACATATTTTTATCAAAAGGCCAACTATTTAAAACGAAGAAAGTATATATTAGTTGTTGCACTTTTCTCTTTCCAAGTAAAATCGAGGAAGCTAGTACAATTAATAGCCTTTACTTATTTCAAAGAATAATTTTCATGTAGGCAAATAATAAGATCACATTAAGAGACTATTATTTTAGAAAAGAAACAAAAAAAATATTTAAGTTAGAATTTGTTGGGCACCTAGCAATTTGTGCTAACAGAAATTTATTTAAAATAAAGCCAACTGTCTGTAATACCCTAGATTTTTCCTAAAGCTTAATTTCTTCTTAAGAAGATTAAGGAGTGACTTCCTAAGTGAGTATTATTTTAACCATATAGAATTTTCCTAATTTTGACTTTTTATCACATAAGAAATTTGATAAGCTTTCCGTCGATATAAGATTCGCCCAAATCCAATACCCGGGCAAGAAGTTATGGCTAATTTAAGTCTTAGTCATAAAACAATGTCATTTTATTGCTTGGCGCGTCGCAGAGAGGGTCTATTTGACAATTGTTAATTTTCAGTGGAACTCTGCGATAGTGGCATATCGCGGAGGACCCCAATTTTCCAATATTCAATTTCCAGTGGCCTGACGCGATTGTGACACGTCGTGCTGAAGTTCTAGGTCCCAACTAGTGGGAAAACATGATGTCTCTGCATTGTCGTGACTACCAGATTCCCATTTATCGATTTCTAGTGAGTCACCTCGATAGTGGAGCATTGCGGTAGCCTATAAAATCAGGTTCCCACTTTAATTTTTCTAGCTTTGTACAGAAGTTAAAAAGGGCATTTTGGAGTTTTTCAAAACCTCTTAAACCATGTAAACACTAAATTAAAGTCATTTACAAGCATTCTATGAAGTCTCTCTCAAGTTTTCTCTAAATAAAAACCCTAAGCATCCAAAACCTCTTCCAAGAATCTAAAGAATCCACCATAGATTTTCTTAATTGAGTAAAGATTCAAGGTTCCCAAGTCAAGGGATTCAAGAACCCTCATTCAAGAGTATGAATAAAGTTCCAAAAGCGAGAGTTCATCCAAAGCTTCTAATTCAAGGTATGTGGGATTTTGAACAAGGGTAATCCTTTCACCCTTGTGCCCAAAGTCTTATTTAAACTACAATTCTCTGCAATTTATGAGATTTTACATGAAATTGAATTTGGGTTTTTCACCCATTGTTATTGGTTGCAAGCTTTTCATGTTTCACTTGAATTAAGAGTCTAATGGCATGATTTTTACATGTTTTCTTGAGAAATTGCAGTTGTGTCTATACCCCATGATTTTAATCCTTGAGAAGTTAATAGTTGAAATGTTTGAAACATTGAAGTATATGAGTATGTTGAGATTTTAAGATAAATTGCTGAAATTTCTAGATTTCTACATGAGTTATGAATCTATATGCTATCTATTATACTTTTGATGAGTTCTAACTTGAGATTGAATTATGGGTTATTAAGCCCTACTTGAGACTTGAGATTTTATGAACTATTGTGCTATAATCACCCATGATTTGAGTATTCTGAGATTATTGAGAAATGTTTTGACCTAATGGTCATTGAGTTTTGAAATTCACTCTACTACATGAGATTACAAATTTGATTATTGGGCTCTTATTGAACCATGAGATTATTCTAAAGTGGATTTTTATGAGATGAGCAAGATAAACTAAAGGAAGTAGTATTTAGCATCGAGTTGGGTAAATTACCATGATTTCTTACCCCAGAACTACATGACACCACAGGTTGGGCCTAAGGCCGGGATGATTGTTGGGCCTAAGGACAAAATATTGGGCCTGAGGCCGAGATAAGTGATCACTTAGTTGAGGTTATACTCCTTGGCAAGAGTATGACGCCTCTCCCCAAGGTGAGGTCTCTTCCTTGGGAGGACAAAATGTTGGACTCCATGTAGCTCGCATGGTTTATGTCGTTAAGAGAATCGCCCTTAAAACTAAAGCTTTGAGATAAGATATTTTCCTTTAAAACTAAAATACTTTCCCTTGATATGAGTATTTTTCCCTAAAACATGAAATGAGATATTTTTCTAAAGTGAATGAAATGCCTTCAAGTATGTTCCAAGGTTATTTGATTCCTAATTCCAAGTATTTGAGTTCAAAAGAGTTATGAGTTCTTGAGCATTAAAGAAATTTTACTCTCCATGAGACATATGCATGAGTTGAAAGTATTGCTTAAAGTTTCCTTTAGCCTTGAGTAATGAGAATAAGAGAAGAGTACAAATTTCAAAGCTAAAAGTATAATGACTCACGAGATTGTGTTACATGTTCCATTTTACATGATTCATGAGCTTTGCATTTTATACTTATTCAAGACATGTGAGTCATTACTTATTACATGCATGATTTGATTAAAGAGTATTGATGTTGTTTTATATAAATGCATGCACCCCACATACTCAGTACATTCTCAAGTGCTGATCCACATATATGTCTATGTGCTACATTGTCTTATAATGTTGGTTCAGGTGCTCAGTCCCAACCTCGTCAGTGATTTCCGAGTAACTCATTCTACATTCCTACAATGGTGAGTCCTTATGGTTCGAGGACTTATATTCAGACATATCCATATTTTGAGAGACTATGTTGTTATTTCCAGTTCATTTTGAGTCAGTTGGGGACATGTCCCAACGGCTCTCTAGTTCATGGATTAGTAGAGACTTTGTCAGACTAGTTATCAGATTGTGGTTGTGTTGAGGTTTCCAGTATTGTGGTCATTATGACCGAGTATTTTCTTTGTATTTCCTTTCATATGATATAACTATGCTAGTGTTTGAATTATTTCATCTTGAAATGAGAGTTATTAGTAGAAACAGGCTCAAAGGGTTAGCTTGGGGATACTTGTAGCCTTAAACACCGTGTGACGTCCCGGGAGGTGATTTTGGGTCGTTACAAACTTGGAGTCAGAGCCTATGGTTTTAAAGGAGTCCTAGGGAGTCTGACAAGCCGCGTTGAGTAGAGTCTTGATCATCGGTGTGTAGCGCTCCACATCTATAAGCATGAGGCTACAAGATGTTTTAGGAAAAAAATGTTTCTTTCTTTCAGATTCCATCGTGCTTGCATTTGTCCCTCTTATCTAATAATTCATGCTCTTTTATTTTAGAAAATGCCTCTCTGAAGAGCGGATCCCCGCAGAAATGATTATGAGAAACCCCAGCCTGTTGATACTTTGAATGAGATAGTGTCTCATGCTGAGTTTCAGGTGGCCTTTCAGGATTTACCCAAAGCAGTCACCGCTAATGTTCAGTCCAATAACTAGGCCACAGTTTCTAATCAGCAGGGAGGTGATGTAGTCGTAACTAGTATTCGTGATTTCATGCGGATGAATCCGCCAGAGTTTTATGGGTCCAAGGAAGGTAAGGACCCATAGTTGTACCTTGAGGAGGTGAGAAAGATAATTCAGGTGATGCATGTTTCTGAGGAAAAAAGTGTTGAGTTGGTGTCTTACAGGTTGAAGGACATAACTTATGACTGGGTTGTATCGTGGAGGAAGGGTAGAGGTAAGGATGCTGCTCCTATGACTTGGCAGGTGTCTAAGTTACATTTTTGGACAAGTTTTATTCGCTTGAGATGAGGGAAGCAAATATTGAGGAGTTTATGAACTTAAGAAAGGGCTCTATTACTATTAAGGAGTACTGCTTGAAGTTCAATTAGTTGGCCAAGTATGCTCCTGATTTGATTTCTGACACCCGATCTAGTATGAGCAAGTTCGTGACCGATATTTCTGGGTTAGTACTAAAGAAATGTAGGACTGCGATGCTGCATAAGGATATGGATCTGGCTAGGTTGATGATGTATGGCCAGTAAATAGAGGCAGATAAGATTAGGGAGAGAGATCGAGTGAGGGGTAACAAGAGTGCTAGATCTGAGCATCATGAGTATAGCCAGTCTAGGTTCCATGGAGGGAACCACCCTCAGTTTTAGAGGCATCCGTCTATGCCAGCACCTTTATCAGCTAGTGCTCCCATGCCTAGAAGAAGGCAGGATCAAGGGGGCATATCCTTTATGTCTAGGTCGCAGAATAGTGTTGGTAACAGGCCCCGTTATCCTCCTTGTGCTAAGTGTGGTAGGGATCATTTCGATGAGTGTTTCATAGATCTGAGGGGTTTTTTTGGTTGTGGCAAGCAGGGCCACAGACATAGAGATTGTCCTCATGCTAGACAAGGGAACATAGATGCCCGACCTTAGGCACTGGCTACTAGTGCACCATCTCCTGCACCCCGTCCCGCCCCTGCTTAGGGTGCTTCATCTAGCATTGCTGGCGGTCAGCGCTAGAACAGATTCTATGCCTTACCATCCCATCAGGAGCAGGAGGACTCTCCCGATGTTGTTATTGGTATGCTCCACGTCTTTTGTTTTGATATTTATGTGTTGTTGGACCCCGGGTCAAGTCTCTCTTATGTGATCCCACTTATGGCTGTGAATTTCAAAATGAGTCCTAAAAGGATTCCTGATCCTTTCCTAGTCTATACTCCAGTAAAGGAGTCAGTTATTGGTAAACACGTGTATAGAGATTGTTCTATTATTGTTCTTCATAGAGTCATACTTACGGATTTTATAGAGTTAGACATGGTGAATTTGACCTTATTCTGGGTATGGATTGGATTCATTGTTGTTATGCATCTATAGACTGTCGTACCCTTGTGGTCCAGTTTTAGTTTCCTGATGAACCAAATTTTGAGTGGTCTGGGAATTTGGTATCTCCCAAGAGTCATTTTATCTCCTTTCTCAAAGCCAGAAAGCTAATATCTAAAGGTTGCATCTATCACTTAGTTAGAGTCAGAGACACTAAGTCCGAGGCTCCAACTATTCAGTCAGTCAACATTGTTAATGAGTTTCCTGATGTTTTTCTGGAAGATCTCCCAGGGATACCTTCCGATAGGGAGATAGAATTTGGGATTGACCTTCTTCCCGACAGTCATCCCATTTCTATTCCGCCATACCATATGGCACCTGTGGAGCTTAAGGAGTTGAAAGAGCAACTCAAAGTCTTTTAGACAAGGGTTTCATAAGGCCCAGTATTTCTTCTTGGGGCGCACCTATTTTATTCGTACAAAAGAATGATGATTCTTTACAAATGTGCATTGACAATCGTCAACTTAACAAGGTCACAGTCAAAAATAAATATCCTCTTCCGAGAACTGATGACTTATTTGACCAGTTGCATGGTGCAAGTTATTTCTCTAAGATAGACCTTAGATCCAGCTATCATCAACTTAAAGTGAGGGTATGTGATATTCAAAGGACAGCCTTCCGAACCCTCTATGGTCACTTTGAGTTTCTAGTCATGTCCTTCGGGCTAACCAATGCCCCAGCCGCCTTCATGGACCTCATGAATCGAGTGTTCAAGCAATATCTCTATATATTTGTCATTGTTTTCATAGATGATATCCTTGTGTACTCCCGTAATAAGAATGACCATGCGAATCATCTTAGAATTGTCTTGCAAACCCTCAGAGAGCACCAGTTGTTCACCAAATTTAGTAAGTGTGAATTTTGGATAAGGTCTATAGTTTTTCTGGGTCATATCGTTTCAGCCGAATGTATTAGAGTTGATCCCTAAAAGACAAAAGCTGTGAAAAATAAGCCTAGACCTATCTCCCCGTCTGACATTAGGAGTTTCTTGGGTCTATCTGTCTACTACAACCATTTTGTTGAGGGTTTCTCTTCTATTGCGTCTCCCATAAGTTGGTTGACCCAAAAGAAAGTTAAGTTCCAGTGGTCAGATTCCTGTGAGAAGAGTTTTCAGGAGTTGAAGACTCGACTTACTTCAGCCCCTGTGTTGACTTTGCCAGATGGTACAGATGGTTTTGTGGTGTATTATGATGCCTCTAGAATTGGTTTGGGTTGTGTTTTGATGCAAAGAGGTAAGTTTATAGCCTATTCCTCTAGACAGTTGAAGTAGCATGAGAAGAATACCCAACCCATGATCTTGAGTTAGCTGTTGTGGTCTTTGCTTTAAAAATCTAAAGACACTATCTTTATGGTGTTCATGTTGATGTGTTTACTTATCATAAGAGCCTACAGTATGTGTTTACTCAGAGGGAGTTGAATCTTAGGCAGAGGAGGTGGTTGGAATTATTAAAAAACTATGATATGAGTGTGTTGTATCACCCAGGCAAGGCTAACATAGTAGCGGACGCCCTTAGCAGATTGTCTATGTGTAGTTTTGCTCATGTAGAGGAAGGTAAGAAAGAGTTAGCTTGCGATGTGTATTTTCTGGCAAAATTGGGTGTTAGGTTGCTTGATTCAGCCAAGGGGAATACGTTGGTGCAGAGTAGTTCCGAATCCTCTTTAGTTTCAGAAGTGAAGGAGAAGCAAGATAGTGATCCTAGTTTGGTCAGACTGAAGGAGTCAGTTAAGGTCCAAAAGGTAGAGGTTTTCTCCCAAGGGGGAGATGTCGTGTTGCGATTGCAGGGTAGATTATTCATTTTGTGTGTTGATGATATAAGGCAAAAAATTATGGATGAAACACATGGTGCGCAATATTCTATTCATCCTGGCACTACCAAGATGTACCGCGACTTACGGGAAATCTATTGGTGGAATGGTATGAAGAAGGATATAGCTGAGTTTGTAGCAAAGTGTGCAACGTGCCAATAAGTTAAGGTAGAGCACCAAAGACCCGGTGGTGTGATGCAAGAGTTTGGTATACTTACTTAGAAATAGGGGGTGGTGACTATGGACTTCTTGGATGGGTTGCCTCTTTCGCGTCATCATCATGATTCTATTTGGGTTGTTGTAGACAGGCTGACTAAGTCCACACATTTCTTGCCCGTGCATACATCTTAGACAACTGAGGATTATGCTAGATTATATATTTCGGAGTTAGTCAGGCTACACGGAGTTCCCTTGTCTATCATTTCAGATAGAGGCACTCAATTTACTTCTCAGTTTTGGAGGGTGTTCCAGCAGGGTCTTGGTACCCAAGTCCTTTTGTGTTCTATTTTTCATCCGCAGATAGATGGTCAGGCTGAGAGGACCATTCAGACCCTGGAAGATATATTGAGGGCATGTGGTCTTGATTTTAAAGGTCGTTGGGATAAGCATTTGCCATTGATAGAGTTTGCCTATAACAATAGTTACCATGCCAGCATCGGGATGGCAGCATTTGAGGCCTTGTATGGTAGGAGATATAGATCACCCAAAGGTTGGTTTTAAGTGGGTGAAGCTGCTGTGATTGGGCCTAATGCAGTGTTTGAAGCTATGAAGAAGGTTAAGTTAAGTAGAGAGAGGTTAAAGACCGCCCAGAGTCATCAAAAGTCTTATGCCGATGTGAGGAGAAAAGATCTTGAGTTTGAAGTGGGTGATTTGGTATACTTGATGATTACACCCATGAAAGGGGTGAAAAGGTTTGGTAAAAAGAGGAAGCTTAGTCCCCATTATGTTGGCCCGTATAGAGTCTTGAGCCATGTTGGTAAGGTGGCCTATGAGGTTGAGTTGCCCGCAGAGTTGTCAGCTGTTCATCCTATTTTTCATGTCTCCATTCTTAAGAAGTATATTGGTGATTCCGTTGTAGTAGATCCTTCAGAGAAAGCTGATATTCAGAACAGTCTTTCCTTCAATGAGATTCCTGTTGAGAGCCTAGATTTTCTGATCCGTAGACTAAGGAACAAAGAAGTTCCCTTGGTCAAAGTTTTGTGGTGGAACTAGTACGTTGAAGGTGCTACTTGGGAGGCAGAAATAGACATGCGAGCCAAGTACCCGCACCTCTTTTTCGCAAGTTTAGATTAATCCGAAGGTATTATTCTTCCTTAGTTTAGCCCTTATAATCTAAAGTTCAGCTATATTCATCTATCCTTGTATGAGTTCTTGAAATTTCCAAGGCATTCAAGAGTTTAGAAAGAGATAGACTCAGTTTAACGAGTTTTACCAGCTTTCGTACTCAATTTCCTCTATCTCTTAGCTTAACTAGCGACATTCGTGGACGAATATTTCCAAGGGGGAGATATTGTAATACCCTAAATTTTTCCTAAATCTTAATTTCTCCTTGAGAAGACTAAGGAGTGACTTCCTAAGTGAGTATCGTTTTAACCATATAAAATTTCCCTAAGTTCAACTTTTTATCACATTAGAAATTTGATAAGCTTTCCGTCGATATAAGATTCGCCCAAATTCGATATCCGGGAAAGAAATTATGGCTAATTTAAGTCCTAAACGTAAAACAGATCATTTTAGTGCTTGGCGCATCGCAGAGAGGGTCTATTTAACAATTGTCAATTTCCAGTGGAACTTTGCGATAATGGCGCATCGCGGAGGACCCCAATTTCCCAATAGTCAATTTCTAGTGGCCTGACGCGATTGTGATGCGTTGTGCTGAAGTTCTAGGTCCCAACTAGTGGGACAACGTGATGGCTCCATGTTACGGTGACTACCAAATTCCCATTTGTCAATTTTTAGTTAGCCACCGCGATAGTGGAGCATCACGGTGGCCCATAAAATTGGGTTCCCAGTTTAATTTTTCCAGTTTCGTACAGAAGTTAAAAAGGGCATTTTTGAATTTTTCCAAGCCTCTTAAACCATGCAAACATCAAATTAAAGTCATTTACAAGCATTCTATGAAGTCTATCTCAAGTTTTCTCTCAACAAAAGCCCTAAGCATCCAAAACCTCTTCTAAGAATATTAAGAATCCACCATAGATTTTCTAAATTGAGTCAATATTCAAAGTTCCCAAGTCAAGGGCTTCAAGAACCCTCATTCAAGAGTACGAGTAGAGTTCCAAAAGAGAGAGTTCATCCAAAGCTTCTAATTTAAGGTATGTGGGGTTTTGAACAAGGGTAATACTTTCACCTTTGTGCCCAAAGGCTTATTTAAAATACAATTCTTTGCAATTTATGAGATTTTACATAAAATTGAATTGGGGTTTTCACCCATTGTTATTGGCTACAAGCTTTTGATGTTCCCCTTGAATTGAGAGTCTAATGGCATGATTTTTACATGTTTTTTTGAGAAATTGCAGTTGGGTCTATACCCCATGATTTTAATCCTTGAGAAGTTAATAGTTGAAATGTTTGAAACATTGAAGTATATGAGTATGTTGAGATAAATTGCTGAAATTTCCAGATTTCTACATGAGTTATGAATCAATATGATATCTATTATGCTTTTGATGAGTTCTAACTTGAGATTGAATTATGATTTATTAAGCCCTACTTGAGACTTGAGATTTTATGAACTATTGTGCTATAAGCACCCATAATTTGAGTATTCTGAGATTATTAAGAAATGTTTTGACCTAATGGTCATTGAGTTTTGAAATCCACTTTACTACATGAGATTACAGATTTGATAATTGGGTTCTTATTGAACCATGAGATTATTCTAAAGATGATTTTTATGAGATGAGCGAGATAAAATAAAGGGAGAAGTATTTAGCACCGAGTTGGGTAAGTTACCACGGTTTTTTACCCCAGAACTACGTACCACAGTAGGTTGGGCATAAGGCCGAGATGATTGTTGGGCCTAAGGCCAAGATATTGGGCCCAAGGCCGAGATAAGTGATCACTGAGTTAAGGTTATACTCCTTGGAAAGAGTATGACGCCTCTCCCCAACGTGAGGTCTCTTCCTTCGGAGGACAAAATGTTGGACTCCATGTAGATAACATGGTTTATATCGGTTAAGAGAATCTCCCTTAAAACTAAAGCTTTGAGATAAGATATTTTCCTTTAAAACTAAAATACTTTCCCTTGATATGAGTATTTTTCCCTAAAGCTTGAAATGAGATATTTTCCTAAAGTGAATGAAATGCCTTCAAGTATGTTCCAAGGTTATATGATTCCAAATTTCAAGTATTTGAGTTCAAAAGAGTTATGAGTTCTTGAGCCTTAAAGACGTTTTACACTCCATGAGACATATGCATGAGTTGAAAGTATTGCTTAACGTTTCCTTTATCCTTGAGTAATGAGAAGAAGAGAAGAGTACAGAATTCAAAGCTAAAAGTATAATGACTCACGAGATTGTGTTACATGTTCCATTTTACATGATTCATGAGCTTTGCATTTTATACTTATTCAATCCATGTAAGTCATTACTTATTACATGCATGATTTGATTAAAGAGTATTGATGTTGTTTTATATAAATGCATGCACCCCCACATACTCAGTATATTCTCAAGTGTTGATCCACATATACGTCTATGTGCTACGTTGTCTTATAATGTTGGTTCAGGTGCTCAGTCCCAACCTCATCAGTGATTTCCGAGTACCTCTATCTACATTTCTATAGTGGTGAGTCCTCATGGTTCAAGGAACTATATTCAGACATCTCCATATTTTGAGAGACTATATTGTTATTTCCATTTCATTTTGAGTCAGTTGGGGACCTGTCCCAATGGCTCTTTAGTTCATAAATTAGTAGAGTCTTTGTCAGATTAGTTATCCGATTGTGGTTGTGTTGAGGTTTCCAGTATTGTGGTCGTTTGGATCGAGTATTTTCTCCGTATTTCCTTTCATATGATATGACTATGCTAGTGTTTGAATTATTTCATCTTGAAATGAGAGTTATTAGTAGAAACAGGCTCAAAGGGTTTGCTTGGGGCTAGTTGTAGCCTTAAGCATCGTGTGACGTCCCAGGAGGCGATTTCGGTTCATTACACTGTCATAAATGACAGAGGCAGTTAAAGAAAAAGGGTAAATTGATAGGACAACCACGTTTTGTCCTCTTTGGTATATTTTTATAGGAAATACCCTTTTAGAATTTTGTCTAAAAAAAGTGGCCTTTATGGCTCCAGACTCTAATATTGCCGCATGACGTAATTGGATTCTAGTGGTAAAATGACTAGTTGATAAATGTTGATTAATTTATGAATAATGAATATGGGCAATCGATGGTTTAGTGTGGTATGACTTGGATAAATTCAAATGGTATAATAAGAGTGATTAAATGACAATGGTGGGTCATGTTTTTTTGTTTGTATCTTCCAGTCTTATGGGGGCTTGCGATCAGTTATTTACTTTTCTTCAATAATTAGTGTATGGGAGTTATTTTTATTGTTATGATTGCATATGTTGATTCTTAATGTTTTGTTATGTTATGCTATTATTTTTTTTACCTATTTATGTAAAACGATGTTAGAGTTTATTCAGGTTCGTTTATACATTGATTTAGTTATGTTATCTCGCATTATAACATATTTATATCATTATTTTGTTCAGTCTGGCGATGATGCCAACTGAGTACCATTTTTTTTGTACTCATACTCAACTTCGGTACCTTTTTCGCATAGATATGAGTATTAGTTATCGTCGCTGATTTGTGTTTGTACAGTGTTGATATCCGGAGATAGGGTGAGCTCTTGAAGTTTGAGACGCCCATCTTCCTCTATCTTTTGATGTTTAGTCTTTTTTTTAAAGATACATGTATTGACTTTTCTAAATACTAGAGTTGTATTATTATACTATATGCTTTGGTACTGTCTCTACCTGGTCGTGGGATGGTATTTACATCGTGACTACCTCTAAAATACTTTTGTTGCCTTGATTATTTATAGTGTTGGATTGCCTATTTGGCCTTTTTGGGGCATTTTCACCAAGTTAATACATTGTGTTTCGCTCCGGGTTACACTTTGGCTTACCTACTTTCAATTTAGGGTAGGTTCTTCATGAGTATCTAAGTCATTTAGTCTTGGTTTTATATTGAACTATAGTGTAATTGTCTTTGGGTATTGTTGTGTTTGCATGGATTTTAGTTGTTGAGTATGGATTTCACCATTGCTTGAGCTTATGTGTTGGAATTTGATGGGTGAAAACTCCAAATGGGATTGATGAATGAAAGCTAGAAGCTCTACAAACCCTTTGTCATCCTTGAAAGAGGGATTTAGATGAATATTAGGTAACCCATCACATCCTCGAAAGAGGGTTTTCGAGGGACAAAGCAACGATAAAAAATTAAGCCTATGGTTTACTACCCTTTGTAATCTTAGAAATAAGTGCTTAGGGAGTGTAAATCATGTCACGAGCATCATCCTAGAAATAGGTATGCTTGGTTGAGGTTTTGGGTGGTTATATAAACTCCACACTTGTTAGGTCCTCAAAAGAGTCAATGGATGAAACCGTTGGGGTCTTATTGAAAGATTGACTTCAATGATCTTTGACCTAGCCTATCCATTAATTAACAACAAATTTAATAATAAACCAACATTACCCCACATGCTTTACCTCTAATGATACATAATCCCAAGATCCCTCCAACCCTTGAATTCAAACAAAAGATAGCATTTACCGTGTATTTGTTGAAGGTTCTGTGAAAAGTTTTCAAACAATTCCCCTATTTAATTATACATGCCATTTTCATTAGCATTCCGAGTAACCTTAAAGTAATTTGAGTACCCCTAGGTTTGAAGTCTATAGCATTCACTCCTTGATATTCGACCCCAATTTCTTTTGAGTTACTTGACAACGACTGCCTCACCCCTCAATCATGGGAGTGATTTGAGCGTTATCAAAATGGCGTTGTTGATGGGGAGTGAAATATAGATTTCAATTTTGTGGTGATATTCTTACTTGGGAATACCCGGAGTGGGGTAATTTACTTTATTTGATGTTTTTGAATATTTTGTACTTGATCAAAGTGTTAACTGAGTGTTAAGCGATAATTCATGTAATTTGGGCCCATTTGATGCCCCACTAGATGATGAAGGCCAATTAAATGAGGCGGGGAAAACAAGTTCAATTCACATCCCGCCAACCAACGGGAATGGTGTGTTTCATATGACTATCGTTATGCTTCACATATTGCAAATTAAAGGATTATTTGGGGGTCAAGCATATGAGGACCCAAATGTCCATTTGACGAACTTTATGGAAGTTTGTGCGCCATTTAACATAGCACATATTACAAGAGAATCCATTCAGATTCACTCTTCCCATTTTCACTAACGGGCGAAGCGGTGTTATGGATTTGTTCACTTCCACCCGGTTCAGTTACATCTTGGGAGGAGTTTACCACAGTGTTCCTTGATAAATATTTCCCACCATAAAAAATGCTTTAATAGCGGGATGAGATTGTGAACTTCTGGCTATTAAATAAAGAACAATTGTTTGAAGCTTGGGAGAGATTTAATGGAAAGCTAGCTCAATGTCCAAACCAAAAAGTCCCGGGTAAAATGCTTCTTGGGATTTTCTATAGAGCTCTTGACCCATTGAACAAAACTGTGGTGGATAATGCAACGGGTGGATCTATAGTGAAATTGCATTATCTTTTGGCTTTTCGATTAATAGGCTAAGTATCAAAACAAAATCGAGGGTGACACACTCATGATGGCGATGCTCCTAGGACCCTTTTTACTACTCCGTGGTGACTAATGAGTCAAGAAAACAAGATGAGGAGAAGGAGGAGAACATGTCCATGATGATAACCCAACTTGAACTTTTAACGAAACATGTTATGGGTGCACCTGTGAAAGTGGTAAATGCCATATCATCAAAGTCTTATGAGGATGATGATGAGGCAAAGAAGTTGGATGAAGAAATTCAGTACTTGGCAAACTACTCGGGGGGTTCCCGCCCCACCTATCAAAGGCAAGGTGGGAACCAAGGTTGGATGAATCATGATCGAGAGAGATATTGGAGAGATAGAGAACGTGACTATGACCGCTACATTCATCCTCATGATAGGGCTAAGGCCAAAAATTCAAATGTCATCGACCCTAAAAAGTTCAAGATCGAAGATGTTTTGGCAAGAATCTTGAGTAGAGTTGAAGGTACTAACAAAATGGTCCGTGAGTTGAAGGGTGACTTCTCCATGCTCTCCCTAACGATGGTGTCTCACTCCACCTCCATCAAATAATTGGAGACCCAAGTTGGGCAAATATCCATGCAACTAAATGCAAGGGCTAGAGGTGGACTTCCGAGTGACATAATTGCTAACCTAAAAAAGGAAGTACAAGTCCTAGCAATTGTCACTAGAAGTGGAAAAACACTCGACAAGCCCTTTAGAGGAGATATGAGTGAAAATATGCCCAAGGTCAAGGCAAAGAAGGTGACGCCTCAAAGAAGAGAGAAAAATGATGAGAAAAAGATAGATGAAAGCAATAAGGAAGTAGGCAAAGTTGAAAAACCATAAGAAGAAACAATTCCAACCATCTATGTTCCTCCCCCATTCCCTCAACGTTTGTACAAAAAGGAAGAGAGTTATAAATTGAGAAAATTTATGAAAAAACTTAGCAATCTTTCACTAAATATCCTATTACTCGAGTCAATCCAAGAGATTCTGGGATACACTAAGTTAATGAAGTAGTTAGTGTCCAAGAAGAAGCTCCTTGAGGGTGATACTATTGAGGTTACTCATGGGTGTAGTGCTGTTATGGATAAAAAAGTCGCGAAAAAGAAAGATGACCCTGGAGAAGTCAATATCCCTTGCACCATTGGGACTCATGAGTTTACGAAAGCTCTTCGTGACCTTGGTGCAAGTATCAACCTAATGACCTTTGTCATTTATAAGAAACTTGGATTGGACACTCCTACACCAACCTCGATACGACTTTTTATGGTGGACCAGTCCATAAAAATGCCGATGGGTATATTGTTTGATGCCCTTATGAAGTCATTCTCCCTTCGGATTTTATAGTATTGGATTGTGAGATGGACCAAGAGATTCCTATCATTCTTGGTCATCCTTTCTTATCCACTGGGAGAGCCATTGTCGATCCAGAGCTGGGGGAGATGAAATTTTGGGTACAAGAAGATGAGGTCTCATTCAAAATTTGCAAGTCAAAGAAGCAAACCGCAGAGCTCCAAGTAGTATTCGTGGTGGATGTTGAAAATGAGAAAGAGAATGATGAGGGGTTTGAGGACCCACCGTGATATTGAAAGAAGAAAGACATCGTTCCACGATAATAACTAAGGCGCTAGATGGGAGGCAACCCACAAATGCCTCGAGAGTGGCTCACATTTTTTTTTCTATGTTCCTATAGTGTAGAAGTTGTCTTTTGCATTTGAATAACCCATGCATTTGTGGTACTTTGGATTGAATTGAATGATCTTAAAAAATTAAAGTGTTCAAGTCAACTTTGAAAAATTTGAGCAGGTAAATATCTGTAAAAATTGAGTAAAATGTTGAACAGGGGAAAACAGTGGAGCAAAACTGATCTTAGTTACCGCAATTGCGGCCCCCGTGCGTGATTGTAGTTGTGTGGGTGTCTACAATTGCGGTCCCCTGACTGATGTCGCAGTCACTTCAGTCATTTAGCTCCTAGTTTCCACTCATTTCCCTCACACTCCCTTTCAAGATTGTACTCTCAAATTTAGGCTAAATTTTTGTCAAGTTGTGAGCTCTCAAACAGCCTCTTTGCACATTTATTTTTGCATCACTACTCCGGTAAATGGCATGATTCCATGCTTTTATTTTTGAATATAGGCCATAGAGTGCAGGATTAAGAAAGGGCCTAAAATTGCAAATTGTTATGCTTTTCATGTTGTTATATTTATTATTAGTGTGATGTTGGCTGCATGATTGAGGTACGCACAAGTGGAGAAATCTTGAGTACCCAATAACATGTACAAAAGGTAGACTAATGAGATATGCACGCCAAGTGTTTGATAGATTGCTCAAATGAACTTTCAATAGTAATATCTGCTTTTTGAAGAGCACATTCACACACACCTGTAGCATTGTTTGCATGAATTTCATTTGCACCCATGTTGTATAACATACTAGCAGTCTAAAATTAGGAAAATATGAGCATGTAGAGCTGACACGAAACCAACCTTAGCTGTCACAATCGCGGTCCTAGACCGCGACCATGGTATCGCGAACGCTTTCCTGATTCACAATCGCGGTAACTTAGGACAGGTCCCTGCTAGGTCAAAAATCCTGCACTTCCAATTTTTATCTAGGAAACTCCAAGCACTTAGTCCAATGAACTTTAATGATCAATATAGCACAACTTGCATGATTAAAAGGACATCAAAAGATATAATGTGTGTTTAGTGCTTTCAAGACAACCACATGGATAAGTATGGTCATATTCGATTCATGGGACCCAAATACCGCACTAACTACTATAGTGATCTTCCAAAGACAAAGTTGCTCTTGGAAAGAGGGATGTGTTTGGAAAATATGCAGGAGAAACTTGACGCCAGAAGGTGGAAGTTGTTTGCCCCTGATCCATGCCTTGCAAATAAACAATGGGTCCATGAATTTTACACAAATATCAGTGAAGTATCTTTCTTGGACCCACTCAATATGATCGTAAAGATTCGGGAAAAGCCGTTGAAATTTGGGGCTAAACAAATCAATGATGTTTATAGGCTCAAATAGGTAGACTTGGGTAAATTCAAAGCAACGGCAATGTCTCAGAAAGGAAGTCTCGTGGGCCAAAACTAAAAATCAATATTTCCATGAACAACTTTACTCCCGAGGCTCGAATATGGTTGCACATCATTGGTAGCCGAGTATATCCTTACACTTACATGACAGCAGTCCCTGAATTACTTGCTCGTATGGTTTTCATGTATTTTAGATGACATTTCATTGGATGTTGGTCAACACGTGGTTAATGAAATAGATCATTTCAAAAACCAAGGTGGTACGAATATCTTTCACCCCCTTTGATTACTGAGATTTGCAAGAGAATAGGGGTGGAAGAGTATGCTAGTAATACATGGGTGTGTCTTAGTACCCCCATCTACCCATTGAGGATTCAAGGAGAGGGCGCACCAGGAAAAATCAAGAAAAGAAAGATCAACTTGGAAGAGCAAACATGTAGCGAACCCAAACCTCATAGGCCGACCATCATGGGACCTCTTGAAAAGATTGGAGTTAATATTTCAACCATTAAAGAGCTTGTGTCTAGCTTGCTTTAAGGGTTGGGAGAGCCCTCCACCACCTATTACTCATATGTGTCACGTGCCAATTTTGACTAGTATAAGGAGGACCAAAAGAAACAAAAATCTACTATTGATCAACTTGAGAAATCCTACTCTTCTTTAGCGGTTTCACACCGGAACCTCTGGATCGCATATGAAAAGATGATCACAAGGGAGAAAAAAAGGGTTGAATTATTTCTCAAGATTTGGAAGGGGGTGAAGGGCCTATGAAAGGTCCTGAAACCCATATCTACAACATATCGGTCGTAGTCATGTTGAAAGACTAGAACAAAATCTATAACCGAATCTACCCATATTTGATCTACTAAATTGATGTTGATTACTAAAACCCACATGTCATTCCCTTAGTAACACATAATCCCAAGATCCGTGCATAATTGTTAAAACTTTAATTATTCGTATCCTCGAATTTATGCTAGAAAAACCCAAAAACATACATTAGTGTAAATACCTATCTCCCCCATTTTTATCTTTTTGTACTATTGGTTTGAATTTAACTTGTATCAATTATTTCGAATCAAGTTGATTGCCACTCATATTGTTCCTCGTGGATTCGACCCCGACTCCTCAGTTGGGTAAATATATTGACGATGACTGCCTTGCACTTAAATTGACGTGTAAGTTGAGTGTTATCTTAAGTCTAATCCATTAAGGTTCAAGACAAAAAGCTAGGCATTTCACTAAATGGGTCCAAATGACGTAAATGATCCAACTAACCAAACGTGTTGAAAAATCATCAACCAACACCTAAAACCCCTCCCAATCTAACAATATATCACAATTATACTATGACAAAGCTCACTCAAACAAAGGATAAACCAACCTACCTCAAATTCATAAAATGCTCATCAATCTGCTAAAGCTTCATTTTTCCTTCCGAGAAGCCTCTTTAATATGCCAAGCTATCAAAAACATAATTTATTCATCAATATAAGCATAACGACACTCATATTGCGCCATTGTGCTTCGGGTCCAAAAACGACACCAAAACCTCCAAGTGGGTCCATCTTATGTAAAACAAGTTTTCGAGGTCAACCAAAAGTTCATATACCTTCAAGGAATCATAACCCTCAAGAAATAGGTAAAAACTAAGCTTATTTAGGGCTAAAATCAAGCCCTCAAGCTATTGGGGGTTATTGGTAAAGAATTCGAGAAATAAAAGTGTGGATTCAAAGGAATCTTACCTTAAATCCGTTGATATTCGCATTAAAAGATGTTAATAAAGCTCCCAAGTCACCCACAAGACTCAATTTTTAGTCGTCTCACCCTTTCATGACTTTTAGGTCTCAACGATAAAGAGAACATGGCCAAATCGCGACTTAGGGCCTTTTTATAGCCCATTCAAGCATGGAGATGCGAAGATCTTCATGAACAGGACTGCAATCTCCATGCTTCAATCTCCATAGGCCTTGTCGCGATCACCATGACACTAGTACTAGTAAAGTATAAACTTGTTTTTGACCCTCGAAACTCATTTGGACTCCGATTTTCACAAATGAACTATGTAACCCCACTAAATTCGACGTTCCAGATGCATTGGTGAAGTCAGATTTTCCATCCAAGTTCGGTTAGACCAATTTTGTGCCCACACTCATATCTTTCAATTTTCCTACTTTCCAACCAATTGATCAAAGTGAGCTTGGTTGCATTGGGACTCAAACCAAAGGTTTACCTAGCTTAAAATTGATATTCCAAATCTGCCAGCACAGTCAAAATTTGTATCCAAGGTCATCTTACTGATGTTTTTGCCCAGTGGCCATTTTTGAATCAGCAAATACTTCTAAATAGGGAATTGATTCTAAAAATCAAACGAACAGCCGGGTAACCAAACTATCAGTCCCAGTAAGTCATAAATGACATAGGGTAGGTATGAAGAAGACCTAACAACAAAGATATGAAAAATGACCTGAAGGGTCATTACTCTATCCACTACTAAAAGGACTTTCGTCCCCAAAAGCTAACGGATAGGAGGAATCTCAATGCTCGAAAGGATGAGGTACTGGGCCCAAATGCTCTGAGCATGACTTCCTAGATAACCTCCATGAAGAGAGAACACTTCGAAGATATTTCGCCACATGTATCCCTTTTTCAACCAACACCCTCACTTTACTTCCAAATAGTCAAAAATCCAATTCAACCAATAACTGGCCTTCAACTGACTCGTAAGGGTCGATACATGCAAATTTGAACCACAACACACTGATACCATCTCTATACTCTGCCAAATAAATAAGGTCTCATCCAGGACAAAGTTAACTCAAGACATGAGTCATACCACAGACTACAAATCCAAATCTAACCTTTCTTTACCATTTTGCACTTGCTACCCACTCCAAACTCAAAGGAAAATCACTCGAGTCTCGTCTGTGCAATCTCATCACAGAGAACTCAAAGAACTAAAGTTGATCAGCTGAAAATCCACTCGGAAAACACGAGAATAAGCCCATAGGATGTTGTCTTGGCGCACAAATGGAGATAATCAAGGGATGCAATCTATGCCGATGATACAACTAGACTGGATGGTAATAAAACTGAAATCTAGAAGATCAAGAACTACTCATCACTGAATATTCTTCTCTAAGATGTCCCGTTAACTGAGACTAGAACCATACCAAATCTATCTCGAGTATATTACTTTTACTGATTATAACATCAAAAATTCTCAAAGAATATTGAAATATCCAGGTCAAACCTGATAGAACAAATGTCGAGCTCATAGGTTATCATCTGACACTTAGCAACTATAATCCATTTGAAGTGGAGAAGACCGAATAGGTAACTATAGTGTAGGCTCAACAAGCCTATTATTGAAATCTGAACTAAGAAAAATCTAAAAACGAAGGTTGCAATAAGCTCCACAACTCTAAGATAAAGTCTCAGCGCTAAGGCTGGACCGCTCGATCTCAACTACCTAAAACAAACCTGAAGACGGGCAGACATTAATACTGTAAATCTGTTATAACTTTTGGATCGCCATATCAAGGTGTCGAATCCAAATTGTGCCAACAAATCTAAACCAAGGTACAATGCTCATATCGACCATACTGTCTGAATTAGGTTTATATATACCATATCATGACGAGCCAAAATAAAAATTTAGAGGAAGAACAAAATCAAAACAAAGGATAAATCACTGGTTGAAAACACAGATAGTCCAAACCAGTAAGGGTAAGAACTCTACCAACTTAGAGAAATTCAACTTTGGCCAGAACTAATCCACCCAATACTCTATCTCGGCAACGAATATCCATAGGCACATATCATCGAGGTGAAATACTCCACCAAGCCTTATTAGACTGAACAAAATGCTGAACAAACTCTGAAATGGGGATTTCCTGAATCGACCCACATAGGGCAATCATCACACGATCCATCCATATATCACATCATTGAGTAAGAAAGATACAACTTAAGAAGCGATAACTGGAAGGGTCACCTGCATCTATCTACCTAACTTCACGAAAGACAAGATTTACATCATGGTGAGAACGGAGCATACAACTCTACACATATATAAGAGTAAGCCATCATAAGGAAATGAACCCAACAAATCTAAGACATAAATCCAGGGCATCTTGATATCTATATCAAACTACTATCGGGCAAGGAAATAGATACGAATGAGGAAGAAACCTCAAATAGGTCAATCTCACAAATGTTCTAAATAAGAAGGGATACCCAACACAAAAGCCTTTGCAACCCAGGAGGCAAGACTAAGAAGCCCAACCTCAATAACGGGCAATATAAGAAAATTGCCAACTCTAGAGTCATACAGAACCACAGAAGGTCAACATACCTTTGACACAATAATACATCTCTAAATTAATCGAACATAGCTAACCAAGAGAGAAAAAAATCAACCTCGTCGCACTATGGAGAAGAAATCATCAATTCAGGCCATATCTACTCAAGCCATACAAATTGAATTGCAAGAAATAAAATTTTAACTAGAAAACACAAGTCTAAAGAGATACCTAGCGAGGATCAATTACATCAAGTAATAATATCAAACAATATCTATAACCTCAAGCAACGATAGAAATAGTAAGAGCAATATCAACATAAATATAATGAATAGGTTGTACCAAAATGAATCATTAATATCATGTAAGACTAAAGGGCCAAAATAAAGCCCATGTGCTAAGATAAATGGGACTCAAACCCAAATGATACACCCATAGGGATAAAATATCAATACAAATCTACTCCATCCACTACTAAAAGAAATAAACCATGGATTAGTTACATAATCATGAATTAAATATCAAGGAACACAATAACCAATATGAACTCATCAACGGATATAATTATCAATGGGTATGAAAACCTCAATACACATATGAAAAGGAAAAAAAGGGAAATAAAAGAACATATATCATGGTGAAGCCCACAATCACATGCCTGATGGGTATATGGAGAATAAATCTAAATGGGTCCAGAATCAGATTGAACCACTAAGTCGTCAAGTGAGGAGCTAAGTGCACTATCTCTAACTGAAGGTGCCACAACATCAAGAAGATGATCTGAATAGGATTAATGATTGAAATCCCATGTCGAGGATACTCTCTAGACTAATAACTGACCTCTCTACAGTAGTACATACTCGTGAAGCTCAAATCCTAGAGAGCCACACAAACTAATGACCAAATTGTTAAATAACTGACACAAAGAGCAATCTGTACTCTACTGGTCATCCTTCCCGCAAAAATAGCCTGTCTCAAAAACTCTAGGTTGGAGGGAATATATGCTCACTTCGTAAGATCATTAACTCACATTTGGGGCACTCTTTTGACCAAACTTTTATTTTGCCAGAACCAAAACAAGCTCTTGATTGAAATACCAATAGCATTATTCTGATAGCATGACCTCTCGCCGCTACCTCCGTAAGCCTTAATACATGTTTGTCTACGACCATCGCATAATCCATACCCTGGGAGAAAAAGACCGAACTACTATCAAGTTCTCCAATGCCAAATGGAGTGACAATGCTAGTCCTCTACACATCCATGCACCAATTCCTCTGCTCAAAAGTTTATAGTATTGGAATACTCCAGGCTCACTCAAGATACCCAATCTCATACTCAAAAACAAGAAAAGAACCCAGATGAAGACTAATAGACCCACTTCAGGTCTGGGAACTACTCAATGGATCAAATGTTACCAATGACTGCAAGGGATCTACAGTAGATTCAGTTGCCTTAATGCTGAACCTCAAATGGCTGAAGTAATCACGATCTCAATCGGAGCCTAAGCTAGCTCCAAATCCTTTTAGCTAATACTTCAGATCTTTGATATCTATCTCTGACTCTCTAGTCTATGATATGAACCGACCTTGGGCCTTGTCGTAATGAGCATCCCAACTCAAACCAGTATTAGGGACCACCCCCGGTTACCTAACCCAACCACCTATATCCAGCTTTCAATAGGCTGAATTTCAAGCATATAACATGATAGCATAAATACTTTCATGAAGACTCTAGGATAGGGTCACATTCGTGATCGACCCAACCGAGTCCACCCATGCCAAATCAACCATCAAACCAAATCAAGAAAAACCAAAGGCCATAAACAAGGACATAACCAAAGAGAATACCAAAACGTAATATGATAATTAATCACAATATGTAATATTATGGAATAGTGAGAAATCATATCCGATGATGCTAGTCTCCTAACTTATTCCAATGCCAAGGACGAGACCAATACTTATCCCATCTATACCAACCTTTAGAAGTACCATAAAGCCTCTATTCAAAAGAGTAAATAAATACGATTGGGACATGCCCCCAAGCATTGACAAAACCAATGCCCAAAGTAAAGTAAAAATGTCTAACAATGTCCATAACATCAAATGATGCCTTCCAAGAGTATAGAAGCTCACCACTTTAGTCCAAATATTGTTCTCGAGTATATCACTATGTCGAAAGATTCGAATGGCCAATTCTTTCATAGCATGGGTATACAACCACCAGTAGACGGGTTAGCAAGTGACCACTAGCATGAATCTCAGAACAAAGATATAACAATGCCAGTTATAAAATAAAGTAAGACCATCCAAAGATATGTATAACAATACCGGGAAAGGGGACCGAAATTAGCATGCCTTTAAAACCTTTACATGCGTTGTGTAGCTTGGCCATCCTTAACCACCCATGGGCTATATGGGTTAATCTCACCCTACCAAAAAGGCTCCAATGCATGTAGCTACATGATTAGGGAAGTATCCCATAGGATGACTAGTACATCCCCCAATAGTGTGACATCATACACACGGTCCATTAAGACCAATCCTCATATCGGCAAATACGAGTTTCCAATTTTGATCCCCACAGGACCGCCACCTTCCAGGACTTTGCTACACAACCTTCCATTAATGCCTAATTAAAACCGTTTCCAAATAACTAACCAATCCATTTACCATTTTATTAACCAAGGCTAATATTAGTGGTATCGTCATACTACCCTTTACTTGCAAGTAATATCTATAGCCAAACCATTTAGGTCAAGAGGACTTTCAAGTGCCCTTCCATAACTATATTAAACCACTTGGGAGATTTCCACATTTCCCACATGCATAACCATTTAGCCTTTAGCATTTTCAAACCATTTAAACTATGCATAATTCCTTTATAAAGTTTAAAACATGCAAGAGTTCCATTAAAAGAAGTCAATGCAATGAACATATCTTTATAAGCATTTTATCAAACATATTTGGAGCTTAATATAACCAAAACCAATTTCAAAGGCCATTAAACCTTTACCATACAATCCAATTGTCCAAAACCATAATTAATGCATATAAAAATATAATTAAAATAATAGAAAACCATAACCAAGAATTTAATATCAAAACCCCCAAATAATAGTTGAAAACCATAATCATAAAATAGTAAAACCATGAAATCAATCATATAAACCATTCCTTAAGTTGAAATTACAATGAGGGAATAGAATCATGCCTTAAACCAAGAAAACAATGGAAGGAAATCACCAAGACAAGCCCCAAAGCAATCCTTTAGTTGAAACCATAACTCTCTTTCCCCAAAAGCTCTTGAGAGAATTATGGAGTGTTTCGGAATAGTTTCTAAGTGTTAATGAATAGAATAATAGGGTAAATAACCTCCTAAGTGTACTAGAAGTCATGGGCCTAATTAGTGTAAGTAGGTAAATATCCAGAATACCCCCAGTTAAGTTGCACAAAAATCCCGTCACAGGGATACAATTGACACATACGAGTCGTACCCATCGAATGCGATTGGTACCCACTACTCGTATCCAAGACTCACCCTTGGATCAGATACTGTCCAGTATATGACTCATCCAACCAAGTCATAACCCCAGCATACGATCCATACCCATGATCCGTATCACTGGAAGAATTAAATACCAGGATAATAAAACACTGCCTACCATACGAGTCCCTAATACGACTCATACCAAGTCCTACAACTCATACCCCTTAGTCATACACATTCTAGTGACAAAAATCATACCACCAACTAACACTGGTCAGCATACAATAGGACCATACTATTCGTACCCCAATATACGACACATACCCATGAGTCATATTAGGTCGGGAGAACGAAATTATAGGAAATTTTTTAAGGGTCAAAACCCAAGATATTTCAGTCTCCCCCACTAGGAAAATTTTTCCCTGAATGATGGACGAGGTAGGGTTAACCAAACACAGAGTCATTGCATTATCAAACATCCTTTAAACAAAGTTTAAAAACAAAGAGGATAAAATATTAGTCTTTCCTTTAACAAACACAAAAAATAAAGATGTGTTAAAGACACATACCTTCCGCACGAATCCCAGGAGCAAAAAATAGAAGTGGGATAAACAACATACCACAACTCATGCGCCTTAACCAATACCCTTTGCCGCAATTCATTAACATCAACAACACACAACCTCTCTTGTACTGTAAAGTATCATCACCACAGATATAAAACACCACTACCTTTTCCCCACCAATATCACTCTTAATTTTCATCAAGACAGGATCCAACACTTGCTTCTCCTTAATCTCTGGACCATGAGACGATCGGACCACTTCTTACACCATTACATTACCATCCTTAGAGTCCTAAAGGCAAACTCCAAGATTAGTGAAACAGTTAATATTATTTACAAATTCTCGCTATCCCTTCTCAACTGATACACTATAAACTTGGAAAGTATCGAAATAAGCTAACAACAAACTAGTTTTAACAACACAACTCGAGAACCAGTGGAAACAAGCCCCAAAATGTGAAGAACACAAGATTAACCAGTTGACAAAGATGTAACAACCCAAAAATAGTGGCTACACAAGATAATCAACAAGATAACAATAACAATAACCAATGTTTTCAATAACACAAGAAACAACAACAAAAGATTACACTAAATAAAGGGATAGAAAGATAGATTACAGAAGGCATAATCATAAGAACCCAAGAGCATATTCCACTCTTGGACCCTTAACACTACACACTACAATTTACCTATCTCTTACATGGCACAAGAGGGACCTCAATCTTCCAAGCATCCAACGTTTCCAAGATTGAATACAACACGAGTGACTCCACACTCAAGTTGAAATCCCTAGTTACAATGTTTGGCCATAGGAGCCTTTCTCACAAGAGAGAAATGTCTAAGTGTCTACAACTTTCAATATTCATCAAAAACTAATGACTAAAACCCTACATTATTCTATTTTTAGTGGGTTACAAAATAAAGTGTGAAATATCCAAAATGACCCCTTAGTCAAATGTTTCAATAATAGCCCTTGGAGTCCATTTAGGTGCTCCTTTGCACTTCATTTGCACACACCAAGTCTCGAGTCTAACATACGCCCTTATAAGTCCATCTACACGATCGTACTCGTATCATCCTCCCTTTCTTGAAAAAGATTTAACCTCGAATTTGTACCTTGCAAAATTAAGAAAAGACAAACAAGCACACATCCTCATGACACGAGGGTTAGGTTAGCAAAAATAAACACATTAATATGCCATGTCGAGGGGGAACAAATTTGAAGTATATCCACGGGTCCATTGTATTAAACATAAAAATATTAGTACAAATATCACAAAGGAAGTGGCTCGAATAAATACCAAAACAAAATAAAAATAGGCCGAGAGTTATCCTTTCCCACCCTAAGATGGTATTGGGATCAAATGGAAGAATTAGCCAAGGGCCTAAGCTGAGGCTAGCCCTTCTTTCCCCTAGAATTTCACTCCCACATTCACACACAAAAATATTTTCATACACATAATCTATATGAACAAAACTAATTGCAATGCTTTTACCACACAAGATGTACAAAGAGTCATGCGCATTATCAAGATCAATTCTATAGACACCATCCCTAACTTGCAAATTTTTAAGAACTTCATTCATATGCCCAAGTAGTGAACGACATTTAAAAGTAAATTGATCATCATGAACACCAAGAGTACTCATTTCTGAGACTACACATTCCTTGCCCATAAGAGTACTATCATCTTCCAAGAAGAGATTTCCATCTTTAGGAGAAATGTTGTCATACCATAGTAGGTTAATATATCGGCTATATCCTTCAAGGCAAGCTATACCACCATTTTCACCACTAGGTTCATTAGGAGTGTTTATATCATCTTCAAACAAAATATTAAACCTAAAGAGATCATGCTCTATCTCACGGACAAATTTGGAACTATCAAGTGCTTCTCTCTCTATAAGTTCACTATTAAGTAACAAAGATGTTTCAATCTCCTTTTTACCTTCATGTGGGTCAGGAAAGCCCACCTCTTTCTTCAGAAAGCTCTCGGCACACGGTGTTTGGATAAGGGAAGTTGGATTTTGTGGGATAAGTATAGGTAATAGTTGGCGTAGCCTTTACACATGCCATTTCATTTCTTCAATATCATCATTGATGCGATCAAATGTTGCATCGAGATTAGTGACAGAAATAGTACCTAAAGAAAAGGACAACAACAAACAACAAACAAACTTGTTAGCTCAAAAATGCCTCACCACAGTCTAACTCTCGATTTTTACCTCACACTTGGTTTCACAAGTGTTGAAAGTCGGCTTGTACTTCACGAGTGATTGAGGGTCGAGTCTACTCTTGCCCGGAATAGATTTTCATTTGAGTTGACTCAAAAGAAAATTTTTTCACTGACATGAACCAACAAGACAAAACGAATTCACAAAAGAGAAAAAAAAGCACACAACAAATGCTAAACACGAATGAACGAACACAAAGACTAACTAACAATCTAGTAGATGAGTATTATTTTGCCAATTAGTATTGGAACAAACAAACGAAACTACGAAACAATAAAAAGAAACTAAGAAAATCTAAAATTTGAGCCAAAATTTGATGCATGAACAGTAACTTGAAGACGGGGCAGCCACATATTGATTGCGGTTTCTACAATTTTTATTTTTCAAAGTCCAAGTCTTGACCAATTTTAATTTGGATTGGTGGAATTTGTTTTAAGAAGGGAAGAATAAGTCTTGACCAATTTTAATTTGGATTGGTGGAATTTGTTTTAAGAAGGGAAGAATAAGTATTGGAGCCTTTTTTTCAAGATTCAAATTTCAAGACTTGACTTTTGTAGTAGTTTTCCTTAAGACATAGACCCTTGTTTCATGGAAAAATGGTTGAGATGTGATGTAAAGTCTTTAGTGTGTAGGAAAAGTCTGAGTCACAAATACTACACCTTAAAAATTGGATCTATGTCTTGCAAGACTAACACAATACACACTCTTTTTCTTCAACTTCTAAGATCAACAACCACTCTTTTTTCAACAATATATGGAGATGGTGAAGTACACCAAGAACACCAAGAGCACAAACTTTGAGGCTTGAAGTTCTAAGGTTCAAGTTAGACCTCCCAAACAACAACAACAACTTCCCAAGCTTAAATTTCACAACACAATCTCCACAATACACGTTCAAAACTTGAACCAACAACACATCACACGTTCAAGTCTCGAACCCGCAACAACAATACCAACAACAATTGGCCACACTTTGTTCACAATAACAACATCAACATTTCAAACTCAAATCTAAGATATAGACTCAACGTGTTAGTAAGGAACAAAAATAACACTTAGAGACAACAAACACAAGTAAAAATATTGGCCAATACACAACAAGAACACAATTTTCAGCCAAGAACACAAAATGGAAAGATTGCTATTTTTCTGGAATTTTCAGATTTCAACTTTTTTTAACAATTTTTTTTATTTTTCAACTAACGAGCTCAAGATTGATCTTGTGGGAACAAGATCAAGCCATGCTCTGATACCAAATGATACACTATAAACTTGGAAAGTACTGAAATCATCTAACAACAAACTAGTTTTAACAACACAACCTGAGAACCAGTGGAAACAAACCCCAAAATGTGAAGAACAGAAGATTAATGAGTTACAACCCGAGAACCAGTTGAAACAAGCCCCGAAATGTGAAGAACACAAGATTAACGAGTTGGCAAAGATGTAACAAAATGAAAATAGTGGCTACACGAGATTAACAACAAGATAATAATAACAATAACCAACGGTTTCAACAACACAAGAAACAACAACAAAAGATTACACTAAACAAAGGGATAGAAAGATAGACTACATGAAGGCATAATCTTAAGAACCCAAGAGCATATTCCACTCTTGGACCCTTAACACTACACATTACAATTCACCTATCTGTTACGTAGAACAAGAGGGACCTCGATCTCCCAAGAATCTAACGTTTTCAAGATTGAATCCAACACGAGTTATTCCACACTCAAGTTGAAATACCTAGTTACAATGTTCGGCCATAGGGGCCTTTCTCAAAAGAGAGAAATGTCCAAGTGTCTAGAACTTTCAATATTCATCAAAAACTAATGACTAAAACCCTACATTATTCTATTTATAGTAGGTTACAAAATAAAGTGTGAAATATCCAAAATGACCCCTTAGTAAAATGCTTCAATAGGTGCCCTTGGAGTGCTATGTATGGACGGTTTTGGTGTCCATTTAGGTGCTCCTTTGCACTTTATTTGCACACACCAAGTCTCAGGTCTAACATACGCCCTCATAAGTCCATCTACATGATCATACTCGCCAAACTCCCCAAGTATAACTTGTTAAGAGCATCAACAACTACATTATCCTTAGCGGGGTGGTAGTGAAGACTCATATCAAAATCTTTGAGAAGCTCAAGCCATTACCGCTTCTTGAGATTAAGCTCTTTCTGAGTGAACACGTATGAAAGACTCTTGTGATCAGAAAATATATCCAAGTGAACATCATACAAATAATGCCGCCATATTTTCAAAGCAAACTAAACTTCCAACAACTCTAAATCATGACTAGGATAATTCCTCTCATGTAGCTTTAACTGCCTGGAAGCATAGGCAATTACCTTCCCATGCTGCATTAACACAGACCTACACGAGATGCATCACAATAAATCATGAACCCATCATTTTCCTCCAGCAAAGTCAGGATTAGAGCCAAAATCAACTTATCCTTTAACTTTCTGAAACTTCCTTCACAAGAATCCAACCAAGAAAACTCGGCCTTCTTATGAATCAACTTATTCAAAGGAGCAGCTATCGAAAAAAAGCTTTCCACAAACTACCTATAATACTCGGCTAAACCCACGAAGCTCTGAATATCGGATGGACTTATGGGACTAGGCCACCTCTTCACCACAACTACCTTCTGCGGATCCCCCATGATCCCTTCACTAGAAATTATATGACAAAAGAAAATCAGAACATTCAACTAAAACTTACACTTAGAAAACTTAACATATAACTATTATTCCTTTAAGGTCTGGAACACCACCTGGAGGTGATTAGCATAACCCACCTCGCTCTTTGAATAAACCAAAATGTCATTGATAAACACAATTATGAAGAGATCTAAATACTGCTTGAACACCCTATTCATCAAGTCCATAAATGCTATTGAAGCATTAGTCAACCCAAATGACATCACGAAGAACTATAAATACCTATATTGAGTATAAAAAGCCATCTTATAGATATCCACCTCTCTAATCTTAAGCTGATGGTAACCAGACCCAAGCCTATCTTAGAAACGAACTTGGCACTTTGCAACTGGCATACAATCCATCTATTTGATGAAGAGGATTCTTGTTCTTGACTGTCACCTTATTTAACTACCTTTAGTCAATGCACATCAGAAGGGAACCATTCATCTTGCACATAAACAATACCTGTGCATCCCATGGAGAAACACTAGGATAGATAAACCCTTTATCCAGAAGATCCTTAAGTTGCTTCTTGAGTTTCTTCAACTCAGTCAGAGCCATTCTATATTGAGGAATAGAAATTGAACGATTGTCCAAAAACAAATCAATACCAAACTCTATTTCTCTATCTGGATGAACACTAGGAAGATCATTCGGAAAGACCTCTAGAAAATCATAAACCACAGGAACCAAAGACAAAGAAGGACCTTCAAAGTTAGAATCTTTAATCCAGATCAAGTGATAAATACGATATTTGGAGAATAACCTCTGAGCTCTAGGATATGAAAGAAACTACCTCCTAGGAGCTAAAGAATCACCCTCCTATTCTATAACTGGCTCACTAGGGAACCTAAAGATAACCCTATGGGTCCGACAATCCAAAGATGTATAACAGGAATGCAACCAATCCTAACAAAGAATTACATCAAAATCTACCATATCCATCTCAAATAGATCAACTAAGGTCTACTTTCCACCAACAGATACCACACACCCTCTATAGACACTATTAGCAATAACTGAGTCACCTACCTGGGTAGAAACAGAAAAAAGATCCAAAATAACTTTCGGATTGAAACCAAAAGATACAACCACATATGAAATAGTGGACCCCATATCAAGCAAATAATATATGTCATG
Organism: Capsicum pubescens; assembly: GCA_030864215.1. Classification (NCBI taxonomy): domain Eukaryota; kingdom Viridiplantae; phylum Streptophyta; class Magnoliopsida; order Solanales; family Solanaceae; genus Capsicum; species Capsicum pubescens. The sequence continues at coordinate 228,845,690 of CM061548.1, read as the reverse complement.
AGAAAAAGTTGTAATGTACCAGTAACGATATCAGGTGATGCCTCAGATTCCTATTGGGATGCCAAAATATACAACCTATTCCGACGAATACTAGAACCAAGAGCAGTAACAGAAGTAGATGCCACACCACCAGGTGCAGGAGTAGAAAATGAAGCCACAAAAATCTTATTTTCCCCCATTGTAACCTTATTGACCGAACAATCATTGAGCCGATGGCGTGCCTTGCTATTCTTGAATCATTTTTACCTTTATTCATTGCAATAACCCCAATGAGAACGACCACAGAAATGACAAGGAGGACACGTAGAAACTAACTGACCTCTGCTTGCTTGAGATTGGGCAACCTGTGCTCAATAATTGTCACCACCTTAATGATGTTTATCTCCCGACTGGTAAGGAGCACTAGCAAAAATAGAGCTAGAACTCCCCCACTTCTTTTTCTGCCACTTGCCACCATCTGTACCACCCTAAGACTAAGCACCTCTGTGATTCAAAAACCTACTCTTCTTTCCCTGCCTATCTCCAAACTCTGCCTGCCTCCTCTTCTCATCTTTAACCTGCTACATATAAACATTCAACCTTGAGATCTCCATATCTTTAATTAACAAGGTAGAGTTTTTCTCCAGAATCAAATCTCTATTCAACCCAAAAGAACACTTTCTCATTCTCGACCTCATATCAGCCACTAAGTCAAGAGCATACCTTGATAGCTGATGAACTTTAAAGAATATTCCTTTACTAATATCCTCCCCTACATGAGGTTCACAAACTTCTCCATCTTAGTTTTTCTCAACTCTTGAGGACAGAACTAATCTAAGAAGGTGTTAGAAAAGGCCTCCTATAATGCTGACTCTTTCATATCAGCTTTATCCCTATCCCACTTCTCATACCACTAATAAGCAATATCCTTGAGCTGATAAGCTGCAAGGTTAACCTATTCTATATTAGTAGCCTGCATCACCCAAAATATCTTTTCTATCTCATCAAAGAAGCTTTGTGGATCCTCTTCCACCTTCACTCCAGTAAAAGTTAGAGGACCCATCTTTATAAATTAACCAACCCTTATAGCCTCGGCAGACAAAGCACTACCCTTACTCAGCTCAGCCTAAGCAACAACCAGTTGGGCAGTAACATGAATAAACTAATAAAATTATGCATTCATTACTTTACCCCGAGGGACCTGAGGAGAACTAGCTAGAATAGGAGGAACTCCAATACCATCAGTAATAGGACCATGAGATCAAAGATGTACTCTAGACGTAGGATGTACCCCTTCAGCATTATCCCCAGATATGATGAAAGAATTTCCTTATGTTCCAAATTTATGAGGAATGATCTAAAAGATGAGCAAACAAGGATTAAAGAAGATTCTAGTATTAAGAACTCAATCTTGAAAATAGAACATCAAGAAAGTGAAACATTCCTAAATGACTTGTAGCCTCTCCCTTATGAGTGTGGCGTGCATTACATCCCTAAAAGAGACTCTACTCAACACAGCCTTGTGGACTCCCAAGTGACCATAAACCTCGGCTCTAATACTAACTTGACACGACCCGACCCCAGACCTTGTTGTAATGGGCATCCCAAGTCCAGCCAGAACCGGGGACCGACCCTTGTTACCCAACCCAGATGCCTATATCCATTTTTAGATGGGCTGAATTTCAAGATAGAATAAATTCTCTCATGAAGACTCTAGGACAGGGTCACAATCGTGACCGACCCAACCGAGTCCACTCATACCAAATCAACCATCCAACCAAACAAAGCCAAACCAAAGTCCATAACCAAAGAGAATACAAAAACATAATATGATAATCAATCCCAAAATGTAATACAATAGAACAGTGAGAAATCATGCCCAATGATGGCAGCCACCCAGCTTATTCCTATTCCAAGGTTGACATCAATACTGATACTGTCCATACCAATCACCAGAAGCACCACAAAGCCTCAATCCAAAAGAGTAAATAAATCTAGTTGGGATATGCCCCCAACTATGGCCAATACTAATAATAAAGTCAAAAATGTCTAAAAATATCCATAACATGAATAAATTCCTTCCAAAAGGATAGAAACTCACCACTTTAGTCCAAATGTTGTCCCTGAGTCAATCACTATAATAGAGGAGTAGAATGACATGTTCTTGCATAGCATTAGTATCCAACAACCAATAGATGGGTTAGCTAGTGACTTCTAGAATGAATCTCAGGGTAAGGATAAAATAATAGAAATTATAAAACCATGTAAAATAATCCAATGCACATAACCATACATATATATAACCATGATGGGAAAAGGGAACAGGTTTAGCATGAATTTAAACCTTTACTTAGGCTATGTAGCTTAGGTATCCTAAACTACACACGAGTCATATGGGTTTAGCTACCCCTACTGAAAGGGACCCAGTACGTGTATCCGCATGACCAGGAAAGTATCCTATAGGATAACTAGTACATCCCCTAATAGTGTGACATCATGCACACGGTCTACTAAGACCAATTCTTATTTTGGAAAATATGAGTTTCTAGTTTTGGTCCCTCCAGGACTGCATCTTTCACGGCATTGCTACGTACCCCGCCATTAATTCCAAATTAAAATCATTTACAAATGACTAACCAATCTATTTACCATTTTATTAACCAAGGCCAATAGTAGTGGTATCATCATACCACCCCTTACTTGTAAGTAATTTCCATAGCCAAACTATTTAGGTTAAAGGGACTTTCAAGTGCACTTCCATATACTATTTTAAAAAACTTGGGAGACTTTCATGTTCTCCACAAGCATAGACATTTATCCTTTAGTCATTTCAAACCATTTAAACCATGCATAATTTCTTTACCAAGTTTAAAACATGCAAGAGTTCCATTAAAAGAAGTCAATGCAATGAACATATCTTTATAAGCATTTTATCATACACATTAGGGGCATAATATAACAAAAACCAATTCCAACGACCATTAAACCATTACCATGCGATCCAATTGTCTAAAACCATCATTAATGCATATAAAAGCATAATTAAAACAATAGAAAACCATAACCAAGCATATAATATCAAAACTCCTAAATAATAGTTGAAAACCATAATCATGAAATAGTAAAACCATGAAATCAATTATATAACCCATTCCTCAAGTTTAAATTACAACGAGGAAAGAGAATCATGCCTTAAACCAAGATGATAATAGAAGGAAATCAGCAAGACAATCCCTAAAGCAATACTTTAGTTGAAACCCTAGCTCTCTTTCCCCAAAATCTCTTGAGAGAATTATGGTGTGTTTTGTAATAGATTCTGTAATATCCTATATTTTTTGCTAGAATTCTAACCATCGTTCCTACATATGTAAGCTCTAATCCAAATGATTCCCACATTTATATAAGTTTCATGAATATTATCCTAGTGTGTGAAGTGATCTTGAGGTGACAAATATTCATAGAAAGCACTTAGAGTGAAGTTGAGATAAGAGACTTTGATTCGACTAAATCTTTGCATTTGATTCTAAAAAATTATAGAAAATTGAGTTATATTTCCAACGACACCAATTCTGACTTAATCTGATACCTGAGTAAAATGTTATTGCATTTTTTTATGAGAGGTAGTAAGCCAATGTGATAGCGACGTGACACGTTGCTATCCCCAATGCGATAGACAATCCAATACAAAGCTATTTCATAAGCTGCTTCAGTTCATAAAGGGTCTAGGGTTACTTTGGTCAATTCCCCTCACCAAAAACCATCCATTACACATAATTTCAGCCTAAAAAAGAATTAGATACATTATCATTCATCACCCCATCCCCCTCAAGAACATCAAGAACTTCATCAAAATTTCTTCAAGAAAAGCAAGAACCCAAGCTTCCTAATTAAAGAACTTTAAGAAGAAGTTTCAAGAATACCATTATAGATTAAAAGTTAAGGCTTTTACATCCAATTAATCAAATAAGGTATGTGAGATTGTGAACAAGGATACTCTTTTCATCCTTGTGTCCAAAACTAGTTTTTAAAGATTAATTTACATGAATTACAATTAGTGTTCATACCTAAATTATCTTGTTTTGAGTTTTGGATTTATAAAGTGATTGATGCATGAAAGTTCATATTTGTCATGATTTAAAGAATTCTCTTTTATGATTTTAATACCATAAGTGTGATTTCATATATTGATTACAGATTTTTAATTAAGTTTAAACATGATATTATTGACGTATTTCATGAAGTATATTGAGCATGATGTTTTGTTATAAATTTTACACACGTTTAAAGCATGGGTTTAACGCTCTAAGTTTTAGTATTGATATTTCAAGAAGATTATGCTTTTAAGCACCCTATAATTAGTGTATATTCATATTTTAAGCAAGATTTTGATCTTTTAATCCTTAGCTAAGATATGGAATCCACATAATTAGTTTTGATTGTAGTTTAAAATAGGCAGATGCATAACTAGTTTTCATTACAAACCCTTATATTAGTTTTAAGGTGGATTTCCTACACAATTAGCATACAGATTAAAGGGAGTAATATTTTTCACCAAGTTGGATATGATTCCAAGGTCTTATGCCCTAGAACTACGTGCCACCATAGGTTTTAATACCCCTAGTGGGTTAAGTATAGTGATTACTCTAGCTAGGTTTTATTTTGATGGCATGGGTAGAACAACTCTACCAGCGTGGATAAGAGACGTTGGACTCCATGATAGCTCACATGATTTATGTAGGTTAGAAGAACCACCCTAATAGAAAAAAATAACAAAATAGTTTTTAAAAACTAAGTGTAAAGGCTCAAAAATTTACTCAGATATTGTCCTACATATGACATCAATTTTTAGATTTCATCTTTTAGTTTTCAGATGATAGAGGTGAGCCCTTTTTACTTAGCCTACATGATTTAAAGAACAAAATCAGAGTATAATTTTATTAGACCTAAGTGTAATGGCTCACAAGAATTTCTTGTATTCTTTATGACTCATGATCCATGATTTGCCAATTTTGATAATTCAAGCCAAGGTGAGTCACTCACATTTAGCATGCTGTTTTAAAAGTTTATTTGAATTATGGAATTATTTTTTTTTTAACTTATGCATTCACCCCCACATGCTCAGTACATTCTAAAAGTACTGATCCACATATATGTCTATGTGCTACATTGTCTCATAATGTAGGTACGAGTTGTAGTGCGCACATCATATTCAGATAGTTTGTAGCTTTCAGTCAGTAGGTGATGAGTCTTTTTGATTTAAGGGCTCGAGTTAGTAATAGTTTGAGTAGTATTTTATTTTTTCTTCATTCAATTATATTAATTCAGGATAGCTGGGGGTCATGTCCCAGCTACCTACAGTCAATACAAGTAGAGGCTTCATAGACAGTCAGTAGAGTTAATGTATTTGATTCTAGTTTTATTTCATATAATCAGGGTTGTAATCATTTTAATATAGTTTTGTATTGATCATATTCAGAAAAGATTTATCATCCATTTATTTCATTCAGATTTATGTATTTTATTCAGTTGCTCACGAGTTATGCTAGTACAAGGGTTAACTTGGGATCACTTGTGGTTTAAGTACCATATGACGTCTAGAGGGTATTCTCAGGGCATTACAAACTTGGTATTAGAGCACAGAGTTCAAGTGTCCTAGGGTGTTTGTAAAGTCGTGTATACTAGAGTCTTGTAGAATGGTACCAAAATATCTGTACTTTTCTTTGAGAGGCTACATGACATTTAAGAAAAAGTTTCCTTTCTTCATACTCTAGATTGTGCTGTAAAGTTGTTCCTTTGAAAACTTCTGTCGATTTATGTGTTAATCCATACTTCTCCATCTATGTTATATTATTAAGATAACATGATTAGAAAGTTCCAATTCCTCCCAAAATGACATTCTCACATTTACTATTAGTAACTTCTGAAGTCATACAAGGGGCTTGAGAGGAGCTCGCAAATATGTTACAAGTTCCATAAGTTGAAAAATATGTTCTCATCCTTAAGAGTTGTTTAGTTGAGAAAGAATAAGATATGTATTCAGATTCCTTATTAATCTTTATATATAGATATTGCTTATGAAAGGAGATAATATGAACCTAGAGTATTATGATTTATAATTAGTTAACCTTTTTATAGTTGGAAGTATGGGTATAGAAGTGTAGTGGCAAGAAATGTGGTGATGACGATTGATCGAATATACATAGATGAATTTTACATATGATCGAGTTAGTAGTGAGGTGATATGCCCTTGCGTGTTAATTTAGTGGAAGGTAGAGAAAAAGTTATTAGTTAGGGTGAACTATTGTTTATTTAAAGTAGGTAAGGATTTTTTATGGTATTTATTGTTTTAGAAAGGTATAGGATATTAATGAAGTATTTGGTGGTTGAGTATTATTGATTTAGGCTTCCCTCGAGGTTGCAATAAGGGAGTTTAGTTGAATCTTATAGAGGTATGAAAGTAATTTAGGTATTTAGATGGTAAATAGTCATAATGTGTAGAAAGAGGATATGCTAATAGATTTTAATAAGGTATACAAGAGGATTGTGATTGATTATGGTTGTATAGGTTTCTAGTGGACTAGTGTTTCTTGATGTCTTATTTTATAGCTTTCAAGTGATAATTGTATGTGAGGTTGGGTTTTTAATCATGCCTAGCCCTAGACACTAAGTTTTAATAGTGGATGGTCATTGAGGTGGAAATAAAGATTGCATAGTTAGTGATGCTAGTTATATGGAAGTGATCTAGTAGGCTTGAATAGTGTATGCAGGAGTTTAAGTTGATTTATTCGTAATGTAGTATAATGTTGTAAGTATGATATAAAAGTTGTGCCCAAGGTGATATGGGGTTGCATTATTTTCTAAGGTTATTAAGTATTGTGTGTGGTTAGTAGTACCCTTGAGTCGCTAAGTGGAAGAAGGCTAGTTATATAGTACATGGTGTTCTTAATAACTAAGTTGAGGAGTTTTGGATAGATGGTGTTGGGTCTTTTAAGTATGATTTTGATTCTTATGATTTGGAAAAAATATAAGTATAGAAGTGTGATCTTGGTAGGCTATGATTATGTGTTTAGTGAGGTAGATATGTTTGCAAATGAGAGTGTAAGTCTTTGATGATGATTATTGAAGCTAGAAAGTTAAGGATGGTATATTAATGGGTTGTTCAAGAATTAAGTTAGTAAGTTTGAAATATTGTTTATTCTTGTGAGTTTAACATTTATGTGTAGAAATTAGAATAAAGAAATTATGGCTTATTTTTGAGGATATAGAGTAGACACATCAGCTTAGAATATCAGCTTTGACCTAAGAGGGGATGGTAGAGTGAAGAACCAAATTAAGTTTTGAGAATTAGATTGTGGTAAATGTCAATAAGAGTTGTGATGATATAGTGATCCCTTCTTAATCTAGAGTATTCCTTGGATTTCAGTCATTATCACACCAAATCCATGTCTTACATGATAGATCCATGCCAAAGTCCAATTCTTATACACTTCATGAGTACTCAAGTCCATTCTCAGTTTCTAGAAAGAAAGTAACAGCTTCAGTCTGTTATTCGAGTTATCCCTCATAAATCTATGAACTCCAGTCTTATGTTGAATAGCTTATGATAAGCATGAACTCATGTTTCAGAGTATGATTAGTTCTCAAACACTTATGATCCTAGTGAAATCAAGTTTATATCATGTATTTCCTCAGTTTAAATCTCTTTAATGAATCCATGCCTTTGACACTATATTCTTCAAGCCTCAGTTAAGTGTCAGAGTTATGTATAGAATTCTTTCGTTCTTCACGTTCTTATATGTTAGCCCTTTAGTGACCACTTTCTATGTTAAGATGGTGGTGATGATAATGGATAAGCAATGGTTTAGATGAGAGGGAGTTGATGACCATCATTAAGATAGGTTACTTATGTTTTTCTATCTAAGTCTAAAGTGTGAAGTAAGATTGAGGCCAAGTCTTTGATACATTTCATGGTTAGTTGAAAATTATTGTGTATGTTCTTAAGAATAGTGCAAGAAAGTTGTTGTTGATTGTGGTTTAAAGAATATGTGAAGTATGCCTTTTTGGGTGTTTTCCTTGAAGTTCATATGTGGTTATAAATATAGGGTTGAATGTCATGTTAGGATGTAAGTGGAGGAATGCAATATGTTCTAGTGAATCCATAGTAAGAGTTCAGAGTTAGTCATTGAAGTGATAAGGCACGTTATGCTTAGGGTGTGAGATTTGGAAGAGACATAGAATATTGAATCATGTTGTTTAGACTAGTATTATGGTGTAGCGTGTTGTATCTTGTGATTTAGAGTTAGGCTTGATCCCGGTAAGAGAATTTAGTTTAGTTTAGACATTAGTAGATAGATTTATCAATGCCCATATGAGAATTATAAGTTGAATCAAATGAGTATGGTATTTAAGGGGAATAGTATAGTTGAGGGAATATTCGAGAAGTGTTGCTAAGATTGAAATTAAGAAGTTGCATTGCCTAAGGCCTATTAATTCTACCCTAGCTTATAATATATATGTCTGTATTCCATGCTATAGAGTGGTGTCAATGTTATGATTCCTTAGTCAGATGTCTCATTTATATCATGCTCAAAATTCTTTGCTCCCTAAGATTAGTAGAATCTCATAGAAGAATGTTGAAGAAATACTCTATTTGAATGTGAGCGGTCAGTATGATCCAGTCTATATAGCCTGCAACCCAGTTTAGCAATCAATCAGATAAGCTCCTATAGATTTCCAACTTTCCATCTAGTCTTACTATCTGAAGTTTTATGATTAAGGCCATTCCAAGAGGTAATTCAGTTCAGTCCATGCATCATATCTACAATTCAGATGTTTAGTCATGATTCATTTCATAAGTATTCAGTGAATGATCTACGTTTTTCAAGTATTCCAGCTAAGATAGTGTAATACCCATTGTATGATCTTAGTCTCATTGTCTCATGATTCGTGCTTGCATAATTTATCACTTTGCAGTTCTACATGTGTTATTGTATCATGAACACTTTAAGTGAATTCAAAACTTTCAGCATGAATCAACTCCTTATAGTAAGTAAAGGCAAGTCAACTCAAAAATCAATTTCTTGATAAAGGGTTTTAATGTTTTAGCTCAGTTATATCCTTTCTTAGCAGATACATCATGTCTACATTATTCCACACTTTTAAGAGTTCAAGAAGTTCCTATCCATAATTTGAGGACAAATGATTCAAAGGGGAAAATAATATAATACCCTATATTTTCACGCTAGAATTCTAATTGTCGTTCCTATACGTGTAAGCTCTAATCCGAATAAATCCCATGTGTATATAATTTTTATGATTATTATCCTAGTGTGTGAAGTGTTCTCGAGGTGAGAAATGTTCATAGGAAGTACTTAGAGTGAAGTTGAGCTAAGAGCCTTTAATTCAACTAAATCTTTGCATTCGATTCTACTAGGGTCGAATTTTGAATGTGTATATCTTTTTATATACATAGACCTTTTTATCTTAGGACCATCTAAATTGTAGTTAATTGAGTTAGCTTTCCAATGATACCAAATTTGCCTTAATCCGATACCTGAGTAAAAAGTTATGGAATTTTTTGTGAGAGGCAGTAAGCCAACGCGATAGCGATGTGATGCGTTGCTGTCCCCAACACTATAGCCGACGCGATACAGAGTATTTCACACACTGCTTCAGTTCCTACAGGGTCTAGGGTCACTTTGGTCAATTTCCCTCATCCAAAACCGTCCATAACACATAATTTCAGCCCCCAAAATCATTAGATACATTATTATTCATCCTTTTTTTCCAAGAAAACCCTAGCGCCCTCAAGAACACCAATAAATTCATTGAATTTTCTTCAAGAAAAGCAAGAACTCAAGCTTCCTAATTCAAGAACTTTAAGAAGAAGTTTTAAGAACACCATTAGAGATACAAAGTTCAAGCTTTTACATCCAATTAATCAAATAAGGTATATGTGGTTATGAACAAGGACACTCATTTCATCCTTGTGCCTAAAACTAGATTTTAAAGATTAATTTACATGAATTTACATGAATTGTAATTAGGTTTCATACCCAAAGTATCTTGTTTTGAGTTTTTGATTTATAAAGTGATTGAAGTAGGAAAGTCCATATTTGTCATGATTTAAAGAATTCTCTTTTATGATTTGAACACCATGAGTATGATTTGAGACATTGATTACAGATTTCTAATTAAGTTTAAGCATGATATTGTTGAAGTATTTCAAGAAGTATATTGAGCATTATGTTTTGCAATGAATTTCACATAAGTTTAAGGCATGGGTTTTACGCCCTATGTTTTAATATTGATATTTCATGAAGATTATGCATTTAAGCACCCTATGATTAGTGTATATTTAGATTTTTAAGTAAGGTTTTGATCTTTTAATACTCAGCTAAGATATGGAATCCACATAGTTAGTTTTGATTATAGTTTAAAATAGACAAACGTATAACTGGTTTTCATTACAAATCCTTATGCTAGTTTTAATGTGGATTTCCAACAGAACGAGTATACAGATTAAAGAGAGTAGTATTTAGAACTGAGTTGCGTATGATTCCAAGGTCTCATGCCCCAGAACTATGCGCCACCATAGGTTTAAATACCCCTAGTGGGTTCAGTATAGTGATCACTCTAGTTAGGTTCTATTCTGATGGAAAGGGTAGAACAACTCTACCAACGTGGGTAAGAGACGTTGGACTCCATGATAGCTCACATGGTTTATGTCGGTTAGAAGAACTTACCTAACAAAAAAGAATAACAGAGCAATTTTTAAAATCTAAGTGTAAAGGCTTACAAATTGTCCTACATTAGACATTAGTTAGCGAATTTCATCTTTTTGTTTTCAGATGATAAAGGTAAGCACTTTCCCTTTAGCTTGCATGATTTAAAGAACAAAATTAGAGTACAATTTTATTAGAACTATGTGTGATGGATCACAAGAATTTCTTTTATGCTTTATCACTCATGAGCTATGATTTGTCAGTTTTGATCAGTCAAGCCGAGGTGAGTCACTCACATTTAGCATGCAGTTTTGAAAGTTTATTTAAATTATTGCATTATTATTTTTTTACTTATGTATTCACCCCCATATTCTTAGTACATTAAAAAAGTACTGATCCACATATATGACTATGTGCTACCTTGTCTCATAATATAGGTACGAGTTGTAGCAAGCACATCATATTCAGACAGTTTGCAGCTCCCAGTCAACATGTGATGAGTCCTTTCGATTTATGGGATCGAGTGAGTCATAGTTTGAGTAGTCTTTGATTTTTGTTTCATTCAGTCATATTGATGTGGGATAGATGGGGGTTGTCTCCCAGCTACCTACAGTCTATACTAGTAGAGGCTTCATAGAAAGTTAGCTGAGTTAATGTATTTGATTACAATTTTGTTTTGTATAATTAGGGTTGTAATCGTTTTAATATAGTTTTTTATTGATCATATTCAGAAAAGATTTGTCTTCCAGTTATTTCATTAAAATTTATGTATTTTATTCAGTTGCTCACGAGTTATGCCAATACAAGTGTTATCTTGGGATCACTTGTGGTCCTAAGCACCGTGTGACGTCCATGGGGTAGTCTCGGGGTGTTACAATTTCTGAGTGTTAAAGAATAGAATAATAGGGTAAATAACCTCCTAAGTGTATTAGAAGTCATGGGTCCTAATTAGGGTAAGTAGAAAAATGTGCAGAATACCCCCACTTAAGTTGCACAAAAATCCCATCACAGGAATACGACTGACCCATATGAGTCGTACCTATCTAATATGTTTGGTACCCACCACTCGTATCCAAACATCACCCTTGGATAAGACACTATCCAGTTTATGACTCATCCAACAAAGTAGTAACCCCAGCATACGATCCATACCCATGACACTATCCCTGGAAGAATGAAATACCAAGAAGATCAAAAACAGCCCACCATACGAGACCCTGATACGACTCATACCAAGCCCTACGACTCACACCCTTAAGTTTTACCCATTCCAGTAACAAAAACCATCCCACCAACTAACATTGGTCAGTATACGATAGGACCATACCACTTGTACCCTAACATACGGCTCATACCCATAAGTTGTATTGGTCCAAAGAACGGAATTTCGAGAAATTTTCAAAAGGTCAAAACATAGGATGTTTTAGTAGGGCGAAACTCTGGAAATGTGTGTCGATTTTTCATTTGCATCTATTGACAGTGTCACATCATCCTTCAGGGATAGAATAGGATAAATGAATGTGTTTGAGGTTCATAGAAATGCGAACACATGATAAGGATTCAAGAAGTGAATTTCCTAAAATGTCCTTGTAGCCTCCCAAAGCTAGGTTATGGACATCATCGCATCGATCTGCAGGATGTACTAATACTTTGCTTTTGTACTAATACACCTGTGAAACCTATGCTTTGATACCAATTTTTTACAACCCAATTTCTTAGGTCATGATGACATTTACTATAACCTACCAGTAGGCAAGCCAATCCCACAGTCTAGAACAACTAGTAACAGACAACAAAATATATAAAAAAAGAATTGAAAAATAGGATAAATAAAGAAGGAATTACATAATATAATTCCAAAAACTAGTGGTATTGGTACCAAAGCTTCTAATAATACAAGAGTACAAAGTAAATTTCAACTGAATACATTGATATAACTTATCTTTGAATACAATATAGACACTAGTCTAATACATAAAAGACAGATAGGTAATACTTTGAATGTTAGGATCTCACCCTAAGTCTCTGAACCATGGTTGCTTTACACGATGAACTTATCAATAGAGATAACTCGTGCTATGATCTATAAGGGGTAGAATTGTAGTATGAGTACAAAACAGTGGGTACTCACTAGGCATCATCGGTTGACTGAGCTTAGTCATGCTATAAAGATGATGTAATGGAAGATAATCATAACTAATTCAAGGTACAAATTCGAACCTAAATCATCTCCATCATCACAATATATAATAAGTAATCAAAATGGAATAACAGTATAACATAAGGAATCAACACATGGTAATACTGTTGTGCATAACAAGCTATAAATATTAGAATAAAAATATAACATAAGGCGCCAACGCATGCTCATATCGCTATACATAAGAATTTGACAATTCAGACTAATAATATATCATAAATTATCTACACAAGAAATCACATGTACCAAGTTGGCTCACATACGCCAATTGGTTCAAAAAGTAAAGATCTTATCACAGTGTCCCATACAACTAGAGAGTATGCCGAAGAGAACTGAAAAGGAATTATTTTAACAATATATTACTCTCCATCATTGATAAACCGTCATTCCAAGCATACTTATAATTGGTCAATTTACCAACATTCAACATTTATCATCAATGGAAAGTCACAAATCTTCCTCAATTATCATCAATATTCATAATTGAACAACATATGACAACATAATCATAATCATATGAATACCATTATTTAGAAAACTATATCCTCAATACGTACTAATAACACTTTATTAGCTAGCCAAAGCTCATTTACTAATCCAATTACTCACTAGTCATCATATACTTTCTAATTGTTATTTATATACTATTCACCACATAATCACTGTTCATGGGTCAACAACTAGTAATTCTTCACCAACTAATCAATTACTAGAACATAGACAATATTCATTACTAATCCATATTTATCAACTAACCAATATTTTTTTGTAGTCATCACAAACTCACTAATCACCACTGATCCAATGACCACAAAACACAATTTATTCGCTATTCAGTTCATTGACTAAATGTCATTTAGTAACTAGCATCACTAATCCATAAATTCTCGTTTGTCAACTAGTCATCAACATCAACTAAATTATTATTATCAACATATCATCATTCCTATAAGTCTTTATTTATACTAAATATCATTATATCTTAAATATCATAAGTACTAGTCATCAATACCACTAGTCCTCATTATTGCTAAGGCTCAACTATCCATAAGTCATTCGTAACCTCTGAATTAATATTCACAACTAATCATCTTGTCAATCATAAATCAACAATTGTACCACTTTATTCATTGATAAGTAGAAAACTATGGCCGACATCTCTAATGTCAATATTAAACCCAACTACACATGGGCATAAATAATATATAGTTTCCATACATAGGTATACCAAACTCAAACCAGTAGATATACTCACAGGCACATCAATAATGATCGTCAAGCCTTTCCGGGTATCATCATAACATCATAGTATCCTTCGACCTTGTTGTGTATCATCAAATCACCATAATATCCTCCAATTGCACTAGGTATCATCATACTATTATAATATCCTCTGGCCTTTCCGGGGATCATCATATCATCATAATATCCTCCGGCAGTCCCGGGTATCATTGTATCATCATACTATCCCCTGACCTTTTCGGGTATTATCATATTATCAAAATATCCTCCGGCCTTGTCGGTCATTATCATATCATTATAGTATCATTCAGCCTCACTAGGCATCATCATAATATCCACATTACTATCAAAAATAAAAAGCAAGACCCATGAGAGCTAAAGTAAATGACAAGACCTGCAAGGGATAAAGTAAATAACAAGCCCCACAAGGGCTAAAGTAAATATCAAGCCCCACGATGGCTAAAGTAAATAAACATAAAAGGAGAAGCAAGAAAATCATGCCTCTGTATTTCCTCGTTCATTATCAATGTCACATTATCAATAAATGTATATAAATATAGAATGAATGTTATAAGTAATAAGTCAATAATCTAATCCATTAGACCATGACCATAATAGTAAGAATTATAATGAGAAATGGACCACAATTAACCTATTCATTGGCCCACCATTAGAATAAAGAAAGTTTACCACTAACTTGAGAAATATCAAATCCATGGAATAACCTATAGCGTATTCATAGCTTAGTCAACATCATAATTTATGGCTAAAGACATGTTATAGTCAAGGGCCCATTCAATAAGGTATTTGTTGGCCCAATAAATATCCAAGAAATAGCCAAATCAATAGCCTGAGTAATAGCCACATTCATGGCTTAGTGAATAACATGGTCATGGGCTACTTAAATAGCATACACAATAGCTCATTACGGCATCATCAATATATGTACTATTAAGGTTCATAAATATTGCCTCACTGGTCATTTTCTATGCATTTCATAAGCACCTATGGGTCTCACGAGGACAACCTTAATCTTAAATTAAGGTGGATCGAGGTCGACTTCTAAATCCCCCAGTATATCTTCTAAGTTCACTTCTACCCAAACTAGGTTAAGGTATCTAATTTAACTCTTAGATGTATAGCAAGCCACCTTTAAGTCCAAGATAGGGATCCTACTTAAATACTATCACTAAGTCTATTAGAACTAAAACAACTTAATTAGAGTAAGAATCTAAGGCTAATATTGCCCTAAGCATGAGTGATAAAGTCACTCCCATCTAACTAGTGTAGTTTAAAGCATTCTTATGTTTGGCATGAGACATTAAGTCCAATCCATTAAGGTTTAAGATAATAATCTAGGCATTTCACTATATGGGTCCAAATGACCTAAAAGATCCAACTAACCATAAATCTTAAAAAATCATCATCAAACATCTAAAATCCCTCAAAATATAAAAAGATATCACAACTATACTATGAGAAAGATGATTCTAACAAAGGATAAACCTAACCTACCTAAAATCTGAAGAATGCTTATTAATCCACTAAACCTTTGTTTCCCCTTTCCAAAAGCCTCTTCAAGATGCAATGCTATCAAAAAACATAGTCTATTCATCAATACAATCCTAATGATACCCATATTGCACCATTGTGCTTCGGGTACAAAAATGACACCAAAAACTCCATGTGGGTCCCTGTTCGGGAAAACACATTTTTGAGGTCAACCCAAAGTTCATACACCATCAAGGAATCATAAATGTCAAGACATAGGTGAAAACTCTAGTTATTTAGGGCTAAAATCAAGCCCTCAAGCTATTAGGGGATTTGGTAAAAAATTCAAGAAATTCAAGCATTGATTCAAAGGACTATTACTTTAAATCAAAAGATATTCAAATTAAAAAATGTTAATCAAGATCCCACTAACCCACAAGACTCAATTTTGAGTCATCTCACCATTATAGGGCTTATAGGTTTCAAAGATGAAGAGAAAATGGCCAAATTGTGACTTGGGGGCCTATTTATAGCCCCTTTAGGCATGGAGATTTTGAGATCTCCACCAAATAAACCGTGATTTCCATTCCGCAATCTCTATAGGAATTTCCATGATTGCCAAGGTACCAGTGCCAGCAAAGTCAAAACTTGTTTTTGATTCTCAAAACTCATTCTGACTTTGATTTTGACAAATAAACTATGTAACCTTACTAAATTCGACATTCTTGATGCATTGGTGGTGTCAAATTTTCTATCCAAGGTTTTACACCAATTATGGGCCCCAAACCCGTATCTTCTGATTTTCCCACTTTCCTACCAATAGGTCAAAGTGAGCTTGGGTGCATTGGAACCTGAACCAAAGGTCAACCCAGCCTAAAATCGATATTTGAAATCTACTGGAGCAGTCGAAATTCAAATAGAGATTGTCTTATTGATATTTTCACTCGGTGGCCATTTGGAACTAGCGAAGAATTCTAAATAGGGAATGCGCTTTTAGACTAAACAAACTACTCAGTAACCGAACTATCTGTGCTAACAACAAAGATAACTGGAAATATAAAAAATTACCAAGAGGGACATTAGAATAAGTGTTGTTGGGGCCATGGACAACATAAAAGACATCACAGGAAGACATAATGGCTATAACAAGTCCTAGTGGCTATCTTAGGGATGTCCATGACCCTGATCCTTAACTGATGGTAATAATGCTTAAATAAACTTACGAAACACTATTGCACCCAAAAGCTGGTAAAACAAATCATTGATATGAGTCATTGGATACATTTCATCATTTTCGTCTTATTCAACTGGCAATAGTCAATGTACAAATGTATGAATTTATTCTTTTTCTATACAAACAAAACTGGAGCAACCTAAGGTGATAATACCTTAAATATCCTAAAGCTTAATATGTTGCTCTATTTGCTCAATAGGAACCATATGACATGGATCTATTAATATAGGTTAGGTTCTTAGTTCAAGGTCATTCGGAAACTTTATGTTATGATCTTGAGAAAGTCTAGGTCGGTCGGTAGTGAAAACATCAGGACAATTATGGTCGATAAAAATGGAGTCTAGTAAAGTATTCAGAGCACTAATATACCAAACATAACTGAGGAATTTCTCACAACTACTTGATATTAGTCTCTTTGACCAAATATTAGAAACAATCCCCATCGAAGCGCAACTAAATGAACCTTGCCACATAACCAGGAGTATGCTAGGCATAACTAAGGTAACAGTCTTGTAAAAGAAATACAGAACCGCATGATAGGGAGATAGCTTGTCCATGCACAAAATCACTTCAAAGTCCACCATAGCTAACATAATAAGGTTAACCGAGTATCATACTCTCGAACATTTAGCAAATATGACTTATATAAACCATATACTACTAAAAAAGCACACACGAGGGTGGATATATGCAATATCAAAGATAAAGACTCCCAAGACAAACCAATTTGTGGTGAATAATTAGTAAAAATATATAAAAATGTAGATCCTGGATTAAAAAGAGTATAAGTTGGTTAATGGCATACTCAAATCATAGTTTTAACCACAGATTCCAAAGCCTCAATCTCGAGCCTACCAAGTATAACATATAAATAGCCTATCTACTATAAAACTCTACTAATCACCTGTCCTACGTACCTGGGGATCACCTCTAAAACCATGGAGACCACCCCTACGACCCTGTGCACCACCCCTAGCTAGAAATGGTACTACCCTGATCGATAGTGCCCTTTTCAAGAAAGGCTGAATCATACCTTATCAAAGAAAAGAAGTAGCCAATAACCCAACAATCCTAGCATGCCCCAAGCACTCTTTTCTATCTAGACAGTTTGGCTTATTTGAAGTGGCCATCGCATCCTTAAAACTCTGAACATGCACCCATTAATTGATGAGTACTTCTTTGGAAATTAGAACCACTTTGATTGGGTTGACACATATAAGATATCTAATTTGCATCCTAAACAAGCCTACTAGACTGTCAAGACCTAAGATTGTCCTCTAGTCGTAACATGATGCTTAGAGTAACAAGTGACCCCAATCTAACCAATGCTTTGGCTTAGAATTAAGAATACTGAAAGATGTAACAAAATACAAGGCAGATCTAAACTATAATTAAACTAATAATAAATAATACTAGAACTAATACTAAAACTATTTGAAAACCTACCAAGCTGAGAATCTAACTTCTGTCTGTTTGTCTGAAAGACTCTACTAATGTGAGTCTTAGGGTTAAGCCCCCAACTAACTCCAAATGACTGAAATAAAGTAGATTGGAAAAGGTAAATAACTGATAACTAGTCCCCGAATGAGAAGGACTCACCAAACTATTGTTGTGTGGTATTGGAACATGCTTAGTGCGATCTGGGTACTGAGCTTCTGAACCTATATTATGAGACATTATAGCATAGAAAAGTATGCGATAAGTACTTTGAAGGCACGGTCTATGCGAGATTGGATAACTAACTTTTATAAGATGGACATAAATGCATGAAACCTAATAAGTAACTGCAAGACCAAGTATAAATATGTACAGGATAAAACTGAAGAACTAAATACATGGTCATGCATAATCTAATTTTGAAATTTGATTGAGGCATAAAATAATGACTGTAGGAGCTAACAATAACTGACACACACCAATCTGAGCAAATTAGGATCAAACTTGTAACCCCATTTTGAAGGGTGTCAGTATCATATGAAGGGTACCAACACTAGCTGATGTAGATCCAAAAAACTAATATCCCGAAGGTCTTAGTTGTTAGTCCTCGACTGGTGGGTGACCCCTCATAACCTAAAGTGGCACCATAATTCTTTAACATAGGGACTTCTACTAAAGGTCTTAGTCCTCAACTGATGGGTGAGTTTTCATCCATGTGTTTACTCAGTGCTAGGTACTACTCTCAACAGAAAAGACACTAATAACTCATATATGCTCAACATGATAATAATTTTAAAATAGCAACATTGTCACGGCCCGATTCACGAGTTGTGATAGCACCCACTAAGACCTACCAGCAGGTAAATCAACACTGTAACACGGAGCTAATCCAATGGGTTACATTGGTATAACCACCCGACAAGGGTCACAATAAATGAACACAATCATAAATAACAATTTTCCATAATAGACAATCAACTACGGATACCAAATCCCACGATGTGGTAATATCAAAACATGAGCATTTATGTTCAACCATAGGAAATACAACTCAAAATTTTGATAGTCTTATACATTCGTTTCAAATACCAAAGACTTTATAAGAATAGGAGGGAAATGGGGGACTTAAAACTCCAAGAACTCACCCTATATACGGAAAATCAACACAACACGATCTAAACTAAGCGGCAACAATTAGTACTTGGGTCTGCACCAAAAAGGAACAAAAATATAGTATGAGTACAAAAACAATGGGGTACTCAGTAGGCATCATAGGCCAACTAAGTTAAATCATGATATAAAGATGATATAAAGTTAGACCATATTTCTAAGTCAAGGTACAGAATCAAACCAGAATCTTCTTCATCATCACTATATATAATCAATAATCAAACTTAAAAATACTATGACATATGCATTCATCATGCACCAATACCATTTATACGAAGTAAGTGATTAAATATGTAAGTCATCACTAATACAATCACAATCATAGTAAGACCAAGGTAATATGTAAACATCCATTAAAGCAAAAGTAAAAGCACCCGCCACGGCATCCCATAACACCGGGGAGTACACTCAACATAACATAAGGTAAATAAATCATCACGGTATCCTATACCACCAGAGAGTACATTAAAGAGTCAAATCACCAAGTATATAATCATAAAACCAACTCATGAATATCCATGGTTCACTACCTTTCGCGTGAATAACCATTTTCCAAGGTCATGATCATCAATAATTACCACTATTGAATTAAAATATATCATGTACTCACAATCATAATCATGGTCATTTAGATATCTAACCCATCCATATTAACTAACGAACACTTGTTATTAAACTACTAGTTTCCTAGTCACCATAAGGCCTCTAATCATTACCATAATTGATTCATATTAATCATTCATCATGAACTAGCAACTAATTATTATTCACTTAATAGCCAACGTCTATATCTAGTCAGGAATCACAAATAAAACATAGTCACCATTTAGCCAAAGTTCATTCCTAGTTATCATAGGTGCACCAGTTATCACATAAGAAGGGGGTTACATATTATCAAACACACTTATCTATCTATCTATTAACCAATGCCGCTTACTAGTTAGCACTTTAAATCTCTAAGTCAATATTTAAGCATCCAACAACATTACACCCTAGGAATCAATATCAATAGTTATATTGATATCATCATAATATCAATATCAATATCATCCTATCATTAAAATATCCTCGCGCCTTGGCGGGCATTATCAAATCATCATAGTATCATTCAGCCTTATCAGGTATCATCAAAATATCCATATTAATATCAATAATAAGAAGCAAGTCCCATGAGAGCTAAAGTAAATGACAAGCCCCAGAAGGGATAAAGTAAGGAACAAGACCCATAAAGGCTAAAGTAAATATCAAGCCCCACGATAGCTAAAGTAAATAAACATAAGAAGAGAAGCAAGAAAATCATACCTCCATATTTCCTCGTTCATTATAGATGTCACATTATCATTAAGTCTATATATATGTAACATGAATGTTATAAGTAATAAGTCAATAATCTATTCCATTAGACCATGAGCATAATAATAAGAATTATAATGAGCAATGTCCCACAATTAACCTATTCATTAGCCCACCATTAACGTAAAAAACTTTTACCACTAACTTGAGAAATATAAAATCCATGGAATAATCTATACCTTATTTATAGTATACTCAATATCGTAATTTATGGATTAAGACATGTTATTGTCAAGGGCCCATTCAATAACGTGTTTGTTGGGCGAATCAATATCTAAGCAATAGGCTAATCAATAACCGAAGTAATAGCCACATCCATGGCTTAATGAATAACATGGTCATGGGCTACTTTAATAGCATACACAATAGCTCATTATGGCATCATCAATAGAGGTATTTTAAAGGTTCATAAATATTGCCTCACTGGATATTTTGTATGCATTTCATATGAATCTATGGGTCTCACGAGGACTACATCAATCTTAGCTTACGATGGATCAAAGCCAACTTTTAAATCTCCCAGTATGTCTTCTAAGTTCACTTCTACTAGAACTATGCTTAGGTATCAAATTCAACTCTTAGATGTATAGAAAGACACCTTTACGTCCAAGGTAGGGATCCTACTCAAATACTATTACTAAGTCTATTTCAAATAAAGAAATTTAATTAGAGTAAGCATCTAAGGCTAATCTTTCCCAAAGCATAAGTGATAAAGTAACTCCCATCTAACTAGAGTAGTTCTAAGAATTCTTATGTTAGGCATGAGACATTAAGTCTAATCCATCAAGGTTCAAGACAATAAGCTAGGCATTTCACTATATGGGTACAAATGACATAAAAGATCAAACTAACCACAAGTCTTAAAAAATCATCATCCAACACCCAAACCCACTCAAAATCTAAAAAGATATCACAACTATACTATGAGAAAGCTCATTCTATCGAAGGATAAACCTAAACTACCTCAAATCCAAAGAATGGTCATCAATCCACTAAACTTTTGTTTTCCCTTTCCATACACCTCTTCAAGATGCCAACCTATCAAAAAACATAGCCTATTCATCAATACAAGCCTAATGATACCCATATTGTACCACTGTTCTTTGGGTCTAAAATAACATAAAACCCCCATGTGGGTCCCACTTATGGATAACATATTTTTGAGGTCAAACCATAGTTCATACACCATCAAGAAATCATACTTGTCTAGAAATAGGTGAAAACTATAGTTATTTAGGGCTAAAATCAAGCCCTCAAGCTATTGGGGGATTTGGTTGTAAATTAAAGAAATTCAAGCATGGATTCGAAGGATTCTTACTTTAAATACAAAGATGTTCGCATTTAAAGATGTTAATCAAGCTAATAACCTACAAGACTCAATTTTGAGTTATCTAACCCTTCTAGGGCATTTAGGTCTCAAAGATGAAGAAAAATGGCCAAATTTCAACTTAGGGGGACTATTTATATCCCTTTTAGGCATGGAGAATTGGACATCACCATAAAATGAACCACGATTGCCATGCTGCGGTCTCCATAGGCATTATGACGATCGCCTAGGCACCAGTGCCAACAAAGTCAAAACTTGTTTTTGATCCTCAAAACTTATTCAAACTCTGATTTTCAAAAATGAACTATGTAACACCACTAATTTCGACATTCTGGAAGCGTTGGTAGAATAAAATTTTCCATCCAAGGTTTTACACCAATTATGAGCCCCAAACCCATATCTTTTAATTTTTCCACTTTTCGACCAATAGGTCAAAGTGAGATTGGGTGCATTGGGACACATACCAAAGGTCTACCCAGCCTAAAATTGATCTGCTGGAGCAGTTGCAATTCAAATTGAGACTATCTTATTAATGTTTTCACTCGGTGGCCATTTGGAACCAACAAAGACTTCTAAATACAGAATTGTCTTTAAAACCAAATGAACTACCCGATAACCAAAATATTAGTCTCAGTAAGTCATAAATGACTTGAGGAATCCATGGAGAAGCGCTAATGACAAAGATAAGTAGAAATATAAAAAATGACCAAGTGGGTCATTACAATAAATATTATTGTGGCCATGGACAACATAAAAGACATCAACTAACACATATTGGTTATAACGAGTCCTAGTGGCTGTCTTAGGGATGTCCATGACCCTGATCCTTAACTGATGGTCACTAGTCCTCAAATTAATCATACAAAACACTATTGAACCCAGAAGCTGGTAAAACAGATCATTGATATGAGGCATGGGATAGTTTTATTCATTGTCATCTTATTCAACTGCAAATAGTCAATGTACAAATATATAGAACAATTCTTTTTTATATAAAAACAAAAATGGATCAACCCAAGGCAATAACTTTGTCTAATGAAACCCTTACCTAGAAGATCCTGAAGCTTAATATGATGCTCTATTTGCTCGATAGGATCCATACGCCATAGATCCATTATTAGGTTCTTAGTTTGAGGTAAATCAGAAACGGTATGTCATGATCTTGAGAAAGTCTAGGCCGGTCTATAGTGAAAACATTAGGAAAATTATGGACAATGAAAATAGAGTCTATTAAAGTATTCAAAGCACTAATATCTCGAGTATAACTGAGGAATTACTCACAACTACTTGATATTAGTCTCCTAGACCAAATATTAGAAACAATCCCCATCAGAGCACATCCAAATGAACATTGGCACATAACCAGGGGTATGCTAGGCATGACTAAGGTAATAGTCTTTTCAAAAAAATCCAAAACCATATGATTGGGGGATAGCTAGTCTATTCATAAAATCACTTCAAAGTCCACCATGTCTAACATAATAAGATTAACCCGCGTATCATGCTCTCAAAAATTTTCCAAATGTGATTTATATAAATCATATACTACTAAAGAAGCACCCACGAGGGTGGCTATATGCAATATCACAGATAAAGACTTCAAAGACAAACCCAATCATGGAGAATAATTAGTAGAAATATAGATCATGGATTAAAAAGAGTATAAGTTGGTTAATGGCATACTTAAATCATAGTTTTAACTACAGAATCCAAAGCCTCAACCTGTATCCTACATAGGACAATATATAAATCGTCTATATACTATCGAACAAGCTGCCTACTGATCACCTATCCTACATACCTGGGGATCACTTCTGAAACCATGGAGACCACCCCTACAACTCTGTGCACCGCCCCTAGCTAGAGGTGGTACTTCCTTGATCGACTGTGCACTTTGAATGAAAGGCTCAATCATACCTTGTCAAATAAGAGAAGTGGCCAATAATCCCACAATCCTAATATGCCCATCACACTCTTTTCTATCTAGATAGTTTAGCATATTTAAAGTTGCCACCTCAGCCTAAAAACTATGAACGTGCACCCATCAATTGATGAGTACTTCACTGACCATTAGAACAACAATAACTGGGTTGATACACATATGATATTTGATTTGCGTCCTGAACAGGCCTACTAGACTATCATGACCTGAGACTGTCCTCTAGTCATAAAACGGTGCTTAGAGTCACAAGTGACCCCAATCTAACCAATGGTTTGGCTTAGCATTAAGAATACTTAAAGATGTACCATAATACAAGGCAAATATAAACTTTAAATAAACTAATAATAAATAATACTTGAAATAATACTAAAACTATTTGAAAACTCAACAAGTTGGGAATCAAACTTCTATCCATTTGTCTGAAAGGCTCTACTAGTGTGAGTCTTAGGATAAGCCCCTGAGTAACTCCAACTGACTAAAATAAAAGTAGACTAGAAAAAGTAAATAACTGATAACTAGTACTTGAATGAGGAGGACTCACCAAACTACTGTTTTGTGGTCCTGGAACGTGCTTAGTGTAATCTAGGTACTGAGCATCTGAACCTATATTTTGAGACATTATTGCACAGAAAAGTATATGATCATTAATTTGAATGCACTGTGTATACGAAATTGTATAACTTACTTTTATAAGCTGGACATAAATGCATAAAACATGATAACTAAGTTCAAGATCAAGAATAAATATATACAACATAAATCTAAAGAACTAAATGCATGGTCATGCATAATCTAATTTTGAAATTTTATTGAAGCATAAAATAAGGACTTAGGAGCTAATAATAATCGACATACACCAATTTGAGCAAATCAAGGTCCAACCTGTAACCCAAGTTGGAAGTGTGTTAGTACCATGCCAAGAGTACCAACACTAGCTGATATGGATCCACAAAGTTGATATCCCAAATAACTAGGTTGACAATCCTCAACTGGTGGGTGACCCCTCATAACCTATAGTGGCTCCATAATTCTAGAACATAGGGACTTCTACTGAATGTCTCAGTCCTCAATTGACGGGTGAGTCTTCATCCCTCTGTTTACCCAGTGCTAAATACTACTACCAATAGAAAAGAAACTAATGACTCATATATGCTCAACATGATAATAATTTTAAAATAGAAACATTGACATGACCCGATTCACGAGTCATGATGGCACCCACTAAGACCTACCTGTAGGTAAATCAACACCATAACACGGATCTAAGGCAATGGGTTACTTTTGTAGAATCATCCGACAAGGTCCACAATAGATGAACACAATCATAAATAACAATTTTCCACAATAGACAATCAACTACGAATACCAATTCCCATGACCTGGTAATATCAGTACAAGAGCATCTATGTTCGACCATAGGAAATACAACTAAAATTCTAAATATTCTTATACATTCTTCTCGAATACCAAAGACTTAATAATGATAAGAGGTAAATAGGGGACTCAAAACTCTAAGAACTCACCCTATCTATGAAAGATCAACACAACACGATCTCATCTAAGAGGTAGAAATTAGAACTCAGGTCTACACCAAAAAGGTACAAAAGTATAGTATGAGTACAAAAACAATGGGGTATTCAGTAGGCATCATCGGCCAACTGAGCTAAATCATGATATAAAGATGATATAAAGTAAGACAATATTTCTAAGTTAAGGTACAAAATATAACCTGAATCTTCTTAATCATCACTGTATATAGTCAATAATCAAACTAGAAAAATACTATGACATATGCATTCATCATGCACCAATACCATTTATATGAAGTAAATGATAAAACACGTAAAGTGTAACTAATATAATCACAATTGCAGTAAAACCAAGATAATACATAAACATCTATTAAAGCATAAGTAAAAGAACTCACAACGGCGTACCAGACCACTGGGGGGTACACTTAAAATAAAATAAGGTAAGGAACTCATCACGGCATCCCTTGCCACTAGAGATTACATTAAAGAGTCAAATCACCATGTATATAATCAAAAAACCAACTCATGAATATCCACGGTTCACTATATTTTGTGTGAATGACCATTCTCCAAGCTCATGATCATCATCAATTATCACCATTGAACTAACATATATCATGTACTCACAATCATATTCATAGTCATTAAGATATCTAACCCATCCATATTAACTAACCAACACTTGTTATGAAATTACTAGTTTCGTAGTCATCATAAGGCCTCCAATCATTACCTTAACTGATTCCTATTAATCCTTCATCATGAACTATCATCTAATAATTTTCACTAAATTTCCAACATCTACATCTAGTAAAGAAGCACAACTAAACCATAGTCACCATTTAGCAAAAGTTTATTCCTAGTTATCATAGGTTCCCTAGTCATCACATAGGAAGGGGGAAAAATTATCAAACATACTTATCTATCTATTGACCAATGCCTCTTACTAGTTAGCATCTTAAATCTCTAAGTCAACATTTAAGCATCCAACGGCATTACACGCTAGGCATCAATATCAATCGTTATCAATAATACTCAACCCATTATCTCCATTAGCCATTTAACAAACATAATTACTAGTCACCATATTTTAACTAAACAAGGTTCACCAGCTAGTATTCTAGACTTCTATCCATCAAGTAATATAACCACTTTATATAGCTAGCTAGTTATCATATGACCCAATTTGTAGGGCGAGATTCCATAATTTATCCATTTATTCAAGCCAGATCTATCCACTAGGTAAATACTTAATTCTACACATTGTTAAACTCACCAATTAGTCTTACACATTACTCAACATATTAAACTTCTATTCACTAATTAACATGAACAAGAGCCATGCCACTTAACAATTGATTAATGGTAGAGAATTATAGACAACTTTTGAAGAAAAATAGCATATCCTTAATGCACTAACAGGAATAATTATGCAAGATCATAACCACACATATAATTATATATTTATATATGCTTACCACACATAGCATAACATAACATCAATATATCGTCTGGGTCTGCCAGGCATCATCATAACATCAATATCTCTTCTGAATATATCGGGAATCATCATAACATCAATACCTCTTTCAGATTTATCAGGCATCATCATAGCTTTAATATATCCTCTGGCCTTGTCAAGCATCAACATAGCATCAATAGATACTTTGGCCTTGCCGGGCATCAACATAATTTCAACATATCTTCTGGCCTTGTCAGGCATTATCTTAACCTCAAAATATCCTCCTGGTTTACATGACATCATTGCAACATCAATTTATCCTTCATAAAATCAATATACACATATTTATATATGTAGCCAAATCAGTAACAAATGCAAGCCCAATGATGAATGGATCGGAAAATTAAGTAAGAAAATGCATATCATAGCTCCTAACAATTTATTACTAATGCAATGTGTTAGTAGGTGCATGAACATGTTTATGCTTGTTGTAGGAGCATTTCACACATTATCGGGATTAACGTGATTATTAAAATAGTCAATAACAAGTCATGGTTATAATTTCTAGAACCCATCTTTAGTAGCATAATTCGCAATCCTAGTACAAAAGGGTTCTTTTGCACAAATATTATTAGAGTCACTAGGCTTGAGCATAATATGAATAATAACATAATCTAAGGCTCACATAGTAAACTAGCCAATAAACCAAATGATAGCATAGTAATCAATTTGATTTACAAGGCTTCCCAATGCTATCCAAATAGTGGCAATAAGACCAAAATCAAGCATTCACATTATTTCTGAATCAACATCATGAATAGACCATCTACCGAGTTTAGCCATCATATTACCAAAAACACATTCTAGGCATTCACCACGTATCTATGTCACTAATGAAGTTATATATTTTAATCTTAAACGGGCCAAGTTCCACTTATAAAAGCCTAAATTATCTTCTTCAAGTTTAACTTCTACCCATAATTAGACTAGGTTATCTACATCATGTATCAAAGGATTATCAATCCTCACTAGTTCTATAGGACAATTCTTCCTCAACTACATTACTTAGATCATCCAAGCACCTAAAGACAATTCACAACTATACAAACTAGGCCAACATACTCATAAGGAGAGTGAACAAGGTCACTCCCATCTAACAAGAGTAACTAGAGAATTCTCATTCTATTCATGAAGTATCAAGTTCAACTAAATAAGGTTCTAAACTAATAGTCATATATCACACTTAA
Source organism: Capsicum pubescens (assembly GCA_030864215.1). Classification (NCBI taxonomy): domain Eukaryota; kingdom Viridiplantae; phylum Streptophyta; class Magnoliopsida; order Solanales; family Solanaceae; genus Capsicum; species Capsicum pubescens. The sequence continues at coordinate 228,817,350 of CM061548.1, read as the reverse complement.
TAAGTTCAATAGCCTAAATGTTCAAAAAATCCCAAGCATTACTATTTTCCATTTCAACATCTAAAAACCCGCCCAATCTAATAAAGATATCACAATTATACTACAATAAAGATCAATCTTACACAAGTAAGCCTAACCTACCTTTATTCCAAATATAGCTCACGAACCAACAATCATTGCTTTCTCTTTACTCAAAGCTTATCCAAGGATCCACGGTATCAAAAACATAATTTATGAATTAATATGAGAATAAAAACACCCATATTTCACCATTATGCTTTGGGACCAAATTGACACAAAACCCCCCTAAGTTGATCACATATATAGAAAATGAGTTTTTGACACCGACCCATTATTTAAATATTATTAGGGAGTTATAACCCTCAAGAAATTAGTGCAAATAACCATATTTTGGTCTATAATCAAGACATAAGTAATTTAGGGTGTTGGGTCTAAAAATAAGGAATTCACACTCAAAATTGAAGGAATCTTACCTTAGATTCAATGCTAATCATGAATATGCAAGTGGTTTAAGCTCCTAATCAACACCAAAGACTCACTTTAAGGACTACTCTCGCTATTAGGGTTTTAGAGACTAAGAAATTGGAGATATAGCAAAATTCTAGAGCAAAACTACTGTAACACCCCGAATCTGGTACCCAAAATGCTACACGGTGGTCGTGACCCTGAAGGACCACAAGCTAACCCATGACTGATATTTGTACCTGAACACTGCATAATATACTATATAAATGCAGAAATAAAGATTGTAAGGACGTAAGGTTCAAAACTGAGACATAATATCTATTAAAATATAATATCTAGTGTGGTATAAAATACCTAAAACAACTGAAATAACTGACTGAACATGCTAGTCTAAAAAGCATCTAACTAACTGAACTGTCTGAAAAAGGAGTTGATGGGACATGTCCCCAACTAACTCCAACTATTGAAATAAATTAATTAATGAGATAATAAAGTAATGGTCATGTCCTCGAAGGATGAGGACTCACTGCTAACTCTGACTGCTGAGACTGGAATTCTACCGATGCTCTAGAGTTCGTGCTTAAGAACCTATGGTATAAAATACCATAGCACAAATGCATCAGTACATTTGAATGTACTGGTATGCATGTGAGGTAGGCTAAATGAAAAAGGGTTAACATGCATGAACTATACTAGCTGAGTGAATAACATGACCATGAGAATACATGCATGAATACATAATAACTATAACTGAGTTCGTGATAACATGATTACTGAGTCTGAGTACTCATAACATGAGATGTTGATAGTTGTACAACTGAAAGAAACGAAAATAAGTGATTGTATCTAACAATCTAGTTTTTGATGGAACTAGCTGAGTTCTATTCTATTCTGAGTTGACTGTATCTAACAGTCCTAAATTCTATAGAACTATCTGAGTTCTATTACTGAGACTGAATGACTGTATCTGACAGTCCTAATTCTGTAGCTGAAACTATGGGAAATATTCATCTAACTGCCATGCCCCAAATAACACATTATAGCTGAGTTGGGGTCCAATCTATAACCCTAATTGGAAGGGTGTCAATACCGCACCACCGGTAAGGACAAGCTGTGGAAGACCCTCATTTGACAGTGTCCCCAAAAGAGAATGGTAGGGCTCTCATCTAATAGTGCTTATCCACCTCATTAACCCTCATATGATAATATTGATGTCTCAACCTATGCTGGCTTCATAGTTCTGGAATGCAAGGATGACTTATAAGAATCACACCCTCATCTGACAGTGTGTGTTCCCATCCTCGGGTTTACTCGATGCTAATTCCTACTCCCATCTGAATAGACACTGAACATGGATTACTGAACTTAACTGGACTGAATTAACTGAGTTTCGTTGACTGGCGGAATACTATTGAGATTACTGAATTTCTAAGATTACTGAGTTTTCCTGAGTCACATGAATGATTGAATTTCTATAAACATGGATCGACTGAGAGTATCTTAAAAACATGACACTGGCTCTAAGCAAAAAACTAATTATTGGGTACAAGTACCCCCAGGACTCGATAGCATAAAACTGATAAAGCATGAATTTCTTGAATACATGACCAACATCACAATCCATAAGACAATAAGTTGGAGATTTCATAAAGTAAAAGTTCTAAAGCACCACAAGGGTTTCACATGTATCCATAATTCACTGACTAAGACTTTTCATCAAACATTTGACATGCATAAACTTTTACATGATTGGGTATTTCATATTATCATACTAGTATGACATTTTTCCTTCACATAGGCATTTAATCAAACACATGGGGAGCATGATTTGGTTATACAATCATCAACACATCTAATAATCATGGATAAATCAATCAATGTGTAAATTTAAGGGTTTATCATGATTATTATGCAAATTACCACATCGTAGGGTCAACCATTGGAATATGTAGTTTCAAACATGAATCAAAACCCCACAACATCATGAACATATATTTTAATTCAAATTAAATCATGAACATTCATTAATACACAAATCTTGGATTTTAAAAAGAGATTCTTGAGCTTCATGGGAGAAAGGGTCCCATGAATCAACACATGATATACTTGGGTTGTGAGTTTCTTAAAGTTATTGGACTTGAAGAACTTGAAATCTCTTAGTTTCTTGAAGAATGATTTAGATCTTGTTCTTGGGGATTATATTTGAGAGAAAACCCTAATTTGAAGTTGTAGATGGATAATGAACTTATGAGCCTTGGTCTGATATAATTAGGGGTTAAAACAGGTGGAAAAGACCCAAATACCCTTTTTAAAAATAACTTTAAAATAACTGAATAAAGTATGAGACAGTGGGTATGATGGTCTGTCGTTGGGTCGATGGTCCGTCGGTCCTGACCATCGCACCTGGTCAGAATAGGGGTTCACTGTCTCTACTGTGATGGCTTGGGCGATGGTCCGTCGCTAGCTCGATGTTCTGTCGGCCTGAGCTATCTCCCTTAGGAAGAATGTGGATTAATTTCCTCCGCTGCGATGGCTTAGGTGATGGTCCATCGCTAGCTCGATGGTCCATCGACCTTCACCGTCGCACCTGGGCAGTTTTAACTATTTTTTGTATTTCGTCCATAACTTTCTCTTCCAATGTCAGATTTTGACAAAATGGGTATCGATGGAAATCTTATCATTTTGGAAGTCATCAATAACTCTTTAGGAAGTCATCAATAACAATTTCCCCAAAAGGTATCGAAATTGGGGAAATTCTATTCGATTTAAATATTAATCATTAAGGAAGTCATCCATAACTCTTTTGGAGACTAGATTTGACTTAAAGAAAGTCGGGGTATTACAATATCTTCCTCTTGGGAATATTCATCCTCGAATGGGGTTGACTAAGAGGGGAGAAACAAAAGACTAAAGAACATCCTGAACATTAATGACTGAAACATCACACTATGACTAACATGACTGATAAACTAAATACATATCATATTGAATATGCATATCTGATGCATAAGTAACTGATTTATGACTGCATGACTGAATTACTAAAAACATGAGTTTCTTTTCAAACCAAACATGCATATCTGATGTATCAATATATGACTTAACTGACATATGAATGCATGACTGACTATGCAATGGTACTTAATACCAAGTTTATAATGGAATTCTCAACATGAAATGGATACCAAGCTTGTAACTAAAATCTGAACATGAAATTTAAAATCTTAAGGAGAAATGTTACCTTGAGATAGATCTTAGTTTGTGAAGAAGAGGTGAGGATACTTGGTCCGCAAGTATACTTCTGCTTCCCAAGTATCTCCCTCAATTGACTGATTTTGCCAAAGAACTTTGACTAAAGGGACTTCTTTGTTCCTCATTCTACAAGTCTGGTAGTCAAGAATTTCGACTGAAATCTCTTTGTAAGAGATGTTGTTCTAAATATCTATGCTATGAATAGGGACTATGACTTCCGTGTCACCTATGCACTTCTTGACCAAAGAGACATGGAAGACTGGATGAACTGTGGCTAGATCTGAAGGCAATTCGAGCTCATAAGCTACCTTGCCGAAGCGACTGTGAATTTTAAAAGGACCAACATATCGGGGACTGAGCTTTCCCTTCTTGTCGAATCTCTTCACTCCCTTCATGGGAGAGATATTTAGTAGACATAATCACCAATCTCAAACTTGAGATCCTTTCTACGCATATCTGCATAAGACTTCTGTTGGATCTGAGCAGCCTGAAGTCTTTCTCTGATCAACTGGACTTTTTCTAAGGCATCAAATACTAAGTCAATCCCTATAACTGAAGCCTCACTAACTTCGAACCAACCAATTGGAGAACTGGATCTCCTACCATAAAGAGCTTTGAATAAAGCCATCTTAATACTGGAATGATAGTTGTTGTTGTATGAAAACTCAATCAAAGACAAGTGGTCATCCCAACTACCCTTGAAATCAATTGCACACCCTCGTAGCATATCTTTTAAAGTCTAAATGGTCCTTTCTGCTTGACCATCTATCTGAGGATGAAAGGCGGTACTGAGATAAACTTGGGTGCCAAGACCCTTTTGGAACGCTTTCCAGAAATGAGAGGTGAACTGGGTACCTTTGTCTGAGATAATAGTTAATGCGACACCATACAATCTAACCAAATCTCTGATGTAGAGTTTGGCGTAATCCTCGGATGAATAAGAGGTATGGACTGGAAGGAAATAAGCTGATTTTGTCATCCTATCTACATTTACCCAAACTGAATCATGCTGGCAACGAGTATGAGGAAAAACCATCATGAAGTCCATGTTCACTTCTTCCCACTTCCAAGTAGCAATACTGAAATCCTGCATGGACCCACTAAGCTTCCGATGCTCTATCTTAACCTGCTGACATGTAGAGCACTTAGCCACAAACTCTGCAATATCTCTCTTTATTCTACTCCACTAATACTTTTACCGCAAGTCATGGTACATATTAGTGGACCCTCAATAAATAGAGTAGCGTACACCATGAACTTCTCCAAGAATTCACTACCTCAAGTCATCAACACTTGGAACACACAGACGGCCCTGACAACGCAGAAAACCATCTCCCCCTTGGGAGAAAACCTCTACTTTCTGATCCTTGATGGACTCTTTCAACTTGACTAGACTGGGATCTCTATCTTGCTTTTCTTTCACCTCAAAAACTAGAGATGATTATGAACTACTCTGAACCCATATGTCACCCTCCTCTGAATAGACTAAGCGAACCCCTAGTTTAGCAAGCTGATGGACTTCTTGAGCTAGCTTTTTCTTACTGTCCTCAACATGAGAAACAATACCCAAAGACAGTCTACTGAAAGCATGGGCCAAAACGTTGTCCTTCCCCAGATGATAAAGGACACTCAAGTCATAATATTTCAAGAGCTCTAACCATCTCCTCTGATGAAGATTGATATCTTTCAGAGAAAAGACATACTGAAGGCTTTTATGATATATGAACACATATACATGAACTCCGTGTAGATAATGCTTCCAGATCTTCAAAGAAAAAACTACGGCTGCTAACTCGAGATCATGCGTAGGATAATTCTTCTCAAGGGGTTTAAGCTGTCTGGAGGCGTAGGCTATGACCTTACCATGTTGTATGAGGACACAACCCAAACCTACTCTGGACGCATCACAATAAACTACGAACCCATCTGAACCATTTGGAAGAGATAAGACTGGAGTTGAGGTGAGTCGAGTCTTCAACTCCTAAAAACTCTTCTCGAAAGGATCTGACCACTGAAACTTGACTTTCTTCTGAGTCAATCTGGACATAGGTAATGCAATAGATGAAAATACCTTAACAAACCATCTGTAATAGCAATCCAAACCCAAGAAACTGCTAATATCTATTAGAGAGACAGGTCTGGTCCAATTTTTTACCACTTTGGTCTTTTGAAGATCAACCCTAATTCCATCACCGGAAACTATATGACCAAGAAATGCTACTAACCTTAGCCAAAATTCATACTTACTGAATTTGGCAAACAACTGATGATTTCTGAGAGTCTGCAATACTATTCTGAGATAATTTGCATGATCACGCTCACTGCGGGAATAAACAAGGATGTCATTTATGAAGACTATGATGAACATATCCAAGTACTGCTTGAACAAATGGTTTGTCAAGTCCATGAAAGATAGTGGGGAATTGGTACGATCAAAGGACATAACTAAGAATATGAAGTGACCATACCGAGTACGAAAGGCTGTTTTCAAATTATCACATTCTCTGACTCTAAGCTGATAATAGCCTGATCTGAGGTATATCATAGAAAAATAGCTGTCACCCTAAAGTTGGTCAAATAAGTCATCGATTCTGGGAAGAGGATACTTGTTCTTGACCATAACTTTATTGAGCTTACAGTAATCAATGCACATTCTAAGAGAACCATCTTTCTTGTGTATGAATAAGATTGGTGCACCCCACGGGGACACACTGGGTCTGATGAATCCCTTATCTAAGAGATCCTTAAACTGCTCTTTCAATTCTTAGAGTTTTGCTGGTGCCATTCTGTATGGCGGAATAGATATAGGCTGAGATCTTGAAGAAGATCAATGCCAAAGTCTATGTCCCTTTAGGGAGGAATTCCTGGAAGATCTTCGGTAAAGACATCTGAATATTCATTTACGACTGGGACTGAATCAAGACTAGGAGTTTCAGAACAAGTTTCCTTAACTCGAACAAGATAATAGACACATCCTTTAGATATCATTTTTCGTGCCTGAAGGTAAGAAATAAGCTGACCTCTGAAAGCTGAAGTACTACCTTTCCACTCTAGGACAGGTTCATTCTAAAACTAGAACTGGACTATTCTATTTCTCCAGTCAACTGTGGCATAGCAGGAATGAAGCCAGTCCATACCAAGAATAATATCAAAATTAGTCATCTCTAATTTGACTAAATCTGCTGAGGTGATTTTCTGAGATACCATAATCGGACGGTTACTGTATACCCGTTGGGCTATGATAGTTTTACCCACTGGGTAGATACTCAGAAGGGCTCTACTAGAATTTCTAGAATGACTCTGAAATCAACTATTATATAGGGAGTAACAAAAGATAAAGAAGCTCCTGGATCTATCAAAGCATAAACATGCACATGAAAGATCTGTAATATGCCAGAAACCACATTAGGAGAATTTTCCTGATCTTGTCGGGACTGGAGATCATAAATTCGATTTGGGCATTGCCCACTAGTATCATTAGAGGTGGCACTCTTCTGATTTGGGAGACCGGACTGAGCTGGGGAACGGTTCTGCTGACCCTAGTAACCTGAATGGGGACAATCTCTGACTCTGTGGCCTGGCTTGCCTCATCCAAAACATATATAACTTCTAGCTCTGCAAGCACCCTTGTGGTTCTTACTACAAGTCTGACAAAGGGGATTAGTTCGGGCATTGCTTACACAGCCCTGAGACTTAGAGCCTGGCGCTTTATCTCTATTACCATCCCTAAACTTAGGAGATGGATCAATAGCTGAAGAAGGATCTGGAATTGATGATTTAGGAAAAATTAAGAACGGTTTCCTCCTTCTGATTTGGGCTGAGCAAAGTTGAAACTACCTGTCCTTACTCTCTTATTCTTCTTCTCCCTCATCTTAATATTTTTCTCCTCTATCTGCTGAGCATAAGTCATAAGCCTGGCTATGTTCATGTCACTATTCAACATCGTAGGCCTACACTTATTGACCACACTATCATTCACCCCAGAAACAAACTTACTCATCTTGGCCCTGCTATCTACAACCACATAAGGAGCATATCTGGCTAATTGAGTAAACTTAAGAGAATACTCTTTCACCGTCATGTTGCCCTATTTGAGGTTGATAAATTCCAACACCTTAGCTTTTCTCAGCTCTAGCAAAAATAACCTATCTAAAAATGCGGTGACAAATTCCTTCCACTCAATAGGCCCTGCATCCATAGCTCTCTCTGGCTTCCACTATTTGTACCAAGTGTGAGCAACATCCTATAACTAATATGCAACTAGCTCCTCACTCTCACTAAAAGTAACCCCCATGATATCCGTAACCCTCTGAACCTAATCGGTGAATTCCTGAGGGTGCTCATCTAACTTAGACCTAAGAAAGGATGGAGGATTTATTAGGGTGAAGTCCCAAATCCTAGCTGCAACTGAATTGGACACTGGGTTGGCCGACACAATATCTGGTCATTCATTCTGAGCAACAACTGACTGAGCAAGAGTAGTGAATGCATCTCTAAACTCTGCATGAGAAATATGTTAGCCTAATGGATCTTCGGGATGAGGGGTTGGCTGATTCCCGTTTCTTATTTTAGGAGGCATGTTCTGTAGAAGAAAGGGAGAAATAGATTAGACTGAGAGATTGACTTGAGATTATTCTCACTGGCATGACATGAATACTGAAAGAAGGGAAGCTGTTATAAAAACATCTTATAGCCTCCTGTTCATAAATGTGGCTCGCAAAACACCCATATACAAGATTCTACTATAAACGGCTTTAAGACTTCCTAGGACTCTATTGAACCTTAGGCTTTGATATCTAGTTTTTAATGCCTCAAATCTGGTACCCAAAATGCTACACGGTGCTCGTGACCCCGAAGGACAACAAGCTAATCCATGACTGATATCTGTACCTGAACACTATATAATATACTATATAAATGCAGAAATAAAGGTTGTAAGGCCATAAGGTTCAAGACTGAGGCATAATATATGTTAAAATATAACATCTGGGTGGGGAATGAAATACCCAAAACAACTGAAATAACTGACTGGACATGCAAGTCTGAAAAGACTCTAACTGATTGAACTATCTGAATAAGGATCTGATGGGACATGTCCCCAACTAACTCCAACTACTGAAATATATAAAATAATGAGATAATAAAGTAATGGTCATGTCCTCGAAGGATGAGGACTCACTGCTAACTCTGACTGCTGAGACTGGAATACTACTGATGCTCTAGAGCCCGTGCTTCTGACCCTATGGTATAAAATACCATAGCGCAAATGCGTAGTACATTTGAATGTACTGGTATGCATGCGAGGTAGGATGAATGCAAAAGGGTTTACATTCATAAGGTATACTAGCTAACTGAATAACATGAGCGTGAGAATACATGCATGAATACATAATAACTGTAACTGAGTTTGTGATAACATGATTACTGAGTCTGAGTACTGATAACATAAGATGCTGATAACTGTACAACTGAAAAAACTGATACTGAGCAACTGTATCTGACAGTCTAGTTTTTGATTAAACTAGCTGAGTTCCATTCTGTTCTAAGTTGACTGTTTCTGACAATCCTGAATTCTGTAGAACTATCTGAGTTCTATTACTGAGACTGAATGACTGTATCTGACAGTCCTGATTCTATATATAAAACTGTAGGAAATAGTCATCTAACCGACATACCCCAAATAACGCATTATAAATGAGTTTGGATCCAATCAATAACCCCAATTGGAAGGGTGTCAATACTGCGCCATCGGTAAGGACAAGCTGTAGGTGACCCTCATCTGACAGTGTCCCCAAAAGAGAATGGTGGGGCCCTCATCTGACAGTTTTTATCCACCTCATCAACCCTCATTTGACAGTGTTGATGTCTCAACCTATGTTGGCTATATAGTTCTGGAATACAAGGATGACTTTGAAGAATCACACCCTCATTTGATAGTGTGTGTTCCCATCCTTGGGTTCACTCGGTACTAATTCCTACTCCCATCTGAATAGGCACTGAACATGGATTAATGAACTTAACTAGACTACATTAACTGAGTTCTACTAACTAACGGAATACTACTAAGATTACTGAATTTCTACTATTCCTGAGATTACTAAATTTACTGAGTTTTCCTGAGTCACATGACTGATTGAATTTCTATGAACATGGCTCGACTGAGAGTATCTTGAAAACATGACACTGACTCTAGGAAAATAGATAATTTTCGGGTATAAGTACCCCTAGGACTCGATAGCATGAAACTAACAAAGCATGACTTTCTTGAATACATGACCAACATCACAATCCATAATACAATAAGTTGGAGATTTCATGAAGTAGAAGTTCTAAAGCACCACAAGAGTTACACATGTATCCATAATTCACTGACTAAGACATTTCATCAAACATTTGACATGCATAAACTTGTACATAATTGGGGATTTCATACTATCATACAAGTATGGAGCTTTTCCTTCACATAGGCATTTAATCAAACACATGGGGAGCATGCTATGGTTATACAATCATCAACACATCTAATAATCATGAATACATCAATCAATGTGTAAATTTAAGGGTTTAACATAATTATTATGCAAATCACCACATCCTAGGGTCAACCATTGGAATATGTAGTTTCAAACATGAATTAAAACCCCAAAACATAATGAACATGAATTTCAATTCAAATTAAATCATGAACATTCATTAATACACAAATCTTTGATTTTAAAAAGAGATTCTTGAGCTTCATGATCAACACATGACATACTTGGGTTGTTAGCTTCTTGAAGTTCTTTGACTTGAAGAACATGGAATCTCTTAGTTTATTGAATAATGATTTTGATCTTGTTCTTGGGGATTATCTTTGTGAGAAAATCCTAATTTGATGTTGTAGATGGATAATGAACTTATGAGCCTTGGTCTGTTATAATTAGGGGTTAAAACAGGTGGAAAAGACCCAAATACCCTTTTTAAAAATGACTTTAAAATAACTGAACAAAGTATGCGACGGTGGGTGCGACGGTCCGTCGCTGGTGCGACGGTCCATCGTTGGTGCGACGGTCCGTCGCTGGGTCGACGGTCCGTCGGTCCTGACCGTCGCACTTGGACAAAATAGGGGTTCACTGCCTCTGCTGCGATGGATTGGGCGATGGTCCATCGCTAGCTCGACGGTCCGTCGGCCTGAGCCGTCGCCCTTAGGCAGAATGTGGTCTCACAGCCTCCGCTGTGACGGCTTGGGCGATTTTGATTGGTTTTTGTATTTCAGCCATAACTTTCTCTTCCGATGTCAGATTTTGATGAAATGGTTATCGATGGAAAGATTAATCATTTAGGAAGTCATCAATAACTCTTCTGGAGACTAGATTTGACTTAAAGAAAGTCAGGGTATTACAACTGCACTTAAATACGCCTTGCCGAGGCCCTCAAGTATAGCAATTGTGCACATACGTATGCCGCGATTGTGATAATAGTAATCACATTAATGATCCCGCGATCGTGGTATCTGAAGCCTCTAGAGACAATAGTTGAAACTTTGAATTTGATTCCAACTTTAACCCAATGCCTCGGGATGCATCCGGAATCCAATATGAGCAAAAAAAATATGCAACCATACTAATTTCAACATTTTGGATGCATTGGAGAAGTTGGATTTTCCGTTCAAGGCCGTTTCAACCAAATGTGGGCCCCATACCTAAATTTCTAATTTCTCAACTTTTGACCAAAAGGTCAAAATAAGTTTAGGTGTGGTGGGACCCAAACCATAGGTCTACCCAACCTAAAATCGATATTCCAAAGATGCTGGCGCAGTTAGAATTAGCATTCGACATCATTTTGTAAAAGTTCTTGCTCGATGGCCATTAGAACCAATAAAGACTTTTAAATGGAGAAATGGTTCTAAAATACAAATGAACTGCCAGGTAATCGAACTATCAGTTCCAGCAAATCAGAAATGAATTAGGGCAACTATTGGAAAGCCCTATTGATGAAATAAGTAGGATAATGGGAAATAAGCTGAAGGGTCATTAAAACATCCACTTCTAAGGAACTTTCATCCATTAAAGTTAAAGATAATTGAATTACCTGAAGTGTCAAACAAATGAGGATATTTAGCCCATATCTCGCTCTTGATCTCCTAAGTGGCCTTCTCTACTAGGCGGTGCCTCCACTGCACCTTAGTACAGGAATCTCACTAGTGCACAACTTCCTCACATCACTAGCAAAAATGAGCATGATCTTCTCTACAAAGGTCAATTGCTCATCTAACTAGGACAAGTCCCACCAAAGCACATGAGATGGGTCAGGAATATTCTTCTGCAATATAAATTCATGGAAAATTGGATGAACAACAACAAAATTTGGAGGAAACGCTAACTCTTAAGCCACCTCACCAACTCCATTGATAATCTCAAAAGGACAAATATAATGAAGGTTGAGCTTACCCTTCCTTCTGAATCTCATCATATCCATCATAGGCAAAACACAAAGGAACATACGGTCACTAACTCTGAATCCCAAGGCACAAGTCTATAGTTAGCATAGGACTTCTGCTTACTCTGGTATGCTCTCAGCCTATCTTGAATCACCTTGACTCTATCCAATAAGTCCTGAAGAAAATCCATATCACGAGGTCTCTCCTTAGAAGTCTCAAACAATCTGATCGGAAAACAACATATCCTACTATACAAAGACTCATAAGGCGCCATCTAAATACTCAAATTATAGTTGTTGTTACAGGCGAACTCTACCAATGCTAAGTGTTGATCCCACTATCCTCCAAAATCCATAACACAGGCTTAGATTATATCCTCGAGCACTTGAATAGTACACTCGTACTAGCCATCTATCTGTAGATTAAAAGTTATGCTCAAATCCACTCCAGTACCCAACTTCTCCCTAAATGCTCTCCAAAGTCATGAAGTAAAAACCAAACCATGGTCTGATATAATAAAAATAGGCCCTACATTCAAAACAATATCTCCCGAACATATATTTGGGCTAATCTCTAAGCACCAAAGGTCGTCTAAATAGGAATAAAATGTGCTAATCTCTAAACCACTAATGAAGTCCATAGTAATCCTTTCTCATTCCCACTCGGGAATGGTTAATCTGTGAATCAATGCACCTGGACACTGATGCTCGACCTTAACCTATTGGCAACATAGGCAAGGAGACACAAAGTCTACAATATCTATCTTTATCCCATCCCAAAAGTAATACTACTGCAATCTCTATACATCTTGGTCGTACCGGGACAAATGGAATATCTAGAGCTGTGAGCTTTATGAAGAATCTACTGAATCACATCATAAAGCCAAGGAACATAAATACGACCCCGAAACCTTAATATACCATCAAAATCAATAGTGTGCCTCTCATACTCACCACTTACCCCTAATTATGGAGAATGCACAACTTTTTATCCTCATACTGACAATCATGAATATGCTCAAATAAAGATGACCTTGCCTTTATAAAAGCCAAAATCCTTATAGGATCCAAAATATCAAGGCGGACCATCAAATTAGCTTAGGACTGAATGTCCCATGCCATAGCCTATGAGAAAAAAAATACAAGCCAAGCTACCCATACTCACTACATTATGAATCAAGTCATCAACTACGACATTTGCCATACCTGGATAAGACAAGATGGAAATATCACAGTCCTTTAAAATCTCTATCCATCTACACTGGCGAGCATTCAACTCTCGCTGGGTCATAAGATGCTGAAGACTACGATGATCGGTTAAAATCTCATAGTGAACACCATACAAATAATACCTCCAAATATTAAGTGAAAATCTATTGCCGCCAACTACAAATCATTAGTGGGATAGTTGCGCTCATACACCTTAATCTGTCTAGAAGTATAAGAAAAAAAACGACCCTGCTATATCAAAACACAAACACGGACAACACTAAAAACATCACAAAACATTGTGAAACTCTCACCCTCAAGTGGAAGAGCTAACATTGGAGCTAAAGTAAGGAAATCCTTAAGCTTTCCAAAGCTTAACTTACACTCCTCAGACCATCAGAAAGAAACTTACTTCCGAGTCAATCTAGTCATAGGGGACAATATAGTAGCAAAAATCTCAACAAAACACCTATAATAACCGGCCAAACCCAAGAAATTGCGGATCTCTATCGGAGACATAGGTCTAGCCTAATCACAAATTGCCAAAATCTTAGTCGGGTCTACCGTAATACCTACTTTGGACACCACATGTCCAAGAAATTACACTGACTCAAGCCAAAACACACACTTAGAGAAGTTGGAAAAAAGCACATAATCTCTCAAAGTCTGGACCACAATCCTCATGTGTTGTGCATGCTCCTCACTACTCCTCGAATACACAAGGATGTCCTCAATGTATACAATGATGAAGGTGTCTAGATAAGGTCTGAGCACATGGTTCATCAAATCTATTAATTCAACTATGGCATTAGTCAACCCGAAAGACATCACCAAAAACTTATAATGACTATAACGGGTCCTAAAAGTTGTCTTTGGGATATCCTTAGCTCAAATCCTCAACTGATGATAACTAGACCTCAAATCTATCTTAGAAAATATGACAACACCTTGAAGTTGGTCAAAAAAATCATCAATGTGAGGCATAGGAGAAGATTCTTCATGTGCATATTATTAAGCTGCCTATAATTAATACACATACGCATCGACCATATTTGTTCTTTATAAAGAAAATAGGAGCTCCCCATACAGACGCACTCAGTCTAATAAAACCTTACCAAGAAGATCATGAAGTTTAGAATTCAGCTCCATAAGCTCAGTAGGAGCCATACGGTTAGGTGCCATAGAAATAGGTCAGGTGCCAATGTCTCCACGGTCTGGGGGAATAGCAAATAGGTCGACAGGAAACACCTTAGGAAACTCTCAAACAACAGGAATAAAGACAAGTGACAGACTCTCTATATAATCCTTCTAGCACAAATATAACAAATAATCCCCATTGGCTCGCGGTTAACCGATCCCTGACACACGACTAGGGGTATGTCAGGCAGGGCTAAGGTAACAATCTTGGTCAAACAATCCATGAATACATAATAGTGGGATATTTATTCCATGCCTAGAATCACATCAAAAGCCAGCATATCCAAAATAATAAGATCAATATAAGTATCAACATCACTAACTTTCACAATACATGATCTGAATACTCAATCCACTACTAAAAAATCAACAATGGGAGTAGATACATGCAATGACACAGATAATAGATCACTAGTCAAGTCCAATTATGGTGCATAATAGTCAGATATAAAGGAATAATTGGATTCAAGATCAAATAATGTAAGAGACAACTTGCAGTAAAAAAATCATACTTGTCATAACTGCATTCGAAGTCTCAGCATTGGGCGTAGAAGATACTACATACAACTGACCATGCCAGCCACCCGACTGGGCACCTGACTGACCTCCTATCCTTTCTTCCTGAGTACCACCTTGAGCACCCTAGTAACCACCCCTGCACCTCGCGAACTACCTCTACTAGAGGTATAAAGTTCCCTAATAAGAGTATCACCCTAGCTAAAACAATAATAATCCCATAACTAGGGAAATCTCTCAAGAAATAAATGAAAACCCACAAGTAAAATAAGAATCATGAGTAGAGCCAGTATTCACAAATTTAACTGAACTGGAGTAATCACCACACCGAGCATGACCTATAGATATACCTCTAAAGGACTTATCACCTTTCTTTCTAGGGTGACCACTAGTACCAAACTAATCTCTGTTAGTTGTCTAAGGAGCTACTTAAATGGGTCGACTAGTCTGACTGTGAGTCTAAAAAGATAGATGTGGAGGATGCCGAACATAAGAACTACAACCATTGAATAGGGAACTACTAAGACTCCCACCAAATCTTTCCTTATACTTGGGCCTTTAATCACGACCCTCATGATGCATGTCCTCTATCACTCTAGTATGATCAGAAACCTCAGTAAAAGTCCTACCCGCAATAACTAAACTCTGAGTAGCTATTCGAATCAGAAGTCTCTACCCTCTCACAAAGCAACAAACACTCCCATACTCAATATCCAAGATAGAAGTCGCATGCCTGGGCAACTCATGAAAATAGGCCTCATACTCAACGACTGTCATAGAACCCTTATCTAATCAAGTGAAATGATCACTCAATTGATCCCTAAGGCTGTGCAATATATACTTCTCTAAGAACATCTCGAAGAACTGAGTACATAATAGGGGAGAAGATCCAAATATTCTAGAACTCATAAAACCTCTCCACTAGTGTCAAGTTGACAAATCCAACTTAAATATGGTGTAATCCACACCATGAGTCTCAATGAGGCCTAACCCAAAAAAACTATCCTCACAAATAGTCAGAAACTCAAATGCATCCACTCTAGGAGAACTAGAAAACCTAGGCAGAGCTAACCTCAAAAACCAATGCAACACCTTCTATGCCTCTGCAGACATAGCAGGATAGGTCGAAACTAGCTGAGTGACAATCAATTGAACAACTGTCGGTATAGGAGGAACCTTAACTCCAGGAGTTTCACCTTCAGGATACACTCCTTCCCCACTCATCTACAAACCATTAATAATACCCAACAGTAAAACCAAAGCATCTCTAAGAAATGAAAAGGGAATAAAACCTGATGGAGCCTGGGCTAATACATAGCCCACTGTTTGTTGTGGTGGAGGAATCTCTGGTTCAAGTGTAGGAATGGAGTTTTGTGGAGGCCCCGCCTGATTCCTAATCGGGGACACATCACGAGGCTTGGTCTCGAGAACGTCATCATGCATAGCTGAAGAACGAGTCATGAGCATCTGCAAAACAGTAAAGTCATGAAGATGCACCACAAATAAACTCAAACTCTTAGCAAGATATGATTTAAAGAAGTGAATGAATCCTAAGAATGTCCTATATCCTTTGAAATATAGGAAATAGACGTCAACGTTCTGATCTGCAGGACTCTATTAGACATTTGCTCTTATTCCAACAATATTGATAAAACCTATGCTCTTATACTAATTTGTCACAACGCTATTCATGAGTTGTTATGGCACTTATTAAGACCCACCAGTAAGTAAGCCAACACTGTAACCCTAAGCGAAGGCAATAGGTTACTTTGGTAGAATTGCCCGACAAGTGCTACAATAGATGAAAATAATAAAAAAAACAATGTTCCACAATAGATAATAAACTATGGATACCAATTCCCATGACCTGGTAATATCAGTATGAGAGCATGTATGTTTGACAAAAGGAAATACAACTCAAAGTCTGAATAATCTTATACATTCATCTTGAATATAAAAGACTAAATAATGATAGAAGGGAAATGTGCAACTTGAAATACAAAGAGCTCACTCTGTCTTCGGAAGATTAACACATTATGATCTCAACTCAGGGGCGGCAACTAATATTCATGTCTATACCAAAAAGGTATAGAAGTGTAGTATGAGTACTAAAACAATAGGTACTCAGTAGGCATCATCGGCCGGCTAAGCTAAATCATGATATAAAGATGATATAAAGTAAGACAATATTTCAAAGTCAAGGTTCAAAATCAAACCTAAATCATCTTCATTATCACTGTATATTGTCAATAATCAAACTAGAAAAATACTATGAAATATCCATTTATCATACACCAATACCATTTAACTATATATTTATATATGCTTACCATACATAACATCACCATAACATAAATATATACTTCAGGTTTACAGGGCCTCATCATAACATCAATACCTCTTTCAGATTTACCAGACATCATCATAACATCAATACCTCTTTCAAATTTACGGGGCATCATCACAACATTAATATGTCCTCCAGCCTTGTCGGGAATCAACATATCATCAATATATCCTCTGTCATTTCTGAATATCCACATAGTATCAATATATCCTCCAACCTTGATGGGCATCAACATAAAATCAATATATCCTTCGGCCTTGCCGGACATCATCATAACATTAGTCTATCTTTCGGGTTTACCGGGCATAATAGTGACATCAATATATCATTCATGAAATCAATATATACATATTTATATATGTAAAAAATCAATAACAAATATAATCCAAACATATAATGGAGCAGGAAAAGAAGTAGGAAAAGGCATATCATCGCTCCTTAACTTTTATTACCAATGCAATGTTTTAGTAGGTGCATGAGCATGTGTATGTATGTTTAAGGAAAATTTCACACATTATCGGGCATAACATGATTGTTATCATGGTCAATGACATGTCATGGATATACTTTCTAGAACCCCTCTTCATTAGCATAATTCACAATACTAGCACAAAAGGGTTCTTTTGCACAAACATTAGTTTAGTCACTAGGCTTGAGCATAATATGAATAATAACATAATCCAAGGCTCTCATAGTAAACTAGCCAATAAACAAAATGATAGCATAGTCATGGATTTTAATTACAAGTCTTCCCAATGCTATCAAAATAGTGGCAATAAGACCACAATCAAGCATGCACATAATTCCCAAATAAACATCATGAATAAACCCTATACTGGGTTTAGCCATCATATTACCAAAATCACATTCTAGGCATTCAACACGTATCTAGGACTCTAATGAAGTAACATTGTTCAAGCTTAAGTGGGTCAAGTTAGTTTTCTAATATCCCAAATTATCTTCTTTAATTTTAACATCTACCCAAAATTAGACTAGGTTATCTATATCATGTCTCAAATGCTTATCAATCCTCACTAGTTATATAGAATAATTTTTCTTTAAATATTACTCTTAAGTCATCCAAGCACCTAAATCCAATTCACAACTATACAAAAAAAGACAACATACTCATAAGCTGAGTGAACAAGGTCACTCCCATCTAACTAGAGCAACTAGAGCATTCTCATGCTATTCATAAGGTAACAAGTCCAACATACCAAGGTTCTAAACTCAGAGTCAAATAACACACTTAACAAGTTCAATTACTTAAATGTTTAACTAATCTCAAGCATTTCTATTTGCCATTTCAACATCTAAGACCTCGGCCAATCTTATCAAGATATCACAATTATAATACAATAAAGCTTAA
The DNA here is from genome assembly GCA_030864215.1 of Capsicum pubescens. Classification (NCBI taxonomy): domain Eukaryota; kingdom Viridiplantae; phylum Streptophyta; class Magnoliopsida; order Solanales; family Solanaceae; genus Capsicum; species Capsicum pubescens. The sequence goes on along the minus strand of CM061548.1, from coordinate 228,798,556 downwards.
TCTAACATATGTAAACCTAGCCTACCTTGAATTCAAATATAGCTCACAAACCAACAATCTTTATTTTCCCTTTCCTTATAGCTTCTCTAAGGATCCATGCTATGAAAAACATAATCTATGCATTAACACAAAAATAACAACACCCATATTGCACCATTATACTTCGGGTTTAAAACGACACTAGAAACACCCCAAGTGGGTCCCACATATGGAAATTAAGTTTTGGACACCAAACAAATATTCATATATTATTTTTGAGTTATAACCCTCAAGAAATTGGTGCTAAACAACCATATTTGGGTCTAATATCAGGCCTCAAGCCATTTGGGATTTTGGTTATAACAATTAAGAATTCAACACCAAATTGAAGGAATATTACCTTAGATTTGATGCTAATCACAATTATGCAAGTGGTTTAAGATACCAATGAACACCAATTAGAGACTAAGAAATAAGAGAAATATCCAAATTCTCGGCCAAAACTGCACTTAAATATGCCTTGGCCAAGGCCTCCAGAGCAGTGATCGCACATATGCACTTGCCGCGATCGCGACCATGATGATCGTACTAAGGCTCCTATGTTCGCGGTATCTCAATCTTCTACAAATGATAGATGAAACTTGGAATTTGATTTCATGTTTTGACCAATTCCCCGGGATGCATCCAGAATCCAATATGAGCAAATAAAATATGGAACCATACTAATTTCATTGTTTTGGACGAGTTGGTGAAGTTTTTATTTTCAATCTGAGGTTATTCTGACAAAATGTAGGCCCCACAACTGAATTTCCAATTTCTCAAATTTTTGACCAATAGGTCAAAATATGTTTGGGTGTTTTGGGACCAAAACCAAAGGTCTACCCAACCTAAAATTGATATTCCATAGTTGCTGGCACAATCAGAATTCACAGTCAATATCATTTTACTGAAGTATTCGCTCGGTGGCTATTTGGAACCAATAAAGACTTCTAAATAGATAAGTTGTTCTTTAGACCAAATGATTAGCCAGGTAATTGAACAATCAATTCCATCAAGTCAAAAATGATTTGAGGCAGCTATGGGAAAGCTCGATCGATGAATTAAGTGGGATAGTGGGAAATGACCTGAAGGGTCATTACAAACATAAGCATGATCTAAATTGCTCGTAATATGTAAACTAATATATGCATAAATTACCTAGGTATTGGGTGTTCTTAACCCAATAGTTCTGACTAATACAAGAAAACATGATAGAATTAATTGAATACAATTAGAAAAGTTCATAATTCAAGCTCCAAAACTCAATATCTTATCATACTAAGGGAGTTCATGATTCTGAACGTTGGATGATGTCATTCTTATGGGAAACATGTATTCATGGTATAGTTTCAATAAAAAATTAAAGAAAACCAAGTAAACTCATATTTGGCCCAGAACCTAAAACTTGAAAGGGAAATTAAACTTCAGAATGAAGAAATTTTTGGGACTCAATGGGTTGAAGGAACCCATCGACTGTATCCACATACCTGAAGGTAAATTTATTAGAGAATTTTCATAGAATTTTTGCTTGAAATTGAAGAAAGATAATCATTGTTGGAGAAGATAAAATCTCCCATTTCTTGCTAAATGTCAAATGGTTTAAAAGTTTATGAGGCATTAGGGTAATATAATCCACTAATAACTGATTGTGGAGTTCCCAAATGATGTGGATTTAGGGTTAAGATAATGGGAAAAGAGTAGAAAGCCCTTTTAAAAATGTGCAGGAATTTTAGAAAATAGTCATCATGGCTTGGGTAATGACTCGTTACAACTGGTTATGAGTGATGGTTTGAGTCGTGACCTGAGGACCTCAGTCCTAAGTCCTTTTGGTTATGAAAATGACTCCCATCCTAATGACTCATTAGATCTGATAATGAGTTTATGAAGGGTCATTGGCAAGTGCTGAATTTGTTGTTCCTCACTGCTGTGACAACGGGTCCACACACAACGACTCATTTAACCTAACAACGAGTAATATGCTGGACTAATTATCAATGGACTGAATTTTTTGGTTACTTACTACCATGGAAATGAGTCTAGTCCACGACTCGTTATGTCAGATAATAGGTCATTGCCAGAGCCGTTACCACTAGCAGTTTGACATTGCCTTAGTTAATTTTCTACTACTTTTTACCATGACCTCAGATTATTGTAACACTAGTGGAATTGGAAAAATAATTCAATATCCTATCCTGTTATGGGTCCGGAGCAGAAAATTTTGGGGTATTACAATATCTCCCCCTTGGAATCATTTGTAACTAAGCTGAAGAACTAGGGAAAATTTTATATTTTTGAACTAAATACTTACGAGCATAACAATCAACTGATATTTGATTCTATGAATGATGCATGGATTGAATTGAACTTATGAATGCATTCTATGACATAAAAATAGTTGGGTAGTTTGAGATAGAAATAAAAGAATTAATTAATCAGGGAGACTATCACTTCGTGTTTAGATTATGTTTGAAAAGAAAAGATGGGGATACTTGGTCATCATATAGCCTCTGCTTCCCAAGTAGCTCCCTCAAATGCTCTGATTTCTCCACAAAACCTTCACTATGTCGACTTTGTTATTCTTTGGCCTATGGATTTGACGCTTAAGGATCTCAACTAGGAACTCTCCATAAGAAAGACTATTTTTTCATGCCATTCCATTTAAAAAGACTAATGAGTCTGGATCATGAATGCATTTCATCAAAAAGGAGGCATGGAAGACTTGATGTACTGATACCAACTCTGTAGGCAATTTCAACCCATAGGTACATTCTGATACCGTCTCAAAATCTTATAGGGGAAAACATAGCAGTGTCTGAGCTTTTCTTTCTTAAAAAATATTTTCACTACTTTCATGGGTGAAATTTTTAATTAGACAAAATCATCAACATAAAACTCAAGCTCCCTACTCAAATCTGCATAGGATTTCAGAAGGCTTTAGGAAGTTTTCATCCTTCATCTAATTAGCTGAATTTTTCCATCACCTTATGCACTAAATTTGGCCCTATCAAAGCAGCTTTACCAACTTCAAACCAACCAATAGGAGATCTACACCTCCTATCATAATAGGACTCAAATGGGGCCATTGGAAAACTAGAACGATAGTTGTTATTATAGGAAAACATAATCAAAGGCAAGTGATCATCCCAACTACCATTGAAATCAACAAATACACTCTCAATATGTCCTCTAAGGTCAGAATGGTCCTCTTTTACTTACCATATGCCTGCAGGTGGAAAGTTCTACTAAGATAAACTTGGGTACCAAGACACTTTTGAAATGCCTTCCAAAATTAAGTGGTAAATTGTGTACCTATCTTCTGAAATAATGGTTAACTAGACTTAATGTAATTTCAGAAACTCCTTAAGATAGAGTCAAGAATAACCTTTTGATGAGTTCGAAGTATTAATTGGAAGAAAATGAACTAACTTAGTCATTCGGTCCATAATAACCCAAATATAGTCGTGTTGTTGATGTTTACGAGGCAACCCTATAACAAAGTAAATATTAGAAACTTCCCACTTTCATATGGGGATACTACATTCCTGAAGCATACAACTAGGCCTCAACCTTAACCTGTTGGAAATTTGGACACTTATCCTTAAATTATGTAATATCCTTCATAATGCAATTCCACTAATAGACTTTCCACAAATCATGGTACATCTTAGTGGATTCTGGGTGAATAGAATATTGAGAACCATGTGCTTCTGTGTAATACCCCACATGTTTCTAAGATAGGAGACGAACCATTTTTCATATATATGAAATCTCATATCTTGTAATTCATACTTGAGTACATGACTTACAATGAGTATCCTAGTGATAAGGTAGCTTATGATGCATTAATCATGTTCATATGAGTCACTTAAGGTAATACAAGCTAAGATTTTTTAAATCTATCAAGTTTTAGTATTTGATTTCATAAGGGTCATATTTGAACGAGTATAACTCGATGTTAATGTGGTATTTCTGCATATTTCTACCTACCAAATTATAGAGAATCAAGTTATCTTTCCAACGATACCAATTTTGCCTTAATCCAATACCCGAGCAAAAAGTTATGCCCATTTTCGTGCGAGACAGTAAGGGTATGCGATTGGTTAGGCGCCGCTCAACAAAACTTAGGCAATTGGTTAGGCACCGCCTAGTTAGTTTAAAGTGCGAAAAACACTCCGTTTTGAGTTATTTTGAGGGTAATTAAGTCTTTTAACACTCCTTACACATCCCTAAACTTAACCCTGCAAAATTTATAGCTTCTAAACACATTACAACCCTATTAACATCTCAAAGTTCATTATCCAAGAGCACTATAGGAGAAAAACAACTAGGGTTTTACAATCAAGCTTAAAGATCAAATTTCAAGGAAATTCCTCCATCAATCATCAAGAACCTCACTTCCAAGGTATGCGTAGTGTTCATCCACGGATTCTCTTCATCTGTAGAGTTCAAGAATCAATCTTTAAAATACAAAAGCCTGGTTGGTTGTGTTGATATGATCATACCCATGTTGATGCTTGTTTGTTTTTCTATATAATTGTATCGTGACTGTACATCTCATGAAAGTTATGTTGTTAGTTGAAAAACATGATCTTTAGATGGATTGATAGAATGCAAGTATGAAATCCACCTATGCCTTAAAGAATGCATGCAAGTTGTTCGATAAAATGCCTAGTATGTTAGAACTTCATATTTACATGATTTCATGATATCTAAATAACAAGTTCATTTTAGTCATAAACTCCAATATGAATTTCCATACAAATTATGTGTTGTTATTGTTGTGGTATAAAACATGTATGATAATGGAGATATAAATTATGTACACAAAATATATCCATGCTTTCCCTACCATGATTGAGATGTTGAATAAATACATGAAGTATAATACCCCCAAATCATTACAATATAAACTAAATGATACATGTTTCCGTTCACTTATGCTTGAATGGTTTCCATGCCATTGCTATGAATAGTATATGTTGTCGGAATGCTCATGATATTAGAATATGAGATTTATGACTTGATTATAAGCATTCCTATTCATGATAGATATTATGATGACCATGTACTTCATGAAATCCCCCACTCATGTATTATGGATTTTTATTGATGGTCGTGTACTCAAGAAATTCAAGTCATGTCAGTTTCCTTCCATCGAGTCCTGGGGGTACTTGTACCTAAAAAATATAGTTGTGTGCCTAAAGCCATGTCATGTTTTCAAGATACTCTCAGTCAAGCCATGATCTATAGAATTCAGTCAGTCATATGACTCAGGAAAACTCAGAAATCTCAGTTATCTCAGTGCTCAGTAACCTCAGCAACCTCAGTAGTCACTGTCAATCTCAGTAACTTCAGTACTCTCAACCAGTCCTCAGAACTCAGTACATTCTGTCAGTTATCGGAATCCAGTAAACTTAGTTTAGCTCCGCTAAACAATACCACTAGTATTAGTCCAGTTAATCAGTATCAGTTCAGCTAATCATTTTAGTTCAGTTATTCAGTTCATCTTAGTTATTCAGTTCAGTGTCCTTCAGATGGGAGTAGAAGTTAGCACCGAGTGAACCCAAGGATGGTAACTCACCTGCCAGTTCAGGGTGTGATTCTTAGTAGTCATTCTTGTGTTCCAGAACTACATAGCTAGCGTATGTTAAGACATCTTAAACTGTCAGATTAGGGTTGATGAGGTGTCTTAACCTGTAAGTTTAGGGTTCCTACCATTCTCATTTAAGTACCTGCCAATATAGGGTTCTCACAGCTATCCTTACCAGTGGTGCGGTATTGACACCCCTCCAGTCGGGGCAGATATTTGACCCCAGCTTAGCTATTATAGCATATTTAGGGCATGTTGGTTAGATAACTACTTCCCACAGTTTCAGTAGCAGTCTCAGTAAAAGAACTCAGATAGTTCTTTAGGATATCAGGACTTTCAGATACAGTACGGAACTCAACTAGTTCCATCAGATTTAGGACTGTCAGATACAGTCATTCATGCTATCAGTTATTAGAACTCATGTTATCAGATATATCAGTTATTAGAATTCAGTTATCATTCATGATATGTTATCAGTAAATATATGTCATCAGTATTCATACTCAGTAGTAATGTTATCACGAGATCAGTTTTAGAACTGTTATATACGATCAATCAAATCAGTTACTTATAATCAGAACTATCAGAAACTATCATTCTTTTATCAGTAATATAGTATCTGTCTCCCAGTATTTAGTAATACAGTATCAGTTCCTCACTTATTAGTGAATTACATATCAATATCAGTAAACTCAGTCATTCAGTATCTCAATATCAGTAAACTCAATCATTCAGTATCTCAGCATCAGTAAGCTCATGTTGTCAGAATTCAGACTCAGTAGTCAGTATAACCACAAGTTTAGTTGCAGTTACGTATGTATTTATGTATTCTCACGTTCATATCAGTCAGCATTGTTCATGCATATAAAACCCTTTGCATTTAGCCTACTTCACTCTTATACTCAGCACATTCAGTCGTACTGATGCATTTGCGCTATGGTGTTTTATTTGACGCCATAGGTATAGAGACACGAGTTTCAGAGTAGCAGTAGCATTGCAGATTTCAGCAGTCAGTGCTCCTCTTCATTTGAGGACAATATTATTATTACTTTATTACAGTATTTCAGATTAGTTTTTCAGTTCATGGAGTTAGTTGGAGACATGTTCCTTCAACTCCTTATTCAGTTCAGTTAGAGGCTTTCGGACTAGATGTCAGATTAGTTGTTCAGACTTTAGTATTTATGTTCTTTTTTGGTATTGTTATACCATGTTTTTTCAGATATGTATCAGTATTGAACCTTATGGCCTTACAGATCATGTTTCCGTATATTTTATGAGATATTATGCAGTTTATATGTACAAATATCAGTCATGGGTTAGCTTGTTGTCCTTTGGGGTCATGAGCACCGTGGTGCATTTTGGTTCTGAAAATCGGGGCGTTACAAACTTGGTATCAAAGCCTAAGGTTCAACAGTGTCCTATGAAGTCTGAAAGCTGCATCAAGTAGAGTCTTGTACATGGGCGTGTTGTGCACCACACTCATGTGCAGGAGGCTATGAGATGTTTTAGGAACAGTTTCCCTTCTTTCATGTCTCAAGATCTTGCTATGGCAAATTTCTCTAAGGAACCCATGTAGATTCACATCAGGCTCCCCTCATGTCAACCTTACCTTACTTTCAAGGTAACAGAAATAGTGAAGCTTAAGTCTTAAATATAGGGCTTTCTCATTAAGTCCCTGGAGACAGTTATGGGATTTTCCACATGCTTAGACAATATCCCCTCAGTTCATTCATGTTCCAAAGTTGTACATATTTTATTCATGATCATGAAAGCTCCTTTGTAAACTTAAATCCAATTTTTGAGATGCCGTTAGATCCCTTCTCAGAATCCTATGATAGTATAGACCTAGAATTTTAAGCATGGACCCAAGAGTTTAGCAGTAGATGAGTTGGGATAGTATTATCTAGTCTGATTAGATTATGTATTCATGGGGATAGTTGTACCAACATAAATTAGTAGGTTTGAACAGTGCTAGCAGGCGAGCAAGAATTTAAGTTAATTGACTTAAAATTAAGCATGAAGGTGTGAATGTGATATTAGCAGTATATGAGGAAACAAAATCAGATAATGTATTTAGTAAGACAAGAAGGTGTTGAACAGAATGTAGGTATGTGATAATAGATCAAGTAACCAAGTCAGTCCCTCAGACAATAGTAGTAGAGACAGTATGTATTGAAAGCATTTAGGGAAGATAATTCTTGACCCATCCTCATCTTAGTGCAGAGTTTTGAACCTCAGCTATCACAAAAAAATCCACTCAAGAGTTGCATGTCAACTCTATGGTCATGAACCAGACTCATGCATTTCTTTTTCCCATAAATCATGTATGATTTTTGTTCCCAGTATAAATGGTCCCATTTTACTCCGCAGTACGAATCATGTTCCATGAGCACAATCTACTTTCACACACTTTCCATGGGATTATGAGCACCTTCAGTTCCCAGTATAAGGGGTTCAGTTCCAGCTCCCTCAGTATTAAGAATCATGTCCCACGAGTACAGAAACTCTAGACTTAGGTCATGCAGCTCATGACTCATGTACGTATATCATGCTTTCCAGTATACTTAGCTTCCATGACTCATGATATGCCCCTAAAGATCAGAAACATTTAGACTACGTCATGTATATCCTCAGTTCAGACCATATTGGTAAATCCAAACTTTTGATATTTTATTCCTCAAGTTTCAGTCATGTGTCAAGTTTAGTTTATATCTATTCATGTTTCAGGTTCTCCTGATTTACTCCTCCAGTTAGCTCTCCTTATGGAACAATGTAGTGATGAGCAGTTGTTTAGATAAGACAAGATTGTTGCATGCTTACTTTGCACGAAGGTGTAGTTGTGAAGATAGGCTTGAATGTCATTATAAATGTGCAAGTAAACGTCTAGCAAGGGGTTGTATTTAGAAGTTGGGAAAGTATAAAGTGTAAGTGTACATTTAGATCCTTGACTTATGTCAGTCCCCAGCATGTAGCCATCAAAAACTCAGTTGCCAACTCAATTATAGTTTCAGTATCCAGCACTCAGTAATCAGTGTTCAGTCTTTGAATTCAGTACTTCAGTATCAATCAAAAACTTAGTTACAACAATAGTTCAGAAATCAATATTCTGTAAAGGACTCAGATAGTCCTACAGAACCATAGCTTCAGTTACCAGTTACTTAGCCTCAGAATTCAGTACTTCTGTATAGGCTTAGTTATAATGTCATATTCAGTTCAGTAACTAGATTTGAAACTCAGTTTAGTTCCAGACATGCTTGACCATAGCATTTAGGTTTTCAGTACTCAGTTATTAGTATTTCAGTACCCCAGTTTATAGAATACCTCAAAGCCATGTCTACTCTTGGTCTCGCATTCGCAAATAATACAGACTTCATGAATCCATTCTCAGATACCTCATTCTACTCAGTTAGTCCTTATCTCCTATGCATAAAACTCAAAAATCTCAGCCCAGTTATTCAGACTAGGTACAATTTAGCTTTGCAGATCCAGTATTCAGCTATCAGTTATTCAGTTAATCAGATAAGTTAGTATATTTATGCACTCGTGTTCAGCTCAGTTCATGTATCATGTCTCAGTTTTAGATCCTAGCTATTCAGTCATGACTCAGTTCCTAGGTGCCTTGCGCATCACCTCAATTCCCCTCAGTAGTTCAGCCAAGTCAGTATTCTTTAAGGGACATAGTGTCCTATGGGGGGAGATACATCATACCTCTAAACTTTCATGACATAAATATGCTTCTCTTTTTTCTTTTGATGAATCTAGTTTGGAGAAGGGGTACTTATAAGTTAACCCTCAAACTCCAACTTCAGTCGTATGCCATGTTTTCAAGATTTAGTTCAGATCATGATATTCAGTATATCTACCATGTCCCAGACTCAGTTATGTTCTCATGTTTTCAATCATGCATATGGAGTAATTAATCTCAAACTTATCGGTATTTTTAGTTCAAGGTAACAATTTTCCTTAAACTTACTCGTTCTCATGTTCATATTTTAGTACCAAACTTGGTATTCAGTTCTATGCTCAGTTTTTAGTTCAAACTTGGTACCTTTACCATTGCTTGTTCATGATTAAGTTTAGTCATGAATTCACGCATCAGATATGCGAGATCAGCTTATCAGTACTTTTAGTCATGCATTCATGTATCATGTCAGTCATATAATCATGCATCAGATATGCATGGATTCATCCTTTCAGCTGTGCATCAGATATGCATTCTCATTTTGAGAAAACTCACTTTATTAGAATCCTCAGTCTTATATTCATGAATCAGCTTCCCATGTATCAAATATGCATGTTCAGTATGTTGTGCTCCACTTTCAGTCATGTCAGTCATGAACCCATGTTTCAGTAGTGTATGAATTTTACGTACTTCATCTTATCATCTCTCCTGCCTCAGTTAATTTCCATTCGAGGACAAATGTTCCCAAGGGGGAGATATTGTAATACGCCGCATGTTTCTAAGCTAGGAGATGAACCATTTTTCCTACATATGAAATCTTCTATCCTGTGATTCATACTTGATTACATGACTTACAATGAGTATCCTAGTGATAAGGTAGCTTATGATGCATTAATCATGTTCATATGAGTCACTTAAGGTAATACAAGCTAAGAGTTTTTGAATCCATCAAGTTTTAGTGTCCGATTTTTTAAGGGTAATATTTGAACGAGTATAACTCGATGTTAATATGGTATTTCTGCATATTTATACTAACCAAATTATATAGAATCTAATTAGCTTTCCAACGATGCCAATTTCGCCTTAATCCAATACCCGAGCGAAAAGTTATGCCTATTTTCGTGAGAGACAGTAAGGGTATGCGATTGGTTAGGCGCCGCCTAAGTCAGTTCCAAGTGCCAAAAACACTCCGTTTTGAGTTATTTTGAGGGTAATTAAGTCTTTTAACACTCCTTACAGGTCCTTGTACAATCATGCTTGAAGATCAAATTTCAAGGAAATTCCTCCGTCAATCATCAAGAACCTCCCTTCCAAGGTATGCGTAGTGTTTATCCACGGATTTCTTTCATCCGTGGAGTTCAAGAATCAATCTTTAAAATACAAAAACTTGGTTGGTTATGGTGATATGATCATACCCATGTTGATGCTTGTTTGTTTTGCTATATAATAGTATCGTGACTGTATATCTCTTGAAAGTTATGTTGTTAGTTGAAAAACATTATCTTTAGATGGATTGATAGAATGCAAGTATGAAATCCACCTATGCCTTAAAGAATGCATGCAAGGTGTTCGATAAAATGCCTAGTATGTTAGAACTTCATATTTACATGATTTCATGATATCTAAATAACAAGTTCATGTTAGTCATACACTCCAATATGAATTTCCATGCAAATTATGTGTTGTTATTGTTATGGTATAAAGCATGTATGATAATGGAGATATAAATTATGTACACAAAATATATCCATGCTTTCCCTACCATGTTTGAGATGTTGAATAAATACATAAAGTATAATATCCCCAAATCATTACAATATGAACTAATTGTTACATGTTGCCATTCCCTTATGCTTGAATAGTTTCCATGCCATTGCTATGAATAGTATATATTGTCGGAATGCCCATGATATTAGAATATGAGATTTATGACTTGACTATAAGCATTCCTATTCATGATAGATATTATGATGACCATGTTCTTCATGAAATCCCCCACTCATGTATTATGGATTTTTATTGATGGTCGTGTACTCAAGAAATTCAAGTCATGTCAGTTTCTTTCCATCGAGTCCTGGGGGTACTTGTACCCGAAAAATATAGCTGTGTGCCTAGAGCCATGTCATGTCTTCATGATACTCTCAGTCAAACCATGATCTACAGAATTTAGTCAGTCATGTGACTCAGGAAAACTCAAAAATCTCAGTTATCTGAGTGCTCAGTAACCTCAGCAACCTCAGTATTCACAGTCAATCTCAGTAACTTTTGTACTCTCAACCAGTCCTCAGAACTCAGTACATTCCATCAGTCATCGGACTCCAGTAAACTTAGTTTAGCTCCGCTAAACAATACCACTAGTATCAGTTTAGTTAATCAGTATCAATTCAGCTAATCAGTTTATTTCAGTTATTTAGTTTACCTTAGTTATTCAGTTCAGTGTCCTTCATATGGGAGTAGAAGTTAGCACCGAGTGAACCCAAGGATGGGAACTCACCTGCCAGTTCAGGGTGTGATTCTTAGTAGTCATCCTTGTGTTCCAAAACTACGTAGCCAGCGTAGGTTGAGACATCTTAACCTGCCAGATTAGGGTTGATGAGGTGGCTTAACCTGTCAGTTTAAGGTTCCCACCATTCTTATTTGAGTACCTGCCAGTATAGGGTTCTCACAGCTATCCTTACCAGTGGTGCGGTATTGACACCCCTCCAGTCGGGGCAGAGATTGGACCCCAGCTTAGCTATTATAGCATATTTGGGGCATGTCGGTTAGATAACTACTTCCCACAGTTTCAGTATCAGTCTCAGTAAAAGAACTCAGATAGTTCTTCAGGATATTAGGACTGTCAGATACATTAGGGAACTCAGCTAGTTCCATCAGATTTAGGACTGTCAGATACAGTCATTCATGCTATCAGTTATCAGAACTCATATTATCAGATATATCAGTTATTAGAATTCAGTTATCATTTATGATATGTTATCAGTAAATACATGTCATCAGTATTCATACTCAGTAGTTATGTTATCACGAGCTCAGTTTCAGGACTGTTATATACGGTCAATCAAATCAGTTACTTATAATCAGAACTATCAAAAACTATTATTCCTTTATCAGTAATATAGTATCAGTCTCCCAGTATTTAGTAATACAGTATCAGTTCCTCACTTATTAGTGAATTACATATCAATATCAGTAAACTCAGTCATTCAGTATCTCAATATCAGTAAACTCAATCATTCAGTATCTCAGCATCAGTAAGCTCATGTTGTCAAAATTCAGACTCAGTAGTCAGTATAACCACGAGTTTAGTTGCAGTTACGTAGGTATTTATGTATTCTCACGTTCATATCAGTCAGCATTGTTCATGCATATAAAACCCTTTGCATTTAGCCTACTTCACTCGTATACTCAGCACATTCAATCGTACTGACGCATTTGCGCTATGGTGTTTTATTTGACGCCATAGGTACAGAGGCACGAGTTTCAAAGTAGCAGTAGCATTGCAGATTTCAGCAGTCAGTGCTCCTCTTCATTTGAGGACAATTTTATTATTACTTTATTACAGTATTTCAGATTAATTTTTCAGTTCATGGAGTTAGTTGGAGACATGTTCCTTCAACTCCTTATTCAGTTCAGTTAGAGGCTTTCGGACTAGATGTCAGATTAGTTGTTCAGACTTTAGTATTTATGTTCTTTTTTTGTATTGTTATACCATTTTTTTCCAGATATGTATCAGTATTGAACCTTATGGCCTTACAGATCATGTTTCCGCATATTTTATGAGATATTATGCAGTTTACAGGTACAAATATCATTCATGGGTTAGCTTGTGGTCCTTCGGGGTCATGATCACCATGTAGCATTTCGGTTCAAAAAATCGGGGCGTTACATTCTGCTAATATCTGCTGCCTCAAATCATCCACATCCTGAAAACATAATTTTCCTTGATTTCAAAGAACACCATCCCTCCTTAGGAGAAAACCTCAACCTTTTTATTCAAATATGCCTCCTTAAACTTAAGAAAAATAGGATCACTATCTTTCCTTTCTTTCACCTCGACATCTAAGGAAGATTCCAAACCATTCTAAACCCAGGCACTACCTTCCAACCAACCTAACTCCCAATCTAGAAAGTTGATGGATCTCATAAACTAAATTTTTCTTCTGATTCTAAACATTAGAACACACTCACCTTAGATAATCTACTTAGAGTGTCAGCCATGACATTGGCCTTACCCAGGTGGTACAAGATACTCATATTATAGTTGTTCAATAATTCTAGCAACCTCTTTTGATGATAATTTTGATCTTTCTAACTAAAAACATACTAATGACTCATGTGATCAGTGGACACGTCAACATGAACCCCATAAAGATAAAACCTCTAAATTTTAAAGAAAAAATGATTGGTGGCAACTCAAGATCATGAGCCAAGTAGTTTTTCTTATAAGGTTTGAGCTGTCTAGGGGCATATTCTATAACCTTGCCCCACAGCATTAACACAAAATTGATACAATCTCTGGAAGCATTGTATTTGACCGCCAAACTATCTAAACGCTTTAGTAGTGTCAAAACTAGAGCAGATGTGAGCTGAGTCTTCAACCCCAGAAAACTCTTCTCACATGAGTCAAACCATAGAAATTTGACTTTCTTCTAATCCAGTCAAGACATGGGAGAGGTAATAGTGTAAAATCATTCGAGAAACTATCTGTAGTATCTGAAAAAACCTAAGAAACTTCTAATATTTTATGGAGAGATGGGTCTTGGATAGTTCCTTACTAGTTTGATATTTTAAGGATCAAATCGAATGCCTTTACCAGAAATAATATAACCAACGAATGTTACTGAATTCAAGTTTAATTTGTTGAACTTATCAACTAACTAGTGATCCTTAAGGGTTTGCAAAACTATCCTTAAATGGTCTGTTTACTCACAATTATTCCTAGAATAGACTAGTATGTCATCTATGAAGAGTATAACAAACATGTCCAAATACTGCTAGAACACTCTGTTCATCAAATCCATAAAAGTTGTAGGGGTATTCGTTAGCCCAAAAGTTAGAGCTACAAATTCAAACTGACTTTGCCGAGTTCATAAGGATACCTTTGGGATGTCACATTTTTTGAGTCTGGGCTAATAATAGCTAGATTTGAGGTCTATATTAGATAAATAATTAGCACATTAATGTTGGTAGTACATGTCATCAATTTTGGTGATGGGATACTTATTCATGATTGTTTTTTTTCAACTTATGATAATCGATGCACATTCTTAGAGAACCATCTTTCTTGAGCATGAAAAGCACTATAGCACCGCATGGAGAGACACTAAGTTTGATGAATCCCTTACTTAGGTGGTCTTTTAACTATTCCTTTAATTCCCTAAGCTAGGGTAGACCCATTATATAAGGTTGTATTTAATTATGTTGGGTATCTAGAAGAAGATCTATTTCAATGTCAATTTCTTACTTATTGGTAGAATCTGGGAAGATCTTCAAGAAATACTTTTGGGAATTCATTTACTACTGGAAAAAACTCAAGACTCAAGATTTCAGACCTTGAGTCCTGGATTCAAAAAAGATGATAGATGCACCCATTGGAGATCATTTTTATTTCCTTACAGAGTGAAACAAAACGACCTATAAGTCTGAGGTACTACCCTGCCATTCTATGAATGACTCATTTGTAAATTGGAATTGGAATATTGTATTTCTACAATTAACTATGTCATAACAAGAACAGAGCCAGTCCATGCAAAAAATAATAAAAAAATCAGTCATGTTTAATTCTACAAGATCGACTGAAGTAACTTACTAAGATACTTTGACTTTGATATTTTTGTTTACCCATCTATCTATGATTGAGCTATCAACTGGAGTAAACATTTAGAAGGTCTCTATAGGGGTTATAGGGATGACACTAAAATTTACTTCTATACAGGGAGTCATGAAGAAAAGTGTGGCTCCGGGGTCTAACAATGCATACACATGTATATAAAAAAAATTTAACGTACTAGTGACAACATTAGGAGAACCCTCTTGAACCTATAATGTTTGAAGGACATAAAGCCTATTCTAACATTGTCCACTAGTTTCACTAGATGTGACACCCTGTTGAGTTGGGCGACAAATAGGATTTTCCAAAAAGTTAGACAGAATCTATTGGAGAACATCGTTAACCCTTCGCACAACCACTAAGAAATCCCTCACTCTATGAACTGACTTACCACACCCAAAATAAGCATCACTACATATCATGCACTCCCCCTTGTGGTTCCTTCTATATCTCTTCTAAATAGGGTTGGTGCAATCGCTACTTACCATCCTACCCTAGGACATAAAGCATGGTGCTCTATATCGGGTATTCTATCTAAGGCATCAAAGCACTAGTAGAAGATAGGACTAGAGATAAAAATTTCTTACGAAATTAGGAACAATTTTCACCATCATACATCTGCTAAGAGAAATTAAAGCTGTCAGTTCTATCTCTCTTATTATCTCTTTCCCTTTACTTGATCTTATCCTCCTCAATCTGTTAAGAATAGAACATCAATTTATAGAGGTCTATATCTTTATCCAATATGGTCATCCTACACTCTTTGAGTATATCCTTAGAAACACAAGACATAAACATACTCATTAGGGCGCTGGAATCATCCACCACAGTCATAGCATACCTTGTTAACTGAGTAAACTTGAGTGAATAGTCCTTCACGCTTATACTACCCTTCTTTAAATTGATGAACTCCTACACTTTGGACTTTATAAACACAAGAGGGAAAAACCTATATTGATATACAGTAATGAACTTATACCACTCTACTATCCCTGTGTTTGCACCCCTATCCTCCTTTCATTACTTAACTCATGTGTAAGCCACCTCTTGCAGTTGGTATGTAGCCAAATCAATACTTCCAACCAAAGTGGTATCCATGATTTTAGTCTCCTTCTGAACACTATCCAAAAATTCCTGTGGATCCTCAGACTTAGACACAATAAACATTGGGGGATTCATCTGAGTAAAGTCCTAGATTCTAGTCATTGTTGTATTTGCTGCTGGGTTATATAGGGAAATAACTTATTTGTCAATCTGATAATCCATATACTGGGATAATACTGTGAAAGCAGCCTTGAAATCATCATGGAAGACCTGCTTGTTGAGAGGGTTTTTTAAAACTAATAGTGGTGTTGGCTGGTTGCCTTTCCTCCTTTTGTTAGTCTTTCTGAGAGGCATTTTCTATAAATGTATAGAGGATGAGTTAGATGAGGAAGTTTAATAGAGTTTACTCTCTACCGAATGACATAATTCATGAAATAAGTAATACTTCTATAAAATATTTCATATCCTCTCGCCCATAAGTATGGTGCACTTCACACCTATGAACAAAACTCTTCTTAGCGCGACTTTCAGACACCTTAGGACATTTTAAACCTGCTACTCTGATACCATATTTTTCATAACCCAAGACTACCCCTTAGTCGTAATATGGTGCTTAGATTCACAAGTGACCCCAAGCTAACTCATGGCATGTCTTAGCATTAAGAATACTAAAATAAGTAATAGAGTACTAGGAGGAAGCTAAACTATAAATAAACTGATAATAAATAATACTAAAAACACTACTAACACTGTCTGAAAACTCAACAAGCTGAGAATCTAACATCTGTTATTTCCCTAAAAGCCTCTAATAGTGTGAGTTCTTAGGAAAAGACCCTAACTAACTCCAACTGACTAAAATAAAAGTACACCTAAAAAGTTAAATCATTGATAACTAGTCCCCAAATTATGAGGACTCACCTAATTGCTGTTGAGTAGTACTAGAATATGTTATGTGTGATCGGAGTAATAAGTGTCTGAACATATATTATGAGACAATATACAGAAAAAAAGTATGCGATTAGTACTTTGATTGTACTGAGTATGAGATATAGGAAAACTATCTAGTATAAGCTAGACATGATGCATGAAATACAGTAATTGAACGCAAGACAAAGTATAAACATGCACTGAATCAAACTGAAAAATTGAATATATGGTCATGCATAATCTGATTCTAAAATATTATTGAAGCATAAACTTAGGTTGTGGGAGATGAAAATAATTGACATACATATATTTAAACAAATTTGGGGTCCAACCTGTAACCCTAGTTAGAATGGTGTCAGTATTTTACGAGAGTACCGAAAATGGTTGATAAGGATCCACTAAATTAATATCTAAAAAGACTTGGTTGTTAGTCCTCAATTAGTGGGTGACACCTCATAAGCTAATGTGGTGCCATAGTTCTTCAAATTAGGGACTTCTACTAAAGGTCTCATTCCTCAGCTAATCATTGAGCCTTCATCCCCAGGTTTTCTTGGTGCTATGTACTACTCTCAATTAAAATCACACTGATAACTGGTATATTCTCAACATGATAATATTCTTAAA
The DNA here is from genome assembly GCA_030864215.1 of Capsicum pubescens. Lineage (NCBI taxonomy): Eukaryota > Viridiplantae > Streptophyta > Magnoliopsida > Solanales > Solanaceae > Capsicum > Capsicum pubescens. The sequence goes on along the minus strand of CM061548.1, from coordinate 228,780,841 downwards.
ATAGAAACATAAACATGATCTGAAACATGTAAATTGATATAGGCATGAATTACCTACGTATCGGGTGGTTATAACCTACCGGTTATGACTAATGCAACTAAATATGATAACATTAATTGAACACTATGAGGAAATTTCACAAGTCAAGCCCGAAAAGTTAATATCTTATCATGCTAAGGGATTTCATGATTCTAAACTTTGTATGAGTCCATTATTATTGGATACATATACTCATGGTATAGTTATAACAACAAATTAAAGAAAAAAAGGGAAACTCATATTTGACCCGGAACCCAAAACTTGAAAGGAAAATTAAACTTGAGAATGGAGAAGTCTTTGTGACTCATTCGGTGGAAGGAACCCATTAATCAAATCCCAAACACCTAATGGTAAATTCCTTGGAGAAATTTCTTAAAATATGTGGTTGAAATTAAACAACACTCATTATTGTTGGATAAAAGAAAATTGCCCTCTTCTTGCAAAGTGTCGAATAGTTTTAAAGTTTATGATGTGTTAGGGTAATATAATCCCCAATAACTGATCTTGGAGTTCCCAAATGATGTGGGTTTAGGGTGAAAATAATGGGTAAATACTTAAAAGCGCTTTTAAAATGTGTAGAAATTTCTGCGAAAGAATCATCACGGCTCGAGTAACGACTCATATGACTGGTCATGAGTTGTGGTATGAGTCGTGACCTAAGGAACTGAGTTATGTGTTCTTTATGTTATTACAAGGAATCCCCTCCTAATGTTTTGTTAAGTTTGATAATGAGTCATTATGAAGGACCATTGTCAGGGGATGAGTTCTTGGTTTCTCAGTGTTATGACAACAAGTCCACACCCAATGACTCATTTAGCCTAACAATGAGTTGTATGGGGTATATATTTCCACTGGAGTGAATTTTCTTTGTCCCTTACTACCATGGAAATGAGTCTAGGCCACTTCTCATTACGTCTGATAATGGGTCATTGCTTGAGCTAGTACAACTGTAGTTTGATAGTGCCTCCTTAGTGAATTTTCCCTAACTTTTTACCATGACCTAAGATTAAGGTAATAATGGTGTCATAATATAAGTAATTCAATGGCCTATCCTTTGGTGATTATGGAGCTAAAAAATTTGGTGAATTAAATTAACTAACCAAAGTAATAATAAGGCTGATGTTGGGAGTGCTTACCCAAAATCCTCGACCACTAAATTATGGCTCCTATTATAATTACCTTGATAATGGAGAATTTTATTGCTCCCCCTTAGTCAACATAATTCAACTCTTCTATATGATAGACGTGATCAACAATCTCAATAAAAGACTTCCCCAATATCACAAAACTCTGAGTAGCCTTATGGAGTGGTAGTATCAAACCTCCAACAAACCAATGAATCCTCTCACACTGTTTAGGTATAATTGTAGTGTCATGCTTGGATAGCCCATGAAATCTTGGATCATAATTGACCATATTCTTTGAACTCGATCTCAACACAAGAACCTCATCCCTAAGGTATTTGAGAATGTTATGAGGCATGTATTTCTGAAGAAAGCCTTAGAGAATTGTAATACCCCTAAATTTTGGCCTTTAAAAAATTTTGAGGTTTGATCTTACTTCCCCAACTACGGATCACTTAATGAGTCATGAATACTCTATACGAGTCATAGTGCTATGTTAAAGGGTAACTAAGGTAGTTACCAAAACTTCTGTCCTTGGTACAATTAAGACCATATGAGTAGTTGTGAGATATTATGAGTCATAGTATAGGATTCATAGTCTCACTAGTACAGTGTTCCCTTATTTCTGTTGTGGATACAACTGGACCCTATTAGTCATAATGTGGGACTATGATTCGTATGGCACAATGAATAGGGTCAACACTCGGGGTGACTTGGGAAATTTCCTAGACAATGAGTCAAGGGGACTAGTCATAGTCAGTTGCTATGTGTGGTAATGAGACCCATAATAACTGGGCAATAATGTTTTAGTGCTTTATGAAGGGCACATTGGTCAATTCCCCATTTCCCCACTTAGACCCTACATCCATAAAACACCAATAAAGGGTTATTTTAATTATTTATCATAATCAAATACACTGTTAAACTCCCTAAAATTGCTAAGTTAAGAGCAAGCTAGGATTTCTCAAGGTTTATCATTTAGAGATTTTAAGTGGTTATTTGTCTCTATAATTGTGATACTTTCTGGAAAGTACCTCTCCCCTTAATCTTATTTACTTAAATCATATGTTGAAATGATTGTTCATATGTATTTAAATATGGGTTTTAATATGGGTTTAGGTTTTGGGAAAGAATGTTAATTGAATTGTATTCCCATGATTTTGTATGAATTCTTTATTCTTTACCAAAGGTTTTTAAACTAATTAGGTGCATGGGTTTGGAAATTGGAGAATAAGGTTGGGGCATTCCCTTATTTGATGACTTTGGTTTTGAATTTTGTTTTGAAAATTGTGTTCCCTCAACCCACTTTCATAGTTGGATTTGAAGTATGGTTAATAACCTGATTTGGATTACTTTCCTAAAATATTTCATTCCATAAATGGTTAAATAAATAAAAAGGTTATTGAAGTCCTTGTTGGCCATATTTTTATTTTAAACTTCATTTAATGAATAAAGGGGGTCTTGGCATTCCCCCAACTTGATTTAATCAACAAATAAGGTCATGTCATTCCCCTAAATTAATTTACTAAAACAAAGGGGGTCGTGGCATTTCCCCAACTTGATTTAATAAACAAATAGGGTTGTGGCATTCCCCCAAGTAAATGGAATTGGTATGGCATAAGTATAAGCTTTCAAGCTTAATGGTATGATGATACCTGTGGTCGATGCCTTAACGGATAATTCCTTGGTTAAATGGATGGGTTGTGTGTGAAATTTGTTTTAATTGGGCTTAATAGGAGTTGTGAAGCTAAGGCGTGAAGGTGGATGTCTCAAGTGGACCGATACTGGATACTCACGTTTGCCGGCATGAGGGTTTGTATTGATGACCGTGTGTTTGTTTCACTCTCTCTCTCTTTATATATATATATATTTGTACTGGATCGACGTGCGATCGAGGAATTCCCTAGTTTTCTTTTGATATCTCTAGTTCATATGGCAAACACGCATTAGGGCCCTTTCAGTAGGATGAGATAGACCCATATATCCCTTGGGAGTTTGTAATGATGATTGATCTACATAGTTCAGGTTAATAATTTTAAATCTCATGTTAAAGATTTTTCCCTATCCCAGCATCTTGTATATATGAATATATACATGTATATTTATATGTACATTGATTTTGGACTGGATTTTCAATTGGCATTATCTTATACTTATCTAGAGTAATATACTAGTCCTCACCATGATAACCATCTTTGGATGTTGTATCCCTACATGATGCAGGAAATGGAGAAACTTCTACTCTTTTATCATAGTGATTAGGTGATTTCTAGATTGATCGTGAGTCAGCTTAAAGCGGTGAGCATCAATTCTTCAAAAGACCTTTATTTTATATTTAGGTTTCATAACATTATAGACTATCTTTAAGCTTTTTTTGATATTGTTGGGGGCATGTCCTGACTTAGATTGATGTTGGCCTCTTTGAGGCTTGTGGATTACTGTAGATTGGGATAAATGTTAAAGATCTTATATTTCTTTATGAGTTAGTTTAGTTGCCTACATTTTATTTTTTGGATCTCAGCTCTATCTTGTTATATGATTGGAATTTATTCACTGGTAGTTGTATTGTATTTCGATTGGCTAGGGTATGGGGGTGGTCATCGACCCTTGGTGTACCTATGATATCTTTCATGACAAGGCCCTGGTTTGGGTCGTGACAAAGTTTGTATCATAGCATAGGTTCATGCAATACCCTGGGTTTTGGTCCTTAGAAAATTTCCTATGTTTCAAACTCTCTAGACATCATACGACTAAGGGTTCTAGTCATCTATTGTGTTATGGGTTAGGGGTCAACACTCATATGATGATTAGTGTAGTTGGGTTGCCTACTATCGAAGGTATGACTTCTCTATAAGGGTTATATAATAGGGTACGAGTTGTATGATGCAACTCACATGATGTCCTATGTATTAACTTTGGTGATTCTATTCTGTCTAGGGTGCGATTTATGGGTACCAATCATATAATTAGATACGAGTGGTACTTAGGAGTCATAGGTTTGTCAATTTAGGGGGTTGAGATTCTGCTTAGGGTTTGAGTAGTGTGTACTACTCGTACCCTAGGGTACAGATTGGGGGGTGTTCGTACCCTCATGTGAGAAATTAATACACTTTAAGTCAGGGTGTTTTGGACATTTACCTTTATAACTCCTTGGGACCCCATGACTTATAACCCATTTGGGATATTATTTACCCTAATATTCATATCTAAAATGCTTAGAAACTCTCTCAAAATCTATCAAGGTTAAGTTTAAGCTAAGGTTTCTTTCAAGGTGGTCAATTGAGGCTCATAAGGGTAATTTCTTCTCATCTTCTTCTTAATATAAGGCATGTTACTCATCTCTCATTGTTAGTTCCAACTAAAGGCATGCTTATGAATTGTTTTAATGGTATAATTGTTGTATGGTTTTGATTTTTCAAATATATGTTTGGGGATTTTGTTATAAATGCTTCGTTATGGATTTTCCATGTTTTAATTATGGATTTACATATTTTAATGGTGGTTTGGACATTTGGTTGTATGGGAATGGTCAATTGGTATTTGGTTTTGGTTTTGGAAACACTATGCCCCAAATGTGTTTGATAAAATACGTATGAGAATATTTTTGATTAAATTGTTGGACTTCATTGAACTATTTCATGGAATAACTTGGTAATGGAATGCTAAATGGTATAAATAGTTCAAATTCTTTTGAAGGGTTAAATGTTAAGGTCTTAGTGGTTATGGTTGGTCTAATTGAAAGCCTTATGGGGTACAAGGGAATAACCCAAGCAAAATTAATAATGAACTACTTGTGGGGTACATGGGATTCTTCCAAGTCAACTCAATAATAACCTATGGGTACATGGAATACCTTAATCTTTAAAAGGTTGGCTAAGGATATTACTTGCAATCCATAGTCGGTATGACGATATCACTACTTATAGACTTGGTTAATGATAAATGGTTTGGTGGTTTGGTTATGTGGTAATGGTTTTAATTGGGCAATAATTGACCGGTGTGATAGCTAATCATTAAGTTATGAGTCAAATGGACGGACACTGGAAACTCATGTTTTTCGATATGAGGATTGGTCATGACTACCATATATGATACTTCTTGGGTACAAAGGAATCCCCTAAGTACTCTTGTACATTTGTATCATAGAAAGTGAGGGTACTCGAGAATCCCCTACTCCTATAGTATATTTGGTTTATGTGGCTACACACATCGCGGAATGTTCAGGGGTTACACTGGACTGATATAGCCTGCGGGTGGTTCTAGGACAGATAAGATACATATACCCAGGTTAATGGTTTTAATAGTATGCTAAATTCGATTCCATTTCCAAGCATGGTTATATATATTTGTATGTATTATTGTGAATGCTTATGGTTGATTTACTTTGTTTTAAAGGTTAGCATTATTTTAGCCTTATCCTAAGTACTTGCTAGCGTTCACCCATCAAACCATCTTCGAGAGGCTATATCCTCATGCAATGTAGGAACCGACCATTTTACTCCTCCAGTTTAGTGATCAAATTTAAGATTAACTCAGTTAGATTGAAGTGGTGAGCTTTTATATTCTAGAAGGCTCCATTTTATATTATGAATGTGTTTACATACTTTTGTTATTTCATAGATATTGGTTTTGGCTATGGTTGAGAGAATGTCCCAATCAGATATTGTTTTACCTTTGGTTAGAGGTTTTGTGGAACTAATATGGGTCGGTATGGGTGGGATTGGTAGTGGTGTTAGCCTTAGTATTGGCATTAGTATTGGGGCTGATACTGTTTGACTATATTTATGATTATTCTATCCTTTTATATTTTAGGGTTATATATATATATATATTTGTAATGGAACTTATTTGCTAATAGGATGTATGGATTGGTTTCTGGTTTTGTATTGGTTTTGGTTGTATGTTGGATAATGGATAGTTGGAATTATTTGGGTTGGTCACGATCATGGACCTATCTCAGAGTCTAGAATTGTAATAAATGCTATCTTGTTATACGTTTAGAATTTATACGACTCAGGGTATGCATATTTAGAGGTTGGTTTGGGTCACAGGGGTGGTCCCCGATCGTGGTTGGACCTGGGATGCCAATTACAATAGGGACCCTTTTTGGGTCGTGTCAACTTTGCATAGGAGGTTTAGGTTAGTGGTCAACTTATAGTCCCTAAAGTTGTGTGAATTATAGTCACTTTTAAGGGTATGTAGCATGCCACACTCATAAAGGAGAGGCTACGAGGCATTTAGGAAATGTTTCTCTTCTTGGTATTCTATTTTCAAGATTAGAGTCAATGTCCTAGAATTCACTCTAATACCTATTTTTCACTTTTCAGATCATGCCTCGATGATCTGAGATGCAAAGAAACTTCTCTTTCACAACTGGGGACAATGTTGAAGGGTCACTCACTACTCAAGGGATCTATATTCGGTATAGGGGTCTTGTCCCTAATTGTTCTGGAGTTTAACTGGTTGCTTTTAGTCCTCCTCAGGGTGATATGATGAATACAGAATTTTATCAGTCAATTCATGTAATTGCTCAGTAAGTAGCTGCTCAAGTTGAGGGAGGTACATCTAGTATTCCATCTTCTGAGGCTACAAGGGTTGGCCAGTTCATGTGGATGAGTCATGCTACTTTCATTGATGTGAATGTGGAGGAGGATCCTCAGGGTTTCCTAGATAAAATGGAGAATAATTTTAGGGTGATGCAGACCACAAATATGGAAGGGGTGAATTTTGTTGCCTGTCAGCTAAATGATGTGGTGTACTAATAGTAAAGGGAATAGGATCAGGGAAAGGGTGAGGTTGATGAGCCTTCACTGTGGGAGACTTTCTCTATTGCTTTTTTGGACAATTTCTTTCCTTAGGAGTTGAGGAGAGCAAAGGTAGAGGAATTTGTTAATCTAAAATAGGGGAAGATATTGATCAAAGAGTATGCCTTAAAGTTTTATTGGTTTTCTAGGTATGCTTCATAATTAATGTCTGATATAAGGGCCAGGAGGAGAAAGTTTGCTTTAGGACTTCTCAGGATATGGTCTTTTAAATCAAGACATCATTACTGATCAAGGACTTCGATTTTTCTAGATTTGTTGTTAATATTCAACAGATGGATGTGGAAAAGAGAAAGCAGGTTGAAATAGGGGAACGACAGGGTAAAAAGTTTAGGTTCTCTAGAAAGGGTGGTTCTCAATAGCAGAGTGGTTAGGATAGTGATAAGTGGACAAGAAAAAAGTGGCGAAGTTATGGTGCTTCTCCACAGCTAGTGCTCCTTACCTAAAGTAGTCAGGTGATAGGCGTTAGTAGCATGACAATATTTTTTGGGCATAGGGTACCTAATCTTACGTTAATGGGGCCCAGTCGGACTCATTATGTCCTCCTTGTTATTTTATGGTAGGTTACATCAGGGTTTCTGTGATGAAGGGAGGGACATGTGTTTCAAATATGGTCAGCCAAGCCTTATGCTTAGAAACTGTCCGATTGGTAAGGTTGTTTCAGTGGAAAACAAGGTTCTTATTACTTTTTCATCTTCTCTTGTACCCTAGGGTACTACTTCTGCATTGTTTCTTCTTCTGGTACCATCAAAAGTAAGAATCGATTATATGCTCTTGTATCCCAATAGGAGTCTGAGGCATCACCTTATGTCATAACTGGTACGTTACTATACTTTTCCGGTGATGTGTATTGCTTACATGATTCGGGGTCCACTTTCTCTTATGTGAACATATTTGTGGTTGTTTATTTTGGTTTTAATCCTAAACTTATTTTGGATTGTTTTTCTATTTATACCTCGGTAGGTGGCTTTGTGATTGCTAAAAGGGTATATAGTGGTGTGTGGAATCTGTTGGTAGTAATGAGACCTTAGTGGATTTTGTTTGAACTAGATATGGTGGATTTTGATGTTATTTTTATTATGGATTGGTTACACTCATGCTATGCATCATTAGATTGTCGGACTCATAAGGTTATCTTTAGGTTCCCTGGTGAGCCAGTTATCGAAGGAGAGGGTGGTTCCTTAGCTCCTAAAGGTATGTTTATATCATTTATTAAAGTTCAGATATTAAAATCAAAATGGTGTCTCTATTATTTGGTTCAGGTTAAAGACTCTTACTCGGAAGGTCCTTCTTTGCATTCGGTTTTGGTGATGAATAAGTTTCCTGAGGTCTTTTCGGATGATCTTCTTGGTGTCCCTTCGTATAGAGAGAATGAGGTTGGTATTAATTTGGTTCTTGTCCAATATCTAATCCTCCTTATAGAATGGCACTGGCTGAGTTGAGGGAACTCAAGGAGCCACTTAAGGATCTTTTGGATAAGGGTTTCATCCATCTTAGTGTGTCCCTTTGGGGTGAACCGATATTATTCGTTCGTAAGAAGGATGGTTCCCTTTGGATGTGTATTGACTATCGACTGTTGAATAAGGTGACGATTAAGAACAAGTATCTTTTTCCAAGGATAGTTGACTTATTTGATCAGTTGCAAGGTGCCAAATTCTTTTCTAAGATAGATCTTCATTTTGGGAATCACCAGTATAAGATTAGGGAGGTAGATATTCCTATAAAAGCCTTCCAGACTCGGTATTGGAACTTTTAGTTCTTTGTTATGTCACTTGGTTTGACTAACGCCCTGCGATGTTCATGGATTTGATGAACAGGGTCTTTCATCAGTTTTTAGATCTTTTTGTCATTCATTGATGACATTTTGTTTTACTCTAAGAGTGAGGTGGATCATGCCAATCACCTATGTGTGGTGTTGCAGACCTTAATAGAGTAGCAGTTGTATGCCAAATTCGCGAAATGTAAATTTTGGTTGAACATTGTCATTTTTCTATCATATTCATTCTAGTGAAGAGATCATGGTGTATCCATAAAAGGTGGTGGTGGTTAAGAGGTGGCCTATACCCATGACTCCAACCAACATTCGAAGCTTTTTGGGTTTGACTGGGTATTTTAGGAGGTTTATGGAAAGTTTTTCGACGATAGCGGTCCTGTAGACTAAGTTTACTCAAAAGAAGGTAAAGTTCTCTTAGTCAGATGTTGGTGAGGGTAGTTTCAAGAAGCTGAAGGATAAGCTATCTTTAGATCTAGTTTTGACATTGCCTGAACGAAATAAGTGGTTTGTGGTTTATTGTGATGCATCCCAGGTGGCACTTGGCTGTATATTGATGCAACATGGGAAGGTAATTGCCTATGTTTCTAGTTAGTTGAAGGTACATGAGATGAACTATCCTACACATGACTTGGAGCTTTTAGCGGTAGTGTTTGAATTAAAAATCTGACGGCACTATTTGCTATGGAGTGCACGTGGACATCTTTTCAACTCATAAGATTCTACAGTATGTGTTCACTTATAAGGTGCTTAATCTCAGGAAAAGTAGATGGCTTGAGCTTCTCAAGGATTATGACATGAGTCTTCACTACCATCTAGGTAGGCTAACATAGTTGTTGATGCTCATAGACGGTTGTCCATGTGGAGTTTGGCTCATGTGGATAAGGAGAAGAGGGAATTGGAGAAGGATATTCACAGCCTGGATGATCTTGGAGTTCGTCTCTTGGACACCGAGAATGGTGGTGTGTTGGTACAGGAAGTGATTCGGTCGTCTCTTGGTGTACAGAGATCAAGGAGAAGTAAATTCTAGACCCTATCTTCATGAAAATTAAGGGTGATATAGGTGGGCAAAAGGTAATGGTATTTGAGATAAGTGGTAATGGTACTTTACGGTACCAAGAGAGGTTATGCGTTCTTGACATTGATGGTTTGCAACAAAGGATATTGGCTGAGGAGCATAAATCATGCTATGTTGTTTATCCCAGTTCGACGAAAATTTATCATGATCTCAAAGAAATGTATTGGTAAAATGGTATGAAGAATGGTGTGGCTAATTTTGTTGCCAAATTTATGGTGTGCCAATGAGTGAAAGTTAAGCACATGATGCCCAGAGGGTTGTATCAAGAAATTGATTTTTTGAGATAAAAATAGGATGGGATCAATATGGATTCATTATTGGTCTTCCTCGATCTCAGAACCAATTTGATTCAATTTGGGTCATCATGGATAGGATAACAAAGTCGACTCACATTTCACTAGTGTGGATTAACTTTTTGGCAAAGGATTATGCGAGGTTGTATCTTCATGAGATTGTAAAGATGAATGGGGTACCTATTTTGATTATCTCTGATCGTGGTACATAGTTTTCATCTCACTTTTTGTGGTCGATTCTGAAGGGGTTGGGTTCTAAGGTTAGTCTGAGTAATGCTTTTAACCCGCAGATGGATGTTCAAGTAAAAAGGACTATTTTGACAATGAAAGATATGCTTCGGGCATGTGTGAATGATTATGGTGGTAATTGGGTTGAGCATTTACCTTTGGTAGAGTTTGCTTACTACAATAATTACCATTCTAATATTGGGATGGCTCCTTTTGAGGCATTATTTGGTAGGAGGTGTAGATCTCCTATTGGGTAATTTGAGCTTGGTGAGGCCGATATGTTTAGCTCAAATTTTTTTAGGCTATGGAGAAGGTGAAGGTGATCTGGGATAGGATTAAGGTTTCCCAAAGCCACCGAAATTATAATACAAATATAAGACGTAGGGACTTGGAGTTTAAGGTTAGGGATAGGGTATTCCTAAAGGTGTCTCCCATGAAGGGAGTAATGCGGTTTGGAAAAAATAGGAAGTTCAGTCCATGGTATGTTGGTCCTTTTGTAGTTTTGTAGAGGGTTGGTAATATGGTGTATGAATTGGAGTTGCCTTCAAGATTGAGCTTCATTCATCCGACAATTCTTGTTTCTTTGTTGAGAAAGTTTATAGGTGATCCTTCAGATTTTTTTCCTTTGGATGGATTAGGTATCTCGAATTCTCTATCTTATGAAGAGATCTTGATAGAGATCTTGGATCTTTAGGTTAGTCGGTTGCAGGCCAAGGATAAATCTATGATTAAGGTACTACGGCAGAACCACAAGGTGGAAGAAGATACTTTGGAAGTGGAAGAGGACATAAAGTCCAAGTGTCCTCATTTTTTTCTTCTTCAGATATTTGTGAAAAAGGTATTTGTTCTTGATCACATCTTTGTTATCTAACGTTGTCTAAGGAATGGTTAATTTTCATGCATCTTTATTTTCTAACCTAGTTAAAGATAGAAATGGTTTTGTTGGATGTAATTTGTGCTTGTACTACCTTGTTCATATTTCGAGGATGAGTGATCCTAGTGGGGGAGACAAAACACCATGGGTTTTAGTCCTTAGAAAGTTTCCTAAGTTTTACACTCTCTAAACATCATAAGACTAGGGGTACTTGTCATATGTTGTGAGACAGTTTAGGGGTCAGCAGTCGTATGGTAATCAGTGTGGTTGGGTTGGATATTGTCCAAGGTATGACTTCTCTATAAAGGTAGTATGATGGGGTATGAGTTGTATGATGCAACTCGTATGATGTCCTATGTCTTAAATTAGGTGATTCTATTCTACCTACCACACGATTTATAGGTACCAATCATATGATTGGGTACTAGTGGTACTTATGAGTCATAGGTTTGTTAGTGTGGGGGTTGATATTCTTCTTGGGGTACGAGTGATGGGTACCACTCGTACCCTAGTGTACGGAAGGGGGGAGTAGATGTACCTTTCTGTGGGAAATTAATACAGTTTAAGTGGGTGTATTCTGGACATTTCCCCTTATAACTTCTTGGGACCCCACGACTTATAACACCTTTGGGACATCATTTACCCTAATATTCTAATCTATAACACTTAGAAAATCTCTCAAGGCTCTTGGGTTAGGCAAAAGCTAGGGTTTCCTTCAAGGTGGTCAATTGAGGCTCATAGGGGTGATATTTTCTCATCTTGTTCTCAATCCAAGGCATGTTACTCCTCCCTCATTGTTAGTTCCAACTAAAGGCCTGTTTATGAATTGTTTTCATGGCATAATTGTTACTAACTCATAGCGTAGTATAATAAAAACTCCTTTAGATATGGTGTCTACCATGGCTCTGCAGCTGATAGTTAAGTCTCGATAAAAAATCTCCAATAAGGTCATCCCTGACATCCGATGGTTGGGCACCATACCCGTCTTCTTGTTGAACCTGAACTATGCCTCGTACATAGATTATGATTGCAGCTTCTTGAACTTATAGATCTCATCCTTAAGATAAAACATATCGGATAAAAGAAAGAACCCGTTTACGAATGGCCTGCGCAACATGTCCATGCAGTAATAGAGCCTTTTGGTAGTTTACCTAAACATAAAGTTACTTCTTCTATAAGTGAGAAGGGGAACATCAGTAGTCTAAATGTTTCCTAATTCACCCCTGGAATGGTATATGAACTGCAGATCCTGATAAAATTTATAAGGTTCATATTTTCGTTATCTAGAGGCAAACCTGCAAATACAACTTTCAAATTTAAGAGTGATGTCGAACTTAATACCTGGGGTAAAACAGGAGGGATAATGGCTCCATTTTTTGTCGGTGCAACATATCCCAGATCTTCTTTATCATCTATATATGGTTGCACATACTGATATATGGAGATTACTTGAACACGAGAACCTCCAGCTCTATTGTGATTTCCACCGAATACTGCTCAACGGTCAGCTTTTTGTCTTTGATCAGCTAGCCTTGCTTCCCTAGCTACCCGTTGAGCTTCTATCTTTGCCCTTCTCTCATTTTTAGCTTGAGCTAAAAGCTTATGAATCTGTCGATCAATAATATCACGTACTCATTCGAGAGAAGGGGGATGTATAATATCACGAACCCCTTTAAGAATATCATCTCTTCTTTGTTCCACCATTCTACTAGGTGTTAGGATCCTCTTTGGATTCGGATTCACTGTGAATAAGTGATTGCCTCTACACTATGTGTTAGGAATACACCGACATATACCCAACTAAGAACAAACACAAAAAGGAAAAAATTCAAAAACTGCAATAACATCAAATCACAAATCAACAAAATATTCCTTATCAACGGTGCCAAAATTAGGTGATGTCCAAGCTATTCCTCCACTCTGAAGATGATACATTTGCTGCCAAAAATAGTAATACAACAAAAAATGGGATCAAATCCCAAGGAAATACGTGGAATTGTGGTTGTAGGTTAGTGTAATCAACGGGTGGAACTGGAAAAGTAAATGTGGGGTTTTAAATAGCAATATCAAACAAGTGGATAATATCAACTTTGATTGTAATCAATTGTACGTGAACTCTAGGACTGTGATCCCCTTGCTTCTCAACTCCGTAGGCTTATCGTGCTTTATTGAACCAACCTGATACCTTGCATGCAAAATTGATCAGTTATGTCCCTTCTATAGTCTTTTGAATAAGCAGAAGGATCTCACCCTTTACCTTTTGAGTCTCGGGATTTTGCCTTACTATCCCTTATCTTTATCGTAGTTAACTATTACCTCTTGAGTTTTTAGTTATTATATGAAATCTAACCATCTTATATAGATAAAACCTAGTAGAATGGATCGACAGTTAAACTCCAAATTACTCTTGTCATTATATTTTCCTAGTCATTACTCCTATATTGGAGTAAGTAGCAATAATCTAGGCGGGATCCTAAAGTGTGCACTCATTAAGAAAACTATTAAAGTGAAGATAATACAATACATGCATGGGTATTGGCTTAGAACAATAATAACACTTCCCCTACTTTGTTATTCTACCAGGGTTTCTACAACCATAGCTGAAGGTTTTTAGCCACTCGTGCTTGTGAAATAATCAACAACATTCATGATTGAAAGTATAAGATGGAATCACAATAATCACAAGTAAAAACCCAAAACTATAACTGAAATAATCAATCAAGATCAATATAAAAGAATTGCAAGACTAAAAGCAAATATTAGAATTAAAATATTTTTTTAAGTATCAAAAGTATGTAACCTCTACTATAAAACACATAAAGGGTATTTATAGTACCTAAGGCAACCCTAAAACCAAAGCCCAATGAAGTAGGAGAAAAATGGGTCGGTGCCAACATGTGGTCTCTACATGCGTCCTATCCTTGGGTGCATATAGTATATGCGGGCTACAGGCTGGTCGCATATAGTAATCGCACGAGCCCAGACTAAAATATCTTGTAGGTTAGCTCTTGAGATTTTTGACTTCTAACAGATGCTTTGCCCATATGCGATCCGCATGTACTACATGAGGTTCACATGTTTACTTAACATGTGTCAAAAGTTATTTTTCAGCTCTTCTTTAATTCTCACATATGTTTTGGTCACGTATAATCTAGAAAGTATCCCGAACATCCATAATTGCTCTCATAAGTAGCCAAAATAGCTTTTTCATCTTTTCCACAAACTTAGGACACAAAACATGATTTTCTTCTAAACATACCAAAAATGCATCATTTCTAACAAAGAAACCTTGGAAACTTGCATATTTTCCTCATTTAAAGCATCGAAAGTTCTACATTTCTATAGAACATCATGGTTTGGGAACTAAGGCAAACCTTAGCATAACTTTCTTCCCTCAAATGGATAGAAAAGTGGATAGGACTATTCAGACATTGGAGGATATACTCTGATCCTGTATGATCAATTTTGGTGGTAGCTAAGTTGATCATTTGCCCTTATTAAGTTCTCATATAGTTATAGCTACCACTCTAGCATTGTGATGGCTTTGTATGGTCCGACATGTCATTCTCCTATGGGTAGTTTGAGGTTGGTGAGGTTGGGTTGTATGGTCTTAATTTGGTTCATCAGGCTATGGAAAAGGTGAAGTTGATTTATGATAGGATTAAGACCACCCAAAGTTTCAAAAAGTCCTATGCAGACATGAGACAAAAAGAGTTGGAATCTAAAGTTGGTGATTGGGTGTTCTTGAAGGTGTCTCTCATGAAGGGAGTGATGTATTTTGGGAAAAAGTGGAAGTCAGTCCCTATTATATAGGACCTTATTTAATTTTAAAGAGAGTGGGCAATATGACTTATGAATTGGAATTGTCTTTCAGTTTGGCTTCTATTCACCAGGTATATCACGTTTCAATGTTGAGGAAGTGTGTGGGTGATCTTTCTTTGAGGGATCCATTGGAAAATCTGGATGTTTTGAATTCCCTATCTTATGGTATGTCTCAGTGCAAATCATAGATTAGGAAGTTTGTCTATTGCGGACAAAGAATGTGGCTTCGGTAAAGATTTTGTGGAGGAACCATAAGATTGAAAAGGAGACTTGGGAAGTTGAAGAGGACATGAAGTCCTAGTAGCCATTCGTGTTCCCACTTCCAGAGAATTGTGCTTAAGGTATGTGTTACTCTTAATGTCTTTGTTTTTAGACTTTGTTAAAGAAAATTATTATTTCCTTAATATCTTTGTTCCTGCTTTTGTTAAAGGTAAGAACGGGTGTATTTTTATGTTAAATTATGCTAAGAGATACCTTGTCTCATCATTCAAGGATGAATGATCCTGGGGTGGGGGGGGGATATAACACCCCAAAATTTTGGTCCCTTGAAATTTCATGATCTTTGAGATTACTGTTATCTGTACGACTCACCGTGTGAGTCGTAGGGTGTTATTGTAGGTCTTAGGGATCCAATTGTATCCTGGCTAGTATGTTGGCCTGGATTTTCTATCTTAAATATGACATAAAACTTACGAGTTGTAGGGTCTTATAACGAGTCACTGGGTATGAATCTTAGGGAAACCAGTGTACTATCCTAACTTCCTATCATGACTGTGACTAACATGTTATGAGTCATAAGGATTAGATACAAGTCATATTGTGTGACAGACCGGTATGGGATAACCCTGGACACTATCCAGACTACGACTGGACTAAATAAGTCATAGGGTGATGCTATGAGTAGGGAAGTCACCTATAACAAATTGACCTTGATTTTTGTCTTTCAATTATGGGCATCCTGGTAATTAGTTCCTAACCCATATAGCCCCCATGACTTAAAACCGTCTTCGATACTTTATTAGCATACTATTCATAATAAATAAACTCTCTCAAATACTCTAAATTCTCTAAAGAAAGATACTTAGGGCTTCCAAGAAGTTGATCAATTAGAACTCCTAGGGAAAATTCCCTTCATAACACTTTATATTTTTGGCACATTTCTCTTCAGCAACTAATATTTTCTTTAACCATATGTTCCAAATAGTTATTCATATGGTTATGATGTTTGTTTTTAAACATGGGTTATAGATTTTGAATGTTGGTGTTTGAATAATGTTTCCCATGATTTACATATAATTGTTCATGATTATTTATGGTTTTAAACTTATGGGGTGCATGGGCATGGCGAATAAACTAGGGGATTGTTATTTCCTTAAATTTTGTAAATATTTACCATTGAATTGGTAATAACCCCAGCCCAAATTTTGTGGAAGTTGTTTTGAGAATTAGTATTATTGCATTGAACTACTGTCAGAACAATTACATAATATAAAGGGGTATTTAAAACACAATGGTTTGGTTTAATATACAAGGGAGTTGTTTTCTCCAAGTTAATGAAAATATTACATGATGTCGTTACATTGCAAGTGTAGTTGGTATGACAATACCAACAGTGTATGCCTAAAAGTGTAGTATGGTTCAATGAAAGGGAAAGTTTGATAAATATTTTAATAGGGCTTAAAATAGAGTTGTGATTTAGGCTGGGAAAGTGGAGGTCCTGAGGGACCAATACTGGAAACAACATTTCTTAGCGTGGGGGTCAAAATGGTCTAGGGTTCGAGTCCCCTCACTTATGACCAGGTGGTTCGAGTCCATCTTATTATTATTAAGATTGGTAGGTTTAAGTCCCCTACATTATATTACATGATCGGGTCCTTAAGTCACCTTAGTATATGACTACGAGGTTTGAGTCCCCAGTGCATATATATGAGATTGTTTTCCAATTCATGCGGCTACACACACTGGGGCCCAACCAGGGGTAGGAGCTGGGGCCCATATAGCCTGTGGGTACTGTTATAAGATGATTAAGCTACACAATCCAGGCTAAATTTTTAAAGTGCATGTTAAGACTTGTTCCTTATCCAACATACTATATGAGTATATATTTATGTATGAACACATGTATTTGAACATGTACAATGATTGAACTGAATTTTAAATGTCATTAATTTATCCTTATCCCTGAGTTACATACTAGTTCTCAACTTACTAACTCTCTTTGGACGTTGTATCCCCACGTGATGCAGGCACTGAAGATACTTCTACTTTTCCTTCACAATGTTAGGTGGATCAACTCGGTTCATCGGTTTTTTGCGGAGAAGTGGTGAGCTTCCATTAGTTGGAAGATTTGATAATTCCATCATTTCACTTTCATATACTAGGATTGAAAATTTCACATTAACATTGTCATTATCATTATCATTATCAGAGTCGGGGGCATGTATTGACACATTATTGATCTCAGTTTTACTAGAAGGCTTTGTGGATTACTATGGACTTAGGTGGTGGTGTTGGTTGTTTTGGTCGGTTATCGGTTATAGACATATCTTAAATTCTTTGAGTTTATCTTATGCTTTCTTGTTATATGTTCAGAATAGTGCCTGTTTGGGGTATTGTATTCTTTTTGGTTAGGAGAAGGGGGTGGTTTCCAGTCTTTGTTCGACTTGAGATTCCCGTCACAGCCAGACCCTAGTTTGGGTCGTGACAATTTCTCTCCATTTTAGGCTAAATTATCTTTAAATTTCTAGATCATCAACACGTTAACTTAAAATTTTGCTTGTCCTAGATAAAATCAATGCACACTTAATAAAATAATCATGCCTACAAATGGTACTACTTAGGATATCAAACATATGCATCATTGTGATAACCATGTTTCCCTCATTATTTTGAAAAGCATTGGCATAATTATCCATGATAAAACACTCCATTTAGGATGTACAAGCCTCAAGTATCGACTAGTTTCTAGCAAATCAAGCACATACTCATAGATATCGACCAAGGTAAACTAATGTGCTCGATGACTTAAATTGCATCTCTTCACAATAAGAATTTCACTTTTCTCATGATTTAATCAAATTGGAAATTAAGGGATCAACAAATCTAACTCTTTCTCTAAAAAAAATTCATGTATGTAAACACCATACCATAGGGTCACTCATATTTTCCATCTTACCATAATTTATCATGATAAGTTGGATACCATAAAGGTCTTTTGTTTGCTATTAATGTTGCAAAATAATAAGGTAGGATAGGTTCTAGTGACTCTACATTCTCGAAGCACAAAATGTGACCTTAAATCAATTATTCATTAATTCTTACTCTAATTCACATTCTATGGACCATTTATGACAATTCGTTTGGTTCTGCTCTTGTAAAAATTCATCTCTCATTTTAATCACTGTAAAAAAACAACTTATTTATTTACATTCTAATCCATAATTCAACACTATTTTGATCATTTTCATTTTCTCTTTCATTTTTAATCATATGCATTTACAAAAGATACAAGAATGAAGTAGATAAGGAAGTAAATAGTCGTATGTTCTCTAAACTTCCATTCTCAAATTCTATTTGACAATTACTTCACTCTTAACTTATGCTTTCCCTAGGTTAGTTCAAGGACTCACCTAAATACTTTAAGTGTTTTTATTCAAAAAGAGTGCTATGGGGGAATGGATTATTTCTTATAGAATTGTTGTCCAAGAAAGAGGCTGAGGTATAATTTGGGAAAACTTTGATGATTAACTCTGTAATGACCCTTCAGGTTAATTCCTATATTTCTACTCATATTCACTATTTATAGCTTTTCTATAGTTGTCTTAAGTCATTTATGACTTGCTATAACTAATAATTTGGCTACCTTGAAGTTTGTTTGGTTCTTAAAGGCAATTTCCTAATTTTAATGGTCCACTAGTTCAAATTGGCTACCTGGCAAAAGATTTAGCTAAACGACCTTATATGAAAATTTTAACAGTTCCAATAGCTCAGAAACATCAAATTTAGGTTGGGTGGACCTTCGTTTTGATTCTCGAGGAACACAGACTCATTTGTTGCTATTGGCCGAAAGTTATAAAAATGGCAAGTGGTTGTGGGATGCACTTTTCATTGAAATGACCTCGGATGAAAATTTTGACTGCTCCATTAGGCACAGAACTTTGAAAATAATATGGTAACATAGCTCGTTTTCTCATATGTGATTTTAGATAAATCCTAAGGGGTTCACGGAGACTAAAAAAAATTTGTCTCCAGCTAGTGCCAGATATCTAGTATGACCGCAAAAGTGGCCCTCAGGGTGCTTTAGTAGAGGGAACTTTAGCTTCCCATTGGGTGCTTTAGCAGCCCGAACTCAACCAACAAGTATAGATTTAGCAGCACCTAGGTGCTTTACCAGCTAGCGCTAAAGCAACCTATGCTCTACTTTAGCGGTCTAACAGGTGAGGATGAATACTACTTTAGTGGTACCATACTCTTTAACGGTGACCGCTAAAACATCCTAGTGTTCGATTTAGTGGCACACGCATGCCAGCGAAGGGTATAAATACCCTACTTAGCCTAATTTTCTCCATTTTTCTCATATTTTCAAGAGACTAAAACCCTAAATAGTGTGGAAAACTTGGAGAAATATTAGTAGGTGATCTTGGATCTTGGAAAAAGTTTATTTAGGTGATTATTCCTTGAATTTGTGGTAATAATTCATTGATTTTATTCTTAAATTCTCCATTCTTATCTAAAATGCCCAAGAACCTTGGTGACTTAATTTTAGCACCATTATAACTTGGAATACACCCATTTTTAGGGAACGTGTTCCTTAAGCATAGAGGGGTGTTGTATTGGTTTCGAATGTGTGATTTCATGAACAAACTCCACAAGGTATTTTTACATAATTTTGGATCCAAAGAACAATTTCTAACATGGGAATCATTTGTCTCGTAATTATGATTAGATTGTTATTTTGATAGTGTGGTGCTTGGAGAAAGCTTCTCAAAAGGGGAAATCAGTGATTTAGCTTATTCTTTGGGTTTTCTTTTGCATCCAGGTAGACTAGATTTACCTTTTTCATATATAGACTTATCTCGTAGTATGCATAACATATTATACTAGATATGGGCTAAGATTTAGGTGTTGTAAGTATGAATGAGAATATTTGGTTTAGTTAGACCATTTAGGCTATATTGAAACCATAGACTTGAAGTAATTAGCACAGTTATTCATGTTTTAGGTGAATTTGTCTTCATTGATCATGTTTAGAATGGAAATGCCTTAACTACTCAAACTAGATAAAATTGCCTTAGTCATTCATATTTAAGGTGGAATTGTCCATAGTTGCTTAAGTTAGGTTAAATTGTCTTAGTTTATATTGTTTGAGGTAGGATTGCCATAGTTGTTTATGTTTGAGAATTATTAATATCTTGGGAATATTTATAGCTTACTTTACATCTAAAATTTAACTTAGATATCTTACCCCAATTCAGGGTAGTTGTTGCCTAAAATGGATTTCAAAGATTAGAGTGGGCCCCTCCGACTCACCTTAGGCCAATACTTGTGTTAACCTTGTAGACTTAGTTTTACATCAAATACTTTTCTTAATCGTTGATTTTAAACTTGAGGAGATTTAATATATTAATTAAATATATTAGTTTAATATTGAAAGATTGATGCTGATTTTGGGTATCGCTAATGATATTAGTTATATACATGATTAATGATATAATTTATGGGTATGATATGGCTTATAGCTATGATATGGCTCATAGGTATGATATGGATTCTAGAAAGTGTTAAGGGCTTATTGATATAATTCATAGTTTATTGATATGATTATATAAATAGCTTATAATTATGATTTTTGACATAGCTTATGGGCATGGTAATGGAATGGCTTAATAGTTGTGGTACTGTCATAGTCTATTGAGTTAGTTTATCATTATGTCTTGTTGATATAGTTTATAAATATGAGTTTTGGTTTGAGTTCGACAGTTGATAATGATCTTGATAATATGAGTTTCGGTTAAAGTCCAGTAATGAGAATAATGATGATGAAACTGTTAAGTTCTAGTTTAAGTTTTCCATTCAAAATTATGTTTAAGATGATACGGTTTTGATGGATTCTTGTATTATTGTATGATAATTGCTAACTTAAGGTTATTTAGCTACACCATTCCCTTGATTGTACCCTTCAGGCTTATGGGTGTCTACGTTGGGTTATTTACTTTTTTCACACTTATTGGATTTTGGGTGACAATCTTATAGATAAAATGGTATGATCTTTTTTCTATTCTCTCATATGAATTCATTTATTTATGTACAATGGTGTCTGAGCTTATTTCTAGATTTTCCCTTTTATCCTTGACTTAGCTTATTCTATCTTGTATCCTATCATAATTATAACATAGTCTATTTTACTCGACCAATGATGCCTACTGAGTACCCATGGTTTGATAGTCATGCTATACCTTTGTAACTTTTTTGTACAGATCTAAGTACTAGTTTCCACGATTGATTCAATGTTCATGTAGGGTTGATTTTTGAGATTGGGTGAGTCCTTAGAGTCAGAGTTACCCTTTCTCATTCTATTTATCTATGTCTATACTTTCATCTTTGAGACAAATTTATTTGACTTTCAGTACTCATAGATTATTTGTAGTAGCTCTTACATCAACATTACTAAGTCGTAGGATGGTTGTTGATTTCCTATCTATCCATTAGACCTTTTTGACTGTATTATTGCTATTTAAGTCTTTAAATTGTTAATTTCTAACTTTTAGGCCATTTTTCACCATGTTAGCCCATTGCGTCTAGCTTTGGGCTATTATTTTGCTTTCCTACTAGCGGGATGGAATAGGTTCCATCTTAACTTATAAATTAGGTCATAACAAATTGGTATCATAGCCTAGGTTTCACCAGTATTGTTGGTACAAAAGCATGTGTCTAGTAGAGTCTTGCATATGAGAACAATAACATTTATTTATTATCTTTGAGAGGATATACGATATTCTTCGGAGTTCTTCACTTTTTGTACTTATTTTATGCTAATAGTTTGAGTTGGTTTCTAAAGCATTCCTTTGTTTTTACTCTTTTGTAGATATCTAGGCCATGTGTTACCGCTATAAGAGATGAGGGTCTTAAGACTGAACCTAGGGATCCTATTATTGTTTTTATATAAACTAGAGGTCGTGGACAATCTCGAAACTTGTCCGTAACTAGTGGCAAAGATATGGGCCATTACCAGACCCTATTCTCGCTCCCGATCTAGAGATTCTTCCGCAATATCCAGCGATGGGTTAGGGACCAGCCTAGGTTCTACTGGGATTTAGTTTTTCTTCACTGCTCAAGGATGCTTATGTTTAGATTTTGGGATTGGTTGGTGGTGCACCGTCTAATGGTGCACAGTCTACATATCAGAGTAGTATCGAGATGGGGGCACAATCAGTAGTTGTGGCTCCAAGAGTTAAGGTCCCTCCTACATCGGTAGTTTCTCAACTAGTAGTTTCCTATCCTATGTCTACCGAGGAGCAGAAGATGTTGGGTAGATTCTTAAGATTTAATCCACATAGGTTTTCTGGTGCACTGGGCGAGGATGCATATTTGTTCTTACTTAATTGTGAGGATAGGCTCCATAATTTAGGTTAGTTGAGATACGTGATATGGATCACCCTATCTTTATATGGATTTGGAAGCTCGACATTGGTGGAGGGGTTATCTTGATCCCAGGCCAACTGGATCTTTCCCTTTGATATAAATCAGTTCTTTGACATTTTAATGGAGAAATACATACCTCACAACTATAAGGATTTTGTGAGAAAATAGTTCTCAAGGTTGGAGTAGGGCTTCATGACTATTGTGGATATGAGGCTCAATTTCATGTGTTGCATACACATGCTACATCTATTCTGACTACTGAGTATGATAGGGTTTGTTGCTTTGTCCAAAGATTGAGACTTTCTCTTTGCATGTCTACCTAGAGTTTTGTTATTGCGGGTAGGTTTTTTACTAAGGTTTCTGATCATGCCCAGTTTATGGAGGAGATGAATTGTGAGGCACATTGGGGTGATGATTAAAATCCATAATATTAGGGTATGTTCAGTCAGAGCCAAAGTAGCTCCCGATTAAGAGGTAGGGTTCTCAAGGTAGGTACCCTTCGCATCAGCCTTAATAACATTAAGGCTAGTCTAGTAGACCTATTAAGGCCAAGCTTCAAATTACCAATGAAGGCTTGTCTATCTTCAATAATTGTATTTGTCAGGGTCATGGTCAGTCTTCAAAGGGTTCGTCTTCTAGCTATTCTAGTTGTGGTTGTTATTCTAGGTCAGTCGGATCTTCTAGTTTTGGCTCATCACCAAGGTCATGTTATGGTTGTGTAGCTTTTGGTTATTTCTCAAAGAAGTTCCTTAGTCATGGAGTGATTGTTCCACCTATAAGTGTAGTTCATCTCCTGCTAAAGGTTGTAAGCATAGTCGTAAGGGTAGTTCCCAGGGTGCTCATGAAGGTTATTAGGCAGGTAGGATAATAGATCATAAGCAGTCCAACCAGGTGACGGTATGGTCAATTATATGCAACACCTGCTAGACCCGAGGTTAAGTTTTTAGATGTTGTTGTTATAGGTACTTTTTTTGTATGCCATTAGTCGACTTTTGCTTTGCTTGATTTGGTATCCACTAATTCTTATTTGTCTTCCTATTATGCTCCACGGTTAGAGTTATCTTAGGATTCATTATCTATTATATTGCATTTATGTACTTCTATGAGTGATCCTTTAGTAGTGGATCGGGTTTTCAGATCATTTGTTGTGACTGTTTGAGATCTTGATACTCATGGTGTTCTTATTATTTTAGACAGGGTGGATATTGACGTGATTTTGGGTATGAACTAGTTATTCCACTACCTTATGGTCCTGGATTATTTTGCCAATACCGTTACCGTACCTATTCTCGGCATACCCGTGATCGTGTGGTATCGAGCTATTAGTCGTGGTCAATGGGAATTACTTCTTATATTTATGTGAAAAGGCTTATATAGAGAGGTTTTGAGACTTTTCCCACATATATTTTTTATGTTAGTTTGGAGAGTCCATCACTTGACTCTATTCCTGTAGTTCGTACCTACCCGACCTTTCTCACAAGCATAATATTCTCTACCCACCTACCTAGGCTATAATATTGGGATACATGTTGCTACCACTATCCCACTATAGTGAGAATATTCCCACCATAGTGGGAGTCAGCGTCGGTGAATCTTACCATAACGAGTGAATCCCTCTATAGCGGGAATTAGGCTATTGTAGTGTGACAACTGTTTTTTAATGTAGAAAATAGACTTTAAAAGTTACTTTATTCCATATTAATCCAAGAGTTGGTGGAGAAATATTTAGAGCAGTTTTCAACTTTTTCTTCAAAAATCCTTCATTGAGGTGAGTAAATCCACCTGTTATTTGGGTTTTAGAAGCTCCATCCTTAGAATCACTAAGTTTTTATTATGGGGAATGATTTTTCTTGACCTAGGCTGAAATTTTGTGTAATTTAGTGAAAATAGGGTGAAAACTTGAGTTGGGTTAAATATAGATGAACTATGCTTTCATTCTTAGAATGCATCATTACAACTATGAAATTAGTAGAATTGAGGTGCAATGAAGGTAAAAAAAATGCCAGAATAAAGGAATGATCATGATTTTGACTTTGATTGCAAGAAAGGGATAAGCTCAAGTTAATTAGAGCATGTTCAAGGCTTTGATTGAGGTAGGTGATGGTTGAATTTAGTTAAGACTCAATTTCATTTCTGTGTGTATGTTAACTATATCTTTATCTACTTGTTGTAATGCATGATATATATGTTAACTTTATGGATAGTGTTACAAGTAGTTGATCATCTAGATTGGAATAAAGGGACTTTTTGAAATGCAAGTATAGTTGTAATATTCAATATTGTTATTATATTTGTCATGACTTGGATATATATTATGAGATTAACCAATAAAGGTCATTGTCATGGGATTGGTCAGATTTAGGAGTATAGGGGTAGGGATGTTTGAAGAAGGGTGATATAACATTGTTTTGGCATAAGAGTGACATACACTAGATGTCTGGATTATTTTATTTACATGGACTGAGCTCGTCCCCTGCAAGTCATAGATAATGGGCAACCATAAGACCCATAGCATGCATGCACAAGGTATTAGTGAATTTGATGGTTCCATGAATGGATTAGGTTGCATTATTTTTGGCATTTTGGGTTCCTTTAGTGAGAAAGTTGATAATACTATTGTTATTTGATGGATAACTGGTTTGGGCTATTACCATACTTGATTTGTGTCATTACTTGTTGAAGTTTATTGAATAATAATGGAGGCAAAGTTGTGTTAATTATTGTTGTTCATGATATTGACTTAGCGAATTTTATGTATTGTCATTTCATTGCCTGATTTGATTGGTTGTTATCAAGAAATTTACAAGATGTTGGTCATGTATTCATAATTATTATTTTGACTTAGCCAATGACACTGCCAGTACATAGTGTTTTTGTACTCATACTACTTGTTCTATTCTTTTTGTTTAGTGTTGAGCATAATCCAGTGGCTTCATCGAGACCTCATCTTTAGCAAGTGACTATTCCAACTCAAGGGTAATCTATATATTGTGGAAAACCATGAGCCCTCATACTCATTATTCTCGTCCAGTTATTTTGGACATAGACATTTTCCTTATTTTGGTTTTCTAAGTTGTACCTACGATTTGGAATTATTAGATATTTTGGTATTATGACTATCATTTTTCTAGGGGTAATTTAGATGTTTAGTATTTTTCCACACTTGTTTATTTATTAGAGTTACTCAAGATAATTGGTTGTTAATAGAAGTGATATTTGTCTTTTGAAAATCTATAAGTACTAGAGTTTGAATAATTAGGGGTTTGATTGTTCTTCTACAAGAGGGATAGTGTGGGTGCCACTCGCGATGAGGTTGGGTCATGGAAGTTATATGGTCAATTTCGAAGGCTCACTCTTGTTTGATGACCTACAATAATTTCTTCAACATCACAATGCTCTATGTTTAGAGATAGACCTAGAAAGCTAGTTCTAGATGGACCTATGACACAAGATGAATTTGAAGCCTCACCACAGATGGCACTAAACTACAAATTTGATGCAACACTCTTAATTCCCTAATTGACATACCACATTCAATGCTCATATTGAGAAAGATATTCAAGTAGTCAATAGAAGATGAAAATATTCTCAATAATGAGTGTCTAACCACTTCAACTCGACCAAACAAAATTTAAGAGATGGGAGAATTTTGTAGAAAGGTAGGTTAAATCACAATCAATTTGTCAAATTAATGTTTCATGTATCTGATAATCTCCATAAAAGTAATCTTTGAGTCAAAGTGTTTTATTGCTAGCACACTTCTGCTTGAGTGATATACCAAAAAAAAGCTTTATTGCACAAAGACGTAACCAACAACTAAATACTAAGAAACAAAAATATAACAAAATGTGAATAACAACACTAACTCATATAAAATCAAAAAGTCATGTACACATAAAATCAAATAATCTAATATATTAATACCCAAATGAGAATAGTACCAGAATGAGAACTAATAAATATTAGAATATAAAATTAACATAAAGCCAATAATAAGCACCCCAACGCAAGTAAAAGAAGTGTTCTTAGTAAAATAGGACTAAGAGAATAGAGTAGAATAAATGGATGGGGCCCATTAAGACATGCTAAGATTGAGATAGTGTGAGCCTGCAGAAGTAGTTTTAATCTGGGAATTAGTGCTCTACTTAGCACCAGATATTGTTTGTGAGGCCAGATCAGGTATCAACATAGGTAGCTTAAAAGAAACCACTAGATCATTCATATAGTCAAATATATCCTTGATGAGTTTGGACCATCTACCACCTATCTGTCTGGCCTCGTGCATCAGCATAGATGTAGCATCTTCCACTAATAAATTCTCAAGTCTTTCTAGTCATGATTATTCCTGATGAGATAGTACTTTCATCCTTAACACTCTCATCACCAATATTCTCATACTTTTTCTTAAAGGAATCCTCATCGTCAACATCGTTTGGCCTAGGTGGATTTAGTGCAAAGATACTCTCCCTCTCCATAGAAGTATTTGATGGTGCAGTCCATAAATTAGAATGATCCAAGAAATAAAGTTGATCTACATGAGTCCGCATGGTGGCAACCACAGTCCACATAATTGCCCAATCCACATCCAACTTACCCATTTTCTATTGTGAGCTCAAAACATTAATCTTATCAGCACTAACCTGTAGTTTCTCTCTAAATCAATTCATATCTTCATAAATGGGGGATTAGTCTACCTTAATAGCATCCTGAATCATCTTAGGAGCCAATATCGCCAAACACTTCAACATCACATTGAAAGTGTAGGCTAAATAACCTATATGAATCACAACATCCTATGTTAATAGAGAACTGGGATGACCCATACTTGTGGATGTCCTGGAGTTAGGAGTACTGGATCAAGATAGATATAAGAATAACTCATTATGAGGAGTTCTATGGAGGAGAAAATATTACTAAAGAAATATTATCAATATGTACCTCTGGTGAAGTGTTGACCAGAACCTTCTTCCTTACTTCATCCTTAGAATATTTTGTCTCAATGTGTTTAATATCACCAGAAGAAGATAGAGTGTACACACAGTTCATCTTAGTTCCAAAAAAATCTTTGCCATCTGGCGAATTCCATAATCAAAGAAGAGATGAAAATTATGTATGAGTTTATTGCGCTCTTATATCCACAATAATCATCTCTACGTTCTATCTCTCCTTAGCAATGATAGAACTGCTTAATATAACCTTCTGATGCCAAATAATGGATTTTTTTTGAGATCACATCAAGTTGATACTAATGAAACCCAACCAATATACGACTTGGACATTAATATCTTTTTTCTAATCACAACCTTTGGTGCAATAAATGGTGGTGAATAATAATTAAGTGTGGGTGTTAGCCACTCTTACTAATCATCAAGGTCTACTGACAATAAAATCGCATGACAATTATGACCAATAATAGAACAGCTGAAAACTTTATAGATTATTGAGTCGTCATACACCACCTAAACCCCTACAACTATCATACTATCTTTTATTTTTTTATGGTTTGTTCTTATTCTTTGGTGTTGGTAGCAATTTTTTATATGCCTCATAGAATTCCTTGACTCAAGTTGGGATATAAACAGATGAAGGCTTATTAAAATGCTCAAAGTTATGAACTTAATAATTCCTAATTATGGGGTGTCATCAATTACCCCATCCATAGATAATCTCTTCTCCTCAAAAATAGTATGTTCACTCTCTATTTTGAGCTTATTCACGAAATGAGGAGAAACATAGGGTTTAGGATCCGTTGTTGCCTTTGTTCTTTATTTATACCTTTTTCTCTTGGTTTGGGTTGACACTGGATGGGGAATCAAAGAATGCATTTGGGTATTTCCCCCTTCTTCCCTTCTTTTAGACTTGGAGGATGTTAATTTGTATCTAAGATCAGAAGAGATATACTCAAAATTCGACCCCTCATTAGCTTGCGTAAGAGTTTTTTGCTTTGACTTATTAGAAACCAACTTTGCTTTCTTTTGGGTAGTCCTTTTGGGATTAGATCACCTGGGAATTTCTACTTCTTTTTATTTTCTACCTTAAGAATGAGCAAGGGATTTATTTTTGACTGCAAACTGCTTCTTGTGAGCAATACCTACATATAGAATGAAGCCATAAAGAAAAGTAGGGTTAGAAAATTAAGAACCCAAATTTTGGCAAAGCCAAACTAATTTGGTGTCATAATTAAAGTTTGGCACTCTCAGGAAGTCATCTCCATAAGGGAAATTTATAAATAGTAACTCAGAGTTTAGTTTGGCGATATAAGGCAAGAGTTTGGAAAAGCACTTAATAGTTCAAAAAAGCCAATAGAGTTTGTCAAACTAATAAAAGATTCACCAAAATTAAACCTTAACCCTCGACACAAACTGGATATTCTGGCAAACTTAAGATTATTTTACAGATTTAGCTTCAAGTTAAGCACTTTGCCAAAATTCTTAAATCCATTACCGCAGTAGCTTGTCTTCCCTAAGTTTGAATTCAAGTCCATAATTAAGCTTTCAAGTTCAATCCTAATCTAATAAAGGGATTATACACATATGGTTCATGATGGGTACTCACACATCCCCAATTGTTGATATCAATCAGCAGCTCTTAAGTTCTAACAAAAAATCGTAATCAATTCTTAAACCCTATAATCAATAACTCACTAAATATCAACATTAATGGCTTCCAACAACAACTGCGAACAAATTGAAAGAAAAAAAAGAAAATCACTATACTATTTTGTTTTAATTATTATAATAAAAAATTATAACCTCAATGGTTTAGCACAAAAATTCCAAATAGCATCATTAAGAAAGAATTAGATTACTACAAATTATACTACACATGAATCAATTTAGACAAAGAGTCGCTAACTTTTTATTAGATAGAGGTGATAAATGGATAACAAACTATTCACACAAAACCCACAAAAAAAAGATAGTGCAGTGGTGCTCTGGTGATTGGAGGTGCAACAATGACTAAAGGATGAAATCTGACTGTGTGTATGTGAGAGAGAGCTAGTGTTTTGGTGTGTGGAGAACAAGGAAGTGTAAAAGAAATGTTTCTTATCTAGGATCCAAATCATTAACTCCTAAATTAATTTTAAGTGACTTTTGGGCTATATCAATTAAGGGTTTAGAGATCCCGATTAGCTCGCTGAAGCATATGGAAATGCACAAAACTCCCCTTTAACTAAAAAAAATTCATCCTTAAGTTATGAATAAACTTTCACCTATGGCGATGTTAAAAAGTCACATATTTTTTAGCTCAAGTCAATGTATCGAACTATCATATTTGGAAAATATTTTAGTGATATGTTAACCACTTCAGCTATTTGCCTAAGAGGATATCCATTTATTGCCTCAACTAACTTGTTTCAGAATATGATTTTTACACTCCAAAACTGTCATACATATATACCAATCAAAAAACTTCATTTGGATTAATAAAAAATGAATCTTGGGTTGACTCTAAAGAAGGGCCTTAGTTTATCTCACGGCACGACGGTGTCTCTATTCATGTAAATAACCCCTAAGGTAGAACACCTTGATTTTCATGACCCAAGAGATACTAATAAGATAGAACTTAAAATATTGTCCATTCTCCATTAATTTTGACCCATCATAGCTAAAATATCCTGGGATTTGACCCTTAGAAATTTTTTTGGAAATCCGCTCTTCGAACCGAATACAATTCATGGGTAAGATCCATATGCTAGGGTACGAGTAGTATGGTACTATCATGTGCTGACCAGTGTTAGTGTTTGGGATTGTTTATGTTACTGGAATAGGTACGAACTAGGTGTATGAGTCATAGGGCTAGATACAATTCGTATCAAAGACTCGTATGGTGGGTAGTGCTTAATCCTCATGGTATTTTATTCTGTCAAGTATACGGATTATGGGTACGGATTATAGGTTGTGGTTATGACTTGGTTGGATGAGTTATATACATGATAGCTTTGATCCAAGGTTTGAGGCTTGGATACGAGTGCTGGATACTGATTGTATAAAAGGGTATGACTAACATGGGTCAGTCGTATCCCTGTGATAAGTTTTAATGGATTTAAGTAGGGTATTCTAGATATTTCCATACTTAGCCTAACCAGGATCCACAATTTCTAATATATTTAAGAGGTTATTTACCCTATTATTCTTTTCATTAACACTTAGAAAATATTCCAAAATATCTCATAATTCTCTCAAGAGCTTTTGGGACAAGAAGGCTGGAGTTTTATCTTGTTGATTGCTTTGGGGATTGTCTTGGTGATTTCCTTCCATCAATTCTTCAGAGTAAGGAATGATTCTCTTCCCATATTGTAATTTCAACTAAATACATAGTTTATATGATTCATTTCATGGTTTTACTATTTCATGATTATGGTTTCCAACTATTATTTAGGGGTTTTGATATTTAATGCTTGGTTATGGTTTCCTATGGTTCTACTTATGCTTTTATATGTATTAATGGTGGACTTGGACCATTGGATTGCATGGTAATTATTTAATGATCTTTGTAATTGGTTTTGGTTATATTATGCCCCCAAGGTGTTATATAAAATGCTTATAAAGCTATGTTCATTGCATTGACTACTTTTAACGAAACTATTGCATGTTTTAAACTGGATAAAGGATTTATGCATGGTTTAAAGGGTTTGAAAAGACTAAAGTATAAATAGTTATGCTTATTGAGAACATGGAAGTCTTCCAAATAGATTTAATATGGTAATTGGAAGGGCACCTAAGGTCCTCATCACCTAAATGGTTTGGCTATGGATATTACTTCCAAGTCAGGGATAGTATGACGATACCACTAATATTGTCCTTGGTTAATAAATGTTAAATGGATTGTTTGAACATGGTTTTAATTTTCCATTAATGTCGGAGTGTGTAGCCAATCCATTGAAGGTGGTAGTCCTGGAGGGATCAAAACTGAAAAATTATATTTACCGATATGAGGGGTCTTGATAACCATGTGTGTGTGTCATATTTTATATTAGGGGATGTACAAGTCTTCACATGGGATATTCCCTGGTCCTATGGCTACACATATTATCCCCTTTCAGTAGGGGGAGTTGAACCATATGGCCCGAGGGTGGTTAGGACGACAAAGCTACACAACCCAGGTACAAAGGTTTTAAATGCATACTAAACCCGATTCCCTTTTCTGACACTTGCATATATATGATTGTATGGATTATGGATTGTTTCACTTGGTTTTATAACTGGCAATATTTAATCCTTATCCTGAGATTCATGCTAGCGGTCATTCGCTAACCCCATCTACTGGCGGCTATATACCTATGCTATGTAGGAACCGACCATTCTGCTCCTCCTGTTTAGCACATAAATTCGGTATCAGCATTTGGACTGAAGTGGTAAGCTTCCATCTTTTCGAAAGGCATTATTTCATGTTATGGATTTACTTAGACACTTTAATTTTTTTTTGGATATTGATTTTGGCCATGGTTGGGGCATGTCCCAATTAAATTTATTTACTCTTTTGGATAGAGGTTTTGTGGTACTTCTGAGGTTGGTATGGGCGGGATCGGTAGAGGTGTCAACCTTAGAATTGGTATTGATATTGCAGTTGGCATCATTAAACATGATTTCTCACTGTTCTGACATACTTCATTTGGGGATTAATTTTTATATTATCTTTTGGTATTCTCTTTTATTTATGGTCTCTGGTTTAGTTTTGTATGGTTGGGTAGTTGGTGTGGTACGGTTGGGTCGGTCACGGTTGTCACCCAATCCCAGAGTCTTAATGAGAAAAATAAGTTTGACTTGGGTTGTATGTTCAAAACTCAACCCATCTAAGGTTAGATATAGGTGGTTGGGTTAGATAACCGGGGGCAGTCCCTACTCTTAGTTTGACTTGGGATGCCCATTATGACAAGGCCCGGGATCGGGTTATGTCAAAGGCCCTATAACTCAATTACTCTACTAGTGTAAGCGTGCACAACTTTGTATGGCCCTAACTCCTTTGACTTATGCTTACTTGGTAATAGATTGAATCTTGAGTTTAATAGCATCACTACATCCAGACTACTAAATTCTCACTTTAATATTTTTTATAATGCCACATTATCATTTTCTCCTTGTAAAAAGAAGAGCTTTTGTATGCCCAAAGGTGCAGTTTATCAGTCACTTATTATTTCTCCACTCTTGCTTTAGTGGAAAATTCATATCTTATATTCAAGTTATTCAATGCTTAAAAGCCTCGATATTAGGCTTTACAAGGAGATGTTAAGCTTTTCCAAACACCAATTCATTATTTAATCGAAACACTCTAGGTTTCTGGCCCTTAGAATATTTCTTGGATTTTTGGTCTCTGGAAAGGATAAGACTAGGGGAAATGACTCGTACACTGGGATACGAGTGGTATGTGTTAGTCGTATGCTGACCAGTGTTGGTTGATAGATTGGATTTGGTTTTTTGAATAGGTACGATTTATTTGGTATGAGTCGTATGGATGGACACGGGTCATTTAGTTTGGGTCGTTCCTTTACTTAATCTTAGACTTGGTATAATAACTTGGATCTGAGTACGAGTGTCTCACCATGAGTCGTAAGCCAGGGTATGAGTCATACCATGGACTCGTGTGGTGGGTAGTGTTCAATCCTTTTGGGATTCTATTTTTCCAAGGGTATGGATCATTGGTATGAGTAGTATGGTTTGGGGTGATTCATACCTTGGATAGTATTGGGTCCAAGGGAGATGGACTTGGGTATGAATGGTGGGTACCATTCATATTATAGGGTACGACTGGTATAGATAGTTGTATCCCTCTAATGGAATTTTTGTGCAGTTTAAGTGAGGGCAATCTGGACATTTCCCCACTAAACCTAATAAGGCCCCTTAACTTTTAGATCACTTGGGAGGTTATTTTCCCAATTATTCTATTCATTAACACTTAGAAAACACTCTCTAATCCTCTCCAAAGTTCTTGGTTAAGGAAGCTAGAGTTTTATCTTAAGGATTAATTTAGAACTTGTGTTGGTGATTTCTCTCCATCATCTACTCAATTTAAGTCATTTTCTAATCCCTCATTGATAGTTCCAACTAAAGGCATATTTTTATACAATGTTTTCATGGCTTGATTATTGTATGGTTTGGGGTTTTCAAATATAATTTGGGAGTTTTGTTATAAATGCCTTGTTATTTTTTTCCCATATTTTAATTATGCTTTTATATGCTTTAATGATGGTTTTGGATACTTGATTGCATTGGAAATTCTATTTGGTAATTGGATTTGGTTTTGGAAATACTATAACCCAATGTGTTTGGAAAAATGCCTATGAGAATGTTTTCACTACATTTTTGGATTTTAATGGAACTTATGCATGGTTTAAACTTTGTAATGGAACCCTAAATAGTTAAATGGTTTGGAATGGTCAAAATGGAATGGTTTTGGATTTAACAATCATTCTTGTAGGGCACAATGGAATCCCCCAGGTAATTATAATAGAGGAACACTTGTGGGGT
Organism: Capsicum pubescens; assembly: GCA_030864215.1. Lineage (NCBI taxonomy): Eukaryota > Viridiplantae > Streptophyta > Magnoliopsida > Solanales > Solanaceae > Capsicum > Capsicum pubescens. The sequence continues at coordinate 228,746,681 of CM061548.1, read as the reverse complement.
ACGTGGGACTCTCCTATGTGAATTGGATAATGTGATCTATGGGTATATAGGAATCCCTTGATCACAAAAAAGTTTTTTTAGGGACAATACTAATAAGTTATAGTCGGTATGACAATACCACTATGTATAGCCTCGATTAAAAATAATAGTTTGGTTCGTTTGAAATGGTTTTAATTGGGAAATAAAGGCGGGGTGTGATAGCGAACAATGAAGGTTGGAGTCTAACGGATAAACATTGGAAACTCATGTATTATGGAGGGTGAAGGGTACTTTCGAATCCATTTTCTTATTGTATCTCTGGTTAGTGTGGCTACACACATCGAGGCCCGTTCAGGGGATTACACTAGTCCTATAAAGTCCATGGATGGTTAAGGATAATTAAGCTACATATACCGAGTTTAATGGTTTTAGAAGAATTCTAAACTCGGTTTCTTTTCCTGGCATGGTTATATATATATGTATGGTTTAAATGCATATTGATGATTTACTTGGCTTTGTTAAATGGTATTATTTTATCATAATCCTAATTTTATGCTAGCGTTCACCCGCTAACCCATCTTCGAGCGGTTGTATCCCCACATGATGCAAGAACCAGTCGTTCTACTCCTCTTGCATAGGGATCGCCTTTTTAATTGAAGTGGTGAGCTTCCATCTTTCTGAAAGGTTCCATTTCATGGATTTTCTTTCATACTTTGGTTATTTTATTGATATTATTTTTTCTATGGTTGTGGCATGTCCCAATCAGATATTGGTTTATGGAACTACTATGAGTTGGAATGGGTGGGATCGATATTGGTGTTAGCCTTAGTATTAGTATTGGTATTGGGGATTACACCGGTTGAATGTATTTTTGCTTGTTCTATCCTCTTTTATTTTAGGATTATATTATTATTATGGAACTCATATAGTTATGGTTTGGATTATGGCTTGGTTGTTATTGGTTATCAATTGGTATGGGATGGTTTGACTCATTTGGGTAGTCATTGAGATAGACCTATCCTAAAGTATTAGATTATGCAAAAATTCTATCTTTTTATATGTTCAAAATTCAGCCGCCTAAGGATATGCGTAGGCTAGTTGGGTTGGGTAACGGGAACAGTCCCCGGTCTTGGTTAGACTTGGGATGTCCATTAAGATAAGGCGTTGTTTGGGTCATGTCAAGTTGGTAGCAAAGCGTTAGGTTCATGGTCTATTGTGAGTCCACAAAGTCGTGTCTAGTAAAGTATTTTTTAAGGGTGTGCAGTGCGCCACACTAAAAAATGAGAGGCTACAATCCATTTAGCAATGTTTCACTTTCTTAGTATTATATTTTCAAGATTTTAGTCTATGTCCTGGAATTTTCTCTAATCCTTGTTTGTTTGATTTTTAGATCATGCCTCGATGATCTGAAACACAAGCAAATTCTTTTGTTCGATCTGGGGATGATGGTTATAAGGTATGCCCTACACTTGGAGTTTGTGCTCAATCATAGGGGCCTATCCCTAATTGTTTTAGAGATCCCCCAGTAACTATTAGTCCTCCTCAAGGTGAGGTGACTAATGTGGAATTTTTTCAATCAATTTGTGTTATTGCTCAGTTGGTAGCATCTTAGGTTAAGCGGGATATATCTAGTGTTTTATCTGCTGAGGCCATAAGGGTTGGCCAATTTATGAAGATAAATCCTTCTACTTTTACTAGAGTAAAGGTGGAGGAGTATCCTCAAGATTTCTTGGATAAAATGGAGAAAATCTTTAGGGTGTTGCAGGCCATGAATGTGGAAAGGGTAAACTTTGCAGCATATAAGCTCAAGGATATTACGTACCAATGGTGCGAGGAGTAGGATAGGTACAGAGGTGATGTTGAGGAGTGGTCCTTATGAGAGGCCTTTTCTAATACTTTTCAGGGTCACTTTTTTCCTCAGGAGCTGAGGGTAGTGAAGATGGATGAATTTGTGAATCTTAAGCAGGGAAGAATGTCCGTCAAGGAATATGCCTTGAAGTTTCATCAACTATCAAGGCATGCTCTGAAGTTTGTGTCTGATATGAGAGCGAGAATGAGAAAGTTCACTACTGGGCTATCTAGGGATTTTATCCTTGAAAACAAGACTTCTTTGCTGATTAAGGATATGGATATTTCTAGGTTGGTTGTCCACATGCAACAGATGGAGGATGAAATGAGAAAGCAAGAATAGTTTGGGGAAAGGCAAGGTAAAAGAAACAGGTTCTCTGAGCAGGGTGGAGCTCAGGAGCAGGGTGGTCGGGATGGAGGTAAATGGCTTATAAAAAATAGGGGAATTATGGTTCCTTCTCTACTGCTAGCGCTCCTTACACAAAGCATTCAGGTGACAGGCGTCTTCAAGGTGGTGATAATTTCCAGGTATATGGGGACAATCTCAGGCGAGTGAGGCTCAGTCAGCTTTATCATGCCCTCCTTGTCGGTTCTGTGGTCTTGTTCATCAGTGCTTTTATGATGAAGAGAGGGACAATTTTTTAAAATGTGTTCAGCTAGGCCATATGCTTAGAAACTATCTGGTTGGTAAGGGTGCTTTAGGAGAGGTCAAAGTTCCGGGTTGCTTCATATTCTGCTCCTGCCCCTAGTAGTGTTGCTTCAGTGTCTGCTCCTGTTTTTGGTATCGACACTAGTCGTAATAAGTTGTATGGTCTTGCATCTCGACAAGAACATGAGGCATCGCCTAATGTAGTGACTAATATGTTACAACTCTTTTCTTGTGACGTATATTGTCTACTTGATCCAGGGTCCACTCTTTCTTATATGACCCCATATGAGGCTATATGTTTTGGTTTTGATTCTAATGTGGTTTCAGATCCTTTTTCTATTTCTACCCCAGTAAGTGACTCGATTATTACTAAAAGAGTCTGCAGGGGGTGTCTGGTATCTGTTGGTAACGAGCAGACCTTGGTAGATCTATTTAAGCTGGATATGGTGGATTGTGACCTTATTCTGAGGATGGATAGGTTACACTCCGGTTATGCCTCCTTAGATTTTTGGACTTGTAAGCTTATCTTTAGGTTCCTTGGTGAACTGATTATAGAGTGGGAGGGTGGTTCCCTAGCTCCTAAGGGAATATTTATTTCTCATCTTAGAGCTTATAGATTAATCTCCAAATGGTGTCTTTATCACTTGGTTTGGGTTAAAGATTCTAATTTAGAATGTCCTTCCTTTCATTTGGTTCTGGTGGTAAGTGGGTTTTCTAAGGTATTTTTGGATGATCTTCCTGGGGTGCCTCTAGATAGGAAGATTAAGTTTGGTATTGATTTGGTTTTGGACACTCGTCCAATATTTATTCCTCCTTCTAGATTGGCTCCAGCTGAGTTGAGGAAACTCAAGAACAAAATTGAGGACCTTCTGGATAAGAGGTTTATTCATCCTAGTGTATCCCCATGGGGTGGACCGGTGTTTTTCGTGTGCAAGAAGGATGGTTCCATTCAGATGTGCACTAATTATCGATAGTTGAATTAGGTAATGGTCAAGAGCAAGTATCCTCTTCTAAGAATAGATGATTTGTTTGATTAGTTGCAAGGTGCCAAGTTATTTTCTAAAATAAATCTTCAATCTGTGTATCATCAACTTAAGATTAGGGAGGAGGATATCCCTAAGACAACTTTTTATACTCGGTATGGGCACTTTGAGTTCTTAGTTATGTCATTTGGCTTGACTAATACCCCGATGGCATTTATGGATTTGATGAATTGTGTATTCAGGAAATGTTTGGATTGCTTTATCATTGTGTCTATAGAGTACATCTTTGTGTATTCTAAAAGTGATGTGGATCATGCCTAAAACCTCTGTGTGGTGTTGCAGACATTGAAAGAGCAACAATTATATGCCAAATTCTCCAATTGTGAGATTTGGTTGAATGTTATGACTTTTCTTGGTCATATTATTTCTAGTGAGGGAATCATGGTGGATCTTCAAAAAGATGTGGTGGTTAAAATATGGGCTAGACCCATGACTCTAACTAAAATTCACATCTTCTTGAGTTTGGCTGGGTATTATAGGAGGTTTTGTTCGATAGCTGCTCCATTGACCAAGTGAACTTAGAAAAAGGAAAAGTTTTCATGGTCACAAGTGTGTGAAGGGAGTTTTGAGAATCTTAAGGATATGTTGACTTCAGCTCTGGTTCTGTCTTTGCCAGAAGGTATGCAGAGGTTTGTGGTTTATTATGATGTGTCTCAGGTGGAACTTGGTTGCTTTTTTATGCAGCATGGGAAGGTGATTGCCTATGTTTCTAGAAAGTTGAAGGTTTATAAGAGGAATTATCCTACTCATGATTTAGAGCTATTGGTGGTGGGTTTTTCTTTAAAAATCTAGCGGCATTATTTGTATGGAGTGCACGTAGATATCTTTTCTGATCATAAGAGTCTACAGTATGTGTTCACTCAAAAAGATCTAAATCTCAGGGAAAAAAGTGGTTGGAGGTTCTCAAGGACTATGATATGAGTCTTCACTACCACCCAGGTAAAGCTAACATGGTTGCTGATGCACTTAGCAGGTTGTCCATGGGATGTTTGGCTCATGTAGAGAAAGCAAAATAGGAATTGGTGAAGGATATTCACTACTTGTCCAATCTTTGATTTCATCTCTTGGACTCCATGGATGGTAGGGTGAGGGTACAGAAAGTGGGTAGGTTGTCTCTTAGTGCAGAGATCAAGGAAAAGCAAGTGCTAAATCTTGTCTTGATGAATATCAAGAGTGATGTTGATGTACAACAGGTGATGGTATTTGAGATTGGTAGTGATGGTGTTTTATGGTACCAAGGGAGGTTGTGTGTTCCTGATGTCGACAGTTTGCAACAAAGGGTTTTGGCTGAGGCACATAAATCTCGCTATGTTGTTCATCTCAGTTTGACAAAAATATACCATGATCTCAAGGAGATATATTGGTTGAATAGTATGAAAAAAAGGATGTGGTTGATTTTGTAACCAAGTGCATGGTGTGACGATAAGTTAAAGTTGAGCAAATGAGGCATGGTGGGTTGTATCGAAAAATTGAGTTATCCGAATGGAAATATAAGGTGATCAACATAGATTTAGTTACTAGTCCTCCTTGGTCTCGGAATCAATTCGACTCAATTTGGGTCATTATGGCTAGGCTGACCAAGTCTGCTCACTTCTTCCCAGTAAGGAATACCTTTTCTGTGAAGGATTATGTAAAGTTGTATCTTCATGAAATAGTAAAGAAGCATAGGGTTCCTATTTCGATTATCTCAGATCGTGGTACAAAATTTTCATCTCTCTTCTGGCGGTCTTTTTAGAAGGAATTGGGTACTAAGGTGAGTCTGAGTACCAATTTTTATCCCTAGATGGATGGGCAAGTGAAAAGGACTATTCATACATTAAAGGATATGCTTCGGGCATGTGTGATTAATTATGACGGCAATTGGGTTGAGTATCTACCTTTGGTACAGTTTTCTTACAATGATAGCTATCATTCTAGTATTGGGATGGCCCCTTTAGAGGCATTGTATGGTAGGAGGTGTAGATCTCCTATTGGTTGGTTTGATCTTGGTGAGGCAAATATGTTCGGTCAGGATTTGGTTTGTCAGGCTATAGAAAAGGTGAACTTGATTCACGATAGGCTTAAGGCTGCCCAAAGTCAACAAAAGTCCTATGTGGATGTGAGGCATAGAGACTTGGTGTTTGAGGTTTAGGATAAGGTGTTCCTAAAGGTATCTCCTATGTATGAAGTAATATCATTTGGTAAATAGGGGAAGCTCAGTCCTTGGTTTATTGGTCCTTATGCGATTTTGTGGAGGGTTGATAATATGTCATATGAATTGGAGTTTCCTTCTTGTTTGATCTCAATTCATCCAGTATTTCATGTATCTATTTTGAAGAAGTACCTTGGTGATCCTTCTTTGGTGGTTTCTTTGCAGAGCATGGGTATCTCAGATTCCCTATTTTAGGAAGAGGTCTCGATTGAGATCTCGGATAGGTAGGTTCGTTAATTACAAACCAAAGATGTGGCCTCAATTGAGGTTTTATGGCATAACCACAAGGTAGAAAAGGCTACATGGGAAGCGGAGAAGGACATGAAGTTCAAGTATCTTCATTTTTTTTTGCTCCTAGGATTCGTGCGGAAGGTATGTGTTCTTCAACATACTTTTGTTATCAAACTTTGTTAAAGGAAAGATTAATATCTTTGCATCTTTATTTTCTAACTTGGTTAAAGGTTTGATTAATATTTGATAATGCAAATGAATCGTGTTTGTGGTTACCTTACCTTGTCCGTCATTTATGGATGATTGTTCCTAGTGGGGGAGACTGAAACACCCTGGGATTCTGTCTCTTAAAAAATTTCTCCAATTTTTGTCCTCTGGACAGGATACGACTAGGGGAAATGACTTGTACACTGGGATACGAGTGGTATAGGCTAGTCGTATGATAACCTGTGATAGTTGGTAGGTTAAATTTGGTTTCTGGAATGGGTACGATTTGTTTGATATGAGTCGTATGGATTGACACGGGTCGTTCGATTTGGGTCTTTTCTTCATTTAATGTTAGACTTGGTAGATGAACTTTAATCTTATTACGAGTGGCTCAGCGTGAGCCGTAAGCCAAGGTATGAGTCGTTTTATTGACTCGTGTGTTGGGCAGTGTTCAATCCTCTTGGGATTCTATTTTTCTAGGGGTATGGATCATGGGTACTAGTTGTATACTTGGATACGATATGGATTGGGGTGAGTCATACCTTGGACCGTGTTGGGTACAAGGGAGATGACCTTAGGTACGAGCAATGGGTACCACTCATAGCAGAGGGAAGGACTGGTATGAATAGTCGTATCCCTCTGACGGGATTTTGGTGCAGTTTAATGAGGATAATCTGGACATTTCCCCACGTACCATAATAATGCCCCATGAATTTTAACTCACTTGGGAGGTTATTTTCCTTATTATTTTACAATTTAAAACTTAGAAAATATTTTCTAATCCTCTCTAAAGTTCTTGGGTAAAGGAAGCTAGGGCTTCGACTTAACGATTAATTTGGGACTTATGTCGGTGATTTCTCTCCATCATCTACACAATTTAAGGTATGTTCTAATCCCTCATTGATAGTTCCAACTAAAGGCATGGTCTTATACAATGTTTTCATAGCTTGATTATTGTGTGGTTATGGGGTTTTCAAATATAATTTGGGGATTTTGGTTATAAATGCTTGGTTGTGATTTTCCCATGTTTTAATTATTTTTTTATATGCTTTAATGGTGGTTTTGGATAATTGGTTGCATGGGAATGGGTATTTGGTAATTGACTTTGGTTTTGGAAATATTATGCCCCCAATCTGTTTGATAAAATGCCTATAAGAATGTTTTAACTACATTGTTGGATTTTAATGGAACTTATACATGGTTTCAACTTGGTAATGTAACCCTAAATGGTTAAATGGTTTGGAACAGTCAAAATGGAATGGTTTTGGTTTTAACAATCATTCTTATGGGGTACAATGGAATCCCCCAAGTAATCATAATAATGGAACATTTGTGGGGTACAGGGGACTCCCCCAAGTTAATTGGATAATTTGATTTATGGATACATAGGAATCCCTTGATCTCAAAAAGGTTTTGCTAGGGACAATATTTGCAAGTTATAGTGGGTATGACCATACCACTATGTATAGCCTCAGCTAATAACAATGGTTTGGTTGGATGGAAATAGTTTTAATTAGGCAATAAAGGCGGGGTGTGATAGCTAACCGTGAAAGTGGGAGTCCAATGGATGAACACTGAAAACTCATATTTTCCAACGTGAGGGGTAGGTCATGGTGACCTTACTCTTTTGGTATCTCCGGTTCATGTGGTTACATGAATCGAGGCCCGTTCAGAGGATTACACTGGACCCATATAGCCTGTGGGTAGTTAAGGATGGTTAAGATACATATACTTAGGTTAATGGTTTTAAATGCATGCTAAACCCAGTTCCTTTTCCCGGCATAATTTTATATATATATATATATATATTTATGGCTTGAATGCATATTGATGGTTTACTTGGTTTTGCTAAATGGCATAATTTTATCCTTATCCTGAGTTCATGCTAGCATTCACCCACTAACCCATATTTGGGTGGTTGTATCCGCATGTGATGCAGGAACCAACCGTTCTACTCCTCCTGCATAGTGATAAGCCCTTCGGGATCAGCTTTTTGCTTTAAGTTATGAGATTTCGTATTTTCGAAAGGCTCTATTTTATGGATGTTATTTCATACTTCGGTTATTTTAGGATATTGGTTTTGGGTATGGTTGGGGGCATATCCCAACTGGATATTGATTTTCTTTTGGTTAGAGGCTTTTGTGGAACTACTATGGGTTGTAATGGGCGGGATCGGTATTGGTGTTAGCCTTAGTATTGTTATTTGTATTAGGGCTGATACCATTTGACTGTATTTTTTGTTGTTCCATCCTCTTTTATTTTGGGATAGTGTAATTATTAGGGAACTCATATGCTTATGGTTTGGATAATGGTTTGTTTGGTATTGGTTATCGATTAGGTATCAAATGGTTGGACTCGATTGGGTGATCACAGATATAGACCTATCCCAGAGTCTTGCATTATACAATTACGCTATCTTGTTATATGTTCACAATTCAGCTGACTCAGGATATGCATAGGCTGGTCGGGTCAGGTAATGGGAGCGGTCCCCACTCCTGATTGGACTTGGGATGCCTATTAGGTTAATGCCCTAGTTCAGGTTGTGTCAGTGATATCCCAATAGGTTTTTAGAAAGTGCTCCAATACACCCAACGGTGATAAGCGTGTCCTTCAAACAATAATTGTTCCTTGAATAGTCTTCATTGAAGATAAATTTCACCTCTTTTTTAAGAAGAATACACGTTGGGTGAGCGATTTTTCAGAAAATCTTTATGAATCTTCTATGAGATCCCACATGTCAAAGGAAACTCTACTCCTCTTTACCGGATATAGGAGTAGATAATTCCATTATCCCTTCAACTGTTGCTCCTCTAACCTATATTCGTGCGGTTGTATCCCCACGCGATGCAAGAACCGCCCATTCTACTTTTCATGCATAGTGATCGGACTTCGGGATTAGATTTTGGATTGAAGTGGAGAGCTTTCATATTTCTGAAAGGCTCTATTTCACAGATGTTATTTCATACTTTAGTTATTTTATGGATATTGGTTTTGGCTTTGGTTGGGGGAATGTCCCAATCGGATATTTGTTTTTTTTGTTAGACGCTTTTGTGGAACTATAATGAGTTATAATAGGAGGGAGCGTTATTAGAGTTAGCCTTAGTATTGGTATTGGTATTGGGGCTGACACCGTTTGACTATAGTGTTGCTTTTCCGTCCTCTTTTATTTTGGGATTATATAATTATTATGGAACTCATATGGTTATGGTTTAGATTATGGTTTTGTTGGTATTGGTTAATGATTGGGTATCAGACGGTTGGACTCATTTGGGTGTTCACGGATATAGACCTATCACAGAGTCTTGGATTATGCAATAATGCTATCTTCTTATATGTTTTGAATTCAGCTGACTCATAATATGATAGGCTGGTCGGGTTGGGTAACGGGGGCGGTCCCCAGTCCTAGTTGGACTTGGGATGCCTATTAAAACAATGCCCTGGTTCGGGTCATGTTAGTGACATCCCAATAGGTTTCTAAAAAGTGATCCAATACGCCCAACGGTGACAAACATGTCCTTCAAACAATAATTGGTCCCTGAATAGTCTTCATTGAAATCAAATTTCACATCTTTTTAAGAAGCTTACATATTGGGTGAGCGATTTTTAAGAAATTGTTTATGAATCTTCTATGAGACCCTACATGTCAAAGGAAACTCTACACCTCTTTACCGGATATAGTAGTAGGTAATTAGACTATAACTTCAACTATTGCTCCTATAAACCATCTTCGAGTGGCTATATCCCCACGCAATGTAGGAACCATCCATTCTACTCCTCCTATATAGTGATCGGACTTCGGGATCAAATTTTGGATTGAAGTGATAAGCTTCCATATTTTCGAAAGTCTCCATTTCATGGATGCTATTTCATACTTTGATTATTTTATGGATATTGGTTTTGGCATTAGTAGGGGGCATGTCTCAACCGGATAATTATTTTCTTTTGGTTAGAGGCTTTTGTGGAACTACTATGGGTTGGAATGGGTGGGATACGTATTGGTGTTATCCTTAGTATTGCTATTTGTATTAGGGATAACATCATTTGACTGTATTGTTGGTTGTTCCATCCTCTTTCATTTTGGGATTATATAATTATTATAGAACTCATATGGTTATAGTTTGAATTATAGTTTGGTTGGTATAGGTTATCGATTAGGTATCAGATGGTTGGACTCGTTTGGGTGTTTACGGATATAGACCTATCCCAGAGTCTTAAATGATGCAATAATGCTATCTTGTTAGATGTCTGGAATTCATTCAACTCAGGATACGCGTAGACTGGTCGGGTTGGGTAACGAGAGCGGTACCCTTTCCTGGTTGGACTTGGGATGCCTATTATGACATTACCCTAGTTCATGTCGTATCAGTGACATCCCAGTAGGTTTCTATAATGTGGTCCAATACGCCCAAAGGTGACAAGCGTGTCTTTCAAACAATAATTGGTCCCTGCATAGTCTTTATTGAAGTCAAATTCCACATATTTTTAAGAAGCTTACATGTTGGATGAGAGATTTGTAAGAAATTCTTTATGAATCTTCTATGAAAGCCCACATGTCAAAGAAAACTCTACACCTCTTTACCGGATATAAGAGTAGGTAATTCGACTATCACTTCAACCGTTGCTCCCCTAACCCATGTTTGGGAAGTTGACCCCCACGCAATGTAGGAATCGGTAGTTCTACTCCTCCTGCATAGTGATCATACTTTGGGATCAACTTTTGGATCGAATATGTGAGCTTCTATATTTTTGAAAGGTTCCATTTCATGGATGTTATTTCAAAATTTGGTTAATTTATGGATATTGGTTTGCTTTGGTTGGGGGCATGTTCCAACTAGATATTGATTTTCTTTTGGTTAGAGGCTTTTGTGAAACTACTATGGGTTGAAATCGGCGGGATCGGTATTGGTGTTAGCCTTAGTACTGGTATTGGTATTGGGGCTGACACTATTTGATTTTATTGTTGGTTGTTCCACCCTCTTTTATTTTGGGATTACATAATTAATATGGAACTCATATGGTTATGGTTTTGATTGTGGTTTGGTTTGTATTTGTTATCAATTGGGTATCGAACGGTTAGACTCGTTTGGGTGTTTACGGATATAGACCAATTCCAGAGTCTTGAATTATGCAACAACGCTTTCTTGTGGTATGTTTAGAATTCAGCCGACTCAGGATATGCATAGGCTGGTCTGGTTAGCTAATAGGGACGACCCCCGATCCTAGTTTGACTTGGGATTCCCATTACGACAAGGCCTTGGTTCGGGTCGTGTCAGTGAAATCCCAATAGTTTTTTAGAAAGTTGTCCAATATGCCCAACGGTGGCAAGCGTGTCCTTCAAACAGTAATGGTCCCTGAATAGTCTTCATTAAAGTCAAATTTGACATCTTTTTTAAGAATCTTACACGTTAGGTGAGTGATTTTTAAGAAATTCTTTATGAATCTTCTATGAGATCTCACATATCAAATGAAACTCTACACCCCTTTACTGGATATAGGATTAGGTAACTAGACTATCACTTCAACCGTTGCTTGATCCATATGAAGACATTCACTTTAAATTTTGTGGAGTATAAGTATACCATTCCTTACCATTAATTGCAGTTTTGCCAATTGATTATAACATTAGTTTCAACACAATTTTGTAACACTTTCTGAAGATTTTTCAAGCATGCTTTAAATGTATTCCCAACAATTGAGAAGTCATCCATAAACACCTCTATTGTATCTTCAACTATGCCATAGAAAACTGATAACATACATCTTTAGAATGCGGTGGGAGACTTGCACAATCCAAAAGGCATACTTTTGAAAGAAACTGTACTATAGGAACAAGTTAATGTTGTCTTCTGTTAGTCATTGGGGGCAATGGATACTTGATTGTAATCAGAATAGCTATCTTCCCACTAATCAATCAAACATTTGGTCCATAAATGGCATAACGAAGAGATCTTTCTCGGTCCTTGAGTTGAGCTTCCTATAATTCATACAAACACGCCACTTTGTAATAGGCCTCAATAGAACGAGTTTGTTTTTATCATTTACTTCCACTGTCATTCCTCACATTTTGGCACATATTGCACTCAGCCAACCCATGTGCTATCTAATATTGGGTATATAAATACAACATCTAACCACTTTATTATCTCTTTTTGATGGCATATTTAGCCAACTTTGGTGTTTAATGATCAGCCTAGAGTTAGTTCCAATAAAATTGTGTAAGTGTAAATACACAGGGGAATCTCGATAATGTCAAGAACCATCCATCTATTTGTCTTGATGAGTTTTTCAAAATACAGATAGTATGGCCTCAATTTTCCAATCTTACAAGCTAGATGTAATGATTACGAGCAAAGTGCTCTCTTTCTCTAAAAACACATAACATGAGCCTTTAACACTATCTTTGGTGGTTCTTCAATCAATGGCTTAGCAGGTGGACATTCTTGATTCTTCAAATTGAGGTCAAGCTTAATAAGATGTTTGGAATAAGTACCCAACCTGAATATCAAGGCCACCACCTCATCATAATCATCATTATCATGATTATAATTCAACGACACCACTTCCAACAACTATCCTACACTCTCCACCTCCATGATGTATTCTACTAGTTCATTAATAGTATCAAATGCTGAAATGACAAAAAGGTCACTCGATTGCTTCACTTATTTGCACACATTGAAAACTGATATTGGGTATATTTATGCATTCTCGTGTTACTATTCTAGCTTTTTTAGCCTTATTTTGAGAATAATTCATGTGCTTTATGTGTTAATATGATATAAATAAGAATATAAGTGTCCAAGTGCGTGATTATAATGTTCAACATGTTTTTCAAACAAGTTTGTACTTAATTGAGTCATTAATAGTTCAACCATGAAAACTAGTTTTACTAGCTTGAGCTAGTTGTGTGTCTAGATGATTTCGTTGGATTCTAATGTGTTTAATTTGTTCCAAATGGTTTAAATATGTAATTATGAGTGGAAAAACTTGTTTGTTATGTGCAAAGTTCAATTTGATTAAGTCAAGAGTTGAAACATAAAGTTGAAGATCATGTGAATTAGCCTTGTTGTAGTTCGTGTTTTGATTTATCGTTGAGGGTATTGTGTTGTTTTGATCTCTAATATGTGGTGTATTATATTTTAGGAGGCTTTGTGAGATCAATATCATGATATATTGATGATAAAAAGGCTTGAAATTCATTGAAAATACACCACAAACGATATGGAAAAAAGAAGGGACGCTCAACACTTAATTAAAATTTTGGAGGCTACTTCCAGTAAGTCAACGCGTTCTTGATGTGTATCATCGCTATTACCAGTGCATCCAATGCGATCATTGATGTGACATATTTATCTTGAGAACAAAATTAGCATCGCACTACTTTGATATGACCAGGCACGGCAAAACATGGAACGACATTTCCTATCCCTATATGGTTAGGCAATGTTCCACTACAAAGATAATATATCTTATCCTTATATAGTTAGGCAGATTCCACACATATATTATCTCCTATTCCTAGGAGAATTAGGTGTGGATGATTATAAATTAATTACACTTAGACAATTCTTGAAAAAAGTGAAGCGGTGGTGACGGTGGTGGAGAACCTGAAAGCGGTGGACGTATTATGGAGAAAAACGCAGGGTGTTGCATGCTATTCATTTGGTTTTAAATTATTTTAATTAGTAATTAATTATTCATAACATGTATTCATTTATTTGAATTGTGATTATGAATATTATCGGCTAAAATCCCTCTTTCTAGGTTTAAAGTCAAGAACATGAGTACTATTGTATTGGATTAAATTAGTTTAATTTGTTTATCATTGTTGGTTGTTTGTTTATTCATAATTTAATTATTTTATGGATTGATCACCCATAAAATACATATATTGTTGACCTTTTGATCTCGGGAGAGGGAATAGGGAGATAGAACATGGGAATAAACAAAGTTTGGATTTTTATCTAGGGAGACGGAGTACGAATCCTATATTTTGGACTTTGACATTCAAAAGGAGAATTTGGAACCCTATCCATCAAAGGACGAGACACTCAACTCCCAATATGCAACAAATGGCCTATTGATGTCCTCACCTTTTCCCAAGAAGACACTCTAGAAATTTGATGTGAAGTTGGGTAAAAGGTTCAAGTCTTCAAAATGGCGAGATCGAAGCTTGTTTGCCAATTCCTTGCCTCTTCCAAGTTTCACCTTGGAAGACCTAAATCTTTTGTCCCATTTCCTCTCATTACATATTGAATGAAATCTAGGATGGAGATTCAAATCTTCTAGGTGGAAACATAAAAAGAAGCAATGGAGGAGTCGTGCCAAGATGTTAAACTAAGCGCTCGATGGGAGGCAACCCATCACGCCACGCAAAGTGGCTCATATCATTTTGATTTATTCATGTAGAGAAGATTTCAATTTTTTGTTGTTATGCATGAATTATCCATGAAATGTTGGTACTAAGAGGAATTTTGATTGAATTTGAAAAAGGAACATGTGAAATTGGTAATTTGGACTGATCAGGAAGTGCAGAAGACCGAATTTTTGATTTCAGTTACCATGACCGCAGTCTATGCCACTTCAATCATGGAGGCCTCATGACCATGATCTTGGAATTAAGACTGCAATTGCGATCAAATTAGTTTAAGTGACCATCCAAATGCCATTTCATCCCAAGCTTCTCTCTTAATTTCTCTAAAAATTCTCTCATGTTTGTGGCTTTGTGTTGCATATCTAAGTGTCAATTCATCCCAATTGCATCATCTAATTTGGTAAGTTCTCTCAACTCTCTTAATTTGGAATAATTATATGCTTAGAACTTGTAGTTTAGAAGAGGCCTGAAATGATGTTTTCATCACTAAATGCATTTTTATCTGTGACTATTATTGTGGTTAGTTGGTGTGCACACTAATGAGAAAGTCTTGAGTACCCAAATTTAAGATTTTAACGGTTGACATAATTGTATACACCATGTGTTCGATTCAATTCCCCTATGAATTCCATGTTAAATTCTTTGAGTTGGGGGTATAATCATGATTACTAGGCTGAAGTCCCTTAGTCTTAATGCTTACGTGCCTAGTAGAACACGGATGTGGGGATAAAATTATGTGTTGTGACCGAAGTGCAGAACTGTAGACAATGGTTTTAGGTACCCGCAATCGCGGTCCTGATGACCGCGATTGCGGCAATGCAATCCCGGTTACTGCTCCACGATCACCATACCTGAGGGCAGTGTTTGCAGGAGCTGAAAATTTCTACACATCCATTTCTTTCCCCAAAAACCTTCCATTACACTACCACGTGCATTTATTTGTTTGATATAACATGTTTGGTGTGATAATACTAATGTTGTCCTGAGTTGCATCGCTTACAGGTTCTAAACCTCAAAAATGGGAGATTATGATGACACCAAGTTCATGGTCGCACAATACCAACACCACTACTCTGAAGATTTTTATAGGACTAAGTTACTCCCTGAAAGGGGTATCTGCCTTGACAAAGTGGAGGAGAATCTCCCAGCATTCCATGCCCGACTCAATGCTACCAGGTGGATGCATTTCACCCTAGAACCCTGCTATGCAAATGAGAAATGGGTACATAAGTTCTACGCGAACCTTAGCATAATTTCTCTCATAAAACTATTAATGAAAATTCAGGAGAAACTAGTGAGCTTCGGAGCAGAGCAGATTAATGAGGTATATGGGCTGTCGAATGCTGACAAGGGGAAATTCCAAGCAAAAGGATGTGAGACAGGAGCATGAATGGCTGACATACTATGTCAAGGAAAAGAAGTATGTTGGGCCATCACCAAGAGAGATATTTTGATGAATGACTTCATGTCTGAAGCTAGGATATGGCTAAATATCATCTGAAGTAGAGTCTCTCCATGCACTCACATGACCATTGTCACATACATACGAGCTCGGATAGTTGCTTGTATCCTATCTTGCATTGCTATGAATGTGGGTGAGATTATGATTTTAAAGTGACGGTATTTCAAGAACCATGGAGGTATACATCTTCTCTCCCAATCCTTTATTACTGAGCTATGTAGGAGAGCATGGGTAGGGGAGTATGCTATAGACACATGGGTGCTCCCAGGCCCCTGTATTTTCCCAGTTAAATTAAGGGGTGAGGGTGTCCCAGGTCAGAGTAAGAAAAGGAAGGACTCAGGAAAATAAGGATAGGAGGACATGAATTCTTGTATAACTTTGTCAGCCAACCCCCTCGATGACATCTCAGGTCAAATGAGGAAGGTTAAGGAGCTAGTGTCAAGATTGTCTTAGGGTCCAGGAGAGCCATCCACCACTGTCCATATATGTGTAACTCGGTCAGATTATGACATAAACTAGGAGGAGCAGAATAAGCAAGGAGCCACTGTTGCCAGTTTGGAGAGAGCCTACTCAGCCTTAGCAGGATCACACAGGGACCTCAAGGTGTCAAACAAAAAAATGGTGAAGAAAGAGAAGAAAATAGATAAATTATTCAAGAAGTTGTGGAGAGGGGATAAGGGCATCTTTAAGGTACTCAAACCCAATGAGCGACTATCTTCATCAAGGTTGGATAGTGAAGATGAGGTCCTTACTAATTTGTCGACTGATGATGATGGTGGTGATGGTGCAGAGTCAGCAGGAGAGAGCAACTCTTGATGCAGATTTAGGGAGACCCCTCTTACTCTTTCTTTATTTCACATGTAGTGAGGACACTACATTTTTTTTAGTTGGGGGTGCCCTCAAATTTGTAGTGTTTTGATGTTGTGATGATGGACATTTCTTTTTATGTTGATGATTTGGGATGACATTCTAGATATTAATTTGTTTTTTGTTGTGGAATGCTATATCTTTCGGCACTCAGATGGTGCCCACGATTTATGGATTATCATATGGTTTTTATTATTAGTTTTTCTTTTACTTTTATTTTAATTTTTTCTCTTGCTTTTATTTTTATTATAATAATGCGTGATAAGCTTTTCCCTATGATAGATTGAGTGATGACATTCTTAAGGGTAAAGCGTTGTGTTTGGGTTTTGAGGCATAGATGCAGGGGAAGTCTGAACACCCGTAGCATAAATGTCAAAAATTCAATAAAAGTCTGAGTACCTGTGGCATTGTATGTTGTAAAGTTAGGGTCACTTTGTACACCATTGGCGAAGTCTTAGTATCCATTTGGGTAGTTTTCTTGTTTTGAGCCTAAATGTGAGACTAAAGCTTTAGTTGTAGCCATAGTTTAGCAAATTGTGTGATAGGCTAATGCAAAATGAACAACCCCCGCCGTCCAAAATTTTTGAAAAATCAAGGTCATGGACGTGAGCAATGTTGTAACAAAACTTTTTTTCTTTTTGTGGCTTCATAAATTTTGACATATGAATAAAAATAGATACTCCCATTCTGTCTCTCGTATGAGTGACATTGGAACCGCCTTGGCGAATTTTGCATGCTATGTGTGGTGGGATTTTGGTATTTATCTTTTGTACAGTCGTGTTATCTAGAACTTGCTTCATTAGTATTTCAAAATGTTATTTGATGTGGTTGGAGAAATGATCTTAGGCCTCCTTTGTGATTTTGGAACCCACTCTAGCCTAAAAAGCTTACCCATGCATAATTATAATCCATAGTACCCACTTTGAGACTTTGGACCTTTCTTAGGAAAACTCATTACAACCATTGATCCATTATTTTTATCCCTTTTTTGAAAAAAACCCTCCTTGAATTTGAAAATATAACTCGAGGCTAAAAGCCTAAGTTGGGGGTTGTAGAGGTTGATGGAAGAAAGTGGGAGGCTGCAAAATTTTTAGGGAAATGCCAAATGAGCCTGAGTGTTGAAAATAAAAGAATAGAAAAACAAAGTATCCAACAAAAGGAATAAATTGCACGAAAGTTGCAAGAAAAAGAGATGAAAGAAATAGGTAAACAAAAGGAGCAGAAAAATGGCATGATAAAAGAGAGAAAACAAAGAAGAGTAGCCCATAGTGAAAAAGAAAGATTGAAAAGTTTGGTATAGATGCTCAAGGAAGGGTGTAGCCATGTTTTTCCCGAAAGATATCCTACCCTAACCCAAACCGACGTTTCAAGCTTAGAAAGTCCTTCAGTATCTCCAACCATTTACTTTCTTTGTAGTGAAGATTGAAAATAGGAGCAAACTTAAGGTATGACACTTGTTGCGTAGAGATCTCTTTTGTGTGAGGGAGAGTTCTTGCACTTAAAACTCCTTGTTGCATTATTGGTATCTTGGTGTGTAGAATTTTCTTTCTTGTAAGGATTGGCATGCGAAACAAGTTGGAGTGGGTGATGTTGTCACCTTATTAAGAATGAGGAAAATGGAGTATAGCTAAGTTGTGGTCAAGAGGAAGCCACCTCTAGAGTATTGGTTGTTGTTGCTTGCTTGCTTGAACTTTAAGGTCCTATGTATCCGTGAATGTTGCATCTTATGATGAGGGGTGTAGTGGAAGTTATCTTAGACCGTATTCAATGCCCTACTTGTGGTTACGACTAAAGTTGATGTCATTGTGAGCTTTACGGCATAAAGTTGGGCATAGAGAATCATTATCTCATGGTAAGAGGTAGTGTTGCTTGAGGAAAAACAAATGCTTTAAGTTGGGGGTGTTGATGACTGATGATTTTACCACTTATTCTCACTAAACATTTGTGCACATTACCTTGTTTAAAATGAATAAATTAGACATATTGGTGATAAAATGCACTAATATCCACTCTTTGAAGGAATAAGGTTGAGGAGATCAAAAGATGTGGATTGGAGCTGAAAATGATCAAAAGGGAGCATGAAAAGTTCAACTTAAGAGTTGGAGCAGAAATCCCTCAGGTACCGTGGCCACGGTCTACTGACCGTGATCACGGAAGTCAAGCGGGGTCAATCAACTGTGGTCACGTAAGTCTATCACGGTTGCGGTCAAGCTGATGTGATCGCGACTTAGCGTAAGAAATCAGCCCAAGGACGAATCTGGAAATGTGGCTGATCCCAATTTTGACAAAAAGACTCAAACCCTAAGTCATTGAGGATATTCCATCTTCCCCAATTTTAGGTTTAGCTCTTGAATTCATAGACTCCATTTTTCGAGAATAAAATATTGTATAATTTTGGGTGAAGAATATATTGAAGACTTTCTAAGTGGAAGATTAGCTCACTTCCATTGTTGATTTTTGGGAGTGCCAAGTTTGAAGTAACATTAACTTAAGCTTTAATAAATTACTTCAATAGAGATTATGGGTATATCTATGCTTATTTATCTTATGTGTAGCTAGATCTCCCTCTTGGGGTTATATGTGAATAGGGGTTAAAGTGTGTGTAGGTTGTTATTGTTTAGCTTTTATTTAGTAGTTCATATTTATGGGTTTTATCATTGCTATGCTAACTTGGTAGGGGTTTGATGGGTGAAATCCCTAAATACACACATAGTTATGATTAGTGAAAGCTCTATGCTCTAGAAAACCCGAAGCTATCTTTGAAAGAAGGGTTTTGGGTGAAGTTTAGGAATCCATATTATCCTTGAAAGAGGGATGTGGAGACCAAATCAATGATAGAAAATTATGTGTGTAGTTTACTAAATTTTTACTATCTTAGACATAAGGGTGAATGTGAGGTTGATTATACCATGGGTATCATCCTAGAAATAGGGATACCTATATTGAGGTTGTGGTTACCAATTGTTGAACACACCTATTAGGTATTCGAAAGAATCAATGGGTGAAAGTTTGGAGTTTTGTTGAAAGACTAGCATCAAAATCTATAACCAAACATACCCATATTTGACTTACTAAATTGATGTTGATTTCTAACACCCACATATCACTCCCTTAGTAGTGCATAATCCCAAGATCTATACATACCTATTAAAACTCTAATTATTCGTAGCCCCAAATTCATATTAGAAAAAAACCCAAAAAGAAACATTAGTGTAGATACCTTACTCCTCCATTTTTACCTTCTTGTAACATTGGTTTGGATTTAACTTGTATCTATTTTTTCGAAGTAACTGATTGCCACTCACATTGTTCCTCGTGGATTCGACCCCAACTCCAAAATTAGGTAAATTTATTGGCGAAGACTGCCTTGTACTTAAATTGACGTGTAAGTTGAGCATTATCAAGGTACTAAGCAACTCCCTTCCTATTCCATCATTGGTTCATTAAGGAATTGAAGACTAACCTTTTGGGTCCTACAATCGATAGACTCATAGCACGAATGAAGCCAATCCTTCCCTAAGATAATATCAAAATCTACCATATCAAGCTCTACCAAATCCTCCAATGTATTCCTATGAAAGATAGAAACTACAAAACCCATATATATCCTTCTAGCAACTATAGAATCACCCACTAGAGTAGAAACAAAAAAGGGGTAGAAAGTATTTTCAGAACCAAAACCAAAATTCACAGCCACATGAGGGGTCACTTAAGATATTGTAGAACCCGGATCAAGCAAATATTAAACATCATGGGAAAAGAGTTGTAACATATCAAAAATAAAATATGGGGATACCTCAGATTCCTGAAGAGTAGCAAGTTCAAAAAGACAATTTCGGCCAGTGCTGGTACAAGAAGTAGTTCCCTTAGGGCAGGAGCTAAAAAAAGTGGAAGACAAAATTTAATATGCCATAGTGTAAACCCTGGCTGAAGGAAAATCTCGCTTCATATGACCAAGTTGACCATAATTATAGCACTGATTTCTCCCTTATGCATAATATCTATAGTAAAGTTGCCCATAAAACGAGCAAGAAGGGTTATGTGGGGATGATTGAGCTACACTAACTTGAGACTAGGCACCCTATGCCTTAGGACCACTGCTGGCTTGAAATCTATGATCACCTAAAGGCTTAAGATATGGAGCACTGGTAGCTGAATACAAATTTTCCCAGTTCTTCTTCTTAGTCCACTGCCTACAATCTCTCCCACTATTCTGCTAACCTGCACCCCACTCTAGATATCTAACTTCTTATTCTACCTCTCGCCCATCTCTACATGTTTTATCTTTTCATCCTCTACCTGTTGCATATGAACTACCAACCTAGAGATGTCCATATCATTATTTAATATAGCAGCCTTACACTTTAGCACTACATCGTATGACAAACTAGATATAAAATTCATCATTCCAGACCTCATATTAGACACTAATTTTGAAGCATAACGGGCCAACTGTAGAAACTTCAAAGCATTCTCCTTAACACTCATATTACCTTGCTTTAGAATTACAAACTCTTCAGCATTAGCTTCCCTCAACCCCTAAGGAAGAAGTGATCAAGAAAAATACCTAAAATATCATCCCACACTGCCTGTTAAAAATCTTCAAACCTTGTCACCTCCCACTACACATACCACTGATAAGCCATATCCTTCAATTGATATGCAGTAAAATCCACTCCCTTAACATCAGTAGCATGCATCACCCAAAAGATTTTCCCAATCTTATTAATAAACCCCTGAGGATCCTCTTTAACCTTAGATCCTATAATTGTTAGGGGATTCAACCTCATAAACTGGCCAACTCGAGTGACCTTAGATGAATGAGAAATAAAACCAACACGATTAGAATGACGAGACTGCGATGCCAGCAACTAACCGAGCATATATATAGACTGACGAAACTCCATATTAGAGATATCTACATGAGTAAATTGATCTTAAGTTTCACCAGCCTAGGAAGCGTGAGGAGGACCAGTAGGGACAGTTGAACCACAGGTGGTAGCATAGTCAGGAGCATGGACCCTAGATTGGGGCTACACTCCATAAATAGGGTGATACACCCCACATTCTCCTTAGGTGGGACAAAGGTTCCAGAGAGTTTCTACGAACATCAAATCTTCAGGGAGGCATGATCTAAAATTCGAGGAAGCTAGGAGTTAGAGAAGTTTAATAGAACTAGACTCAATCGCCCAAAATAGAACATAAGAAAGAGAAATATTCATGAATGTATTGTAGCCTCATTCTTATAAGTGTGGTGCACTGCACATCCATAAAAGGGACTCTACTTGACATAGATTTCTAGATAATAATCAACCCTGAACCATGCTCCAATACCAAGCTTGTGACAATTCGAACCAGGACCTAGTCATGATGGGTATCTCAAGCCCAACATGGATTGGAGACCACCCCATATCCTAACCTCCAGATCATAATAATCAAGAAAATAAAGTGGAAGATAATAAAACCAATGATAGTAGTAATAGTAATAGATGAATCAAAATGATGGTTCAAGAATTCAAATAACAATCCACCCACACTTGTCCACGAAAGCCTCTAAAACCAAAATAAAAAGAATCCAAAAGTACTGTTACAATAATAAAAAAATAATGAAATGACATGGACTTCTAAATGATGGAGGCTCACTACTTCCCAGTAACTCAATAGACATACTCTACCACCTAACACTGCACAAGAGCAATAGAAAGCCCTTTTGACCCAACATCATAAAACAATGTAGCGTCTTGGGATGGTCAGTAGGATAATCACTAACATGTAACTCAAGGAATAAGGATAAAATAATGAAATTACCAAAATCCAATCATAAACCATATGCATCACATTCATATAAATATATATAGGATGTCGGGATAAGGAAAAGGATCTTAAATATGTGATATTAAATATTTAACTTAAGTTGTGTAGCTCGATCCATCTTAAAGGCACCCATGCGATATATAGGTCCTGCTCCCCCTACTGGAAGGGCCCAGTGTGTGTTAGTCGCACAAACTGAGGAAAATTAAGGAAAACACTAAATCCACCAAAGTAATAGTTGTCCCTAATATTTAAATTTATATACATATATATATATATAAATTGTGCACCAATAACACAATCATATAAACCCCAACACTAGAAAATATGGTTTTTAGTGCTCGTCCCCTCGTCACTTAGACCTTCACGGTGAGCTACAAAATTCTCTTTAAGCCTAAATTTTAAAAATTTAGACATAAACCAATCCATTAACCCAAAAGTCATTAATTAAGAAATTTACCACTTGGTATCTTCATGCCAATATGCCGCTAAGTGAGTTATGCCAAACCAAATCCACATAACCAAATTGGACTCCCAAGTTCCATATAAAATGAAAAACCAAGGACACCAAGTCCATCTAACACAATTTTCATTCATTTATCCTCTAATGCAATACATTGAGTTCAAAAATAAGTTAAACAATACAATTTTCAATATTTAAAATCAAGTTTACAAAGTTGATTGAGGTTAATACAATTATCAAGCCAAAATTCCATCAATTTGGGGAAACCTATGTCCCCTATTCCAACCATTTATACCATGCAAGAATTCTGTCCCCAAAAGCATCAATTTAAAGCATGATTAATCAATTTAAATCATGGGACAAATAATTCAATTAGTAACAATCAAAATCCATCAACCTAATTTCAAACCCCTAATTAAATCACATGAAAATCCATTCAATTAATGCCAAAATGTAAAATTAATGTTAGGGAAAGAGAAACATGCCTAAAATACACAATGAATTAAAAATAATTTAGAGTTCAAAGCTTAAATGGTAAAACAATTAGAGTTTCTTGGTTTAAGTGTTAAAGAGGAAGAAAATGATGTTTGATCCTTAAAGCTGATGGAAAAAGGGTGTATTTTCTCTGTAAAGGTCATACAAGGGGTAAAAAGACCAAAATTCCACCACTCCAAGTGAACAAAACAAAAATTAGATTAATTTAAAACATCGACATGGTA
Organism: Capsicum pubescens; assembly: GCA_030864215.1. NCBI lineage: Eukaryota > Viridiplantae > Streptophyta > Magnoliopsida > Solanales > Solanaceae > Capsicum > Capsicum pubescens. Next base: position 228,722,837 of record CM061548.1, on the reverse strand, counting down.
CGCTAATATCAAAGAGGTTAGCCTCTATGCCACACCAATATCGTGAAGGTTAACCATCGTGAAACGGCCTTATCAGGGAGGCTTACTACCTTGGGATCCCAATGTGACATGAACCACTTAAAATAAATTTTTTCCCCAAAATAGCCTTTTAACATCCCCAAACATAACTTAAGTAAAAAATTGATATTATACACATGGGAGGGTCAAAAATAAAATGATCAAAATTTTATGGGGTCTTATACTAGTGTGCCATACCAATAACTAGAATCTATCCAAAATAGCATGCATCTTAATGATGTCTCCCTAATTGTTTATAAGGTTTTCTAAGAGGTTTTGATTAGCCATGTTGCCATGCTCTTGGTTCCCTACAACTGAACCTTGAATCTCACTTTTTTGCCCAATTAATTTCCCATAAAACCTTGAAATCAAGGTGGAGCACTTGTTTAGGGTATGAAGATGGTGGCCTAGGTGGTTTGATTGTAAATTGAGTCCGGAACTCACTTTGGGATGGCATAAACTACCCCATAGATGTATCTCTTGGAGTGCCTTCTTTCTAGCTCTTATGTCCTTCTTGTTTGACTATTATCCTCTATTCTTTGTGAAAAATCTTGTATCCTTTCTATATCAATCTATTTATTCAGTGAAGCAGTAGTACAATCTCTAACCAGATATGGATCCAATCTTTCCACATATTGATGAACTTGATCTTCCATAATATCTACTACATTAGGAGCATTGATGTGTTATGAACTTTCAAAAATTTAGATGCTTAAAACTATGAATATTTTTAAGAAAATGGATTTTTATTAGGATATGATGTGCTTAAATGTGTTTTTAGGTCAACTAGGTCCAGAGAAATGGAGTAACTAATTTTGGATAGAAATTGCATCAGATGAACCCATTCCATGACCATGGGATGTAACCACAATTATACCATGTCATCATCTTGTGAATTAGAGGATGTCCCTCAAGAGATGATTAGATGGAAGACTCATAGGATTGTCCATTGATGTTACGATCCTACAACCTGATCGTGGTAAGGACTTTCTTGATGTATGTCCATAGGAGTTAAGTGTGAAGAGGATCAGACAATTGACATCCACTACCATCTAGGATCCAGGTTGAACCAAGTGGTCATGGGAGAAAGGTTAAGAGATGAAGGTTTCAGGATGTGACATATACGAGGATCCAATTACCGTATTTTATGATCATAGGTAGAAGATACGGATTTATACTAATAAATGTACCATTAATGATCAGAAGATGACAAAATACATGGACAAACCACGAGAACCAAGGATGATCGTGGGATAAAACAATGATCATACCTTTCACTAGGCCGATATGACCGGCTTAGCAATCTTGTCATGTTAAGGATAGGTTTTGTTTTGTCTATAAATATGCTTATTCATTCTATCATATTAGTTTTACGTTTTTACTAGTTTCAAGGCATATTATTGGTTTTGTAATTGAAAACATCAATTTTTAGGGTTTTAATTCAAAGTAAGATCTTGGATATTCTTATATTCTTACTATAATTTCATAATTATGCTTTCATGTAAGAATTCTTCTTGTGTTCTTGAAATTATGAGTATCTTAAACCAAATCTAGGATTATGGGAATCATAACAAATTAACAATGTAGTATTTATAGTACAAGGTGATAGCCAACTAGTGTTCATGCAAGCATTTTTATTTCTTTAGGCTTGAATTTTTTTGGCGGTTAACAAGGTTAGAACTCACCTTATCTTTACTCAGGATGAAAGGAAGAGTATAGATGGGAAGAAGGTAATAAATTATAAAGACTTGGAGCTCCCAACCTCCACTTAATAGCTTAAGCCAATCATCCATGATAGCTAATCTAGAATCCTAGATACGCGTTAGTAATATAGGCTTAGTAGAAGAGAAAACTTAATTGAGGATGTTTCTTAGACAAGAGAGTAAAGTTGTTTTAAGAATACATAACCTATTAATTTTTTATGTCAAACACTAAGAGAGATTACGAAGTACATTTAACCTGCAGAATTATGAAGTTCTTAGAGAACATAGTCCTAGTGCCTCTCTTATACTGATTAAATATCCAATAGATCAATAACTGTTACAATTGAATTACTTAATTACAGAATCCCCCTCTTCTATTGGAGATTGTTAGTGATTATCTCAACTACACATAGACTTATATTTTAAACAATTCCCTATGGCATTGAACCCAACCTAGTTAGCTCTATATTGGCTTTATACTTTATTTAGAGGTGTAATATCGGCGAAATTAAATTTTGGCGTTGTTATTTCATAATTATACTTTTCTATTGTTTCTAGGGCATACAATTGTGTATTCCCAATACTTGGTGTTAACGAAATCCCCTCATTCAACTTGATGCAGAGATTGAGAGGACTCTAAGAGCTAATCGAAGATTAGTGAATGAAGGAGTTCAAAATCAAGGATCCCTAATCAAGGTTGTTCATGATGCACCCATAATCTTGAATCAGCCAGTACATCAGCATAATTAAGAAACTATAAAATAAACTATTTCTTGATTGATGGTTGAAGAAAAGGATAGGCAAGAAGTTTCTAGGCGGGCAGCTAAGAAACAAAGCGCTAGACATGAAAATATAAATATTCTAGTTGTACTTGATTAGACATGTCACGACCCGAACTTGGGGCTTGCCATGATGGGTATCTCAAGTCACATGTGGTCAGGAGATCTCCCCGTGCACCTAGCTACCCCAACCACAACACACCCCAATGTCGGATGAATTATGAACATATAACAAGATAGCACGCAATAGCTTAGTAAAAATTTAATATATGTCTATAATCAACGATCGCTAACTGGCCGACCATCCGACCAACACCACCCAATAACCACAATATTCCAAACAAAGCCTTCTAACCATGAACCAAAAGAGAATATCAATAAAGTGTCGGGACATGCCCCTTTTTATAGACATAAACAAGTCTAATCAGTGTATGACATAAGAGACAAAACATGAAATGTAGGCTTTTGATGTATGGAAGCTCACCACTGCAATGACAACTCACGAGCTGATCCCAAATCCTAATCACTGAGTAGAAAGAGTAGAAGTATGATCAATTCTTGGATTGTGGGGATACAACATTCGAAGATGGTTAGCGGTTTGATCACTAGCATGTAACTCAGGGATAAGGATAACATTATGTCATGATCAGTATTTTATAATCATTCAAAACCATTGAACATAATCAAATGCATATACATATATACTTCATATGTCGGGATAGGGAATAAGGTTTAATATGCACTTAAGACTTTATCCTAGATTGTGTAGCTCAACAATCATAACATACCCACGGGCTCTATGGGCCCCATCTCTCACCCCTGGTCGGGCCTCAGTTCATGTAGCTACACCAATCAAAGAATAATATCATGTATATGCACTGCGGACTCAAACATCCCAATCATATACAAAGTTGACTTAAGCATCCGAATATGTAATGATTTACCTAGGATACGAACCTCCCTAATCATGAAATAATAATGAGGGGAACTCGATCCTCCCAAGTCACTTTGACCCCCGTGTCGGCAAACACGATTTTACGTATCGGTCACTCGGACCTCCTTTTCACGGCTCAGCAACACAACCCTTATTAGAGCATAATTAAAAATAAGTATCATACATTCCCATTTATTTAAGCACATTCCACATTAAGTTATACATTGTTTGTATCGTCATACCAACTACACTTTCAAGGTAATAACAACATACCAAATAGTTTCCATTAACTTGGGGAGAACAACTCCCTTTGATTATTAATACAGGGTGGGGGAACACCAACTTCTTTTGATCATTAAATCATTCGATTATATTTTAATTATTTTTTTTATCATGCAATAGTTCAAGACTAGTTCAGTTTTACAAATTCCCAAATTTCTCACGATTAAAACCCAATTTCACATTATGGGATTGGGGTCATAGCCACTTCAAAAGTCACAAGTTTAGGAAAATAAAAATTCCTTAGTTCATTTATCGTACTCATGCACCCATACATTCAAAACCATAATTAAAGCATGGAAATCATATATAAGTAATGAGAAACATTGTTAAATTTATAAACGTTCAAAAATGCCAACTGTTATTGCAAAACCATCATAAACATCTCATGAACAATACTTTAAAGAAACACCTTTAATAAATTAACAATGAGGGAAGAGTAACATGCCTCAAACACCAAGAAATTTAGAGATAAATCGACCCTTGATCCCTCAGATAACCAACTTGATGAAACCCTAGATTGACCTTCTCAAGGGAATTTAGAGAGCCTTTTTGGATTGTTTGAGTGCTAATGACACCCAAAAGGGGTTATAAGACGTGGGTTTTAATTAGGGTAAGGCAAAAATATCAAGAATCCCCTTACCTTAAAAGCTGAAAAAATGTCTCCCTTGACTACGGGTTAATCAGTGACTCGTAGCCACTCCTTACGACTCGTCACCATAAGTCGTAACCAAGATAGTCTGTAGGACCCCCTACATACTGTTAAACCTACAACTCACTGCTACCACTCATAATTAGACCTTACGACTCATAAAGTCATGTCGTAGTAAACACAGAACCCAATTGGGTAAACACTTGACATCCTATGATTTGCACACAACAACTCGTAACAAGTCCTTACGGCTCATAGTGAGCCACTCATACCCAGAGAAAAACTTAGCCACTAAGTTTCTGATTTGTTCAAGATTACATCCCAATGAAGTCATGAGTCTTTACAACTCGTACCCTCAAGTCGTACCCAAGATAGAAACTTTAATGGACAACTTAAAACTAAGGTCACCTGACCCATCAAGACATGTTACGACTCATCAGATAAATCTTTGCCAGGGAAGAAAGCTCAAGACTCAGTGAAATTTCAAGGACCAAACACCCAGGGCATTACATACTTCCCCCTTAGGATCATTCATCCTTGAATGATGGGACAAGGCATTTGTTAGCTTAATTTTACTTTACATACCTGTACTCTTACCTTTAACAAAGACAGGAAACAAAAATGCTAAGGAAATCACTCTATACTTTAACAAAGTCATAAAACAAAGATCTTAAGGGATACACATACCTTAAACACGATTATTCAGAATGGGAAACAAGTACAAATACTTGGACTTCATGTCCTTATCGGGTTACAAAGTAGATCCCTCAACCTTTTGGTTCCTTCAAAGAACCTTTACCAAAGCCATATCCTTGGTCCACAATTGAAAGACTTGCCGATCCATAATCTCATCTAGGGCCTCCTCATAGGACAAGGAATCAAAAATACCCACGTCCTCTAAAGAAACAAGAATCGAAAGATCACCCACGTACTTCCTCAACATCAAACACAAGATGAATGGAGTTCAAACTAGAAGGTAACTTAAATTCATAGGCAATATTACAAACCATCTTCAAAACCAAGTACAATCCAACATAATAGGGACTGAGCTTCCTCTTATTACCAAACCACATCACTTTCTTATTGGGAGATACCTTTAAGAATGACAAATCACCAACACTGATATCCAACTCCGTTCGCCTCACATCAGCATAGGACTTTTTGTGACCTTGGGCGGCCTTAAGTCTATCTAGAATTACCTTCACCTTCTCCATATCTTGGTGAACCAAATTAGGGCCAAAGAACTTATTTTCACCAACCTTAAACCACCCAATAGGAAATCTAAAACTCCTACCATATTAGGCCTTAAATGGAGCCATATCAATGCTGTAGTGATAGCCGTTATTATAGGCAAATTCTATGAGAGGTAGGTGGTCAACCCAACCATCCCCAAAATCAAATACTAAACCCTGAAGCATATATTTCAAAACCTAAATTATCCCTTTTTCTTTGCCATTCATCTGCAGGTGGAAAACGGTACTAAGGGTTTCATTAGAAACCAAACCTTGCTGGAATGACCTCTAAAAGTGAGATGAGCACTGAGTACCCCAATCAAATATGATGGAAACTGGTGTATCGTGAAATTTCATAATCTCCACAATGAACAACTTGGCATAATCTTCTGAAGAGAAATTAGTCCTTATTGGCAAGAAGTAAGAATACTTAGTCATTCTATCCACTATGACCTAAATCAAATGAAATTGTTGTCGAGACCGCAAAAGACCAGGAACAAAATCCATAATAATCATCTCCTATTTCCACAACGGCAATTCAATATCTTGGTCAACCCATCGGGCCTCAAGTTCTCTATATTCACTTGTTGACACACTATACACTTAGCCAAAAAATTGGACACATCCCACTTCATATCATTCTACTAATAAATTTCCTTATGATAATGGTACATTTTCATTGAACTGAGATGAATAGTGTAATGCGACTCTTGAGCTTCGGCCAAAATCCTTCCTCATAACCCATAGACATTGAGAACACGTAATCTGCCTTGGTACCTTAAGATACCATCACCACCAATCTCAAAAACCATTACTTTCTACCTACCTACATCATTCTTGATTTTCTTAATGTTAGGATCCAACACATGTTTCTCCTTTACTTCAACACCAAGAGATGACCTTGCCACCTCTTGAAGAATCACACCACCATTCAAAGAATCTAAGAGACGAACTCCAAGATTAGCCAAGAGGTGAAAATACTTCACCAAATCCCGTTTTTCCTTATCCACATAAGATAATCTACCTATGGATAACCTGCTAAGAGAGTCAGCAACCACGTTAGCTTTACCAGAATGATAGTGGTAACCTATGTGATAGTTCTTTAGCAACTCAAGCCCCCTTCTTTCCCTGATATTTAATTGTTTCTAGGTGAACATGTACTGCAGACTCTTATGATCCGAATAAATATCAATATGGACCCCATACAAATAGTGTAACTAGATTAACACCACAACCAATAATTCTAAATCATGAGTTGGACATAAGGCGGAAGTGATTGACATGATCCTTCTAACTTTTGGAACACACCAAAATATCATCTATAAAGACAATGTCAAACAAGTCCAATAACTGACAGAAAACTAGATTTATAAGATCCATAAATGCGGTCGGGGCATTGGTCAAACTAAAGGATATCACAAAAAACTCAAAATGACCATACCGCATTCGAAAAGAAATCTTAGGGATATCCACCTCCTTAATCTTCAACTGATGGTATGCTAACTGAAGATCAATTTGGGAAAAGAACTTAACACCCAGAAGTTGATCAAAGAGATCATCAATGCTCGAAAGAGGATACTTATTCTTCACAGTTACTTTATTCAGTTAGTGGTAATCAATACACATTCTAAGGGAACCATCCTTCTTTCACACGAAGAGAATTAGAGCACCTCACGGAGACATAAAGGGCGGATAAAACCCTTTTTAAGTAAATCTTTCAACTACTCCTTGAGTTCTTTCAACTCAGTCGGAGACATCCTGTAAAGAGGAATAGAGATAGGACAAGTGTCCAAAAGAAGATTGATCCCAAAATCAATTTCCATATTGAGAGGATTACCAGGAAGATCATCGAGGGACACCTCAAGAAATTCATAGACTACAGGGACACTCTGCCAAGAAGGACCTTTGGATCTAGAATTCTTAACATGCACAAAGTGATAGAGGCAACCCTTAGAAATAAATCTTTGGGATCTAAGATATGAGATAAACCTTCTTTTAGGTACTAGGTAACAACCTTCCCATTCGATTACCGACTCTCTTGGAAAATGGATACTGACCCTTTGGGTCTGAATATAAAGAGAAGCATAGCAAGAGTGCAACCAATCCATCCTCAAAATCACATCAAAGTCTAACATGTCCAACTCTATTTGATACACCAAGGTCTTCCTATCATGAACCGACATTACACAACCCCTATAGACCCTTCTATACACACTCGCATCACCCATCAGGGTGGAAATAGATAAAGATTCCAAAATAATCTCAAGATCAAAGCCAAAATGAATAGCCATATAAGAGGTCACATAAGAGGGAGTAGATCCAGAATTAAGTAGACAATATATATCATAAGAAAAGAGTTTTAGAATACTTGTAACATTGGGGATGCCTCAAAATCCTGGCAAGGGACAACAATATATAAATAGTTTTAACCAATGTTAGAGCCAGAAGCAGAAGCAACACCCTTTGGTACAGGAGCGGATGCTGTAGTAGCAGGAATCTTATTTTCCCGAGAAGTAACCTTTGAAGGACAATCCCTATGAAGATGACCAGTCTGACCATATTTAAATCACTTATTCCTCACTTCTTCATAAAACCCAAGATGCACCTGACCACAAAATCTACAAGGAGTATATGACGGAGCTGACTAAGACCTACTAGCCTACAACTAGGCTTATGATGCTCTAAATCTACCATTATACTGAGAATGACGATCACCTAATGTCTTTATATAAAGATCACTAGCCATAAAGTAGGAACCAGAATTTCCCCACTTCTTCTTAGACCATTTCCCACCATATTTACTACTTTATTGCTGACCTCCACCCTGATCTGAATAGAAAAACTTCTTATTTTGCCTCTAACTCATCTTCTGATACTTCTTTTCTTTATCCACCTACTGTATATACTTTACAATTCTAGAGATGTCTATATCCTTATTCAATAATACAACTTTTCTTTCCAAGATCAACATACGGGATAACCCCAAAGAAAATATTGTCATTCTAGCCCTCATGCTAGACACCAATTTAGGAGCATAACACAACAACTAATGAACTTCAAGACATACTCCTTTACTAACATCATGTCTTGCATCAGATTCACAAATTCCTTAGCCTTTGCCGCACTCAACTCCTAAGAAAAGAAGCGGTAAAGGAAAGCACTATGAAAATCCTCCCACCAAGTGGACTCAACATCACCACCCTTATACTAATCGCACTCCTCATACCATTTGTACGCCATATCCTTCAATTGATAAGCAACAAAGTCTATACCCTCCATGTCAGTAGCATGCATCGTATAGAAGATATTTCCATCTAGTCAATAAAGTTTTAAGGATCTTCTTTAACTTTAGAACCAGTGAAAACAAAAGGACTCAACCTCATAAATTATCCAACATTAGTGGCCTCAGATGGTGGAGAAAGAGTAGCAATACACTCAGTCTGGAAGGCCACCAACTAGGCGAACAAATAAATCCACTAGCATAAATCAACATTAGACACATCATCTTGAGGTACCTGAGGAGGGACAAGAGGAATCAGTGGAGCTCCTTTAGGGAATTTAGAATCAGTGACACTAGATCAAGGTTAAACTCCTGAATTTAGATGATCTCTATCCACATTATCCTTAAAAAAGCTAAAAGAGTTTCTGCGAGTATCAAATCTTCTAGGAGCAATGATCTGAAAAGAAAACACATGGGAATTAGAGAAGATTCAAGACAGTAGACTCTACAGCTTGAATAGGACAACAAGAAAGGGAATCATTTCCAAATGCCTCGTAGCCTCCCCATTATAAGTGTGGCACGCTAGATACCCATAAACAAGACTCTACTTGACACGACTTTGTTGGATACCTAGTGACACCAAACCTAGGCTCTGATACAATCTTTGTCATGACTCTAACAAGGGACTGGCCATGACGTGTATCTCAAGTCCTATATGGATAAGAGATCATCCTTTGTACCTAAAATAACAACCAAAAGACACCCCAATGTTGTATTAATTCTGAACATATAAAAAGATAACGTGTGATAGCATAAGAAACATTTAATGCATATCTATAATCGATGATTGGTGACCATCGACCATCCGACCAATACCACTCAATAACCACAGTAGTCCAAACAAACCCCTCTAACCATGAACAAAAACTGAATATCAATAAAGTGTCGAGACATGCCCCCTACTATAGCAAAAAACAAGTCTAATTAGTTTGATACAGAAAAGACAAAAACATAAAATGTAAACTTTTGATGTATGAAAGATCAAAACTTCAATGTCAACTCACGAGCAGATCCCGAATCCTAATCACTGAGCAAAAAGAGTAGAAGTATGACTAATTCCTGCATTGCATGGGGATACATCATCCCAAGACACTTAATGATTGGAGCACTAGCGTAAAACTCTGGGATAAGGATAACATATTGTCAAGATAAATAGTCACTATAAGAAAAAGGTCTATTTAAGACAAATATTTAGGGACGAGTCAATAATTTGGTCTTTAAAAGTGTACTTATTAGAACGAGATTAAATTTCGGTCCCTGATTGTACATATTTTTTGGAAGGAATAAAATCTGGTCCTAAAAAAATTATTAACGAGTACCTAATAATAATTTAGTGTGAAGTACCACCAAAACTATTATTAGAAAATTTTAATAAAAATAATATTAATTAAATTTAACGCACCAAAAAGAAAAAAACATTGTATTCTCCAAAAAATATCATGCCCTAGTTGTTTCTCCAAATTATCGATCAAAATTTCTTATTGAACGGTCAAATCATCGGCTAACTCTCTCTCATTTCCAATCACAGCTTCCATTATCGGTATGTTTGTTATCTCTCTGTAAAGACTTGAGTAAAGATTTTTGTTCCTGGAAATTTCTGATCTTTGTAAATAATAGTTTCATAGTATTAGAAGAAAATCTATCATCGGGTTAATTCCTGGTGATTACTGATGGCGGGTTCAAAATGAAAAACCCTAAGTTCATTTTTTTAAAAGATTTGGTGTTCTCTATGTATATTGTTCTATGATAAAGTGTAACGGAGCTACCTTGATCTCTAATTTATATGTATCTATATGTGTTTTGTATTTTTTCCCAAGATTTGGAGTTCTTTTTTTCTTTGAGAAAGTGTAAAAGAGCCATCTTGATAAGTAGTTTGTATGATATTGAGGATTGAAGATCATAAGAAGACACAGTAGAGAATTTGCACTTATTGTAATTAGCCTGGTGCACTGGCTTAATTCAAGTTTTCATAAGATTAAAGAAAGATCTAAAGGCTAACAGTAGAAGTTAGATTGTCAGTGAATTTAGAATCAAAGGTGGAACACTAAATTGTAGGACAGAAAATGCTTCAAGTACAATTTGAGCCTATTAGTCGAGGGGAATGGAAGAACTTATGCACCATTTGGTACTATATTACGTCAGGTAATCTAATGTTTACTCATTTGGCATCATAATTTTATGACTTTTGACTACAAAGCCATTTTCAGGTATAGTGAGGAACGTCTAAGTGTGCTTTGGAAAGTGGGAACTTGGGTTCAGTTTTGGACTCTTCAGCTAGTGATTAGCCAATTGATCAAGGGAACTATTAGATTATCTAGCACAGAGATGCTATGAGAAAGATCCTTTAAATTAGCCTAATATGCTTTCAGAAGTTTTGCCAAAAATTGAGCCAATGAGAGATATATGCACACCACACTCGGATTTGAATACTTCATCTCAGGGTTCCAAGTGTCAAAATTAAATTCCTCCTTATTTGATTTGTCCTATTTTTTAGGTAAGCGTAAGATATATGATTTGTTTTCTTTTGGTTCAAAATTCTACATGATTTCAAATAGTCACTCTTTCACCTTCTAAATGGAGATATAGGAATTGTCCATGTGAGATGCTCGGTTTTGTGATCAATGCTTATCTTGTGTGAGAACATGTGAACTAGCTGTGAGATCCTCAATCTTATTTTTTGATGGATCATTAAATATGAAGAAATAATAATCACTTTCATCTATTTGTTGAGAGAATTTAGGTTGCACTGAGCAACTAAGATTAGAATGTATTAATTTTTTTCAAGCGGTATAAATGAAAAATACTTCTACATGAAATAATAAAGAGGCCCATATAACCCTGATAGTATAGGATACTATCACAAATCAAGTTGTTAACTTTACCTTTATAAAAAAAGATGAAAAAAAAAATCAAGATGTACAGATGGTAGATGATTTAGAACGCAGAGGTACTTCTACATATTATTCAAGAGATAACTGGGCATTTAGCAGCACAGGAAATTTTATGGACAATGATGATAATTCTGATGTCTATATCGATACCAACGTCTCTGCCCTAAATAATGTCAAGGCCTCTAAACTGGAATTATATACTACTACACGTGTATTTCCCCTATCCCTCATATATTATGGACAATGCCTAATGATTGGAAACTACACTGTAAAGCTCTATTTTGCAGAGATAATATTCATAAATAATACTTCATTCACCAGCCTTGGAGAGCGTATATTTGATGTCTACTTGCAGGTAAATTTCATGCTCTGGGGGAAGGTGAAATGTGTGCGAATTTCATGTTTGCGGCCACCAGTGTATTTATTCTACCTTCTTGAAATAGGAAAATATGTTGTTGAAGGATTTTAACATTACAAAATAGGCCGGTGGGCTGGGTATTCCCATTGTGAAGACGTTTATAGTAAATGTTATAAGTAACATACTGAAGATCCATTTTTACTAGGTAGGAAGGGGGACTACAGGAATTCCAGTTCGAGGGGTTTATGGTCCTCTAATTTAAGCTATATCAGTTGATGCTAGTATATACCTTTACTTTTTTTTCAAGTTTATATCTTTCTTGCTTATAGTTGAATGCCTGATTCTTCTTTGATGAATGCCATAGGGAACCTAGGGCGTTCTTCTGGTGTAGTAGTCCTTGAAAAAATCTTTTTGAGATCAGATGCCTCTACATACCAAAAACTATTACTTGAGGAACTTTAAGTCATAGAACCCTAAATACTTCATATACCCTTAAGTTTTATGATGAATTTAGAATATAGTGGGGAGACCACTTATAGTGTCCCTAGTTCAATTCCTTAATCTTATCTGCTAATGGAAGCAGCAAGACTTATACCAAGACTTCAAACTATTTCACATTGCATATGTGAGTTGTTGAAAGTAGCTAAAATCATCACAAGTCTTGAGATGTTATATTATTTTTTCCTTTCAATGCAGATTTTCCACCTTCTCTGCCTGCTCTGGCTGCTCGACTGCCTACAACTCAAAAGAGTAAAATTCATGTAGGCATATTGGCCGGGATAATAGTTGGATCAGTATTTCATATTATTTTGATCATTAGTATCTTGTACAAGAGAGGTTGTCTAGCCTAAAAAGCTGCTAATAGAGGTAAATAACTAAAAGTATTTTCTTTTTGAAAGTTTTATCATAATATCCTTTTCATCCATTTTGTTTGACCTATGAGTTAACAATAATCTTCTCAAGTTAAATGCTAAGCTATGTAATTACTTTCTAGCCATTATTTCAGTTCATACCAAATGATATCAACTTGAATATGTGAATTTATGCTTTATGTACTACTTATTGGCTCGCTTGTTCATCTTATCAATTAATTATTCGTTCTAGCTTTTCAAAATCATTCATGGTCTGAAGCACTTGACCAAGGCTTATACGAACAACCTTGAAAAAACATAGTGTTATAGCCATTAGCTTCCACTGAGATTTTTTTCATATTGAACAGAACTTAAAGGACTGGATCTACAAGCTGGACTATTTACTCTTAGACAAATTAAAAACGCAATAAAGAATTTTGACCCAGCTAACAAGATAGGGGAAGGTGGTTTTGGTTCATCTTATAAGGTAATCATCATTTCCTCATCTATTTTAAATCAAACACATGAGTAAAAATATCGTTATATCAACATGAAAAAGATCATAATGGCATAGTACAACACCTTTTGAATGCCCACGTGGAAGTGTGTAAGTTGTTTGATAAAATTGTTTTTCTTCATTTGACTCATTTGTGTGTGATAATTTTCTAACACCAAGATAATTTATTCAGAAACTTGGTGGAGAGATATTTTGCATTGGGACAAGAATCGTAAGACCAATGTTTCTATAATTCATTTATCTGTTGTACTGATCATATAGAGGAAACTAGTGTTCCTTGAGTTAACCTATAACTAAGAGTGAACACTTACATACAATAGGAAACTTTTGTAAGAACACAAACAACTTTTTCTTTTCTCTTGTTTGTTGCAGAAACAAAATTCATCCTTGCCTGAAGCGGAATTTCACTTGTTCTAAGCCAAGAGAACAGCGTAAGTAAAAATTTAATATGTCCATTTTTTTAATTAATAGCATAACAAAATCTTTGTCTCATGTCACATAAATAGGTGCACTTGTAGTGTGAGGTCAGCTAGTGGTAGAAAATATAAAACTACAAAAAACAACATACTTAGTGTAAACAGTCTATTTCAGATACCCTCAACTCATACAAATCATATCAAAATCAATTATGGAAATACGATGAAGTGAACAATAGTAACAACAAATAATACGATTTATGAGTTTGACATGACACAAATTTATAAGTTTGGTATAGACTGTTGTCTTCTGATCGGTACCATTAGGTGATTTTCTGCTGAATTCTTATTGAGAGTGCCCTTGTTTACTGGTTTACAGAATAATATTCAATGCACATTAATCGGGGATACTTCGTATCTGGTGTACTACATTTATCTTGTATGATTGATGCTTTTATCTTTGACCTGAACACTTTCAGGATGTCATGGAAAATCCACATATAGTAGCAAATGGTTATATATATGAAGTCGGTGCAATAAAAGGATTGTTGTAAAGTGGACACGATACTTTTCTGATGACAAACCTCAAGCTCGATACCTATGATTTGATTCCCAATTATGCTCTCTATCGTACAATTCAGGAATGGCAGCAACAGTCCTGAAACTCATCCAGGTCTATAATGCCTTCTAGAAATAAAAGCAGCTTCAAAGATGAACTATGTACTGATATAGAAAGTTATTCATGTCTCGTGGTAGTTCCACCAAGTTAATACATTGATTTTCATTAATTGAACTTGTCAGGTAAGTATATAAGTGTTACTACAATACTGAGATGTACAAATTTTTTCACTATGTATACTGGATTTGATTCTCGATAGCAATTTGATATAGATTGATGAAATTTATTATTTTGTGATATATATTAGGATTATTTGTGGTCAATTATAGACTAGAAACATTACTTGTCTTTAAATGTTTATCTACGACAGAAGGTATTGCTCGTCTTTAAAGGTTGATATAGGACTAGAATATAGCTCGTCTTTAAAAGTTGATCTACGAACAGGATGTTGCTCATCCTTAAAGGTAGATCTAGGAAAAGAATTTTGCTCATCGCTAAAGGATATTCGGGATGAGAAATAGCATCGCAAAAATATAATTATGATAAGGTAGTTAGTATATTTGAGACAAAAAATACCGTCGCTAAAAGATAATTATAATAAGGTAGTTAGTCTATTTGGGACGATATTACTCATCGTAAAAGAATTATTAAGACTAGGTAGTTAGTTCGATTGGGACAAGATATACCGTCGCTAAAAGTCAACTACAACCTGTTTTTTTGCCATCACAAAAGGGTTTTAAGGACCAGTTTATTTGACACGTCACTAATGACCTTTAGTGGCGGAGCCTGTTAGGATGGGACGTGACCAAATTTTTCTGGTCCTAAATGACCAATTGGGATTAGATTTGGATTTTATGAGACCATATTTCCCTTCCTTTACAACTGTTTTTATTGTAGTGAGTTTAAAGTCATTCAAAAACAATAAACATAATCAAATGAATATATATATTTCACATGCCGAGATAAGGAACTTTTTTTAATATGCACTTAAAAATGTAATCTGGATTATGTAGCTCAATTGTTATAACATATACACACAAGCTATATAGGCCCCATCTATCACCCCCTGGTCGAGCCCCATTGCATTTAGCCGTACGAACTAGATAATAATCTCATCAATGCATTAGCTCGTGGTAATATGCTCTTAGAATTAAATAACTAGAATGGTGTCAAAGAGACTTAGTCTCATTTTTGACTTCCAAAGTGAGTAAAGTTTAAACCATATATAATTTCCCTAATTTTGAATTTTTATCATGTGGGAAATTGAATGAGCTTTCTGTCGATATAAGATTCACCCAAATCCGGTACCATGACAAGAAGTTATGGCTAATTTAAGTCCTAGTCGTAAAACACCATCATTTTGGTGCTTGGCGCATCGCGGAGGGGGTCTATTTAACAATTGTCAAATTTCAGTAGCCTAGCACAATTGTGGTGCATCACACTGAAGCTCTAGGTCCCAACCAGTGGGACAACACGATGGCTCCGCATCGCGGTGGCCCTAAGAATCCCATTCATCAATTTCTAGTGAGCCACCGCAATTGTGGCGCGTTGCGGTGGCCCATAAAATTGGGCTCCTAGTTATATTTTTATTCTGTCTCATTAAGGGTACATTAGGTATTTTTTACCCCCTTATCTTCTTAAACACGGGATTTAATCCCAAAGACACCAGAATACATGAACAATCATCAAAAATTACTCAAGAACACTCTCTAGGGTTTCAAACTAAAAACCCAAATAACTCAAGATTCAACCGTGGGTTTTTGAAACTATTTGAAGATTTAGAATCCCCCAACCGTAGGCTTCAAGAATCATTCATCAAATTCCTAAATTGAGGTACGTGGGGTTTTCCTAAATATCTCATGGGCATAGAAATCATGATTTTAAAAAAAGTGTTTTAGATTTATGATTATAATCATGTTTTAGAAGTCTCAATGACATTGTTTCGGTCTTTAGGCCTTTCCCAAAATTGATTTAAAATTCTATATATATGTATGCATGTGTTTAAGGATGAATATTCAATTGAGGGCATGAATTATAATGAATCCCTCTCTTGATATGATTTTTCCCATTATTCGTATGATATGGATTGTTTTGAAAAGTATGATATGAAAGGTCTTGATTTATACTATGATTTGAACATTATTGTGGAATCAAAATACGGGTTGTGCATGTAGATAAATGATGAATATACATATAATGAAAGAGTTCATGTTTTTTCCAAAAGCACATGACAACTATATGTTTGAAAAATTCTTGCATAGTTTTGACTTATGTTTCGGAACATGAAATCTCTTATACTATTTGCATGTTTGGGTGGTCTGATTGAGTTTTGATGAAAGAATCATACATGATGCATTATGTCTCAGAAAAAGGACTTGCAAGTCTTGGTGTGACGACACTAACTCAGATAATGCCATGTTAATTCAGAACAAAAAAGAAAGCATGTTTGAAATCAAATTTTCAGATTTTTGAAACTAGAATGATGCATCTTTCAAAACAGACTAAAATTTGGCATAAAAAGGGTTTAGGTGGTTCCCCTAAGAAGGCTCGAGTTCATAAAACTCATTGCCTAAAACTGTGATTTATCTATCCGAGTATATTATTATACGCTGGCCTAGTACCCTATGGCATAGAAGACTCAAACACTCCAACCCTTACGGCACTCTTGGGTTGGGGGCTTCCCCACTGAGTCAATGACAGATTCCATATAGCCTGTGGAATATCATACTTGTAGGGAAGTTCTACCTAACTCAGAAGTAATACACAGATAAGAGGCTGAATTGACAGAAAAGTTTTATGATTATCAAAGATGCCCATGTGTTTTGGAATTTATATCGTATGTGATGTTTTATGACTAGATCTCAACTATTTTACTTATATTAAAAACTTTATTTTTGATTGCTCTGCATACCAGTACATCTGTATTGACCCCTCTACCTTTTAGGTTTTGAGGCACAATCTAGGGGTCCTGATAAGCAGTAGATTTCTTCAGATAGAAGTGCAGGGTCTATTCGGTGAGCCTTCTATATTTTAGAAGGCCTAGTTATTTTCTGACATTTATTATCAGTTATGGTTTTGGTCTACTAGGGTCCTTTTCCCAGCTTTTCAGACAGTTATTTTTAGATCATGTAGTAGAGATTTCGTAGACTGTTCTAGAAGTTGTTTTCCAATTTCATTCTGTATTGTTAAACTGAAATCCATAGTATGACCATGTTTTCGTATTAGATCATAATTCCGCATTTTCTTTTACAATATGAATGCCGTGCATAATTACCAGATCAGATAGAGTAGGACATCTGGGCCTTCATGGTTTGGGATGTCCATCACGGCCAGGCCCTAGTTTAGGTCATGATAAACTTGGTATCAGAGCACGGTTCATGGTCCCAGGGTGTCTGCAAAATCGCGTTGGATAAAATCTTATTTATGGGTGTGTAGCGCGCTATACTTATAAGCAGGAAGTTACTAGGCATTTAGGAATATTTCCCCTCTTTGTAATTTAGTTTGTGATTTGGAGTATAATCTTTCCTCTATCCGTGATCTCTTTTATTTTAGAAAAACAATCATGCCTCTCCGTCGTACTATCAATTAAAATGCACAGACAGACGAGGTCTGTCCCATGCGTGGGATGAGGACCCGAAATAGAGCTCACACTCCAAAGATTGATGCTACTTTGGGAGTCCCACTTACTTAGACCAGCCCACCTAGGGCATCCTGAGATCCCCAGATGGGGACTTACCGCACTCAGCCTCGCGAAAGAGAGCTATTGAATGGAAAATTCAGATAATCCATTCATATACTTGATCAGTTTTTAGCCACATTGACTCAATGGTCGGAAGATGTTGGGTCTGGATCGGTCATATCTGAGGCTACTAGGGTGGGTCAGTTCATGAGAATAAATCCGCCTATGTTTTTGGGCACTAAGATAGAAGAGGATCCATAGGAGTTTGTGGCTGAGATAGAGAAAATCTTCAATGTGATACATGTAGATGAGGTGAAAGGGGTGGAATTGGTAGCTTACTAGCTTAAAGAATTTGCAAACCAGTGGAATAATGAGTGGAAGAATTCTAAGGGTGAGACTGCTGAGCGGTGTGGGGCGAGTTCGTGGAAACCTTCCTTGATCGGTTCTTTTCCCTTGAGTTGAGAGAGGCCAAAGCTGAGGAGTTTATGAACCTTAAGTAAGGCAAAATGAGTGTCAAGGAGTACACTCTGAAGTTCAACCAACTGGCTCGTTATGATCTAGAGATGGCTAGTAATATGAGTGCCCAAATGAGAAAATTTGCATCCGGCCTTTCGGATGACTTAGTACTTGAATGTAAGGGGGCTATGCTGAATAGGGACATGGAATTCTCTAGGCTGTCAGTTCATATGCACCAGGTGGTGGAGCAGAAGAAGAGAATCGCTGAATCTAGGGAGAAGGACAGACATGCAAAGAGAACAAGAACTGCAGATCAGTAGCATACTCAGCCACAGAGTGGTAATTGGGGAAATAAATGGTAGAAGAAGAAGAATTGGGGTAATGCTCAGTCCGCAGCCATCGCCCCAGCACCCAGACCTCCAGTAGACCGATGACCTCAGAGTTTCCAAACTAATCATGGATCCAGAGCTCAGGATACCCAGTCACAGGATAGCGTAGCTCAGCAACATCGTACGTTTCCACGGTGTGAGACCTGCGGTAGGCATCATCTAGGGAGGTGTCAGCTAGGTTCGCTGGTATGCTATTTAAGTGGTCATTTAGGTCATTTTCATAGAGATTTTCCTTTGGATAGAAGGAGTGTTGGTGGTGCTAAATCACAGGCAAATTCTTCCGCACTACCACCACCCCAAAAGGGCGCCACCTTAGTTGCTGGGAGTGGTCACAATCGGCTGTTTATGTTTTCCAACTGCCAGGAAGAGGAAGCCTCGCTATACGTAGTCACCGGTAAGTTACAAATCTTTTCCCGTGATGCTTATATATTACTTAATCCCGGGTCTACCTTATCCTATGTGACCTCTTATGTGGTTGTCAGTTTTGGGTTTGAGCCCAATGAAATTTTAGAACCTTTCTCTATTTCCACTCTTGTGGGTGATTCTATTGTGGCTAGGAGAGTGCATAAAAATTGTGTGGTGACTATTTATGGCTGGGATACCATGACAAACCTCATAGACCTAGATATGATTTATTTTGATGCTATCCTAGGGATGGACTAGCTTCATTCATGCTATGCCACATTAAATTGAAGAACCCAAAGAGTTACCTTTTCTTTTCCAAATGAACTAGTGATAGAACGGGAGGGGCATTCTTTAGTACCTAGAGGGAACTTTATATCTTATCTCAGAGCCAATAAACTTATCTCCAAAGGTTGTTTGTATCATTTTATTCGGGTTAAAGATTCTAATGCCAAAAGTTTTCCTCTCCAGTCAGTCCCTGTGGTAAATGAGTCTCCAGAAGTTTGTCCAGATAATCTCCCAGGAATACCACCGGATAGGGAGATAAATTTTGGTATTGATTTATTGCCAGACACCCGTCCCATTTCTATTCCGCCATATCGAATGGCTCCTACATAACTGAAAGAGTTGAAAGAACAGCTAGTAGACCTTCTAGATAAAGGTTTTATACATCCCAGTGTTTCTCCCTCGGGTGCACCTGCAGTGTTTCTCCCTCGGGTGCACCTGCACTTTTCGTGCGAAAGAAAGATGGTTCCCTACGTATGTGCATAGATTACCGCCAGCTAAATAAGGTCACTGTGAAAAATAAATAACCTCTTCCTAGGATTGATGATCTCTTTGACCAACTTCAGGGTACTAAATATTTTTCAAAGATAGACCTTCATTCGGGATACCATCAGTTGAAAGTTAGAGAGTCGGACATTCCCAAAACATATTTTTGAACTAGATACGGTAATTACGAATTCCTAGTCATGTCCTTTGGGTTGACTAACACCCCTGCAACCTTCATGGCTCTTATGAACAGGGTTTTCTGTCAGTTTTTAGATCTATTTGTTATAGTTTTCATTGATGATATTCTTATTTATTCCAAGAGTGAGGAGGACTATGCCAATCACCTTCAAATCATCCTTCAGACTCTCCAAGATCATAAGTTGTATGCAAATTTTTCAAAGTGCAAATTCTGGCTTAATGTTATTTCTTTCTTAGGGCATATCGTGTCTAGAGACAGGATTAAGGTTGATCCCCAAAAGATTAAGGCAGTGAAAAAATGGCCCAGACCAATGACTACAACCAATATTCGAAGCTTCTTGGGTTTGGCAAGGTATTACAGAAGATTTGTAGAGATTTTTTCTTCCATAGCTGTACCACTTACTAAGTTGACTCAGAAAAGGTGAAGTTTGTGTAGTTTGACTCATGTGAGAATATCTTTGAGAAGTTAAAAGATAAGTTGACGACTGCTCCAATTTTGACTCTTTCAGAAGGTACGGAGGGGTTTGTTGTGTACTTTGATACGTCCCGTGTGGGACTCGAGTGTGTACTTATGCAGTATGGTAAGGTGGTGGCCTATGCATCTAGTCAGTTAAAGGTGCATGAGCGAAATTGCCCCACCCATGACTTGGAGTTAGAGGCTGTGGTGTTTGTGCTTAAAATCTGGAGGCATTATCTCTACGGGGTACATATTGATATATTTACTGACCACAAGAGTTTACAGTATGTTTTCTTGCATAAAAAATTAAACCTCAGGCAAATACGTTGGTTGGATCTTTTAAAGTAGTATGACATGAGCTTGCACTACCATCCAGGCAAGGAAAATGTGGTAGTCGACGCCCTCAGCAGGTTATCTATGGGCAGTCTTGGTTATGCTGAAAAGGGAAAGAGGGAGATGATGAATGATATTCACCGGCTTGCAAATCTAAGAGTATGACTGTTGGATTCCAAAGATGGGGGAGTGGTTGTTCATGAGGTAGATAAATCTTCCCTTTGTGCAGAAGTTAAAGAGAAGTAGGTTAAAGATCCCATCTTAATGCATATCAAGAAAGATATGGGTCTGCAAAAGGTGATGTCTTTTGAAATAGGTGATGATGGTATTTTGAGATATCAGGGTCGACTATGTGTCCCAGATGTAAATGGGTTATGAAAGAGAATCCTTGACGAAGCTCACACTTTGAGGTATGTTGTTCACCCAGGCTCTACTAAGATGTACCATGATTTAAAGACCTTATATTAGTGGAATAATATGAAGCGTGATGTGGCTAATTATGTTTCCAAGTGTTTGAACTACCAATAAGTTAAAGTAGAACATATGAGGCCAAGTGGTACATCCCAAGAGATAGCTTTGATTTTGTGAAAGTGGGAGATGATCAATATAGACTTTATTACGGGACTTCTGAGGTCCAAAAACTAGTATGATTCTAGTTGGGTGATTGTTGATAGGATGACCAATTCAACACATTTTCTGCCTGTGAGGACCAACTATTCGAGAGATGATTATGCCAAGCTTTACATTGAAGAAATAGTCCGCTTGCATAGAGCACCTGTATCCATCATATCTGGTTGAGGTATGCAATTCCTTTCTCAGTTTTGGAGATTTTTTTAGAGGGGTTTAGGTACCCAAGTGAACCTAAGTACTGCATTTCACCCTCAGACTGATAGGCAAGTTGAGTGCACCATTCAGACCCTTGAGGATATATTGAAGGCCTGTGTGATTTACTTCAAAGGTACTTGGGTATATCACTTGCCATTGATAGAGTTTGCTTATAATAACAATTATCATGCCAGTATTAAGATGGCTCCTTTTGAGGCACTGTATGGGAGAAGATGTAGGTCGCCAATAAAGTGGTATGAAGTGGGTGAGATGCAGCTGTTTGGGCCTGATCTTGTTCATCAGGAAATGGAGGACGTGAAGATTATTAGAGAATGACTGAAGACAGCAAAGTGTAGACAAAAATCCTATGCCGATGTCAGAAGAAGGGAGCTAGAATTTGAAGTTAGTGATTGGGTAATTCTAAAAGTCTCCCCTATGAAGGGAGTTATGATATTCGGAAAGAAAGGTAAGCTGAGTCCTTGCTATAGAGGACCATACCATATTTTGAGAAGGATAAGTGTAGTTGTGTATGAGTTAGAGTTGCCTGCAGATCTGGGTTCTGTTCATCCGGTATTTCACATATCCATGTTGAAGAAATATATTGGAGACCATTCCTTAGTATTGCCTGTAGAGGAGATCAATGTGACAGACTCATTAGCATATAAAGAGGAACCTATTGCAATCTTAGATCGCCAAGTTCAAAAGTTGAGGAGCAAAGAGATAGTGTCGGTTAAGGTGTTGTGGAGAAATCAGAAAGTTGAAGAAGCAACTTGGGAATTATAAGATGACATGAGAGAAAGATACCCAAACCTATTTGATCCGATGAATGAAGAAATGAAAGGTACGATCCTTGCTTTATTCTTTTACGGTCTTAGTATACCTTAAATTGTGCTTGTCTGTGTTCCACATCATTATTTAAAGACGAATAATACCAAGGGGGATAATGTAAAGCTTTTCATCATCAATGCGTTAGCTCGTGGTAATATACTCTTAGAGTTAAATGACTAGAATAGTGTCAAAGAGACTTAGTCTCATTTTTGACTTCCAAAGTAAGTAACTTTTAAACCACATATAATTTCCCTAATTTAGACTTTTTATCATGTGGAAAATTGAATGATCTTTCCGTTGATATAAGATTCTCCCAAATACGATACCCGGGCAATAAGTTATGGCTAATTTAAGTCCTAGTTGTAAGACACTGACATTTTGGTGCTTGGCGCGTTACGGAGGGGGTCTATTTAACAATTGTCAAATTCCAGTAGCCTAGCGTGATTATGGCGCATCACGCTGAAACTCTAGGTCCCAACCAGTGGGATAATGCGAGGGATCCTCATCGCGGTGATCCTAAGAATCCCATTTATCAATTTCCAGTGAGCCACCGCGATTGTGGCGCAGCGCGGTGGCCCATAAAATCGAGCTCCCAGTTATATTTTTATTCCATTTCATTAAAGGTACATTAGGTATTTTCCACCCCCTTATCATCTTAAACACGAGATTTAATCCCAAAGACACCAGAGTACATTCACAATCATTTAAATTACTCAAGAACACTCTCTAGGGTTTCAAACTAAAAACCCAAATAACTGATTCAACCGTGGGTTTTCAAAACTAATTGAAGATTTGGAATCCCCAAAATGTAGGCTTCAAGAATCATTCATCAAATTCCTAAATTGAGGTACGTGGGGTTTTCCTAAAAATCTCATAGGCATAGAAATCATGATTTTAGATTTATGATTTATAATCATGTTTTAGAAGTCGTAATAACATTGTTTTGGTCTTTAGGACTTTCCCCAAATTGATTTGAAATTCTATGTTGAGAGGGTGTTTCTTCATATAACTATGCGATGTTAAAGAGAAAGAATTGCATGAGATTGAGACTTTTAACATGACCACCTTTATTTACTGAATCATTGATAAAGAGAATTAACTGCATGATTTTACATGAGTTTCTTGAAAAAATTATTAATATGGTGGTCTTGAATTTCAAGATTTGAGGAAAGAGATATAAATTTTTATAAATGGCTCAGAGAATGTGACTTACAAGTCAATGGTATGACGATACCATATATGTGTATATTCCATGATAGAGTTAAAGATTTCAGAGTATGTTTTCAGAGAATGCATGTTTAAAGAACTAAAAATGGGCATAAAGAGGGTTAGGTGGTTACCCGAAGAAGGCATGAGTTCAAGTAACTCTTAGCCTGAAATAGTATTTGATGATACGAGTAGATTATTAATGTATGCTGGCAACGGCCGTGTGGCATAGTAGATTCAGAAACTCCGGCCCTTGCGGCACTCTTGGGTTGGGGGATTGGCTGCTGAGTTAATGATAGATACCATATATCCCGTGGGATTATAGATTGTAGGGTACACCACCTAGCGCAGAAGTAAGACAAAGAGTGTCATAGATTTCAAATATTTTCACAGAGTCTTTTAAAATGCCCATGTGATTTCTTACTATATGATATTATTATGAACTTCTTTAAATTGCTCTAATATATGTTGAATATAAATAATTATTTTTTATTTTCTCTGCATACCAGTACATCTGTATTGACTCCCCCTTAACACTCAGGTTCTGAGTCTCAGTCTAGGGGTTCAGATAAGCAGTAGATAATTCAAACAACAAATCAGATTGTGCAGTGGTGAGGATTTTCTATTCCAGAAGGCCTATCATTTCAGATTATGTCATCTATTACAGTTTTGGTCTACTAGGGGCCTTTTCCCAGTTTTCAGATAGTTGTCAAATTTTCATGTAGTAGATATTTCGCAGACTGTTCTAGATGTTTTTAGTGATTTTCAGATTTTATTCCTTATTGTTAAACTTAATCAAGAGTATGGCCATGTTTCTGTATTACATCATAATTTCGCAGTTTCTCTTATTATGTGAATGTTGTTCATGACTACCCGATAGAGTAGGATATCCGATCCTTCATGGTTTGGGATGTCCGTCACGGCCAGGCCCTAGTTTGGATTATGAAAAACTTGGTATCAGAGCACGGTTCATGGTCCCAGGGTGTCTATGAAATCGCGTCGGGTAGAGTCTTATTTATGGGTGTATAGTGCGCCACACTTATAAGCAGGAGGCTACTAGGTGTTTAGGAATGTTTCCCTTTCTTCATGTTCTGGTTTATGGTACGGAGTCAGAATGTTTCTCTTTCATACCCTAATTCGTGCTATGGTGTCACTCATACGAAGGTAACAGTCATCTCAATTCTTTATTTACCTTGATGTTTTTAGAAATGTCTCATTGTTGAAGTGATTCAGGTGCAAAAGTATAATACCCCATACATTGACTAGCTAATTTCATATAAAAAATGTCTAGTATTAGCTTTTAAATTGAATGATGACTATTCCATTAGTAATTTCAAGATTTTCACTTTTTTTTCATGTGGGAAATTCAATAAGCTTTCCATCAATATAAGATTCATCCAAATCCGATAATCGGGTCTGAAATTAAGACTATTTCAAGTTCCCATCGTAAAAACAGTGCCATATTAGTCAGTGGTTTGCCGCACCACAAGAGGAAATGGCATTTGGAAAATTCCAATAGAGGTCCATAATTATGGCGCGTCGCGCCTGGGCCCAAATTCAAAATTGTCCTTTTTATAGTGTCTCAGCACGATTTTCCCCGTGTCGCGCCAAAGTTCCAGGTTGGAAAAGAAGGGGAGACGCGATGCCTCCGCATCACGCCATCCCTCAGTTTCCTAATTTTCAAATTCCAGTTACACGACGCGATACCACCGCGTCGCGTCAGGTGTTCAATTTGGGACTTTTTTACTAAAATTAGAAGACGCGTCTAGGGTTAAAAGGGTCAACTTCCCACCACTAATTAAGCCCTTTAACACGTGATTCAGACACTTTTTACCCAAAATACACTCTCTTATCTCAAAAACCTCTCAAGAAACAACCTAGGGCTTTTCATAGAAGATTCAGAATCAAGAATTTCCTCCGTCAATCTTCACGAAATCACAAACTAAGGTATGCGTAGTGTTCATTCATGGACTCCTTTTATCCATGAAGCTGAAGAATCTCTTTTCTAAGTTTAAGTTTATGGATTTCTTTATAAATTTCATGTTGGCTTTGTTTTGTTTATGTTGAGAATGATCAATTGAATTCAAATCCATGTTGGGTGAACAATTTTATGTGGAATTGATTTGTATAAATGTATATTCATGTGAACTTATGAATAAACCCTAGATGATGAGATTAGAGATGAGTCATGATGATTAATTATTGTATAATGTTGTCTACATGTACTATGCCTACCATGTATTTGATTAAATGCCTAGATGAGGGAACAATACCGAACTAGTATTATATCATGAAATCCCCATGTATGTACAAGTTATGCCTATGACATGTTTTTATGGAATGCTTCTATAAATGTATTATGGATTATGATGTTAGTTATATGTTAAAGTAAGTTATGCTTGGTCAGTTTTTCCTTACATCAAGTCCTGGGGGTACTTGTACCCAAAATATTAGCTGTGTGCCTAGAGCCATGTCACGTTTCCACGATACTCTCAGTCAAGCTATGAATCCTTATAATTCAGATAGTCTTATGACTTAGGTAATCTCCATGATCTCATGAACTCAGTCAGTTGTCAGATATTAGTAATATTCTGTCAGTCAACGGAATTCAGCAGCTCAGTCCATGTTCAGTTCAGTAAATTGTGTTCAGTGTCTATTCAGATGGGAGTAGAAATTAGCATCGAGTGAACTCAAGGATGGGAACTCACTTGTTAAATGAGGTTGTGATTCTTAGAAGCAATCTTTGCATTCCAGAACTATGTAGACAACATAGGTTGAGACATCATAACCTACTATATGAGGGTAGATAAGGTGGCTTAGACTTCTATATGAGGGTTCCCACCATTCTTACTAGAGTTACTTGTTATATTAGGGTCACTCACATATTATCCTAACTAGTGGCGCGGTATTGACACCTTCTAATCAGGTCATAGATTGGACCCAAATTCAGTTATAATGAATCATATGGGGCATGTTGATTCGACGACTATCTCCCACAGTCTCAGTATCAGTCTCAGTAAATGAACTCAGGTAGTTCTTCAGAATTTAGGACTGTCAGATACAGTCGACTCAGATACAAAGTGAAACTCTGATGTTCCATCAGATTCAGGACTTTCATATACAGTCACTCATGTTATCAGTTTTATTCAGATTCAATAATCATGTTATCACAGTATTAGTGCCAATTATTATGTCTCATGCATGTATTCTCATGCTCATGATAGTTAGTTAGTTATTATTATTGTTCATGCATATGAACCCCATGCATTCAACCTACCTCACATGCATACCAGTACATTCAAAGTACTGACGAATTGCGCTATGGTGTCTTATACCATAGGTTCAGAGTCAAGAGCTCCAAAGCAACAGTAGATTCCAGATATCCACAGACAGAGTTAGAAGTGAGTCCTCATCTTTCGAGGAAATGATTATTTTCCTATTATCTTAGTAATTAATCTATTAGTTGGAGTTAGTTGGGGACATGTCCCATCAACTCCTTACTCAGATAGTTCAGTTAGTTCGAGGCTTTCTAGACTATCATGTTTTAGACATCAGAATTTTTTAGTTTTGTTTTGGGTATTATATTACCCCACACAAATGTTATCTCATTCAAATTATGTTTAGTATTGAACCTTATGTCCAATTAGTTTATGTTTCCACATTATAAAGTATTTTATGCAGTATACAGGTATAGATATCAGTCATGGATTAGCTTGTGCTCCTTCGGGGTCATGAGCACCGTGTAGCATTCCGGGTACTAGATTTGGGGCGTTAAAAACTTTGTATCAGAGACTAAGGTTCAATAAAGTCCTAGAAAGTCTGAAAGACGTATCTAGTAGAGTCTTTTACATGGGTTTGTTGCGCGACACATTTATGTACAAGAGGCTATAAGATATTTTAGGAACAGTTTCCCCTTTTTTAGTATTCATGTCGTGCTAGTGGGGATAATCTCAAGTAAATATCTCAGTCTAATCCGTTTCTCCCTTTCTTCTACAGAACATGCCTCCTAAAATAAGAAATGAAAGCCAGTCAGCCCCTCAACCCAAAGATCCTTTGGGCAATCATGTTTCTCATGCAGAGTTCCGAGCTACATTCACTACTGTTGCTAACTCAGTTGTTGCTCAGAATAAACCACCAGTTATCGTTCTGGCTAATCCAGTGGATAATTCAGCCACATCTAGGATTTGGGACTTCACCCGAATGAATCCTGCATCCTTTCTTGGGTTTAAGATAGATGAGGACCCTCAGGAATTCCTAGATCAGGTGCAGAAGGTGACAGACATCATGGGGTTGACTACTGTTGAGAGTGCTGAGCTAGCTACATATCAGTTGCAGGATGTTTCTCATACTTGGTTCAAGCTATGGAAGTCAGAGAGGGCAGATAATCCATGGCCAGTTAAGTGGGAGGAGTTTGCGTCTTCTTTCCTCAATAGATTCTTTCCCCTTGAGCTTAGAGAAGCTAAGCCATTAGAATTCATCAACCTCAGGCAGGGAAACATGACAGTGAAAGAGTATTCTCTTAAGTTTACTCAATTAGCCAGATATGCCCCTTATGTGGTTGCAGATAGCCGGGAAATGATGAGTAAGTTCATTTTAGGGGTGAATGATAGCGTGGTTAATGAGTGTAGATCCGCCATGCTGAATAATGACATGAATTTAGCTAGGCTCATGACTCATGATCGGCAGGTAGAGGAGAAAAAGGTTAAGATGAGGCAGAAGCAGAATAAGAGAGTGAAGATAGGTAGTTTCAACTTTGCTCAGCCTAAGTCAGAAAGAGGAAACCATTCTCAGTTTCATCCTAAGTTATCAGTTCTAGCTCCTTCTTTAGCCAGTGCTCCAGTTCCTATGTTCAGATAGGGTAACAAAGATAGAGCGCCGGGATCTAAGTCCCAGGGCAGTGTTAGCAATGCCCGCACCTATCCTCTTTGCCAGACTTATGGCAAGCACCATCAGGGTATTTGCAGAGCTGGCAGTGGTATTTGTTTTGGATGTGGCATGCCAGGCCACAGAGTCAGAGACTATCCTCAGCTAGGTCCTCATGGTCAATAGAATCTCTCCTCAACTCTGTCCGGCACCCAAATCAGTAGGGTGCCACCTCCAGTGCTACTAGTGGGCAACACCCAAATCATCTCAATGCTCTTAAGTTCCGACAAGATAAGGAAAATTCTCCTGATGTGGTTACCGGTACATTACATATCTTTAATATGCATGTTTACGCTTTGCTAGATCTAGGAGCTTCTTTGTCTTTTGTCACTTTTTATATAGCAGTCGATTTCGGAGTCAGTCTCAAAATTCTAGCAGAGCCCTTTTTAGTCTCTACCGAGTGGGTAAAACCTTTATAGCTCGACGGGTATTCAGGAACTACCCAGTTATGATATCTTAGAAAATCACTTTAGTAGACTTAGTTGAATTAGAGATGATTAATTTTGATATCATTCTCAGCATGGATTAGCTTCATTCCTTCTATTTCACAGTTGACTGCAGAAAGAAAATAGTCCAATTTCAGTTCCTAAATAAACCCATCCTAGAGAGGAAGGGTAGTGTATCCATTTTCAGAGGTCAGCTTGTTTCCTACCTTTGGGCAAGGAAAATGATATCTAAAGGATTTATCTATCATCTTGTTCAAGTTAAGGATGCTAGTTCCAAAACTCCCAGTCTTGAATCAGTTCCAGTAGTGAATGAATATTCAGATGTCTTTCCCAAAGATCTTCCAGGAATTCCTCCCAAAAGGGAAATAGACTTCGGTATTGATCTTCTTCTAGATACTCAGCATATCTCTATTCCATCGTATAGAATGGCACCAGTAGAACTCAAGGAACTAAAAGAACAATTGAAAGGTCTCTTAAATAAGGGATTCATTAGACCCAGCATTTCCCCGTGGGGCACTCCAATATTATTCATGCGCAAGAAAGATGGTTCTCTCAGAATGTGTATAGATTACCATCAACTTGATAAGGTCATGGTCAGGAACAAGTATCCTCTTCCGTAAATCGATGACTTGTTTGACCTACTTCAGGGTGCCAGTTATTTCTCTAAGATAGATCTCAGATCCATCTATCATCAACTCAGAGTTAGGAAATGTGACATTCCAAAAATAGTTTTCCGAACTTGGTATGGTCAATTTAAATTTCTAGTCATGTCATTTGGTTTTACCAATGTCCCAGCCTCTTTCATGGTCTTGATGAACCATGTGTTCAAGCAGTACTTGTACATGTTCGTCATACTCTTCATAGATGATATTCTGGTCTATTCCCGCAGTGAGCGTAATCATGCAGACCATCTCAGGATAACACTTCAGACTCTCATAGATCATTAGCTATTCACAAAATTCAGTAAGTTCGAGTATTGGCTAAGGTCATTAGCATTCCTTGGTCACATCATTTATGGTAATGGATTAGAGTAGATCCTCAAAAGACCAAAGCAGTAAGAAACTGACCTCGCCTTATCTCTCCATAATATATTAGGAGTTTTTTGGGTTTGGTTACTGATGGTTTGTTAAGGGATTTTCTTCTATTGCATCCCCTATGTCTAGATTAACTCAGAAGAAAGTCAAGTTTCAGTGGTCAGATCCTTGCAAGAAGAGTTTTCAGGAGTTGAAGACTCGACTCACCTCAGCTCCAGTCTTAGCTCTCCTAGATGGTTCAGATGGGTTCATAGTGTATTCTGATACATCCAGAGTAGGTTTGGGTTGTATCCTCATGAATCATGGTAAGTTCATAGCCTACGCCTCCAGACAGCTTAAACCCCATGAGAGGAATTGTCCTACTCATGATCTTGAGTTAGCAACCGTAGTCTTTGCCTTGAATATTTTGAGGCATTATGTCTACGGAGTTCATGTAGATGTCTTCACAAATCATAAGAGTCTTCAGTATGTCTTTTCTCAGAAAGATCTCAATCTTTGTCAGAGAAGGTGGTTAGAGCTCTTGAAAGATTATGAAATCAGTGTCCTCTATCATCCGGGCAAGGCCAATGTAGTGGCCGACGCTCTCAGTAGATTATCCATGGGTAGTGTTTCTCATGTTGAGGACAATAAGAAGAAGTTAGCTCAGGAAGTCCATCAGCTTCCCAGACTAGGCATTCTCTTAGTCAATATATATGAGGGTGATATATGGGTTTAGAGTAGTACAGAATCATCTCTAGTTTCCGAGGTGAGAGTAAAGCAAGATAGAGATCCCAGCCTTGTCAAGTTGAAAGAGTCAGTTCAGGATCAGAAACTAGAGGTTTTCTCCCAAGGAGGAGATAGTGTTTTGCGTTGCCAGGGTCGTCTCTGTGTTCCAGGTGTAGATGACTTAAGGAAGCAAATTCTTGTAGAAGTGCATGGCGCGCGCTACTCTATTTATCCAGGGGTCACAAAGATGTACCGCGACTTACTGAAATCCATTGGTGGAATGGGATGAAGAAAGATATTGCAGAGTTTGTGGCTAAGTGCTCTACATGTTAGTAGGTTAAGATAGAGCATCAGAAGCCTAGTGGGTCCATGCAGGAGTTTAGTATTCCTACTTTGAAGTGGGAAGTTGTGAACATTAACTTCGTGATAAGTTTGCCTCGAACTCGTCATCAACATGATTCAGTCTGGGTTATTGTAGACCGAATGACCAAATCAGCTCATTCCCTTCCAGTTCATACCTCTTATTTAGATGAGGATTACACCAAACTCTACATCAGGGAGTTGATCAGATTGCATACTGTTCCGCTATCTATTATCTCAGACAGAGGTACCCAGTTCACCTCTCATTTCTGGAAAGTGTTCCAAAAGGGTCTTGGTACACAAGTTCATCTCAGTATAGCCTTTCATCCTTAGACATATGGTTAAGCAGAAAGGACCATTCAGACGTTAGAAGATATGCTAAGGGCATGTGCAATCGATTTCAAGGGAAGTTGGATGACCACTTACCTTTGATTGAGTTTGCATAGAACAACAAGTATCATTCCAATATAAATATAGATCCATTCAAAGCTCTTTATGGTAGTATATGTATATCTCTAATTGGTTGGTTTGAAGTTAGTGAGGCCTCAGTCATAGGTCCTGACTTGGTATTCGACGCCTTAGAAAAAGTCCAGTTGATTAGAGAAAGACTCCGGGCTGCTCAGAGCCGACAAAAGTCTTATACAGATGTTCGTAGAAAATATCTTGAGTTTGAGATTGGTGATTAGGTCTATTTAAAGATCTCTCCCATGAAGGGAGTGAAGAGATTCAGCAAGAAGGAAAAGCTCAGTCCCCGATATGTCGGTCCATTCAAGATTCTCAGTCACTTTGGCAAGGTAGCCTATGATCTTGAATTGCCTTTAGATCTAGCCTCAGTTCATCCAGTCTTTCATGTCTCCTTTCTCAAGAAGTGCATAGGTGACCCATCAGTTGAAGTCCCTATTCAGAGTATTAATGTTCAGAACACTCTCTCTTATGAATAGATTCCAGTCGAAATCTTATACTATCAGATTCGTAGATTGAGGAACAAAAAAGTCCTTATAGTTAAGGTTCGTTGGAAAAATTAGTCCATCGTGGGAGCTACTTGGGAAGCAGAGGAATACATGTATACCAAGTATCCTCACCTCTTCTTCGCCAACTCAGATCAAGCTCAAGGTAACAGTTCTCCATAAGCTTACCCAGTTTTATGTCCAACGTTCATCACACACTTGGTATACAGTTTCATGCTCATGTTCCCATTATAAACTTGGTATCAAGTACCATTGCATATTCAATCATGCACTCATGTATCAGTTCAATTAGGTAATTATGCATCAGACATGCATTCTCATTGAGAGAAACTTAGTTCTTCAGAACACTCAGTCATGCATTCATGAATCAGTTACACATGCACCAGATATGCATGTTTAGTATTATATGTTCAGCTTGTTAGTGATGTCAGTCATGCGATCATGTTCCAGTTATTTATGTTTAGTATGTACGTCAATTATCTTTTCTACTCTCTCAGTAAGTCTCATTCGGGGACGAATGGTCTCAAGGGGGATACATTGTAATACCCCATACTTTTCCTAGCTAATTTCATCTCATGAATGTCTAGTATTAGCTTCTAAATTGAATGATGATTATTCATGTAGGAAATTCAATAAACTTTCCATCGATATAAGATTCATCCAAATCTGATAACCGGGTTAGAAGTAACGACTATTTAAAGTTCCTATCATAAAACAATACCATATTAGTCAGTGGCGCGCCATGCCACAAGAGGAAATGGCATTTGACAAATTCAAGTCGGGGTCCGCAATTATGGCGCGTCACTCTAGGGCCCAAATTCAGAATTGTCCTTTTTCCAGTGCCTCAGAGTGATTTTCCCTGCATCGCGCAAAAGTTCCAGGTTGCAAAAGAAGGGGAAACGTGATGTCTCTACATCGCGCCATCCCTCAGTTTCCCAATTGTCAAATTCCAGTGACAGCGCGATAGCGCCGCGTCACACAAGGGGTTCAATTCAGGAAATTTTTACTGAAATTACAAAATGCATCCAGGGTTAAAAGGGTCAACTTCCCACCCTATTGAAGCCCTTTAACACGTGATTCATCCACTTTTCACCTAAAATACACTCTCTTCCCTCAAAAACCTCTCAAGAAACAACCTAGGGCTTTTCATGGAAGATTCAGAATCAAGAATTTCCTCCATCAATCTTCACGAAATCACAAACTAAGGTATGCGTAGTATTCATTCATGGAATCCTTTCATCCATGAAGCCGAAGAATCTTTTTTCTAAGTTTAATTTTATGGATTTCTTTATGAATTTAATGTTGGATTTGTTTTGTTTATGTTGAGAATGATCAATTGAATTCAAATCCATGTTGGGTGATCAATTTTATGTGGAATTGATTTGTATAAATGTATATTCATGTGAACCTATGAATAAACCCTAGTTAATGATATTAGAGATGAGTCATGATGATTAATTATTGTATAATGTTGTCGACATGTACTATGCCTACCATATGTTTGATTAAATGCCTTGATGAAGGAACAATACCCAACTTGTATGATATAATGAAATCCCCATGTATGTAAAAGTTATGCCTATCACTTGTTTTGATAGAATGCTTCTATAAATGTATTATGGATTATGATTTTAGTTCTATGTTCAAGTAAGTTATGCTTGGTCAGTTTTCCCTTCCATCGAGTCCTAGGGGTACTTGTACCTAAAAAATTAGTTGTGTGCCTAGAGCCATGTCATGTTTTCACGATACTCTCAGTCAAGCTATGAATCCTTAGACTTCAAACAGTCTTATGACTTAGGAAATCTCCGTGATCTCATGAACTCAGTCAGTTGTCAGATATCAATAATATTTTATCAGTTAATGGAATTCAGTAGCTCATTCCATGTTCAGTTCAGTAAATTATGGTCAGTGTTTATTCAGATGGGAGAAAAAATTAGCACCGAGTGAACCCAAGGATGGGAACTCACTTGTTATATAAGGGTGTGATTCTTAGAAGCAATCCTTATGTTCTAGAATTATGTAGACATCATAGGTTGAGACATCATAGCCTGCTATATAAGGGTAGATAAGGTGGCTTAGCCTGCTATAGGAGGGTTCCCACCATTCTCACTAGAGTTACCTGTTATATTAGGGTCACTCACATGTTGTCCTTAACAGTGGTGTGGTATTGGCACCCTTCTAATCAGGGGATGTATTAGACCCCAATTAAGCTATAATGCATTATTTAGGGCAAGTCAGTTAGCTGACTATCTCCTACAGTCTCAGTATCAGTCTCAGTAAAATAACTCAGATAGTTCTTTAGAATATAGGACTATCAGATATAGTCGACTCAGATACAGAATGGAGATCAGATAGTTCCATCAGATTTAGGACTATCAGATATAGTCACTCATGTTATCAGTTATATTTAGATTTAGTAATCATGTTATCACAGTATTAGTGTCAGTTGTTATGTCTCATGCATGTATTCTCACACTCATGATAGTTAGTCATTTATTATTATTGTTCATTCATATGAACCCCATGCATTCAGCCTACCTCACATGCATACCAGTATATTCAAAGTACTGACGCATTACGCTATGGAGTCTTATACCATAGGTTCAGAGACACGAGCTCCAGAGCAACAGTAGATTCCAAATATCCACAAATAGAGTTAGAAGTGAGTCCTTATTTTTTAAGGACATGATCATTTTCCTATTATCTCAGTAATTAATCTATTAGTTAGAGTTAGTTGAGGACATGTCCCATCAACTCCTTACTTAGACAGTTCAGTTAGTTAGAGGCTTTCTAGACTATCATGTTTCAGACTTCAGTATTTTTTAGTTTTTTTGGGTATTCTATTACCCCACACAGATGTTATATCATTTAGATTATGTTTAGTATTGAAACTTATGGCCTATCAGTTCATGTTTCCGCATTATAAAGTATTTTATGTAGTATATAGGTATAGATATCAGTCAAGGATTAGCTTGTGGTCCTTCAGGGTCATGAGCACCGTGTAGCATTTCGGGTACTAGATTTGGGGCGTTACAAGAAGTCTAGAGTCTAATTGGTATGTTCCTTTCTGATTGAACCATATAAGATTTTAAAATTCTGCAAGGACTTTAGAAGAGTCCGTTAGTGCTTCAGAGTGTATTGATTCTAGTGTGAACTTTTATTCTTATAAGACCATTTTTTTCAGCCGGCAGTATTAAGTGTATTCGGTCTTTTTCAGAATTTATGTTGCAGATGTCACGCTTCAGGGGGATGATGTATAGCTGAATATTGGAACTGTATTTCCACCCGAGTAGTAGTATGATTTAAGGATCGGTGTCATGACTCATTGGTAGTGATGTTGGACCAAGAAGTTGGTAATGTGAAGTCATAAAGTTAGAAGTTAGAGTGAGGGTGACTTTTGTGTAAATAAATATTTTAGTTGAATAACCGATGTTTGAGGGTGATTTACCCCTTTTATAGTAATAGACTAATGCGGTAGCTAGTAATATGTGTGGATTGTATGGTAGTCTGTGGGGGAAGTGTTTGACTCAAATTTTTATTTATACAGAGTAAGATACGTATTATTAGATCATTGAATATTGTGTGTCATGTTTTTATCTCTTGTAATATTTTTATCATTGTGTTGTTGAAACTCAAAGTCTAGTGAAGCCATGTGAGGCCTATTTTGATTCACTAGCAACTTATTGTTCAACTTCTGTTCTTGTGTTGGTTAAATATAGGTATAGCTGAATCTTTTTCCAAGAGATTGAGTTGGTAATGAAGTGATCATCCTTGTGTGTTAATTTAGTAGAAGGTAGAGAAGGAGTTATTAGTCAAGGTGATATGAGGTTGGATTTTTTTTTTTCTCCATCTAAGGCTATAGCATATTTTGTGTATCTAGTGGTACCGTTGAGTTGCTCGGTAGAGAAAGACTAGTTAGATGGTATATGGCGTTCTAAATGGCCAAGTTAAGGAGTTTTCACTTCTAGTGCTGAGCCTTTTGATATGATCTTGATCCTTATGGTAGAGAGATATAAGTTTTAGGTCACGATATTAGTAGGCTATGACGGAAGAAATATGGTTAATTAAAATATTGGTGATATCCATGTTAAGTGTTATAATCTAAGTTTGAGTTTTGAACGTTGAACTAATTGAAATAAGAGTAGCAGCACCAGAGGGTGTGCACTTAAAATATGGGGATACTTATAAAGATTCAAAGTTAGTAAGTGTTCAAGTATTATATGATGACTATTGGTGGCTATAGAAGATAGAGTGTATCTCAGAAGGTAGTATTAACAGTGGGTTTTCTACTTTCAGGTGTATTCATTCGGGTTAAGTTCTATGATATGTGTGTATGGTAATTTTTCCAGACCCTAGAGTGCAGTAAGTGTAGTTCAGTTAGAGTCTAGTAAGTTATCTCTCAAACTTAAGATGATATCTTGAAGCTAAGGGGGAGATGATAGAATGAATATCCAAGACATGCTCTCAGATTCTAGTAGTGATGTCAGTATGATATAGAATATCAGAAAGTGAGGGTGAGACTCAACCCATTCCTAGCTCAGTATTTTTTAGTTATCCCAATACCTACTCATGCCTTACGTTTTATTTCCATGATCATGGTCCATGTTCATGTATATTGTAGAAAATTATGTGTTATTCCAGTTCCTAAATAAGGAATTCCAGTTCATTTTAGTTGTCTGAACCACATTCCATAAGTTATGAACTTCAAATTGACGTCATGCAGCTTAGGACTCATGTACTTACGCTTTATAGTGTGCTCAGTCACCATAACTCCTTCTACATGCCAAATGATTAGAGAGATTCAAATTATAGACATGTATACTCTCAATTCAGATTACTTTGATGAATCCCTGATGCTGATTTGTTATTCCTTAGGCCTCAGTTAAGTATCAATTCTAGTATAATATCCTTTCATATTTCAAGGTCTTATGTACTAACCTTTTAGTGTCTCTTCCTTATGTAATGATAGTGGTGATGAGTAGATGTTTCTTGTTGATGAAAGATCATTGTATGTTTGTCTTAGATAAGACCATAAGTGTGAAGTAAGATTTGGGGCCAAGTCGTTGATACATGTGATGGTTATTGGAAATTTGTATATGTATGTTCTTGGGATAATGCGTGAGAGTTATATTAACAATGGTTTAGAGACTATGTGAAGTATGTATTTATGGGTGTTTTCCTTGAAGTTCATATGTGGTTATAAAGATAGACTTGAATGACATGCTGGTATTTAAGTGGAGTAACGTAATATGTACTAGTAAATCCATAGTAAGAGTTCAGATTTAGTCATCATTGAAGTGGTAAGGCACGCTATGTTTAGGGTGTAATCTCTAAAAAGATATAAAAGATAGAATCATATGTTTTAAACTAGTATCGTTGTGCGGGATGTTGTATTTTGTAGTTTAGAGTTAGGCTTAACAACGGTGAGAGGATTTAAGTCACTTTAGATATTAGTAGAAAGATTTCTCAATGCCCATATGAGAATTTTAAGTTGAATCAATTGACCATGGTGTTTAAGGGGAATAGTATAGTTAAGGGAGTATTTGGGAAGTGTGCTAAGATGGAAAGTTAGAAGTTTCATTGCCTAAGACCTCGTAATTCTACACTAGCTAATGTGTTATATGTCTATATTCCATGCTATAGAGTAGTGTCAATGTTGTGATACCTTAGTTAGATGACTGGTGTAGATTATTCCCTAGATTATTTTGCTTTCTAATGTTACTAGAACTTCCTTAGAATGAGTATTGAAGACATACTCCAGTTAAACATAAGTTTCCAAGTATAATTCAGTTTGTATAGCCAGTAATTCTGTTTAACAGTCAAGCAGACAAGTTACTATACTTTTCCATTTTTTCACCCAGTCCTACTATTCGAAGTCTCATACGTATGACCATCCCCAAGAGATAATCTATTTCATGCATGTAAATTGCGAATCTAGTTCAGTCTAAGCATCATGTTTTAGATTCAGCTATTTAGTCATGAGTCAGTTCATATGAGTTCAACGCATAATCTTAAATTTTCCAAGTATTTTAGCTCAGACAATGTAATAACCTGTTACAGTCTAAGTCTTGTTACCTCATGATTCATGCTTTCCTAAGTTATCACTTCTCAATTCAATATATATGACTGGATATTGAACACTTCAAGGGAATTCTAAATTCTCAGCATGAATCAACTCCTTAAAATAAGTAAAGTCAAATCAGCACAAAATTCAGTTTCATGATAGAAGTTTAAATATTTTAGATAAGTTATATCCATTCTTAGAAGACACATCATGTCTGCGTTATTTCATACCTTTAATCTTCAACAAGTTCCTTACCCATCATTCGTGGATGAATGATCCTAAGGGGGAGATAAAGTAACACCCCGCATTATGGGCTAGAACAAAAATTGACATGTCTATGTGTAGATGTTCCAAATGCTATAAATCCAATGAAAATATAGTGTGTTAATAATTTATGTTCTGTATGAATCTAGTTGGGAATGAGTCGAGATCATAGAGGTCCCTTAACTCAAGGACTAGTTAAAATCTTTCCTATCGTTCAAGTTTTAGTGAGCGTCAAAACTTGGATCAACTTCAATCAACCATAACTACTTTTATATAAAGAACTGGGTGGCGTACTATATTTCAAATGAAAGTTCTTTGAGTCTTATTTCCAACGCCACTGGTTTCTCTTTAATCTGGTATCAGAGTAGAATGTTATGCTCATTTTACTTCGTAGTGTCTGTCTGCAAAAACTTGACTATGAGACTGACGACTTATCAGCTATGTGACGGCCCGTTAGAGTTGGTCATCATCCTAAGGCAGTGACAGGAGAAAACCAGCCAAAAAGTTACAACCTGGGTGACGACTTATAACCAGAGTGACAGACCATCAATCCTGGTCGTCAACTGATGCGATTATGCAATTTTTTTTGGGTTCCTTGTGGATATTTTGGTCTTTCCCTCACTCCAAAAACCTTTCATTAGAATTAAATCACCTCTTAAGCATTGTTAATCAATCACTATAAGTTTTAAAATATCAAAAACTTCTTCTTCACTCTAAAATATGATCAAATTAGGGTTTTCTCCAAGAACAAGAAATTCAAGAAAATCAAGCTTTATGTTCAATATCTCCAAGAAATAAATCAAGATCCAGGTTTCATCTATCAAGATCTAGGTTTTATCATTCAGATCTTATAATTTAAGGTACGTGGGGTTTATCTTAAAAACTACATGGGCTTAAAACCATTAGAGCATGATTTTAAGATTTTTATGCATGAATTTCAAAGGGGTTTTGGAATCTATGTTCTAAATTACGTACTACGAATATTTTAATGTTACTATTATTTTTACGTTGTGGTCCTATCCTCTAAATTGATTTACATGTATACATATATGTATGGGATTTGAGATTTAAGATTGTTTGAGAGCATAAATAATGAACTCCCTCTCTTGTATTGGATTAAAGCTTATGGTTTTGTTGGAAAATAGTTGAAATGCATGTTTTATTATTTGAAAGATGTTTTCTCAATGTCCTTGTACTTGAATATGATTTCAAATTATTGAGAGGGTGTTTCTT
This sequence comes from Capsicum pubescens, assembly GCA_030864215.1. Taxonomy (NCBI): domain Eukaryota; kingdom Viridiplantae; phylum Streptophyta; class Magnoliopsida; order Solanales; family Solanaceae; genus Capsicum; species Capsicum pubescens. The sequence goes on along the minus strand of CM061548.1, from coordinate 228,682,728 downwards.
CATATAACTATGTGATGTTAAAGAGAAAGAATTTCATGAGATTGAGACTTTTAACATGACCACCTTTGTTTACCGAATCATTAATAAAGAGAATTAAATGCATGGTCTTACATGAGTTTCTTGAAAGAATTGTTGATATGGTGTTCCTGAATTTCATGATTTGAAAACAGAGATATAAATTTATGTAAATGGCTCAGAGAATGTGACTTGCATGTACATTGGTATGATGGTACCATATATATGCATATGCTATGACAGTGTTAAAGATTTAAGAGTATGTTTTCAGAACATGCATGTTTAAAGAACTAAAAATGGGAATAAAGTGGGTTAGGTAGTTACCTGAAGAAGGCATGAGTTCAAGTAACTCTTAGCCTGAAACCATATTTGCCGATATGGGTAGATTATTAATGTACGCTGGTGACGGTCATGTGGCATATTAGATTTAGAGACTCCGTCCCTTGCGGCATACTTGGCTTAGGGGCTTGGCTTCTGAGTTAATGGCAGATGCCTTATAGCCCATGGGATTAAAGATTGTAGGGTACACCACCTAGCGCAGAAGTAAGACAAAGAGTGTCACAACTTTCAGATGTTTTCACAGAGTCTTTTAAAATGCCTATGTGATTTATTATTATATGATAAGTTTATGAACTAATTTAAATTGCTCTTATATATGTTGAATATAAATGATTATTTTGGATTTTCTCTGCGTACCAGTACATCTGTATGGACCTCCCCTTACCCCTCATGTTCTGAGGCTCTGTCTAGGGGTCCAGATAAAAAGTAGATAATTCAGACAGTAGATCAGATTGTGCAGTGGTGAGCCTTCTCTATTCTAGAAAGGCCTATCTTTTCATATTCTATCATCTATTATAGTTTGGGTCTACTGGGGCCCTTGTCCCTGTTTTCAGATAGTTGTCAGATTTTCATGTAATAGAGATTTCACAGACTGTTCTAGATGTTGTTAGTGATTTTTGAATTTCATTCCTTATTGTTAAACTTAATCTAGAGTATGACCATGTTTTTGTATTAGATCGTAATTCTGTATTTTCTTTTATTATATGAATATTGTGTATGACTACCAGATAGAGAAAGATGTTTGGGCCTTCATGGTTCAGGATGTCCGTCACGGCCAGGCCCTAGTTTGGGTAGTGATAAACTTGGTATTAGAGCACGGTTCAAGGTCCCAGGGTGTCTGTGAAATTGCGTCGGGAAGAGTCTTGTTTATGGGTGTGTAGCGCGCCACACTTATAAGAAGAAGGCTACTAGGTGTTTAGGAATGTTTCCCTTTCTTTATGTTCTGGTTCATTGTATGGACTCATAATGTTTCTCTTTCATTCTCTAATTTTTTCTATGGTGTCACTCATATGAAGGTAACAATCATCCCAATTCTTTTTTTACCTTGATGTTTTCAGATATGCCTCATTATTAAGGTGATTAAGGTGCAGAAGTCTAGAGTCTAAATGGTATGGTCCTTTCTGATTGAGCCATATAAGATTTTAAAATTTTGCAAGGACTTGAGAAGAGTTCGTTAGTGCTTCAGTGTGTATTGAATCTAGTGTGAACTTTGATTCTTATGAGATCATGCTTTTCAACCTACAGGATTAAGTGTATTCACTCCTTTTCAAAATTTATGTTTCAAATGTCACGCTTTAGAGGGATGATGTATAGCAGAATGTTGGAACTGTATTTCCACCCGAGTAGTAGTATAAGTTAAGTGTCGGTGTCATGACCTATTGGTAGTGATGTTGGACCAAGAAGTTGGTGATGTGAAGTCACAAAGTTAGAAGTTAGAGTGAGGGTGACTTTTGTGTAAATAAATACTTTAGTTGAATAATTGATGTTTGAGGATAATTTACCCCTTTTATAGTAATAGACTAAGGTGGTAGTCTATGGAGGGATTGTTTGACTCACATTTTTATTTATACTAAGTAAGATTCATATTCTTAGATCATTGAATGTTGTGTGTCAAGTTTTTATTTCTTGTAACCTTGTTATCATTGTGTTGTTAAAACTTAAAGTCTAGTGATGCCGTGTGAGGCCTATTTTGATTCACTAGTAACTTGTTGTTCTTGTGTTGGTTGAATATAGGTATAGCCGAATCTTTTCGCATGAGATTGAGTTGGTAATGAAGTGATGTATCCTTGTGTGTTAGTTTAGTAGAAGGTAGAGTAGGATTTATTAGTCAAGGTGATATGAGGTTGCGGTATTTTTTTTCTCCTTTTAAGGCTATTACATATTGTGTGTCGCTAGTGGTACTGTTGAGTTTTTGGGTAGAGAAAGACTGGTTAGATGGTACATAGTGTTCTAAATGACCAAGTTAAGGAGTTTTGACTGCTAGTGCTGAGCCTTTTGATATGATCTTGATCCTCATGGTAAAAATATATAAGTTTGGGATTGCGATATTAGTAAGATATGATGGAAGAAGTATGGTTAATTAAAATCTTGGTGATATCCATGTTAAGTGTTGGAATCTAAGTTTGAGTTTTGAACGTTGAACTAATAGAAATAAGAGTAGAAGTACCAGAGGGTGTGCATTTCAACTATGGGGATACTCATGAAGATTCGAAGTTAGTAAGTGTTCAAGTATTATATGATGACTATTGGTGGATATAGAAGATAGAGTTTATCGTAGAAGGTAGTATTAACAGTGGGTTTTTTACTTTTAGGTGTAGTCATTCGGGTTAAGTTCTATGATATATGTGTAGGGATATTTTTTTAGACCCTAGAGTACAGTAAGTGTAGTTCAGTTAGAGTTTAGTAAGGGATCTCTCAAACTTAATATGATGGCTTGAAGCTAAGAAGGAGATGATCGAATGAATAACCAAGACAGGCTCTCAGATTCTAGTAGTGATGTCAGTATGATATAGAAAATCAAAAAGTGAGGGTGAGACTCAACCCATTCTTATCTCAGTATTTTTAAGTTATCCCAATACCTACTAATGCCTTACATTTCAGTTCCATGATCATGGTCTATGTTCATGCATATGATAGAAAATCATGTGCTCTTCCAGTTCCTAAATGAGAAAGTCCAATTCATTTCAGTAGTCGGAATCATATTCCATAAGTTATGAACTCCAAATTGAGGTCATGCATATCATGACTCATGTAATTATGCTTTATAGTGTGCTCAGTTCACATAACTCATGCTACACGCCAAATGATTGGCGAGATTCAGGTTACAGACCAGTGTACTCTCAATTTAGATCATTATGAGGAATCCCTGATGTTGATTCGCTGTTCCTCAGGAGTCAGTTAAGTGTCAATTCTCGTATAATATCCTTCCATGATTTAAGATCTTACATTCTAACCTTTTAGTGACTCCTCCTTATGTAATTATAATGGACATGAGTAGATGTTTCTTGTTGATGGAAGATCAATGTATGCTTGTCTTAGATAAGACCATAAGTGTGAAGTAAGATTTGGGGCCAAGTCTTTGATAGATGTGATGGTTTGTGGAAATTTGTGTGTTTATATTCTTGGGATAGAGTGTGGGAGTTATATTAACAATGGTTTAGAGACTATGTAAAGTATGTATTTATGGGTGTTTGCCTTGATGTTCATATGTAGTTATAAAGATAGGATTGAATGACATGTTGGTATTTAAGTGGAGGAACGTAATATGCGTTTGTAAATCCATAGTAAGAGTTCAGAGTTAGTAATCATTGAAGTGGTAAGGCACGTTATGTTTAGGGTGTGATCTCTAAAAGATTATAGAATACTGAATCATATGATTTAGAATAGTATCGTTGTGTGCCATGTTGTATTTTCTGGTTTGGAGTTAGGCTTGATCGCGGTGAGAGGATTTAAGTCACTTTAGGCATTAGTAGAAAGATTTATCAATACCCATATGAGAATTTTAAGTTGAATCAATTGAGCTTGGTATTTAAGGGGAATAGTATAGTTAAGGGAGTATTCGGGAAGTGTGCTATGCTCGAAAGTAAGAAGTTGCATTACCTAAGGCCTGGTAATTCTATCCTAGTTTATGAGTTATATGTCTATATTACGTGCTATAGAGTAGTGTCAATGTTGTGATTCCTTAGGCAGATGTCGTGTGTAGATTATGCCATAGATTCTTTTGCTCCCTAATGTTACTAGAACTTCCTTAGAAAGAGTGTTGAAGAGATACACTAGTTAAGCATATGTTTCCAAGTATAATTCAGTCTGTATAGCCAACAATTCAGTTTAACAGTTAGACAGAGAAGTTACTATGGTTTTCCACCTTTTCACCCAGTCCTACTATTCGAAGTCTCATGCGTATGACCATCCCTAAGAGATAATCTATTCCATCCATTTAAATTGCGAATCCAGTTCAGTCCAAGCCTCATATTACACATTCAGCTCTTTAGTCATGACTCAGTTCATAAGAGTTCAGTGCATAATATCAAATTTTACCATGTATTTTAGCTCAGACTGTGTAATACCCTGGTATAGTCTAAGTCTTATTACCTCATGATTTGTACATGCCTAAGTTATCACTTCTCAATTCAATATATATGATATTATTCTGAATACTTCAAGGGAATCCTAAATTCTCAGCATGAATCATCTCCTTGAAGCAAGTAAAGTCAAATCAACACAAAATTCAGTTTCATAATAGAAGTTTAAATGTTTCAGATCAGTTATATCGTTTATTATAAGACAAGTCATGTCTGCATTATTTCATACCTTTAAGATTCAACAAGTTCCTACCCATCATTCGGGGATGAATGATCCTAAAGGGGAGATAATGTAACACCCTGCATTTCGGGCTAGAACGAAAACCGTCATTTCTACGCGTAGATTTTTCAAAATCCATAAATCCAATGAAAATATAGTGTGTTAATCATTTATGTAGTGTATGAATCTAGTTGGGTATGAGTTGAGATCATAGAGGTCCCTTAACTCAAGGACTAGTTGAAAGCTTTACTATCGTTCTAGTTTTAGTGAGCGTCAAAACTTGGATGAACTTCAATCGACCATAACTCCTTGTATATGACGAACCGAGTGGCCTACTATATATCAAATTAAAGTGTTTGGATTCCTCTTTCCAATGACTCTGATTTTCCTTTAAGCCGGTATCAGAGTAGAAAGTTATGCTCATTTTACTTTGAAGTGTCTATCTGCCAAAATGTGATGACGAGGCTGACGACTTATCAGCTGTGTGATGGCCTGTCAGACCTGGTCGTCTGCCTAAGGCAGTGAATGGTGAATACCAACCTAAAAATGACTAGCTGGGTGATGACTTATCACCTGAGTGACGGCCCGTCAACCATGGTCATTAACTGATGCAATTATGCAATTTTTTTGAGTTCCTTAAGGGTATTTTGGTCTTTCCCTCACTCCAAAAACCTTTGCACGAATTAAATCACCCCTTAAGCGTTATTAATCAAACACTATCAGTTTTACAACATCAAAAACTTCTTCTTCACTCTCAAAATACGATCAAATAAGGGTTTTCTCCAAGAACAAGAAATTCAACAAAATCAAGCCTTAAGTTCAATATCTCCCAAAAACAAATCGAGATCCGAGTTTCATCTATCAAGATCTAGGTTTCATATTTTAGATCTTATAATTTAAGGTACGTGGGGTTTATCCTAAAAACTACATGGGCTTAAAACCATTAGAGCTTGATTTTAAGATTTTTATGCTTGAATTTCAAAGGGGTTTTGGAATCTATGTTCTAAATTCCGTACTAAAAATCTTTTAATGTTACTATTATTTTTACCTTGTGGTCCTATCCCCTAAATTGATTTACATATATACATATATATATGGGATTTGAGATTTAAGATTGTTTGTGAGCATAAATTATGAACTCCCTCTCTGGTATTGGATTAAAATTTATGGTTTTATTGGAAAATAGTTGAAATGCATGTTTTATGATTTGAAAGATGTTTTCTCAATGTTCTTGTACTTGAATATGATTTCAAGTTATTGAGAGGGTGTTTCTTCATTTAACTATGTGAAGTTAAAGAGAAAGAATTGCATGAGATTGAGACTTTTAACATGACCACCTTTGTTTACCGAATCATTGATAAACAAAATTGACTGCATGGTTTTACATGGGTTTCTTGAAAGAATTGTTGATATGATGTTCCTGAATTTCATTATTTGAAAACAGAGATATAAATTTCTATAAATAGCTCAGAGAATGTGACTTTCATGAACATTGGTATGACGATACCATATATGTGCATATGCTATGATAGTGTTAAAGATTTCAGAGTATATTTTTAGAGCATGCATGTTTAAAGAACTAAAAATGGGCATAAAGTGGGTTAGGTAGTTACCTGAAGAAGGCATGAGTTCAAGTACCTCTTAACCTGAAATTGTATTTGCCGATATGGGTAGATTATTAATGTACGTTGGCAACGGTCGTGCGGCATAGTAGATTCAGAGACTCCGTCCCTTATGGCACACTTGGGTTGGGGGCTTGGTTGCCGAGCTAATGGAAGATGCCTTGTATCCCATGGGATTAAAGATTGTAGGGTACACCACCTAGCGCAGAAGTATGACAAAGAGTGTCACAAATTTCAGATGTTTTCACAGAGTCTTTCAAAATGCCCATGTGATTTCTTACTATATGATATATTTATGAACTACTTTAAATTTCTCTCATATATGTTGAATATAAATGATTATTTTTGATTTGATCTGCGTATCAGTATATCTGCATGGACCTCTCCTTACCACTCATGTTCTGAGGCTCAGTCTAGGGGTCCAGATAAGAAGTAGATAATTCAGACAGTAGATTAAATTATGTAGTGGTGAGCCTTCTCTATTCCAGAAGGCCTATCATTTTAGATTACGTCATCTATTACAGTTTTGGTCTACTGGGGGCCTTGTCCCTATTTTTAGATGTTGTTAGATTTTCATGTAGTAGAGATTTCGCAGACTGTTCCAGTTGTTGTTAGTGATTTTTGAATTTCATTCCTTATTGTTAAACTTAATATAGAGTATAACCATGTTTCTGTATTAGATCGTAATTCTGCATTTTCTTTTATTATATAAATGTTATGCATGACTACCAGATAGAGAATGATGTTTGGGCCTTCATGGTTCAGGATGTCCGTCACGGCCAGACCCTAGTTTGGGTAGTTTTAAACTTGGTATCAGAGCACGATTTATGGTCCTAGGGTGTCTGCAAAATTGCATAGGGAAGTTTCTTATTTATGGGTATGTAGTACGCCATACTTATAAGTAGGACGCTACTAGGCATTTAGGAATATTTCCCTCTTCATGTTCTAGTTCGTTGTATGGATTCAGAATGTTTCTCTTTAATACTCTAATTTTTGCTATGGTGTCACTCATACGAAGGTAACAATCATCCCAATTCTTTATTTACCTTGATGTTTTCAGATATGCCTCATTATTGAGGTGATTAAGGTGAAGAAGTCTAGAGTCTAAATGGTATGGTCCTTTCTGATTGAGCCATATAAGATTTTTAAATTTTGCAAGGACTTAAGAAGAGTCCGTTAGTGCTTCAGAGTGTATTGATTCTAGTGTGAACTTTGATTCTTATGAGATCGTGCTTTTCAAACTACAAGATTAAGTGTATTCGGTCCTTTTCAGAATTTATGTTGCAGATGTCACACTTTAGATAGATGATATATAGCAGAATGTTGGAAATGTATTTCCTCCCGAGTAGTAGTATAAGTTAAGTGTCGGTGTCATGACCTATTGGTAGTGATGTTGGACAAAGAAGTTGGTGATGTGAAGTCACAAAGTGAGAAGTTAGAGTGAGGGTGACTTTTGTTTAAATAAATATTTTAGTTGAATAACTGATATTTGAGGATAATTTACCCCCTTTATAGTAATAGACTAATGTGGTAGCTAGTAGCATGTGTGGATTGTATGGTAGTCTATGAAGGGAGTGTTTGACTCAGATTTTTATTTATACAGAGTAAGATGCGTATTCTTAGATCATTGAATATTGTGTGTTAAGTTTTTATCTCTTGTAATCTTGATATCATTATGTTGTTGAAACTCAAAGTTTAGTGAAGCCGTGTGAGGCCTATTTTAATTTACTAGAAACTAGTTGTTCAACTTGTTGTTCTTGTGTCAGTTGAATATAGGTATAGACGAGTCTTTTCGCGCGAGATTGAGTTGGTAATGAAGTGATGTGTCCTTTTGTGTTAGTTTAGTAGAAGGTAGATAAGGAGTTATTTGTCAAGGTGATATGAGGTTGCAGTATTTTTTTTCTCCTTCTAAGGCTATTACATATTGTGTGTCGCTAGTGGTACCGTTGAGTTGCTAGGTGGAGAAAGACTAGTTAGATGGTAGATGGTGTTCTAAATGACCAAGTTAAGGTGTTTTGACTGCTAGTGCTGAGCCTTTTGATATGATCTTGATCCTCATGGTAGAAAGATATAAGTTTGGGGTTGCGATATTAGTAAGCTATGATGGAAGAAGTATGGTTAATTAAAATCTTGGGGATATCCATGTTAAGAGTTAGAATCTAAGTTTGAGTTTTGAACGTTGAACTAATAAAAATAAGAGTAGAAGCACTAGAGGGTATGCACTTAACTATGGGGATACTCATGAAGATTCAAAGTTAGTAAGTGTTTAAGTATTATATGATGACTATTGGTGGATATATAAGATAGAGTGTATCTCAGAAGGTATTATTAACAGTGGGTTTTCTACTTTCAGGTGTAGTCATTCGAGTTAATTTCTATGATGTGTGTAGGGTCATTTTTCCAGACCCTAGAGTGCAGTAAGTGTAGTTCAGTTAGAGTCTAGTAAGGGATCTCTCAAACTTAAGATATGGCTGGAAGCTAAGGGGGAGATGATAGAATGAATAACCAAGACAGGCTTTCAGATTCTAGTAGTTATGTCAGTATGATATAGAATATGAGAAAGTGAAGGTGAGACTCAACCCATTCTTATCTCAGTATTTTTAAGTTATCCCAATACCTACTCATGCCTTACATTTCAGTTCCATGATCATGGTCCATGTTCATGCATATGATAGAAAATCATGTTCTCTTCCAGTTCATAAATGAGAAATTCCAGTTCATTTCAGTAGTCAGAATCATATTCCATAAGTTATGAACTCCAAATTGAGGTCGTGCAGCTCATGACTCATGTACTTATGCTTTATAGTGTGCTCAGATCACATAACTTATGCTACATGCCAAATGATTGGCGAGATTCATGTTATAGACAGGTGTACTCTCAATTTAGATCATTTTGATGAATCCCTGATGTTGATTCGCTGTTCCTCAGGCCTCAGTTAAGTGTCAATTCTCTAATAATATCCTTCCATGATTTAAGGTCTTACATTCTAAACTTTTAGTGACTCCTCCTTATGTAATTATAGTGGTTATGAGTAGATGTTTCTTGTTGATGGAAGATCATTGTATGCTTGACTTAGATAAGACCATAAGTGTGAAGTAAGATTTGGGGCCAAGTCTTTGATACATGTGATGGTTTGTGGAAATTTGTGTGTGTATGTTCTTGGGATAGAGCGTGGGAGTTATATTGACAATGGTTTAAAGACTATGTAAAGTATGTATTTATGGGTGTTTGCCTTGATGTTCATATGTGGTTATAAATATAGGCTTGAATGACATGTTGGGATTTAAGTGGAGGAACGTAATATATGCTTGTAAATCCATAGTAAGAGTTCAGAGTTTGTAATCATTGAAGTGGTAAGGCATGTTATGTTTAGGGTGTGATATCTAAAAGATTATAGAAGACTGAATCATATGGTTTAGACTAGTATTTTTGTGCGCCATGTTGTATTTTCTAGTTTGGAGTTAGGCTTGATCGCGGTGAGAGGATTTAAGTCTCTTTAGACATTAGTAGAAAGATTTATCAATGTCCATATGAGAATTTTTAGTTGAATCAATTGAGCTTGGTATTTAAGGGGAATGGTATAGTTAAGGGAGTATTTGGTAAGTGTGCTAAGCTCGAAAGTAAGAAGTTACATTGCCTAAGGCCTGGTAATTCTATCCTAGTTTATGAGTTATATGTCTATATTCCATGCTATAGAGTAGTGTCAATGTTGTGATTCCTTAGGCAGATCTCTAGTGTAGATTATGCCCTAGATTCTTTTACTCCCTAATGTTACTAGAACTTCCTTAGAAAGAGTGTTGAATAGATATACTAGTTAAGCATATGTTTCTAAGTATAATTCAGTCTGTATAGCCAACAATTCAGTTTAACAGTTAGGCAGACAAGTTACTGTGGTTTTACACCTTTTCACCCAGTCCTACTATTCGAAGTCTCATGCGTATGACCATCCTCAAGAGATAATCCATTCCATCCATGTAAAATGCAAATCTAGTTCAGTCCAAGCCTCATGTTTCAGATTCAGCTATTTATTCATGACTCAGTTCATAAGAGTTTAGCTCATAATCTCAAATTTTTCCAAGTATTTTAGCTCAGACAATGTAATACCCTGGTATAGTCTAAGTCTTATTACCTCATGATTTGTACTTTCCTAAGTTATCACTTCTCAATTCAATATATATTATTGGATCATGAATACTTCAAGGGAATTCTAAATTCTCAGAATGAACAACTCCTTGAAGCAAGTAAAGTCAAATCAACACAGAATTCAGTTTCATAATAGAAGTTTAAATGTTTCAGATCAGTTATATCCTTTCTTAGAAGACATATCATGTATAAATTATTTCATACCTTTAAGCTTCAACAAGTTCCTACCAATCATTCGAGGATGAATGATCCTAAAGGGGGGATAGTGTAACACCCCGCATTTCGAGCTAGAACATAAACCGTCATTTCTATGCGTAGATTTTTAAAAAGCCATAAATCCAATGCAAATATAGTGTGTTAATCATTTATGTAGTGTGTGAATCTAGTTGGGCATGAGTTGAGATCATAGAGGTCCCTTAACTCAAGGACTAGTTGAAAGCTTTCCTATCGTTCAAGTTTTAGTGAGCGTCAAAACATGGATCAACTTCAATCGACCATAACTCCTTGTATATGAAGAACTGGGTGGCCTACTATATATCAAATGAATTTTTTTGGATTCCTCTTTCCAATGACTCTGGTTTTTCTTTAAGCCGGTATCGAAGTAGAAAGTTATGCTCATTTTCATTTGAAGTATCTGTCTGCCAAAATGTTATGACGAGGCTGACGACTTATAAGCTGTGTGATGGCCCATCAGACCTGGTCGTCAGCCTAAGGCAGTGAATTTTGAAAACCAACCCAAAAATGACGACCTGGGTGATGACTTATGAACTGAGTGACGGCCCGTCCACCATGGTCGTTAACTGATGCAATTATGCAATTTTTTTGAGTTCCTTAAGGGTATTTTGGTCTTTCCCTCACTACAAAAACCTTTACATGAATTAAATCACCCCTTAAGCGGTATTAATCAATCACTATCAGTTTTACAACATCAAAAACTTTTTCTTTACTCTCAAAATATGATCAAATTAGGGTTTTCTCCAAGAACAAGAAATTCAACAAAATCAAGCCTTAAGTTCAATATCTCCAAGAAACAAATCAAGATCCGAGTTTCATCTATCAAGAGCTAGGTTCCATCTTTTAGATCTTATAATTCAAGGTACGTGGGGTTTATCCTAAAAACTACATGGGCTTAAAACCATTAGAGCATGATTTTAAGATTTTTATGCTTGAATTTGAAAGGAGTTTTGGAATCTATGTTGTAAATTACGTACTCTGAATGTTTTAATGCTACTATTGTTTTTACCTTGTGGTCCTATCTCCTAAATTGATTTTCATGTATACGTATATGTATGGGATTTTATATTTAAGATTATTTGAGAGCATAAATTATGAACTCCCTCTCTTGTATTGGATTAAAGCTTATGGTTTGTTGGAAAATAGTTGAAATGCATGTTTTATGATTTGAAAGATGTTTTCTCAATGTCCTTGTATTTCAATATGATCTCAAATTGTTTAGAGGGTGTTTCTTCATATAACTATGTGATGTTAAGGAGAAAGAATTTCATGATATTGAGACTTTTAACATGACCACCTTTATTACCGAATCATTTAGAAAGAGAATTAACTGCCTGGTTTTACATGAGTTTCTTGAAAGAATTGTTGATATGGTGGTCATGAATTTCATGATTTGAAAACAGAGATATAAATTGCTATAAATGGCTCAGAGAATATGACTTGCATGTCAATGGTATGATGATACCATATATGTGCATATTCCATGATAGAGTTAAAGATTTCAGAGTATGTTTTCAGAGTATGCATGTTTAAAGAACTAAAAATGGGCATAAAGTGGGTTAGGTGGTTACCCGAAGAAGACATGAGTTCAAGTAACTCTTATCCTAAAACCGTATTTTCCGATACGGGTAGTTTATTAATGTACGCTGGTGATGGTCATATGGCGTAGTAGATTCAGAGACTCCGACCCTTGCAGCACACTTGAGTTGGGGGCTTGGCTGCCGAGTTAATGGCAGATGCCATATAGCCCTTGGGATTAAATATTGTAGGGTACACCACCTAGCGCAGGAGTAAGACAAAGAGTGTCACAGATTTCAGATGTTTTCATAGAGTCTTTTAAAATGCCCATGTGATTTCTTCCTATATGATATGTTTATGATCTGCTTTAAATTGCTCTCATATATGTTGAATATAAATGATTATTTTGGATTTTCTCTGCATACCAGTAAATCTGTATTGACCCCCCTTACCACTTAGGTTCTGAGGCTTAGTCTAGGGGTCGATAAACAGTAGATAATTCAGATAGCAGATCAGATGGTGCAGTGGTAAGACTTTTCTATTCCCGAAGGCCTGTCCTTTTAGATTATGTCATATATTAAAATTTTGGTCTACTGAGGGCCTTTTCCCAGTTTTCAGATAGTTGTCAGATTTTCATGTAGTAGAGATTTTGTAGACTGTTCCATATGTTGTTAGTGATTTTCGGATTTCATTCCTTATTGTAAAACTTAATCCAGAGTATGACCATGTTTCTGTATTATATGTAATTCCATATTTTCTTTTATTATATGAATGTTGTGCATGACTACCGGATTGAGTAGGACGTTCGGACCTTCATGGTTCGAGATATCCGTCACGGCCAGGCCCTAGTAAGAGTCATGATAGTAACTTTTGATTATTAGTTATTTTGTCTTCAGTAGGTGATAATATATACTAACCAAACAATAAGAGTCAGCAAGATGATAATATATACTAATTAGATAATAAGAGTTAACACGGTAGAGACACCACTATCTTTGGTGGTAAACTTGATGAAAAAGATTAATTAGGTGATGTCGAATACAAAAGAGCAATTCCCATAACCCTATGGTGTGGAATGTGGTATTCATGTCACAAGTGTGATATTACATTTACTCAAAATAAAAGGACTATTCACAGGGCATGCTTATTAACATGCAACATCCATTTGAAAATCTTTGTAGATGTTTTCATCCCATCCGACCTTGCAAACACTACACAAGAGTCAAATAACTTATGTTTTTTTTCAATTATTGTTGACTAGAGAAATAGCATTATCATTGTGAGAGTTACCCAAAGGCTTTATAACCTCTTGGGATGAATGAACCTTAGCATTCCAAGACCTATTCATCCCACCATCTCACATACAGATATTTGAAACCCATTCGACATTACAAACATTGCATAAGAATCCATCTATTTGAGGGTTTTTCAATTTTCATTGACTAGAGAAGAAACATTGTCATTGCGATATTTGCCCAAAGTCTCTATAACATCTTTAGTGTAATTGACATTAACCTTCCTAAACTAATACTTCCCCCCATCTTTGTAATAACCCTTTAGGTTATTTTCCATATTTATGGTTATCTTTACCGTTTGATATTCTCCATAGCTGTCCCAAGTCATTTATGACTTCCTTGTACTAATGGTTCGGTTACCAGATAGTTCGTTTAGTTTTTAGATCCAATTCCCTATTTTAAAGTCTTCGCTGGTTCCAAATGGTGACCGGGCAAAAACTTTAGTGAAACAATCTCTTATGCAAATTTTAAATGTGCCAACAAATCAACAATATCAAATTTAGTCAAGGTATACCTTTTGTTTGGGTCCCAATGAACCCGATCTCATTTCGACCTATTGGTCAAAAAGTTGAAAAATGGAAAGAATGGGTATGGGACCTACATTTGGTCAAAACGATATCTGATGGAAAATTTAACTTTGCCATTGCATTAAGAACGTCGATTTTAGTCTAAGGAGATCCTTGGTTCATGTCCCAAGGCTCCTGAACTTATTTTGGGCCATTGAGCGGATTTTTATGAAAATTGATAAAATTATAGGTGTGGGCCCAACTTTTTGCCTAAATGATCTGTGATGAAATTTTTTATTATTCGAATGGATGTGAAATGTTTTTTACACTAAAAATAGACTACTGCATCATGTTATTTGGATTCCAAATAAGTTCGGAGGGTCAAAAACTTTTTTTTGAGTTTATATTCATCTGGTGCAACCGCGATCGCGACCAAGTGTGTGGAATCATGGGAGCAATATCTCGTCTTGTATGACCATAATAACGACACCTCTTTACCAATAGGGTCTATATAAAATCCCCAAGATGTATTTGGGGCATTTCCCTTTAACCATTTAGACCTATAAATCCTAAACTGGGTGTAATAACTCAAAATTGGTCATGGGGGTGACTTAGGAGCTTAATTATCATCTTCTATTGTGATTATCTTCAATATTAACCTAAGTTTCTTGAATTCATGCTTGAATATCCTAGTTTGGATCCAAAATCTCAATTTAACATAGGGATTGATTTTACCCGTAAGTATGCTGAGGTTTCATGTATTCTTTGAGGGTTATGATTCCTTATGCATATGGGAACTTTGGGTTGGTCTCGAAAACTTATTTTTCGTATGTGGAACCCACTTGGGGTTATGTTGTCATTATTTAACTTGAAGCAAAATTATGCAATATGGGTATCGTTAAACTTGTATTGATGAGTAGATTACATTTTTAATAGTGTGATGATATTTTTGGGATTGTGAAGTGAAGTCGAGTACGTAGTGCCTGAAGTGTGATTTTGTGGTTTATCCTTCAGGTAGGCTTCTATCCACTTTCCTTCATAGATGATGTATGATATGTATTGCATGTGGATATGAATTCTAGGATTGATTATGTGTATGATAGCTTAGCCTTGATTATTGATGTCTTGGGAAATAAGATGAGGGTCTTGGACCCGTAAGATAGTATGTTTATAACTTTGTACTCCTATTGCCTTTTCCCTAGTTTAGATTGAATTATAGCTTGGATTTGATACATTGCTAGATTAAGGATGTGGTTTTAGTGTTGGAAGCATGATTAGTATATTTGGTCTTATTGGGCTTGTATGGTATTCTTGGAATTGTATTTTGGGTAGAACTGACTTAAGGGCCCTTATTTCTAGTTGAAGTTCCTATCTTAGGCTTGTATGTGGCTTATTTGACATCTAATACTAGATATCTTAGACTATTTTTGGACATAGTGTACTTAATTAAGGAAATTAAGGTTTAGAAGAGGGATTATCTGACCCACTTAGGGCTAGACTTGTGATATTCATTATGGAAGTAGCTGCAGATGTTAGACATAGTTAAGACTAGTAAACTATATCGTAAGGTTACTTCGTGACTCGGTATATTGTAATGATGTTCCTCTGATTGTGACTTATGAGTTATAGCTATGTTGTTTCTTATAGAAATGATATAATAATGGGCCAATAGATATGATAATTGTCCTAGAGAGGTGATATTCCTCACGGTTATGATGGATGATCATTATATATGAAATGACTTATAGTCATGTCATCCTTATTTATATTATGCCTTGTTAGAGATGATTATATGCTTATTAATACTATACCTCTTATATGCGAAATGCCTCCTAGATGTTAGATGATTAGAGATATGCGATGACTTATAAATATGATTATAGAGATGAGTTTCGGATATGTATATGGGACAAAATCCATGACAATGCTATTGTAATTATTCTAGACATATAATTTGGCCGAGGGCCAATAGAAGATATTGATTGGACATTCCAGAAGTGCTTATCTTTGTAGAAAATTTTGTTAGAGTTCTTTAATATATATATATAATATGTGTGTGTATACACATCTCTCTGGTATGAGACGGAGAAAGGTTTGGTATGATGCTTATGATTTTACTAATTCAATAATGGTGATGGCATGCATAGTGTAACACCCCAATTTTCTGAACCGAAATGCTACACGGTGCTCATGACCTCGAAGGACCACAAGCTAACCCATGACTGATATCTATACCTATAAACTGCATAATATCTCATAAAATATACGGAAATATAGACTGTAAGGCCATAAGGTTTAATACTGATACATATCTGAAACACATGGTATAACAATACCAAAAAGGAACATAAATACCGAAGTCTGAACATCTAATCTGATATATAGTCCGAAAGCCTCTAACTGAACTGAATAAGGAGTTGAAGGAACATGTCTCCAACTAACTCCATGAACTGAAAAACTAATCTGAAATACTGTAATAAAGTAATAATAATATTGTCCTCGAATGAAGAAGAGCACTAACAGCTGAAATTTGTAATGCTACTGCTTCTCTAAAACTCGTGCCTCTGTACTTATGGAATCAAATAAAACACCATAGCGCGAATGCGTCAGTACGACTGAATGTACTGAGTATACGAGTGAGGTAGGATAAATGCAAAGGGTTTTATATGCATGAACAATGCTAACTGATATGAAAGTGAGAATACATACAAACATACGTAACTGCAACTAAACTCGTGGTGATACTGACTACTGAGTCTGAATACTGTCAACATGAGCTTACTGATGCTGATGTACTGAATGACTGAGTTTACTGGTATTGATATAATGAATGACTGAGTTTACTGATATTGATATTTAATTCACTAATAAGTGAGAAACTGATACTGTATTACTGAATACTGGGAGACTGATACTATATTACTGATAATGGAATGATTGTTTCTGATAGTTTTGATTATGAATAACTGATTTAATTGACCGTATATAACAGTCCTAAAACTGAGCTTGTGATAACATGACTATTGAGTATGAATACTGATGACATGTATTTACTGATAACATATCATGAATAATAACTGAATTTTGATAACTTATATATCTGATAACATAAGTTCTGATAACTGATAGCATGAATGACTGTATCTGACAGTCCTGATATCCTGAAGAACTATCTGAGTTCTTTTACTGAAACTGATACTGAAACTGTGGGAAGTAGTTATCTAACCGACATGCCCCAAATACGCTATGATAGCTAAGCTGGGGTCCAATCTTTGCCCTGATTGGAAGGGTGTCAATACCGCACCACTGGTAAGGACAAGCTGTGAGTGACCCTCATCTGGCAGGTACTCAATGAGAATGGTGGGAACCCTAAATTGACAGGTTAAACCACCTCATCAACCCTAATCTGACAGGTTAAGATTTCTCAACCTATGTTGGCTACATAGTTCTGGAACGCAAGGACTGCTTTTAAGATTCACAACCTCTACTGGCAGGTGAGTTCCCATCCTTGGGTTCGCTCGGTGTTGAATCCTACTCCCAATTGAATGACATTGAACTAAAAATACTGAACTAATTTCCTAGGTCATACTAGAATTAACTGAACTATTACTAATTGTTCTGCTTAACTGAACTAAAAATGGACTGAGTTTATTGAGTTCCGATGACTAGCGGAACACTACTGAATTCTATTAACTGACTAAATGCTACTGAGTTCAGTTAACTGACTGAGTTTACTAATGTCTGAACTAAATACCGAAATAAATTGTACTGATACTGAGATTTACTGAATTCCATAGAATGACAGAATATTGCTGAGATTACGTAGATTAATGAGTACTGAGTAAAGCTGAATTGATATTGCCTTTACATGAGTTTTCCTGAGTCATGAGACTGACTGAAGTCTATGGAATCATATCTTTAGTTCGGATATCATGAAACATGACATGGCTCTAGGCACACAACTATAGTTTTCGGGTACGAATACCCCCAGGACTCGATAGGAGGAAACTGACACACAATGACATGACTTGATCACAAGATTTGAGTCCACAATTCACAAAAATCATAAGCAGGGGATAGTATACTTCATGTATTTATTCAACATTTCAAACATGATAGGAAAATCATGGATATATTTTGTGTACATAATTTATATCTCCATTATCATACATGTTTTATACCACAACAATAATAACATATAATTTGCATGGAAATTCATATTAGAGTGTATGGCTAACATGAACTTGTTATTTAGATATCATGAAATCATGTAAATATGAAGTTCTAACATACTAGGCATTTTATCAAACACCTTGAATGCATTCTTTAAGGCATAGGTGGATTTCATACTTGCATTCTATCAATCCATCCAAAGATCATATTTTTCAACTAACAACATAACTTTCATGAGATATACAGTCACAATTCTATTATATAGAAAAATAAAAAAGAATCAACATGGGTAGGATCATATCACCACAACCAACCAAGCTTTTGTATTTTAAAGATTGATTCTTGAACTCCACGGACGAAAGGAATCCATGGATGAACACAACGCATACCTTGGAAGGGAGGTTCTTGATGATTGAAGGAGGAATTTCCTTGAAATTTAATCTTCAAGATTGATTGTGTAACCCTAGTTGTTTTGGTCCTATGGTGCTCTTGGATAATGAACTTAAGATGTTAGTAGGGTTGTAATGTAATTAGGAGTTATATATTTCGTAGGGTTAAGTTTAGGGACATGTAAGGAGTGTGAAAAGACTTAATTACCCTCAAAATAACTCAAAAAAGAGTGTTTTTGGCACTTGGAACTGACTTAGGGGGCGCCCAAGTAATCGCACAAGCCAGGTTGGGCGGCGCCTAACCAATCACCTAAGTTTGGTTGGGCGGCGCCTAACCAATCGCATACCCTTACTGTCTCTCACAAAAATGGGCATAACTTTTTGCTCGGGTGTTGGATATAGGAGAAATTGGTATCGTTGGAAAGCTAATTCAATTATATATAATTTGGTGGGTAGAAATTTGCAGAAATACCACATTAAAATTGAGTTATACTCGTTCAAATATGACCCTTACAAAATCAAATACTAAAACTTGATGGATTCAAAAACTCTTAGCTTGTATTACCTTAAGTGACTCATATGAACAAACTTAATGCATCATAATCTATCTTATCACTAGGATAATCATTGTAAGTCATGTAATCAAGTATGAATCACAATATAGGAGAATTCATATGTAGGAAAAATGGTTCTTCTCCTAGCTTAGAAATATGCGGGGTATTACAATATCTCTCCCTTGGGAACATTCATCTTCAAATGGAAATTAACTAAGCTGGGAGATATGATAAGATGAAGTACGTACAAGACATACTCTACTGAAACATGGGTTCAAGACTGACATGATTGAAAGCTGAGCATAACATACTGAATATGCATATCTGATGCATGGGAAGCTGATTCATGAATATAAGACTGAGGATTCTAATAAAGTGAGTTTTCCCAAAATGAGAATGCATATATGATACACAACTGAAAGGATGAATCGATGCATATCTGATGCATAATTATATGAATGACATGATACATGAATGCATGACTGAAAGTACTGATGAGCTGATCACACATATCTGATGCATGAATTCATGATTAAACTTACTCATGAACATGCAATGGTAAAGGTATCAAGTTTGAACTGAAAACTGAGCATGGAACTGAATACCAAGTTTGGAACTGAATACCAAGTTTGGTACTGAAATATGAACATGAGAACGGGTAAGTTCAAGGAAAACTTTTACCTTGAACTGAAAATACCAATAAGTTTGAGATTAATTTATCCATATGCATGATCGGAAACATTAGAACATAACTGAGTATAGGACGTGGTAGATATATTGAATATCATGATCTAAACTAAATCTTAAAAACATGGCATACGACTGAAGTTGGAGTTTGAGGGTTAACTTATGAGTACCACTTCACCAAATTGGATTCATCAAAAGAAAAGAGAGCAGCATGTTTATGTCATGAAAGTTTGGGTGTATGATGTATCCCCCCCTTGGGACACTATGTCCCTCAAAGAATACTAACTTGGATAAGCTACTGAGGGGAATTGAGGCGATGCGCAAGATACCTAGGAACTGAGTCATGACTGAATATATAGGATCTGAAACTGAGATATGATACATGAACTGAGCTGAACATGAGTGCATAAATTTACTAACTTATCTGATTAACTGAATAAATGATAGTTGAATACTGGATCTGCAAAGTTAAACTGTACTTAGTCTAAATAACTGGGCTGAGATTTTTGAGTTTTATGCATAGGAGATAAGGACTAACTGAGTAGAATGAGGTATCTGAGCATGGATTAATGAAGTCTGTATTATTTGTGAATGCGAGACCAAGCGTACGACATGGCTCTGAGGTATTCTATAAACTGGGGTACTGAAAAACTGATAACTGAGTACTGACAACCTAAATGCTATGGTCAAGCATGTCTGGAAGTGAACTGAGTTTCAAATCTGGTTACTGAACTGAAGATGACATTATAGCTAATCCTATAGCTAGTACAAAAGTACTGAATTCTGAGGCTAAGTAACTGGTAATTGATCCCATGGTTCTGTAGGACTATCTGAGTCCTTTACTGAATATTGATCTCTGAACTATAGCTATAACTGAGTTTTAGACTGATACTAAAGTACCGAATTCAAGGACTAAACACTGATCACTGAGTGCTGGACACTGAAACTATAACTCAGTTGGCAACTGAGTTTTTGATAACTACATCCTGGGGACTGACATAAGTCAAGGATATAAATGTACACTTACACTTTGTACATTCCCAACTTCTAAATACAACCCCTTGCTAGACATTTACTTACATATTTATCATGACATTCAAGACTATATTCAGAATAACACTCTCATGCAAAGTAAGCATGCAACAATCTTCTTTTATCTAAACATCTGCTCATGACTACAATGTTCCATAAGGAGAGCTAACTGGAGGAGTAAGTCAGGAGGACCTGAAACATGAATAGATACAAACTAAACTTGACACATGACTGAAATTTGAAAAATAAAATATCAATAGTTTGGATTTACCAATAAGGTCTGAACTGAGGATATGCATGACGTAGTCTAAATGTATCTGATCTGTAGGGGCATAGCATGAGTCATGGAATCTAAGTATACTGGAAAGCATGATATGTGTACATGAGTCATGAGCTGCATGACTTGAGTCTAGAGTTTCTATACTCGTGGGACATGATTCATAATACCGAGGGAGGTGGAACTGAACCTCTTATACTGGGAACTGAAGGCACACATAATCCCATGGAAAGTGTGTGAAAGTATATTGTGCTCATGGAACATGATTCGTACTGCGGATTAAACTGGGACCCCTTATACTGGGAACGAAAATCATACATGATTTATGGGAAAAAGAAATGCATGTCTGGTTCGCGACCATAGAGTTGGCATGCAACTCCTGAGTGGATTTTTTTGTGATAGCTGAGGTGCAAAACTCTGCACTGAGATGAGGATGGGTCAAGAATTGTCTTCCCTTACTACTTTCTATACATACTGTCTCTACTACTGGAGTCTGAGGGACTGACTTGGTCACTTGATCTATTATCACATACCTACATTTTATTCAACACCTTCTTGTCTTACTAAACACATCATCTAATTTTTTTTCCTCATACACTGCTAATATCACATTCACACCTTCATGCTTAATTTTAAGTCAATAAACTTAAATTCTTGCTCGCCTGTTAGCACTATTCAAACCTACTAATTCAGGTTGGTACAACTATCCCCATGAATACATAATCTAATCATACTAGATAATACTATCCAAACTCATCTACTGCTAAACTCTTGGGTCCATGCTTAAAATTCTAGGTCTATACTATCGTAGGATTCTGAGAAGGGATCTAACGGCATATCAAAAATTGGATTTGAGTTTACAAAGGAGTTCTCATGATCATAAATGAGATCTGTACAACTTTGGAACATGATTGAACTGAGGGGATACTCTCTGAGCATGTGGAAAATCCCATAACTATCTCCAGGGACTGCATAAAAAAGCCCTATCTTTAGGACTTGGGCTTCACTGTTTCTGTTACCTTGAATGTAAGGTAGGGTTGACATGAGGTGAGACTGATGTGAATCTACATGGGTTCCTCAGAGAAACTTTCCATAGCATGATCTTGAGACATGAAAGAAGGGAAACTATTCCTAAAACATCTCATAGCCTCATGTACATAAGTGTGGTGCACAACACGCCCATGTACAAGACTCTACTTGATGCAGCTTTCAGACTTCCTAGGACACTTTTGAACCTTAGGCTTTGATACCAAGTTTGTAACGCCCCAATTTTCTGAACCGAAATTCTACACGATGCTCATGAACCCGAAGGACCACAAGCTAACCCATGACTGGTATCTGTACCTGTAAACTGCATAATATCTCATAAAATATGCGGAAACATAAACTGTAAGGCCACAAGGTTCAATACTGATACATATCTAAGAAACATGGTATAACAATACCAAAAAGGAACATAAATACCGAAGTCTAAACATCTAATCTGACATCTAGTCCGAAAGCCTCTAACTGAACTGAATAAGGAGCTGAAGGAACATGTCTCCAACTAACTCCATAAACTAAAAAAATAATCTAAAATACTGTAATAAAGTAATAATAATATTATCCTCGAATGAAGAGGAGCACTGACAGCTAAAATCTGCAATGCTACTACTGCTCTGAAACTCCTGCCTCTATACCTATGGCGTCAAATAAAACCCCATAGCGCGAATGCATCAGTACGACTAAATGTACTAAGTATACGAGTGAGGTAGGCTAAATACAAAGGGTTTTATATACATGAACAATGTTGACTGATATGAACATGAGAATACATACATACGTAACTACAACTAAACTCGTGGTGATACTGACTACTGAGTCTGAGTACTGACAACATGAGCTTACTGATGCTGAGATACTGAATGGATGAGTTTACTAATATTGACATACTAAATTACTGAGTTTACTGATATTGATATATAATTCACTAATAAGTGAGGAACTGATACTGTATTACTGAATACTGGGAGACTGATACTATATTACTGATAAAGGAATGATTGTTTCTGATATTTCTGATTATGAAGAACTGATTTGATTGACCGTATATAATAGTCCTGAAATTAAGCTCGTGATAACATGACTACTGAGTATGAATACTGATGACATATATTTACTAATAACATATCATGAATGATAACTAAATTCTGGTAACTGATATATCTAATAACATGAGTTCTGATAACTGATATCATGAATGACTGTATCTGACTGTCCTGATATCCTGAACAACTATCTGAGTTCTTTTACTGAGACTGATACTGAAATTGTGGGAAGTAGTTATCTAACCGACATGCCCCAAATACGTTATAATAGCTAAGCTGGGGTCCAATCTCTGCCCTGATTAAAAGGGTGTCATCTGGCAGGTACTCAATAAGAATGGTGGGAACCCTAAACTGACAGGTTAAACCACCTCATCAACCCTAATTTGATAGGTTAATATGTCTCAACCTATGATGGCTATATAGTTCTGGAATGCAAGGACTGCTTCTAAGAATCACACCCTCTACTGGCAGGTGAGTTCCCATCCTTGAGTTCGCTTGGTGTTGAATCCTACTCCCAACTGAATGACACTGAACTGATTATACTAAACTAATTTCCTAGTTCATACTAGAATTAACTGAACTATTACTGATTGTTCTGTTTAACTGAACTGAACATGGATTGAGTTTATTGTGTTCTGATGACTAGCGGAACACTACTGAATTCTATTAACTGACTAAATACTACTAAGTTCTGTTAGATGACTGAGTTTACTGATGTCTGAACTTAATACTAAAATAAATTGTACTGATACTAAGATTTACTGAATTCCATAGACTGACGAAATATTACTGAGATTACGTAGATTATTGAGTACTGAGTAAAACTGAACTGGTACTGCCTTTACATAAGTTTTCCTGAGTCATAAGACTGACTGAAGTCTATGGAATCATAGCTTGAGTTCGAATATCTTGAAACATGACATGGCTCTAGGTACAAATCTATAGTTTTCGAGTATGAATACCTCAAGGACTCGATATGAGGAAACTGACACACATGACATGACTTGATCAGAAGATTTGAGTCCACAATTCCTAAAAATCATAAGCAGGGGATAGTATACTTATTGTATTTATTCAACATTTCAAACATGATAGGAAAAGAATGGATATATTTTGTGTACATAATTTATATCTCCATTATCATACATGCTTTATACCACAACAATAACAACACATAATTTGCATGGAAATTCATATTGGAGTGTATGGCTAACATGAACTTGTTATTTAGATATCATGAAATCATGTAACTATGAAGTTCTAACATACTAGGCATTTTATTGAACACCTTGCATGCATTATTTAAGGCATAGGTGGATTTCATACTTGCATTCTATCAATCCATCCAAAGATCATGTTTTTTAACTAACAACATAACTTTCATGAGATATACAGTCACGATACTATTATATAGAAAAACAAACGAGCATCAACATGGGTATGATCATATCACCACAACTAACCAAGCTTTTGTATTTTAAAGATTGATTCTTGAACTCCATGGACAAAAGGAATCCATGGATGAACACTACGCATACCTTGGAAGGGAGGTTCTTGATGATTGAAGGAGGAATTTCCTTGAAATTTAATCTTCAAGATTGATAGTGTAACCCTAGTTGTTTTGGTCCTATGGTGCTCTTGGATAATGAACTTAAGATGTTAGTAGGGTTGTAATGTAATTAGGAGTTATATATTTCGTAGGGTTAAGTTTAGGGACGTGTAAGGAGTGTTAAAAGACTAAATTACCTTCAAAATAACTCAAAACAGTGTTTTTTTGGCACTTGGAACTGACTTAGGTGGCTCCCAAGTAATTGTATAAGAGAGGTTGGGTGTATCCTAACCAATCACCTAAGTTTGGTTGGGCGGTGCCTAACCAATCGCATACCCTTACTGTCTCTCACGAAAATGGGCATAACTTTTCGCCCGGGTATTGGATTAAGGTGTAATCGGTATTGTTGGAAAGCTAACTCAATTCTCTATAATTTAATGGGTATAAATATACATAAATATCATATTAACATCGAGTTATACTCATTCAAATATGACCCTTACGAATTTGAACACTAAAACTTGATGGATTCAAAAACTCTTAGCTTGTATTACCTTAAGTGACTCATATGAATATGCTTAATGAATTATAATCTATATTATCAGTAGGATACTCATTGTAAGTCATGTACTGAAATATGAATCACAGGATAGGAGATTTCATATGTAGGAAAAATGGTTCGTTTCCTAGCTTAGAAACATGCGGGGTATTACACATAGATTCGATAAATTCATGATTATTATATCAGTTATTGATGTGATTCTAGTTTAAATGAGATCTTATGATTGTTCTTCCTATTATTATGGTATAATCTAAGTGGTGACTAGTTGTCTATTAGGTGACTCTAGTATTTGATGCTTAGAATTCTAAATATGTTAGTTAATGAGCCTTGCAAAGTAATATGGTAGCTAATGACTAGCATTGATATGTCTCTATGAATATGGTTTTATCGATGATAATTCCATGTGGCTATTGATAACAAGTTATAATGACGATTAGTTGTTAAGTTTGGATAACATGGTTAATATTTCTAGGTGGTTAGGTATGCTAGGGATAATGATGCCTAGTTAATAACGATGCCTAGTTACTGATGCTGACTAGATAATAATGATGACTATTTAATAACAATGATTAGTTGGTATATGTTTTTAGATATTAATTGTGGTTAGTTAATAAAAGATGTTTAGTTGATATATGATGAATAGGGAATAAAAGTCGATTATGGTTTAATGGTGAACTTTGACTAGACGTTAGATTTTGCTAATTATTGATTAATGGTTAGTTTCTATTCCATGATTAATGATTATATGAAGAATTAGTTAGATTGATAACTAGAGATCATGTGAAGAATAGTAAACTAGCAGTATAATAATGAGTCTTAGTTAATCAATAATTAGCAGATATAATATAATGATAAGATAGTTATCTTTACGATGTTATTATTATTTTTTTAAGTTTATTGTCTTGAGTATGTGCACCTATTATAAACCTATATTTATACATTGATGACTATGATGATATATTAATATCCACCAAGGCTGAAGGATACTATGATATTCATACCAGGCAAGGCCAAATGATAGTATGATGTTATATTGATACCCGGCAAGGACAGAGGATACTATGATGATATATATTGATATTTGGCATGGCCGAAGGATACTATGATGATATTTTTATTCCCAGTAAGGTAGGAGGATACTATGATTATATATCGATACCCGACAAGGTCGGAGTTTAATCATAATGATGTTGGTCATGATGATGATATTTATAATGAGATTGTTGATAGTTATTATTTACCTTGTGTCCATTCCTACATGTGCATCACCTATCACCAGTATGGACCTATTTTTATCAACCGGTATGGGATGCTTGTATAGATATGGGTACAGAATATGCCTTGTGTTATTATATGTTGATTGAAACTATAGGATTTGGTAAGTATTTGTTTTTTTAGAGTAGCCGGTTATTCACGATGTTATTGATGTTGTTTTTAACATTGTTATGATGATTATTATGTCTAGCTTATGATAGATTAGTCATTGTTGTAGTATTAGGATTTGAGGTATGTCTTCAGCCTCTCATATCTTATGATTGCATTATTATGCATGATTATTTCATGTTTAGCCATGTGGATTAGAAACCATGAGTATGATAATATTTAAATACTTATAGTGTTGTAATGAGGTCCTAAATTGAGAATAAGATTATGACGGTTATGCTTTGAGATGACCTCGTGTTTGTATGTATATATATAGATATCAAGCTATATGAAGCTATGATATTGTCGGATATCCCTTCCTTTATTATTCATATTGTATAGTCATTTCTTTGCCTTGTATATTATTACATATCCTTTTTTCGCTCTTTATTTGTATATTGACATGTGATATGCGGTATAACATTTACGTATCATAAATTTAGCTGGAATAAGATAGTTCACCCTGATGCTTATTTAGTTATATTATGTTTGACTCTTGGACATAAACATGATAGTTGTTCCTTATTTTCTTATTGAATTGTCATATGATTTATGGAATCTTGGGTGTAATTTCAATTCTATTTATATATTATATATATCTGCTTTATCTTTGGAGCTCAATTAGAAGTAGCCTACTATGTACCATTCGTTTAGTATCCATACTACACTTCTGTAGCCTGCAGATCATAGTATGGGTTATTATTGTTAATATGTGCATCGTACAGAGCTGCCTTGGTTTAAATACAAAGATTGAGCTCCTAACATTAAATTTATTACTTATCTTTTTCTTATGTATTAGACTAGTCTCTAAGTTTTTTTTGAAGATAAATTGTATCTGTGTAATTATCTTGATATTTCACTTTTGTACTCTTTTTATAGTAGAAGCTCTTATACTGATACCACTAGGTTTTAGGATTCTTTTATGTATTAATCTATCTTTCTTATTCAACATTCTTTTCCTTATATTATTGAGTAGTCAATTTCTATCTATTTCGGACTATGAGTTGGCTTGCCTTCTGGTGGGTTATGGTAGGCGCCATCATGGCCTGAGGAAATTGGGTTGTAACAAATTAGTATCAAAGTATAGGATTCATTAGTGTATTAGTACAAGAGCTAATTGTTAGTAGAGTCCTGCGGATTGGTGCAGACACATCCATAACCTATCTTCGGGAGGCTAGAGTGATATTTTAGGAAATTCACTTCATAACTTCTTATCATATGTATGTATTTCTATGAACCTAAAACACATTTTTGACTCTATTATATCCCCAAAAAATGATGCACTATTGTCGACAGATGCAAATGAGATTCCAATATGCATTTCTCTAATTTTAGTGTAGCATTGGACTAGAGAGTTAGAGATTGATATCAATGATCTTTAGTAATAGCTAAAATGGATTTGGTTAGAGTCCCTATAAGACCTTGTGAAGTATTGTAAGGTTCTTCGGGCCATGGCGACCATTTTGGATTATGAGGGAAAGTATCTCAAAGTATTCTAGGATCTTGGTTTTGTTGTGTTTTGATAAGAGACTGGTTCAGAGAATGCCTCTGGTATGAGATAGGTGATTAGATAAAGTTATCTCGTATTCCCCATCAACTTAGAGTTCCTAAGATAGGCTATGATTTCAAAAGTTGGAAATAAGTTTGTGAATTTCTCTTAGTATCAGCTGGCCAGTGAGATGGGCTCAATTTGTGTTCTCTGCATATTGATTCTTTAGGAATTACTATGGCGATAGAGACAACAACTACTAATCTAGGGAGTTTCCCTGACATGAGAATCCATCCATTCAGCTACTTTTTACCAGCTCACGATATTGTGGAATCTTCAATTAGAGATTATGCTCTTGGCGCCTAAGTTGATGATTCAGTCGGACGGTCTGAGTTTAACCCATTCAGATTTATTTTTCAATGCCCGTCAGGCATATTATTGTGGATGTTACCACAATTATTGTACTTTTATTTCTCCTTTTTATCTCTTAATATGTGTATTGGGGTTTTCATACCCATTGATGATTATATGCCTTGAAGAATTTATATCAGTCATTATATGCCTTATTATTGAATTTGTGATTATGTTACTAGTCCATGGTTTATTTCTTTTAGTAGTTGATGGAGCAGATAAATATTGATGTTTTCCCCTATGGGAGTGGTTTTGGGTTCGAGTCCCATGTATCTTAGCACATTAGCCCTATTGTGGGCATTGAGTGGTACATGATATTGATATTTATTTTTGTATCGCTTCTTCAGTATGTTGATATTGATTTTTTTGTTTCTATTGCTACCACTATGTAAGGTTATTTATATTACCTGACAGTATTACTTGATGATTGTTACATGATGAATTTGATACTAGCTTAGTAGCTGTATAGACTAGTGTTATCTAGTTAGACTTTTTTTTTATATTATTCGATGGATTGAGTAGATAAAGACTAATTGGATGATTTCTTTCCCCTAGTGCAGTGAGGTTGACTGTGTTCCCTCTTGGTTAGTTGTATTAGATTGATTTCGAGGATGTATTGTGGTATTGAAGGTAAGTTGAACTTTCATGGTTCTTTTTGTTTTTGAGTCATCAATTTAGTTATGTTGATCATTTTTGAGTTTAAGATTCTTAGAATTGCCTCCTGGGTTGTAAAGAATTTTGTTTTGGCAACCCCTTCCGGTATAACCCATTTATGAGAAAGACCAATTTGAGGTTCGTTATTCATTAGTGTCTATTTCTTTATCAGAGAGCAATTTTGATGTTGATGTTGAGATGTTGTGGATTCATCTCAAAGTTATGTTGGGTTTGTTCCCTTGTGATGAATTTTCTTGTTGTTAGTGTTGAGATTGAGCACTCCATTGTCATTTTTATATGATTTTTTCTAGTGTAGTAGGAAAGTTAGAGGCAGGTGGACTTTTCAGTGATCACTTCTTAAGTTAGCAAATTAAAAACTCATTAGCTCATGTTGTTGGTACTCTCGTGGTGGTCTTAACATTGACCTTGGTTTTGAGATTGGTATTTCCTCTTTGATAATGTGATTATGGGATGGATTTAGGAAATCCCCATTTTAGAAGTTGTTCAACCTAAGGATGCTTGGTGGATCGATTCTCTTCGAATATATGAGCCAGTGACTATTTCTTTGCATGGATGGAGTATTGGATAGGTTAGTTTCCAGCTTTAGTTGCATTTTTTGAGTCACTGGATCTTTTGCCATTTCAGTGTGGCATTCATCCTTGGAAAGTTTTTTAGTATGTTTGGATAGTTCATGCCCTCCAGTCAATATCGAGCATGTTATATGCATTTTTAGCCAGTGATTTTCCTTTAGCATGACTCCTATTTTGCAGGTATATTTCGTTACCTCCAGCTTGTATAGAATTGGTTGCTTGTGTCATCAGTTAGTGATTATCCTTGTGGTAATTTTTCTCTCTAGATATGTCTTAACTGTGGCTTTGTATGATTTATCTCAGATATGTTAGATTTGGATACTAGAGTTGATTTGAGATAGTTGACATTGATATAGACTTATTAGCCCAGTTTTGGAGTTTGACTCATCGGAATGACGATTTAGAAGTATGATAGATTTGGAGCATTAATGCCTACACATTTTTAGTTTTGATTTAGATATTTGAGATTGAGCGGTTCAACCTTTGTATTGAGATTTCATCTTCGTGTTGTAGAGCTTGCATGAAACTTTTGTTTTAGACTTGTGCTTGTTCAGATTTCATTTATATGCTGGTTAAGCCTACTCCGTGGTTGCCTATTCAGTCTTCTAGTCTTCTGCTGGATTATAGTTGATCAGTGTTCAAATGATAGTTCATGGGACTCGTATTGGTTATTTAAGTTTTGACCTCAAGTTTCAACATTCCTTTGTAATTTTAGATGATTTAATCATAGATGGTAATATTCGCGAGTTGGATTTAGTATGTCTTCATTCTAGGTGGATCAGAGATCCTAGAGTGGAATATTTAGTGATAAGTAGTTATACCTTGGATTTTGAGATTTTAGTTTGATTTTCATTCGGATTGGTTGGAGCATTGGCATGGATTGCGTTTCGTGATTACCTCCAATTGTATGTCGAGATAGAACCTTATGAGCTTATTCTCATATTTTCCTTATGGACTTTAAGTAGATCAACTTTAGTTCTTTGAGTTCTCCGTGATGAGACTTTGTTGATGAGACTAAAGTTATTTTCCTCCAGGCTTGGAGTAGATAGCAAGTGCAAAAATGTAAATGAAGGTTATTTTTGGATTTGCAGTCGATTTTATGACTCATGTCTTGGTTTACTTTTTTCTTGGATAAACCTTAGTTGATTTATACAGATATAGATATGGTATCAGCGTGATATGATTCAGTTGTGTATGCCTCAGTATTTTTGATTCAGTTGGAGGCTAGTTAGCGATTGAAGCTGAGTTTTGGCTATTTTGGAAGTAGAATAAGAGTGTTGGTTGAAAAAGGGATACCTGGGGAGAAATCCTTAGAAGTTTCTCCTCTCCATTGAGGTTACCTGGGAAGTCATCCTTGGAGTATGCGAGCCCAGTACCTCATCCTTTCATGTTTTTGTGATTCTCTCTTTTCGTTGACTTTCGAAGAAGAATGTCCTTTTAGTAGTGGATATTATAGTGACCATTCTGGTCATTTTCAAAATTTATGTTTATCTTCACCTTTCAAGCTTCTCCATATCTTCCTAAGTAATTTATGACTTCCTAGGACCGACGGTTCGGTTATTGGGCAATTCATTTGGTTCTTAGAGCCAATCTCTAGTTTGAAGTCTTCTATGGTTCCAAATGTCCACCAGGCAAAAATTTTAGTGAAATGATCTCGGATGCAAATTTTGACTGCACCAGCATGTCTAGACTATCGATTTTAGTCTACGTAGACCTTTGTTCAGGTCCCAATGAACCTGAGCTCATATTGACCTATTGGTCGGAAAGTTGAAAATTAGAAAGAATGGTTGTGGGACCCACATTTGGTCAAAACAGCCTCGGATGGAAATCCGACATCTCCATTGCATCAGGAACATCAATTTTAGGCTAGGGAGACCCTTGGTTCAGGTCCCAAGGCTCCCAAACTTATTTTGGGCTATTGTACAGATTTTTATGAAAGTGATGAAATTTTATGTGTGGGCACCACTTTTTGTCTAAAAGATCTTCGATGAAAGTTTTGATGATCCTAATTGATTTAAAATATGTTTTACACTCAAAATTGACTATTGGATTAGGTTATTTGGATTCTGGATGAGTTTCGATGGTCAAAAACTTATTTTTGAGTTTGTTGTCATCCAGTGCAATCGCGATCGCAGTAGCACGATCACGACCAGTATGACCGCGATAGTGGAATATTTTTACATGTAGGGTTATATAAAGGTCCCAAGATACATTTTTGTCATTTTCCCTACACCATTTAGACCTAGAAACCCCAAAATTAGTGTAATAACTCCAAATTTGTCATGGGGGTGACTTGGGAGCTTAATTATCATCTTGTATCGCGATTATCTTTAAGATTAAGGTTAGATCTTTTGGAATTCTAATTTGAATTACATAGTTTGGACCCAAAACCCCAATTTAGCTTAGGGCTTGATTTTATCCTAAAGTATGCTTAGTTTTCATCAATTCCTTGAGGTTTATGATTCCTTATTCATGTGTGAACATTGAGTTGGTCTCGTAAACTTGTTTTCAGTATGTGTGACCACCTTGAGGTTTTGGTACCATTTTTTGACCCAAAACACAATAGTGCAATATGGGTGTCGTTAGACTCATATTGATGATTAGATTATGTTTTTGATATTGTGATGACGTTTTGGAGATTGTGAAGTGAAGACGAGCATATAGTGCTTGAAGTGTGATTTTTTGGTTTGTCCTTGAGTTAGGATTATGTCCACTTTTCTTTATAGATGATATATGATATGTATTGTATGTGGATATGAATTTTTGGATGGATTGTGAGTATGATAGCTTATCCTTGATTATTGATGTCTTTTGAAATTAAATGAGGGTCTTGGACCCGTAAGATATTATGTTTATAACTTTGTAGACTTCTATTGCCTTCTTCCTAGTTTAGATTGAATTTTAGCATGGATTTGATACGTTGCTAGATTAAGGATGTGGTTTTAGTGTTGGAAGCATGATTAGTATATTTGATCTTATTAGGCTAGTGTGGTATTTTTTGAATAGTAATTTGGGTAAAATTGACTTAAGTTCCCTTACTTGTAGTTGAAGTTCCTATCTTAGGCCTTTATGTGGCTTATTTGACACCTAGAAGTCAGACTAGATATCTTAGCCTAGTTTGGGACATAGTGCACCTAATTAAGGATATTGAGGTTTAGAATTTGGATTGTTCGACCCACTTAGGCGTAGAATTGTGTTTTTCATTGTTGAATTAATTGCAGATGTTAGACATAGTTGAGACTAGTAAATGGTACTATGCTTATTGGTATTATGCCTCCTATAAGAAAGGTGATTATAATCTTATATGCAAGATTTCTCCTAGATGTGAGATGATTAGAGATATTTTATAACTTATAAATATGATTATAGAGATGAGTTCAGTATATGTATATGGATAAAAATACATGATGAGTATATTGAAATTATTCGAGAAATATTATTAGGCCGAGGGTCGATAGATGATATCGATTGGACATTCGGGAAGTACTTATCCTTGTAGAGGATGCGGTTACAGTCCATATATATATATATAATATGTGCATATACACATCTCTCTGGTATACGACGGAGGAGGTGTGATATGATGGTTATGACTTCACTGATTGAATACTAGTGATGGCATGCATAGATTTGAAAAACTCATGATTATTATATCTGTTATTGTGTTATTCTAGATGAAATACGATCTCATGACTGTTCTTCCTAATATTATGGTATAAGCTACATGGTAACTAGTTATCTATTAGGTGACTATAATACATAATTCTTAGAATTCTAAATATGATAGTTAATGAGCCTTACTTAGTAATATGGTAGCTAACGACTAGGGTTGATACGAAGTTATAAAGATGGGTTTATCGATGTAATGATATGTGGTTGTTGATAACAAGTTATAGTGATGATTAGTTGTTAAGTGAGGATAATGTGGTTAATATGTCTAGGTGACTAGGTGTGCTAGTGATAATGATGCCTAGTTACTGATGCTAACTAGATAATAACGAGGTCTAGTTAATAACGAAGCTTAGTTGGTAAATGATTATTAGATATTGATTGGGGTTAGTTAATAAAAGATGTTTAGTTGATATATGCTGAATAGTGAATAGATGACAATTATGGTTTAATGGTGAACCTTTACTAGATGTTAGTTAGGCTAATTCTTGATTAATGGTTAGTTGTTATTCCACGATTTATGATAATGTGAAGAATCAATTAGATCGATAATTAGAGATCATGTGACGACTAGTAAACTAAAGGTATAATAATGAGTCTTAGCTAGTTAATAATGAGCAGATAAAATATAATGATAAGATAGTTATCTTTGCAATGTTAAGATTATGGTTGCGAGTGTATTGTCCTGAGTCTGTGCACCTATTATAAACCTATATTTAAGTAATGATGACTATGATGATGTATTGATACCTAGCAATGCCGGAGGATAATATGATGTTATATTGATACTCGACAAGGCCGGAGGATACTATTATGTTATATTGATACCCTACAAAGTCGGAGGATACTATGATGATATATATTGTTACCCGGCAAGTCCGGAGCATACTATAATGATGTATTGATACCCAATAAGGTCGGAGGATACTATGATGATATATGGAATCCCGAAAAGGACGGAGGTTGATCACGATGATGATGGTCATGATGATGGAACTATTAATGAGATTATTGATAGTGATTGTATATCTAGCATCCATTCCTGTATGCGTATTGCCTATCACCAGTATGCATCAATGTTTATCATATTGTATGGGACGACTGCATAGATATGGGTGAAGAATTTGATGTGTTATTGTATGTTGATTGAACCTTTCGAGCCTGGGGTGGTGGGGTTACGTATAGGCTTGGGTAGGTATTTGGTTGTTCGGAGTAACTGGTTATTCATGTTGTTATTGATCTTGTTGTAAACATTGTTATGATAATTATTATGCCTAGCTTATGACAAATTGGTTATTGATTCTGTATTGTGATTTTAGGTATGTCTTCAGCCTTACCTATCTTATGATTGCATTATTATGCATGATTATTTCATGTCTAGCCCTATGGATTATAAACTATGAGTATGATAGCATTTAAATACTTATAGTGTTGTAAGGAGGTCTTAAAAAGAGAATAGGATGATATAGGTTATTCCTTGATATGACCTTCTGTTTATATGTATATATACCTATAAATATCTAGCTATATGAAGCTATGATACTACTAGATATCTGTTCTTTCGTTGTTCATATTGTATAGTCATTTCTTCACCTTGTATATTACTACATATCCTTCTTTCACTCTTTATTTTTATATTGACATGGGATAAATGGTATAGTATTGAAGTATATTTAATGTAGGTGGAATAAGATAGTTCACCCTGATTCTTCCTTAGTCTTATTATGTTTGACTCTTGGACATGAACATGATAGTTGTTCATTATATTCTCATTGACTTGTCATGTGATTTATGGAATCTTAGGTGTAGTTTCTATTCTCTTTATATGTTGTATATATATTCTTTAACTTTAGAGATTAGTTGGCAGTAGCCTACTAATTACCATTTGTTTGGTACGCATACGACACATTTGCCACTTGCAGATCATAGTACGGGTTATTGATGTTGATGTGTGCATCGTGCAGAGCAACCTTGGTTTAGAGACTTAGAGTGAGATCCTAACATTTCGAGTATTATTTATCTCTTTCTTATGTATTATACTCATCTCTAAGTTGTATTTAGAGATAAGTTGGATCAGTGCATTTCCTTTGATATTTTACTTTTGTACTTATTTTATATTAGAAGCTCTTGTACTGATACCACTAGGTTTTGGGATTCTTCTATGTATTGATCTTTATTTCATATATTCTTCATTCTTTTCCTTATATTATTGAGTAGTCCATTACTAGCCGTTCTGGACTACGGGTTGGCTTACCTACTGATGGGTTATAGTAGGCACCAACATGACATGAGGAAATCAGGTGGTTATAATCTTGCATGATTTATTTTAGAAAAAAGATCACAAACTTTTGGCAACAAGTGGTTATCCAATGCTTGAAGCATGGTTGATCTTTATAGTATTCAATGAAAATTGGTAATATAGCTAAGTATGGAATATATCTAGCTTTCCTTTACCATCTCCTTGAATTGTTTGTGCTCGATCAAGAAGTTTATAAATTTGAAAGGTTTCATCATTGGCTCTTGAATGGAGATGCAAATCACCTACAAACAATAATGGTCTAAGGCTTACCTTATCAGAAGATGAACTTAGTTTTTAGAGAGCTCATTCAGAATCTCCTAGTTACCAAAACTCTATTTAACCTTTTGAATACATAACTCTTCTATCCTCCGATTCTTCCAAGTGTTTGAGCTACCTGTGAATTTTAGTTTTATTGGTGCATATGAACTTATACACTAAACAAATATGTTATTTCATGTTGTTATATTGGTAAGCCACCTAGATTCTCCATATCATCCAAAATAACATTGAAATATCCTTCCACTACCCATGGCACATCAATATTCAATGCATTCTACACAATGTTCTCCCACAACTCTAATCTCTCCAAATTACTACGTCTTGGATACATAGCTGTGATTTATATTTCATTTTGACAATCCAAATGTGTGAATTTTATTCTAATCTAGTAACAGGTACCTGTCTTCACATCTCCATCATACTCTACATTGGTATTTATCACATAACAAGTCCTACCACAACTTGGGGAGTTCAAATCTTTTAAGCCATAGACAAAACAAATTTTCCAACTTCGGCAAGCAATTTCCCTTAGATTTTACAAGAGTATATATATTTTAAACCCAAAATTTAATAACTATTTAATATTCTAGTGGTTTCATGTTATTAAAATTAAATAAAATAGGCACCCAAGGTGAACCTAATTGATGAAAATTACAACTTCTCTCAAAATAATTTGGACAACCCAATTGTCTTGTATTACAACACAATTTTTAATATGTAAATGAAAAAAGTAATCTTAGGTGTTAATTAAAATTATTTGTATATGTATTGAGGTTATAAAGAGTATAAAACCACCCCACAATATGCTTTGGATGAAAAAATATGCTCAAATTTTAGTAGTAATACATAGAAGATTTGTAAAGAAAACTATCTAGGTAGAACTTATCTTCTATGTATCCCTTTCTGGCATCTAAAACTAAAAAATAGGTTTTTCCATACACATAAGATTTGTAGATATAGTAGTTACATATATAGAACATATTTATTCGCTTGAAAAAGCAGTTCTACAAAAAAACATATGATTAAAAAACTAATAATAAAATAGTTTAAAAATTGCTTTTGCAGAAATACCATAAATGAGAGTGTTGATACACCAAAATTACACCTCTAAATAAAGTATAACACAATCATTGTATAAATGTAGAACCAAGCAAGGTTGTGGTCAAATTCCAAAGAGAATGAGGTGAGAAATAAGTTGAATTTGGTCATTACACTAATTGCAAGTTATTTTCAAAATAAGGGGTTTCCATGTAGAATAACAACCCAGTAATTGGCGTGAATAATTTAGATTCAAAATATTCTAAGATGGTAATTCATTATTGAGAAAAGACTAGGTTGTGTTCCTATGGTTTCATAATAAACTCGTGTTGTTGATGGTAGTAGTTCATTCTAATGCTACACATGCAAAACTATCGCTCATTTAACTTTATCTAAGTGTTTCTCAACTTACTAATATAGTTATATATAAAATCTAATCCTTATAGTAGTGAATAAAATAAGCTTTATTACAATTACTTCAAGTTGGTTAACCTAGTTATGATCTTGAGCATTAGACAATGATTCAAAGCCTCAACTCTTGTTACTTGTTCTATTTCCTAGACTTAGATTCCTTTGTCAAGAAATATTTGACTGTAGGTGAGTTCAAATGTTTTACAATCATTATAATATAATCAAGATGAAGAAACTAATGTTACATGTATGAACATCATTCGAAACTACACCTTTCATAGACCTAAGCTCATTAATTCATCATGAATTCCACAATCCTACTTGTCGGCTTTATCTACTCTTGCATTTTAGAACAAAATCCCATGATAATTTATCATCATAGTTCTTACTTAAGAGAATTAAATTAAAGGAAACTGAAATTGAATTTCTAAAAACATGAAATAGCAAGAACTACATGAACACGAGTAATGTTGACTATTTTTCTTCAAAAAACATGAAGTTTCTGAAATAATACACAATGAAAAGTATTTATAGTTTTTAAAAAATTAAATCCTAATTGACTAGGAAACACAGTTCTATAAATGTTAGAATTTCACAACATACACGTATATCTCGATGTTATAGTGTGACCACCCAAGTCTCTCAAACTATACGCTACCTATTTATAGACTAAATAACACAAAACCTACCAAAAAACAAAACCTGACACATACTATTCTCGATATGTTGGTTCAACAAAAAATAAAATACTCTAAAAAAAGAAGACAAGATGATCCTTTGGGTGACACACACAAAAAATCTCACTCCTATAAATATGAAATATATTATTTCTAATGTATTCAATTAACAAGTAATGGATGTGATAACTTATTGGTATTTCCCTAGGCACAATTGGTTGGTATATGTGTTGTTTTATTTAGTAGTGGCCTATGAAAGAGTAATCAAAGTAGTATCATGCATAATAATGATTGGTAAACTAATACTTGGATTTTTTTCTTCTACTATAGTGTCTGGTAGAGAAGTAATTAGAGCTAGAGATTATATACTTGCACCTGTACTGTAATACACCGTACTTTTCCTATCTCAGTTTAGCTCCTTGAATGTCAAGGGTTATCTTCAAAATTTAATAAATTTTGATACATGTAGAATTTTCTAGATTTAGAAACACCAATATGTAAATAATTGGCTCATCTTTCCAACGACACTAATTGCGCCTTAATCCGACACTCGGTTGAAAAGTAATGGCGTTTTTAGTGAAAATTGTAGGGCATTTAGACAAGCATCACGTCTCGGTTAAGGAAAAAATTGCAATAGTTAGATTTTAGTAAAGCACCGTGATTAGCCCGCATCACAGATAAATTCTAGATCTCATTTGTCACATTCAAGTAGCGCACCGCGATTAGCCTGTGTCGTGCCAAAATTCTCAATTGGATAGACAACGCATCATGGTAGAGTGCAAAATAGAATTCTTCCTCTTCTGGTGATGCAACACGATTTCACCGCTTCACGCCAAAGGCAGAAATTTCAGTCGTCTCTTTTCAATAAACCCACCGCTCTCGCGGTGGGTGGTAAAATTAGGATTTTACAGTTTTGAGTAAAATTTTAAAAGGGCAATTTAGTCTTTTCCCAAGACCCCAAATTGTGTAAAACACATAATTAATCCTATTCTAACCATTATACACATATTTTCATCAAATTTACACTCCAAGGAAACCCTAGAACTCAAATCTTCATCTCCAAGAAATCCAAATTCCACCATTCTTTTTCCAAGATAGCTCAAAATTAGAGATTCCCAATCCAAGAACTCCAAGGAACTATATTCAAGAGAACAAGTAGGAACTCAAAGTTAAAGTTTCTTCATCTAAACATCAATTAAGGTATATGGGGTTATGAGCAAGGATAATTAGTTCATCCTTGAGCCAAAAAGCTATTTTAATTACAAAGTTACATGATTTTGAATGATTACCCATGATTTCAATTTAGGGTTTATACCCAAATATTGTTATTTGAAGATTATGAGATTTTAATTGATTTAAATGATGAATTGCATGGTTATTTTCATATTTTTATGAATGTGATATAAATTTCTAGATTTAGAATTGAATTTCAATGGTTTCATTACTAAGCATGAATTTACTATGATTTGACATAAATTTGTTGCATGGGTTATTAAGACCTAGTTTGAATGCTAATATTTCAAGAATGACTATGCTTTAAGCATCCCATGACTGGTTATTTTCAGATTTTAATAAAGATTTGATCTTTTGATCTCTACTTAGACATAGAATCCACTTTATAGTTTCAGTTACAAAATAGATGAACAGATACACAATTGGTTTTCATTTTAAACCTTTATACTAGTTTTAAAGTAGATTTCCAACTGAACGAGCATACAGATTAAAGGGACTATTATTTAGCACCGAGTCGGGTATATTCTCATGTCGTAGAACTACAAGCAATCATAGGTACAGATTACCAGATGATTCCCATTTCTATATAGATGACAGTTACAGATATGATCACTTAGATTAGGTTATACTACTTGGCAAGAGTATGAAACCTCTCCCCAACATGAGGTTTTTCGATAAGGGAACTAGAAGTTGGACTCCATGTAAGCTTACATGGTTTATGTCGGTTAGAAGAACCTCTCTAATAGAAAAGACTACAGAATAATCGTAATAGAACAAATTATCGAAACCAAGTGTTAGGGATCAAGATTTTATTCTGATATTGTTTTATATAAGTCATTGGCTACTAGATTTTAGACTTCAGATTTTAGATTTAAAAGTTAGTCCTTTCTAAACTTAGACAACATGATTTTAAGATAGAATACAAGTACAACTTTTAGAAAATAAATGTTATGACTCACTAGATCTATGCAACATGTTTTTCTATTCATGATTATAATTTTTAATTTTCAGATATTCCAGCTTATGTAAGTCATCTACATTTAGCATGCATTCTTTTACACATTTCTAATAATATTGTAATATTGATTTACTTGTACATTCACACCCATATACTGAGTAAAATCCAGAATTACTGATCCACATATACGTGTATGTGCTATATTGTATCATAATGTAGGTTCGGGTTCTCAGTTTCAACTACATGGGTGATTTCGAGCATCTCTATTTACATTCAACAGTTAGTGAGTCCTCATATTTTGGGGAATTAGTCTTTCAGTTTTTCATCTTATATCTATAGATGGTTTAGTATTTTTAGACTGTTCGAGTCAGCTGGGGGTTGGTCTTAGTGACTCTCTAGCATTAGTAGTAGAGTCTTGTCAGACTGCTAGATATGAGTCAGATTTTTAGTATTGATTGATTAGACTCTTGAGTCTAGTATTTTCAAATATTATATTCAGATAATTTCATTTATCTTAGACAGAATTTTGCATCTTAGCTTTGACTATATATATCTTTATTTTCTCTATTTTGAGCTTCAGATTTAGTATAAGGTATACAGGGTTAGTTTAAGGCTACTCGTAGTTTTGAGTATCGTGTGACATCTTGGGACCAGTTTTTAGGAAGTTACAAACATGGTATCATAGCCTAAGGTTATAAGAGTCCTAGGGAGCCAGACAAGCCACGTTACGTAGAGTCTTGATCATGGGTGTGAAGTGTTCCACATTTATGAGTAAGAGTCTATGAGACATATTTAGAAAATCATCACTTTATTTCATGGTCTATCGTGGTTATAGTATCTCTATCTTCTTTTAACTTGTACTCTTTCCTTAAAATTTAATATGCCTTCTCGCTGAGCTAACACCTAAAGAAATCATGACCAGCAACCCTTCTCGCTGACCCTCTGATTCGCAGTTTCAGAATCGTTCATCTATGTCAGTGTAACGCCCCAAAATATCATCCCGAGATGCCACACGGTTCCCAAGGCTACACGTAGCCTCAACCTAACCCCTTAAGCCAAAACACTACCCTTGGGTTCCAACACAACAACATACACACTACGCTAACGATATATATATATAAGTA
Source organism: Capsicum pubescens (assembly GCA_030864215.1). Classification (NCBI taxonomy): domain Eukaryota; kingdom Viridiplantae; phylum Streptophyta; class Magnoliopsida; order Solanales; family Solanaceae; genus Capsicum; species Capsicum pubescens. The sequence continues at coordinate 228,641,189 of CM061548.1, read as the reverse complement.
CATATCATATGACATCGCACATGGCACGAAATATTGTTAGACTGTACATATATGGAATGTCTATACACAAACCAACCCAACAATACACTAGTCTTACATAGCCTCTATATAGAAAAATCAACGATCCATTGGTACAAAACCCCCAACTGACTCAACAGACCAAAAGGATCACAAAACAACAACACCAAAACTAGCAACTCGGTCCTCGAACCAAGAGGACTCACCACTGAAGGAACGTAGATGCGGCACTCGGATATCACTATCGCGATTGCGGCTGAGTACCTGAACCTACATCATGGTAAGAATATAGCCCATAGAGAAATATGTGGGTCAGCATAAGACATGTACTGAGTATGTGGGGGCGCATGCAAAATATAAATAATATCATAAATTTCGTAAAAACATACATACGTACTATAATGACACACCTGGCTTGAGTGACATTGAATCATGCAACTCATAACATCATAGATAGGAAATGTAGGAGAAAAACCTCATAAATCATTATAGATCATCATAGACAACTTGACATAACACATCAAAACTCGGAGTGACTCGGTATTTCAATAAACATGACTCTTATGGACAGGGGAGCTTCCTATAACCGACAACCCCACATGAGCTACGTGGAATACCAATGTTTGAAACCTCCGTTGGCAGGAGCGTCATACTCTTTGCCAGGGAGTACGAACTTAAAACTGCAATAATCACAATCGGGCTCTCTGTTCAATAATATCATCATTAAACAACCCTACGGTGACACATAGGTTTGGGGAAGTACCAAATTTCCCTCTCGGTGCTAAGTACTACTCCCCGACAAGCTCAGAACACATTAGGAAATCCACCATAACATCACAAGGGTCTATCATAAAGACCAAATCAAATATCTTTCTCATTTATCAAATCATATCAATTTGTGGATTCCTAACTCAACACATTTTAGATCAAAACATTTTAATATTCCTCAACATCAACAAGGTATCAATGCATTGAACCATAACCGACTCGACATTTAGACAAGGATATGAAGACTCAATACATAATATTTTCAATAATTTAACTCATCAAAACCATCCGGAAAATACCAAGACTCATTGTAACTTCAATATCAATATTTCTGTATTTTCCATCCAACTCTCATTTAAAGGTACTTGAGACATCAACCCATAGTAGGGATATAGAATTTCCAATATCAATTATAAATTCATAATAAGGAAATAGTGGAATGATAGTTTAAATCAAGGCTTAATAAATTAAATCATCATACTCTCATAATCAAATACTTTTTGGACATAATTCCATCTCAACATCATACACATATCGGATGACATAATCCCATAGCTCATGGACAATAATATAAGATATAAAACCATATTTCCAATTTATGGTAAAACAAGTAAAATCTCATGACAATGTAATTCAACCAAAATACCGGGCACAAGATCGAAAGGATAATCATGTTCAAAGCCCCACATACCTAAAAATGGAAGATGAATATGAACTTCCGACTTCGGAATTTTATTCACAGAAATAAAAGGTGCTTCTCGAAGCCCTTAACATGATCAACTCGAATCCCAAATCAATTTGAAATTTCTACGGTTCAATCAAGAGACATAGAAGGATGAAATTTGGAGTAGTAGGGTTGGGGTTTGAGCCTTAGGAAATTTTGGAGAAAAATGAGCTATTGAATGCTCTTAATGGACTTAAATCCATGGTTTACCCAGATGGATTGGAGTGAGAATGACCAAAATACCCTTAAAAATAAAATAATATCAAATCTGTCCTTTGGTGGACTGTTTTGAGAGGCTGACGTAGATCGATCATAACTTTTTGCTCCGATGGCCAAATTGGATGAAACCAATTTCATTGGAAAGATCACTTTCAGTGATTTCTGTTGATATATAGTAGATCACCCATATAATTATGTACAAGGAGTTATGATCGTTTGAAGTTGACCCTAAAATTCACCTGTCCTCAGTATTTTTTCCTTGCACATTTACTGTTTACCACTATTCACGGTTAGATCGCAATGATCATAACTCATCGCTCGAGTGTCCGTTTTGGATGATCCACATATCGTTGGAAAAATTATTCATTGATCTACGTGATGAAGGGTCGCATATCCAGAAATTCCACATAGAAAAATTATTAATCACGATAAAGAATACAATTCAACACATTTTCGTCTGAGATCTTAACGGAAAATTTTTCCGGGGCATCACATCATCTCCCCCTTGGAAAGATTCGTTCTTGAATGTTGATAGGTAGTCCAAGATTACTATGAAAATGAGTGTATAGAGAAAAATCATCTTTCCCAAACATATACTCCATTCTAGATTTTTTTGGATATCGTAGAAAACACACAAGCCAAGATAAACATAGCAATAAGGATTAAATCAAAAGAGAACGATACCTTTGACATGCTCAGGATTCGTAGGAAAGAGGTGGGGATATTTGGCGCGCATATCCGCTTTGGCTTCCCAAGTAGGACTCTCCACGGATTAATTTCGCCAAAGCACTTTAACCAAAGGAACTTCCTTGTTTCTTAGCCTACGAACTTGAAAGTCAAAAACCTCAACCGGAATCTCTTCATATGAAAGAATATATTGAATACTCAAGCTTTCAGAAGGATCAATCACAACAGAATCACCAATAGACTTCTTAAGCATAGAAACATGGAAAACCGGATGGACGTTAGATAACTCCGCGGGCAATTCAACCTTATACGCTACCTTCCCAATGCGATCTACAATCTTATAGGGACTAATGTAACGAGGACTTAGTTTCCCTTTATTCCCAAATCTCTTCACCCTTTTCATGGGTGAAACTTTCAAGTACACTAAATCACCAACATCAAATTCAAGGTCTTTCCTCCTTACATCTGCGTATGATTTTTGACGACTTTGGGCGGTTTTCAACCTTTCTCGAATTAACTTAACCTTCTCCATGGCATCGAACACCGCATCCAGTCCAGTCGCGGCAGCCTCACCAACTTCAAACCAACCAATGGGTGATCTACACCTTCTACCATATAAAGCTTCAAACGGGGTCATTCCAATAGTAGTATGAAAACTGTTATTGTAAGCAAACTCGATTAATGCTAAGTGCTCATCCCAACTACCTTTAAAATCAAGAACACAAGCCCTCAACATATCTTCTAAAGTCTAAAAGGTCCACTCGGCCTGACCATCTGTTTATGGATGGAAAGTAGAACTTAAACGAATTTGGGTACCGAGACCCTTCTAGAAAGATTTCCAAAACTGAGAGGTAAACTGAGTACCTCTGTCATAAATAATAGCCAAAGGGATTCCATGAAGTCTGACGAGTTCCCGAATATATATTCTAGCATAATCTTCAGCTGTACGATGAATACATAGGCAAAAAATGAGTTGATTTCATCAGCCGATCTACGACAACCCAAATTGAATCATGATGGCGACGAGAAGGAGGCAAACCAACTATGAAGTCCATATTCACTTCTTCCCACTTCCAAGTAGGAATGCTAAACTCTTGCATCACGCCACTGGGCCTTTGATGCTCTATTTTAATTTTTTGACACGTGGAACACTTCGCCACAAATTCTGCTATGTTCCTCTTCATACCGTTCCACTAATAGATTTCTTGCAAATCATGGTACATCTTGGTAGCACCAGGATGGATGGAGTATCGTGTACCATACACTTCCGCCATAATCCTCTGCTTCAAGTTATCAACATCAAGAACACATAATCTTTCTCGGAGTCTCAAAACATCATCTCCCCCTTGGGAGAAAACCTCCACCTTTTGGTCTTTAACTGACGCTTTTAACCTGACCAAGGTAGGATCCCTGTCTTTCTTCTGCTTCACTTCCAAAACTAAAGAGGATTCGGAACCGCTTTGCACTCTTATACTACCCTCAGCATCACCAAATAACCTAACCCCCAATCTAGCCAAACGATGTACCTCATGGGCCAACTTCTTCTTACCAATCTCCATATGTGCTACGCTACCCATAAACATCCGACTAAGGGCATCTGCTACTACATTGGCCTTGCCCGGATAATATAGCACGCTCATATCATAATCTTTCAATAGTTCAAACCATCGTCTCTGCCTAAGATTCAACTCCTTTTGGGTGAATACATACTGCAAGCTCTTATGGTCCGTGAAGACGTCGACATGGACACCATACAAATAATGTCTCTAGATTTTCAAAGAAAAAACCACGGGAGCTAATTCAAGGTCATGGGTAGGATAATTCTTCTCGTGAGGCTTTAGCTGCCTGGAAGAATAAGCTATAACCTTGCCCTTTTGCATCAATACACAACCCAAACCGACTCTGGAACCATCACAATACACCACAAAACCATCAACACCGTTAGGCAAAGTCAACACAGGGGCTGAAGTGAGTCGAGTCTTCAACTCCTGAAAACTCTTCTCACAAGATTCAGACCATAGGAACTTCAATTTCGTTGGGTCAAATGGGTCATAGGAGACACAATAGATGAAAATCCTTCAACAAAACGACGATAATAACCAGCTAGACCCAAGAAACTTTGGATATCAGAAGGAGAAATAGGTCTAGTCCAACTCTTTATAGCCTCTATCTTTTGAGGATCAACTCTAATACTTTCGGAAGAAACAACATGACCCAAGAAGGCTACAGAGTTCAGCCAGAACTCACACTTACTGACCTTAGCATACAACTGATGAGTTTGAAGAGTTTCCAACACGATTCAGAAATGATCCGCATGATCATCCTCACTTCGGGAGTAAATAAGAATATCATCAACGAACACTATTACAAATAAATCCAAATATGGCCAGAATACACGGTTCATAAGATCCATGAAAGCCGCTGGAGCATTAGTTAACCCAAAAGACATCACTAGAAATTCAAAATGACCGTAACAGGTTTGGAAGGCTGTCTTGGGGATATCACATTCCCTAACCTTAAGTTGGTGATAACCGGATCTGAAGTCTATCTTTGAAAAGTATCTCACACCTTTCAATTGATCAAATAAATCTTCAATTCAAGGAAGCGGATATTTATTCTTGATAGTAACCCTATTAAGCTGCGGGAGGCAGGGCACTGGTAGCCTGACTCTGGGGACGGGCATCACGACTCCGCTGTCTGGTATACGGGCAGTCTCTAAGTATGTGGTCCAACTTTCCACAACCAAAATAGCCCCGCTGCCCCATATAACACTCCTCAAAATGGTCTTTACCACACTTAGCACACGAAGGAGGATGAGGCCGGTTGCTTACACTGTCCTGAGACCTGGATGGTACCGATTTATTCCCGAGTTCCTGCCTGCCCCGATATATGGGAGAAATAGACGAGGAAGGTGCAGGTATAAATGGACGTCTCTGAAACTGAGGGCGACTCCCTCCGGAGAATCTAGTCTGACCATACCCCCATTGCTCCGATCTGACTCTCTTAATCCCTCTTACTCTTTCTCTTTCCTTTATCTTGTCTAACTCAATCCCTGTTGATCATAGCAGATCTACATTCTTTCACCACATAACTCGACACCCCATTTAGAAACTTGCTCATACTAGTCCTCGAGTCAGCAATCATATTAGGAGCGTACTTCGATAGCTGATTAAACTTAAGACAATACTCCTTAACCGACATGGAGCCTTGTCTCAAATTCATAAACTCCTCTATCTTAGCTTCCCATAACTCAAGGGGAAAAAATATATCCAAGAAAGTATCTTTGAATAATTGCCAAGTCACAGGAGCAGTATCTTCCTCTTTACCCTTATTCCACATCTGCACCCAGTCATAGGCAACATCCTTCAACTAATAAGAAGCCATCTCCACACTTTCTTCCTCGTTAACGTGGATAATCTATGTAATTTTCTTCATTTCATCAACATACATTTGTGGGTCCTCACCTTCTCTCGACCCATGAAACTCTGGCAGATTCATCCGCATAAAGTCACAAATTCATGCTGTTGCCAAATTATTTTCCTGCAGAGGTGAAGCGTTGGCCTGAGTATTGGCGTTAACTGCCTGGGCTAGCATCTAAAAAACTGCCCGAAATTCGGCATGGGATACCGTCTTATGTAATGGATCAACGGGTTGAGGTTGGTTGTTTCCGCGAGTTTGATGTGGAGGCATTTTCTGTCGTAAGAACGCATGAATTAAAAGAAGAAGGAAACAACTGTAAGAATCATAGACTCTTGTAGAAAGAAAGAAACGACTTTTCCTAGAATGCCCCGCAGCCTCTTGATCATAGGTGTGGCGTGCTACACACCGATGCTCAAGACTCTATGTAACGCGACTTGTCAGACTCCCTAGGACTCTTCACAACCTTAGGCTCTGATACCCAGTTTGTAACGCCCTAAAATATCATCCCGAGATGCCACACGGTGCCAAGGCTACACGTAGCCTCAAGCTAACCCCTTAAGCCAAAACACTACCCTTGTGTTCCAACACAACAACATACACGCTATGCTAAGGATATATATATAAGTACATATTATATCACATTTCACATGGAATGGAATATCGTTAGACTGTACATATATGGAATGTCTATAAACATACCAACCTAAAAATACACTAGTCTGACATAGCCTCTATATAGAAAAATCAACGAGCCATTGGGACAAACCCCCCAACTGACTCAACAGACCAAAAGGATCACAAAACAACAACACCAAAACTAGCAACTTGGTCCTCGAACCATGAGGACTCACCACTGAAGGAACGTAGATGCAACACTCGGATATCACTGTCGTGACTGAGGCTGAGTACCTGAACCTACATCATGGTTAGAATGTAGCCCATAGAGAAATATATGGGTCAGCATAAGATACGTAGTGAGTATGTGGGGGTGCATGCACAATATAAATAATATCATAAATTTCTTAAAAACGTACATACGGACCATAATTACACACCTGGCTTGAGTGACATTGAATCATGCAACTCATAACATCTTAGATAGGAAATTTAGGAGAAAAACCTCATAAATCATTATAGATCATCATAGGCAACTTGACTTACCACATCAAAACTCGGAGTGACTCGATATTTCAATAAACATGACTCTTATGGACAGGGGAGCTTCCTATAATCGGCAACCCCACGTGAGCTACGTAGAATACCAATGTTTAAAACCCCCGTTGGCGGGAGCGTCATACTCTTTGCCAGGGAGTACGACCTTAAAACTGCAATAATCACAATCGGTCTCTCTGGCCAATAATATCATCCTTAAACAATCTTACGGTGGCACATAGGTTTGGGGAAATACCAAATTTCTCTCTCGGTGCTAAGTACTACTCCCCAACAAGCTCAGAACGCGTTAGGAAATCCACCACAACATCATAAGGGTCTATCATAAAGACAAAATCAAATCTCTTTCTCATTAATCAAATCATATCAATTTGTGGATTTCTAACTCAACACATTTTATCTCAAAACATTTTAATCTTCCTCAACATCAACAAGGTATCAATGCATTGAACCATAACTGACTCGATATTTGGACAAGGATATGAAGACTCAATACATAATATTTTCAACAATTTAACTCATCAAAACCATCCGAAAAATACCAAGACTCATTGCAAGTTCAATATCAATATTTCTCTATTTTCCATCCAACTCTCATTTAAAGGTACTTGAGACATCAACCCATAGTAGGGATATAGAATTTCCAATATAATTATAAATTCATAATAAGGAAATAGTGGAATGATAGTATAAATAAAGGCTTAACAAATTAAATCATCATACTCTCATAATCAAATACTTTTTGGACATAATTCCATCTCAACATCATACACATATTGGATGACATAATCCCATAGCTCATGGACAATAATATAAGATATAAAACCATATTTCTAATTCATGGTAAAAAATGTAAAATCTCATGACAATGTAATTCAACAAAAATACCGGGCACAAGATCTAAAGGATAATCTTGTTCAAAGCCCCATATACCTAAAAATGGAAGATGAATATGAACTTTCGACTCCGGAACTTTATTCATGAAAATAAAGGGTGCTTCTCGAAGCCCTTAACATGATCAACTCGAATCCCAAATCACTTTGAAATTTCTACGGTTCAATCAAGAGATATAGAAGGATGAAATTTGGAGTAGTAGGGTTGGGGTTTGAGCCTTAGGAAATTTTGGAGAAAAATGAGCTATTGAATGCTCTTAATGGACTTAAATCCATGGTTTACCCGGATGGATTGGAGTGAGAATGACCAAAATACCCTGAAAAATCAAATAATACCAAATCTGTCCTTTGGTGGACTATTTTGATAGGCTGAAGTAGATCGACCATAACTTTTTGCTCTGATGGAAACATTGGATGAAACCAATTTCATTGGAAAGAGGACTTTCAGATCTTTCTATTGATAAATAGTATATTACCCATATAATTATGTACAAGGAGTTATGATCATTTGAAATTGATCCTAAAATTCACCTGGCCTCATTATTTTTTTCCTGCACATTTATTGTTCACCACTATTCACGGTTAGATCGGAATGATCATAACTCATTGCTCGAGTGTCCATTTTGGATGATCCACATATCGTTGGAAAGATTATTCGATTCTCTAAATGATGACGGGTTGAATATCCATAAATTCCACATAGAAAAATTATTAATCACGATTAAGAATAGAATTCAACACATTTTCGTCTGGGATCTTAACGGAAAATTTTTCCGGGGCATCACAATCAGTGCCATCTTCATCTAGCGCTCTCATTCCTTGAGCTAAATAGGAGTATTGGAGTAATACTTCTATGTACAGATCTTAAAATAGTGTGAGTGGAAAGCCTAGTTATCCTCCATATGCAAAGTATAGTTAGAATCATCTTGGTGAGTGTTTGTTGGGACAGAAAGATTGTAACAATTTTGGTAAGTTGGGTCATGAAATCAAAGAGTGTCTGCATGTTAAGAAGGGAAACATGGATGATCGTCCCCAGACTCAGGCTATTAGCACTCCAGCTCCTCTAGGTCGCCTAGTCCCTCCTCAGGGTGCATCATCCAGTACTGGTGGTGGTTAGCGCTATAATCAGTCTTATTCTTTACCATCCAGGCAGAAGCAAGAGGATTCACCAAATGTTGTTATTGATATTGTTCGTATATTTCATCTTGATGTTTATGTGCTGTTATACCCTTGGTTAAATTTATCTTATGTGGCCCCACTAGTTGCAGTAAATTTTTAAATAGGTCCTGAAAAGATCCCTAAGTTTTTTTTAGTTTCTACCCTAGTGGGTGAGTCAGTTGTTGCAAAAAAAATATTTATATATAGTGTATTATCACTATCCTTTTTAATATCATGTTAGTAGACTTAATAATGTTGGATATGATTGAATTTAACCTCATTCTTGGCATGGATTGGCTCTATTCTTTTTATGCATCTATAGATTGTCACATCCGAGTGGTGAAGTTTGTATTTCCAGATGATCCAGTGTTTGATTGGGAAGGTAATTCAGTGTCTCCCAAGAGTCATTTCATATCCTATCTTATAGCCAGAAAGTTGATATCGAAAGGGTGCATCTATCATATAGTTCTAGTCAAAGACACTAAGTCAGAGACTCCAACTGTTCAGTAAGTCCGTGTAGTTAATGAGTTTTCAGATTTTTTTCTGAAGATTTGTCAAGGGTACCTCCTGATAGGGAAATAGAATTCGGAATTGACATATTTCCAAACACTCAGCCTATCTATAATCCTCCATATCTTATGGCTCCAGCCGATCTTAAAGAGTTAAAAGAGCGGCTTAAAAATCTCTTAGATAAAGGTTTCATAAGGCCTTATATCTCTTTATGGGGTGCTCCCATCCTATTCATGCAAAAAGAAGATAATTCTTTGCAAATGTGCGTTGACTATCGCCAGCTGAATAAAATGACAGTCAAGAACAAATATCCTCATTCTTGGATTAATGACTTATTCGACCAGCTCAAAGGTGCAAGTTATTTCTCCAAGATATATCTTATATCAGGCTATCATCATCTTAGGGTAAGGAAGTATGATATTCCAAAGACATCTTTCAAAACCCGTTATGGTTATTTTGATTTTCTAGTTATGTCCTACGGACTAATAAATGCCTAGTAACCTTCATTGACTTGATATTCTTGTCTATTCTTGTAGTAAGGATGATCATGCAGACCACCTTATAATTTTGTTGTAAACTTTTGAGGATCACCAGTTGTTTGCAAAATTTAGAAAATGTGAATTTTGGCTGAGATTAGTAGCGTTCCTTTTATCAAATTATTTCAAGTTATGGTATTAGAGATGATTCCTAAAAGACAGAAGAAGTAAAAAACTGGCCTAGACCAATTTATCTATCAGACATCAGAATTTTCTTGGGTTTAACTAGCTATTATAGATGTTTTGTTGAGGTTTTTTCATTTATTATGTCCCCTATGTCTATATTGACCCAAAAGAATTTTATGTTCATGTGGTTAGATTCCTGGGAGAAGAGTTTTCAGGAGTTCAAGACTTGACTCACTTTAGCCCCAGTTTTAGGTCTACCTGATGGTACAGATGGATTCATTGTCTATTGTGATGCTTCTAGAATTGGTTTGGGTTGTATTTTGATGAAGAGAGGTAAGGTTATAGCCTCTGCCTCTAGACAACTTAAGCTTCATGAAAAGAACTACCCAATCCATGATCTTGAGTTAGCTATTGTTGTGCTTTCCTTGAAAATTTTGAGGCACTATTTTATGTGGTGCATGTTGATGTTTTTACAGACCACAAAAGTTTATATTATGTGTTTACTCAGAGGGAGTTAAATATTAGTTAGATAAGGTGGTTAGAATTATTAAAGGATTATAATATGAGTGTGTTGTATCATTCGGTCCAGGCCAATAGAGTGGCGGATTCCCTTAGTAGATTGTCTATTGACAGTGTTGCTCATGTCAAGAATGATAAGAGAGAACTAGTTTGGGAAGTTCATCGTTAAGCTAGTTTGGCTGTGAGGCTGGTTGACTTAGCTGAAGGTAATGTTTGGGTTCAGAGTAGTTTAGAATCTTCTCTAGTGTCTGAAGTGAACGAGAAACAGGATAAGGATCCTAATTTTGTCAAACTGAAGGGATCAATTAAACATCAAAAGGTAGAGATTTTCTTCCAAGGGGGAGGTAGTGTATTAAGATACTAGAGTAGATTGTGTGTGCCATGGGTTAATGATTTAAGGAAGAGGATCATGACAGAAGTGCATGGTGCCCGTTATTCCATTTATCCAGGAGCAACCAAGGTGGACCACAATCTGCGGCAAGTCTATTGGTAGAGTGGTATGTATAAGATATCGCAGAATTTGTAGCCTAGTGTGCAACTTGTCAATAGGTTAAGGTAGAGCACCAAAGACCTGTTGGCACTTTGAAGTTGTTTGGTATTTCCACTTGGAAATAGGAAGAGGAAAATATGGACATTGTGACTGGATTACCCTATTCGCGTTGTCAATATGTTTTGATTTGTGTTATTGTAGACAGATTGACTAAATCATCTTATTTCTTACCATATCACACATCTTACACAGCTGAAGATTATGCTAAGATGTATATCAGAGAGTTGTTTAGATTGCATGGAGTTACCTTGTCTATTATTTCAAATAGGGGTACTCAGATTACCTCTCATTTTTGGAAAGCCTTTTAGAAGGGTCTTGGTACCCAAGTTTATCTCAGTTCAGCTTTTTATCCGCAGAAATATAGTCAGGTAGAGAGGACTATTCCAACCTTAGAATATATGTTGACGGAATGTGTCCTTTATTTCAAAGGTAGTTGGGATGACCACCTACCATTGATTTAGTTCGCCTATAATAACAGTTACCATTCAAGTATTCAGATGGCCCCGTTTGAGGCTCTTTATGGGCGGAGGTATAGTTCACCAGTCGGTTGGTTCGAAGTGGGTGAGGCCTCTTAGATTGAACTAGATATTGTGTTTGCAGCCATGGAGTAAGTTTTGTTGATTCAAGAGATATTGAAAGATGCTTAGAGTCGTTAGAAATCTTATGCAAACGTAAGAAGAAGAGATCTTAAGTTTGAGTTTGATGATCTTGTGTATTTGAAGGTTTCACCCATGAATGGGGTGAAGAGATTTGGAAAAAAGGGGAAGCTTACTCCTCAATATGAAGGGCCCTACCGAATTTTAAGTCGTGTTTGGAAGGTAGAATATGATCTTGAGCTACCCTCATACATGTCATTAGTTCACCCAGTGTTCCATGTGTCCTTATTAAAGAAGTGCATGGATGATTCAGTTGTTGTAGTTCCTCTAGAAAGCACAGATATTTAGAATATCCTTTCATACGAAGCAGTTTCAGTACATATTCTTGATCATCAGATCCGTAGACTAAGGGAAAAAAAAGTTCCCTTGGTCAAAGTTATTTGGCAAAATCAGTCTGTTGAGGGTGCTACTTAGAAAGCAGAAGTAGATATGCATACCAAGTATCCTCATCTATTCACAACAAACTCAGATTCAGCCGAAGGTAACAATCTTCCTTTATTCAGTTCTTTTCCAGTCTCAGATTTAGCAATGTAGTTATGTTCATATAAATTCATTCATTCGCAGATTAGTTCAGTCGTTCAGTACCAGTCAGGCAATTTGTTTTAGTTGTGCATTCCAGCATATAGCCTTAGTTCCTTAGTATCTTGAGTTTAATTTGTCTCATTCGAGGACGAATGTTCTCAAGGGGGAGATAATGTAATACCCAATACTTTTCTATCTTAGTTTAGCTCCTAGAATGTCAAAGGTTAGCTTTAAAAATGAATAACTCTTGATATATATGGAATTTTAAGGTTTTAAACCCACCAATGTGTGGATAATTTGCTCAGATTTCCAACGATACCAATTTTGCCTTAATCCGATACTCGATTGAGAAGTTATGACGATTTTAGTTGAAATAGTAGGGCATTTCGATAGCCACCGCGTTGCAGTGAAGGAAAAAATCATAGTTGTTTGATTCCAGTGAAGAACCGTGATTATCCTGCGTCGCAGAGAAATTCCAGTACCCATTTCTCCCATCCCAGTAGCTCTCCACGATTACCCTTTGTCGTACCAAAATTCCCAATTCGACAGACACTGTGTCACGATTGAGTGCACAATGGCACTCATCCTTTTCCAGTGACGCAACGCAATTTCACCACATCACGCCAAAGTCTAAAACGGTAGTTGTCTATTTTCCAAAAATCAACCATGATAACGAAGCATCGTGGTAGGTGGTAAAATCGAGATTTTCCAATTTCGAGGAAAATTTTAAAAGGGCAATTTAGTCTTTTACCAAGCCACCAAATCATGTAAAACACAGAATTAATCATACTCTAACCATTATATGCATAATTTCATCAAAATTACTCTCCAATAAAACCCTAGAACTCAAATCTTCAACTCCAAGAAATCCAAATTCCACTATTCACTTTCCAAGATAGCTCAAAATTAGAGATTCCCAATCTAAGAACTTCAACAATCTAACTTCAAGAGAAAAATTTGGAACTCAAAGTTGAACTTTCTTTATCTAAACATCAATTAAGGTTTGTGAGGTTATGAGCAAAGATAATTCTTTCGTCCTTGTTCCAAAAACAATTTTTAACTACAAAGTTACAAGATTTTGTATGATTAAACATGAATTTCAATTTAGGGTTTATACCCAAATATTGTTGTTTGAAGATTATGAGATTTTAAGTTATTTAGATGATGAATTGCATGGCTATTTTTGTATTTTCATGCATGTGATAAAAATTTCCAGATTTAGAATTGAATTTTCATGCTTTCATTATTAAGTATTAACTTTACAATGATTTGACATGAATTTGATGCATGGTTTATTAAGACCTAGTTTGAATGTTGATGTTTCAAGAATGACTATGCTTTAAGCTTCCCATGACTAGTTATTTTTAGATTTTAATAAAAATTTGATCTTCTGATCTCAGCTTAGACATAGAATCTACTTTATAGTTTCTATTGCAGAATATATTAACAGATACACAGTTGGTTTTCATTCTAAACCTTTATACTAGTAATAAAGTGATTTTCAATAGTAGTAGAGGTTTGTCCCAGTGACTCTCTAGAATTAGTAGTAGAGGCTTGTCAGACTGCTAGATATGATTCAAATTTTCAATATTGAATTATCAGACTCTTAAGTCTCTTATTTTCAGATATTATATTAAGATAATTTTAGTTAGTTCAGATAGAATTCCACATCTTATCTTTTATTATATATATCTTTATTTCCTCTATTTCGAGCTTCAATTTTACTAGAAGGAAGACAGGGTTAGCTTAAGGCTACTTAGAGTCTTGAGGACAATGTGACGTCTTGGGACTCATTTTTGGAGCGTTACATGAACATCCAATATGAAAAACTCCCTTAAGTTCTATACTCGAAGAGATTCTACAATCTAAAACCCTTTGAGGCTCCTCAAACATATGTTTCTCCTCACTAGAATATTTCTAGGATGTCTTAAGTGCTTTTCTCTCCCTCTTAAATGCTCTTTTGTAAGAACTATCCTCCTCATTGTCATACTCATGACTCTCTTACCCATATCCTTAGGGGAGTTTCCTAATAGATCAAGCAATGGCTTCTTCACTATAAACTTTTCTAGCACCTTAATAGGAATAGTCAGGAATTATTGCAAAGGTTCAACAATCGTAAGTTGTACTTGAGCTAAGTCATCAATAAACTTACTCCTATCAATAATAGTAGCATCTTGTAGTCTCTTATTCATGTATGGTTTAATGTGAATAAGTTGTCTATTTAAGACATTTATTAGGATCTTCTCTTAGACAGACCAGGTCCCTTTCTAACTCTTCATTCTTATGGAGTGGAAACATCAGATGCTTTTGAGAGTCCTATAGTTTCTCTTAAATTTTAATATATATACTTGAAGATTCTTTTTTCCCTTTTTCATTTAAAGTATTTACATTTTTCAATTGACTCAGGGGGCTTAGATTCTCAAATTTTAATTTAGTGACCATTTCTTCAGTTTTAGATATTTGGAGAGTTAGAGCAATCAATTAGTGTTCTTGATTCTCTACTTTATCCTCTAAAGTATTTTTCTCAGTAGTTAGTTCACACACAGAGTCTATCAACACACTTGTAATCCTTTTTATCTTCCTAGCAGAATATTAATCAATGATAGAAAGAGTTACCTCTTTTTCATCTTCATGTTCTGTGTTTGTAATAAATGCAAACAAGGAATCATAGATTTATGGAATGTCTTCCATTGCTAGCATAGACAAATCTACAGACTTCTCATCTTTATTAGATTCACAGGAAGAATCTCCCCATATCGCTAGAGATTGCTTTACTGTATAATCAACTGTATCCTTACTTCTTGAATTTTTAGGGACCTTGTCTCGGTTTTTTCCCATGTCACCTCAAGACTTGAGATACTCCTGATAATCCAATTTTGCATTGGATAGTCCTTAATTAAATTCTCAAAACTTCAACATTTATGACACTTAAACATTTCTTTCTCCTTTTATATTTCTTTATCTTCTTTGAAACTGGCCACTCCTTCTCATGGTTATTACAACTCTTTTTCCTTAACAAACAACATTAGTATCCTCTTCTACTGAATCATGTTTTGAAGCATTAAATGCCAGGTATTTTCCCCCTTTATACTTCATTTTTCTCCATATCTTGCTGCTTATTAAGCTTATGGATTTTTAGATTTCCAACCAGTTCATCCATATTGAGGGTCTTCAAATTTCTTGCCTCAGTTATAGAATCCACTTGGATTTCCCAGGATATAGAAAGAACACCAAGAATTTTTCTCATTTGATTATATAATGGAATCATTTCTCCTAAGTTGTGAAGTTCATTTGTGATAGAAGTGAATCTTGTATAAATTTCTTTGATTGTTTCTCTTTCTTTCATGCTAAAGGTTTCATACTGAGTTATTCTTTACTTTATTATCCTTCACATTAGTAGTACATTCTTGAGAAGTCCTCAAGCAATGCTAGATCTCATTGGAATTTTCACAAGAAGAAATCTTGTTTTATTCATTAGGTCCAACGCCACAAACTAAAAGGTTTTTGGCCTTGCAGTTTTTCTTAATTTTCTTTTTTTTATTCATCATTGAACTCCCTTCTTCTTTTTTTCAATAGTTCTTGTAACTTCTCCTTATTTGACTTATCTAACAATAACATGAGGACCATCAAGAATTATGTTCGTCGTTTCACTATCCTCAGCCATAATGAATTTAAAACTTTTTATTTTTCCACCGCCCAAAGTACTACTGCCCATTAAATCTTGGTGTCATAGTGGTAGATTTCCCTTGTTCCAGATTAGGTGGAGTATCCAAGCTAACTAAGTAACAATAGGTGTGAACCTTTTAGATTATTCTTGCTCTGATACAAAAAGGTGAAACCTTGAGGATTACACCACACAGTGTAGGATCAGGTCCCTAAAAATTAGCCAGAGGAAAAATCATAGTAAATTAACCATGAACACAAAACAATGCTGGAAATGTAAAGAACTTGAGATTTAACATGGAAACAACCTTGATAAAGCAAGGAAAAACCTTGTATTTCCCTCACAAGAACCTAAAAGTTCATTATAACCAACCTCCTAATTTCACACTCAAACTTGAACCTATCTTTAGGCTCCTTTGATGTGTAATAACTCTACTACAAGATCATCTTGACAACTCTTCTAAGATACACTCAAAACTGATTAACTCTAACCAGTATAAAGATTATGAAACTCTACCTAAGCCCTCTCAAAGCAAAAAGAAAAGAGCATTACTCTTATTGAATGAGTAATTCAATTATAGAATCAAGTTGGACTCAAGAACATTTTCTATTTTATCAAACACAAAAACTGACATCTTAAGCAATGTTAAATATTGAGTTATTACCTTTTTCTCTCTTCAGCTTTACGATTTGCAAAAAATTATTTATAGAGAAGCATCTATTTTTATTTATAGTTGAGTGATTATTAGGGTTCAAATGCATTTGGACAAGGTGACCTACGTAATACAAGCATCACTTGCACTGTTTGTTACAAAATAGGACAAAATTATGTAGTTGAGTGCCAGCCATACTGTAGTCAACCAAGAAACCCATAATCCTTGGAAGACCTTTCTTGGAAACCAAAAGTGTGATAGTGGATATAGAGCATAAAGAAATGTCATTCCTGGTCCATAGTAATAGAGTCTCATTTCGGGTGTGCAAAGATTAGAAGAAACTATGTGGGTTATAAGTGGTCTCGGTTATGGTTGTTTTTTATGAAAGATAGGAGGTTGGGTCATCTCAATTTGAAAACTCCACTAGAAAATTGAAGAACATTATATCGCGATGGTAAAATAGGCATTGGATGGGAGTCAACCCATCGATGCAACAAAAATGGCATCTTTCCAATAAATTTTGATTGTTAGAGTAGTTTTCAATTTATGTTTTATTAATCCATAAAATTATGGTGCAATAAGGTATGTTTGATAAATTGAGTAATGGGAATTGTTGTGTAAAGAAGTGGGATGCTGAACAACTACAAACAAGGGACTTGGAGTAAGCCTTGGTTATCGTAATTATGGTCACCATGTGATCGTAATCGCATTAACTATGTGATTGCAATCATGATCTTTTGGTCGCGATCGCAGTCTAGTCAATTATTAAATATGAACAGTTACCCAAAATAGTTTCCCCCACACTTCATTTGAAATTACTCACAATTGCACTCCTTTTTACTTGTGTTAAGAGCATCAAAAAGTGAATAGCTTCCCCGTTGCATCCCCGTATCTTTAATGTTACCTAATACTTCTCTTGAATGTGTATTTATAGGACCTAGAATATATGTTTAGGGCATTGCCCTAAAATTTTTGTTTGTATGCTAAATCTTTCGATTAATTGAGCTTGTTTGTTCTGTTGTCTATTGGTATTGGTGTGTGCATTGTTGGGGAAGTATTGATTACCCAAAATTGTTTAAAATTTCTAGTAATAGCATGTGCATACCAACTTTTTGGTGAAATATGCAAATGTGTTGATTGATAGTTTTTCCATGTTTTAAGGGCATAATTGAGTGTTTAAGAATTGTGTTTCTTGTTCATAGTGTCATCTATTAGTATGAAAACAAATTTATATGGAAAATTAAGTGCCAAAATCTATACTATGGACACCTTCCCAAGACAAAGCTACTCTCAGAGTGAGGCATATGTTTGGACAAGGTGCCAAAGAAGATCTTTACCTTTCATAACAGATAGGTGGCCATGGTGTGGAGATGCTTTTCCTCTGAACTATACATAGCAAATTAAAATTAGGCTACGGATTTCTACGTAATCGCAACACAATATCATTCTTCGACCCAATTATAAGAATTTTGGGAAAAGAAGTCCACTTTGGGGATGAGCTGATCAACAACATATATGGGTTGTAGAATGCATACAAGACATAGTTTGAGGTAATGGGTGGTGAACCAGGGAGCAGTGTAATACCCCATACCTTTTCTAGTTAAAATTCGCCCCTAGAATGTTAAGTGATAGCTTCCAAAATGAAGAATAATCATTTTGTGTGGAATATTCCAGATTTAGACCACCCATTGTGCAGGAAATTTAATAAGCTTTCCAATGATATAAGATTTGCCTAAATCCAATGAACGAGTGAGAAGTTAGGTCTATTTTAAGCTTCAGTCGTAAAACATCGTGATTTCGGTCCCTAGCGTATCGCGGAGACGATTTAAATGATAATTGTCAATTTTCAGTATCACAGAGAGGCCCAATTTCCCCTTTGACAATTTCCAGTGAGACCTCGTGATACTAGTGCGTCGCGCCAATGTTCAAAATGACAAACTAAAGGGGCTCTACGATTGTGGCGCATCTCGGTGAAAGCCCAGTTCCCACTCGTCTTTTTTTAGTGAGCCACTGCAATAGTGGCGCATCGCAGTGGCCACCTAGTTTGCAAGAAGTTCATTTTTCAAATTCCGTTTCAAATATTAAAGGGGGTACTTTGGTCATTCTCTCATCCCCTAATCCGTCTTAAATAATTAATTAAACCCCTTCAAAGCACTTTACATCCACTTTTCATTAAATCTCTGTCAAGCAAAACCCTAGTTCAACAAACTTTCTCACCAAGAAATCTAAATTCCTCTATTAATTCTCCAAGGAAATTCAAGATTAAGAATCCCCAATTCAAGAACTCTAAGAATTCATCTCAAAAGTAATAATAGGAATCCAAGATTCACGTATTTCATCAACGATCACCAATTAAGGTATATGGGGTTATGAACAAGGATACTCCTTTCATCCTTGTGCCCAAAACTTATTTTAATTATGAATTTACTGAATTTTATATGATTTCCCATGAAATTGAAGTTAGGGTTTATACCAATTAATGTTATTTACAAGATTACGAGATTTCCAATGATTTAGAAGTTGAATTACATGATTATGTTCATATTTTCATGCATATTGCAAAAATTTCTAGATTTTGAGTTGAATTATCAATCATCAACAATTTGATGTTTTAACATGAGATTGATACTTGGGTCATTAAGCCATAATTTAGTATTGCTATTTCAAGAATTGTTGTACTACAATCATCCTATGACTAGATTCCTTTCAGATTAGTGATAAAAATTTGACCTTTTGGTCTCAGAATAGATATGATATCCACCTTACAAATTCAGATTACAGATTTAGTATAGTTGGTTTTTATTACAATCCATTAGACTATTTTAAAGTAGATTTTCTTTAGAATGAGCATATAATTTAAATAGAGTAGTATTTAGCTCTGAGAAGGGTACGTCACTATGGTTTCATACCCCAGAACTATATGCCAACATAGGATTTAGATTAATCCCACTTTTACGTGGATGACAGATATGTGATTACTTAGATAGGTTATACTCTTTGGCAAGAGTATGACTCCTCTCCCCAACGTGACGATTCCTCCTTAGAGGGAGAAGAATGTTAAACTCCATGAATGCTCACATGGTTTATGTCGGTTATGGGAACCTCCCTTCTAGCTAATAGAAATGATTTTAGAAAAACTTAGTGTAAAGGCTCACAAACTTACTCAGATATTATTTTACTTAAGATTTCAGATTATAGAATTACAGCTTTTAGGTTCAGACATAAAATGGTAAGCCCTTTATCACTTAGCCTATATGATTTGAGAATATAACAGAAATACAAATTTTAAAACTAAGTGTTATGACTCAAAAGATTTATATTATGTGCTTTACTATTCATGATTTATGACTTTCCGATTCCAGATTACTCAAGCCGATGGAGTCATTTACATTTATCATGCATGATTTTATAAATTGTGATGATATTGCTTACTTATGGCATTCGCCCCCATATTCTCATTACATCATCAAAGTACTGATTCACATATACATATATGTGCTACATTGTCTAATAATGTAGGTTTAGGTGCTCAGTCTCAGTAGTGTGAGTGATTTCCGAGCATCTCATCTACATCCCTATAGTTGGTGAGTCCTAATAGTTTGGGGACTTAGCTATTAAGATTTCCAATTTATTAGTGGATGTTTCATATTTCATTTTAGATAGTTTGAGTTAGTTGGGGTTTGTCCTAGTGACTCTTTAGACTCAGTCAGTAGAGGCTTGTCAAACTACAAGATGCAGTTTTAGACTTTTGATTCAGTATTCAGATTCTTTAGTATTGTTTTACCAAGACTTGTGAGATAAGTATGTTTCAGATATGATTTCCATATTTATTATGTTTCTATATTCATATTTACCTTACGTTGAGATTCAGATTTAGTAGAAAAGTAGCCAGGGTTAACTAAGGACTACTTGTAGTTCAGAGCACCATTTGGCGTCCCGGAAACCAGATTTTGGGTCATTAAAAACTTGATATCGGAGACTAAGTTTTAGAGAGTCCTAGGGAGTCAGACAAGCTACGTTACATAGAGTCTTGATCATCGGTGTGAAGCATGCCATATCTATAAGCAAGAGGCTATGGAACGTTCATAGGAAATCATCTCTTTCTTTCATGATCTATCATGCATTTAGTGTCTCTATCTAATTCTAAATAATGCTTTCACATGACAAAGAATGCCTCCTCTTCGAGATAACACACACAGAAATAACAACCATCCACCTCAGCCCGCAGATCCTTTAAATGATAATGTATCACATGTAGAGTTTTGTGCTGCCTTTTAGGCGCTACCATAAGTTGTGACAGCTAATGCTCAAGAAAACCGTCAGGCTGCAATCTTATCCCAGCAAGAAGGGGACTAAACTGCAGCCAGAATCTGAGATTTTATGAGAATTAACACACCAGAGTTCTTTGGGTCAAAGGCAGGTGAAAATCCTCTATTTTATCTAGATGAGGCAAAGAAGATCACCCAAATTATGCATCCTTCTGAAAATAAGAGTGTAGAACTGGTATCTTATTGGTTGAAGGATGTTGCGTATAATTGGGTAGTGATGTGGAGGAAAAGTAGATGGGAGAATGCAACTCCCTTGACTTGGAAGATATTTCAGGATGCGTTCTTAGACAAGTTCATCCTACATGAGATGAGGGAAGATAAGATAGAAGAGTTCATGAACCTGAGGCAAAGCTCAATAATAGTGAAAGAGTATTGCCTCAAGTTCAACTAGTTATCTAAGTATTCCCTTGATCAGATAGTTGACCCTGGGTTAAGCATCAGTAAGTTTATGACTGGTGTGTCTGGGTTATTAGTTAAGGAGTGTAGGATTGCTAGGCTTATTGGAGACATGGATCATGCTAGGCTGATAATGCTTGATCAATAGATTAAGGTAGAAAAGTTGGAGGAAAGAGAGAGATTAAATAAGAAAGCTATAATAGAGTAGTTTGATTATGGTCAGAATAGGTCTGGGGGGAGGGGAAATCATTCACAGTTTCAGAATCAGTCATCTATGCCCGCACCTTCCTCAGCCAGTGCTCCCATACCCAGAAATAAGCAGGAACAAAGGGGTAAGTCTTCTATGTCCAAATCTCAGAATAGTGTGAGGGGGAAGCCCAATCATCCCCCATGTGCTAAGTGTGACAACAATTATGCGGGTGAATATTTGTGGGGTCAAAAAGGTTGTTATGGTTGTGGCCAAATGGGTCACAGAATCAAAGAGGGCCCGTATTCTAGAAAGGGAAACAAAGATGTTCGTCCTCAGACTCAGGCTAATAATGCACCATATCTTCTAGGTTGCCCAGCCTCTCCTCTGGGCGCATTATCTAGTACCAGTGGCTATCAATGCTAAAATTAATTCTAGGCCTTACCATCTCGCCAGGAGCAGGAAGATTTGCCAGATGTTGTTACTGGTATGCTTCGTGTCTTTCATCTTGATGTTTATGTGTTGTTAGACCCTGGGTCAAGTTTCTCTAATGTGACCTCATTAGTTGATGTGAATTTTGAGATAAGTTCTAAAAAGATCCCTAAGCCTTTCTTAGTTTCTACCCAGTAGGTGAGTCAGTTGTTGCTAAACAAATCTATAAAAAGTGTTCTATCACTATCCTTTGTAAAGTCATTTTAGCATACTTGATAGTGATAAATATGGTTTATTTTGATCTTATTCTTGGTATGGATTGGCTCTATTCCTGTTATGCTTCAATAAATTGTCGCACCTATGTGGTAAAGTTTTAGTTCCTAGATGAGCCAGTCTTTGTATGGTCAGGTAATTTAGTGTCTCCTAAAAGTCTTATCATATCTTAACTTAAATTCAAAAATTTGATATCAAAAGATTCCATTTACCACCTAGTTCCAGTCAAAGACATAAACTCTAAGACTCCAACAATTCAGTCAGTCAGTA
Organism: Capsicum pubescens; assembly: GCA_030864215.1. Taxonomy (NCBI): domain Eukaryota; kingdom Viridiplantae; phylum Streptophyta; class Magnoliopsida; order Solanales; family Solanaceae; genus Capsicum; species Capsicum pubescens. The sequence continues at coordinate 228,618,511 of CM061548.1, read as the reverse complement.
TAGTTAATGAGTTTACTGATGTTTTTCCAGAAGATCTCCCAGGGGCACCTCCCGATAGAGAGATAGAATTTGGTATTGACCTTCTCCCAGAAACTCAACCTATTTATATCTCTCCTTATCATATGGCTCCCATAGATCTTAAGGAGTTGAAAGAGAAGCTAAAAGACCTTTTAGATAAAGGTTCCATAAGGTCTAGTGTTTCTCCATGGGGCACTCCCGTCCTATTCGTGTGAAATAAAGATGGTTCTTTGCGAATGTGCATTGACTATCATTATCTAAATAAGGTCGTAGTCAAGAACAAATATCCTTTTTCTAGAATTCATGACTTATTTGACCAACTCCAAGGTGAAAGTTATTTCTCAAAGATAGACCTTATATTTGGCTATCATCAGCTTAAAATAAGGGAATGTGATATCCTAAAGATAGCATTCAGGACCCGTTACAGTTATTTTGAGTTTCTAGTCATGTTTTTGGGCTAACCAATGCTCCAGCAGATTTCATGGATGTCATTAACCTTATGTTCAAATAGTATCTAGACATATTTGTCATAGTATTCATAGATGATATCCTTGTATACTCCCATAGTGAGGATGGCCATGTAAATCATCTTAGAATTGTCTTACAAACACTTAGGGATCATTAATTGTTCACAAAATCCAGCAAGTGTGAATTTTGGCTAAATCAGTAGCCTTTTTTGGTCATATTATTTCCGTCGATGGAATTAGAGTTGATCCCCAAAAGATAGAAGCTATAAAAAATTAGCCTAAACCTATCTCTCCATCAGATATTAGGAGTTCTTTGATCTAGTTGGTTATTACCGCCATTTTGTTGAAGGTTTCTTATTTATTGCATCCCCTATGTCTAGACAAACCTAAAAGAAAGTTAGGTTCATGTGGTCAGATTCATGCGAGAAAATTTTTCAGGAGTTGAAGACTCGACTCACTTCAGCCCTAGTTCTAGCATTACCCGATGGTACAAATAGTTTTGTGGTGTATTATGATGCATCTAGAGTTGGTTTTGGTTTTGTGTTAATACAGATAGGTAAGGTTATATCCTATGCCTCTATACAGTTTAAGCCTCACGAAAAGAATTACCCAACCCATGATCTTGAATTAGCTGTTGTGGGGTTTTGCATTGAAAATCAGGAGGCACTTTCTGTATGGTGTGCATGTTAATGCGTTCACAGACAACAAAATCTTGCAATATATGTTTACTCAAAGGGAGTTGAATCTCTGGTAGAGAAGGTGGTTAGAATTATTGAAAGATTATGACAGAGTGTGTTGTATTATTTGGGCAAGGCCAATGTAGTAGCAGGCGCCCTTAGTAGATCATCTATGGATAGTGTTGCTCATTTGGAGAATGATAAGAAAGAGTTAGCTCGATAAGTTCATCGATTATCTAGATTGGGTGTTAGGTTGGTTGACTCAGCTAAAGGGAATGTTTGGGTTCAGAGTAGTTCCAAATCTTTCAAGTTTTGGAAGTGAAGGAGAAACCAGACATAGATTCTAGTTTGGTCAAACTGAAGGAGTCCGTTAAAGACCAAAAGGTAGATGTTTTCTCCTAAGGGGAAGATGGCGTGTTGAGATACCAAAGTAGATTGTGTGTGCCTTGTGTTGATGAGTTGAGACAGAGAATTATGGCTGAAGCGCATGGTGCGCATTATTCTATTCATCCAGGTTCTACCAAGATATACTACGACTTGCGGGAAATCTATTGGTGGAATGGTATGAAGAGATATATAGCGGTGTTCTTTGTTAAGTATGCAACTTGTCAACAAATTAAGGAATAGCACCAAAGACCTGGTGGTATGTTGCAAGAGTTTTGTATCCCCACTTGGAAGTGGGAAGAGGTGAATATGGATTTTGTGTCTGGTTTATCCCAATAGCATTGTCGTCATGACTCAGTTTAGGTTATTGTAGACAGATTGACTAAGTTTGCTCATTTCTTGCCAATTTACACATTTTATACAACTGAGGATTATGCTAAGTTGTATATCCTAGAGTTAGTCAGATTGCATGGAGTTCCCTTGTCTATCATCTCAGATTGTGGAACTAGTTTACGTTCCAGTTTAGGATAGCTTTTTAGAAGGGTCTTGGTACCCAAGTTCATCTTAGTTCAACTTTCCTCCCTCAGACAGATGGCCAAGCAAAGAGGACCATCCAAACTCTAAAAGATATGCTGAGGTCATGTGCTCTTGATTTCAAAGGTAGTAGGGATAAGCATTTTCCATTGATTGTGTTCTCTTATAATAACAGTTACCATTCTATCATTCAAATGGCACCATTTAAGGCTCTTTATGGGAGGAGATGTAGATCGCTTATAGGTTGGTTTGAAGTGGGTGAGGCCACTTTGCTTAGGCTCAATGCAGTGTTTGAAGTAATAGAGAAAGTTAAATTGATTAGAGAAAGATTGAAAATAGCCAAGAGTCGTCAAAAATCATATGCAAATGTGAGAAGAAGGAACCTTGAGTTTGAGGTTGGTGATTGAGTGTATTTGAAAATTTCACCTATGAAAGGGGTGAAGAGATTTGGCAAAAAGGGGAATCTTAGTCCCCAGTATGTTGGCCCTTATAGAATTCTGAGTCGTGTTGGGAGATTAGCTTATGAGATTGATTTGCCCGCAGACTTGTAAGCCGTTCATCTGGTATTCCACGTCTCTATGCTTAAGAAGTGCATCGGTGACTCCACTGTTGTAGTTCCTTTAGAAAGCTCAAATATTCAGAAAGGCCTTTCATACAAAGATATTCTAGTTGAGATTTTAGATCATCAGATCCATAGACTAAGGAACAAATAAGTTCCCTTGGTGGAATCAGTCTGTTGAGGGTGCCACTTGTGAAGCAAAAGCAGATATGCGAGCCAAGTACCCTCACCTTTTCTCCGCAAACTCAGATTTAGCCGAAGGTAATACTCTTCCTTGATTCAGTTATTTAATAGTCATATATTCGGCGATATAGTTTCCCTCATGTAAGTTCATGCACTAACAAAATTACTCAGAAGCTCAGAATGATTTAGATTCAGTTGTTCAGTTTATTTCAGTTGTGCATGATAGCTTATAGTCTCAGATTCCTCGGTATCCTCAGATTATCTAGCCACATTTGAGGAGAATGTTCCCAAGGGTGAGATATTATAATACCCCATACCATTTCTAGTTAAAATCTGACCCTAAAATTTTAAGGGATAGCTTCTAAAAAGAAGAATAATTTTACCATGTGGAATTTTTAAGATTCAGAACCCCCATTGTGTGGGAAATTTAATAAGCTTTCCAACGATATAATATTCACCTAAATCTGACTACCGAGTGAAAAGTTAGGGCTATTTTAAACTTTAGTCATAAAACACCGTGATTTGGGTCCTTAGCACATCGCAAAGATGGTTTAAATGATAATTATCAATTTCCAGTGAGACTCCATGATTTTGGAGCATCACGGAGAGGCCCAATTTTCTATTTGGCAATTTCCAGTGAGACCTTGAGATACTAGCGCGTCGCGCTAGTGGTCAATATGACAAACAAAAGGGTCTCAACGATTGTGGTACATCACAGTGAAAGCCCAGTTCCCGGTTGTCCTTTTACAGTGAGCCACCGCACTAGTGGCACGTCGCGGTGACTACCTAGTTTGCAAGAAGTTCATTGTTTCAGTTTCGTTTCAAGGATCAATGGGGGTACTTTGGTCATTCTCCCAGCCCCTAATCCATCTTAAACAATGAATTAAACCCCTTCAAAGCACTTTACATCCACTTTTCATCAAATCTCTCTCAAGAAAAACCCTAGTTAAACAAACTTTCTCCCTAAGAAATCCAAATTCCTCCATTAATTTTCTAAAGAAATTTAAGATTAAGAATCCCCAATTCAAGAACTCTAAGAATTCATCTCCAAAGAAATAATAGGAATCCAAGATTCAAGTATTTCATCAAAGATCACCAATTAAGGTATGTGGGATTATGAACAAGGATACTCCTTTCATCCTTGTAACCAAAACTTATTTTAATTATGAATTTACTGAATTTTATATTATTTTCCATGAAATTGAAGTTAGGATTTATACCCATTAATGTTATATACAAGATTATGAGATTTCCAATGACATAGAAGTTGAATTACATGATTATTTTCATATTTTCATACATATTGCAGAAATTTCCATCTTGTGAGTTGAATTATCAATGTTTACATATCAAGCATAACTATTTTCATGTTTTAACATGAGATTAGTACATGAGTCACTAACCCTAATTTAAGATTGCTATTTCAAGAATTGTTGTGCTACAATCACCCTATGACGAGATTCCTTTCAGATTAGTTATAAAGATTTGACCTTTTGGTCTCAGAATAGATATGAAATCCACTTTACAGATTTAGATTATATATTTAGCTTTACGGATATACCGTTGTTTTTAATTACAAACCATTAGACTATTTTAAATTGTATTTTCTTCAGAATAAGCATATAGATTTAATGGGAGTAGTATTGAGCACCGAGATGGGTATGTTACTACGGTTTCATACCCCAGAAATAAGTTCCAACATAGGATTTAGATTATTCCCACTTCTACGTGGATGACAAATATCTGATCACTTAGATAGGTTATACTCCCTAGCAAGAGTATGACTCCTCTCCCCAATGTGAGGATTCCTCCTTAGGGGGACAAGAACGTTGGACTCCCTGAATGCTCACATGGTTTATGTCAGTTAAGAGAACCTCCCTTCTAGCTAACAGAAAAGAATAATACAAAAGCTTATAGAAAAACTAAGTGTAAAGTCTCACAAACTTACTCAGATATTATTTTACTTAAGATTTTAGATTACAGAATAACAACTTTTAATTTCACACATAAAATGGTGAGCCCTTTTTCACTTAGCCTATATGATTTGAGAATATAATAGAAATACAGATTTTAGAACTAAGTGTTGTGACTCATGAGATTTATATTATGTGCTTTACTATTTATGATTTATGACCTTCCGATTCAAAATTACTCAAGCCGATGTGAGTCATTTACATATATCATGCATGATTTTATAATTGTGACGATATTGCTTACTTATTGCATTCACCCCTATATTCTCAGTACATAATAAAAGTACTGATCTACATATACATCTATGTGCTACAATGTATAATAATGTAGGTTTAGGTACTCAGTCTTAGCAGCGTGAGTGATTTTCGAGCATCTCATCTACATCCCTGAAGTTGGTGAGTCCTCATAGTTTGGGGACTTAGCTATTCAGATTTTAGGGTTATTTGTGGATGTTTCATTATTCATTTCAGACAGTTTGATTCAGCTTGGGTCTGTCCCAGTGACTCTCTAGACTCGGTCAGTAGAGGCTTATCGGACTACTAGATGTAGTTTTAGACTTTTGATTCAGTATTTAGATTTTTCAGTATTGTTTTGCAAAGACTTGTGAGATTAGTATGTTTCAGATAAGATTTTCGCATTTATTATGTTTCGATATTCATATTTCCCATATGTTGAGATTCAGATTTAGTAGAAAAGCAGCCAGGGTTAGCTCAAGACTACTTGTAGTTCGGAGCACTGTTTGGCATCCCAGACACCAGATTTTGGGGCGTTACAAGTAGGCTAGTTGATAAGTTTTGTCCTTGATGAGATGTCCCGTGGTGATCCGACCCGACTTGGGGCATTGTCATAATGGGCATCGTAAGTCTGACTGGGATCGCAGTCCACCCCCGCTACCCAACCCAACTTCCAGTTGCTTGCCCTAAGTTGGCTGAATTTCAAGCATATAACAAGATAGTGTAATAGCTCATATAAATACTCTAGGGTAGGATCATGACCGTGACAAACCCAACCCCGTCCAACCAACCCATACTAACCTTCCATCTATACCAAACCAAATGAAACCATAAATCCGTCCATAACTAAATAAGTTCCATAAATAATTTAATATATAATCCAATAATGAAAGAGGATGGGACAGCTAACAATATCTTAAACCAGTATCAAACCCAATACCAATACCAATGCTAAGGTTGACACCAATACTGATTCCGTCCATTCCAAAACATAGTAGTTCCACAAACTCCTCTAACCAAAAGAATACAAATATCAAGTTAGAACAAGCCACCAACCATAGAAAAAAGCAATATCCATAAATAATCCAGAGTTTGAAATAAAATCCATGAAATGGAGTCTTCCAAATAGATGGAATCTCACCAGTTCAATCTAAAGTTGACCTTGAGTGTTCGAATGCTATGTAGGAGGAGTAGAAAAACTGGTTCCTATATCGCATGGGGATACAACCTTCGAAAGATGGGTTAGCGGGTGAACCCTAGCATGAACTAAGGATAATGATAAGATAATACCAATTATAAAACCAAGTAAAACATCCATATGCACACATCACATACACACACTCACACATATATCTATAACCATGCTTGGTGAGAATAATCATGTTGAGCCTAATTATGGTGAGAATATGGTGTAAGCTATCTAATGATATGTGAATAATTAGGTGGGACTTGATGACCGTAAATGTACTTAATGATGATTTTAACTAAAGAATTTATTCTATTGAAGTGATTAGTGGTTAAATGGTGTTGTGACAATCAACTATGTGTCAATGGAATCAGTCTAGGGAATGTGAACGAGTCATGATAATGATTAGATAAATTTTAATACTCTTGGATGGTTGGTAAAGACCTTGTTGGACATGTATTTAGTCACTATGACAGAAAATGCTAGGTAAATTATTTATAAGAACTTTGTTAATCATGTAATAGATTAGCTAATGGCTTTAAATAGGGTGATGGCTTTAAAAGTTTGAATGGTTGATAATTGGTAATGTGTTGATGTTGCTTCCCATGTAATTTTTAAGCTATGTCCATGTTTGTGTGATGGCTAATAAGAGATGTTCAATTCCCTAAGCTTGAACTTGAAATTGTGTGTGGAACTAAAGTGTGGCATAGAAATGTTAATGAAGAATGAATGAGTTAGTAAGGGTCTTGATGATCGCCGATTGAATTGAATGATGTTTGGAATTGAAGCATTAGCCTAATAAAGTGTTTACTCGATAAATATTTCCATGAACACCTTATGGTCCCGTCACCTTATGGTCCTGTGTAGGCCTTTATGTCCATGAATTTAATTGTATGATGAAATATGTTAAGGCATCGGCGTATTAAAATGGTTGAGCAATGAAGGCTCCCATGAGGACCATGCGGTCCTGTATCGTGTTGAATTGGCTAAATAAGCCAAAACCCTTAAATATGATATAAATTTTATGAGTTTTAATGCATGAAATATTAGGACAAGAGTTGAAATGGCATCTAATTATGATGGAGTATTCGAGTTCCTCTTCTATTGATACGACTAGTGATTCAAGTTCCTAGTCCCATGAAACGACGAGTGATTCGAGTTCCTCATCTAATGATATGACTAGTCATTTGAGTTCCTAGTTTCATCAAATTATGGGTGATTTGAGTTCCTCATCTAATGACATAGCTAGTGATTAGAGTTCCTAGATTGGTTATACGACTAGTCATTCGATTTCCTAGTCCAATGAAATAAAATATCTAGTAATTTGAGATCCTAGACCGGTGATATGACTAGTGATTTGAGTTCCATGTCTAATGAAATGAAAAGGCTAGTTATTCGAGTTCCTAGACCGGTGATACTACTTGTGATTCGAGTTACTAGTCCAATGAAATCAAACGGCTAGTGATTCGAGTTCCTAGACCAGTGAAACATTGGGTGACTTGAGTTCATCGTCCAATAAAATGGCAATGAGATTGGTCAAATGTCCTAACTTGGTTGAATGTTCTTCACTACATATCTCATGAATGAATGATTTGAGAATGCCTTCTAAGTCATTTTCCCTTGTGGGATAATCTGATCGTGCCGTGTATATCTATGTGTATGAGTATGAGTTTAAGAATGTGATTAATGTTATATGCCTAATAATAATGGTATGAACATAAGTATGGAATATCAGAGTGCTACACTTTATATCTCATGATTGAAGAGTTCGAGAATGTTGTCAAGTCTTGATATCTTATTGCTATGTGATATGTATCTATATGTAATGATAAGTGTATGAATGTGATGGAATATGATACATCAACTTGTTGTTGAATGATTATATTATTTATCCTTATCCTTGTGTTAAATGCTATTGCTCCAACCGGTAACCGTATCCGGACTCTATGTCACCAAGTGACATAGGGACCAAAGCATCTCTTTCTTTTTTTTCTATGCAGTGAACATGTGTTCGAGTGGTTCACGCATTGACCTTCAAGTTGTGAGCTTCCATACTCCGAAAAATCTACCTTTCATAGTCACGTTATTACATATCAAAGACTTGCATAAATTTGGTACATGGCTATTGTCGGGGGCATATCCTGACATATTAGTTGACTTAGGCATTGTTTGAGGATTTGTAGATTACTGTGGACTTGTATATTTTTGCTAGACCATTGGCGTTAATGAAATGTTAGTTATTGTCTAAGTATTGACTATTAGCCTTGTATTTCTGCTATCTTATTATAAGGTTGGAATTCACTCGACCCTTGTGGTTGTTGTGATGATGATTAGGTTGGGTTAACAGGGATACCTCCGGTTCATGTGGGATTGAGGTGCCCATACGACATGACCCGATTTCAGGGAGTGTCGTTTCATGTACCCTACAAGGTTTTGATTAAATAAGATTTCATAACCACCATGGTTTTACTATTTAACCTTAACAAAAAATTCTTACCATTAAAACCATTTATGAATAATTCCAAAGCATTTAAACAATTTATACTATTCAAAACATTTATACCAAGGAAAAACATTCTAAATTCATTTAGTGTTCCATTACCAAACAATACCGTGCAATAGTCCCAATGAAAGTCCAACAATAGAGTAAGAATATACCCTTAGACATTTTATCAAACATGCTGAGGGCATACTTTCCAAGACAAAAACCAAAGCATAAACCATGAAAATAAGGTTTACCCATGACCCATTTGTTTAACCACACCAACAAGAACCCAAATGTGCAAACCATCACAAAAACCATGTGAAAACATAATTTAAACCGACATTCAACAATATTCATCAAAACCCTCAACATAAGTTTTCAAAACGACAATTCATGATTCATAATCAATGTTTATAAAACATTAAAACATGTCATTAGTTGGAACTAACGATGAGGGAAGTGTACATGCCTTATACAAGAGGATTCCACAGAGAAATTTGACTCTTGAGCACTTTGAAGAACACTTGCAGAAACCCTAACCTGCAATTTTCAAGCGAGTGTTTAGAGAGGATATTTGGAGTGTTTTTATCTTCTAATGAGTGTTAAGAGAGTCCACCAAAGGTTATATAATGTGGGGATATAAGGGTTTGAGGTAGGAAATGTCCGGACTGCCCTCATTTTAAAAGCTGAAAACCAAGTCTCTGGAGGGTACGATCCAACCCCCTTAGCCATACACTTGGGTATGAGTGGTAACCTAACTCGTACCATAGATCCAACCATGATCCCTTATACTGACTATCATAGAGCCTTTTAGGTTTAAGTCATATTTTAGGGTAAGAAAAGTACCCACAAACAGTATCTTGGACAGATTCGTCTAGGCAAGCTAATAAGCATCATATGATATGGCATCATACACCTCGTATCCTACCATAAGACTAGTGTGATTTTGAGTCGTACCTTAGGAAAAATCCCAACAAAAACCCACTGCATAACATACGAGAGAGGCATCCCAAACCGTATCATAGAGTACTATTGGTACCCTAGATTCGTACCATGGATAGAATGTCCAATACCCATGAATTTTTGCAAGGGCCAAGGTTTATGGTGATTCATCATCCCCCACTTACAATAATGTGTCCTTGAATGGTGGGTAAGGGAGAGAACAAGAACGAGATAACACATTATTCCCCAACAAAAATCACTCCAACCAAATTTTGAAAACAATGAAATAAAATAAGATAAGATGATCACCACATATCCAAAGAAGGATTTACACTCAAAAATCTCCATTCCGACCTCTAACTAAGTTAGAAAACAAAGATACAAGAGAAACCATTCCTTTCCTTTAACCGAGTTAAAAAACCAAGATGTGTCAATGAACACCTACCTTATGCATGAGTTTTCGGAGTGTAAACCAACACGAATACTTGGAATCCATTTCATCTTTTGCATACCCAAATGGCTAACTCAAATTTTTTGTTCACCATAGAAACTTCACCAAAGCCACACGTCTGCTATCTGCAATCGACAAACATGCCAACCCCAGATCCTCACTGGGACCTTCTTAAAACAAAGATTCTGAGATACCAATACCACCCAAAGGAAAACAACAAACTAAGGATCATCTACACATTACCTCATCACCAACATATGGAATACCAGATGAGTGGAACTCATGCTAAAAAGCAAGTCCAATTGAACATGCAATTTCCCAAAGGCATATCATTACAAGAGCTTGAGCCTAGATATACACCAATTCTATGTTCAAGCCTATATAATTCAAAAGGAGTTAACTTAGAACATGGGACTCTATTCCCTTTATCCACCCAAAGCACTACTTTGTTTCCATCACTATAGCTAAACACCAAGCCCCCTCCAACCTTTTTAAGCACCTAATACAATGACTTGATAGTTTCACCAAGCACAACATTCAATCCCCTCTCTCTATAACTACAGTACAGTCTACCATTCAAAAGATTTAGAAACCTCTACCATGTTTACACGGATTTTCACCATCTATTCCTCTCTTACCCAATCTGTATGGAAACAACCTTACCTTACTCTTCAAAACTGTAACTCTAGTAGTCACCTTGAATCTTCCCCACTTAGGGACGTGTGCGCTCCCTATTTTAAAAAATCACTATGCTCCCCAATCCACTACATCTAAACACAAAAATTATCATTAAGGAACCAAAGTACAAGAATTATCCATGTTCCCTATGCACGGACCTCGAAATAAACACATTACCATAAGCACTAAGTAACTCATAACAACCACCTAGACCATAGCGAAGAACCATTCTAAAATCCCCATACCATAATAGGAGTCCTTAGGACTGGACACCAAAAGAAACACAATCTTATATACCACAAGAAATGTAATGTAATGTCTAGATTCATATCCAGGGAACAAGGCAAATGCAAAATTCGAACCTTAGGCATAAGCATTATAAGAATGCATGCAATACTAGTAGAGTACTCTCTTAAAAAAGATAGGAAAGAATCACGAGAGTATGCAACCTGACCTCCCCTTAAAGTCTACTGCTAGAAGAAAATTTAATATTAACCCTCGGTCTTCATCCCATGACACCTATAAGCACCACACTCCGCTTTAATAAGTATCACCAAGGATGTATACTAGGGACACTTGGTTTTCCTATACCCAAAACCTTATTCGTCCATATGCCACCTAGATCCCAATATATTCATACAAACTCCATGATCTAACTCATTTAACAACTTAACCCCAGATCCACCCTTTCAACCTTAACTTCCATCCTAAATATCACAACTTTTCCACTATTATACTTCCCAAGCCATCAATCTTACCCTTTTTGCACACCTCATCCAACCTACAAATCTACCTCTACCATTTTCCCATTGCTAACCATGAACATACTCTCTTCATCAAGTTCAAGCATCTAGTTTCAAGCCTAGTGTCTATCAACCACAATGTACTACCACCAAAGTACCCCATATAGAATATACATATATGGTCCACTCCACAAGGAGGACATCCTAAAATTCCTTATTTACCAACCGACAACCTATGAATTCCAAGGGGAACCATCTTTTTGTGCAAAAAATAATGAAAGCTCTCCACAAAGGAACACTAGAACTGACGAAACCTTCATTTAAGAGAACCCTTAATTTTACCCCTACGGACCTTTTACTCAAATGGAACCATTTTATAAAGAAAAAATAAAAATTGGACAAGCATCTGAAATAAGACCAATTCCAAACTCAACCTCCTTATTAGAATGACACCACAAGGGTCATCAGAAAAGACCTAAAGAAATTTATACATCACCAAATCCAAATAAAAAAAAGGACCTCCCGAGTTAGAACCTTTAACCCAGACCGAATGATAGAGACATCTATTGGAGATGAATCTCTCAGTTTAAGATATTATGTAACCTTTCCCCTTAATAGTTAGGGAACAAAACCATCCTCCCATTCCATAACCGACTTATCGAGGAGTCTAAAGATAACCTTACGGGCCAAATAACCTAATGAGGCATGGCACGAGTGTAACCAATGCATACCCTAAATGACATTAAAATAAACAATATCAGAGTTAAACAAATCTACAAAAGCCCTTTTTTCTACCAATAGATACCACATACCCTCATTGACTCTTTTAGCAATTGTAGAGTCACCTACCAGGGTTAAAACAAAAAAAGAGAAGAGTCTGAAATAACCATTGGACCAAAACCAAAATATACAACCATATATAAGGTCATAAATAGAGAAGGAATCCTAATACACATATCGAGAAAATTATTTTCAAAATACTAGTGTTAGTATTAGAAAATTCCTCACACTTTTGAGGAATAATGAGAGCATTAAGATGATCTTGACTAATGTCGTAGCTAGAAGTAGCACCCTGTGGTGATAGAGCTAGAGAAGTAGCAAGAAGTACCTTATTATCCCATGCGATAATCCTTATGGGACACTCTCATTACATGTGGCCATTAATGCAAACCTTTAACATGCACTCAGGATAAGGCTAAAATAATACCAACCTTTAAAACCAAGTAAACCATCAAAATGCATTAATAATAATACATATATATACATATACATATATATTATCTAATCCTTGTTGGGAAAAGGAATTGGGTTTAGTATGTCTTCAAAACCCTTAACCTGGGTAAGTGTATCTTAGCCATCATAATCTACCCATGGGATATATGGATCCAGTGTCACCCCCTAGATGGGCCCCGATGCATGTAGCTGCACGAACCAGAGACACCATAGGAATAGGGGATTCTCGTGTACTATTCTCTCTCCTTGATACATATATACAAGTGTTACTGGATTCATGTGTACCCCTTAAGTATAGGGTCTCCATGCGCAATACTCATGTTGATAAATATGAGTTTCCAATGTACTTCCCTTAGACTCACACCTTCATGGCTAGCTATCACACCCCACCATTATTTCCCATTTAAAACCATTACCACATAACTAAACCACTATTCTATTTATTATTAACCAAGTCTATCATTAGTGGTATCGTCATACGGACTATATCTTGAAAGCAATGTCCTTAGCAAACCTTAAGGAATTCCTATGTACCCTATAGGTTACATTTTTTTGTTTACTTAGACAATTCCCATGTACACCAAAAGTACATCATTGTTAAGCTTACTTGGGGGATTCCCATTTACCCCGGAAGTATTTCATTATTAAGGGTTGCTTGGGAGATTCCATTGTACCCCACAAGGTTTTTATTCAATTAGATTTCATACACACTATGGTTTTACTCTTTAAACTTTCCAAACTATTCTTACCATTCAAATAATTTATAAATAATTCTAAATAATTTAAAATAATTATACCATTCAAAATATTTATACCAATGCAAAACAATCTAAATCCATCTAGAGTTCCATTACCAAATAATACTTTGCAATAGTCCCAATGAATGTTCAATAATAGAGTAAAAACATTCACTTAGGTATTTAATTAAACATGTTGAGGGCATACCTTTTCTAAGACCAAAAAAAAGCATATACCATCAAAATAACGGTTAACCATGACCCATTTGTTAAACAAAAATGAAAAATTACCCACATGTTCAAACCATCATAAAAAACATGTGAAAACACAATTTAAACTAACATTCAACAATATGCATCAAAACCCTCAACATATATTTCCAAAATACCATTCATGATTCATAATCAATGTTGAAAACATATTAAAGCATGACTTCAGTTGTAAATAATAATGAGGGAAGAGTACACAACTTATACAAGATGATACCAGAATGAAACTTGACTCTTGGGCCCTTTGAAGAACACTTGTAGAAACCCTAGCCTCCAATCTTTAAAAGAGTATTTAGAGAGGATATTTGGAATGTTTTGATCTTCTAACAAGTGTTATGAGAGGCCACTAAGGGTTATATAACATAGGGACATACGGTCTTGAGGTGGGAAATATCTGGACTACTATTATCTTAAAATCTGTAAACCAAGTCCCAATAGGGTATGACCCAACCCCCTTAACTGTACCCTAGGGTATGAGTGGTACACTAACACATATTCTAGACCCCACTATAATCCCCTTTATGAACCATCATACGACCACCTAGATTTAATTCATATAATAGGGCACGAAACTTACCCACAAACTATATATTGGACAAATTTAATTTTGCAAGACAATAAGCATCATATGACTTGACATTATACACCTTGTATCCTACCATATAACTAGTATGATATTGAGTCATACCTTGGGAATAACCCCAATAAAAACCCATTACTTAACATACAAGAGAGGTGTCCAAAACCATATCTTAGGGTATGATTTATACCTTTGAGTCGTACCATGGATAGAATGTCTAAAACTCATGAATTTTTGTATGGGAAAAGGTTTAAGGTATTTTATTAGCTATCATCTATAGCTGAGTTTCCCTATGCACTAACATGAGCTATAATAAGCAATCTAAGATGGTCATGTGCATCATGGAAACTATTCCTTTAAATGTTGGGTGTATTGTATTATAAGACATATTGAATTTTAAGAACATAGGTAGATCCCTACACTTATTTCCTTCCATGATAACATAACTCTGTAAGAGAATCGCTGTTAAAAAGTACTTTGGGGACACTTAGAAACACTCGAATAACCCTATTTATCCTCTATATATTTAGGGTGAGAGTGCACTTGGAAAGAGAATAAAAAAAGAAAATTGACTTAGCTAAGTCGATAGATAATGACATAGACTCTTGTAGGAAAGCCACAATAGGTGAGAAGTCATTAATTTAAGGATTTTCATGCACCTTTAAGCCTAAATTACCATGATTTTCCGTTGATTATATGTTAATCTCTTACTTAATGCTCATTTGTGTAGGAAAAGTTTAAAAGGGATGATGAGCAAGTCATTTAAGTCAAAAAAGAGGTTAAATGTGAAAGAAAAGTGCCAAATGATAGAAATCAAGACTAAGAATCGACCCTCGATTATCATGATAATGGCCTGAGGCTCGCAATCGTAAACAATCAACTATTCAACCATAGGGTGATCACGATATGACTACCGCTATTACGAGAGTCGCAAATATGCTAAAAAGGGGGAGATCGCGGTAGAGCGGAAAAGTTTCAAGGGTATTTTTGTAATACTGGAAAAATGTGGGATTGAGGCTCAAATAAGGGGTTTTAGCTCAATTTTCACCATCTTAATCCTATCTTTCATCTTAAATTTTTATCTTATCTCTTTGGAGCTTGAAGCAAAAATTTATACTAATCTTGAGCTAAGATTATATTATAGTAACTCCACAATGAAGGATTAGCAAATTTCCATTGAAAATTCATTGTAATTTAAAGTATGGTTTGCATTCTCTTTATTTTTCATGAATCAAATTGATGGAGATTTTGATATATTTTGGTTTATTATATTTTTGAGTTGTTATTTCTTCCTCTTGGGGTTATGTTTGAATTGAGTACAAGTGTGTAGTTGTGATTATTATTTTTAGTTCTAAGTTATTTTCTTGGGTTTCACAAATGTTTCATTATAAAATGGAATTTATTGGTGAAAGCCTCAATTTCCCTAAACCCCACATCATCCTTGTAAGAGGTTTATGGGTAGTCTAGATCCTACATCATCCTTGAAAGAGGGTTGAAAGTGACATGAGTATTTATGAACAATAAGATAGATAATAGTTATTCCCTTTTTATCGTCTTAGAAATAAGGATAAAATGTTGAATTGTTATATCTTGGGCACAATCCTAGAAATAGGGATGCCGAATTGAGGATTTGTAATGTTTGGTTTATCAAACCCATGAGGTATTCGAAAGAATCCGTGCATGATATTTTGATGATATTTTGAAAAACTAGTATCCAATTCCCTAACCGAGCCTAGCCAAGCATGCCTTTGCTAATTTGAAGTTTATTTTCATGTACCCACACACTAGTTTCCTCTAGTAAAGCATAGCCCCATGATCCATTCCTAATTGATTATGCTGTAATTATTCTTAGTCTAAAATTAGTCCTTTGGAAGCCCAAGAATTGTCTTACACTTTTTAAAACATTCTGAATCCCCCAAAAGCTTTTTATAATATATTTGAATTTTGCAAGTAAAATTAATTTTTAACATATTTAATCGCCACTCACATTGTTCCTCGTGGATTCGACCCCAACTCAAAGTTGGGTAATTATATTGACAATGACCTTCTTGAACTTAAATTGACGTGCAAGTTGAGCATTATCAAAAAATGGCACCATTTCCTAGGAACAATTTGGCATATTTGGTTGGTTGGGAAGTTTAGCTTACTTTCTTGGATTCAAACTTGTAAATATTTTAGTGTGATTTTCTTTTTTTTCTAGTGTTAGATAGATTTTTTTATAATTTTCTTGTTACTATTGCATCTTGTGATGAATGTGAGATTGGTGGTTGGAAATCTTTTCTTTATGACCCATGTACACATTTTGAAGGGCCCCATTGTTGGCAAGATTATAGATACGCTCCCTGGGAAGAGATGTGTGCTCCATTTATATCCTATTGAGAGTATAATGGTTCTTTCTGTGGTGGTCGGGATGGACATTGGAGTGATTGTCCAAATTTCCCCTCCATTTATTATGCTAACCCAAATGATAGTTCTTCTTATTAGTTAAATAAGTCTCTGATAATGCTCAACTCACTCCCATATTTAAGGGATAAGACGGTCGTTGTCAAGTAACCCAATGTAAATTGGGGTCAAATCTCTAGGATTGAATGCTATAAACTTCAAACCTATGGTTGCACAAGTTACTATAAGGTTACCCAGAATGCCAATAGAAAAAATATGTATAAGTAAATGGTGGGTGGGCTTCCATGGTTTTTGAGATCAAGATCTAACTTATTCGGGTTCTTGGTATGAAACCCTAGATGGGTGAGAAAAGCTACCACTTTGTGATACTCCTCCACTCTATCCCGTTCATAATTAAACAGCACCCCAACCAATGGGTTATTCAACAAGCTTATAACTACATGGTTAGATACCTTATTATCAACAACATCGGTAACTGAGATTACTTGTTCGTCCATCAGTTGTTTCATAGTCTTGCATATGTTGAAAGATATCAATTCACCATCTAATCTAAACTTTATTCCTCGGCCTCTACATCTACTAATACATTCCCAGTATCCAAAAATGGCCTCCTAATAACAATGGGAATGTCCACATCCATGGCATAATACACAATTATAAAGTCGACCGAGTAAATGAACAGGTCTACTTTTACTAGAACATCATGGACAATCCTAATAGGTTTCTTAACGGATCGATCGGCCATAATGAACTTTATTTTGGTGGGTCTTGTCTTACTCAACCCATGTTTTTGAAATATCTCATAGTTCATAAGGTTCATACTTGTCGCAAGGGCACACGATGCCTTACCAAATTTGAATGTGCCAATGGTGCATGAGATTTTAAAGGCACCGGGATCCTTTCACTTTTAAATATACGACCTTGTCATGAGGGCATTGCAATGTTGAGTAATCTCTATGCTCTCCTTCCCCACAAAGTTTTGTTTACACACCAAGTCTTTCATAAATTTAGCATACCGTGGTATGTCTTGCAATGCCTCAATAAGAGGAACATTAATAGAGAGGTTGCTAAAATTATCAAAGAGTTTGTCAATTTTATAATGCTTGACCTTCCTCAATGACCATTGTTTGAAAGGTGGAAATATAGGATTTAGGGAAATATAATCAATTTGACACTCTTTATTAATAGGTTTCCTTATCGATGTCTCTTTTAACATTGACTCCTCAACATTGGGCGTTTTCCTCTTTGCTTGTGATGTATCCTTATCTTGTGTTTCTTAACTATTCCTCTCCATTAAATACTTTGATATTTCACTCACTTTTGCCTTGAGTTGTTGAATAGTGGAGGAGTGAGATGCAACCGTTTGGTGGAGTATTGAGAATAACTTTGCATTTCATTTACCATTTACCCTATGGCCACCTCAGCATCCTTTATGTCCCAACCCTTACACCAAATTGCTACTTGGTCAAAGACTTTGTAAACAATCCAATATGATGAGTTTATGAATGATCCATTAGATATATTTTCTTCTATGACTTTTTTTTGTTTGTCCAATTATCGATAGAAGATTTGAGGTGCATCTTCTCCGGAACCTCATTAGCGGGGAAATTTAAGAGTGTTTCTTTAAACCTTCCCCAAGCATCGTACCATGATTCCTTATTGTATTGGAGGAATTTAACAATATCATCCCTCAACCCTAACTTCCTATAAAGAGGGAGGTTTTGTCCTTAAATGACCTCTATGATACTTGTCCATGAAGTGACCGATCTGGTGGGCAAAGATCTTAGCCACCGTATAGCCTTTCCCATGAGAGATAGATGAAAAAGGCTTAGCCAAATAGATTCTTGAGATATATGTGCAAATTTGAACAGAGCACAAACTTCTATGAAACCCTTTAAGTGAAAATTTGGGTCTCTATTAGCTTCACCCACAAAAATTCCCTTTAGTGGAGCAATGTCCACATCACACTTGTCACATAGAATGTTCCATACTACTCGGTGGGGGGAATAAGAATTGAACTTTCACCTACTCAAAGATCGAAAACAACAAATACATTAAATTACCCCACTCCGGGTATTCCAACGTAATATTAACACCATAAAAGTGAAATCTATGTTTCACTCCCCGGCAACATCGCCACTTTGATAATGCTCAAATCACTCCTATATTTGAGGTATGAGGAGGTTGTTGTCAAGTAACCCAATGTAAATTATGGTCGAATCTCAAGGAGTGAATTCTATAGACTTCCAACCTATGGGTTCTCAAGTTACTATAAGGTTACCCGGAATGTCAATTGAAACAACATGTATAAGTAAATGGGAGGAATTTTTCAAAAATTCTTCACACAAACTTTAACTAGTATGGCATGAATGCTATCTTGGTTTCTAAATTCAAGGTTTAGAGGAATCTTGGGATTAAGTCATCTTAGAGGTAAAGTATATGGGATAATTATGGTTTATCAAGTGATTTAGTTGTTAAATAATTGATAGGCTAGGTCGAATATCATTTTGGTTAATCTTTCAATCAAACCACAACGATTTCACCCATTGGCTCTTTCAAGCACCTAATAAATTTGGATTTTATGTAACCACCCAAAACCTCAACGAAACATCCCTTTTTCTAGGATTATGATCTTGACATGATTTACACTTCCTAGACACTTATTTCTAAGATTGCAAATGGTAGTAAATTATAGGCTTTATTGTCTACCATTGCCTTGTCCCCCGATAACCCTCTTTCAAGGATGTTATAGGTTACCTAATATTCACAAATGTCCCTCTTTTGAGGATGACAAAGGGTTTCTAGAGATTAGGTCTTTCACCTATCAAACCTATTTAGAAATTTAAAGTTTCACCTATCAAATCCCACTCATAATCTCAAGCAATAGTGAAATCCATACTCAACATCTAAAATCCATGCAAATACAACAATACCCACATACAATTACACACTAATTAAACATAATCCCAAGACTAAAGATATTAGCTACTCATTAGTTAAGGGAACAGAAAGTTGCCAAGTAATGCATCCAAGGAATTCATACTAAGAGGGGATGAAATAATCTTCAATTCCATATTCTAACTTCACTAATTTCTCCCTAAAAAAAATCACAATGATAGAAAAAAACATCTAAAAGTTCTCTTCCTCCCTGCTCTCTCTCCAAAATCTAGGGTTTTATTTACCTCCAAGAGTGTAATTTTAAATATCTCTCTAAATCTTGACTCAGCTGCACAATTTACCAAACTGCCCTTCCTTAATTTAGCCCGCTATGCCGCTGATGATAGGCGAATTTACACGCCTATATCAATATATTTTTCCCATATTTTAGCCTAGTTTTGAGAACAAAGTATATATTTCATGCACTTTTAGTCCTTTTTCCTATAAATGAGCTAACGAACATGATTAGTAAAGTTTCAGGTATAAATGATGCAGAATCCAGCATTTTATGGCTTACTTGACGCAAAAGAAAGCTCACGAAGGAAGGGAAGGGAGTTTACACGCCTAAGGACCAAAACTGCTGCATGGAAAATCTGTCCCGAGCTAAAACAGCATTTCTGAAGACTTTGGGGATCTGCAGTAACTTAGTTGGATTTGGACAATGATACATTAACCTAGTACAATTGGGTTATGTATTTCATTAGTTTATTTGGATTATGATAATGTTACATTAACCTAGTACAATTGGGTTAAGTATTACATTAGCCTAGTACGATTTGGTTAGATATTTTATTTATCTAGTAGGATTAGGATATGGGTATTATAAATACCCTATCATGCTAGAGATTTTATAACTTCTCATCTTACAATTCAATTCTATTACTCTACAACTCTTCTAATCTTTCCATTAATTCTATTTTTCTTCTTCTACTCTTCTATTCTTAAATTCCACAACAAGAGAATCGTTACTTTGCCTAGGAATTCACGCCTCACGCCTACCACCTAAGCTACACGAAATTACTCAATCTTGTGGTATAACAACAATGTCAATCGTGATCTCCTTCGCATTCATGGGTAACTAAACTTCTCTGTTGGGGTTATGGAAGCCGTATGAGATACTATCTATTGCTGTGAGTTTGTGAGTTCGCGACACGTATACTGCTTATATCATTATTCTCTTCATCTTAGTCTACATTCTTTGTGGTTGCAAACGCAAGAATACGCCAGTATAACATTTAACTTGTTCGAAAGAAAGGTTATTTGTCTGGAAAAGAGATAATGTCAAGGTAGTAGGGTCACCCCCTAAAATTCCCTACTAAAAAGCTAGTGCCATAACTGGACTAACCTCTTGGAGAATTCGTACCATTAGACACGTTTTAAGCTCGAAAGAGTTAAAGTGAAATAATCCTCGAATAGGTCAAAAGACGCCTGGATTTACCATCGAATACAATTCTCTATAAGCAGTTGCATGTCAGAATTCTACACACTCATAGCCAATAGAGACATATACCTCAGAAGGTGGACATAACCCCAACGCCTCAATTCTCATTGTTTACAACTTACGTAACAATCTTTCTCTTTTACTTTGCTATTTTCAGGTTTTATTTAATTATTTTGGTGACACATTACAAATCCCCCCTTTTTACGAGACTTGCACCAAAAGTTTAGTAATTTTGCTTACTTGTTGGCCAAGCTATTCCCTGTGGGATCGACACCCAACCCTGTTGGGTTCTATATTTGCTAACGACCGATTTACACTCTTACGAGAGCTGTAGATTGAGCGTTATCAAAAATTGGCGCCGCTGCCGGGGAATACAAGTGTCAATCAAGTTCGTGATAATTACTAGACCCTTTGGTCAAAGATTCTCGTACTTTTACTTTTAGTTTTTGTTTTTGTTTACTGCAGGTTTTTATTCAGTGCATACCCCATACCCAAAGTTCTAGTCAACCGTTATTACCTATCAATCCTGAACCACAACGTATTCGCAGAATGAAGGCACAACACGCAATTGAAAGGATGGCTGCTCAACAGGAACAGGCGAGACTAGCTGCGCTAGCCGCCGCTCAAGTTCATCAACAGAATATTGATAACCCTGGGCGAGCAACAAATCCTAACGATGAAGATCTAGGTGATGACGAGTTACTAAACCCTAGGCATGCCGCTGAGATCACAACACCTGCCAACAGAAGAGATCGTCAAGCTAGGTTTAGGCCTGAACGCCAAGCTATGCAGCCAACTTTCGACGATGATGATGATGATCTTGATGGAGCCGGAGCCACAGGAGCCATTATTCCTCCACCATTAGCACCCGGAGCCAAGTTCAACATCACAAGCACCATGATTCAGTTATTGCAACTCAAGGGATTATTTGGTGGACAAGCAGGCGATGATCCGAATATGCATCTCATCAACTTTATTTCTACATGCAAGTCGTTTGACAATCCTGGAGTTGGTCAGAATGCAATTCGATTACGTCTATTTCCATTGTCTCTGTCTGGGGAGGCAACTCTATGGTTGAATGGGCTGACTCCTGATTCTATTACAAATTGGAGGCAATTGAGAGACGCTTTCCTAGAAAGATTCTTTCCGCCATCCAAAAGAGCACAATTAAGAGATGAAATCAGCAACTTTCGCCAGCTTCCCACTGAAGCTCTTCGTGAAACATGGGAGAGGTTCAAGACAAAGCTAATGAGGTGCCCAAACCATCACATGACTAATGTTCACCTAATGGAGATACTATATAGAGCCTTGAATTCAATAACAAAACCAGTGGTGGATAATGCGGCCGGAGGATCTTTTATGGATCTCACCTTTGGTCAGGCAAGCAATATGCCAGATCGTATGACGAAGCAAAGTAGAGCTTGGCATACCAGGGATTCTGTGGTAGCAAGACCCACTTTTTCTATTGGCATGACTGCAGACCAAAGGAGAAGAGAAGAAGAACGTGATCAAGATATGACGCACATGAAAACACAAGTGGATCTTCTTACAAAGCATTTATTATCAGGGAAGACCGAAAAAGTGAAAGCTATTGCATCAAAAGGAAGAGACGAATCTGATTCGGAAGAAGAAGCCAACTACTTAAACAATCAGGGGGGTTTCCGAGGTAATACCCAAGGAAACCAAGGTCGGAACTATTATGATAAATATGGAAACAAGGACCAAGGTAGTTGGAAGAACAAGAATGACAAAAGTGGTTTGTATGTTCCCCCTGGAAGACGTGACGCCACCACATCTAGTTCTGGAAGTATGGAAGATATGATGGCTAAACTATTGAAAGGAGTGGAAGCAACTAGCGCGGGAGTAACGGAGGTAATAAATGATTTGTCCTCTATGAAGCAATTAGTTGATTCACATTCCACTTCAATCAAGAAAATAGAGCAGCAATTGAGCCAACTTTCAGCAGCACTCAATCAAAGAAAGGCTGGCACTTTTCTTAGCGATACTGTGCAAAACCCAAGGAATGATGGGTCATGCATGGCCATCACTACCAGAAGTGGTAAGGTTCTAGAACCTTCAGCAAAAGACAAGCAAGTGGTTGACGAAGAAGCAGAAATTGATGATTAGGCGAAAGGGGAAGATGCCGCAGTAGCCGATTCTAACGTCCTTAACGTCACTCCTCACGACGTGCAGCCTGGAAAAGCTGAAGAACGGAAGCAAGAGGAGAAGAAAGCCATGGAGAGAACAATTCCATACCCACCACCACCTTTTCCCCAAAGATTGAAGAAGGTGGCGGACGATACAAAGTTCAGCAAATTCATGACTATGTTAAAACAACTGACCATTAATGTTCCATTAGTGGAGGCACTTGAACAAATGCCTGGGTATGCAAAATTTGTGAAGGATATTTTGAAAAAGAAGCGGGCAGTAAGCTATGGGCCGGCAGATAATATTCATCATTGCAGTGCAATTGCCACAAGGTCCTTAGTACAGAAGAAGGCAGACCCTGGTGCTTTCACTATTCCTTGCACGGTTGGATCTATGAATTTTTCTAAGGCATTGTGCGATTTGGGAGCTAGCATCAATTTGATGCCACTATCCGTCTACAGAAAGTTGGGGTTGGGCGACCCTACTCCAACCAATATGCGGCTCGTGATGGCAGATAGGTCGGTAAAACGACCTGTGGGTATCTTGAATGATGTGTTGGTGAAGGTGTCTACCTTCATTTTTCCTGCAGACTTTGTGATTTTGGATTGCGAGGTGGATTCTGAAGTTCCCATAATCTTAGGACGTCCTTTCCTTGCAATAGGAAGTGTGCTTATTGACATGAGAGCTAATGAGCTTTTATTTCGGTTGAATGAAGAAGTGGTCCGCTTTGATATATGCAAAGCAATGAAGCAGCCCAGCGATATGAATGTGTTCTCTGTAGCTGATGTTCATTATGAGGATAAGAAAGCATTATCTGTAGAGAAACAACTTACTGTTGAGCCATTGTATGCTGCGCCACTGAATGTTGAGCATGAGGACGATGAAGATTATGAAGAACTTATGGGTGCTCTAGCAGAAATAGAGTCCTATTCCCATACTCCTAAGTAACCGGAATGTGATCTTAAGAATCAACCATCACCAACAGCGAAGACTTCCCTTGAAGAGCCACCAATGCTAGAATCGAAAGAGCTCCCCGATTATCTAAGGTATGTGTTCTTGGAAAGTATAAATATACTTCCGGTGAGTGCGGATGATTTAAGTAAATAGCACGTAGAGTCTCTCATCTCTGCTCTGAAGAGATACATGAGAGCTATGGGTTGGACTATTGATGATATAATTGGTATCCCTCCTGGGATAGACATACACAAGGATCATCCCGAAGAAGATTGCATGCCTACATGTAAGCCTCATTATCGTCTGAATCCATTCAGAAAACGATCCACCATCTATCTCAATGAAGTCTAAGTACTCGAGTTAACTATGTCGTGTCGCGACAATAAATCAAGCGCTAGATGGGAGGCAACCCATCGTTTATCGTTTATTATTTTTCATTTTTTCTTTCGTTCTAATACGTGTTTTTTTTTTGATAAATAAAAATCCAAAAATAAGAGTCGTGCCACGACCAAAACTAAGGCGCTTGGTGGGAGGCAACCCATCGTACTAATCATTTTCATTTGTTTTTAAGCAAAAATAGGTGCAAGAGGTATTCAACGAGGAGATTAATTTCAATTGACGATTTGGATGCATTGTATGGTAAAGTTGGTAAGTTAGGAATAGTGATGCATAAGGCTATGGATTGAGAATTGATCATACCAAACTAGGCATCGAGGAAGGCTAGGCCTAGGTAAAACTAGGCCACGAACGATGCACAACCTATCCTATAGCCTAAGGTCTCGGAATCTAGTGTGCTATACACTATGCGCCGCCCAGTCCTAAGTGTGCTTTTGACTATGCGCCGCCTATGCTATGAAATTAGGTCTCAGGATATCATATGCCATAGACTATGTGACGCATATGTCCCTAAATGCCATAGACTATGCGCCGCATATACCATGACTATGCTGAGCATTATGCGCCGCATATGTAGCATTTTTGTCTCCAAAACCGATTGTAAATGGGTCAAAACCCGACCCATTCTCTTCCTATATAAAGGGGACTTAGTCTTGAAACATAACCACACTAGAAATTAACCTAAAGGCGTCGCATTCCCTCTCCAAACCATCCCAAAATTTTTCTTTTTGCTCTTCCAATTCACAAAACCATCTCCAAAAGCTTCAAGCAAGTAAGTACTCTCTTATTCTTCATTTATTTCTCGTAAGTACTACGTTGCTATGTCTATTATAAATTGCTACATCGTATAAGATTGATTGGTGATGTTCATGTGTTTTGATCGTTGATACAAAATCATGTGAGTAAACATATACGTAGGAAAATCTTGACTTGTTTCCGACTTGAATTTGGTTTCAATAGCATTGTTATACGATTTGCGGAATTGCTATGGTGATGAACATTGACTATCATGTTATGATCTTGTTACCTGGATACTTACATGCTAGACTATCCCGTTCATCGGGATAAGCCTTATAGTTGCCTACCGACTTAGGAGGTTGCGATTGTTGAAAACATCCATACCATGTTACAACCCCTATGTAGTAGTGTTGTTATATCTAACATGAAAGTAGTGCAATGGCTTCAAGTAGTAATACATTACTGATTTTCTTGTCGGAATATAATCCTTAAACGTATGTCGACGAAATCTGAGTAATCGACCACTTTCACTTCACTGATTTGTGTTAACAAAACTAAGTGTGGGGTGGTACCCCTACTGCTTGTTTATAGATTGTATCAACTGAGATTGTGCTGCCATTAACACTATTTCTAGTCTCAGGTACAATGACACCTAAAGCGAGGCAAGGCAAGCAGAAGGCTACCACTTCCCAAAAGGGCAAGAAGAGAGGTAGAAAGGACCAAGGAGAATCATCCTCAACACAACTACCCCACAGAATGTTTGGAATAAAATGGGTTCTTGAGGAGGAAGCCAAAGAATGGTACAGGAACAACAAAGAAAGAAGATATGTTCACGTCGACCTGATTAACAAGGACACCTTAGCGAAGAAAGAGCCGCGTATGTTGGCGAAATCATGGCATTGAAGCTAGATTTCATCTTCCGCGATATGGGAGAATGTAATCTTGATTTGACAAGAGAGTTTTACGCCAACTGGTCGCCGAAAACAACAAGCAACAAAGTCAAAATTTGGGGCCAAGTGTTACAGCTCAACGCGGACTGGATCAACTCTTTTCTTGGCTTACCTTCGGTCGACCCAGCACCATTCAAAGAGCTGTACAGCAGGCCTCCTTATAGAGAAATTAGACACACACTTTGTGGAAGTAGATCGATGGCAAGGTGGGGCAGACATAAAGACACAGGACGACACAACACCTTCCCCTATGCTTCACTGAATAGGGAAGCAAGAATCTGGATGCGTATTGTCAACTCATGCCTTATTCCTGGGACTCAATACACCAAGATATCAAGAGATAGAGTGTGTTTGGTCTATGCTTTGATGACGAATGTCCCTATCAACTTTGGGGCAATCATTCGCTCTACCATGAGGAAGGCCAGACTCCATAAAAGGTCCCACTTCACGTTTGGAAATCTGTTGACAGCAATCTTGCGGAAGGAGGATATCGAAGAGGAACCAGCTGACCACAAACTCCCACATAACCCAAAGAAGGTTGACCTTACTAAGGTCAAAGATGCTGAAACAACTCATGGTGTCAACCTTACTACTGCGGAAAGACATGCTCGTGATGAGAGTTTCTTCCTTCATCTTTATGGCATGACACGATTTACTATGATGAGTGGTGGACGTGTTCCAACTGCTGCAGAGCTCCAACAGCTGGACCACAACTATCCCATGAACATGCATGCACGGGAGATGTGTGGAGTGGGCGTATACTTTGAGGAACCTCTAGATGATGATGTGCCGACTGATGACGATCGACGCTTGCCAGACTCTGACGAGGAGGAGAACTCTGACGACGACTCTTATGATGATTCCGACGAAGGGGGTATGACCCCCGACATTGAGGAAGAGTCCGACTAACCAGGTTCCTCGTATTTATTTTCCACTGAGGGCAGGTGGCGGTATCGTATGCTATACTTCTCTATCGCATCTATGTTTGTTTATTTTGTTATTTTTTTTTGTTGTTTTTTTTCGTGTTTTAGTTTTTTGTTTTTGTTGTTTTTTCTAGCTTCGCATGAAATTATTTTGATAGGCAGCATGATATTATAACAAGAGTATGTGCTACAATTGTGACTATTGAGACGTTTAGGGCAGTCGTGATTCTTGACCATAATCACACAACTATGGTCACGGTTTTGACTGAGCGATTGCATGATATAGGCTAACTTGCTTGATTTAGGATCGCATACATCCGACCTCGATCACATTACCTGAGGATAAATAGGTTCTCTGCTTAGCTGATAGCGATCGAGGTGATCTACCCATGATTGAAATACCGAAGTCCCTTTCGACTGTAAGTATTCAGCTGTACTTCTTCTACTTCTTTTTGATAATTTCAAGTTTTAATCCACTTTTTTTTATCTTTTCAACTCCATACCTGCAAGGATTGGATATTAGTGCACTTACTCACACTTAGGTCTCACTAAATTAGTTAAATCAAAGAAAAGTGTATGAATGTTGGATGTTAATGAGTGGTAAAATCACCACTCATCAGTCTCATCTGTGATAAAGGAAGAACAACATCTAGGGTACAATAGTTTTAAAGCAATGGTTTAAATTTTTTTAGATCAGGCAACTACATTAGAGGAGGACGTGAATGACTTACATCAATCCATGACGATATTTGGAAAGGAGACTGAAAAAAAAAGAAGTGGATGATAGCGCCTATCTTTCAAGTACCATAAATACACCAAGTCATCAAAATGAGCAGAGTAAGGAAAAAATATAAAGTCATGTCATGGACGATGAGCTTGATAGTGAAGAACCCTCAATTATTTCCCAAACAACAAAACCAAACATGAGAGATGATGCCAAGATTGAGAAAATAGCACTAGAGTCGAAAGACAAATGAAACAAATCCTTTGTGAATGCTCTAGTTCATTTTGAGTTGAAAAGTATGCGATTCCAAAATTAGTAAGAAGACCTCACTCAAACCACGTTTCAACATTATGATAGGTGGATGTGATAAAAGTCAAACCACCCAAGCAAATGATTAATATTTTAAATGAAGAGGAAAATTCCTAAAATTTGTTTGTCATTCCAAAAGGGAAAAATAAAACCCCTCACTTTAAGTACAATCAATGAAAAATACGATGTGTAACAAGTGAAATCTTGATGTTCTCATAGATGCACAATTATCCTAGGAAGTTTGATGTGAATTTGAGTAAATGGTTTAAGTCTTCAAAGTGGGGAGATAGAAAATATTTCATTGTGTTCTCACCTTTGCCCAAAGTACCTCAAAGAAGTATTGATCAAATGTTGGTCCGTAGATTCAAATCTTCTAAATAGAGACATAAATGATAGTCAAAAGATGTCGTGCTGGAACTTTAACTAAGACGCTTCTGGGGATGCAACCCAAGTAATTTTTCTTGATGTATCCTAATATATTTTGTTAATTTTTTATCATTTTTTTGGGTGTTTGTAGGTTATAGCAGAAGTTGGCATGGGTACCATAAGAATAAAACCCCGGATAAGTATATTAGACTTTCTTTTCATCACTTTTCTCTCTTTAGTAAGCTTACAAGGTATGATCTTTAAAATATAAATGATGATCACATTCCATGGTTTCTTTTGGTTTGAATTTAATTCATTTAAGCTTAATTTTGTAGAATGTGGTTTTTGGTTTGACAAGTTTTGAATGTGTGCCTTGTCTCAAATGCCAAATTACAAATTTTTTGTTTCCATATACTAGTGCACACCGTGTGTTTGATGAAACACCCACTTGAGGTTTTTTTTCTTAATTGAGTGTTTGGTGATTTAATTTGGTTAGTATGATTACAAGTGGTATGTTTGGTTATGAATTGGTTCATTATGATTATTCATCTGTGTTGTTATTTTATCTATTCAAGCTCTTAATTTTCATGCACACCACATGTTTGTTAAAATGTCAATAAGTGAGAAATGCCTTATATGCTAGTAAAGGTTAATGTAAACTTTATTGGGGCTATATGTCATCATTTTTGGTGTATATATTTGAATCCAATTGTTCATAAATGTGGGATAGCCGGTGGTTTTTGGTGGAGATAGTTGAGGAATGTTGTGGACATGGAAAGAGAGACATGAATGTTTGCCTTGCCCTATGATAGATTGGGTGACACCATTCTTAATGGTATTGGGTTGTTTGTGTTTCTATTGTTGTTATTAGTGTTTTATGATATAAATGGGCGATATGTGAAGTAGTGAGGAAAGAATCTTATGTAGTTTAATGATAATGTAGCCTTGCATTCCCCTAAGTTATTCTTTACTTATTTAGGAAGAGGAAAAAGTTAAAAAATTCTATCAAAATGTTATTGGCATCAATGCATGCCCATATCATTGTAAATAAAAATTGAACATTTTAGAATAATAATGTCTCATAAAGCATTAACATTGGCGATGACAAGTACAATGTTGGCTCGTTTACGCCAACTTTTGTGTATAGTTAATAACTCAGCACAACGTCCCAAAAAACTGGAGAGTACACCTAAGAGAAATGTAATGTAATCTAGTCAACAATATATCCAAACTCCATTGTTATACAACTATCATTCCACGCTTACCATCAATCGGTCATGTTATTAACATTCCACAGTTATCATCAATCGAAATTTCACCGACCTTCCTCAATTATCATCAACATTCATAATGAAAAAACATATGTCAATATATTCATAACCATAGCAACACAATCATTTATAAAACTATATCAACAATATGCACTAATAGCTCTCTATTAGCTAGGCAACACTTATTTACTAATCAAATTATTCATTAGTCATCATATAACCTCTAATTATTATTTATCAACTATTACAACGTAATCACTATTCATGGGTCAAAAACTAGTCATTCTAAACCAACTAGTCAATACCTAGCACATAGCCAAAATTAATTATTAAGCCATATTTCCCAAGTAGCCAATATTTTTTTCTAGCCATCATAAACTCACTACTCACCATTGATCCAATAACCACTAATCACGAATTAATCACTATTCAATTTCTTCACTAAAAACTATTTAGTAACTAGCATCACAAATCCATAAATACTCGTTTGGTAACTAGCATCATCAATAAGTCTTCATTTACACTAAATATCGTTATAGCTTAATCATCATTATTACTTGTCATCAATACAACTAGTCCTCATTATTGCTAAGGTTCAACTATCCTTAAGTCATTATTGACTTCATAATTAATATTCACCTCTAATCATATTTTAAACCTTAATCAACAACTATACAACCATATACATTGATCAGTAGAAAACTATGGTCGGCATCTCTAATATCAACATTAGACCCAACTACACAGTAGCATAAATAACATATAGTTTCCATTCATAGGTCTAGCCGGACTTGAACCGGTAGATGTACCCATATGCACATCAATTTTCATCCTCAAGTCCATTCAGGTATATACGTATCATCAACATCATCCTCTATGCTTACAAGGTATCATCATATCACCATAATATCCTCTAGCCATAACAGGTATTATCATATTATCATAATATCCTCCTGACTTGTCGTGTAACATCATATAATCATAATATCCTTCGACCTTGTCGGGTATCATCATATAATCATAATATACTCCGACCTTATCAAGTATCATCATATCCTCATAATATCCTCCGCCCCCGTCAGGTATCATCATATCATTATAATATCATTTGGCATTTTCGGGCATCATAATAATATCCACATTAATATCAATAATAACTAGCAAACCCCACGAGGGATAAAGTAACTAAACATAAAAGGAAAAGAAAGAAAACATTACCTCCATATTTCCTCATTTATCATCAATGTTACATTATCAATAAATGCATATTTATGTAACAGGAATATTTTATGTGATAAGTTAATAATCTAGACCATAAGACAATAAGCATAACCATAAGTATTATCATGAGTAATGGATACATGTAACCTATTTATTGGCTCACCATTAGCTTAAAGAAAGTTTATCACTAACTTGAACAATAGCACATCCATGGCATAATCTATAGCTTACTAATACCATAGTCAATATCGTACTTTATGGCTTAAGCCATATTATAGTCAAGGGCCCATTAAATAAGGTATTTGTAGGCCTAATCAATATCAAAGCAATGGCCTAATCCATAGACCGAATGATAACCAAATCCTTGTCTTAATGACTAACATGGTCATTGCTTTCATAAATAGCACAGATAATTGCTCATATGGAATCATCAATAAATTAACAACCAAGGTTCCTTAATAGTTCCTCAAGTGGGATTTTATAGGAATTTCATATGCAACTATTGGTCTCACGAGGACCTCGTCAATCATGGCTTAAGGAGGGTTAATGCACACTACTAAATCCGCTAATATACCTTCTAATATCATTTCTACCCCAGACTAGACTAAGTAATCTAATTCAATCATATATGTTTAGCAAGACACCATTAAGTCAAAGGTAGGGATCCTACTCAATTTAATCAATAAGTCCATTGGAACTAACTCAACGACATTAGAGTAAGTATCTAAGGAAAATCTAGACCTAAGCATGAGTGAAAAGGTCACTTCCATCGAACTAGAGTAATTCAATGCATTCTCATGTTAAGCATGAGACATAAAGTCTAATCCCTTAAGGTTAAAGACAACAAGCTAGGCATTTTACTATATGGGTCTAGATTAACTAAAAGATCTAACTAATCACATGTCTTAAATCATCATCACCAACAACTACAACCCCTCCCAATATAAAAAGATATCATAATTATACTATGAAAAAACTCATTCTAACAATGGATAGACCTACCCTACATCAAATTCAAAGAATCCTTATCAATCCGCTAAGCATTTATTTTTCCCTTCCGAGAAGCCCCTTAAATATGTTAAGATATCAAAATCATAATCTACTCATCAATACGAGCATAACGATACCCATATTTAACATGTACTTCGAGTCCAAAAATGATATCAAAAGCCCCAAGTGGATTTCACTTACCAAAAATAGATTTCTGAGGTAAACCCAAATTTAATACACCATCAAGGAATCACAACCCATAAGAAATAGGTGACAACTAAGCTTTTGTGAGGCTAAAATAATTCCCTTAAGCTATTTGGGGTTTTGGTCAAATAATCAAGAAATTCAATCTTGAAATTGAAGGATTCTTACCTTAAATCAAATCTTAATCACGAAAATATATGTTAATAAATCTTCCCAATGACACCCAAGACTTAATTTAGAGTTATCTCACCCTTTTAGAGTTTTTAGTATCAATGATTAAGATAAACTGACAAAAATGAAGATATTAGGGACTATTTTATAGCCCCTTCAGGTAAAGTGATATTGATATTGTAGTCCTAAGGATTGCTATCGCAGTTGTGTAATAACTATGGGCTTATCGGGACTGCAATGTTGCGATCATCATTTCCCAATCGCGATCGCACATTCACCAGCACCAACAAACCCAAAACTTATTTTTGACCCTCTAAACATATTTGGTGTTTTATTTTCGCAAATGAACTATTTAACTCCACTAAATTTGACATTCCAAATTTGGTGGTGAAGTTGTATTTCCCATACTAGGATGTTTAGACCAAATATGGGCCCCACACCTATATTACAAATTTTCTAACTTTCCGATCAATAGGTCAAAATGTGCTCGGGTGTATTGAGAACCAAACCAAAGGTCAACCTAGCTTAAAATTAATATTTTAGAGATGCTTCAGAAGACATAATTTTCAACCGAGATTGTTTTGTTGAATTTCTTTTTTGCTGGCCATTCGGAGTCGGTGAAGACTTTCAAATAAGGAATTCACTCTAAAAACCAGATGAACTTCCTAGTAATCAAACTGTCAGTCCTAGCAAGTCATAAATTACTTTGGGAAACTATGGAGAAGCTTAAAAGACGAAATTAATTGGAATTATGGAAAATGATAAGAAAGTTAATTACAATATCAATTGCTAAAAAGACTTTCGGCCCCAAAAGTCAATGGATAGAAAGAATGTCAAATGATCGAAAGGATGAGGTACTGGGCCCACATGCTTCGAGCATAAAATCCTAGCTAATCCCCACAAAGAGAGGACATTTGCTAGATTTTTATCCACCGGTATCCCTATTTCAACCAGTACTCTCATTTCACTTCCAAACAGCATAAACAAAACTTCAACCACTGATTGGCCTCATACTGAATAGAATAGGTTGATACGCACAAAATGAACCAAAACATACTTACATCATCGTGATACACACCTAAATTATGAAAGTCTTATTCGATCCAAAACCAACCCAAGACATGAGTCATACCACCGACTCCAAATAAAAATATAGCCTTTCTTTACCACATAAACCTGCTATCCACTCTAGACTAAAAGGAAAACCACATGAGCTCCATCCGCTTAATCTCATCACTGAGAACTCAAAGAACTGAAGCTGAAAATTTGAGAGACCATATGGAAAATATGAAGATAAGCTCATAAGACACTATCTGGGCACAAAAATAGAGATAATCATAGAATTTAATTTATTCCAAAGAAACAACCAGTCCAAATGGTAATCAGAACTATAATCCAGAAGATCAAGGCATAACGACTAATCACTGAATAATCTACTCCAGGGTTTTCCATTCACCGGGAAGAAACCATACTAAATCTAGCTTAAGTATAATACTTCTACTGGGCATATCATCTAAAATTCCCAAAGAAAACTAGAAACTCGAGGTCAAGATCAAAGGACCAATATCGGATCCATGGGCCATCATCTAAACAATTAACAACTATAATCCATTTGAAGTCATGAGGATTAAATATGCAATCATTGAGTAGTCTCATCTAGCCTCTACAAGATATTCGAACAAAGATAATTCAAAAATACAGGATGTACTAAAGCTCTACTATTCCAAGTAGAAATTAAAACACCAAGGTTGAATCGCTCAATCTTAGCTGCCTAAACCAAACTAAAAAATGGGTAGGCACTAATACTAAAAATCTATCATAACCTCCAAATCCTCATAGAAAGGCGTCAAATCCAAAATTAAGTAAATCAATCCAAACAAAGGTCATATACTCACAGCGACCATACTGTCTCAGACTAATTTATACCATAATATGTAGAGCCAAAATCAAAACATAACAGAAGATAAAAATCACAACAGATGATAAATAACCAGCTGAAAACTCAAGAGATCTACTTCATATATTCTGGTGGGCATAAAATATCAACGAATAATTAAGACTTATAAAATCTGCAAATCAAAATAGTGATGACAAAAACTCTAGAAGCTCGAAGATGAAGAACTTATTATTTTCCAACTCAAGAAGCGATCAAAAGAAAGGCCACCTGCCTTTGACTCCCTAACTCCATGAAAGACACAAATCACATCACGATGTGAATGAAGCATCCAACCCCACACATATAACAAAGAAAAAACATTACTAGGAGGTGAATCCAACAAGTGTAAGAGATAAACTTATGAAATCTTAATGTCCAAATAAAATGCACTATCTATCAGATAAAAAAGGTCAACATAAAAAATGGGATATATAGGATGGGATAGTGAAAGCAAGAACCTTTGCAATATAGAAGGAAAGTCTAACAGTTTCAAACTCCAAAATGGGAAATATAACTAAATTACCAATTCTAGCATCATAAAGAACCACGGAAGATCAACCTACCTTCTAAATCATAATACATTCCTGAATCAGTCTAACACAACTAACTAAGAGGAAAAATAATCAACCTCACCGCACTATAGGAAGGAAATCATTAAATCATCCCCTATCTAGTCAAGATATCGAATAAGATCACAAGAAAATGAACAATAGTCTATACATCTACCCGACGAGGATCAATTACATAAAGTAATGATATCAAATAACATCAATAACCTCAAGCAGTGATAGTAATTTTAACAATAATGTCAATCATCAATATAATGAATAGGCGATATCAAAATGAACACCAAAAACATGTACCACTCAAGGGACATCATAAGGCCAATGTCCCAAGATAAATGGGACTCGAACTGAATGCTACACTCAGAGGAAAAAACTATCAATACGAAACTAAAACATCATCTACTAAAAGAATTACACCATAGAGTAGTCACATAATCATGAATTTTAAAACCA
Organism: Capsicum pubescens; assembly: GCA_030864215.1. Lineage (NCBI taxonomy): Eukaryota > Viridiplantae > Streptophyta > Magnoliopsida > Solanales > Solanaceae > Capsicum > Capsicum pubescens. The sequence continues at coordinate 228,583,076 of CM061548.1, read as the reverse complement.
AGTACACCATAACTAATATGAAATCATCAAGGCATATAATCAACAATGTGTATGAAAATACCCATACACATAATAAAAGATTAATGTGAGGAATAAAATCATACCAATCATGGTGTAATATATAATCATATGCCTGGCAGACATAGAGAGAACAAATCTAAACATATCCAAACTCAGACTGATATACTAAATCATCAAATGGCGCACTATCTCTAACGAAAGGTGCCACAATAATTAGGAGGTTGCTCTTAGTGAGCTGAAAGACTAGAAGTACCACATTGGGGACACTCTCTAGACTAGCAGTTGATAACTCTGCATTTATAGCAACCTCCTAAATCCCAACATAGTGAGAACATAAAGTGAACCCAAATAGCTGGCCAACTAATACGGAGAGAACTTTCTACTACAAATGAGTATCCTTCCTGCAATCATAGCCTTTCTTGGAAAATCTAAGCCGGAGGGGAATACATGTTAACTCTGCCTGACCACTAACTCACAATTAGGGCGCTCTATGAATCGATGTCTCATCTCTCTACAACAAAAAGAATCTCTTGGATGAAATACCAATAACACCATACTAATGGCATGGATTCTTGCTTCCACTTGTATAAGTCCTAATGTATGTTCTCTCTATGGCCCTCACATAATCCTCAACATAAGAAAGAGAAAATTTGGCTACTATCAAGTACTTCGATGCCAAATGGAGTGGCAATGCTAAACCATTAGTGATTCCATACACCATGTCTTGTGCTGAAGGATATATCATAGAAAAATTCTAGGCCCAAACTAGAAACCCGATCTCATACTCAGAAACTGGTCAAGAACCCTAATGAACACCAATAGACGAACTTTGGTCTATTGATTGATCGATGTGTTGAATGTCATCCATGATTGTGAGGGATTTGGAACATGACTTGGATCCCCAATATTGAACCAAAAAGGGAAGAAGTAGTGAAGAGATCAAATAGAGCCTAAGCTGGCCCAAAATCCTTTAACTGACGCTGAAGGTCGTTGATATCCTTCTTTGACTCTTCAATGCGATGCTATGCTAAAACTTTAGAAATGCATATCAAAGTCTCATTCACCTTTTTCAACAACATCACTCATCGTGCATTGTTTATTAGGGATAGAATAGAGTGAAAGCATATGTTCAAGGTTCATACAAATGCGAACACATGATAAGGAGTCAAGAAGTCAATTTCTTAAAATGTCCCCATAGACTCTTATAGATAGGTTATGGACGTCTCTGCAATGATCCTAGGACTCTATTGAACACTTAGCTCTTGTTCAAATACACCGGTAAACCTAGGCTTTGATACCAATTTGTCATGACCCAGTTTCTTAGGTCATGATGGTGCCTACTATAACCAACCAATACAAAAGCCAAGCCCATAGTCTGAACTGGCTAGATACAGACTACCCAAATATATATTAAAAGAAATGCAAAATAGATGATATAAGGAAAAAAATACATAATAAAGTCCTAAAAGTTGGTGATATATGTACAAGATCTACTAATATAATAAGAGTACAAGATTGAAATAGATGAAATAAATTACGCTGATACAACTTATCTCCAAATATAATGTAGAGACAGGTCTATTACAAAAGAGGGAGGTAAGTAGTACTCAAAATGTTAGGGGCTCACTCAAAGTCTCTGAACCATGGTTGTTCCACATGACAACCACATCAACAACAATAACCCGTACTATGATCTACAGGCTACAAAAGTATAGTTTGAGTAACAAAATAATGGTTATTCAGTAGGCATCATTGATGACTTAGTTAAGTCAGGGTATAAAGATGATATAATGCTTGATAATCTTAACTCTCAAACCCCTAGATAGTAGACCTAAGATAAAGGTAATGGAATCTAGTAAACACTCTATCCAAACTCCATCGTTATTCAACCGTCATTCCATGCTTACCATCAATCGGTCAAGTTATCAACATTCCTCAATAATCATCAATCATAATTTCACCAACCTTTCTCAATTATCATTAATATTCATAATTAAACAACATATGGCAATATATTCATAACCATAACAATATCATCATTTAGAAAACTATATCCACGATATGGACTAATAGCTCTATATTGGCTATCTAACACATATTAACTAATCTAATTACTCACTAGTCATCATAAACCTCTAATTGTTATTTATCAACTATTCATAACCTAATCACTATTCATGGGTTAATAACTAGTCATTCTTCACCAACTAGTCAATACTTAGCACACCCAGTCAATACTTAGCACATATCCAAAATTCATTACTAAGCCATATTTCTAAACTTACAAATACTTTTTTTAGCCATCATAAACTTGATAATAACCATTGACCCAATAAGCGTTAATTATGAATTATTCAGTAAATACCATTTACTAACTAGCATCACTAATCCACAAGTCCTCATTTGGAAATAGTCATCATCAATAAGTCTTCATTTTCGATAAATATCATTATATCTTAATCATCATTATTAGTAGTAATCGATACCACTAGTCCTCATTAATTATAAGGTTTAACTATCCATAAGACATTATTAACTTCTTAGTTAATATTCACCTTTAATCATTTTTTTAACCTTAAATCTCTAACTATACCACCTTATACCTAGATCACTAGATAATTTTTGACGATATCCCTAATATCAATTTTATACCCAACAACACATAAGCATAAATAATATATAATTTCCATACATAGGGCTAGCCAAACTCAAAATGGTAGATGTACCCATAGGCACATCAATATTTATCCTCAAGACTTGCCAGATATATGCATATAATCATCATTATCCTGCGACATTCTCAGGTATCATCATATAATCATAATGTTCTCCGGCCATACCAAGTATCATCATATCATCATAATATCCTATGTCCTTTTCGAGTACCATCATATCATTATAACATCCTCTAACCTTTTCGGGTATCATCATATCATCATAATATCCTCCGACCTTATCAGGAATTATCGTATCATTCTAATGTCTTCTAGCCATGTCATTTATCATCATATTATCATTATATCCTATGGCCTTATAGGTGATCATAATTATATCCAAATTAATATCAATAATAAAAAGCAAGTCCCACAAGGGATAAATTAAAAGACAAGCCCCATGAGGGCTAAAGTAAAAAAACACGCCCATGAGGACTAAATTACGTAAACATAAAAGAAGAAGCAAGAAGAGAATACCTCCATTTTTTCTCGTTCATCATCAATGTCACATTATCAATAAGTGTATATATATGTAACATGAATGTTATAAGTGCTATGTCAATAATCTAGACCATTAGACAATAAGAATAACCATAATTATATCATGAGCAATGGGCCACATGTAACCTATTCATTAACTCATCATTAGGATAAAGAAAGTTTATCAGTAACTTGAAGAATAGCACATCCATGGAATAATCTATAACTTTCTAATAGAATATTCGATATCATACTTTATGGCTTAAGCCATATTATAGTCAAGGGCCTATTAAATAAGGTGTTGTTTGGACCAATCTACCACCAAACAATTGGCTAATAAATACCCTGAGTCATAGGAACGTCCATGGATTAGAAAGTAACATGGCCATGGGATTCTTTAATAGCATAAACTAAAGCTCATATGGCATCATCATTAAATTTTCTACCAATGTTCCTTAATAGTGCCTCAAGGAGCATTTTATAGGCATTTCATATGCACCTATAGTTTCATGTGGACTACCTTCATCAGTGCTTAACGTGGTTCAAAGCCCACTCCTAAATACCCCAATATACCTTCTAAGTTAATTTCAATCTTGGACAAGATGAATGTGTCTAATTCAATCTTAGATGTATAGAAACACACCGTTAAGTTCAAGGTAGGAATCCTACAAAATTCCATCACGATGTCCATTAGAACTAAAGCAACTTCATTAGAGTACAAGGTAGTAATCCTACTTAATTCAATCACTATGTCCATTCGAACTAAAGCAACTTCATTAGAGTAAGCATTAAAGGCCAATCTTGCCCTAAGCATGAGTGACCATGTAATTTTGATCGAACTATAGTAATTCTAAGAATTCTTATGTTAAGCATGAGACATAAAGTCTAATCCATTAAGGTTCAAGACAACAACCTAAGAATTTCACTATATGGGTCCAAATGACCTAAATGATCCAACTAACCAAAAGTCTTGAATCATCATCAGCAACAACTAAAACCCCTCCCAATATAAAAAGATATCATAATTATACTATAACAAAGCTGATTCAAACAAGGGATAAACCTAACCTACCTCAAATTTGAATAATGCCCATCAATCTACTAAACCTTTATTTGTTCCTTTAGCGAAGCCTTTTCAAGATGCCAAGCTATCAAAAATAGAATATACTCATCAATACGAGCATAACTATACCCATATTATACCATTGTTCTTTGGGTTCAAAAATGACACCAAAAGATCCAAGTGGATCCTACTTATGAAAAAACTATTTCTGAGGTAAACACAATGTTCATACACCATCAAGGAATCATTAACCTCAGTAAATGGGTGACACCTAACCTTTTTTGGGGCCAAAATTTATCCCTTAAGTTGTTTCAAATTTTGTTCTTATAATAAAGATATTCAATCTTGAAATTGAAGGATTCTTACTTTAAATCCGATATTAATCACGAAAATATATGTTAATCAAGCTTACAAGTCACACCAAAGACTCAGTTTAGAGTTATCTCACCATTTTAAGGTGTTTAGTCTTAAAGATGAAATGAAATTGACCTAAATTGTGCCATTGGGGGATATTTATAGCCCTTTCATGCAATGAGATATTCCTATCATAGTCCAAAGGATCTCTATAGTAGTTCTCCAATCACAATGAGCTTATCAAAATCACAATATTCCAATCACAATGCCCCAATTGTGATTGCACATGTAGCAGAACAAACAAAGCCAAAAAACTTGTTTTAACCCTAAAAAAACATTCAGAGTTCTATTTTCACAAATGAACTATGTAACCCCACTAAATTCAATATTCCAAGATGTAGTGGTGAAGTTGTATATCGCATACAAGAACATTTACACAAAACATGGGACCCACACCTATATTACCAATTTTCCAACTTTTTGACCAATAGATCAAAATGTGCTGGGGTTTATTGGGACCAAAACCAAATGTAAACCTAGCCTAAAATCAATATTTTGAAGCTACTAGAGAAGTCATAATTCTCATACGAGATTGTTTTACCAATTTTTTTGCTCGGTGGCCATTTGGAACCAGCAAAGACTTTAAACTAGGGAATTGGCTCTAAAAACCAAATAAACTGCCGAATAACCAAAATCATAGACCTAGCAAGACATAAATGACATGGGTCATCTATGGAGAATTTCAAATGGAAAAATTAAAAGAAATAATTTAAAATGAACGTAAGGGTCATTACACATTTTTCTTTAGTTTTTCAATGGTAAACTAGTCTTTTACGTCCTAAATAATCCAATAACTAATACTAATGTGTTTTACCTCATCCCATAAGACAAAGATACGATTCCTCTTCTATAAAATTCTCAAGAACGCCAAACAAGGGTTCTACTAAAAAATTCAAGCTTCTAATTCTCAAATTAAAGCTTTCAACAAAGAGAATTTATCAAGTTAATGTATGTGGGGTTTGAGTAAGGATATTCTTCCATCTTTATTCCTAAAAGTTAATTTTTAATAGATTTTGAAGGAATTGGCTTACTATGGAATTCATGAATTCATTATTTTGCATATGAATTCATGTTAACTTATGTTTTTATCCATGAATAGAATCTTAAGTATGTGAGGTCCCGATTAACGCGTCATGATGACACCTACCCTATCCCGCAAGTAGGTAAGCCAAACCATAGCCTAGAGCTAGAAAAAGTGGGCTAACCTTAACCTAAAATCCATAAATTAACGGTTGAAGTTTCAAATAACAATGAAACAACCATGAATATCTAATAGATTGATAAAAACTAACAAATATCCCAAGACTCAATAATAATGATACAAGAGAAACTAAAAAAAACTATGATTACTGAATAGAAAAATACAATAAATCTTTAACATGAAATACTAGAAATATATAACTAGAAGGAAAAAGGGTAACCCCAACTCTAAAAGCTCAACCAATATATAAAATAAACTCTTCACGAAGACTCAGTGACGGCAACTAGTTCTTGGATTTGTACCAAAAAGGAATAAAAGTATGGTTTGAGTTCCAAAATCATAGGTACTCAGTAGGCATCATCGACCAACTGAGCTAAATCATGATATAAATACGACCAGATACTAGATAATGTAAGATAAATCTAGATAAAAGGTAAAACCTAGAATTTATAAGCTCCAACACCGTTGTACATAAATAAGAAAATATGTACGAGATAATAGCATAAGGATCAAACCATAAGACTATAAGATTGCCCCCCATAAGCCAATAAGTGCAAAAAATTAAATAACCCAATGCATGGCCCCATAAGTTTGGAAGATAATAGAGAATAATATCAAGGAAACTACCTATCGAATAATGAAAGTTTACCATCCGACATGCCCTACCCAAGAATACATCCATCCCATATTACATCATGAACAATCATCAACACCAAACTCAAACCAAAACCTAATAGTATTATCATTATTATCACCAATTTTGCCTGACATAAACTGAAACCTAATTCATTTATACCATTAGAAATTGTCAGACGTGAACCTAAACTAGTAATTATAAATCGCATAAATAAACCATTTTAGTGAGCTCTTTCAATAAGATAAACCTAGTGGATTATTGATAACGCTCAACTTACATGATATTTTAGGTACGAGGCAGTCGTCGTTAATATATTTACCCAACTTTAGAGTCAGGGTCAAATCCATAAGGAATAATGTGAATGGTGATCAAATTAATTTGAAATGATAGTTACAAGTTAAAGTCAAACAAATGGTACAAAAATATAAAATGGAGAAGGTGAGTTTCTACACTAATGTTTCTTTTGGGATTTTCTTGTATTGATTCGGGGCTACGAATAATTAGAGTTTTAACAATTATGCACGGATCTTGGGATTATGCATTACTAAGGTAGTGACATGTGGGAGTTAGTCCTCAACATCGATTTAGTAAATCAATTATAGGTAGGTTTGGTTATAGATTTTGATACTAGTCTTTTAACAAAACATTAAACTTTCACCCATTGATCCTTTCGAATACCAAAAGGATGTGTTCAATAATTAGCAACCATAACCTCAATAAAGGCATCCCTATTTCTAGGATAACACCCAAGGCATATTCAATATCACTTGCACCATTATTTTTAAGATAGTGAGAATTTAGAAAACTACACACATAATTGTCTATCATTTTTTTGATCTCCACATTCCTATTTGGAGGATGATATATATTCCCAAACTTTACCCAAAACCCTTCTTTTGAAGATAGCCTTAGGTTTTTTAGAGCATGGTGAATTCACCCATCAAGACCATGTGTGTATTTGGAGCTTTCACCCATCAAATCCCAACAAAAATAGCATAGCAATAATAGAACCCATAAAAAAGAACTACCAAATAGATGCTAACAATCACAACCCACACAGACTTTAATTCCTATTCACACATAACTCCAAAAGGGAGATTTATCTACACATAAGATAAATAAGCATAGATATACCCATAATCTCTATTGAATTAATTTGTTGTATATCTAAGTGAATGTTAGTTCAAACTTGGCTCCTCCACAATCTCAATAATGGAAGTGAGAAAATCTACCACTTGGAAATTCTCCAATGTATTCTTCACCAAAAATTTATACAATATTTTCTTCTCAAAAAAGTGGGGGCTACAAAGTCTCAAGCTAAACCTAGAAAATTGGGGAATAAGGAATGTGATGGAATGAATGCTCCATCAAATTAGGGTTTGAGTATTTTTGTTCAAATTAGGATCATCATGTGCAATTACAGTTTTGCCCTTGGGCTGAACATTTTCGCCAAGCCACGATCGTGCAAGTCTGGCTGTGACCATGGCTACGCGATAGAGATTAACTTTTACGGTCGCGATTGATTGACCATCTTAACTGACCGCGACCACGGCCCATGTACCACGACCACAGTAAGTGAGGCTAGTTCACTGCAGGTCTTCAGCTACACTTTTTCTACTCACTTTTGATAATTTTAAGCTCCAATCCACTTCTGTTTGTCTTTTCAAATCCTATACCTTCAAAGGATGGATATTAGTGCATTAAATAATAATTATGAATCATTTACTCATTTGATACAAGGTAATATGCACTAAAACTGATTGTGATTTAGTGGTAAAATCACCAATCATCAACACCCCCAACTTAAGCATTTGCTTGTCCCCAAGCAACACTATTTACCTCTAATTTTTATGCCTTATGTGCCATAACGACTTCAACTTTAATTACAACCACAAAGAGCTCATTGTACATTTGCTAGAAAAATTTCACAACACACCTCATTATAAAATGCAATACTCAAAGAATGCATAAGACTTGAAAGAGCAATCTAACAACAAAGACCAATACTCTAGAAGTGGCTCATCTTTGACTATAACTAACCCATACTCCATTTTCTTCATTATATGGGAGGTGACAAAAATCACCCATCTCAACTTATTTGTATGCCCATCTAAAAAGAAAGAAAAGTTTCACACACCAAACTACCGAACAAGTAACAAGTGATTTTATGTGCAAAATTCTCCCCTCATAAAAGAAATCTCAATAAAAAAAGTGTCATGCCATAGGCTTTCCCCTACATTCAATCTTCGCAACAAAGAAAGTAAATAGTTTGAGATCTCAAAAGACTTTATAAGCTTGTAACGTAGGTTCAAGTTAGGATAGGATATCATTCAGGGAACCAGGTTATATCCTACCTTGAATATCTACATCACACTTTCCGACACTCTTCATTTTGACTAAGGCCTACATTACGATGTTTTCTCTCTTTTCTTATGCCTACTTTTCTCTTTCTTTGTCCACCATTTTTCTTTCATTTCAATTTCTTTTACTTTTAATACAAAACTTTCCTTTGTTAGACATTTTTCTATTTTACTCTATTGCTTTTAAAGCTTAGGAACACTAGGCATTTCACTTACAACTTCGTGGCCCCACACTCACTTCCATCGATCTTTACCACCCCCAACTTAGGCTTTTAGCCTCACATTACATTTTTGAGTTCAAGTATGGTATGGTTCAAAAGAGAGATAAACAAAAATGTTCACGACTTATAATATGTTTGTGAAAGAATGGTAAAACGGCTCAAAGTGAGTACTAGGGATTGCAATTATGCATGAGTAGGCTTTTTTAGGCTAGAGTAGGTTCTAAGATCACAAAGAGGTCCTAAGATTATTTCACCAATGAAATACAATCAAAATTAGTTTTTAAAGACTCATGGGGAAAGTTCTAGAAAACACTAGTATACAAGAGATGAATGTAATATTCTCACCACACATGGCATGCAAAACTTGTTAAGGGAGATTAAATGTCCCTCCCAATGGAAAAAATCATGGAGCATTTATTGCTATTCACAAGTCAAAAATTAGTGGAACCACAAAAAGAGAAAAGGATTTGTTACCACATTTCTCATGCACATGCCGTTGATTTTTCAAAAATTTTGAACCAAGGGGGTTTCCTTATTTTCCATAGCAGCTTGTGAAAATTGGTTAAATATGGCGAAGGCAACAAACAAAGCCTTAGTTTCACATGTTGGCTCAAAATAGGCAAACTAACCATATTACTACTAAGACTTCGCCAATGGTGTACAATCTCATCCCAACCTTATAAAAAAATTAAAATGCCACAGGTACTTTGGTTTTCCTTGCATTTATGCCTCAAACCTAAATATAGCTGTAATACCCCGTATGTTTCTAAGCTAGGAGACGAACTATTTTTCCTACGTATGAAACATCCTATCATGTGAGTAGCATTTTAGTGCATGACTTACAATAAGTATCCTAGTGATAATATAGCTTATGATGCGTTAAGCATGTTCATATGAGTCACTTAAGGTAATACAAGCTAAGAGTTTTTGAATCCATCAAGTTTTAGTGTTTGATATTGTAAGGGTCATATTTTAACGAGTATAACTTGATGATAATATGGTATTTATGCATATTTAGACCCACCAAATTGTAGATAATCGAATTAGCTTTCCAATGATACCAATTTTGCCTTAATCCAATACCCGAGTGAAAAGTTATGCCCATTTTCGTGAGAGGCAGTAAGGATAGGCAATTGGTTATGCACCGCCCAAACAAACTTAGGCGATTGGTTAGGCACCGCCCAACCAAACTTAGGCTATTGGTTAGGCGCCGCCTACGTAAATTCCAAGTGCCAAAAACACTCCGTTTTGAGTTATTTTGAGGGTAATGAAGTCTTTTAACACTCCTTACACATCCCTAAACTTAACACTACGAAATATATAGCTTCTAAACACATTACAACACTATTAACATCTCAAAGCTCATCATCCAAGAGAACCATTGGAGAAAAACAACTATGGTTGCACAATCAAGCTTGAAGATCAAATTGCAAGGAAATTCCTCCATCAATCATCAAGAACCTCCCTTCCAAGGTATGCGTAGTGTTCATCCACAGATTTCTTTCGTCTGGGAGTTCAAGAATCAATCTTTAAAATACAAAATCTTAGTTGGTTTTGGTGATATGATCATACCCATGTTGGTGCTTGTTTTTTTTCTATATAATAGTATCGTGACTGTATACCTCATGAAAGTTATGTTGTTAGTTGAAAAACATGATCTTTGGATGGATTGATAGAATGCAAGCATGAAATCCACCTATGACTTAAAGAATGCATGCAAGGTGTTCGATAAAATGCCTAGTATGTTAGAACTTCATATTTACATGATTTCATGATATCTAAATAACAAGTTCATGTTAGATATACACTCCAATATGAATTTCCATGAAAATTATGTGTTGTTATTGTTGTGGTATAAAGCATGTATGATAATAGAGATATAAATTATGTACACAAAATATATCCATGCTTGTCCTATCATGTTTGAGATGTTGAATAAATACATGAAGTCTAATATCCCCAATTTTTTCCATTATACACTAAATGTTACATGTTGTTCCCTTATGCTTGAATGGTTTCCATCCCATTGCTATGAATAGTATATGTTGTCGGAATGCCCGTGATATTAGAATATGAGATTTATGACTTGGTTATAAGCATTCCTATTCATGATAGATATTATGATTACTATGTACTTCATGAAATCCCCCACTCATGTATTATGGATATTTATTGATGGTCGTGTACTCACCAAATTCTAGTTGTGTCAGTTTCCTTCCATCGAGTCTTGGGGGTACTTATAGCCGAAAAATATAGTTTTGTTCCTAGAGCCATATCCCATTTTCACAATACTCTCAGTCAAGCCATGATCTATAGAATTCAGTCAGTCATGTGACTCAGGAAAACTTAGAAATCTCAGTAATCTCAGTATTCCAGTAATCTCAGTAATCTCAGTGCTCAGTAACCTCAGCAACCTCAGTATTCACAGTCAATCTCAGTAACTTCAGTACTCTCAACCAGTCCTCAGAACTCAGTACATTTCGTCAGTCATCGAAATCCAGTAAACTTAGTTTAGATCCGCTAAACAATACCACTAGTATCAGTCCAGTTAATTAGTTCAGTTCAGTTATTCAGTTCAGCTTAGTTATTAAGTTCAGTGTCCTTCAGATGGGAGTAGAAGTTAGCACCGAGTAAACCCAAGGATGGGAACTCACCTGCCTGTTCAGGGTGTGATTCTTAGAAGTCATCCTTGTGTTCTAGAACTACGTAGCCAGCGTAGGTTGAAACATGTTAATCCGTTAGACTAGGGTTGATGAGGTGGCTTAACCCGTCAATTTAGGGTTCCCACCATTCTTATTTGAGTACCTGTCAGTATAGGGTTCTTACAGCTATCCTTACCAGTGGAGCGGTATTGATACCCCTCCAGTCGGGGTAGAGATTGGACCCTAGATTAGCTATTATAGCGTATTTGGGGCATGTCGGTTAGATAACTACTTCCCACAGTTTCAGTTACAGATTTCAGGACTATCAGCTATAGCTACCCAGTCTCAGTAAAGAACTCAGATAGTTCTTCAGATTTCAGTATATCAGGACTGTCAGATACAGTCAACTCAGAAATAGAATGGAACTCAAATAGTTTCCTTCATATTTATGGACTGTCAGATACAGTCACTTATTCTATTAATCACAACAGTTATCAGAACTCCTGCTATCAGTACTCAGTTTCAGGAGTGACAGATATAGTTAATCAGACAAGTTCTTCATAATTCAAACTGTCTGAAACAATCATTCATTTATCAGTAATGCAATATCAGTCTCTTAGTATTTAGTAATACAATATCAGATCCATCACTTATTAGTGATTTACATATTAATATCAGTAAACTCAGTCTTTCAGAATCTCATTATCAGTACACTCATGTTGTCAGTATTCAGACTCAGTAGTCAGTATCTGCACGAGCTCAGTTACAGTTATGTATGCATGTATGTACTCTCAAGTTCATATCAATCAGTATTTTTAATACATATAACCCTTTGTATTTAGCCTACCTCACTCGTATACTCAGTATATTCAGACATACTGATGCATTTGTGTTATGGTGCATTCTCTTATGTTACACCATAGGTTTAGAGGTATGAGCTCCAAATTAGCAGTAGATTCCAGGATCAGCAGACATATTTAGACGTGAGTCCTCATCCTTCGAGGACATGATGATTTCATTTCTATTTCATTTTTTAGTTTATTTCAGTAGTTGGAGTTAGTTGGGGACATGTCCCATCAACTCCTTATTCAGTTCAGTTAGAGGCTTTCAGACTAGATGTCAGATTAGATGTTCAGACTTCAGTATTTATGTTTCTTTTTGGTATTGTTATACCATATTTTTCAGATATGTATCAGTATTGAACCTTATGGCCTTACAGTTCATGTTTCCATATATTTTATGAGATATTATGCTGTTTACAGGTACAGATATCAGTCATGGGTTAGCTTGTGGTCCTTTGGGGTCATGAGAACCGTGTAGTGATGTTGGGCATATTTATACGTCTAAGCACCATAACTTACCCATGTTTTAGCTAAGTTTTGAGGATAAAATACATAATTCTTGCACTTTTAGTCTATTTTTAGTTAAGTGAGCTGACCTATGTGATTAGCATACTTTTCAGGTACTAATGAGGAAGATTACAACACTTTGGGGACCTATGGACAGCAAAGAAAACTTCACATAAAAAGGAAAGCAGCTTTTGGACTGAATGTGATGTATGGGATCTTTTTTCCGGGCAAACACAATATTTTTAAATAGTTAAGGATACAGTAGCAATTTATTAGAGAAGGATGTTATTAAAAGACTTATTGCTGAATTTTTAGGGATGATTAACATTCTGTATTATTTTGAAAACAAGAGAAAACGGGTTAGCTTGAGGAGGGAGAGAGAGAAACGCTTTTCTCTCTTATTTTCGCTATTCATCTTTATCACCAAGATCGTTCTAAGTTTTGGTATGATGAATATTTCTATTTTGATTTCCGTTTGATTCATGAGTAGCTAAGTTTATTTGTTAGGGTTATGGAAACCTTGTAGTATACCTCTATTGCTATGGGTTTTTGAATTTATGATGTGTTAATCCACTTATATCATTACTCTCTTCATTTTGATTGAATTCTCGTGGTTGCAAACATAGGGAATGCTCCATTATAGCAATAACTTGTTCGATAGAAAAGTTACTGTTTGGAAAAGAGAGTGTGACAAGAAAATAGGGTTTCTAACCTCTATTTTACACGTTAATGCCTTAGCAGGATTAACTTCTTGGAGAGTTCGTACAATTGGTTGTACACTTTGGATTCTAGAGAACTAAGGTGAATAAATCCTTGATGGTTGAGAAACACTTAGATTTAGAATTAAAATACGTCTCTCTATAAGTGCATGCATGTATAAAATCCGTATTACTCATAGTTAATAGAGAAGTAGCAGCTACAAGGTGGACATAACCCTAATTTGTCATTCTCTATGATCAAATATTATTACACATATCATCTAATCGTTACACTGATAATATTATTGTGCACCTAAACTAAAACCCCCCTTACCTTGGAACCTTCGATCAACAGTCTAATAATAATTACAATACTTAGTGATCATAGTATTCCCTGTGGGATTCGACACCCAACCCAGTTGGGTTCTATATTTGACAGCGACTGCTTGCACTTTCTAACGAGAGTTGTAATTTGGGCGTATCATGTAGCGTTTCAGTTTAGAAAATATGGGCGTTACAAACTTGGTATTAGAGCCTAAGGTTCAACAGTGTCCTAGGAAGTCTGAAAGTTGCATCAAGTAGAGTTTTGTACATGGGCGTGTTGTGCACCACACTTATGTGCAGGAGGCTATGAGATGTTTTAGGAACATTTTTCCTTCTTTCATGTCTCAAGATCGTTCTATAGCAAGTTTCTCTAAGGAACCCATGTAGATTCACATCAGGCTCCCCTCATGTCAACATTACCTTACTTTCAAGGTAATAGAAGCAGTGAAGCTCAAGTCCTAAAGATAGGTCTTTCTCATGCAGTCCCTGGAGACAATTATGGGATTTTCCATATGCTCAGATAATATCACCTCAGTTCAGTCATGTTCCAAAGTTGTACAGATTTTATTTATGATCATGAGAACTCCTTTGTAAACTCAAATCCAATTTTTGATATACCATTAGATCCCTTCTCAGAATCCTATGACAATATAGATCTAGAATTTTAATCATGGACCCAAGAGTTTAGCAGTATATGAGTTGGGATAGTATTATCTAGTCTGATTAGATTATGTATTCATGGGGATAGTTGTACCAATATGAATTAGTAGGTTTGAACAGTGCTAGCAGGCGAGCAAAAATTTAAGTTTATTGATTCAAAATTAAGCATGAAGGTGTGAATGTGATATTATCAGTATATGAGAAAACAAAATCAGATGATATGTTTAGTAAGACAGGAAGGTGTTGAACAGAATGTAGGTATGTGATGGTAGATCAAGTGACCAAGTCAGACTCTCAAGATTCCAGTAGTAGTGCCAGTATGTATAGAAAAGTAGTAAGGGAAGATGATTACCAACCCATCCTCTTCTCAGTACAAAGATTTGTACTTTAGCTATCACGGAATCCACTCAGGTCTTACATATCAACTCTATGGTCACGAACCATGCTCATGTATCTCTTTTTCCATGATCATGTATGAATTCAATTTCTAGCATAAGGAGTCCCTTTTAGTCCGCAGTACGAGTCATGTTCCATGAGCACAATCTACTTTCACGCACTTTCCATGGGATCATGTGCGCCTTCAGTTCCCAGTATATGGGGTTCAGTTTCAGCTCCCTCAGTATTATGAATTATGTCCCACGAGTACAGAAATTCTAGACTCAGGTCATGAAGCTTATGACTCATGTACGCATATCATGTTTTCCAGTATACTTAGCTTCCATGACTCATTCTATGCCCCTACAGATCAGATACATTTAGACTACGCCATTTATATCCTCAATTCAAACCTTATTGGTAAATCCAAACTATTGATATTTTATTCCTCAAGTTTCAGTCATATGTCAAGTTTAGTTTGTATTTATTCATGTTTCAGGTCCTCCTGAATTACTCCTCCAGTTAGCTCTCCTTATGGAACAGTGTAGTGATGAGAAGTTGTTTAGATAAGAGAAGATTGTTGCATGCTTACTTTGCACGACCGTGTAGTTGTGAAGATAGGCTTGAATGTCATGATAAATGTGAAAGTAAGCTACTAGCAAGGGGTTGTATTTAGAAGTTGGGAAAGTACAAAGTGTAAGTGTACATTTAGATCCTTGACTTATGTCAGTCCCCAGCATGTAGCCATCAAAAACTCAGTTTCCAACTCAATTATAGTTTCAGTATCCAGCACTCAGTGATCAGTGTTCAGTCCTTGAATTTTGTACTTTTGTACTATCTATAGGCTTAGTTATAATGTCATTTTCAGTTCAGTAACCAGATTTGAAACTCAGTTCAGTTCTAGACATGTTTTACCATAGCATTCAGGTTGTCAGTACTCAGTTATCAGTGTTTTAGTACCCCAGTTTATAGAATACCTCAGAGCCATGTCGTACGCTTGGTCTCGCATTCACAAATAATACAGACTTCATGAATCCATGCTCAAATACTTCATTCTACTTAGTTAGTCCTTATCTCCTATGCATAAAAATCAAAAATCTCAACCTAGCTATTCCGACTAAGTACAGTTTAGCTTTGCAGATCCAGTATTCAGCTATCAGTTATTCAGTTAATCAGATAAGTTAGTATATTTATGCACTCTTGTTTAGCTTAGTTCATGTATCATGTCTTAGTTTCAGATCCTAGCTATTCAGTCATGACTCAGTTCCTAAGTGCCTTGCATATTGCCTCAATTCACCTCAGTAGTTCAGCCAAGTCAGTATTCTTTGAGGGAAATAGTTTCCCAAAGGGGAGATACATCATACCTCCAAACTTTCATGACATAAACATGCTTCTCTCTTTTCTTTTGATGAATCTAGTTTGGAGAAGGGGTACTAATAAGTTAATCCTCAAACTCCAAGTTCAGTCGTATGCCATGTTTTCAAGATTCAGTTCAGATCATGATATTCAGTATATCTACCACATCCCAGACTCAGTAATGTTCTCATGTTTCCGATCATGCATATGGAGTAATTAATCTCAAACTTATCGGTATTTTCAGTTCAAGGTAACAGTTTTCCTTAAACTTACTCATTCTCATGTTCATATTTCAGTACCAAACTTGGTATTCAGTTCCATGCTCAGTTTTCAGTTCAAACTTGATACCTTTACCATTGCATTTTCATGAGTAAGTTTAGTCATGAATTCACGCATCAGATATGCGTGATCAGCTCATCAGTACTTTCAGTCATGCATTCATGTATCATGTCATTCATAAAATCATGCATCAGATATGCATGGATTCAGCCTTTTAGTTGTGCATCAGATATGCATTTTCATTTTGAAAAAACTCACTTTATTAGAATCTTCAGTCTTATATTCATGAATCAGCTTCCCATGCATCAGATATGCATGTTCAGTATGTTGTGCTCAGCTTTTAGTCATGTCATTCATGAACCCATGTTTTAGTAGTGTATGTCTTGTAATTACTTCATCTTATCATCTCTCCCACCTCAGTTAATTTCCATTCGAGGACTAATGTTCCCAAGGGGGAGATATTGTAATACCCCGTATGTTTCTAAGCTAGGAGACAAACAATTTTTCCTACGTATGAAACCTCCTATCATGTGAGTAGAATTTTAGTGCATGACTTACAATAAGTATCCTAGTGATAATGTAGCTTATGATGCGTTAAGCATGTTTATATGAGTCACTTAAGGTAATACAAACTAAGAGTTTTTGAATCCATCAAGTTTTAGTGTTCGATTTTGTAAGGGTCATATTTGAACGAGTATAACTCGATGATAATGTGGTATTTCTACATATTTAGACCCACCAAATTGTAGAGAATCGAATTATCTTTCAAACTATACCAATTTCTCCTTAATCCAATACCCGAGCAAAAAGTTATGCCCATTTTCGTGAGAGGCAGTAAGGATAGGCGATTGGTTAGGCACCGCCCAACCAAACTTAATCGATTGGTTAGGCGCCGCCTAAGTCAATTCCAAGTGCCAAAAACACTCTGTTTTAAGTTATTTTGAGGGTAATTAAGTCTTTTAACACTACTTACACATCCCTAAACTTAACACTACGAAATATATAGCTTCTAAACACATTACAATCCTATTAACATCTCAAAGCTCATCATCTAAGAGCACCATAGGAGAAAAATAACTAGGGTTGCACAACAATCTTGAAGATCAAATTTCAAGGAAATTCGTCCATCAATCATCAAGAACCTCCCTTCCAAGGTATGCGTAGTGTTCATCCACGGATTCCTTTCGTCCGTGGAGTTCAAGAATCAATCTTTAAAATACAAAAGTTTGGTTGGTTGTGGTGATATGATCATACCCATGTTGATGCTTGTTTTTTTTACTATATAATAGTATCGTGACTATATACCTCATGAAAGTTATGTTGTTAGTTGAAAAACATGATCTTTGGAAGTATTGATAGAATGCAAGCATGAAATCCACCTATGCCTTAAAGAATGCATGCAAGGTGTTTGATAAAATGCCTAGTATGTTAGAACTTTATATTTACAAGATTTCATGATATCTAAATAACAAGTTCATGTTAGACATACACTCCAATATGAATTTCCATGCAAATTATGTGTTGTTATTGTGGTGGTATAAAGCATGTATGATAATAGAGATATAAATTATGTACACAAAATATATCCATGCTTTTCCTATCATGTTTGAGATGTTGAATAAATACATGAAGTATAATATCCCCAAATCATTACAATATGAACTAAATGTTTCATGTTGTCGTTCCCTTATGCTTGAATGGTTTCCATCCCATTGCTATGAATAGTATATGTTGTCGGAATGCCCATACTATTAGAATATGAGATTTATGACTTGGTTATAAGCATTCCTATTCATGATAGATATTATGATGACCATGTACTTCATGAAATACCCCACTCATGTATTATGGATTTTTATTGATGGTCGTGTACTCAAGAAATTCTAGTTGTGTCAGTTTCCTTCAATCGAGTCCTGGGGGTACTTTACCCAAAAAATATAGTTATGTGCCTAGAGTCATGTCATGTTTTCACGATACGCTCAGTCAAGCCATGATCTATAGAATTCAGTCAGTCATGTGACTCAGGAAAACTCAGAAATCTCAGTAGTCCAGTAATCTCAGTAATCTCAGTGCTCAGTAACCTCAGCAACCTCAGTAGTCACAGTCAATCTCAGTAACTTCAGTACTATCAACCAGTCCTCAGAACTCTGTAAATTTCGTCAGTCATCGAAAACCAGTAAACTTAGTTTAGCTCTGCTAAACAATACCACTAGTATCAGTCCAGTTAATCAGTATCAGTTCAGCTAATCAGTTCAGTTCAGTTATTTAGTTCAGCTTAGTTATTCAATTCAGTGTCCTTCAGATAGGAGTAGAAGTTAGCACCGAGTCAACCCGAGGATGGGAACTCACTTGACAGTTCAGGGTGTGATTCTTAGAAGTCATCCTTGTGTTCCAGAACTACGTAGCCAGCATAGGTTAAGACATCTTAACCCATCAGACTAGGGTTGATGAGGTGGCTTAGCTCGTCAGTTTAGGGTTCCCACCATTCTCATTTGACTACCTGCCAGTATAGGGTTCTTACAACTGTCCTTACCAGTGGCGCGATATTGACACCCATCTAGTCGGGGCAGAGATTGGACTCCACCTTAGATATTATAGTGTATTTGGGGTATGTCGGTTAGATAACCACTTCCCACAGTTTCAGTTACAGATTTCAGGATTGTCAGCTATAGCTACCCAGTCTCAATAAAAAACTCAGATAGTTCTTCATATTTTAGTATATCAGGACTGTCAGATACAGTCAACTCAGAAATAAAAGGGAAGTCAAATAGTTTTCTTCAGATTTATGGACTGTCAGATACAGTCACTTATGCTATCAATCACAATAGTTATCAGAACTCATGCTATCAGTACTTAGTTTCAGGACTGTCAGATATAGCCAATCAGACCAGTTCTTTATAATTTGAACTGTCAGAAACAATCATTCATTTATCAGTAATGCAACATCAGTGTCTTAGTATTTAGTAATACAGTATCAGATCCATCACTTACTAGTGATTTACGTATCAATATCAGTAATCTCAGTCTTTCAAAATCTCATTATCAGTACACTCATGTTGTCAGTATTTTGACTCAGTAGTCAGTATCTCCACGAGTTCAGTTACAGTTACGTTCATATCAGTCAGTATTTTTCATGCATATAACCCTTTGCATTTAGCCTACCTCACTCGTATACTCAGTACATTCAGACATACTAATGCATTTGTGCGATGGTTCTTTCTCTTATGTTACACCATAGGTTCAGAGGCATGAGCTCCAAATCAGTAGTAGATTCGAAGATCAGTAGTCAGATTTAGACGTGAGTCCTTATTCTTCGAGGACATGATGATTTCATTTCTATTTCAGTTTTCAGTTTATTTCAGTAGTTGGAGTTAGTTGGGGACATGTACCATCAATTCCTTATTCAGTTCAGTTAGAGGCTTTCAGATTAGATGTTCAGACTTCAATATTTATGTTTCTTTTTGGTATTGTTATACCATATTTTTCATATATGTATCAGTATTGAACCTTATGGCCTTACAGTTCATGTTTTCGCATATTTTATGAGATATTATGCAGTTTATAGGTACAAATATCAGTCATGGGTTAGCTTGTTGTCCTTCGGGGTCATGAGCATCGTGTAGCAATTCGTTTCAAAAAATCGGGGCGTTACAATAGCGCTTTACCCTTAAGGCTACAATCACTCAGTCCATCATCGGGCAAAGCTAATCAAGCATCAATAAGATCAAAATAGTAGTAAATCAAAAGACTACTAAAAATAAGAGGGAAGCATGATAATCCATAAAGAATGGGTACCATTAGAGCACCCAAAAATATAGCATCTCAAAATACAATAAAAACAATATCAAGAGTGTCATCCAAAACACTACCCAAGGACATCCAAGCAATACAACTATAGGGACATGCACCCCCAACATAAAAGTTGGCAGTTCCCCCCCACTGCCTAGTTAGCAAGGTAAAAGTAAAGGATGCTCCCTAAATCAGCTTCATCATCTACGGTAAACCTTGAATCATCTACACCGTCACTATCACCAAACCCCTTTGCAGTGGTTCCATCATCGTTGTCGCTCCTCAATAAAGGTAGATGTTTTTAGGCTTAATCACCTTGAAGATGCCCTTTACCCCTCTCCACATATTGGTGAAGAATTTTCTCTCTTATTTTCCCTCTTCAACAACCTTTCTTGTGAATCCTGGAGGGTCCTGTGTGATTTTGCCAAGGTCAACTATGCTCTTTCCAATTTGACGACCCTAGCACCTTGCTTCTTCAGCTCCTCCTGATATATTTCATAGTCGGAATGAGATACATATGAATGGCGAGGGGTGGAGGATTCTCCAGGCCCCTGGGTAGTCTTGTAGCATGTTCCCTGGTATCAAAAAATTTATTAAAGAATTTTGGGAACTTCAGTGGGGCTTAGACCATAGAAATTCTACATTTTAGGTGTAGCTTGGACCTTGGGAGATTTTTGTAATATTGCTAGTTGCTTTCCAGAAGCAATGCTCAGGATTCGTATAAGTCTCCCATTCTGTAGTTAAGTACTTGTATGTAGGACACTTTGGACCATTTGTTAATATTTTCATGACAAAACGTATGCTAGATTAACTAAAAAAGTACATATGGCACTGCTAAGGGAAATTTGGGGTGAAAAATAAATGTTCAGAAAGTTGGGTTTCTCTAGGCAGTTGTCCTCAGGTATGGCAATCGCGGAACATTTTTTGCGATTGCATTATTGTGGTTCCGGTCATCAAGACCGCAGTTGCGATACTTGAAACCATAGCCAATATTTCTTCCATTGCTCAAAAGGCATGAACTTAACACTAACTTTCTCTTCTAACTAGGTGTACAATATCATGAGTAGATAAAATAACCCTAGATAGCATGATTACAGACCCAAATTTGAAGGAATTCATGTTTGACTCATTAGGGCAATAAATGGACACTTATTGCACATGTAAATTATAAACAATCTAGGTTAGCATATCAGTACTCAAGACTTCCCCAAATGAGGCGTAGATGCCCTACAGCTGCTAACCACAATTATAATTCAAAATAAGCACAGTTTTGGCATTATAACAATATTTCAAGATCATTTCTTACTATATGTCCTAAGCCTATAATAACAGTGAATGTAAGGGAGTTTGAGACTATATACCAGGTAATTGATGCAAAACATTTGAAATGAAACCTTAGATACTCTTGAGGGACCTCAATTTTGATAGGAATTGTTAAAAAAATTTAAACTAAGGTACATGGGTGCATGGAATTCGGATGGTCTTTTTAATCTGAGTTAATCGCGATCATGGTACAAGTTACACGATCATAGTCACATGGTCCCCGCAATCATGAAGGCACTGAATGCGGTCGCAAAAATTAAGACCAAGCATTCGGGGTTCCTGCAAGTCCTGCTTAGTCCATTTGCCAAATTGACACATATCTTCATTCCTAATTCAAACACAATTCCCCTAAGAACCAATACTTTATGGACTATGAATGCATACTAACAACAACACAAATCAGAATCTACCCTAGCATGCGTAGACAAAAAGGATACGGGCCACTTTTCTTGGTATGAGGGGTTGCTTCCCAGTGAGCTCTTAGTTAACTGTCATAGCATGACATATCCATTCATCTCTTTTGTGTCTCCACTTAGAATATTTGAATTTTAGTCCCAACTTTTTTCCATTATTCAGTGGATGACAGAGGGACAAAAGATTCAAATCTTCCTAAATGACACTTGGAAGATGTGGAGAGATGACAAGAAACGTTTGATCTAGCCATTTTGAAGATTTGAACCTTTTACCCAGCTTCACATCAAATTTTCGAATTGGTTCTGTGGGTAAAAGCATGGTCATCAATTGGTAATTCCTTGTACTTTAGATGTGGGTTTCCGGTGATTGATGTTAGAGGAAACATATGCTCTGTTGGAATGTCAAATTCAACAATGTAAGGGAGGAGTTCATTCTCTCGATGGCTCATCATTAGCTTGGGTATATAGACTTTCATCCAATCCAACAAGAAAATGTTTAAAAGTGGTTAGAATGGGGTCTGTCCTTTTCATTGGGAATTGCATCCAATGGAACATACACATCCTGAAATGAGCTAGAGTCGTTGAGAGCATAATGCATTGTGTCCTCTTTTTACTCTATACTAACTTCCTTTATTTTGGTGTCTTCTCCCTTATATGAGTCAGAAAATTGGGAAGTGATTGAGGAATCTTTTCTACCAAGTTGATCATCATAGCTTGGTTTCTCTTCATGATAATACTTCTCTTAAGTATTGGGAAAGGTAGTGATAGTTTCAAGCTTTTCTTCTTTGCCCAATAGCTCTTTCTTGACACCTGTCCATCCTTTGTACATGTATTCCATATTCTCCCCTGTGGAATTTACCCGATCCAAGATGGATAATAACCTTGGGTCACAACCACTGGACTCATTTCATTATTCTTTTGATTTCTCATAATATGACCTAATAAAATCATAGGAAGAACAAGCAATTCCATTAGTATAATAGGGGAGGAGGTGTTTTGATACTCATCCCAATGTCCTTGAAGACGGTCAAACATGGGGAAACCATACTCCCAATCGGATGAAGATGGTAAAATCTCTCCCCGGGGAGCATACTTACAATCTCTACTGAAGTGCAGTCTGTAACAATACAAACATGGGGGTTACAATATGAATTCCAATCATTAAACTCTTATTTGTTATAAGAAGCCATCAAGAGAAGTAAAAATCAAATAAAATCTATCTACAAAGAAATATCATAAACAAATATTTACATGCTTGAATTCAAGAAAGTAACTAAGATTTCAAATTAACTTAATACACAAAATTGTTCCAAGGCAACGACACCATTTCTGTTAACGCTCAACTCACACGATAATTTAGGTGCAAGGAGGTCTTTATCAATATATTTACCCAAATTTGGAGTAGGGTTCAAATCCATTAGGAACAATGTGAGTGGCAATCAAATTAATTTGAAATGATAGTTAAAAGTTAAATTCAAATGAATGGTACAAGAAGATAAAATAGGGGAGGTCAGTTCATACACTAATGTTTTTTGGGGATTTTTTTGTATAAATTTGGGGCTACAAATAACTAGAGTTTTAACAATTATGCACGGATCCTAAGATTATGCATTACTAAGGGAGTGACATGTGGGAGTTAGTCATCAACGTCGATTTAGTAAGTCAATTATGGGTAGGTTTGGTCATAGATATTCATTCAAGTCTTTCAACAAAATGCAAAACTTTAACCCATTGATCCTTTCGAATACCTAATGGATGTGTTCAATAATTAGCAACAACAACCTTAATCAAGACATTCCTATTTCTAGGATAACACCCAAGGCATAGCAAACCTCACTTTCACCATTATTTTTAAGATATTAAGAATTTACCAAACTACATACATAATTATCAATCATTGCTTTTGTCTCCACATCCCTCATTCGAGGATGATAAAGATTCCTAAACTTCATCCAAAACCCTTCTATCGAAGATAGCCTTAGGTTTTTAGAGCTTGGAGCTTTCTCCCATCAAGCCCATCTGGGTATTTAGATCTTTTACCCATCAAATCCCAACCAAAATAGCATAGCAATAATAGAACCCATAACAAGAACTACCAAATAGACGCTAACAATCACAAACCACACATACTTTAAACCATATTCACACATAACCCCTAGAGGGATATTTTGCTACACATAAGATAAATAAGCATAGATATACCCATAATGTCCATTGAATTAATTTGTGAAAGATCTAAGAGAATTTTACCTCAAACTTAGTTCTGCCATAATATCAATAATAAAAGTGAGCAAATCTTCTACTTGGAGAGTCTCCAATGTATTTTTCACCCAAAATTTATACAATATTTTCTTCTCCAAAAATGGAGGATACAATGTCTAAAGCTAAACCTAAAAAAATTAGGGAAGAAGGAATGTGATGGAATGAGTGAACAATCCAATTAGGGTTTCAATCTTTTTATTCAATTTGGGATCAATACGTGCAATTATAGTTTTTCCCTTGGGCTTAACATTTCTGCGAAGCCGCGATTGTGCAAGTCTGGTTGCGACCGCGGCTATGCAACTTCGATTGACTTCCATAGTCGCGGTTGATTGACAATCTTGAATGATGTCAACCGCGTCCCAAGGACCGCGATCATTGTAATTGAGGCTAGTTCGCTATAGGTTTTCAGTTGCCTTTTTTCTGCTCCTTTTTGATCATTTCAGGCTCCAATTTACATCTCTTTATCTTTTCAACTTCTATACCTGCAAAGAATGGATATTAGTGAATAAATCACAATTATGACTAATATGCACTAAAACTAAGTACGAATGAGTGGTATAATCACCAGTAATCAATTATATAAACGAATTATAGCTATAGACTATCCCTTTACTAATAATTATAAGGCCTAAAAGGAATGACATTTGGAGGTCTCATCTGTAATTATGACTATATGACATATTTTTAGCCATAGCCAGAGAACAAATAGATACAAACATTCATAAGTAATATTGCTAAGCCTATCTAAACCTCCTATTAATAACCATATCTATAGGCAACTCATCTTAATTTTAGGTTGTAAATCGTATCTATATTCCACACCATCTAACTGAGCCTTATTATATCCATATGCAATTTTTTACGTCTATAGGCCATATTCTATCTATGAGTTGAATCATATCTATGAGCTATATTACATATATATGATATAAATCACACCTATAAGTAAAATTTTATCTGTGTAATCCATATCATATCTATAAGCCACACTTTATCTATACAAGTCATATTATTCCCATTAGCAATATTATATATCCACAAAATCTTTTAACCTTTAGTCGTACCAATATTTATAGCATTAAGAATATCAACAATGTTATTAACCATAATTGGAAGCCATACCCATAATAACTTGATTAAGTCCTATGTCATACTTATATTTATACGATTAGTCACACATAAGGGTAATATCATTAGCATTACTCGGAATTCACATTAATCCTCTAATATCCAAGTAACATATGCTATAATTATATTAAATCCTATCAAGTGTCAACCTACCATTAATAAGAGTATATCATACACAAATGAGTCTACAAGATTATCACAAGTCTTGACCTAAGGTACGCCGAAGGGGCCCACTTCTAATCCACAAAGATTTTCCTAGGTATTTTATACCCCTAACTAGACAAAGGTATTTAAGTTCACTCGAAGAAGTCAAGAAAGCCATAAATTATCCTAGGATATAATTCCTTCCCCAACATGATTCCCAAAGGTATTAAGACCTAGAACAATAGCAACTAGGGCAATTCCCTTAACTTAAGTAATTAAGAACAATCCTACCCTAACAAGAGTAATTAGGGCAATTTCACCTACCTTGAGAAATTAAGACATTTCAATTCTAAATAAGTATCACGAACCCCAATTCTACTAAACCATGACTAACTATACTAGTAGTCGAAGTTTAAGGTTTCAAGGTAGCCTAAGGATCTAATTAACACTAATGTCCTCGTTCCCACTTCCAAAACCTAAATCCCACCCCATATCTGGCATATTATAATAATTATACTATGAGATAGCTCAATCTTCAAAATTGGTAAGCATAGCCTACAAAGTGTTGAAGAAATCCCAAAGAATCAGCTAAATCATTTATTTCCTCTTTCTAGAAGTTTTCAAAAAGTGCCATAGCTATCAAAATAATAACTTACTCGTCAAAAATAAAATAGTGATACCAATATTGCACTATTGTGATTCGGGTCGAGAATAGCATAAAAATCACATGTGGGGTCCGTTTATGAAAATCGCATTTTTGAGACCATCTCAACGTCCCTCTATGCTATAGGAATGTTTACCCTAAAAATGGGTGAATTCTGATGTATATTGGTCCTAATATCAAGTCACCAAGATTTTTTTATTTTTCGATGAGAATGGATAAATAAACAAAGAAAACAATGAAAGCATACTCCTAATTAGATTGAGAATTACGTTACTAAACTTTATTCAAGCTCCAAAATTGCCCAAAAATATTTCCTCTATGCTTTTTCAAAATTTTCGGGTTTAAGGATCTTAGAGCTAGATATGAAAAGATGAAAATGGACTTAAAGGTTATTCATACTATTTCTAGGTACACATGTCTCACATACTCGACCTGTTTGTTACATTTATGATATCTTCCCAAGGGTACAGAACTCACTTACTCAACGTTAGTATCATATACGCGATACTTGCTTTTCTCCCAGAGGTGTCACTTATGTGACTAAAAATGTCATTTCTGCGACACTTGCTGGTGCTTGGAAGATTGAATACTAGATTAGAGGCTCGCACACGTGAGTCCATCAACACCAATTAGATGTGGAAATTTCAATGTCTCTTATACAACTTCAGGATTTATCAAAAATCTCGTATAACCAAACAGACTACGCTACCCCATCAAAGTTAATGTTCCAAACTCAATGGAGGGGTTCAAAATTCCATCCAAGTTTGTTTCAATAATAAGTGGGTCCCAAGCCTAATTTCCATTTTTCTTAATATTTGACCAATAACTCAACAATGAGCTCGAGTACCTCGGGACTCAAACCAAGAATCCACTTTGCCTAAAATCAACATTATGGAAATGTTGAAATAGCCATAACTGGCATATGAGGTCATTTGACTGATGTTTTCACTTGGTAGACAATTTAAGCCATCAAAGACTTTAAAACAAAAAATTGGCTCTAAGTAAAAAACAAACTACCCTGTAACCTAATTATTAGTTCCATCAAGTTGTAAATGAGTTAGGGAATCTATGGAAGGATCTAGATGAAAAAAAAAGCGCAAATACATCAAATGACCTTAAGGTTCATTACAAAATCAGCTACTAAAAGAATATTCACCCCAAAATTAAATGATTAGGATGTACATCAAGCCTCGAACAGGTGAGGATACTGGATCTACATCTCGCTCTCGATCTCCAAAGTAGTCTCCTCCACTAAAAATTCACTACAAGAATCTCCCTAGTTCACAACCTCCTGACATCAGTTGCCAAAATGATAATTAACATGACTCTTTTTTTAACATGGGAATCATTTGTATTAGGGCTTATATTCGTAAGAACAATGGTTAGAATTCTAGCGCAAAAATACAGGGTGTACATTATCTCCCCCTTGGAATTCTAGTGCAAAAATACAGGGTGTACAGAATTCTAGTCCTCGAATGATGGGTAGAAACTTATTGAAACATTAACAGTGTGGAATAATATGTTTACTAATGAAGGATATAGTTGAGATGAAACTGTAAAAATTTCTATCATGAAGTTGAATTCTGAGCTGACTTGACTTTATTGACCATAAGGAACTAATTCATGCTTGCAGTTTAGGACTCACTTGAGGTTTTCATGATACCATCATACATATAGATCTACGAAGTGATGACTTATGTAAGCATGAACCATTAGACATTAAGAATAAGATTGTACAAAGGGTATTACACAATCTAGGCTGGAATACTTGAAAAATTAAGGTTATGC
Source organism: Capsicum pubescens (assembly GCA_030864215.1). Lineage (NCBI taxonomy): Eukaryota > Viridiplantae > Streptophyta > Magnoliopsida > Solanales > Solanaceae > Capsicum > Capsicum pubescens. Next base: position 228,554,771 of record CM061548.1, on the reverse strand, counting down.
TTTGAACACTTATAAACTGAGTCATGACTAAATAGATGAATCTAAAACATGATGCTTCGACTAAACTGAATTTGCAACTTGCATGGTCGTGAAAGAATTACCTCAGGAATAGGAAAGATAGAAAACCTTGGGAACCTGCCTGTCTGATTACTAAACTAAATTGTTGGCTGTACAGACTAAATTATACTGAAAGTTTATAACCAACTGGAATATTTCTTTGGAACTCTTTGCAAGAAGTTCTAATAACATTAGGGAAAAAAATCTTGGTTATGATCTGAGTGAGATGTCTGAAGAAGGAATTATCAATATAGCTATATCTTAGAAACATGGAACATAGGCCTATTAACCATAAACTAGTTTAGAGTTACTAGGTCTTAGACAATGCAACTGCTAATTTTTCAAGCATAGAAGCACTTCTTAAATACTCTCTTCTACTATACTTTCTCCCATTGAATATCATGCTCACACGGGTACATATAACTTCATATACTAATGTCTAATTTGAACTAAATTCTATTAGTATGTTCAAGCCTAACTTGAATAACAGCATACTATACATAACATTATAGCACTAGACTGGACCATGAATTCAATACCCGAAGAATTTTCACAACTTCTCCTCTCTAAGATAGCTCTTCTGATCACTTCGATAATAAAATTCAACCTCTTACTAGGAAATCTTTAGCGCACAACGCACCCATCCACTTATATACCAACATAAAATTCAGGCCTATCATTTTAACCACATAAGAACTTCTAGGAAAATACCCATAAAAACCTCTTCCTCATAATCTAAACTTGTACCATTAACAAATTTCTTGCATTATTCTTAAGAAAAAACATACAAAATATCAACTAACCATGACTCGTAATAAAAGCTTAGTCTCTCTATTACTTCACACTTATAGCCTCGTATAAAAAAGCATTCAGCAAGCAGGCAACAATCTTTCCTCCACATGAAAAAAAACCCATCTCAACAACTGTTTATCGCTACTATCATCTCCCCCTAAAATTAAAGCCATCATTCTAAGACTGTGGAACACTTTACTAAACTCTAATCTAAACAGTAATCAGTTTATTCTAGATCCTTGGGTATAAAAATACACATAAGTAACAAACTTACCCTGAAAGACTACACCTAAAAGTGCAAATACCACTGCTAATACTTCATTCTAAGAGACAACTCTATCTTTCAATGGCCTCAATTGTCATCATCTAATAACTTGAACATTACTAACTTAGAATCTTTGAGAGTATCACCATACCATGATTTCACACAATATAGTTCTTCAACTCTACTTTCTATTAGATCAATCTTCAAAGATTCAAACTTAGATACTGACATTTAACATGGATATTCCCAACATTTTAACAAACTATATTAAATTCATTCCTAAACACCCCTTGATACATACAATTATTAACTTTCTATCTCCAATAATCATCATCAAAGACTTACACTCTCATTAGCAAACATATCTACCTCACTAAACACAAAATCATAGCCTACCAAGTTCACAGTTCTATACTTATATTTTTCTCCAAATCGTAAGAATCAAAATCATACTTAAAAGACTCAGCACCGTCTATCCAAAGATCATCAACTTCGATATTAAGAACACCATGTACTAAGTACTAACCTTCTTCCACATAACAAACTCAAGGGTACTATTAACCACACACAACACTTAATAAACTTCGAAAGTAATGCAGCCCCATAACACCTTGGGTACACCTCTACATCATACCTATAACATCATTTTAAATTTTAAATCAACAAACTTAAATTCTTGCATGCACTATTAAAGACTACTAGATCACCTCCATATAACAAGCATCACTAACCAAGTAGTCATTACTTCCACCTTAATAGTAATTCAATATTCCAACTTAGCGTATAGTACTAGGCATGTTTAACAACCCAACCTCACAAACTATTCTCACTTGGAAGAGAAAGAATAAAATATCAAAAACACTAGTCCACTAGAACTTCATGACAACAACAATCGGTCATAATCATATGGTGTAACTTATTAAAATCTATGAGTACATCCTCCTCCTATACATTAGAACTATTTACTCATTTATACATTTAAATTACATCCATATCTCTTAAAGAATTAACAAATCACAACAACTTAGGGAAGCCTATATTAACAATACTCAACCACCAAATACTTCATGAATATCCTATACTTTTCTAACACAATAAATACCATCAATAACTCATTTTCTACCTTCCACTGAACTAACACACAAGGACATATCACCTCAACATAACTTCGATAACATACACAAGCTCATCTCTATACTTTCTATCAATCATCATTCCCACCTTTATGGTCACTACATTTTTAAACCCACACTTCAAACTATAAGAAGGTTCCATTACTTATAAATCATATCATTTTAGGTTGCAATATCCTTCGAATGCAAACTCTAATTAGCAATATAGGTTTATACTATCTCTCTCATGAGCACTATCAGTATTGAAAGGTTAAGAAGAAATCTTTATACACATCTTATTTTGTCTTAACTGAACAACTCATAAGGATGCAGACATAACTTTCAACTTGAGGAACTTATAACACACTAACAAGCTCTTCTCAAGACCCTTGTATGACTTCTAAAGTTAATGATAGTAAATATGAGAGCATTATTTTAGGTGTAATAGGAACTTGCTAATCATCTTATCTAAAGAATAAGTCACAAATGGAGAATTATAGAGTGATGCACGAATCGACAAAAGTTTTTGAGAGAAGCACTTTATAGCACAATCTAGAGTATGAAAAAAAGAAGACATTTATTAAATGCCCTGTAACCTCTTAAAGAAAAGTACAAACACCACTTTACTATTGTGAAAGACTCTACTAGACACGGCTTCATAGACATCCTAGGAAACTTGAACTCTGTGCTCTGATACCAAGTTTGTAATGCCCCAAAAATGGGTCTCGAGGAACCACACGGTGCTTAGGACCATATGTGATCCCAAGCTAACCTTTATACTGGCATAACTCATGAGTAACTGAATAAAACACATAAATTTGAAGAAAATGCAGAAAATAAATCTTTTCTGAACTTGATCAATACAAAGCTACATCAAGATGAATACAACTTTGCTTACAAAAAGCAAAATTAAAACTAAATACATCAACTATATTGATTGTCTATGACGCCTCTGCTATATTGACTCTAGATAGGTAGGACGCGACTCTAACTACCAAAGTTAAACAATACATATGAGTAAGAAAGTAAATTAAATAAATAACATCTAACTAAAGTCCCCTGAGTAGGAGGACTCATCCCTGCTGGCTGGAATTTGCAACTGTCTGATTATGATGTGCATGCAACAAATGGTACCTATATTATTAAACAATGTAGCATATAGACGTATATGTGAATCAATACTTTTGAAATGTACTTAACATGTGGGGGTAAATACATAAGTAAAACAATAATTCACTATCCATACAAACTATCAAAAACTACATGCTAAGTCTAAGTGACTCACCTTGGCATGAGTAATCAAAACTGTAAATCATAAATCATGAGAAGTAAAGAGTAAAATTAATTCTATGAGCCACCACACTTAGTTCTAAAAAGATGTAGTCTTATTTTGTTTTAAAATCATGTTGTTTAAGTGTAAAAAGGACTCACCTTTATTATATAAAAACTAAAAGTTGAAATCTAATAATTAAAGTTTTATGTAAGATAATATCTGAGTAAACTTGTGAGACTTTACACGTAGTTTCTAAAAATTGTTCTGTTATTATTTTTTTGTTAGGGCTTAGAGTTTAGGTGATTTGGGAGGTTCTTCTAACTGAAATAAACCATGTGAGCTGTCATTGAGTCCAATGTCTTACCCACGTTAGGGAGAGCTAATCCACTCTTTCTATCATAACAAAACCTTATCTTAAGTGATCACTATCTTAGCCAACTATGGGGAAATCATAAACCTACGGTGGCGCATAGTTTTGGGGCATGAGACCTTGGAATCATATCAAACTCAGTGCTAAATTCTACTTCCATATTAATCGCTTAGAACTTTCGCAAATCCACCTTAGAATAGCACTAGGGTTTATAATGAAACCAATTATGCTTCTCTTTCTTTAAATCATGATCAAGATGAACAACCAATGGGGATTTCTTATCTTATATTAGAATCAAAAGATTAATTTCTTTCTTAAATTCTTGTAAACTACTTATAAAAGAGGCTTAAAATCATAATCTCCTTGAAATATGAATACTTAGACTTAGGGCTTAAAACTCATGCAAATTCATAGCAAAACGTTATGCTCAATATAATTCTTGAAATAATTCAATAATATCAAGATACTAAAATAAAGAATCATAATATCATGCTTAAAACTAAATTAAAAATCTTTAAAATCATATCACACGCATAAAGATATGAAAATAGACATGCAATTAAACATTTAAATCACTTGTAATATCATAATCTCCAAATAATGATAATTGGGTATGAATCGTAATTTGAAAAATAAGAAATCTTAAATAAAGATCCAGTTTTGGGAATAAGGATGAAAGGGTATCCTTGTTCATAAACCCCAGATGCCTTAATGATGATGAAATTATAAACAGATTGGACCTTTAAGCTTGAATTCCTTGATTTCTTCTGAAAAGAACTAAAATCTTGTTCTTGGGATGCAAGAGGGATTTGGATTATAACTTGATTGATTTGGGGCTTAGGTATTGTAAATAATGTGTTTAAAACCCCTAATAATGATTTGGAGTGATTAGGGATGGTTTAAGGGTGTGAAATGACTTCAACACCCTTGATATAAGTCAAAACGAAGAGTTTTTTGCATTTGGCAATGACTTAGGCATCGCTCAGTCAATCTCCCAAGCTAGGCTTTGCGTTGCATTGACCATTGCACAAATTTTGTTGGGTGGCTCATTGCTCATCGCACACCCTTACTGCCTCCCACAAAAATAGGCATAACTTTTCGCTCGGGTATTGGATTAAGGCAAAATTGGTATATTTGGAAAGATAATTCAATAATATACAATTTGGTAGGTCTTAAAATGAAAAATATTACATACATTAAAAATTATAATCTTTCAAAGTTGACCCTTGTAGAATCGAACACCAAACTGTAGACGAATCTAAGTTTCTTAGATCAAGTTTGCTCTAATTGATTTCTATGAACATTCTTTGCCTACTAGGAACTTCACACACTAGGATAATTATCATAAAACTTATTTTTACATGGTAATATTTTGTATTAGGGCTTATACACGTAAGAATAACGGTTAGAATTCTACCACAAAAATATGAGGTGTTATATTTTCTCTCCCTTGGAATCATTCATCCTTGAATGATGGGTAGAAACTTTTTGAAATATTAACAGTATGGAATAATGTGTCTACTAATGAAGGATATAGTTGAGCTGAAACATTAAAAATTTCTATCATGAAGCTGACTTCTGAGCTGACTTGAATTTACTGACCATTAGGAATTGATTCATTTTTGTAGTTTAGGAGTCACTTTAGGTTTTCATGATACAGTCATACATATAGAGGTACAAAATGATGAATCATTCAAGGACGAACCAAGAGACAATACGAAGAAAATTGTACAAGGGGTATTACACTATCTAGGGTGGAATACTTGGAAAACTGAAGTTATGCTTTGAACACGTATGAACTGAGTCATGAATAACTAGATGAATCTGAAACATGACGCTTGGACTGAACTGAATTTTCAACTTTCATTATTGTGAATGAATTACCTCAGGAATAGGAAAGATATGAAATCATAGGAACTTATGAACATTACTAATAACATGAACATTACGAACTTAGAATCTTTGAGAGTATCACCATACCAGGAGTTCACACAATCTAGTTCTTCAACTCTACTTTCTATTTGCTCAATATTCAAAGATTCAAACAAATATTCTATCACTTAACATGGGTATTCCTAACCTTTTAACAAACTATATTAACTTCATTCCTGAACACCCCCTTGATACATGAAGTTCTTAACTTTGTAGCTTCAATAATCATCATCAAAGACTTACACTCTCATTAGCAAACATATCTACCTCACTAAATACAAAATCATAGCCTACCAAGATCACACTTCTATAATTATACTTTTCTCCAAATCATAAAAATTAAAATCATACTTAAAAGACACAACACCATCTATCCAAAACTCTTCAACATCGCCATTAAGAACACCATGTACTATATGCTAACCTTCTTCAAATTAACAAAGTCAAGGGTACTATTAACCACGCACAAAAATTAATAGACTTCGATAATAATGCAGCCCCATAACACCTTGGCCACACCTATAAATCATACCTATAACATCATGTGAAATTTTGAATCAACAAACTTAAATTCTTACATGCACTATTCAAGCCTACTATATCACCCTCATATAACTAGCATCACTAACCAAACAATCATTATTTCCACCTTAATAGTCATTCACTATTCCAACTTAGTGTCTATGATAGGGATGATTAGCAACCCAACCTTACATACTATTCTAACTTGGAAACTATAGAATAAAATATCAATAAACACTATCCCACTAGAACTTCATGACAACAATAATTGGTCATAATCATATAGTGTAGCTTATTAAAATCTTCTAGTACATCCTTCTCTTATACATTATGACAATTTACTCATATATACACCTAAATTACATCCATATCTCTTAAAGCATCAACAAATCATAGCCACTTGGGGAAGCCTATATTAATAATACTCAACCACCAAATACTTTAAAAATATCCTATACTTTTCTAATACAATAAATATCATAAATAACTCCTTTTCTACCTTCCACTAAACTAACACACAAGGACATATCACCTCAACACAACCTCGATAATATGAACAAGCTTATCTCTGTACTTTCTATAATCATCATTCCCAACTTTATGGTCACTACACTTCTAAACCCACATTTCAAACTATAAGAAGTTTCTACTAATTATAAATCATAACACTCTAGGTTTCAATATCCCTTAAATGCAAACTATTCTTAACAATCTAGATTCATATTATCTCTCTGATGAGAACTATTATTATTGAAAGGTTAATGAGAAATTCAATACACATCTTATTCTGTCTTAACCAAAGAAATCATAAGAATGCAGACACAACTTTCAACTTGAGGAACTTATAACACACTAACGAGCTCTTCTGAAGAACCTTGTATGACTTCTAAAATTACTGAAAGTAAATATGAGAGGATCATTTTGGGATTAATTATAATCGACTAAATTTTCTAAGATCGAGGATAATTATGGGGTTACACACAAATCAACAAAAGTTTATGAGAGAAGAACTTTACAGCACGATCTAAAGTATAAAAGAAATAAGACTTTTCTTATATTTCCTGTAGCCTCTCAAGGAAAAGTACGGACGTCAATGTACTATTCCGCAAGACTCTACTAGACATGACTTCGTAGACACCCTAGGAAAATTGAACTATGTTCTCTGATACCAAGTTTGCAACACATAAAAATGGTCCCGAGACGTCACAAGGTGTTAGGAACACAAGTGATCCCAAACTAATCCTTATACTGACATAACTCATAAGCAACTGAATAAAACATATAAATCTAAAAGAATGCAAAATATAAATCTTTTGGAACTTGATTAATACAAAGCTACATTAAGATGAATACAACTCTGCTTAAACAAAACAAAACAAAAACTAAATACATCAACTATATTAACTATAGATAGTTGAGACGTGACACTAACTACCACTAATAAATACATATGAGTAAGAAAGTAAATTACATAAATAACATCTAACTGATGACCCCTGAGTAGGAGAACTCATCCCCTACTGGCTGGAATCTGCAACTGTCTGATTATGATGTGTATACTACAACTGGTACCGACATTATTAAACAATATAGAACATAGACATATATGTGAATTAGTAATTTTGGAATGTATTGAGTATGTGGGGGTGAATTCATAAGTAAAACAATAATGCACTGTCCATACAAATTGTCAAAAACTACATGCTAAGTGTAAGTGACTTATCTTGGCTTGATAATCAAAATTGTAAAATCATAAATCATGAGAAGAAAAGAGTAAAGATAATTCTGTGAGTCACCACACTTAGTTCTAAAAAGCTATAGTCTTATTCTATTTTCAAATCATGCTAGGTAAGTGTAAAAGGGACTCACCTTTATCATATGAAAACTAAAAGCTGAAATCTGGTAACTGAAGTCTTATGTAAGATAATATCTAAGTAAACTTATGAGCCTTTACACTTAGTTTCTAAAAACAGTTCAGTTATTCTTTTTTTTTAGGTGTTAGAGTTTCGGCACTTTGGTAGGTTCTTCTAACCGACATAAACCATATGAGTTATCATGGAGTCCAACGTATTACTCAAATTAGGGAGAGCTATTCTAACCTTGCCATCAGAATAAAACCTTATCTTAAGTGATAACTATCTTATCCCACTATGGGCAAATCAGAAACATATGGTGGCATGTAGTTCTGGGGAATAACACCTTGGAATCATACCCAACTCGGTGCTAAATACTACTTCCATATTTATCGCTCATAACTTTAGCAAATCTATCTTAAAACAGCCCAAGGGTTTATAATGAAACCAATTATGCTTCTCTTTCATTAAATCATCATCAAGATGAACAATGTGGATTATTATCTTAGCTTATACAAAAAAGATCAATTTATTTATTAAATCCTGGTAAATAACTCATAAAAGAGGCTAAAAATCATAATCTCCTTGAAATATCAATACTTAGATTTAGGGCTTAAAACCCATGGTTAAAACTCATGCAAATTCATAGAAAAATGTTATGCTCAATATAATTCTTGAAATAATTCAACAATATAAAGATACTAAAATCAAGAATCACAATATCATTCTTAAAACTCAATTCAAAATATGTAAAATCATATCACACATAAAAAAATGTGAAAATAGACATGCAATTAAACATTTAATCACCTGTAACATCATTATCTCGAAATAATGATAATTGAGTATGAACCATAATTTAAAAAATATAAAATCATAAATAAAGATCAAGTTTTGGGCAAAAGGATGAATGGGTATCCTGGTTCTTAAACCCCACATGCCTTAATGACGATGAAATTATGAATATATTGGACATTTAAGCTTGAATTCCTTGATTTCTTATGAAAAGCACTAGAATTTTGTTCTTGGGAATATAGGAGGGAATTGGATCGTAACTTAACTATTTTTTGTCTTAGGGATTGTAAATAATGTGCTTAAAAATCCCTTTTAATGATTTGGAGTAATTAGGGATGGTTTAGGGGTGTTAAATAACTTCAACACCCTTGATATAAGTAAAAATAGAGTGTTTTTGTCACTTTTCAATGACTTTGACGTCACACAATCAATCTCCCAAGCTATGCATTGCATCGCATTGCTCATCTCCCAAGTTTTGTTGGGTGGTGCATTCCCATCGCACACCCTTATTACCTCTCACAAAAATGGGCATAATTTTTTGCTCGGGTATTGGATTAAGGAAAAATTTATATCATTGGAAAGATAATTCAATTATCTAAAATTTGGTGGGTCTTGATATGAAAAAGTCTACATACATCAAAAGTTATACATATTCAAAGTTGACTCTTGTTGAATTGAACACCAAACTGTAGACGAATCTAAGGTTCTTAGCTCAACTTAGCACTAAGTTATTTCTATGAACATTCTTCACCTACTAGGCACTTCAAACACTAGGATAATTATAATGAAACTTACTTTCACATGGGAATCATTTGTATTAGGGCTTATATGCGCAAGAACAATGGTTAGAATTCTAGCACAAAAATATGGGGTGTTACAGCAAAAGGTAATGGTATTTTAGATTACTGGTGATGGTACCTTGTAGTACCAAGGGAGGTTATGTGTTTCTCATGTTGATGTTGATGGTTTGCAACAAAGGATATTAGATGAGGTGCATAAGTTACGTTATTTTGTTCATCCTAGTTCGAAGAAAATATATCATAATCTCAAGGAGATGTATTGGTGGAATGCTATGAAGAGGGATATAGCTAACTTTTATAAGACCCCACAAAATCGTAAGCTCAACTCAGTCTTTTAAGCTTGATAAGGGGCCCCAGACTTAGAAAATTTTATCTAAGTATTCAGACTTAATATTATTTTGGCCTTGGTAAGTTGGCAATACTATTTTACGACTCTTATGACCCTAAAGTATCGTTCATAGATTGATTCATGATCAGAAAGGTCAGTAAGTGTTTCCAGATGAGTTTCAAATTTTTCGAACCTCTTTTGAACTGCGTATGGGAATCCAAAATAGTGCATCGATGCGATCTCAGTGCAACGCATCGTCTAACTCGTCAATCAACACTTTTCCTTAGCTTCAGTGGTAATTTATAGTGAACCGATGCGGACTCGACGCGGTGCATTGGCCATCGCATTGATGTCAATGATGCGGTGCGTCTGTCTACGCGTCGACAGTTTGGTTTTCAGTAATTAAAATCCGCATCCTTAGGGGTATTTAGGTCTTTTGCCATATCGTTCAGCCCCCTAAAACATGAAATTTAGCCTTCTATTTGCAACATACACTCATTATTTCACAAATTTCACAAGAACAAAAACCCTAGGTAATTGAATTTCAAATTCAAGGCTCAAGATTCCACCATTAATTTTCAAGAATTTAGCAACCAAGGTATGTCAAGTTTTCATCCAAGGGTTCCTTCCACCCTTAGAGTCCAAGAAACTCTTTTAAACTTCAATTAACTTGATTTCATGATTTCCATGATTTGGATTCAAGTGTATTCATGATTATAATTTTGATTGGTTTTTATTCTATGATAAAGGGCAAGATTTATTTTAAAACAACTATTATGTATGTAGTATCATGTGAATTCATGTTAAAGCTTTGAGCTTGTGATGCTTATGTGTTGACTAGTACTATGTGCATAAACAATACCTTCCAAGTGTTTGATTAGTTGTTTATGAGAATTAAATAATGAAATTATATCATGTTAGCATGTATTTAATTTCATGTCATGCAAGTGTTTGCTAGAATGTCCCAAAGAATGAATGGTGATCAAATAGTTATTTATCATGATTCATGATTGTGCCATGTCTTATAATTTCTGCTATCGAGTCTTGAGGTATTTAATTACTGATAATTTAGTTGATTACATAGACCCATTGTCATCCTCAGGATAGTACATGTCATGTCACGATCAGTATTACTCTTAGTTAGTTATAGAACTCATAAAAAACTCAGTAGTCTCAGTATCAGTCCATTCCAGTTCAGTATTTAGTTCAGACCCCAGTATATTCAGCTAGTTAATAGAATTAAGTAGTATTACGTCAGTCAATGGAACTCAGTGCACTCAGTCTAGTTCAATTAGACATTATAATCAGTAACAATTCAGTCAAGCCTAGTATGAACTAGAAATCAATTTAGTGTCTATTTAATTGGGAGTAGGATTTAGCATTGAGTGAACCCATGGATGGGGACTCACCTGCCGGTAGAGGGTGTGATCCTTAGAAGCAGTCCTTGTGTTCCAGAACTACATAGAAAGCATAGGTTGAGATATTGACCTTCCAGTTAAGGGTTGATTAGGTGATCTACCTACCATTTGAGGGTACCACCATTCTCGTTCAGAGAACCTTCCAGATGAGGGTGACTCATCTTATCTTTACCCGTGGCATCGTACTGACATCCTTCAAGATGGGGTTATAGGTTGGACCCCAATAAGTTTGGAGAGGGGCATGTCTGTTACTTGATTACTTCTCACAGTCTTAGTTTCAGTTCCAGTCACAGAATAGAACTCAGTTTAGTTCTACAAATTTAGGACAGTCATATATAGTTACTCAATTCAGCTCGGAACTCAGTATAGTTCCACAGGATCAAGACTATCAGATACAGTCACTCAGTTATAAGCTACACAGTATTAGTAATTCTGATATCAGTAAATCAGTAACTCAGAACACAGTATCCAGTCTTATAACGATCTCAGTTACAGTTTACGTATTCACATATTTACTCTTATTCATTTATATTCATTTCATTCAGTCAGTATTGTTGATGCATATGAACCCATCCATTTCAGCCTACCTTACTTTGCATATTAGTACATTCAAAGTACTGACACATATCTTTCTTTTGCACTATGATGTTTTATATCATAGTTTCAGATGCGCGAGCTCCCGCTAATACGTAGCATTTCAAATATTCAGAGAATAGAGTTAGTAGTGAGTCCTATTAGTCGAGGACATGATTATTATTTTAGTAGTTTAGCTTATTTTAGCAATTTGGAGTTAGTTGGGGACTTGTCCCATCAACTTCATATTTCAGACAGTTTAGAGGCTTTTTCATACTAGAGTATTTTTCAGATAGATGTTTCAGTTTTTGTATTGTTATACCATATTCTATTTTATTATAGTATTGAACCTTATGGAATGTTTCTTGCCTAATTATTGCATATTTGCAGTATCACTACTTAGTTATTGCAGCAGGTACCAGTCATGGGTTAGCTTGTGGTCCTTTAGGTTTATAAGTACCGTGTAGCATCCGGGGTATAGTATTGGGGCATTACTAACTTGGTATCAAAGTCTAAGGTTCAACAGAGTCCTAAGAAGTTTGAAAGCCGCATCTAGTAGAATCTTGTGCATGGGTGTGTAGCGCGCCAAACTTATGTACAAGAGGCTGCAAGGTGTTTTAGGCAAAGTTTCCCTTCTTTTATTATTTATGTCGTGCTAGTGAGCATGAGCTCAAGTTATGCCCTCAGTCTAATTTATATCATCCTTATGCCTCCAGAATATTTCTTCTAGAGAAGCAAATAAAATAAGTAATGAAAACCAGTCAACCCCTCCGCCCGTTCAGGCAGATCCCTGAAATAAGCATGTTTCTCACACTGAATTTAGAGCTACTTTCACCGTCTTATCTCATTCAGTAGTTGCTCACAATAGTTAGTTTTTTGTTATCTTATCTAGGCCTACATCACATGATCTGTAGAGTAAGGAGAAGAGGCGTACGAGAAAGAGAAAAAAGAATAAGAGGGCCAGAACGTCTAGGCCAAAGAGTGGCTGAACCAATCCCCTTTGTCTGAAATATGGAAGAAACAACTCGGGTATCTGCAGAGCAAGAAGTGATATATGTTTTGAGTGCGGCAAGCTAGGTCATAGAGTCAAACATTGTCCCCAGTCAGGTTCTCAGGATTAGTATAATTGTCTCCCAGCTCAGTTCGGTCACCTGAATCAAAAGGGTTCCACTTTCAGTGCCACCAGTGGGCAGCGCCCAAACAGACTCTCTATTCTTCAATCTCAACAGAATCAGGAAAGTTCTCATCATGTAGTTACTGGTACGTAACAAGTTTTCCATTTACATGTTTATGCTTTGCTAGATCCAGGAGCTTCGTTGTCCTTTGTTACTTCATATATAGCCATTGATTTTGAAGTCAGTCCTAAAATTCTAGCAGAGCCCTTCTTAGTCTCTACTCCTGTGGGTAAATCTATCATAGTCCGACGGGTATACAAGAATTGTCTGGTTATGATATCTCAAAAAGTCACTTCCGCATACATAGTTGAATTAGAGATGACTAATTTTATTGTCATTCTCAGCATGAATTGGCCTTATTCCTACTATGCCTAAGTCGACTTCATAAATAGAATTGTCCAGTTTCAGTTTCTGAATGAACCTGTCCTTGAGTGGAGGGGTAGTACTTCATCACTTAGGGGTTAACTTATTTCTTACCTTTGTGTGAGAAAAATGATATCTAAGGGATGTGTTTCCTGAAGATCTTCTCAGAGTTCCTGAAAAAGAAATGGACTTCTAAATAGACCTTTTTCCAGATACTCAGCCCATATCTATTCCGCCATACAGAATGGCACCTGCAGAACCTAGAGAATTAAAAGAACAGTTAAAAGATATCCTAGATAAGGGTTTTATCAGTCCTAGTGTGTCCCCATAAGGCGCACTAGTTTTATTCATGCGTTAGAAAGATGATTCTCTCAGAATGTGTATTTATTACCGTCAGCTAAATAAAGTTACGGTCCAGAACAAGTATCCACTTCCCAGAATCAATGACTTATTTGACCAACTTCAGGGTGCCAGTTATTTTTCTAAGATAGACCTCAGATCAGGCTATCAACAGCTCAGATTCAGAGAATGTGACATCCCTAAGACAGTTTTCAGAACTTGGTATGGTCACTTTGAATTCTTAGTCATGTCCTTTGGTCTTACCAATGCCCCTACAGCCTTTATGGACTTGATGAATCATGAGTTCAAGCAGTACTTGGACATGTTCGTTATAGTCTACATAGATGACACTCTCCTCTATACCCGTAATAAGTATGAACCCGCTGATCATCTCAGACTCGTACTTTGGACTATCAAAAACCATCAGTTATCATGATATCCATTCATGTCTTACATGTTTTCTCTATGATCATAGCGCATACCCATGCATGTTAGCAATGATTCACGCTTGCAGTTCCTAGTATAAAGAGTTCCAGTTCACCCAGTGTTATGAATCATGTTCCATGAATACAGAAACTCCAGACTAAAGTCATGCAACTCATGACTCAGGTATCCATGTAATGCTATACAGTATGCTCAGTTCCCATGACCTGTGATACACTCCTAGTGATTGGATGAATTTAGATTTCATCATGCATATCCTCAGTTTAGATCTTTTGATAAATCCATGGTGTTGACATTCTGTTTCTCAAACCTCAGTTAAGTGTCGAGTTAGGTATAATATTCATGCATACCTTCGGTTCTCATATTTTAACCCTTCAGTGGACTCTCCTTACAAAATGATGTAGTGATAAGCAGTTGCATAGAAGGGAGAAAGTAAATGTTTCATGTTAATAAAAGATTATTTTATGCTAGTTTTACACGAGGCCGTAGTTATGAAGATACGCTTGAATGTCATATTGATGTGTAAGTGGCTAAGATTGCAATCTAGTAGTTTCATGTATAATGCTTAGTAACTTTAACTTAGATGACATTTAGTAGGCCTTTCTCTATATTACAAAACTACAGCCACGTGGTGATTTCATATTTAGGTGTCTTATTCAGACTAGGCCAAGATTTCCTTTCTCCCTAAATCCACTAGAACTCTAAGAAAGAGTGTCAAAGAAAGGCCCCAATCGAATATAACTTGTCAGCATAAGTTAGTCTGCAAAACCAACAATTTAGTTTAACAGTTAGGAGGACAATGTTCGTATTGTTGGGTTTCCTATCTTTCCATCTATTCACACTTTTTGAAGTCTCATGAATGTACCTATTCCAACATAGAGCAACCACGTGGTTGTGAGTTTAGTTAAGTTCAGGTGTCATGCCTTTGTTTTAGATCCCTGATATGCAGTCACAACTTAGTTTGTAGGTGCTCTGTGCATCATCTTAGTTTTTCCTCAGTATCTTAGCCAAGTCAGTATTATTCAGGTGATATAAAGTCCCAAGGGGAAGATGCACTATAATCCTTGAGATTTCATGACCTAAACCTTCCATCTTCTGTTCACGTAATGAATCCAGTTTAGAGTAGTGGGTACTCATAGGTGAACCCACAAGTTCTAATCTCAGCCGTAAACTATGTATTCAGGGGCTCAGTTCCATTCATGATATTTAGTTACGCTATCACATTTCAGGCTCTATTATGTTATCATGTTCTTGTTTATGCGTATTCTGTAAATGATCTCAAGTTGGAGATCGGTGATTTTGTATTCTTGAAAATCTCTCCTATATAAGGAGTGAAGAGGTTTGGCAGAAGGGGAAGCTTTATCCCTGAAATGTCGGTCCTTACCGAATTCTCAGTGGTTTTAAAAAGGTAGCTTACAAGCATGACTTGAATTCATACTTAGCTTCAGTGCATCCAATGTTCGATGTCTCTTTTCTTAAGAAATGCATAGGTGACCCAGCAGTCGTAGTCCTTATAGAGGGTATAGAGATTCAGAATAGCCTCTCTTATGAAGAGACTTTCGTCAAAATTCTTGATTATCAGATTCGTAGACAGAGGAACAAAGAAGTCCCTCTAGTCAAAGTACTTTGGCAGAATTAGTTCATTGACGGAGCTACTTGGGAGGCAGAAATAGATATGCGGACCAAGTATCCTCACCTCTTCTCTGTAAACTCAGACTCAACCCAAGGTAACAGTTTTCATTTGTATTTACTCAGTTTTATGTTCAAATATAGCTACCAACTTTGTATCAATTAATGTTTCATACCCAGTCATGCGTTCAAGAATAACTTTAGGCATGTACTCATGCATCAGACATGCATTTTCAATAGATAAACTCAGCTTATCAATAATCCCAATCATGCATTCATGAATTTTGTTCAGCTACACATTAATGCATCAGATATACATGTTCAGTATGATACTTTAGTATATTAGTAATTTCAGTCATGAAATTGTGCTTTAGTTGTGCATGTCTATTGTCTAAATCCATTCTATCAGTATTCTTAGTTTAATCAGTCTCATTTGTGGATGAATGTTTCAAAGGGGGAGATATTGTAAGACCCCGCAAAATCCTAAGCTCAACTCAGTCTTTTAAGCTTGGTAAGGGGTCCCAGATATACAAAAGTTTAGCTAAATATTCAGACTTAGTATTATTCTAGCCTTCGTAAGTTGCCAACACTATTTCATGACTCTTATGACCCTAAAGTATCGATCTTTAGATTGATTCATGTTCAGGAATGTCCGTAGGTATTTCAAGATGAGTTTTGGATTTTTTTGTCTCGTTTGAACCATATTTGGGAATCCAAAATAGTGCATAAAACTGATCTCGATGTGGCGCATCGTCTATCGTGCCGATCAATATTTTTCCTTGGATACAGTGGCAATTTCTAGTGAACTAATGCGGACTTGACCTAGAGCGTTTGCCACCATATTAATTCTAACAATGAGGTGCATCGATAATTCAGTTTTCAGTCATTAAAAACCGCATCCTAAGGGGTATTTGTGTCCTTTCCCACATCCTTAATCCCCCAAAAACATGAAACTTAGCCTTCTATTTGCAACATACACTCATTATTTCACAAATTTATCAAGAACGAAAACCCTAGGTGATTGAATTTCTAATTCAAGGATCAAGAATCCACCATTAATCTTTAAGAATTTAGCAACCAAGGTATGTCAAGTGTTCATCCAAGGGTTCCTTCCACCCTTGGACTCAAAGAAACTCTTTTAAACTTTAAGTAACTTTATTTTATGCTTTCCATGATTTTGATTCGAGTGTAGTCATGACTATAATGTTGATTGGATTTCTAGTCCATGATTAAGAGCAAGATTAATGTGAAAACAACTATTATGCATGTAGTATTATGTGAATACATGTTGAAGCTTTGAGTTTATCATTCTCATGTGTTCATTAGTACTATGTGCATATACAATGCCTTCTAAGTGTTTGGTCAGTTGTTCACGAGAATTAAATAATGAAATTATATCTTGTTAGCATGTATTCAATTTCATGTCATGTAAGTGTTTGCTAGAATGTCCCAATGAATGAATGGTGATTAAATAGTTATTTATCATGTTTCAAGATTGTGCCATGTCTTATAATTTTTTCTATCGAGTCCTGGTGGTATTTAATACCCGATAATTTAGCTGATTACCTAGATCCATGGTCAATATCAGGATAGTACCAGTCATGTCACAATAAGTAGTGCTCTTGTCAATTACAAAACTCAGGAAAAACTCAGTAGTCTTAGTATCAGTCTAGTCCAATTCAGTATTCAGTTCAGACCACAGTAAATTCAGCCAGTTAACAGTATTCAGTAGTATTTCGTCAGTCAATGAAACTCAATGAACTCAGTCCAGTTCAGTTAGACTATATAACCAGTAATTATTAAGTCAAGATAAATCAGTTCAGTGTCTCTTTTGTTGGGAGTAGGATTCAACACTGAGTGAACCCACAGATGGGAACTCACCTGTCAGTAGAGGGTGTGATCCTTAGAAAAAGTCCTTGTGTTCCAAAACTATGTAGCTAGCGTAGGTTGAGACATCAACCTGCTAGTTGAGGATTGATAAGGTAATCTACCTTCCAGTTAAGAGTATCATAATTCTCATTCAAAGAACCTGCCAAATGAGGGTGACTCAACTTGTATTTACCCATGGCACGATACTGATCAGTTCTGAAAGGGTCATATTGGTTAGATGATTACTTCCCATAGTCTCATAATAGAACTCAGTTCAGTTCTATAGATTCAGGACTGTCAGATACAATCACTCTATTCAGAACAAAACTTAGTATAGTTCCACAAGATCAAGACTGTCAGATACAATCACTCCATTATCAGCTACACAATATCAGTAATTCAACTATTAGTAAATCAGTAACTCAGAATTCAGTATCCAGTTTTATCACAATCTCAGTTACAGTTTACGTATTCACGCATGTACTTTTATACAAGTATATTCATGTCATTCAGTCAGTATTATTCTTGCATATGAACCCATGCATTTTAACCCACCTCACTTTGCATACCAATACATTCCAAGTACTGACGCATACCTTTTTTGTGCTATGATATTTTATATCATAGGTTCAGATGCGCGGGCTCCCGATCATTCTTATCAGTTTAGATATTTAGCTGACAGAGTTAGTGGTGAGTCCTCTTAGTTTGAGGACATAATGATTATTTTAGTAGTTTAGATTATCATGAGATTGTAAAAATTTATGGGTTACCTATTTCAATTATCCTTGATTGTGAAATGCAGTATTCATCTCATGTTTAGCGGTCATTTCAAAAGGGGTTGGAGTCTAAGGTTAGTATGAGTACTGCTTTTCTCCCTCAAATGGATGGGCAAGTAGAAAAGACTATTCAAACATTGTAGGATATGCTTCGTGCATATGTGATTGATTATGGAGGTAGTTAGGTTGAGCATCTACCTCTTGTAGAGTTTTCTTTCAACAATAGCTACCATTATAGTATTAGAATGGCCCCTTTTGAGGAGTTGTATAGTAGAAGGGGTAGATCACCTATTCTGTGGTTTAAGCTTTGTGAGGCAGATATGTTTGGTTCGGACTATGTTTATTAGGATATGGAATAGGTGAATGCATTTTAGGATAGTCTTAAGGCTGACCAAAGTCACCAAAAGTCCAATATAGATGTAAGGAGTAGAGACTTGGAGTTTGATGTTTGGGATAAAGTGTTCCTGAATATATCTCCCATGAAGGAAGTGATGTAGTTTTGTAAGAAGGGAAAGATCAATCCTTTGAATGTTGGTCTTTATGTGGTTTTGAGAAGGGTAGGTAATATTGCTTAGGAATTAGGGTTGCCTTCAAATTTATGCTCCATTCATCTGGTGTTCCATGTCTCTATGTTGAGAAAGTGTGTAGGTGATCTTTCATTGGTTGTTCTTTTCAAATATTTGGGTATCTAGGATTCCCTGTCTTATAAAGAGATGTCGGATAAGATCTTGGATCGGCAAGTTCATCGGTTGCAGACGAAGGATGTGTATTCTATCAAGGTTCTGTGGCAAAACCACAAGGTGGAAGAGGATACTTAGGAAGCAGAAGAGGACATGAAGTCCAAGTATCCACACTTGTTTTCTGCTACTAATATTTGTACGGAAGGTATGTGTTCTTTATCATATCTTCATTTTCCAACTAGGTTAAAGGAATGTTGATTTTCTTGCATCTCTATTTTCTAACTAAGTTAAAGGTTAGAATGGATATGTTGGGGTGTAACATCGTGCTTGTACTACCTTGTCCATCATTCTGAGATGAATGATCCTATTAGGGGAGACTGAAATACCCTGGGTTTCGATCCATAGAAATTTCCTGAGTTTTCAAATCTTTGGACATCATATGACTAGGGGTACTAGTCATATATTATGATACGATTTAAGGGGTCCTAGTCTTACCTTAAATAGTGTGATGGGGAGAGGTTTTTGTCAAAGGTATAAGTTAGAAACATACTCGTTGTATGTTAGGGAATAAGTCGTATGGTGATAAATCGTATGGTTATTAGTGTGTCCCTGATCACATTATACCTAGGGTATGAATTGTAGGATACTACTCGTATCATAGTATATGACTTGGGCATGAGGGGTATGTTGGTCAGTATAAGGGTCAAAGAAAAGGTCTAGGGTGCGAGTTAGGGTACCACTGGTACCGTAGGTTGTAGTGGAAAGGTGGGGTTGTACCCACCTGCGAGGATTTTATACAGTTTAAGTAGGGGTAATATTGACATTTACCCAATTAACCTCTTAAGGCCCCACGACTTATAACTCTTTTTGGTACATCGGTTGCCATAATTTCTAATCTTTAACACTTAGAGACTCTCTCAAATTATCTCTAAGGCTCTTGGGTAAAGGAAGTCTTGGGTTTAATCTAGAGGATCAATTTGGGGCTTGTACGAGTTATTTCTCTCCATCATCTTTGTAATCGAAGGAAAGATACTCCTTTCTCATTGTTAGTTCCAACTAAATACATATTTTATGAGATATTTTCATTGCATGAATGTTGTATTACTTTGGGTTTTCAAATATATATTGGGGGTTTTGGTTATAACTTCTTGGTTATGGTTTTCCCATGTTTTAATTATGGATTTACAAGTTTTAATAGTTGTTTGGACATTTGGTTACATGGGAATGGTTAATTTGTACTTATTTTTTTTTGGAAACACTATTCCCCTAATGTTTTTGATAAAATGCCAATAAAAATGCTTTTACTATATTGTTGGACTTTTAATTGAATTATTGCATGGTACAACTTTGAAATGGAACCCTAAATGGTTTAAATTATTTGGAATGGTCAAATAGTAAGATCTTAGTTCTCATGGTTGGTTTAATTGAAAGCCTTGTATGGTACAAGGGAATCCCCCAAGCTAACATATTAATGAACATACTTGTGAGGTACATGGGAATCCCCAAAAAACTTAATAGTGCAATAAATGGGCACATAGGAATCCCCCCAGAAACTTAATAGTGAAATATAAGGGTACATCTGAATCCCTTTCATCACTAAAAGATTGGTTAATGACATTACTTGCAATATATAGTAGGTATGATGATACCACTACTCAAAGACTTAGTTAATAGTAAATGGAATGGTGTCTTGGTTATGTGAAAACAGTTTTAATTAGGCAATAATATTGGGCTATGATAGATAATCTTGAAGGTGTAAGTCTAACGGACGAGCACTGGAAACTCATATTTTCCTACATGAGTATTGATCTTGACGACCATATGGGGTCCATGGGAATCCCCTAAGTTACACTTGTATCTATGTATCAAGGAGTGTGAAAGGTACTTTGGAATCCCCTACTCCTATGGTGTCTCCGGTTCATGTTGCTACACGCATCGAGGCTCATTATGGGGGTTACACTAGAACCATATAGCCCTTGGGTGGTTCTAGAATGGTTAAGCTACACATACCCTAGTTAGTGGTTTAAATGCATGCTAAACTCGGTTCCCTTTCCCAATATTGTTTATATATGTATATATGTATGGATATATTTGCATATGGTTGTTTTTTTAGTTTTAAAGGTCGGCATTACCTTATCTTTATCCTGAGTAGTTGCTAGCATTCACCCACTAACCTATCTTTGGATGGCTGTATCCCCACGTGATAAAGGAATCAACCATTCTACTCCTCCTTCTTAGTGATCGGATTCAGGATCAACTGTTGGATAGAAGTTATGAGCTTCCATACTCAGGAAGGCTATATTTCATATCATGTACATCTTTTCAACCTTTGGTTATTTTATGGATATTGGTTTTAGCTATGGTTTGGGGCATGTACTAACTTGATATTATCTTTCCTTTAATTAGACTCTTATTGGAACTACTATGGGTTTGGATGGGCGGTTTCGTTAGTGGTGTCAGCCTTATTATTGGCATTGGTATTAGGGCTGATATTGTTTACCTAAATTTATGATTAGTCCATCCTCTTATGTTATGTTATCGATAGGAAAATTGTTTATGTTCTGATTTTGGTTATGGTTGTTGGTTGGTAATGGGTGGTAGGACTTTCTTGGGTAGGTCATGGTTATGGTCATATCCTAGAGTCTGGATTGACACATATATTTTATCTTGTTATATGTTTGGAATTTATCCAACTCAGGGTATATGTTGGTTGGTTGGGTTAGGTAACAGGGGTGGTCTCCGATCCTTGTTGGACTTGAGATGCCCATTATTACAAGGCCTAGGTTCGGTTCATGTTAGGACCTTACTTCCCCTCATCCCATTTACAAATAGTAATACAACTCGAAAATAACATAGGTCTACGACACGTACCTCATTGCGGAGCCTAGCCTCATCCATCCCACTGAAATGAAAGAGATACTTAGCCTTCACATCCTCTTCTGCCACCCAGCTGTCTTATTCCACTTTATGGTTCCTCCAAAGGAACCTTACCAATGATACATCTTTAGTCCGCAATCTAAAAAATTTTCTATCTAAGATCTCAACCTGGACCTCTTCGTAAGATAGGGAATCCAAGAAAACCACATTCTCAATAGGCACCAGCAAGGAAGGATCATCCACACATTTCTTAAACATGGACACATGAAATACAACGTTAATAAAACCCAAAATCACAGGCAATTCCAACTCATATGATACATTTTCCACTCTCCTTAGAATCAAGTAAGGACCAATGTAACGGGGGTTGACCTTCATCACTCCCTTCATGGGAGACACCTTAAAGAACACCCAATCACCAACATAATACTCCAATTCTCTTCTCCTCATGTCCGCATTGAACTTTATCCAACTTTGGGCAATCTAAAGCCTATCCAAGTTCACATTCAACTTTTCCATTGCTTCGTGAACTAAATAAGGACCAAATAAACTTGTTTCACCAACTTTAAAACATCCAATAGGATATCTACACCTCCTACATTACAAGGCTTCAAGTGGAGCCATACCAATGCTAGAGTGATAACTATTATTATATGCAAACTCCACAAAAGGCAAATGGTCAATCCAAATTCCATCAAAATCAATCACACAAACCCAAAGATTATTTGCTAATGTCTGAATGGTCCTTTCCACTTTCCCATCCATCTGCGGGTGGAAAGTAATACAAAGGGTCACCTTAGTCCTCTATCCTCACTTAGACTACCGCCAGAAATAAGAAGATAACTGAGTATCATGATCTTAAATAATGGAAACTAGAGCACCATTCAATCTCAAAATATCATGTATAAACAACCTTGCATAATCCACTACCGGATGATTAGTCCTCACTGGCAATAAGTGAGCAGACTTAGTCATCATATTCGCGATGACCCAAATAGAATCAAACTAGTTTCGAGATTGCAGAAGTCCAGTAAGAAAATTTGTATCTATCACTTCCCATTTCCATACAAGTAGCTTAATCTCTTAAGACAATCCACCAGGTCTCATGCGTTCCACCTTCACTTGTTGACATAGCATGTTCTTTGCCACAAATTTTTTTACATATGTCTTCATGTTATTCCACCAATAAATCTCCTTAAGATCATGGTACATCTTTGTCAAACTAGGATGAACTGAATAATGCTGCTCATGATATTCGGCCAAAATTCTGCCTCACAGCCCATCCACACCACGAGCACACAACCTCCTTGGTATCTCAAGATACCATCACCACTAATCTCAAAAGCCATCACTATTTTCTTTCCCATATATTACTTCATTATCATTAAGATAGGATCCAACACCTCCTTCTTCTTTTCCTCAGAACCAAGAGATGACTTTGCCATCTCTTGCACGAACACACCACCATTGCTAGATTACAGGAAACAAACTCCAAGATTAGCCAAATGTTGAATATCCTTTACGAAGTCCCACTTCTCATCATCCAAATGGGACAAGATTCGCATCTATTACCAGCTAAAAGCTTTAACAACCATGTATGCTTTACTTGGATGATAGTGGAGACTCATGTCATAATTCTTTAGCAACTAAAGCAATATCCTTTAAATAATATTCAAATCTTTTAGGATAAGAACATTCTGCAGGCTCTTATGATCTGAATAGATGTCCACATGAACCCCATATAGTCAATGACACCAAATTTTTAATGCGAACAACACAACTAATAACTCCTAATCATGAGTTGGATAGTTCCTCTAATGAATTTTCAACTGTATAGAAGTATACGCTACCACCTTGGCATGCTGCATCAAAACACAACCAAGTCCAACACGGGATGCATCGCAAATAACAACAAGGCTATCATTACACTCGGGCAGGGCCGAAACAAGAGTAGAAGTCAATATGTCTTTCAACTTCTCAAAACTCCCATCACAATTATTGGACAAAAGAAACTTTACCTTTTTATGAGTTAACCTAGTAAAAGGTAAAACAATCGATGAAAAACTCTTCACAAACCTCGTATAATAACCCACTAAACCCATCAACCTCAAAATATCGGTTGGGTTTATGGGTCTAGGCCACTTCTTAACAACTAAAACCTTATGAGGATCCACCATGATCCATTCACTAGAAACAACATGACCTAAAAAAGTTACAACATTCAGCCCAAATTCGCACTTAGAAAACCAAACATACAATTTTTGGTCGTTTAGGGTCTGCAGATAACACGGAGGTGATTGGCATTAACCACCTCACTTTTCAAATATACCATAATATCATCAATAAAAATAATTACAAGAAAATCCAAAAACTGATGAAATACCCAATTTATGAGATCCATAAATGTTGTACGGGCATTGGTCAAACCATATGACATCACGAAGAACTAAAAATGTCCATAATGAGTATGGAAGGCAGTCAAAGGGATATACTCCTCCCTAATATTTAACTGATGATAACTGTCATGACCCAAATGGCTATGAGTGGCACCCACACTAATCTTCCTGTGGGAGAACCATCTAAACCAAACCATTACCCAATCACATAGTTAATATTAAGATGATATTAATATAACATTAACATAAGAGCAATAATCCAAGACTAATCATTATTAATGCGGAGGTCAAACAAACTACTTACTAAAATACCCAAAACTCGAGAGTCATCGTACAAGAACTACTAATAAAGATCATGTCTAATGAGATATCCAAAAATAAAATAATTAAATAATGCTTCATTGTCAAAAGATGGACAAGAATAAATAAGATGATCCATGGTAGCCTGGAGATGGAGTGCTCACCCTTGGATCAAGATCTGCTATCAAAATTTAGAGGTGAGGTCATGCTTGATCCTTTAGAGCATAATCTGCACTTAACAAAAGAAGAGTACAGGGTAGTATCAGTACAAACAGCTATGTATTAGTAGGTATCATAGGCCAACTCAATTTAATAACATGTACACAACATAAATCAAATAACAAGTAGAAAGGCATCATCACATAACAAATACTAAATGAATCAATAATACAACAATAATAGATCAAATATTTCTCACAAACAACCACAAAACCATGAAAAGTATCAACCATACTGTAAACATCCACAGACTCAACACAAATATGTACACACATGCTATGGGACTTATTTTTTCCCAAATAGTCATAACATGGATGGAACAATCCATGTTCATGTACCATACCGACGTGGTACCCAAAACAATATTTACATATACCTACCGGCGTGGTACCCAATCCAACATCGAAATATCTATACCAGTGTTGTACCCGATCCAACATATACATATCCATCCCAGCATGGTACCCGGTCCAACATATACATATCTATATCGGAGTGGTACCCAATCCAACAAAAATATATCTATACCTGCGTGGTACCCGATCAAACATATAAATATCTGTACCAGTGTGGTACCCAATCCAACATATACATATCTGTACCGATGTGGTACCCGATCCAACATAAACATATCCATACCGGTGTGGTACCCGATCCAACATATAAATATCTGTACCGGCGTGGTATCCGATCCAACATAAACTTATCCGTACCGGTGTGGTACCCCATCCAACATATAAATATTTGTACCAACATGGTACCCTATAAAACATAAACATATCTATATCGGTGTGGTACCCGATCCAACATATATATATCCGTACTGGCATGGTACCCTATCAAACATATAAATATTTGTACTGGCGTGGTACTCGATCCAAAATATACAAGTATTATCAATATCAAATTTACACAAACCCCACAACATACAACACAATGTATCAAGTTTTACAAGTACACATAAAGTCATAAGACAATTCCATCAAGTAAATTTACAATAATCATTTATACACGCATCAACAATTTAAACATCAGCAATTTCAAGCATGTCTGAATATCAATCATCAAGTATCCAATTTAGGAGCATACATACAATTAAGTTGAGTCTAAACTTCAATTAAACCATAACCTACCTCAACAAAGGAATCTAAATATAGTTAGTCCGCAAGAACGATGCCCTTCAACAGAGTTTCAGAACGCTCAAAATCTGTTTCAACATATAATCCCTATAAAAGTACACGTTTAATGACACTCGATTCATAAATTCTTACTCTTAAAATTAGATCAGAAATCTAAATATTCCAATAGTTGTAATTGATTTCTTAAAAAAATGATTCAATTTATAGTGTGAAGGAACAGTGGCTGCGCCACATTCCATTTGTTGGAATCCTATGACACAGTGGCCTAAATCTATTTATACAACATATTCTAATAAATTCAATTCATTAAAAATTGATTTCATTCTCTTGTATTGTTATAAATATATATATGCATATTTATCTTACGAAAAGATTACCCTTTACACAATTTTCCAAGACATTCTAAGGTTTCCTTCCCAATTTAAATAAATAAATACACTTATATCATGTATATACCAACTAAATCTCACTTGTAACCTTAGAGCAGCCTTTTCCATGACAGCACAATTGAAACTGTAACTCTTGTAACCCTCATCCTCCCCACTTTTGTTCTTTACTGATGTTGTTATATTTATTGTCAACCCTCTACTTAATTTATTCTAGGATTGACCCCATGATAAAATAAAATAATACTTTGACTTATTAAATAAGTTATAAAATTAATTATTTAAAATACCCAAAATTTCTAATATATCCTCAAAATTAATTTGGAGCTCCATAGAAATAAATTAAATATATAAATTGACTAAATAAAAATATGTTCTGACGCTATTAAAAATATTGAAATTCTAAATCGAGGTGGTCTTGACCTATGGTTGCCTGAAATAAAACTTATATTTATTAAAAATCAATAATCCAACCAATAACTTCAATAACTTCCGAACACCTCAAGAATCGGTACTTCTCATCCCATGTGTCATAATTCATGTACACCAACTATGGGGAGAGGCAAAATAGAAAAGATGAGGAATCTTCACAAATGACCAGTAGGGTCATTACATCGGATACCAATTAAACAGTCGTTCATCCCCGAACGGGCAAACAATCAACATGAAACAAAACTAAAGAATTACTTTAATCATCAAACTGATGTGGATACTTGCTACTCATGTCTGCTTTGGTCTCCCAAGTGGCCTCCGCAATAGGACTATTCTTCCCCTAGACCTTCAGAGATGCAATCTCCTTAGTCCTCAACTTACGGACAACCAAATACCTAGCCGATCCTATTCATAGCCCCATTGCCCTAGACTCGAAAGGTTCTATCAACATACAACAATACAAGGCATATTCTTCATCCATATATATGTGTAATTGTTCTATACCAGCTGATAAATATAGGTGCATACTGATGATAGGCGATGCACATACAGGGATGAATGCAAAGTACACAATCATTATCACAACTCATCATAACTGTCCTCATCAGGACCATCATCATCGTATTCAACCTCTGACCTTGTCAGATATCAACATATCATTATAATTGTTATTACAAAGTAACATACACTAAATTACTCATACAAAAATAGACCTCACCATAGAATATCTATATAGTCAATAATTCCTAACTACTTTTTATTAGCTAACCATCACATATTCTAATAGAATCACTAGTTCGCTAGTCATCACATAAACTATAGTTATTAGCCTAAAATTATCCTTCACATAATACTTATTAACGAGATAATGACTAACCAATATTTATTTAATAGCCAACATATAAAACCTAGTGAAGGATCACCAGTAAACCAACATTGCCAATTATCAACCATTCATTATTATTAACTAATCATCCTATATCCATTAATCATTACTAGACAACACATTACTACTTGTCACCTAAACATCTTTTATTAACTGGCACCATTATATAACTATCGTTCACCAACTAATCCTTGCTTAAATATTCATTAGTTAACTATTTAGCAACTATTCAAATTTATTAACTAGTCACCTCTTATTACCAATATTTCTTCTTATCTAGCCTCATAGCGCACAACTCCTCGTTTATCGACTAATTGACATCACAAACTTAGTCATCAATACCAACTAAACTTTACCTATGCTAGACCCAACCTCTCCATAAGTCACGAATTAACCATCGCTAGCTACTATATTTCTATTAAGCAAGATTCATTAACTAATATATTAGATTTCTAGCCATTAAGTGCTATAGTCCCCTAATAGGCAACTAGTTACCATATAGCCTAACTGTTAATTAGGAAGAACAATCATAAAATCATATTTTATGAATGTACCAAATCTATGCATGTCATCACCAATATTTAATTAATAAAGTTGTAAGCAAGATATCGGATGTTCCTCCATCCTATACCAGAGAGATATGTATACAAACATATATGTATTCATAAAATATAATCATATCCATTACACTGATAAACACTCTTAGATTATTCAAACATTATCATAAAAACACCCTTGGCCCATTAATTTATTTGAAATTGCCACAACATCATAATCACATCCTTAGGCCCATATGCATAACCAAAACTCATATCGATAATCATATTTATAAGTCACACCATATATCTAATCATCTCAATTATAAGAGGTATATCACATATTGGAGGAGTAATATAGGTAGGCATGTAATCGTCTATAGGATATCTTAAATTGATAGGTCACATACATCATCACTATAAGGAATATCAGCTCTCTAGGCTAATTTACATATCTAAGAGGACATAGCATCTCTATAGGCCAAATAATGTGTCTAGGAGAAATATCTATCCCTAAAGGTCCATTATTGTTTCCATAAGAAATATCATAACTATAGCTCAAAAGCCACAACCCCGGAATAATAATTCAAGTTAAAAAGTTATGAAGTACCTTATTCTAATGTTTTCTAGCCTCATCTATGTCTATCATCCGCAACTAAGTCCACAAGACTTAAAAAAAGTTCAGGCCTAAGTGGGCAAGATGATCCCACATCTAATCCTCAATTTCCATAATTAAGCACAACTATGCCCCAAACTAGGCTAAGGTATCTAGTTCATCTTCTAGCTATAATAAGCCATATTCAAGCCTAAGATAACTTCTTCGACTAGAAACAAGGTACTCAAGTAAACTCTACCCAAATTACAATTTCAAGACTACCACACTATCTCAATAAGGCTAAATATTCAAATCATGCTTCAAATACTAAACCACATCCAAAACATAGATTTACATCCTAACCGCACTACAACTAATCTAAACTAGAAAGGAAAAGAAATAGGATTAAAAAGGGATATAAACATGCTATTTTATCAAAATTAGAGCCTACAACACATTATCCTTGACAACATTGTTAATATCCATCTAATAACCATACCTTAACCACTAAACAAGAAATATCCCCCAAGTATCACCCAAGGAAAAATCAATCATGTCATTTAATAATTCACTTATTCTCCTATTTAGGATCATTCTTAATTATTTTATGAGTGTAACTAGGCCATATAATTTTGCATTGCCACTATCATGGGAATTACTATCCTCTAAAAGTACCTATCAACCAACTCTATAGTACATGTAAATTCATAATTCAGCCACAAGGTCAAATCAATAATAATTTATCTTCTCAAGATTTTTCCTAATACATAAATCCACAACTATAACTTATGTCGTGACAATCACTAACTCAATATTTTTCAATGACAAACACTTCATGGTTAAGACAAACCTCTCTTAGATAACTTACACCAATTTAAGATATACAAAATCATTATTATTTCTACATAACAAAATTTTTATTACGAACTTTACTTAACTCATAATCTCCTTAAGAGTGGTCCTATAATACCCCATACTTTTTCTTAGATTGAAATTGTCTAAAGAATATTAAAAACTTTTTTGAAATAGGAATTCATTTTTGTACATGTGGAATTTTTAATATTTTCATTTTTTATCATGTGAAAAATTGAATTAGCTTACCAACGATACTAATTTCATCTAAATCCAGTATCGAAGTGAAAAGTTATGGAATTTTTACCGAGAGCTTTCAAAATCACTCAGGTGCGACGGCTAGGTTGACGGACCATCGATCTAGCGACGAACTGTCTCCTTGACCATCGTAGCCAAGGCTGTACAACAACCTTCTGGATAAGGTGCGATGGACAGGTTGATGAAACGTCAAACTTGAGATGGACCGTCGCCCAAGCCATCACTACTTAGGTAATGGGTCTCTATCCTGGTCCACCTACGACAGTCGAAGTGATGGTCCATCGATCCAGCAATGGGCCATCGTACGAGCCGTCATGTACCCGTTCAGTTATTTTGAAATAATTTTTAATAGGGCTTTTTGGTCTTTTATGACCCATTTATATACCTATTAATATCCGACCAAGGCTCATAATTTCATTATTCTTCCACAACATTAAAATTAGGGTTTTCTCCCTAAGAGCAATCCTTAAGAAAAAAAATCTAATCTTCTTCAAGAACTAAGAGATACAAATTCTTCAAGTTCAAGAAATTTAAGAAACTCACTACCAGGTATGCATAGTATTTATTCATGGACTCCTTTCGTCCATGAAGCCCAAGAATCTCTTTTCAAAGTTCTGATGTATGGATTTATTTATGAATTTCATGTTGGGTTTGCTTTTGTTTATGATGATAATGACCAATTGAATTCTAATCTATGCTGGGTGATCAAATTTATGTGGAATTGATTAGTATAGGTGTAGATTCATGTGAACCTATGATTAAACCCTTGGATGATGAAATTAGAGTTGAATCATGATGTTTATTTGTTGTATAATATTATCTACATATACTATGCTTAGCATGTGTTTGATTAAATGCCTATGCGAAGGAAAAGTGCCCAACTAGTATGATATTATGCAATCCTCATGTATGTACAAGTTTATGCATATCATATGTTTGATGAAATGCCTTAATAAATAAATTATAGATTGTGATGTTGGTGATGTATTCAAGAAAGTCATGCTTTATCATTTTCTTTCCATCGAGTCCTGGCAGTACTCGTACCCAAAAATTAGTTGTGTGCCTAGAGCCTATGTCATGTTCTCAAAATACTCTCAGTCAAGTTATGTTCAGTAGAATTCAATCAATTTCATGACTTAGGAAAACTCAGTAACTTCAGTAAATGTCAGTCAGTTATCAGATCTCAGTAATATTCTGTCAGTCAACGGAACTCAGTTAACTCAGTCCATTCATTTTAGTTAATCATTTTCAGTATCTATTCATATAAGAGTAGAAATTAGCACCGAGTGAACCCAAGGATAAGAACTCACCTGTTATATGAGGGTGTGATTCTTAGAAGCGATCCTTCTATTTTAGAACTACGTAGCCAGCATAGGTTGAGACATCATAGCATGCTATTTAAGGGTAGATGAGGTGGCTTACCCTATTATATGAGGGTTCCCATCATTCTCACTAGAGTTACCTATTATATGAGGGTTACTCACAACTTTTTCTTACTAGTGGTGCGGTATTGACACCTTTTCAATTGGGGTTACAGATTGGACCCTAACTTAGACATAATAGTGTATTAGGGGAATGTCGGTTAGATAAATACTCCCCATAGTTTCATTATAAGTATAAATAAAAGAACTCACATAGTTCTACATAATTTAGGACTGTCAGTTATAGTAAACTCAGATACAGTATGGAGCTCAGCTAGTTCCATCAGATTCAGAATTGTCAGATATAGTCACTTATATTATCAGTTATATCAATCATCAGAACTCAGTTATCATTCATGTTAGTTATCAGTAAATTAATGTTATCACGATCTCAATTATAGTTACTATGTATTCATGCATGCATTCTCACGTTCATATTAGCCAGTTAGCTAGTATTGTTCATGCATATGTACCCCATGAATTCAGCCTACCTCACATGCATACCAGTACATTCAAAGAACTAACCCATTTGCGCTATGGTGTCTTATACCATAGGTTCAGAAGTACGAGCTCCAGAGCATCAATAGTATTTCAGTCTTAGTAGTTACAGTTAGTTGTGAGTCCTCATCTCTCGAGGACATAATAATTTATTTAGTATCTCATTAAGTAATTTATTAGTTAGAGTTAGTTGGGGACATGTCCCATCAACTCCTTATCCAGAAAGTCATGTTTTAGAGGCTTTTCAGACTATAACATGTGCAGATAGTTTATTTTAGATAGTTTTGGGTATTTCATACCCCATCCAGATGTTTTATTTTATCAGATATTATGTCTTAGTTTTGAAGCTTATGGACTTTCAGTTCATGTTTCTGTATTATATAGTATATTATGCAGTATACAGGTACAAATATCAGTCAAGGGTTAGCTTGTGGTCCTTCAGGGTTATGAGCACCGTGTAGCATTCTGGGTACTAGATTCGGGGCATTATTGTAACGCCCCAAAATTGGGTCCCGAGACGTCACATGGTACTTAGGGTCACAAGTGACCCTAAGCTAACCCTTCTACTGGCATAACTCATAAGAAACTGAATAAAAATACAAATCCATACAAATCAGCACAAATGAACTCTTTTCTGAATCTGATTGATACAAAATAGAATTTTACAGGATTATAATTCTTCCTTTACAACCAAAATTGAAACAAAATACATCAACTTCTACTGACTGTCTATGAAGCCTCTACTAGTACTGACTGTAGGTAGCCGGGTCATGACTCCCGACTACCCCAACTCAATACGACTGAATAAAGAAAATACCACACTATAAACTCTGGATAACTAACCCAAGACCTTGAATCAAAAGGACTCATCACCTGCTGACTGGATACCACGAACTTCCTGGATTCGAAGGTGCAACTATACCTTGTACCTACATTCCGAGAAAATGTAGCCCACATACGAATATGTAGGTCAGCACCATGGAAAAATACCAAGCATATGGGGGTGCAATGCATATATAAAATAATATCTTAATATCATCACAATTTATAAAATTATGCATGCTGATATAGATGAATCACTTAGCTCAAATTAATCATCAAAATCATGGATGAATAATACATGTAATGTAAAACAAGTGAGTCATTACAATACGTTCTCAATTCACTTTCATCTCAATTTCAAATCATCAAAACAATTAAATCCTATGTTAATTCTCATTAGAATATATTCCTTAAATCTTTTAAGAATAATGACTTTCTTAAACTCAGCCTTTTAAGTAAATACGTTTTCATCTCAGATAGAAGTGTACACACACACACATTGGGAGATCCTATAACCGACATAAACCATGTGAGCTACATGGAGTCCAACGTACAACCCATATTGGGGAGAGCCGTCCTATCCTTGCCATCGGAGTAGGACTATCGATATCAAATCCACACAAACTAGTGATCACTATATAAATCATCCTCAGGCTCACTCCTACGGGGCCACGTAGTTCTAGGGAAGTAAGGTCACTTTATACCTCCCACTCAGTGCTAAAGATTTCTCCCGGACTTAGCTTAGATCATTTTAAAGACAATCCACAACAAAATAATTTCAGTAATATATAAATATACATCAGGATCCATCATGCTTCCCATTTATCAAAATCAACCACGTTGTGGATTTTTCTCACACTCGAGTTCAAAACAACTCCATTAATACCAAAAGGTCAAATCATTCAAAACATCTCAAATTATTTAAACTCAAGGTGTTTATAACATATGATTTTCTCAAAATAATAATCTCAAATAGGGTTCCAAAAACCCATACATCAATATCACCATAAAACCTTCCAAAGTTTCATACTTTATGACATAAGCACAAAAATAATCACTTAAAACTTAAAATTTCAGCTTTATAATCATACATCTTGGTAAAGAAAATTAGCTTTGGGATTCAAATCTCATTGTGCTTATAGCACATAATTTCTCAAAGTACAATTCCAATTAGGACTCAAGGTCTCATACATCAAAATCATATTAAATTTTCTCAAGATTCATGCTTTTCATCATAAATATATATAACTTACTTTAAAATCTAGAAAATTTAGCTTATATACAAAAATGTCATCATTCTCATTCAATTCAACTTTCAAAACATAGAGAGTATCATAATCTCATGTAAAATCATATAGGGTATAAATTCATGCTTCAAATTCATATCAAAACATGTAAAATCATGTATATTCATAAAAGAAAAATCAATTTGGGCACAAGAACGAAAGAGAGTTCTTGTTGAAAAATCCCACATACCTTGAATGATGAACTTTAGATCGATACTCATTTTTGAGATGTTAATATTGCCTTTGAATGATGGTTCTTGGAGTTCTTGAACTAGGAACTTGGAATCTTGAATAAATTTGCAGAATTAATGGTGAACTTTGGCGGTTCTTGAAGTTGGATGTAGGTGCTTAGGATTTTCTTTTTGAGGGAATTTGATGAAATATAACATATAATGCTTCTAATAGGCTTTAATATAGGGTTTGGATAGATTTTGGGTGAGGGGGAATGACCAAAACACCCCTAAAAACAAATAATTCTCAAATCTGTCCTTTGGTGGACTGTTTTGATAGTCTGAAGTAGATCAACCATATCATTTTACTCTGATATCCAAATTGGATGAAACTAATTTCATTAGAAAAAAGGATTCTCATATATTTCTGTTGATATATAGTATCTCACCCAGATCATTGTGTATGAATAGTTATGATCGTTTGAAGTTGACCCAAAAGTTCACTTTTGATAGGCTGAAGTAGATCGACCATAACTTTTTGCTCCGATAGAAAAATTGGATGAAACCAATTTCATCAGAAAGAGGACTCGCAGAGACTTATGTTGATATATAGTATATCACCCATATAATTATGTACAAGGAGTTATGATCGTTTAAAGTTGGAACAAAAATATGCCAGGAATCAATACTTTTTTCCTTCACGTTTTACTGTTCACTACTATTCACGATTCGATCGAAATGTTCATACCTCATCGCTCGGGTGTCTGTTTTGGATGATACACATATATTTGGAAATATTATTTGATACTCTACGCAATGGTGGGTCATAATCTAAGACATTTCGCACAGAAAATTTATAATTCATTCTAGAAGATAGAACCCAACACGTTTACGCACAAAATTTCAACAAAAAATTTCCCAGGGAATTACAATTATAAACTTGGTATTAGAGCCTATGGTTCAATAAAGTCCTAGGAAGTCTAAAAGTCACATCTAATATAGTCTTGTACAAGGTTGTGTGGCACGCCATATTTATGGGCAGGAGGCTATAAGATATTTTAGGAACAGTTTTCCTTCTTTCAGTATTCATGTCCTGCCAGTGTGCATAATCTCAAGTCAATTTATCAGTATAATCTGTTTCTCCCTTTCTTTAATAGAACATGCCTCTAAGAATAAGAAATGGGAATTAGTCATCCCCTCAGCCCGAAGTACCTTTAGGTGAACATGTTTCTTATGCAGAGTTCAGAGCTGCATTCATTACTCTTGCCCAGTCCATTACTGCTCAGAATAAATGACCAGGTGTCTTTCTGGCCAATCCAATGGACAATTAAGCTGTATCCAAGATTTGGGACTTCACCCGAATAAATCTTTCATCCTTTCTTGGGGCTAAGTCAGATGAAGACCCTCAAGAATTCATTGATCAGGTTCAGAAGGTTAATGATGTTATGGGGGTGTCAGCTATTGAGAGTATTGAGCTAGATGTATATCAGTTGCAGGATGTTGCTCACACTTAGTACAAGCAGTGGAAGTCAGAAAGGCCAAATGATGCAGGGCCTATTAAGTAGGAGGAGTTTGTCATCGTATTCTTAGAGAGGTTCTTTCCCCTAGACCTGAGAAAAGCTAAGGTGTTAGAATTCAAAAAGCTAAGGTTTTTGATATTATGATGGCATTTTTGGGGATTGTGAAGCAAAGACGAGCATGCAGTTCTTTAAGTATGATTCTGTAGTTTGGCCTTGAGGTAGGCTCTTGTCCACTTTCCTTTATAGATGATGTATGATATGTCTTACGTATGGATAGGAATTTTAGGATTGATTATGAGTATGAT
The DNA here is from genome assembly GCA_030864215.1 of Capsicum pubescens. Lineage (NCBI taxonomy): Eukaryota > Viridiplantae > Streptophyta > Magnoliopsida > Solanales > Solanaceae > Capsicum > Capsicum pubescens. Next base: position 228,518,508 of record CM061548.1, on the reverse strand, counting down.
ATCTTAGCCTTGATTATTGATGTCTTTCGAAATTAAATGAGGGTCTTGTACCCATAAGATAATATGTTTATAACTTTGTAGCATGGATTTGATACGTTGCTAGATTAAGGATGTGGTTTTAGTGTTGGAAGCATGATTAGTATATTTGATCTTTTTAGGCCAGTGTGGTATTCTTGGAATAGTAATTTGGGTAGAATTGACTTAAGTTCCCTTACTTTTAGTTGAAGTTCCTATCTTAGGCCTTTATGTGGCTTATTTGTCACCTAGAAGTTAGACTAGATATCTTAGCCTAGTTTGGGACATATTGCACCTAATTAAGGAAATTGAGGGTTTAGAATTGGGATTGTCTGACCCACTGAGGCCTAGACTTGTCTTTGTCATTGTTGAATTAGCTGCAGATATTAGACAGAGTTGAGACTAGTAAACCTTTGCATAACGTTACTTCGTGACTCGGTATGTTGGAATGATGTTCCTCGAATTGTGACTTATGAGTTATAGCTATGTTGTTTCTTATTGATATGCTATAATAATGGCCCCATAGAGACGTCTTTTCCTCTTAGACTTGATACTTTACCAAAAGAGATGCCATTTACTCTTAGAATTGATATTTGACCCATAGAGTTGTTTTTTCCTCTAAGACATGATACTGGGTCCTTAGAGATTATTTTTCTCTTAGATGCAATGTTGGGCCTATAGAGATGTTGTCTCCTTTTAGATATGATAGTTGGCCTAGAGAGGTGATATTCCTCACTGTCATGATAGATGACCTTTATATATGAAATGACTTATAGTCGCACCATGCTTATTGTTATTTTTCCTTCTATAAGAGAGATGATTATAATCTTATAGCTAAGATTTTTCCTAGATGTGAGATGATTAGAGATATTTTATGTCTTATAAATATGATTATAGAGATGAGTTCTAGATATGTATATGGATAAAAAGACATGATGATTATATTATAATTATTTGAGAAATATTATTACGCCAAGGGTCGATAGATTATATCAATTGGGCATTCATGAAATGCATATACTTGTATAGGATGCGGTTACAGTCCATGAATATATATATGTAATAAGTGTGTGTATACACATCTCTCTGGTATACGATGAAGAAAGGTCTGATATGATGTTTATGACTTTACTGATTGAATATTGGTGATGGCATGCATAGATTTGAAAAACTTATGATTATTATATATATTATTAATGTAATTCTAGCTTAAATACGATCTCATGACTATTTTTCCTAATATTATGGTATAAGCCACGTGGTAACTAGTTATCTATTAGGTGACTATAATACTTGATGCTTTAAATTCTAAATATCATAGTTAATGAGCCTTGATTAGTAATATGGTAGCTAACGACTAGGGTTGATACGTAGTTATGAAGATGGGTTTATCGATGGTAATGATATGTGGATGTTGATAACAAGTTATAATGATGATTAGTTGTTAAGTGAGGATAATGTGGTTAATATGTCTAGGTGACTAATGATGCCTAGTTAATAATGATGCCTCGTTACTGATGCTGACTAGATAATAACGAGGACTAGTTAATAATGAAGCTTAGTTGGTAAATGGTTATTAGATATTGAGTGGGGTTAGTTAATAAAAGATGTTTAGTTGATATATGATTAATAGTGAATAGATGACAATTATGGGTTAATGGTGAACCTTTACTAGATGTTAGGTTAGGCTAATTCTTGATTAATGGTTAGTTGCTATTCCACGATTAATGATAATGTCAAGAATCAGTTAGATCAATAAATAGAGATCATGTGATGACTAGTAAACTAGCAGTATAATAATGAGTCTTAGCTAGTTAATAATGAGCAGATAAAATATAATGATAATATAGTTATCTTTTCAATGTTATGACTATGGTTACAAGTGTATTTTCCTTAGTATGTGCACATATTATAAACCTATATTTAAGTATTGATGACTATGATGATATATTGATACCTACCAATACCTGTGGATAGTATGATGTTATATTCATACCCGGTAAGGACGGAGGATACTATGATGATATATTGATACCCTACAAGGTCGGAGGATACTATGCTGATATATATTGTTACCCAGCAAGTCCGGAGGATACTTTAAAGATGTATTGATACCCGACAAGGCCAGAGGTTACTATGATGATATATGGAATCCCGACAAGGCCGGAGGTTGATCACGATGATGATGGTCATAATGATGGCACTTATAATGAGATTTTTGATAGTTATTGTGTACTTAGCATCCATTCCTGCTTGTGCATTGCCTATCACCAGTATGCACCAATGTTTATCATACTGTATGGGACAGCTCCATAGATATAGGTGAAGAATTTGTCGTGTTATTGTATATTGATTGAACATTCCGAGCCTGGGGTTGTGGGGTTACGGATAGGATTAGGTAGGTATATGGTTGTCCAGAGTAGCCGGTTATTTATGATGTTATTGATATTATTGTTAACATTATTATGATAATTATTATGCCTAGCTTATGACAAATTGGTTATTGATTCTGTATTGGGATTTCAGGTATGTCTTCAGCCTCACCTATCTTATGATTGCATTATTGTGCATGATTATTTCATTTCTAGCCATATGGATTATAAACCATGAGTATGATAATATTTAAAACCTTATAGTTTTCTAATGAGGTCTTAAAAAGAGAATAGGATGATATAGGTTATTCTTTGAGATGACCTTGTGTTTCTATGTATATATATAGCTATATGAAGCTATAATACTACCAGATATCCGTTCCTTCGTTGTTCATATTGCATAGTCATTTCTTCTCTTTGTATATTACTACATATCCTTCTTTCGCACTTTATTCATATATTGACATGGGATATATGGTATAACATTGAAGTATATTTAATGTAATTGGAATAAGATAGATCACCCTGATGCCTCCTTAGTCTTATTATTTTAGACTCTTGGACATGAACATGATAGTTGTTCCTTATATTCTCATTGACTTGTCATGTGATTTATGAAATCTTGGGTGTAGTTTCTATTCTATTTATATGTTGTATATATCTTCTTTAACTTTAGATCTTAGTTGGTAGTAGCCTACCGATTACCATTTGTTTAGTACGCATACGATATATTTGCAACCTGCATATCATAGTACGGGTTATCGTTGTTTATGTGTGCATCGTGCAGAGCATCCTTTGTTTAGAGACTTAGAGTGAGCTCCTGACATTCTGAGTATAACTTATCTCTCTCTTATGTATTAGACTTATGTCTAAGTTGTATTCAGAGATAAGTTGGATCAGTGTATTTCTCTTGATATTTCACTTTTGTACTCATTTTATATTAGAAGATCTTGTACTGATATCACTAGGTTTTGGGATTCTACTATGTATTGATCTTTATTTCATTTATTCTGCATTCTTTTTCTTATATTATTGAGTAGTCCGTTACTAGCCATTCTGAACTACGGATTTGCTTGCCTAATGGTGGGTTATAGTAGGCACCAATATGACATGAGGAAATCGGGTGGTTACAATCTTGCATGATTTATTTTAGAAAAAAGATCACAAACTTTGGGCAACAAATGTTTGGCCAATGCTTGAACTATGGTTGAGGTTTATAGTAATCAATGAATAATTGGTAATCTATCCTAGTATGGAATATTTTTAACTTTCCTTTACCATCTCCCTGAATAGTTAGTGCTCGAGCAACAAGTTCATAAATTTGAATGGTTTCATCAGTTACTCTTGAATGGAGATGCAAATCACCTGCAAACGATAATGGTCTAAGGATTACATTATCAGAAGATGAACTTCATTTTTATAGAGCTCATTCATAAACTCCTAGTTACCAAAACTCTATTTAACCTTTTGAATACATAACTCTTCTATCCTCCCATTCTTCCAAGTGTTTGAGCTACCTGTGAATTTTAGTTTTGTTGGTTCATTTATGTATATACACTAAACAAATATGTTATTTCATGTTGTTTTATTGGTAAGTCACCTAGATTCTCCATATCATCCAAAATAACATTGAAATATCCTTTCACTACCCAAGGCACATTAATATTCAATGCATTCTACATAATATCCTTCCAGAACTCTAATCTCTCTAAATTACTGTCTTTGATACATAGCTGTGATTTATATTTCGTTTTGACAATCCAAACGTGTGAGTTTTATTCTGATCTACTGACAGGTTCCTGTTTTCACATCTCCATCATACTCTACATTGGTATTTATCACATACAAGTCCTACCACAACCTGGGGAGTTTAAATCATTTAAGCCATAGACAAAAAAAATTTTCCAACTTCGACAAGCAATTTCCCTTAGATTTTACAAGAGTATATACATCTTAAACACATAATTTAATAACTATTTAATATTTAGTGGTTTGATGTGATTGAAATTAAATAACATAGGAACCTAAGGTGAACCTAATTGATGAAAATTACAGCTTCTCTCAAAATAATTTTGACAACCCAATTGTCTTGTATTACAACACAATTTTTAATATGTAAAGGAAAAAATTAGACTCTTAGGTGTTAATTAAAATTATTTGTATATGTATTGAGGTTATAAATAGTGTAAAACCACCCCACAATATGCTTTGGATGAAAAAATATGCTCAAATTTTAGTAGTAATACATAGAAGATTTGTAAAGAAAACTATCTGGGTAGAACTTATCTTCTACGTATCCCTTTCTGGCATCTAAAACTAAAAAATAGGTTTTTCCATGCACATAAGATTTGTAGATATAGTAGTTACATATATATAACATGTTTATTCGCTTGAAAAAGAAGTTCTACAAAAAACCATATGATAAAAAACTATTAATAAAATAGTTTAAAAATAACTTTTGCAAAAATACCATGAATGAGAGTGTTGATACACAAAAATTACACCTCTAAACAAAGTATAACACAATCACTGTTTAAATGTAGAACCAAGCAAGGTTTTGGTCAAATTACAAAGAGAATGAGGTGAGAAATAAGTTGAATTTGGTCATTACACTTATAGCGAGTTATTTTCAAAATGAGGGGTTTCCATGTAGAATAACAACCCAATAATTGGCGTGAATAATTCAGATTCAAAATATTCCAAGATGGTAATTCATTATTGAGAAATGACTAAGTTATGTTCCTATGGTTTCATAATACGCTTGGGTCGTTGATGGTAGTAGTTCATTCTAATGCTACACATGCAAAAATATCACTTATTTCACTTTATCTAAGTGTTTCTCAACTTACTAATAAAGTTATAAATAAAATCTTATCCTTATAGTAGTGAATACAATAAGCCTTATTACAATTTCCTCAAGTTGGTTAACCTTTTTATGAGCTTGACCATTAAACAATGATTCAAAGCCTCAAATCCCTGTCACTAGTTTCATTTCCTAGACTTAAATTCCTTTGTCCAGAAATATTTCACTTTAGGTGAGTTCAAAAGTTTTGCAATCATTATAATATAATCAAGATGAATAAACTAATAATACATGCATGAACATCATTCGAAACTACACCTTTCATAGCCCTAAGCTCATTAATTAATCATGAATTCCATAATCCTAATTGTCGGCTTTATCTACTCGTGCATTTTAGAAAAAAATCCTATGATAATTTATCATCATAGTTCTTACTTAAGAGAATTAAATTAAAGGAATCTGAAATTGAATTGCTAAAAACATGAACTTGCAAGAACCACATGAACACGAGTAATGTTGACTATTTTTCTTCGAAAAACATGACGTTTCTGAAATAATACATAATGAAAAATATTTATAGTTTTTAAAAAATTAATCCTAAATGACTAGGAAACACAGCCAAATCACCTCTTGCGGAAGATCCCTGGGTGTGTTGCCTGAGTGATGGCTCAACAAGAAAACCATCTTCTTGCTTCAAATTTTAGTAGTTCCCTATTTAAAATCCATGACTTTGGTGATGGTATACTTGGATGACCCAATGGAATTTTCATAACCTGGGTAACACTTAAACATTATTAATTATTTTTGCTTCACAGTTCATATGTGTAATACCACATACTTTTCCTAGCTTGAAAAGTTTCCCAAGAATGTTAGAAGCTTTCTCTGAAAGATGAATCCACATTTTTACACATGATATTTTCAATATTTTTCATGTGGGAAATCGAATAAGCTTTCCCTCGATACCAAATTCTCCCAAATCCGACACCCGGGTGAAGAGTTAGAGCCTTTTTGGTGAGACAATGTATCACCTGAGCCTTCAGTGCGTCGGGGAGATAACTCAAATTAAAATTGTTAATTTCCAGTGTTTCTCCATGATAGTGGCATTTCGCACCAAACTTCCAGGTCGCAGAAAAGGTGGAAATGCAATAGCTCCATGTCGCACCACCGTGCAATTTCCATATGTCACTTTCCAGTGTCTTGGCGCGATAGTGGCGCGTCGTGCCAAGGATGAAAATCGGAATTTTTTTTCATAAATTAAATACGCATCCTAGGGTTAAAAGTACTAATTTCCCACCCTATATAAGCCTTATAACACGATATTTGCCCATAATTCAACAACTTATACTCAATTATTCTCAAGAACAAGCCCTAGCGTTTTCATAGAAGGTTAAATTCCAAGAGAATTCACCGTCACATTTCAAGAATCTCTCCATCAATCTTCATAGAATCACAAGCTAAGGTATGCATAGTGGTCATTCATGGACTCCTTTCATCCATGAAGACCAAGAATCTTTTTTATGAAGTCAAGATTTTAGATTTTCTTTATGAATTTCATGTTGGGTTTATTTTGTTTTTGTTGAGAATGATTAATTGAATTCAAATCCATTTTGGGTCATTAATGTTATGTGGAATTGATTTGTATAGATGTATAGTCATGTGAACCTATAAATAAACTCTAGGATGATGAAATTAAAGATGAATCATGATGATTAATTATAGTATAAGGTTGTCTACATGTGCTCAGCCTACCATGTGTATGATTAAATGCCTAGATGAAGGAACAATGCCCAACTAGTATGATATCATAAAATCCCCATGTATGTACAAGCTTATGCATATCACATGTTTGATGAAGTGCTTCAATATATGAATTATGAATTGTGTTGTTGGTCATGTGTTCAAGTAAGCCATGCTATGTCAGTTTCTTCTCATTGAGTCCTGGAGGTACTTGTACCAAAACATTTAGTTGTGTGCCTAGAGCCATGTCATGTTTTCACAATCTCCTCAGTCAAGCTATGATCCATAGAACTCAGTCAGTCATGTGACTCAAGAAATCTCAAAAATCTCAGTAATTTCAGTAGCTCACTAATCTCAGTAACTTCAGTATCCTCAGTTAGTCCTCAGAACTTAGTACATTCCGTCAGTTAGCAGAACTAAGTAAATTAAGTTTAGATGAGCTATACAATACCACTAGTATCAGTTCAGTTTAGTTAATTAGTTTAGTGTCATTCAGATGGGAGTAGGATTCAGCATCGAGCGAGACTAGGGATGGGGACTTACTTTCTAGATAGTACTGAGATTCCTCGAAGCAATACCTAAGTTCTAGAACTATGTAGCCAGTGTAGGTATGAGATTTCACCCTTTAGATAGGATAGACATACTTAGAGATCACCCGTTAGCGCATTTAAATGTATAGGGCTGATCCCAAGGGTCACCCGTTAGATTAGGACTGACTCCATAGTAGTTGTCTTTACTAGTGGCGCGGTACTGACACCCTTCCATCTGGGGTTACAGGTTGGAACCTAGTTATCTTAGTATGAGGCATGTCGGTTAGATGAATACATCCCATAGTTTTAGTTACAGAATCAGGACTTTCATATACAGTTAATTCAGCTCATTAGTATAGATTTAGAACTGTGATATACAATCATTCCTTATCATTATTAATAGACTTCGGGATCACCCACTAGACGGGACTGATCTCAACTATGGTCAATCAGTAATGGTATTATCAGATTTATAGATCACCCGCTAGATAGGACTGATCTCAGATTCACTTACTCAGATACAGTATGGAACTCAGCTAGTTCCATCTGATTCATGACTGTCAAATACAGTCACTCATGTTATTAGTTATATCAGTTATAAGAACTTATATTATTAGTATTCAACTTCTTGAATGTCAGATACAGTCAACCAGACCAATTCTTCATAATCAGAACTGTCAAATACAGTTATCCATATATCAGCAACATATTATCAGTCTCTCAATATTCAGTAATATAATATTAGTTTCTACTCATCAGTAACTTAGATATAATTATTAGTAGACTCAGTAGTTAGAACTCAGTATCCAATCCTATCATGATCTCAGTTACAGTTACATATGTATGCATGTATTCTCACATTCATGTTAGACAGTCAGTTAGTATTGTTCATGCATATGAACCTATTGCATTCATCCTACCGCACTTGCATACCAGTATATTTAAAGTACTAACGTATTTCTTCTATGGTGTCTTATTCCATAGGTTTAGAAGAACAATCTCCAGAGCTTCGGTAACATCCCGGTTCAGCAGTCAGAGTCAGATGTGAGTCCTCATCCTTTGAGGACATAATGATTACATTACTATTTTAGTTTTCAGTTTATTTCAGTAGTTGGAGTTAGTTGGGGACATGTCCTATCAACTCTTTATTCAGACAATTTAGAGGCTTTTAGACTATAGCATGTTAGGCAGTTATATAAGATTTTCTTTGGTATTGTTATACCATTTTCAGACATTTTTTTATCAAATGTTTATCCATTTTGAACCTAATGGCCTTTCAGTCATGGGTTAGCTTGTGGTCCTTCGGGGTCATGGGAACCGTGTAGCGTTTTGGGTACAAGATTCGGGGCGTTACAATATGATTGCCCATCGTATAGGTGACAGTCCATCCTTCTCTTCATTGACTTCTTGTAGTTGTGTTATTCTTGTTACTTCAACCCAAAGTTTTTCCCATGATCCATGGAATAAACCATGACTTGTCATAACATATATTTTAGTAGAATTTAACACTTATGACTCCTTCACTTGTTTCCTTACACATAACATAAATGCAAACAAATCAAATAAAAATTACACAAGGAGTACAAAAACCCATGGTTAAAAGCATTATATATGTCATTAGATGCGGGCACATAAATATCTACAACTTAGAATTCTTGTTAGTCCTTATACAACTAAATAAGTTTCAATATTCTTAAACACCCATGAATCATAAAATTAGGAATTCTATAACATTTCCATTGAACAATGACTAGTTATGCATCCATAAATAGGTTCCCCTCAATGATTTCAAAAATAGTGTGCACACACTCAAGGTAATACAAGCTAACATTGTAGAATCAAAAACTGACTCTATGTTATTAGTAAACAATATAGCACACAACCAGTGTCATATGATTTTTAAATCAATGATTACTAAATATCACCCCTCCACTTTATACGTAAAAGGTCCCTCATATTAGTGAATGATTTCCTCTAATCAGTACCAACAAACTCTTGCACTAACAAAGATATTTAAATGATGTCAACACAATGTATAAGATTGCCAGTCATTACTATTCTTATTGTCATTAGAAAGAAACATCACAATCACTATTGGGATTTTCTTGGCATGTAATACAGGCTTCAAGATGGGTAAGGTACATTTGGGCATAATGTCTAGACTCTCCTTCAATAGTATACTTCAAAAAAAATTATTCTGCACCAACTTTTTTTCCCCACTTTGTTTCCTCTATTTTTGGGTGTGTTTACTCTTTTATCAATTACCTTTTCTATTTGTTGTTTTCTCCATTCATTTTAACATATATAAATACCACACATTACATTGACTATTTGTACCCTCATTTTACTCCTACTATTTACTTTTTTACCAAGCCTTACACCCCTAAACATAGTCATTTTACCTAAATTTTAGATCCTAATGTACAAGGATGGTTTATATCAAATAGTGTTTTATTTTAGTAATGAAGTGTACCAGGACTTTTGGCTTGTCAAACAAAATTCCCACAGCGCAAAGACAACAGACTAGGGATAATATAGGCATTAGTAGGCCATTATAAAACTAAATGTGGCTTAACAATAAATGTTTTCAATCCTTTTTTTGCCTTAATCCGATACTCAATTGAGAAGTTATGGCATTTTTAGTGAAAATTGTAGGGCATTTCTACAGACATCACGTCGTGGTTAAGGAAAAAATTGCAATTTTTAGATTCCATTGAAGCACCATGATTATCCCGCATCGTAGAGAAATTCTAGTTATCGTTCGTCCCATTCAAGTAGCTCACTACAATTAGCTTGTGTCGTGCCAAAATTCTCAATTGGATAGACAACGCATCGCGGTGGAGTGAAAAATGGAAATCGTTCTCTTCTAGTGACGCAATGCTATTCCACCACGCCATGCAAAAGGACAAAATGTCAGCCGTCTTTTTTCAATAAAGTCACCGCGATAGCGGCACGTTGCGATGGGTGGTAAAATCAGAATTTTTCAGTTTTGAGTAAAATTTTAAAAGGGCAATTTAGTCTTTTTCGAAAACCCCAAATCGCGTAAAAAACATAATTAATCCTATTCTAACTATTATACACATATTTTCATCAAAATTACACTCCAAGGAAACCCTTGAACTCAAATCTTCATTTCCAAGAAATCCAAATTCCACCATTTTTTTCCAAGATAGCTCAAAATTAGAGATTCCCAATCCAAGAACTTCAAGAATCTATATTCAAGAGCACAAGTAGGAACTCAAAGTTAAAATTTCTTCATCTAAACATCAATTAAGGTATATGGGGTTATGAACAAAGATAATTTTTTCATCCTTGTGCCAAAAAGCTATTTTAATTACAAAGTTACATGATTTTGAATGATTACCCATGAATTTCAATTTAGGGTTTATACCCAAATATTGCTATTTAACGATTATAAGATTTTAAGTGATTCAGATGATGAATTGCATGGCCATTTTCATATTTTCATGAATGTGATATAAATTTCAAGATTTAGAATTAAATTTCAATGCTTTCATTACTAAGCATGAATTTACTATGATTTGACATGATTTTTATGCATGGGTTATTAAGCCCTAGTTTGAATACTAATATTTCAAGAATGACTATGCTTTAAGCATCCCATGACTGGTTATTTTCAAATTTTAATAAAGATTTGATCTTTTGATCTCTGCTTAGACATAGAATCCACTTTACAGTTTCAGTTACATAATAAATGAACAGATACATAATTGGTTTTTATGTTAAACCTTTATACTAGTTTTAAAGTAGATTTTCAACTGAATGAGCATACAGATTAAAGGGAGTAGTATTTAGCACCGAGTTGTGTATGATCTCATGCCCTAAAACTACGATCAATCATAGGTACAAATTATCAGATGATTCCCATTTCTATTTGGATGACAGTTACAGATATAATCACTTAGATTAGGTTATACTACTTGGCAAGAGTATGACACCTCCTCCCAACGTGAGGTATTTCCATTAGGGAACTAGACGTTGGACTCCATGTAAGCTCACATGGTTTATCTCAGTTAGAAGAACATCCCTAATAGAAAAGACTATAGAATAATCATAATAGAACTACTTTCAGTAACTAAGTGTAAGGGATCAAGATTTTATTCAGATATTATTTTATTTAAGTCATTAGCTACTAGATTTCAGACTTCAGATTTCAAATTTAAAAGTAAGTCCTTTCTACACTTAGACAACGTGATTTTAAGATTGAATATAAGTACAACTTTTAGAAACTAAATGTTATGACACACTCGATCTATGCAACATGTTTTTCTATTCATGATTATGATTTTTAGTTTTCAGATATTCCAACTTATGTGAGTCATCTATATTTAGCATGCATTTTTTTACAAATTTATAATAATATTGAGATATTGATTTAATTGTGCATTCAAACCCATATACTCAGTACAATCTAGAAGTACTGATCCACATATATGTTTATGTGCTACATTATCTCATAATGTAGGTTCGGGTGCTCAGTTTCAACTGCGTGGGTGATTTTGAGGATCTCCATTTACATTCCAACAGTTAGTGAGTCCTCATATTTTTGTGAATTAGTCTTTCAGTTTTTCATCTTATATCTATAGATGGTTCAATATTTTTAGATAGTTCGAGTCAGCAGGGAGTTGGTCTCAGTGACTCTCTAGCATTAGTAGTAGAGGCTTGTCAGACTTCTAGATATGATTCAGATTTTCAATATTGATTGATTAGACTCTTAAGTCCAGTATTTTCAGATATTATATTCAAATAATTTTAATTATCTCAGACAAAATTTAGTATCTTAGCTTTGATTATATATATCTTTATTTCCTCTATTTTGAGCTTCAGATTTAGTAGAAGGAAGACAGGGTTAGTTTAAGGATGCTCGTAGTATTGAGTATCGTGTGACATCTCGGGACCTATTTTAAGGGCATTACAAACATGGTATCAGAGCCTAAGGTTATAAGAGTCCTACGAGGTCAGACAAATCGCGTTACATAGAGTATTGATCATAGGTGTGAAGTGCACCACATTTAGGAGCAAGAGTCTACAAGATGTTTTTAGAAAATCATCTCTTTATTTCATGGTCTATTGTGGTTACAGTATCTTTATCTTCTTTTCACTTATGCTCTTATGTGAAAATTTAAAATGCCCTCTGGCTGAGCTAACACCCGAAGAAATGATAACCATCAACCCTGCTCGCTGACCCTCTAAATGAGAATGTATCCCATGCAGAATTTCAGGATATCTTTCAGGTGGCTGCCCAAGCTGTGACTCCCAATGTTCATGGCAGCCATCAAGCGATAGTCCTACTTCAGCAGAATGGTAACTTAGCAATAGCTAGATTTCGAGACTTTGTGAGAATAAATCTGCATATGTTCTTCGTATCAAAAGCAGATGAGGACCCATAACTTTACTTAGATAAGATAAGAAAGATCATTCATATTATTCATGTTTCTGAAGAGGAGAGTGTAGAGTTGGCATCATATAGATTGAAGGATATAGTAGATGATTGAGTGGTTATATGGATGAATAGTAGAGGTAAGAATACGACTTATATGAGTTGGTAGGTGTTTCAGGATGCATTTTTAGACAAGTTCTTTCTGCATGAAATAAGAGATGCTAAGGTAAAGAAGTTTGAGAACTTGAGGTAGGGGTCAATAACAGTGAAGGATTACTACCTTAAGTTCAACCAGTTGTCTAAGTATGCCCCTGATACGATAGTTTACTCTAGGGGGATTATGAGTAAGTTTTTGACTGGAGTATCTGGTTTTATAGACAAGGAGTATAGGACATCCATGCATATTAGGGACATTGATCTTGCCAGGTTAATGATTCATGCCTAACAGATTGAGGCAACAAAGTTAAAGGGAAAAGAGATGGGAAATAAGAAGGCTAGAATCGGGCATTTTGAGAATGGCCAGACAATGATTAGAGAGGGAAATCATTCCCAGTTTTAGAATTGTTCATCTATGCCAGCGTCATCTTCAGCTAGCGCTCCCATTCCCTGAGCTAGACAGGAGTAGTGGAGTAAGACTTCTATGTCTAGATTTTAGAATAGTGTGAGTGGAAAGACTAGTTATCCTCCATGTACTAAGTGTGGTTAGAATAATATTGGTGAGTGTTTGTTGGGACAAAAAGGTTGTTACAATTTTTGTAAGTTGGTTCATGAAATCAAAGAGTGTCCGCATGTTAAGAACGGAAACAGGATGCTCGTCTCAAGACTTAGGCTACTAGCTCTTTATCTCCTCTAGGTCGTCCAGTCCCTTTTCAGGGCACATCCTCCAGTACTGGTGGTGGTCAGCGTTAGAATAGTTTTTATTCTTTGCCATCCAGCCAGGAGCAGGAGCATTCACCAAATATTATTACTGATATTCTTCGTGTCTTTTATATTAATGTTTATATGTTGTTATATTATTTGTTAAATTTATCTTATGTGACTCCACTAGTAGCAATAAATTTTTAAATAGGTCCTGAAAAGATCCCTGAGCCCTTCTTAGTTTCTACCCTAGTAGGTGAGTCAGTTGTGGCAAAATAAATCTATATAGAGTATCCTATCACTGTCATTCATAAGATCATGTTAGTAGACTTAATAAAGTTGGATATGGTTGACTGTGACCTTATTGTTAGCATGGATTAGCTCTATTCTTGTTATGAACCTATAGATTGTCGCATTTGAGTGGTGAAGTTTCAGTTTTGAGATGATCCAATCTTTGAGTGGGAAGGTAATTCAGTGTCTCCCAAGAGTCATTTCACATACTATCTTAAATCCAGAAAGTTGATATCAAAAGGGTGTTTCGATCATCTAGTTCTCGTCAAAAACACTAAGTCTGAGACTCCAACTATTCAGTCAGTGCGTGTAGTCGATAAGTTTCCTGATATGTTTCCCAAAGATTTCCTGGGGGTACCACCCGATAGGGAAATAGAATTCGGTATTGACATATTTCTAGATACTCAGCCTATCTATAATCCTCCATATCTTATAGCTCCAGCTGAGCTTGAAGAGTTAAAAAAGTAGCTTAAAAATTTCTTAGATAAAGGTTTCATAAGGCCTAGTATCTCTCCATGGGGTGGTCCTATTCTATTCGTGCAAAAGAAATATAATTCTTTATGAATGTGAATTGACTATTGTCAGCTGAATAAAATCACAGTCAAGAATAAATATTCTCTTTCTAGGATTAATGACTTATTCGACCAGCTCAAAGGTGCAAGTTATTTCTCCAAGATAGACCTTAGATCTGCCTATCATCATCTTAGGGTAAGGGAATATGATATTCCAAAGAAAACTTTAAGAACCCGTTATGGTCATTTCGATTTTCTAGTCGTGTCCTACGGACTAACAAATGCCCAGCAACCTTCATTGACTTGATGAACAGAGTGTTCAAACAGTATTTGGACATATGTCTCATAGTCTTTATAGATGATATTCTTGTCTATTCTTTTAGTGAGGATGATCATGCAAACCACGTTATTATTTTATTACAAACTCTTAGGGATCACCAGTTGTTCGCAAAATTTAGAAAATATGAATTTTGGCTGAGATTAGTAGCTTTCTTTGGTCATATTGTTTCCTGTTATGGTATTAGATATGATTCCCAAAAGATAGAAGAAGTAAGAAATTGGCCTAAACCAATATCTCCATTAGGCATTAGAATTTTCTTGGGTTTAGCTATCTAATACATATGTTTTGTTAAGGTTTTTTCATTTATTGTGTCTCCTATGTCTAGATTGACCCAATTGAATGTTATGTTCCAGTAGTCAGATTCCTGGAAGAAGAGTTTTCAGGAGTTCAAGACTCGACTTACTTCAGCCCCAACTTTAGCTCTACCTGATGGTATAGCTGGGTTAATTGTCTATTGTGATGCTTCTAATATTGGTTTGGGTTGTGTTTTGATGTAGAGAGGTAAGGTTATAGCCTATGCCACTAGACACCTTAATCCTTACGAAAAGAACTACCCTATCCATGATCTTGAGTTAGCTGTTGTTGTGTTTGCATTGAAAATTTTGAGGCACTATTTTATGTGGTGCATCTTGATGTAATTATAGACCACAAAAGTTTGTATTATGTGTTTACTCAGAGGAAGTGAAATATTTATTAGAGAAAGTGGTTAGAATTATTGAAAGATTATGATATGAGTATGTTGTATCAGGCAAGGCCAATGTAGTCGCAGACGCCCTTAGTAGATTGTCTATTGACAGTGTTGCTCATCTCGAGAATAATAAGAGTGAACTAGTTTGGGAAGTTCACCGGTAAGCTAGATTGGGCATGAGGTTAATTGACTCAATTGAAGGTAATGTTTGGGTTCAGAGTAGTTCAGAATCTTCTCTAGTGTCTGAAGTGAAAGAGAAGCAGGATAAAAATCCTAATTTTGTCAAACTGAAGGGATCAATTAAAAATCAAAAGGTAGAGGTTTTCTTCCAAGGGGGAGGTGGTATGTTGAGATACCAGAGTAAATTGTATGTGCCATGGGTTAATGATTTGAGGCATCAGATCATGGAAGAAGCGCATGGTGTGCGTTATTCCATTCACCCAGGAGCCACCAAGGTGTACCACGACCTATGGGAAGTCTATTGGTAGAGTGGTATGAAGAAAGATATCACATAATTTGCAGCCAAGTGTGCAACTTGTCAACAAGTTAAGGTAGAGCACTAAAGACCTGGTGTCACTTTGAAGTTGTTTGGCATTTCCACTTGGAAATAGAAAGAGGTGAATATGGACTTTGTTACTGGATTACCCCATTCGTATTGTCAGTATGATTTGATTTGGGTTATAGTAGACAGATTGACTAAATTTGCTTATTTCTTGCCAGTTCACATAACTTACACAGCTGAAGATTGTGCTAAGATGTATATCATAGAGTAGGTTAGATTGCATGGAGTTACATTGTCCATTATTTCAAATAGGTTTACTCAGTTTACCTCTCAGTTTTGAAAATCCTTTCAGAAGGGTCTTGGTACCCAAGTTCATCTCAGTTTAGCTTTTCATCCGCAGACGGATGGTCAGGTGAAGAGGACCATTAATACCTTAGAGGATATGTTAAGGGAATGTGTTCTTGATTTCCAAGGCAGTCGGGATGACCAATTACCATTGATCTAGTTCACCTAAAATAAAGAATACCATTCAAGTATTCAGATGGCCCCATTTGAGACTCTTTATGGGAGGAGGTATAGATCACCAGTCGGTAGGTTCGAAGTGGGTGAGGCCTCTTTGATTGAACCAAATATGGTGTTTCCAGCCATGGAGAAAGTTTTGTTGAATCAAGAGAGATTGAAAGAAGCTCAGAGTCGTTAGAAATCTTATGCAGTTGTAAGAAGGAGAGGTCTTAAGTTTGAGGTTGATGATCTTGTGTATTTGAAGGTTTCACCCATGAAGGAGGTAAAGAGATTTGGCAAAAAGAGAAAGCTTATTCCTCGATATGAAGGGCCCTACAAAATTTTGAGTCGTATTAGGAAGGTAGAGTATGAGCTTGAGCTACCCGCATACATGTCATTAGTTCACCCAGTGTTCCATTTGTCCTTATTGAAGAGGTGCAAAGATGATTCAACTGTTGTAGTTCCTCTAAAAAGCACAAATATTCAGAATATCCTTTCATACGAAGAAGTTCTAGTATATATTCTTGATCATTAGATCCATTGACTAAGAAAAAAAAATTTCCCTTGGTCAAAGTTCTGGGGAGAAATCAGTCTGTTGAGGGTGCTACTTGGGAAGCAGAAGCAGATATGCATACCAAGTATCCTCATCTCTTCTCCATAAAATCAAATTCAACCGAAGGTAACAGTTTTCCTTAATTCAGTTCTTTTCCAGTCTCATATTTAGCCATGTAGTTATGTTCATATAAATTCATGCATTCACAGATTAGTTTAGTCGCTCAGTATGTATTTGATTCAGTCATACAATTTGTTTTAGTTGTTCATGCTAGAATATAGCCTTAGTTCCTCATTATCTTCAGTTTAACTAATCTCATTCGAGGATGAATGTTCCCAAGGTAGAGAAAATGTAATACCCCATACTTTTCTTATCTCAGTTTAGATCCTAGAATGTCAAAGGTTAGCTTCAAAAATGAATAACTCTTGATAGATGTAGAATTTGCAAGTTTTAAACCCACCAATGTGTAGATAATTTGCTCAGCTTTCCAACGATACAAATTTTGCCTTAATCCGATACTCAGTTGAGAAGTTATGATGATTTTAGTTAAAACAGTAGGGCATTTTGATAGCCACCATGTCACGGTGAAGGAAAAAATCACAGGTGTTTGATTCCAATGAAGAACCTCAATTATCATTCATCGTAGAGAAATTCCAGTTCCCGTTCCTCCCACCCCAATTTCTCTCCACGATTAACCTTTGTTGCACCAAAATTCCCAATTTGACAGACACTGCGTAACGGCGGAGTGAAAAATGGCACTCGTCCTTTTCCAGTGATGCAATGTGATTTTACCATATCACGCCAAAGGCTAAAATAGTAGTCGTTTATTTTCAAAAAATTTACCGTCATAACAGAGCATCACGGTGGGTGGTAAAATAAGGATTTTCCAGTTCCGAGTAAAATTTTTAAAGTGCAATTTAGTATTTTACCAAGCCACCAAATCCTGTAAAACACAAAATTAATCCTATTCTAACAATTATATGCATATTTTCATCAAAATTACTCTCCAACAAAACCCTAGAACTCAAATCTTCAAGTTCAAAAAATCCAAATTCCACCATTCACTTTCCAAGATAGCTCAAAATTAGAGATTCTCAATCAAAGAACTTCAAGAATCTAACTTCAAGAGCAAAAGTTGGAAAAGTTGGAACTCAAAGTTGAAGTTTCTTTATCTAAACATCAATTAACGTTTGTGGGGTTATGAGAAAAGATAATTCTTTCGTCCTTGGTCCGAAAAAAAATTTAACTATAAAGTTATAAGATTTTGTATGATTACCCATGAATTTCAATTTAGGGTTTATACCAAAATATTTTTGTTTAAAGATTATGAAATTTTAAGTGATTTAGATGATGAAATTCATGGCTATTATTGTATTTTCATACGTTTGATATAACTTTCCAGCTTTATAATTGAATTTTAATGCTTTCGTTATTAAGTATGAACTTAACATTGATTTGACATGAATTTGATGTTTGGGTTACTAAGCCCTAGTTTGAATTTTGATATTTCAAGAATGACTATGCTTTAAGCATTCCATGACTAGTTATTTTCAGATTTTAATAAAGATTTGATCTTCTGATCTCATCTTAGACATAGAATCCACTTTACAATTTCTATTGCAGAATATATTCACAGATACATAATTGGTTTTCATTATAAACCTTTATACTAGTAATAAAGTAGATTTCTAAAAGAATGAGCATACAAATTAAAGGGAGTAGTATTTAGAACCGATTTAGGTATATTCTCATTCCCTAGAACTACGAGCCAACATTGGTACAGATTAACAGCTTATTCCCATTTTTATATAAATGATAGACATAGATGTGATAACTTAGATTAGGTTATTCTCATTGGAAAGAGCATGATAACTCTCCCCAATGTGAGGTTTTCCCATAAGAAAAATAGACGTTGGACTCCATGTTAGTTCAAATGGTTTATATTGCTTAGAAGAACCTCCCTAATAAAAAAGACTACAGTATAATCGTAATAGAACAATTTTAAGAAACGAAGTGTAAAGGCTCACAATTTTATTCAGATATTATTTTGTTTAAGTCATTAACTACTAGATTTCTTACTTCAGATTTCATATATAAAAGTGAGTCCTCTCTACACTTAGACAACATAATTTTATTATAGAATACAAGTACAACTTTTAGAAACAAATTATTATGACTCACTATATCTATGCAACATGGTTTGCTATTCATAATTATGATTTTCAGTTTTCAGATATTCCAACTTATGTGAGTCATCTACATTTAGCATCCATTCTTTTACAAATTTATAATAATATTAATATATTGATTTACTTATGCATTCTCCCCTATATACTCTATAAAATCTAGAAGTACTTTTTCACATATATGTCTATGTGTTACATTGTCTCATAATGTAGGTTCAGGTACTCAGCTTCAGCCGCATGAGTGATTTTCATCATCTCCATTTACATCTCGACAGTTGGTAAGTCCTCATAGTTTGGGGACAGCGTATATCTATAGATGGTTCAGTATTTTCAGACAGTTTGAGATAGCTTGGGGTTTGTCCCAGTGACTCTCTAGCATTAGTAGTAGAGGCTTGTCAGACTGCTAGATATGATTCAAATTATTTTCAGATATTATATGAAGATAATTTCATTTAGTAAATATAGAATTCCACATCTTAGCTTTGATTATATATATCTTTATTTCCTCTATTTCGAGCATCAGTTTTAGTAGAAGGTAGACATGGTTAGATTAATGGTACTCATAGTCTTAAGGACTGTGTAACATCTCGAGACTCATTTTCGGGACTTCAAATTTACATTCAGTATGACCAACACCATTAGGTTCTATACTCAAAGAGGTTCTACAATCTAAAGCCCTTTGAGCCTCCTCAAACATATGTTTCTCCTCACTAGAATGTTTCTAGGATGTCTTAAATGTTGTCTCTCCCTCTTCAATTCTCTTTTGGAAGACCTATACTCCTCATTTTAATTCTCATGACTCTCTTCCCCATAGCCTTAAGGGATTTTCTTAATAGATCAAGCAATGGCTTCTTCACTATAAACTTTTCTAGTACCTCAATAGGAATGGTCGGGAATTATTGCAAAGGTTCAACAATCGTAGGTTGTACTTGAGATAAGTCATCAATAAAATTACTCCTATCAAGTACAATAGCATATTTTAGTCTCTTATTCATGTATGGTTTAATGTGAAGAAGTTGTCCATTTAAGAGATTTATTAAGATCTTCTCTTAGACAGACCAGGTTCCTTTCTAACTTTTCATTCTTACAGAGTGCAAACATCAGATGCTTTTGAGAGTCCTTTAGTTTCTCTTAAAGTTTAATAAATAGTCTTGAATCTTCTTATTTTTCTTTTCCATTTAATGCATTTATATTGTTCAATTGACTCAGGCGGCTCAGATTCTCAAATTTTAATTTAGTGACCATTTCTTCAGTTTTAGATATTTGGAGAGTTGGAGAAATCAATTAATGTTCTTGATTCTATACTTTCTCCTCCAAAGCATTTTTATCAGTAGTTAGTTCACACACATAGTCTATCAACACACTTGCAAGCCTTTTTATCTTCTTAGCAGAATATTTATTAATGCTAGAAAGAGTTACCTCTTTATCATCTTCATGTTCTATGTTTGTAATAAATGCAAACAAGGAATCATAGATTTTTGGAATGTCTTCCATAGCTAGAATATACAAATCTCTAGACTTGTCATCTTTATTAGATTCGCAGGAAGAATCCCCCATATCGCTAGAGCTTGCTTTATTGCATAATCATCTGCAGCCTTACTGCTTGAATTTTTAGGGACCTGGTCTCGGTTTTTTCCCATGTCACATTGGACAGTCCTTAATGAAATGCTCAAGACTTCAACATTTGTGACACTTAAAAATTTCTTTCTCCTTTGATATTTCTTCAACATCTTTGGAACTGACCACTCTTTCTCGTGGCTTTTACAATTCTTTTTGCTAAAAAAGCAACATCAGTATCCTCTTCTACTGAATCATGTTTTGAAGAATCCAATGCCGGGGATTTTCCCTTTTTATACTTCATTTTTCTCCATACCTTGTTGCTTCTTGAGCTTATAGGTTTTTAGATTTCCAACCAGTTCATCCATATTAATGGTCTTCAGATTTCTTGCCTTAGTTATAGAATCCACTTGGATTTCCCAGGATATAGAAAGAACACCAAGAATATTTCTCATTTGATTATATAATGGAATCACTTCTCCCAAGTTGTGAAGCTCATTTGTGATAGAAGTGAATCTTGTATACATTTCTTTGGTTGTTTCTCTTTTTTTCATGATGAAGGTTTCATACTGAGCTATTCATATGTCTAATTTATTATCCTTCACATTAGTTCATGAGCAGTCCTCAAGCAATTCTAGATCTCATTGGAATTTTCACAGGAAGAAATCCTGTTTTATTCATTACGTCCAAAGCTGCAAAAAATTTTATTTTGGCCTTGTAGTTTTTCTTAACTTTCTTTTTTCCTTCATCATTGAACTCCCTTCTTCTTTTTACAAAAATTCTTGTAACTTCTCCTTATTTGACTTATCTAACAAGAACATGAGGACCATCAAGAATTATATCTGTCGGCTCACTATCCTCAACCAAAATGAATATAAAACTTCCTATTTTTCCACTGCCCATTAAATCTAGGGGTCATAGTGGTAGATTTCCCTTCTTCCAGATCAGGTGGAGAATCCAAGCTAACTAAATCACACTAGGTGTTAAAATTTTAGATTATTCTTTCTCTGATACAGAAGGGTGAAACCTTGAGGATTGCACCACACAATGTAGGATCAGATCCCTAAAAATTAGCCAGAGGTGAAATCATAGTAAATTAACCATGAACACAAAACAATGCTGGAAATATAAAGAACCTGAGATTTAACATGGAAACCACCTTGATCAAGGGAGGAAAAATCATGTATTTCCCTCACAAGAACCTAAAAGTTCACTATAATCAACCTCCTGATTTCACACTCAAACTTGAACCTATCTTTAGGCTCCTTCTATGTGTAATAACTCTACTACAAGATCATTTTGACAACTGTGCTAAGATATACTAAAAACTAATTAACTCTAGCTAGTATCAAGCTTATGAAACTCCACCTAAGCCATATCAAAGCAAAAATAAAAGAGCATTACTCTTATTGAATGAGTAATTCAGTTATAGAATAAAGTTACACTCAAGAACATTTGCTATTTTATCAAACACAAAAAATGACATCTTGAGAAATGTTGAATATTGAGTTATTACCTTTTTCTCTCTTCAACTTCACAATTTACAAAAAGTTATATATTGAGAAGCATCTTTTTTTATTTATAGTTGAGTGATTATTAGGGTTCGAATGCATTTGGACAAGGTGACCTACGTAATACAAGCATCACTTGCGCTGTTTGTTACAAAAGAGGAAAAAATTATGTAGTTCAGTGCCAGCTATACTGTAGTCAACCAAGAAATACCCATAATCCTTAGAAGACCTTTCTTGGAAACCATAAGTGTGATAGTGGATATGGAGTATAAAGAAATGTCGTTCCTGGTCCATAGTAATGGAGTCTCATTTCAGGTGTCCAAAGATGAGAAACAACCATCTGGGTTACAAGTAGTCTCAGTTATGGATTTTTTATGAAAGACAGGAGGTTGGGTCATCTCAACTTGAAAACCCAACTAAAAAATTGAAGAACATTGTGCCGCGATGCTAAAATAAGCATTGGGTAGGAGTCAACCCATCGATAAATAAAATGGCATGTGTCCTATAAATTTTGATTGTTAGAGTAGTTTTCATTTTATGTTTTATTAATCTATAAAATTATGGTTCAATAAGGTATGTTTGAGAAATTGAGTAATGGGAAGTGTTGTGGAAAGAAGTGGGATGCTGAACAACTAGAAATAGGGGACCTAGATGAAACCTTGGTTACCGCAATTACAGTCACCATGCGATCGCGATCGTATTAACCATGTCATTGCGATCATGGTCTTTTGGTCGCGATCACGGTCCAGTCAATTATTAAATATGAACAATTACCAAAAATAGTTTCCCCACAATTTCTTTGAAATTACTCATAATTGGACTCGTTTTTACTTGTGTTAAGAGCATAAAAAAGTGAATAGCATCCCCTTTCCATCTCCGTATCTTGTATGTTATCTAATACTCCTCTTGTATGTGTATTTATAGGACCTAGAATACATATTTAGGGCATTGTCCTAAAATTGTTGTTTGTATGCTTAATCATTTAATTAATTGAGCTTATTTGGTGTGTTGTCTATTGTTATTGGTGTGTGCATTGTTGAGGAAGTATTGAGTACCCAAAATTGTTTAAAATTTCTAGTAATAGCATGTACATACCAACTTTTAGGTGAAATGCGCAAATGTGTTACTTGATAGTTTTTCCATCTTTTAAGGGCATAATTGAGTATTTAGGAATTGTTTTTCTTGTTTGTAGTGTCATCTGTTAGTATGAAAACAAATTTGAATGGAAAATTGTGTGCCAAAATCTATACTATGGACACCTTCCCAAGACTAAGCTACTTCCAAAGTGAGACATATGTTTTGACAAGGTACCACAGAAGCTCTCTGCCTCTCATGACAGATAGGTGTCCACAGTGAGGAGATGCTTTGCCTCTGATCTATACCAGGTAAATTAAGATTAGGCTAGGGATTTCTATGCAAATCGCAACACAATATCATTCTCCGACCCAATTATAACAATTCTGGGAAAAGAAGTCCACTTTGGGGATAAGCTGATCAACCACATATATGGACTGCAGAATGCTTACAAGACACAGTTTGAGTTAAAGGGTGGTGAACTAGGGAGTAGTGTAATATCCCATACCTTTTCTAGTTAAAATTATCCCCTAGAATGTTAAGGGATACCTTTCAAAAAGAATAATAATTATTTCATGTTGACTATTCAAAATTTAGACCACCCATTGTGTGGGAAATTTAATAAGCTTTCCAATGATATAATATTTGCCTAAATCTGATGACCGAGTGAGAAGTTAGGTCTATTTTAAGCTTCAGTCGTAAAACACCGTAGTTTGGGTCCTTAGCACATTGCGGAGACGGTTTGAATGAAAATTTTCAATTTATAGTAAGTCTTCATGATTTTTGCGTGTCACAGAGATGCCGAATTTCCCGTTTGGAAATTTCCAGTGAGACCTCGCGATACTATTCTGTCGTGCCAATGG
Source organism: Capsicum pubescens (assembly GCA_030864215.1). Taxonomy (NCBI): domain Eukaryota; kingdom Viridiplantae; phylum Streptophyta; class Magnoliopsida; order Solanales; family Solanaceae; genus Capsicum; species Capsicum pubescens. The sequence goes on along the minus strand of CM061548.1, from coordinate 228,494,214 downwards.
TCAAAATGAAAAACAAAAGGGGCTCCGCCGTTGTGGGGCGTCTCGGTGAAATCACAGTTCCCGCTCGTCCTTATCCAGTGAGCCACCTCAATTGTAGTGCATCGCACTGGCCACCTAGTTCGCAAGAAGATTGTTTTTCCTGTTCCATTTCAAATATTAAAGGGGATACTTTGGTCATTCTCCCATCCCCTAATCCGTCTTAAAAAATTAATTAAACCCCTTCAAAGCACTTTACATCCACTTTTCATCAAATCTCTTTCAAGCAAAACCCTATTTCAACAAACTTTCTCCCTAAGAAATCCAAATTACTCCATTAATTCTCCTAGAAAATTCAAGATTAAGAATTCCCAGTTCAAGAACTCTAAGAATTCAGCTCCAAAGCAACAATTGGAAACCAAGATTCAAGTTTTTCATCAAAATTCACCAATTAAGGTATTTGGGGTTATGAACAAGGATAATTCTCTCATCCTTGTGCGCAAAACTTATTATAATTATGAATTTATTGAATTTAATATGATTTTCCATGAAATTGAAGTTAGGGTTTATACCCATTAAAATTATTTACAAGCTTATAAGATTTCCAATGATTTAGAAGTTGAATTATATGATTATGTTCATATTTTCATGCATATTGCAGAAATTTCTAGATTTTGAGTTGAATTATAAATGTTTACATTATCAAGAATAAACATTTTGATGTTTTAACCTGAGATTTATACATGGGTTATGAAGCCCTAATTTAATATTGCTATTTCAACAATTCTTGTACTACAAGCACCCTATGTGTAATACCCCAAAGTTTTCTAACTAATTTTGTCTCAAGAATGTCAAGTATTAGATTCTAAATTGAATGATGTTTATTCCATGAGGAATTTTCAATATTTACACATTTTGTCATATGGGAAATTCAATAAGCTTTACATTGATATAAAATTCGTCTAAATCCAATGACCAGGTAAGAAGTTATGACTATTTCAAGTTCCCATTGTAAAACAGCGCCATATTAATCAGTGGCGCGCCGTGACACAGGAGAAAATGGAAATTGTCAAATTCCAGTGGGTGTCTGTGATAGTGGCATGTCTCTCCAAACTTCTAGGTCATAAATGAAGTGGCAACGTGATGGCTCTATGTCACGCCATCCGTCGATTTCCCAGTTGTCAAATTTCAGTGACACGGCGCGATAGTGCCGCGTCGTGCTAAGGTCGAATTCGGGAAAATTTCACTAAAATTAAAAAATGTGTCCAGGGTTAAAAGGGTCAATTTCCCATTCCTATTTAAGACCTTTAACACGAGATTCATCTTTTTGGAATAAAAAATATACTAGTTTCTCACAATTTTCTCTTAAGAACAAGCTAGTGTTTCGAATAGGGATTCAATTTAAAGAAAGTCTCTCCATCAGTTTACGCTAAATCAAGAACTAAGGTATGAGTTGTGTTGATTTATGAGTTTCTTTCATCCATAAATCTCAAGAACCCTATTTGAAATTATGAATCACGATATTTATGTTGTGGGTTGGTTGTAACCATGTTTATCTTGTAATATGATTCCCAAGTTCAAATATTTATGTGTTTTTCATGAAACTACATTAGCAAGTGAGCGAAATTCATAAATTGAATTATTTATAATTTGTCAATTTGATGAGTAGGACTATGCCCTCAGGGTGCATGCAAGGTGTTTGATAAAATACCTAGGAGGATAGAAATTATGTACTATAGCTTAATTGTGATAAAAAATGACTTCCATGCTATTCTTATGTATTGAAATTGTTAGTCGGATTGCTCATGAGTTAGCCATATGAATGTATGCAATGTATACATGCTATCTTATTCACGTACCAAGCTATGATAATCAAATGCCCATGAAATATCTTCAATTATTGTATTATCCATTCTTGATGTTAGTCATGTATTCAAGAATGTCATGCCTTGTCAGTTTCTTTCCGAGTCCTGGGGGTACTTCTACCCAAATAAAATAGTTGTGTGCCTACAGTCCGTGTCATGTTTTCATGATATCCTCAGTCAAGCCATGATCCATAGAACTCAGTCAGTTTAGTGACTTAGGAAAGCTCAGTAATACAGTAATCTTTGTACTATTCCGTCAGTCAATAGAACTCAGTTAATTCAGTAATCCATGATCATTGTCTATTCAGATAGGAGTAAGAATAAACACCGAGTGAACCCAAGGATGGGAACACACACTATTAGATGAGTGTGTGATTCTTAGAAGTTATCCTTGCATTCCAAAACTATGTAGCCAGCATAGGTTGAGACATCAACACTATCAGATGAGGGTTGATGAGGTGGATAAGAACTGTTAGATAAGGGCGCCACCATTCTCTTTTGGGGGCACTATCAGATGAGGGTCATTCACAGCTTGTCCTTACCAATGGCGCGTTATTGATAACCTTCCAATTGGGGTTACAGATTGGACCCCAACTCAACTATAATGCATTATTTGGGGCATATCAGTTAGATAACTACTTCCCACAAAATTAGTTATTGAATCAGGACTGTCAAATACAGTCAGTCAGTCTCAGTATTAGAACTCAGATAGTTCTACAGAATTCAGGACTATCAGATATAGTCAACTCAGAACAGTACGAAACTCAGCTAGTTCCATCAGATTCAGGACTGTCAGATACAGTCACTCATATTATCAATTATATCATCCATCAAAACTCAATTATCATTCATGTTAGTTATCAGTAAATTCATGTTATCATGATCCCAGATATAGTTACTATGTATTCATGCATGTATTCTCACGTTCATATTAGTCAGTTAGCTAGTATTGTTCATGCATATGAACCCCATGAATTTAGCCTACCTCACATACATACTAGTACATTCAAAGTACTGACACATTTGCTCTTTGGTGTTATATACCACAGGTTCAGAAGCACATGATACGGAGCATTAGTAGCATTCCAGTCTCAGCAATCATAGTTAGAAGTAAGTCCTCATCTCTTGAGGAGATAATTATTTATTTATTATTTTATTAAGTAATTTATTAGTTGGAGTTACTTGGGGACATGTCCCATCAACTCCTCATTCAGGCAGTTCAGTCTGTTAGAGGCTTTCCAAACTATCATGTTTAGACTATCATGTTATTTCAGTTCTATTTTGGGTATTTCATACCCTATTCAGATGTTACATCTTTATCAGTTATGTAATAGTCTGGAACGTTATGTCCTTTCAGTTCATGTTTTGATAATCATATAGTATATTATGTAGTATACAGGTACAAATATCAGTCATTAGCACCGTGTAGCATTTTGGGTACCAGATCTGGGGTGTTAAAAACTTGGTATAAGAAACTAAGGTTCAACAGTGTCCTAGGTAATCTTAAAGCCACATCTAGTAGAGTCTTGTGTATGGGTGTGTTGCACACCACATTTATGTACAGGAAGCTATGAGATATTTTAGGAATAGTATCCCTTCTTTCAGTATTCATGTCATGCCAGTGATCATAATCTCAAGTCAATCTCTCATTCTAATCTGTTTTTCCCTTTCTTCTACAGAACATGCCTCCTAAAAGAAGAAATGGGAATTAGTTAGCCCCTCATCCCGAAGAACCTTTGGGTGAACATTTTTCTCATGCAGAGTTTAGAGCTGCATTCACTACTCTTGCTCAGTCATTTATTGCTCAGAATGAATGACCAGCTGTCGTTCCGGCCAAACCAATGGCCAATTCAGTTGCAGCCAGGATTCAGGACTTCACCCAAATAAATCCTCCATCCTTTCAAGGGTCTAAGTTTAATGAGGACCCTCAGGAATTCATCAATTAGGTTCAGAAGGTTATAGACACTTGGGTTTTACTCCTAATGAGATTGCTGATCTAACTGCATATCAGTTGCAAGATGTGGATTACACTTGGTTTAAACAGTAGAAGTCAGAAAGGCTAGATGATGCAGGGCTTATAGAGTGGGAGGAGTTTGTCACTACTCTTTTAGATAGATTCTTTCCCCAATAGCAGAGAGAGGATTAGGTATTTGAATTTATCAACCTTAGGAAGGGAAACATGAAGGTGAAAGGGTATTCTCTCAAGTTTACTCAATTAGCTAGATATGCTCCTTATGTGGTTGCAGATAGTAGGGCCAAGATGAGTAAATTTGTTTCTGGGGTGAATTATAGTGTCGTTAGTGATTGTAGGTCTGCGATGTAGAATAGTGACATGACTTTATCCAGGCTTATGACTCATGCTCAGCAAATAGAAGATAAAAAGATTAAGATAAGGGAGAAGCAGAATACGAGAGCAAAGATAGATAGTTTCAACTTTGCTCAACCTAAATTAGAAGGATGAGACTGTTCTCAGTTTCATCCTAAGCTGTCTGTTCCATCTCCTTCGTTAGCTAGTGCTCCATCTCCTAAGTTTAGGAATGATAATAAAGATAGGGCGCCATGATTTAAGTCTCGGGAAAGTGTCAGCAATGCCCGAACTAATCCTTTTTGTCAGACTTATGGTAAGAACCACAAGGATGCTTGCAGAGCTAGTAGTGATGTCTATTTCGGATGTGGTAAGCCAGTCCACAGAGTCAGAGATAGTCTCGGTCAGGTTATCAGGGTCAGCAGAACCGTTCCTTAGCTTTGTCCTGTCGCCCAACTCAGCAGGGTGCCACTTTCAGTGCTACTAGTAGGCAACGCCCAAATAGACTATATGCTCTTTATTCCCGACAAGATCAGGAAAATTATCCTGATGTGGTTACTGGTACGTTACAGATCTTTCATGTATATGTTTATGCTTTGCTTGATCCAGGATCTTCTTTGTATTTTGTAAATCCTTTTATAGTAGTTGATTTTAAAGTAATTCCAGAAATTCTAAAAGAGCCCTTCTCAGTTTCTTCCCCAGTAGGTAAAACCATCATAGCCCGACGGGTATACAGGAACTGCCCGATTATGCTATTTTAGAAAGTCACTTCAGTAAACTTAGTCAAATTAGAGATGACTGATTTTGATGTCATTATCATCATGGATTGTCTTCATTCCTTCTATGCCATAGTTGACAGTAGAAACAGAATAGTCCAGTCCTAGTTTCCGAATAAACCCATTCCAGAGTGGAAGGGTAGTGTATCCGCTTTTAGAGGTCAACTTGTTTTCTATCTTTGGGTAAGGAAAATGATATCTAATGAATGTGTCTATCATCTTGTTCGAGTTAAAGACTTTAGTTACAAAACTACCAGTCTTGAATCATTCCTAATCGTGAGTGAATATTTAGATGTCTTTTCTGAAGATTTTCCAAGGATTCCTCCCGAAAGGGAAATAGACTTTGGTATTGATCTTGTTCCATATACTCAGCCTATATATATTCCACCATACAGAATGTAACCAGCAGAACTCAGAGAACAGAAAGAATAGTTGAAGGATCTCTTAGATAAGGGATTCATAAGACCCATTATGTCCTCGTGGTATGCACCAGTCTTATTCGTGCACAACAAAGATGGTTATCTCAGAATTTGCATTGATTACTGTCAGCTAAATAAAGTCATGGTTAAAAATAAGTATCTTCTTCCTAGAATCGATGACTTATTTGACCAACTTTAGGGTGCCAACTATTTCTCTAAGAAAGACCTCAGATTAGGATACTATCAGCTCAGCGTCAGAGAATGTGACATTTCGAAGATAGTCGTTCGTACTCGGTATGGTCACTTCGAATTCCTAGTCATGCCCTTTGGTCTTACCAATGCCCCAGCATCTTTCATGAACTTGATGAACCATGTGTTTAAGTAGTACTTAGACATATTAATCATAGTCTTTATAGATGATATTATAGTGTATTCCCGCAGTGAGCATAATCATGCATACCATCTCTGAATCTTACTTCAGACTCTCAAAGATCACCACCTATTTTCAAAATTCAGTAAGTGCCAATTTTTTATAAGGTCAGTAGCATTCCTTGGCCATATCATTTCAGGTGATGGCATTAGAGTAGATCCTCAAAAGACCAAAGCGGTAAAAAACTAGCCCAGACTTGTCTCTCCATCAGATATCAGGATTTTTTTGGGTTTGGATGGCTATTACAGGTAGTTTGTTGAAGGATTTTATTCTATTATATCCCCTATGTCTAGATTGACTCGAAAGAAAGTCATGTTTTAGTGGTCAGATCTTTGTAAAAAGAGTTTTCAGGAGTTGAAGACTCGACTCATCTCAGCTCTAGTCTTAGTTCTTCCAGATGGTTCTGATGGGTTCATAGTGTATTGTGATGCATCTAGAGTAGGTTTGGGTTGTGTCCCCATGCAGCATAGTAAGGTTATATCCAATGCCTCCAGATAGCTTAAACCACATGAGCAGAATTATCCTACTCATGATCTTGAGTTAGCAACTGTAGTATTTGCCTTAAAGATTTGGAGGCATTATCTATACGAATTTCGTGTAGATATGTTCAAAGATCATATAAGCCTTTAGTATGTATTTTCCTAGAAATATCTCAATCTTCGTCAGAGAAGGTGGTTAGAGCTCTTCAAAGATTATGACATGAGTGTCCTTTATCATCCGGGCAAGGCCAATGTAGTGGCCAATGCTCTCATCAGATTTTCTATAGGTAGTGTTGCTCATGTTGACGATAATAAGAAGAAGTTAGCTCAGGAAGTCCATCAGCTTTCCAGACTAGGAGTTCGCTTAGTCAATATAGAGGAGGGTGATATATGGGTTCAGAGTAGTTCAGAATCGTCTCTAGTTTTTGAGGTAAAAGAAAAGTAAGATAGAGATCCCAGTTTAGTCAAGTTGAAAGAGTCAGTTAAGGATCAGAAAGTGAAGGTTTTCTCCCAACGGGGAGATGGTGTTTTGTATTGTTAGGGTCATCTATGTGTTCCAGCTGTAGATGACTTAAGGAGGCCAATTCCTGTAGAAGCGCATGGTGTGTACTACTCTATTCATCCAAGGGCCAGAAAGATGTACTGCGACTTGCAGGAGATCTATTGATGGAGTGGGATAAAGAGGGATGTTGCAGAGTTTATGGATAAGTGCTCTACATGTTAGCATGTTAAGATAGAGCATCAGAAGCCTAGTGAACCTATACAAGAGTCCACTATTCCTACTTGGAAGTGGGAAGAAGTAAACATGGACTTTGTGATGGGTTTGCCTCGAACTCTTCATCAGCATGATTCAGTCTGGGTCATTGTAGATAGGATGACCAAATCATCTCATTTCCTCCCAGTTCATACCTCTTATTTAGCTGAGGATTATGCCAAACTTTACATCAGAGAGTTTGTCAGATTGTACTGTGTTTCGTTATCTATTATCTCAGACAGAGGTACCCAGTTCACCTCTGATTTTTGGAAAGCATTCTGAAAGGGTCATGGTACCCAAATTCATCTCAGTACAGCCTTTCATCCTCAGACAGATGGTCAAGTAGAAAGGACCATTCAGACCCTAGAAGATATGCTAAGGGTATGTACAATTGATTTCATGGGTAGATGTGATGACTACTTGCCTTTGATTGAGTTTGCATATAGCAGTTGCTATTATTCTAGTATTTGGATGGCTCTTTTTGAAGATCTCTATGGTAGGAGGTGCAAATCTCCAATCGTTTGGTTCAAAGTTAGTGAGGCTTCAGTTATAGGGCCTTACTTTGTATTCGATGCCTTAGAGAAAGTCCAGTTGATCGGAGAAAGACTCTGGGCTGCTGAAAGCCAATAGAAGTCTTATGTAGATGTACGTAAAAAAGATCTTGAGTTCGATATTGGTGACTATGTATAAATAAATATCTCACCCATGAAGGGAGTGAAGGGGTTCGGTAAGAAAGGAAATCTCCGTCCCCGATATGTCGGTCCCTTCAAAATTCTCGGTCGCTTTGGGAAGGTAGCTTATTAGATTGAATTTTCTTCAGATCTAGCCTCAGTTTATCCAGTCTTCCATGTCTCTTTGCTCAAGAAGTGTATAGGTGACCCAGAAGTTGTATTCCCTATTCATAGCATAGATGTTCAAAATAGCCTCTTTTATGAGGAAATTCCAGTCAAATTTCTATACTACCAGACTTGTAGACTGAGGAACAAAGAAGTCCTATTAGTAAAAGTTTTTTGGTGGAATCAGTCCGTTGAGGGAGATACTTGGGAAGAAGAAGTAGACATGCGTACCAATTACCCTCACCACTTCTCCGCCGACTCAGATCAAGCTCAAGGTAACATTTCTCCTTAAGCTTTTCAGTTTTCATCTCCAGATTTCAGTTACGACTTGGTATCAGCCTCCTATTCAGGATTCCTTTTTTAAACTTGGTACTAAGTACCATTGCATATCAAATTATATGTTCATGCTTCAGATTAGTCATGTGTTCATGCATCAGACACATATTCTCCTTGTGAGAAGACTTAGTTAGTAGAAATCTCATTCATGTAATACATTCAATTATGTATTGACGCATCTTCTATGTGTGATCAGCTTATCAGTATTCTCAGTCATGCATTCATGTATTAGCTCAGTCATGAAATCATGCATCAGATATGCATGCTCGGTATGAATCTCAGAAATGCCAGTTATGTAGTCATGTTTCAGTTGTTCAGGTTTAGTATATACTTTAGCTCATCATTTCTCCCATCTCAGTCAGTCTTATTTGAGGACGAATGTTCCCAAGGGAGAGATATTGTAATACCCTGATGTTTTCTAACTAATTTTGTCTCAAGAATGTCAAGTATTATCTTCTAAATTGAATGATGTTTATTCTATGAGGAATTTTCAAGATTTTTAGTTTTTGTTATTTCAATAAGCTTAACATCGATATAAAATTTGCCTAAATCCAATGACCGGGTAAGAAGTCATGATTATTTCAAGATTCCATCGTAAAACAACGCCACAAGAGAAAATAGACATTGTCAAATTCTAATAGGGGTCCACGATAATGGTGCATCGCCAAACTTCCAGGTGACAAATAAAGTGGAAATACGATGGCTCCGCATCGCACCATCCTTCAATTTCCCAGTTGTCAAATTCCAGTGACACGACGTGATAGCGCCGCGTCGCGATGGGGTTCGAATTCGGGAAAATTTCACTGAAATTAAAAGATGTTTCCTGGGTTAAAAGGGTCAATTTTCCACCTTATTAATGCCCTTTAACACGAGATTCAGCTATTTGGAACCCAAAATATACTAGTTGCTCTCAATTTTCTCTTAAGAACAAGCTAGGGTTTCAATTGGGCATTCAATTTCAAGAAAGTCGCTCCGTGAATCTTCGCTAAATCAATAACTAAGGTATGTTTTGTGTTGATTTATGGAATCCTTTCATACATAAAGCTCAAGAACCCTATTTTAAATTATGAATCATGATATTTATGTTGTGGGTTGGTTGTAACCATGTTTATCTTGTTATATGATTCCCAAGTTAGAATATTTATGTGTTTTTCATGAAACTACATTAGAAAGTGAGTGAAATCCATATATTGAATTATTTATAATGAGTCAATGTGATTATTAGGCCTTTTCCCTAAGGGTGCATGCAAGGTGTTTGATAAAATGTCTTGGAGGATAGAAATTATGCACTATAGCTTAATTGTGATCCAAAATGACTTCCATTCTATTCTTATATATTGAAATTGTTTGTCGGATTGCTCATCAGTTAGCCATATGAAATTATGCTATGTATACATGTTATCTTAGTCACATACCATGCTATGAAATCTAATGCCCAGGAAATATATTCAATTATTGTATTATGGATTGTTGATATTAGTCATGTATTAAAGAATATCATGCCTTGTCAGTTTTCATCCATTGAGTCCTGGGGGTAATCGTACCCAAAAATATAGTTGAGTGCCTAGAGTCTGTGTCATATTTTCATGATATTCTCAGTCAAGCCATGATCCATAAAACTTAGTTAGTTTTGTGACTCTGGAAAGCTCAGCAATACAGTAATCTCAGTACTATTTCGTCAGTCAACAGAACTCAGTTAATTTAATCCAGTTCAGTTCAGTAATCCATGATCAGTGTCTACTCAGATGGGAGTAGGATTAGCACTGAGTGAACCCAAGGATGGGAACACACACTGTTAGATGAGGGTCTGATTCTTAGAAGTCATTCTTGCATTCCAAAACTATGTATCCAGCATAGGTTGAGATATCAAAACTTTTAGATAAGGTTTGATGAGGTGGATAACACTATCAGATAAGGGCCCCACCATTCTCTTTTAGGGACACTGTCAGATGAGGATCACTCACAGCTAGTCCTTATCAATGGTGCGGTATTGACACCCTTCCAATTGGGGTTATAGATTGGACCCCAACTCAGCTATAATGCATTATTTATGGCATATCGGTTAGATAACTACTTCCCACTATTTCAATTATAGAATCAGGACTATCTAATACAGTCAATCAGTCTTAGTTTTAGAACTCAAATTGTTCTACATAATTTTAGACTGTCAGATACAACAAAATCAGAACAGTACAAAACTCAGCTAGTTCCATCAGATTCAGGACTGTCAGATACATTCACTCCTTTTATTAGTTATATCATCCATCAAAACTAAGTTGTTAGTCATGTTAGTTATCAGTAAATTCATGTTATCACGATCTCAAATATAGTTACTATGTATTCATTCATGTATTCTCACATTCATGTTAGTCAGTTAGCTAGTATTGTTCATGCATTTGAACCCCATGCATTCAGCCTACCTCACATGCATACCAGTACATTTAAAGTACTAACGTATTTATGCAATGCTGTCTCATACCATAGGTTCAGAAGTACGAGCTCCAGAGCATCAGTAATATTCCAGTCTAAGCAGTCAAAGTTAGTTGTGAGTCCTCATTTCTTGAGGATATTATCATTTATTTATTATCTCATTAAGTAATTTATTAGTTAGAGTTAGTTGGGAACATATCCCATTAACTCCTTATTCAGACAGTTAAGTCAGTTAGAGGCTTTCCAGACTATTATTTTCAGAATATCATGTTATTTCAATTTTGTTTTAGGTATTTCAAACCCCATTCAGATTTTATATCTTTATCAGTTATCTTACAGTCTTGAATCTTATGGCCTTTTAGTTCATGTTACCGCAATCATACAGTATATTATGTTGTATATACGTACAAATATCATTCATAAGCATCGTGTATCATTGTGGGTACAAAATCCACGGTGTAACAAACTCGGTATCAGAGCTTAAGGTTCAACAGTGTCCTAGGAAGTATGAAAGCCACATATGGTAGAGTCTTGTGCATGGGTGTGTTGTGCGCCACATTTATGTATAGGAGGCTATGAGATGTTTAAGGAAAAGTTTCCCTTCTTTCAGTATTCATTTCATGCCAGTGAGCATAATCTCAAGTCAATATCTCAATCTAATCTGTTTCTTCCTTTCTTCTACAGAACATGCCTCCTAAAAGAAGAAACGAGAATTAGTCAGCCCCTCAGCTTGAGGAACCTTTGGGCGAACATGTTTCTCATGCAGATATTAGAGATACATTCACTATTCTTGCTCAGTCAGTTAATGCTCAGAAGGAATGACCATCTATCGTTCCATCCAACCCAGTGTCCAATTAGCTGCATCCAGGATTCGGGACTTCACCCAAATGAATCCTCCATCCTTTCTTGGGTTTAAGTTAGATGAGGATCCTTAGGAATTCATTAATCATGTTTAGAAGGTTATAGATAACATGGGGTTACTCCTAGTGAGAGTGCTGAGCTAGTTACATATCAGTTGCAGGATATGTCTCACACTTGGTTTAAACAGTGGAAGTCAAAAAGGCTATACTATGCATGGCTTATAGAATGGGAGAAGTTTTTCACTGCATTCTTAGATAGATTCTTTCCCCAAGAGATAAGAGAGGATAAATTGATGGAATTTATCAACCTCAGGGACAGAAACATGATGGTGCAAGGGTATTCTCTTAATTTTACTCAATTAGCTAGATATGCTCCTCATGTGGTTGCAGATAGCAGGGCCAAGATGAGTAAGTTTGTTTCTAGGGTGAATGATAGTGTGGTCAACGAGTGTAGGTCTATGATGTTGAATAGTGATATGACTTTTATCTAGGCTTATGACTCATGCTCAACAAATAGAAAATAAAAAGATTAAGATGAGGGAGAAGAAGAATGCGAGAGCAAAAACAGGTAGTTTAAACATTGCTCAACCTAAATCAGAAGGAGGAAACCGTTCTCAATTTTTTCCTAACCAATCAGTTCTAGCACCTTCGACAGCTAGTACTCTAGCTCCTAACTTCAGGGATGGTAATAAATATTGGGCGCTAGGATCTAATTCTCAGAGCAGTGTCAACAATGCCTGAACTAATCCCCTTTGTCAGACTTGTGGTAAGAACTGCAAGGGTGCTTGCAGAGTTGGTAGCGATGTATATTTTGGATGTGGCAAGCTAGGCCACAGAGTCAGAGATTCTCCCCAGTCTGGTTATACAGGTCAGCAGAACCATTCCTCAGCTCAGTCCTATCGCCAAACTCAGTAGGGTTCCACTTCCAGTGATACTAGTGGGAAATGCCCAAATAGACTCTATGCTCTCCAGTCCCAGCAAGATCAGGAAAATTCTCCTGATGTGGTTACTTGTATGTGAAAAATATTTCATGTGCATGTTTATGCTTTGCTAGATCCATGAGCTTCTTTGTCTTTTGTTACTCCTTATATAGCAGTTGATTTTGGAGTCAATCCAGAAATTCTAGAAGAGCCCTTCTCAGTATCTACCCCAGTGGGTAAAACCATCATAGCCCGGCGGGTATACAGGAATTACCCGGTTATGATATTTCAGAAATTTATTTCAGCAGACTTAGTCAAATTAGAGATGACTAATTTCGATGTCATTCTCGGCATGGATTGGCTTTATTCCTACTATACCACTGTCAACTGCATAAACAAAATAGTCCAGTTCTATCTTATGAATAAATCCGTTCTAGTGTGGAAGGGTAGTGTATCCGCTTTCAAAGGTCAGCTTGTTTCCTACCTTTGGGCAAGGAAACTGATATAGTTGGGATGTGTCTATCATCTTGTAAGAGTTAAGGATTCTAGTTCTGTAACTCCCATTCTTGAATCAGTCCCAATTGTAAGTGAATATTTAGATATCTTTCCCGAAGATTTTCTAGGGATTCCTCCCTAAAGCGAAATAGACTTTGACATTGATGTTCTTCCGGATACTCAGCCTATATCTATTTCGTCATACAGAATAGCCCAAGCAGAACTCAGAGAACTGAAAGAACAATTGAAAGATCTCTTAGATAAGGGATTCATAGACCCATTGTGTCCCCATGGGGTGCACCAGTCTTATTCGTGCGCAAAAAAAATGGTTCTCTCAGAATGTGCATTGATTACCATTAGCTCAACAAAGTTACGGTCAAAAACAAGTATCCTCTTCCCAGAATCGATGACATTTTTGGCCAACTTTAGGGTACCAACTATTTATCTAAGATAGACCTCAGATCAGGCTACCATCTGCTCAGTGTCAGAGAATATGACATTTCGAAGACAACCTTTTGTACTCGGTATGGTCACTTCAAATTCTGAGTCATGTCCTTTGGTCGTAACAATGCCCCAGCAGCTTTCATGGACTTGATAAACCGTGTGTTCAAGTAGTAGTTGGACATGTTCATCATAGTATTTATAGATGATATTCTGGTCTATTCCCACAGTGAGCGTGATCATGCACACCATCTCAGAATTGTACTTCATACTCTTAGAGATCATCAGTTATTCGCCAAATTTAGTAATTGTAAATTTTGGCTAAGGTCAGTAGAATTCCTATGCCATATCATTTTAGGTGATGGCATTAGAGTAGATCCTCAAAAGACCGAAGCGGTAAGAAACTAGGCTAGACCTGTCTCTCCATCAGATATCAGGAGTTTCTTGGGTTCGTCTAGCTATTACAGGTGGTTTGTTGATGGATTTTCTTCTATTGCATCCCCTATGAACATATTGACTCAGAAGAAAGTAAAGTTTCAGTGGTCAGATCCTTACGTGGAGTTCTTAGGAGTTGAAGACTCGACTCACCTCAACTCCAGTCTTAGCTCTTCTAGATGGTTCAGATAGGTTCGTAGTGTATTGTGATGCATCCAGATTAGGTTTGAGTTATGTCCTCATGCAACATGGTAAGGTCATAGCCTACGCCTCCAGGCAGCTTAAACCACATGAGAAGAATTATCCTACTCATGATCTTGAGTCAGCAGCCGTAGTATTTTTCTTAAAGATTTGGAGGCATTATCTATACGGAGTTCATGTAGATGTGTTCACAGATCATAAGAGCCTTCAGTATGTCTTTCTAAGAAAGCTCTCTATCTTTGCCAGAGAAGGTGGTTAGAGTTCTCAAAAGATTATGACATGAGTATCCTTTATCATCCGGGAAAGGCCAATGTAGTGGCCGACGCTCTCAGTAGACTGTCTATGGGTAGTGTTGCTCATATTGAGGACAGTAAGAAGAAGTTTGCTCAGGAAGTCTATCAGATTACTAGAATAGGCGTTCTCTTAGTCGATAGAGGTGAGGGTGATATATGGGTTAAGAGTAGTTCAGAATCATCTCTAGTTTCCGAGGTAAAAGAAAAGCAAGATACAGATCCTAGTTTAGTCAAGTTTAAAGAGTCAGTTAAGGATTAGAAAGTGGAGGTTTTCTCCCAAGGGAGAGATGATGTTTTATGTTGTTAGGGTCGTCTATGTGTTCTAGTTGTAGATAAATTAAGGCAGCAAATTCTTGCAGAAGAACATCGTGCGCGCTACTCTATTCATCCAGGGGCCACCAAGATGTACCGTGACTTGTGGGAGATCTATTGGTGGAGTGGGATGAAGAGGGATGTTGTAAAGTTAATGGCTAAGTGCTCTACATATCAGCAGGTTAATATAAAGCATCATAACCCTAGTGAACCTATGCAAGAGTTCATTATTCCTACTTAGAAGTGGGAAGAAGTGAACATGGACTTCGTGATGGGTTTACCTCAAACTCGTTGTCAACATGATTCAGTCTGGGTCATTATATAGATAGGATGACCAAGTCAACTCATTTTCTCCCAGTACATACCTCTTATTTAGCCGAGGATTATGCCAAACTCTACATTAGAGAGTTGGTCAGATTACATAGTGTTTCATTATCTATTATCTCAGATAGAGGTACCCAGCTCACCTCTTATTTCTGGAAAGCGTTCCAAAAGGGTCTTGGTGCCCAAATTCATCTCCGTACAACCTTTCATCCTCAGAAATATGGTTAAGCATAAAGGACCATTCAGGACCTAGAAGATATGCTAAGGGCGTATGCAATTGATTTCAAGGGTAGTTGGGATGACCACTTGCCTTTGATTGAGTTTGCATACAACAATAGCTATCATTCCAGGATTCGTATTGCTCCATTAAAATCTCTCTATGGTAGGAGGTGCAGATCTCTAAGTTGTTGGTTCAGAGTTAGAGAGGCCTCAGTTATAGGGCCTGACTTAGTATTCGATGCTTTAGAGAAAGTCCAGTTGATCAGAGAAAGACTCTAGGCTATTCAGAGCCAACAAAAGTCTTATGCAGATGTGCGTAGAAAGGATCTTGAGTTTGAGATTGCTGACTATTCCTTTCTAAAAATCTCTCCCATGAAGGGTGTGAGGAGGTTAGGCAAGAAAGGAAAGTTCATTCCCTGATATGCCGGTCCCTTCAAAATTCTCAGTCGCTTTGGCAAGGTAGCTTATGAGCTCAAATTGCCTTCAGATCTAGCCTCAGTTGATCTAGTCTTCCATGTATCTTTGCTCAAGAAGTGTATAGGAGACCCAGAAGTTGTAGTACCTATTCATAGAATAGATTTTCATAACAACCTCTCTTCTGAAGAGATTCCAGTAGAAATTCTAGACTACCAGAATTGTAGACTGAGGAACAAACAAGTCCCTCTAGTCAATGTTCTTTGGAAGATTCAGTCCATTGAGGGAGCTACTTGGGAAGCAGAAGAAGACATGCATACCAAGTACCCTTACCTCTTCTCCAATGACTCGGATCAAACTAAAGGTAACAATTTTCCTTAAACTTTTCAGTTTTCATGTCCAGATTTCAGTTATGACTTGGTATCAGCCTTATGTTTATGATTCTATTTTTAAACTTGATACTCAGTACCATTGCATATCCAATTTTATGTTCATGCATATGATTAGTCATGTGTTCATACATTATACATGCATTCTCCTTGTGAGAAAACTCAATTATTAGAAATCTCAGTCATGTAATCAGTTCCATCATGTATTCAAGCATCAGATATGTGTGATCATCTTATCAATACTCTCAGTCATGCATTCATGTATCATCTCAGTCATGAAATCATGCATTAGATATGCATGCTATATATGAATCATAGAAATGTCAGTTATGTAGTCATGTTTCAGTTGTTCAGGTTCAGTATATACTTCAGCTCATCGCTTCTCAAATCTCAGTCAGCCTCATTCAAGGATGAATGTTCCCAAGGGGGACATATTGTAATACCCCAAAGTTTCCTAACTAATTTTTCCTCAAGAATGTCAAGTATTAGCTTCTAAATTGAATGATGTTTATTCTATGAGGAATTTTCTAGATTTTTACTTTTTGTCATTTCAATAAGCTTTCCATTGATATAAAATTTGCATAAATCCAATGATTGGGTAAGAAGTTATGACTATTTGAAGTTACCATCATAAAACAACGCCATATTAGTCAGTGGAGCACCGCGCCACAGGAGAAAATGGCAATTGTCAAATTCCAGTAGGGGTCCGCGATAGTGGCGCATCGCGCCAAATTTCTAGGTCGCAAATGAAGTTGTAACGCGATGTCTCCGCATCGCCCTATCCCTCAATTTCCCAATTGTCAAATTCCAGTGACATAGAGCGACAGCGCCGTCTCACGCCAGGGGTTCAATTCAGGAAAATTTCACTGTAATTAAAAGACGTGTCCAGGGTTAAAAGGTTTAATTTCCCAGTCCTATTTAATCCCTTTAACACATGATTCAGCTATTTGGAACCCAAAATATACTAGTTTCTCTTAATTTTCTCTCAAGAACAAACTAGGGTTTCAATTGGGGATTCAATTTCAAGAAAGTCTCTCTGTCGATCTTCACTAAATCAAGAACTAAGGTATGCGTTGTGTTGATTTATGGATTCCTTTCATCCATTAAGCTTGAGAACCCTATTTTAAATTATGAATCATGATATTTATGTTGTGGGTTGGTTATAACCATGTTTATCTTGTTATATGATTCCCAAGTTGGAATATTTATGTGTTTTGAATGAAACTACATTAGCAAGTGAGTGAAATCCATAAATTAAATTATTTATAAAGTGTCAATTTGATAATTACGCTTATACCCTAAGGGTGCATGCAAGGTGTTTGATAAACTGCCTAGGAGGATAGAGATCATGCACTGTAGCTTAATTGTGATCCAAAATAACTTCCATGCTATTCTTATTTATTGAAATTATTTTTTGAATTGCTCATGAGTTAGCCATATGAAATTATGCTATGTATACATGCTATCTTATTCACGTACCAATCTATGATAATCAAATGCCCATGAAATATCTTCAATTATTGTATTATGGATTGTTAATGTTAGTCATGTATTCAAGAATGTCATGTCTAGTCAGATTCCTTCCATCGAGTCCTGGGGGTACTTGTACCCCAAAAATATAGTTGTGCGCCTAGAGTCTGTGTCATGTTTTCACGATATATTCAGTCAAGCCATGATCCATTAAACTCAGTCAGTTATATACCTCAGGAAAGCTCAGTAATACAGTAAACTCAGTACTATTCTGTCAGTCGATAGAACTCAATTAATTCAGTCCAGTTCAATTGAGTAATCCATGATCAGTGTCTATTCAGATAGGAGTGGGAATTAGCACCGAGTAAACCCAAGGATGGGAACACACACTGTCAGATGAGGGTGTGATTCTTAGAGGTCATCCTTGAATTCCAGAACAATGTATCAAGCATCGGTTGAGAAATCAACACTTCTATATGAGGGTTGATGAGGTGGATAAGCACTGTCACATGAGGGGCCTATCGTTCTCTTTTAGGGACACTATCAGATGAGAGTCACTCACAGCTTGTCCTTACCGATGGTGCGGTATTCATAACCTTCTAATTGGTGTTATATATTAGATCCCAACTCAGCTATAATGCCTTATTTAAGTTATGTCAGTGAGATAACTACTTCCCATAATTTCAGTTACAAAATCAGGACTATCAGATACAGTCAATCATTCTCAGTATTAAAACTCAGATAGTTCAACAGAATTAAGGAATGTCAGATACAATCAACTCAGAATAGTATGGAACTCAGCTAGTTCCATCAGATTTAGGACTGTCAGATATAGTCACTCATGTTATCAGTTATATCATCCATCAGAACTGAGTTATCAGTAAATTCATGTAATCACGATCTCAGATATAGTTACTATGCATTCATGCATGTATTGTCACATTCATATTAGTCAGTTATCTAGTATTGGTCTTTCATATGAAACCCATACAGTTAGCCTAACTCACATGCATACCAGTACATTCAAAGTACTGACACATTTGCACTATGGTGTCTTTTACCATAGGTTCAGAAGCACGATCTCTAAAATATCAGTAGTATTCCGATCTCAGCAGTCAGAGTTAGAAGTGAGTCCTCATCTCTCAAGGACATGATCATTTATTTTTTATGTAATTAAGTAATTTATTAGTTGAAGTTTGTTGGGGACATGTCCCATCAACTCCTCATTCGAAAAGTTCAGTTAGTTAGAGGCTTTCCAGACTATCATGTTCAGACTATCATGTTATTTATGTTTTGTTTTGGGTATTTCATACCCCATTTATATGTTATATCTTTATCAGTTATGTTACAGTCTTGAACCTTATGGCCTTTCAGTTCATGTTTCCGTAATCATACAATATATTATGCAGTATATAGGTACAAATATTAATCATGGGTACCGTGTAGCATTCCAGATACCAGATCTCGGGCGTTACACTATGACTAGATTCCTTTCAAATTAGTGATAAAGATTTGACCTTTTGGTCTCAAAATAGATATGAAATCCACTTTACAGATTTAGATTAAAGATTTAGTATAGTTGTTTTTTATTACAATCAATTAGACTATTTCAAAGTTGATTTTATTTAGAATGAGCATACAGATTTAAATAGAGTAATATTTAGCACCGAGATGGGTACATTTCTATGATTTCTTACCCCTGAACTACGTGCCAACATAGGATTTAGATTATTCCCACTTCTACGTGGAAGATAGATATATGATCACTTAGTTAGGTTATACTCTTTGGCAAGAATATGACTCCTGTTCCAAATATGAGGATTCCTCCTTTGAGGGAGTAGAATGTTGGACTCCATGAATTCTCACATGGTTTATGTCGGTTATGATAACCTCCCCGCTAGCTAATAGAAAATATTAATAGAAAAGCTTTTAGAAAAACTAAGTGTAAAGGATCACAAACTTACTCAGATATTATTTTACTTAAGATTTCAGATTACAGAATTACAGCTTTTAGTTTCAGACATAAAATGGTGAGCCCTTTTTCACTTAGCCTATATGATGTGAGAATATAATAGACATACAGATTTTAGAACCAAGTGTGCTGAATCAAAAGATTTATATTATGTGCTTTACTATTCATGATATATGATCTTCTGATTCCAGATTACTCAAGACGATGTGAGTCATTTATATTTATCATGCATTATTTTATAAATTGTGATGATATTGCTTAATTATTGATTTCACCCCTATATTCTCAGTACTACATCAAAGTACTGATCCACATATAAATATTTGTGCTACAATGTCTTATAATATAGGGTTAGGTGCTTAGTCTCAGCAGTGTGAGTGATTTTCGAGCATCTCATCTATATCCCTACAGTTGGTGATTCCTAATAGTTCAGGGACTTAGCTATTTATATTTCCAGTTTATTAATGGATGTTTCATTATTTATTTTAGATAGTTTGATTCAGCTGGGGTTTGTCCCAGTGACTCTCTAGACTAAGTCAGTAGAGGCTTGTCGGACTACAAGATGCAGTTTTAGACTTTTGATTTAGTATTTAGATTTTTCAGTATTATTTTACCATGACTTGTGATATAAGTATGTTTCGGATAAGATTTACACATTTACTATGTTTTCATATTCACCTTATGTTGAGATTAAGATTTAGTAGAAAAGCAGGCAGGGTTAGCTCGGGACTACTTGTAGTTCAGAGCACCATTTGGCATCCTAAAAACTAGATTTTAGGGCATTACAAACTCGGTATCAGAGCCTAAGGTTTAGAGACTCCTAGGGAGTCAGACTAGCCACGTTATGTAGAGTCTTGATCATCGGTATGAAGCACGCCATATCTATGAGCAAGAGTCTATGGAAAGTTCTTAGGAAGTCATCTCTTTCTTTCACGATCGATCATGTATTCAAAGTCTCTATCTACTTCTAACTCATGCTTTCATATGACAGAGAATTCCTCCTCTTTGAGATAATGCCCACAGAAATGATATCCAATCACCTTAGCTCTCAGATCCTTTGAGTGAGAATGTGTCACATGTAGATTTTTGTGCTACCTTTCAGGCACTAGCCTAAGCTGTGACAGCTAATGTTCAAGGCAACCGTTAGGATGCAGTCCTACCCCAGTAAGATGGGGACTTAGCCACATCCAGAATTCAAGATTTTGTGAGAATAAACCCGCCAGAGTTCTTTGGGTCGAAGGCAGATGAGGACCCTCAGTTTTATCTAGATGAGGCGAAGAAGATCACCTAAATTATGCATGTTTCTGAAGATTAGAGTGTAGAATTAGAATCCTATAGGTTGAAGGATGTTGCGTATGATTGGGTAGTGATGTGGAAGAAAAGTAGAGGGGAGAATGCAACTCCAATGACTTGGTAAATATTTTAGGATGCATTTTTAGAATAAGTTCTTCCCAGGTGAGATGAGGAAATCTAAGATAGAAGAGTTTATAAACCTAAGGCAAGGCTCAATGACAGTGAAGGAGTATTACCTCTGGTTCAACTAGTTGTCTAAGTATGCCTTTGATTGGATGGCTGGCCCTAGGTCAAGCATGAGTAAGTTTATAAACGATGTGTCTAGGTTAATAGTTATGGAGTGTAGGACTGGTATGTTCATTGGAGACATGGATTATGCTACGCTAATAATACATCCTCAACAGATTGAGGTAGAGAGGTTGAAGGAAAGAAAGAGAGTAAATAAGATGGCTAGCATAGGTAGTTTGATGAAGGTCAGAACAGGTGTGGGGGGAATCGTTCACACTTTCAGAATTAGTCATCTATGCCTACACCTTCCTCATTCAGCGCTTCCACACCCAAAAATAGGCAGGAACAAAGAGGTAAATCTTATATGTACAGATCTCAGAATAGTGTTATAGGGAAGCCTAATCATCCCCCATGTTCTAAGTATGGCAAGAATCATGTGGGTGAATATTTGTAGGGTAAAAAGGGTTGTTATGGTTGTGGCCAAATGGGTCACAAAATCAAAGAGTGCCCGCATGCAAGAAAGAGAAACACAGATTTTCGTCCTCTGACTCAGGAAAATAGTGCACTAGCTCCTCTAGGCCGCCCAGCCCCTCCTCAGGGCGCATCATCCAGTATCGATGGCTTCCAATACCAAAATCAGTTCTATTGTTTACATCTCACCAGGAGCAGAAAGATTTGCCAGATATTGTTACTGGTATGCTTCGTGTATTTAATCTTGATGTTTATGTGTTGTTAGACCCTAGGTCGAGTTTCTCTAATGTGATGCCATTAGTTGCTGTGAATGTTGAGATAAGTTCTAAAAAGATACCTAATCCTTTCTTGGTTTCTACCTAGTAGGCGAGTCAGTTGTTTCTAAGCAAATCTATAAAAAAAATTCTATCACTTTCCTTCATAAAGTCATGTTAGCAACTTGATAGAGATAAATATGGTTGATTTTGATCTTATTCTTGGTATAGATTGGATCCATTCCTATTATGCTTCTATAGATTGTCGCACCCGTGTGGTAAAGTTTCAATTCCCAGATGAGCCAGTCTTTTAGTGGTTAGGTAATTTAGTGTCTCCCAAAAGTTGTTTCATATGTTACCTTAAAGTCAGAAAGTTGATATCCAAAGGTTGTATTTACCAACTAGTTCCAGTCAAAGACACAAAGTCTAAGACTCCAATAATTCAGTTAGTCAGTGTAGTTAATGAGTTTCTTGATGTTTTTCCAGAAGATCTCATAGGGTTACCTCCTGATAAAGAGATATAATTCGGAATTGACCTTCTACTAGATACTCAACCTATTTCTATCCCTTTTTATCATATGGAACCCACAGAGCTTAAGGAGTTGAAAGAGAAACTCAAAGATTTTTTAGATAAAGATTTCATAAGGCCTTTTGTTTCTCCATGGGGTGCTCTCGTCCTATTCGTGAGAAAGAAAGATGGTTCTTTGCGAATGTTCATTGACTATCGTCTGCTAAATAAGGTCGCAGTCAGGAACAAATATCTTCATCCTAGAACTGATGACTTATTTGACCAAATCCAAGGTGAAAGTTATTTCTGAAAGATAGATCTTATATCCGGCTATCATCATCTTAAAGTAAGGGAATGTGATATCCCAAAGAAAACATTCAAGACCCGTTACAGTCATTTTGAGTTTCTAGTCATGTTTTTTAGGCTAACCAATTCTCCAGTAGCTTTCATGGACCTCATGAACCTAGTGTTCAAACAATATCTTGACATGTTTGTCATAGTATTCAAATATGATATCCTTGTTTACTCCCATAGTGTGGATGGCCATGTAGATCATCGTAGAATTGTCTCTTAAACACTTAGGGATCATCGATTTTTCACCAAATTCAGCAAGTGTGCATTTTGGCTAAGATTAGTAGCCTTTCTCGGTTATATTGTTTCCACTGATGGCATTAGAGTTGATCCCCAAAAGTTAGAAGCCGTAAAAAAATTTCCTAAACCTATCTCTCCATTAGACATTCGTAGTTATTGGGTCTAGCTAGTTATTACGACTGCTTTGTTGATGGTTTCTCATCTATTATATCCCCTATGTCTATACTAACCCAAAAGAAAGTTAATTTTATATGCTCAGATTCCTGGGAGAAGAGTTTTCAGGAGTTGAAGACTCGACTCATTTCAACCCTAGTTCTAGCATTACCCGATTGTACAAACAGTTTTGTGGTATATTGTGATACCTCTAGAGTTGGTTTGGGTTTTGTGTTAATGCAGATAGGTAAGGTTATAGACTATGTCTCTACACATTTGAAGCCTCATGAAAATAATTACCCAACCCATGATCTTAAATTAGCTGTTGTGGTGTTTTGCATTAAAAATTAGGAGGTACTATCGATATGTTGTGCATGATGATATGTTCACAGACCATAAAAACTTGCAATATATGTTTAATCAGAGGGAGTTGAATCTCCAACCGAGAAGATGGTTAGAGTTATTGAAAAATTATGACAGAGTGTGTTGTATCATTCGGTCAAGGCCAATGTAGTGGCAGATGCCCTTAGTAGATTGTTTATGGGTTGTGTTGCTCATATGGAGAATGATAAAAAAGAGATAGCTCAATAAGTTCATCGATTATCTAGATTTGGTGTTAGGTTGGTTGACTCAGTTAAATGGAATGATTGGGTTCAGAGTAGTTCAGAATCTTTCCTAGTTTTGGAAGTAAAGAAGAAACTAGATGTGGATTCTAGTTTGTTCAAACTAAATGAGTTGGTTAAAGACCAAAAGGTAGAGGTTTTCTCCCAAGGGGGAGATGGTTTGTTAAGATACCAAAGTAGATTTTTTGTGCCTTATGTTGATGAGTTGAGACAGAGAATTATGGATAAAGTGCATGGTGCGCGTTATTCTATTTATCCAGGTGCTACAATGATGTACTATGACTTGCGGGAAATCTATTGGTGGAATGGTATGAAGAGATATATAGTTGTGTTCTTAGCTAAGTGTGCAACTTGTCAACAGGTTAAGGTAGAGCACCAAAGACCTGGTGGTACATTTCAAGAGTTTGGTATCCCCACTTGGAAGTGGGAAGAGGTGAATATGGATTTTGTGTCTGGTTTACCCCATCGTGTCGTCATCATGACTCGATTTAGGTTAATGTAGACAGATTGACTAAGTCAACTCATTTCTTGCATGTTCACACTTCTTATACAACTGAGGATTATGCTAAGTTGTATATCCTAGAGTTAGTCAGATTTCATGGAGTTCCCTTGTCTATCATCTCAAATAGGGGTACTCAGTTTACTTTCCAATTTTTAAGAGCTTTTTAGAAGGGTCTTGGTACCCCATCTTAGTTCAGCTTTCCACCCACAGATAGATGGCCAAGCAGAGAGGACCATCCAAACACTAGAAGATACTTTGAGGGCATGTGCACTTGATTACAAAGGTAGTTAGGATAAATATTTTCCATTTATTGTGTTCGCTTATAATAACAGTTACCATTCGAGCTTTCAAATAGCCCCGTTTGAGGCTCTTAATGGGAGGAGATATAGATTACCCATAGGTTGGTTTGAAGTGGGTGAGGCCACTTTTCTTGGGCTCGATGTAGTGTTTGAAGCTACAAAAAAAGTTTAATTGATTAAAGAAAGATTTAAAGTAGCCCAGAGTTGTCAGAAATCATATATAGACATGAGAAGAAGGGACCTCGAGTTTGAGGTTGGTGATTTAGTGTATTTGAAAATTTCACCTATGAAAGGGGTGAAGAGATTTGGCAAAAAGGGGAAGCTTAGTCCCCGGTATGTTATCCCTTATAGAATTTTGAGTCATGTTAGGAGAGTAGCTTATGAGCTGTATTTTCCTACAGACTTGTCAGCCGTTCACCTGTATTCCATGTCTCTATGCATAAGAAGTGCATCGGTGACTCCACTATTATAGTTCCTATAAAAAGCTCAGATATTCAGAATGACCTTTCATACAAAGAGATTCTAGTTGAGATTATAGTTAATCAAATCCATAGACTAAGGAACAAATAAGTTCCATTGGTCAAAGTTCTTTGGTGAAATCAGTCTGTTGAAGGTGCCACTTGGGAAGAAGAAGTAGATATGCAAGCCAAGTACCCTTACCTTTTCTCTTCAAACTCAGATTTAGTCGAAGGTAATACTCTTCCATGATTCATTTCTTTTCTAATCATATATTCAACGATATAGTTCCCCTCATGTAAGTTCATGCAGTAATAGAATTACTCAAAAGCTCCGAATGGTTTAGATTCAGTTGTTCAGTTTATTTTTGTTGTGCATGATAGCTTATAGTCTAAGATTCCTCAGTATCCTCATCTTATCTAGCCAAATATGTGGACGAATGTTCCCAAGGGTGAGATATTATAATAACCTGTACCATTTCTAATTAAAACCCGCACCTAGAATTTTAAGGGATATCTAACAAAAAGAAGAATAACTATTTCGTGTGGAATTTTCAAGATTTAGACTCCCATTATGTGGGAAATTTAATAAGATTTCAAACAAAATAATATTTTCCTAAATCCGACTACCTAGTATGAATTTAGGGATATTTTAAGCTTCAGTCGTAAAACACCGAGATTTGGATCCTCAGCGTGTCACAGAGATGGTTTAAATGATAATTGTCAATTTCTAGTGAGACTTCATGATTTTGGTGCATCACGGAGACACCCAATTTTCCGTTTGGGAATTTTTAGTGATTCCTCGAGATACTAGTACGTCACGCCAGTGGTCAAAATAATAAACTAAAGGGTCTCCGCGATTGTGGCACGTCGTGGTGAAATCCCAGTTCCCGCTCATCCTTTTCCAGTGAGCCACCACGATAGTGGCGCGTCGCGGTGGCCACCCAATTCGCAAGAAGTTTGTTTTTTGAGTTTTGTTTCGAAGATCAATGTGGGTACTTTGGTCATCCTTCCAGCCCTTAATTCGTCTTAAACAATGAATCAAACCCCTTCAAAGAACTATACATCAACTTTTCATCAAATCTCTCTCAAGTAAAACCCTAGTTCAACAAACTTTCTCCCCAAGAAATCCAAATTCCTCCATTAATTCTCGAAGGAAATTCAATATTAAGAATCTCCAATTCAAGAACTCTAAGAATTCATCTCCAAAGCAACAATAGGAATCCAAGATTCAAGTATTTCATCAAAGATCACCAATTAAGGTATGTGGGGTTAGGAACAAGGATACTCCTTTCATCCTTGTGCCCAAAACTTATTTTAATTATGAATTTACTGAATTTTATATGATTTCTCATGAAATTGAAGTTAGGGTTTATACATATTAATGTTATTTACAAGCTTATGTGATTTCCAAAGATTTAGAAGTTGAATTACATGATTATGTTCATATTTTCATGCATATTGCAGAAATTTCCAGATTTTGAGTTGAATTATCAATATTTACATTATCAAGCATGAACATTTTCGTGTTTTAACACGATATTGATACATTAGTCATTAAGCCCTAATTTAAGATTGCTACTTCAAGAATTGTTGTGCTACAAGCACCCAATGACGAGATTCCTTTTATATTAGTGATAAAGATTTGACCTTTTTGTCTCAGAATAGATATGAAATCCAATTTACAGATTCAGATTACATATTCAGCTTTACGGATATACCGTTGGTTTTTATTACAAATCATTAGACTTTTTGAAATTGGATTTTTGTCAGAATGAGCATACAGATTTAATGGGAGTAGTATTTAGCACTGATATAGGTACGTTACTACGGTGTCATACCCCAGAACTACGTAACAATATAGGATTTAGATTATTTCTACTTCTACGTGGATGACAAATATGTGATCACTTAGATAGGTTATACTCACTGGCAAGAGTATGACTCCTCTCCCCAAAGTGAGGATTCCTCCTTAGGGCAACAAGAATGTTGGACTCCCTGAATGCTCACATGGTTTTTGTCAGTTAAGAGAACCTCCCTGCTAGCTAACAAAAAAGATTAATAGAAAATTTAATAGAAAAACTAAGTGTAAAGTCTAACAAACTTACTCAGATATTATTTTACTTAAGAATTCAGATTACAAAATTACAGCTTTTAGTTTCAGACATAAAATGGTGAGCCCTTTTTCACTTAGCCTATATGATTTGAGAATATAATAGAAATACATGTTTTAGAACTAAGTGTTATGACTCACAATATTTATATTATGTTTTTTACTATTCATGTTATATGACCTTCCGATTCCAAATTACTCAGGCTGATATGAGTCATTTACATTTATCATGCATGATTTTATAAATTGTGATGATATTGCTTACTTATTGCATTCACCCCCATATTCTCACTAGATCATCAAAGTACTGATCCACATATACATATATTTGCTACATTGTCTAATAATGTAGGTTTAGGTGCTAAGTCTCAGTAGCGTAACTGATTTTTGAGCATCTCATCTACATCCCTGAAGTTGGTGAGTCCTCATAGTTCGAGGACTTAGCTATTCAAATTTCTGATTTATTAGTGGATGTTTCATTATTTATTTCAGAAAGTTTGAGTCAACTGGGGACTGTCCCAGTGACTCTCTAGACTTTGTCAGTAGAGGCTTATCAGACTACTAGATGCAATTTTGGACTTTTGATTCAGTATTCAGATTTTTTAGTATTGTTTTGCCAAGACTTGTGAGATTAATATGTTTCAGATAAGATTTCCGCATTTATTATGTCTCCATATTCATATTTCCCTTTTGTTGAGATTCAGATTTAGTAGAAAAGCAACCAGGGTTAGATCAAGACTACTTGTAATTCGGAGAACCGTGTGGCGTCCCAGACACCAGATTTTGGGGTGTTACAAGCAGGCCAGTTGATAAGTTGTGTCCTTTAAAAAACATCTTGTGGTAACCCGACCCGAAACGGGGCATTGTCATAATGGGCATCCTTAGTCCGACTGGGATCGGAGTCCACCCACGCTACCCAAACTAACCTCCAGCTGCCTGCCCTGAGTTGGATAAATTTCAAGCATATAATGAGATAGTGTAATAGCTCATATAGATACTCTAGGATAGGATCACGAATGTGACCGACCCAACCTAGTCCTACCATCCCATCAAACCGTCCAACCAAACCAAACCAAACCAAATGAAACCATAAATCCGGCCATAACTAAATAAGTTCCATAAATAATTAAATATATAATCCAAAAATGAAAGAGGATGGGAAAACTAACAATATCGTCAACCAGTATCAGGCCCAATACCAATACTAATGCTAAGGATGACACCAATACCGATTCTGCCCATTCCAAAACATAGTAGTTCCACAAACTCCTCTAACAAAAAGAATACAAATATAAAGTTGGAACAAGCGCCCAACCATAGAAAAAAAATATCCATAAATAATCCAGAGTATGAAATAAAATCCATGAAATGGAGCCTTCCAAATAGATGGAATCTCACCAGTTTAATCTAAAGTTAACCTCGAGTGTCTGAATACTATATAGGAGGAGTATAACAACTGGTTCCTCTATCACAAGGGGATACAACCTCCCAAAGATGGGTTAGCGGGTGAACACTAGCATGAACTCAGGAAAATAATAAAATAATGTCAATTATAAAAGCAAGTTAAACATCCATATGCATACAAACCATACACACACACACATATATATAAATATATATATAACCATGCTTGGAAAGGGAACAAGGTTTAGCGTTCCATTAAAACCTTTACATGAGTTGTGTAGCTTTTCCATAAAAAAACCGTCCATGGGCTATATGGGTTCAACTCCCTTTTCTTAAAGATCCCCTATACGTGAAGTTGTAGAAAAAAGCAAAAAAACCTAGGATGCCTAGTACATCCCCCAAAATATAAAGTATGACAACATGTACACGGTCACTATGACCAACATCATGTCTGAAAACATGAATTTCCAGTTTAGGTCCTCCCGAGACCTCCATCTTCCATGACTTTTCTATACATCCCCTTTTAAGCCTAATTAAAACTATTTTCCAACCAAACTATTATTCCATTATTATTAACCAAGGCTATTAGATAGTGGTATCGTCATACCAACTATAACTTGCAAGTATTGTCCTTAGCCAAACCTATATATGATCAAGGGATTCCCATGTACCCATAGATCATATTATCCAATTATCTTAGAAGATTCCCGTGAACCCCAAAATTTTTTTTACTACGTAAAACCATTCCATAACCATTTAAACCATTCATATAATTTAGGGTTCCATAATAAAGTTTAAACCATGGAAAAGATCCATTGAAAAACCAATATTATAGTGAAAGCATTGTTATAGGCATTTTATCCAACATATTGGGGGCATAGTATTTCTAAAACAAAAGTACATTACGAAATAACCATTCCCATAAAAAAATATTCCAAAACCACCATTAATGCATATAAACATAATTAAAACATGGTAAAACCATATCAAAGAATTTATAACCAAAATCCCCAAATTATATTTGAAAACCTAAAATCATAAAACATTCAAATCATGAATACATTGCATAAAACCATACCTTTAGTTTGAACTAACAATGATGGAAGACAAAATGACTTAAACCAAGATGATCATGAAGAGAAAACACAAATACAAGCCCCAATTAACTCCTTAAGATGTAACCATAACATCGTTTGCTCGAGAACTCTAGAGAGGATTTAAGAGTGTTTTCTAAGTGTTTAGGAATGGAATAGTTAGGCGAATAACATCCCAATAGGAATATAAGTAGTGGGACCTCATTAGGAAAAGAGGGAAATATCCAACTTTACCTCACTTAAAATGCACTTAATGCCCATCATAGGGTACGACTATTCCTTACAAGTCGTACCCATCCTGTTGGATTAGTAAAAAAACTCTCGTACCTTAGGCTTTCCCTCTTTAACCCAAAATTGTCCATGGTACAACACACCCAAACCCAAGTTGTATCCAAGTGTACGATTAGTACACATAAACCATACACCAGGCAGAATAGAATCTAAGAGGTTTGAACACTTACCACCATACGTGTCCTAGGTATGACTCATACCATAGATTACAACTCATTGTGAGACACTCGTACTCATATCAAATTAATGTTATCAAGTCTAAGGTTAAATGAAGAAACCAAATAACACGTATCCACCGATACGACTCATACCTCCCAAGTCGTACCCATTTTCAGTGACTAAATTCATCCCACCAACCAATACTTATCAATATACGACTAGACCATACCACCCATACCCAAGTGTATAACTCATTCCCTAAGTCGTATTATGTCCAGAAACTTGAAAATCAAGAAAATTTTCTAAGGTCCAAATACTAGGGTGTTTAACATTGGCTACGACAAAAATGGGGATACCATTGCATAATTTCATAGATAAGGCTTAAACCTGGTTAGCATACATAACCCAAAATAGGTCCGTATCATATTGGGAAATGTCAAGTCTAACCAGGACCAGATACCACCCCCGATGCCTAACTTAACCACTAACACATATACCTTGAGTAGGATGAACACCTGATATCTTAAATGATAAAGTAATTACCATGTAATGACTTTGGGATAAGATTATATCTGAGGCCAACACAGCCAAGTCAATCCATACAATAACCAAAACACTAACCATAAAAAACCATAAACCAAAATGAAAAAAACAACCCAATGTGTGCGTGTATATATAGATATAACAAGATCAATTAAAACCTAAGTCCATAGGGATCGATACAAAGCCTCTAAAAAAAGAGTATCTAGTCGGGACATGGACCCGACCATAGCCAAAAACCAAGTCTATACAAAGGCAAATGTATACAATGTAATCCATGACATAAAATTGATGCCTTTCGATCTATGGAAGGTCACCACCTTAATCCAACACTGATAATCCCCAAATCCGATCAATGAGCAAGAGGAGTAGTATAGATGGTCCCTACATTGCATGGGGATACAACCTCCCAAAGATAAGTTAGAGGATGAACGTTAGCATACACTCATTATAAGGATAAAATAAAGACAACCTTTAAAACCAAGTAAACCATCCATATGAATTCATAATTAAACATATACATATGTATACATATATATTATATAATCCATTCCAGGAAAGGGAACTGGATTTAACATGCTTTTTTAAACATTAACATTGGTATATGTATCTTAACCATCATAATCCATACACGATCTATATGGGTCCAGTGTAACCCTCTTGATGGGCCCCGATGAATGTAGTCGTACAAACCGAAGATATCATAGGAGTAGGGGATTCCTGTGTACCCTTTGCTCTTTATGATATATAAATACACGTGTTAGGGGATTCTCGTGTACCCCTCAAGTACAGGATCGCCATGCCCAATCCTCATGTCAACAAACATGAGTTTCCAGTGTCCATCCCTTAGACTCACACATTAAAGGTTAGCTATGACACCCATCCATTATTTCACAATTAAACCATTACCACACAACCAAACCACCATTCCATTTATTATTAACCAAGCCTATCATTAATGGTATCGTTATACAAACAATAACAAGCAAGAAATGTTCTTAGCTAACCTTAGGGGATTCCTATGTACCCCATAGGTTACATTATTTAGTTTACTTGGTGAATTCACATATACCCCTCAAGTACATTGTTATTAAGAATACTTGGGGGATTCCCGTGTACCCCACAAGTATTTTATTATTAAGATTTGCTTTGTAGATTCCATTGTACCCTACAAGGCATTTAACTTTTAAAAAAATTTCATTATTTCTTCCTCTTGGGATACCCATGAAACACCCAAGAATATGGCCTTGTAAAAAATTTTGGTTTGGAGCATGATTGGCCAAGGTACGATTGAAGAAGCCACTTGTATCCTTAATCAGGACTCGTACCCACTTTGCCCTCCCCTTTCGTACCCATATCATCTCATCAGGGTATCATACTATTTCCTATATGACATGACCTCCCCTTTGTCTTAATCAATGCATATGAGTTGTTTACTAAATAGTATAGAGGGGAGCCCTAAACCAAGTGGACTATTTTTGTCACGAGAGAAGCTTATGAGTTAGGGGTGATTCATACCCTTTGGATATGACTCAAGGGTTCCCACTTATACCAAAAATAGTATTGTTGACCTTGGAGAATACTAGGGTAAGATTTAGGGTACCAATTGTACCCTAGGGTATGATTGCTAAGGTATTTGTATGGGGGAGTTGTACCCTTAGATGGGGTCACTTTTCATCAGTTAACTAAGTGTCTTGTGGTTAGTTTCTTATACTAAAACCCTAATTCCCTTCAATATATAAGGAATTGTAGCATCCTACATCTTTATTTTAAAAGACTCAAACACTCCAAAACACTCTAAAAGATTCTCGACGGAAGATTGGAGGCTATGGTTATGAGGGTGCTCATTTTATTGCAAAAAGGGTTTAAGATTCCTTTTGTATGATATGTTTTAAGGAATGTATCTCTTTCCCTTTTAAAATAACTCTAAACTCATGTATTTTAGACTTGGATTAGTAAGTGTATTATGTATGATGGTGAATCTTTCTTAGAATTATGTTTATATGTGATATTGATGATGTATTTCATGTGTCGATGCTTGTAGTATATGGTTTAACATAAGTTTCTTGAGTAATCCTAATCTTAATGATTTCTACCATGAAAATGGCCTTGCTAAAGGTACACACATATGGTGTTTATGAAAATATCTAAGTGAATTGTCTTGTCATATGTTGGTGATGTTTTGAACTATGTCAATGGCTCAAAAAGCATGAATGATTGTCAAAAGATATTATGAAGGTATTGTGATTCATGTATAGTGTAATTGATGCCATCGATAGATAAATGACTAATAATGGATTGAAGCCCTTAAACATGTAAATGAACTTGATGTATTTGTTGTGCCTAAATGTTGTGAGAATATGGTGTAATCTTGCTAATAATATGCGAATAATTATATGGGACTTGATGATTATAAATGTACTTTATGATGAGTGGAACTAAGGCATGCAGTCTATTAAAGTGATTAGTGGTTAAATGGTGTTGTGAAGGTTAAATGTGTGTCTATGGAATTGGTCTAGGGAACATGAACAAGTCATGATAATGACTAGATAAATATGAATACTATTGGATGGTTTGTAAAGACCTTGTTGGACATATATTTAGTAACAATGATCGTATTTTCTTATAAATGGTCTATAAGAACATTGTTAATTATGTAATAGATTAGCTCATTACTTTAAATAGGGTGATGGCCCTATAAGTATGAATGGTTGATAATTGGTACTGTGTTGGTGTTGCTTACCATGTAATTTGTTAAAATATGACCATGTTGGTTTGATGGCTAATAAGAGAGGATCAATTCCCTAAGATTGAATTTGAAATTGTGTGTGGAACAAAAAAGTGGCATAGAAAGGTTAATAAAGAATGAATGAGTTAGTAAGGGTCTTGATGACCGACGATTTAATTGAATGATGACTTGAATTGAGGCATTGGACTAATAAAGTTCTTAAATGGTAAATATTCCCATGAAGACCTTATAGTCCCATGTTGGTCTTGATGACCATGGATTGAATTGCATGATGAAATATGTTATGCCATCGGCCTATTAAAATGGTTAAGGAGTGAAGTCTCCTATGAGGACCTTGTGGTCATGTATAGTGTTAAATTTGTTAACTAATCCAGAGCCCTTAAATTTGATGTAAATTGTATGAATGTAATGCATGAACTAATGGGTCAAGAGTTCAAATGGCGACTAATAACGACAAATTATTTGAGTTCCTCATCTCGTCATATAACTATTGTTTCGAGTTCCTAGTCCCATAAAATGATAGGTGATTCTAGTTACTTATCTAATGATATGACTAGTGATTCGAGTTTATAGTCCCATGAAATGATGGGTGATTTGAGTTACTCGCCTAATAACTAGGCTAGTGATTAGAGTTCCTAGACCAGTAATACGACTAGTGATTCAAGTTCCTAGACTAATGAAATAAAATAGCTACTGATTTAAGTTCCTAGACCAGTGATATGACTAGTGATTTGAGTTCCTAGTACAATGAAATAAAATAGCTAGTGATTCGAGTTCCTAGATAGGTGATACAACTAGTGATTTAAGTTCCTAGTCTAATGAAATAAAACAGTTAGTTATTCGAGTTCCTAGAATAGTGAAACAATAGGTAACTCGAGTTCCTCATCAAATTAAATGGCAATGAGATTGGTCAAATATGTTAACTTGGTTGAAAGTTCTTTACTCCATATCTAATGAATTAAATATTTGAGAATGCAGGCTAAGTCATTTTACATTATGTCATAATATGATCTTGTCGTGTATATTTATGTGCAGGTGTATGTGTTTAATAATGTGGTTAAATTTTTATGCCTAATAAGAATTGTTTTAACCTAAGTGTGAAATTTTAGAGTCCTCCACTTTATGTCTCACGATTGGTAAGTTCTAGAATGTTGTCAAGTCTTTATATTTTGTTGGATTTTGACATGTATCTATATGTAATTATAAGTGTATGAATGAGATGGAATATAATATTTTGAATTTTTGTTGAATGAAGATTTATTTATCCTTATCCTCAAGATACATGCTAGCACTGCAACTGTTAACAATCTCCGGATGCTATGTCCCCAATGAAATAAGGACCAAAGCATCTTCTTCTTATTCTCTGCAGTGAATAAGTGTTCGAGCGATTCAGGAATTTACCTTGAAGTGGTGAGCTTCCATACTCCAAAAGATCTACCTTTCATAGTCATGTTACTTCATGTCATAGACTTGTATAGATTTGTCACATAGCTATTGTTGGGGTCATGTCCCAACATATTAGTTGACTTTGACATTGTTAATAGTTTTGTGGATGATTTTGGACTTAGGTATTTTGGCTCGACCATTGGAGTTAATGAAATGTTGATTATTTTCTACATATTGAAAATTAGCCTTATATTTTCTCTATCTTACTATAAGGCTATAATTTACGCAACCCTTGTGGTTGTTGTGATGATGATTTGTTTGGGTCAATGGGGCGACCTCCGATTTATGTAGGCTTGAGGTGTCTATACGATATGCCCTAGTTTTGAGGTGATTTAAGTTGGTATCAGAGCCTAGGTTCATCGTTAGTTGAGAGTCCATAAAGTTGTGTAAAGTAGAGTCTCTTCTATAGGTGTATAACACAGCACACTTATATGATAGACACTATGAGGCATTTAGGAATGTTTCCCTTTCTTGTATATTAATCTCAAGATATGTAGAGTCTAAGGTCATAGATTTATCTGATGTCTGCTTGATACTCTTTTCAATTATGTATCCATAATAATCTTACATTCAAGAAAGCTCTTATATCCCAACTGGGGGCAATATGGACAAATCTCATCAAACTTCTGGGGATAAAACTCGGTAAAGGGTCAAGGAATTTGACTATCCTTGTGGGGTTCCACTTCGTCCCACAAACCCCTCTGTTGAGGGTGAAACTTCTTCTCAGTCACCTTAATATGTCATATTCTATTTCTCCCTTGCTTAGTTGGCTTAGGTTGGTGGAAAATGGTTTAGGATAAAGTATTAGGTAGGTCCTAGCCCCCATTCCACTACTAGTGCTACCTACCGAGACCAATTGGGAGGAAGGGGTCTTTAGATTTGTGATACTCATAAGGTACAGGGTGCCCAACATTAGGTCAGTAGATCTCAATCTGCATTAACCTGTCCTCCTTGTCAGTTTTTTTATTGATTACACTATGATTGTTGCGTGAAAAAAAAGTACCAATGTTTTAAGTATGGAAAATTTGGTCACATACAAAGTGAGTTTCCTATAGTGGCTACCGCTTAGGACAAGCAAAGGATGTCGGTTACCACTTCTCTAGCTCTTGAATCCAGGGGTGCTTCTTCTACCTCCGACATTGATCGGAACTGTTTCAATGCTCTTACGATCCCTTAGGAGCCTGAGGCATCTTATCATACTATCGCAGGTATGTTGCAACTTTTTTCTTGTGATGAGTATGGTTTGCTCGACCAAGGATCTACTCTTTCTTTTGCGACCCAAATATGACTGTGCACCTTGGTGTTGGTCCTGATAGTCTGTTAGTCTTTTTTTTGTTTCTACCCTAATAGAACTCTCTATTATTGTTAGATGGGGTCTATAGAGGTGTGTGTTGTCTGTGGGATGTAGCCATACTCTTGTGAGATTCTTAGAGTTGAATGAGATTGAGTCTTATATCATTCTGTGTATGGATTTGTTGCACTCTTTCTATGATTCCTTAGATTGTAGTACCCATAATATTATGTTTAAATTCCTTAATAAGTTAGTCGTTGTATGGGAATGTTGTTCCTTAGTTCTTAAACAGAGGTTTATTTCTTATCTCAAAGCCTAAATTTTTTTTTCAACGAGGTGTTTGTGTCATTTAGTCTGAGTTAAAAATTCAAACTCGAAATTGACTCCTATAGAACCCATTCCTATGGTTAATAAGTTTTTTATCAAGTCTTTGGGTTGAACAATACCACAATGGCATTTAGGGACTTGGTGAATAGGGTCATCCGTCCATTCTTGGACATAGTTTTCATTGTCTTCATTAATGACATCCTAGCTTATTCTATGTGCGAGGTGGAACATATAGATCACTTCTGTGCCATGTTTTAAACTTCAAAGGATCATCATTTGAATGACAAGTTCCCTAAGTGTATTTTTTGTTCATGTTATCTATCTCTAGTGAAGAGATCATAGTAGATCCCCAAAAGGTATATGATAGTGTGTCTTTTGAGGTCCGTACCTATGGAGTCTTCTTTTGGTATGCTTTGTTGGGATGGGTCTCATTTGTGACCTATGTGGTTACTATGAAGCACTAGTACCTATGGTATCTGTCTATGTTGAGGGTCTTGCTTTCATGGCGTAAGTGGTTCTTATGATTTAGTTCCTCCATGACACTTCTTGTGTTGGTTAGTGGCTCGGGGAGAAAGGTGATATTTTAAAATAGGGAATGTAGAAGACCCTTAGTGGGGGAGATTTTAGTGTGCCTTTTTAAGCATTGTATTGTAGAAGATGTTATTCTCCTATTTAATGGTATGGGATTGATATAGGTATGTTTCATCACCCTGATTTAGTTTATCAAGCCTTAGAAAAAGATGAAGGTGATTCATGAGAAGTTGAAAACTGCTCAAAGTCGCCAAAATTGCTATACGGACGTGTCGCGTATTAGTGATTTGGTAATCTTGAAGGTGTTTCCTATTATGGGAGTGATGTGATTCGGTAATAAGGGAAAGCTGAGTCCCCGATATGTTGGTCCCTACTTTATTGTGAAGAGGGTTGGCAATGTTGCCTACGAGTTAGAGTTACCTTTGAGTATGAACTTCATTCACCCAGTTTTCCATGTCTCTATATTGCGTAAATATGTAGGTGATCTTTTGTTAGTCCTTTCCTTATAGGACATTGGTACTTAGGGTTACTTGTCATATGAAGAGATCTCGATGATGATCTTGGATCGACAAGTTTTCCTGATGCGATTGATAGAAGTAGCTTCAGTTAAGATTCAATGGAGGACCCAATAGTCCGAGGGAGATACTTGGGAGGTGGAAGATGACATGAAATCCAAGTATCCGCATTTGTGTTCCATTTCATAAGCTCGTGATTGAGGTGTGTTTTGGTGTTCCTAACTTAGTTTAACTCCTTAATAGTCAATTGGTGTAATCATTGATGCTTTTAATTGATTCATGTCTTCGTTGACAAGGGATAGAAGTTCCCAATTCTTGAGTTGCTTTATATCTTTGAAAATCGATGGGTTTAAGACCTTAGATTTTGAATTGGTTGAGTGTATTTGATAAATGATTGGTTGGAAACCCCAATGTTCGATGAAATTATTTGTTGATTAATGATGATCATGATATGAGTTGGTCACATCTTTGTTTTGTTCCTTTTTCTATCTTGTTTGGAAGATGTTTGATATGTGATGATGTGTTAACTTGTTGTTATGCCTTTCTTGTCCGTCATTTGTAGATGAATGATCCTACATGGGGTAGAACGAAGAACCCAAGAATGTTGCCTTGCAAAAATTTTTGGTTTGGAGCATGACTGACCAAGGTACGATTGGGCAAGTGACTTGTATTATTTGTCATGACTCGTACCCACCTTTCCCTCCCCTTTCACAACTTTATCAATCTATGAGGATTTCATAGTGTTTCTTGTACTACATGATCTCTCCTTGGTCGTAATCAATGCATATGAGTCGAATACTACCAAATCATTTAAAGGGGAGCCTTAAACCAAGTCGGTTGTTTTTGTTGTAAGAGAAGCTTATGAGTTAGGGGTGAGTTGTAACCTTTGGATATTACTAAAGGGTGACCACTCGTACCCAAAATAGCATGTTTGACCTATGATAAGCCTAGGGTACGAGTTAGGGTACCACTCGTACCCTAGGGTACGATTGCTAAAGGAGTCGTATGGGGGAGTCGTACCCCTTGACGGGGTCACTTTTCATCTTTTGACTAAGGTCTTGTGGTCATTTACTTTTCCTCAACCCCTATATACCGTCATTATATAAAGCATTGTAGCCTCCTAAGTCTCCATTTTAATAGACTCAAGAACTCCAAAACACTCTAAAAGTTTCTTGAAGCAATATTAGAGAATAGGGTTTGGAGGGTGCTCAACTTGTTGCAAGAAGGAGTCTAGATTCATGGTGTATCATCTTTTTTAAGGCATGTATTGGTTCCCCATTTTAAATAACTCTAAACCTATGTATTTCACACTTTGATTAGTAAGTGTACATGGTGGTTTTGAAATCAAATGAAAATATTTTTGTTTCCTAATGATTTATGATGGTGAGTCTTTGTTAGACTTATCTTTATATGTGATATTGATGATGAATTTCATGTGTGAATTCTTTTTATATGTTGTTTAACATGAGGGTCTTGAGTAACCCTAATCTTAATGATTTCCACCATGAAAATGTCCTTGCTAAAGTTGCGCATATAAGGTGTTTGTGAAAATATCTAAGAGAATTGTCTAGTCACATGTTAGTGGTGTTTTGAACCAGGGAAATGGCCCAATAAGCATGAATGATTGACAAATGATATTGTGAGCCATGTATTGTGTAGTTGATGCAATTGTTTAATTAATGACTATTAAGGGGTTGAAGCCACTAAACATGAAAATGAACTTGATGTGTGTGTTGAGCCTAACTGTGGTGAGAATGTGGCGTAAGCTATCTAATGATATTTGAATAATTATGTGGGACTTGATGACCGTAAATGTACTTAATGATAAGTCTAACTAAGGATTTAATCCATTGAAGTGATTAGTGAATAAATTGTGTTATGACTGTTAAATACGTGTCTATGGAATCAGTTTAGGGAACATGAACGAGTCATGATAATGAGTAGATAAATTTTAATACTTTTGAATGGTTGGTAAAGACTTTGTTTTCCATGTATTTAGTCACTATGACTGTAAATTCTTGGTAAATTATTTATAAGATCCTTGTTGATCATGTAATGGAATAGCTTATGGCTTTAAATGGGGTGATGGCCCTAAAAGTTTTAATGGTTGATAATTGGTAATGTGTTGATGTTGCTTCCAATTTAATTTTTAAGGAATGTCCATGTTTGTTTGATGGCTAATAAGAGATGTTCAATTACCTAAGCTTGAACTTGAAATTGTGTGTTGAACTAAAGTGTGGCATAGAAATGTTAATGAAGAATGAATGAGTTAGTAAGGGTCTTGATGATCGCCGATTGAATTGAATGATGTCTGGAATTGAGGTATTGTCCTAATAAAGTGCTTATTCGGTAAATATTTCCCTGAAGAACTTATGGTCCAGTGTGGGCCTTTATGTCCATGAATTTAATTGTATGATGAGATGTGTTAAGGCATCGAAGTATTAAAATGGTTGAGAAATGAAGGATCCCATGAGGACCATGTGGTCATGTATCATATTGAATTGGCTAAATAAGACAAAGACCTTAAATGTGATATAAATTTTATGAGTTTTAATGCATGAAATATTACTACAAGAGTTGAAATGGTGTCTAATTACTATGGAGTATTTGAGTTCCTCTTCTATTGATACGACTAGTGATTCAAGTTCCTAGTCCCATGAAACGACGAGGTATTTTAGTTCCTCATCTAATGATATAACTAGTGATTTGAGTTTCTAGTTCTATCAAACGATGGGTGATTTGCTCTCCTCGTCTTATGACATAACTAGTGATTCGAGTTCCTAGATCGGTGATACGACTAGTGATTCAATTTCCTAGTCCAATGAAATAAAATGTCTAGTGATATGAGATCCTAGACCGGTGATACTACTAGTTATTCGAGTTCCTAGACTAATGAAATAAAAAGGCTAGTTATTCGAGTTCCTAGGCCGGTGATACTACTTGTTATTCGAGTTACTAGTCTAATGAAATTAAATGACTAGCGATTCGAGTTCCTAAACTGGTTAAATGTTGGGTGACTCGAGTTCCTTATCCAATAAAATGGCCATGATATTGGTCAAATGTGCTAACTTGGTTGAATGTTCTTCACTCCATATCTCATGAATGAATGATTTGAGAATGCCTTCTAAGTAGTTTTCCCTGGTGGCATAATATGATCATGTCGTGTATTTCTATGTGTATGAGAATGTATTTAAGAATGTGATTAATGTTCTATGCCTAATAATAATGGTATGAACCTAAGTGTGGAATATCGGAGTGCTACACTTTATGACTCATGATTGAAGAGTTCGAGAATGTTATCAAGTCTTGATATCTTATTGCTATGAGATATGTATCTATATGTAATGATAAGTGTATGAATGAGATGGAATATGATATATCGACTTGTTTTTGAATGATGATGTTATTTATCCTTATCCTTGTGTTACATTCTATTGCTCCAACCGCTAACCGTATCCTGACTCTATGTCACCAAGCGACATACGGACCGGAGTATCTTTTTCTTTTTCTTCTGTGCAGTGAATAGGTGTTCGAGGGGTTCAGGCATTGACCTTCAAGTTGTGAGCATCCATGCTCCGAAAGATCTACCTTTCATAGTCACGTTACTCCATATGAAAGACTTGTATAAATTTGGAGCATGGCTATTGGCGGGGGCATATCCTGACATATTAGTTGACTTCGGCATTGTTTGGGGTTTTGTGGATTACTGTGGACTTGGGTAATTTGGCTAGACCATTGGCGTTAATGAAATGTTAGTTATTGTCAAAGTATTGACTATTAGCCTTATATTTTCGCTATCTTATTATAAGGTTGGCATTCACCCGACCCTTGTGGTTGTTGTGATGATAATGATGTTGGGTTAACGGGGAAACCGCTGGTTCATGTGGGCTTGAGGTGCCCATACGACATGCCCCGGTTTCAGGTAGTGTCGTTTCAAAATCCACCATGGTTTTACTATTTAACCTTTCCAAATAATTCTTACCATTAACACCCTTTATGAATAATTCCAAAGCATTTAAACCATTTATAACATTTAAAACATTTATACCAAGGAAAAACATTCTAAATCCATTTAGTGCTCCATTACCAAACAATACCGTGGAATAGTCACAATGAAAGTCCAACAATAGAGTAAAAATATACCCTTAGACATTTTATCAAACATGTTGAGGGCATACTTTCCATGACAAAAACCAAAGAATAAACCATGAAAATAATGTTTACCCATGAGCCATTTGTTTAAACATAACCAACAAGCACCCACATGTGCAAACCATCACAAAAAATATGTGAACCTAATTTAAACCGACATTCAACAATATTCATCAAAACCCCCAACATATGTTTCCAAAACGACCATTCATGATTCAAAATCAATGTTTAAAAAACATTAAAACATGTCCTTAGTTGGAACTAACAATGAGGGAAGTGTACATGCCTTATACAAGAGGATTCCGTAGAGAAATTTGACTCTTGAGCACTTTAAAGAATACTTGCAGAAACCCTAACCTCCAATCTTCAAGTGAATGTTTAGAGAGGACATTTGGAGTGTTTTTATCTTCCAATGAGTGTTATGAGAGTCCACCAAAGGATATAGAATGTGGGGATATAAGGGATTGTGGTGGGAAACATCTGGACTGCCCTCATTTTAAAATCTGAAAACCAAGTCTCTGGAGGGTATGATCCAACCCCCTTAGCCATACACTTGGGTATGAGTGGTACCCTAACTCGTACCATAGATCCAACCATGATCCCTTATACTGACTATCATAGAGCCTCTTAGGTTTAAGTCATATTTTAGGCTGCGAAAAGTACCCACAAACAGTAGCTTGGACAAATTCGACTAGGCAAGACAATAAGCATCATATGATATGGCTTCATACACCTCGTATCCTACCATACGACTAGTATAATTTTGAGCCGTACCTTAGGAAGAATCCCAACCAAAACCCACTGCATAACATACGAAAGAGGCATCCCAAACCGTATCATAGAGTACCATTGGTACCCTAGAGTCGTACCATGGATAGAATGTCCAATAACCATGAATTTTTGCTAGGGCCAAGGTTTATGGTGTTTCATCCTCTCCAACTTAGGATAATTTGTCCTCGAATGATGTGTAAGGGAGAGAACAAGAACGAGATAACACATTATTACCCAACAAAAATCCTTCCAACCAAATTTAGAAAACAAATAAATAAACCAAGATAAGATAATCACCACATATCCCAAGAAGGATTTACCCTCCAACATCTCCATTCCGACCTCTAACTAAGTTAGAAAACAAAGATGCAAGAGAAACCATTCCTTTCCTTCAAACGAGTTAGAAAACCAAGATGTGTCAAAGAAAACCTACCTTATGCATGTTTTTTCGGAGTGAAAACCAACAATAATACTTGGAATCCATGTCATCTTCCGCATCCCCAAATGGCTAACTCAAAATTTTTGTTCACCATAGATCCTTCACCGAAGCCGCACGTCTACTGTCTGCAATCAGTAAACATGCCAACCAAGATCCTCACTGGGACCTTCTTAGAACTAAGAGTCTAAAATACTAATGACACCCAAAGGAAAACAAAAAACTAAGGACCACCTAAACGTTACCTAATCACCAACATATGGAACCATATGAGTGGAACTCATGCTAGAGAGCAAGTTTAATTCAACTTGCAATTTCCCAAATACACATCATTATGAGAGCTTGGGCCGAGATATACACCACTTCTATGTTCAAGCCTATCTAATTCAAAAGGAGTTAATTTAGAACATGGGACTCTATTCCCTTTATCAACCCAAAGCACTACTCTTTTTCCATCACTATAGCTTAACACCAAGCCCTCTCCAACCCTTTTAAGCACCCAATACAATGACTTGATAGTTTTACCAAGCACAACATACAATCCTCCCTCTCTATAACTACAGTACGTTCTACCTTTAAAAAGATTTTGAAACCTCTACCATCTTTACTCGGATTTTCACCATCTATTCCTCTTTAACCCAATCCAAATGGAAACAACCTTACCTTAATATTTAAAACTATAACTCTAGTAGTCACCCTGAGTCTTCCCCACTTAGGGACGTCTACACTCCCTATTTCAAAACATCACCATGCTCCCTAATCTACTACCATCCAAATACAAAAAGGATCATTAAGGAACTAAATTACCAAAATTATCCATGCCTCCCTAGACACGAACCTTGAAATAAACACATTACCATAAGCACTAAGTAACTCATAGCAACCACCTAGACCATAGAGAAGAACCATTCTGAAATCTCCATACCATAATCGGAGTCCTTAGGACTGGACACCAAAAGAAAGACAATCTCATATACCACAGATAATGTAATGTGTAGTCTAGATTCATATTCAGGGAACAAGGCAAATGGAAAATGCAAACCTTGGGAATAAGTACTATAAGAATGCATGCAACACTAGTAGAGTATTCTCTTAACCGAGATAGGACAAAATCACTAGAATATGCAACCCGACCTCTCCTTAGAGTCTACCGCTAGAAGAAAATTTAATATTAACCCTCTACCTTCATTCCATGACCCCTATAAGCACCACACTTATCTTTAATAAGTATCACTAAGGATGTATACTAGGGACACTTTGTTTTCCTATACCCAAAATCTTATTCATCCATATTCCACCTAGATCCCAATATAGTCATACAAAATCTATGCTATAACTTATTTAATGACTTAACACCAGATCCACCCGTTCAACCTTAACTTCCATCATAAATGTCACAATATTTCCATTATTGTATTCCCCAAGCCATCAATCTCACCTTTTTTGCACACCTCATCCAAACTATAAATTTACCTCCACTATTTTCCCATTGCTAACCATGAGCTAACATACTCTCTTCATCAAGTTCAAGCATCTAGGTTCAAGCCTAGTGTCTATCAACCACAATGTACTACCACCAAAGTACCCCATATAGAATATACATATATGGTCCACTCCACAAGAAGGACACCCTAAAATTCCTTATTTACCAACCG
The DNA here is from genome assembly GCA_030864215.1 of Capsicum pubescens. Taxonomy (NCBI): domain Eukaryota; kingdom Viridiplantae; phylum Streptophyta; class Magnoliopsida; order Solanales; family Solanaceae; genus Capsicum; species Capsicum pubescens. Next base: position 228,450,012 of record CM061548.1, on the reverse strand, counting down.
ACCACCTATGCATTCTAAGGGGAACCATCCACTTATGCATAAAATAATGGAAGAACTCCATTAAGAAACACTATAACTGTTGAAACCTTTATCTAAGAGATCCCTTAATTTTACCCTTACGGTCCTTTAACACAAATGGAACCATTTTATAAAGAAAAAATAGAAATTGGACAAGTATTCAAAATAAGACCAATCCCAAACTCAACCTCCCTATTAGAATGACACTACAAGGGTCATCAGAATGCACCCAAAGAAATTTATGCATCACCAAATCCAAATAAAAAAAGACCTCTCGAGTTAAAACTTTTAACCTAGACCAAATAATAAAGACATCTATTGGAGATGAATCTCTGAGTTTAAGATATTATGTAACCTTCTTCTTAATAGTTAGGGAACAAAACCATCCACCCATTCCATAACCGACTTACCAGGGAGTCTAAAGACAACCTTATCGTCTCAACAACCTAATGAGGCATAGCATGAGTATAACAATCCATACCCTAAATGACATTGAAATAAACCATATTAGAGTCAAACATGTCTACCAAAGTCCCTTTTGCTACCAATAGATACAACACACCCCCGTAGATTTTTTTAACAATCGTAGAGTCACCTACCAGGGTTAAAATAGAAAAAAGAGGAGTCTGAAACAACTATGGGACCAAAACCTAAATATACAACTACAAATAAGGTCATAAAGAGAGGAGGAATCCCAGATTAAGTAACTAATACTCATTACGAGAAAAGAGTTTTCAACATACCAGTGTCAGTATTAGAAAATTCCTTAGACTTTTGAAGAATAATGAGAGCACTTAGACGATCTTGACTAATATCGTAGCTAGAAGCAGAACACCGTGGTAATAGAGCTAGAGAAGAGGAAACCAGTACCCTATTTTCCAATTCGATAATCTTTATGGGTTACTCTCATTACATGGACCATTAATGCAAACCTTTAGCATGCACTCAAGATAATGCTAAAATAATACCAACCTTTAAAACCAAGTAAACCATCAATATGCATTCACTATCATACGTATATATATATACATATATATTATCTAATCCATGTCGGGAAAAGAAACTGGGTTTAGCATGACTTTAAAACCATTAACCTAGGTATGTGTAGATTAACCATCATAATCTACCCATGGGATATATGGATCGAGTTTCACTCCTTGGATGGGCCCCGATACATGTAGCTGCACGAATCAGAGATACCATAGGAATAGGTGATTCTCGTGTACTATTCTCTCTCCTTAATACATATATACAAGTGTTAGGGGATTTTTGTGTACCCTTAAAGTATAGGGTCTCCATGCGTAATACTCATGTTGGAAAATATGAGTTTCCAATGTTCTTCCCTTAGACTCACACCTTTATGGGTAGCTATCACACCCGACCATTATTTTCTAATTAAAACCATTACCACACAACTAAACACCATTCCATATATTATTAACCAAGGCTATAATTAGTGGTATCGTCATACTGACTATATATTGAAAGCAATGTCCTTAGCAAACCTTAAAGGATTCCTATGTACCCTATAGGTTACGTTTTTTAGTTTACTAGAGAATTCCTATGTACCCCAAAAGTACATCATTGTTAATCTTACTTAGGTGATTCCAGTGTATCCCGCAAGTATTTCATTATTAAGGGTTGCTTGGGGGATTCCCTTGTACCCCACGAGGTTTTTATTCAATTAGATTTCATACAAACCATGGTTTTACTCTTTAACCTTTCCAAACTATTCTTACCATTCAAATAATTTATAAATAATTCTAAATAATTTAAAACAATTATACCATTCAAAACATTTATACCAATGCAAAACAATATAAATCCATTTAGGGTTCCATTACCCAACAATACTTTGCAATAGTCCCAATGAAAGTTCAACTATAGAGTTAAAACATTCTCTTAGGCATTTAATTAAACATATTAAGGGCGTACCTTTTCGAAGACCAAAACAAAAGCATATACCATCAAAATAAAGGTTACCCATGACCCATTTGTTAAACCAAAACCAAAAATTACCCACATGTTCAAACCATCCTCAAAAATATGTGAAAACACAATTTAAACAAACATTCAACAATATGCATCAAAACCCTCAACATATGTTTCCAAACAACCATTCAGGATTCGTAATCAATGTTTAAAACATATTAAGACAAGCCTTTAGTTGTAAATAAAAATGAGGGAAGAGTACGCAACTTATACAATACGATACCAGAATAAAACTTGACTCTTGAGCCCTTTGAAGAACACTTGTAGAAACCCTAGCCTACAATCTTCGAGAGACTGTTTAAAAAGGATATTTGGAGTGTTTTGATCTTTTAATAAGTGTTATAAGAGGACACTAAGGGTTATATAACACAGGGACATAAGGTTTTGAGGTGGGAAATATCTGGACTACCATTATCTTAAAATCTGAAAACCAAGTCCTAGGAGGGCATGACCCAACCCCCTTAAATGTACCCTAGGGTATGAGTGGTACACCAACTCATATTCTAGAACCCACTATGATCCCCTGTACGAACCATCATACGACTACCTAGATTGAAGTCATATCATAGGGTAAGGAAATTACCCACAAACTATATCTTGGACAGATTTAATTAGGCAAGACAATAAGCATCATATGACTTGGTATCATACACCTTGTATTCTACCATATGACTAGTATGATATTGAGTCGTACCTTAGGAATAAACCCAACAAAAACCCACTACCTAACATACAATAGATGTGTCCAAAACTATATGTTAGGGTATGATTTATACCTTTGAGTCATACCATGGACATAATGTCCAAAACTCATGAATTTTACAAGGGCAAAGGTTTAGGGTATTTTATTAGCTATCATCTATAGCTAAGTTTCCCTATGCACTAAAATGAGCTGTTATAAGTAATCTAAGATGGTCATGTGCATCTTGGAAAATATTTCTTTAAATGTTGGGCGTATTATATCATAAGACATATGGAATTTCAAGAACAGAGACAACTCCATACACTTATTTCCTTTCATGATAGAAAAACTATGCAAGGGAGTCGGTGTTGAGAAGTAATTTGGGGACACTTAGGAACACTTGAATAACCCCATTTACCCTTTATAGATTTGGGGTGAGAGCGCACTTTGAAAGTGATAGAAAAAGGAAAATTGACTGAGCTAAGTTGATAGATAATGAGATAGACTCTTGTAGGAAAGCCAAAGTAGGTCATACGTCATTAATTTGAGGATTTTCTTACACCTTTAAGCCAAAATTACCATGATTTTCCATTGATTATATGTTAATCTCTTACTTAATGCTCATTTGTGTAGGAAAAGTTTAAGTGGGATGATGAGCAAGTCATTCAAGTCAAAAAGAGGTTAAATGTGAAAGAAAAGTGCCAAATGGTAGAAATCAAGCCTAAGAATCGACCCTTGATTACCGTGATCACGGCTTAAGGGTCGCAATAATAAAGAATGAACTAGTCAAGCGTAAGGGGATCACGATATGGCTACCACCATCGCGAGAGTCGCAAACATGCTAAAAAGTAGGAGATCGCGGTAGAGTAGAAAAGATTCAAGGGTCTTTTTATAATAATGGAAAAATGTGGAATTGGGGCTCAAATAAGAGTTTTTAGCACAATTTTCACCATCTTGATCCTATCTTTCATCTTAACTTTTTATCTCATCTCTTTGGAGCTTGAAGCAAAAATTTGTATTAATCTTGAGCTAAGATTATATTAGAGAAACTTCTAAGAGAAGGATTAGCAAATTTCCATTGAAAATTCATTGTAATTTAAAGTGTGGTTTGCATTCTCTTTATTTTCATGAATCAAATTGATGGAGATTTTGGTATGTTTTGGTTTATTATATTTATGAGTTGCTATTTCTTCCTCTTGGGGTTATGTTTGAATAGAGTGCAAGTGTGTATGAGTTGTGATTATTATTTTTAGTTCTTAGTTATTTTCTTGGGTTTCAAAAATGTTTGATTATAAAATAGAATTTGTTGGTGAAAGCCTCAATTTACCTAAACCCCACATCATCCTTGTAAGAGGTATATGGGTAGTCTAGATCCTAAATCATCCTTCAAAGAGGGTTGAAAGTGACATGAGTATTTATGAACAATAAGATAGATAATAGTTATTCCCTTTTTATCGTCTTAGAAATAAGGATAAAATGTGGAATTGTTATATCTTTGGAATAATCCTAGAAATAAGGATGCCCAATTAAGGATTTGTGATTATTGGTTTATCACACCCACAAGGTATTCGAAAGAATCTTTGGGTGATAGTTTGATGCTTTTTTGAAAAAATAGTATCTAAATCCCTAACCGAGCCTACCCAAGCATGTCTTTACTATAATTTGAACTTTATTTTCATGTACCCACACACTAGTTGACTCTAGTAAAGCATGTCCCCGTGATCCATTCCTAATTGATTATGCTATATTTATTCTTAGTCTCAAATTAGTCCTTTTGAAGGCCAAGAATTTCCTTACACTTTTTAAAACATTCCGAATCCCCCAAAAGCGTTTTATAACATATTTGAATTTTGCAAGTAACATTAATTTTTAGCATATTAAATCGCCACTCACAGTGTTCCTCATGGATTCGACCCCAACTCAAAGTTCGATAATTATATTGACAATGACATTCTTGAACTTAAATTGACGTGCAAGTTGAGAATTATCAAAATGGCACCGTTTCCTCGGTGTAATTTGGAGTATTTAGTTGGTTTGAAAGTTTATCTTACTTGCTTGTATTCAAACTTGAAAATATTTTAGTGTGATTTTCTTTTGTTTCTAGTGTTAGATGGATTTTATTTTATTTTCTTGTTACTATGACATCTTGTGATGAATGTGAGATTGGCGGTTGGAAATCTTATATTGATGATCCATGTCCACATTGTGAAGGACCCTATTGGAAAGATTGTATATACGCTCCCTGGGAAGAGATGTGTGCACCATTTATATCCTATTGAAAGTATGATGGTTCTTTGTGTGGTGGTCGGGATGGACCATTAGAGTGATTGTCCAAATGCCCCCTCCATTTGTTATGCTAACCCAAATGCTATTTATTCTTATAAGTTAGATAAGTCTCTAATAACGCTCAACTCACTACCATATTTAAGGGATAAAGCGGTCGTTGTCAAGTAACCCAATGTAAATTGGGGTCAAATCTCAAGGAGTGAATTCTATAGGCTTCAAACCTATGGTTTCTCAAGTTACTATAATATTACCCGTAATGCCAATAGAAACAACATGTATAAGCAAATAGGGGGAATTTGTTGAAAATTCTTCACAAAAACTGTAACTAGGACGACGTGAATGCTCTCTTTGGTTCTATATTCAAGGTTTAGAGAAATCTTGGGATTAAGTCTCCTTAGAGAAAAAGTATGTGGGAAAATGATGGTTTATCAAGGGATTTAGTAGTTAAATAATGGATAGGCTAGGTCAAATATCATTGAGGTCAATCTTTCGATCAAACCATAATGATTTCACCCATTGGCTCTTTCGAGCACCTAATAAGTCTAGATTTTATGTAACCACCCAAAACCTCAACTAAGCTTACCTATTTCTAGGATTATGCTCTTGAAATGATTTACACTTCTTAAACACTTATTTCTATGATTGCAAAGGGTATTAAATCATCGTCTTAGTTGTTCACCAGTGTCTTTTCCCCAGATAAATCCCTTTCAAGGATGTTATGGGTTACCTAATATTCATCAAAGTCCCTCTTTCAAGGATGCCAAAGGTTTTCTAGAGCTTGGAGCTTTCATCCATCAAGCCCATTTCGACATTTGGAGCTTTCACCCATCAAATCCCACTTATAAGCTCAAGCAATAGTGAAATCCATACGCAATAACTAAAATCCATGCAAACTCAACAATACCGTCACACAATTACAAACTAATTCAACGTAATCCCAAGACTAAAGAAATTAGATACACATTAGATAAGGGAAAATAAAGTTACCAAGCAATGCATCCGTGGAATTCATACTAAAAGGGCATGAAATAATCTTCAATTCCACATTCTAATTTCACTAATTTCTCCTTATAGAAAATCACAATGATAGAAAAAAACTATATAAACATTCTCTTCCTCTCTTCTCTCTCTCTTAATATTAGGGTTTTCTTCAACTCAAAGAGTGTAATTTTAAATATCTCTCTATATCTTGACTCAGCTAAGAAATTTACCAAACTTCCCTTCCTTCATTTAGCCTGCTATGCCGCGGTCACAAAGCTTTACTGCGATCGCACAATCGTGGTCACGTTTATGATTGAGAGATCGCGTGATACTGGACAACTTGCTTGATTTGCAATTGCATACATCAGACCGCGATAGCATTACTAGAGGTTAAATGTATTCTCTGCTTGGCTAATAGCGATCGAAGTGATCTTCCCGCGATCGTGATACCTTAGTTCTTTTTAGCTATGAGTATTCAGCTGCACTTCTTCTGCTTTCTTTTGATCATTTCAAGCTTTAATCCACTTTTTCCTATATTTTCATCTTCATACCTGCAAGGAGTGGATATTATTGCATTTACTTACACCTAGATCTCACTAAATTAGTTAAATCAAAGCAAAGTTTATGAATGTTGGATATAAATGAGTAGTAAAATCACCACTCATCAACAACCACAACTTAGAGCATTTGGTTGTCCTTAAGAAACAATACCTTTCACCACAAGGCAATCATTTATACCGAAATTTCATGCCTTAGGAGCCATGTTAACTTTAACTAGAATTGCAACCTCAAGTAGCTCATTGCACATGGACTAGACTAATTTCATAACACCTCTCAGTATAAAATGCAAAACTTAAAGAAAGCATAAGACTTTAAAGAGAAATCAAACAACAAAGAGCGATCCTCTAGAAATGGCTCATCTTTGACTAGAACCAACCCATACTCCATTTTCCTCATTGTTTGGGAGGTGAAAAAGGTAACTCCTCAACTTGATTACATGTCTTCCTCACAATAAAGAGAATTTGTAAACACCACACTACCAAATAGTCAACAAGGAAATTTAAGAGAAATAACTCTCCACTCACAGAAGGAATTCTAATATAACAAGTGTCATGCCATAGGCTTGCCCTATTTTCAACCACCACTACAAAGAAGGTAAATGATTGGAGATTTCAAAGGACTTTCTAAACTTGTAATGTAGATTTGGGTTAGGGGATGTTATCATTTAGGGAACTTGGGTACACCCTACCTTGAACATCTATATCACACTTTACAATACTCTTCCTTTTGACTATGGGCCACTCTATTTTGTTTTCTTACTTTTCTTATGCTTACTTTTCGCTTCCTTTGTTCAACACTTTCATTTTGTTGAAATTTTCATGCAAAACATTCCTTTGATGGGATTTTTCCTATTTCATTCATTTTCTTTTAAAGCTTAGGACATTATGCATTTCATTTTCAACATCGTGGCCCCAAACTTACTTCCATCAATCTTTATTAGCCCCAACCTAGGCTCATAACGTGTTTGCCAAACAAAGGTATAAAGGCTAAAAGTGGGTACTACGAATTGCAATTATGTATGGGTAGGCTTTATAGGCTAGAGTGGGTTCAAAAATCACAAAGAGGGGCTAAGATCATTTCTCCAACCAAATATAATAAAAATTATCTTTTAAAGACTAATGGGGCAAGTTCTAGATAACACAAGTATACAAAATATGAATGCAATATTCTTACCACAAACGACATGCTAAATTCATTAAGGGAGATCAAACGTCCATCCCGATGGAAACAATAATGGAGGATCGATTTATTATTTACAAGTCAAAATCTATGAAGCCACAAAAAGATAAAAAGTTTTTTGTTGCATCATTGCTCACATCCATGCTCTTGATTTTTTAAAAATTTTAGAGACGGAGGGGGTTTCTTGATTTTCAATAGCACCATGCACAATGTTGTTAACTGGGATACAACCGTAGTCTTAGTCTTATGTCTTGACTTGAAAAGGGTGAACTAACCATACAGCTACTCAAACTTCGCCAATGGTGTACAATGCTATAGGTACTCAGACTTCCCTTGCATTATCGTAGGGCATTTTCAAATGGCAAAGTTTATTCATTGGCTGGATACCTCGAGTATATATACCATTAACCCAACCACAACAACTATGAAACACCCCCCAAACTAAAAGTAAGAGTGTCCACATGAAAGTACAATAAAAATCTGAAAAGTGCAAAGGGGTGAAAAAAGCTCCCTTGAATTAGTATGCATCGAAAGAGTCTGGTGATACAAAAACAACATCATGTCTGCAATCAAGCTGACGCGATCACGGTCATCAAACCTCGATCGCTATAACTTAGAGGGAAATCTCATATTTTTCTTTGTTTTTTCATTTCCTGCACAGCTACAACATTTCCAACTCTATTTTTCCCTTATTTTTCAGATTACCTTATTTGTGCTCAAAGACCTACAACAAACCAAAACAACACAAATTGAGTTAAGGATGGGTTGCCTCCCATCAAGCACCTAATTTAACATCGCGACACAACTCCTTCCCGTTACCATGTAGCAACTTTGAAGTTGATGCCCTCAACATTGGCTATCAGGGGGAATTTTTCATTGTAGTGCTTTACTTTTTGGCCATTGATGATGAATTTCTTCCCTTCATTATCTTCCTACTCGACTGCACCACTTGGGTAGACTTTAGAGATCACAAATATTCCCGATAATTTTGAGCGGCGCTTTCCCGCAAAGAATTTAGGAAGGAGTTATAGAGGAGTACATTCTCTCCAACATGGAATTCTTGCCATAATATTTTCACATCATGCTATTTCTTTATTTTATCCTTATACAATGCCGCACTCTCATAAACCTTTGGCCTGAGTTTCTCCATCTCATGGATTTCTGTCATTCGTACAATGGATACTTCTCCCCAGATCATATACAAGCTCTTCAAATCCCACAAAACCTTATGCTCAAGTTCAACGGGTAAATGGAATGACTTACCAATCACTATTTCATAGGGAGACATACCAGTTGGGGTTTTTTAAGCTATTCTATAGGCCCAAAGTGCCTCATCAAGTTGGATTGCCCAATTAGTGCGTCCTACATTTACCGTCTTTTCTAATATGGCTTTGATTTCATGATTTGATACCTCCACTTGCTCACTTGTTTGGGGGTGGTATGGGGTGATGACTTTTTTATTGACTCCATACTTATCAAGAAGAGCACCAAACATCCGGTTGCAAAAATGTGATCCACCATCACTAATAATGGCCCGAGGGGTACCAAATCTTGTAAAAATGCACCTTTTTAAGAAGGAGGTAACATATTTGCTCTCATTAATGGTGACTTCGATGGCTTCCACCTATTTTGAAATGTAATCTACCACAATCAGGATGTATTTCTTCCCAAAGGGTCTCACAAAAGGTCCCATAAAATCTATTCCCCATACATCAAAGAGTTCTACTTCTATCTTAAGGTTGAGAGGCATCTCGTGTTTTGTCAAAATTCCACCATGAATCTGACAATTTTGACAAGATTTTACCCATTCAACAGCGTGCTTATGCACGGACGGCCAATAAAATCCGTATTGGAGAATCTTATCGGTAGTTCAGCTTCCTCCATGATGACCTCCGTAAGTTGATGAGTGACATGCCTCCAAGATGTCATTTATTTCAAAATCGATGACACAAGGCCTAATAACTCCATCGGCACATTCTAGGAATAAAAATATATCATCCCAGACATACTTCTTCATATCAAATAAAAACCGTTTCTTTTGATAATAGCTTAGTCCCTCGGGGAGTACACCGCTCGCGACATAGTTAGAAAAATCCTCATACCATGGTGTACCTTTCCCCTCAATGGAAATAATTAATTCATTGGGAAAAGAATCATCAATTTCTATCTCCCCATGCTTTTTAATATTGCCTTCTAGACGTGAGAGATGATCAGCCACTTGATTCTCACATCCTTTTTGGTCCTTTACCTTAAAGTTTAACACTTGTAGCAACAAAATCCACCTAATTAACCATGACTTTGCTTCTTTCTTGTCCATGAGATACCTGAAAGTGGAATGGTCCATATGAACCATTACCTATGTGTCTAACAAATAAGATCAAAACTTCTCAAAGGCATAAACCACTACCAATAATTCTTGCTCGGTGATGGTGTAGTTACGTTGAGCATCAATCATGTTTTTTCTGGCAAATCCAATAGGATGAAAAATCATATCTTTTTGCTTCCCTAACACCTCCCCAAATGCAATACCACTTGTATCGCACATAACCTCAAATGGGGATGACCAATCTAGAGCAGTAATAATGGGTGAAAAAATGGGCAATTCCTTAAGATACTCGAAGGCTTTGAGACATGATTCATCAAAGTTGAACTTGGATTCTTTCTTAATAAGTTTACACATGGGATGTGCTATCTTTGAAAAATCCTTGATGAAACAGTGATAGAACCCGACATGGACAAGAAAACTTCGACCACCTTTTACAGAGATGGGGTAAGGAAGATTGCCAATTACCTCAACTTTAGCTTTATCAACTTCAATGTCCTTCCCCGAAACCTTGTGTACGAATACAATTCCTTATTTTACAATGAATTGACATATCTCCCAATACAAGACAAGGTTATTTCCATGAACCTTTCAAGCACTTTATTCAGGTTTTTTAAGCATGACTCAAAATAATTTCCCACTACCGAGAAGTCTTCCATGAATACTTCCATAGAGTCTTCAACAATGTTAGAAAATAGGGACAACATGCAACTTTGTAAGGTTACTGGGGCATTACACAATCCAAATGGCATTCGCTTAAATGTGAATATGCCATATGGGCAAGTAAAAGTTGTTTTTTCTTGGTCCCATAGGGCGATACAAATTTAATTATATCCTGAGTACCTGTCCAAAAAGAAATACCACCCTCTTCTGGAAAGTCTATTCAATAGTTGATCCATAAACAACATTGAAAAATGGTCCTTCTTAGTCCATGAGTTTAATTTTTTGTAGTCCATACACACTCGCCATCCGGTGACCGATCAGACGGGGATGAGGTTATTTTTTTCATTCTCGACCACCGTGATACCACTATTTTTTAATAGAATTGTACCGGGATTATCCACATGCTATTAGATATAGGATAGATCACTCCTACATTTAGCCACTTTATAATCTCATTTTTCACCATCTCTTGCATGGGTTGGTTTAATCTTCTTTGGTGCTCCATACTTGGTATGTGATGTTGATCGAGTTTAATTTTATGATAGCATATACCAGGAGATATGATGATGATGTCCTCTATCGTCCACCCGATGTCCTGAATTGATTTTCTTACCATTAACTTCAATGCTTCTACTCAAGAGGAATTTAGTTCACTAGCAACAATGATCAGCAAAGTTTCATACCCCCAAAGCATACATATTTGATATGTGGTGGCAAGGGCTTTAGTTTAATTTTAAGGGGTTCTAGAATAGATGCTTTGGCGGGTGGTCTTTTATGGTTTTTTAGATCAAGATCTAACTTAGTCGGGTTCTTGGTGAGAAACCCAAGCCGGGTAAGAAAAGCTAAAACTTTGTGATACTCCTCCACTTTACCCCATTCATAATTCCACAGTATCCCAACCAATTGGTTATTTAATAAGCTTATATATACATGGTTATATACCTCATCATCAACAACATCGATTACTGAGATGACTTGTTTATCCATTAGTTGTTTCGTAGTCTTGCATATGTTGAAAGATATCAATTGACCATCTAATCTAAACTTTATTTACTCGGCCTCTATATCTACCAATGTATTCCTGGTAGCCAAAAATAGCCTCCAAATAATGATGGGAATGTCCACATCAATGGAACAGTACATAATAACAAAGTCGGTTGGGTAAACGAACCAGTCTACTTTTACAAGAACATCATGGACGATCCTAATAGGTTTCTTAACTGATAGATCGACCATAATCAACTTAATTTTGGTGGGTCTTGGCTTACCCAACCCAAATTTGTGAAATATCTCATGGTTCATAAGGTTCAGACTTTTCCCAAGGTCACACAATTCCTTATCAAATATGAATGTACCAACGGTGCATGAGATTTTAAAGGCACCGGGATCCTTCCTCTTTTAAACATACAAAGTTGTGATGAGGGCATTGGAATGTTGATTAATCTGTATGGTATCCTCCCCCATAAGGTTTTGTTTACAAACAAAGTCTTTCATATATTTAGCATACCTTGGCATGTCTTGAAATGCCTCAATAAGAGGAATATTAATAGAGAGGTTGCTAAACTTATCAAAGAGTTGGTCAATTTTATGATGCTTGACCTTTCTCAATAACCATTATTTGAAAGGTGGAAAAATAGGAGGTGGGGAGATATAAAAATTTGACACTTGTTATTAATAGGCTTTTTTATCGATGTCTCTTTTAACCTTGACTCCTCAACATTGGGTCCTTTCCACTTTGCTTGTGATGCATCCTTATCTTGCATTTCTTAACTATGTCTCTCCATTAAATACTATGATATTTGGCTCACTTTTGCCTTGAGTTGTTGAATAGCGGAGGAGTGAGATTCAACCTTTCGGTGGAGCATTGAGAATCACTTTGCATTTCATTTACCATTTCTCCGGTCCTCTCAACATTACTTAAGATTTGCACCAAAATCTCTCTATCAATCTCTTTTTTTCCTTGAAGATGTACTGTGTTTATTTTTTTTAGTTCCAACCTTGATTCCCATCTTGACCTTGTAGAGAAATATGGAAACCCTCTTAGTTACTAGGTGTCATCACTAGCTCTTCACCGTCTCTTTTTCTTCATCATTCCCATCATTTCACATAAAGGATGAGCAGGGAGCCCCTATGGCCACCTCGGCATCCTTTAAGTCCCAACCCTTACACAAAATTGCTACTTGGTCAAAGACTTTTGAAACAATCCCATATGATGAGTTTATGAATGATCCACCAGATATATTTTCCAATGGCTTTGTTTCGTTGGTCCAATGCTCGATAGAAGATTTGAGGAGCATCTTCTCTGGCACCTCATTAGCGGGGCAATTTAAGAGTGTTTCTTTAAACCTTTCCCATGCATCGTGCCATGATTCCTTATGGTATCGGAGGAATTAAACAATCTCATCCCTCAACCCTAACTTCCTAGATAGTGGAAGGAATTGGCCTATAATGACCTCCATGAGACTTGTCAATGAAGTGATCGATCCAGTGGGCAAAGATCTTAGCCACCGTATAGACTTTCCCGTGAGAGATAGCCAAAAAAGGCTTAGCAAAATGGATTCTTGAGATATATGGGTGAATTTGAACAGAGCACAAATTTCTATGAAACCCTTTAAGTGAGAATTTAGGTCTTCATGAGCTTCGCCCCCTAAAAGACCCTTTAGTGGACCAATATTATCATCACACTTGTCACATAGAATGTTCCATACTACTCGGTAGGGGGAATAAGAATTGAACTTTCAAGATATTCGTCTTTGCAAAAATCTGAGTCCTCATAATTCCTGATGATTTGGAAACAATTAAATTTCACCTACTCAAAGATCGAAAACAACATAGACATTAAATTACCCCACTCTGAGTATTCCAATGTAAGATTAAAACCACAAAAGTATAATCTATATTTCACTCCCCGGCAACAACGCCATTTTGATAATGCTCAAATCACTCCCATATTTGAGGGATAAGGCGGTCGTTGTCAAGTAACCAAATGTAAATTATGGTCGAATCTCAAGGAGTGAATTCTATAGACTTCCAACCTATGGGTGCATAAGTTACTATAGGGTTACCCGAAATGTCAATGAAAACAACAAGTATAAGTAAATGGGAGGAATTTGTCAAAAATTCTTCATAAAAACTTTCACTAGCATGGCGTGAATGCTATCTTGGGTTCTAAACTCAAGGTTTAGAGGAATCTTGGGATTAAGTCATCTTATAGGTAACGTATGTGGGATAATGATGGTTTATCAAGGTATTTGTAGTTAAATAATTGATAAGCTAGGTCGAATATCATTTAGGTCAATCTTTCGATCAAACCACAACGATTTAACTCATTGACTCTTTCGAGCACCTAATAAATGTAGATTTTATGTAACCACCCAAAACCTCAACTAAGCATCCCTATTTCTAGGATTATACTCTTGACATGATTTACACTTCCTAGACAATTATTTCTAAGATTGCAAATGGTAGTAAATCATAGTCTTAGTTGTCTACCATTGCCTTGTCCCCCGATAACCCTCTTTCAAGGATGCTATAGGTTACCTAATATTCACCAATGTCCCTTTTTTTAGGATGAAAAGGGTTACTAGATCTTGGAGTTTTTACCCATCAAACCTATTTTGAAATTTAGAGTTTTCACCTATGAAATCCCACTCACAATCTCAAGCAATAGTGAAATCAATACTCAACAACTAAAATCCATGCAAACACAACAATACCCTCACACAATTACACACTAATTAAACATAATCCCAAGAATAAAGAAATTAGCTACTCATTAGATAAGGGAACAGAAAGGTACCAAGTAATGCATCCCTGGAATTCATACTAAGAGGGGATGAAATAATCTTCAATTCAATATTCTAATTTCACTAATTTCTCCTTAAAAAAATCACAATGATAGAAAAAAACGATCTAAAAGTTCTCTTCCTCCCTTCTCTCTATCCAAAATCTAGGATTTTCTTTACCTCCAAGAGTGTAATTTTCAATCTATCTCTAAATCTTGACTCACCTGCATAATTTACCAAACTACACTTCCTTAATTTAGCTCTCTATGCCGCAGTCGTTATGCTTGACCTTGATCGCGCAACCGTGGTCATAGTTTTGACTGAGCGATCGTGTGATGCTGGCTAACTTGCTTGATTTATGATCGCATACATCATACCTCGATCCTGTTACCAGAGGCTAAATAGGTTCTCTACTTGGCTGATAGTGATTCAGGAGATCTACCCACGATTGAAATACACGAGGCCCTTTTGGCTGTGAGTATTAAGCTACATTTCTTTTATTTCTTTTTGATAATTTCAAGCTTTAAACCACTTCTTTCTATCGTTTCAACTCAATACTTGCAAGGATTGGATATTAGTGCACTTACTCAGACTTAGGTCTTACTAAATCAGTTAAATCAAAGAAAAGTGTATGAATGTTTGATGTTAATGAGTGGTAAAATCACCACTCATCAGTCTCATCATGTGATAGAGGAAGAACAACATGCAAGGTACAATAGTTGTAAAGCAATGCTTTAAATTATTTTTGATCAGGTAACTACATTGGATAAGGACGTGGATGACTTACATCAATCCATGATGACATTTGGAAAGAAGAGTGAAAAGGAAGAAGAAGTTGATGATAGTACCTATCTTTTAAGTACCATGAATACCCAAATCATCAAAATAAGAAGAGTGAGGAAAAAATATAAATCCATGTCATAGACGATGAGATTGATAGTAAAGAACCCTCAATTGTATCCCAAACAACAAAATCAAACATGAGGGATGATGCCAAGATTGAGTAAATAGCACTAGATTCAAAAGACAAACCCAAACAAGTCCTTTGTAAAGGCTCTAGTTCATTTAGGCTTGAAAATGTCGAGAAGTATGCGACTTCAAAATTAGTAAGAACACTTCACTCAAACCACATTTCAACATTATGCTGGGTAGATGTGATGAAAGTCGAACCACCCAAGCAAATGATTAATATTTGAAATGAGGAGGAAAATTCATAAAATTTGTTTGTCATTCCACAAGGGAAAAATGAAGCCCCTCACTTTAAGGCCAATAAATGCAAAATACGATGTGTAACAAGTGAAATCTTAATGTTCTCATAAATACACAATTATCCTATTAGGAAGTTTGATGTAAATTTGGGTAAAAGGTTTACGTCTTCAAAGTGGGGACATAGAAAATATTTCATTGTTTACTCACCATTTCCCAAAGTACCTCAAAGATGTATTGATCTAATCTTGGTCCGTCGATTCAAATCTTCTAAATAGAGACATAAATGATAGTCAAAATATGTTGTGCTGGGACTTTAACAAAGATGCTTCTGGGGATACAACCCAAGGAATTTTTCTGTATGTATCCTAAGGTTTTTTGTTAATTTTTTAGCTTGTTTTTGGGCGTTTGTAGGTTATAGCAGAAGTTGGCTTGGGTACCAGAAGAATAAAACCCTGGATAAGTACATTGGACTTTATTTTCATCACTTTTCTCTCTTTAGTAAGCTTACAAGGTATGATCTTTAAAATATAAATGACGATCACATTCCATGGTTTCTTTTGGTTTTAATTTAATTTATTTAAGCTTAATTTGGTAGAATGTGGTGTTTGGGTTGATGAGTTTTGATTGTGTGACTTGTCTCAAATGCTAAATTATAAAATTTCTATTTCCATATGCTAGTGCACACCGTGTGTTTGATGAAACACCCACTTGAGGTTCTTTTTCTTAATTGAGTGGTGGGTGATTTAATTTGGTTAGTATGATTACAAGTGGTGTGTTTGGTGATGAATTGTTTCATTGG
The DNA here is from genome assembly GCA_030864215.1 of Capsicum pubescens. Taxonomy (NCBI): domain Eukaryota; kingdom Viridiplantae; phylum Streptophyta; class Magnoliopsida; order Solanales; family Solanaceae; genus Capsicum; species Capsicum pubescens. The sequence goes on along the minus strand of CM061548.1, from coordinate 228,433,534 downwards.
GATTGTTCATATGTGTTGTTATTTTATATATTCAAGCTCTTAATTTTCATGCACACCACATGTTTGTTAAAATATCAATAAGTGAGAAATGCCTTATATGCTTGTAAAGGTTACTGTAAACTTTATTGGGGATTTATGTCATCATTTTTGGTGTATATATTTGAATCCAATTGGTCATAAATGTGGGATAACCTGTGGTTTTTGGTTAAGATTGTTGAGGAATGTTGTGTCCATGGTAAGAGAGACATGAATGTTTGCCTTGCCCTATGATAGATTGGGTAACACCAGTCTTAAGGGTATTGGGTCGTTTGTGTTTCTATTGTTGTTATTAGTCTTTTATTATATATATGGGTGATATGTCAAGTTGTGAGGAAAAAATCTTATGAGTTTAATGATAATGTGGACTTAAATTCCCCTAAGTTTTTCTTTAATTGTTTAGGAAGAGGAAAAAGTTCTAAAATTCTATCAAAATGTTATTGGCACCAATGTATGCCCATATCATTGTAAATAAGAATTGGACATTTTAGAATAATAATGTATCATAAAACATTAACATTGGCGATCACAAGTACAATGTTGGCTCGTTTATGCCAACTTATGTGCATAGTAAATAACTCAGCACAACGTCCCAAGAAACTGGAGAGTACACCTAAGAGAAATGTAATGGAATCTATTCAACAATATATCCAAACTCTATCATTATCAAACTATCATTCCACGCTTACCATCAATCAGTCATGTTATTAACATTCCACAGTTATCATCAATCGAAAGTTCACCGACCTTCCTCAATTATCATCAACATTCATAATTAAACAACATATGGCAATATATTCATAACCATAGCAACACGATCATTTATAAAACTATATCAACAATATGCACTAATAGCTCTCTATTAGCTAGACAACGCTTATTTACTAATAAAATTACTCATTAGTCATCATATAACCTCTAATTATTATTTATCAACTATTACAACATAATCACTATTCATGGGTCAAAAACTAGTCATTCTTCACCAACTAGTCAATACCTAGCACATAGCCAAAATTTATTACTAAGCCATATTTCCCAACTAGCTAATATTTTTTTCTAGCCATCATAATCTCACTAATCACCATTGATCCAATAACCACTAATCACTAATTATTCACTATTCAACTTCTTCACTAAACACCTTTTAATAACTAGCATCACTAATCCACAAATAATCGTTTGGCAACTAGTCATAATCACTAAGTCTTCATTTACACTATATATCGTTATAGCTTAATCATCATTATCACTTGTCATCAATACCACCAGTCCTCATTAATGCTAAGGTTCAACTATCCTTCAGTCATTATTGACCTTTTAATTAATATTCACCTCTAATCATCTTTTAAACCTTAATCAACAACTATAAAACCATATACATTGATCAATAGAAAACTATGGTCGATATATCTAATATCAACATTATACCTAACTACACATTAGCATAAATAACATATAGTTTCCATTCACAGGTCTAACCAAACTCGAACTGGTAGATGTACCCATATGCACATTAATTTTCATCCTCTAGGTCGTTCAGGTATATACATATCATCAACATCATCCTCCATCCTTACAAGGTATCATCATATAATCATAATGTGCTCCAGCCATAAAGGGTATCATCATATCATCATAATATCCTTCGGACATGCTGGGTAACATCATATAATCATAATATCCTTCGGCCTTGTCGTGTATCATCATATAATCATAATATACTCCGAAATTTTCAAGTATCATCATATTCTCATAATATCCCCCAGCTATGTCGGGCATCATAATAATATCCACATTAATATCAATAATAAATAGCAAACCCCACGAGGGACAAAGTAAATAAAAAACCTCATGAGGGATAAAGTAAATAAACATAAAAGGAAAACCAAGAAAAGAATACCTCCATATTTCCTCGTTCATCATCAATGTCACATTATCAATAAGTGCATATTTATGTAACATGAATATTTTATATGATTAGTTAATAATCTAGACCATTAGACAATAAGCATAACCTTAAGTATTATCATGAGTAATTGACAAATGTAACCTATTCAATGGCTCACCATTAGCATAAAGAAAGTTTATCACTAACTTGAAGAATAGCACATCCATGGCATAATCTATAGCTTACTAATAGAAATAGCCAATATCGTACTTTATGGATTAAGCCATATTATAGTCAAGGGCCCATTAAATAAAGTGTTTGTAGGCCCAATCAATATCAAAGCAATGGCCTAATCCATAGCCCGAGTGATAACCAAATACTTGGCTTAATGAGTAACATGGTCATTGCTTTAATAAACAGCATAGACAATAGCTCATATGGAATCATCAATAAATTAACAACCAAGGTTCCTTAATAGTTCCTCAAGTGGAATTTAATAGGAATTTCATAAGCACCTATTGGTCTCACAAGGACCTCGTTAATCATGTCTTAAGGAAGGTCAAAGCACATTACTAAATATGCTAATATACCTTCTAATATCATTTCTACCCGAGACTAGACTAAGTAATCTAATTCAATCACATATGTATAGCAAGCCACCATTAAGTCAAAGGTAGGGATCCTACTCCATTTTACCAATAAGTCCTTTGGAACTAACGAAACTACATTACATTAAGAATCTAAGGCAAATCTAGACCTAAGCATTAGTGAAAAGGTCACTTTTATCAAACTAGAGTAATTTAATGCATTCTCATGTTAAGCATGAGATATTAAGTCTAATCCATTAAGGTTCAAGACAAAAAGCTAGGCCTTTTACTCTATGGATGGAGATGAACTAAAAGATCCAACTAACCACATGTGTTAAATCATCATCACCAACTACTACAACCCCTCCCAATATAAAAAGATATCACAATTATACTATGACAAAACTCATTCTAACAAGGGATAAACCTACCCTACCTCAAATTAAAAGAATGCTCATCAATCAACTAAGCATTTATTTTTCCCTTTTGAGAAGCCCCTTTAATATGTGAAGCTATAAAAATCATAATCTACTCATCAATACGAGCATAACGATACCAATATTTAACCTGTGCTTCGGGTCCAAAAATGATACCAAAAGCCCCTAGTGGATCTCACTTACCAAAAACATATTTTTGAGATAAACCCAAATTTCATACACCATCAAGGAATCACAATCCATAAGAAATAGGTGAAAACTAAGATTATGTGGGGCTAAGATAATTCCCTTAAGCTATTTGGGGTTTTGGTCAAATAATTAAGAAATTCAATCTTGAAATTGAAGGATTCTTACCTTGAATCCAATGTTAATCAGGAAAATATATGTTAATAAAGCTTCCAAGTGATACCCAAGACTCAATTTAGAGTTATCTCACCCTTTTAGAGTTTTTAGTATCAATGATTAAGAGAAACAGATAAAAATGCGGACATTACGGACTATTTTGCAGCCCCTTCAGGTGAAGTGATATTGCTATTGTTGTCTGAAGGATCGCTGTCGCAGTTGTGCGATAACAATCGTCTTATAGGGACTGCAATGTTGTGATAACAATTCCCCAATCACGATCGCACACACTAGCACCAAAAAACGCAAAACTTATTTTTGACCCTCGAGACACATTCGGTGTTTGATTTTTGCAAATGAACTATGTAGCTCGACTAAATTTGACATTCCGAATGTGGTGGTGAAGTTGAATTTCCCATACTAGGATGTTTAGACCAAATATGGGCCCCACACCTATATTACAAATTTTCCAACTTTCCGATCAATAGGTCAAAATGTGCTCGGGTGTACTGGGAGCCAAACCAATGGTCAACCTAGCCAAAAATTGATATTTCGGAGATGCTTGAAAAGTCATAATTTGTATCCGAGATTGTTTTGCTGAATTTATTTTTTGCTAGCCATTCGGAGTTAGTGAAGACTTTCAAACAGGGAATTCACTCTAAATACCAAATGAACTACCCGGTAATCGAACTTTCAGTCCTAGAAAGTCATAAATGACTTTGGGCAACTATGGAGAAGCTCAAACGACAAAATTAAATGGAATTATGGAAAATGAAAAGAATGTTCATTATAATATCAATTACTAAAAGGACTTTCAGTCCCAAAAGTCAACGGATAAAAAGAATATCAAATGCTCGAAAGGATGAGGTACTGGGCCCACATGATCCGAGCATAATATCCCGACTAACAAAGGTCAAATACTCACAGCTATCATAATGTCTGAATCACACTGATTTGTACCATACTATGTAGAGACAAAATAGAAACATATTAGAAAATCAATCTCACAATAGAGGATAAATAACAAGCTGAAAACTCAAGAGACCTACTTCATATATTCTGGTGGGCTTAAAATATTAATGAATACTCAAGAATCATAAAATCCACAAAACAAAATAGTGAGGACAAAACTCTAGCAGCTCGGAGATGAAGAACTTTGAATTTTCTAACTCTAGAAGCGATCACAAGAAAGACCACCTGTCTTTGACTCCCTAACTCCACGAAACACACGAATCACATCACGATGTGAATGAAGCATCTAACCCCACACATATAACAAAGGAAAAACATCACTAGGAGGTGAATCAAACAAGTGTAAAAGATAACGTTGGGAAATTTTAATTTCCAAATCAAATGCATTATCGATCAGATAAAAAAAAGGTCAAGATCAAAAATAGGATATATAGGATGGGATAGTGAATTCAAGAACCTTTACAATATAGGAGGCAAGTCTAATAGTTTCAAACTCAAAAATAGGAAATATAACTAAATTACAAATTCTAGCATCACAAAGAACCACGAAAGATCAACTTACCTTCTATATCATAATACATTCCCGAATCAGTCTAACACAACTAACTAAGAGGAAAAACAATTAACCTCACCGCACTATCGGAAGGAAATCATCAAATTGTCCCTTATCTACTCAAGTCATAGAATAAGATCACAAGGAAATAAAATTCTAACAAGATAATAATAGTTTATACATCTACCCGATGAGGATCAATTACATGAAGTAACGATATAAATAACATCAATAACCTCAAGAAGTGATAGTAATTTTAACAATAATGTCAACCATCTATATAATGAATAGGCAATATCCAAATGAACACCAATAACATGCACCACTCAACAGCCATCATAAGGCCAATGTGCCAAGATAAATGGGACTCGAACGGAATGATACACTCAGAGGGAAAAACTATCGATATGAAACTAATACATCATCTACTAAAAGAATTACACCATACAGTAGTCACATAATAACGAATTTTTAAACCAAGTACACCATAACTAATATGAACTTATCAAGGCATATAATCAACAATGTGTATGAAAATACCCATACACATAATGAATGATAAATGCGAGGAATAAAAGCATAACCATCATGGTGTAATACATAATTATATGCCTATAGACATAGAGGAAAAAATATGAACATGTCCAGAATCAGACCGATATACTAAATCATCAAATGGCGCACTATCTTTAACTGAAAGTGCCACAATAATCAAGAGGCGACTCTAAGTGAGCTAAAGGACTAGCATTCCCACATTGGGGACACTCTCTAGACTAGAAGTTGACCACTCTGCAATTATAGCAAACTCATAAAGCCCAACATAGTGAGAACAGAAAGTGAGCCCAAATAGCTGGCCAACTAATACGGAGAGCACTTTCTACTACAAATGAGTATCCTTTTTGCAAGCATAGCCTTTCTTAGAAAATCTAAGCCGGAGGGGAATACATGTTAACTCTGCCTGACCATTAACTCACAACTGGGGCACTTTATGAATCGATGTCTTATCTCTCCACAACAAAAACAAGCTCTCGGATGAAATACCAATAACACCATACTGATGGCATGGATACACCATACTGATGACATGGATTCTTACTTCCACCTCTGTAAGTCCCAATGTATGCTCTCTCTATGGCCCTTACATAATCCACAACCCGAGAGAGAAAAAATTTGGCTACTATCAAGTGCTTCAAGGCCAAATGGAGTGGCAATACTAAACCACTAGTGATTCAATACACCGTGTCATGTGCTGAAAAATATATCATAGGACAATTCTAGGCCCAAACTAGAAACCCAATCTCATACTCAGAAAATAGTCAAGAACCCTAATGAACACCAATAGACGAACTCTGGTCTAAGGATTGCTCATGTTTTGTATGTAATCCATGATTGTGAGGGATTTGGAACATGACTTGGATCCCCAATGTTGAACCTAAAAGGGACAAAGTAGTCAAGAGATCAAATGGAGTCTAAGTAGGCACAAATCCTTTAACTGACTATGAAGGTTGTTTACATCCCTCTTTGACTCTTTAATGTGATGTTGTGCTAACACTCTAGAAATGCATATCAAACTCTCATTCGCCTCTATCGACAACATCACTCATCGTGCCTTGCTCCTTAGGGATAGAACAAAGTGAAAGCATATGTTCGAGGTTCAGAGAAATGCGAACACATGATAGGTAGTCAAGAAGTTAATTTTTGAAAATATCCCCATAGACTCTTATAGATAGGTTATGGATGTCTTTGCACCGATCCTAGGACTCGGTTAAACACTTAGCTCTTGTTGAAATACACCAGTGAAACCCAGGCTTTGATACCAATTTGTCACGACCCAGCTTCTTAGGTCATGATGGTTCCTACTATAACCAACCAATACAAAGCCAAGCCCATAGTCTGAATCGGCTAGTAACAGACTACCCAAATATATATAAAAATGAATACAAAATAGATGATATAAGAGAATCAAATACATAATAAAGTCCTAAAATTTGGTGATATGCGTACAAGATATACTAATATAACAAGAGTATAAGAGTGAAATACATCAAATAAATTACACTGATACAACTTATCTCTAAATACAATGTAGAGACAAGTCTATTACAAAAGAGGGAGGTAAGTAGTACTCAAAATTTTAGGGGCTCACTCTAAGTCTCTAAACCATGGTTGTTCGACACGACGCACACATCAATAACAATAACCCGTACTATGATCTACAGGCTAGAAAAGTAAAGTTTGAGTAACAAAATAATGGGTATTCAGTAGGCATCATTGATGACTTAGTTAAGTCAGCGTATAAAGATGATATAATGCTTGATAATCATAACTCTCAAACCCCTAGAGAGTACACCTAGGAGAAAAATAATGGAATCTAGTAAACTTTCTATCCAAACTCCATTGTTATTCAACCGTCATTCTATGCTTACCATCAATCAGTCAAGTTATCAACATTCCTCAATAATCATCGATCATAATTTCATAGACCTGCCTCAATTATCATTAATATTGATAATTAAATAACATATGGAAATATAGTCATAACCATAACAATATCATCATTTAAAAAACTATATCCACGATATGGACTAATAGCTCTATATTGTCTATCTAATGCATATTTACTAATCTAATTACTCATTAGTCATCATAAACCTCTAATTGTTCTTTATCAACTATTCATAACCTAATCACTATTCATGGCTTAATAACTAGTCATTCTTCACGAACTAGTCAATACTTAGCACATCTAGTCAATACTTAGCACATATCCAAAATTCATTACTAAGCCATATTTCCAAACTTACAAATACTTTTTTTAACCATCATAAACTTGCTAATAACCATTGATCCAATAAGCGCTAATCACCAATCATTCACTAAATACCATTTAGTAACTAGCATCACAAATCCACAAGTCCTTGTTTGGCTTGTTTGGAAAATAGTCATCATCAATAAGTCTTCATTTTTGGTAAATATCATTTTATCTTAATCATCATTATTACTAGTAATTGATACCACTAGTTCTCAATAACTATAAGGTTCAACTAACATAAGACATTATTAACTTCTTAGTTAATATTCACCTTTAATCACCTTTTAAACCATAAATCACTAACTATACCACCTTATACCTAGATCACTAGATAATTTTTGAAGACATTTCTAATATCAACATTATACCCAACTACACATAAGCATAAATAACATATAATTTCCATACGTAGGTATAGCCAAACTCAAAATGGTAGATGTACCCATAGGCACATAAATATTCATCCTAAAGCCTTGCCAGATATATGCATATCATCATCATCATCCTGCAGTATTCTCTAGTATCATCATATAATCATAATGTCCTCCGACCATACCAAGTATCATCATATCATCATAATATCCTCTGGACTTTTTGAGTACCATCATATCATTATAAGATCCTCTATCTTTGTCGGGTATCCTCATATCATCATAATATCTTCCAACCTTATCATGAATCATCATATAATTATAATATCTTCTGGCCATGTCATTTATCATCATATTATCATAATATCTTGTGGCCTTATAGGTCATCATAATAATATCCAAATTAATATCAATAATAAAAAGCAAGTCCCACAAGGGATAAAGTAAAAGACAAGCCCCATGAGGGCTAAAGTAAAAAACAAGCCCATGAGGACTAAGTTAAATAAATATAAAAGGAGAAGCAAGAAGAGAATTCCTCTATTTTTTCTCGTTCATCATCAATGTCATATTATCAATAAGTGTATATATATGTAACATGAAAGTTATAAATTCTAAGTCAATAATCTAGACCATTAGACAAGAAGAAAAACCATAATTATATCATGAGTAATGGTCCACATGTAACCTATTCATTGGATCACCATTAGGATAAAGAAAGTTTATCAGTAACTTGAAGAATAGAACATCCATGGCATAATCTATAATTACTCATAGAATAGTCGATATCGTACTTTATGGCTTAAGCCATTTTATAGTCAAGGTCCATTTAAATAAGGTATTCGTTGGCCCAATCAATCGCCAAACAATGTCCTAATAAATACCCCGAGTGGTAGGAATGTCCATGGATTAGAAAGTAACATGGTCATGGGATTCTTTAATTGCATAAACTAATGCTCATATGGTATCATCATTAAATTTTCTACCAATGTTCCTTAATAGTGCCTCAAGGAGTATTTTATAGGCATTTCACATGCACCTCTAGGTCTCATAAAGACTACCTTCTTTATGTATTAACGTGGTTCAAAGTCCACTCCTAAATCCCCCCAATATACCTTATAAGTTAAATTCAATCCTGGATAAGATGAATGTGTCAAATTCAATCTTAGATGTATAGCAAGACACCATTAAGTTCAAGGTAGAAATCCTACAAAATTCTATCACTAAGTCCATTAGAACTAAAGCAACTTTATTAGAGTCCAAGGTAGGAATCCTACTCAATTCAATCACTATGTCCATTGGAGCTAAAGTAATTTCATCCGAGTAAGCATCTAAGGCCAATCTTTCCCTAAGCATCACTGACCAGGTAACTTTGATCAAACTAGAGTAATTCTAAGAATTCTCATGTTAAGCATGAGACATAAAGTTTAATCCATTAAGGTTCAAGACAACAAGCTAGGAATTTCACTATATGGGTCCAAATGACCTAAATGATCCAACTAACCAAAAGTCTTGAATCATCATCAACAACGACTAACCCCCCCCCCCCCAATATAAAAAGATATCATAATAATAATATAACAAAGCTGATTCAAATAAGGGATAAACCAAACCTACCTCAAATTTGAATAATGCCCATTAATCAACTAAACCTTTATTTGTTCCTTTTGAGAAGCCTTTTCAAGATGCCAAACTATCAAAAACATAATATACTCATCAATGCAAGCATCACTATACCCATATTGTACCATTGTTCTTTCGGTTCAAAAATAACACCAAAAGCCCCAAGTGGATCCTTCTTATGAATAACGTGTTTCTGAGGTAAAGCCAATGTTCCTACACCAACAAGGAATCATTAACCATAGGAAATGGGTGACACCTAAGCTTATTTTGGGAAAAAATTTATCCCTTAAGTTATTTGGAATTTTTCTCTTATAATAAAGATATTCAATCTTTAAATTGAAGGATTCTTACCTTAAATCCAATAGTCATCACGAAAATATATGTTAATCAAGCTTGCAAGTCACACCGAAGACTCGGTTTAGAGTTATCTCACCGTTTTAGGGTGTTTAGTCTCAAAGATGAAGTGAAATTTACATAAATTATGTCATTGAGGCTATTTATAGCCCCTTCATGTAATGAGATATTCCTATCATAGTCGAAAGGATCGTTGTCGCAGTTGTATAATCACAATAGGTTTATCAAAATTCGGAATATTCCAATCACAATGCCCCAATTGTGATTGCACATGCAGCAGCACCAACAAAGCCAAGAACTTATTTTAACCCTTGAAAACATTAAGATTTCGATTTTCACAAATGAAATATGTAACCCCACTAAATTTAACATTCCAAAATGTAGTGGTGAAGTCGTATATCGCATACAAGAACATTTAGACAAAATATGGGCCCCACACCTATATTACCAATTTGCCAACTTTTTGACCAATAGTTCAAAATGTGTTGGGGTTTATTGGGACCAAAACTAAATGTAAACCTAGCCTACAATTGATATTTTGAATCTACTAGAGAAGTCGTAATTCTCATATGAGATTGTTTTACCAAATTTTTTGCTCGGTGGCCATTTGGAACCAGCGAAGGCTTCAAACTAGGTAATTGGCTCTAAAAACATATGAACTGCCCAATAACCAAACTGTTAGACCTAGCAAGACATAAATGACATACGACATCTATGGAGAATTTCATATGAAAAAACTAAAAGAAATTATTTAAAATGAACGTAAGGGTCATTAAATATTTCTCTTTAGTTTTTCAATGGTAAACAAGTCATTTACATCCTAAATAATCGAATAACTAATACTAACATGTTTTACCTCATCCCATAAGACAAAGATACGATTCCTCTTCTCTAAAATTCTCAAGAACACCAAACAAGGGTTCTTCTCCAAAATTTAAGACTCTAATTCTCAAATTAAAGCTTTCAACCAAGAGAATTTATCAAGTTAATGTATGTGGGGTTTCAGTAAGGATATTCTTCCGTCTTTATTCCTAAAAGTTAATCTTTACTAGATTTTGAAGAAATTAGCTTACTATGGAATTCATGAATTCATTATTTTGCATATGAATTCATGTTAACTTATGTTTTTATCCATGAATAGAATCTTAAGTATGTAAGGTCCTGATTAATGAGTCATGATGGCACCTACCCTATCCCACAAGTAGGTAAGACAAACCATAACCTAGATCTAGATAATGTAGGCTAACGTTGGCCTAAAATCTATAAATCAATGGTTGAAGTTTCAAATCACAATGAAACAACCATAAATATCAAATAGTTTTGATAAAAAATAACAAATATCCCAAGACTCAGTAATGATAATACAAGAGCAAGTACAAAAGAACTATGAGTACTAAATAGGAAAATATAATCAATATTTAACATGAAATACTAGACATATATAACTAGAAGGAAAAGGGTAACCCTAACTCCAAAAGCTCAACCAATATCTGAAATAAACTCTTCACGAATGATGACTCAGCGGCAGCAATTAGTTCTTGGATCTGCACCAAAAGGGTATATAAGTATGGCTTGAGTTTCAAAACCATAGGTACTCAGAAAGCATCATTGACCAACTGAGCTAAATCATGATATAAGTATGATCAGATACTAGATAACGCAAGATAAATCAAGATAAAAAAAAAACCTAGATTTATGTTCCGGCACCGTTGTACACAAATAAGAAAATGTGTACGAGATAATAACATAAGGATCATACCATAAAACTACAAGATTGGCCCCATAAGCCAATAAGTGAAAAAAATTAAATAACCCAATCCATGGCCCCATAAGTTTGGAAGATAATAGAGGATAATATCAAGGAAACTAACTATCAAATTAAATAACCCAATCCATGGACAAATTGTTCAAAGGCAACGACGCCATTTTTGATAACGCTCAACTCACACAACAATTTAGGTGCAAGGCTATCTTCGTTAATATATTTACCTAACTTTTGAGTAGGGGTCAAATCCATGAGGAACAATGTGAGTGGCAATTTAATTTAAAGTGATAGTTACAAGTTAAATTCAAACAAATGGTACAAGAAGATAAAATGGGGGAGGTGAGTTCCTACACTAATGTTTTTTTAGGATTTTCTTATATAAATCAAGGGATAAAAATAATTAGAATTTTAACAATTATGCACGTATCCTAGGATTATGCATTACTAAGGGAGTGACATATGGGAGTTATTCATCAACATCAATTTAGTAAGTCAATTATGGGAAGGTTTGGTCATAGATTTTTATGCTAGTCTTTCAACAAAACGCAAAACTTTAACCCATCGATCCTTTCAAATACCTAATGGATGTGTTCAATAATATGCAACAACAACCTCAATCAAGACATCTCTATTTCTAGGATAACACCCAAGGTATAGTCAACCTCACTTTCACCATTATTTCTAAGATATTGAGAATTTAGCAAACTACACTCATAATTGTCAATCATTGCTTTGGTCTCCACATCCCTCATTCAGGGATGATAAAGATTCCTAAACTTCAACCAAAACCCTTCTTTCGAAGATAGCCTTAGGCTTTTTAGAGCTTGGAGCTTTCATCCATCAAGCCCATGTGGGTATTTAGAGCTTTCACCCATCAAATCTCAACAAAAATAAAATAGCAATAATAGAACACATAAACAAGAACTACTAATATATTCTAACAATCACAACCCACACACACTTTAATTCCTATTCATACATAAACCCAAGAGGGATATTTAGCTACACATATGATAAATAAGCATAGATATACCCATAATCTCCGTTGAATTAATTTGTGGAAGATCGAAGCAAATGTTACTTTAAACTTGGTTCCTCTATAATATCAAAAATAAAAGCGAGCAAATCTTCTACTTGGAGAGTCTCCAATGTATTCTTCACCCAAAATATCTACAATATTTTCTTCTCCAATAATGGAGGCTACAATGTCTTAAGCTAAACCTAGAAAAATTGAGGAATAAGGAATGTCATGGAATGAGTGATCCATCCAATTAGGGTTTTAATCTTTTTCTTCAAATTGGGATCAGCACGTGTAATTACAGTTTTCCCTTGGGCTGAACATTTCTTTGAAGCCGTGATTGTGCAAGGCTGGTTGCGACCGTGGCTACGCGACTGTGATTGACTTCCACAGTCGTGATAGATTGACAATCTTAACTTATTACGATCGTATCCCAAGGACCATGATCATGGTAACTGAGGATAGTTTACTGCAGGTCTTCAGCTGCCCTTTTTCTGCTCCCTTTTGATCATTTCAGGCTCCAATCCATATCTTTTTGTCTTTTCAACTTCTATACCTGTAAAGAATAGATATTAGTGAATTAATCACAATTATGACTCATTTACTCATTTGAGACAAGGTATTATGCACTAAAACTAAGTGCAAATGAGTGGTATAATCACCACTTATCAATTATATAAATGAATCTTAGCTTTAGACTATCCCTTTACTCATAATTATAAGGCGGGAAAGGAATGACATTCGGAGGTCTCATCTGTAATTATGACTATAAGACATATTTTAAGACATAGCCAGAGAACATATAGATACCAACACTCATATGTAATATTGCTAAGACTATTCGAAATTCCTATTAATAACCACATCTATAGGCCACTCATTTTATTTTTAGGCCGTTAATCGTATCTATATGCCACACCATCTAAATGAGCCTTATTTTATCCACATGCCATTTTTTAAGTCTTAGGCGATATTCTATCTATGAGGTGAATCACATCTATGAGCCATACTATATATATATATAAAAGCTAAATCATACCTATAAGCAAAATTATATCTGTGTAAGCGATATCATATCTATAATCCATATTTTATCTATATAACTCATATTATTCCCATGAGCAATATTATATATCCACTAAATCTTTTAACCTTTAGTCATACCGATATTTATAGCATTACGAATATCAACCATGTTATTAACCATAATTGGAAGACATACCCATAATAACATGATTAAGTCATATGTCATACTTATATTTATATGATTAGTCACACATAAGGGTAATATCATTAGCATTACTCGAAATTAGCATTAATCCTCTAATATCCAACTAACATATGCTATAATTATATTAAATCCTATCAAGTGTCAACCTTCCATTAATAAGAGTATATCATACACAAATGAGTCTAAAAGATTATCATATGTCTTAACATAAGGTAGGCCGAAGGGGCCTACTTCTAATCCACAAAGATTTTCTTCGGTAGTTTCTACCCCGAACTAGACAAAGGTATTTAAGTTCACTCGAAGATGTGAAGAAAGCCATAAATTATCCTAGGATATAAGTCCCTCTCAAACATGATTCACAAAGGAAATCAGACCTAGAACAATAGCAACTAGGGAAATTCCCTGAATTAAGTAATTAAGAACAATCCAACCCTAACATGAGTAATTAGGGTAATTTCATCTACCTTGAGAAATTAAGACATTTCAATTCTAAATATGTACCACAAACCCCAATTCTAATAAACCACGACTAATTATACTAGTAGTCGAAGTTTAAGGTTTCAAGGTAGCCTAAGGGTCTAACTAACACGAATGTCCTCGTTCCCACTTCCAAAACCTAAATCCCATCCCATAGCTGGCATAATATAATAATTATACTATGAGATGGCTCAATCTTTAAAAGTGGTAAGCCTAGCCTACAAAGCATTGAAGAAAGCCCAAAGAATCAGCTAAATCATTGATTTCCCCTTTCTAGAAGTTTATAAAAGGTGCCACAGCTATCAAAATCACAACTTATCAAAATTAGAATAGTGATACCAATATTGCACTATTGTGCTTGGGGTCCAGAATTACTTAAAAATCCCATGTGGGGTACGTTTATGAAAATTACATTTTTGAAACCATCTTAACGTCCCTCTATGCTATAGGAATGTTTACCCTAAAAATGGGTGAATTTTGAGGTATATTGGTCTTACTATCAAGTCACCAAGATTTTTGGATTCGTAGATGAGAATGGATAAATAAAAAAAGAAAATAATGAAAGTGTACCCCTAATTAGATGGAGAATTACGTTACTAAACTTTATTCAAGCTCCAAATTGCCCACAAATATTTCCTCTATGCTTTTTAAATTTTTTTGTGTTTAAGGATCTTAAAGATAGATATGAAAAAATGAAAATGTGATAAAGGGTTATTCGTACTATTTTTAGGGACACATGTCTCGCATACTCGACCTGTTGGTTACATTTATGATATCTTCCCAAGGGTGCAGAACTCACTTACTCGACATTAGTATCATATACACGATACTTGCCTTCCTCCTAGAGGTGTCACTTATGTGACTAAAAATGTTACTTCGGCGACACTTACTGGTGCGTAAAAGATTGCATACTAGATTAGAGGCTCGCACACGTGAGTCCATCAACACCAATTGGATGTGAAAATTTCAATGTCTCTTATACAACTTCAGGATTTATCAAAAATCCCGTATAACCAAATGGACTACGCTACCCCATCAAAGTCATTGTTCCAAACTCAATGGAGGGGTTCAAAATTCCATCCAAGTTTGTTTCAATGAAAAGTGGGTCCCAAGCCTAATTTCCATTTTTCTTAACTTCTGACCAATAACTCAACAATGAGCTCGAGTGCCTTGGGAACCAAACCAAGAATCCACCTTGCCTAAAATCAACATTACAGAAATGTTGAAATAGCCATAATTGGCATATGAGGTCGTTTGACTGATGTTTTCACCTGGTTGACAATTTAAACTAGCAAAGACTTTGAAACCAAAAGTTGGCTCTAAGAACTAACTGAACTGCCCTATAATCGGATTATTAGTTCCATCAAGTCGTAAATGAGTTGGGGAATCTATGGAAGGATATAATTGGAAAAAATAAGCACAAATACATCAAATGAGCATAAGGTTCTTTACAAAATCAGCTACTAAAAGAACATTCATCCCCAAAAGTAAATGATTAGGATGTACTTCAATCCTCGAACAGGCGAGGATAATGAATCTACATCTTGCTCTCGATCTCCAAAGTAGTCTCTTCCACTAAAAAATTCACTACAGGAATCTCCTTAGTTCGCAACCTCCTGACATTACTTGCCAAAATGATTACAGACTCATCAACGAATGTCAACAATTATCCAACTGGACTGAGCCCCATCTAAGCATTTGATATGGATCAAAAATATTCCAAAATACCATGGAAATAGGGAATATTGGATGTACAATATAAAAATTTAGGGATAAGGCTAGCTCATAAGAAACCTAACCAACTATGTGAAGATTATCAAAGGTCCTATTTTTTCAGAGGTTGAGCTTTCCTTTCCTCCTGAACCTCATCACATACATAATGGGAGACACATGGAGGAATACTCATTAACCAACTCCAAATCTCAAGGCACAGAGCCTACATCATGCATAAGCCTTTTGCCTACTCTGAGCTGCCCTTAACTTTTCAAGAATTACCCTAACTTTATCAAACAATGCCTAAAGTAGGTCAGTACCACGGGGTCTAAACTCTAAAGTCTCAAACCATTAAATCAGAGAACAATAGAGCCTACCATATAAAGCCTCAAAAGGACCCATCTTACTACAAAGTCTACCACATCTCTTTTTATTCCACACAACTAGTAATGTTGTCTCAATGTTGTGTCAAATATCAATATATCTTATGAATTCCCGGGTGAATGGAATACCTAGAGCTTTGAGCCTCATATAAAATTGAATGAATTAAGTTTCCAACAATTAGAACATAAATGCGGCTATTAAATCTAAATACAACCTCAGAATCAATAATAGACCTCTTAGACTCACTACGCTACACCTAATTGAGGATGGTGCAAAGTTTCTTTTCCTAAAACTTGAAATCCCAATTCTACTCAAAATGCGAGGACCTTGCCTTAAAACTATAATAAATCCTCCTAGTGTCTAAAATATCAAGTCAGACTATAAAGTTTGCTAAGGAATGAATGTCCCATGCCTAGGGCCTCTGAGAAAGCAAACTATAAGACAAACTACCCATACTCACTACTTGTGGCTCAAGGTATCCGCCATCATATTCATCTTGACCGGATGATACAAGATGGAGATATCATAATCCTTAAGAAACTGCATCTATTTATGTTGCCTAGAATTAAATTCTCTTTGGGTCATAAGATGCCAAAGATTGCAATGGTCTGTCAAAATCTCACAATGCACACCATAAATAAAATGCCTCCAAATCTTAAGTGCACTAACTCAAAATCATGAACGGGTGCACTCGTTCACCCTTAGCTACCTAGAAGAATAAGCAATAACATGACCCTGCTTTATTAAAAGACTACCCAAACTAAGTCAATAAGCATCACAATATACGTTGAATCCTTCCTCTCACTATGAAGAGCTTATTTCTTGATTATTTTAATACATAACTCACACTCTTTGGATCGTATATAAGGAAACTCCTTTTGATTCAATCTGACATAGGTGTTTAAATAGTACCAAAATCATTGAAAACAAATATAACCAGCCATGCCAATAGAGCTATGAACCTTAGTTTGAGATATAGGACTCTCCCGATCATAAATTGACTCAATGTTCACTAGGTTTACCATTATCCCATCCTTAGACACAACATGCCCAAGAAATGTCATTGACTTAAGTTAAAACTCACACTTAGAGAACTTGGTTAAAAGTAAATGATGTCTCAAAGTCTAGATAACTATCCTAAAATATTGTGCATCCTCATCCCTACTCTTTGATACACAAGGATATAGTCGATGAACATACTTACAAAGGAATCCAAATAAGGCCTGAACACTCGGTTCATTAGATCCATTAATGCCGGTGTGCATTAGTTAGCCAAAAAGATATTACTAAGAACTCATAATGACCATAACGGGTCCAAAAGGCTATCTTTCGGATTTACTTAGACCAAATCCTCAATTGATGATAACCAGACCTCTAATCAATATTAGAAAATGCTTTTTCTCCCTAAAGTTGATTAAATAAATCATTAAAGTGATACATAGCATTAACGTTCTTCATAATAATCTTAATAAGATGCATATAATCAATACATATTTTCATAAAGTCATATTTTTTCATCACAATCAATGAAGGAGCTCCCTAAGGAGACACACTCAGTATAATAAAACCCTTACCAAGAAGATCCTGAAGTTCAGTGTACAGTCTTAAGATCGATAAGAGTCATACAATAAGGTACCATAGAAATAGATTGGGTGAACAACTCAAGATCAATAACAATCTTAATAATATAATCAGGAAGAAGGCCAAGTTGATCGATAGGGAAAACACTAGAAAACTTATAAACTATAGGAAATGATTCAAGCAACGGACTCTCTATACTAAGATCATGAATTTAAGAGAGATAAGACTCGTAGCCACTTGAAATAATCCCCCTAGTACACATAAAAGAAATAATCCCCATTGGCTTGCGGCTAATAGATCTCTACCAAATGATAAGGGGTATGCTAGGCATGGCTAAGGTAACAATCCTGGCAAAAACAACCTATGACCATATGATTAAGAGATAACTATTATATGGCTAGAATCAAATCAAAATACTTAATGTCTAATATAATATGATCAGCATGAGTTTCACCATCTCTAACAGTCATAATATATGGTCTAAAAAACTAATCTTCTACTAAATAATGGCCCAAGAAAGTAGTGTAAGACCCCTCAAAAAATTTCATCATCTATGTCTTTTAAAGCATGTCAAGGGAAGTCTCAAACTTAGAAAATCTTTCTAAGTGTGGGGACTTAGTAATTTCTAAGGTCTTCAAACTTTGAAGATTTTATATATGACCTTCCCGACCTTAGTTTGTCAATTTTCAAATTGATTCATTATCGGGGAAGTCAATATTACCTCTCGGGTGAGTTTTATAATTTTTAGACTAGCATAAGGGTGAGTTTGGATGTCCAAAATAGTGAACTCTCATGATAAGCCCACGACACGAGATTCATTTCCCGTTACTAGAAGTTGCGACATGAGGTTTACTCCTATTTTTGGGTGTCGCGATGCAAGATTCATTCCAGTTTCTTGAAGTCGCGATGCGAGATTCATTCCTATTTTTAGGATTTGCGACATGATGGTCAGTTACATGGGAAAGAGAGGCCAAGGGTTAGTAGAGATTTTTTCCCCATTCCCAATCTGTCCAAACACAAGATTAAAGACTTTCAGAGGCATTATATGCCAAGTTTCATCAAATCCTCTTAAATTAAGAACCCTAAGCTTCAATACCCAATTTCAAGAATCTCAAGATTGCCCTATGGTATTTCTAAATTTCTTCAAGATTCAGGGTCCTCATTCTAATAGCTTTAAGAACCCCAATCCGAGAGTGTAAATAGTGTCTCTATAGAAAGATGTCATCAAAAGTAATAATCTAAGGTATATGGAATTTGAACAAGAACAATTCTCTCATTCTTGTGCCCAAAGACTTAAATTTATTGGATATTTTATGACTTGCGTGTTGGGTTTACACCCAAATCATTTTGTTTTAAGCTTATGAGATTATAAGTGAATTAAATCTTGAATTTCACGTTTATCGTACCTATTTATGCTTTGGGTTAAAGATTATATCATGAGTTGGACTTTCCTTTTTACAAATTGATATTGTGGAATAATCTCAAAAATGTGTTTATCATAAAGTGTTGTTGTGAATTTTCATGAGTTCAAATCTTCAACTTGAGTCCAAAGATTAAGTATTGATGTTTTAAGATCAGTTTCTAGAACGTTTTTTGTTGTTATATCCAAATCGAGAATGATTTTGAATTTTTTTGAAGGTTATAACCTTAAGCTTTCCTCTAGAAAATTTCTTACCAAGATTTTATGGAAATTGATGTTTTGATCTTAAGCTAAGATACGAATCCACATTATCCTTACAATTTATGATTTAAAGAAAATAGAAGCATTGTTGGTTGTCATTTTAACCTTTGTGTTATTTTTAGATGGATTTCCTAAAAGTTCTGAGCCTAAGTATGGGTGTAGTATTTAGCATCGAGTTCGGTATAATTCTAAGGTATCATGCCATAGAACTACAGGCCATCGTAGGATTATTATTTACCCCAAGTGGGTTAAGATAGTGATCACTAAAGTGAAGGTTCTATTTTGATGCCAAAGGTAGAACAGCTCTCCCTAACGTGGGTAAGATGTTGGACTCCACGTCATCTCCCATGGTTTATGTTAGTTAGAAGAAACTCCCTAAGTACCTCAGTCCAAAGTCTTTGCGTCCCAAGTCGAAGTCAAAGATTTCAAAGTTTCAACAGTTTTAAAAGATCTATAGTCCCTATGTTTGATAAGTAGTCCCCTATTCCCATTAATCTAAAAGTAGGTGTTTTGAAAGTTATTATTTTAAGATTCTTTTTGTGTATAAACTTTGAGAATAAGAGGAGAATACAAATTTAGAATTAACTATAATGAATGACGAGAATTATGCTACGCGTTTCATTATTTATGATTTATGAGATTTAGACTTCAGTTTTATTCAAGCTATGTAAGTCATTTATATAAGCATCCATGGTTTATAAAGAGTAGTGTTATTGTTTACTTATTGCATACACCCCCATATACTCTGTACATCCTCAAAGTACTGATTCACATATAAGTCTATGTGCTACCTTGTCTTATAATGCAGGTTTAGGTGTTCAGTCTCAACAATGACACTGATATGTGAGTACTTCTATCTACACTTTTGCAGTTGGTGGGTCCTCATGGTTTGAGGACCTATTTCTTTAGAATTTCAGTACTCATAGTAGTAGGTTTATTTGTTTTAAGTTTTAGTTAGTTGTGTGTCTATCCAGATGGCTCTCTAGTTCTTTAGCAGTAGAGGCTTGTCAGACTATCAGTTGTGTTTTAGACTTTTCAGTATTTTGCTCTTTAGACAGTATCTTCTTCGTCATTTCAGTTTTGACATAATATGATAGTTCCATTTCATGAAGTAAGCTCTAGACTTTATAGCAGGCTCAAAGGGTTTGTTTGGGGCTACTTATAGCCTTAAGCACCGTATGACATCTTGGGATGAGATTTTAGGGCGTTAAAAACCTTGTATCAGAGCCAAATGTTTAAAGAGTCCTTGGAAGACAGACAAACCACGTTATGTAGATTTTTGATCATTGATGTGAAGTGCACCAAATATATGAGCAAGAGGCTATGGGATATTTTAGAAAAAGTCATCTCTTTCTTTCAAAAGTTATCGTTCCTATAATTGTCTCTATCTACTAATAACTCGTGCTCTTTGATGACAGAAAATGCCTTCCTGCAGAGCTAATGCCTATAGGAATGAGAACCATCCACCTCAACCTATTGAGCCCCTAAGAGAGAACATGTCTCATGCTGAGTTTTGGGCTGCCTTTCAGATATTAGGATAAGCTATGACTTCTACTGTGAAAGCCAATAATCAGGTTGCTACTCTGTGTCAGGAAGAGGGTGATGCAGCCGCGGACAGACTTCGTGACTTCAGGAAAATGAACTCACATAGGTTCTTTGGGTCAAAAGTAGGTGAGGACCCATAATTATATTTTGATGAGGTGAATAAGATCACACAAGTTATGCATATAAGTGAAGAGGAGAGCGTATAAATGGCCCTTATCATTTGAAAGATATTGCTTATGACTGGGTTGTGATGTGGAGGAAGACTAGAGGGGAGAATGTAGCTCTTATGACTTGGAAGGTGTTCTAGGATATATTCATGGACAAGTTCTTCCAACTTGAGTTGAGGGAAGAGAAGATAGAGGAGTTCATGAACCTGAGGCAAGGCTCTATAACCCTAAAAGAGTATTTCCTCAAGTTTACCTAGTTATCAAAGTATGCTCCTGATTTGATAGTTGACCCTAGATTTAGTATGAGTATGTTCATGATAGGTATGTCTAGATTAGTGCTGAAGGAGTGTAGGACTACTACACTTAATAGGGATATGTATCATTCTAGACTAATGATGCATACTCAGTAGATTGAGGCAGAAAAGATAAAGAAGTGAGATAGAGTAAGAGGAAATAAGAGGGCTAGATCAGAGCAGTTTGAGTATGGTCGGACTATATCGCATGGAGGGAACAAGCCTCAGTTTTAGAATCATTCGTCTATGCCAGCGCCTTCATCAGCCAGTGTTCTCGCACCCAAAAATAGGTAGAAATAGGGGAATAAGTCTTCTATGTATAGATCCCAGCATAGTGTGAGTAACAAGACTAATTATCCCCTATGTTCTAAGTGCGGTAGGTCCCATCCCGATAAGTGATTGGCCAAGCAGAGGGGTTGTTTCGATTCTGGAAAGTTTAGCCATAGACTTAGAGAGTGTCCGCATGCTAGATAGGGGAACCGAGATGTTCGACCCTAGACTCAGGCTACCAGCGCACCAGCTTCTTTAACCCATCTAGCCTCTCCTAATGGCACTTTATCAAACACTGTTGGTGATCAGCAACAAAATTGATTCTATTCTTTCCTATCCCATAAGGAGTAGGAGGATTCACCAGATATTGTTACTGGTATGCTTCGTGTCTTTTATTTTGATGTGTATGTATTGTTGGACCCTGGGTCAAGTTTTTCTTATGTGATGCCATTGGTTATGGTAAACTTTGAAAAAACCATGAAAAGATCCCTGAGCCTATCCTAGTTTCTACCCCTGTAGGTGAGTCAGTTGTTGCTAAGCAAGTGTATAAAAAGTGTCCTATTTCTGTCCTTTATAAGGACATTTTTGCAGACTTAATAGAGTTAGACATGGTTGATTTTGATGTTATTCTGGGTATGGATTGGCTTCATTCTTGTTATGCATCTATAGATTATCCCACCAGTGTGGTTAAGTTTCAATTTCCAGATGAGCCAGTCTTTGAATGGTCCAGAAATTCTGTATCTCCCAAAAGTCATTTCATATTTTACCTTAAGGCCAGAAAGTTTTTATTAAAAGGTTGTATCTATTATTTAGTTCTAGTTAAGGACTCTAAGTCAGAGACTCCAACTATTCAGTCTATCAACATAGTTAATGAGTTTCTATATATTTTTCCAGAAGATCTCCCAGGGGTACCTCTCGATAGAGAGATAGAATTTGGGATTGACCTTCTTCCATTACATAGACCATTTCAATCCCTCCATACCGTGTGACACTCATAGAATTTAAGGAGTTGAAGTAGCAACTCAAAGATCTTCTAGATGAAGGTTTCATAAGGCCCAGTGTTTCTCCTTGGGGCGCACCTATTCTATTTGTGCAAAAGAAAGATGGTTTTATGCGTATGTTCATTGATTATCGCAAGTTTAATAAGGTCAAAGCCAAGAAAAAGTACCCTCTTCCTAGAATTGATGATCTTTTCGATCAATTGAAAGGTGCAAGTTATTTCTCAGAGATAGACCTTAGATCCTTCTATCATCAACTTAAAGTAAAGGAGTATGATATTCCAAACACAACCTTCTAAACCCATTATGGTCATTTAGAGTTCCTAGTCATGTCTTTCAGGTTAACCAATGCTCCAGCAGCTTTCATGGACCTCATAAATTGAGCGTTCAAATAGTATCTTGATATGTTTTTCATAGTGTTTGTTGATGATAACTTTGTTAACTCCCGTAGTGAGGATGACCATGCAGACCACCTTAGAATTGTCCTGCAGACACTTAGAGATCATCAATTGTTCATCAAATTTAGTAAGTGTGAGTTTTGTATAAGATCATTAGATTTTCTGGATCATATTATTTCAGCCGAAGGCATAGAGTCAATCTCGAAAAGATAGAAGCCATAAGAAATTAGCCTAGACCTATCTCTCCATCAGATATTAGGATTTTTTTTAGTCTAGTCGGGTATTACCACCACTTTTTAAAGGTTTATCATCTATTGCGTCTCCCATGATCCGATTGACCCAAAAAAAGTTATCCCTGTGGTCAGATTCCTGCAAGAAGAGTTTTCAGGAGTTGAAGACTTGACTTACTTTAGCCCCAGTATTAACATAGTCTGATGGTATGGATGGTTTTGTGGTGTATTAGGATGCCTCTAAAGTTGGTTTGGTTATGTGTTGATGCAGAGAGGTAAGTTTATAGCCTATTCCTTTAGACAGTTGAAGCCGCATGAAAAGAATTACCCAACACATGATCAGAAATTAGCTGCTGTAGTTTTTCTATTGAAAATCTGAAGACACTATCTGTATGGTGTTATTGTTGATGTGTTTATGGACCAAAAAAGCCTTCAGTATATGTTTACTCAGAGGGAGTTAAATCTTCTTCAGAGAAGGTGCTTAGATTTGCTAAAAGATTATGATATGAGCATGTTGTATCATCCAAGCAAGGCAAATGTAGTGGCAGACACCCTTAGTAGGTTATCTATGGGCAGTGTTTCTCACGAATTAGCTTGTGAAGTGCGTCATTTGGATAGATTGGGTTTTAGGTTGCTTGATTCAGTTGAGGAGAATGTTTGGGTTAAGAGTAGTTCTAAATCTTCTTTAGTTTGGGAAGTGAAGGAAAAACAAGACATGGATCCTAGTTTGGTCAAATTGAAGGAGTCAGTTAAGGACAAAAAAGTGGAGGTTTTCTTCCAAGGTGGAGATGGCATGTTGAGATTTTAGGTTATATTGTGTGTTCCTTGTATTGATAATTTGAGGCATAGAATTATGGATGAAGCACATGGCATACGGTATTCTATTCATCCCGGTGCTACAAAGATGTACCACGACTTGCGAGAAATCTATTGCAAGAGTGGTATGAAGAAGGATATAGCAGGATTCATGGTGAAGTGTGCAATTTATCAACAGGTTGAGGTAGAGCAAAAAATACTTGGTGGTATGTTGCAAGATTTAAGTATCCCCACTTGGAAGTGGGAAGAGGTAAATATGGATTTTGTGACTGGCTTACCCATTTTGAATCGTTATCATGATTCGATTTGGGTTGTTATAGATAGGTTGACTAAGTCAGTGCACTTTCTGCCTGTGCATACATCTTATACAACTGAGGATTACGCTAAGTTGTATATCTGAGAGTTAGTCAGACTGGATGGAGTTCTATTTTCTATTATCTCAGATAGGGGTACTTAGTTTACTTCCCAATTTTTGAGAGCATTTCAGAAGGGTCTTGCTACCCAAGTTTATCTTAGTTCCGCTTTTCATCTGCAGACAGTTGGTCAGGATGAGAGGACTATCCAAACTCTTAAAGATATGTTGAGGGCATGTGTTCTTGATTTCAAAGGAAGTTGGGGTGAGCATTTTCCAGTGATTAAGTTTTATTATAATAACAGTTATCACTCTAGCATCATTATTGCACCATTTGAGGCTCTTTATGGGAGGAGATGTAGATCACCCATAGGTTGGTTTGAAGTGGGTGAGTCTTCTTTGATTGGTCCTGATGCAGTGGTTGAGTTATAGAAAAATTCAAGCTAATTAGAGAGAGATTGAAGACAACTCAGAGTCGTCAGAAGTTATATATAGATGTGAGAAGAAGGGACCTCTAGTTTGAGGTAGGTTGTTTGGTGTATTTGAAGATTTCACCCATGAAAGTGGTGAAAAGATTTAGAAAGAAGGGTAAGCTTAGTCCCCATTATGTTGTCCCCTATGGAATTCTAAGTCGTGTTGGGAAAGTAGCCTATAAGGTTGAGTTGCCCACATATTTATCATCTGTTCATCCTGTCTTTCACGTCTCTATGCTTAAGAAGTGCATTGGTAATTCCATTATTGTAGATCCTTCAAAGAGCCCTGATATTCAGAATAGTCTTTCATATGATGAGATTCCAGTTGAGATTTTAGATTACCAAATCCTTAGACTAAGGAACAAAGAAGTTCCCATGGTTAAAGTTTTGTGGAAGAATTGATGTTGGGTGTATTTATACGTCTAAGCACCATAACTTACCCATGTTTTAGCTAAGTTTTGAGGATAAAATACATAATTCTTGCACTTTTAGTCTATTTTTAGTTAATTGAGCTAACCTATGTGATTAGCATGCTTTTGAGGTACTAATGAAGAAGATTACAACACTTTGGGAACCTGTGGACAGTAAAGAAAACTTCACATAAAAAGAAAAGTAGCTTTTGGACTGAATGTGATGTATGGGAACTTTTTCCTGGGCAAACACAATATTTTTAAATAGTTAAGGATACAGTAGCAATTTATTCAAGAAGGATGTTATTAAAAGCCTTATTGCTGAATTTTTAGGGATTATTCACATTCTGTATTATTTTGGGAACACAGAAAAACACAGCGTAGCTTGAGGAGAGAGAGAGAGAAACGTGCTTCTCTCTTTTTTCTCTAGTCATCTTCATCACCATAATCATTCGTTGTTTTGGTATGATGACTACTTCTATGTTGATTTCAGTTTTATTCATGAGTAGCTAAGCTCATCTGTTAGGGTTATGGAAACCTTGTAGAATACTCTCTATTGCTATGGGTTTTTGAATTTATGATTTTTCATGCCATTTATATCATTACTCTCTTTTTTTTGATCGAATTCTCGTGGTTGCAAACATAGGTAATAAGCCATTATAGCAATAACTTGTTCGATACAAAAGTTACTATTTGGAAAAGAGAGTGTGACAAGAAAATAGGGTTTTCAACCTCTATTTACACGTTAATGCCCTAGCAGGGTTAACGTCTTGGAGAGTTCGTACCATTTTTTGTACACGTTAGATTCGAAAGAACTAAGGTGAATAAATCCTTGATGGTTGAAAAACACTTGGATTTAGAATTAGAATACATCTCTCTATAAGTGCATGCATGCATAAAATCTGTATTACTCATAGTTAATAGAGAAGTAGAAGCTACAAGGTGGACATAAACCTAACTTATCATTCTCTGTGATCAATTACTTTTACATATATCGTCTCATTCGTTACACTAATAGTACTATTGTGCACTTAAACCAAAACCCCCCTTATCTTGGAACCTGCAACCAATAGTCTAATAATAATCGCAATACTTAGTGACCATAGTATTCCCTGTGGGATTCGACACCCAACCCAGTTGGGTTCTATATTTGACAACGACCGCTTACACTTTCTAACGAGAGTTGTAATTTGGGCGTATTAAGAATCAGTCAGTTGAGGGATCTACTTGGGAAGAAGAAGTAGGCATACGAAACAAGTACCCTCATGTTTTCTCTGCAAATTCAGATTTAGCCTAAGGTACTACTCTGCCCCTTTCTAATCAAAGACCCATCTATATAACAATTCTTATTTTAAGTTCATGCACTCTCAAAATTACTCAAAAGCTTAGAATGATTTAGAGTCAGTTTAGCAGTTTATTGTATTTATGCATCCTTAGTTTTCTAAGTATTTTTAGCCTAACAAGGAACATTCGAGGGCGAATGTTCCAAGGGGGAGATATTGTCTGACCCCGCAAAAATTTTCATCATCTAAGTCTTTTAAAGCATGTCAAGGAAAGCCTCACACTTAGAAAATTTGACTAAGCCTGGGGACTTAGTCATTTCCAAGGCCTCCAAACTTTGAATATTTTATTTATGACCTTCCCGACCTTAGTTTGTCGATTTTCATATTGATTCATGATCGAGGAAGTCAATAGTTCATCTCAGGTGAGTTTCTTAATTTTTGGACTAGCATAAGGGTGAGTTGGATGGCAAAAATAGTGAGCTCTTGTGATAAACGTGCGGTGCAAGATTCATTTCCAATTTCTTAATTTAAGATCATGTTCTTGAAAGTTTTCGGTTGTTATATCCTTATCAAGAATGATTTTGAATTTTTTTGAAGGTTATGACCTTAAGCATTCCTCTATCAAATTGCTTACCAAGATTTAAAGAAAATTAATGTTTTGATCTGAAACTAAAATAGGAATCCACATTATCCTTAGATTTTATGATTTAAAGCAAAAATAAGCGTTGTTGGTTGTCATTTTGACCTTTGCGCTATTTTGAGGTGGATTTTCTAAAAGTTCTGAGCCTACGTATGGGAGTAGTATTTAGCACCGAGTTGGGTATGATTCTAATGTCTTGTTCCCCAGAACTATGAGCCACCGTAAGATTATGATTTACCCCAAGTGGGTTAAGATAGTGATCACTAAAGTTAAGGTTGTATTTTGATAGAAAGGGTAGAACAACTCTCCCCAATGTGGGAAAGACATTGGACTCCATGTCAGCTTACATCGTTTATGTCGGTTAGAAGAAGCTCCCTATGTTCCTCAGTCCCAAGTATTTGTATCCCAACTCCAAGAAAAATGTTTCTAAGTTTCCATATTTCCCAAAGATCTATAGTCCATAAGTTTTACAAGAAGTCCCCTATTCTCCTTAAGCTAAAAGTAGGTGTTTTGAAAGTAATTGTTTCAAGATCCCTTTTTTGTACAAGCTTTGAGAATAAGAGGAGAATACAAATTTTAGAACTAAGTATAATGATTCATGAGATTTATTCTACATGTTTCATTATTTTTGATTTATGAGATTTATACTTTAGTTTTATTCAATCTATGTGAGTCATTTATATCAGCATGCATGGTTTTATAAAGAGTAGTGTTATTGTTTACTTATTGCATACACCTCCATATACTCAGTTCATCTTCAAAGTACTGATTCACATATACGTCTGTGTGCTACTTTGTCTCATAATGTAGGTTTAGGTGGTCAGTCTTAGCAGTGATAGTGATGTTCGAGTACTTCTATCTACACTTTTGCAGTTAGTAAGTCCTCATGGTTCGAGGACCTATTTCTTCAGACTTTCATTACTCATAGTAGTTGGTTTATTTATTTTCAGTTTGAGTTAGTTGGGGATCTATCCCAGTGACTCTCTAGTTCTTTAGCAATAGAGGCTTGTCAGAATATCAGTTGTCTTTTAGACTTTTCAGTATTTTGCTATTCAGACAGTATCTTCTTTGTAATTTCTATTTAGACATGATATGATAGTTCCATTGCTTGAAATAAGCTCTAGACTTAGTTGCAGGCTCAAAGGGTTAGCTTGGGGCTACTTGTAGCCTAAAGCACCGTGTGACGTCTCGGGATGAGATTTTTTGGTGTTACAAGTAGATACATATAATGGCATAGATAATGAATCCTAAGATAACTCTAGCCATATAAGAATAAGTAGAGCTCGGATCAAATAAAACAAAGGTCGACTGACGGCACACCCAAATTATACCTATAGTAATCGCATTCGAAGACTCAACTTCGAGTCTCAAAGGTAAAACATACAACTTACCATATCTGCCAACTGGATGGGTGCCTAACCGACCTCTTATCCTACCTGACTAAGAACCTCCAAGAAAACCCTATGGACTAGCTCAACAACTATGTATACAACCTCTAGCTAGGGTATAAATTTCCTTTAAAGGTGGAAAACTTTTAGGTGGAGGAATAATCTCTCCACATCTAGTGCACTCCCTAGAGAAGTGAACAAAAACTGCACAACCATAACATTCCCCAGACGATGCACAACCATAACATGCCTTGCCTCAGTACCAATTGAACTAGTATAAATGTGCAGTATAAAATGGTTTAACACCAACCAACCCTCAAAGTTGAACCAATGAATCCTTGATCAGAGAAGGAAAAATAAATCTTGGTGGAGCCTCAGATGATTTGTGGCCTACCCATGGCTGGGCAGAAGAATCTCTTGCTTAAGAGATAAAAGATGGTCTAGTGAAGGTCCCCAATTGAGTCCTATAGTTGGGGACAACCTCTAGGTTATGCACGACCTCTATATTATACATGAACAATGACAGGATCCATAAGATTGGTCTCAGGTCCTTCGTCTCATGTAGTGATAGTCTATGTCCTAGCCATTGGTGAAAGAGTCAAACCAAAGAATAATTTAGAAACCAACTCAGGCTTTTTGAACAATATGTGTGAAAGAAGGGAAGAACTCTTATAAATGTCTCATAACCTCCTAAGGATAAGATACGAACATCATCATTTTTATCCGTGACACTTTACTAGACACTTGGTCTTGTGCCAATAATATTAGTGTAACCTAGGATCTTATACATATTTATTACGACCTAATTTAAGAGTCAAGATGGAACTTACCCTATCCCATTAGTAGGTAAGATAAACCATAGATGGAATGTAGATCTTATGGGCTAACATAGTAGAAAAATAGCCTAAAATTCAAAAATAAATAGTTAAAGATTCAAATAACAATGAAAAAGTCATAAATCTAATAGATAGATAGACATAAACAAATATCCAATGACTCAATAATGTTGATACAAGCGCAACTTCAAAAGAACTATGAGTATTGAATAGACAAGTACAATCCATCTCAAAAGTCAAAGCTTAGACATAGATAACTAGAAGTAAAAAGGGTAACTTTTACTCCAAGTTCTCACCCAATGTAATGACCCATTTGGTTATTTTCCATATTTCTACTTATTTTTATTGTTAGATATTTTCTATTGCTGGCATAAGTAATTTATGGCTTGATTGGACATACAATTCAGTTGCCAGGTGATTTATTTGGTTTATAGAGCTAATTCCTAATTTAGAAGACTTCGTTATTGCAAATGGCCACTGGGTAAACACATCAATAAAATGATCTTTTATTCTAATTTTGAATATTCTAGGATCTTCAAAATTCCAATTTCTTCTAGTTGAACCTTTGGAATGAGTCCCGACACTCCTAATCTCATTTCAACCTATTGGTTGGAAAGTTAAGAAAATGATATATGGGTATGGCACAAATATTTTGTCTAAATGACCTCAAATATAAATTTTGAGTGCTCCATCACTCATGAAAAATTGATTTTTGCGTGGTTAAATAGTTTGTTTATGAATATAGGATTCCAGATTAATCTCGAGGGCTTGATGGAAGCTTGAAGATTTTCTAAGTTTGAATTGTCATCGAGTGCATCTACTATCACAAGCCAAGGGATGCTATCGTGGTACCCTTGATAGATAATGTAGTTTGATTGTAGAGAACATATTTTTCTTATAACTCATTTGTGTAGCCCTAAAGTGGTGCGATCGCAGGTTCTCGGCCATAATATTTGGACCCGAGGACCTAGTATAGGTAAAACTTGACCCTTATGTCACAAATTCATCCATTTTTCACCGATTTCTAGAGAGCCTAAACACTAAATAGTTATATTAAGAGGGATTGAAGCTTTTGGGTTACTTGGAAGCTAGATTAAAATTTATTTATGTGATTATATTCTTATTTGAGGTAAGAATTCACCTTTTTTTTGGTGATATTTCTTGCTCAAATCCCCAAAAACTTGAGGGTTTTCTGTTTGCCTTAATTTAACTTAGTTTTCACCAAATTTGAGGGTAATGATTCCTTGAGCATAAGAATATTGGGTTAGTTTCGAAATGTGATATTTGTAACTTAGACACAAATGGGATTTTTGATGTGATTTTTGTACCTGGAGCACCATGGTTTAATATGGGTATTATCATTCTAATATTGATTATTAGAATTTATGTTTTATATCTTAGTGTCTGAAGGAGGTTTCTCGGATGGGTGAAGTGTTGGTTTAGAGGTTTTTTGATCTTTCATCTATGTCAGTATAGGCTAGGTTTATCCCTTATTAGATTGATCATTTTCATATTATATTTATGATATCTTGTTAGATTTGTGATGAAATTTAGGTATTAGATTGATGAAATGTATGACTTCGGTTAGTTGGAATGGTTAGGCTAATTTGAAATTGTAGAGTTGAAACAATTGACTTGTTTCCTGATGCCTTAGGTGAATTAGGGTTTACTTATAATGTTTATCATGAGAATTCCTTGAACCACAGTTAGATAAAAAATCTTTAGACACCTATTATTAGGATAATATTGTCTTTAGTTTGTTATATTAAAGGAGGTTGCCTTAGATAAAATTTTGGCTTAACTATTTTTATTGGGAAGAAATGTTACCTTAGGGGTAATTATCATTTACTTTACAGCTAAGAATGGGTGTAGATACATTTTTCTCTTTGTCTTTTTATTTTCTTTCTTTTCTTCTTAGAAGATATAGGGGTCATGTGTCCAAGACCCTAAATATTCTCGACCTCCTCTTGTTCATTGGACTCCCATGTAATGGGCATCGAGAGGATTGGCCTATCCTATAATTTTTCCACTAATTTCGGCATTGAGGCTAGCTCTTCTAGTAAAACTACTATGTCTGGGGACTAACTAGCCTCAAGCTATCTGCTAGTACATTTCTCAATAACATCAAACCTTACCTACATCCTTCTCATATCTTCTATAATCCACCCATCTACCCGTGGTTTCACTCTTCCCTCTATAAGACTCACTTCCATCACTACCGTACTTAGCCTCTTTGGATATCTAATAAAAATAATTGTGACACAAATACAAAGAAGGTCAAAACTTACATAGATGTTGATATTTGATCACTCAGTGGATGATAGAGGTTGTTTCTTGGATGTACCTGCGCCAACAAAGGTATTAGGATTAGACTGGCTAGCCTCATTTGGGGTGTCACCTATGTCTACGAATCTAGTAGTGTCATCTCCATGACCACCGGCCTTAAAATCCCTTTGGATTATTGTTGCCACCAACATAGCCACCTTGGAGACCGGGTTGGCAACATCTTTGATTATTCCCAAACCTGTCGTGGTCTTCGTCCTCAAGAAATGACCAATCCATGGGAGCTCCGGCACTCCTACATCCAAACATATCTGTGTGAACATGGGAAAGCTATGACTATATCTGTGTTTATTGCTCAATCACTGATTTCTCTTGCAATCCATTTGCCTATATAGATTTCATAGTCATGCATGTTACTTGCCATTAGGGATGCTTTTTCTTAA
Source organism: Capsicum pubescens (assembly GCA_030864215.1). Lineage (NCBI taxonomy): Eukaryota > Viridiplantae > Streptophyta > Magnoliopsida > Solanales > Solanaceae > Capsicum > Capsicum pubescens. The sequence goes on along the minus strand of CM061548.1, from coordinate 228,400,884 downwards.
CCCACAACATTGTCTCACAAAATGGGAGTCATCTTGTGTCATATCATGGCCCACCAAGCCATGTCATAAAAGTATAGGTTACCCTTATTTATCGATTACGAACCTCCAACATTGCAAATTACACACCGATCTTTCTCCCTCTAAGTAGAATTTATCCAAGCCATCCACCAAAACTTAACTATCTTATCTTTTGATCCAATTTGTTTCACCTTCACCTTAAGCATTCCTTTTATCCTAAGGTCAAACTCAATAGTGTTGGACAGAGGTATAGACTCTAGCCAATTAAAAATTATACAAATTTTCTATGTTAAGAAATTTATCCTAACACCTTTAATTACCAAATATGGCTATGGGTCTGCACCCTTCTACAGTCACAACTAAGGCATTAGCCTTTTCAGCTCCATCTTATATGCCACGTCAATCTTACAAACCAATAGTGCACTATACTGAACAGGGGGTTTAGTCATCCATTCAAAGTCATATTGTTTCAATTGGGAATACAAGTTTAGGAATATTCATCAAGCTTATGTTAGTCATTTGACTCTCAAGATAAAAGCCCCTCAGTGGTTTTCAATTGGTAGGGTTTATGGGGATATCTTTTTCTGATAATGCCTGCATTACAGGGTACCACAACCATTCAACTATGGGCATCATAGTATCTAAGATAGAAAGTGGGGTGGAAGGTACTCTTTATGGGTGAATCTCAACTGGTGTATCATGTTTCTCACCCCCACTATCATCTCCAAATTCAGGCACATTTGAATCATCATCCCCCTTCTCATTGTTTTCTTCCTAAAGGATAGATGGACCTCACTCACATCCTTACAATATTTTTTTTCATCATCATCACCATTCTTCTTAGAGGAGAATGGTGAATGCGAAGTTAAGGTGCTAGGGATCTTCAATTTTGGTGTATACCTTGGGAAAGTGTCCTCCTCTGTAATTTCTTTCTCCCCTGAGGTTGCTTCTCGCTTGGGGATATATGCCCCACCATTGGATATTCCTCACGTTCACCACTTGACTCAATGGTATCCTATTTTTTTAGATGGAGAGTGATATGTAGGGAAGGGTTGTTTTGGGTTTTATTCTTTTGGGTCAGCTTATTTGAGAAATTAGTTTTTAGAGCCATATTACTTGTCGAAACAAGAACCATTAGCTAATCCAAAGAAAAGGAATTAAAAATGAAATTTTATTGTCAGTGTGGTAGGATTTGGTCATACAATAACTCAAGGTTCCAGTCATTGCCTAGCATTACGATTCATAGTGAGACTCGTAAGGTGAAAGGATGTATAATCAGTATGAACTTCTAAGGAAATGAGTCCTTCTAATGAGTTGTAATGTTACACTACGACCCGTTATCAACACTCGTTAAATGACGAAAAATAATTTCTTGATGCAATACCCTTTCCAATCATTATGACTCCTAACTATGAGTCGCATAATGTGATTACAAATCATTTAGACATGTCGTAATATTAATAGAACCAAAACTTTTCCATTCAACCATGTTACCAGTGATGACGAGTCATATAACAAACTGTTAGGTGACCCTACGAGCTGTTAAGAGTTTCATAGAAATTGAAACATGACTGATTAGAATAGTTGGTTATGATTTTGTTTTTCAACATAAATATACATTCTAATACTTATGCTAAGTCCACACAACTCCTAGTACATCACAACATTACATTTTGAGGAACAAAAATTCAAGTTAATCACAATTTCAATTTCAATCTTCAAGAATACTAGGGTCTTAAATTTAAGAACATACAACTTAACAACGAATACATGTTACTTTTTAGAATTTTTATCTTAAATTCTAAGAAGTAAAGAACTAAAAACATACACTTACTTGACTTGAAGCTTGAATCGAAAACTTTTTGTATATTAGATATCCTAGTGCACTTAGAGATACTTTAGTTGGGACTTTAAATTCTTAGTATGTAATGATTGGCAGGACTTGTGGAGTGTGTTTAGGAGTTTAAAGGGTAGTTTATGAGAGTGGAGGAAGTCACCAGAGTTCAAAAATGGGTATATGGATCATTTAACATAGATTTACCTATTTAAACCAATTTGATTATATTGGGTTGACCAGTTAGGCTTGCAATATTGGACTTGGATTCGAGTCGACATATTGACTCGTAGTCAATAACTATGAGTCATATACTCTCTCTGTAGTGAAAGAAAACTTTCTTGAGTCTCCATTCATCACATCTCAAGGTTAGAAGTCGTAGTCACTGAGTACGACCTTTTCTTATAGTTATAATGACTCTAGATACAAAAATCCTGAGATGTGTCCAAGATTCAGGTCCTTATGACTCAAATAATGAACTGTGATATCCTACTGTGACTCGTCGAGTGACTCATGTGGCTTGGAACATGAAAATTTACTAGTCACTTTTTGGAATCTTTAGCCCTGTAATCTATACACACAAGTACCTGTATAATCAAATACGTACAAAACATGGGTTAGATTCGACGTAGTGCTTGATGTAATATCACAACACGACATGTCTAGGTTGGATACTCAGATTTCACCAACAAGCCCCAAGGGTTACTACCCATATAGCTCCTGATTTAACCTCGTAGAAAGACTCAACTACCTTATTTACTTTGAGTTTACCAAGTCTCAAATCATCAACCTCCTTTACTACCTCTGTGTTTCCCATATATTCTTGACCCTTTGTCCATTCAATTTAAATGGGGCTTCACCATCATTTTTAGCTCTATAGCATCATATGGGAACACCCTTACCATGGTGAAAGGTCCATAGCACCTATAATTTAACATAATTATAAACAAGCGAAGTCTCGAATTATATAGAAACACCTAATCAATGAGATCAAATACTATTTTCTCAAATTTTCAATCATGATGCAGCTTCATTTTGTCCTTTTATAGTGCAGAACTTTTATAAGCCCAAAGTCTAAATTTATCTAACTCATTCACTTTGTTGATCCTCATCTTTGCTGCATCATGCCAATCAAAATTTAGCTTGTTCATCACCCATAGTGCATTTTGCTCACGTTCAATAGGAATGTGGCATGCCTTTCCAAACACAAGCTTATATAGTGAGACATATATAGGGGTTATAAAAAAATTTCAATGATAGTGCCAAAGCTACACATTAAATCTGAAGATTATGTGGTCTCTGTCAAATATAGTAACCTAACAAAGGTTGTGGTCGAATCCCAAATGAATATGTGGAATCATGGATTTAAGATACAGTAATAAACTAGCAGAACTCGAAAAGTAAATGGTGGGATTTGAGTAGCAATATCGTATAAGTGGCTAGTATTAACTTTGGTTGTAATCAGTTGTAGGTAAATAGTAGGATTGTGTTCCCCTTGGGTTCTCAACTTCATAGACTTTTCATGCCTTATTGAACCAACCCAATAACTTGCATGTAAAATCTTATAAGTTATGTTCCATTAACTATCTTTTGGACTAGCTAACATATTTCACCTTTTAACTTTTAAGTCTCAGGATGCGATGAATGGTGATTTTACCACTCAGTGTCACTAACTATGTACATACACTACCATGTGTTGTATAAAAAAATGAGACATGATAACAATTTTAATGCACTAATGTCCACAATTTATAGTTATACAGTTAAGAAGGTGAACTTATATTGAATAGAGCTAAAATAAAAATTAAATGGATGCAAAAAGAGTACAGTTGGAGACCTAAAGTTGCCAGCCCCAGTTACCATGATTACGGTCATCAGTCCGCGGTTGTGGTCAGTCAAGATGACTAGCATAACGCAGTCATGGAACACAACTGTGGTTGCACTAATGTCATCGCGGTCAAAGATGCGTGATGTTGGGCGTATTTATACCCCTAAGAACCATAATTTACCCATATTTTAGTTATTTTTTTAGGATAAAATATATAATTCCTGCACTTTTAGTCCATTTTCCTTTAAGTGAGCTAACCTATGTGATTAGCATGTTTTTCAGGTATTAATGATGAAGATTTCAGCACTTTGTGGACCTTTGGGAAGCAAAGGGAAACTTCACATAAGAGGGAAGGTATCTTTTGGAAGCTTGTGGACTGAATGTGTGCATGGAGAACTTGTCCCGGGCAAAATCAGTATTTCTAAATAACTAGGGATGCAACAATAACTTATTAGGACTAGGATGTTATAAAAACCCTATTTGCTGAATTTTTCAGCATTCACGAATTCATTCATTCGATCACTTTTGATTATTCAGTTTACAGATTCTGTAAGTTTAAGATAGAGAAAAACGCTAAGGCTACACGAACGGCTAAAGGGAAGAAAAACGTCAACCTCTTGTTTGACGCCAACTTCATCCCCATCGTGATATTATTCTAACTTTGGTATGATGATGATGTCTTCTTTGATTTTCGTTGTACTCATGAGTAGCTAAACTTCTCTGTTAGGGTTATGTAAACCTTGTAAGATACTATCTATTGCTATGAGTTTGTGAATTCTTGATGTGTATGCTACTTTTATCATTACTCTCTTCGTTTTAATTAAATTCTCATGGTTACAAACATAGAGAACATGCCATTATAGCATTAGCTTGTTCGGAAGAAAAGTTACATGTTTGGAAAAGAAAGTGTGACAAGGAAATAGGGCTTCTAACCTCTATTTACACGTTAATGCCTTAACCAGATTAAATTCTTGGAGAATTTGTACCATTCGTTATACACTTTAGGCTCGGGAGAGCTAAAGTGAAATAAATCCTTGATGGTTGGGAAACACTTGGATTTAGAATTAGAGTACGATTCTCTATAAGTGCATGCATGTCTAAATTCCGTGTTACTCATAGTTAATGGAGAAGTAGAAACTACAAGGTGGACATAACCCTAACTTATTATTCTCTGTGATTAACGTTTACTATACAAATCATTCATTCGTTACTTGGATATTATTAATTCACGCCTAAATCAAAACCCCCCTTTACCGTGGAATTTTCGACCAACAGTCTACTAATAATTGCAACACTTAGTGACCAAGTATTCCCTGTGGGATTCGACACCCAACCCAGTTGGGTTCTATATTTGACAGCGACCGCTTACACTTTCTAATGAGAGTTGTAGTTTGGGCGTTATCAAATTTTGGCACCGTTGCCGGGGAATACGGTTGTCAACTAAGTTTGTGATAGTTACTAGACACTTTGGTCAAAGATTCTCGAATTTTACTTTTTGTTTGTTGTTTTTGTTTTGTTCAGGTTTGGTAGAGTGCATGCCAAATACACGAAGATCTGGTCAGCCATTATTACCCATAAATCCAGAACCATAACTTATTGGCAGAATGGAGGCACAACGTGACTTTGAAAGAAGGGCTGCTCAACAGGAGCAGTCTAGGTTAGCTGTGTTGGAAGCTGCTCAAGTGCATCAACAAAATATTGATAACCCAGGTCGGGAAACAAATCCTGATGATGAGGACCTGGGTGATGATGAGTTACTTAATCCACGGCGTGCAGATGAGGTGGCAGCACCTGTGAACAGGAGAGATCGTCAATCTAGAATGAGACCTGAATGTCGAGCTGTGCAGGCTCCTTTTGATGATAATGATGATGATCTGGATGGGGCTGGTGCCACAGGGGATATTATTCCTCCGCCCTTGGAACCCAGAGCCAAGTTCAATATCACTAGCACCATGATTCAGCTATTTCAACTTAAGGGGTTATTTGGTGGACTTACAGGTGATGATCTGAATATGCATCTGATCAACTTTATCTCAACATGCAAGTCGTTTGACAATCCAGGAGTTGGACAGAATGCAATTCGACTGCTCTTATTTCCATTGTCTCTATCTGGAGAGGTAACTCTATGGTTGAACGGGCTAACTCCTGATTCTATTACTAATTGGAGGCAACTGAAAGACGCTTTCCTAGAAAGATTCTTTCCGCCATCCAAAAGAGCACAATTAAGAGATGAGATCAACAATTTTCGACAGCTTCCAACTGAAGCTCTCTACGAAACATGGGAGAGGTTCAATAATAAGCTTATGCGGTGCCCAAACCATCAGATGACCAATATCCACTTGATGGAGATATTATACAGGTCTTTGAATTCGGTGACTAAGCCAGTGGTTGATAATGCTGCAGGTGGGTCATTCATGGACCTTACTTTTCTTGAGGCAAGTGATATGCTAGATCGTATGACAAAGCAGAGTTGAGATTGGCATACCAGGGATTCTGAGGTAGCAAGCTCTACTGTATCTATTGGCTTGACGGCAGAACAAAGGCGAAGAGAAGAGGACCGTGACCAGGATATGGCTTACATGAAAATGCAGATGGATCTTCTTACCAAGAATTTATTCTCAGGGAAGAATGAAAAGGTTAAGGCCATTGTATCATAGGCAAGGGATGGATCCGATTCTGAGGAGGAAGCAAATTATCTGAATAATCAGGGGGTTTTCCAAGGCAATGCCCAAGGAAACCAAGGTCGAAACTATTATGATAAATACGGATACAAGAATAAGACTGACAGGAGTGGTTTTTATGTTCCTCCTAGTAATCGTGAGGCCACGGCATCTGGCCCTGGGAAGATGTCCATGGAAGATATGATGGCTAAGCTGTTAAAAGGAGTGGAGGCAACCAACACGGGAGTAACAGAGGTAAAAAATGATTTGTCCTCAATAAATCAATTGGTTGATTCGCATTCCACTTCAATAAAACAGTTGGAACAACAATTGAGTCAACTATCAGCGACACTCAATCAAAGAAAAGATGGCACCCTACCTAGCGACACCGTGTAAAATTCAAGGAATGATGGATCATGTATGGCTATTACTACCAGGAGTGGTAAGGTGTTGGAAAATCCATCCAAAGGCAAGCAGGTGGTTGATAATATAGAAGAGAATGTGATTGAAGCAGATTGTGATGATTGTGTAGAAGCTGAAAGTCAGAACGTTCATAACACTACACTTAGACGTCACCAGCCTGAAAATATTGATAATTTGAAGCAAGATAAAAAGGAAGTGGTGGAGAAAAGTATTCCCCTTTCACCACCACCTTTTCCTCAGAGACTAAAGAAGAAAGCTGATGACACCAGGTTCAGTAAATTCATGACTATGTTGAAGCAGCTGACTATTAATGTTCCTTTGGTGGAGGCGCTGGAACAGATGCCTAAATTCATGAAGGACCTTTTGACAAAGAAGCGGGCAGCAAGCTACGAGCAGGCAGATAATGTTCATCGTTGCAGTGCAATTGCCATGAGGTCTTTAGTACAGAAGAAGGCAGATCCTGGTGCTTTCACTATTCCTTGCACAGTTGGATTGTTGGATTTTGCTAAGGCGTTGTGCGATTTGGGTGCTAGCATCAATTTGATGCCGCTATCTATTTACTGAAAGTTGGGGTTGGGCGATCCTTCACCAACCAATATGCGGCTCGTGATGGCTGATAGGTCGGTAAAATGACCTGTTGGTATCTTATATGAAGTATTGGTGAAGGTTTCTACCTTCATTTTTCCTGCAGACTTTATTATTTTGGATTGCGAGGCGGATTCTGAAGTACCCATAATCTTGGGTCGTCCTTTCCTTGCAACAGGAAGTGTGCTTATTGATTTAAGAGCTAATGAGCTTTTATTTCAAATGAATGACGAAGTGGTCCGTTTTGATGTATGCAAATCAATGAAGCAACCCAAAGATATGAATGTGTTCTCTGTAGCTGATGTTTATTATGAAGATGAGAAAGAATTATCTGTAGAGAAGCAGCTTATTGTTGATCCATTGGCTGTTGTGCTTATAAATTTTAAGCGTGAGGATGTTGAAGAATATGAAGAAACTATTTGTGCTCTAACAGGAATAGGGTCATATTCTCTTGCTCCTAAGAAGCTGGACCTTGATCTTAAGAATCGACCTTCACCACCAGCAAAGCCATCCATTGAAGAACCACCAGTGCTAGAATAGAAAGAGCTTTCCAGCCACCTGAAGTATGCATTTTTGGGAAGTGGTGATACACTTCCGGTTATTGTTGCGGCTGATTTAGGTGAACAGCAAGCAGCGACTCTCATCTCTGTTCTAAAAAAATACAAGAGAGCCATTGGTTGGACTATTGCTGATATCATTGGTATCCCTCCTGGGATATGTATGCACAAGATTCAGCTCGAAGAAGATTGTGTGCCCACAATTGAGCATCAACGTCGTTTGAATCCACCTATGCAAGAGGTGGTGAAGAAAGAAATTATTAAGTGGTTACATGCTGGGGTGGTGTATCCAATCTCCGACAGTAAATGGGTGAGTCCGGTACAATGTGTGCCCAAGAAAGGGGGCATGATGGTAGTCGCAAACGAAAAGAATGAGCTAATTCCACTCAGACCTGTCACAGGGTGGAGAGTGTGCATGGACTACCGGAAGCTGAATTCGTGGACGCTAAAGGATCACTTCCCAATGCCATTCATGGACCATATGCTTCATTGATTGGCAGGGAAGGGATGGTTTTGTTTCTTAGATGGTTATTCCGGCTATAATCAAATCTGCATTGCTCCTGAAGATCAAGAGAAGACAACTTTTACATGCCCGTATGTTACATTTGCTTTCAAACGTATGCCATTTGGGTTATGTAACGCACCTGCCACTTTTCAGTGTTATATGATGTCCATTTTTCTGATATGGTTGAAGACACCTTGGAGGTGTTCATGGACAATTTTTCAGTAGTAGGTGAGTCGTTTGAATCATGCTTGGCAAATCTGAGTATGGCATTGCAGAGATGTATTGAATTCAACTTGGTGCTAAACTTGGAGAAGTGCCATTTTATGGTGAAGGAAGGCATTGTTCTTGGGCATAAAGTCTCTGAAAGAGGAATTGAGGTGGATCGAGCCAAGATTGAAGTTATCGAGAAACTACCACCTCCAATTTCAGTAAAGGGAGTTCATAGTTTCCTCGGTCATGCAGGTTTTTATCGGAGGTTTATTAAAGACTTCTCCAAGATTGATAGTCCATTATGCAAACTTTTGGAGAAGGATGCAAAGTTCAACTTCGGTGAAGATTTCTTGAAGGCATTTGAATTCCTTAAAGGGAAGCTAGTTGAAGCTCCTATTATTGTAGCACCCGATTGGTCTCTACTGTTTGAAGTGATGTGTGATGCAAGTGGGGTAGCTTTGGGTGCTGTACTTGGTCAGAAAAGAGAAAGGCTATTTAATCCAATATACTATGCGAGCAAGGTCTTGAATGGAGCCCAGAAGAACTATACCTTCACAGAATAAGAGCTTTTAGCAGTTGTTTATGCTTTTTAAAAGTTCCATGCTTACTTGTTGGGAACCAAAGTGGTGGTTCATACAGATCATACGGCTCTGAGATATTTAATGGCAAAGAAGGATGCTAAGCCAAGGCTAATTCGGTGGGTGTTATTGCTTCAAGAATTTAATTTTGAGGTAAAGGATAGAAAAGGTTGCAAAAACCAAGTAGCTGATCATCTATCTAGGCTTGAGAGTAAGCACATAGCGCAACCCGACCTTGAGATTGATGATGCATTTCTCGACGAAGAGATCCTAGCCACTATGGTGGAAGACTTACCATGGTATGCAGACTTTGTGAACTACGTGGTAAGTAAAGTGATGCCTGAGAATCTCTCCTTTTATCAAAAGAGAAAGTTCATGCATGATGTGAAACACTACTTCTGGGATGAACCATATCTTTTTTGACAATGTGCTGATGGAGTTATTAGGCGATGCATCTCTGATGTGGAGGTGCCTAGCATCTTGGAAGCAAGTCATGCTTCCCAAGTTGGGGGTCACCATACAGGTGATCGGACAGCCAGGAAGGTATTGCAAAGCGGCTATTATTGGCCTTCATTATTCAAGAATGCCTATGATTTTGTGAGAAGATGTGATCAGTTTCAGAGGCAAGGCGCGATTTCAAATCACCATGAGATGCCTATGTCTAAAATTCTTGAAGTGGAGCTATTTGACGTATTGGGTATTGATTTCATGGGCCCATTTATGAATTCGTTTGGGATGAAATATATCCTAGTTTTTGTGGATTATGTATCCAAAAGGGTCGAAGCGGTAGCGCTGGCTGATAATGAAGGTAAGCGTGTGGTAGCATTCTTAAAGAGAAATATCTACTCTCATTTTGGGGTACCACGTACCATCATAAGCGATGGAGGATCACACTTTTGCAACAAGCTATTCAGAGCCGTGTTGGTGAAATATGGGGTCAAGCAACATAAGGTAGATACACCTTACCACCCGCAAACTAGTGGGTAGGTAAAGCTTTCTAATCGGGAGATCAAGATGATCCTTGCTAAGACTGTAAATGCTAGTAGGAAGGATTGGTCCCGAAAGATGGATGATGCCTTATGGTCTTATAGGACTGCGTTCAAGACACCAATTGGTATGTCACCTTACTAACTAGTTTATGGGAAGGCTTGTCACTTGCCAATAGAGCTCGAACATAAAGCGTTGTGGGCGTTGAAGTGGCTTAACCTAAATTGGGATGATGCTATTAATCTGAGATTGGAATAGCTGAATGAGATGGATGAATTCCATCTACACGCATATGAAAGAGCAGACCTCTACAAGGAACGGATGAAAAAGTACCATGATCGGAGGATTATCCAACGAAACTTACAAAAGGGTGATTTGGTACTTCTTTTCAACTCCAGACTGAAGCTATTTCCAGGTAAGTTGAAGTCTAGATGGTTTGGTCCATTTGAAATTAGCCAAGTCTACTCGTCTGGAGTAGTAGAGTTAGAAAACAATGATGGTGGTGTCTTTAAGGTGAATGGCAAATGAGTGAAGCCATATATCGGTCCACTTGACTCGATAAAATGCATAGCCACCGTCTATCTCGATGAAGTCTAAAGTAATCGAGATAACTATGTCGTGCTGCGATAATAAATCAAGCGCTACATGGGAGGCAACCCATCATTTTTAATAGTTTTGTTTTACTAGGAGTTTGTTTTTGTTAAATAAAAATCCAAAAAGAAGAGTCGAGCCACGACCAAAACTAAGGAGCTTGGTGGGAGACAACCCATCCTTCTAATCATTTTCTTGTTGTTTTTGATTAAGTGTAGGTGAAAGATGCATAAAGAAGGAGATTGGTCCTAAAATTTTGATTTGAAAGTGAGCCATGCTAAGGGTGGTAATCTAGGAATGATGGAGCAAATGCTATTGGTTAGGCATTGCTTATGCTAATCTAGGCAATGGACAAGGCAAGGCCTATGCTAATCTAGGCAATGGACAAGGCAAGGCCTATACCATTGCCTATGCTCACTTCCTCACATAGGTAACGGACAAGGCATTGCCTATGCAAATCTAGGCAATACCATAGGCGCCGCCTATGCCATTATCTATGCTCACTGTTTCAACAAGGCATTGGCAAAGGCGCCGCCTATGCCCAACTAGGCATTGACAAAGGCGCCGCCTATGCTAATCATAGGCAAAGCATTAGGCGCCGCCTACTTATGCATTTTTGTTTCCTAACCCGATTTTACATGGATCAAACCCGACCCATGGCTTAGTCTATAAATAGATCTTCAACCTTAGAACAAAATGCACTTGTTTGCTCAACCTAGGCTCCTCCTAAGCTTCCCAAATCTCTCAAAAATTTTCTTTTTGCTCATCTAATCTTGCAAGATCATCTTCCCGAACCATCACCAAGTAAGTTATTCTTTTATATTCTGTAGTTGTTGCAATACTACGTTTATAATGGTATTTTAGATTTTTAAGTAGTGTTTGGTGATAACAATATGATTGGTTTGTTATGATACATCTAGATTGAGGAAAAGAGTACGTGTGGTTGTTCTTGACTTTTTTCCGACTTGTACTTGATTGTTATACACTATCATATTTTTATGGAGTCAAAATTGTGAAGTTAATGTGTAATCATGAAAGTTGAAAGCTTGAATGTTTGAATGACTCGTTCATTGAGATAACGATCACGATTGACCACGAGGATATGATGTTGTGATTATTTCTCTGCAATAACTTCATACGATCTCTATGTGGTAGTCTTATTCAAGAAGTGCATTAATCCAAACATTAAAGTATAGTTAAGATTACATGAAACAAAGTTGGAAAGGATATTCAAAGATTACATAAAAGTATGACTGTGCTAAACATGTTGTTGGAACATATCGCCTAAATGTATGTCGATGAAGTCTGAGTAATCGACATCACTCACTTAATTAGTCTGTGCTAACAAATTAAGTGTGGGGTGGTGCCATTACTGTTTATTTATCTATTGAATCTTCCGAGATGAAGCTAACATGACTTATTTTAATCTCAGGTAGAATGGCCCCAAAGGGACGACAAGGAAAAGAAAAAGTAACCACCTCGCAGAAAGGTCAGAAAAGGGGAAGAAAAGATCAAGGTGAGTCCTCCTCTCTACAAATACCTCGACGCACTTTTGGGATAAAATGGGTCCTAGAGGAGGAAGGAAAGGAGTGGTACAAGAACAACAAAGTGAAAAAATATGTTCACGTGGATTTGATGCAGAAGGAGAATCTAGAAAAGAGAGAGCCCCGCATTTTGGCAAAAATCATGGCACTAAATCTTGATTTTATTTTCCGAGATATGGGGGAATGCAATCTTGATCTAACGCGAGAGTTCTATGCCAATTGGTCCCCAAAGACTACCGGAAGTGAAGTGAAGATTCGGGGCCAAGTCTTGCAACTGAATGCGGAGTTTTTCAACTCTTTTCTGGGTCTTCCATCTGTGGATCCATCACCTCTAAAGGATATTTATCACAGACCTCCCTATAGGTCAATCAGACACACACTGTGCGGAACAAGGTCCATGGCCCGGTGGATTCGTCACAAGGATAACGGTCGGCACAATACCTTCCCGTATGCTTCCTTGAACAGAGAAGCTCGTATATGGTTGAGGATAGTCAACTCTTGCTTGATTCCTGGGACACAGTACACAAAGATCACACATGATAGAGTATGCTTGGTGTACGCTCTGATGACTAATATTCCCATCAACATTGGTGCGGTTATACGAGCGTCAATGTGTAAGGCTAGGCTGCACAAAAGGTCCCATTTCAGCTTTGGAAATTTGTTGACTATGATCTTAAGGAAGGAGCACATTGAAGAGGAACCTGCAGATCATAAGCTTCCACACAAACCGAAGAAGGTTGATCTTACGAAAGTTAAAGAGCCTGAAACTGGTCATGGCATCAACCTTACCACTGCAGAAAGACATGCTCGGGATGAAAGTTTCTTTCGCCATCTATATGGAATGACTCGGTTTACCATGATGAGTGGGGGTCGGGTTCCGACTGATGCAGAAGTTGGATTATGACTACCCGATGAATGAGCATGCGCGGGCTATGTGTGGAGTAGGGGTACATTTTGAGGAACCTCTCGATGATGACGTGCCGACTGACGATAATCGCCGACTGCCAGACTCAAACGTGGAGGACAACTCTGATGACGATGACTCTGATGATGATTCCGACGCAGGGGGTATGACCCCAGACATAGAGGAAGAGTCCGACTAATCAGGTTCTCCTTATTTATTTTCCACTGAGGGTAGTGTGTCCAGTCTAAGTGTGGGGTTCTGGTATTTGTATGTTGTATGGTACTTCTTTGCCTACATTTATTCTTGTTTTTGCTAATTAGTCATAATTAGTTAGTTAAATTTTTGAATTTTTTATTTTGCATAAAATTGTTCTGATAGACGGCATGGTATTATAACAAGAGTTTGTGCTAATTCATTACTATTGAGACATTTAGGCTCTAAGTGTGACTCACTATGTAATTATTGTGTGGTTTAATTCATTCTTCTGTTGGGTCAAGAGTCTATACTGCTCCCAATAAAGTTGAGCATGTGCCTTGTGTGTGTGAGGATATAGTATATTCTGTGTTGTGACTGATGCTAGAACTTGCCTGGTGTGTGTGCAAAGCGAAATAAAGAGTGTGAGTTTAGGAGATGATTTAGGCATTTCTTTGGCAGCCTGTAATTGTTTACCTTCTTTTCACCAACCTTTGTACATTATCCTAGTTAACCCCCTTTGAGCCTTTAGCTATTTTCTTTGATAGCCTCATATGTAGCCTAATCCATTTTTTTTCAAGACCATAATTTGATCCAAATTCCTAAGCGCTTTAAATTGCAGAGCCATGTGACAAAATATAAGGAAATTGGGTGAGAGTGATGCCTCAGAGTGTATTGGTACTTGAAATTGTTGTGAAAAAGAGTGGCTATCATAGAGGTGTTTTATAAAAAAAAAAAGACAAGAAAAGAAAAAAAAGAAAAAAAAATAGAAAAATAAAAAGATAGTTGTGTTTATAATTGAATAACAAAATAGGTGAGAAGGGGTGGTAGATGAAAGGAAAGTAGAGGGGTTGTTTAAAAGAGAATGTTAATGACATAACGTAGTGTATTAAAGCGCTTAGGGAACATAGTCACTATTTCTGGCCAAAATAGTCCTACCTGTCCCTTAGCCTACATTACAACCTGTAAAGACCTATTTGATCCTAAGTTTAGCATTCCGATATTAGTAGATCATTACACTAAGGGAAAGCCTATGGTCATCAGTTGCAACATAAGAATTCTTTGTGAGAAGTGAGAGCAAGGAGAGTCTTATACCCATGTTTCGAAAATTGCAAAACTGTGAGTGATCATGGGTAATATCTTGTGTGAGACACACATGGTTGATGATTTTTGGGTAGTGTTATATGATTCTTTATGGCTTAACTTGTGGATACGAATTAACCATCCTCACGAGTCAATGTTGGAGGTTGAATTGTTTCTAGTAGTGATCAAGAAACCTACTCTCTGTTAATAATTGTCGTGCATGTCTTGTTGAACATTTTGTGTTGCTACTGTGAAATTCTAGTTAGATGTTTACATGGACGTAATATTTTGTTCGAGGACGAACAAAGCTTTAAGTGTGGGGTGGTGATGTTGGGCGTATTTATACCCCTAAGAACCATAATTTACCCATATTTTAGCTAAGTTTTGAGGATAAAATATATAATTCCTGCACTTTTAGTCCATTTTCCTTTAAGTGAGCTAACCTATGTGATTAGCATGTTTTTCAGGTATTAATGATGAAGATTTCAGCACTTTGTGGACCTTTGGGCAGCAAAGGGAAATTTCACATAAGAGGGAAGGCAGCTTTTGAAAGCTTGTGGACTGAATGTGATGCATGGAGAACTTGTCCCGGGCAAAATCAGTATTTCTAAATACTTAGGGATGCAGCAGTAACTTAGTAGGACTATGATGTTATAAAAACCCTATTTGCTGAATTTTTGAGCATTCACGAATTCATTCATTCGATCACTTTTGATTATTCAGTTTATAGATTCTGTAAGTTTAAGACAGAGAAAAACGCTAAGGCTACACGAACGACTAAATGGAACAAAAAAGTCAACCTCTTGTTTGACGCCAACTTCATCCCCACCGTGAGATTATTCTAACTTTGGTATGATGATGATGTCTTCTTTGATTTCCGTTGTACTCATGAGTAGCTAAACTTCTTTGTTAGGGTTATGGAAACCTTGTAAGATACTATCTATTGCTATGAGTTTGTGAATTCTTGATGTGTATGCTACTTATATCATTACTCTCTTCGTTTTAATTAAATTCTCATGGTTGCAAACATAGAGAACATGCCATTATAGCATTAGCTTGTTCGGAAGAAAATTTACATGTTTGGAAAAGAGAGTGTGACAAGGAAATAGGGCTTCTAACCTCTATTTACACGTTAATGCCTTAATCGGATTAACTTCTTGGAGAATTTGTACAATTCGTTATACACTTTACGCTCGGGAGAGCTAAAGTGAAATAAATCCTTGATAGTTGGGAAACACTTGGATTTAGAATTAGAATACGATTCTCTATAAGTGCATGCATGTCTAAATTCCGCGTTACTCATAGTTAATAGAGAAGTAGAAACTACAAGGTGGACATAACCCTAACTTATTATTCTCTGTGATTAACCTTTACTATACAAATCATTCATTCGTTACTTGGATATTATTAATTCACGCCTAAATCAAAAACCCCCTTTTCCATGGAATTTTCGACCAACAGTCTACTAACAATTGCAACACTTAGTGACCAAGTATTCCCTGTGGGATTCGACACCCAACCCAGTTGGGTTCTATATTTGACAGCGACCGCTTACACTTTCTAACGAGAGTTGTAGTTTGGGCATTATCAATGCGTGATCGTGGATCAGCGGGAATATGGTTAGGACAAATTTGTAAAATTACATAGACAAATTCTAAACCATATATAGGCAAAAATCATTTCTTCTTGGTGTATTGCTTACCTCATAAGATATCTTTGAATTCAAAGCTTGTAAACCTAATTGGGCAAGTGTGTAACTAACTTTAGAGACTAAATTTGTTAGGATCCTTATGATGAATGAATGCTTTGGAGAATCCTTATGGTGTATCTCTCTTTACTTTCTTTATGTGTATCTAAGTTATTTAGTCTTTGGATTATGTTGAAATAAAGTTTAATTGTGTATGGGTATTGTTGTGTTTGCATGGATTTTAGTAGTTGAGTATGGATTCCACCATTACTTGAGCTTATGTGGTGGAATTTGATCGGTGAAAATCCCAAATCTCAAAATGGGTTTGATGGGTAAAGACCCCAAACTGTATAAACCCTTTATTATCCTCGAAAGAGGGATGAAAGTGAACCTTAGGTATCCCATAACATCCTCGAAAGAGGTTTATAGGGGGACAAAGCAATGGTGGACAATTGAGTCTATGGTTTACTACCTTTTGCAATCTTAGAAATAAGTGTATTGGGAGTGTAAATCATGTCAAGAGAATTATCCTAGAAATAGGGATTCTTGATTGAGGTTTTGGGTGTTTATGAAAAATTTTCACTCTTGTTAGGTGCTCGAAAGAGACAACGTGTAAACTCATTATGGTTTTGTTGAAACATTTACCCCAATGAAATATTACCTACCTATCCTTTAGTTACCAACTAAATTTCAAGATGAACCAACATCAACCCACATGCATTACCTTTAGGTCGACATAATCCCAAAATCTCCTCAAATCTTAAATTCAATGTAAAATTTTCATTTACCATATGCTTGTTAAAGTTTGTTGTGAAGAGTTTCAAAACAAATTCCCCTATTTTATTTTACATGTAATTTTTCCTCATTCCTGGTAATCTTATGGTAATTTGAGCATCCATAGGGTTTATAGTCTATAATTCTCTCCTTGATATTCAACCCCTATTCAAATTGGGATACTTGACAACGACTGTCTCCCCCTTAAATTATGGGAGTAAGTTGAGCATTATCAAAATTGTGTCGTTTATGGGGAGTTAAATATAGATTTCACTTCTGTGGTGTTATTATTACTTGGGAGTATCCGGAGTGGCGTACTTTATTTTCATTGTTGTTTTTTGATCTTTTATAGGAAATCCTAGCATGAACGGAACTATGATTAAATGCACTAATCCTGTAGAGTCATTTGATGTACCCACTCATGGAGAAAGCCACTTAAATGGTGGGAGTCATGGGAGTGAAACTCATATCCCACCTCACTATGTTAACAGGAAATTTCATGTGACTAGTATCATTCTTCATGTATTGCAAGTAAAGGGGTTATACGGGGGTCATTCTCATGAGGATCCATATGTTCACTTTAGGAATTTTTTGGATGTGTGTACACCATTCAACATTTCTCATATTACTCAAGAGTCATTTCGATTCCATCTCTTTCCATTCTCACTAATGAATGAAGCATTATTGTGGTTCTGCACACTCCCTACGGCTTCACTCACTTCATGGAATGAGCTCAAAAATGTGTTTTTAGTTCAATTCTCCCCTCCATCCAAGGTGAGTCACCCGAGTGATGAAATCTTAAGATTTAGTCAAAGAAACAGGGAGCCACTTCATTAAGTATGGGAGAGATTTCATAGGAAGGTAGACAAATGCCCTAACCATGATATTTTGGGGAAGACACTTCTCCGAATATTCTATCGGGCACTAGATCCTTTGAACCAAATAATGGTAAACAATGCGACCGAAGGTTCTCTATTAAACTTGCACTTCAATGTGGCAACAAAATTTTTGAGAGAGGTAACTAAACACAATCAATAATAGCATACCCAAGACTTCAACATTTCCAATAGCTATCCATCCAAGACCATGGGTGGTAGAGAACAAAGAAAGTAGGACGAGGAACAAGAGGAAACCATGGAAAATATCTTGAATTAACTTGAGCTCATAACAAAGTTTGTCATGGGTGCACCTATGAAAATAGAGAATCCTATAACATCAAAAACTCATGATGAAAATGAAGAATCTTGGAAAATGGATTAAGAAATTTTGTACTTACAGAACTATTTGGAGGGTTCTCACCCGTCCTATCATAGGCAAGATGGAAATCATGGTTTGAATAATTGGTTTAGTATTTTCTTTTGGAGAGATCGAGAACATGAGTATGTCCATTTTATGCCTCACCATACTCGAGCTTCTAACAAAGAGTCAAGATTTGTTGACGCTGAAATATGTTGAATAGAAGATATCCTTGCATGAATTTTGAATAGAGTTAAAGAAACAAACAAAATGGTGCATGAATTAAAAGAGGGATTTGTTTCACTTTCTTAAACTATGGTCTCCCATTCGGCCTCTATAAAAGAATTGAAGATCCAAATGGGACTAATCTCTACGCATCTAGATGGTAAACCTAGGGGAAATTCCACTAGTGGCATAATATCCAACCTACAAAATGATGATCAAATCATATTAATATGTTCAGAGAGTTATAAAGCAAAGGAAGAGCAGTTGAAAGAGGACTTGGGTGGAAAGATGCCCAACATTCAGTCAAAAGAGGGGTTATCTCAAAATTAAGTCGACGAAGAGAATAAAAAGATATAAAGAGTTGCCGAAAGGTTAATTGATGAAAGAGAAGTTGATATGTGGGGACTTGAGGATCCTAGTTGATAAATTGATGAATACCAATGTCGTGCCACAATGATAACTAAAGCACTGTGTGGGAGGAAACCCAAAAATTCCACAAGGATAGCTCGTATCCTTTTTATCATAATTTTGTAGTATTGATGTTAGTTTTTACATATGAATAACTCATGTATGTGTAACACTATGGAGTTCTTGGGATAAGCATAGAATTGGGAATTGTGTAAATTTAAGTTGAAAACTGAACAAAGATTAAATATGTAAAAATCAATTACAAAAGCTGTATAGGGAAAAAACAGGGGAGCAAAACTGCCCTCTGTTATCGCGATCACGGTCCATTAGCACAATCGCGGTTACACGCATTTTCCATGATCACGATCATTCAACCTCGATCACGGACAACATAGCCAGTTGATCCACTGACTCCTTCTCTAATTTCCTCATACCCTCATTTAAGTTTTTGCTTGCAGGAATTTCCCAATCCCGAGGTAAATTCTGATGATACAAGAATTGAAAATTACATTAGTCCTTAATGGAGATTCAGGGAGCACCCTTCTTTCTTTGTTATCCATGATTATTTATGCAATAGGGACACTATTACCTTTTTAGTTGGGGATGTTTCCTCGTTCATTTCATTTGGGATTGTATTATTTTTGCTAAATCTTCCACTCTTTCAGCTGATCTTTATTTTTATTTGGGTTTTAATATTCGGGAACTCTAACGATGTCCATACTTGGATGAATTAAGTACTTTGTTCTTGAGTTGTTACTTAATTTCAATTTTAATGGGCGAGTCGTGATTGAATTTTAACCATGGATTCAAGGGAAGACTTAGCACCTATGGAATTAATTAATCAGGATCACATTTATAGCCATTGGTGAAGTTTGAGTAACCATATAGGTTGTTCGCGCATAATATAGCTCGCAATGTTAGACTATAGCTTGTGTTGTTTCCATGATTAGAAAATTTTTCATGGTATGGATACTAAATCAAATGTCCCTCTCTGTCCAAAAAAATTTCAAAATTCATAGACATGGACATGAGAAACCTTGTGACAGAACTTTCGCTATTTTTATGACTATGAAAATTGACTTTGGAAAATAGTAGATACTCCTTCATTGTATCAAGTGGGTATAACAAGTAAACCCTCTTTAAAACATTCACATTTCATGTGTGTGAGTTTAATTGTCTACATATGATGTGTACTTGTACCATATAGAACTTGACCCATTAGTCTTTCGAAGCTAATTTTTTATTATTCTTGGTTGGTAATATAATAATAGGCCATCTTATGATTTTTGAAGAACATTTTAGCCTAAAAATCCTACCAATACATAGGAGTTACCCCTAGTCATCCTCTTTGACCCTTTGGACTTTTCTTTAGCAAACGCATTATAAGCCATGAACCTTCTATTCATTCTCTCTTGAACCCTATCCTCTTTGAGCATAAGAATATGAATTGATGCTAAAATCCTAAGTTGGGGGTGGTAGAAATATAAAGAAACTGTAGTTGAGCCATAAAGTCATAAGAAAGTTCCTATGAGTTTAAACAAGTAAGCATTTTGCCTTGAAGGAAGACATAGTCCATTAAAAGAAAGAAATTCATGAATTCTAAATGTGTTCAAAGTGTGAACCAAAAATAGGCAAAAAAAATATGAATAAAGAAAGGGTAAAAGTAGGCAAATTAGTAAAGGAAAAAGAAGTGGCAAAAAAAGTGATTATGATGTCGAAGTTCAAGGAGGGTTTAACCTTATCATCCTAAGATAATATCCTACCTAACCCTAAACCTATATTACAAGCTCAAAAAGACCTTTGTGATTCCCAATCAAGTTTTGTCAATGTAGTGGTGATATAAAATTGGGGCAAGCCTATGTCATGGTACTTTGTTAACATGGATAATTTCTTGAGAGAGTGAGTGGTTGGACTTAAAATTCCTTGTTGCATGATTGGTAACTAAGTGTGTAAATTTTTCCTTTCTTGTGAGAAGGCATGTGAACTAGTTGAGGTTTGTGATGTTGGCATCTTCCACCCAATGATATAAATGAAGTTATAACATTATTTTAGTCAATGTGAGAGTCATTTCTATAGTATTGGTAGTTTTTACATAGTTGCTCCTCAAGGTCCATTGTATCCCTCGTTATTCCATTTTTAAGATGAGGGGCGTTATTGTAATTCTCGTGTCCATGTGTGAAAAACTTTTTATAGTATCAATCGACTTGGAATATTCATGAGAATTGGAAGATAAATTAGGGCATACATGGAAAAAGTATCATAGTAAAGGATAGTGTTTTTTCGAGGTAAAGCAAGAATCTAAGTTGAGGGTGTTGATGAGTGGTGATTTTGCCACTCAGTCGCACTAACTATGTTGTACACTACCAAGTGTTGTATAAAAAAAGTAGACATGATCATGATTTAAATGAACTAATGTCCATATTCTGTAGGTATATAGTTAGAAGGTGAACATATGTGGATTGGATATAAAAAAGAAAGAAAATAGATGCAAAAAGAGAGCAGTTAGAGACCTGAAGCTATCCGCCCTAGTTATCGAGATGGGAGTTATCAGGCTGCATTCGCGGTCATTAGAGATGGTAAGAACAATGCTATCACAGAACACAGCCATGGTCGCGTTAATGTGGTCTCGGTCAAAGCTACGCAATCGCGGATCAGCGAGAATATGCCACAAGCAGATTTGTAAATTTAAATAAACAAATTCAAAACCATATATAGGAAAAATCCCTTTCTTCTTAGTTTATTGCTTATATCTTATATGTATTGCTTACTTCATAAGATATCTTTGAATTCAAAGATTAAAACCCTAATTGGGAAACTTTGTAACTAACTTTGGAGGCTAAATTTATTAGGATCTTTGTGAATAATGAATACTTTGGATAATCCTTAAAGTATATCTCTCTTTACTTTGTTCATGAGTAGCTCAGTAATTTAGTCATTGGATTATGCTGAACTACAATATAATTGTGTATGGATATTGTTGTGTTTTCATTGATTTTAGTTGTTTGGTATGGATTAAACCATTGTTTGAGCTTATAGGTTGGAATTTGATGGGAGAAAACCCCAAATCTCCAAATGGGTTTGATGGGTAAAAAACCCAAACTCTAGAAACCCTTTATCATATCCGAAAGAGGGATGTATGTGAACTTTAGGTAACCCATAACATCCTTGAATGTGGGTTATAAGGGGACAAGACAATGATGTACAATTGAGTCTATGGTTTATTAACTTTTGCAATCTTATAAATAAATGTATTGGGAGTGTAAATTATGTCAAGAGCATCATCCTACAAATAGGGATGCTTGATTAAGGTTTTAGGTAATTATGAAAAATTGCACACATAATAGGTGCTTGATAGAGCCAACGAGTGGAATCGTTGTAGTTTTGTTGAAATATTGACCCAAATGACATTCGACCTAGCCTATCATTTAGATAACAACTCAATTTTATGATGAACCAACATTAACCCACATGCATAGACATAATCCCAAGATCTCCTTAAATCTTGAATTCAATGTAAAATTTTCATTTACCATGTGCTTGTTAAAGTTTGTTGTGAATAGTTTAAAAAAAAATCTTCCCATTTTATTTTACATGTCATTTTTGGTATCATTCTGGGTAATCTCATAGTAATATGAGCATCTATAAGGTTTGAAGTCTATAATTCACTACTTGAGATTCGACCCCAATTCAAATTCGTTTCTTTGACAATGACTGCCTCACCCTTAAATCATGGGAGTTAGTTGAGCATTATCAGGATGTCGACTTACTAAAACTTATCCAAGATCCAAGTTAACTATTGCCTTTTGAGTCTCTAGTTATTAGATGACAACTAATGATCTTACTTAGATAATACCTAGTAGCATGGATTGACTATTAAATTCAAATAACTTTTGTAGTTATCTTTTTCCTAGTAACTAGTCTAATGAAATATGGGCATGTTGCACCATACAATGATAGACAAGGTCCCTTAGAGTCAGTCATAGTCAATGAAATAGTTAAGCACTTGAAAAATTAAAACCTAGCAGCAAAGTAAAGAACACAATGATTTAACGTGGTCACCTCCTTGATCAAGGGAGGAAAAACTATGACTTTCCCTGACAAGCTCCGAACACTCCACTATAATCAGCATCTTCAATACAAACACCAATATCAACCAAACTCTAGGCTCCTCCTACTTGCAATAACTCTATTGCAAGCCTAACTTGACAACACTGCCAAGCACTCACTTTTATATTTATTAACTCTAACAAATATTGAACTTAGGTAACTCTACCTAACCACTAACACTTGAATGAAAGCGACATATTACTCTTATAACTTTGCTTAATCCAATTAAAAACAAGGACTCAACTCAAGAACTATCTTGAATAATCGGATTGTTAAATCTCACTAATTTGAGAAGCATCCTTTTATTTTTATTGTGGAAAGGTGATTTGGGTAGAAATATGATTGGACAAGTATTTTTTAAAGGTATACATCTCACCTACGCAGTTTGTTACACTAAAAGACAAAACTGCGGAGTCTTTGTGACAACTATATTTTTCAATGATTACCCAAGGAGCTGGTCCTTTGTTGTCAGCTACTCATTGTCAAAACAAGATGTAGCAATATTCCCTATTTTTGATGATGAAAAACCAAAACACATCACCACAGAACTTTGGAACATCATATTCATTTATCACCTTTAATTAGAATGATCACCACTACTGACGATGAATGTTTCCCTATCATTATAAACTTTGCTTCTGCTTATAACTACATCTTAAGGACCTGGTCCCTTGTCGTCAATTGACATAAATAACTCAACTCATTCATTATGTTTCAATATCCCCCCTGTCAATATACTTCACCATCATTCAATGTTCCTATGTGAATTTTCCCCCGTGTCAATATGCCACCATTACTTCACCATTTGAGTATTCTTCACATATCACGTTGTTGAATTTGACATATATGCACCTGCCTGGTCCCTAGTCCCATACACATCATGTACACAAAAAAATATGGTCATACTTTATCCTACTATATGATTTAGTATTCCCCCTTCCGGCATTATTGAAAAGTAATAATAGTAAACCAAGGATAAAGTAATGACAAGATAGTTAAATCATGAGCACGGGGGAAACACTGACATGAAGAAAAACTTTAAAAATAAAGAAAAAAAGATGAAGAAAAAAAAATCATTAATTGTTAAGAAGATTAGGACCATTAAATTACAAGAAACAAATATTGTCTTCAAAACCCAACAAGAACAGAAGAATAGGAAACTGAGACAAATCTCATATGAGGATAGGGATAATAACACTTAGGTAGAGGTGGGTTTATGGTAAAGGGAATTAATCAACATCTCAATTCTTGCATGCTCTACAGCATTGGAATCCAGTAACTTCATGGTAATGTTCTTAACTTCTTCATTTAGTCCTTGAACTTCACCAATAATTTCTGTAATCATGATCTAGAGATTAGTATTTCTTGATACAACTTCTTCAGAAGCACCTGGTACCTTAGAAGATAGCTGCTGATTTTTCATCTTTAATTTCACTATATAAGTATCCTTAGAGGATAAGTTAATCATAAACTCCTCCTTTTCCCTGCTTAGATTTTCTTGAATAGCCAGTAGCTCAGAACCGTGGGACATGGTTCATGTTTTCCTTTTATGCATTCATTCTGCACCCATTTTGTCAAACTAAATATTTGTTTGATAGTTCCTGGGGTCCCTTTAGTTCTAACTACTCTAAAATGTTAAAACACCATGTTCAAGAATTATACATATGGCATCCCATGATTTTCTTCGATCTTACTAATTATCTTATTTATATTCTCCATCATTAGAGCAGGAAAACTTATCAACTCATACATTATATTAGAAATAGATTTGCTACAGAGGCTATAGTCGTTTTCTCCAACCTTTGCAAAATGACCTTATTTATGTACTTGAAAAACAACTGTAACTCACTGGTGAGAAACTTCTTGTTCACACTGGATATTGATGTCCCTCCCACCACAGAAGAATTAATTACAAATTCGGTTGAGGGTTATTGATTTACAACAGTCCTTACACCAATACCAGGCATATAAAAAATCTTTCCTAATGTTTTTTCATCCATTCTAAAATTCATTCCTTGAACATATGTAACCAAACATTAACAATTTTCTGAGAATTCCATAGTGTAATAGAATTCTCTCACCTCATCTTCAAATACTATGGTAGTTGGTTCATATAAAAGGTGCTACCAACCCTAATATCTCTTATACTTTACCAACTCTGCCATTCTAGGCTTCTCGTATATCTTAGGATCAAAATCCCTTCCTGATAGCACCTTCTTTGTTTTAAGTATCTTATTGCTTTTCTCTCTACACACATCATTCTTTTCTTCTTCTTTTTTCATATTTTTTATCATTCCTTTATTTTTTTAACAACTTTTCTATTCTTGGGACCTGGTCCCTCAAAAAATTTCTTATTTTTCATAGCTATGTGTTTTTCTTAATTTAAATAGGGTAACCAGACATTGTACTAGAGGAGATGGTCCTTCTAACAACATAAACTTCTTGTCTTTTCTTCTCAGTGTCAGCAACAATATCTGAATCAATGTCCTCACCCTCTCTAATCCCTATAATTTTAATAATCTTTTGTTCCAGTAAAGAAACATTTCTAAGTCTTCTTCTCTTGGTGGTAGAAGACTTGTTTGCCATTATTGCATCCATAATCAACTTTTTTTAGATCTCCTAGTAGAATTATATCTATCAACTCTTACATCAGAGTCACTCACTTTCTTCTATCCCTTACCACCCCTCTATTTCTTCGTGGAACACCTCAGAAGATGTTCATCAAAATCCTCCCTATCCTCCTCATTAGGAGGTAACATAACTTTTTAGCCTTAGACATTCCATTCTTTTCTCCCATTGTTTTCTCTTCTACACTAACTAAACTTTCCTTGGGATAATATGCGAGCGAAAGAAAATTTTCAACATCCCAGTTAACGCTACTAAATAGATCAAAATTCTATAAATAAATTTTATCATCGGGGAGTAGAGCGACGATATAGTTTGAATTTGAGGGTGTGGGGGAACTAGGTACCAGTAAGTTTTAAGAAATTTCAGTAGCTTCTAATTCTTTAGTGGAAAGAGAGATTTGAGAGACATCAAATAGTTTTAATTCTTCTGAATAAATAGAAACTTAAGATTGAGGGTCTTTTAATTTCATCGGTGAACCAAAAACCTTGATTCAAATCCTCTATCATGGATGACTTAGTAGAAAATTCTATGGTTGATGAAGTTTGGACTGGAACAAAATTATTAAGGGATTATGTATTTTTTGGAGAGGACTCAGTTGAAAGAGTTGATGCATGTCATTGTTGAGGATGAGAATTTTCAGAATTTGGTTCATTGGGGTGTTTGGAATTTCAAGTGAAGGGGTAGTGGGTAAAACACTCTGTGATTATTGAGGAAGATTAGAAATGGACTCTTTCATGGAGATTGAGGAAGATGGAATTTCTACCATTTAGAATTTTTGAGAGAAAAGGGCGAGATTAGTTTATAGGTTAAGAAGATGATTTGAGTTATTTCAAGGAATAGTGAGAGTATAGATATTTTATTTTGTAATTAATGGAGATGATTGTTTGACATTAAATGGTGTCATTTTTAATTAATGTGTCTTACTACAATCGAGAAACTCTTCATATTTGTTGTAAATTGACAGCATTTGTTCAGATTAGGAAGGATATGTGGCATTTTAATTAAAAAAATTATAATTTTTAAGGAACATTACTTAGGTACTAGCTTGAGAGATTGGACCAGGCCCTTCAACTTCTTGAGTGAATTTTCCATTTGTACTTGCCGCAAATATTTTCCTTTAAAACTATTCCCTTGGGTGTATACATGCAAAGGTAGAGTATTGAGTTAAACCATTGTTCATCTACCTTACAAAGTATATATGTCACCTTATCATAGAATAATTTAGGAATAATGATTGATTCACTTAGTAATCTAGTTAGATTAATCAATCACAGTCGTAAATTGTTTAATTTAATATAACGCCCTCTCCCTTTTTATTATGTTCTGAAAATAGGTCTAGGGAGTAGTCAATATCTTTCAGACCCTTCATAACATTCTTTTAGCTCACTTTTGAGACAAAAATGTTGAGAAGACAATGGGATTATTCATTTAACCTCTTGTGTGGAATCTAGTCTCAATAATATAAAGTCATAATGTTAAGAAAGACTCTTCCTCTCCAGTTAGAACTTCTAAGATGAATTTAATAGGGACCATGTCACTAAAGATCTTAAATGGACCTTTCTTGATATTTCTTTTGTTGGAAAAGGGGTTTGTAATTGAGATATTGGATCACAATTCATCATTTACTATCAGCCACATATTTTTTTAATCCTTTTTACTATTTCTACATAAGACACCCCCACTTTGAAGTACCATAATAGAGAGAGATAAAAAAATCATACCTTCTAGTCATGCTTATAATATCTACTATTAATTAACTTGTTCTAACTGGAATCCCTTTCTCCCTCTTACAAATAAAATCATTTATTAGATTTGGGAACCCACTTTAGTTTGAGTTCCTAGTAGGTGGACAGAGGTGTTATCAAATACTTCTTTACCCATCTATGTAATGAGAGATTCTTTACATTCTTCAAAATTCTTGATCCTCAAGATAGGCATCCCCTTATTGAATATATCTAACACTATTTATTCTAGCTTGCATTCAACTTTGGTAGTTTTCTTTCATGTGACTATATCTTCCACAATGAGTGTGTAAAGGTTTGTGGGATATGTTTGTCGCATTTGCTTATGGCATTCTAAACATACTTTACTTTAGACTCAGATGATTGAGTTTTGTATTTATACCCAAGGACCTTATATATCTTACACCTTGATAAGTTAAATTAGAAAGGATTTTTGAGGTTGTGATCCATTGTAGAGATTTGTTGAGTTCTTTTCTTAAACGGACCCGGTGCCTTTCTTATACTTCATTCTTATGGATTTTAGTCAGAAGAACTTTTTGATAATCCCTAAATATTTCTTTAAGCTCAATTTGATACTTTAAAGCTTCTTTCTTCCCTTTACTATCAGAAGAATCTATTTTCTCCAAATTATCTACAAAAATTAGATTTTCAGATTTCAACTTTGCATCCTATTCATCAACTTCAGATATCTGGAAAGTCAAAGCTATTAATTCAAGATCCTGTTCTTCTAGTTTCTCTTCTAGAGAATTTTTCTTTCATTTATCAATAGTATAATTAATTTTCTCTTATTGACTAACTATGCTCAGATTTTTAGAATTCAGCTTTGGAACTTGCTCTTAAGTTTAAGATATGTAGAGTGTTAATGAAGTTAACTCAAGCAATTGACTTTCTACCTTTTCTTATATAGATTTTTTTCAGTAGTAATTTCACACATAGAATGAATCAACACATTAGCATGCTTTTTTATCTTTCAAGCAGAGTAGTTTTCCATGTTTGCTTTAATTTCAAAAAGTGTTACCTCATTTTCTTCTACATCCTTACTGTTTTCCATGAAAGAAAACAAAGAACCAAATGTCACTTTCCCTTCCTCCACTGCCAGCATGGAAAAATCATCATGCCTATCATCTTCTTCAGATTCACTAAAATAATCCCCCAGCATAGTTACGGCGTGCTTAACTGTAAAATTAACATCATCTTTTCTTCTTGATTTTATAGGGACCTAGTCCCTGCCCTTACCTTTGTCAGTTCCATTCTTGAGGTATTTCTGGTAATCTATTTTGTGCATTTGACAATCCTTGATTGAATGCTCATGACTTTCACATTTGTAACAAACTTCAACAGAACATCCCTTCTCGCTAATGCTTCTTCTTCTTTGAAATCGTCCACTTTTGTTCATTAATCGTACAATCTTTTTTTAAAATAGGCAACATCAGAATCTTCTTCACTTGAATCTGACTTAAAAGCTTTTAATGCAAGATTGTTTTCTCTTTTTTACTTCCTTCTTCTCTCGACTTGCTTATTTCTTGTGTTCATGTGTCTTCAGATTACCCATAAGCTCATCCATAGAAAGATTTTTTAGGTTCCTTGCCCTACTGATAGCATCTACTTTTCTTTCATAGGATTTAGGAAGAACTCGCAAAAAAAATTTCACTTCTTTGTAAAAAGGAATCACACCTCCAAAATAGTGAACCTCATTTGTGAGTGAAGTGAATCATTTATGAATCTCTTGGATAGTTTTTCATTCATTCATGGTGAAGGTTTCTTACTTAGTTGTTATCATATCAACTTTTGAAACCTTTACATCAGTATTTCCTTCATGAGTAGACTTTAAGCAATCCCAAATTTCTTTGGCATTTTCACATGCCAAAATCTTGTTGTATTCATTAGGCTAGTTAGACCACTAACAATCTTAGTTAGATAATTCCTAGTAGCATGGACTGACAATTAAACTTTAGATTACTGTGGTAGTTATCTTTTACAAGTCATTACTCCACTTTTAGAGGAAGCAATAATAATCTAGGTGGTTTCCTAATAGTTGTAACATCTAGGATAACTATTAAAGTGAAGATAATAAAATGCATGCATTGGTATCGATTCGTAATGACAATTTCACTCCCCCAACATCATCAATCCACCATGGTTTCCATCACCCTAGGTAAGACTTTTTAGTTGCTAATGCTTGTGAAAGAATAAAAAAAATTCATGATTTAAAGAATAAGATGAATCACAATAATCACAACTAGAAAACCAAAAACTTTTTCAGAATTAATCAACCAAAATCAATACAAGAGAATTCAAAGACCAAAAACAAATATTAGAATCAAAATATAATTTTTAAGTATCAAACTGCATCATGTTTACTAAATAATACATAAAAGGTATTTATAGTACATGAGGAAATCCTTAAATCCATTCCTATACGAAAAAGGACAAAAAGGGTTGAGTGGCCACTTACAAGTGTCTACATGCAGCCTTACCTTAGGCCCATGTGCCACATGCATCTTGAGGCTGGGCGCATGTAGATAGCTATAAGTGTCTGAAAATTTTCCTACACCTTTTGCTCTTGGCATCTTTGACATCTGAGACTTACCTTACCCATATAAAGTCCACATGTTCTACATGTTATCGGCATGTTTACATAGTTATGTGTCGGAAGTTTGTTTTTCAGATTTTTCACCCCCTGGATCTTCAATGACGTTACTTGACTTATTCTCATATAGGCCATATATGATACATATGATCAAAATGTTGACATAGATAAGTGCCAGGCGTTCCAACTCTTGTAACCGAGCTTCAAATCTTCAACTTTTATCACATGCTTTTTTCACGTACATCCGAAAATTGTCACAAAAACCCAAACATGATCAAGTAAGTGGCCAAAAACTACATTTTTCATCTTTTCATGAACTTTGCGGCCAAAACCTAGTTTCTTATAAAACATACATAAATACATCATATCTATCAAAACAACATAAGAAACTTGCATATTTTCATTGTTTTAAGTGTTGAAATTGCTATATTTCTATAACACATCATTCAGTAGGCCCATATATAATAAAGCTTTCTTAACCAATCACTAATGTTAGATTTCACAGTTTTCACCGATATGGTTTTTTTCTCTCTATTGGAGACCTCAATCTACCTACATGTTTAAGGGTAATAAGGTGTTTCCACATTATACTTTACCGCATATTTCCTAAGAAGGCTTTTGAACAAGCTATAGTATAAATGCAACCCACAGTCACTAATTATTACATGTGGAGTACCTATATCAAGAAAAGAAGGGTTTAATCAGAGATGTGATAATAGGTCTACCTTTATTATTTGGGAGCGCTACCACTTTAACCCATTTGAAAACATTGTCAACTCTAACCAAAATGTATTTCATAACATAAGAGCTCACGAACGGACCCATGAAGTCAATTCCCCATACATCAAACAGCTCCAACTCAAGATTATAGGTCATAGAAAGTTCATGGTGTTGTGAAATATTTCATTCATGCTGGCAGTGGTAACATGCTAGTGAAAAGTTATGAGCACCCTTGAATATTGTCAGCTCGTAGTACCCATATTGCATGATTTTATGGGTTTTGTAAGTTCATTCATGGGGCCCCCAAATAGGTGAAGTATGACTAGCCTAAAGAATACTCATTATATCCACCTCTTTGATGGACCTATGAATCATACCATCTTCATAAATCCTGAATAGATAAGGCAAATCAAAGAAAAATTTCTTTACCTTATGCATAAATCCATTTTATAGCTGGAAGGACAAGTCTTCTGAAACAAAAATACTTGCCTAGGAATTGCAAAAGTCAAAATACTAGGGGGTTAGGTCTTGCGATGCTGCCAAAATTTGGCTGTTTTGAAAAGTATCATTCATTTCAATCCCATTACCCACTTTCTGCATTGCTTCTTCCTCATGTTTGGACAAGTGATTGAATCTTTATTTTCTGTGCATTTTCAATCCTTCACCTCAAAGTCAAACTCTTGTAGAAAGAAAACCTAATGAATCAATCATGGATTTGAATTGTTCTTCACCATTAGGTATCTCAACTCCACATGGTCATCATGAAAAACATAGTCCCAATCAAATAGAATCAAAATTTCTCGAATGCAAAAACCATTTCTCATAACTCTTGCTCGGTAGCAGTATAATTCTTTTAAGTAGGGTTTAATGCCTTGCCAGCATATAAAACATGATGAAGTTCTCCCATTTATCCTAAGACATCACCTAAATCCATGCTTATTTCACCACACATGATCTCAAAAAGCAAGGACCAGTTAGGGGAACATTATAATAGGAGTTGATACTAACCATTCTTTCAAGCACTCAAAATCCTTCAGACATGCCTCATCAAAATCAAAATTCACCTATTTCTTAAGAAGTTTTCAAGGATGGTTTTCTAACTTCTAGAAATCCTTGATGAAACGTCTATAAAAGCCAATATGGCACAAAAAACTCTGAATACCCATCACTAAAACTAGTGATGGCAGTTTCTGAATTACTTTAATTATTGCCTTATCCATATTTATTCCCCTATTTAAGATCTTGTGACCAAACATGATTCCTTCTTTCAGCATGAAATGGCACATCACCCAATTTAGCACCAAACTTCATTCCTAGCATCTTTGAAGATCATTTCCCAATTGTGCCAAACAGTCATCAAAAGTATCAAAAACCATAAAAAATAAACCATAAATACCTGAATGGTGTCTTTCATGATATTAGACAATATTGATATCATGAATCTCTAAAGGGAGTGGGAGTGTTGTACATCCCAAATGTTATTCTCTTGAACATAAAAGTTCCATAAGGGCAGGCAAAGATTGTTTTTTCTTTGTTTTTGGGTGCAATAGTGATCTTATTATAACCTCAATACTCATCAGGAAAACAATACCAAACCTTGCCTGCTAACTTGTCTAATATCTGATCCATAAATGACATAGAAAAATTGCCCTTTGATAGAAAAATTGCCCTTTGAAGTCAATGTATTTAGCTTACGGTAATCCATGCACTCTTCTAACCTATGATTGGTCTTATTAGCACGAGATTATTTTTCTCATTCTACACTTTAGTAAGTCCTCATTTCTTTTTAATGCATTAAACAGGACTGACCCAAATATTAATCACAATGGGGTAAACTACACCAATATCCAACCACTTGATAATTTCATCCTTTACCACCTAATACATTTGAGAACTTAGTCAATGTTGATGCTCAATACTAGGAATGAAGTCTAAGCTAAGATGGATCCTGTGAGTACCAATGCCAGGTCCGATACCGACCATATCTATAATGGTTAATACTACAACTCTTTTGAATCTCTAAAAAACTGATAATAATGCCTTTACACTATTCTCAATCAAGTCAGATACAATAATCATAACTAAGGTATTTTTAGCCCTTCAAAATGTATAGCGCAAGTGAGAAAGGAGGGCCTTCATCTCCATAACTTATAGATCCTCAATAGACAGTCGAGCAGAAT
The DNA here is from genome assembly GCA_030864215.1 of Capsicum pubescens. Classification (NCBI taxonomy): domain Eukaryota; kingdom Viridiplantae; phylum Streptophyta; class Magnoliopsida; order Solanales; family Solanaceae; genus Capsicum; species Capsicum pubescens. The sequence goes on along the minus strand of CM061548.1, from coordinate 228,368,088 downwards.
GAGTGGTATCTTATATTGACTATTATTTTATCTAGACTTTAAGTTATATTTTTATTTTAGAATCTCAAATATTGGTTCTACCAGATCATTGGATTGGTATCTTATATTGACTATTATTTTATCTAGAACCTTTGTTATTTATAAATTGTGTTCTTCAAATTTCACTAGGATGGGCATTTCCTACCGAATTAACCCATTATATTAGCTCTGAGTTATGGTTTGGCTTATTTACTAGAGTTATTTATTAGATGACATTATGACTCATAAATTAGGTTATGACAATTTGGCTACTCGACATTGTTGGAGAGGTTATATGTATTTTAGACCAATTGAATCATCTACTTTGTCATGGACTCTGTTCTTCAAGATTTTCTTAGAGATGTACATATCTCATAGCCTTAGAGATCGTTTAAGGGATAAATTCTCTAGAGTAGAGTAGGGCTCTAAGATAATTGTAGAGTATGAGGCTCATTTTCATGACTTTCTTAGGAATGTAACTTGTATTCTAGATACTGAGTATGAGAGATATTATTTCTTTGTTAAAGGGTTGGGAATTCCCATTCATATGTATGCTAAGAGTTTAGCTATTACGGGTAGGTCTTTTACTGAGGTGTCGGATCATACTTGGGCTATGAAGGAGATGAATCGTGAGGGTCATTAGGGTTGTGATAAGATGAATGGGTTTCAGTGATGATTATGTGGGAGCTATTATAATTATCAACCCATGGATAGTTGTTCATAGAATAGGTATACTCCGTATCCACCCTATCATTCTTCACATTAGCCTATTTGACCTTTTCAGGCAGTGCTTTAGATTACTGACGAAGGTCAATCTAGTGCTAGTGATCACCCTGGTAAGGGAAGTGGTTAGTCTTTAAGATTTGTATCATTTTGTTATTCTAGATGTGGTGGTTATTTTGGGTTAGCCAGATATGTTAGTTCTGGTTAAGCTCAGGTGTCATATTATAGTTGTGGAACTCCTAGTTACTATTCATAAGATTTCCCTAGTCGTGGGGTAGTTGTTGTTCATGTTCAGGGTGTTTCACCTATTAGAGAAGTTTATACCTTAGATAATATTGGTTCTCATTATCAAAGTGGTAGTTCGTAGGGTACTCATGAGATTCTCAGCGAGGCAGGGTAGGAGATTTGTTAGGTTCCTTGCCAAGTGACATACATGGTTAGTTGTATGCAGTACCTTCTAGGCTCGAGTTTGAGACTTCGAATAGTATTGTTACATGTGCGATTATGATGTGGCGCTAATTGTCCATCACTTTATTTGATCCTATATCAACTTATTCTTTTATATCTACTTATTTTGCACCACCATTAGAGTTGTCATATGATTTATTATATGTGACATTGTGCATATCTGCTCTCATAGGTGATTCATTTGCAGAGGATTGTGTTTTCAAATTATGTGTTATGACTGTTAGAGATGTTAATACTTATGTTTATCTTATTATTCTAGAGATATGTGGATTTTGATGTGATTTCAATCATGGAATGGTTATGCCACATTCATACGGTCATGGATTTTTTTTGCCAAGATCATTACTTATCTATGCCTAGTGTACCCATGGTCATATGTTAGGGAATGGTTATCCACGAGAAGAAGGGGATTATTCCTGATATTCATGCTAGAAGTCTTATTTCAATGTTTTATGAGTCTTACGTCGCTTATATTTGTTATACTAATATGTAGAGTCCATCACTTGACTTTTTTCCTATTGTTTGTGAGTTTCCTGATGTTTTCCTTATCGACCTGCATGGTATTTTCTTTGTGTGTGAAATTGTGTTTGCTGGTGACCTCGATCATCGCACCTTACCTATTGCTATGGTACCTTACCATATGTCTCTTGCCGATCTTAAGGAGCTAAATTCTCAACTTTAGGTTCTTTTTTAAGGGTTGTATTAGACCTAGTGTGTCCCCTTTCGGAGCGCATGTTTTTTTTCATGAAGAAGTAATATGTCTCCATCCGTATGTGTAATTATTATAGGCAACTTAATAAGTTAATAGTGAAGAACCATTATCCTATGCCTCGCATTGATGATTTGTTTGACCAGCTTTAGGGTGCGACAGTCTTTTCTAATATTGATTTGAGATCTAGTTACCATCAGTTGAGGATTCGGGTAGAGGATAATCCAAAGACAACCTTTAGGACCGTATAAGTTCTTAGAGATGTCATTTGGGTTGTCTATTGCCCCAGATGCATTTATTAATTTGATGAATCATGTATTAAGACCATATTTGGATTCCTTCTTGATTGTGTTCATCGACAATATCCTTTTATATTAGAGGAGTATAAAGGAGCATGCACAATATTTGAGGATAATGCTTCATACTTTGAGAGATCATGTGTTTTTGCCAAGTTCTTTAAGTGAGAGTTTTTTCTTAAGTCGGTGATATTCCTTTGACATGTGGTGTTTATGGATTGTTTTAAGGTAGACCGAATAAAGATTGATGTGATTTGTGACTGGCTAGAACTACATCTCTAAATAAGGTTCGTAGTTTCATTGATATGGTCAATTATTATAGATGATTTGTTCAGGGTTTTGCTTCTATTTTAGCCCCTATGACCAGATTGACTCGGAAGGAGGTTCTTTTCCTATGGTCTGGGGAGTCTGACTTCAGATTTGGAAATCTCAAGGAATTTCTCAAATCAAATCCTATTTTAGATGTTCTTATTGAGGGTGAGGGATTCACTGAGTTTTGTGATGCTTCTTGACATGACCCAAAACTAGGCCTTGTTGTAAAGACATCTCAAGCTCAATAAGGACAAGAGGTCACCCCGTTAACCCAACCCAATCATCACATGAAACTACAAGCACCGGACGAACTCCGAACATATAATATGTTAGCAGAAATAAAACTAATAAACATAACTAAAGAAATGTCTAATCCAACCATAAAAGTTATTATCCAACATCCAACCTACCCAAGTCCACAGTCACCCATAAGCCTCTACCAATCTGATATCTATAATATGTCGGGACATGCCCCCAATAATAGCCAATAACCAAGTATAATACAAGTGTCTAAAATAAGATAGAAAGACCATGAAATGTCTGCCTTCCAAAGTATGGAAGCACACCTTTTCAAAGTTAACTTATGATCCGCTCCAACACCTGGTCATTGCACATGAAGAGAATAAAAATCTCTGGACCCTGATTTGCATAGTAACATAGAGTCCAGAGACAGTTAGCGGTTCAAGTGCCAGCATGTAACTCAAGCATAAGGATAAAATAGTGTTATTATTCAATACCAAGTAAAAACATCTTAAGCCACCACATTCGTACACATAGACATGTAGATATATGTAAATACATCAAGTGTTAAGTGATAACAAGACTATAACATAGATTTCAAAGAACCCAATCATCAACCATGAAGTGTAGGACTCTAACCTTCCACTCGTTTAGGTTATATCAAGCAAGAGAACTCTAACCTCATGCCGTGTTATTAAGCAAGTGGACTCTAACCATAGGCCTTTTGTTAGAAAAGTGGACTCTAACGACAAGACATTATATTAGACAACTGAACTATAACCATAAGACATCATATTAAGCATGTGGACTCTAAGTGAAAGCCATATCATTGCACAAGTGGACTCTAAACACAGGTCATCATATCCATTACAAGTTGACATTGGGTCTCTAAACCTTTGTCCATGCATTAACATCCACACAATTAACATTTGGCCACTCTAACAAACTTAGCCAATGCAAACCATCAAGGCTATAATTCCACACCATACATTACCACAAGCTATTTATGAATAATTTAACAACCAATAACTTTAATAGGAAAACACCTTAGTATCAACAACCATTCAAGTAAAATTGTGGCCATTAAGACCTTTATCAAACCACTCATTAGTATTCTTATACAAAGCATTTTTAACCAAACAGACTACTAATGTTACCAATTAACTCATTATATAGCCAAGGGTGCCTTTACAAGATCTATTACCAATCATTCTTACTCATTAAGACATGACCATAGTTCAAATCATCATAAACATGTGACTAGTCATTTCTAGTGGAAATTGTCACAAACACCTTGAGGGAATAAATTTACCATGACCAAAATCAAAGTGATAAACCATCAATAATTATCTAATATTATTATAAAGATAAGTTTAAAAAACATAACCTACAAAATGGATATAGCAAATGGACACCAAAACAAATAATTAATAAAAATTATAACTTTTTAGATTTAGACTATGTAATAGACACAAATAAAACATTACAACTATGGGCAGGATACATGTCAAAACAATTATTAGATAATAATATAGATACAACAAATACACCAAAATATATAGAAAGGACATTAATAGGAACAGTAAAATTAGGGTTTTGAAACCTAGCCGAAGAAAGTAAAAAAGTATTAAGATCAGATAAAAAAACAGAAGGAACATCAACGACTACTAAAATATCACCCACAAAAATATTGAAAAAATATGAAGTAGCTATAAGAGATGAATTTAGTAGTATAACAACAGAAGAACAAGAAGAACAAAATAAAGAAAAAGATACGAATAGGAATTTAATGTTAAAATTAGAAATATGTAATATGTGCTATATAGATGAATATACGTGCGCATTTAAAGAGTACTACTATAAGGGAACATATAATACAGAGGAAAGTAAGGAGATAAGGAAATTATATTTTAATAAATTACATGAACCATTTAGTTCAAAGATAATAAAAAGTTGGGATGAATCAAAACTAGTATATACCCTAGGAGCAAGAATAAAATTTTTACAACAATGGTATAGAAATCTATGTGAAAAATATAGAGAAGAAATAAAAATGAAAAAAACATTAAACCTGATGGGTGTAATGCACAATCTATAAGAGGAAAATTCTTTCAAATTCTTTTGTGTCAGCTCATGATGCAGTTCATGAAAAGGTATTTTATCTTTTAAATTCACAAGAAACTTATTAAATCTTGAACTTTTAATTTGATTGAATGAAATAATGAAACTTTGTTTCACATATTCCTCATTCTAGATTGGAAAAAATATTTGAATATTTGTCGAACATAATTTTTTTCTAATTATTTGTTCATTTTGAATGTGTAGAAACAATGCGGGTGATCAAATTTTAATTCTGGCCACCACAAGTTAACTCGATCCAGATTGAACTAAATGATGAAGAATTTTTGAACTATTATGATATATGTTTAAATAAATTTGATTTTGTGTGGAACTTACTTGAAATATTTAAAATGCTGTTTTCTAATTAGTATGTGTAGAAAAAGACATGTTTTTTTAAGTTCATTTCCAATCTATTCATTTAAATTATTTATCAGCTGATTAGTGCATTAAATTATATATAAATATATATATGTATGTGTCTGTGTGTAATGTGATTAGTGATGTATACATTTCGACAAACATAATTATTTTTCAATTAGAAACATAATTATTTTTAGACAATATTGCGACCCTTCAATAGTGTGGCTTATTAATTATATTGTGGCATATACCTAAAACATAGTTACACTTTACCAGTGTTGTCATAGAGGATGTATAAAAGGCTACAATTTTTAAGTATGGCCAGTAATAAAGAAAAAGCAACATTTTGCAAGTGTTGTTATAGAGGTGCTATACAAGGTTATGCTTGTGAAGCGTGCCCAATAACAAAGCAAAGGAAACACTTAAAAGTGTAGCTTTATTAGATAAAAGTGTTACCAATGAGAAGTTAGAAAGAATGGACTTTATACATTAGTGGTCATGGTTTTTAAATGTAGCTGATAGGGAAACACTTGAAAAGTGTGGCCTAGAGTCAAAGGTTACAGCTCTTTTGTCCACCCCCAAAAAAATGTTGCCTAAAGTCCGAAAGCGTAGACTTTGATCAAAGGCCACACTTCCGATTTTTTTAGATCACACTTCACAAGGGTGGCAATAGGACAAAAATGTTGTAGTGCTTGCTCAATTCATAGAATATGGACTTGAACCAAAGACATAAATTATGTTAAGAAGATTTACACATACCTCAAGCACGAGTTTCCAGAACGAAAACCAAAAGCGGATACTTGGACTTCATGTCCTATTTCGCCTCCCAAGTCACTTCCTCGGACTATTCGATCCTCCATAGAAACTTCAACGAAGCCATCTCTTCTATTCGCATGCAGAGAACTGACGATCTAAGATCATCACTGGGACCTTATCATACAACAAAGAATCTGAAATACCAACATCCTCCAAAGGAACAACCAATAAAGGATCACCTATATATTTTCACAACTTGGACATATGTAATACTGGATGGATGGAGCTCAAAGCAAAGGGAAACTCTAATTCATAAGGAACATTACCAACCATTTCCAAAATAAAATATGCACCAACATACAGGGGACTCAACTTCCCCTTACTACCAAACCACATTACGCTCTTCATGGGAGATACATTAAAGAATACCCAATCACATACACTAAACTATAAATCCCTTCGCCTCACATCTGCGTAGGACTTTTGGCGACTTTGAGTAGTCTTCAATCTATAAGGGATCACCTTCACCTTCTCAAAGTCTTGGTGAACCAAGTTAGGGCAAAACAACTTACCTTCATCAACCTCATACCACCCTATAGGAGATCGACATATCCTACCATACAATGCCTCAAAAGGAGCCATATAAATGCTATAGTGGTAACTATTAATATTAGCAAACTCAATCAAAGGAAAATGGTCGTACCAACTACTACCATAATATATTACACAACCACACAACATTTCTTCTAATGTTAGACATTCCTCTCCGCTCGTACATCCATCTGTGGGAGAAAAGCAGTACTAAGGCACACCTTAGTTCCCAAACTTTTCTGAATTGACTTTCTAAAATGTGATGAGAACGGAGTAGCACGATCCAAAATTATATAAATTATAGCACCATGCAAAGTCAGAATCTCTACAAAATACAACTTAGCATAATCCTTCATTTAAGAACTAGTCCTCACAGGCAAGAAGAACGAACTTGGTCATTCTATCGACAGTGATCAAAATAAAATCACATTGATTCAAGGACCGGGGTAGATCGGTGAAAAAATCCATATTAATCACCTCCCACTTCTATTAGATCAATCAGCTCTATCTCATAATATAAACCACCGGGTCTCGAGTGCTTAACTTTCAACAGTTGACACACGATACACTTAGCCACATGGCTAGCCACATCTCACTTCATATTAACAAACCAATAAAACTCCCTAAGATCATGATACATCATCATAAAACTTATATGGATAGCTTACCAAGACCCATGAGCCTCGACCATAATCCTTTCCCTCAATCCATCAACATTGGGAACACATAGCCTACCTTGGAACCTAAAGATACCATCACCTCCAATCGCAAAATCTATAACCTATTATAGACCCACATTACTCTTAATCTTTCTCAAATCGGGATCTAACACTTTGTTTTACTTTTGCTCTGCAACAAAAGACTAATAAGATACCACACAAATAAAGTACCATCCTTAGAGTCCATTAGACAAACTCAAAGATTGGACAAACGATGAATGTCGTTCACCAACTCCCGTTAATCCTCATCCACAAGAGCTAAAATCCACATGCATAACCTTCTAAGAGCATTAGCAACAATGTTAAATTTACCTGGATGGTAATGGAGACTTATATTGTAGTACTTTAGAAAATCAATCCATCTCCTTTGTTTGAGATTCAATTCCTTCAAAGTAAACATATACTGAAGGCTCTTATGATTAGAAATATGTCAACATAAACCCGATAGAGATAGTGACGTCAAATCTTTAATGAAAAACCATAGTAAATAACTTCAAATCATAAGTGGAGTAGTTCTTTTCATGAACTTTCAATTGCCTAGAAGCATAGGACACCACCCTACTATGTTGCATCAACACACAATCAAGCCCAATATGAGAAGTATTATAATATAATACAAAATAGTCATTACCCTTGACCAAGGTTAAAACTGTTGGCGATGTCGATTTATCCTTCAACTTCTCAAAACAACCCTCACATGCATTTGGCCATAAGAGCTTAGACTTGTTTTAGGTCAACATAGTAAATGAAGCAGCTATAGTCAAAAACCTTTCAACAAATCTCTTATAGTAATTGGCTAGACCCAAGAAGCTCCAAATATCTATTGGATTCGCAGGTCTAGGTCACATATTAACCGCTGCAACCTTTTATGGATCCACCATGATCCCTTCAATAAAGATAACATGACAAAGGAAAGTCACAACCTTCAACCAAAACTCATATATTGAGAACTTGGCATATAAATGACGATCCTTCAATGTTTGGAACAAAGCACGGAGGTGATCCACATGATCCACCAAATTCTTAAAATAGACCAAAATTTCATCAATGAATACAATGATAAATAAATAAAAAATGGATGGAAACCCTATTAATCAAATCCATGAATGTCGTTGGGGCGTTGGTCAACCCAAAAGACATAACTAGGAACTCATAGTGACCATAGTGGGTCTTAAAGGCAACCTTAGGGATATTTACTTCCCTAATCTTAAGTTGATGATAACCCGACCTAATATCAATCTTAGAGAAACGCTTAGCACCTTGAAGCGAATAAAAAAAGTCATCGATCCTTAGATGAGGATACCTATTTTTTATGGTCAGCTTATTCAATTAATGATAATCAATGCACATTCAAAGGGAATGATCCTTCTTACGCAAAAACAACAGGGGAGCACCCCAAGAAGACACACAATGATTTATAACCCCTCATCTAAGAGATCTTTCAATTGCTTCTTATGCTCCTTGAACTTTGCTGGAGCCATTCTATAAGGAGGGTAGAAATCAACGAGTGTCTAAAACAAGATCAATCCTAAAATCAATTTCCCTATCGGGAGGAAAACCAAGAAGGTCATTGAGAAAGACCTAAGGGAACTCATTAACCATGGGAACATATTGTAGAGAAGGACCTTCCAAGTTATAATCCTTAAGTCAGACCAAATGATACAAACGCCCTCTACAAATCAAATTTCGATCCCTAAGAGAAGAGATGAACCTCCTCTTAGGCACTAAAGAACCCCCTTCTCATACAATGACCGACTCATTAGGGAATTTAAACATGACCTTATGGGTCTGCCAATCTAAAGAAGTATAGCATGAATGTAACCAATCCATCTCTAATATTACATGTGACTCACATCTAAGGGCTCACTTTACTCTAAACTTTTGAGTACTTCACCAAATGCACGAATTATAGATGGAATAACCATATAGCTTAATACATTAGATTAGGAGGAAACTCAATTAAGGGAATTGTACCTTAATCTTGATTCGAACTCGCGTCGAAAAAGTGAGGGTAACTAGCTTGCATGTCTTTTTCTTTTTCCCAAGTGTCACCCTCTACTGATTGATTTCGCCATAGAACTTTAACCAAGGGGACTTCCTTGTTCCTTAGTCTACAAACATGATAATATAGGATTTCAACCAGGATTTCATCTTACAAAAGGCTATCCTAAACATCACCACCTTCCGATGGATCAACAACAACAGAGTCTCCAATGTTCTTCTTGAGTATAGAAACATAAAACACAGGATCGACGACTTACAATTCTACAGGAAACTTAACCTCATAAGTTGCTTTCCCAACCCTATCCAAAACTTTATAAGGGCCAATATATCTGGGACTCAGCTTCCCTTTCTTTCCAAATATTTTCACCTCTTTCATGGGTGAGATTTTCAAATACACCAAATCGGCGACTTAAAACTGAAGAGATCTTCTTCTCACATCTACATACGACTTTTGACGACTCTGGGCTATCTTTAACCTCTCCCGAATTAACTTAACTTTCTCCATAGCCTCCTATACAACATCAAGTCCAATCACAGCAGCTTCATCTACTTCGAACTAACTTATGGGCGATCTACATCTTCTCCCATACTATGCTTCAAATGGAGCCATTCTAATGCTAGTATGAAAACTATTGTTGTAAGAAAATTCAATCAACGGTAAATATTCATCCCAACTTCCTTTGAAATCAAGAACACAAGCCCTCAACATATCCTCCAAATTCTTAATTGTCCTCTCAGCCTGACTGTCTGTCTGCGGATGAAAAGCGAAGCTAAGATAAACTTGTGTGCCAAGACCCTTCTGGAAGGCTCTCCAAAATTGAGAAGTAAACTGAGTACCTCTATCAGAGATGATAGACAACGGAACTCCATGTAACCTAACTAACTCCCGAACATACAGCTCAGCATAGTCCTCCACGGTGAAAGATGTATGTACTGGTAGAAAATGTGCTGACTTAGTCAACCTTTCTACAATGACCCAAATAGAAACATAATGACAATGAGAGAGGTAAACCGGTCATGAAATCCATGTTCACCACTTCCTACTTCCAAGATGGAATGCTAAATTTTTTCATCACACCAACGGGTCTCTGGTGCTCTATTCTCTACTAGGATATATATATAAAACACCATATGGGGAGGAAATGACCAAAATGCACTTTTGAAAAAGCTAGAATTCGCCGATCGGGGCTTGTGACGGTCGATCTGACGGTCCATCAACTCTCCTGACGGTCCACCAGATCGTCCATCACTCGAGTGCCAAAAAGACAGTCTAAGTGATGGTCCATCAGGAAAATGACGGACCACCAAGTCGTCCATCACTCGAGGGACAAAAATGAGATATTTTGTCTCGACCTGACGGACCCCTTGACGGTCCACCATCTTAGCCGTCACACGGTGACCAGGAAGAGAGGTCACTGCCTTGGATTTACGGGACACTTGATGGTCCACCAAGGACCTGACATTCTACCAGGTCGATCATCTGACCTGGGCGATCCGATACAGTTTTGAGAACAAATTATATATTTCATGCACTTTTAGTCCTTTTTCCCGTAAATGAGCTAACGAACATGACTAGGAAAGTTTCAGGTATAAATGATGCAAAATACAGCATTTTATGGCTAACTTGATGCAAAAGAAATCTCACGAACGAAGGAGAAGGAAGTGGGACGCCTAAAGGACCAAAACTGCTGAATGGAAAATCTATCCCGGGCTAAAACAACAATTCTGAAGACTTTGGGGACTTACAGACACAAAGCTGGATTTTGACAATGATACATTAACCTAGTACAATTAGGTTATGTATTTCATTATTTTATGTGGATTATGATAATGTTACCTTAACCTAGTACATTTGGGTTAAGGATTTCATTAGTCTACTAGGATTTGGTTATTTATTTCATTAGCTTAGTAGGATTAGGATATGGGTATTATAAATACCCTATCATGCTAGAGATTTTACAACATCTTCTTAACTTCTCATCTTACAATTCAATTCTATTTTTCTTCTTCTACTCTTCTATTCTTAAATTCCACAACAAGAGAATCGTTACTTGCTAAGGAATCACGCCTCACGCCTATCACTTGATCTACACGCCATTACTCAATATCGTGATATAATAACAATGTCAATCGTGATTTCCTTCGCATTCATGGGTAACTAAACTTCTCTGTTGGGGTTATGGAAGCCGTATGAGATACTATCTATTGCTGTGAGTTTGTGAGTTCGAGGCACGTATATTGCTTATATCATTATTCTCTTCATCTTAATCTACATTCTTTGCAGTTGCAAACGCAAGAATACGCCAGTCTAACATTTAACTTGTTCGAGAGAAAAGTTATTTGTCTAGAAAAGAGATAATGTCAAGGTAGTAGGACACCCTTTCCTATTAAAAATCTAGTGCCGTAATTGGACTAACCTCTTGGAGAATTCGTACCGTTAGACACGCTTTAAGCTCGCGAGAGTTAAAGTGAAATAGTCCTTGTTTAGGTCGAGAGACGCTTGGATTTACCATCGACTACAATCCTCTATAAGCAATTGCATGTCAGAATTCTACACACTCATAGCCAATAGAGACGTATACCTCAGAAGGTGGACATAACCCCAACGCTTCAATTCTCATTGTTTACAACCAACGTAACAATCACTCTCTTTTTACTTTATTATTTTCAGCTTTTGTTTACATTACTTGCAAAACAAGAATCCCCCCTTCTTACGAGACTTGCACCAAAAGTTTAGTAATTTTACTTACTTGTTGGCCAAGCTATTCCCTGTGGGATCGACACCCAACCCAGGTTGTGTTCTATATTTGCTAACGACCACTTTACACTCAAACGAGAGCTGTAGATTGAGCGTTATCAAAAATTGGCGCCGTTGCCGGGGAATACAAGTGTCAATCAAGTTCATAATAATTACTAGACCCTTTTGGTCGAAGACTCTCGTACTTTTACTTTTAGTTTTTGTTTTTGTTTACTGCAGGTTTTTGTTCAGTGCATCAATGGATGCACAACGTGAGATACCGTTCGACGATGATGATGATCTTGATGGTGCCGGAGCCACTGGAGCTATAATTCCACCACCATTAGCGCCCGAAGCCAAGTTCAACATCACAAGCACCATGATTCAGTTATTGCAACTCAAGGGATTTTTGGGTGGCCTAGCAGGCGATGATCCGAATATGCATCTCATCAACTTTATTTCTACATGCAAGTATTTTGACAATCCTGGTGTTGGTTAGAATGCAATTCGATTACGTCTATTTCCATTGTCTCTGTCTGGGGAGGCAACACTATGGTTGAATAGGCTGACTCCTGATTCAATTACAAATTGGAGGCAATTGAGAGACGCTTTCCTAGAAAGATTCTTTCCGCCTTCCAAAAGGGCACAATTGAGAGATGAAATCAGCAACTTTCGTCAGCTTCCCACTGAAGCTCTTCATGAAACATGGGAGAGGTTCAAGAAAAAGCTAGCGAGATGCCCCAACCATCACATGACTAATGTTCACCTCATGGAGATATTGTATAGAGCCTTGAATTCAATAACTAAGCCAGTGGTGGATAACGCAGCTGGAGGATCTTTTATGGACCTCACCTTTGGTCAAGCAAGCAATATGTTAGATCGTATGACGAAACAAAGTAGAGCTTGGCATACCAGGGATTCTGAGGTAGCAAGCCCCACTTTATCTATTGGCATGACTACAGACCAAAGGAGAAGAGAAGAAGAACGTGATCAAGATATGGCGCACATGAAAACACAAATGGATCTTCTTACAAAGCATTTATTATCAGGGAAGACCGAAAAAGTTAAAGCTGTGGCGCTAAAAGGAAGAGACGAATCTGATTCGGAAGAGGAGGCCAACTACTTGAACAATCAGGGGGGTTTACGTGGTAATACCCAAGGAAAACAAGGTCGGAACTATTATGATAAATCTGGAAGAAAAGACCAAGGTAGTTGGAATAAAAACAATGAAAAGAGTGGTTTGTACGTTCCCCCTGGTAGACGTGATACCACCACATCTAATTCTGGAAGTATGGAAGACATGATGGCTAAATTATTGAAAGGAGTGGAAGCAACGAGCGTGGGAGTTACTAAGTTAATTAATGATTTGTCCTCCATGAAACAACTAGTTGATTCTCATTCCACTTCAATCAAGCAAATAGAGCAGCAATTGAGCCAACTTTCAGCAGCACTCAATCAAAGGAAGGCTGGCACTTTACCTAGCGATACTGTGCAAAACCCAAGGAATGATGGGTCATGCATGGCCATCACTACCCGAAGTGGTAAGGTGCTGGAAACTTCAGAAAAAGGCAAGCAAGTGGTTGACAAAGAAGCGGAAATTGATGATAAGGCGAAAGGGGAAGATGCCACAGCAGCCGATCCTAACGTCCTTAACATCACTCCTCACAACGTGCAGCCTGGAAAAGCTGAAAAACAGAAGCAAGAGGAGAAGAAAGCCATGGAGAGAACAATTCCATACCCACCACCACCTTTTCCTCAAAGATTGAAGAAGGTGGCGGATGATACAAAGTTCAGCAAATTCATGACCATGTTGAAGCAGCTGACCATTAATGCTCCGTTGGTAGAGGCACTAGAAAAGATGCCTGGGTACGCTAAATTCATGAAGGACCTGTTGACAAAAAAAGCGGGCAGTAAGCTATGAGCCGGCAGATAATATTCATCATTGCAGTGCAATTGCCACAATGTCCTTAGTACAGAAGAAGGCAGACCCTGGTGCTTTCACTATTCCTTGCACCGTCGGATCTTTGAACTTTGCCAAAGCATTATGTGACCTAGGAGCCAGCATCAACTTGATGCCATTATCGATCTACAAGAAGTTGGGGTTAGGAGATCCTACACCAACCAATATGAGGCTCGTGATGGATGATAGGTCGGTAAAACGACCTGTGGGTATCTTGAATGATGTGTTGGTGAAGGTGTCTACCTTTATTTTTCCTGAAGACTTTATGATTTTGGATTACGAGGTGGATTCTGAAGTTCCCATAATCTTGGGACGGTTTTTCCTTGCAACAGGAAGTGTGCTTATTGACATGAGAGATAATGAGCTTTTATTTCGAATGAATGACGAAGTGATTCGTTTTGATTTGTGCAAAGCGATGAAGCAACCAAAAGATATGGATGTGTTCTCTGTAGATGATGTTCATTATGAAGATAAGAAAGCATTATCTGTAGAGAAACAGCTTACTGTTGAGCCATTGTCTGTTGCGCTGCTGAAGGTTGAGCATGAGGACGATGAAGACTATGAAGAACTTATGGGTGCTCTAACAGAAATAGAGTCCTATTCCCATACTCCTAAGCAACCGGACCGTGATCTTAATAATCAACCTTCACCTACAGCGAAGACTTCCCTTGAAGAGCCACCAATGCTAGAATCGAAAGAGCTCCCCGATTATCTAAGGTATGTGTTCTTGGAAAGTATAAAGATACTTCCGGTGAGTGCGGATCATTTAAGTAAACAGCCCGTAGACGCTCTCATCTCTACTCTGAAGAGATACATGAGAGCTATGGTTTGGACTATTGATGATATAATTGGTACCCCTCCTACAAGTAAGCCTCATTATCGTCTGAATCCATTCAGAAAACGATCCACCATCTATCCCGATGAAGTCTGAGTACTCGAGGTAACTATGTCGTGTCGCGACAATAAATCAAGCTCTAGATGGGAGGCAACCCATCGTTTATCGTTTATCGTTTTTCATTTTTCATTTCGTTCTAGTATGTGTTTTGCTTTTGATAAATAAAAATCCAAAAATAAGAGTCGTGCCACGACCAAAACTAAGGCGCTTGGTGGGAGGCAACCCATCGTACTAATCATTTTCATTTGTTTGAGCAAATATAGGTGCAAGAAGTAGTCAACGAGGAGATTGATTTCAATTGATGATTTGGACGCATTGTATGGTAAAGTTGGTAAGTTAGGAAGGGTGATGCATAAGGCTATGGATTGAGCCTTTCTCACGCCAAAATAGGCTTCGAGGAAGGATAGGCCTTGGTAATACTAGGCCAAGAACGATGCACAACCTATCCTATAGCCAAAGGTCTCGGAATCTAGTGTGCTATACACTATGCGCCGCCTATTCCTAGGTATGCTTTTGACTATGCGCCGCCTATGCTATGGCATTTGGTCTCAGTATCTCATATGCCATAGACTATGCGGCGCATATGTCTACAAATGTCATAGACTATGCGGCGCATATGTCCCATTATGCCATAGACAATGCGCCGCATATATCATTGATATGCCTAGTATTATGCGCCGCATATGTAGGATTTTTGTCTCCAAAACCGATTGTAAATGGGTCAGAACCCGACCCATACTCTTCCTATATAAAGGGGACTTAGTTTTATAACACAACCACAATAGAAAATACCCTAAAGGCGCCGCATACTCTTCCAAATCTTCTCAAAATTCTCTTCTTTTGCTCTTCCAATTCACAAAACCATCTCCACAAGTTTCAAGCAAGTAAGTACTCTCTTATTCTTCATTTGTTTCTAGTAAGTACTACGTTGCTATGGATATTATTAATTGCTAAATTATATAAGATTGTTGGTGATGTTCATGTGTTTGGATTGTTGTTGCAAAATCATGTGAGTGAACATATACGTAGGAAAATCTTGACTTGTTTCTGACTTGAATTTGGTTTCAATAGCATTGTTATGATATTTGCGGAATTGCTATGGATATGAATATTGCTTAAGATTGTTGTTAGGATACTTACATGTTAGACTATCCCGGTCATAGGGATAAGACTTATAGTGCCTACCGACTTAGGAGGTTGTGATTGTTGTAAGAATAACGATTCCATGTGGTAACCCCTATGTAGTAGTGTTGCTATATCTACCATGAAAGTAGTCCAATGGCTGCAAGTAAGTGATGCATTGCTGATTTTCTTGCCGGAATACAATCCTTAAACGTATGTCAACGAAATCTGAGCAATCGACCACTTTCACTTCACTGATTTGTGTCAAAAAAACTAAGTGTGGGGTGGTACCCCTACTTCTTGTTTATAGATTGTATCAACTGAGATTGTGCTTCCATTAACACTCTTTCTAGTCTCAGGTACAATGGCACCTAAAGCGAGGCAAGGCAAGGAGAAGGCTACCACTTCCCAAAAGGGCAAGAAAAAAGGCCGAAAAGAGCAAGGAGAACCCTCCTCGCTGCAAATACCTCGACTCACTCTTGGAATTAAGTGGGATACTTATGAGGAACTTCTGAGAATGACGACTCTGATGATGATTCCGATGCAAAGGGTATGACCCCCGACATTGAGGACGAGTCCGACTGACCAGGTTCTTCGTATTTATTTTCCACTGAGGACAGTGTCCAGTTTAAGTGTGGGGTGGTGGTATTGCATGCTATACTTCTCTACTCGCATCTATGTTTGCTTTCTTTGTTTTTGTTTCATTTTTTTTTCATTTTTTTTAGTAGTAAATTTTTTCTAGCTTCGCATAAAATTATTTTGATAGGCAGCATGAGATTATAACAAGAGTATGTGCTACAATTGTGACTATTGAGACGTTTAGGCTCTAGTTTTGACTCATTATGTAATATTGTGTGGTTCAATTCCTTCACTTGTTGGGTCGAGAGTCTATATTACTTCCAAGCAAGTCGACCATGTGCCTTGTGTGTGTGAGATAATCGTATATTCTATGATTGTGGCTGATGCTAGAACTTGCCTGGTATGTATGCAAAGCGAAAATAAGGAGTGTAAGTTTAGGATATGATTTAGGCATTTGTTTGGCAACCCATATTTGTTTACCTTCAGTTTTACCTACCCATGGACATCATCCTAGTTAAACCCTTTTGAGCCTTTAGCCTATTTCTTTGACAACCTTGTATGTAAGCCTAATCCATTTTTTTTTCAAGACCATAATTTGATCCAAATTCCTAAGTGCTTTAAAGTGAAAAAGTCATGTGACAAAATAAGAGGAAATTGGGTGAGTATGATGCTTTAGAAT
The DNA here is from genome assembly GCA_030864215.1 of Capsicum pubescens. Classification (NCBI taxonomy): domain Eukaryota; kingdom Viridiplantae; phylum Streptophyta; class Magnoliopsida; order Solanales; family Solanaceae; genus Capsicum; species Capsicum pubescens. Next base: position 228,350,799 of record CM061548.1, on the reverse strand, counting down.
GCATTGGTGCTTGAATGAGTTATGAAAAAAAAAGTGCTATCATAAGAGGTATGTTATCAAAAGAAAAAGGAAAGGAAAACTGAAAAGTTAGTTATGTTTGAAATTGAAAAAAACAAAAGAGGAGAAAAAGAGTGGTAGAATAAAATAAAGTAGAAAGGTTGTTTGAAAGAAAAGTGTTAATGATACAAAGTGATGTATTAAAGCGCTTAGGAACTTAGTCACTATTCCTGGCCAAAATAGTCCTACCGTCCCTTAGCCTACATTACAACCATCAAAAGACCTACTTGATCCTAATCTTAACATTCCAACATTTAGTAGAGTATTACATTAAGGGCAAGCCTATGGTCATCAGTTGCTACATATGAATTCTTTGTGAGAGTGAGAGCAAGGACATTTTGATACCCATGTTTGAAAAATATCCTATATTTGTGAGTGATTATGGGTACTATATGGTGAGACACACATGGTTGATGAGTTTTGGGTAGTTATATATGATTCCTTGTACCTTAACGTTTGCATGCGAGTTGATCACCATCACGAGTCTATGCTAGAGGTTAAATTGTTTCTACCTATAATCGAAAAGCTACTCTTTGTTGATAATTGTTGTGCTTGTCTTGACGAATATTTTGTGTTATTACTGTGAAACCCTAAGTTGATGTTTAGAGGGACATGATATTTTGTTCGAGGACGAACAAAGCTTCAAGTGTGGGGTGTTGATGATAGGCGAATTTACACGCCAATATCAATATATTTTGCTCATATTTTAGCCTAGTTTTGAGAACAAATTATATATTTCATGCACTTTTAGTCCTTTTTCCCGTAAATGAGCTAACGAACATGACTAGGAAAGTTTCAGGTATAAATGATGCAAAATACAGCATTTTATGGCTAACTTGACGCAAAAGAAAGCTCACGAACGAAGGAGAAGGAAGTGGGACGCCTAAAGGACCAAAACTGCTGCATGGAAAATCTGTCCCGGGCTAAAACAACAATTCTGAAGACTTTGGGGACTTACAGACACAAAGCTGGATTTTGACAATGATACATTAACCTAGTACAATTAGGTTATGTATTTCATTATTTTATGTGGATTATGATAATGTTACCTTAACCTAGTACATTTGGATTAAGGATTTCATTAGTCTAGTAGGATATGGTTATTTATTTCATTAGCTTAGTTGGATTAGGATATGGGTATTATAAATACCCTATCACGCTAGAGATTTTAAAACATCTTCTTAACTTCTCATCTTACAATTCAATTCTATTTTTCTTCTTCTACTCTTCTATTCTTAAATTCCACAACAAGAGAATCGTTACATGCTAAGGAATCACGCCTCACGCCTATCACTTGATCTACACGCCATTACTCAATATCGTGATATAATAACAATGTCAATCGTGATTTCCTTCGCATTCATGGGTAACTAAACTTCTCTGTTGGGGTTATGGAAGCCGTATGAGATACTATCTATTGCTGTGAGTTTGTGAGTTCGAGGCACGTATATTGCTTATATCATTATTCTCTTCATCTTAATCTACATTCTTTGCGGTTGCAAACGCAAGAATACGCCAGTCTAACATTTAACTTGTTCGAGAGAAAAGTTATTTGTCTGGAAAAGAGATAATGTCAAGGTAGTAGGACACCCTTTCCTATTAAAAAGCTAGTGCCGTAATTGGACTAACCTCTTGGAGAATTCGTACCGTTAGACACGCTTTAAGCTCGAGAGAGTTAAAGTGAAATAGTCCTTGTTTAGGTCGAGAGACGCTTGGATTTACCATCGACTACAATCCTCTATAAGCAATGGCATGCCAGAATTCTACTCACTCATAGCCAATAGAGACGTATACCTCAGAAGGTGGACATAACCCCAACGCTTCAATTCTCATTGTTTACAACCAACGTAACAATCACTCTCTTTTTACTTTATTATTTTCAGCTTTTGTTTACATTACTTGCAAAACAAGAATCCCCCCTTCTTACGAGACTTGCACCAAAAGTTTAGTAATTTTACTTACTTGTTGGCCAAGCTATTCCCTGTGGGATCGACACCCAACCCAGGTTGGGTTCTATATTTGCTAACGACCGCTTTACACTCAAACGAGAGCTGTAGATTGAGCGTTATCAAAAATTGGCGCCGTTGCCGGGGAATACAAGTGTCAATCAAGTTCGTAATAATTACTAGACCCTTTGGTCGAAGACTCTCATACTTTTACTTTTAGTTTTTGTTTTTGTTTACTTCAGGTTTTTGTTCAGTGCATCAATGGATGCACAACGTGAGATACCGTTCGACGATGATGATGATGATTTTGATGGTGCCGGAGCCACTGGAGCTATAATTCCACCACCATTAGCGCCCGGAGCCAAGTTCAACATCACAAGCACCATGATTCAGTTATTGCAACTCAAGGGATTGTTGGGTGGCCTAGCAGGCGATGATCCGAATATGCATCTCATCAACTTTATTTCTACATGCAAGTCTTTTGACAATTCTGGTGTTGGTCAGAATGCAATTCGATTACGTCTATTTCCATTGTATCTGTCTGGGGAGGCAACACTATGGATGAATGGGCTGACTCCTGATTCAATTACAAATTGGAGGCAATTGAGAGATGCTTTCCTAGAAAGATTCTTTCCGCCTTCCAAAAAGGCACAATTGAGAGATAAAATCAGCAACTTTCGTCAGCTTCCCACTGAAGCTCTTCATGAAACATGGGAGAGGTTCAAGACAAAGCTAGCGAGATGCCCAAACCATCACATGACTAATATTCACCTCATGGAGATATTGTATAGAGCCTTGAATTCAATAACTAAGCCAGTGGTGGATAACGCAGCTGGAGGAACTTTTATGGACCTCACCTTTGGTCAAGCAAGCAATATGTTAGATCGTATGACGAAACAAAGTAGAGCATGGCATACCAGGGATTCTGAGGTAGCAAGCCCCACTTTATCTATTGGCATGACTGCAGACCAAAGGAGAAAAGAAGAAGAACGTGATCAAGATATGGCGCACATGAAAACACAAATGGATCTTCTTACAAAGCATTTATTATCAGGGAAGACCAAAAAAGTTAAAGCTGTGGCGCTAAAAGGAAGAGACGAATCTGATTCGGAAGAGGAGGCCAACTACTTGAACAATCAGGGGGGTTTCCGTGGGAATACCCAAGGAAACCAAGGTCGGAACTATTATGATAAATCTGGAAGCAAAGACCAAGGTAGTTGGAATAAAGTCAATGAAAAGAGTGGTTTGTACGTTCCCCCTGGTAGACGTGATACCACCACATCTAATTCTAGAAGTATGGAAGACATGATGGCTAAATTATTGAAAGGAGTGGAAGCAACGAGCGTGGGAGTTACTGAGGTAATTAATGATTTGTCCTCCATGAAACAACTAGTTGATTCCCATTCCACTTCAATCAAGCAAATAGAGCAGCAATTGAGCCAACTTTCAGCAACACTCAATCAAAGGAAGGCTGGCACTTTACCTAGCGATACTGTGCAAAACCCAAGGAATGATGGGTCATGCATGGCCATCAATACCCGAAGTGGTAAGGTTCTGGAAACATCAGAAAAAGGCAAGCAAGTGGTTGACGAAGAAGCGGAAATTGATGATAAGGCAAAAGGGGAAGATGCCACAGCAGCCGATCCTAACGTCCTTAACATCACTCCTCACAACGTGCAGCCTGGAAAAGCTGAAAAACGGAAGCAAGAGGAGAAGAAAGCCATGGAGATAACAATTCCATACCCACCACCACCTTTTCCTCAAAGATTGAAGAAGGTGGCGGATGATACAAAGTTCAGCAAATTCATGACCATGTTGAAGCAGCTGACCATTAATGTTCCGTTGGTAGAGGCACTAGAAAAGATGCATGGGTACGCTAAATTCATGAAGGACCTGTTGACAAAAAAAGCGGGCAGTAAGCTATGAGCCGGCAGATAATATTCATCGTTGCAGTGCAATTGCCACAAGGTCCTTAGTACAGAAGAAGGCAGACCCTCGTTCTTTCACTATTCCTTGCACCGTCGGATCTTTGAACTTTGCCAAAGCATTATGTGACCTAGGAGCCAGCATCAACTTTATGCCATTATCGATCTACAAGAAATTGGGGTTAGGAGATCCTACACCAACCAATATGAGGCTCGTGATGGCTGATAGGTCGGTAAAACGACCTGTGGGTATCTTGAATGATGTGTTGGTGAAGGTGTCTACCTTCATTTTTCCTGCAGACTTTGTGATTTTGGATTGCGAGGTGGATTCTGAAGTTCCCATAATCTTGGGACGTCCTTTCCTTGAAACAGGAAGTGTGCTTATTGACATGAGAGATAATGAACTTTTATTTCGAATGAATGACGAAGTGATTCGTTTTGATTTGTGCAAAGCGATGAAGCAGCCAAAAGATATGGATGTGTTCTCTGTAGATGATGTTCATTATGAAGATAAGAAAGCATTATCTGTAGAGAAACAACTTAGTGTTGAGCCATTGTCTGCTGCGCTGCTGAAGGTTGAGCATGAGGACGATGAAGATTATGAAGAACTTATGGGTTCTCTAACAGAAATAGAGTCCTATTCCCTTACTCCTAAGCAACCGGACCGTGATCTTAAGAATCAACCTTCACCTACAGCGAAGACTTCCCTTGAAGAGCCACCAATGCTAGAATCGAAAGAGCTCCCCGATTATCTAAGGTATGTGTTCTTGGAAAGTATAAAGATACTTCCGGTGAGTGCGGATGATTTAAGTAAACAGCACGTAGACGCTCTCATCTCTACACTGAAGAGATACATGAGAGTTATGGGTTGGACTATTGATGATATAATTGGTACCCCTCCTACAAGTAAGCCTCATTGTCGTCTGAATCCATTCAGAAAACGATCCACCATCTATCCTGACGAAGTCTGAGTACTCGAGGTAACTATGTCGTGCCGCGACAATAAATCAAGCGCTAGATGGGAGGCAACCCATCGTTTATCGTTTATCGTTTTTCATTTTTCATTTCGTTCTAGTATGTGTTTTGCTTTTGATAAATAAAAATCCAAAAATAAGAGTCGTGCCACGACCAAAACTAAGGCGCTTGGTGGGAGGCAGCCCATCGTACTAATCGTTTTCATTTGTTTGAGAAAATATAGGTGCAAGAAGTAGTCTATGAGGAGATTGATTTCAATTGATGATTTGGACGCATTGTATGGTAAAGTTGGTAAGTTAGGAAGGGTGATGCATAAGGCTATGGATTGAGCCTTTCTCATGCCAAAATAGGCTTCGAGGAAGGCTAGGCCTTGGTAAAACTAGGCCACGAACGATGCACAACCTATCCTATAGCCTAAGGTCTCGGAATCTAGTGTGCTATACACTATGCGCCGCCTATTCCTATGTATGATTTTGACTATGCGCCGCCTATGCTATGGCATTTGGTCTCAGTATCGCATATGCCATAGACTATGCGGCGCATATGTCTGCAAATTCCATAGACTATGCGGCGCATATGTCCCATTATGCCATAGACAATGCACCGCATATGTCATTGATATGCCTAGTATTATGCGCCGCATATGTAGGATTTTGACTCCAAAACCGATTGTAAATGGGTTAGAACCCGACCCATACTCTTCCTATATAAAGGGGACTTAGTTTTATAACACAACCACAATAGAAAATACCCTAAAGGAGCCGCATACTCTTCCAAATCTTCTCAAAATTCTCTTCTTTTGCTCTTCCAATTCACAAAACCATCTCCACAAGTTTCAAGCAAGTAAGTACTCTCTTATTCTTCATTTATTTCTCGTAAGTACTACGTTGCTATGGCTATTATTAATTACTAAATTATATAAGATTGTTGGTGATGTTCATGTGTTTGGATTGTTGTTGCAAAATCATGTGAGTGAACATATACGTAGGAAAATCTTGACTTGTTTCTGACTTGAATTTGGTTTCAATAGCATTGTTATGATATTTGCGGAATTGATATGGCTATGAATATTGCTTAAGATTGTTGTTTGGATACTTACATGTTAGACTATCCCGGTCATAGGGATAAGACTTATAGTGCCTACCGACTTAGGAGGTTGTGATTGTTGTAAGAATAACGATTCCATGTGGTAACCCCTATGTAGTAGTGTTGCTATATCTACCATGAAAGTAGTCCAATGTCTGCAAGTAAGTGATGCATTGCCGATTTTCTTGCTGGAATACAATCCTTAAACGTATGTCAACGAAATCTGAGCAATCGACCACTTTCACTTCACTGATTTATGTCAACAAAACTAAGTGTGGGGTGGTACCCCTACTGCTTGTTTATAGATTGTATCAACTGAGATTGTGCTGCCATTAACACTATTTCTAGTCTCAGGTACAATGGCACCTAAAGCGAGGCAAGGCAAGGAGAAGGCTACCACTTCCCAAAAGGGCAAGAAAAGAGGCCGAAAAGAGCAAGGAGAACCCTCCTCGCTGCAAATACCTCGACTCACTCTTGGAATTAAGTGGGATACTTATGAGGAACTTCTGAGAATGACGACTCTGATGATGATTCCGATGCAAAGGGTATGACCCCCGACATTGAGGACGAGTCCGACTGACCAGGTTCTTTGTATTTATTTTCCACTGAGGACAGTGTCCCGTTTAAGTGTGGGGTGGTGGTATTGCATGCTATACTTCTCTACTCGCATCTATGTTTGCTTGCTTTGTTTTTGTTTCATTTTTTTTTCATTTTTTTCTGTAGTAAATTTTTTCTAGCTTCGCATGAAATTATTTTGATAGGCAGCATGAGATTATAACAAGAGTATGTGCTACAATTGTGACTATTGAGATGTTTAGGCTCTAGTTGTGACTCATTATGTGATACTGTGTGGTTCAATTCCTTCACTTTTTGGGTCGAGAGTCTATATTACTTCCAAGCAAGTCGACCATGTGCCTTGTGTGTGTGAGATAATCGTATATTCTATGATTGTGGCTGATGCTAGAACTTGCCTGGTATGTATGCAAAGCGAAAATAAGGAGTGCAAGTTTAGGATATGATTTAGGCATTTGTTTGGCAACCCATATTTGTTTACCTTCAGTTTTACCTACCCATGGACATCATCCTAGTTAAACCCTTTTGAGCCTTTAGCCTATTTCTTTGACAACCTTGTATGTAAGCCTAATCCATTTTTTTTTCAAGACCATAATTTTATCCAAATTCCTAAGTGCTTTAAAGTGAAAAAGTCATGTGACAAAATAAGAGGAAATTGGGTGAGTATGATGCTTTAGAATGCATTGGTGCTTGAATGAGTTATGAAAAAGAAAGTGCTATCATAAGAGGTATGTTATCAAAAGAAAAAGGAAAGGAAAACTGAAAAGTTAGTTATGTTTGAAATTGAAAAAAAACAAAAGAGGAGAAAAAGAGTGGTAGAATAAAATAAAGTAGAAAGGTTGTTTGAAAGAAAAGTGTTAATGATACAAAGTGATGTATTAAAGCGCTTAGGAACTTAGTCACTATTCCTGGCCAAAATAGTCCTACCGTCCCTTAGCCTACATTACAACCATCAAAAGACCTACTTGATCCTAATCTTAACATTCCAACATTTAGTAGAGTATTACATTAAGGGCAAGCCTATGGTCATCAGTTGCTACATATGAATTCTTTGTGAGAGTGAGAGCAAGGACATTTTGATACCCATGTTTGAAAAATATGCTATATTTGTGAGTGATTATGGGTACTATATGGTGAGACACACATGGTTGATGAGTTTTGGGTAGTTATATATGATTCCTTGTACCTTAACGTTTGCATGCGAGTTGATCACCATCACGAGTCTATGCTAGAGGTTAAATTGTTTCTACCTATAATCGAAAAGCTACTCTTTGTTGATAATTGTTGTGCTTGTCTTGACGAATATTTTGTGTTATTGCTGTGAAACCCTAAGTTGATGTTTACAGGGACATGATATTTTGTTCGAGGACGAACAAAGCTTCAAGTGTGAGGTGTTGATGATAGGCGAATTTACACGCCTATATCAATATATTTTGCCCATATTTTAGCCTAGTTTTGAGAACAAATTATATATTTCATGCACTTTTAGTCCTTTTTCCCGTAAATGAGCTATCGAATATGACTAGGAAAGTTTCAGGTATAAATGATGCAAAATACAGCATTTTATGGCTAACTTGACGCAAAAGAAAGCTCACGAACGAAGGAGAAGGAAGTGGGACGCCTAAAGGACCAAAACTGCTGCATGGAAAATCTGTCCCGGGCTAAAACAACAATTCTGAAGACTTTGGGGACTTACAGACACAAAGCTGGATTTTGACAATGATACATTAACCTAGTACAATTAGGTTATGTATTTCATTATTTTATGTGGATTATGATAATGTTACCTTAACCTAGTACATTTGGGTTAAGGATTTCATTAGTCTAGTAGGATTTGGTTATTTATTTCATTAGCTTAGTAGGATTAGGATATGGGTATTATAAATACCCTATCATGCTAGAGATTTTAAAACATCTTCTTAACTTCTCATCTTACAATTCAATTCTATTTTTCTTCTTCTACTCTTCTATTCTTAAATTCCACAACAAGAGAATCGTTACTTGCTAAGGAATCACGCCTCACGCCTATCACTTGATCTACACGCCATTACTCAATATCGTGATATAATAACAATGTCAATCGTGATTTCCTTCGCATTCATGGGTAACTAAACTTCTCTGTTGGGGTTATGGAAGCCGTATGAGATACTATCTATTGTTGTGAGTTTGTGAGTTCGAGGCACGTATATTGCTTATATCATTATTCTCTTCATCTTAATCTACATTCTTTGCGGTTGCAAACGCAAGAATACGCCAGTCTAACATTTAACTTGTTCGAGAGAAAAGTTATTTGTCTGGAAAAGAGATAATGTCAAGGTAGTAGGACACCCTTTCCTATTAAAAAGCTAGTGTCGTAACTGGACTAACCTCTTGGAGAATTCGTACCGTTAGACACGCTTTAAGCTCGAGAGAGTTAAAGTGAAATAGTCCTTGTTTAGGTCGAGAGACGCTTGGATTTACCATCGACTACAATCCTCTATAAGCAATTGCATGTCAGAATTCTACACACTCATAGCCAATAGAGACGTATACCTTAGAAGGTGGACATAACCCCAACACTTCAATTCTCATTGTTTACAACCAACGTAACAATCACTCTCTTTTTACTTTATTATTTTCAGCTTTTGTTTACATTACTTGCAAAACAAGAATCCCCCCTTCTTACGAGACTTGCACCAAAAGTTTAGTAATTTTACTTACTTGTTGGCCAAGCTATTCCCTGTGGGATCGACACCCAACCCAGGTTGGTTTCTATATTTGCTAACGACCGCTTTACACTCAAACGAGAGCTGTAGATTGAGCGTTATCAACTGTAACTAAATTGACTGTAACTGATAGGCCTGGTATACTGAAAGCTGAAGAACTATCTAATTTCTTTTACTGAGAGTTGGACTGAAACTATGGGTGGTAGTTTCTTAACCAACATAACCCAATAATGCATATATCTAGGTTGGGGTCTAATCTCTGCCCCGACAGAAAGGGTGTCAATACCATGCCACTGTTAAGGACAACTGTAAGTGACCCTTAGCTGGAAGGTGCTCGAATGAGAATGGTGGGTACCCTAAACTGACAGGTTAAGCCACCTCATCAACCCTAATCTGGCAGGTTAAGATATCTCAACCTACGCTGGCAACGTAGTTTTGGAACACAAGGATGACTACGAAGAATCACACCATAAACTGGAAGGTGAGTTCTCATCCTTGGGTTCACTCGGTGCTAACTTTTACTCCCATCTGAGGAGACTGAACATGATTTAATTGGATGTACATGGACTGAGTAACTGACTTCTATTGACTGACAAAATAGTACTACTATCTGAGAATTAATAGAGATCATGAGATTTCTGAGATTTCCTGAGTCACACGACTGACTAAGTTCTATAGATCATGGCTTGACTGAGATTATCATGATAACATGACATGAATCTAGGCACATAGCTATATTTTTCGGGTACTAGTACCCCCAGGACTCGATGGAAGGAAACTGACCAACATAACTGACTTGATCATAAAATGGGGTCTATAATTCACCATATCATATGTAGGGGATTTCACACTAAGCATAGTTCTCAACATCTTATATATGAAACGGAAATTCATACAACATATGTATACTTCCATAGCTTCAATATCATGCTCAAACCATATCATAACAACGACGCATATCAATCACGTGGAATTCATGTGAAATCATAAAGCATAGAGCATGCACTTGTCATTTAAGCACTATTAAATCATGGGAAATGAATTATATCATCCTAGGACTTTTATCAAACACTTTTCATGCATTTTTTTAGCATAGGTGTGTTTTCATGAATTTCCCCATTTTAAACCACATAAAGTTCATGGATTTCAACTAACGAACACATATAATTCATGAAAACACCTTTAGATATCATCTTGAAACTTAAAGAACAATCATCAACATATACATGGTCATCACAATATAATGTTTAAAAAATGGTTCTTGAGCTCTATGAACGAAATGGATCCATAGATGAACACTATGCATACCTTAGATAGAAGATTCTTGATGATTGATGGAGAAATTTGCTTGAACTTAAAAAAACTAATGTGTTCTTGAGAGGATTTTGAGAGAAAGAGTATGTTTTGGTGAAATAAGGGCTTAATTTCGTGTTTATGTAATATATATAGGGGTGTAAAGATGATCCAAATACCCTTCAAGATGCATCATTTAATTTCTATGAAAATTACTCTATTTGGGCCCCCAGCGCGATCAGGAGATATTGCATTGCCCCCCATTTGTGACCTTAAAACTCACTTCAATGCAGTGGAATCGTGGAGACACACTGGAAATTGAAAAACGTCATTTTGGCTTATGGCGCGACACGCCACTGACTGAAATGACATTGCTAAAACTTTAAATCGCCATAACTTCCTCATCGAGTGTCTGTTTTAGGCGAATTTGGTATCGACGGAAAGATTTTTAAATTCAATACAATTTGGAGGGTATAAATATGCCAAAATACCCCCTATAAACCAATTTATGATCATTTAAAGATGACCTATGTGAAATCACACACGAAAACTTGGTAGATTCAAAAGTTCTTAGCTTGGCTTACTCTAAGTGACTCTTATGAACATTATTAAGACATCATAAGCTGTATTATCACTAGGATACTAATACTAATTCATGTACTCCAATATGAATCACATGATAGGAGGTTTTATATATAAGAATAACGGTTTATTTTCTAGCTTAGAAATATACGGGGTATTACAGGATCATAGTATAGTTTTTCATCTGAAGACTGATGGATAGTTAGAGAAGACTATTAAGGTTCTTTAGGATATTCTTTGAGCTTGTGTTATGGATATTAGAGGCTTGTAAGAGAAATTTTTAGCCTTGGTAGAGTCCACATATAATAAAATAATTATTTGAGTTTTAAGATACACCTTTTGAGGCTTTGTATGGTTGGTGATGTCGTTCTCTAGATGGATGGTTTAGGACTACCAAGGTTAGGCCCCGTTGTACTGATTTACTTCAGGTGTCAATGGATAGAGTAAGGATAAATTAGGATGGGTTGAGAGCAGCTTAGAGTAGGCAGAAGTCCTATACAAACCATAATCTTTGTGCCATGATATTTTGAGTTAGTTATCGTATATTTCTCTACTTCTCAACCATGATGGGATTATTAATGAATTTCAAGGTAAAGGCAGAAACTTGTAATATATTCAGAGTTTCAACTGTAATTCAGTTCAGCTGTAATTGCAAGACAAGGGTCACGATTTTCGTACCCTTGGTAGTAAAAGTATTGTGATTTCATAGGGCATGTAGCAATCTCTACTCTCCTATACAACCCCCAAAGTGGTGTGATCGTTGGGCTTGGGCCATGATTGCGGGACCCAAGGACATGGTATAGGTATAAGTAGATCATTATGTCACAAAATCAACCATTTATCACCCATTTCTTTAGAGCATAAACCTTAAACAGTGAGATTAAGATATATTGAAGATTATAGGTGACTTGGTAACTAATTAATATTTATTTTCATGATTATCTTCTAATTTGAGATAAGAATTCACCCTTTTCTTAGTAAAATTTCATGATTTCTAGTTCAAAACTGCAGAAGCTTGAGGGCTTGATTATCCTAATTTAGCATGATTTTCACCTATAATTGAGGGTAATGATTTCTTTATCTTGTAAGAAACTAGGGTTAATTTTGAAATTTCAATTTACGTAAGTGCGACCCAAATGATGTTTTGATGTAATTTTTGGACCCGAGGTGCAATGGTGCAATAATATTATTCTCATATTGATATAAAAAATTGTGTTTTTAATAGCTTGGCATCTTGAGTAGGCTTCTCAAAATATATAGTGGTTGTTTAGTAGTTCATTGAGTTGTCTTTGATGTTGAGGTTTGCTAGGTTTATCCCTTGTTAGATTAAGCTTTATGACACTTTGTTTAAGATAATTTATTATATTTTCAACGAGTTTTAGGTGTTAGATTTATGAAATCCAAGACTCGGATTATTTTTACCATTTAGGCTAATTTAAAACAGCATAGTTGAAACACATGACTTGTTTCCTTATTCCTAACGTGAATAAGGATGAATGTCTCATGGTCAGCATGAGAATGCCTTAGAACAAAAATGTTAGATAAAGATGATTTAGACACCTATGCTTAGGATAATATTGAATTTATTTTCTTAATTGAAAGAGGTTCCCTTACTTACAATTTTGGCTTAACTATTGTGATGGGTAGAACTTTTTCCTTATGGATAATTGAATCTAGCTATATATCTAAGAGTGGATTAAGATACCTTAGCCTAGTCCGGGGTAGAATTTCACTTAGAATGTATTTTGGGGACTTATAAGTGGGCCCTTTGACCCAACATAAGTCAATATAGATGATTACCTCTCTTGAAACAGTTATATGATTGTTGAATACCTAGAGAATGCCCTTTTGAGGCAATTTGAGGAATCATGTTAATTATTAGGGTGATAATGAAATTAAAAGTAATGATTGTGGACTGACTTATTAGATTGTTGGCTATCCTATGATGTGCTATGGACCATGTTATGGTAAGTTATTGGATATGTTATGGATTTCTCCATGATGTGCTAAAATTAATACTTTGATAACTATCGATGATTTAAATGATAAACAATCTTTTATGCTAATGATAAGCCATATATACTATTAATAAGTCTTTGCTAATGATATTTCTTATGATTATGGTCATGCTAAGAAATTATTCAAGTAATCATGCTATAAAACATGCCTATTTATTATACTAGAAATTGTGCAAATAATTATGTTAGAAGTCATGCTTATTTATTATATGAGAAGTTATCCTATTAATTATGATTTAAATCATGATGTTTTATTATACGATCACTTATGGTATTGATTTTTCCACTGACTATATTGATATGGCTACTGGTTCAAGTCTAGATATTATGCTTATTCTTATATTGATACCTGATAATGTTGAAGGATTATTATGATGATATATTGATATTGATATCCGACAAGGCTAGAGGATGATTATGAAAATATAGTTATACCCAAAAAGGCGGAGGATTATTGTGATTGTATATTTATACCCGACAAGGTTGGAGGATGGTTGCATTGACTCCTACCATAGCCGAAGGATGATTTTATTGATGTGCATATGTGAACATCTACCAAATTGAGTCCGACTATGCCCTGTGTATGGTTATCGTATATATATATATTTTAAAAAATATATACTTATATGTAGTTGGGTATGAAATTGATATTAGCAAGGCCAGATATGGCCCAAAAGTGGTAAGTAATTAGAAGAGGGTATAATTGATTTTTAGTTATAACTGATTATTAGTGATAATAGATGATGTGTGGTGAATATTGTTTAAGTGATAAATTATTAACTAATAGATAATCAAGGATTAGTTGGCAAATGTTGATTAGATAATAAATGATGTTAGATGATAAATGATGGTTATCTAATGAATGGTGATAAGTGGATATGTTTTGAATAATTGATAAATGATGACTAGAAGTTATATGATGACTAGTTATTCATTGACTTAGCTAATAAGAGATGGTTATCCAATGAATGTTGGTTAGTGAGTAATAATTGTAAGTTTGTTAAAGGATGTTAAGATTATGGGATGTGGGAACATTGTTTAATGTTGGTAAGTTTTGAAATGTTTGTAATTGGTCGATTTATGATAAATTACGGAATGAAGGTTAAATGACGATTAAAGGTAGTTGTAATGTTGGTTTATTGTTTTATTCTATCCAAGAGTGTACTCTCCAGGAGTATGGAAGTCTATGATGTGATATTTATTTTACCATACCAATTGGCATAGGGGAGTCCATTTTGTAGTTATTTCTTCTTATGTCGATGCTCTATGATACGTTATTATTATGAATTGTTTACTTATTATGCATAGTGACAGTGGCATATGTTGATGCCTTATGTTATAATGTTATTCCAATTGAATGACTTATTATATATAACAATGTTGGAGATTATTTAGGTTCATTTCTGCACATTTATTTAGATATGATTCAATGAATTTTATCATACTTATATCATGATTTATCTTAGTCCAACGATGATGCATATTGAGTACCCATTGTTTTGGTACTAATAATATACTTTCGTACCTTTTTCTACAAATCTGAGTTCTAGTTGCCACCACTGATCACTGATTGTGCAGTGTTTATATCAATGGGGATGGGTTAGCTCTTGTAGTTGGAGTCACCTATTTCCTTATGTCGTTTGATTCGGTCTTTAGTTATCAAGATATATGTTGTTAACTATTCGAAAAACTTGATTTGTATTATTGTCATTAGATGCTCTTAAACTAGCTTTACCGGGTCGTGGGATGGTGTTTGAAGTGAGTGTTTTATCTGCTTAGAACTCTTTGATTATTTGTAAGTGTGTTGATGACTTTCGACTATGATTGGGCATTTTCCACCAAGTTAACCTATTGCATTTATCTTTCAGTTACAGTTTGTCTTACCTACAGGCGGAATAGAGTAGGTGCAATCATGACTCATAAATTAGGTTGTGGCACAAAAAATCCAAATTAACTATGCAAGAACAGTGACTTAGCAACGACAACTATTACTCGGATCTACACCAAAATGGTATGGAGGTGTAGTATGAGCACAAAAACCACAGGTACACAATAGTCATCATCAGTCAACTGAGCTAAAAGGCATCATCAGTCAACTGAGCTAAAAGGCATCATCAGCCAACTAAGGTAAATCAAGATATACGCACAATAATATAAAAGATAACATAGGCTAAGTTAAGGTAAAATGTCAAATAAGGAATTACACAATGACACTGATATACCTAAATGATAAAATATGTACGAGATAATAAAATAAGGATCATATCATTTTAACTACAAGATAGGCCCCCATAAGCTAATAAGTTGGAAAAAGTAAATAATCCAATGTAGGCTCCCATAATCATGGAGTATACTATCAAGGCATCTAACTACCAAATGACCATTGTTTTCCAACCGACAAGACATAAGAAAGAATCTTTTATTCCTATATTAAATGATGGACAATCAAAAATGCAAGACTCAAACCGGAACTTAATAGCATTATCATTATTTTCACAAATTTTTCCTAACTTAAATCATCTATACCATCGCAAATTTCCATAAAAGAACCAATACTCGTAATTTTAAACCAAAAAAATGAACCATATAAGTGATCCATTTCAATAAGATAAACCTAAAATATTAAATCAACAAATGATAGCTATTGACTATCTCTTTAAATATAATTATAAGGAAGACAGGAAATCACATTTGGAGGTCTCATCTATAATCATGTTTATAATATGTATTATTAGCCAGATCCCGAGACCATATAAATACCAACATTAATAAGTAATATTACTAAGCATAACTGGAATTTATATTAATAACTATATCTATCGGCCACCAAATTATCTATAAGTTGTTAATCGTATCTATATGTCATATCATCTCTATGAGCCATATTATATCCACAAGGCATTCGTTAAGTGTATAGGTCATATTTTATTTACAAACCAAATCATAGTAATGTTCCATATAACATCCTTGAGATATATTACATATATATAAGCTATATCATACCCATAAGCCATATTTTATCTATGTAATCCATATCATATATATAAGGCACATGATATCTATATAAGCCATATCATACCTATGAGCCATATTATATATCAACATGAGATGTTATACTTTACTCATTACAATATTTATAACATCTAGTATACAACCATGTTGTTAATCATATTCCAAAGAAATATCCATAATCACATGCATAAGTCATAAATCATACTTACAAATTATACCATTAGTCACACATAAGGGCAATATTATTAGCATTACTTGAAACTGACAAAAATCCACTAATATCCAACCAAAATATGCAATAATTATATTCATTCCTCTCAAGTATCAACTTGGAGTTAGTAATAGTATATCATAAGAAAATAAGTCTACAAGGTTATCCCAATTCTTGGGCTAAGATGGGTCGTAGGACCAACTTATAATCCCTAAAGATTCTCTTAAGTAGTTTCAACCCCGAACTAAACCAAGGTATCTATGTTTACTCCTGGAAGTCAAGAATTAAATAATTTTATCTAGGATATAAGTCCTCCCCAAACATGATTAACTAAGGAAATACTACCTAGAACAATAACAACATGAGGTATTCCATTAACTTAAGTAATTAAGAAAAATCCTGCCCTAACATGAGTAGCCCGACAATTTAACCTACCTTTAGAAATTAAGGTATATAGATTCTAAGTATATGCCGTGAAGACCAATTCACCTAATGCATGACTAACTATACTACTATGTTGGGTTTAGGGTTTTAAGGTAGCCTAAGGGTCCAACTAACCCAAATATTCTCGTTCACACTTCTAACACCAAATCCTACCCCATATCTAGAATAATATAATAGTTATACTACGAGATAGCTCAATATATGATGTAGGTACATCTAGGATACCTAGGTGCTAAATAAATATCGAAGAATCTGTTAAATCACCAATTTCTTCTTTTGAGAAACTTATGCAAGATGCCACGCTATCAAAATCACAATATACTCATATAAATGAGAACGATGATACCCATATTGCTCTTTGTGCATTAGATCAAAAATTATGTTAAAATTCTATGTGGGGTCCATTTACAGTAATCATATTTACAAAATAAACTCAACCTCCCTCTATTCTCTAGGAATGTTTTCACTCAAAATGAGTGAATTACGAGCTATATTAGTGCGAAAATCATGTCACAAAGATTTTGTGATTTTTAGTTGAGAAGGGAGAAATCAACCGCGAAAATAATGAAATCATACCACAAATTTGAAGGAGAATTGCATAAGTTAACTTTATCAAGCTCCAAAATCACATATAAATGTATCCTCTAAGGTTTTCGCTATTTTTAGTGTTGAAGGATCTTGGAGATGGATGAGAAATGGAGAAAAATTACCTAAAAGGGGTATTTATACACTTCCCAGATAAATGGTTATCGCAGACGCGACATCTAGCCAAGGTTTAAAAGGTCGCTTATCTGACATTAGTATTGCATATGCAATACTTACCTTCCTACTAGAGATGTCCTTTATGAGACTAAAAATGTCACTCATGTGACACTTGCTTGAGCCTAGCAGATCACATACGCAATTAGAGACCCGCGGACACGAGTGCAACAACGCCAGCTGAGACTTGGAAAAGTCTCATCCAACCCTTTGGGATTTATTTAGAATCCCATATATGCAAATGTACAATGATACCCCATCAAATTTGATGTTCCAGACACAATGGTGCAGTTAAAATTTTTATCTGTGTTTGTTTAAATAAAGAGTTATTTCCACACCCAATTATCATTTTTCTTAACTTCTAACCTATATATCGAAATGAGTCCAAGTGCCCCAGGACACAAAAAAGAGTCCACCTAGCATATAATCGATATTTTAAAGTTGCTAAATAGTCATAACTAGCATATAAGATCGTTTCATTAAAGTTTTTGCCAGGTAGAAAATTTGTACCAACAAGGACATCAAAATAGGGAATTGGCTCAAAAAAACTAACACACTCTGCGATAATCAAAATATCAGTTCTAGAAAGTCATAAATGACTTGGGGCCAGCTATTGGAAAGCTCGAAATGGTAAAAGAAATTGGAAATACAGAAAATGACCTGAAAAGTCATTACAAAGTATGAGTTTGGTATTTTAATATAAAGTTTAATGAGATGATAAATGATATAATGTTTAATATTATGTTACTATGGTTACAAGAAATTTATGCTTATAAGTTAAAGTTACAAGTATTATAGTATGATTAAAGGTTTAGTCTTGATCTGATGACCTCAGATAAGATACAAAATACACAAGTTTCTTCATTGGTATGATTTAAGTAAGAGAAGCATAGTTGGTTTTTAGTTTATAAACACATACGCTACTTTAAAGAGGATTTCATAAGTATGAACATATATGTATACATAATTTGGGAGTATCTTATATCCCAAAAACTATGTCCCAAAAATGATGTGCCACTATAGGTATAAGGGACCTTGCTATAAAGTGTCTCCTACCCTTAAATGGGCTAAGTAATTAGTCAATGTAAGTTAAGGTTCTACTTCTATTGAAAGGGTATAAAAAATCTCCTTAACAAGGGTAAGACATTGGACTCTATGATTATGGTTTTCCATGATTATTACATATACCCATAGCAAGCTTTTTCATTTAAATTAACTACCCATCCCAGTCTAAAGAAAGTAAAGACATAACCTACCATGAAATAATCAAATCACATTCTAAAGCCTTTTGACATGAATTCTTCCCTCTCAAATAGCCTCAAAATCAACTAACCATACAAATATAGAAGCAACACATTAAAAGAAGGGAAGCAATACCAAAAATGGCCATTTAAAAGTTAGGACAAAAACGAAACCTCGAAATAGGGTTTTCAAAATTAATCATTAAAATCAAACATTTTATTTAAAAAGACCTTACACATGATTAAGGGAAGTCATAGGTGGAAACACAATTAAAACTAGGTTAAAAATAGGGTTTAAGTCTAAGAAATATTATTTAGGCAATACAATAATAATTCCCAATTCCCAATTCTTAAATCATAATATTAAAGGGTTATAAAAGACAAAATCATAGAAAAATAATTGAAATAGTGATTTGGAGATTACCCAAACTCCATTGTGGAAGAAATCAAGCAAAACTCACTTATCCTTAATCTCAAAGTCTAAAAAAAATTGAAGAAAAAATTAGTAGAATGATTTTTATATCCTTCCAGCTATGACCGACAAAGCTATAAAATAACCGTGTCAACGGTCATTACTTAACCACTTTAGAGGTCTAACCCAAATATATTAGTCCTCAAAATCAGTCCATAACTTCTAATGAGGTTACTACTAAAATAAATCTCTTCTTTAGCATTGGTTGACTATCAAAGAGGAGTTCCTAAAACAATGCATTGGCTGATAAAGCAACTTTCGCTAGAGAAATCCATTGGCCACTAAAGCAGCTACACCAGTATTTAGCTAGATCAAAAACTTTTAAATTTGAAATGCTGTGGATCCACCACACGAGATTCGTTTCATTGGAGAAACCATCAAGAACACCCAATCGCTAACCTCAAACTCCCATTACCTTCGCCTCATATCTGCATTAGACTTTTTATGACTCTGAGTTGTCTTAAGACTTTCTCTTATCACTTTAAACTTCTCCATGGCTTGGACAACCATGTCAGGACCAAACAACCTTGTCTAGCTTACCTCAAACCATCCAAAAGGAGAACTATCCATTCTATCATAAAGAGACTTGAAAGGAGCTATTTTGATGATAAAATGGTAATTATTATTGTAACCGAATTCAATCAAAGATAAATGATCAACCCAACTAGATTTAAAATAAATCACACATGCCCTTAGCTTATCCTACAATGTATAAATAGTCAGTTAAATTTTTCCATCCGTCTAAGCATGGAAAGAGCTTCTAAGGTTAACCTGAGTACTCAAACATTTCTTAAATGAACGCCATAAGTGAGAAAAAATGCCTATCTCGGTCTAAAATAATGGACGCAGGTTCTCCATAAAATTTGACTATTTCTTAAATGAATAATTAAGCCTAATCCTCTCCTGAGTAGTTAGTCCTCATAGTAAAAAAGTGAGAAGACTTAGTCATTCTATCTAGATTGAAAAAAATAAAATATTCTTATTGCAAGACAATAGAAGAACCTTAATGAAGTCCATATTGATCATCTCCCATTTCTGCAT
Source organism: Capsicum pubescens (assembly GCA_030864215.1). Classification (NCBI taxonomy): domain Eukaryota; kingdom Viridiplantae; phylum Streptophyta; class Magnoliopsida; order Solanales; family Solanaceae; genus Capsicum; species Capsicum pubescens. Next base: position 228,330,459 of record CM061548.1, on the reverse strand, counting down.
GGGCAACTCTATCTCTTGAAACATTCCACCAGGCTTTAAATGTTAAACATTAACTTGCTGACAAACTATATACATAGTATCAAAACACACAATATCTTGCTTCATCTCATTCCACAAATAGATTTCCTTAATCTCATGATACATCTTAGTCAAACTCGGATGAATTGTATATGTAGACTTATGAGCTTCAGTAAAATTCTTTCACGTAGCCTATCGACATCTAGAACACACAACCTTTCATGATAAATAAGAATGTCGTCTTCCCTAATCTCAAAAGGCATAACTTTTTACTGACCCACTCCATTCTTAATATGTATAAGTATGGGATACAAAGCCTCCTTCTACTTCACCTCATCACCAAGAGATTATTTAACCACTTCTTGAATAATCACTCACCCATCCTCTAAGTCTATGAGATTGATCCCCAGTTTAGCCAACCTATGAATATCTTTCACCAACCCTTTTTTCTCTTCATCTACAAGAGATAATCCTCCCATAGATAACTGCTAATCACATCAATAGCAATATTAGGTTTAGCATGATGATATTGAAGGCTCATGTCATAATCCTTGAGCAATTCAAGACACCTTCTTTCCCTGAGATTTAATTTCTTTTTCTTAAATACATATTGTAACATATAATTTGAATATACATCCATATGAACTCCATACAGATATTTGCACTAGATCTTCAAATAAAAAACCATAGCTACCAACTCTAAGTCCTGAGTTGGAAAATTTCTCTCATAAACCATAAGTTTTCTAGAAGCACAAGCGACTGCCTTACCATGATGCATCAAAACAAAACACAGTCATGTAGGGGATGAATAACAATACATAGAAAAATGCTTAGTACCCTTGGGAAAGTTAAAAACTAGAGCATAGGGCCACTTGTCCAACAATTACTCATACCACCATCAAAAACACCTGACCACAAGAACTCTACCTTCTTTTGTATCACAATATAGCATTAGAAGAGAAACTCACCACTACTCATCTATAATACCCAATTAGTCCCAGGAAGCTCCAAATGTCAATTGGAGTTACGGGTCTAAGACATATATTTATTCCCTCAACTAACACTCAGAAAATTTTGCATATAATTTCTAGTCCTTAAGAGTCTGCAAAACAATTCGGAGTTGATTGGCATAATCCTTCTCACTCTAAGAGTACACAAATATTTCAATAATGAAAACTATTACAAGAAGATCAAAAACTGCCTGAACACCAAATTCATAAGATCCATGAAAGAAGCTGGAGCATTAGTCAACCCAAATAACTCAACTAGGAGCTCATAATGGTCAAACTGGGCATAGAAAACAATTTTAGGAATATCAACCTCCCTAATTTTCAACTAATGATGGATTGAATTAAGATTATTCCTAGAGAAACAGCTAGCACCCTAAGGTTGATCAAACATATCATTAATCCTAGGAAGAGGGTACTTATTTTTCATTGTCACCTTATTCAGTTGATGACAGTCTATACACATTAGAAGATACCCATCCTTCTTTGATAGAAAAGCATGGGAATACCGCATGGAGAAATACAATGGAAAATAAAACCCTTATAAAAGAGATCTTTTAACTGCTTCTTAAGTTTCTTTAATTCAGTCAGTGCAATCTTATAAGGATGGATAGTAATGGGATAGGTATTCAGTAAAAAATCAATCCCAACATTTATTTCCCTATAGGGTGGAATCCCATGAATATCATCGAGAAAAATATTAGAAAACTCATTAACCACAAGGACCGATCACAAAGAGGGAACCTTATTGTTTGAATCCCTAACCCAGACTAGATGATTCAAAAACCCTTTGAAAATAAACATTAAGGATATAACATAAGAATTAAACATCCCTTTAGGTACTAAGGAACATCCATCCCATTTGATCCTTGGCTAATTAGGGAATTCAAAACTGACCTTTTGGATCCTATTACCCGTAGAAGCATATCTTGAGTGGAACCAATCCTTCCCTAAGAACACATCAAAATCCACCATATAAGGCTCTATAAAATCCACCAATGTCTCCTTATGAAAATTAGATACCTCACAACCCCTATAGAATTTTCTAGCAACAATCAAATCACCCACAAGAGTAGAGATAAAAAAAAGGATGGCAAATACTTTTAAGACAAAGACAACTATGTACAACCACATAAGGGGTCACATAAGACAAGGTAGAACCTAAATAAAGGAAAAAATAAACATCACAAAAGAAGAGATCTAACATACCGGTTACAACATTTGGAGATACCTCAAACTCAAGGCGAGTAGATAGTGCATAGAGATAATTCCGACCAATGTCAATACCTAAAGTGGAACACTTTGGTGTTGGAGCTTAATAAGTGTAGATTGGAACCTTATTATATCAAGTGACAACTTTGGATATAGGAAAATTCCTTTATAGATAATGGGGCTGACAACATTTGAAACAAAAGTTCCTTTGCTCCTCATAATCACTACGGTAAAGTTGTCCAAAAAATGGATAAACGGATAATGTGGAGCTGACTGTGCTCCACTAACTTGAGACTGGGCACCCTGTGCCTTAGGACTACTATATATCTTAAAATAATGATCACCAGCAGTCTTCAACTAAGGAGAACTAGCTTTCAAATACGAATTTCGCTTATTCTTCTTCTTAGTCCTTATTTACTATATTTCCCACTTTTCTACAAATCTATACCCAACTTTGAATACTTGAACTTTCTATTCTACCTTTCTCGCATCTCTACCTACTTTTTTCTCATTATCCTCCTGCATAATATAAACCACAGCATTGGAGATGTCCATATAATTGTTAAACATCACAGCCTTACACTCCAATACCAAATCACGGGACAAACTAGATGCAGACTTCCTTATTTTAGATCTCATGTTTGTCAATAACTCTAAAGCATAATGACACAAATACTAAAATTTTAGTGCATACTCTTTCAATTTCAACTTACACTGCATTAGATTCACAAACTCTCCAGGCTTAGATTCCCTCGATTCCTGAGGAAAGAAAGAATCAAGAAAGGACCTTTATAACTTATTCCATAATGTCGATTCAATATCATCACCCATTATTTCTTTCTATTCCTCATACTACTGATACGCCAAATATTTCAATTAATATGCAGCAAATATTACACCGTAAAAATTAGTAGCATGCATCACCCTAAAAAATTTCTCCATCTCATCAACGAACCCCTGAGGATCCTTCTTAACCCTAGAGCTTATAAAGTTTGAGGGATTACACCTTATAAGTTGGCTAACCCGAGTGACCTTTGATGAATGAGCCACAAAACCAACTGAACAAACAGACGAGACTGTGATCCACAAACTAAGTAAGCATGTAAATAGACTTACAAAACACCATATATGAGATATCATCCTTAGGCGATTGAGCATAAGTAACACCAATTCGTGATGCCCTAGTAGGACTAGTAGGGATATGTGAAAGCCCACATGGAGAAGTACAATTAGTAGTAGGGACCTTAGATAATTTTTATACTACATAAGTAGGGCGAGTTCCCTACATATTTTCCTTAAGTAGGACAGAGCTTCTTACAGAATTTCTATGAATGACAACTTTTAAGAAAGGCATGACATTATCTAAAATATGAGTATGCGAGGAGATAGAGATATTTCATAGCAACTAGACTCTATATCTTTAAAAAAACACAAGTAAGGTAAATATTTCTATATAACTCACAACCCTCCTCATAAAGGTATAACATGCTACACACCCATAAAAGGTACTCTACTCGACGTGCCTTTGTTGACACCCAAAGATATTGAATCACCCTTACATACCAAGCCTGTCACAACAAAGACCAAGCCTCAGTAGTGACAGGTATCTCAAGCCCACCGTGAGTCATAGATGACCCCCTCACCCTAACATCCATAACACAATAAAAGAATACAGTGGAAATTAGACAAAAGTAATAATATGGATAAATATTCAAATGTACCCTCTATGTGTCAATAATAATATGAAAAAACACTTATCAATAGAAGCTCTAAAACCACAAATGACAAATAGTTCAGGACATGTCCTCGACCATGACCAAGAAGAAAATATAAGAAAAATACTAAGACACAAAGAAAATAGATGAAATAATTAAGTTTTCCAAAAGATGGAGGCTCGCCACTTTACTATGGCTTAACAAATGTACCAAACCACCTAACACTGCATGTCAGTAATAAAAAGGTTCTTAAACCCTACATTATAAAAGGATAAAGTGTCCTAGTATTGCGAGTTAGATAGGCACTAGCACGTAACTCAGGAAAAGTGATAAAATAATGAAAAAACCGTAGACAAATAAAAACCATATACACAATATTTATTGATACATATATAGGATGTCCAAATAGAGATAAGGGTCATGAAAATAAGGGTTTAAACCATTAAAATAAATAATGTAGCTCACTTTATCATAAAGGAACCAATATGCTATATGGGTTCTGCTCCCCTTTTAAAAGAATCCTAGTTCATCTAAGCCACACGTATAGAGGAATTTTAAGGAAGGCTAAAGACACCAAGGCTTAAACCAACTGAAAATATAATGTGCGAACCAAGCACATGGTCATATAAATGTCCAAGATGGAAAACATGATTTCCAATGTTAGTCCTCTCGAGACTACACCTTCATGGTGAGCAATATATTTCTATTTAATCCTAAATTAAAAATACTTTGCATGTAATCCAATCTATTAACCTAGGAGTCATGTAATTAAGGGTTTTACCACTTGTTATTGTCATATGAATTCTTGTTGAAAGCTCATATAATCATGCTAAACTATCCATGTAACACTTAGACTCCCAAATACCATTTTAAAATACAAACCTTGTCCACCAAGAGCCTTTCAAATGTGTTCTAATCAATTATTCAATAATGTAATATTATTGGTTCATAGATATGTAGAACTATGAAATTATCCATGTTCAAAAACCAAATTCACAAAGTGGGTTAAGGTTAATGCAATTTCTAAGTCAAAAAGTCATTAATTTTTGGGAAAAACATGTCCTCCATTCTAATTCACATAAAAATGCACCCATTTAGTCCAAAAATAATGAAATTGAAGCATTAATAAATAATTTAAAAGATGGGAAAAGTAACTCAAGTAATACATATAAAAACCCCTCAACCCGATTTCAAACCCATCTCTTCAAACCATATGTATAATGATTAAATAAGTTAAACAATGTAAAATTAAAGTTATGTAATAAGATACATGCCTTAAATACACAAGAAATTTAAAATAATTCAGAGTTCAGCGCATTAATGGTGAATCCCTTGTAAAACCCTGAAATTACCCTTCGGATCCTTTTCCATATTTATTATTATCTTATCTATTTGAGATTAATCATGTATACCCCAAGTCATTTATGACTTTCTGGGATCGACGATTTGATTATCGGGCTATTCGTTTGGTTTTTAGAGCCAATTCCATATTTTGAAGTCTTCGCTGGTTCAAAATAGCCCTTGGCAAAAACACCAATGAAATGATCTTGGATAAAAATTATTACTACACTAGTAGATTTGAAATATTGATTTTAGTCTGGGTATTCCTTTGTTTTGGGTAGCAATTGACCTAAGCTTATTTTGACCTATTGGTTGGAAAATTAAAAATTAGAAATAATAGGTATGGGACCTATATTTGGTTGAAATGACCTCTGATTGGAAATATGACTTTTCCATCATGTTTGGAACATCGATATTAGGCTATGGATACCCATGGTTAATGTCCCAAGGCTACCAGAATTATTTTGGGCTATTGAGAGAATTTTATGAAAAGTGATAAAACTATAGGTGTAGGCCCCACATTTTGTATAAAAAATCTTCTATGAACATTTTTATGATTCCAAACAATTTTAAATATGGTTTACCCTAAAAATTCACTAATGTATCATGTTATTTTGATTTCGAATGAGTTTCAATAGTTAAAAACTTATTTTTGAGTTTACTATCAAATGGTGCAACCGCTATCACAGCAAAGAGTGTGTGATTGCAATATTTGAGTACCTTTAGGGTCTATATAAACCCCCAAGATGTGTTTGGAGCATTTCTCTTTCATAATTTAGACCTAGAAACCCCAAAATGAGTGTAACAACTAAAAAATGGTCATCAGGGGTGACTTCGTAGATTAATTCTCATGTTTTATCGCAATTATCTTCAATATTAAGGTAAGAATTTCTTGAACTCATACTTGAATATCTTAGTTTTCTCCCAAAACCCAAAATTAGCTTAAGTCTTTATTTTAGTCCAATGTATGGTTATAATTCCTTAGTCTTGTGTGAACATTGGGTTGGTCTCGGAAACTCTTTTTCTGTATATGGGACCCACTTGGTATTTTGGTGTCATTTTTGTATTTAAAGCATAATTGTGCAATATGGGTATTATTAGACTGGTATTAATTAGTAGATTATGGTTTTGATAGTGTGATGGCCTTTTGGGTATTGTAAAGTTAAGTCAAACATGTGGTGCCTAAAGTGACGTTTTGCGGTTTGTCCTTAAGGTAGTCCTCAATCTACATTTCATCATAGATGATGTATGATATATAATGCATGTCAATATGGATATTAGGCTTTTTTTCTGAGTAGGATAACTTAGCCTTAATTGTTGTGGTTTGGGGATTAGATAAGGGTTTTGGACCTATAAGTTGGCATATTTATAACCCAATTGTATCCTATTTCCTTCTCTCTTTTATTTAGATAAGTTATAGAATGTATATGAAATAATTCTATCTTTGGAAAATGTTTTTAGCATTTAAAGTATGATTTGCATAGTTAGCCTTATTGGGCTTGTGAGTTATACTTGAAATCGTAGTTTGGGTAGAGTGGTCTCAAGTACCCTTGTTTCTAGTTAAAGTTTCTATATTTGGATTAAACATGGCTTACATGACATTTAGAAGATAAACTTGATACCTTATCCTTGTTTGGGGTATAGTATGCCTAATTATTAAAATTATGGATTAGAAGTGAGATCGTTCGGCCCATTTAGGCCTAAGCTTGTGTTAAGTCTTGTGGACATAGTTGCAGATGATAGACATAGATGAGTTTAGTAAACCTTAGAATAAGGTTACTTCATAACTTGGTAACTTGTATTGGTGTTCCAAAATTATGGCTTTCGAGGTATGGTTATGATACTCCTAGTGGAAGTGATATTGGTCATTTAGATATGCTATTCCTCCTAGATACATTATGTGTTTTATAGATGATATTTCCTCGTAGACTTGATGATTCACCAATAGATATACTATTTCATCATAGAGTTGATGATTGGCCAATAGTATTACTACCTTCTTTAGTCATGATTGTTCGACATATAGAGAAGATGTTTCTATTGGATATGTAAATTAACCTAGAGTAGTGATATTCCTCATTGTCATGATGTATGACCTATTGATAAATGATATCCAAAAGAAAATTACATGTCTATCTAAATTATCCCTCCTAGAGTTGAGATGCATTTTATGTGAGAGATGATTACATACTTACTAATATTATGCTTTCTATATATGAGATACCTCCTATATGTGAGATGATTAGGGATACGCTATGTCTTATTAATGTGATAATTGATATGAGTCCCGGATATGTGTATGGGCCTAAGTCCGTGATTATGATGTTTGATTATTTTGGATAAGTTATTTGGCCAAGGTGCGTGTTGTGATATTGATTGAATAGCCGAGAAAAGCTTATCATTATAAACTATGTGAATACAGTTTATGAATATGAATATGTATATGTTTGTATACACATCACTCTGTTACGGGGTGGAGAAAGATGCGGTATGATGCTTATAATTCCACTAATTTAATACTTGTGATTGAATGCATAGATTTGTTACGTTCATGATTATTTACAATTATAAATAATGTGATCTTGTGATAGCTTTGTTTGTTAGAGGGCTAATCTACGTGATACTAATTGTCTATTAGGGGACTATAACACTTGATGGATAGGAATCTAATGTATTAGTTAATGAATCTTGCTTAATTGAAACATGGTAGCTAACGATGGCTAGATAATTAATAGTGGCATTTAATAAAAAATAGTTAAGATATAAAGACTAATGTGTTATATAGTAATGATTAACATATATAGGATTATTGGTTGATAATAATGAATAGTTGATAAATGGTGGTTTTGGTCTAGCGATGAACATTGACTAGAGGATAGATGTTGGCTATTTAATAATTAGTGCTCAGTTTCTATCCCATCGGTAAGGATTATGTGAAGGATAATTTTTAGGCTAATAACTAGATGTTACGTGATGACTAGTAAACTAGTGATTTAATTATAATAAGTTTTGGTTAACTAATAATGAGTAGTTGGGAAGTATTGACTAGATAACTATTCTATGGTGATATATTTATGCCTTGGGGAATTTTAGTGTATCTTATTTGGTAATGGTAATTGTGATGATATTGATACCCGGCAAGGCCGGAGGATACTATTGTGATGATATTGATACACGGCAAGGCTAGAGGATACTATTGTGATGATATTTATACCTAACAAGGCTGGAGGATACTATTGTGATCTTGTTGATACCAGGCTAGACCGGAGGATACTTTTAGGATGATGCTGATACCCGGCAAGGCCATAGGAATATTGATGATATGTTATAATTTGGCAAGGACGGAGATTTATTACAATGATGATGGTCCTGATAAGGATAGTTCTGATGAGTTTTGATATTGATTGTATACTTTGAATTCATTCATGTATGTGCATCGCCTATCCCCAGTATGCACCTATGTCTATCTATCGATATGATACAGTTGCACATATATGGGTGATAAATATACCATGTTTTATTTTATGTTTATTCAACCTTTAGAGCTTGGGGCAGTGGGGGTATCCATAGGCTTGTCTAGGTATTTGGTTCTCTAAAGTACCCAGTTATTTATATCTTTATTGATATTATTGTTATCATTTTTATGATTATTATTATGGCTAGCTTATGAAAGATTGATCATTGATCATGTATCGGGATTTAAGGTACATTTTGGCCTCTCCTATCTTATGATTGCATTATTATGCTCGATTATTTCATGTGTATCTATATTGATTAGAAACCCTAAGTATGATAATATTTAAATCCTAATAAGTGTTATAATGAGGTTTGAAATAAGAATATGCCGATATTGGTTATGCTTTGATATGACCTCATATTTATATGCATATATATCTATATATATGTCTAACTGTATGAAGCTAGGGTACTACCATATATCCCTTCCTTCTTTGTTCATATTGTATAGTCATTTATTTTCCTTGTCTATTACTATATATTTTTCTATCACTCTTTATTCGCATATTGACCTAGGACATATAGTATAGCATTAACGCATATTGAATGTATCTTGAATAGAATAATTTTCCCTGATACTTCCTTATTCTTATTATGTTAGACTCTTGGACATGAAAAGGATAGTTGTCTTTTATTATTCTTATTTACTTGTTATATAATTTTTGGACTCTTGGTGTAGATTTCATTCTGTTTATATGCTATGTATATCTACTTTATCTTTGGAGATCAGTTGGTAGTTTCGTACTGAGTACCATTCATTAGGTACTCATACTACACTTCTGTAGCCTATAGATCATAGTATGGGTTATCACCGTTTATGTGTGCATCGTGCCGAGCAACCCAAGTCCAGAGACTCAGATTGAGCTCCTAACGTTTGGAGTATTACTTATCTCTCTCTTATGTTTTAGATTAGTGTCTAAGTTGTATTCGGAGATAAGTTATATCAGTGTATTTCTCTTGATACTTAACTTTTGTACTCTTTTTATTTTAGAAGCTCATGTACTACTACCACCAGGTTTTGGGATTCTTCTATGTATTGATCTTTATTTCGCATATTCAACTTTTCTTGCTTATATTACTATGTAGTTCATTACTAGTTATTCCAGACTATGGGTTGGCCTACCTACTGGTGCGTTATGGTAGGCGCCATCATGACCTAAGAAAATCGTGCCTTGACAAATTGGTACCAAAGAATAAGTTTCATCAGTGTATTAGTACAAGAGCTAAGTGTTAGTATAGTCCAACGAATCAGTACGGAGATGTCCGTAACCTATCTTCAGGAGGCTACAATAATATTTTAGGAAATTCATTTCATGTCTCATTATTATTTGTCCATATACTCATGAACCTTGAACACATTCTTTGTCTCTATTGTATCCCTGAAGGACGATGCAATATTATTGATAGATGCGGATAAGACTCAAACATGAATTTCCAAAATTTTAGCACAATATTAGACTAGAAAGTCAGAGATGGATATGGAAGATCTTCACCAGTAGAAAAAAGGATTTGGGTAGAGTGCCCATCAAACTTGTGGAGTATGGTTTGGTTCTTCGGTCCATGGCGACCATTCTGGATTATGAGGGATAATATCTCATAGTATTCTAGGATCTTGGATTGGCTGTGATATGATGACACACTAGTTTAGAGAATTCCCCTGGTATGAGATAGGTGATCAACTAGATTTTACATGTATTCCCTGCCAACCTAGACCTCGAATGATAGGCTATGATTTTGAATATTTGAACATAATTTTGTGGATTTCTCTCATCGTCAGTTGGCCAACAACTTGGGATTAGTTTCTGTTCTCTCCCTATTAATTCTTTAGGAATTGCTACGACTATAAAGAGACCGACAACTAGTTTTGGGAGTGTTCTTGACATGATATTTAAGTAAATCAGCTTAGTTAGATTAGTTGTGATGTTCTTAGATCTTTAGTTAGAGATGGTAAGCTCGGAGTCTCAATGATAATTCACTTGGTCGATCTGGTTTAGACCCGTTTAGATTTATTTTCCATTTGCCCGCCAGGCAGGTGACTATAAATGTTACCATAATTGTTGTGCTCTTATTTCCCATATTTAATTCTTATTATGTATATTGGGGTTTTATAACCATTGATGATTATATGCCTTGATAGATTTATATTGATCTTTATGTATCTTATTATTACATTCATGGGGATGTTACTACTCCGTGGTTTATTTCTTTTAGTTATGGATGGAGTAAATCTATTGATGTTTTCCTTATGGGTGTAGTTTTTGGGTTCGAGTCCCATTTATCTTGGCACATTAGCCTTAATATAGCCCTTTATTGGTACATGATATTGTTGTTCATTTTTGTAGTTCCTATTCAATATGTTGATACTATATTGTTATTTCTATTTCTACTACTGTGTAAGGTTATTGATATTACTTAATATTATTACTAGATGTTGATACTTGATGAATTTGATCATCACTGGGTAGCTGTATAGACTAGTGTTATCTAGTTAGACTCTAAGTTTTTGGTAATATTATTTGGTGGCTTGAGTAGATATATCTCGATTTGATGATTTCTTTCCCCTAGTATGGTGAAGTTGAGTGTGTTTTCTCTTGGTTAGTTGTATTAGATTGATTTGGAGATGTATTGTGGTATCAAAGGTATGTTAACCCTCCATGGTAATTTAGTTATGTTGCCTATTTTTCTGAGTTTGAGATCCTTAGACTTTTCTCCTCCATTGAGAAAGTTTTTGTTTTGGCTATACCTTCCTATGTAGCCCATTTTTAAGATCGACTAGTTTGAGCTTCGTTCTTGATTTGTGGCTATTTCTTTGTCCAATAGCAATTTTGATATTAATGTTGAGATATCGTGGATTTATCCGATAAATAAGTTAGATTTGTTCCCTCGTAATGGTTTTACCTTGTTGTTAGTGAGGAGATTGGATACTCCTTTATTATTGTGATGTGGTTTTACTTTAAGTTGTATTAGAGAGTTAGAGGCAGGTGTCCTTTCATAAGATCGCTTCTTAAGTTATCAAATTAGAAACTTTTCATCTCAAGTTATCGGTATTCTAGTGGTGGTCTTGACTATGACCATTGTTTTAAGAGTTGTATTTCTTCTTCGATAATGTTGTTCTTGGGTGGATTCAGGAAATCCCTATTTCACCATTTATTCGGCCTATGGAGGATTGATGGAGACATTCCCCTTGATGATATGAGTTTGTGGCTATATCTTTATCTAGATGGAGTATTAGATTGGTTAGTTTTTGGCTTAAGTTGTATTTTTCTGAGTTGTTAGAGCTTTGCCATTTCTTATGTGGTTTTCAACCTTAAGATATTTTTGAGTATGTTTTGATAGTTCATGCCCTCTAGCAGATATGGAGTGGGTTATATGCTTTTTCATCTAGTGGTTTATTCTTTTTTAGGATTTCTATTTCATAGCTATATTTTATTCCCTCAAATCAATATAGAGTTTGTTGCTTATGATTATCAGTCAGTGTTTATCCCTATGCTAATTTTGCTCTCTAGATTTTTCTCAACTATGGCTTGGTATGGTTTATCTCAAATACTTCGAATTTTGATACTAGAGTCAATTTGAGCTAGTTGACCTTAATATAACCTTTTTGGTCCAATTTTGGATTTTGACTCTTTGGAATGGCAAATTGGAAGTATGATAGATTTGGGGCATTAACGCCTACCTATTTTTAGTTTTGATTTAGATATTTAAGATTGAGCGGTTCATCTTTGGTATTGAGATTTCATCTTGGTGTTACAGAGCTTATGTGTAACTTTTGTTGTAGACTTTTCCATTTTTAGATTTAATTTATAGGCTAGTTAAGCCTACTCTGTTGTTACCTATTCGTTCTTCTAAATTTTTGTTGGATTATAGTTTACGAGTGTTCAGATTATAGCCCCTGGGCCCCGTATTGGGTATTTCTATTTTAACCTCGAGTTTGAGTTTTCTTTGGGAATTTTGGATTATATACTCAGCGGGAGTAATATTCTCGAGTTTGATTTAGTATGTATTCATTCTCGATGAATGAGACATCTTAGAGTGGAATGTTCAGTGATGAGTAGTTATACCTTAGATTTTGAGATTTTAGTTTGATTTTCATCCGGACTCGTTAGAGCATTGGCATAGATTGCGTTCTGTGATTATCTCTATTTATATACCAAGACAGAACCTTATGAGCTTATTCTTATGTTTTCCATATGAACTTTCAGCGGATTAGCTTAAGTTCTTTGAGTTCATCGTGATGAGACTGAGTGGACCATACTGAAGTGATTATCCTTCTGGCTTAGAGTAGATTGCAAGTACAAAAATGTAAAGGAAGGGTATTTTTTATTTGGAGTTGGTTTTATGACTCATGTCTTAGTTTGCTTATGGCTTGGATGAGCTTTTGTTAAGTTATATGGATATACAGATTGTTTCATTGTGACGTGATTCATATGTGCATACATCAGTCTTTTCAGTTGAGTTGGAGGCCTGTTAGCAGTTAAGTTAAGTTGGTTATCTTGGAAGTAGAATGAAAGTGCTGGTTCAAAAAAATGATCCTTTTGGCAAAATCCCTTGCAATTATTTTCTCTCCACTGAGGTTTTCTGGGAAGTCATGCTTGGAGCATGGGGGAATAGTACCTCATCCTTTAAAGCTTTTGATATTCTTTCTGTCCGTTGACTTTTGTGGATGAAAGTCCTTTTAGTAGTGGATATTGTAATAACCCTTTAGGTCATTTTCCATATTTATGCTTATCTTTATTGTTTGAGCTTATCCATAGTTGCCCCAAGTCATTTATGACTTGCTAGGACAAATAGTTTGGTTACCGGGCAGTTAATTTTATTTTTAGAGCCAATTCCCTATTTTGAAGTCTTTACTTGATTCAAATGGCCTCCGAGCAAAAACATTAGTGAAATTATATTGATTTTAAATTATGATTGCACCAGTAGATCCTGAATATTGATTTTAATCTAGGTAGACCTTTAGTCTAGGTCCCAATGCACCCGAGCTCATTTTGACTTATTGGTCGAAAAGTAGAAAATTTGAAAAAATAGGTGTGGGACCCATATTTATTTGAAATGACCAAGGATTGAAAATCCATTTTTTCCATTTCATTCAAAATGTTGATTTTAGTCTATAGAGACCATTGGTTAGGTCCTAAGGTTCCCAAACTTATTTTGGGCTATTGATCGGATTTTATGAAAAGTGATGAAACTATAGCTGTCGGCGACAATTTTTTTATAAACAATCTCCGATGAAAGTTTTGATGATTCCAATAGTTTTGAAATATGGTTTACACTCAAAATTTACTACTGGATCATGTTATTTGGATTTCGGATGAGTTTTGAGGGTCAAATACTTATTTTTGAGTTTGTTGTCATCTGGTGCACCCACGATCGCAGTAAAAAGTGTGCAAGTGCAAATTCTGAGTACCTATGGGAGCTATATAAAGACCCCAAGATATGTTTGGAGAATTTCCCCTTCACTATTTAGTCCTAGAAACTACAAAATGAGTGTAATAACTCAAAATTGTTAATGGGGGTGACTTGGGAGCTTAATTATCATCTTGTATTGTGATTATCTTCAAGATTAAGGTAAGAATTTCTTAAAATCATGCTTTAATTTCTTAGTTTGGACCCAATACCCCAATTTAGCTTAGGGCTTGATTTTAGCCCAAAGTATGCTTAGTTTTCACCCATTCTTTGAGGGTTATGATACCTTATTCATGTGTGAACATTGGGTTGGTCTTGGAAACTCATTTTTTGTATGTGGGACCCACTTGGGGGTTTGGTGTCATTTTTGGACCCTACTCACAATAGTGAAATATGGGTATCAATAGACTCACATTAACGAGTAGATTATGGTTTTGATAGTGTGATCACATTATGGGGATTGTAAGGTTAACACAATCATGTGGTGCATGTAATGGGGTTTTGCAGTTTTTCCTTGAGGTAGGCTTCTATATAATTTTCTTCATAGATGATGGGTGATATATGTTGGATGTGATTATGGATGTTATCCTTGATTATGAGAGGGTAAATTGGCCATGATTGTTGAGGTTTGGGGATTACATAAGTGTTTTAGACCCGTAAGTTGGCATGTTTATAACTCTTTTCTATCATATTGCCTTCCCTCTTTAGTTTATATTAGTTCTTGCATGGATATGATATAATGCTATGTTTGGAATATTGTTTTAGAATTTGAAGCATGATTTGTATATTTAGTCTGATTGGGTTTGTGTGGCGGGATTGAAATTGTAATTTGGGTAGAGTTGACTTAACTACCCTTGTTTCTAGTCGAAGTGACTATCTTATACTTGAATATGGCTTACTTTACCTTTAGAAGATTAACTAGATACCTTAGCCTAGTTTGGGGCATAGTATGCCTAATTATTGAAATTTTGGATGTAAGTGGGATCGTTCGGCCCACTCAGGCCTAATTTTATGTTAAGTCTTATGGACTTAGTTGCGGATGTTAGACATAGATGAGGCTAGTAAACCTTTGAATAAGGTTACTTCGTAACTTGGTAATTTATGTTGATGTTCCCGAATTCTGGCTTTTGAGTTATGGTTAGGATTCTCCTAGTGGAAGTGATACTGGAGATTTAGAGATGATATTCCTCATAGATACGTTATGTGGCTTAAAGAGATGCTATTTCCTCTTAGACATGATGATTTTCCAATAGAGATACAATTTCCTCCTAGACTTATTAATTGGACTATAGAGTTGCTATCTCCTTTAGTCATGATGGTTGGACCCAAAGAGACGATGTTCCTTTTGGATATGTAAATTGGACTACATAAGTGTTATTCGTTGTTGTCATGATGTTGACCTATTGATTATTGATATCATATAGACAATGACATGTCTATCTATATTATGCCTCTTGTGTGAGAGATGACTACGTACTTATTAATATTATGACTCCTATAAGTGAGATGCCTCCTATATGCGAGATGATTAGGGATATACTACATCTTATAAATGTGAGTATTGATGTGAGTCTCGGATATGTGTATGGTCCTAAGGTCGTGATTATAATCTTTGATTATTTCAGATATGTTTATGGAAAAAGGGACGTGTTATGATATTGATTGAATAGCCGAGAAGATTTTATCATTATTAATTATGTGATTACAGTTTATGAATATGAATATTTATATGTTTCTACACATATCTCTCTGATGTTGGATGGAGGAAGATGCAGTATGATGCTTATTATTCCTCATATTTAATATTGGTGATGACATGCATATATTTTGTATGTTCATGATTATTTCCATTATAAATAATGTGATTATAGTTGTAATGTGATCTTATGATTGCTCTTCTTGTTAGAAGGTTAAGCTATGTCATAACTAGTTGTCTATTAGTGGACTATAGAACTTTATGGCTAGGAATCTAATGTATTAGTTAATGAATATTGCTTAGTTGAAACATCATAGCTAACAATGGTTAATTACTAATAGTGTTAGTTAATAAAAGATAGTTAGGAGATAAGTAGTAATGTGTTGTCTAGTAATAATTATCAGATATAGAATGATTAGATGATAACAATGAATGGTGGATAAATGGAGGTTATAGTCTAGTGATGAACCTTGACTAGATGATAGATGTTTGCAATATCATAAATAGTGGTTAGTTTCTATCCTGAGAGTAAAGATTATGTGAAGGAGTATGTTTAGGCTAATAAATAGATGTTACGTGATGACTAGTGAACTAGTTATTCCATTATAATAAGTGTTGGTTAACTAATAACGAGTAGTTGGGAAGTATTGACTAGATAGATATTCTACTGTGATATGCCTATGTTTCTGAGTATTTTAGTATATCTTATTTGGTAATAGTAATTGTGGTGATATTGATACCTGGCAAGGCTGGATGATACTATTGTGATGACATTGATACCCGACAAGGCTTGAAGATACTATTGTGATGATATTGTTACCCGACAAGGCCGGAGGATACTATTGTGATTATATTGATTCGCAACAAGGACAAAGGATACTACTATGATGGTGTGGATACCTGGCAAAGCCGGAGGATACTATTGTGATAATGTTGATACCCGACAAGAATAGAGGATATATTGATGATATGTTTAGATTCGTAAAGGACTTAGGTTGATTACGATGATGATGATCCGGATAAGGATAGATATGATGAGTTGTGATATTTATTGTATAGTTTTCATTCTTTCTTGCATGCACATCGCCTATCACTAAAATGCATCTATATCTATCAGCCGGTATGAGATGGTTGCATAGATATGGGTGAAGAATATGCCTTTTATTATTGTATGTTGATTGAACCTTTCGAGCGTAGGGAGGTTGAGGTACACATATGCTTGGCTAGGTATTTGGTTGTCTTGAGTACCCGGTTATTCATGACATTATTGATATTGTTGTTATCATTGTTATGATCAATATTATGGCTAGCTTATGACAGATTGGTCATTGATTCGGTATTAGAATTTAAGGTACATTTTCGACCTCCCCAATCATATGATTGCATTATCATGCACAATTATTTCATGTCTATCCATATGGATTAGAAACCCTGAGTATGGTAGTATTTAAATCCTGATAAGTGTTATAATTAGGTCTTAAATGAGAATATGACGATATAACTATGCTTTGAGATGACATCATGTTTATATGCATATATATCTCTATATCTGTCAAGCTGTATGAAGCTATTATACTACCATGTATACCTTCTGTAAGAACCCGCAAAATTCTCTCGTAGTCTGAGCCTTAGAGCGTGTCAAGTTAGGCGTAAATTTGTCCCTAAAAGATTGAGAAGTGACTTCATAAGTGAGAAATATTTTTAAACCGTGTGGAATTTCCCTAATATTGACATTTTGTCATGTAGATAATTGAATAAGCTTTCCATCGATACCAATTTCGTCAAAATTCGACATCAGATGACGAAGTTATGGCTGTTTTACTAAGAGTTGTCGGAACCGCCCTGGTACGACAGACAGGTTGATGGACCGTCGAGCTTGCGACGGACCATCGCCCAAACCGTCAAACCAAGGCAGTGAATCTCTATTGTTGACCAAGTTCGACGGCCAAGACGGAGGACCGTCGCTAGGACCACAACAACTAAGGTAGTATGGCCTTTTTCTGACCAACATACGACGGACAATCCGACGGACCATATGACTAGCGACGGACCGTCACTCCGATCGTTGGAAATCCCGTTTAGTATTTTTAATTCATTTTTAAAAAGGGATTTTTGGTCTTTTCCCACCCCTAACATCAAATCTAGGGTTTCCTACAAGATCAAAACCTTTATTTCTTCAAGAAGAAAAATAAATCAAGAAATCAAGAATCTCTCCAAGAGCCTTCTAGAAAGAGTTTTCTACGATATGCAGATGTCGATTCTTGGGTCCCTTTCATCCAAGAATTTCAGGAATCCTTTTCTAAATTTCAAAGATCTTATGTTCATGAGTTTTCATGATTCATGTGAATTGAAATTGAAGTTCATGTTAGTATTGAGTTTTAATTCATGATTTTTTACAAAGTTTCAAGCTTTGGCCCTAGTATGTGATATTCATGATAAACCCTCTTCAAGTGGCTTGATAAGTGATGTGTTTATGTCAATTGACTGTAGAAAATTGTTGAATAAGCAAAACATGTTCCCCTTATGTTTGATAAAATACTTATTTGAAGGAATTAGAGCAATTATAGCATGTTGACTAGAAATCCCCAATTTTGTGCAAGCTCAAGCTTGCCAAGTGTTTGTTGAAAAGTCTTAGTGAATGAATTGTCACATGATAGCACGAAATTCCCCAATTATGTGTTGTTTAATGCATACTAAGTATTTGATGCAAGACCTTGTTGAAGGGAGTATGAGCCAATAGCATGTCTCCCTATATTATCACATGTTTATGGTTTTCTAAATGCTTGAAGAGATGATTTAGTGATGATGGTGAATGAATTTCCATTGTTATGATTATTCAAGAATGTTATGTTTTACTTTTATGTCATCGAGTTCTGGGGGTATTTATACCTGACAAATTAGCTCTAGTCTAGAGCCAGTGTAAGTTTTCATGATAATCTGAGTACAACCACGATTCTTAGAACTCAGTGAGTGATAGAACTAGTAGTCTCAGACAGTTAGAGAACTTAATAAATCTCAGTATAGTTAGCATTCTAGCCTCAACTCAGATGTAGTAGTATTCAAGTGTTCAATTCAGACCTCAGTAGTATTCTATTAATCTATTTAGGTCTTAGTATCATTGAGTTAGAAAATGAGATTCAGTAGTATTCCATCAGATAACGGAACCAAGTGAACTTAGCTTAACTCTGTCTGATCATTTGACAAGTATGATCAGTAATAGATTCATCTCAGTTTGAGTTCAGTTAAGAATCAGTTTAGATTCTTTCAGTTGGAAGTAGAAGCTAGCACTGAGCCAGTGCAGGGATGACAGCTTTCCCGTTAGAGTGGCAAATTCATTAGCAGTAATCCCTGAACTCCAGAACTGCAAAGCCAGTGCAGGACCAGGAGTCAACCGTTAGAATAAGGCTTGACTATTATACTGCCTTAAGCATGGCTTCCTGTTGAGGGTCACCCGTTAGAGAGGCTTGAACAGAGTATAGGTCTTTACCAGTGGCACGGTATTGACACCCATCAAGCTAGAGTTACAGGTTGAACCCTACCATTTCAGATTTGGGGCATGTCGGTTAAGTGAGAACCCCCACAGTTGCAGTTTCAGTATTAGTATTTAGAGTAGAACATAGAAATCAGGACTGTCAGATATAGTCACCTATCTCAGTACAGAACTCAGATAGTTCCATAGATTCATGAGCCACCTGTAAGATAGGTCTGGTCTCTCATAAAGTTAATTAGTATTAGTACTAATAGATCTAGATATCACCCATTAGATAGGCCTGATTTCAGTCTCAGATTCAGTTGAGTATTCTTATTATCAGATCCTAAGATCATCCGTTAGATAGGCCTGATCTTAGTTTCAAGTTCAGTTGATTATTCTCATTATCAGATTCAGAGATCTTCCGCCAGATATTTTAGATCTCAAACATAATCATTTGTTATCATTGATAGTAGATTCAGGGATCATCCGTTAGAAAGGTTTGATCACAGATTTAGTCAGTTGATAGAATCAAGCTTAGAACTCAGTCATTGATATGAGTAGATTCAGTTAATCAGCTTCAGTATCATCAGATTCAGAGATCACTCGCTAGATATGACTGATCTCAACTTCAGCACTCAGATCCGAGTTTCAGTATTTAGAGTCACAATGATTTTAGTTATGGTTTGTGCATTCATGCATATGTGCTCATTCAGTACACTCATGATTATTCAGTTAAGTAATTATTCATGTATAAGCCCTTGCATTTTGCATTACTTCATCTCGTATTCTCAGTACATTCCCACGTACCGATGCATTTGCGCTATGGTGTTTTACTTTACACCATAGGTTCAGGGGCACGAAATCCAGAGTACCCTTAGCAGCTCAGTCCCAGTCAGAAGCAGTAGACATAGTAGTGAGTTCTTTTCATTCAAGGATGATCCTTATTTTATTATTGCATCAGATTTAGTTTATTTTTAGTAGACGGAGTTAGTTGGGGACATGTCCCATCAACTCCATAGTTTAGACAATCTAGACGCTTCTCGAACAGATGATCAGTATTTAATTTTCAGTTTTGAGTATTTTAGATATTTTGAACCTTATGGCATATTTTTTGCCAGTTTTTAACATTTATTATATTATATTATGTTGTGCTCAGGTACATATATCAGTAGAAGGTTAGCTTGTGGTCCTTCGGTATCATGAGAACTGTGTAACGACTAGGGGTAGTCTCGGATCGTTATAAACTTTGTATCAGAGCCTAAGGTTTAATAGTGTCTTAGGAAGTCTGAAAACCCACATCTAGTAGAGTCTTGTGCATGGGTGTATTGCGTGCCATATTTATCTACAAGAGGCTATAAAATGTTCTTAGGAGCACTTTCCCTTCTTTCAGTGTTCATGTCATGCGAGTATGCATAAGTTTCAGTTGATTCTCAGTCTGATCCATTCTCCCTTTTTATTTACAGAGTATGCCTCCTCGCAGAGACAATTCCCATAGGGTTGATGACCAGCCACCTTATCCAGTAGATCCTGTGAATGAGAATGTGTCACATGTAGAGTTTTGCGCAACTTTTGATATGCTAGCCCAGGCTGTGACAACTAGTGTTCAGTGTAACCATCAAGATGTGGCCCCACCTCAGCAAGATGGGGGTTTGGCTGCAACCAAAATTAGTGTTTTCATGAGAATAAAGCCTCCAGAATTCTTTGGGTCAGTAGCAGGTGAGGACCCAAAACTTTATCTTGAAGAGGAGAAGAAGATCGCCCAGATTATGCATATTTTTGATGAGGAGAATGTAGAATTAGCATCCTATCAGTTGAAGGATATTGCTCATAATTGTGTAGTGATGTGGGAGAAGAGTAGATGGGAGGATGCAACTCCCGTGACTTGGCAAAAGTTTCAGGATGCCTTTCCAGATAAGTTTTTACCACTAGATATGAGAGAAGATAAGTTAGAAGAGTTCATGAACCTATGGCAAGGATCTATAATAGGGAAAGAGTTTTGTCTTAAGTTCAACCAGTTAGCTAAGTATGTTCCCGATTTGAAAGCCGACCCTAGAGTGAGTATAAGTAAGTTTTTGACTGGTGTATCTGGGTTAGTGTTGAAAGAGTGTAGGACTGCTATGATCAATAGAGATATGGACCTGGCCAGACTGATGATGCATGTTTAGCAGATTGAGGCAGATAACACAAAAGAAAGAGAGAGTGTGAGTAATAAAGCCAGAACCAATAGTCATAGTTTATCTCAAGCCGAGTCATAGGGTGGTAGTCGTTCTCAACATAGTCAGAAATTTTTAGTCCCAGCTCCATCCTCAGCTAGTGTACCTAAACCAATGTTCAAGGATGTTGGTCATGATAGGGCACCAGGCTCCAAAGGCTAGAATAGTGATAGTGGTGTTCGTACCTACCTAATTTTTGGAGAGTGTGGCAAGAATCACCTAGGTGTGTGTAGGGAAAAAAACAATGTGTTCTTTGGGTGTGGTAATCCAGGCCATAGAATACGAGAATGTAGAGTGCTAGCTCAGAGGGGTTGAGAATTACGTCCGCAGGGTGCCTCTTTCGGTGCCAATAATGGTCAGCATAAGAACAGACTCTATGCGCTTTGAGCTCACCATGATTAAGAAAGGTTGCCTAACATAGATTTGGGTATGTTATGAGTCCTTCATATTTATGATTTCCATTATTAGATCCTTTGCTCCCGTTGAGCTTATATTTCAGTATGAGTAAGTTAGTAGAGCTAGTAAGTCAGTTTAACAGTCAGATTTGTATAGTTTCGTATTTCATTTCTTCATCTGATCATGCTATCTGAAATATATGGAATGTAACTATTCCAAGATAGAGTATCCTTGTAGTTGCGAGTATAAGTTTAGTCATGAGTCATGTACTAGTTTCAGATCTCAGACGATCAATCATGACCCAGTTCGTAGGTGCCCCGTGCACCACGCCAGTATTTCAGCGAAGTAGTTTTAGAAGGACATAGAGTCCCAAGGGGGAGATACCCCATAATATTACTATGCTTTCATGTCCTTAGACTCATTCAGATGTATGTTTAGAATCTCCTTACAAAGTTAACACAAGTTATCATTGCATAGCCAGCCATGCTTTCAAGACTCAGTTCAATCAAACATTCGTTCATTAGATATGCTTTTTCAGTAGAAAAAGTTCATTTTTTCAGTGTATTCAGTCATACATTCATGATAACAACTCAGTTACGCATCCATACATCAGATATGCGTGTCTATTTGGAGAATTTATCTTATGAGTAGCTTCAGTCGAGTATTCCATGCATTAGATATGCATGTCCAGTTTGAGAACTTAGAATATCAGTAGTTCTGGTTGTATAGTCATATTTCAAATATTCTCGTTCCTTATGTAAGTTCAGTCAATCGATATTCTTAGCTTATCAAATGACATTCGAGGACGAATGTTTCCAAGGGGAAGATATTGTAAGACCCCACAAAATTTTCTCGTAGTCTGAGCCTTAGAGTGTGTCAAGTGAGGCATAAATCTGGCCATAAAAGATTGAGAAGTGGCTTCCCAAGTGAGAAATATTTTTAAACAGTGTAGAATTTCCATGATCTCCATAACTGTGTAGCCATCGCAGGACCAGGAGTCACCTGTTAGAATAAGGATTGACTATTATACTTCCTTAGGCTTGACTTCTTATTGAGGGTCACCCGTTAGAGAAGCTTGACCATAGTAGAGATCTTTACTCGTGGCACGGTATTGACACCCTTCCAGCTGGGGCTATAGGATGGACCCCACCATTTCAGATTGGGGCATGTCGGTGAAGTGAGAACTCCCACAGTTATAATTTCAGTATTAAGAGTAGAACTTAGAAATTAGGACTGTCTGGTACAGTCACCTATCTCAGTATGGAACTCAGATATTTTCATAGATTCATGGGCCACCCACTAGATAGTCCTGGTCTTTAATAAAGTTAATTAGTATCAGTACTAATAGATCCAGAGATCACCCATTTGATAGGCCAGATCTCAGTCTCATATTCAGTTGAGTATTCTCATTATCAGATCCCGAGATCACCCGTTATATAGGCCTAATCTCAGTCTCAGGTTCAGTTGATTATTCTCATTATTAGATTCAGAGATCTTCCGCCAGATAGTTCTGATCTCTAACATAATCATTTCTTATTATTGAAAGTATATTCAGGGATCATCTGTTAGAAATGTTTTATCATAGATTTACTCAGTCAATAGTAGAAAACTCCGAACTCAGTCCTTGATATCAGTAGATTCAGTTAATCAGCTTCAGTATCATCAAATTCAGAGATCACTCGCTAAATATGACTGATCTTAACTTCAGTACTCAGTTGACAATAGTAAAAGTTTCAGTTGTTCGGTATCTCAGTATTAGTAGTGAGCTCATACGTCAGTAAAGAAGTATCCGAGTTTCAGTATTCAAAGTCACGATGATTTCAGTTATGGTTTGTGCATTCATGAATATGTCCTCATTCAGTACTCTCATGATTATTCAGTAAAGTAATTGTTCATGCATAAGCCCTTGCATTTATCCTTACCTTATTTTGCATAATGAGTACATTACCATGTACTGACGCATTTGTGCTATGGTGTCTTACTTTACATCATAGATTCAGAGGCACGAGATTGAGAGTACCCTTAGAAGCTCAGTCCTAGTTAGTAGTAGTAGATATAGAAGTGAGTCCTCTTCATTTGAGGATGATCCTTATTTTATTATCGCATCATATTTAGTTTATTTTTAGTAGATGGAGTTAGTTGGGGACATGTCCCATCAACTCCACAGTTCATACATTCCAGAGGTTTTCAAACAGATGTATTAGTATTCAGTTTTCAATTTTTAGTATTTTTGATGTTTTGAACCTTATGGCAAGTTTTCTGCCAGTTTTCTGCATTTATTATATTATATTATGCAGAGCTCAGGTATAGATATTAGTAGAAGGTTATCTTGTGGTACTTTGGGATCATGATCACCGTGTAATGACTAGGGGGTAGTATTGGGTCGTTTCACCTTCCTTCGTTGTTCATATTGTATAGTCATTTCTTCCCTTTTTATATTACTATATTTTTTCTTTTGCTCTTTATTCGTATATTGACGTGGGATATATGGTATAGCATTGATGTATATTGAATGTAGCGGGAATAGGATAGTTCACCCTTATACTTCCTTATTGTTATTATGTTAGACTCTTGGACATGAAAAGTATTATTGTCCTTTATTATTCTCATTGACTTTTTATATGATTTCTAGACTTTTGGGTGTATCTTTTGTTTTGTTTGTATGCTATGTATATCTGCTTTATCTTTGGAGGTCAGTTGACAGTTGCCTAAATAATACCATTCATTTGGTACTCATACTATACTTCTACAGAAAGCAAATCATTGTACCGATTATTGTTGTTTATGTGTGCATTATGCGGAGTAGCCCTATTTCAGAGACTTAGAGTGAGCTCCTGACTTTTGGAGTACTACTTATCACTCTCTTATGTGTTATACTAATCTTTAAATTATATTCAGAGATAAGTTGTATCAATGTATTTCTCTTGATACTTCACTTTTGTACACTTTTTATATTTGAAGCTCATATACTGATACCACAAATTTTAGTCATTCTTCTTTGTATTAAACTATATTTCATATATTCGTCTTTCTTTTCCTTACATTATTGAGTAGTCGGGTACTAGACGTTCCATACTATGGGTTGACTTGCTTAATGGTGGCTTATGCTAAGCGCTATCATGACCTAAGGAAATCGGGTCATGACAAAAACTAGAGCTTTCATGGGTTTAGAGTTAAAGAGAAAAATGAAAGATTTTAATCATCGAAAACTCAAGGAAAAGGGGTTATTTTTTATTTAAAATTTGCAAAAGGGGTAAATAGATCAAAAGACCCTCATCCCTAGTAGAAAAATAAAAATTTGACAAAATTAACATAGGAGTGTGACATGTCGATATTGCAGAGGGTAGCATTTGTACCTCACCCTTATCAAGGAGTCTAACCACTATGGCATGCCACTTTTTGTAATACCCCGTATTTCCCTAGACTAAATTCACTCTCAGTCCATAAGTTATGTTATATAAAAAATTTGAAATAACCAGTATTTTTCATTTTAGAGCCTGCCATTGTGTAGGAAATTCAATTAGCTTTCCAACCATCTAAAATTTTCCTAAATCCAATAACCGGGTAAGAAGTCATGGCTTTTTTAAGTTTCAGTCATTAAATACCATCATTCAAGCCCGTAGTGCATCGTGGAGCATGTCAAAATGGCAATTGTTAGTTTCCAGTGAGATATTGGGATACCGACGCATCGCGGAAAAGCCTATTTTTACATTTGTCAATTTCCAGTGTACCGACGCGATCCCATTACATCATATTGAGTCCATATTTCAGAATCAAAAGGGGCACTGCGATTCCACCGCATCGCGTTAAACCCTCAGTTCCTAATTGTCTATTTCTAGTGGCCCGATGCAATAATGGCGCGTCACGCCAGCGGCCTAGTTTGGAAAAATTTGACAAAAAATACATGTTTCATCCAGGGTTAAAATAGACTCTTCCATGATTTTATTCCACCCAGGTGTGAGATTAAAGCCCTAAAAATGTTTTAGATCATTTGTTTATTAACTTTTCCCCCGAAATTAAAGTATTCTCTCTCAAGGAAACAAACCCTAGATTCAAGAATCAAGTTCAAACTCAAGAATTTCTTCAAGAACCCTAAAGAATTATCTTTCCAAGGTATGTTATGTGTTTATCTATGGGTTCCATTCATTCATAGAGTCCACGAATCCATTTTCAAACTACAAGATTGTTGAATTATAAACTTCCATGTTTGAATTAAATTGAATTCATGCTCATGTTATTGTTGGGTCTTAGTCCATGATTAAATTACAAGATTTTATGAAATTAATAATTATAAGTGTTGAATTACATGATCTTCATGATAAACACTTCAATTTGCAAGTTGATTGATGTGGCCATGATAACTATATATGTTGATTATTGTATAACCTAAGCATGCTACTCATATGTTTGACAATATGCCTATGTGAATAAAATAGTTCCATTATAACATGATAGCATGTATTCCCCATTCATGTATCAGGATATGCCTTACAAGTGTTAGATAAAATGTCTCTATGGATGAATTATAAATAAGTGAATAGTGTTATATTATCAAAGATTATACTATGCTATTGAGTCCTAGGGGTGTTTAATACCCGATATTTAGTTGTTTACCTAGAGCAAGTATCAGTTACAGAATATTATCAGTCATGTAATGATCAGTAGTTCTATCAGTCAGTTACAAAACTCAGGAAATGTCAATAAACTTAGTCTCTCTAAAGTCCAATTCAGAATACTCAGTTCAGTGTCTTTCAATAGGGAGTAGGATTTAGCACCGAGTGAACCAAAGGATGAGGGCTCACCTGATATTAGAGGGTGTCACCCTTAGAATCAATCCTTGCATTCCAAAACTTGAGAGCCAGCGTAAGTTGAGACATCAAGCCTTCCAGTTGAGTGTTGATGAAGTGGCTTAACATTCTAGATGAGGGTTCCACCATTCTCATTATAGTACCTCTCAGATGAGGGTATCTCTTTAGTTGTCTTTACCTGCAGCACGGTACTAACACCCTTCTAATTGGGGTTACTAATTGGACCCCAACTTAGTTATCTTATCTTATTTGGGGCATGTCGATTAGATAATTACCTCCCACAGTTTCAGTTTTACTCTCCATAATACAACTCAGTTTATTTCTATAGAATTAGGACTGTCAGATACAGTCAATCAGTATAAGTAACTCAGTAATAAAAAATCTTAGATTATCAGTTACTTGGTATCAGAACTCAGTACTTAGCTTCAGAAAAGCTCAGTTACAGTATATATATATCTTCAGTATCGCATGCTCAGTATTTACAGTAGTTCAGATTATCCACACAGTATTTACAGTAGTTCAAATTATCCACATACTCTCATGTTCAGTTTATCTATATCAATCAGTCAGCTATTGTCCATGCATATGAACCCTTTCATTCATCCTTACCTCATCTATCATACCAGTACATTCCACATACTAATGCATACAGTTTCTTTGCGCTATGATGTCTTATATCGTAGGTTCGGACGCTCAAGTTCCTGACCGAGCATAGATAGATAAAGATTCAGCCAGTAGTATATTTAGTAGTGAGTCCTCATCTATCGAGGATATTCTTTAATTTTATTATTATAGTAGACTTAGTGTTTTAGTAGATGGAGTTAGTTGGGGTATTGTCCCATCAACTCCACTTTCAGATAGTTTCAGATTTGAGGCCTTTAAGACTATAGTTTAGACAATATTCAATGTTATAGATTGATATTTTAGTTGATATACTTTATCATTATTTACATATTTTAAACCTTGTGTCATTTAAGCTTATTATTCCATATTTATTACAGTATCATGTTTCAGTGCTCACAGCAGATATCAAGCATAGGTTAGCTTGTGGTCCTTCAGGATTGTAAGAACCATGTAGCATTCGAGGTATAAACTCGAGGAATTATAAAATTGGTATTAGAGCCTAAGTTTCAACAGTGTCCTAGGAATTCTAAAAGCCACATCTAGTGGAGTCTTGTGCATGGGTGTGTAGCGCACCACACTTATGGACAAGAGGCTATGAGATATTTTAGAAAAAGTTTCCCTTCTTTCAGTATTCATGTTGTGTGAGTGATCATTATTTCTAGTTAAACTCACATTCTAATCCTTTTCTTCCTTTCATTTATAGAACATCCCTTCCAAAAAAACTAACAAAAAAAGGATCGGGAATCAGTTAGCACCTTAGCCTATTCAGACAGATCTCGTAGACGAGCACATCTCTCATGCAGAATTCAGAGGTTCATTCATGATTCTAGCTAATTCAATAGAAGCTCAGAATAAACATCTAGTTGTTGTTCTGGCCAACCAAATGGACAATACTGCTGCAACCAGGATTCGGGACTTCACCCAAATGAATCCTCCCCTATTCTTAGGATCTAAATCAGAAGAAGATCCACAAGAGTTCCTCAATCAGGTTCAAAAAGTCACAGATATCATGGGAGTGACTTCCAGTGAGAGTTCTGAGTTAGCCTCCAATCAGCTACAAGATGTATCTCATACGTGTTTCAAGAAGTGAAAGGTAGACAGGGGCATAGATGCAGAGCCCTTAGAGTGGGAAGAGTTAGCTACTTGCTTCCTTGATAGATTTTTCCCTTAGTGCTGAGAGAAGCCAAAGTGTTAGAGTTCATCAACCTCAGGCAAGGTAATATGAGCGTGAAAGTGTATTCCCTCAAGTTTACTTAGTTAGCTAGCTATGCTCCATATGTAGTGGCAGGCAGTAGGTCAAGTTCGTATCTTGGTTATCTGTTAGTATGGTTAAAGAGTGCAGAACATTGATGTTAATTAAGGAGATAGAATTATCTAGGATCATGGTCCATTCTTAACAGATAGAAGAGTCTAAAATCAGAGAGAGAGAGAGAGAAAAAAAACATGAATGCTAGATTAGGTAGCTTTAATTTCAATTAGCATAAGTAAGAGGGTAGTAACCGTTCACAGTTTTGCCCAAAGCCTTCAATTCCTGCTCCTTCCTCAGCCAGTGCTCCAGTAACTAAATTCAAAAATGATAATAAAGATAAAGCACCAGGCTCTAAATATCAGGGTAGTGTCAGCAGAGCTCGACCAAATCCTCTGTGTCAGTAATGTTGCAAAAACCACCATGGTGTCTGCAGAGCTGACAGTGATATTTGTTTTGGGTGTGGCAACCAAGGCCATAGACTCAGGGGTTATCCTCAGTCAGGTTCTCAGGGTCATTATAATCATCCTTCATCTCAGTTCGGTCGCTCGAATTAGCAGGGTGCCACTAGTGGACAACGCCTAAACAGGATTTATGAACTTCAGTCCAGAAAAGATCAGGAAAGTTCTCCTAATATGGTCATGGCTATGTTACAGATCTTACATTTACATATTTATGACTTATTAGATCCAGGAGCTTCGCTGTCTTTCTTAATTCCTTATATAGCATTTGACTTTAAAGTCAACCTAAAAGTCTTAATAGAACTATTCTCAGTCTCCACCCTAGTAGGTAAGTATATCATAACCCAAAGGGTATATAGGAACTGTTCGGTTATAATATCTCAGAAAGTCACTTTAGCAGACTTAGTAGAATTAGAGATGACAGAGTTTGACATCATTCTCGGCATGGATTGAATCAATTCATGT
Organism: Capsicum pubescens; assembly: GCA_030864215.1. Taxonomy (NCBI): domain Eukaryota; kingdom Viridiplantae; phylum Streptophyta; class Magnoliopsida; order Solanales; family Solanaceae; genus Capsicum; species Capsicum pubescens. Next base: position 228,300,863 of record CM061548.1, on the reverse strand, counting down.
TATGCCTCAGTTGATTGTAGAAGCAAAATTGTTTATTTTTAGTTTCCAAATGAAACAATCCTTGAATAGAGGGGTAGAACTACAACGCTTAAGGGTCAGTTGATTTCATACCTTAGGGAAAGAAAAATGATATCCAAGGTGTTTTTTTATTATCTTGTGCAAGTCAAGGACTCTAATGCAGAAAATCCCAAACTTGGGTCCGTTTCAGTAGTAAATGAATTCTTAGATGTATTTCTCAAAGATCATCCTAGAGTTTCTCCCGAAAGGGAAATAGACTTCAAAATAGACCTTCTTCTATATAATCAACCCATATTTATTCCGCCATAGAGAATGGCCCCAACAGAACTCAGAGAGTTAGAAGAATAGTTAAAGGATCTCCTAGATAAGGGATTCATCAGGCCTAGTGTTTCCTCGTGGGGTACACCAGTTCTATTTGTGTGTAAGAAAGATGGTTCTCTCAGAATATGTATAGACTACTGTATGTTGAACAAAGTTACAGTCAAGAACAAATACACACTTCTTAGAATTCATGAATATTTGACCAAGTTCAGGGTGCTAGTTACTATTCTAAGATAAACCTTAGATCAGGCTATCATCAGCCCAGGGTCAGAGAATGTCACATTCCAAAAATAACTTTCCAAACCAAGTATGGTCACTTCTTGTTTCTAGTCATCTCCTTTGGTCTTACTAATGCCTCAGCTGCTTTCAAGGACTTAATGAACCGGATGTTCAAGCAGTACTTGGACATGTTCGTTATAGTCTTCATTGATGACATTCTTGTCTATTTCCGTAGCGAGAATAATCATGCAGACCATCTTAGAATCATACTTCAGACTGTCAAAACTCACTAGTTGTTTACTAAATTTAGTAAGTATGAATTTTGGCTACGGTGAGTAGCGTTCCTTGGTCATATTATTTTCGATGATGGCATTGAAGTTGATTCTCAAAAGACCGAAGCGGTGAGAAAATAGCCTAGACCCATCTCTCCATCAGATATCAGGAGTTTCTTATGTTTAGATAGCTATTACCATTAGCTATCTATTACCATTAGTTTTTTTAAAGATTTCTCGTCTATTTCATCCCCTATTTCCAGATTAATTTAGAAGAAACTCCAGTTTCAGTGGTCAGATTCTTGTAAGAAGATTTTTCAGGAGATGAAGATTTGACTCACCTCAACCGTAATTTTTGACCCAACCAGATGGTTTAAATGGGTTTGTTGTGTACTATGATTCATCCAGAGTAGGTTGGGGTTGTGTCCTCAAGCATAGAAGTAAGATCATAGCCTACGCCTCTAGACAGCTTAAGTCCTAAAACTAGAATTTTCCGACACATAATCTTGAGTTAGTAGTTGTAGTGTTTACCTTAAAGATTTGGGGGAACTATTTATATAAGGTTGATGTAGATGTGTTCATAGATAACACGAGCTTGAAGTATGGATTTTCTCAAAAAGATTTAAATTTGCATCAGAGAAGGTTGTCAGAGTTATTGAAAAATTATGACATGAGTGTTCTTTATCATCCGAGCAATACCAATGTAGTGGTTGATGCTCTTAGTAGACTGTCTATGCATAGTGTTACTTATGTTGATGATGATAAAAAGAAGTTAGTTCATGAAATCCATCATCTTGCCTTACTAGGTGTCCACTTAGTCTAGTCAGCCAAATGTAGTGTATGAGTGCAAAATAGTTTTGAATCCTCTCTAATTTCCGAGGTGGAGGAAAAATAAGATAGAGATCCCAGTCTTGTTAAGCTGAAAGATTCAATCAGAGTTTAGAAACTAGAGGTTTTTTCCTATGGGGGAGATAGTGTTAGCATTGCCATGATCGGCTATGTGTGCTAGGTGTAGACTACTTGAGTTAATGAATTCTTATAGAAGCGCATGATGCACATTACTCTATTCATCCAGGGGCTACTAAGATGTACCGTGATTTGTGGGAGATCTATTGGTGGAGTGGGATGAAGAAGGATATTGCAAAAGTTGTTTCTAAATGCTCTATATGTCAGCAAGTTATGATTGAGCACCAGAAGCCTAGTGGATCCATGCAAGAGTTCAGTATTCCCACATCAAAATGGGAAGAAGTGAACAAGGACTTTGTGATGGGTTTGCCTCGTACCCGTCATTAATATGATTCTATATGGGTTATTGTAGATAAGATGACCAAATCATCTCATTTATTTCCAGTTCATACATCTTATTCATCCGAGCACTATGACAAACTCTATATCAGAGAGTTTGTTAAGTTACACGGAGTCCCAATATCCATTATCTAAGATAGAGGAACCCAGTTTACCTCTCACTTTTTGAAGCCATTCCAAAAGGGTCTTGGTACTAAGTTCATCTCAGTACAGCCTTCCACCCTCTGAAAGATGGTCTAGAAGAAAGAACCATTCCAACTCTAGAAGATATGGTGAGAACATGCGTTGTTGATTTTAATGGTAGTTGGTATGACCACTTGCCTTTGATCATGTTCTCATATAATAACATCTATCATTCCAGTATTCAGATGGCTCCGTTTTAGGCTCTCTATGTTAGGAGATGAAAATCTCTAATTGGTTGGTTTGAGGTAGGTGAGGCCACAGTAGTAGGTCCTGACCTAGTGTTTTATGCTTTAGAAAAGGTTAAGTTGATCATAGAAAGACTTAGGGCTGCCCAGAGCTGACAGAAATCATATGTAGATGTGAGGAGAAAGGATCTCGAGTTTGAGATGGGTGATTTTGTGTACTTGAAAATCTCTTCCATGTAAAGAGTAAAGAGGTTTGGCAAGAAGGGAAAGCTCAGTCCACGATATGTCGATCCATAAAAGATTCTTAGTCATTTCAGAAAGGTAGCTTATGAGATTGAGTTACCTTCAGATATTGCTTCGGTACATCTAGTATTCTAGGTCTCCTTGATAAATAAATTCATTGGTGACCCAAAAGTCATAGTCCCATTAGAGGATGTAAATATTAAGAATGATCTCTCTTTCGAAGAGGTTCCAGTCTTGATCATGGATCATTAGATTCACAGATTGAGGAATAAAGAAGTTCCCTAAGTCAAATTTTATTGGCAGAATCAGTCCGTAGAGGAAGATACTTGGGAAGAAGAAGCAGATATATGGACCAAATATCCTCACCTCTTCTCTGTAACCTATTATCCAGCTTAAGGTAATAGTCTTCCTTAGTTTTACTTAGGTCCATGTTCATCTATAATTATAACTTGGTATCCATTACCCTTGCATATTAAGTCATGTACTCATGCATCAGATATGCGTGTATAGTATGAAAACCCATCTTATCAAAAGCTTCAGTCATGTAGTCATGCATCAGATATGTATGTTCAGTGTGTCAGCTCAGTCTATTAGTGTTTCTCATCTTAATCAGTTTCATTAGAGTACGAATGTTCACAAGGGGGAGATATTGTTATACCTCGTATTTCCCTAGCCTAAATTAACTCTAATTCCATGTGTTATCCAAGATAAAAAATTTTAAATACCCAGTATTTTTCAGTTTAGATCCATCCATTGCATAGGAAATTTAATTACCTTTCCAACGATAAAAAATTCACCTAAATCTGATAACCGAGTAAGAAGTTATGGCTATTTTAAGTTTCAGTCATTAAACACCGTCATTTAGTCAAGTAGCGTGTCACGAAGTATGTCAAAATGGCAATTGTCAATTTATAGTGAGATACCGCAATACCGATGCATTGCGCCAAAGCTTATTTTAAGAATGAAAGAGGCACCACGATTCCTCCACACTGCATCAAGCCCTCAGTTGCCAATTGTCTATTTCCAATTGCCCGACGCGATCATAGCGCGTCGCGCTACGGGCCCAGTTCGGAAAATTTTGATGAAAATTGAATGTTTCGTCCAGGGTTAAAATAGTTTTTTCCCATGATTTTATTTCACCCTGGTGTGATATTAAAGACCTAAAAACATTTTAAATTATTTGTTTATTAACTTTTCCCCTAAAATCAATGCATTCTCACTCAACGAAAGAAACCCTAGATTCAAGAATCAAGGTCAAAACTTAAGAATTTCTTCAAACACCTTCAAGAATTAACTTTCCAAGTTATGTTAGGTGTTCATCTATGGGTTCCTTTCACCCATAGAGTCCACAATTTATTTTCAAACTACAAGATTGTTGAATTATGAACTTCCATGTTTGAATTGAATTAAATTCATGCTCATGTTATTGATGGGTCTTAGTCCATGATTAAATTTCAAGCTTTCATGAAATTAATCATTATATGTGTTGAATTACATGATCTTCATGATAAACCCTTCAGTTTCCAAGTTGATTGATATGGCCAAGATAACTATATGTGTTGATTATTGTATAACCTAAGTATGCTCCCCATGTGTTTGACAAAATTCCACTGTGAATAAAATAGTGCCATTATAACATGATACCATGTGTTCCCCATTCATATATAAGTAGATGCCTTATAAGTTTTTGATAAAATATCTCTATGGATGAATTACGAGCAAGAGAACAATGTTATGTTGTCAAAGATTATGCTATGCTTTACTTCTCATGCTATTGAGTCCTGAGGGTATTTAATAACCAACAATTTTGTTGTTTACAAAAAGACAGTGTTAGTTATAGAATAGTATCAGTCATGTCATGATCAGTAGTACTCTCAGTCAGTTACATAACTCAGGAAAACTAACTAAACTCAATCTCGGTCCAGTCCAGTTCAGAATACTCAGTTAAGGGTCTTTTAGGTACGAGTATAATTCAGCATCGAGTGAACCCAAGGATGGGGGCTCACCTATCAGTAGAGGGTTTGACCCTCAAAAGGAATGCATGCATTCCAAAACTACGTAGCAAGCGTATGTTGAGACATCAAACCTACCAGTTGAGGGTTGATGAGGTATTTTAACCTGCCAGATGAGGGTTCAACCATTCTTATTAGAGTACCTGCCAGATGAGGGTATCTCTTCAGTTGTCTTTACTCGTGGAATGGTACTAACACCCTTTCTATTGGGGTTATAGATTTAACCCCAACTCAGTAATCTTATCTTATTTGGGGCATGTCGGTTAGATGATTACCTCCCACAGTTTTAGTTTCAATCTTCAGAATAGAACTCAGTTCAGTTCTACAGAATCAGGACGGTCAGATACTGTCAATTAGTATCAGTAACTCAATTATAAGAAATCTCATATTATCAGTTACTCTGTATCAGAACTTAGTACTTAGCTTTAGAAAAGCTTAGTTACAGTATAAATATATATATATATGCACAGTATTGCATGTTGAGTATTTACAGTAGTTCAAATTATCTATGTACTCTCATGTTCAGTTTCTCTATATCATTATGTCAGTTATTATTCATGCATATGAACCCTTGCATTCAGCCTTACCTCATCTAGCACACCAGTATATTCCATGTACTGACGCATACTCTTTCTTTACGCTAGTATATCTTATATCATCGGTTCAAATGCCCAGGTTCCTGACCGTGCATAGATAGATCCAGATTCAGCCAACAGTAGATTTAGTAGTGAGTCCTCATCAATTGAGGATATTCTTTGATTTCATTATTATAGTAGACTCAGTATTTTAGTAGATAGAGTTAGTTGGGGGATCATCCTATCAACTCTACTTTTAGATAGTTTCAAATTTAAGGCTATTCAAACTACAGTTCAGACTGTATTTAGTTTTATAGATTGTTATTTCTGTTGATACACTTTATTAGTTTTTACAGATTTTGAACCTTATGGTATTTCATCCTATTATTCTGTATTTATTAGAGTATTATGTTTCATTGCTCATAGCAGATATCAGTCATGGGTCAGCTTATGGTCCTTTGGGGTCGTAAGCACCGTGTAGTGTTTGAGGTACAGACTCGAAGCGTTATATTTTAACGGAGGCACATTGCCTCAATGTTCCAAAATAGCCCTGAATCCCATCAATTTTTTTAAAAAGTGTCCAAAACACTCCTTGAAAATCCCTAAATATAATTCATTTAAAAAATTGATATTACGAATATGGGAGGGTAAAAAATAAATTTCTCAAATTTTTATGGGGTCTTAAATCATACTTTTATGTGCATTTCCTACCAGTAGTTTTCCCTATATCTATCATCCTTATGGGGGATTCATAAGTATATGTATGTAACTACCTGATTTATGGTGATTTTTATCAAATATGTATTTTCTGTGTAATTTGACCTTTCAACTATCAACATGGTGCTTTCTTGTATTTCTATGGTGTGGGAATAATTTACCCAATTCTCAATGTATTTTTGTCTAGTTTATGCAATATTTTTGTTTTTTGTGCCTTGAGAAGCTTTATAGTTGACTTCCGTCACCATTTATTGATCCGTGCATTGTATTGCAAACTGGACTACGCTAGCAGATCTAGAAACTCAAATTTCGGGAGGTAACATAGTTGGTATGGTTTCATACTTTTATATCTCATTTTGACCCTCCGTTTGAAATGTTGTGAAGATGGGTTTTAGGGATCAAATATATGAAAACATTTTTGTTTCAAAATCTTATATCGCCATTAAGTATGTAGAGTAGAATTAGATAGGGCAGCATAGTTGGTTTGATTTCTCAAGATTCTAGATGAATATCAAGTGGTCTCAAGAGACTTGGTGAATTCCATGTCTACACAACTAGTGTAGCTGCTAAAGCACCATCTGATCTCTTAAGCGGTTCGCACTAAAGAACTATGTGGTCACTTTAGCGGCAAGCTGCCCTGTGAGCAAGGACTCTTTAGCGGCCCTTGTATGCTTTAGTAGATACTCCTAAAGTGTCCCTTGGATGGTTTAGAAGAATGGCCCTCATTGCTAATATTGCTAAAGCGGTGACTAATAAAGCGGCTACTTCACTATTTTAGCGACACTTGTGGCCCTCAGTATAATTAATCCTTTTCACATTTCTTCACCATTTTTGGGACTTGAGCTTGGGGTTTCATATTTTGAGAAATTTCTTCCATTTCTAATCTTAGGTAATCTCTAAGACACCTATTTCAACTACTTTCCTTCAATTATATCATTTAAATCTTTATTAAATATAGATTTAAAAGTAAAAATATGGAATTTTGGCCCGGAAGGCCTAAAAATTGTATTTCTTTAATTTATACCAAGATTTCAACTCGTTTTCACTTGGGTTAGTTTCTAACCTAATAATTATCACTTTTCTCTAAATTTCATCTTCAAAATAATTATATTTCTCGATTTTAAAATAGATTTTAGAGGTTTTGTCTGTAAAGCTTAAAAATGGTTTTTCATCAATTCGGACATCATTTCTAACTCATTTTTGCTTAGGTTTATAGAAGTAGACTCCGAAGAGTATGGGGAACATGTTTTAAATAATACAACTAGAATTTTACCACTTTTTTTCAAAAACCTTTTCCGGGGGTCTATTTGGTCCCGACTCAAAATTAGGTAATCTGGGTATCATTGACTTTCTTTTGATTCATAGTCAGAATGATCAACTGCAGAAGCTAGTACTCGTATAGTATGATTACTAAAACAGCATGATAAAATGCAAGAAAACATTAGTAGAGGTACAAAAATGAACCTAAATCCTCTCCAATACCGTTGTACAGAATAAGTAATTAAACCAGAATAGATATAAAGCACAAGGAATTACTACATGCCAACACCTCCATGCAATATAAATAAATAATTGGGAAAAATAATGTATCAAATTGCATCACAGAAGCAATCACGAACTACAAAATTGGCTGCCATACGCCAGTTGGTGAAGAAAAGTAAATAACTCATCACAGAACAAATATGCCTTGAGAGTACACTCAAGATAGAATTATGCAATCATCTATCGTTGCAACAAACCTACTCATTATTTGACCATCTTTAATGAATTTACCAACATTCGACAATGTACCCACATTGCATAATATTTCCATAGTTTAACAACCTTATGATCGTTACTTACTAGTCATTATTTATTAGCTAACTATCACATATTAATTAATTCATTTGATTACTAGTCATTATATAACCTGTAATCATCATTTAACACTATTCACCCACTATCCACAAATCTTCATTTATTAGATAACAATCATGTATAAACTAAAATAATTTATTAACTAATAATCCTTTACCAACTAATCCTCATTTATCATCAACTATACAACCTTTTAATAATTTATCAATTTTGTGATATAACTGACATCCCTAATAACAACATCATACCTGACTTGTGTGTGTATATATATGTATATGTTATATTCATATCATAATAAATAGCGGGACTCAAATAGCTAGATGTACACATAGATACATTGTATTACCCCATACTTTTCCTACCTCAGTTTAGCCCCTAGTATGTGAAGAGACAACTTCAAAAGTGTATATCTCTTGATACAAGTAGAATTTTCTAGCTCTATACCTACCAAAGTGTAGATAATTGAATCAGCTTTCCAACGATGCCAATTTAGCCTTAATCTGATATATGGTTGAGACGTTATGGTAATTTTAGTGAAAGCAGAAGGGCATCGTGATAAGCACTATGTCAAGATGTAGAATAAATTAACAGTTTTCCGATTTCCAGTAGAGCACCACAATTATCCCATATCGCGGTAAAGCTCCAGTTCCCATTTGTCCCTTTCTAATAGCTCACTGCAATTAGCCTAGATCATGCCAAAAATCCTAATTGGACAGACAGTACATCGCGGTGGAGTGAAAAATATTACTCGTCATTTTTTCAGGGATGGAACGCGATTACCCTTCATAGCATCGAAGGTCCAATTAGCAACTGTCCTTTTTCCAGTGAGCCACTGCAATAGGGGTGCATCATGGTGGGATGCAAAATCGGGACTTTCATTTTCGAGTTATACTTTTAAATGGCAATTACGTCATTTCCCTATGCCCTAATCCATGAAAAACAAATAATTAATTCTATTCTAACCATTATATGCATATTTTCATGAAAATTACTCTCCCAAGGAAACCCTAGAACTCGAATCTTAATTCTAAAGAAATCCAAATTCCTCCATTCTCTTTCAAAGATAACTCAAAAATCAAGATTTCTAGTCCAAGATATTAAAGAATCAATCTTCAAGAAAACAACTAGAAACTCAAAGTTCAAGTTTCTTTATCTTGTCATCAATTAAGGTATGTGGGATTTTTGATGAAGGTTAATCCTTTCAGCCTTATGCCCAAAATTAGTTTAAAAGTTGATTTTATATGAAATTATATGAATTTAAGTTAGTGTTTATACCCACTTATTATTATTTGATGATTATGAAATTTTGAGAGATTTATATGTTGAATTGCATGGTTATTTTCGTATCTTCATGTGTATGATATAGATTTCCAGATTTTGAATAGAATTATCAATATTTACATTATCAAGCATGAACATTATGATGTTTTAACTAGAATTTAATGCATGGGTTATTAATCCTAGTTGGTATGTTGATATTTCAAGAATGACTATGCTTTAAGTAACCCATGATTAGTTATTTTCAAATTTAGATAAAGATTTGATATTTTGATCTTAGCACAAACATGGAATCCATTTTACAGTTTCAGTTACAGTTTAAATTATCAGATATATAGTTAGTTTTCATTATAAACCATTATACTAGTTTTTAAAGAGGATTTCAAATAAAATAAGCATACGGATTAAAGAGACTAGTATTTAGCACCGAGTTCGGTATGTTTACGTGCTATAAAACTACCAGCCAATGTAAGTTCAAATTGTCAAATTATTCCCATTTCTATATGGATGATAGTTATAGATGTTATCATTTATATTAGGTTATACTCCTTTGCAAGAGTATGACACCTCTCCCTAACATGAGGTTTTTAAATAAGGAAAATAGACATTGGACACTATGATAGATCACATAGTGTATGTCGGTTAGAAGAACCTTACTATAGACTACAACTACAAATTTTAGAATAGAATAATCTAACAAAAAAGCTTTTACAAACTAAGTGTAAAGGCTCATGATTTTATTAAGATATTATTTTATATATATAATTAGCTACTAGATTTTAGCTTTCAATTTACAGATACATAAATGAGTCCTTTCTACACTTAGACAACATGATTTAAAGACAGAACATCAGTACAACTTTTAGAACCTAAATATTATGACTCACGAGTTTTATGCATCATGTTTTTCTACTCATGATTAAGACTTTTAGTTTTCAGATATTCCAGCTTATGTGAGTCATCTACATTTAGCGTGCATTCTTTTACAAAATTATAATAATATTGAAATGTTGATTTACTCATGCATTCACCCTCATATACTCAGTACAATCTAGAAGTACTGATCCACTTATACGTCTTTATGCTACATTGTCTCATAATCTAGGTTCAGGTGCTTAGTTTTAGCAGCGTGAGTGATTTCAGTCATTTCTATCTGCATTCCAACAGTTGGTGAGTCCTTATAGTTCAGTGACCTAGTTTTTAAGATTATTAGTATAGATGATTTAGTATTTTTAGATAGTTTGAGTCAGCAGGGGGTTTGTCCCAGTGACTCTCTAGTTATTAGTAGTAAAGGCTTGTCAGACTTCTAGATATAATTCAGATTTCCAGTATTGATTGATTAGATTCTTCAATTTAGTATTTTTAGATATTATATTTAGATAGTTTCATCTTAGATTATATAGAATTCCGTATTTTAGCTTGGACTATATATCTACAATTGATTTATTGTAATGTTCAGGTTTAGTAGAAGGCTTATAGGGTTAGCTTGAGGCTACTCATAGTCTCGAACACCATGTAATATCTCGAGACCCATTTTTGGGGCATTACAAACTTGATATTAGATCCTAAGGCTATAAGAGTTCTAAGGAGTTAGACAAGTCGTGTTACATAGAGTCTTGATTAAGGTTGTAAAGCACGCCATATTTATGAGCAAGCGGCTGCAGGACATTTTTTGGAAATCATCTCTTTCTTTCATGATCTATCATACTTACCATATCACTATTCACTTTTAACTCATACTCTTACATAATAGTTGAATATGCCTCCTCATCAATCTAACGCCCACAGAATTAATAATCAGTTACCCTAACATATTTATCCTCTGAATAAGAATGTATCCCATGATAAATTTCAGGCTATCTTTCAAGCGTTGGCCCAGGCTGTGACTTCCAATTTTCAGGGCAACTATTAGGCGGTAGTCCAACTTCAGTAAAATGGTGATTTAGTAGTAGCCACAATTTCTGACTTTATGAGAATGAATCCGCCGGAGTTCTTTGGGTCAAAAGCAGGTAAGGACATACAACATTACTTAGATGAGGTTAGAAAGATTACCAAGATTATACCTATTACTGACGAAGATAGTGTAGAGTTGGAATCCTATAGGTTGAAGGATATGGTATATGATTGGGTGGTTATGTGAAAGAATGGTAGAGGTGAGAATGCATCTCCTATGAGTTGGCACTTATTTCGTGATGTATTTCTACACAAGTTTTTTCTGAGAGAAATAAGAGAAGCTAAGATAGAGGAGTTTGTGAACCTAAGGAATGGATCGATTACAGTGAATAAGTACTACCTTAAGTTAAACTAGTTGTTAAAGTAAGACCCTAATACGATGGCTGACCCTAGGGAAAGTATGAGTAACTTTGTTACTGGAGTATCTGGTTTGGTTATCAAGGAATGTAGGACTACCATACTTATTGGGGATATGGATATTGCTATATTGGTAATTCATACTCAATAGATTAAGGAAGAAAATTTAAAGTGAAGAGAGAGGGGAAATAAAAAGGCTATAACTGAGTAGTTTGAGTATGTCTGGACAAAGTTTGGATAGGGAAATTATTCACAGTTTCAAAATCATTCATCTATGCCAGCTCAATCTTCAGCTAGTGCTCCCTCCCCCAGAGATAGATAGGATCAGTGTGGTTAGACTTCTATGTCCATATCTCAAAATAGTATGAGTGGAAAACCCAGTTATCCTCCATGTGCTAAGTGTGGTAAGAATCATCTTGGTGAGTGTTTTGTAGGGTAGAAGGGTTGTTATGGTTCTGGTAAGTTGGTTCATGAAACCAAATATTATCCATATGCTAAGTAGGGAATCGGAGATATTTGTCCCTAGACTCAGGCTACTAGCGCACCAGCTCTTCTAGGTCTCCCAGTATCTCCTCAGGGTGCATCATCTTGTACAGGTAGCGGTCAGTGCTAGAATCATTTTTATGCTACAATAATCTCATTAGGGTTAGGAGGATTCACCAGATGTTGTTAATGGATTTCTTCGTGTCATTCATCTTGATATTTTTTTATTGTTAGACCCTCGGTCAAATTTATCTTATTTGACTCTACTAGTTGCAGTAAATTTTGAAATACGTCATGAAAAAATCCCTAATCCATTCTTAGTTTCTACCCTAATAGGTGAGTCGATTGGAGCTGAACGAGTTTATAGAAAGTGTCCATCACTGTCCTTCATAAAATCATGTTAGTACATTTAATAGAGTTAGAGATCGTTGACTTTAACCTTATTTTTAGTATGGAATGGCTCAAATCCTATTATGCATCCATAGATTCTTGCAACTGAGTGGTGAAGTTTCAGTTTCAAGATAAGCCATTCTTTGAGTAGTAAGGTAATTCAGTGTCTCCAAAGATATATTTCATATCCTATATAAAAACAAGAAAGTTGATATCAAATGGGTGTATCTATTATCTAGTTTGAGTCAACTACACTAAATTTGAGACTCCAATAGTTCAGTTTGTTCATGTAGTCAATGAGTTTCCTGGTGTTTTTGCAGAAGTTTCACCAGGGTACCTCCCGATAGGGAAGTATAATTCGGTATTGATCTTCTTCTAGTTACTCAACCCATCTCTATAGAACCATTTTGTATGTCTCCAGTCCAGCTTAAAGAATTTAAAGAGCAGCTTAAAGACCTCTTAGACAAGGGTTTCATAAGACCTAGTGTTTCTCAATGGGGCGCTCCTGTCCTATTCGTGCGAAATAAGAATGGTTCATTATGAATGTGCATTGGGTATCGTCAGCTGAATAAAGTCACTGTCAAAACCAAATATCCTTTTTCTAGTATTGGTGACTTATTTGACCACCTCCAAGGAGCAAGTTATTTTACCAAGATAGACCTTAAATCCAGCTATCATTAGCTTAGAGTAAGGGAATATAATATTCCAAATATAACTTTTAGAACCCCTTAGAATCATCTTGAGTTTCTACTTATGTCATTTGGTCTTACCAATGCCCCAGCAACCTTCATTGACTTGATGAATATGATGTTCAAAAAATATTTGGATATGTTTGTCAGAGTCTTTCGATGATATTATTTTCTATTCTCGTAGTGAGTATAATCATGAATACCATCTTAGAATTTTGTTGCAAACTCTTAGAGATCAACAGTTGTTTGCCAAATTCAGCAAATGTGAATTTTGGCTAACATCATTAGCTTTCCTCGGTCATATTATTTCTGGTAATAGTATTAGAGTTGATCCCCAATAGACAGAAGTAGTAAGAAACTGTCCTAGACCTATCGATCCATCATACATCTGAAGTTTCTTAGGTTTAGCTATCTATTACAGATGTTTTGTTGAAGGGTTTTCTTCTATTGCATCCCCTATGTCTAGATTCACTCAGAAGAAAGTTAAGTTTCAGTGGTTATATTCTTGTGAGAAGAGTTTTAAGGAGTTGAAGACTCGACTCACTTCAGCTCCAGTTTTAGCACTACCTGATGGTATAGATGGATTCATTGTCTATTATGATGCTTTTAGAATCTATCTGGGTTGTGTTTTGATGCTGAGAGGTAAAGTAATAGCCTATTCCTCTAGACAGCTTAAGCTTTATAAAAAAAACTACCTTACCCATGATCTTGAGTTAGCAGCTATTGTCTTTGCCTTAAATATATGGAGGCACTATCTTTATGGGGTGCATGTTGATGTGTTTACGGACCACAAAAGTTTGCACTATTTTCTTACTCAGAGGGAGTTAAATCTTCTTCTAAGAAGGTGGTTGGAATTATTGAAGGATTATGATATGATTGTGTTATATCATCAAGGAAAGTCCAATGTAGCAGCAGACACCCTTAGTAGATTGTCTATGGGTAGTGTTGCTCATGTATAGAATTATAAGATAGAGTTAGTTTGGGATGTTCAACGGTTAGCTAGATTAGCTGTGAGGTTCATTGACTTATCTGAAGGAAATATTTGGGTTCAGAGTAGTTCAAAATCTTCTCTAGTTTCTAAAGTGAAAGAAAAAAAAATAGGGATCCTAGTTTGGTCAAACTGAAAAGGGCGGTTAAAAATCAAATGGTAGAGGTTTTATACTAAGGGGGAGAAAGTGTGCTGATATACTAGAGTAGATTATGTGCGACATGTGTTGATGATATGAGGTAGCGGATTATGGAAAAATTACATGGTGTGGCATTACTCTATTCATCCAGGAGCCACCAAGATGTACCGCGATCTACGAGAAGACTATTGGTGGATTAGTATGAAGAAAGATATCACAGAATTTGTAGCCAAGTGTGCGACTTATCAACAGGCTAAGATAGTGCACCAAAGACCAGGTGGCACTTTGCAGGAATTTGGTATTCCCACTTAGAATTGGGAAGAGGTCCATATGGACTTTGTGACTGGATTACCCCATTCGCGTCTTTAGCATGATTTGATTTGGGTTATTATAGACAGATTGACCAAATCAACCCATTTGATACTATTTCACACACCCTACACAGCTGCAGATTATGATAAGCTATATATCACAGAGTTGGTTAGATTACATGGAGTTCCCTTGTCCATCATCTTAGGTAAAGGTACTCAATTTACCTCTCCATTCTAGAAATCTTTCAGAAGGATCTTGGTACCCTAGTTCATCTCAATTCAGCCTTTCATCCACAGATAGATGGTCAGGCAAAGAGGAACATTCCAACTTTAGAGGATACTTTGAGGGAATGTGTTCTTGATTTTAAAGAAAGTTGGGATAAACACTAGCTGTTGATCGAGTTTGCCTTTATTAACTGTTTCAATTCTAGTATTTAGATGGCCCTGTTTGAGGCTCTTTATGGGCAGAGATAAAGATCACCCATCGGTTGGTTTGATTTCGGTGAGGCCTCTTTGATTAGGCCATATATGTTATTCGAAGCCATGGAGAAAGTTAAGTCGATTCGAGAGAGATTAAAAGTAGATCAGAGTCATGAGAAATCTTATAAAAATGTAAGAAGGAGAGATCTTAAGTTTGAAGAAGATAATGTTGTGTATTTGATGGTTTACCCGTGAAGGAGGTGAAGAGGTTTGGAAAAAATAGGAACCTTAGTCCCCGATATGTAGGTCCCTACAGGATTGTGAGTCGTGTAGGGAAGGTAGCGTATGAGCTTGAGCTACCTGCAGACTTGTTATCAGTTTACCCAGTGTTCCATATGTCTTTATTGAAGAAGTGTATGGATAATTCCGATGTTGTAGTCCATCTAGAAAGCACAAATATTCACAATAACCTTTCATACGAAGAATTTCCAGTAGAGATTCTTTATCATTAGACCCGCGGACTAAGGAACAAAGAAGTTCCCTTGGACAAAGTTCTTTGGCAAAATCAGTCTGTTAAGGGTGATACTTGTGAAGCAGTAGAAGATATGCGTACCAAGTATTGTCACCTCTTCTCCGCAAACTCAGATTAAGCTGAAGGTAGCAGTCCTTTTTAATTCAGTTCTTTTCTAGTCTCAAATTCAACAATATAGTAATCTTCATGTAAATTCATGCACTTGCGGATTAGTTCAGTCGCCCAGTATGTTTTAGATTCAGTAATGCAACTAATTTAGTTTTGCATGCTGGCATATTGCCTCAGTTCCTCAGTATCTTCAGTTTAATTAGTCTTATTTGAGGATGAATGTTACCACGGGGAGATATTGTAATACCCCATAATTTAACTACCTCATTTTATCCCCTTGTATATTAAGAGACAACTTCAAAATTGTATATCTCTTGATACGAGTAGAATTTTCAAACTCAAGACCCACCAATGTGTAGATAATTTAAACAACTTTCCAAGATACTAATTTCACCTTACTAATATATACGGTTGAGAAGTTGTGGCAATTTTAGTGATAGTAGGGCATCACGATAAGAACTGCGTCGCGGTGTAGGAAAAATTCACAGGTGTCCAATTTCCTATGGAGCACCGAGATTAGCCCGCGTAGCGGTGAAGATCCAGTTTCCGTTCGTCCATTTCTAGTAGCTTACTGCAATTGGCCTATATTGTACTGTAAATCCCAATTGGACAGACACCACATCGTGGTTGATTGAAAAATGGCACTCGTCTTTTTTCATGGACGCAACATGATAACGTCGTGTTGCGTCGAAGGCCAAATTGGCAATCATCATATTTCCAATGAGCCACCTCAATAGCGGTACGTTGCAGTGGGATACAAAATTGGGACATCTAGTTATGAGTTAAACTTTTAAAGGGAAATTTTCATCATTTACTCAAGCCCCAATCCATGAAAAATAGATAATTAATCCTATTCTAACGTTTATATGCATATTCTTATTAAAATTACTCTCCCAGGAAAACCTTAGAACTCAAATCTTAATCCCCAAGAAATCCAAATTTCACCATTCTTTTTCCAAGATAACTCAAAATTCAAGATTTCCAGTCCAAGATATTGAAGAATCAATCTTCAAAAGCACAACTAGAAACTCAAAGTTCAAGTTTCTTCATCTAGTTATCAATTAAGGTTTATGGGGTTTTTCATCAAGGATAATCCTTTCATCCTTGTTCCCAAAATTAGTTTTAAAGTTGATTTTACAAGAAATTATATGAATTTCAGTTAGGGTTTATACCCACTTATTACTATTTGAAAATTATGAGATTTTGAGAGATTAAGATATTAATTGCGAGGCTATTTTCGTATCTTCATGGGTATGATATAGATTTCCAAATTTTTAATTGAATTATCATTATTGTTATTATGAATCTTGAACATTATGATGTTTTAACATGAATTTGATGAATGACTTATTAAGCCCTAGTTCGTATGTTGATATTTCAAGAATGACTCTGCTTTAAGCATCCCATGATTAGTTCTTTTAATATTGTAATAAAGATTTAATCTTTTTATCTTAGCTCAAACATAGAATCCACTTTACATTTTATAGTTACAATTTAAATTTACAGATATATAGTTGGTTTCCATTATAGACCATTATACTAGTTTTAAAAGTTGATTTCTAATAGAATTAGCATACAGATTAATGGGAGTAGTATTTAGCACCGAGTTTGGTAGGTTTACATGCCTCAGAACTACTAGCCAATGTAGGTTCAAATTATCAGATTATTCCCATTTCTATATGGATACAATTATAAGTGTGATCATTTAGCTTAGGTTTTACTCATTGGAAAGAGTATGAAACCTCTCCCCAACGTGAGGTTCTAAAATAAGAGAACTAGATGTTTGGAACTATGATAGCTCACATCGTGTATGTCGGTTAGAAAAACCTCCCTACAGACTACAACTACAGATTTCAAAACAGAATAATTGTAACAGAAAAGCTTTTAAAAACTAAGTGTAAAGACTCATGATTTTATTCAGATATTCTTTTATATAAGTCATTAGCTACTAGATTTTAGCTTTCAATTTACAGATATAGAAGTGAGACCTTTCTACACTTAGACAACATGATTTAAAGACCAGACATCACTAAAACTTTTAGAAACTAAATCTTACGACTAACTAGATATATGCATTATGTTTTGCTACTCATAATTATAAATTTTAGTTTTCAGATATTCTAGTTTATGTGAGTCATCTATATTTAGCCTGCATTCTTATAAAAAATTATAATAATATTGAAATGTTGACAAAATTATAATATTCTAGTATAATCTTTCTATCCATTGACATTTGCAGACAAAAGTCCTTTTAGTAGTGGATATTCTAATGACCCTACAAGTAATTTCCATTACAACTTGCATTTTTTATATTTTGAACCTTTCCATAGTGGCAACAGGTCATTTGTTACTTGAAGAAATTGTCGTTTTATAAAACAAAATGGTTTTTTGGATTTTTGGCTCATTTTACTATTTTTGAACTGTGGTTATTTATGATTTGGTCTCGGACCAAAACTCTAAGTACATGAGGTCGTATGAGAATTTTAACAACACCATTAGCTCTAAAACATTAATTTTAGGTTGGGTGGACCACTAGTTCAGATCTCAAGACACCTAAGCTCATTTTGACCTATTGGTTGGAAAGTTATGAAAATAAAATATATGTGTTGATCCATATTCTGTCAAAATGATCTAGGATGGAAATTTTGATTGTGCCATCGAGTATGGAACATTGAGTTTGGTGTGGTTACATAGTTCGTTTGCATATATAATATTTTAAATAAATTTTGAGGGCTTGACGAAATCTTAGAAAAACATCCAAGTTTAATCTGTCAACTAATGTGGCTGCGAACATGAAAAACCCTAAATTTAAGACCTTCTAAATTTCTTAAGCTTTGAGATCACTGTCTTAGTTACGATTGGACCCTATAAGTCATAGGGTATCATGACGTGTCATTGGAATGAGTCGTAACTAATTCTGTAAGTTGTGGATTGATTCTGCTCTGAGTACGAATGGCTCACTAAGAGTCGTAAGGATATGGTACAAATCATTAGATGTAGTCATAGGGGGTCTAGCATAAGTCCCAATTTGGGTTATGTTTAGACTACTACTAGACCCTACGAGTCGTATGGTCCTATTACGAGTCCTGTACTTGAGTCGGAAGGATAATAGTGTAGCGTGCCTTGGTGGTGCTGTCTTAGTTACGACTCAAGTTTACTAGTCATGACGAGTGATTGAGAGTCGATGGTTCACTCATAGTTAAGGACGATCCTTTTTCAGCTTTTAAGTTAAGGGAAATCTTGACATTACCCCTCTTATCCATATTGCAACCAATGTCCTATAACTTTTTAGGGTATTACTAGCCCTTGTAAACACATTAACGCAATTTCTTAAAACTTTTAAAATCCTCAAGGTTAAGAACAAATAGTGTTTCTTCACGTTGGTCATCTAAGGGCTTAAGGATCAATTTGTCTAAGAATTTTTTGTTGTTTAAGGCTTGTTACTCTTCCCTCATTGTTAATTTTGTAAAAGCATGCCTTTTAAAGTATTATCAATAGCATGTTTATGATGTTTTTAAAATAAAGTTTGGGCTTTTTTAATGATTATTAATTGAATAATGCTTCTTGTGGTTAATATATAATTTTTATGCTTTAATTATGGTTTTGAACTTGTGGGTACTTGGGTATGGTGAATAAACAAGGGTGGTTATGATTTTCCCAAACTTGTTACTTTTGAAATGGTTATGTCCCCGGCCCCTTCATGTAAAACTTTTTTTAATTATGAGAACATGGGAATTGGTAAAATTCAACTAGTCTTTAAATCTTGCATGATATAAAGAGGTATTTGAAATACAATGGTATATTTTATTGAACAAAGGGAGTCGGTGTTTCCCACCTTGTATTAATGAGCAAACGGAGTTGTTCTTACCAAGTTAAAGGTAATTGATTTTACATGTTGTTATCTTACAAGTGTAGTTTGTATGACGATACCAACAATGAATTTCTTACTATGGAATGTAGTTTATGAATGAGATTGTGTGATAAATGTTTTAACTGGGCTATAAATAGGGTTATGTAACTGAGTCATGAAAATGGAGGTCCAATTGACTGATACTAGAAATAGTGTTTGCTGACGTAGGGATCAAAGTGACCAGGGAGATTTGAGTCCCCCTTATTATTATTTAATTATTAAAGAGGTTTGAGCCCATCATAAATCATTATATGATTGGTTACTTTAGTCACCTTTGTATATGTTGGGAGGTTCGAGTCCTTGATGTGTATACATTTGAGATTATTCAACAATTCGTGCGGCTACACGCTCTGGGGCCCAACCAGGTGGTGAGAGCTGTGAACCATATAGCCAGTGGGTATTATTATATGGAGGTTGTGCTACATAATCCAAGTTAAGGTTTTAAAGTGCTAGCTAAACCATATTCCCTAGCTCGACATGAAATATATATTTATGTAATTGTATATGGTTATTGTGCATCGTTTGACTGGTTTGAATTGACGACATCATTTTACCTTTATCCTTGAGTTACATGCTAGATCTAACCGTGTTAAATGTCTTCGAATGTTATATACCCATGTGATGCAGAATTTCTTTATACTTCTACTTCTCCTACTCAATTATTGTGGTTTGCTCGTGAGTTGACATTAAAGTGGTGAGATTTAATACATCGGAAGTCCATATTTTATATATTGTTGCTCTTATATCATTATCATATTTTTTTTCTATGGTCGGGGTCATGTCCCAAAACTTTATTGATATTCAATTTTTTTATCATTGTTTAGAAGTCTTGGTTTTGAACTACTGTTGCTATTAGTCAGTGTCTGTTGGTTTTTTATCCGGTCGTAGGTGGTTGGTTATGGATATGTATTTAAAACTTTCTTGGCCTATTGTAGGCTAATATGTTATATGTTCGGATATAATTCGACCTTGTCGTATGGTGTACTTGGTTTGTTAGGTGCAAGGAATGATCTCCGATCCACATGGAACTTGAGATACCTATAACGGCTAGGACCTAGTTCAAGTTGTGGGAAATTTGGTATTAAATCCTAGGTTTGATATCATTGGGTTTCCAACAAAGTCGTGTCATGTAGAGTCTCATTTATGGGTTTGTAGCACACCACACTTATAAGTTAAAGGCTATGAGAAATTTGGGAATGTTTCACTTTCTTGCTGTTTTGATCCATGCTATAGAGTCTAAGGTCTTAAATATCCTTTAATTCTCATTTGCTTTGCTTTTAAGATCATTCCTCGTAGACGATCTGAAGCTTATGGAAACTCATCTATCCTACTTGAGGACATTT
The DNA here is from genome assembly GCA_030864215.1 of Capsicum pubescens. Classification (NCBI taxonomy): domain Eukaryota; kingdom Viridiplantae; phylum Streptophyta; class Magnoliopsida; order Solanales; family Solanaceae; genus Capsicum; species Capsicum pubescens. The sequence goes on along the minus strand of CM061548.1, from coordinate 228,280,055 downwards.
CTTATGATACATGACCTACTTAAGGGATACAGACTTGATGTGGGGGTAAAATTCTTGATTTCTCTTCTGGAGTTCCATTGGTCCCCTCTAGTCCTCTTCGAGCTCCCAAGGATGATGTGAGAGATGTAGAAACTTATTTTTCTATTCATATATTATCTTAGTTGGTACCTTCTCAGTCTGAGCATGTAGCTTCTGTTACTCCATCTTTTGAGGCCACAAGGGTTGGCCAGTTTATGAGGTTGAGTCGTCCATTGTTCAATTGATCTAAAGGTGAGGAAGATCCTCAAAGATTTATAGATGAGGCAGAAAATATCTTCCATGTGATGCATGATTCTAATGTAGAGGGTGTAGAATTTACTACCTATCAACTGAAGGATATATCATACTAATGGTATGAGGAATGGGAACAGTCTAGGGGAGACAATTCTAAATCCACACTGTGGGATAATTTCTCTAGTTCTTATCTAGACCACTTCTTTCCTATAGAGTTATGGGAGGTAAAAATAGAGGAGTTTGTTAATCTGAAGCATAGTTGGATGATGTTCATGAAATAGTCCTTGAACTTCCATTAATTATGCCGATATGCTCCTGAGTTAGTGTCTAGCATGAGAGATGGATTAAGAAAATTTACTTCTAGGTTGTGTAGTGATTTTATCATACAAAGTTAGGCTACTATGTCAAACAAGTATATGGATATCTCTACATTGGTCGTGTTTATATAACAGGTTGAGAAAGAGAAGAAGAAGAAGGCGGAGATACAGAGATGAAGAGAAAAAAGTTTAGATTTTCTAATCAAGGTGGAGGTCAGCAGGAAATTGTTAGGGATGGTAGATAGTGGTCTAAGAAGAAGTGGGGGAGTTCTGGCTCCTACTATACGGCTAGTGCTCTCTCTCCAAAGTCATTGGGACATTATTGTTCTTAGCAGAATAACTTGTTTAGGGCATAGGGTGCCCAACCTCAGGATAGTATGGCGTAATCTACTCCATCATATTCTCCTTGTAGATTCTGCGAGAAGGGTCACCATGGGTTTTTTGAAAAGAGAAGGAATAAGTGTTTTAATTATAAACAGACTGGTCATCTGCAGAGGGATTGTCCATCTAAGGTTACTTTTGTGTCTAAAAAGATTATTGTTTCCATATTGTCAGCTCTTACACCAAAGAGTGTTGCATCTACTTCTGGTACAGACATCGGCCGAAATTGCTTTTATTTACTTGCTACCTTCTTGGACACTTAGGTATATCCTAATGTCGTTAATAGTATGTTGAAACTCTTTTCTCGTGATGTGTATTCCTTACTTGATCTGAGGTCTACTCTTTTTATGTTACCCTATTTGTGGCTATATATTTTGGTTTTAATCAGAAGTGTATCCTTTATCCCTTTAATATTTCTATCTAGTTGGATGACTATATGGTTTTTAAAAAAGTCTGTAGAGCTTGTGTGCAATCTGTTGGCGGTAGAAAAACACTGGTAGATCTGATTGTGTTAGACATAGTTAATTTTGATGTCATATTGGGGATGGACTGGTTGCACTCGTGCTATTCCTTCATAGATTATCGAAAATGTAAGGTGATGTTTAAATTCCTCTTTGAGCTGGTGATTGAGTGGAAAAGGGGTCCTCTAGAGCCTAAGGGAATATTTGCATCGTATCATAGAGCTCAAAAATTGATTTCTAAGGGATATCTGTACTATTTGGTCCGTCATTAAGATTTTAACTCAAAGGTCCCTTCGTTATAATCCATTCCCGTGGTTAATCAATTCCCAGAGGATTTTGCTAATGATCTTCCTGGTATCCCTCCTCATAAGGAGATTGATTTTGTGATTTACCTTATTCCAAATTCTTATCCTATTTCCATCCATCATTATAGAATGTCTCAACTGAGTTAAAGAAGCTTAAGAAGCATTTGAAAGACCTCCTTTACAAGGGTTATATCAATCCTAGTTTTTCTCCATAGGTGCCCCTATTTTATTCGTGCAGAAAAAGGATTATTCCCTTCGAATGTGCATACATTACCGTCAGTTGATTAGGGTTAATGTAAAGAACAAGTATCCTCTTCCTCAGATTGTTTATTTATTCGACCAGCGTCAGGATTCTAGATGTTTCTTTAAGATTAATGTTTAGTTGGGTTATGACCAACTAATGATTAAGGAGATAGATATCCCTAAGACTACCTTCTAAACCTAGTATGGTCATTATGAGTTCTTACTCATGTCTTTTGATTTGACTATTGACCCAGAGCCATTCATAGACTCGTTGACTAGGCTTTGTCATTAGTTTTTGAATTTTTTCATCATCATGTTCATTGATGATAATCCAGTGTGCTCTAAGAGTGAAGAGGATCACGCCGACCACCTACGTATCATGTTACAAACATTAAAAGGCAAACATTTATATGCTATGTTTTTTAAGTGCGAGTTCTGGTTGAAGGATGTTACTTTTATGGATCATGTTATCTCTATTGATGGGATCATAGTAGATCAACAGAAAGTTGCAGTGGTTAAGAAGTGGCCTAGGCCAATGACTCCAACCAATATTTGGAGATTCTTGGGTTTTGCTGGATGTTATAAATGATTTGACAAGAGTTTCTCAACTATTGCTTCCCCATTGACTATGTTGACCCAGAAGAAGGTGAATTTCTTGGGGTCTAATTCTTGTGAAGGTAGTTTTGAGAAGATGAAAGATACGTAGACTTCAGCTCTAGTTTTGACTCTACATATGGCAATTATATATTTGAAGTTTATAGCGATGATTCTTGTGTGAGACTTGGTTGTGTGTTGATCCAGCATAGAAGGGTAGGGCATATGTTCTAGGTAGTTTAAAGTTCATGAGAATTATCATCTGACTTATGTCTTGGAGTTGGCATTACTATTTGTATGGAGTCCATGTGTATATCTTTTTTGATCATAAGAGCCTACAATATGTGTTCACCTAAAAGGAGTTGAATCTCATGCAAAGGATATGGCTTGAGTTATTGAAAAACTATGACATGAGCCTCCACAATCACCCAGGTAAACCTAATATGGTTGTTGATGGTCTTTACAGGTTATCGTTAGAAAGTGTAGCTCATGTGGATGAGGATAAGAGGGACTTGGTGAATGATATTCACCATCTATCTAACCTTGGAGTCATCATCTCATGGACACTAAGTATGGTGGCGTGTTTCTGCAAGACGTGGAAAAGTCATCCATTATTGCTGAAATAAAGGAGAAATAGGTATTGGATCCTATCTTAATGAAAATTAAGAAGGATGTGGGATTGAAAAACTTTGTAGCTTTTGTGTTTTATAGAGATGGTATCTTGAGGTACTAAGGCAGATTATGTCTTCCCGATGTATATAATTTGTGGAGGAGGAGATTTGTTGAGGATCATGAGTTGAAAAATAAATATCTTTATTAGTTAGTCCTGATGTTTAATCTACTTAATTGATATGCTTAGTTATTGTATTTTCCATTAATATATTCAAAAATAATATTTTCATAGGTTGATATTGTGTCTATAAAATTAAACCATCTTCTTCTTCTACTTATCTTTTCATATATTTTTTGATGGAATTTAACAAGTACTTCACAATATATTCTTACTAGTATTTCATTTTTGTTTAGAATGTATGATATAAAACTATTTAATCCATATACTACTGCTAATATTTTTGCATCTACAATACACATATTTCCTTTTTCTTTATATTGTTCTCTTTGGAAAGCAAAAAAAATTTCTTCTCTTTTGTTACTATTTTTTTTATTTAGCTTTTTATACCGCTCCCCATTGTAACGCCCTGATTTTCTGAACCGGAAGCTACATTGTGCTCATGACCCTGAAGAACCACGAGATAACCCATGACTAATATATATACCTGTATACTGCATAATATACCATAAAATGCGGAAACATGAACTAAATGGCCATAAGGTTCAAAACTAAATGAACATCTGATAAACAATGTCTGAAAATGGTATAACAATACCAAAGCAAATCTGAAATAATTGTCTAACATGCTATAGTTTGTAAGACTCTAAATTGAACTGAATAAGGAGTTCATGGGACAAGTCCCTAACTAACCCTATCTACTGAAATAAATTGAAATAACAATGTAATTATCATGTTCTCGAAGGATGAGGACTAACATCTAACTCTGACTACTGAACCGGGATATTACTAATGCTCTGGAGATCGTGCTTCTAAACCTATGGTATAAGACACCATAGCGCAAATGCGTCAGTACATTGATTGTACTAGTATGCAAGTGAGGTAGGCTAATGCAAGGGTTATATACATGAACAATACTAACTAAATGACTAACATGAACGTTAGAATACAGGCATGCATACGTAACTTTAACTGACATCGTGATAGGACTGAATGCTGAGTTCTGACTACTAAGTTTACTAATAACAAGGAATTACTAATATCTGAGGGATTGATACTATGTTACTGATACATGAATAGCTATTTTTGACAGTTTTAATTATGAAGAACTGGTCTGGTTTACTGTGTCTAACAGTCCTGAAGCTGAATACTGATAACATAAGTTTTGTAAAATTGATACACTATTAACTGAGTTTGTGATAACATTATCACTGAGTACTGAATAATGGTACTTGAGTGACTGTATTTGGCAGCCCTAATACTTAATACTGCTAACATGGGTGACTATATCTAACAGTCCTGAATCTGTTGGAACTATCTGAGTTCCGTACTATAGCTGAGTTGACTGTATCTGACAGTCCTTAAATCTGAAGAACTATCTGAGTTCTTTTACTATGACTGATACTGAAACTGTGAGAAGTAGTCATCAACCAACATGACCCAAATGTGCTATAATAGCGGATCTTGGGTCCAATCTGTGCCCTTATTTGAAGGGTGTCAATACCGCACCACTAGTAAGGACAACATGTGATTAACCCTAGTATAACAGGTAACTCTTGTGAGAATGGTGGGAACCCTTATATAGCAGGTTAAGCCACCTCATTTACCCTCATATAGCAGGCTATTATGTCTCAACCTATGCTGGCTACATATTTCTGGAACGCAAGGATTGCTTCTACGAATCATACCCTCATATAATAGGTGAGTTCCCACCCTTGGGTTCGCTCGGTGCTAATTTCTACTCCCATCAGAATAGACACTGAACATTATTTGCTGACTTCTGTTGACTAACGGAAAACTCCTGACATCTAACAACTGACTGAGTTCATGAGTTTACTAGGATTAATTGGAATACTAAGGTTACTAAGATTATTGAGTACTGAGATCACTGAAATTATTGAAATTAACTGAGATTAACTGAGTTTACTGAATTTTCCTGAGTCACATGACTGATTGAATTCTATATTTCATGGCTTGACTAAGAGTATCGTGAAAACATGACATGGATCTAGGCACACAACTATATTTTTCAGGTACAAGTACCCCCAGGACTCGATGAAAGGAAACTGACACAACGTGACTTTCTTGAATACAAGACCATCAATAATAATCCATAATACATGATTTAGGGATTTCATGAAGTACATGGTCATCATAATAACTAACATGAATGGAAATGCTTGAAATCAAGTCATAAACCTCATGTTCTAATATCATGGTCTTTCTGACAACATATACTTTTCATAACGATAACATGGAAACCGTTTAAACATAAGTGAATGGAAAGCATGTAACATTTAGTTCGTATTGTAATAATTGGGGGGATAACTCATGTGGTACTTCATAATCATGATATTGTACATAATATGGAATGCATATAGACACACTATGAATCTATTTTCCAATAATAATGTACATTCCATTAACACATATATTGCACAACAACAACATGTGAGCCCTTTGAACCTAATAGACTAGCATTAATTTATCATATAGTTTATCCCTAAGCTATAATACATGATTTCTATCATTCTAGGCATTTTATCAAACATCTTACATGCACAACTTTTGGCATAGGTATACTTATCAATTTAACAATCTTAAGCCACCCAAATTCATGGATTTTAACTAACATGCTCACATACTTCATGAAAATATATCAAGATACCAAATAGCAACCATCAACATGAACAAAATCATACCACAACAAGATAATCACAATTCAGGATTTTAAAACTTGATTCTTGAGCTCCATGGATGAACGTTATGCATATCTTAGAAGATTCATTCTTTAAGGTTCTTGAAGAAATCCTTAGGTTTGGTTCTTGATTTCTTGGCTAGGGTTCTTGCCCCTTTGAGCTAAAATATCTTGATTTGGAGAAAATTGGATGAAATATGAAGTATTTCGGTTATTTAGGGTATAAATCCCTTGTTTGGACGGGTATGGGGTCATGGAAAATGTCTAAGTTGACCCTGGAATTTATAATACAGAGATGAAACGCCAAAAAAAGACCCACCGTGATGCACTGGATGACCCATCTCTATACTTGCCGTGACGCGGTGTGATCGTGGTGAGCTACTGGAATTGACAATTGCCAATTTGGTCTTCATCGCAACATGGTGGCCTATCAATTGGGAACACTAATAGTAAAAAGGCCATAAATTCTTCATCGGGTGTCCATTCTAGGCGAATATGTTATCGATGGAAAGCTTATTCATATTTATACAATTTAGTGGGTCTAAATATTCAAAAATACCACTTATAACCCAAGTTATCCTCATTCAAGGATGACCTATTTGAAATCACACACTAAAACTTGGTGGATTCAAAAGCTCTTAGCTTGGCTTACTCTAAGTGACTCTTATGAACATGCTTAACACATCATGATCTCTATTATCACTAGGATACTCATTCTAATTCATGTCCTCAAATAGGAATCACAGGATAGGAGGTTTTATACGTAGGAACAATGGTTCATTTTCTAGCTTCGAAATATACGGGGTATTATAATATCTCCCCCTGGAGAATGTTCGTCTTCGAATGAAACTGAGTAGGACGGGAGAAAAGATAAACTAAAGTACGTACAAGACATACACTATTGAAACACGATTTCTGGACTGACATGACTGATAAGATGAATATATATCAGACCGAGCATACATATCTGATGCATGGATAACTGATTCATGAATGCACAACTGAACATAATGATAAACTGAGTTTTCTCAAAATGAGAGTGCATAACTGATGAATAATTGATATGCTGAATTCATACATACCTGATACATGATTATATGACTGACATGATACCTGAATGCATGAATAAAAATACTGATAAGCTAATACGCATATCTGATGCGAGAATATATGACTGAACTGGGTCATGAACATGTGCTTGAACATACAATGGTAAGGATACCAAGTTTGAACTAAAACTAAGAATGGAATTGAATACCAAGTTGGTAATGGAATTGAACATAATAACTGAGTAGGTTCAAGAAAATTATTATGGAAACTAAAAAAATACACGATGAACCCACAAATATGCTAGAAGTATGCATGTATGGGAATATGAGAACATGACTGATACTAGAACATGATACATGAACTGAATTTTGTTAACTGAACTGAGTCTTGAACACATGATGTACAACTAAGGTTGGAGATTCAGGGTTAACTTATGAGTACCCCCTACTCCTAAATTTGATTCATTACGTAAATATAGAATGGAATGCTTATGTTATAAAAGTTTGGGGAATTATAGGGTATCTCCCCCTTGGGACACTAGATCCCTCAAAGAATACTGACTAGGCTGAGCTACTGAGGCAAACTGAGGTGATGCACAAGGTTCCTAGGAACTGAATCGCGACTGATTATATGAGATCTGAAACTAAAGCATGATACATGAACTGAGTTGATTACTGAACTAAAACATACATTATAACTAAGACTGTAACTAGGATCCATACTGGAAATAAATGTTGGGTCTTGATAACCTATTGTTGATAGCTGAGGGTTAGGCTCATACTGCAATTCTTGATTCTGAGACTGAACACTGATTACTAAAATTGTAACTTGGATGGCAACTGATTTATGATAGTCGCACAATGAAGGCTGACATAAGTCAAGGATATGAATGTATACTCACACTCTGAAATTTCCCAATTTCTAAGTACTACCTCTTGCTAGCCATTTACTTTCACACTTATCATGACATTCAAGCCTATTTTCATAACCACACCCTCATGTAAAGTAACTATGCAACAACCTTCTCTTAAGATGAATCATTCCTTCTCTTGTTTAAGTAACTGCTCATCGCTACACTACACTGTTCTCACAAAAAGAGCTCACTGAAGGGGTTAAATCAGGGGGACCTAAAACACGAATAGACACTTAACTGAACTTGTCACTTGACTGAATTCTAAGGAATAGAATATAAATACCAAGTGTCTACCAAAAGGTCTAAACTGAGGATATGCAAGACATAGTCTGAATTTAACTTATCAGTAGGGGCGTAGCATGATTCATGGAAGCTGAGTATGCTGTAGAGCATGATACTTGTACATGAGTCATGGGATGCATGACCTGAGTTTAGAATTTTTATTTTCGTGGGACATGATCTGCATTACTGAGGGGAATAGAACTGAACCTGTTATGCTGGGAACTAGAATCGTACATAATTCTATAAAATGTGTATGAATATAAGCTAGGTTTATGGAACTGAGATGTGAAACACGAGTAGGCATCATGCTGACTGGGTTTTAAAACTTTACACAGAGATAAGGATGGGTGAGGAATCGTCTTCCCTTGCATCTTTTCTATAAATACTGGCACTACTACTGGTATTTGAAAGCTTGACTTGGTCACTTGATCTATCATTTCCCCCATAGCCTAAAGACATCAACATAAGTCAGTGAACACTCTACTAATCTCTGAACTGCACTGCATTTATCGTCATATAGTTAAACTCTGTATGACACATGCTTGCATTACTAAACAAATTATTTTTGTTTCTTCATGCACTACTCATATCACATCCCCTAAACTCAATCCACTCCTTCATACTTAGTATCTAATAAATAAACTTAAATTCTTGATAGAATTAATCAAGCCTACTGATCTACCTTGGGTACAACTATCCCCGTGAATACATAACCTATTCAATATGGATGATATTATCCAACTCTACTACTTCTAAACTCCTGGGTTCATGCTTCTGACTCTAGGCCTATGCTATCATTGGATTCTGAAAAGGGATCTGATTAACTATCTAAATTCTGGTTCAAGAATGAGTTCACATATTCACGAATAAAATCTGTACAACTTTGGGACAGAACTGAACTGATGGGATACCTTTGAGCATGTGGGCAATCCCACAGATGTCTGCAGGGACTGTCTGAGAAAGAACTATCTTAAGGACTTTGAGCTTCACTATTTTTGTTACCTTGGAAGTAAGGTAGAGTTGACATGAGGGGTGCATGATGTGAATCTACATGGGTTTCTTAGGTTAACTTTTGATAGCACGATCTGAAACATGAAAGAAGGGAAATTGTTCCTAAAACATCTCATAGCCTCCTACACATAAGTCTGGTGCACAACACACCCATGTACAAGACTCTACAAGATGTGAATTTAAGACTTCCTAGGACACTATTGAACCTTAGGCACTGATACCAAGTTTGTAACACCCCAATTTTCTAAACCGAAATACTTCCTGGTTCTCAAGACCCCAAAGGACCACGAGCTAACCCATAACTAATATCTGTACCTGTATACTGTATAATATACCATAAAATGCGGAAACATGAACTGAATGGCCATAAGGTTCAAAACTGAATGAACATCTGACAAACAATGTCTGAAAATAGTATAACAATACTAAAGAAAATCTGAAATAATTGTCTAACATGCTATAGTTTGTAAGCCTCTAAACTGAACTTAATAAGGAGTTGATAGGACATGTCCCCAACTAACCCCATCTACTAAAATAAACTAAAATAGTAATGTAATCATCATGCCCTCAAAGGATGAGGACTCACATCTAACTCTGACTGCTGAACAGGGATATTATTGATGCTCTGGTGATAGTGCTTCTAAACCTATTGTATAAGACACCATAGCGTAAATGCATCAGTACTTTGAATGTACTAGTATGCAAATGAGGTAGGCTAAATGGAATGGTTATATGTATGAACAATACTGACTGACTGACTAATATGAATGTGAGAATACATGTATACATATGTAACTGTAACTTACATCGTGATAGGAATGAATGATAAGTTCTGACTACTAAGTTTATTAATAACATAGAATTACTGATATCTGAGGGACTGATACTATGTTACTGATACATGAATAACTATTTCTGACAGTTTTGACTATGAAGAACTGGTTTGGTTAACAGTGTCTAACATTCCTAAAGCTGAAAACTGGTAACATAAGTTTTGTATAATTGATATACTATTAACTGAGTTCGTGATAACATGATTAATAAGTACTTAATAATGGTACACGAGTGACTGTATCTGATATCCCTAATACTTAATACTTCTAGCATGGATGACTGTATCTGACAGTCTTGAATCTGATAGAACTATCTGAGTTCTATACTATATCTGACAGTCCTAAATTCTGAAGAACTGTCTGAGTTCTTTTACTGAGACTGATACTGAAATTGTGGGAAGTAGTTATCTAGCCGACATGCCCCAAATATTCTATAATAGCTGAGCTGGGGTCCAATCTATGCCCTGATTTGAAGGGTGTCAATACCATGCCACTGGTAAGGACAACATGTGAGTAACCCTAGTATAACAGGTAAACTCTATTGAGAATGGTGGGAACCTTTATAAAGCAGGTTAAGCCACCTCATTTATCCTCATATGGAATGCTATGATGTCTCAACCTAAGTTGTATACATAGTTCTGGATCGCAAGGATTGCTTCTAAGAATCACACCAGCATATAATAGGTGATTTCCCGCCCTTAGGTTTGCTCGGTGCTAATTTCTACTCCCATCTGAATAGAAATTGAACATAATTTACTGAACTAAACATCGACTCAGTTACTGACTTTCGTTGACTAACGAACTACTACTGACATCAGACAACTGACTGAGTTCATGAGATTACTGAGACTAATGGTAATACTGAGGTTACTAAGATTATTGAGTACTGAGATCACTGAGATTACTAAAATTAACTCAGATTAACTAAGTTTACTGAATTTTCCTAAGTCACATGATTGACTGAATTCTATAGGTCATGGATTGACTAAGAGTATCGTGAAAATATGACATGGATCTAGGTACAAAATTATATTTTTTGGGTACAAGTACCCCCAGGACTAGATGAAAGGAAACTGACATAATGTGACTTTTTTGAATACATGACCATCAATTATAATCCATAATACATGAGTGAGGGATTTCATGAAGTATATGGTCATCATAATATCTAACATGAATGGGAATGCTTGAAATCAAGTCATAAACCTCATGTTCTAATATCATGGGCATTCCGACAACATATACTTTTCATAACGATACCATGGAAACCGTTTAAACATAAGGGAATGGCAAGCATGTAACATTTAGTTCATATTGTAATAATTGGGGGATAACTCATGTGGTACTTCATAATCATGATCTTGTACATAACATGGAATGCATATAGACACACTATGAATCCAATCTCCAATCATAATGTACATTCCATTAACACATATATTGCACAACAACAACATGTGAGCCCTTTGAACATAATAGACTAGCATGAATTTATCATATAGTTCATCCCTAAGCTATAATACATGATTTCTATCATTCTAGGCATTTTATCAAACACCTTATATGCACAACTTTGGGCATAGGTATACTTATCAATTTAACAATTTTAAGCCACCCAAATTCATGGATTTCAACTACTATGCTCACATACTTCATGAAAATAGATCAATAGACCAAAGAGCAACCATAAACATGAACAAAATCATACAACAATAAGATAATCACAATTCATGATTTTAAAACTTGATTCATGAGCTCCATGGATGAAAACTACGCATACCTTAGAAGATTCTTTCTTGAAGGTTCTTGAAGAAATCCTTAGGTTTTGTTTTTGATTTCTTGGCTAGGGTTCTTTCCCCTTTGAGAGAAAATATTTTGATTTGGGGAAAATTGGATGAAAAATGAAGTATTTTGATTATTTAGGGTATAAATCCCTTGTTTGGATAGGTTTGGGTCATGGGAAATGTCTAAGTTTCCCCTGGAATTTATATTACGGAGCTAAAACTCTGACAAATGACCCATCCAATGTGTTGGATGACCCATCTCTATATCTACCATGATGCGGTGCAATCGCGGTGAGCTACTGGAATTGACAATTGCTGATTTGGTCTTCATCGTGATGTAGTGGCCTATCAATCAGGAACACTGATAGTAAAAAGGCCATAACATCTTCACCGGGTGTTCGTTTTAGGCAAATTTGGTATCTTCAGAAATCTTATTCAATTATCTACAATTTTGTGGGTCTAAATCTGCCAAAATACCACCTATAAACCAAGTTATTCTCGTTCAAAGATGACCTATGTGAAATCACACAGTAAAACTTGGTGGATTCAAAAGCTCTTAGCTTGGCTTACTCTAAGTGACTCTTATGAACATGCTTAACACATCATGAGCTCTATTATCACTAGGATACTCATTCTAATTCATGTACTTAACTATGAATCAAAGGATAGGAGGTTTCATACGTAGGATCAATGGTTCATTTTCTAGCTTAGAAATATACACCATATTACACCCATCCTGTGAAGCTTCCAATTGTTTCTATAATTAGATAATCAGGTTTTAGATGTTTATTTAAATCAGCGATATTTTTTATTTTTTTAATCTTTTGTACCAACCTAATATCTTCTATATTAAAATAGTTCTTTCCTTTATTTCCAGTCTTAGAGTACAATGGCCCTGCTATTTTTCCTAGGTCTTTAATAAAATATCTCGCGTAATTTATTAATCCTAGGAATTTTCATAGTTCCTTAGTATATTATAGTTTGTCTGGCATATCTAAAACTTTTTATCTATGTGAGGTTGAATTTTATATTTACATCCCCTAATATTATTACTAAGAAGTTTATATGTGTTTTACACAATTTTATCTTCTTTTTACTTATTATTATACCATTTTTCACAAATAGTCTAAACACTATTTGAAGATGTCCTGAGTGCTATCTAATGTCTTTGCAGAATACTAGAATAACATCTACATATACTAACACAAATTTTTTATCGTATCCATTTTTCTTTAAAAAATTGCTGGGGCAATTTTTAACCAAAAATACATTGCTAACCATCCCTCTAGGCAAGTGAATGCAGTCCATTCTATGCAGTCATCATGCATTTTAACTTGCCAATATTTTGACTTACAGTCAAATTTGCTAAAATACTTTCTTCCTTATATTTTATTGATTAAATCATTTTTATCTGATAATTTTTATGCATCTGTTCTAAAATTATCATTAAGTCTTTTATAGTTTATTACCTTTCTTGTTTTTCCTCTTGGTATTTCACTATGATTTCTTAACACGAAAGTTGTCGATCTATGTTTTGATGTAGGTCTTCTTATTACTCATAACTTTAGAAGTTCTTTAATTTGTACACTAAAGTTTCCCATATCTTGATTGGTATCTTCTATTGATGCTATTTTTATAATGTATTCCAGATTTATAATATCTAGCTTACATACTACTTTATTTGTCTCCCAGTGTTTTAATGGTTGTTTTTTATTTAGTTCTATTTCATCGAGTATTCTTACTATATCTTCTATGTCTTTAGGGATTTTTATAACTCATATACTGTCAATTCATGTCCGAAAGTCATAAAACTAAGTATCTATATCTATTAGAGTATAATCTTTATCTCATATATCTATAAGGTCCCGCAAAAGTTTTCTCGTAGTCTGAGCCTTAGAGCGTATCAAGTGAAGTGTAATTCCGGCTCTAAGAGATTGAGAAGTGACTTTCCAAGTATTTAGTATTTTAAACTTGATTGAATTTTCCTAAAAATGACTTCCTATCATGTGTGAAATTGAATTAGCTTTCCAACGATACCAATTTTGTCCTAATCCGGTATCGGGGAGAAAAGTTATGGCCGTTTTACTAAGAGCTGTCGAAACTACCCAGGTGCGATGGGTAGGTTGACGAACCGTAGATCTTATGATAGACCATTGCAACCTTGGCATTATCTCCCTGTTCAGGCCCAAGTACGACGGCCAAGATAACGGGCTGTCAAGCTAGCAACGGATCATCACAACTAAGGCAGTGTGGCTTTTTTCTGACCAACGTGCGATGGATGATCCGACGGACCGTCAGACTAGTGACAGACCGTCACTTCGACCGTCACAACTCCTGTTCATTATTTTTAAGTCATTTTAAAAGGAATTTTTGGCCTTTTTCCTCTTTTAACACTTAGATATATTCAAACTGAAGTAGATAGCCTCATTATATCCCAAAACATCCAAGAGCTAGAGTTTCTCCCTCAAGAGAAAATCCAAAAACCTAATCCAAGAAATTCAAGAACTCAACATAGATTCTACAAATTGTGTTGAGATTTGAGTTCTCCAAGTCCAAGGCTCCAAGAACCCTCCCTCAAAGAGTAAGCAGAAGAGTTTCAAGTAAGCTTGTTCATCTAGTTTCATAATCTAAGGTATGTGGGGTTTGAACAAGGATAATTCTTTCGTCCTTGTGCCCAAAACTTATTTTAAATTACAAAGATACATGACTTTATGAGTTCTCCTATGAATTTGAAGTGTGGGTTCATACCCAATATTACTGTACATGAGATTTTGAGATATGTCAATGTTCTAGAAATTGAAGTACAAGAGTATGTTGCGATTTTAAGAAAAATTGCTGAACATTCCACATTTCTATATGATTTGTACATCCTTATGACATCTAGTATGCATTTTCATGAGTCTTAACTTGAATTTGATTATTGTTCATTAAACCCTACTTGAGATTTTAGTTTTTATGAACTTTTGTGCTATAAGAACCCATGATTTGAGTATTTTGAGATAATTGAGAAAGTTTTGACCTTAATGGTTATAGTAGCTTTAAAATCCACTTTACCAAATGAGACTATAGATTTTATAGTTGGGTTCTTATGAACCATAAGATTATTTTAAAGTGAATTTCCTTGAGATGAGTGTAACTAACTTAAAATAGTAGTATTTAGCACCGAGTTGGGTAAGTTACTACAGTTTCATACCCCAGAACTACGTGCCATCTTAGGATTGAGATTTATGGGCCCGAGACCGAGATACGTGATCACTGAGTTGAGGTTATACTCCCTGGAAAGAGTATGCCACCTCTCCCCAACATGAGGTTTCTTCCTTAGGAGGACAAGATGTTGGAGTCGATGTAGCTCGCATGGCTTATGTTGGTTAAGAAAACCTCCCTTTAAATATAATATTTTCCTTAAAGCTTTGAGATAAGTGATTTTCCCTAATAGTAAGATTTTCAAAATAGTTTCTTGAAGCAAAATTTTCCCAAGAAGAAAGTAGTTTTCTCTACCTGTAAGAGTTATAGAATTTCGAGTTCCAAATGTCTTAAGTTTAAAAGAGTTCTAAGATCTTGAGCATTAAAGAAGTTTTACTTTCCATGAGATATATACATGAGTTTGAAAGTATTGTTTAAAGATTTCTTTAGTCTACGAGTAATGAGAATAAGAGAAGAGTTCAAATTTTAAAGCTAAAGTGACTCATAGGATTTGTATTACATGCTTCATTCTACATGATTTAGGTGATTTATATTGTAGACTTATTCAAGCTATGTAAGTCATTCATATTTGCATGCATGATTTGATTAAAGAGTGTGGATATTATTTTCTGTAAATGCTTACACCCCTATATACTTAGTATATTCCCAAGTGTTGATCCATATATACATCTATGTGCTATATTGTCTTATAATGTAGTTTCTGGTGCTCAGTCCCAGCATCGTTAGTGATTTTTGAGTCCCTTTGTCTACATCTCTACAGTGGTGAGTCCTCATGGTTCGAGGACCTATCTTCAGACATTTAAGTGTTTTAGTAGACATATTAATGCTTTCAGTTCAGTTTGAGTTAGTTGGGAACCTATCCCAATGGCTCTCTAGTAGACTTGAGTAGTAGAGGCTTTGTTAGAGTATTTATCAGATTGTTAGTATGTTGAGATTTCCAGTTTTGTGGTCGTTTGGACCAAGTATTTTCTCCGTATTTTCTATCATTTGATATGACAGTGCCAGTGTTTTTTTTTTCTTCTCAAAATAAGTTATTATATGTAGTAACAGGCTCAAAGGGTTAGCTTGAGGCTACTTGTAGTCTTAAGCACCGTGTGACGTTCTGGGAGGTGATTTCAGGGCATTACAATATCTTTATCATAATCTTCTTTTTTCATACATATCCTCTTGCTTTTTACAACATGCTTCGTTATTCTTAAAATTTTTACAATATGTTTGCTGATTTTTATGGTCTCGTGCGCTAGAGAATACAATCTCTATTTTACTACTAGTGTATCTTTCTTTTGTTTCTATTTTTGTTGTTTGTACTGGAGTGTAAGTAGTGTTTTTAAAGAATACCACTCCATCTCTTATAATAAAAAACTCTTATTATTATGCTATACAAATTATAATTCTATAAACAGATCTACATTTATCTTTAAATCTCCTACCCATATTCTATCTATGATATAGGTTGGTTTGTAAAGTTCATTACATATGTTTATAAAGCTAATTTGGGTTTTATCTATATAATACTGGTATATGTTATGAGTTTCATCCATTTGCATTACTACAATTGGTCTGTCTAGGATTTTTATTACATTTGATGGTATTATTTTCTATTTATTATTCATCCTGTGCCTTCCAATGCTAAAGTTTCTATCTCTATAATTTTTATATTAATCCTTGCAAGTATTTATATTGTAGTGAATTTTTTCTCTTCATTGCATATTAGATTTTCGTAGTTTTTTGTATTTACTAGTTTTGCCTCTTGTATGGTAGTTTCGTGGAACCTACAAATTCTAGGATTATTGGTTTTGTCTTATGTATAGATTCTGCCATTTCTTCTTTCTCTAGTTTTCCTATTCCTTTCACTAGTTCCCTTATTCTTTGTTTTAATTTATTCATTCTGGTATCTAATGCCATTATTCTTAGATTAGTAGTCTAATTGTTTGCTTCTTTGCATTCTTATTCTTTTTCTACTTCTATTTTAAATACCCTTTTTATACATGTAATTCATCCTTCTACATAATAAAACTTACATTTTTCCCATTTTCTTTGTTGGGATACCATTTACATATTGCACATTGATTACTATCTATTCCTTTATTTATTTCAAATTCATGACTACATTCTTGTGAGATATTCAATTATTCATCATTGTGTTTGCTTGTATTTCTTATAAATCTTAATCTTTTGTTTCTAATCCCATTTGATTTATTAATTCTTCTTTTTCTGAGTTTGATGAATCTGATTAAGATTTTTCTACTTCTTCTATACGTACTATTGAATATACACTTTTATTGTCTTACATATATTCATGTACATTAATTAGTGTTTCTTAAAAATCTTCTATTAATTGCGAGTTTCAAGTTCTACTGTTATTCCTTTAAGGGCATACATTTGTCAGGTTTTTTATACTTCCGCAAGTAAAATATTCTAATTTAATCTTGTAATTTTGATCAGTTCTATATTTTCTTACCTGCTTGTTTTTATTTAAATATGTTTTTCTACCTGATGACTTCCTTATGTAATATATTCTTCTATTTTCATAATGCGGTCTGTGTCTCCTCTAGATCTTATTTTTATTATGGTGCTAATCATAACTTTAGGTTGTGTATATTATGTTTTTACAGAAACTCATTTCATTTTGTTTTAATTGGTTTTGAATTTGTATATTCATAAACTTCTCTATTAATATTTCCAATACAAGTAGTACTTTATGTCCTATTGACAATTTAGCATTTCGGTTTTTATACTACCTTTCTTCTTTCTCTTTTCAAAGCTCCTAGTAGTTTTAGATCATTATCAAATAAATTTTCACTAATTGTGCAATAAAAGTAATTATCTTTTAAGAAACTTTGAATATGAAACCAACTCGTAATACTTCCACTAATTTTATTAAACATTTCTTTATAATATTATTAAACCATTATTTGGGTCTTTTCCTGTAAGTAGACTATGTATTTTATTTGTAAAATTGTAAGGATTTGTTCCCATTTCTACTAAGGCTTTGAATTCTTATGGGAAGTTGGACTTATATGTTTTCCATAAAGCTTTTTGCTAATTCTCGTAGAAATGTTTCAATATATATATATATTGTCTCTGAATCTGTATCTTGGTAGTTTTTTATATAATCTGGCAATACTCTTCCTTTCCAAAGATCTATAATTGTATTCCATATTTGAGGGTCATGTGCGTCTATATTTAGTACTTTTCATTTATTACCTCCTTCTTGTAACCTAATGGGATCTTTTATTGACATTCTTTTTCTTATTGGTTTCACGTTTTCTATTACTATTTTAGGATTTACCTTGAATACTCTTCTTCTTGTTACATTTTCTGTACTTGTGTCTATGATATGTTGTAGGGTTATTCTTTTAAAAGGGCTTGAACTAGCTGATTCCATGAATTCGTTTTTCGTTATAATTGGATTTAACTCTATTTTTTCATCACTATCATAAGTTTTATCTATAAGTTCGTCAAGGTTATGTAAATTTATTTGTAAATGGTGTTGTTTTCTTTATCCTAGGTTGTCTGTTCTAAATTCACATGTTTTAAAATATTTTTTTGTCTCTATTAGATTCATTCCTCCAATCATACATTCCTTACATTTAAATATTATATTTTTATTTTCTTTGTATCATCTTGTTGCTTCTTCTAAGGCCTCCCCGACTTGATAGTCTCCCTGTATTATTTCTATATTCATTAAAGTATATTTTACTTTCATGGCTTTCTCTGTTTAATTGTCTAATTCTTTCTCCGAAGTATAATTGTAGTCGGTAAATCTTATAGATGTTTCTCCTTTAGTATTAGTATACATTAAATGAGATTCTGGTGCAAATACTTTTTTGTGGTTGAATTTTTCTAGATTTCATTCTAACCCTGCATATTTTTTTGGATTTATTTTTATTGGTTTTATTAATTTTATTTCTTTGTTCTCCATTACCTTAACCACATCGTCTACTTTGATTTTAAATTTTATATTACTACTTAAATTCTTTTTTCCTATAAATCCTATACACATTAATGGATTATTTTCATTATTTATTTCTTCATATCCCTTAGTCTGTATTCCAATATTATTTTTTTCCAAATTATTTTAGATTTATCATAAAGTCAGGGCTAAAATAAAATATTCCTCCATTATTAGTCATGTCTAGTTCAGTTAGTCCTATAATGTATTTCTTCAAATCTAACCATTCATTATCATATATTACAATCAGTACTTTAGATCCTAGATATTTTCTAGTTAGACCTTTTAACCCTATTACAATTAATCCTATATGTGTTAATGTCATTCTAGTATTCATTATTCCTTTAAATGATTCAGGATTAACTAGATTCATTGTCGATATATCATTTTCTATTGCTGAAAATTATTTTTCTCTACAGTGTATATATTGTTGGTTATCTCTAGAGAAATATTTTGTGTCATACAACATCGTAGGATTAAGTAATTTTAGCTGGTTTTGTTGAAATTTTTTTTAAATCTCTTTCAAAGTCAATTACCTTAATTAATTCTTGACTTTATTATTCATCTTGTTTATTGCATGATAATATTCTTTTTATAAGGTTATTTCCTACTCTGTTGTCAGAAAAACTTTCCTGTGGTCTTTCTTCGACGGTTCTTGTCCTACTTGAAAGAAAGTCCATGGTTGAAGTTTTCTAATTATTTTTGGTCTCTTTTTCTGTGGGGTTATTTTAATACTTTTTAATTGGGTTATTAATTCATCCACTTCAGTGTTTCTTGGTTGGTAAAATGTATTTGCCTTTCCCTTATTAATTTTGTCTATTTTTATGTTTAATTCTAACACTAATGCTATTATAGTGTTATTTTGTTTAATAATAACTTGCTTTAACTTACTTTGGGGCAAGTAGTCTGATAATCCCAGCAGATCAATTTGAACTTTGATGTAAAAGTTAAGGCCTTTGATAAATTGGGTCTAAATCATTCATGAATGAGAGATTTCTTCTAGCTTTTCCGTTATTTTTTTAATTCGTTAATATCGGTAGTTATTGCTTCCACTTGTCCTGTTATTTTTGTTACTAATTGATTTTTTCAATTCTAATTTTGTAGGTTTTTTTGTTGTTGTCTTGACTTATTTTTCTATTTCAATTTTTGTAGGTATCTTTTCTAGATTAAACTTATTATTCAAATACTGAATTTTTCTATCTATTTCAAACTCTTGTGACTTTAGGAAATTAAAATCTTGGTTTAATGTTTTTAATATCTTTTTCTGTTTGTTCGGAGTAGCTTCTATTAAATCTAGTCGTCTTGTTGGATTATTATCCTGTTCCTGAGTCTTTTCACTAAAATTTATTATTAAATCTATTAATATATTATATTATTTTTCTTGAGAATGTAAAGTATGTTCTACTTTACTAAAGATACACTTTATACCTATATTTTCTTTTAATACTCTATATTTGTTTTCAGGGTGGATTCTTAAGTCAAAGTATTCAAGATGCTTTAAAGGATCTATTGTGATTCACTTTGTCCTAACATAATAGTTATCTTGCCCTGTATCCTTTGAAATTTTATTCGTTTGTTTGTATTTTCTATATCACTTTGGATACCTTGTAACTCCAACCTAAGTGAAATAATGTGATCTATATGAATAGATCTTTTTAATTTTAAGTTCTGTAGTTTTTCTGATAACTCAGTAGCTTCTAATATTTCTAAATAATTGTTCAAAGTTTGTTCTATTTTTAACAATTCTTTCTTTTGTTTTTTATTTTTCTATATAGAAACCAATACTTTAATATTATTATTCTAGCAAATCTTTGTCTTCCCATAAATATCTTTTTTAAGTTGTTTCTAGATTTAAGATGTATTATTAATTTATATTCTAATTTAGATACTATAGTAATTAGATAATCTAGTCTTTTGTTGTCTTCTTTCGAGTTATTTAATCTAGTATATTCAAAGTATAAACTATGTAAATCTTGTTTAATTGTTAAATATACCTTTGTATTGTTTAAAGATCTTCTTATTTAATATAGGTACCCAAAAACTATCAGGCTCTGATACCATTATTATCTTAAAATGATAATAAGATAAGATATAGATATATGATAAGGAATGATAATATATTCTCAAGATGAATATTGAATATTCCCAAGATTAAAATACTACTCAATAATCGGTCTCTCTCTCTCTCTCTAGTAATCTTGTCATAATTCCCCTATAGTTGTCAAGTTTAGCCCATATTTCCCCACCCATATTTTTAATTTAATTAAAATTACCTTGTTTATCTCTCTATCTTATCCTATGTTATTTAGAACTCCTTCCTTAACCCCACCCTGAAATCTCTATCAATGTGTACTACCTGACTTAGTTCTTAACTTTATTGTACGTCTTGTTTATTGCGTGATAATATTTTTGTTATCAGGTTATTTCCTGCTTTATTTTTCGAAAAACTTACTCGTGGTATTTCTTCGACTGTTCTCGTCCTACCTGGAATAAATCCCATTTTTGAAGTTTTCTGTTTATTTTTTATCTCTCTTTGTGTGGGGTTATTTCAATCCTTTTTAATTGGGTTATTAATTTGTCCACTTCAGTGTTTCTTGGTTGGTCAATTGTATTTGTCTTTTCCTTAATAATTTTGTCAATGTTATGTTTAATTCTATCAGTAATTTTATTATAGAGTTATTTTGTTTAATAATAACTTGGTCTGACTTACTTTGTGGCAAGTAGTCAGATAATTCCTGTGGATCAGTATAAAAGTTTGATGCAAAAGTTAATGCTTTTGCATAATAGGGAAGCTAGAAGAAATCTCTCTTTCATGAACGATTTAGACCCAATTTATGCAAAGGCCTTAACCCTTACATCAAAGTTTCAAACTAATCCGTGTGGATTATCAAACAACTTTCCCCAAAGTAAGTCAAACCAAGTTATTATTAAACACAATAACATATAATAGCATTACAGATAGAATTAAACAACACAATAGACAAAATTATTAAGGAAAAGGCAAATACGATTAACCAACCAACAAACACTCAAGTGGACGAAATAATAATCAAATTAAAATGATTGAAATAACCCACACAAAGAGAGACCAAAAATAACTAGAAAACCTCAAGAATGGACTTTCTTCCAGGTAGGACAAGAACAGTAAAAGAAAGACCACAAGTAAGTTTTTCAGACAATAGAGTAAGAAACAACCTTATAACAATAATATTATCATGCACTAAACAAGATGAACAACAAAGTCAAGAATTAAATTAGGTAATAGACATTGATAAAGATTTGAAAAAAAATCTACAAAACTAGCTAAAATTACTTAATGCTAAGAGGTTGTATGACACAATATTTCTCTAGAGATAACCAACTATATAGACACTATAGAGAAAAATAATTATCAGCAATAGGAAATGATATATCGACAATGAATCTAGTTAATCCTGAATCATTAAAAGGCATAATGAATACTAGAATGACATTAACACATATGGGATTAATTGCAATAGTATTAAAAAGGATAACTAGAAAAAATGTAAGAACTAAAGTACTAATTTTAATATATATTGATAGATGGTCAAATCTGAAGAAATCTATTATAGGACTAATTGAAGTAGACATGACTAATAATGGAGGAATATTTTATATTAGCCCTGATTTAATGATAAATCTAAATTAATTTGAAAAAAACATTAAGATATGAATACAAACTAAGGGATATGAGGAAATGAATAGTGGAAATAATCTATTAATGTGTATAGTATTTCTAGAAAAAATAGCTTTAAGTAGTAATACAATATTTAAAATCAAAGTAGACGATGAGGTTGAGGTAATGGGGAACAAAGGAATAAAATTAATAAAGAAATAAAAATAAATCAAGAAGAATATGCAGGGTTATAAGGGAAATAAGAAAAATTCAATAAGAAAAAAGTATTTGCACTAGAATCTCATTTAATGTATACTAATACTAAAGAAGAAACATCTAAAAGATTTTCAGAGTAAAGTTATATTTTGTAGAAAGAATTAGATAATGAAACAGAGTGAGTCATGGAAATAGAAGATTCTTTAATGAATACTTTTATGAATATAGAAATAATACAAGAAGGTTATAAAGTAGATGAGGCCTTAGAAGAAGCAACAAGATGATACAAAGAAAATAAAAATGTAACATTTAAATGTAAGGGATGTAGAATAGGAGGAATGAATCTAATGGAGACCAAAAAATATTTCAAAACATGTGAATTTAGAATAGACAACCTAGGATACTGGAAACAACATCATTTACAAATAAAGTTACATAACCTTGACGTACTTATGGATAAAACTTATGATAGTGATGAAGAAATAGAGTTAAATTCAATTCTAAGTCAAAAAGAATTCATGGAATCAACTAGTTCAATCCCTTTTCAAATAACAACACAACAACATATCGTAGACATAAGTACAGAAAATGTACCAAGAAGAAGAATATTCAGGATAAATCCTAAAATAGTAATAGAAAATGTGAAATCAATAGGAAAAAAAATGCCAATAGAAAATACAACTAGGTTACAAGAAGGAGGTAATAAAGGAAAAATACTAAATAAAGCCACACATGACCCTCAAATATGGAATACAGTTATAGATATCTGAAAAGAAATAGTAGTGGTTGATTATATAAAAACCTACGAAGTTACAGATACAGAGACCATGTATAAATATATGGAAACATTTCTAGGAGAATCAGCAAAAGCCTTATGGGAAACATATAAAAATACTTTACAATACTTAATGTGGAACAATGAAATTATGGGAAACATATAAAAATCATTTACACTACTTAATATGGAACAATGAAAAAAGAAGAATCGTGATCTTGGGCATATTTATATGCTCAAAGAACCAATATGCACCCAGATTTGAACTTAGTTTAACAACTTTTGTATGAATTCTTAAATATAATTCAGCTTTTATTCTGTTTTGTGCCTAATGGATATGATTAGAACTTTCAGGATCAAAATCATAAAGAATTATGCATAATTGGATACAAGGAGAATATGGAAGTAGTAAAGGAGTGCAAGGGACTGAAATTAAGTTGAAAAAGGGAAGTTGGAATGAAGAAATCCTCATTTGAAGACACTCTGCGTCGCGATGATCAACAAAATAACAATGGTCGAATTCCAGTGAAGGTTTGAGAAACAATCGCATCGAGGAGAAGTTTTTCATATTAGACTTGGTGACCTGAAGGCTTAGCGCATCGCAGAGGATGATTATTTCACAATTGTCCCAATCCAGTGTCTCACCGCGATTGTGGCACGTCGCTGTGAGGGTGCATTTTACAATTGTTGGGGTGTACTTAAGCTACACAATTTCTCAAATTTTAATGGAAAATAGCAACAGAAAGCATGGAGCGATGCGCCGGGTGGATAGATTGGGAATATTTTAACTATTTTATCCCAGCTGTAAAAGGGAAAATCCAAGATAATGTGGGGGGACTTTGTGGCAAGCAGAGCAGCTGTGGAAAAATAGAAATTTCTCTCTTTTAGGGTTCATAAACATTTATTTGAATTTCTTTATTTCAAGGATTAATTTGGGTATGATTTGTTACTTGTTTTGGATAGTTAATTCAAACATGAGTAGCTAAACACCCTGTTTCTGGGGTTGAGGCTAAGAACATGAGTACTCTTTAATATTCTTATTCATAGTTTCTTTTTGGATTATCATATGAGTTATTCTTAATTTCTTGATCTTACTATTTTAATGATTGGCCACCATTAGAATAAATTTATATTTCTATGTGAATCCGGGAGGAGAATCATAGGATAGAACGAAGAAATTAGGGAGCAAGGTTCATATTCTTTCATAAAATAAGGGATTTGAATTAGCATCTAGGATAGGAATATATCTAGAAGCCTTGATTGGTTCACTTGCAGGAAGGAAACTTCATGAATCTAGAAGATTTGTTGTAACTCTGCGAAAGTTGTAGTTACAACATTCAATAGATAGAAGATCTGAGGTCAGGAGACTAAGATTGTGGCATAAACCTTGCGAACCATCAACCCGATAACCAATTAGACTGTGAAAAGAATAGAGAATTGTATGATTGTTCACTATACCTCAACCCTAGAATCGTCATCATTATTGATTACAACCGTTGCTTACTTTGTTTTAGTCATCACTAATTATTTATTGTTTAGTAAATTGCATTTTATTTACAGAATCATCTTAATCTTAATACAATTAAACACTTAATACTAAATTGTCTTGAACTAAAGATTGAATAAATTCCTAGTTTATTGATCCTCAAAGGAACGATATCTGAATGTCTAAGTCTTTATATTACTTTAACGATCATGTACACTTGCTTGTGCGTAGAGACACAATATGTTTTTTGCGCCGTTGTCGGGGATCAAAGGGAATTAGTAAATTTCTTTAATTTTTGGTTTTTGATCATAAGTTTAAGTGTTAACAACTTGATCTTAGCGGCTGAATTTTTGCAGGTTTAGCTGAACATTGGATTGGCTAGAGACAAAGAGTTAGTGGAGCCCTTTGCAGAACCAGAAGTGATTTTTCATAATAGACGAAGATCTCAATACTACACTCAATAGGGATCGATGGCGGAAATATGTGATCCTATAGTTGTTGATCCAAATGTTGGAAATGTTCCAGCTCCAGCTGTTCCTATTAAACTAGTCATAAGACCTGCTCGAGAAGTGGCAATCCCACTTATGCACCTTGTGACTAACAGTATCCTAAAGCCTGAACAAGGAGGTTAATGGGTATTGAAACAAAATAAGGTGCAATTTTTAAAATCTGCGGGAGAATTTTAGGGACTTTGACACGAGGATCCGCTGCAGCACATACGAACCTTCCTAGAGATAAGCGACACATATATTCCTAAAGGTGTAAGTGCTGATTATGTCAAATTGACACTCTTTCCCTTTTCTCTACTGGGGGAAGCAAAGAGATGGCTACTTGGTGAACCATACCAATTCATCACTACATGGGAAGAATGTGCTTGAAGGTTCCTCATTCGATTTTTTCTATCTTACAAAATGGCTCGATTAAAGAGTGAGATATTGAGTTTCAAATAGAAAGATAAAGAAAATATCTACCAAGCTTGGGAGAGATTCAAGGGCA
Organism: Capsicum pubescens; assembly: GCA_030864215.1. Lineage (NCBI taxonomy): Eukaryota > Viridiplantae > Streptophyta > Magnoliopsida > Solanales > Solanaceae > Capsicum > Capsicum pubescens. The sequence continues at coordinate 228,253,851 of CM061548.1, read as the reverse complement.
TGCTTAGAAGTTGTCCTCATCACCATCAATCGAATGATGTTTTGATTCATACATTTATAGAAGGCCTTGAGTCTAATACAAAGATTCTCTTGGATTCAGCAGCAGGGGGTCAAACTTTGGAGAAAACATATGAAGAATTGTATACCTTGATGAATCGAATTGCACAAGGAAATCCTGATTGGCATGCAGACTCGAGGAATGCTCCCAAGAAAGTTACAGGGGTTTTGGAGGTTGATCAGTTTACTGCCTTACAAGTATAGCTTGCAGCAATGTAAAACCATATGACTACTCATCTTAACAACTTAAAGTTGGGTACAACTCAACTAACAGCCACAACAAATGTAGTTCAACAGGTATATGCATGGTGTGAAGTTTGTGGAAGCAGTGAGCATAAAGAAGATGCATGTTCTATTAATCCAAATTCAACTAACTACGTGGGGAATGCAAATCGTTAGGGTCAACAAAATTTTTGCAATACATATAATCCAAATTGGAGGAACCACCCTAATTTCTTATTTGGTGGAAATCAGGACTAGAATACAAATCAGTATACGGGACCAATGCAACCAAATCCACTGCCGATTCAGAATAATCCAGTGACTGCTTCGAATAGTAATATGGAGGAGATGCTTAAGCGGTTGATGGCTCAACACACACAGTTTGCAGTGGACATGAAGGCTCAGCAGGCACAGTTTGCAGTTGAGTTGAAGAGTAAGCAATTACTCACAAAAAATTTTGAGGTGCAGTTAAGTCAAATTGCAGGATCATAGAATACAAGGACACAAGGATCATTGCCTACCGACGCTGAGGCTGATCCTAAATAAGTGAATGCGGTTACAACGAGGAGTGGGCTGAAAACTAAGGAGATGATGACGAAGTAGTATAATCCCGTGGTTACTGATAATAGTTTGCAAGAAAAGGCAGAAGTAAAAGAAAAAAAAAAAGAGGATAGTGAAGAGATTCGTGTAGAGAAGAAGACTATCCCTTTGCCCTTCCCTCAAAGGGCAAGAAAGCATCAAGAGGAAGCAATTTCTAAGAAGTTTCTAGATCTTTTGAAACAAGTTCAAGTAAACCTCCCTTTTGTTGACATTCTACAGAGTGTGCCAAAATATGTGAAATACTTAAAGGATATTATTGCAATTAAGAATCGGTTGACTGAATATGATACAGTTGCAGTTGCTTAAGAATGCACATCTAAAATTCAAAATAAACTGCCCAAAAAATTGAAGGATCCGGGGAGTTTCACATTGCAGATTACCCTTTGTCAAACTATTTGTAAACGTGGATTGTGTGATTTGGGGGCTAGCATAAATATCATGCCCACGTCATGGTACCAGAAGATGGGTCTTGGAATCCCCAAACCCACGACTATTGTATTGTAATTGGTAGACAGGTCACTTGATAGACCAGATGGTATTATTGAAGATGTACTAGTGCAAGTGGGATCTTTAATCTTTTCTGTGGATTTTATGATTCTTGACTTTGAGGCCGATCTTGTTGTTCCATTTATTTTGGTATGATCTTTTTTAGAAATAGGGCAGTCATTCATTGATGTGGCATCTAGAAAAATGACAATGCAAGCACACGATAAAGTAGAGGTTTCTGATGTGTACAGAGCATTGAAATTACCAGTCATATATGTGGAGTTATCAATTTTTGTTATTGATCTTACATCGGATTGGTTTGGTGGATGCTCTTGTATGGTAATCCATTAGAGCGATCCTTGATGGATTATGATCTGCATAGGGATTTGGAAGCATTGGAACTGGTCAAGAGCATGAATTTAGCTGTAATTGAGACAAATAAAGTGTTGATCGAGCTATTGAATAGACCAATTGGCCCACCATCCAGGCCTTCAGTTGAAGAAGCTCCTAACTTAGAGCTTAAGGTTCTTCATCCTTACTTACAATATGTTTTTCTTTGTTATCAAGATACCTTACCTGTTATTTTATCTACAGGATTGTCCGATGTACAGGTAAAGGAAGCTGTAGCAGTTCTCAAAAGGAGTAGGAAAGCGATTGGTTGGCAGATGTCTGACATTTTAGGAGTCAATCCAGCATTTTGAATGCACACTATTTAAATGGAAGAGGGGTACAGACCTAGAGTGCAACAATAAAGAAGGTTGAATCCTATTATAAAGGAGGTGGTCCGGAAAGAGGTGATCAAGTGGTTACACCGTGGTATTGTCTACCCAATTTCTGATAGCAAATAGGTAAGTCCAGTGCATTGTGTACTAAATAACGGAGGAATGACTATGGTGACGAATTTTGATAACGAGTTAGTTCCCACACGTACAGTTACCGGATGGAGAATATGTATAGATTATCGAATGTTGAATGAAGAAACTCTGAAAGATCATTATCCAATTCCCTTCATTGACCAAATGCTAGATAGATTAACAGGGCAGGAGTATTATTGTTTTCTGGATGGGCACTCTGGCTACAATCAGATAAGCATAGCATCGAAACACCAGGAAAAGACCACATTCACGTGTCCATACATTACATATGCTTTCAGACGCATGCCCTTTGATTTATGTAAAGAAACTGCTACATTTCAAAGGTGTATGATGAAGATATTCTTGGACATGGTGGAGGAATTTATGGAGTTATGCATGGATGATTTCTCTGTGTATGGGAATTCATTTGAAAAATGTTTGCAAAATCTTGACAAAGGTGTATCTCGGTGTGAAGAAACAAACTTGGCGTTGAATTGGGAAAAATGTGATTTTATGGTTAAGGAAGGAATAGTTTTAGTCCATAAAGTTTCATGCAAAGGGATGGAAGTTGAAAAAGCAAAGGTTGAAGTAATTTAAAAGTTGCCTCATCCAGTTAAAGTCAAAGGCGTGCGAAGTTTCTGGGGATATGCTGGGTTCTATAGATGATTCATCCAAGATTTATCAAAGATCGCAAGTCCCATGTGCAAATTTTTAGAGAAAGAATCCAAGTTTGAGTTTGGAGCTGATTTCCATGAAGTTTTTGAAAAGCTTAAGAAAAAGTTGACGGAAGCACCAATTTTGATCGCACCAGATTGGGAATTACCTTTTGAACTAATGTGGGATGCTAGTGATATTACAGTAGGAGAAGTGTTGGGGCATAGATAATAGAAGGTATTTTGATTAATCTACTATGCTAGCAAGGTACTGAATGATGCTCAAGTTAACTACACAGTTATGGAGAAAGACATGTTGGCTTTGGTATATGCATTCAATAAGTTTTGATCTTACTTAATTGGTACCAAGGTCATTGTTCGTATAGACCATGCTGCCATTAAGTATCTTGTGAACAAAAAGGATGCAAAGCCATGATTAATTAGGTGGATTCTGCTACTTCAAGAATTTGATCTTGAGGTGCGTGATTGAAAGGGAGCTAAAAATCAGGTTGTTGATCACTTGTCACGACTGGAAAATAGGGACCATATTCTGAATGACTTTCAAAGTATCAAGAAAGACATTCCTGATGAGAAGTTGTTGTTATTAGATGCAGTGGAGTTTTCATGGTATGCTGACATTGTAAACCTAATAGTTTATGGGGTATATCCTCCCAAAATCACCTCACAACAAAGGAAGAAATTACTCCATGATTCTCGTTCTTACATTTGGGATGAACCATACCTTTTCAAGAAGGATCCAGATTGAGTGATTCATAGGTGTATCCCAGAGGCTGAATTTTTAATGGTGTTATAAGATTGCCACTCATCTCCATATGGTGGACATCATGGGATGAAAGGACTGTGAGGAAAGTGTTGCAATCAGGTTTTTTTGGCCGACTCTATTTAGAGTTACAGTAGTGTTTGTAAAGAGTTGTAATCAATGCCAAAGGTTGGGTACTATAACCAAGAGTCATGAGATTCCCCTGAATAATATTTTAGAAGTAGAAGTCTTTGATGTTTGGGGGATTGATTTCATAGTCCCCTTCCCACCTTCGAAAGGTAATTTGTACATTCTTGTTGCAGTGGACTATGTCTCTAAATGGGTGAAAGCTATGGCGAGTCTGACTAATGATGCAAGAGTGGTTCTCATGTTTGTGAAGAAGAATATATTTTCCAGATTTGGTACACCAAGAGCAATAATTAGTGATGGAGGTACACACTTTATCAACAACTGGTTCAAGAATCTTCTTGCTAAATATAGTGTTTGGCATAAGGTGGCCACTGCATACCATCCTCAAGCGAGTGGACAATTTGAGGTATCAAATCGGGGGATTAAGCAAATAATTTAGAAAACTGTGAATGGGCTGAGAAAGGATTGGGAAGAGAAGCTGGATAATGCACTGTGGGCATATCGAATAGCGTACAAAACGTCCATTAGGATATCTCCATATCGCTTAGTGTATGGTAAGGCTTGTCATCTTCCTGTAGAGTTGGAACTCCAAGCATATTAGGCTGTAAAAAAGCTGAATTTTGAGATGACTGCCACGGGAGAAAGAAGGTTATTACAACTGAATGAGCTTGATGAGTTTAGACTCCACGCATATGAAAATTCCAAGCTTTACAAGGAGAAGACCAAATGATGGCATGACAAGAACATTCAAGTTAGGGAATTTGAACCAGGATAACTTGTATTGTTGTTTAATTCATGGATAAAGTTGTTTCTGAATAAATTACAATCGAAATGGTCTGGACCTTTTGAAGTAGGGCACATGACACCCCATGGAGCTGTAGAGTTGTGGAATAAAGAGAAGATGAAGAAGTTGCTTGTGAATGGACAACGTGTAAAGCATTATTGGGCGGATCATCCGGAAAAGCATAAGGAATCTATCATTTTTATTGATGAGTGATGATAAGCTGAGTCGTACCACGATGTAAAATAAGGCGCTATGTGGGAGGCAACCCACACATCTATTGTAATAGGTAGTTTAATTTTTAGCTTGTAAAATAAAAAAGAAAAGAAAAATACAAAAAAATGATTCGTGCCACGACCAAAACTAAGGCGCTGAGTAGGAGGCAACCCATTTTTACTTACAGTTTTTGTTGTTTTCGTTTGAGATTGCAGGTAATTTCAAAGGAAATAAGGAGATTACCACAATTGAGGAAAGCAATAAGGTTTGTAAAATGATTTGTGTAAGTGGGGATTTACTCAGGTAATAAAAGGGTGAAAAATTACATAAGGAATTTGAGTCTGATGAACAGCATGACATGGAACTGGGTAATTTGACAATTGTCAAATTCCTTTAAGGCTATGCGAATTTCACCACGATGCGAAGAAAGGTAAATTGAGAATTGTCTAATTCTAGTGTATAGGCGTGATTCCTAGTGTGGCGCAAAACTTGGACAATTGAAATTTGTCAATTTACAGTGTGTGGATGCAAATTATAGCGTATCACGGTGGGAAGCTAAATGTAAATTGGCCTTATCTAGTAGGTTTTCGTGATCCTACCGCATCATGGAGAGGGCTTAATTCGAACATAAAAATTTAGTTACTCTAACCCGACCCGTCCCTCTATAAATACAACCTCCCCAACCCTAAACCATTTTATTTACCATATGCATCACCCTCTCACTCCCTCTCCAAAAAAAACTTCAAAACTTTTTCACTTTCTCTCATTCTTCTCTTAATTATTTAGGTATGTTCATTTTTATTTGTTAATTTATTACCCTTCTTGTTATATTTTGTGAGTATTGTTAGTGTTCTTATGCATAATTTTGTTTTCCCTTTTCTAATACTTGCCTATATTCATATTGCCTTTGATATTTTGTCAAATTTGAGACGTCTTAGCCTACTTATGATTACTTTAAATCACTGAGAACAAAATTGACTGGTATCTGTAGTTGGGATTAGGGGGTAAACATTTTTCATACTAGTTGAGAGGATGGGAAGGTGTCAGGCGAAACCGTGTAGGATGTTAGGGGTTAATTTCGGTCCACTGTGTAATACCCTTATTGTCTGATATTAGTTGAGTTAGTAAAATGCAACATGATGTTTTGTGCTGAGGAAATGACGAGGAATAATGGGACTGAGTACCTTGAATGTTCTATCTATATCTGTGATATTAAGGCCTACCAAAAAGGGATGTCTAAGTACCTTGGTTATGAATGTAGGTGTTTGGACAACAACTAAGTATGGGGTGCAAAGGCACCTGTAATGCACATACAGATTATCTAATCTTCTGTTTCATATTCTTACTTGTTGGTTGCATTTTCTTAAGCACAGGCATAATGGAATCAAAATCTAACAAGGGAAAGGCAAAGGCAGGACCTTCTACTCCTGCGAGGAAGAGAAGCAGACTATCTGAAGGGCAGTTAACTAGAGTACCTAGGGTCCCTCCACTGCAGCGGGGGAAGGTTCCAAAATTTGGCTTCAAGGTTGTACGAAGGAATGGAAAATAGTGGTATACTAAGCATAATGATGCTAAGTATATTTCGGAGGTCTATATCGATCGGGATAGCTTTCTAAGAGAGTTTCCATCTATGGTACAGAGAATCAAGGCACTGAACATAAATTTCATTTTTCATCAACCGACTGAGTTCAATTTTCATCTTGTGAGAGAATTTTATGCCAATTGGGACCCCATCCATTCTGAACATTTGTTGAAGGTTCGAGGAAAGGTGATTAGATTCACATCTACTGATATTAATGAGTTGTTGGGTATCCCAAAAATGAATCCAAATGTCTTGCATCAGTTTATTATTTCTCCTCCTTATGCATACATTAGACATTTGTTGTGTGGCCAACAATCTTTACCCCGTTGGATGAGGCATCGAGTTACAGGTTTGCATTCTTCTTTCTTCTACTCTCAGATGAACAAGGAAGCACAAATATGGGGTCATATAGTGTATTCATTCTTGATACAAGGCAAGCATATGACTGAGGTGACTCGGGATAGAGTATGTTTGATTTATGCCCTCATGTGTGCTGATGTGGAAATTAATGTGGGAAGTGTAATTTTTTCTTCTATGAAGAAGCAAGTACCCAGGTGGGTCGTATCTTTGGATTTGGTGGTTTGTTGACTAGATTTTTAAGAAGGCATACGGTAGATGAAGAGGAGCTTAACTATAAACCTGAGGTGATCACTCATGCTATGGACATCACTACTGCTCGAAGCACATCTAGGGCATCTGGCCCAATTTTGACTATGATAGAACGACAGACACAGACTGATGAGGTGCTGGGTAGGCTGTACGATCTCATGATGATGATGTCGTGGACTAGAGGTAGACCTGCTACACCAGAGGAGCTCTATGCTGTAGAGCTCGATTATCCACTTGGACATCATGCTAGGACCATGTTGAGGATTGGCCCAGATTTTATGGAGCCTGTTGATGATGATATATCCACAGATGAAGAACACAAGTATAGGGATTCCGACATAGAGTCCGATGAAGTGATGATGATGAAGATGACGATGATGGCGATGATGGGGATGTGGCTGGTGAGGAAATGTCTTATATAGTCCCATTTGATTGATCAGGAAGTATACTGCCACCCTACCATAAGATTAATTGGAAGCACTAGGACAGTGCTTTATTTTAATTGTGGGGCGGTGGGTTCGTATTCTCTTGCGTTTTCATTTTTTTATTAGACTGAACAATGTTATTTTTCTGTTTTTCTTTGTTGGTTTGAAGTTTTAGCTATTAGGAACATTGGTCTGTAATAGTTAGTAACTTTGATTTTGTGTATTGCAATGTTCCCTCTTTTGCATTTATCGCATGTTCCTTCATTTTAAAGTATTCTATTATTGTTATCTTCGCCCTCATTGGCAAGTTTAGTTTTAAGTAGTTATGTTTGTTTTAGCCCTATTTGGTAATTAGGAATAAATAGTCATAGTTAGTTTCTATCCCATATGATAGATGGATGGCGACCGTCTTAAGGGGAATGGTCGTACAAAGTAAAAAAATTTAGGAGAACCTAATAACTATCTTAGAGGAGTGCGTAAAATGGGCCATTTTTGCAATAATTGAAACTAATTTTAGCATAAGAGTGTTTTTATTTTAAGTGCTGAGGATTCAATCTCGATAAATGAAATTTGATGTGTTGGCTTAATTCTGAATTCAATAAAGAACATGACTGGGAACTTTTAGTTGATTTTGTACATGCACTGTGACTATGAGGATTAGTATATATTCTACATAAATAGAAATGACTAGAACTTGCCCGGTGTATTTACAAAGAAAAATAAAGGGTGTTAGGTGCAGGAAGTGACGTAGGTAATTCTTTAACAGCCTTTTTATTAACTTTAAAAACCCTCTCTTGGTGCATATCATAGTCAGCCCCGTTGATCCTTGAACCTTTTTCTTTGGTAGCCTGTTATGAAACCTTACCCCTTCTTTGTTGAAACGTAATTTTATCCAAATAAGCTTCTGAGCATTTTTAATATAAGAGTAAGAGAAGATTAAGAGCAAAAATGAGAAAAGAAGGTTAATCAGTTGATGCCCCAAAAATAGAGGTTATTGATGTTTGATGATGCTGGGTTAATTGGGAGTTAGTAAATAGAAGTGTTACAATGAACCTGTTTTGGCCCTGGTCCAGTTGGATAATGTGAACCTTAATAAATGCCTTTAAGCTTAAGTTAAGGGTGGCTATAATAGGGGTGCATAACAAGAATATGGAAGAAAAGGTTAATACTCCCAGCCTAGTGTGAGAAAATAAGCTAATTGAAAAAGGTGTTGACAAATGAAAATATAGGGAGAAATAGAAGGATAAATTGGTGTTGGAAAATAGAGTGAATTTATAGTTCTAGTAATTAAATGCTTAGGAGCAATAGTCACTATTCTTGTAAATAGTACCTACCTGTCCCTAAGCCTTTATTACAACACGGAAAAGACCTAGTTGATCCTTCACCCAAATATCTAACTATTAGTGGAGTAGAACACTAAGGGAAAGGTTATGGTTCGTTCACTAGTATGTACAAATTCTTTGATTGAGAGTAAGCGATTTGATTTGATACTCCCCTATTGTTGCATAGTTACCATTGTGAGTGAATATGGGGATGTTTTCTATAGTGAGGATGCAGATGGATGAAAGCTAGATTACTTATTGTGTTACCTTAATTGAGTTTTCCAACATGTTAGAAATTCATTATTGAAGAGATAAGAATTTGTACTAAAATGTTTTTTGAGCTAAAAATTGTTTTGACAAGATGATGTAAGAATTCGTTATTGCAAAGTGTAAGTGTTCATGGCCACATAACTTTGAGATTGTGATGAAAAGTGGAAGGAATTATGTTTTTGAATTCATGTGTTCTAGGAAGAACAATGTTTTAAGACTGGGGTGGTGATCTTGGGCATATTTATATGCTCAAAGCACCAATATGCACCCAGATTTGAACTTAGTTTAAGAACTTTTGTATGAATTCTTAAGTATAATTCAGCTTTTATTCCGTTTTGTGCCTAATGGATTAGATTAGTACTTTCAGGATCAAAATCATAAAGAATTATGCATAATGGGATACAAGGAGGATATGGAAGTAGTAAAGGAATGCAAGGGACTGAAATTAAGCTGAAAAAGGGAAGTTGGAACGAAGAAATCCTCATTTGAAGACACTCTGCGTCGCGATGAGCAATAAAATAGCAATGGTCGAATTCCAGTGAAGGTTTGTGAAACCACCGCATCGTGTAGAAGTTTTGTTTATCAGATTTGGTGACCTGAAGGTTTAGCGCATCGCGTAGGATGATTATTTTGCAATTGTCCTAATCCAGTGGCTCACCGCGATAGTGGCATGTTGTGGTGAGGGTGGATATTACAATTGTTGAGGTGTACTTGAAGTCCACAATTTCTCAGATTTTAATAGAAAATAGCAATAGAAGGCATGGAGCGATGAGCCGGGTGGATAAATCGTGAATATTTTAACTATTTTGTCCCATCTATAAAAGGACAAATCCAAGATAATGTGGGAGGACTTTTTGTCAAGCAGAGCAGCGGCGGAAAAATAGAAATTTCTCTCTTTTAGGGTTCATAAACATTCTTTTGCATTTCTTTATTTCATGGATTGATTTGGGTATGATTTTTTACTTATATTGGATGGTTAATTCAAACATGAGTAGCTAAACACCCCCTTTCTGAAGTTGAGGCTAAGAACATTAGTACTCTTTAATATTCTTATTCATAGTTTCTTTTTGGATTATCATGTGGGTTGTTCTAAATTTCTTGAGCTTACTATTTTAATTATTGGCCACCATTAGAATAAATTTATATTTCTATGTGAATCCGGGAGGAGAATCATAGGATAGAACGATGAAATTAGGGAGCAAGGTTCTTATTCTTTTATAAAATAAGAGATTGAATTAGCATCTAGGATAGGGATATACCTAGAAGACTTGCTTGGTTCACTTGCAGGAAGACAACTTCATGAATCTAGAAGATTTGTTGTAACTCTGCGGGAGTTGTAGTTACAACATTAAATAGATAAAAGATCTGAGGTCGGGAGACTAAGATTGTGGCATAAACCTTGCGAACCATCAACCCGATAACAAATTACACTGTGAAAAGAATGGAGAATTGTATGATTGTTCACTATACCTCAACCCTGGAATCGTCATCATTATTGATTACAACCGTTGCTTACTTTTCTTTAGTCATCACTAATTATTTATTGTTTTGTAAATTGCATTTTATTTACAGAATCATCTTAATCTTAATACAATTAAACACTTAATACTAAATTATCTTGAACTAAAGATTGAATAAATTTCTAGTTTATTGATCCTCAAGGGAACAATATCTGACTGTCTAAGTCATTATATTACTTGCACAATCACGTACACTTGCGTGTGGGTAGAGACACAATAAATCTATACAAAAGATAGAACTAATAAACCTATTAAATTTGAGGTTCCAGAGAACTGCCATACAGGAGGTAGAACTAGTCAATATAGAAAGCTACAAAAATTTAATATGTAATCAAGATAAAAAAAATTTCACTACAATAAAAATACTTGCCAGTATTAAAATAAAAGATATCTGTATAGAAACTTTAGTGTTGGTAGACATAGGATGCACATGATGTATAATAAATAAAAAAATAATACCATCAAATATAATAAAAATTCTAGACAGACCAATTGCAGCAATGCAAATGGATGAAAATCATAATATATACCAGTATTATATAGATAAAATCCAAATTAGCTTTATAAACACATGTAATAAATTTTACAAATCAACATATAACATAGGTAGAATATGGGAAAAAGATATAGATATAAATGTAGATCTATTTAAAGAATTACAATTTATATTACATAATAATAGGAGTTGTTTGATTACAAGAGATGGAGTGGTCTTCTTTAAATGCACTACTTACAATCCAGTACAAACAACAAAAATAGAAATAAAAGAAAGATACACTAGTAGTAAAATAGAGATTATAGCCTCCAGTGGATGAGACCATAAAAACCAGCCTACATGTTGTATAAATTGTAGGAATAATGATGCATGTTATAAAAAGCAAGAGGATATGTATGAAGAAGAAGATTATGATAAAGATATACGAGATAAAGACTATACTCTGAGTATTATATACACTGAATTCTATGACTTTGGGACATGAATTGACAATATATGAGTTATAAAAATGCCTAAAGACATAGAAGATATAGTAAGAATACTCTATGAAATGGAAATAATAGTAGAACAACCATTAAAACACTGGGAGACAAATAAAGTAGTATGTAAGCTAGATATTATAAATCAAGAATATATTATAAAAATAGCCTTAATATATGATATCAATCAAGATATGAAAGACTTTAATGTACAAATTAAGAAACTTTTAAATTCAGGAGTAATAAGAAGATCTACATCCGAACATAGATTGGTAACTTTCATGGTAAGAAACCATAGTGAAATAGCAAGAGGAAAAGCAAGAATGGTAATAAATAATAAAAGACTTAATGCTAATATTAGAACAAATGCATACAAATTATCAGATAAAATAAATTAATCAATAGAATACAAGGAAGAAAGTTGTTTAGCAAATTTGACTGTAAGTCAGAATATTAGAAAGTTAAAATGCATGATGACAACATAGAATGGACTGCATTTACTTGCACAGGAGGGCATTTTGAATGGTTAGCAATGTCATTTGGGTTAAATATAGCACCATCAATTTTTCAAAGAAAAATAAACATATTATTTGGAGAGTATAAAAAATTGTGTTAGTATATATAGATGATATTTTAGTATTTAGCAATGACATTAAAGAACACTTAGGACATCTTCAAGAAGTGTTTAGACTATTTGTGAAAAACTGCATACTAATAAGTAAACAAAAAATGAAATTGTGTAAAACACATAAACTTTTTAGTAATAATATTAGGGGATGAAAAAATAAAATTACAACCTCACATAGATAAAAAGGTTTTAGATATGCCAGACAAATTATAAAATACTAAAGAACTACATAAATTCATAGGATTAATAAATTACGCAAGAAATTTTATTCAAGAGCTAGAAAAAATAGCAGCGACGTCGCACTCTAAGACTGAAAATAAAGGATAAAAACATTTTAATATACAAGATATTAGGTTGGTATTAAAGATCAAAGAAAAACTCAAAAATATGCCTGATTTAAATATACCTCTAGAAATTGATTATCTAATTATAGAAACAAATGAAAGATTCAGAAGATGGGGAGTGATATTAAAAGCTAAACCAAATAAATATAGCAATAAAAGTGAAGAAAAAATTTGTGCTTACCAAAACGAACAATGTAATGAAAAAAAATATGAGTAGTATAGATGCAAAAATATTACCACTAGTATATAGATTAAATAGTTTTAGATTTTAAATTTTAAATAAAATGAAATACTGGTAAGAACAGATTGTGAAGCAATTGTTAAATTACATAAAAAAAATAAATGAAAATACAAGTAGTAGAAGAAGATGGCTTATTTTTATAGGCAAAACATCAACGTATGAAAATATTATTTTTGAATATATTAAAGGGAAGGAAAATTACTTAGAAGATCAATTAAGTAGATTAAATATTAGGACTAACTAATAAAAATATTTGTTTTTCAGTATGAGGCCAACAGTTTCAAAGCTTGTAGACAAGGCCAAAGGTGTTACCTCAACTTCATACACATATGCACAGAGAATATTATGTAATATTCATTTTAGACAACAAACAGTAATAGAAGAGACAATGGAAAGAATATCTTTTGAAAAACATAATTTGATATTCTGCACCATCAAATTCATCATTTAGAGTACTAAGAGAATGTATAATAGACAGACCACAAAGGTGTTTAATAGATAATTTATGGCTAACTTATAGTAAAAAAGATAATAAATATTTTTTTGCAGTTGTAAATGCCTTGTGTCAATATTTTATAGAAAAAATAAAGAAAATATGTTTAAATACCATGTCGTTGTGCACGGATAAACAAATGTTATATTCAATACAATCATAGAAGTTTTAGTTTCGATAAAAGGGTATGCACAAATCACTTTTCAAAGGTTTCAATGATTTCAATAAAGCATTAGACTATGCTAGAGGAATGTTAGGACCAAATTACGATATCCCTCTATCCCTCAGACAAAACCCAGAGCATACCCTTCAGTAGAATATCAAAAAAGACATAGGTAAAATTATTTTCTGTGACCATTGTTCATGCATGATAGAATCATTCAAAAGACTAATCCATAAAAATGAAGCCCTGATACAAGAAAATATCAAAATCCTAGAAAAATCAAGAATAATGGAAGATAGATTGCAAGCATTGAAGTTTGAATTATATCAAACCCAAACAAGCATGGAAGTCTATAGTTTTAAACAACGAAGTTCTCCATCTCCAAAGAAAAAAGATGAGAAGGGTGTTCATTCCCCAACTAATGTTACATGATCCACTGTGTTGGCTAAAGGCACCGCTAGTTCAGATCAAACGGTGATCGATAAAGACTTATCAAATCCATTGATAGCTGACACTTTGCCAAATAGTGTAAATACTGATAAAAAAATAAGGATACTCCCCGAATCAATAAAGAGAGAATAATTTAATAAAAGAATAATAAAAATATAAATGAAAAAGAGAGATAAAATAGAAAAATTAATCAAACAAACACTGAAAAAATATTTACAAGACAAACAAACCATACTAATATAAAATGAACCTCAAGACAAACATGAAGATAAGGTTAAAATGAAGACATAAAGATAAAGACACTCAGTATGAATTAGAGGAGAAGATTCATGGATAAGATAATGATTTAGGGATGAGTTTCGACTTAATCTCTCTATACAATCTTGACACTTGAACAGTTTTTGAAGGTTAAGACAAAACAAGAGTAGTTAGAAGACAAGGAACTATAGAAGACACGTGAAGGAGTACAAAATAATAGGTAGATAAAAAACACTATTCATGATAAGAGGAAAAAAAGTAAATATGTGGATGGATAAGAATTAAAGACAGGAAAAGTAAAGAGCCTTTGTCAGAAGAGATAAAGCATGACTTGGGTTCCAAATTTGATGTCCAGAAGAAAATTATTTTGAAATCCAAAGTTAAAGTCCGGATCTTCCCATAAATACCCCGTCAGGCATTATTTGAAGGCAGGGTGGAGAGAGCAAGAAGCAAGAAAAAATCACTCAACATATTCCCATTCCTTTCACTACCCACCTCTATGATTTTTACATATCCCTACCTATACTATAATATTACTCAATAAAACAGTCCAGTACAATACTAAGTTTGCATATTAAGCTTGTGTCTAGAGTGTAAGATCCAATCTGGGTTCCCAAAAGCAAAACCTCTATCGGGCTTAGACATGTGAGTCTTTATGTTGTTATATGTCCTATATTTTCTCCCAAAAAATATGCTATGATGTAGATTAAGTTTGTGAAATTAAATTTTATTTTGTGTATATGATGTTAGCACTACTTTTAGTATATGGTTAATCTCTCACTCTCTTAAAAATAATGTTGGATTGACCTATAAATTTCTAGGATGCTAAGGCTTTGATGTCCAACATATTCAAAGGACATATTAGTTGTCATATCGGGGAGGAGTTAAAAAAAAGTTATTAAGAAAATAGGATAAGAGAGAGAGATGAATAGGTAAATTAAATTAAATTTAAAAAGAAGGGGTGGGGGGTAATATGGGCTAAACTTAACAAATTGAGAAAAATTAGATCAAGAGTATTAGAGAGAGACAGAGTACTGAGTAGGATTTTTATCTTGAGAATATTCAACATACATCTTGAGAATATATTATCTTGCCTTACCGTATATCTATATTCAACATTCATCTTAAGAATATATTATCATTCCTTACCATATATCTATATCTTATATTATTATCATTTCTTTATAATATTGGTATTAGTGACTGAAGATTTTTGGGCACCTATATTAAATGAGAAGACCTTTAAAAAATGCAAATGCATATTCAAAAATTAATTACATAGTTTATACTTAGAATATTCTAGACTAAATAACTCGAAAGAAGACAAAAAAAGACTAGATTATCTAATTACTATAATATCTAAATTTAAATATAAATTAATAGTACATCTTAAATCAAGAAAAAAATTATAAAAGATATTTATGGAAACACAAAGATTTGCTAGAATAATAAAATTAAAGTATTGGTTTCTATATAGAGAAATAAAATAAAAGAAAGAATTGTTAAAAATAGAACAAGCTTTGACCTATTATTTAGAAATATTAAAAACTACTGTGTTATCAGAAAAAATACAGAACTTAAGATTAACAAGATCTATTAATATTGACAATATAAATGCACTAAGGTGGGAGTTACAAAGTATCATTGGTGATATAGAAAATACAAACAAATGACTAAAATTTTAAAGGGAGCAGTGAAAGATAACTATTCCTTTAGGATAAAGCGAATCACAATATATCCTTTAAAGAATCTGGAATACTTAGACTTAAGAATCTACACTGAAAAAAATATAGAGTAATAAAAGAAAATACAGTTATAAAGTGTAACTTTAGTAAAGGAGAACATACTTTACATTTCAAAGATTAACAATAAATTACTTTTAGAGATTTACTAATAAATTTTAGTGAAAAGTGTCAAGAACAGAATAATAATACAATAAGATGATTAGATTTTCTAAAGTCACAAGAGTTTTAAATATATAAAAAAATTCAGTATTTGAATAATAAGTTTAATCCAGAAAAGGTACCTACAAAAATTGAAATAGAAAAATTGATCAAGATAATAACGAAAAAACATAAAGAATTAGAACTTAAAACAACTCAATTAGTAAAAAAATAACAGGACAAGCAGAAACAGTAACTACCGATATTAACGAATTAAAAAAATGATAGAAAAGTTGGAAGAAATCTATCTTTCATGAATGATTTAGACCCAATTTATGCAAAGACCTTAACTTTTACATCAAAGTTTCAAATTGATCCGCAAGAATTATTAAACAACCTGCCCCAAAGTAAGTCAAACCAAGTTATTATTAAACAAAATAACATATAATAACATTACTATTAGAATAAAAAAAACAATCTACAAAATTACTAAGGAAAAGGAAAACACAACTGACCAACCAATAAAAACTGAAGTGGACGAATTAATAATCAAAATAAAAAGGATTGAAATAACCCACACAAAGTGAGAGCAAAAATAACTAGAAAACCTCAACAATGGACTTTCTTTCAGGTAGGACAAGAACAGTTGAAGAAAGACCACGAGTAATTTTTTCAGACAATAGAGTAGGAAATAACCTTAAACAAGAATATTATCACACAATAAATAAGATAAACAACAAAGTCAAGATTTAAATCAGTTAATAGACATTGATAACTATTTTAAAAAAAAATCCATAAAACCATCAAAAATTACTTAATCCAAAGACGTTATATGATACAAAATATTTCTCTAGACATAACCAACTATATAGACACTATAGACAAGAACAATTATTATCTATAGGAACAGATATAGCGACAATGATTAGTTAATCCCGGATCATTATAAGGAATAATGAATACTAGAATGACATTAATGCATATGGGATTAATTGTAATCGAATTAAAAAGGCTAACTAGAAAACATCTATGATCTAATGAATTGATTGTAATATATGATCATGGATGGTCAGATCTAAAGAAATCCATTATAGGACTAACTGAAGTAGACATGACTAATAATGGAGGAATATTTTATATTAGTCCTGACTTTATGATAAATTTAAAAGAATTTGGAAAAAAATTAAGATAGGAATAAAGACCAAGGGATATGAAGAAATGAACAATTGAAATAATCTATTAATATGTATAGGATTTATAGGAAAATGGCTTTAAGTAGTAATAGAAATATTAAAAATAATGTAGACGATGTGGTTTAGGTAATGGGGAATAAAAGAATAAAATTAATAAAGCCAGTAAAAACAAATCAAGAAGAATATGCAGGATTAGAATGAAAACGAGAAAAATTCAATAAGAAAAAAGTATTTGCACCAGAATCTCATTTAATGTATACTAATACTAAATTAGAAAGATCTATAAGAATTAACTCCTACAGTTATACTTCATAGAAAGAATTAGATAGCGAAACAAAAATAGTCATGAAAGTAAAAGATACTTTAATGAATATAAAAATAATACAGGAAGGATGTCAAGTAGATGAAGCCTGAGAAGAAGCAACAAGATGATACGAAGAAACTAAAAAGGTAACATTTAAATGTACGGGATATAGGCTAGGAGGAATGAATCTATTGGAGAGCAAAAAACATTTCAAAATATGTGAATTTAGAACAGAGAACCTAGGATATAGAAAAGAACATAACTTACAAAAAAAGGTAGATAACCTTGACAAACTTTGTAGCATCTCATAGTAGTAACACTCTATTAAGGTGTTTAAAAAGACCTTTAAGACCCCTGTAGTGATGATAAATAATATGTTGATGTTGTGGGGGTGTTGGGGGTGTTTTAGGACCTTAAAAGTAAGTAGGAATCGCAAAGTAGGGCCTAGGCGATGGCTAGTCATAGACATCGCATTGCCATCGCCTAACGTCACTAGAATGGTCAGGCAATGGCCTAGGCACTGCACACCCTTTGTTAGGTGATGGTCTAGGTGCCTCCCACCTTAATGTAGGCAATGTTCAAGGCTTTTCATAATTGATAGTTAGTCCATGAGATGGGCGTCGCATACCCAAGGTGTTTTGACTTAGAGACTCTATTTTTTAAATTATTTCAAGGACAACTAAGTATGTTTACGTCCCATAACTATCCCTAAACATCTTAACATGAAATTAAAGTACTTGAATCCATTTTAACACTACCAAATTCCTAGTTCATCTTCCTAAAACACAAGAAGAGAAAAATAACCTAGGATTTTGACATTTAAGCTTAAAGGGTAAATTTTCTTCATGATTACTTTGTCATTAAGGTACGAGGGGATATAACAAATCTCATAGGCATAGGTTTTACGATTTTAACAGTTTTAATGTCATAGAATTATAAATATAAGAAGGGTTTCGAAAACACTTTGAATACTATCCATCACAACCTATTTTTTATGAGATTATTATGAGTATTTTCCATATATTTGAAGTATATTCAAGTATCTAAAGAGTATATGATTTTGAGAATTGATACGAGAGCCGGAGTTATGAAATTCCCTCTCAATGTGGAATTTGATCGATTTACTATGTTTGGGTTGATAGATTTCATGTCATAAAGTATGAATCAAATATTTTACTATCATTAAAGGATTTGATGTTGGTTATATTTTAAAGAGAGGGTGTTTTCTTAATAAAATCATACTATTTGCATTAAATTAAAGAAGTGCATATGAATAAATGATTGTAATGGCCACCGCATGTTTAAGTCTTGAAAAAAGAGTGTGTTTGCATAAGATTTCATATGGTTTTTAAATTTAGAACTCTCTTGTGATTTTATAAATCTTTTGGTGGTCATTTGCTTGTTTTTAATGGAAAGAGTTGTGAAATTGATATGATATAAGTGACTTGCAAGTCTAGTTATGACGACACCCTATTGTGATATACCCTTAACGAAATGATAAAATAATTATTTGTAAGCATGAAATTTATTTTTATGAGGCCAAAATTGGGATTAAAGAGAGTTAGATATTACTCGAAGGCAGTACGAGTTAAAAGACTTAATGTTTGAAATCGTTATTTGCGGACATGGGATTTTGGTACGCTGCTTTGTGATCTTTTGTATCTTGTATTATGCCATCCCAATTTGGGACTACGGTTAGAGCCCTATTGTGATCTTGTGCCCAACCATGACATGTTAATTTGTTATGGGATTTTTGGCACTCTTCTATACGATCTTGTGTGTCCCCCCTCTCACTGATACTCCATCCTTGTGCTAAACTTGGATTGGGGACCTGGTTACTGAGTCAATTGCAGATTTCATATAGCCAATGAAATTACAGATTGTAGGGTGCACCATCTAGATCAGTAGAGAAATAAAGAGTTGAGTCATGATTTCAAGATGATATTTTGAAGCTCATCAAATTATGCCCATGTATTTTCAAATATTTTATGATGACATGTTTTTATGAAATGCTCTCACTTATGTTGTAAAAAATATATTTTGTTTTTGGATTGTTCTATGTATCAGTACCTTGTGATTGAACCCTATATTTTATGTTCTGAGGTTCATTCCCTGGATCCCACTAATTAGTAGATTGTTAATGGAGTTCAAAGATGGTTAGCGTTTCTTATTTCGGAAGGCATCTTCATATGTGCTGGTTTTCTTATGATTTTAGTTTATAGCCCGATTGGTGGCCTTGTCATGATTTTAGATAGAATAATGTTTCTAGTAGAGACTTCATAGACTGGTTGTAGATGAGTTAGGGTTTTCTCATGGGCTTTTGTCCTACATTGTTAGATTTCTAACGAAACCAATTTCGCCTAAATCCTATACTCGGTTGAGAAGTTATGAAATTCTAAGCGTTAGTAAAAATGGGAGAAAATTATTATAATTTTAGAAATAAAATACATAGTCTAATAATAGGAGAAGACCCGAATAGTGGTTTAAATTAGTTTGATTAGTATCTAGGGAAGAAATTATTTATAAATTATAGGAGCTTTGGAAAGAGAAATTGAAGAAAGGTTGTATAAAAGATAAGGAGTAATTCAAAACCCAAATGCTAAATGGTCAATAGAACATAAAGTACAATATGTAATAAATTTATTAACATAAAAGTGTATAAATATACAGATTCAGAAGAAATTAAAACAAAATGAAATGAGTTTCTGTAAAAACATAATATACACAACCCAAATTTATGATCAAGATCATAATAAAAAGAAGTGTTATAGGAGACACAGACCCCATTATGACAATACAAGAAAATAGTACTTATGAAAGTCATTAGCTAGAAAACCATATTTAAATAAAAAAAAGAATGTCAGAATATATAGAACTGATAGAAATTAGAAGAATAAATTTGAATGTTTTACTTGGGGATGTATAGAACAGCTAAAAAATGTATGCCCTAAAAGGAATAATAGTAGAACAAGAAACTCTCAATTAAAAGAAGATTTTTAAGAAACATTAATTAATGTAGATGAATATATGTCAGGCAATGAAAGTATATATTCAATAATAAGCATTGAAGCTGTAGAAAAATCATCATCAAATTTATCTGACTCAAAAAAAGAAGATTAATAATTGAAATAGGATTAGAAATAAAAGATTTAGATTTAGAAGGAATATAAGAAAGCACAATGATGAATATCTCACAAGAATGTAGTCATGGATTTGAAAAAAATAAAAAAATAGATAGTAATCAATGTTCTATATGTAAATGATATCCCAACAAAGAAAAAAGAGCAAAATTTATGTTGTGTTATGTAGAAAAAAGAGTTTTAAATAAAAGTAAAAAAAGAAGAAAGAATTCAAAGAAGCAAGAAATGAGACTACTAGTTTAAGAATAATGGCATTTGAAATCAGAATGAATGAATTAGAACAAAGAATTGGGGAATTAGAGAAAGAAAAGGAAAACTAGAGGAAGAAGAAAAGGCAGAATCTATACAGAAGACAGAATCAATAAACCTAGAAAATTGGAGATATGTCAAAAAACATAGAGGTAGGTGTGAAGTGGGAGAGAAGGGATGTCACAATTGGGATTTTGAATAAAATGACCTTCTGATTTTTCTTTTGATTTTTCATTCTTTTTTTTCTTTTTCATATTGAATAAGAATGAGAGGTGTTAAGCTTTTTATCATCCTGGCGTCGAGCTATATTTCCGTAGGACCTCCCCTACAGTATCATCACCGCAGTAGAGTTTAACCACCAAGTTCGGAATGCATTGGTGTGGTTCCTCAACGCCTAGGACACCAGAATATCAAAACATGAACGAAGAAAGACATGAAAGAAAAGCATATTGGCTAGTGATTGTGAGGCCCTAATTCTTGACTGGAGGGGAGACCAAAGGCCTCTGCCCTTCCATCCCTTGGATTGATATAGAGGGAGGGGGGCAGAGCTTATTAAATCATATAACCAAGGCTTTTAAAATGATTATGTTAACAAAATAAAATAATTTTTAAGTCCTAGTCTAAACGTGTACAAGATCTTCTATAAAAAACTAGACAAAAGAAAAGATAAAACTTTTTCCTAAAAGTGAGGTGTCGAAGTTGGTTATGAGTACTTTCCAGTCTGTCTAAAAGACTTTATGTCAACCTAGAATACCCTTACATTCAAAAAGGTTGTAGCAAGAATTTTATCAGTACACCACACATCTTAGTAGTGATGCATGTTTGAGAAGTACTTATTGCATGGAAGGATTTCAACTTGATATCATGATCTTGGAGTGTTTCAAGAGGGTGTGAAAATAAAAAACTCATGAAAAGAATAGATTAACATTATGTTTTAAGATCCCTTTGATCATAGTGTGATAAAAAAATAACTAAAAGTATTTATATTTTTTCTTATACTAATTGTCCTGACATGCGTTGCACGTGTATTTCAAGTTTGCACGTGTATATGCAGTCATGTATTAAATGTTTCATGAACAATTAATGTAAATCATAAAAGCTCATTTTCTTTGTAATGTATGTGGTTGAGAATAATGCATAAAATATTAGTATGCTATTCTTCTTTCAACGAACATCAAATTAATGATAAATTATTACCCACTTTTAAATAATATTTAAATGTAACATCATCTGTTTCAAGTATTATTGTATTAAGAGTCTAACTCATATATTACAACCTTGAAAATAATCTTATCACACATGCTACTAAATTGTTTATCAATCAATAAACTTTATTTAGTAAAAGAAACAATAAAAATATTACATAAACATATGTTATTTAAGGTAGCCAAATGCATGCAAATAAAAAAAATATAAAATCGTACGAATTAAAAATTCTCCTTATATATTGGTAGAGAATTAATTTCTTAAATCACATGGGCTAAAATTAATATATAAATAAATAGAGTATACTTTCCATCTCTCTGACCAACTGCTTGAGAACTTCTATTGATCTAAATGAATCATGTCATTGGACCGTTTGAAGACAAGACAACAGTGTGTACTCAAAATTCATTTTATTATGAATATATTTGAGTTAAGGTTATTTTGTATATTATTTGGTTTTCGAGTAATTTTATTGATGAATATCTTTGAGTTAAGGGTATTTTGTATACTATTTGGTTTTGTTACTCGTTGTGTCCCAAATTATATAATGTAGTTTAAAAAGTACGGGAATACTTTACAATATTCCACAACTACCCTTACAACAAATGTATTTTTAAATCAAAGAGTACACCTTTGTTGACATTTTACAAATTAAGTGAGATTCAACATAGGTAAAATATTGCTAATGCCATAAAAATTTTTCCAAATAGATTATGTATTATTCTTTTTTGGACTAACTAGAATGAAAATTATGTCATAAATTAAGAAAAAAAAATATAGTTTTTGGACTGATCTGTTAGCGGTGCTGCTGAATTGTTTGGTTTAATCAACAAGAAAATGTTTCATTTTTTGTTTTCACTAGTTCATAAATACAATATTCACTAGGTATTATTACTAAAACAAGCTTCACAAATTAATAAATATGAGGTCAACAAAGGATTATTTGTCTGAACAAAACTACTAAAAATAAGTATTGCGAATAGGTTGTGAAAAATTGAGCTTCAAAGACATGAATTCATAAGCTTCCAGCCATTTTGTTAGCGTTAATAGTGCTTATTCATTTCAAATAAAAGTTAAGATTTAAAAAGCCGAAGCGTACCGTTCCACCATGTAAATCAACCTCAAGGAGAGCATTTCTCAAATATGTATTTATTATCAAAATACATTTTACACTTTAATGCAAAATGGCAAATAAAAATTCTTACTCTTGAAGTATATTGCCTAACCGTAAAAAATTAGAACTTAGGAAATAAGAATAGGTTTCTATCTAAATTCTAAAGTCACTTTTAGTTTCTGAGTGCAATGAATTAAAGCCGAAGACGAACCAACATAACCTTCTAGTAACCCAATAGGTGAAAGACTGAAGGATGGATCATGCAAAGTAGATTATTGTAACAATCCTCCATATTATTTCCTCAGCTTCCGTGCATCATGATGTACTGAACCTTTCCACAGTGAATACATGTCATTTATAACTTGTCCGAACTGTCGGTTCAATTTTCAAATAGTTTATTTGGGTTTAAAACTGATTTCTTTGTTTTAAAGCTTTCGTTGTCAAAAAATTGATCTCATAGAAAAACTCTTAAAAGACGACCTCAAATGAAAATTTCGACAACGTCATCAACTCTTGAATATTTACTTCAGGCTAAGGGGACCCTTGGTCTGGGTTCCAAGGCTTTTGGACTCGTGTTGGGCTATTGGGTAGGTCTGGTGAAAATGAAACTATGGGTTTGGGGCCCATATTTAATCAAAATAATCTCGAATAAAATTTTTGATGGTTTCATTAAGTCCAGATTATCTAATTTGATACGTTAACATAGTTTGTATATGCGCCACAGGGTTTCGAACGACTCTCGAGCACCCGATCAGAGTTCGTTGGGATTGAAGAAAATTGTTTGTTTTCCAACATCTAGTGCAACCACCATTTTTACTTTTTGTTTGTCAGGTAAATTGTTTGTTTTCCAATATTTGGTGTAGCCAACATTTTTACTTTGTGTTTGTGAGGTACAAATCGCCTTCATGAAGGATCACGTTCTTGACCTACTCAATCGCAAGTCTCACCTCTTGCATTCGCGATGCTGGTCATACCTAACACGATCAACTACCTTCTTCGTGATTGTGTTTTTTTTGCCACATTTCCAACCCATTGTCTGCGTTCGCGAAAGATACTTTTCATAGTCATCGCATTTGTAGCCCTTAGCCCGCGCATTCACGAAGGCCAAACACATGGTAGTATAAAATATATTTTTTCCAATTTCTTCAAAACATTCTCGCTATTTTATGTCATTTTTATATTTAGGAGCTCAAAAACTAGTTGGGAATCATAAATAGGAGTTCGGGATGTGTAGGGGACGTTGAGATGATCATTTTCCATTAATTTCTTCATAAGTTTAGGCCTAAATCTTTTGTTTAATTCTTGTTCCGTCTCTCATTTTGTCCATCTCTCAAGGCTGATTTGAGACTCAATTTCCCCCCCTTTATTCTTAATATTTTGGCATATATTCGTTGTCCTTTGAGGGACCTCATGATGGATTTACTTTTTATATTTTATTAGCGGGTCCCACGAGCCTATTTTTTACACGATTTTTGGTCCAAAGTTTTATATTTCAATATGAGAATCATTTTAATTATATTAAGGTATAGATTTTTTTAACAGTTCGATGTCATTTCAGGATTGTGGATCAAGGACGAATGATTTATTGATTGTTCAAGATTTGTGGGTCGACATTAACGTAGGCATGGTCTACTTATCTCTATGAAATTCTATATTATGTATTTCACATGCTAGGTAGGGATTATAGGTTATGTTTATTCCTTGATATATCATGAATTGACCTAATTAGGAAATTTAGAATAGAAATGTGACATATACCTTAGACTGGAATACTTGTTAAGGTTGTAGGAGCCTATTACACCTAACTATTGACTTGATTAATCATAGACATGCATTGGGGACCCCTTAGTAAAAGATTTATCATATTACTTAGTATTTTGGGTGGTATTTCCTAATTAAATCCCTTTTAATAGATTTATTCCCTTGTTTACCTTAGTATCACAGTTTATGGTGTTAATATTATAATAAATTATATATTGTTGGGTCTGAGACCGTGGTAATGATACCTGTTAGATGCTAGGTCTTTATTTTACCCTTATAAAAGATGTGATTAGGGTTATTGATGTGTAGATGCTTAAGATTTTATTGTTTGGATACTGGTGATGGCATGCATATATTTAGACATATTTACACTTATTTGCTGGTATTCTTCTAGTTTAAAGCTTGATTTTGCTACTATTTTCTAAAAGGGAAATTATTTCCACTTTTTCTAACTTTAAAATTGACTTTTTGAAAATGGAAGTTTTACTAACCCTATTATACGATTATGACATTTTAAAATAAAAGTACTACTTTGGGAATTAGATCGAGGCTGATTTTGATCTATAATTGATCCACTCATTTTACTACTATTTATTCACTTTGGTTGAGGTAGATTCCAACTCTTTCTATATTACTACACTATTTTAGCTTTGTTGTTTATCTCGGCCAATGCATTTAAAGATATTCACTCATTCAATTATGATTCGAGTCTTACATTTCTTCTAATAGTAGAAATCCTTTTTTTGTACTAGATGAATTAAACTTGTGATGATGGCTTATGAAAGTTCTAGTTCAGTACCAGGCACTATAAACAAATATTCCAAATCGCCTATGGGCCCCTTTATTTGATGATCTATAATATTGGAGATAGATGGTCACCGTAGGTTATTCCTTTATAAGCTACTGATCTAGAGGATGCGTATACACTTAGTGCATTATAGTACTTTGATCATATTGTGTCACCAAGCTTTTATGACTTACATTCATTCATATGCATCACCTTTAACCAATAAAATTATTTGGCACTTATGTCTATCAGACTTATGGGGGTTGAATAGTTATAAACTATAGTTAGTGTTATATGCTTGCTTAAAACTTTTTATTTGGAGGCCTGGTTAACTTATTGTTTGTTCATACTAGTATGTTACTATATCATTAGTTATTATGGTTAGTTCGGGGCAGGATGGTTATAGACTATTACTAGAGATTATCGATACATTTAAATTCCTTTTCTCTACTGTATCAAGATGCTATACTGTTAAGTTACCTCATGATTAGTTACTCTTTGGCTAGAGACTTTGAGTATGCTATTATTAGCTGCCTTACTTAGCTATGATCCTTGAGATGTTATGTTGGCTCCCTCAGGTAATTTGTAATACCCCGAAGTTTATTAACTAAATTTTTTGATCCAAGAATGTCAAGTATTAGCTTATAAATTAAATTATGTTTATTCCATGAGGAATCTTCAAGATTTTCACTTATTGTCATATGTAAAATTCAATAAGCTTTCCATCGATATAAAATTTTCCTAAATCCGATAACTGGGTAAGAAGTTATGACTATTTCAAGTTCCCATCATAAAACAACGCCATACTAGTCAGTGGCGCACCACGCCACAGGAGAAAATAAAAATTGTCAAATTCCAGTACGGGACTGCGATAGTGGCTCGTCGCACCAAACTTCTATGTCTCAAATAAGTGGCAACGCAATGGCTCCGCATTGCTCAATCCCTCAATTTCCAGTTGTCAAATTCCAGTGACACAACTCTATAGCGTTGTGTCGTGCCGGAGGTCCAATTAGGGAAAATTTCACTGAAATTAAAAGACGTGTCCAGGGTTAAAAGGGTTAATTTCCCATCCATATTTAAGCCTTTTAACACGAGATTCAGCTATTTGGATCCCAAAATATACTCGTTTCTCTTAATTTTCTCTTAAGAACAAGCTAGGATTTCAATTGGGGATTCAATTTCAAGAAAGTCTCTTTGTCAATCTTCGCTAAATCAAGAACTAAGGTAAGTCATGCTATGATTCATGGGTATCTTTCACCCATGAAGCTCAAGAATCTCTTTCCAAAATCCATGATTTGTATATTTAAGAATGTTCATGATTGGATTAAATTAAAATTCATGTCCATGATGTTGTGTGGTGTTGATTTATGTTTTAAATTACATATTTCAATGATTGACTCTAGTATATGATGAATTGAATAAAAACATGATAAACCCCTTTCAAATTACAAGTTAATTGATGTATTCATGATTATTAGATGTGTTGATGATGGTATAACCAAAGCATGCTCTCTATGTGTTAGATTAAATGCCTATGTGAAAGAAAAGTGTTATACTAGTATGATAATATGAAATCCCCTTTATGTACAAGTTTATGCATGTCACATATTTGATGAAATGACTCAATAATTGAATTATGAATTGTGATGTGGGTCATGTATTCAAGAAAGTCATGCTTTGACAGTTTCTTTCCATCGAGTCCTGGGGGTACTTGTACCCAACAATTTAGCTGTGTGCTTAGAGCCAGTGTTATGTTTTCACGATATCCTCAGTCAAGCCATGATCCATAGAACTCAGTCAGTCATGTGACTCAGGAAAGCTCAGTATTACATTAATCTCAACACTATTCCATCAGTCAACGGAACTCAGTTAATTCAGTACTGTTCAGTTCAGTAATCCATTATCAGTGTCTATTCAGATAGGAGTAGGAATTAACACTGAGTAAACCCAAGGATGGGAACACACACTGTCAGATTAGGGTGTGATTCATAGAAGTTATCCTTGCATTCTAGAACTATGTATTCAGCATAGGTTGATACATCAACACTGTCAGATGAGGGTTGTTGAGATAGATAAGCACTGTAAGATGAAGGCCCCACCATTGACACTGTTAGATGAGGGTCACTCATAGCTTATCCTTAATAGTGGTGTGGTATAGACACCCTTCCAATTAGGGTTACAGATTGGAACCCAACTCAACCCTAATGGCTTATTAAGGGCATGTCAGCTAGATAACTACTTCCCACAGTTTCAGTTATAGAATTCAGGGCTGTCAAATACAGTCAACTCAAAATAGTGCAGAACAGAGTTAGTTCCATCAGAAACTAGACTGTCAGATATAGTCACTCAGTATCAGTTAATACAGTTATTAGAATCTTATGTTATCAGTACTCAGACTCAGTAATCATGACCCTAGTTACAGTTATTATGTATTCTCACATTTATATTATTCAGTCAGTTAGTCTAGATCATGCAAGTAAACCCTTTGCATTCGGCTACCTCACATGCATACCAGTACATTCAAAGTACAATGAATTTGCGCTATGATGTCTTATACCATAGGTTCAGAAGCATAATCTCTAGAGCATTAGTAGCATCCCAGTCTCTGAAGTCAGAGTTAGCAGTGAGTCCTCATATTTTGAGGACATGATCATTTCTTTATTATCACATTAATTTGTTTATTTGTAGGAGTTAGTTGGGAACATGTCCCATAGTATCCTTATTCAGAAAGTTAAGGTTTAGAGTCTTTTCAGACTATAGTATGTTTAGACAGTTTTATTTTAGGTATTTATACCCAATCCCAGATGTTATGTCATATGGTGATTTATAAATTTTGAACCTTATGGCCTTTCATTTCAGGTTTCTATATTTATCAGTATATCACGTAGTATTCAGGTACAGATATCAGTCATGGGTTAGCTTGTGGTCCTTCGGGGTTATGAGCGCCGTATAGCATTTCGGGTACCAAATTTGGGATATTACACACTGGGTATCAGATCCAGGTTCAATAAAGTCCTAGGAAGTCTGAAAGTCGCGTCAAGTAAAGTCTTGCGCATGGGTGTATTGCACTCTACATTTATGTGCAGGAGGCGATAAGATGTTTTAGGAATAGTTTCCCTTCTTTCAGTATTCATGTCGTGCCAATGAGAATAATCTCAAGTCAATTTCTCAGTATAATTCATTTCTCCCTATCTTCTATAGAACATGCCTTCAAAAAAAGAAATAGGAATTAGTCAGCCCCTCAGCCCGAAGAACCTTTAGGCGAATATGTTTCTCAGGCAGAGTTCAGAGCTAGATTCGCTACTCTTACTTAGTTAGTTGATGCTCAAAATGAACGAACAACTGTCGTTCTGCCCAACCCATTTGCCAATTCAACTGCATCCAGGATTTGGGACTTCACCCAAATGAATCCTCCATCCTTTCGCGGGTCTAAGTCAGATGAGGACCCTCAGGAATTCATTGATTAGGTTTAGATGGTTACAGAAGTTATGGGGGTGTCAGATATTGAGAGTGCAGGTATAGATGCATAACAGTTGTAGGATGTTGCTCACACTTGGTATAAATTGTGGAAGTCAGAAAGGTCAGTTGATGTATGACCTATAGAGTGGGAGGAGTTTGTCACCGCATTCTTAGATAGGTTCTTTCCCCTAGAGCTGAGAGAAGCCAAGGTGTTACAATTCATCAAGCTCAGGCAGGAAACATGACGTTGAAAGAGTGTTCTCTTAAGTTTAGTCAATTGGCTAGATATGCCCCTCATGTGGTTGGAAATAGCAGGGCCAAGATGAGTAAGTTTATTTCTGGGGTGAATAATAGTATGGTCAATGAGTGTAGGTCTGCGATGTTTAATAGTAACATGACTTTATCAAGGCTTATGACTTATGCTCAGCAGATAGAAGATCAAAAGATTAAGATGAGGGAGAATCAGAATAAAAAAGCAACGACAGGTAGTTTCAACTTTGCTCAGCCTAAATCAGAAGGAGGAAACCGTTCTCAGTTTCATCCTAAGACATCAGTTACAGCTCCTTCTTCAGCTAGTTCTCCAGATCCTAAGTTCAGGGATGGTAATAAAGATAGGGAGCCAGGCTCAAAGTCTCAGGGCAATGTCATCAATGCCCGAACTAATCCCCTTTGTCAGACTTGTGGTAAGAACCACTAGGGTGCTTGCAGAGCAGGTAGCGATGTCTGTTTTGGATATGTCAAGCCAGGCCACAGAGTTAGAGATTATCCCCAGTCAGGTTATTAGGGTCCACAGAACTGTTCCTCAGCTCAGTCCGATCGCCCAACTCAGTAGGGTTCCACTTCAAGTGCTACTAGTGGGCAACGCCCAAACTGACTCTATCCTCTTCAATCCCGACAAGATCAACAAAAATTCTACTGATGTGGTTACTGGCACATTACAAATCTTTCATGTACATGTTTATGCCTTGCTAGATCTAAGAGCTCTCTTGTCTTTTGTTACTCCATATATAGCAGTTGATTACAGAGTCAGTCTAAAAATTCTAGCAGAACCCTTCTCAGTCTCTACCCCAGTAGGTAAAACCATCATAGCCCAACGGGTATACAGGAACTGCCCAGTTATGATATTTTAAAAAATCACTTCAGCAGACTTAGTCGAATTAGAGATGACTGATTTTGATGACATTCTAAGAATGGATTTGCTTCATTCCTTCTATGCCACAGTACACTACAGAAAAAGAATCGTCCAGTTTTAGTTTCTGAATGAACCCGTCCTAGAGTGGAAGGGTAGTGTATCCGCTTTCAGAGGTCAACTTATTTCCTACCTTTGGGCACGAAAAATGATATCTAAAGGATGTGTTTATCATATTGTTCGAGTTAAGGACACTAGTTCTGAAACTCCCAGTCTTGATTAAGTCTCAGTCGTGAATGAATATTCAGATGTCTTTCCGAAAGATCTTCCATGGATTCCTAATGAAAGGGAAATTGACTTCGGCATCGATCTTCTTCCAGATACTCAGCCTATATATATTCTTCCTTATGAAATAGCACTGGAAGAACTCAGAGAACTAAAAGAATAGTTGAAGGATGTCTTAGACAAGGGATTCATTAGACCCAGTGTGTCCCCGTAGGGTGCACCAGTATTATTCATGCGAAATAAAAACGGTTCTCTCAGAATGTGCATAGACTTCACCAATTCAATAAAGTCACGGTCAAGAACAAGTATCGACTTCCCAGAATCGATGACTTGATTGACCAACTTTAGGGTGCCAGTTATTTTTCTAAGATAGACCTCAGATCCGGCTATCATCAACTCAGAGTCAGAGAATGTGATATTTTGAAAACAGCCTTCCATACTCGGTATGGTCACTTTGAATTCCTAGTCATCTCCTTTGGTCTTACCAATGCCCCAGTAATTTTCATGGACTTAATGAACCTTGTGTTCAAGCTGTACTTGGACATGTTCGTCATAGTCTTTATAGGTGATATTCTGGTCTATTCCCGCATTGAGCGTGATTATGCAGACCATTTCAGAATCATAGTTCAAACACTCAGAGATCATCAACTATTCTCCAAATTCAGTAAGTGAAAATTTTGGCTAAGGTCAGTAGCATTCCTTGGCCATATAATTTTAGTTGATGGAATTAGAGTAGATCCTCAATAGACCAAAGTGATAAGAATCTAGCCTAGACCTATCTCTCCATAAGATATCAGGAGTTTCTTGGGTTTGGCTGGCTATTACAGGTGGTTTGTTGAGGGATTTTCTTCTATTGCATCCCCTATGTCCAGATTGACTCAGAAGAAAGTTAAGTTTCAGTGGTCAGATCCTTGAGAGAAGAGTTTTCAGGAGTTGAAGACTCGACCTACCTCAGCTCCAGTCCTAGCTCTTTCATATAGTTTAGATGGTTTCGTAGGGTATTGTGATGCATCCAGAGAAGGTTTGGGTTGTGTTCTCATGCAACATTGTAAGGTCATAGCCTACGCCTCCAAACAACTTAAACCCCATGAGAAGAATTATCCTACTCATGATCTTGAGTTAACGGCAGTAGTATTTGCCTTAAAACTTTGGAGACATTATCTATATGGAGTTCATGTAGATGTGTTCACAAATTATAAGAGCCTTCAATATGACTTTTCTCAGAAAGATCTCAATCTTCATCAGAAAAGATGGTTAGAGATCTGGAATGATTATGTCATGAGTGTCCTTTATTATCCGGGCAAGGCCAATGTAGTAGCCGATGCTCTCAGTAGACTGTCTATGGGTAGTGTTTCTCATGTTAAGGACAATAAGAAGAAGTTAGCTCAGGAAGTCCATCATATTTCCAGACTAGGCGTTCGCTTAGTCGATACAAAGGAGGGTGATATATGGGTTCAAAGTAGTTCAGGAATCATCTCTAGTTTCCGAGATAAAAGAAAAGGAAGATAGAGATCCCATTTTAGTCAAGTTAAAAGAGTCAGTTAAAGATCAGAAAGTAGAGGTTTTATCCCAAGGGGGAGATAGTGTTCTACTTTGTCAGGGTCGTCTGTGTGCTCCAGCTGTAGATGACTTAAGGTAGCAAATTCTTGTAGAAGCGCATGGTGCATGCTACTATATTCATCTAGAGGCCACAAAGATATATCGCAACTTGCAGGAGATCTATTGGTGGAGTGGGATAAAGAAAGATGGTGCAGAGTTTGTGGCTAAGTTCTCTACATGCCAGGAGGTTAACATAGAGCATCAGAAGCCTAGTGGACCTATGGAGGAGTTCATTATTCCTACTTGGAAGTGGGAAGAAGTGAACATGGACTTCGTGATGGGTTTACCTCGAACTCATCCTCAGCATAATTCAGTCTGGGTTGTTGTAGACAAGATAACCAAGTCAACTTATTTCCTCCTAGTTCATACCTCTCAATCGGCCGAGGATTACGCCAAACTCTACATCAGAGAGTTTTTCAGATTGCACGTTGTTTCATTATTCATTATCTTATATAGAGGTACCCAGTTCACCACTCATTTTTGGAAAGCATTCCAAAAGGGTCTTGGTACCTAAACTCATCTCAGTACAAACTTTTATCCTCAGACAGATGGTCAACCAGAAAGGACTATTCATACCCTTGAAGATATTCTAAGGGAGTGTGCAATTTATTTCAAGGGTAGTTGGGATGACCACTCGCCTTTGATTTATTTTGCATACAAAAATAGATATCATTCCAGTATTCGGATGGCTCCATTCGAATCTCTCTATGGTAGGAGGTGCAGATCTCCAATCGGTTGGTTTGAAGTTAGTGAGGACTCAGTTATAGGGCCTGAATTAGTATTTGATGCCTTAGAGAAAGACTCCAGGGTGCTCAGTGCCAACAAAAGTCTTATGCAGATATGCATATAAAGGATCTCGGGTTCAAGATTGGTGACTATGTCTATCTAAAGATCTGTCCCATGAAGTAAGTGAAGAGGTTCGATAAGAAATGAAATCTCAGTCCCTGATATGTTGGTCCCTTCAAAATTCTCAGTCGCTTCGGCAAGGTAGCTGATGAGCTCGAATTTCCTACAGATATAGCCTCAATTCATCCAGTATTCCATGTCTCTTTGCTCAAGAAGTGCATAGGTTACCCAGCGATTATAGTCCCTATTCAGAACAACCTCTCTTATGAAGAGATTCCAGTCTAAATTCTAGACTATCAGACTCGTAGACTGAGGAACAAAGATGTCCCTCTAGTCAAAGTTCATTGGCTGAATCAGTCCGTTGAGGGAGATACTTAGGAAGAACAAGCAAACAGTCATACCAAGTACCCTCACCTCTTCTCCGCTAACTCAGATCTAGTTCAAGGTAAAAGTTCTCCTTAAGCTTTTCAGTTTTCATGACAAGATTTCAATTACAACTTGATATCAACCTCATGCTCAGGATTCCATTTTTTAAACTGGGTACTAAGTACCATTGCATATTTAATTATATGTTCATGCATCAGATTAGTCATGTATTCATGCATCGGACATGCATTCTCCTTGTGAGAAGACTCAGTAAATAAAAAACTCAGTCATGTAATCAATTTCGTCATGTATTCACACATAAGATATGTGTGGTAAGATTATTAGTACTCTCAATCATGCATTCATGTATCACCTCAGTTATGAAATCATTCATCAGATATGCATGCTCAATATAATCTTTGAAATGCCATTTATGTCAAACATGTTTCATTGTTTATGTTCAGTGTGTACTTCGGCATAGTGTTTCTCCTCTCTTAGTCAATCTTATTTGAGGATGAATATTCCCAAGGGGGAGATATGGTAATACCCCAAAATTTCCTAACTAAATATTTTGACCCAAGAATGTAAAGTATAAGCTTCTAAATAGAATGATGTTTATACCGTGAGAAATTTTCAATAAGCTTTCCATCGATATAAAATTTGCGTAAATCTGATAACTGGGTAAGAAGTTATGACTGTTTCAAGTTCCCATTGTAAAACAACGCCATATTAGTCGTGTCACGCCGCGCCACAGGAGAAAATGGAAATTATCAAATTTTAGCAGGGGTCCATGATAGTGGCGTGTCGTGCCAAACTTCTAAGTCGCAGATGAAGTGGCAACGCGATGGCTCCGAATCGTGCCATCCCTCAATTTCCTAGTTGTCAAATTCCAGTGACACGGAACGATAGTGCCGCGTCGCGCCAAGGGTCCTATTAGGGAAAATTTCACTGAGATTAAAAGATGTGTCCAAGGTTAAAAGGATCAATTTCCCACCCCTATTTAAGCCCTTTAACATGATATTCAGCTATTTGGAACCATAAGTCTACTAGTTTGTCTCAATTTTCTCTCAAGAACAAGCTAGGGTTTCAATTGGGGATTTAATTTCAAGAAAGTCTCTTCATCAATCTTCGCTAGATTATGAACTAAGGTATGTCATGTGTTGATTCATGGGTCTCTTTCACCCATAAAGCTCAAGAATCTTTTTCCAAAATCCATGATTTGTATATTTATGAATGCTCATGATTGGATTAAATTGAAATTCATGTTCATGATGTTTTGTGGTGTTGATTCATGTTTTAAATTACATATTTCAATGGTTGACACTAGTATATGAAGAATTGCATAAAAATCATGATAAATCCCTTTCAAATTACAAGTTGATTGATTTATTCATGATTACCAAAGCATGCTCCTCATGTGATTAATTAAATACCTATGTGAAAGAAAAGTGCCATACTAGTATGATAATATGAAATCCTCCTTTTAGTACAAGTTTATGCATGTCACATATTTGATGAAATGCCTCAAGAATTG
This sequence comes from Capsicum pubescens, assembly GCA_030864215.1. Taxonomy (NCBI): domain Eukaryota; kingdom Viridiplantae; phylum Streptophyta; class Magnoliopsida; order Solanales; family Solanaceae; genus Capsicum; species Capsicum pubescens. The sequence goes on along the minus strand of CM061548.1, from coordinate 228,218,938 downwards.
ACTTATGAATTGTTATGTGGGACATGTATTCAAGAAAGTCATGCTTTGTCAGTTTTTTTCCATCGAGGCCTAGGGTACTTGTACCCGATAATTTAGCTTTTTGCCTAAAGCCAGTGTTATGTTTTCACGATATCCTCAGTCAAGCCATGATCTATAGAATTGAGTCAGTCATCTGACTCAGGAAAGATTAGTAATACAGTAATCTAAGTACTATTCCATTAGTCAAAGGAGCTCAGTTAATTCAGTACAGTTCATTTCAGTAATCCATGATCAGTGTCTATTCAGATGGGAGTAGGAATTAGCACCGAGTGCACCTAAGGATAGGAACACACTGTAAGATAAGGGTGTGATTCTTAAAATTCATCCTTACATTCTATACCTATGTATCCAGCATAGGTTGAGATATCAACACTGTCAGATGTGGGTTATTGAGGTAGATAAGCACTTTCAGATGAGGGCACCACTGTTCTCTTTTGGGGACACTGTCAGATGAGGGTCACTCACAACTTGTCCTTTCCAGTGTCGTGGTATTGACACTCTAACAATTGGGGTTACAGATTGGACCCCAACTCAACCCTAATGGCATATTAGGGGCATGTCAGTTAGATAACTACTTCCCACAGTTTCAATTACCAAATTTAGGGTTGTTATTACAGTTAACTCAAAATAGTGCACAACTCAGTTCATTCCATGAGAAACTAGACTGTCTGATACATTCACTTATTATCAGTTAATTCAGTCATACAGTTATCAGTATCTCATGTTATCAGTACTCAGATTCAGTAATCATGTTATCACGACCATAGTTGTAGTTATTATATTTTCATGCATGTATTCTCGCGTTCATATTATTCGGTCAGTTAGTATAGATAATGCATGTAAACCCTTTGCATTTAGCCTACCTCACATACATACCAGCACATTCAAAGTACTGATGTATTTGTGCTATATTGTCTTATACCATAGATTTAGAAGCACGAGCTCCAAAGCATCAATAGCATCCCAGTCTCTGCAGTCAGAGTTTGAAGTGAGTCCTCATCTTTTGAGGACATGATCATTTTTTTATTATCACATTAATTAGTTTATTTATTGGAGTTAGTTGGGGACATATCCCATCATCTCCTTATCTGTACATTTATGTCTTAGAGGTTTTTCAGTCTATAGTATGTTTAGACAGTTTTGTTTTGGTTATTTATACCCCATCCCAGATATTATGTCCTATGGTGATTTATCAGTTTTGAACCTTATGGCCTTTTAGTTCATGTTTCTATATTTATACAGTATATCATGTACTATACAGGTACACATATCAGTCATGGGCTAGCTTATGGTCCCTTAGGGTCATGAGCATCGTGTAGTATTCCGGGTACCAGATTCGGGGCGTTACATTATTACCTTTGAGTTTAGTCCTATATATGTATATATTATATATATTATATTATAACATTTCCATCTTGTTTTGTATCTACTCATATTATGTATGTATCTATTGGACTTTTATTTCTACTATATATCCTACTTTTACTCTTTATTTGTATATTGTCTAATGATATAAGGTTTTGTACTTTAGTCCCTGAACACTATTAGAATAGGATTGTTTATCCTTATTTCTCCATTAACATTATCTTGTTTAGTTTCTTGGATTGTCTTTTATAATTTATATTCCTACATTACATGTTATTTATGCTTACATTATCTTTGGAGATTAGTCAGTTGATGCCTATTGAGTACTATACATTTGGTACTTATACAAGTCTTCTGCAGCCTATAGATCTGGTACGAGTTCTTGTTGTTGATTAGTGAATCATGGAAAACAACCATGGATCAAAGATTAGTAGTGAGTTCCTAAAATTTGGAGTATTTATGTGCTCACTATTATTATTTGACTGCTCTCTATCTTGTCTTTTGGAGATGAATTTGTATATTTTTATTCTGTACTTTACTTTATGCTCCTGTTGTATTAGAAACTCTTGTACTGACTTCGCTAGGTTTTGGGAATACATTTACTTTTGTCTGGCTTTCTTTCTCCTCATAGTTAGTATTACTTTTTCCTTCTTTATTATTTTGTTTCTAGCTATTTTAGACTATGGGTTAGATTTCATACTGGTAGGTTATGGTAGGTGCCATCATGACCTAAGAAATTGTTTCTTGAAAAATTTGTGTCAGAGTATAGGTTTAATGGTATTTTGGGTACAAGATCTACGTGCTTAGTAGATTCCTACATATTGGTGTGGAGACATCTATATTTTATCTTAGGGAGGCTATAGGACATTCTTAGGAAATTCTGTCCGTGATTCGTTGTTGTGTGTTTGAACTTCTATGAAACTCTAAGTACATTTTTTACTCTACTCTTTCCTAGATAGATATCCCGTGGTTGTCGATAGATGTCGATGTCACTTATGCATGTGTTACCATAATTTTAACTTAGCATTAAATAAGACAGTTAGAGATTAATGTTCAGGATCTTCAATATCAGTTACAAATTTTGGGGACAATTTAAAATATGATAGATTTTGTTATGGCCTCTTCTTCATATGATACCGTGTTGGGGAATTAAATTCTTTTCATGAATAACTTATAGTCAGTGATCGTGCCTAGCATATTGAGTAGTTGTCAGTCGAGATATAACTTTATTGGTGTTCAGCAGGGATCTTTATCAGTTTAAAAGTATAAGATTGGGCTTCTCGAGTAGACCAGACATACTCCTATGTTATTTCCTATAAAACATGAGATTGTGCATGGATTTATCAAAAGATTGACTTTTCCACTTTGCTTAGAGACTGAGTATTTGATAGAAGTTGGGTTTACTTTATTTCATGTAATGACCCTTCATGTCATATCCTTGATTTACCTGTATTTTGAGCATTTTAAGCCTTCCCATAGCTTCTATAGGTCACTTATGACTTGTTAGAACTGTCGGTTTAATTATCAAATAATTCATTTATGCTTTAGGCTCATTTTCTAATTTTAGAGCTTTTGTTGTTAACGAATTGGTCTCAGACCGAAATTCCTCTTAGATGACCTCAATTGAGAATTCTAATAGCATCATTAGCTTTGGGACATTGATTTTATACTAGGGGGACCTTTGGTTCAGGTACCAAGGCTTCCGAACTCATTTTGGGCTATTGGATGGATTATATTAAATATGGAACTATAAGTATGGGCCCCATATTTAGATGAAATGATCTCGGATAAAATTTTTGATGGTTGCATCGGGTCGAGCATGTCAAATTTTGTATTTTAGCATAGTTCATTTGTGCACACGAGGTTTTGAGTGAATCCCAAGAACTTGGTTGAGTCTATTTTGGGACTTAGAATATCTAATGCCTCAGGTTTCTAGTGAAAATGCTTAAGTGTCCATTTGATTGCTTAAGCAATCGTCGTTCTAGAGACATAGGGTTTCATTTGTAACCTTGAAGATTTGTCCTAGGTCTTCTTAAGATATCAATTTTCATTTTATTGGACATCGCTTTAGTGGCCTGGTCACTGCTTTAGCGATACCCGGAACTAGTGCTACACCACTTTAGCGATGGAGTAGCCGCTTTAGCGGCAGTTTCCTAAGAAAATGGGTTACCTCTTAAGCAAAACTTGGGTATTGTTAAATCCTCATCTTAAACCAAATTTATCATTCATTATCTCATTATTTTCCCACAATTTTGAGAGCTTGGAAAGAGGAAAGTTTGGGGAAGCATCCATTGATGTTAAGGTAAGATATTCTAATAGTTATGGACATTTCCCTTTATTTTTCCATTAATTTCCATCCCATTTTATCATAAATTCTTCGAAATTAGTTCTTTAAATCCCTAGACCTTTGGGGCTGATTTGGACCCAGATTTATGGACCATTTGTTCTCAACTTTTGAGCACAAATTCGTTATCCTTTGAGGGATCTCATGAAATATACAATTTTAGATTTTGTTAGCAGGCCCCGTGGGCCCATTCTTAGCCTAAATTCTAATGTGACCCTTTATATCACAATATAGGTATCGTTTTACTCATAATGATGTGTAGATTACTACTTTGATAGAGTAATAACCTTTCAACATTGTGGATAGAGGCTAATGACTTATGGATGATTCAAGGGCTTGTGGTTTGACATTGAGGTATGGTTTAGTATACTCTTCATCATGAGAAAGTGTATGATATAAATTATATGTTTGGTATGGGTGATAGGTTATAATTTTTGGTAGAATACCATGATTTATCCTAAATTATGAGTTTGGGGATAGAACAGTGAACTAAAACTTAAGATAAAATTTGCGTTATAGCAATAAAAGCCTATCACCCTAGATTATAAGTATGTTAATCTGAAACACCCTGGGTTTTGAACCTTAGAAAATTTATCCATTTTTGGCTTCTTGACATCATACGACTTGGGGTACTAGTCGTCTAATATGGTTTGGTTTAGTTGGTCATGGTCGTATGCTGACTAGTATGGGTTGGATGGTTTCCTTTGAAGGTACGGTTGGAACATATGAGTAGTATGAACAGGTACAAATGGTAAGGTTCAATCATATATTGCCCTAAGTTTAGTCTAGGTGATTCTATTTTGCCTAGGGTACGATTTCATGGTACTATTCGTATGGTAGGGTACGGTTTGTCATGGGACGTCATATGTTAGATAGCGTTAGGGTCCAATGATAGGCCTAGGGTATGAGTTATGAGTACCACTCATATACTAGGGTACAGTTGGGGTGGGGTAGTCGTACCATCCTCTGAGAATTTTAAGCAGTTTAAGTTGGGGGTAATCTGGACATTTCCCCTCTTAAGTCCCCATGACTTATAAAAATTTTGGGACATCATTTAACCTATTTATAATCACTCAAACTCTCTTAAAACACTCTCAAATTCTCTCAAGGATCTTGGGTCAAGAAAGGCTTGGGTTTCATCGGTTGGATTAATTTGGGCCTTACAAGGGTGATTTTTCTCTATCATCTTTGTAATCTAAGGCATATTACTCCTCCCTCATTGTTATTTCTAACTAATGGCATGTTTTATGAATTGTTTTCATGTCATAAATATTACATGGTCTTGGGTTTCCAAATATATATTGGGGTTTTTAGTTACAGCGGTTGATTATGGTTTTCCTGTGTCTTTTACTTATGATTTCATATAATTATTATTGTTTGAGCATTTGGTTGTATGGGAGTGGTTAATTGGTATATGATTTCGTCTTACGAAACACTATGACCCAAACTTGTTTGATAAAATGCCATGAGAATATTTTTGGTTAAATTATTGGACTTTCATTGAACTATGCATGGTATAACTTGGTAATGGAACCCTAAATTCTATAAATGGTTTAAACGGATTGGAATGGTTAAGCAATAAGGTATGGGTGGTTATGGTTGGTCTAATTCAAATCCTTGTAGGGTACAAGGGAATTCCCCAGGAAAATATGTTAATGATCACTTGTGGGGTACATGGGATTCCCCCTAGTCAAATTAATAAAGTAATCTATAGGCACATGGGAATACCTCTTCTTGAAAATCATGGATAAGGACATTGCTTGCAATCTATAGTCGCTATGAATATACCACTACTTATAGCCTTGGTTAATGAATAAAATGGTGGTTTGGTTGTATGGTATTGGTTTTAATTAGGCAATAATAGGGGGTGTGATAGCTAACTGTAAAGATGCGACTCCAATGGACGAACACTGAAAACTCATATTTGCCAACATGAGGATTGGTCATGGCAACCATTTATGATACTTATAGGGTACATGGGAATCCTCTAAGTACACTTGTACGTATGTATCATGGAGAGCGAAGGGTACTCGATAGTCCCCTACTCTAATAGTATTTATGGTTCGTGCGACTAAATGCATCGAGGCCCATTTAAGGGGTTACACTAGACCCATATAGCCCATGGGTGGTTCTAGGATGGTTAAGCTACACATACCCAAGTTAATGGATTTGAAGTCATGCTAAATCTGGTTACCTTGCCCTGCATGGTTATATATATATATGTATGGTTTTGAATGCATATGGTTGGTTTTCTTGGTTTTAATAGTTGGCATTATTTTATCCTTATCATGAGTGCATGCTAGTGTTCACCTGCTAACCCATCTTCGGGCAGCTGCATCCCCACACATTGCAGGAACCGACCATTCTACTTCTCCTGCTGAAATATTGGATTCGGGATCAGCTCAGTTGGATTAAATTTGTGATCTTCCAAATTACGGTAGGCTCTATTTTATGTCATGGATGTTTTTATAGACTATGGTTTGATATATGGTTGTGGGTATGTCCCGATTGGATATTGTTTTACTATCGATTAAAGGCTTTGTGGATCTACTATGAGTTGGTATGGGTGACAGTGCCCAAGTGCACACGCAAGTGTACGTGGTCTACCAAGTAGTAAAGTGGACTTCAAGAAAGATGAGTTATCAATCCCACAGGGACTTGATCTAACAATTATTTAATTTCAATTCATAGTTTAGATTCAATTGATGCTAGAGTAACCAAAAACAGTTAGTAATTTGTAAACTAAAGAAAAGTAAATAATGCGTAAAGTAAAGTCTTGAAACTGTCAACAGAAGAAAGCCGAGGGTTAAAACACTTCAAACAATCATACTATGTTATTGAACTTCATTCGTAAACTTGGTTTTCTTGGTTGTAGTTTCGTAGGGTTAATTGCAAGATCATGGTCTCCCGACCGTTAATCATTTACTTAATTTGAACCATAAAACTACATCATTGAGCTAGGATGTAATAATCTAATTAAGTTATTAAATCTATTATCCTACGTTTGAATCAAGTAAGGCATCTAAGTACATCCTTGTCCTAGTCGCTAATTCAAATTCCTTATTTTATGACGTATAAAAATCATTCTTTGTTTATTCCCACATTCGATCTCCCTATCCCCTCTCCCGATATCACAAGGGTGACAATATCTATATTTTCTGGGTGATCATCCATCAAATAGTTAAATCAAGAATAAACAAACAACTAATAATGATAAGGAAATCAATCAAAAATCAATTAAAAATAGTAGTACTTATGTTATTGGCTTTAACCCCGGAAAAGGTGTTTTTAGTCACTCATAGCCATAGTAAAAATCCTAATAATTGTATTGTAACACCCCGAAAATGGGTCCCAAGACGTCACACGGTGCTTACGGTCATAAGTAACCCCAAGCTAACCCTTCTACTAGCAAACTCATAAGCAACTAAATAAAATACTTAAATTTGTACAATATCCACGGACGATAACTCTTCTCTAAATCTAATCAATAAAAAATTGAATTCATATGATTATAACTCTGTTTTACAAAGAAAATTGAAACTGAGTACATTAACTCTACTGACTATCTATGAAGCTTCTACTAATACTGACTATATATAGCAAGGACGAAACCCCAAGTATCACTAATCAATACATAAGAATAAGAAAGTAAATAAGTATAGTAAATCTAACAGAAGTCCCCGAAATAGGAGGACTCATTATCTGTTGGCTGGAATCTGCAGCTATCTGATTTTGACTGTACATACTACAACTTATACCTATATTATGAGACAATGTAGCACATAGACATATATGTGGATCAACACTTTGAAGATGTACTAACCATATGGGGGTGTAATGCAATAAGTAAACAATATCATCAATCTTTATAGAAAGTTTGCATACTGATATAAATGTCTCACATAGCTTGAGCAAAAGCAGAAATCTGAATCTCATAAATCATGTATAATGAAGCATATAGTACAAATTTTGTGAGTCAGTCTATTTACTTCTAAAATCTGTATTCTCCCTCGTATTCTAAAAACTTATAAGCAAGAGAAATCTTAAAATCATAGCTTTTAAAACTTATACTTTTATCTCATGGAGATTAAAACTTCTTTGAAAATCAAGGACTCAGGACTCTTTGAAACTTTAAGACTTGGGAACTTTGTGACTCTTGGAATTACATAACTTTGGACACTCGGGAGTTTCTTCTAACCGACATAAACCATGAGAGATACATGGAGTCCAACGTCTTGTCCTCCTAAGGAAAAAACCTTTCATTGGGGAGAGGAGTCATACTCTTGCCTGGGAGTATAACCTTAACTTAGTGATCACTATCTCGGCCTCAGGCCCATAAATCTCAGTCCCACGGTGGCACGTAGTTCTAGGGTATGAGACCTCAGAATCATACCTAACTCGATGCTAAATACTACTCCCATACTCAGCTTAGAACTCTTAGGAAATACACATCAAATAACTCAAGGGTCTATACTGAAGACCAAAATGTATTACTATTTGCTTTGATGGAACATCAATGTGGATTCCAACTCTATTAAGACCAAAAATGTCAAATATTTCTCAATAATAACAAAGTACTCAAATCATAGGTGCTTATAGCACAAAAGTTCATAAAATCTCAATTCTCAAGTAGGGCTTAGTGGCCCATAGTTCAATCTATAGTTAAGACACATCACTTGTACTTAGGACTCAAAATGTAAATCTTTAATGCATCAAAATCATATTTAAACTTAATACTCAACCATCATCTTAAAAATCTTACAATCATCTCAATCAAGATATTGGAAAAAATAACTCATAATATGAATCTCATGATTTCAATATCTCAAAATTCATGCTTTGATAACAAAACATTCATAATCATCTTAAAATATGGAATATTCAGAATAGGCACGGAAATATAAACAAAATCATGTAATTCATCTTTTAAACCATGTGAAATCACATAATCTTGCAAATAATGGTAATGGGTATAAACCCTAACTTGATGTTCATGGAGATCATAGTAAAATTCAGAAATTTATATCTTAAAAGAAGTTTTTGGGCACAAGAACACAAGGATTTTTCTTGTTCAAACTCCACATACCTTAGATTGATAAACACGAATGAATAACTTACTTGCAAGGTGTTATTGGAACTCTTGAATCAGGGTTCTTGGAATTCTTGCACTAAGAACTTGGAATCTTGATTTAAGTTGGAGAATAGATGGAGAAATCTTGATTTTCTTGGAGGAGAATCTTGATGAAGTATGGTTTTTGGTTGAGGGATTATTGAGAAAAATGCTATATGATGCTTGTAATGACCTTAAATCAGGTGTTTGTACATTTAAGTGGCTTGAAAAAAGTCCAAAATACCCTTTTTAACTTCTGAACAAAATTGGAAAATATAACTGGGAGCCCAATTTTATAGGCCACCGCGATGCGCCACTATCGCGGTGGCTCACTAGAAATTGATGAATGGGATTCTGAGGGTCACCGGAATGCAGAGCCATCGCATTTTCCTACTTGTTGGGACCTGAAACTTCAGCGCGACGTGCCTCAATCATGCTAGGCTATTGGAAGCTGATATTTGGGATATTAATCATCTCCGCGATGCGCTAAGGGACTGAATAACGGTGTTTTACTACAAGAACTTCAATTAGCCATAACTTCTTGCCCAGTTAATGGAATTAGGAGAATCTTGTATCATTGGAAAGATAATTCAATTGAATTGCCTAAATAGAATGGGAAGTGATCAACGTGGAATTCATTACCGATATTCCTCGGTCTCAAAACCAATTTGATTTAGTTTGGGTCATCATAGATAGGATGATAAAGTCAGCTCTATTCATGCCAGTGAGGACTAAATTTTTGAATGAGGATTATGCGTGGTTGTATCTTTATGAGATTGTAAAGCTGCATGGGGTACCTGTTTCTATTATCTCTGATCGTGGTACATAGTTTTCATCTCACTTTTGGTGGTTGTTTCAGAAAGGGTTAGGTACTAAGGTTAATCTGAGTACTGTTTTTCACCCACAAATTAATGGACAAGTAGAAAGGACTATTCAGATATTGGAAAATATTTTTTGTACATGTGCAATTGATTATGGTGGTAATTGGGTTTGGCATCTACCTCTTTTTTAGTTGGCTTACAATAATAGCTATCAGTCTAGCATTAGGATGAACCCTTTTGAGGTATTGTATGGTAGGAGGTATAGATCTCCTATTTTGTGGTTCGAGCATAGTGAGGCAGATATGTTTTACCTGTATCTTGTTAATTAGGTTATGGAGAAGTTAAAGGTGGTTTGAGATAGGCTTAAGGCTGCCCAAAGTTTCCAAAAGTCCTATGCAGATGTAAGGCATAGGGACTTACTGCTTGAGGTCAAGGATAGGGTGTTACTAAAGGTGTCTCCTATGAAGGGAGTAATACGGTTTTGGAAAAAGAGGAATCTCAGTCCCCGGTATGTTGGTCCTTATGTGGTTTTAAGAAGGGTTGGTAATATTGCATATGATTGGAGTTGCCTTCTAATTTGAGCTTCATTCATCTGGTATTACGTGTCTCTATGATTGAAAATGTATAGGTAATCCTTCATCTATTGAGAAAATGTATAATTTGCGGACAAAGAATATAGGATTGGTTAAGGTTCTATAGTAGAATGACAAGGTGAAAGAAGCTACTTGGAAATCAAAAGAGGACATGAAGTCCAAGTATCCGCATTTGTTTTTTCGTATGAATATTTGTGCAGAAGGTATGTGTTCTTGATTACATCTTTGTTTTGTAACTTGGTTAAAGGAAGGTTGATTTCCTTGCATCTTTGTTTTCTAGGTTAGTTAAAGTCTAGAATAGTATATATTGGGGTGCAATTCATGTTTGTACTGCCTTGTTCGTCATTCCCGGACTAATGATCCTAGTGAGGGATATTGAAATACGTTGGTGTTTTACCCTTAGAAATTTTTTCCATTTTTATTCTTATGGACATCATATGACTAGGGGTACTAGTTGTATGATGTAGTACAGTTTGGTTTTTCTATCTCGAATAGTGACCTGTGTTGTTGGATGGTTTCTATCCAAGGTATGGTTGGAATATAAGAGTCGTATGTTAGGGTACTAATGGTAAGGTGTAAATGTTATGTTGCCCTAAGTTTAGTCTAGGTGATTCTATTCAGCCTAGGGTACAATTTAATCGTACTAGTCGTATGGTTGGGTAAGATTTGGCTTGGTAGTTTATATGTTGAACAGTGTTGGGGTCCTAGGGAAGGCCTAAGGTGCGAGTTAAAGGTACTACTCGTACCCTAAGGAATGGTTAGGGTTGGGTGGTCATACCATCCTGTGAGAATTTGAAGTAGTTTAAGTTGGGAGGAATCTAGATATGTCCCCTCTTAACCTCTTAAGGCCCCACGACGTACAACATTCTTGGGACATCATTTAACCTATATAAATTCACTCAAACTCTCTTAAAACACTCTCAAATTCTCTCAAGGCTCTTGGGTCAAGGAAGGCTAAGGTTTCATTAATAGGATCAATTTTGGGCATACAAGGGTGATTTCTCTCCACCATCTTTATAATTTAAGGCATGTTACTCCCTCACTGTTAGTTCCAACTAAAGGCATGTTTATGAATTGTGTTCATAGCATAAATGTTGTATGGTTTTGGGTTTTCAAGTACATATTGGGGGTTTTGTTACAATGGTTGGTTATGGTTTTTCCATGTCTTTTACTTATGGTTTTTATATTATTATTATGGTTTGAACATTTGGCGCATAGTAATGGTTAATTGGTACATGGTTTTGTATTTTGAAACACTATGCTGCCAACTTTTTTGATAAAATGCCAATGAGAATGTTTTTGGTAAAATTGTTGCACTTTCATTGAACTACACATGGTATAAATTTGTATTGAAACCCTAAGTAATATAAATAGTTTAAATAGATTAGAATGGTGAAATAGTAAGGTCTTGGTGGTCATGGTTGGTCTTATTGAAAGCCTTGTGGGTTACAAGGGAATCTCGCAAGAAAACATAATAATGATCAATTATGCGGTACATGGGATTCCCTCAAGTAAACTTAATAATGTAATCTATGGGTACATGGGAATCCCTTCTTCGTAAAAAAGATGGCTAAGGACATTGTTTTTTATATACAATTGGTATAACGATACCACTACATATAGCCTTGGTTATTAATAAATTGAAAGGTGGTTTAGTTGTGTGGTAATGGTTTTACTTAGGCAATTATGGAGCGGTATGATAGATAACCGTGAAGGCGTGACTCCAATGGATAGATACTAGAAACTCATGTTGTTCGATATGAGAATTAGTCATGGCGACCATATATAATACTTATGTGGTACACGAGAATCCCCTAAGTATACATGTACATATGTATCATGGATAGCGAAGGATACTCGAGAATCCCCTACTCCTATAGTATCTGTGGTTTGTGCCTCTACATGCATCACGATCATTTAAGGGAGTTACACTAAACCCATATAGACCGTGGGTGGTTGTAGGATGGTTTAGCTACAAATAACCAGGTTAATGGTTTTAAAGGCATGGTAAACCCGGTTTCCTTGCACAATATGGTTATATATGTATGTATGGTTGTAAATGCACATAGTTGGTTTGCTTGGTTTTAAAGGTTGGCATTATCTTATCGTTATCCTAAGTGCATGCAAGTATTCACCCGCTAACCCATCTTCCGAATTAGCTCGGTTAGATTGAAGAGGTAAGAATACCGATTTTTAAAGGCTCCATTTCATGTCATGCAAGATTTTACATAGTTTGGTCATTATATAGACTATGGTTTTGTCTATGGTCGGGGGTATGTCCTGATCGAGTATTGTATTACTTTCGGCTAGAGGCTTTGAGGGACTACTATGGGTTAGTATGAGTAGTGTCGGTAGTGGTTTCATCCTTGGCATTGGTATTGGTATTATGGCTAATACCGTTGATTGTATTTATGATTGTTCCATCCTATTATGTTATGGACTCGTACTTGGTTATTGTTTTGTTTTGGTATTGTTATTGGTTGAATATTGGATGGTTGGACTTTCTTGGTTTGGTCACATTTATCGACCTATACCAAAGTCTGGAATTGTACAAAACACTATCTTGTTATATGTTTAGAATTCATCTGACTCAGGGTACGTGTTTGGAAGTTGAGTTTGATAAAAGGTGTGGTCCCCAGTCTTGGTTAGACTTTGGATGCCTATTACGACAAGGCCCCGGTACGGGTCGTGATAAAACCATAGTTGATGCCAAGTATCCTTTAGTATAACATTTATTTCTTGGCATAGTTAATTGTCTAGTATTTCAGATTATAGTTTAATTGTTATTCTAGTTATACGTTGTTGGCCCTGAGGCTGTGGTTATGACACTAGTTAGACTCTAGGTTAGTATTCTACCCTTATAAAGGATGTGGTATTATTCTGCAGATGCTTAGACATTTATGATGGGTTTTTTTTTATATTGGTGATGCCATGCATAGTCTTTGGAACATTTATGCTCACTTAGTGGTATGATTCTGACTAAATCATGATTTATCTATTTTTGAAAAAATAGAATTAGCCCCCATTTTGCACTTTTAAACAAGTTCTTTTATAAAGGTAATCACGTCAACTTAATTCATGATTTATGGTCTTTTGGAACTCAAAATGATGTTTTAGAAATTAGACCAAGATAGATTCTACCCCATGATTTATTCACTCTTTTACTACTCTCATTTACTTTGGTCGAGAGAGATTCTAAACATTTCAACTTTATCATAATGATTTAGACTTAGAATTCAATAGATTTATTGACTTACTCTATTATCCAAGGTTCGAGTCCGTGCATCTATTATATATAAAAATATATATACATCTCTCTTGTTCTGGACAAAGTGGATTGATGATTTGAAATTCTAGATTGGACCAGGTCAGTATATATGAATATTTTTGAATCCCCTAGGGGCCCTATCATCTATTAGTCGTCGTACAAGAGAAGAGAGGTCGTCGTAGGTCCTGCCTTTGTGAGTTGTCGATCTAGAAGAGGTGTATACACTGAGAATATTATGGAACTTTGATTTTTATGGTATTATAGATTTAGTTTGCATTCATCCATTCATGTGCATTGCCTATCACCATTTTATTTTTTTATTCCTATATCTATCAGCCTTATAGAGGGTTGCATATGTATAGGTTATGAGTGTTGTTTATGGAGTGTTGATTAAACCTTATGGGTTAGAGGGCTTTATTAGGTATTGGATGTTCAAACTTGCCGGTTAATATATTGTTATTATTATGGTTAGTTCATTGGAGGATGAGTATGGATTGAAACGAAGATTTGAGGCATGATTCTTATCCTTTTCCTTGTTATGGTATTTAACATTATAGATAGTGTATTTGTGGCCTGATCATACTAGTTTTAGCCTTCCTGCTTTGTTAGGATTTACTAGAGAGTGCAGATTGACTACCTTAGGTTGTACCTTCTGGTTAGTCTTGTATACCTATATATATATATCTGTCTATGGTATTACTGTATATCACTCTCTTCCTTTTTTTACATTGTATATGCATTTCTTAAACTTTTATAATACTATATATCCTTCTTATACACTTTTTTGTGTATTTATTAGTGACATATAGTATAGTTATTTAGTTCGTCAATACAGCTAGAATAGTATAGCTTATCCCTATTGCCTCAATAGCCTTATTATGTGTAGCCTCCTAAATAGTTTCTTGTAGTTTATTTTACTAATCTGGATGATATTTATATTTACATTATCTTTGGATCTCAATCTGTAGTTGCCTACTGAGTACCACATGTTTGGAACTCATGGTAGACTTTTATGGCCTATTGATTATAGTATGGGTTCTTATTATTATTGTATGTATCATAAAAAGAAACTATGAATTGGAGATTTGGGGTGAGCTCCTTATGTTTGCATCATTACTACTCTCCTTCTTATGGTTTAGACTGATCTATACATTATATTCGTATATTGATTTAGTATTTGACTTTGTACTCTTATCGTATTAGAAGCTCTTGTACTAATTCCACCAGTTTTTGGGACTGCCTTATATGTATTAGTTTTTTTATCATATTTATTCTAAAAAATTCCTTATTTCTTTCGATAATACATTACTAACGGTTCCAGACTATGGGTCAGCATGCCTACTTGTGGGTTATAGAAGGTGCCATCATGTCTTAAGAAATTAGGCTGTGACACTTTATGTTGTTGAGCTTTCGAGGACTATATATTGAGCATGTGAGGACTATAGAAAGAGAATATATTAGGTCACATGGAGATGGTAATAACAAGCAATGTCGGTAGCATAGTATTTGTGTTATTTCATCTGGTGGTTGGGATCCTTTAAACAGAGGTCAACCTAACTTGCAGACTATTAGACCCGTACACGTACCACCTAAGCTTATAGGTTTCTCTTAAGTATATCATAGTGGTCTTAGTCGAGAGAATTTTGGTTTGGTAGGTAAAATTATTCAATCTAGGACTATAGGCCATGACCACCATTCTAGGTCAGTAGGTCTAGAGAATCAAAAAGTTCTAGAGGAATGTTTTGAAAGTGGAGTTATTGATTTTTTTCTTAGGGAGATCCCCAGGTATGAGTTTTTCAGTCAATTGAGGCCAACTCATTTTTCTCGATGGTTTACATATACAAGGGTTTATTATGAATTTCGAGAAATTTGTCATTAGTCAAAGAGAGGCCCCAACATGAGGTAATTAGTTTGTCAGTGCAGTCAAATTAGTCTCTCAGAGATGTGACACCTTCAGCTAGAGGTTGTGTACTTAGTCTTTTAGTAAATTATTTAGGTGCTTAGTTTGAGTTCAGATGTTTTCAAACTCATACTTCTTTAGGCAGTCATAGACTATGACATTGGATTCCATCATTGTAGGTGCGCTTTTGGTTTCTGTCTTTTAGTTTCTATTTGGAATGAGCTGTGGTGTTCATACCCATTGGTGTTCCTTGAGATCACTATGTTGATTATTGTATGCATTTGTGTTGATTTATGCATATACGAATACCCCCATAGATAATTTCTTTTAGTAGTGGATTAAGTGTATTATTGTGGAATTTTTACTAGGCGTATAGCATTTTTATTAAAGTACCTTTTGGTTAGAATATTGGCCTCGAGGTGACATTTGAGTGGAACTATTGTTTTGCATCCTTAGTTTCATGTGAACTTTATACTGTTGTTGCTATTGTTATTGCTTTAGTTGCTATTGATTCAGGTTTAATAAACGACTTGACTAGCATTAGCTGGCTAGTATTTCCTTCCTTGCAATTCTTATGTGTTTGTCTTAGAGCCTTAATCGGTTGGCTTATCTTCCTTGTTGGTAAGGTTAGATTGATTGTTGAGTGGGTTGTGAAAGTAGGGTAAGGTTTAGCCTTCTACAACTTTGTTGTGATAAAACTTTGGCGATATTTTTCCAATAGCTGCTTCTGATATTTATAAGTTTGAGGTTTGATATTTTTACATATTTTGTTCACCACTCGATCATATCCTTGATCTTGGTATCAGTGATGTGTTGGGTGCTCTATTCTTTTTAGGATGGAATTTATGGTACAAATGAGTAAAAGTTCGTTTAAATGGGAAAATTCATAAATTTCTCAGTTTGGTACCTTTTGCCTAATATGATATCATGGAATGCTTCTACTTGGTGATATTTTCTTGTGTATCAGTTTCTAGTAACCAAAGTGGATGACTTTTAGGGGGTGAGTATTTGATGCCATAGATCGACTATTGGTTTGACCAGATTTAGGCTAAGATCACATTTTTTATGTTGCTCGAGTTTACATTACTATTGGTTCTTCTTGCTTCCTTGGTGACTATTAGTTATACTCTGATGTGATATTACTTCAATGAATGTGGATTTTATTTTTTGTGTCCTTAGCTTGTGGTTTTCCACAGTTATGATTATGTTCTTTGTCAATGGTTTATTTTAGCCTTGGTGGAAAATATTGGATATATTGCTTAGTGTCTGAAAGTGATATTAGTTTGGGAATATGCTTGAATTCTCATAGTATGATTTATTTGGATATTTGACCTTCTTGAAGATTTATTCACTCTAGTTGTGATTATTTTGACTTCTTTAATTGACGGCTCAAAAATTATGACATATTTAGAGCATAATGCTTACTCATTAACAAGATAGGTTTGGATAGTTAGATCGAGTAGTTCAACTATTTTTAGTAATTTAATTTGGAAATTTATTAATTGATGAAAGTAAAATCCTAGCAAAGATGGACCAACCCATACAAAAGAGTCCAACAAAAAACACAAAAATAAATTGGTCCATTACATGACCCAGCCCAAATAAAAAACAAAAACAACATATATACTCAGTACGGTTTCCTAAAAGGAGCTCAGTGTTGAGTTTCACTATTCTCCTTCTTCTTCCATCATGTTTCCATTTTCGAATCTTCAATTCCTTCTTTTTCAGTTTTGGGTAATTAGCTCGTACCTTGGCCGATCCCTGCATGAAGCTCTTTCCATCTTGCATAAGTGTTTCTTTTCCTTCCCTCTAATTTTGCTTCTGATTGTTGTTGGGTTTTATTGATTTTGTGGTCGTACTTCTTTCATTTCAGTTGAATTCTCCAGTATGTGGGTTCATGTTGTGATTTTTGGTGCTAAATCGAGGGGTCTAGTAAATTGTGGCATGTTACTCCTTTCAAGTGAGCTAATACCCTATTTTCCCTTTATGATTAAGCTATATAAACTAGTTTTTCTTTACCTCTCCCTCACTTAACTACATGTATGGTTGGTTAGGATATTCTGGGATACTCGAAATCACATGTATTTGGAAAGTAATAGGTGTCTCAGTCGCTTGAAGATAAGATCCGACCTTCGGACCCCCCAATTGCTTAGACTTCTGTTTTGTTGGTTGTAATAGTTAGGCTAATTATAAGCTTCACTCTTTTTACTACCTTTTCAGGTTGTAAATATAATTCATGTGAAAAACACTACTTTAGCACTCCAAGCCCCTCATCCTCTTAATGGAGATAGTCTCAGATATGGACTTTGTATCTTATCACTATTGACAATTCTGTTGTCTACCGCATTTAACCGCCTGAATGATGTAATTATGAAATCCCCTTGATCCAATAACAATTTAGAAAAGTAATCATCTAATTGATTACCTTCCCTTAGAATATGTTGAATCTGAACTTGCTTACTTGAAATTAATTCCATATTTGCATTACATTATCATCTACACTCTATGGACTTTCCCACTCCTTGTTTAAGATTTTTTACATTGATAGAGAGACTATCTAAAGGATTACTTTGTCATGCCTTGACTGATTGCAATTCTTAGCTGCCTTTAGTATTTCAGCTGCTTCTACTTCCATATTTTTAGTGTCTTCTATGATTTCTCACTCTGCATATAGTAGATCGCCATGCATATCTCTCAAACAAAAGGCAAATGAACTATTCCCTGGATTACCCCTTGATGCTCCATTAGTATTTTACTTAACCCATCCTTCCATTGGAAACTCCCATAACATAGTAGTAACTTTAATTCTACGATTTAGTTATTCCAACTCCTGTAGAATTTCGGCCATTCATATGAG
Organism: Capsicum pubescens; assembly: GCA_030864215.1. NCBI lineage: Eukaryota > Viridiplantae > Streptophyta > Magnoliopsida > Solanales > Solanaceae > Capsicum > Capsicum pubescens. Next base: position 228,200,641 of record CM061548.1, on the reverse strand, counting down.
AAATCAAGCTTTGTCAACCTTACTTTCAATAACATCCTTAAATCCCTTATAATGTTTAAAATTAGCCTTTGTGCATTCACTCTTTTTCCTTCATGCTTCAATGAATTCCTTCTTTTCCACAATTCCCAAAGAATAATGCCTAGTAATGCTCTGTAATCCACCTTCTCCCTCTGTTTCACATTAGTATTCAAAAATGCAGAAATTATATCTCATGAACACAATCCTTCAATGTTAATACCTGCAAAAGAAGAAAAATAGGACCAAGTCCGGTTAGTAGTATAGGATCTCAAGAACACAGGAGACATAGTCTCTTGTGCTATAATTTTACAACACCAGCATTTGGAAGTACCCTCCACACCCCATATCCTTGTAATATAATACACTAGGATCTTTTCTTTCCATATTTTTCACATAAAGAATACAATTTTAAAATGAAAAAGTTTTATCCATAATTTCTTATAGAAATCATTAGCCATCTTTCTCTGTCTCACATACTTCCATGCTGACTTTATTGAAAACTTTCCTCTTTCATCAACAATACATATGGATTTATCCATTATTGATGACTACTTTGGTGGTCTTACTTTATGAAGTATATGATCCACCAGATCTTCTGAAAACAGATTCTTTAGCAAAACTTCATTTCATTTTCCATTCAATGTCAAGTCCTGAAAATATTGATATCTTTCATCCCACTCCTTATTGTCCTGCATAATGGAACACATATCTCACACTCTAGTCCAGTTTTCAAACCATATATGTGTATCCTCTTTTCTGATCTACCACTAGATAAGATTTTCAGTAAGATCTCAAGATTCAATATTTTTTTCCACACTTGAGATCCTTCTCCCCCTAATTTCCACATTACCTCCTTAGGATGATATTTTTTTCAGTATTTATTATACATAAAGTAACTCCTAATAGACTTCTTAGTCCTTAAATTCCACCAAAGTTTATAGAAGAGTGATGTGGAAACATCCTATAACAATCTGAACCTTAAGCCCCCTTCCTTTTTTGGCAAACACACATTCTTCAATTTCACCCAATGACTTCCTCCTCCTCCTATAGTGCTACTCCAAAAGAATTGAGAAAATATTTTCTTGATAGTAGTCAACATATTTTGGGAGGGTTCTTAACTTGTAGACAATGAATTGTAATGCTTTGTTGTACATGCTTGATTAAAACATGCTTGAGTAGTTCAACTTTGGTGGTGAGATTATATCTATGGATTGCATTTACTGGTTGTATCTCCTACTTTAGGATTTATTTTAGTTATGCATTCATCACTAGGTTTACTAAGCCTACTCTCTAGATACTCATTATAGTTTCCTTTATTCGTATGTATTCTACTTGATTGATGTTAGCAGGGTGGTCTGTCGGCATATGGTATTGGTTTTTACTCTTTTCAACTTTGGTTCTCAATTTTTGTCATAATTTTGGAAGCCTGCTCAGTGACATATGTGTACCAAGTTTGACTTAGCATGGTTTCATCCATAGTTGGTGGAGCATTCTTGAGCAGATCATTATGTTTTTTGTTAGACTCATGATGATTTGTATGGAGGGTCATCCCAATTAATTAGTGGTGTGGAAAAGATTGCAGACTTCAGTTACTACGATTTGTGTATCCATGTAGGCCTTTAGATCTTATTTTTATACCAGACTATGTGTATTTTCAATAGGTTAGCTTTAGTTCTTCAATGATAGTGTAGTGTGAATATATGCAAATAGGAATCAAATGATATATGAGAGATTCTACATAGTTCAGAGTGGATATTGGGTTTGTAAAGGAAAGGGAATGGTAGATTTAAATTTAGAGTTGGTTGTATGATTAATGATTTCGATTGACATTATCTTTGTTGAGTTTTCAACTAGTTGTCCGAGTATCAATTCTATATAAGCATGGTGTAGTTTGGGTTTGCATACATCATTCGGGCTTAGTGCAGTTGGGGGCCAGTTAGTTATTGAGGATGGGTTTTAGGTCATTTGGTAAAATAAAATAAGGATGTGAAGGAAAATGGATACCCTTAGCAAAATTGCTTCAAAGCATTGTTCAGAATTGAAGGTTGATGTGTCGTGGAATTATGGTAGATGAGTTTTAGACTGAATGATGAACAAGTAACCTTCAATGTATTCCAGTCAACGCAGAAGTCGGATAATATGAGAATAGTGTCTGTAATAGACACCATTCATGATGAAGTTGATGCATTGATTGACCCATTTGAAGAGAGGCTGGGTGTTGAAGCACTAGCAATGGTGATTATGATTTTCAATAGTGATGGAATTGAGAAGTATGATAGATGGTAAGTGCAATGTATGTGACATGTTTTAATACTTATGATCTAAAGAAGCTTGATATGGATTTGAAGAACAGAACCACTCTTCCCGCTTGTGTGTCAATTGAGAGGCCACCAATCTTTGAGTTGAAAGACCTCTCATATCACTTCCTCTTTCCATTTTTATGGGCTGATAACACCTTGCCATTGATTATTGCATCTTATTTGATAGATATAGAGGTAGAAGAATTTTTGACAGTGTTGCAAAGGTTAAAGAGAGCGATAGGATGAACAATTGCTGATATTATGGGTATTTCGCCAGGTATTTGTACTCATAAGATCCAATTTGACCCAAACTGCATTTCTAGTATTGAGCACCAGTAGGGACTAAATACCCCAATGCAGGAGGTGGTCAAGAAGATCATTAATTATTTAAACGCTGGTGTTGTTTACCCCATTGCCGATAGCAAATGGGTAAGTTATGTTCAGTGTGCTCCAATGAAAAGAGGAATTAGTGTCATGCCAAATCAGAAAAATGATCTCGGCCAAATAAGACTAGTTAATGGTTGAAGAGTGTGTATAGACTGTAGTAAGCTAAACACATGGACCCAAAAGGACAACTTCCTAAAGCCCTTCACAGATTAGATGCTAGATAGACTTGTGGGAAGGGGCTGGTATTATTTTATGGATGGCTATTTGGGTTACAATCAGATGATGATTTCTCTCGATGATCAGGAGAAGAAAACCTTTACCTACCTATATGGGACCTTTTCTTTCAAGAGAATACCATTTGGGTTGTGCAATGCTCCAACAATAGTTCAGAGATGCACGATGTCCATCTTCACTGACATGGTAAGAAACACCATCGAGGTCTTTATGGATTATTTTCTATGGTTGGTGATTCTTTAGAAGACTATCAAGTTTACTTGAAAAATTCTCTTAGTCGATGTGAAGAATGCAACTTAGTACCCAATTGGGAAAATGCCATTTTATGGTAAAATAAGGAATTGTACTTGGTTACAAGATCTTAAAAGGAGGCATAGAGGTTGAAAAAGTAAAAATTAAAGTAATTAAGAAGCTACCACTGCCAATTTCAGTCAAGGGAATTCAAAGTTATTTTAGGTCATGCTGGTTTTACAAGTGATTCATACATACTTTCTCAAATATTGCAAACCTTTTATGAAAGCTCCTTGAGTAAGAGGTGAAGTTTGATTTTGATAAGGCATGTTTAAAGATTTTGAAAGATTGAAGGAGAAGTTGGTGTCAACCTCTATCATACTGTCTCTTGACTGGTCCTTTCTATTTGAGATAATGTGTAATATGAACTGTGTAGCCCTAGGTGCTGTCCTAGGCCAAAGAAAAGAAAAGATTTTACACCCTATGTACAATGTCAGCAAGGCATTATACCCTGCTCAGAAGAATTATACAATTATATAATAAGAGTTACTAACATTAGTTTTTGCATTTGAGAAATTTTGTCATATCTGATTGACACTAAGGTTGTTCTTCATGCAGACCATGCAACTCTAAGATACTTGAAAGCGAATAAAGATACAAAACCTATATTGATTTGTTAGGTTCTCTTACTTCAAGAGTTTAATTTGGAGGTAAAAGATCGAAAGGGTAATGAAAATCAAGTTGCTAATCATTTTTCCTAACTTAAGGATGAAGCAATGTAGAAAGTAGTGAATGGTCTTGAAATCGATGTTACTTTTGCAGACGAGAATATTTTGGCAGCATTAAAAGACCTAATTCCCTAGTTTGTAGACTTTGCAAATTACCTGGCAAGTGATCTTGTCCCAGAGGATCTGCCCTTCCAGCAAAGAAAAAGGTTTATATATGAGGTAATGAAGTTTTTCTTGGATGAACCTTATTTTTTCAGAATCTATACAGATGGGGTTATTCATAGATTCATCCCTAAAGTTTATATGATGAGATTTCTTGAGGCTTTTCATACTTCACTTGTTAGGGCTCACCATGGAAAAACCTGCACAACCCACAAGATCTTGCAGTGTGGGTTCTATAGGATGATAATCTACAAAGATGCTCATGAATTTGAGGCGGCCTGTAACCAATGCCAGTGGAAGGGAAATATTTTGAGGCGCCATAAACTCTCTATGACCCCCATTTTAGAGCTGGATCTGTTTGGTATGTGGGTGTGGATTTCATGTGACCATTTGTGAGCTCCTATGGTTTGAGGTATATCTTTGTTACGGTGTACTATGTGTCCAAATGGTTGTAGGCGGTAGTTCTTCACAATAATGAAGGAAGAAGTGTTACTGTATTCCTCAAAAAGCATATATTTTATCGATTTGGCACTCTGCATACTATAATCAGTGATAGTGTGTCACAATTCTGTAATATTTTATTCAAGAATATGCTTGAGAAATATGGAGTAAATCATATGTTGGCAACACCTTATCACTTTCAGACAAGTGGGTAGGTTGAGGTTTCGAACAGAGAGATAAAGTTCATATTGGCAAAGATAGTGAATTCCAACAGGACTGATTGGTCTGGAAAGTTGGATGATGCTTTATAAACTACCAAACATCTTACAAAACTACCATTGGTGCCTCCCAATATCAGCTTATGTATGGCATGTCGTGCTACTTACTTGTCAAATGCGAGCATAAGGAACTATTGGAATTGAAAAGGCTGAATTTAGAGTGGCATGATACAACAAAATTGAGATTGAGTAAGATAAACAAATTGGATGTATTACGACTTATGGATAATGAAAGTTCTGAACTATACAAGTAGAGAACAAAGCTGCATCATGCTAAAAAAATTAAGAAAAGAATATTTGAGCCAGGAGACCAGGTGTTTCTGCATAACTCAAAATTTCACTCATTTCCAGGAAAGTTGAAGTCTAGGTGGAATGGACCATTCACTATAGTAAGAGTGTTACCATATGCTATTATAGAATTGAAATGTTATGATGAAGCCTTATTTAAATGGAATGGACAAATGTTAAAGAACTATATGAGCACTATTGAGGAAGTAAATGTTATTGAAGATTTGAGCCTTAGTGAAGTCTGAGTAACCGAGGCAACAGAGTCATGCGGCGATGTTAAATCAATTGATACATGGGAGGCCATCCAAGGTTCAAGTTGGTGAAATATGAGTATCTAACCTAGCCGCGTCGTGCCGCGATATTAAATTAAGCATTAGATAAGAGGCAACCTATGTTTTGTACTTATTTTATTATAGGGTAACTTGTGTGTTCAATGTGTAAGGCTGGAGATTGCAGAAAAAGGGTAGAAAATTTTCTGGTGCCAGGACTTTTGACTATTACAAAATGAGTCATAGTTAGAATTAAAGACATGTATGAAGGATTCAAAGGGTGCTTTAACTTAGACCACTCTCAGGTATATGGTTTCTGGAGTCATTGCGACTCTCAAAACATGTCGTAGTCATTAACTATGACTCATCAACTTGATTTTTAATGATAGAAGACTCGGGTAAGGTTTCAATCATAATGGATGGAGTGTATAATCTATAGTCACTTGTTACAAGTCGTTACAATAACTCATAACCAGGCTAGACTACTAAGAACACACGGGTCAACTCGGTCCAAATCTAATGATTGTAATCAAATATAGTGTAGGGGGGAAATGATTGGCATTCCAATAATTCAAATTAAGTGACTCCCTCCATTCTCCTTGGTTACATACTCAACTAAACAAACTTTTGAACTCATCAAAACATCAAACACATGAAATCTCTTAAAAGTCAAACAAACTCAATGGGTAGGGCTCAAAATCTGGTTAAGATAAGCTCAAAAAGAATCTAAAGCAATCAACTAAGTAAGTACTTTGTATTTTAATCATAAATTAATAAATCATACTTCAATGTGCAATGGTTTCTTGATTTATTTGTTCAAAAAATCCATATGGCTATTAATAATAGAGCCCTAGTCCTAACAAATTTGTAATTGAAAAGTAATAGTGGGAGAAATTGATAATATGTGAACTCAAGTTCATTGTTAGGGATAAGTTAGGGGCAATTGTAGTTGTTCATACATGTATTATTGTGTTGGGCTTGAACAATTAGAAACATATACTCTACTCTTTCATGTTACAGTGGGTTCGGGACTCTTAACAACTAGTAAGGTCACTTAACGAGTCTTTATATGACTCGTAACCACTGGTAAAATGATTGATCAAAAAAGTATATGTTCTGTTAATATGAAAAATTTTATACCCCAAAAATCCAGACCAATTTTAGAACCATGATTCGAGCTCATAAGAAATAAATTATAGTTCTTTGGTAGTTTTATAAGTGGGTTTAATGTATATTAAGGTCTCAAATAACTCCCAGATATTAGACGAATCAAAACATCCCTTACCGATTCAATTTTGAGAAGAATGTTTCTTTAGTCAACTTTAAACGAGCATATCTATTTCTCTACTCAAATTTTTCCAACTCAATGCCCACCAAATAATAGGAAATCAAATTAGCTTTCCAACTATACAAAGTTTGACAAAATTCGATTCTCGGGTGAGAAGTTATGGTACTTTTAGTTATAGTAGTAGCTTAATACGAGCAACACCGTGTCGCGGTGACCCCAAAAATGGCGTCCATCATTTCCAGTTTATCATTGGGATTGCCACAACATTGCTCTATTTGGAAAAATGGGAATTGTCCATTTTACAGTGGCTCGACGCGATTGCACCGCGTCGCGCCGTTATGAAAAACTAGGATTTTTTTAGTTTCCAGTTCCGAGTTTAATTTTCCCAGGATATTAAAGTCCTTTTTCCTTTATCCTATTGAATCAAAAATGGGATTAATCAATAGTTAAGGCATTATATCCTATATTTTCACAATTTTCTCTTCAACAAAAAAAAGAAACTCTAGCCACCACCCAAATTCATTAAGTTCAACCATTAATTCCTCAGGAAAGTTTAAAAATTCAAGCTTCTCCATCAAGGAACGATCAAGAACTACAATTCTTTTGTAAGATTAAAAAACCCCAAAGTATGTTAGATGTTCATCCATGGGTTCCTTTCACTCATGTAGTCCAAGAATCTATTTTTAAGTTTTAAAAGTATGATCTTTAAATGTTTTATGAATTATATCCATGAACTTTCATGAATTTTGAATATTATGTCATGTCTACACAAATTTTTTGTTGTTATTAAAACCTTACAAGTTTGAATGATGTTGTTTGCTGATTTAAAAGCTTAATTGGTGATTTAGTATAAAAATCATGCTATTACTACAAGCTTTAAACTATGCACGTGCTTATCTTATACTATGAATATAAAGTATTTGATAAAATGTGTAGATGAAAGGATGTTGAAAAATGACTGCTTAATATGTCCCTAAAGCTTTTGTAAATTTTATGTATTGTGGTTTCCATATCATGTTAATGAAAATTCAGAATAAAACCCTCAGTTTATGATTTGGTAATGTGATTGTGCGATCTTGTCAGATTTTTAAAGTATCCCCATGTTCTTGATGAAATGCTTACGTGAATAATTGTAAACAATGATTTCCTTGTATGGTTTCAAAGTTTTTAAGTGGTCCTATTGTTATTGTTATCGAGTCCTGGGGATTATGAATACCCGAAAACCAAGCTGTTTACTAGTCTCAGTATCTTCAGAATAATTTTAGATAAATCATGAGTGCCATCAGTTCAGTCAGTTATCATAATCATTTAAACTTAGAATAGTTCAGTATTCTGAGTTAGTTCAGTAGGGAGTAGGATTCAGTACCGAGAAAACCTAAGGATGGGGGAATTCCTGTTAGTATAGGGTTTGAACCTTAGTAGAAATCCCCGAGCTATAGAACTATGTAGCCAGCGTAGGCTTGAGATGTCTTCCTACTAGTTTAGGGTTTACACATATCTCATTGATTTTCCTATTTGTTTAGGGTTTGCAAGATGTCTTTCTTCTAGTTTAGGGTTAACAAAGCCATTGTTAGTACCCGTGGCATAGTACTAGCACCCTTCCAAATAGGGTCACAGGTTGGACCCCTATCCGCTCAAACTATGGCTTGTCGATTAGATGATACCTCCAACAGTTTTAGTTTCAGTATTCAATTCAGAACTCAGTTCAAGTTTGCTTGACCATAGCATACAATTTATCTGTTATTTAGTTATCAGATTTCAGTATTTCAGATATAGATTATATCAGAAGGAAATTACATGCTTCGTTATTCATTTTTAAATTTTGCTGCTTTTAAACATTTATATTCAATATCCTTATTCTAACTAGACCATCTCTACTCTATTCATGTTTACTAAGTTACCTCTAATCATTTGCCTAGCTATTACTTCATGTTCAGTTATTCCATGCCAGTCATTCAGTTTGTTATCATTCATGCATATAAACCCATGCATCTCAGCCCTACATTATTTAGCATACAAGTACATTCAGAGTACTGATCGCATACTCATTTCATGCGCTATGATGTTTGATATCATAGGTTAGGATGCTCAGGTTCTCAATCGTACATTGATATCCCATACCACCAGTAACAGCAGCATTGGTGAGTCCTTATGTTTCGAGGACCAGTTATGTTAATTATGTTTTTCTTAGTTTTAGCATACAATCGGAGTTAGTTGGGGGCTTGTCCCATCAACTCCTCAGCTATTCAGTTACAGGCTTTTATACTAGAACAGGTAGTTTGTTAGCTTTTTGGTATGTTTTTAGATGTTAAATTCATGATTCAGTATTGATTACCTTTTATAAAACTTTATGGTATTTCAGTTAAATTCCACACATGTTCTCTTTTTTATCAGTTTTGTTTAATTCTCATAAGAGGTACAAGTACATAGGTTAGTTTGTGGTCTCTCAAGACTGTAAGAACTCTGTAGATCCTGGGGTGTACTCTCGGGGAATTATAACAAATCATCTCAACGATTCATAGTCACACTGTATGACTCGTTGTTGGAGTGATAATGACTGGGAAGGATGTGGCATCAAGAATGTATTTCTGGTAGCTTAACGAGTATTGGTAATGAGTTGTAGTGTAACATTATGACACTTTATGAGGATTCCTTCCCTGAATAAAGAATATTGAGTAGGAAACCTTCCACAGTATGAGTCTCACTATGACTCGTAACCATAGGTAACGACTTGCACTCATGAGTCATAGTGTGCGAAAACCCAGCCACACTGACACCTTATTTTCTTGTTTTTCATACCTTTTTCTTAGAACTAACTAATGAGTATTATGAACAAGGTACTAATGGTTATAAAAGGTGTTTCATTAGGGAAGTTGACACCAAAGAAGAATGCCCAAAAGAAACCTACTCCAAATTCCACTCTTCCGCTGAGAAACAAGGACACCTTTGAGTAAAGCAGCGACCTCATAGAATATCTAGTAAAGGAATAGGTGGATCCAAGGGAAAAATGACCCTGAGTTAATAAAGCTCATGCTGCAGATGATGACACCCCCCCCCCCCCCCAAGTGGAAAAAAAAGGAGGAAGAACCCTAGAACCTCACCAGCCCATTCATGATCCTCCTTCGATGTGGGAGATGAAAATAATGAAGATGAATTAGAAAATGTTGAGGATGTTGTTAAGGAAGGATCAAGATTAGAGAAAGTATCACGGCCCGAGGAGGAGAATGATGATGAATATGGGTCTAGATCTAAAGAATCAGGGGAGAGTGAAGAGATTAAAAGTCATATTAGAGAGATACAGTGTAATGGCCCGAATCTGGTACCCAGAATGCTACATGATGCACATGACCCCGAAGGACCACAAGCTAATTCATGACTGATATCTATACCTGAACACTACATAATATACAGTATAAATGCAGAAATAGTAGGCTAAAACATGCTATAAGGTTCAAAATTTATAAGCATTTGATAAAACCACATCTGAATAATGTGGTACGACAATACCAAAACTAAAATAATATCTGAAAACATCTATTCTGAAAACACTGTAGTCAGAAAGCCTTTAAACTGTCTGACTAAGTAGTTGATAGGACATGCCCCCAACTAACTCCAAATACTGATATAAACTAAGTAATGAAGAAATAAAGTAATGATAATGTCTTCGAAGAATGAGGACTCACTTCTAACTCTGATAGCTAAAATTGGAATGCTATTCATGCTCTGGAGCTCATGCTTCTGAACCTATGATATAGACTAAAATACCATAATACAAATACATCAGTATAATTGAATGTACTGGTATGCATTTGAGGTAGGCTGAATGCAAATGGTTGAAATACATGAACAATGCTAACTACCTTTATAACAAGAACATAAGAATACATGCATGAATAAGTGACTGTAACTGAATTCGTGATGTTACTGACAACTGAGTCTGATTACTAATTACTTGAGTTACGGATAACTAATATAACTGATACTGAGCAACTGTATATGATTGTCTAGGTTCTGATGGAACAAATTAAGTTCTGTACTTTTCTTAGTGAACTGTATCTGACAATTCTGAAACTCTGAAGAACTATCTAAGTTCTATTACTTTGACTGAGTTTGAAACTATAATTGTGGGAAGTAGTCATCTAACCGAAATTCCCAAAATAAAACAATATAGCGAGGTTGGGGTCCAATCTGTAACCCAAATTGGAAGGGTGTCAATACTACGCCACTGGTTAAGACAAGATGTAGGTGTTCCTCATATAATAGTGTACCCAAAAGAAAATGGTGGGACCCTCATCTGATAACGTCTATCCACCTCATTAACCCTTATCTGTCAGTGTTGATGTCTCAACCTATGCTGGCCACATAGTTTCTGAAAGTAAGGATAGCTTCTAAAGGTCAGAACCTCAACTTTCTGTATGTGTCCTCATCCTTGGGTTCACTCGGTGCTAAATCCTACTCCCATCTGAATAAACATAGAACATGATCAACTACGCTGAACTGGACTGAGTTCATTGAGTTTCGTTGACTGATGAAATAATACTGAGATTATTGAAGTACTGAGCTTTCTGAGATTACTGGGATTACTGAGTTTACTGAGTTTTCCTGCGTCACACGACTGACTGAATTCTACTGAACATGGCTTAACTGAGGATATCATGAAATACATGAAATAGCTCTAGGCACAAAATTAAATTGTCAGGTACAAGTAATCCCTGGACTTGATAGAAGGAAACTGACAAGGTATGACATTCTTGAATATACGACCAACATCAACAATCCATAATACAATAAGTTGTGGATTTCATGAAGTGCATGGTTTTCATAATCTTGTACATGGGAGGAATTCATATACTCAATGACATAATTTCATACTCTAATACCATGAGCATTCCAACGACTATCTACATTGCACATCAATAGCATGAGAGTCATTTGAACATAAGGGTAAAACATGAATCCTTCACTTAAGTCACAATTGAGTCATATTACATAATTTCTAGTCTCTTAGGCATTTTGTCAAATACTTAGGGTGCATGACTTAAGGCATGGAATAATCATCAAATTAACATATCATAGCCAACTAAAATTTGTGGTTTTCAACTCACATGCTAACATATTTTCATAAAAACAAATAAAGATTCCAACTTGGGAATCATACAACAACAACAACCACATGAACATAATCAACACATAGAATGAATATCATAATTCATAGTTTAAAACTTGATTCTTGGGGTTCATGGATGAAAGAAAATCATTAATAAACACTATGCATACCTGAGAAAGAAAACCTTGAAGGTTCTTGGAGTTCTTGGATGGATTTCTTAAGATTGACCTTCATTCTTAAGGGCTAGGGTTTTATTTTTCTTGAGAGAGAATGTTATTGATATTGGGGAAAAAGTAAATATTAAGTAGCTAAAGATGCTTTTAGGGCTTAAATTCCACATCTTGGTGGAATAAAATCATAGAAAAAGACCCATTTAACCCTGGATGCATCTTTTAATTTTTATGAAAATTTCCCGCTATGGACCCCTGGCGCGATGCGGCGCTATTGTGCCATGTCTCTGAAAAGTGAGAACTAGAAAATTGCATAGTGGCATGATGCGTAACAATCGTGTTTTTACCTTGGATGCAACCTAGAATCTAACTGCGACGCAGTGGTATCGTGTTGGCACACTGGAAAAAGGATAGTTGTGAACTGGGCCATTGTCGCGATGCACCACTTTCACGGAGCAATACATAAAATTGACTATTTCCATTTAATCTGGCTCCGCAACATGATGATGACTCGGGTAATACACTGTCTCACTAAAAAGGCTCTAACTCTTTGCTCGGGTGTCGGATTTGGGAGAATTTTGTATTGATGGAAAGCTTATTGAAATTCCCATACAAAAAAGTGAAAATCATGAAAATTCCACATATATAAAGGTGTATTCATCCTTAAAGCATTACTTTGATATGTTCTGGACTAATTTAAGCTAGGTAGAAGTACGGGGTATTACAATTCTCCTTTTTGGGAACATTCATGCTCTAATAAAACTGACTAAGATGGCATAAATGATAGACTAAAGTACATGCTGAAAATGAACAATTAAAATATGATTTCATGACTGATATAACTGATAAGATGCATGTATTATGCTGAATATGCATATCTGATGCATGAATAATAGATTTATGACTGCATGACGGAATTACTAATAAGATGAGTTTCTCATCAAACTGAACATGAATATCTGATGCATGAATAAATGAATGAACTGACATATGAATGCATGAATGACTATCCAATGGTAATTGATACCAAGTTTATAATGGAATTCTGAACATAAGTAGGACACCAAGTTGTAAATGAAATCTAAACATAAAACTGAAAGGTTTAAGAAAAGTTGTTACCTTGGGCTGAGTCTGAATTAGCAGAGAAGAGGTGATGATACTTGGTATACATGTCTGCTTCAGCTTCCCAAGCAGATCTCTCAAATGAATGTTTCCGCCAAAGGACTTTGACTAGAGAGACTCCTTTGTTCCTCAGTCTGCGAGTTTGATAGTCAATAATTTTGACCGAAATCTCTTCGAAAGAGAGGTTGTTCTGAATATGAATGCTTTGAATAGGGACTTCAACTGCTTGGTCAGCCATGCACTTCTTGAGCAAAGAAACATGGAAGACTTGATGAACTAAGGCTAGATTTGAAGGCAATTCGAGTAAATATGCTACTTTGCCAAAGTGACTAGAAATTTTGAAGGGACCGACATATCGGGGACTGAGCTTTCCCTTCTTGCACAATCTCTTCACTCCATTCATGGGAGATATCTTTAGATACACATATTCACCAATCTCAAACTAGAGATATTTTCTGCGCAGATTTGCATAAGAATTTTGTCCGCTCTAAGAAGCTTGGAGTCTTTCTCTGATCAACTGAAGTTTTTCTAAGGCGTCGAATACTAAGTCAGGCCCTCTAACTAAGGCCTCACTAACTTTGAACCAACTTATTGGAGATATGCACCTCCTACCATAGAGAGCTTCGAATGGAGCCATCTTAATACTAGAATGATAGTTGTTGTACCACGACTATTCCATGCGCTTATGCAGGCACCCTGAAGTTGGTCAAACAATTCGTCAATTCAGGGAAGTGGATACTTGTTCTTGACCATGACTTTATTGAGCTAATGGTAATTAATTTACATTCTGAGAAAACTGTCTTTCTTGCGTATAACTAAGACTGGTGCGCCCAATGGTGACACACTGGGTCTGATGAATCCCCTATCTAAGAGATTCTTCAACTACTCTTTTAGTTCTTTGAGTTCTGCTGGTGCGATTTTGTATGGCGTAATAGATATATGCTAAGAATCTAGAAGAATTTCCCACACAACAAAAAGTGAAAATCTTAAAAATTCCATATATATAAAAGGTAATTCATCTTTAAAGCATGTATTCTTCTACTTCCCAAGTAGCTCTCTCAACGGACTAATTCCGCCAAAGGACTTTGACTTGAGGGACTCCTTTGTTCCTCTGTCTGCGAGTCTGACAGTCAAGAATTTTGATCCAAATCTCCTCGAAAGAAAGTTTATTCTAATTATTTATGCTCTGAATAGGGAGTACAACTGCTGGGTCACCTATGCATTCCTTGAGCAAAGATACATGGAAAACTGGATGAACTGAGGCTAGATCTGAAGGAAATTCGATCTTATAAGCTACTTTGCCAAAGCGACTGAGAATTTTGAAAGGATCGACATAACGGGGACTGAGCTTTCCTTTCTTGCCAAATATATTCACTCCCTTCATAGGAGAGATCTATAGATAAACATAGTCACCAATCTCAAACTAGAGAGCTTTTCTGGGCACATTTGCATAAGATTTTTTTCGGCTCGGAGCAGCCCAAAGTCTTTCTCTAATCAACTGGACTTTTCCAAATACATTGAATACAAAGTCAGGCCCTATAACTGAGGCCTCACTAAATTCTGACCAACTGGCTGGATATCTGCACCTCCAACCATAGAGATCTTTGAATGGAGCCATCTTAGTAATGAAATCATAGTTGTTGTATGCTAACTTAATCAAAGGAAAGTGGTCATCCTAACTACCCTTAAAATCAATTGAACATGCTCGCAACATATCCTATGAAGTCTGAATGGTCCTTTCTTCTTTACCATCTTTTTGAGGATGAAAGGTTGTACCGAGATAAACTTGGGTACCAATACCCTTTTTGAATGTTTTTTGAAAATAAGAGGTGAACTGGGAACCTCTGTTTGAGAAAATAGATAATGGAACACTGTGAAATATGACCAACTCTCTAATGTAGAGTTTGGAATAGTCCTCAGTAGAATAAAAAGTATGGACTGGAAGGAAATGGCATGATTTGGTCATCCTATCTACAATGACCCAAATCAAATCATAATGATGACTAGTACGAGGCAAACACGTCACAATGTTCAGGTTCACTTCTTCCCGCTTCCAAGTAGGAATATTGATTTCTTGTATAGACCCCAAGACTTCTGATGATCTATCTTAACCTGCTGACATGTAGAGAACTTAACCACAAACTCTACCACATCTTTCTTCATCGCACTCCACCAATAGATCTCCCGCAAGTTGCGGTACATCTTTGTGGCCCTTGGATGAATAGAGTAGCATGCACCATGCGCTTCTGCAAAAATTTGCTGCCTCAATTCATCTACACCTGGAACACACAGGTGGCCATGAAAACATAATACAACATCTCCCCCCGTGAGAAAACCTCAACCTTCTAATCTTTGACTTACTCTTTCAACTTGACTAAACTGGGATCTCTATCTTGCTTTTCTTTCACCTCAGAAATTAGAGATGATTCTGAACTACTTCGAACCAATATATGACCTTCTTCTGAATCCACTAAGCGAACACTAATCCTGGTAAGCTGATGGACTTCCTGACCAAAATTTTTCTTATTGTCCTCAATATTAGTAACACTACCCATAGACAGTCTACTGAGAGCGTCGGCCACTATGTTGGCCTTGCCCAGATGATAAAAGACACTCATGTCATAATATTTCAAGAGCTCTAACCACCTTCCCTGATGAAGATAGAGATCTTTTTGAGAAAAGACATACTGAAGGATCTTATGATCTGTGAACACATTTACATAAACTCCGTATAGTTAATGCCTCTAAATTTTTAAGGTAAATACTATGACTTCTAACTTAAGATCATGAGTAGTACAATTATTCTCATGGAGTTTAAGATGTCTAGAGGCATAGGATATGACCATACCATGCTTTATTAGGACACAACCCAAACCTACTCTGGATGCATCACAATACACTACAAAACCATCTCAACTATCTGGAAGAGCCAAAACTATAGATGAGGTAAGCCGAGTCTTCAACTCCTAAAAATTCTTCTGGCAAGGATATGACCACTGAAACTTGACTTTCTTCTGAGTCAATCTAGACATAGAGGATGAAATAGAATAATATCCCTCAACAAATCATCTTTAATATCCAGTCAAACCCAAGAAACTCCTAATATCTGATAGAGAGATAGGTCTGGGCCAGTTTCTTATTGCTTCGGTCTTTTCAGGATCTACTCTAATGCCATCACAGAAAATGATATGAACAAGGAATGCTACTTACCTTAGCAAAAATTCACACTTAATGAATTTGGCGAATAGCTTATGATCTCTAAGAGTTTGAAATACGATTCTGAGATGGCCTGCGTGATCACGTTCACCACGGGAATAGACAAGAATAACATCTATGAAGACTATAACGAACACGTCTAAGTACTTTTTGAACACACGGTTCATAAGTCCATGAAAGCTGTAGGGGAATTGGTATGACCAAAGGACAAAACTAGGAATTCAAAGTGACCACACCTAGTTCGAAAATCTATTTCTGGAATGTCATATTCACCGACTCTGAGATGATTATAGCCTGATTTGAGGTCTATCTTAGAGAAATAGCTGGTACCGTGAAGTTGGTCAAACAAGTCATAAATTCGGGTAAGTGGATACTTGTTCTTAACCATGACTTTATTAAGCTAACGGTAATCAATTCACATTATGAGAGAATCATCTTTCTTGAGCACGAATAAGATTGGTGCACCCCACGGGGACACACGTTGTCTGATGAATCCCTTATCTAAGAGATCCTTCAACTGAACTTTCTGTTCTTTGAGTTCTGTTAGTGCCATTCTGTATGGCGATATAGATATAGGCTGAGTATCTGGTAGAATTTCCCACCCAACAAAAAGTGAAAATCTTGAAAATTTCACAAATATAAAAATGTATTCATCTTTAAAGCATGTCTTTGACATCTTCGGGATGAATTTAAGCTAGGTAAAAGTATGGGGTATTACATTATCTCCCCCTTGGGATTATTCATCCTCAAATAAAATTGATTGAGATTGAAGAAATGATAGACTAAAGTACATACTGAAAATGAACAATTGAAACATGATTTCATTACATATATAACTGATAAGCTGAATGTATTATGTTGTATATGCATATCTGAAGCATGAATAATGGATTTAGGACTGCATGACATAACTACTAATAAGACGAGTTTCTCATCAAACTGAACATGCATATCTAATGTACGAATACATGACTGAACTGACACATGAATGTATGAATTACTATGCAATGGTAATTGATACCACATTTATAGTGGAATTCTGAACATGAACTATACACCAAGATATAATTAAATTCTTAACATGGAACTGAAAGGCTTTAGGAAAGTTGTTACCTTGGGCTGTGTCAGAATTAGCGGAGAAGAGGTGAGGATTCTTGGTATGCATGTCTGCTTCGGCTTCCCAAGTAACTCCCCCAATGAAATGATTCTTCTAAAGGACTTGACTAGAGGGACTCCTCTGTTCCTCAGTGTGCGAGTCTGATAGTCCAGTATTTTGATCGGAATATCTTCGAAAGAGAGGTTATTCTGAATATCTATGCTTTGAATAGGGACGAAAACTGCTGGGTCGCCTATGCACTTCTTTAGCAAAGAGACGTGGAAGACTCAATAAAAATAGGCTAGATATGAAGCCAATTCGAGATCATAAGCTACTTTGTCATAGCAACTGGTAATTTTGAATGGACCGACATATCGGGGACAGAGCTTTCCCTTCTTGCCGAATTTGTTCACTACCTTCATTTGAGAGATATTTAGATAAACATAGTCATAA
Organism: Capsicum pubescens; assembly: GCA_030864215.1. Lineage (NCBI taxonomy): Eukaryota > Viridiplantae > Streptophyta > Magnoliopsida > Solanales > Solanaceae > Capsicum > Capsicum pubescens. The sequence continues at coordinate 228,182,853 of CM061548.1, read as the reverse complement.
ACCTCGAACTCAAGATCTTTTCAGTGCATATCAGCATAAGACTTCTGTCGACTTTGAGCAGCCCAGAATCCTTCTCTGTTCAACTGGACTTTTTCTAAGGCAGGGAACACTAAGTCAGGCCCTATAACTGAGGCCTCAGTAACTTCGAACCAACCATCTGTAGATTTGTACCTCCTACCTTAGATATCTTGGAATGGTGGCACCTTAAGACTGGAATGATAGTTGTTGTTGTATTGAAACTCAATCAAAGGCTAGTGGTCATCCCAACTACGCTTGAAATCAATTGCACATTCTCATAGCATATCTTCTAAAGTCTGAATGGTCCTTTCTGCTTGACCATCTGTCTAAGGATGGAAGGTTGTACTAAGATGAACTTGTATACCAAGACCGTTTTGGACTGCTTTCCAGAAATGAAAGGTGAACTGGGTACCTCAGTCTGAGATAATAGATAGCATAACACCGTGCTATCCGACCAACTCTATGATGTAGTAATTGGCGTAATCCTAGGCTGAATAAAAGGAATGAAATTGAAAAAAATTAGCTGATTTGTTCATCCTATCTACAATGATCCAAACCGAATCATGATGATGACGAGTAAGAGGAAAACCAATCACGAAGTCCATGTTCACTTCTTCTCACTTCCAAGTGGGAATATTGAACTCTTGCATGGACTCAATAGGCTTATGATGTTCTATCTTAACCTGCTGACATGTAGAGCACATAGCCACAAACTCTGCCACATCTCTCTTCATACCACTCCATGAATAAATCTCCCACAAGTCATGGTACATCTTTATGGACCCTGGATGAATAGAGTAGCGCGCACCATGCACTTTTCCTAGAATTCACTGCCTCAAGTCATATACACCTGGAACACACAGATAAACCTTCCAACACAATACACCATCTCTCCCTTAGAATAAAACCTTAACCTTCAGATCCTTGACTGACTCTTTCAACGTGACTAGACAGGGATCTCTATCTTGCTTTTATTTCACCTTAAAAACTTGAGATGATTCTGGACTACTCCGAACCCATATATTACCCTCATCTATATCGACTAAGTGAACACCTATCCTGGCAAGCTGATGGACTTCCTGTGCTAAATTTTTCTTATTGTCCTCAACATAAGCAACACTACCCATACACAGTGTACTTAGAGCGTCGGACTTTACGTTGGCCTTGACCGGATGATAAAGGACACTCATGTTGGATACATCATAATTCACTGCAAAACCATCTGAACTATCTGGAATAGCCAAAACTGGAGCTGATGTGAGTCGAGTCTTCAACTCCTGAAAACTCTTCTCATAAGGATCTGACAACTAAAACTTGACTTTCTTTTGAGTCAATTTGGACATATGGGATGTAATTGAAAAAAATACCTCAACAAACCATCTTTAATAGCTAGGCAAACCCAACAAACTCCTGATATATGATGGAGAGATAAGTCTGGGCTAGTTTCTTAATTCTTTGTTTTTTTGAGGATCTATTCTAATTCCATCACCAAAAATAATATGACCAAGGAATGCAACTGACCTTACCTAAAATTAGCACTTAATGAATTTGGCAAATAATTGATGATCTCTAAGTATCTGAAGTATGATTCTGAGATGGTCTGCGTGATCACGTTCACTATAGGAATAGACGATAATATCATCTATGAAGACTTTGACAAACATGTCCAAGTAGTGCTTGAACACACAGTTCATCAAGTCTAGGAAAGCTGCAGGGGCATTGGTAACACCAAAGGACATAACTAGGAATTTGAAGTGACCATACCGAGTTCAGAAAACTATTTTTAGAATGTCACATTCCCTCACTCTGAGCAAATGATATCATTATCTGAGTTCTATCTTAGAGAAATAGCTAGCACCTGAAGTTGGCCAAACAAGTCATCAATTTAGGTAAGTGGATACTTGTTCTTGACCATGACTTTATTAGGCTGACAGTAATCAATGCACATTCTGAGAGAATTATCTTTCTTGAGAACGAATAAGACTGGTGCACCCCATAGGCACACATTGGTCTGATGAATCCCTTATCTAAGAGATCCTTCAAATGCTCTTTTAGTTCTTTGAGTTCTATTGATGCCATTCTGTATGGTGGAATAGATATAGGCTGAGTATCTGGAAGAATTTCCCACACATCAAAAAGTGAAAATCTTAAAAATTCCACATATATAAATGTGTATTCATCTTTAAAGAATGTCTTTGACATCTTCGAGAAGAATTCAAGCTACGTAGAAGTATGGGGTATTACAATATCTCCCCCTTGGGAACATTCGTCATTGAATAAAACTGACTAAGATGGGAGAAATGGTAGACTAAAGTACATACTGAAAATGAACAATTGAAACATTATTTCCTGACTGATATAACTGATAAGTTTAATGTATTATGCTGAATATGCATATCTAATACATGAATAATGTATTTATGACTGCTTGACTGAATTACTGATAATATGAGTTTGTCATCAAACTGAACATGCATATCTGATGCATGAATACATCACTGAAATGACACATGAATTCATGACTTACTAATCAATGTTAATTGATACCAAGTTTATAATGCTGAACATGAACTGGACACCATGTTTTAACTGAAATCTTAACATGAAACTGAAAGGCTTAAGGAAAGCTGTTACCTTGGGCTGAGTCTAAATTAGCATAAAAAAGGTAAGAGTCTAAATTAGCATAAAAAAGGTAAGGATATTTGGTACGTATGTCTTCTTCTGCTTGCCAAGTATCTCTCTCAATGGACTTGTTTCTCCAAGAGAGTTTGACTAGAGGGACTCCTCTATTCCTTACTCTGCGAGTCTGATAGTCAAGAATTTTGATCGAAATCTCTTTGAAAGAGAGGTTGTTCCGAATATCTATGCTCTGAATAGGGACTAAAACTTCTGGGTCACCTATGTACTTCCTGAGCAAAGAGATAGGGAAGACTGGATGGACTGAGGTTAGATCTTAAGGCAATTTGATCTTATAAGCAACCTTGCCAAAGCAACTGAGAATTTTGAAGGGATCGACATATCGGGGACTGATCTTTCCCTTCTTGCGAATATCTTTACTCCCTTCATGAGAGATATATTTAGATAAACATAGTCACCAATTTGGAACTCAATAACTTTTCAGCGCACATCTGCATAAGAATTTTGTCAGCTCTGAGCAGCCTGGAGTGTTTTTCTGATCCACATGGACTTTTTTATGGCATCGAATACTAAGTCAGGCCCTATAACTGAGGCCTCACTAACTTCAAACCTACCGACTGAATATTTACCCCTCATACCATAGAGAACTTTGATTGTAGCCATTTTAACACTTGAATGATAGTTCTTGTTGTATGCAAACTCAATCAAAGGCTATTGGTTATCCCTACTACCCTTGAAATCAATTCCACACGCTCACAGAATATCTTCTTAAATATGAATGGTTCTTTCTTCTTGACCATCTATCTGAGGATGAAAGGCTGTATTGAGATAAACTTGGGTACGAAGACACTTTTGGAATGCTTTCCAGAAATGAGAGATGAACTGGGTACCTTTGTCTGAGATAAAATATAACGAAACACCATGCAATCTTAGAAACTCTTTGATGTAGAGTTTGGCATAATCCTCAGCTGAATAAGAAGTATGGATTGGAAGGAAATGTGCTGATTTGGTCATCTTGTCTATAATGACCCAAACCAAATCAAGATGATGATGAGTACGAGGAAAACCCGTTATAAATTCCATGTTCACTTCTTCCCACTTCCAAGTAGGAATATTCAAATCTTGCATGGACCCATTAGGCTTCTGATGCTCTATCCTAACCTACTGACATGTAGAGCACTTAGCCACAAACCCTTCCATATCTCTCTTCATCCCATTCTACCAATACATCTCCCGAAAGTCGCTGTACATCTTTTTGGCCCCTGGATGAAGAGAGTAGCACACACCATGCGCTTCTACAAGAATTTGTTGCCTCAAGTCATCTACACCTGGAACACACAGATAACCCTAACAATGCAACACACTATCTACCCCTTGGAAGAAAACCTCAACTTTGTGATCCTTGACTGAATCTTTCAACTTTACTAGCCTGGGATCTCTATCTTGCTTTTCTTTTACCTTGGAAACTAGAGATGATTCTGAACTACTCTGATCCCATATATCAGCCTCCTATGTATCGACTAAGTTAATACCTAGCCTATAAAGCTAAGGGACTTCCTAAGTTAACTTTTTCTTACTGTCCTAAACATGAGCAACACTACCCATACACAGTCTACTAAGAGAGTCAACCACTGTGTTAGCCTTGCCTGGATGATAAAAGACACTCATGTCTTAATCTTTAAAGAGCTATAACCACCTTCTCTGATGATGATTGAGATCTTTCTGAGAAAATACATTCTGAAGGCATTTATGATCTTTGAACACATCTACATAAACTCCTTATAGATAATGCCTCCAAATCTTTGAGGAAAATACTATGGCTGCTAACTCAACATCATGAGTAGGATAATTCTTCTCATGGGGTTTAAGTTTTCTGGAGGCGTAGGATATGACCTTACTATGCTGCATCAGGACACAACCCAAACATACTTTGGATACATCAAAATACACTGCAAAACCACTTGAACCATCTAGAATAGCCAAAATTGGAGCTGAGGTGAGTCGAATCTTCAACTCCTGAAAACTCTTCTCGTAAGGATCTGACAACTGAAACTTGACTTTCTTTTGAGTCAATCTAGACATAGGGGATGCAATAAAAAAAACCCTCAACAAGCCGTCTGTAATAGCTAGCCAAACCCAAGAAACTCTTGATATCTAATGGAGAGATAAGTCTGGGCTAGTTTCTTATTTCTTTGTTTTTTTGAGGATCTATTCTAATTACTTCACCAAAAATTATATGACCAAGGAATGCAACTGACCTTACCTAAAATTAGAACTTACTGAATTTGAAGAATAATTGATGATCTCTGAGTGTCTGAAGTATTATTCTGAGATGGTCTGCGTGATCACGTTCACTACGGGAATAGACGAGAATATTATCTATGAAGACTTTGAAAAACATGTCCAAGTACTACTTGAACACACAGTTCATCAAGTCTAGGAAAGCTGCAGGGGCATTAGTAAGACCAAAGGACATAACTAGGAATTTGAAGTGACCATACCGAGTTCAGAAAGCTATTTTTAGAATGTGACATTCCCTCACTCTGAGCAAATGATATCATGATATGAGGTCTATCTTAGAGAAATAGCTGGCACCTGATGTTGGTCAAATAAGTCATCAATTCGGGTAACTGGATACTTTTTCTTAACCTTGACTTTATTAGGCTGACGGTAATTAATGCAGATTCTGAGAGAACCATATTTCTTGTGCACGAATAAGACTGGTGCATCCCACAGGAACACACTGGTCTGATAAATCCCTTATTTAAGAGATCTTTCTAATGCTTTTTCAGTTCTTTGAGTTCTGCTGGTGCCATTCTGTATGGTACAATAGATATTGTCTTAGTATCTATAAGAATTTCCCACACAAAAAAAAGTGAAAATCTTGAAAATTCAACATATATAAAAGTGTATTCATCTTTAAAGCATGTCTTTGAAATCTTCGGGAAGAATTTAAGCTAGGTAGAAATACGGGGTATTATAATATCTCCCCCTTTGGAACATTCATCATTGAATAAAACTGACTACGACGGGAGAAATGATAGACTAAAGTACTTGATGAACATGAACAATTGAAACATGATTTAATAACTGATATAACTAATAAGTTGAATGTATTATGCTAAATATGCATATCTGATGCATGAATAATGGATTTCTGACTGCATGACTGAATTACTGATAAGATGAATTTCTCATCAAACTGAACATGGATATCTGATACATGAATACATAGTTGATCTGACACATGAATACATGACTGACTATTCAATGGTAATTGATACCAAGTTTATAATGGAATTCTGAACATGAACTCGACACCAAGTTGTAATTGAAATCTTAACATGAAATTGAAAGTCTTAAGGAAAGATGTTACCTTGGACTGAGTATGAATTAGCATAAAAAAGGTGAGGATACTTGGGTGTGTATGTCTTCTTCTGCTTGCCAAGTAGCTCCCTCAACGGACCTATTTTGCCAAAGTAGTTTGACTAGAGGGACTCCTTTGTTCCTTAGTCTATGAGTCTAATAGTCAAGAATTTCGATCGAAATCTCTTCGAAAGAGAGGTTGTTCTGAATATCTATGCTCTGAATAGGGACTACAACTACTGAGTCACCTAGGTACTTCCTGAGCAAAGAGACAGGGAAGAATGGATGAACTTAGGTTAGATCTTAAGGTAATTCGAGCTCATAAGCAACTTTTCAAAAACAACTGATAATTTTGAAGGGATCGATATATCGGGGACTGAGATTTCCCTTATTGCGAATATCTTTACTCCGTTCTTGGGAGAGATCTTTAGATGAACATAGTCACCAATCTGGAACACGATAACTTTTTAGCGTACATCTGCATAAGACTTCTATCAGCTCTGAGTAGCCCGGAGTCTTTTTCTGATCAACATGGACTTTTCTAAAGCATCGAATACTATGTCAGGACCTATAACTGAGGCCTCACTAACTTCAAACAATCTGACAGGAGATCTACACCTCCTACTATTCAGATCTTCGACTGGAGCCATCTTAATACTGGAATGATAACTCTTGTTGTATGCAAACACAATCAAAGGCAAGTGGTTATCCCAACTACCCTTGAAATCAATTGCACACACTCGGAGTATATCTTATAAAATCTGAGTGGTCCTTTCTACTTGACCATCTATCTGAGGATGGAAGGCTGTACTGAGATAAACTTGGGTACCAAGACCAACTCTCTGATTGAGAGTTTGGCATAATCCTCGGCTGAATAAGAGGTATGGACTAGAATGAAATGAGCTGATTTTTTCATCCTATCTACAATGAACCAAACCCAATCATGATGATAATGAGTACGAGGCAAACCCATTACGAATTCCATGTTTACTTCTTCCCACTTCAAAGTAGGAATATTGAACTCTTGCGTGGACCCATTAGGCTTCTGATGCTCTATCCTAAGCTACTGACATGTAGAGCACTTAGCCACAAACTCTGCCATATTTATCTTCATCCTATTCTACCAATAGATGTCCCGCAAGTCACGGTACATTTTTTTAGCCCTAGATGAATAGAGTATCAGGCACCATGCGTTTTTGCAAGAATTAGCTGCCTCAAGTCATCTACACCTGGACAAAACAGATGACCCTAACAATGCAATACACTTACTCCTCCTTGGGAGAAAATCTCAACTTTCTGATCCTTGACTGACTCTTTCAACTTGACTAGACTGGGATCTCTATGTAGCTTTTCTTTCACCTCGAAAAATAGAGATAATTCTGAACTACTCTGAACCCATATATCACCCTCTTTTGTATGGACTAAGTGAACACCTAGCATGGAAAGATAATGGATTTACTAAGATAACTTTTTCTTACTTTTCTCAACATGAGGAATACTATCCATAGACAGTCTACTGACAGCATCCGCCACTATGTTGGCCTTTCCCGGATGATAAAGGATACTCATGTCATAGTGTTTTAAGAGCTCTAACCACCTTGTCATATAAAGATTGAGATCTTTCTAAGAAAAGAAATTCTGAAGGCTCTTATGATCTATGAACACATCTACATGAACTCCGTATAGATAATTCCTCCAAATCTTTAAGGTAAATACTACTGCTGCTAACTCAAGATCATGTGTAGGATAATTCTTCTAATGGGGTTTAAGGTGTTTGGAGGTGTAGGATATGACCTTACCTTGATGCATAAGGACACAACCTAAACCTACTCTGGATGCATCACAATACCCTGCAAAACTATCTGAACCATCTGGAAGAGCCAAAACTAGAGCTGAGGTGAGTCGAGTCTTCAACTCCTAAAAAACTCTTCTCAGAAGGATCTGACGACTGAAACTTGACTTTCTTCTGAGTCAATCTGGACATAGGGGATACAATAGCAGAAAATCCCTCAACAAATCTTCTGTAATAGCTAGCCAAACCCAAGAAAATCCTGATATCTGATGAAGAGACAGGTCTAGGCCATTTTCTTATTGCTTTGGTTTTTTAAGGATATACTCTAATGCCATCACTGAAAATGATATGACAAAGGAATTCTACTAACCTTAACCAAAATTAGTACTTACTGAATTTGGCGAATAGCTGATGATCTCTGAGAGTATGAAGTATGATTCTGAGATGGTCTGTGTGATCAGGTTCATAAAGGGAATAGACAAGAATATCATCTATGAAGACTATGACAAACATTTCCATGTACTACTTGAACACACGGTTCATCAAGTCTTGGAAAGCTGCAGGGGCATTGGTAAGAACAAATGACATAAATAGGAATTTAAAGTGACCATACTGAGTTTGGAAAGCTTTTTTTGGAACGTCACATTCCCTGAGTGTGAGCAGATGTTAGCTTGATCTGAGGTCTATCTTAGAGAAATAGCTGGCGCCCTGAAGTTGGTCAAACAAGTCATCAATTTGGGTATATGTATACTTGTTCTTAACCATGACTTTATTATGCTGATGGTAATCAGTGCACATTTTAAGAGAACCATCTTTATTGCGCACGAATAAGACTTGTGGGCCCTATGGGGACATACTGGTCTGATGAATCCCTTATCTAAGAGATCCTTCAAATGCTCTTTCAGTTCTTTGAGTTCTTCTAGTGCTATTATGTATGGTGATATAGATATAGGATGAGTATATGGAAGAATCTTCCACACAACAAAAAGTGAAAATCTTGAAAATTTCATATATATAAAAGTGTATTCATCTTTAAAGCATGTCTTTGACATCTTTGGGATGAATTTAAGCTAGGTAGCATTAGGGGTATTACAATATCTCCCCCTTGGTAACATTCATCATCGAATAAAATTGACTGAGATGGGAGAAATGGTAGACTAAAGTACTTTCTGAATATGAACAATTGAAACATGATTTCATGATTGATATAAATGATAAGTTGAATGTATTATGTTTAATATGCATAGCTGATGCATGAATAATAGATTAATGACTGTATGACTAAATTACTAAGAAGATAAGTTTCTCATCAAACTGAACATGCATATCTGATGCATGAATACATGACCTAACTGACACATGAATGCATGACTGACTATTCAATGGTAATTGATACCAAGTTTATAATGGAATTCTGAACATGAACTGGACACCAAGTTGTAACTGAAATCTGAACATGAAACTGAAAGGCTTAAGGAAAGCTATTACGTTGGGCTGAGTTTTAATTAGTGGAAAATAGGTGAGGATACTTATTACACATGCCTGCTTCTGCTTCCCATGTAGCTCCCTCAACGAAATTATTTCGCCAAAGGAGTTTGACTAGAGGGACTCCTTTGTTCCTCAGTCTGTGAGTCTGATAGTCAAGAATTTTTATCGAAATCTCTTCGAAAGAGAGGTTTTTCTAAATATCTATGCTCTGAATAGGGACTACAACTATTGGGTCACCTATTTAATTACTACGTAAAGAGACATGGAAGACTGGATGAACTGTTGCCAGATCATAAGGCAATTCGAGCTCATAAGCTACTTTGCCAATGCAACTGAGAATTTTGAAGGGATCAATATATGGGGGAATGAAATTTCCTTTCTTGCAAATCTCTTTACTCCCTTCATCGAAGAGATCTTTATATAAAACTAGTCACCAATATCGAACTCGATATATTTCCAGCACATATCTGCATAAGACTTCTATCGTCTCTGAGCAGACCAGATTCTTTCTCTCATTAACTGGACTTTTTCCAAGGCATCAAATACTAAGGCAGGCCCTATAAATGAGGCCTCACTAAATTCAAACCAACCGACTAGAGATCTACACCTCCTACCATAGGGAGCTTCGACTGGAGCCATCATAATACTAGAATGATAACTATTGTTGTATGCAAACTACCGTTGAAATTGATTGCACATGTTCGCAGCATATATTCTAAAGTCTGAATGGTCCTTTCTACTTGACCATCTGTCTGAGGATAAAAGGTTGTATTAAGATGAACTTGGGTACCAATACCAATTTGGAATGTTTTCTAAAAATAAAATGTGAACTAGGTACCTCTGTTTGAGATAATAGACAATGGAACACCGTACAATCTGGCCAACTCTCTAATGTAGAGTTTGACGGAATCCTCGGCTGAAAAGAGGTATGGAATGTAAAGAAATACTATTATTTGTTCATCCTATCTACAATGACATAAACCGAATTATGCTGATGACGAGTACGAGGAAAAAACGTCACGAAGTCCATGTTAACTTCTTCTCACTTTCAATTAGGAATATTGAACTCTTGCATGGACCCACTAGGATTTTGATTCTCTATCTTAACCAGATGACATGTAGAGCACTTAGTCATAAACTCTACATTATCTATCTTCATTCCACTCCTCCAATAGATCTCCCGCAAGTCACAGTACATATTTATGGCGCCTGGATGAATAGAGTTGTGCGCACCATGCGTTTCTGTAAGAATTTCCTACCTCAAGTCAACTACACCTGGAACACATAGTATACCCTTACAATGCAATACACCATCTCCCCCTTAGAATAAAACATCAACCCTTTAATCCTTGACTGACTCTTTCAACTTGACTAGACTGGGATCTCTATCTTGCTTTTATTTCAACTCAAAAACTAGAGATAATTCTGAACTACTTTGAACCCATATATCACCCTCCTCTGTATCTACTAAGTGAACAACTAGCCTGGCAAACTGATGGACTCCCTAATCTAACTATTTTTACTATCCTCAACATGAGCAACACTACCTATAGACAGTCTACTGAGAGCGTCGACCATTACATTGGCCTTGCCCAAATGATAATGAAAACTCATGTCATAATCTTTCAAGAGCTCTAACCACCTTCTCTGGTGAAGATTGAGATGATTATACAAAAAGACTTACTGAAGGATCTTATGATCTATGAACATTCTACATGAACTCCATCTAAATATTGCCTCCAAATCATTAAGGAAAATCCTCCTGCTGCTAACTCAAGATCATGAGTGGGATAATTCTTATCATGGGGTTTAAGTTGTCTGGAGGCGTAGGATATGACCTTACCATGATGCATGAGGACAAAACCCAAAAATACTATGCATGCCTCACAATACACTACGAAACCATCTGAACTATCTGGAAGAGCCAAAAGTGGTGTTGAAGTGAGTCGAGCCTTCTACTCCTGGAAACTCTTCTTAAAAGGATCTAACCACTGAAAATTAACTTTATCTTGAGTCAATCTGTACATAGGGGATGCAATAGAACAAAATACCTCAACAAACTATGTGTAATAGCCAGCCAAATCCAAGAAATTCCTGATATCTGATGGAGAAACAAGTCTGGGCCTGTTTCATATTGCTTTGGTCTTTTGATGATATACTTTAATTCCATCACTGGGAACGATATGACCAAGGAATGATACTGACCTTAGACAAAATTCACACTTTCTGAATTTGACGAATAGCTGATGGTCTCGAAGAGTCTGAGGTACTATTCTGAGATTATTTGCGTGATCACATTCATTGCGGGAATAAACAAGAATATTATCTATAAAGACTAAGACGAAAATTTCCAAGTACTGCTTGAACACATGGTCCATCAAGTACATAAAAGCTGCAGGGTCATTGTTATGACCAAAGGACATGTCTAGTAATTTGATGGGACCATACCGAGTTTGGAAAGTTGTTTATGGAATATCGCATTCCCTGACTCTGAGCTGATGATAGCTTGATCTCAGGTCTATCTTATAGATATAGCTGGCACCCTAAAGTTGTTCAAACTAGTCATCAATATGGGGAAGTGGATACTTTTTCTTAACCGTCACTTACGGTAATCAATGCACATTCCGATAGAACCGTATTTCTTATGCAAAATAAGTCTGGTGCACCCCACGGGGACACACTAGGTCTGATGAATCCCTTATATAAGAGATCTTTCAATTGCTCTTTCAGTTCTTTGTGTTCTGCTGGTGCCATTTCGTATGGAGGAATAGATATTGGTTGAGTATCTTAAAGAATTTCCCATACGACAAAAAGTGGAAATCTTGAAAATTCCACATATATAAAAGTGTATTCATATTTAAAGCATGACTTTAACATCTTCGGGATGAATTTAATCTAGGTAGAAGTATGGGGTATTACAATATCTCCCTCTTAGGAACATTTATCCTCGAATAAAACTGACTGAGATAGGATAAATGATAGACTGAAGTACATGCCTAACATGAATAGTTGAAACATGATTTCATGACTGGTATAACTTTTAAGTTGAATGCATTATGTTTAACAAGCATATCGTAAGCATGAATAACGAATTTATGACTGCATGACTGAATTACTGATAATATGAGTTTCTCATCAAACTGAACATGCATATATGATGCATGAATACATGACTTAACTGACATAAAAGCAATGGTAATTGATACCAAGTTTATAATGGAATTCTGAACATGAACTGGACACCAAGTTGTAACTAAAATTTTAATATAAAACTAAAAAGCTTAAGAAAAGCTGTTACCTTGGGCTGAGTCTGAATTAGTAGAGAAGAGGTGAGGATACTTGGTAAGCATGTATTATTCTGCTTCCCAAGTAGATCCCTCAAAGGACTAATTATGCCAAATGACTTTGACTTGAGGGACTTCTTTGTTCCTTAGTCTGCGAGTCTAATAGTCAAGAATTTCAACCGAAATCTCTTCAAAAGAGATGTTGTTCTGCATATCTATGCTCTGAATAGGGAATACAACTATTGGGTCACCAATTCACGTATTGAGATAAGAGTCATGGAAGACTGGATGAACTGAGGCTAGATCTGAAGGTAGTTCGAGCTCATAAGCTACTTTGCCAAAGCGTTTGAGAATTTTAAAGGGACTGACATATCGGTGACTGAGCTTTTTCTTCTTACTGAATCTCTTCTCTCTCTTTATGGTAGATATCTTTTATTAAACATAGTCAGCAATCTCAAACTCTAGATCTTTTTTGAACACATCTGTATACGACTTTTGTCGGCTCTGAGTAGCCTAGAGCCCTTCTCTAATTAATTGGACTTTTTTGAAGTCATCAAATACTAAGTCAGGTCCTATAACAAAGGCCTCACTAACCTCAAACCAACCGATTAGAAATCTGCACCTCCTACCATTGAGATCTTCTAATGGAGCAATCTTAATACTGGAATGACAATTGTTTTTGTATGAAAACTCAATCAAAGACAAGTGGTCATCCCAACTACCCTTGAAATCAATTGCACACGCTCACAACATATCTTATAAATTTTGAATGGTCCTTTCTACTTTACCATCTTTCTAAGGATGGAAGGTTGTATTGAGGTGAACTTCGGTACCAAGACCCTTTTGGAATGCTTTCAAAAAATGAGAGGTGAACTAGGTACCCCTATCTGAGATAATAGATAATGGAACACCGTGTAACTTGACCAACTATCTGATGTAGAGTTTGGCATAATCCTCAAATAAATAAGAGGTATAGACTGGAAAAAAATGAGATGATTCGATAATCCTGTCGACAATGAGCCAAACTAAATAATGTTGATGACGAGTACGAGAAAAACCCATCACAAATTCCATGTTCACTTCTTCCCACTTCTAAGTAGGAATATTGAAATATTGCATGGACCCACAAGGCTTATGATGCTCTATCTTAACCTGCTGACATGTAGATCACTTAGCCACAAACTCTGCCATATCTTTCTTCAGCCCACTCCACCAATAGATCTCCCGCAAGTTGCAGTACATCTTTATGGTTCCTAGATGAATAAATTATCATGCACCATGCGCTTATGCAATATTCACTACCTAAAGTTATCTACACTTGGAACACACAGATGACCCTGACAAAATAATACACTATCTCTCCCTTGGGAGAAAACCACAACCTTCTTACCCTTGACTGACTGTTTCAACTTGACTATACTTGGATCTCTATCTTTATTACTGAAGGATCTTATGATCTGTGGACACATGTACATGATCTCTGTATAGATAATGCCTCTAAATTTTAAAAGAAAATACTACTGTTGCTAACTCAAGATCTGGAGTAGGATAATTCTTCTCATGGGGTTTAAGTTGTCTGGTGGTGTAAGATATTACTTTACCATGATGCATGAGGACACAACCCAAACCTACTCTTCATGCCTTACAATACACTACTAAACCATCTGAACCATCTGGAAGAGAAAAAAGTGGAGCTGAAGTGAGTCGAGTCTTAACTCCAAAAAACTCTTCTCGCAAAGATCTAACCACTAAAACTCAATAAACTCCTGACATCTAATGAAGAGACAGGTCTGGGCCAGTTTTTTATTACTTTGGTCTTTTGATGATTTACTCTAATGCCATCAACGAAAATGATATGACCATGGAATGCTATTGACCTTAGCAAAAATTCGTATTTACTAAATTTGGTGAATAGATGATTATCTCAGAGAGTCTAAAGTATGATTCTGAGATGGTCTGAGCGATCACATTCACTACGGGAATAGACAAGAATATCATCTATGAAGATTATAACGAACTTGTCCAAGTACATCTTGAACACAGGGTTTATCAAGTCCACGAAATCTGCAGGGGCATTGGTATAACTAAAGGACATGACTAATAATTCTATGTGACCATACCGAGTTAAGAAAGTTGTTTTCAGAATGTCGCATTCCCTGACTCTGAGATGATGATAGCTAGATCTGAGGTGTATCTTAGAGAAATAGCTGGCACCCTAAAGTTTTTCAAACAAGTCATCAATTCGGGGAAGTGGATTCTTGTTCTTGATCGTGACTTTATTGAGATGACGGTAATCAATGCACATTCTGAGAAAATAATCTTTCTTAAAGCACGAATAAGAATGGTGCAACCCACAGGGACACACTGGTTCTGATGAATCCCTTATGTAAGGGATCCCTCAACTGCTCTTTCAGTTCTTTAAGTTTTGCTGGTGCTATTCTGTATGGCGGAATAGATATAGGCTGCGTATACGGAAGAATTTCCCACACAACAAAAAGTGAAAATTTTAAAAATTCCACATATATAAAAGTGATCTTTAAATCATGTCTTTGACATCTTCGGGATGAATTTAAGATAGGTAGAAGTACGGTATTTTACAATATCTCCCCCTTGGGAGTATTCATCCTCAAATGAAACTGACTGAGATGGGAAAAATGCTAGACTGAAGTTCATGCAGAACATGAGCAATTAAAACATGATTTCATGACTTATATAACTGATAAGCTGAATGTATTATGCTGCATATGCAAATTTGATGCATGAATAATGGATTTATGATGGCATGACTGAATAACTGATAAAATGAGTTTCTTATCAAACTGAAAATGCATATCTGATGCATGAATACATGACTAAACTAAAACATGAATCCATGACTAACTATGTAATGGTAGTTGATACCAATTTTATAATAGAATTTTGAACATGAACTAGGCACCAAGTTGTAACTGAAATCTGAACATGAAACTGAAAAAATTAAGGAAAGTTGTTATCTTGGGCTGATTCATGATTAGCGGTGAAGAGGTAAGGATACTTGGTATGCATGTATGCTTCTGCTTCCCAAGTATCTCCCTCAACGGACTAATTTCGGCAAAGGACTTCGACTAGAAGGACTTATTTGTTCCTCAGTTTGCGAGTCTTATAGTAAATAATTTCGATTGAAATCTCTTTAAAAAAGTGGTTATTCTGAATGTCTATGCTCTGAATAGGGACTACTACTCCTGGGCCACCTATGTACTTCTTGAGCAAAGAGATATGGAAGACTAGATGAACTGAGGCTAGATTGGAAGGCAACTCGAGCTCATAAGCTACTTTGTCGAAGCGACTGAGAATTTTGAAGGGACTGGCATTTTAGGGACTGAGCTTTCACTTCTTTCAAAATCTCTTCACTCGCTTTATGGCATAGATCTTTAGATAAAAATACTCACCAATCTCATTCTTGAGATATTTTCTTCGCACATCTCCATAAGACTTCTATCAGCTATGAGCATCCCAAAGTCTTTCTCTAATCAACTGGAATTTTTCTAAGGCATCAAATACTAAGTTAGACCCTATAATTGAGGCCTCACTAACTTTGAACCAACCAAATGGAGATCTGCATATCCTACCATAGAGAGATTTGAATGGACCCATCTTAATACAAGAATGATAGTTGTTGTTGTATGCAAACTCAGTCAAAGGAAATTGGTCATCCCAACTACCCTTGAAATCAATTGCACACGCTCGCAATATATCATCTAAAGTTTAATGGTCCTTTCTGCTTGACCATCTGTCTGAGGATGGAAGATTGTAGTGAGATGAACATGGGTACCAAGACCCTTTTAGAACGCAATCTAGAAATGAGAGGTGAACTGGGTACCTCTGTCTCAGATAATAGATAACGGAAAACCATGCAATCTTACCAACTCTATGATGTAAAGTTTGGCGTAATCCTCGGCTGAATAAGAGGTATGGACTAAAAGAAAATCAACTGATTTGGTCATCCTGTCTACAATGACCCAAACCAAATTAAGTTGATGAGCAGTACGAAGCAAACTCATCACGAAGTCCACGTTCATTTATTCCCACTTCCAAGTACGAATATTAAACTCTTGCATGGACCCACTAGGCTTCTTATGCTCTATTTTAATCTGCTGACATGTACGTTACTTAGCCACAAACTCTGCCACATATCTTTTTATCCCACTCCAATAATAGAACTCCCATAAGTCGTGGTATATCTTTGTGGTCCCTGGATGAATATAGTAACACACATCATTCGCATCTGCAAGAATTTGCTGCCTTAAGTCATCTACACCTAGAACACATAGATGAGCCTAACAATGTAATGTACCATCTCCTCCTTGGGAGAAAACCTCAACCTTCTGATCCTGGACTGACTTTTTCAACTTAACTATACTGGGATCTCTATCTTGCTTTTCTTTTACCTCGTAAACTAGAGATGATTCAGAACTACTCTTAACCCATATATAACCATCCTCTTTATCGACTAAGTGATCATCTAGTCTGACAAGATGATGGACATCCTAAGCTAACTTTTTCTTACTATCCTCAACATGAACAACACTACCTATAGTCAATATACTGAGAGTGCTAACCAGTAAGTGGGCCTTGCCCGGATGAAAACGGACACTCATGTCATAATCATTCAAGAGCTCTAACCATCTTCTATGAAGAAGATTGAGATCTTTCTGAGAAAAGATTTACTGAATTCTCTTATGATCTGTGTACATATCTACATGGACTCCATATAGATAATGCCTCCAAATCATTAAGGCAAATACTACGGCTACTAACTCAAGGCCATGCGTAGGATAATTCTTCTCATGGGTTTTAAGCTATCTGGAGGTGTACACTATGACCTTATAATGCTTCATGAGGACACAACCCAAACCTACTAAGGATGCATCGCAAGACACTACAAAACCATATGAACCATCTGGAAGAGTCAAAACCAGAGCTAAGGTGAGTCGAGTCTTCAACTCCTGAAAACTCATCTCACAAGGATCTGACCACTAATACTTGACTTTATTCAGAGTCAATCTGGAAATAGGGTATGCAATAGAAGAAAATCCCTCAACAAACCGTCTGTGGTAGCCAGCCAAACCCAAGAAACTCCTAATATCTGAGGAGAGATAGGTCTGGATTAATTTTTTATTGCTTCGGTCTTTTGAGGATCTAATCTAATGGCATCACCAAAAATGATATGACCAAGGAATTCTACTGACCATAGCCAAAATTCGGATTTACTGAATTTGGCAAATAGATGATGATCTTTGAGAGTTTGAAGTATGATTCTGAGATGGTCTGCGTGGTCACGTTCACTGTAGGAATAGACTAGAATATCTTCTAAGAAGTCTATGATGAACATGTCCAAGTATTGATTAAACACATGGTTCATCAAGTCCATGAAAGTTGCAGGGGCATTGGTAAGATGAAAACACATGACTAGGAATTTTAAGTTACCATACCATGTTCGGAAAGCTAGTTTTAGAATGTCACACCCTAAAGATAGGCAAACAAGGCATCAATTCAGGGAAGTGGATACTTGTTATTGACCGTGACTTTATTAAGCTAATGGTAATCAATGCATATTCTGAGAGAACCATCTTTCATGCGCACGAATAAGACTGGTGCGCCCCACGAGGACACACTGGGTCTGATGAATCCCTTACATAAGAGATCCTTCAACTTATCTTTTAGTTGTCTGAGTTCTTATGGTGCCATTCTATATGGTAGAATAGATATAGGCTGAGTATCTAGAAGAAGATCAATTTCAAAGTCAATTACCCTTACGGGAGGAATTCCTGGAAGATATTCGGGAAAGACATCTAAATATTCACTCATGACTGGGACTGTCTCAAGACTGGGAGTCTCATAACTAGAATCCTTAACATGAACAAGATAATAGACACATCCCATAGATATCATTTTTCGTGCCCGAAGGTAGAAAATAAAATGACCTCTAAAAGCTGAAGTATTACCCCTCCACTCTAGTACAGGTTTATTCAAAAATTAGAATTGTACTATTTTGTTTCTATAGTTAACTGTGGAAAAGAAAGAATGAATCCAATCCATGTCGAGAATAACATCAAAATCAGTCATCTCTAATTCAACTAAGTCTGCTGAGGTGACTTTCTGAAATATCATAACTGGGAAATTCCTGTTTACTTTTCGGGCTATGATTGTTTTACCCACTGGGGTAGATACTGAGAAGGTCTCTACTACAAATTCGAGTCTGTCTCTGAACTTAACTACCATATAAGGAGAAACAAAAGACAAGAAAGCTCTTACATCTAGTAAATTGTAAACTTGCAAGTGAAAGATCTATAATGTACCAGTAACTACATCAAGAGAATTTTCCTGATCTTGCCGGGACTGGAGAGCATAATGTTTTTTGGGAGATTCCCACTAGTAGCACTGAAAGTTGCACTCTACTAATTTGGGCGACCATACTGGGCTGAGGAACGGTTCTGCTGAACCTGATAACCTGACTGAGGAGGATCCCTGAATCTGTATCCTGGCTTGCCACATCCAAAATAGACATCACTACCAGCTGTGCCAGTACCCTTATGGTTCTTACCGCAAGTTCGAGAAAGGGGATTAGTTCGGGGATTGCTGATACTGCCCTAAGACTTAGAGCCCAATGCCCTATCTCTATTACCATCACTGAACTTAGGATCTTGAGCACTAGATGTAGAAGGAGATGGAATGGATGACTTAGGATGGAACTGAGAACGGTTTCCTCTCTCTGACTTAGGATGAGCAAAGTTTAAACTACTTATCCATGCTCTTTTATTCTGTCTCTCTCTCATCTTAATCTTTTTCTCTTCTATCAAATGAGCATGGATTATAAGCCTAGATATGTTCATGTCACTATTCAACATCGTGGACCTGCTCATATTGACCATATTATTAGTCACCCCAGAGACAAACATACTCATCTTGGCCCTACTACTTGCAACCACATGAGGAGCATATCTGGATAATTGAGTAAACTTAAGAGAATACTCTTTCACCATCATGTTTAACTGCCCGAGGTGGATAAATTCTAACACCTTATCTTCCCTCAGCTCTTGGGGAAATAATCTATCTAAGAATATAATGACAAACTCCTCCCACTCAATAAGTCCTGCATCAACTGACCTCTTTGACTTCCACTGTTTGAACCAAGTCTGAGCAACATCCTGTAACTGATATGTAGCTAGCTCAGCACGCTCACTAAAAATAACCCCCATGATATCTGTAACCTTCTGAACCTAGTCTAGGAACTCCTGAGTATTCTCTTCTGACATAGACCCAAAAAATGATAGAGGATTCATTCGGGTGAAATACTGAATCCTGGATGCAACTAAATTATCCACTGGATTGGCTAGAACAATAGCTGGTATTTCATTCTGAGAAGCAATTGAATTAGGAAGAGTGGTGAATGTAGCTCAGAATTCAGCATGAGAAACGTGTTCGTTCAAGGGATCTGCTTTAATGGGCTGACTGATTTCTGTTTCTTCTTTTAGGAGGCATATTCTGTAGAAGAAAAGGATAAATGGATTATTCTGAGAGTTAAATTTGAGCTCATGCTCACTAGCAGGACAGGAATACTAAAAGAAGGGAAACTATTCCTAAAACATCTCATAGCCTCCTGCACATAAATGTGGTGCGTAACACACCCATGTACAAGACTCTACTAGATGTGGCTTTCAGACTTCCTAGGACTCTAATAAACCTTTGTATTTGATACCAAGATTATAATTCCCCAAATCTGGTATCCAGAATGCTACACAGTGCTTATGACCCCAAAGGAACATAAGCTAACCTATGACTGATATTTGTACCCGAACACTGCATAATATACTGAATTAATATGGAAATAATAGGGTGAAACATGACATAAGGTTCAAATCTAATAAGCATCTGATAAAACCATATCTAAATAATGTGGTATGACAATACCAAAACTAAAACAATGTCAGAAAATATCTAGTCTGAAAACACTGTAGTCTGAAAGCCTCTAAACTATTTGAATAAGGAGTCGATGGGACATGTCCCCAACTAACTCCAACTACTAAAATAAACCATGTAATAAAGAAATAAAGTAATGATCATGTCCTCAAAGGATGAGGACTCATTGCTAACTCTGACTGCTGAAACTAGAATGCTACTGATGCTCTGGAACTGATGCTTCTAAACCTATAGTATAGAATAAAACACCATAGCGCAAATACGTCAGTACGATTGAATGCACTGGTATGCATGTGAGGTAGGTTGATTGGAAAGGGTTAAAATTCATGAACAATGCTAATTGATAGTATAAAATGAACGTGAGAATACATGCATGAATAAGTGACTGTGACTGAATTCGTGATGGTACTGACTACTGAGTCTGATTACTGATAACATGAGTCACTGATTACTGATATAATTGATACAGAGCGAATTTATCTGACAGACTAGGTTATGATGGAACTAATTTAGTTCCGTACTATTCTGAGTTGACTGAATCTGACAGTCCTAAAATTCTAAAGAACTATCTGAGTTCTATTACTGAGATTGAGTTTGAATCTATAATTGTAGGAAGTAGTCATCTAACCGACATGCCCCAAAAAAAGAAATGTAGCTAGGTTTGGGTCCAATCTGTAACCCAAAATGAAAGGGTATCAATACCGTGCCACTGGTAAAGCCAAGTTGTGGGTGACCCTAATTTGACAGTGTCCCCCAAAAAATGGTGGGACCCTTATCTAACAGTGTTTATCCATCTCATCAACCCTCATCCATTAGTTTTGATGTCTCAACCTATTCTGGCTACATAATTCTGGAATGCAAGTATTGCTTCTAAGGATCACACTCTCAACTTTCAGTGTGTGTCCTCATCCTTGGGTTAACTTGGTGCTAAATCCTACTCCCATCAAAATAGACACTAAACATGATCAACTGAACTGAACAGGACTGAGTTCACTGAGTTTTGTTGACTGACGGAATACTACTGAGATTACTAAAGTTTTGATCTTTCTGACATTACTGGGATTACTGAGTTTACTGAGTTTTCCTGAGTCATATGAAAGTCTAAATTCTACTGAACATTGCTTGGATGAGGATAACATGAAATACATGACACTGGCTCTAGGTACACAACTAAATTGTCGGGTACAAGTACCCCCAGGACTCGGTAGAAGGAAACTGATAAGGCATGGCATTCTTAAATACATGACCAACATCAACAATCTATAATACAATAAGTTAGTGATTTCATGAAGTACATGATCATAATAATCTTGTACATGGTAGGAATTCATATACTCAATGATATAATTTCATCCTCTAACATCATGAGCATTCCAACAAACATCTACATTGCATATCAATAGCATGGGAGTCATTTGCACATGAGAGTAAAACATGAATCCTTCACTTAAGTCACAATTGAGTCATATTACATAATTTCTAGTCTCTTAGGAATTTTGTAAAACACTTAGGGTACATGACTTAGGGCATGGCAGAATCATCTAATTAACATATCATAACCAATTAAAATTCATGGTTTTCAACTCACATGCTAACATATTTTTATAAAAACTCATAAAGATTCTAACTTGGGAATCAGACTATCACAATAACCATATGAACATAATCAACACATAGCATGAATATCACAATTCATAGTTTAAAACTTGATTCTTGGGCTTCATGGATGAAAGGAATCAATGAATGAAAACTATGCATACCTGAGAAAGAAATCCTTGAAGGTTCTTGGATTTCTTGGATGGATTTCTTGGGATTGATCTTAATTCTCAAGGGCTAGGGTTTTGTTTTTCTAGAGAGAGAATGTTATTGATATTGGGGAAAAAGCGAATAATTAGTAGCTAAGGACGTATTTAGGGTGTAAATCCCACATCTGGGTGGAATAAAATCATGGGAAAAGATCCATTTAACCATGGATGCGTCTTTTAATATTTGTAAAATTTCACGATATGGAACCCTAGCGCGATGCGGCGCTATCGCGCCATGTCTCTATAAAGTGACAACTAGAAAATTAGATAGTGGCATGACGTGGTACAATCGCGTTGCCACCTTGGACACGACCTAGAATCTCACCACGACACGGTGGTATCACGTTGGAACACTTGAAAAAAGACAATTGTGAACTGGACCTTTGGCGCGAAGCGCTACTATTACAGAGCAACACTAGAAATTGACAATCGATACGCTGATAGCTCAGGTGATACACTTTTTTACTAAAATTCTCTAACTCTTTTCGCGGGTGTCTGATTTGGGAAAATTTGGTATCGATGGAAAGCTTAGTAAATTTCCACACAAAAAAATATGAAAATCTTGAATATTCCACATATATAAAAGTGTATCCATCTTTAAAGCATGTCTTTGACATCTTCGGGATTAATTTAAGCTAGGTAGAAGTATGGGGTATTACATATAGCCACCATAAATAGCACCCACTTCACTTTTTATTGCGTCATCTCCAGTGCCCATTATTGAACGGTAGGGATACCCTAGAATGCAGGATTTATATGAACAATATAGTTCCATAATCCGCAAAAATAGAAAACCCTTGAGAGGTCATTATCTAGAGAAAAGGTTAACCATAATATCCATATCTAAGATACCGCGTTTGAGGCATGGTTCAAGTAATAAACGTTTGAGAAGCTGACTAGAGCACTAGGACGGTATGGTAAAGTGATGGTACATGAGTTCTATGTGGTGTGTCAGATGGAATTAAAAAGGCCAAACACAAAAGAAATCTTGTGGAGAGGTGTAAATATGATATTAGTCTTAGATATTTTAGATGTTCGATTGAACATATCAGTCTAGATAATTTCTTGGATGCTACATGGGCTAAAATTTATTCATCCGACCATCACTACAAAATTAGATTTTCGAGTAGAGGAGATGAAGAAAGTGAAGGTGAAACAGATAGGCTTGGAAGATAAGGTCATTTAATTTTGAGGAATGGCCAAAATTATTTCTTCATCTCGAGAAAAAGTCTCCATTGGTAGTTGGTGGCATAAAAAATTCTTCCTCAATCAAGAAGAATAGGCTAAAATTTTAGGCTAAGGTGTGGTGTTCCCTAGTTAGACATATATTGTGTCCAAATCTGTACAGAAAAATCATGGGTCAGGACAAGGCAGTACTCGTAATCAGACTATATGAGTCATAGACATTGAAGTGTGAAAGGAGATACGACAGCAGACAACGAGTCATAGGGAGACATAATGACTCATTTCAAGAGACGTAACCACTGTTGACTTAATTTTCCTATTCCATTTAATTAGGATTCATTTTTTATTTTAATACATTATAAATACCCTAGGGTTGATACTTCTTATGTTATGAATTTTTGATAACTTTTGGCATAGTTTCATATACTTTTCTCATTAATACAATTGTTCTTGGATTTCTGGTCTCGTATTTGATAGGAGATTTTGGATTTTATTATTTTATTATTGTGCAATCAATTACATGCCTTCTTCATTGAATATCATGGATTTTAGAATAATCATGAGCAACTAAATTTCTTGACTAGGGTTGTGGGAACCCTGATGTATTATCTACATAAGGGAAGTGGGATTTTATCTATTCTATTATAGCCGTGTTTATTGGAATCTTCTTCACATTAATTTCCACTAAGCTATTATAGAAGATTAGGTATTGACCTTATTTAAGAATCTCCTCACAAGAGAGTTCAAGATTCAGAAAAGAGGGTTATGAAAACGATTTGAGGATATTAACCCTCACCTAATCAAATCAAGACTTAAAAGGTGAGAGTTGTACTGAGGTTATAGAGAAGGGACAACAAGGTAATACCTAGAGACTCATAAGGTGAAGAGTGAGATTTATCAACACATTCACAAGACGGTTGATAAGACATAGCTTGTCAACTTTGCACGCAGAGCTGTGGGTTTGGTGAATAAAACACGAGAAGCTTCAGTGTTAAGAAACTAGGGGGAACACAGTCCTAGTTTTCGTATTCTATTATTTACAAATACAACCATTCAGGTTTTGTTACTTATTACTGTTGATTTCCAAATCCCCCCATTTACTTTTATCCATTGCTTGTTGATTTTGTCAATTTTGAGATACTATTCCATGTATTACCTATGGGTTCGACCCTAACCTTGTTTTGGTTATTATATGACTTCGACTACAACATACTTCTTTGGAGGTGAGTTATTTGGCTGATATCAGAGGTTATCTGGGATGTTTTTCTTGGAACATGCATGCTCTGTATGTCATCTATTAAAGCTTTTGGTATTTTATTATCCATTGAATTTCAAGAATAAAAGTCCTTTAAGTAGTGGATATTATAATGACCCTCCAGGTCATTTCCTTGGATTTCATGCATTTTTGGCATTTTAAGGATTCACACAATGGCTACAGGTCATTATTACTTGTTGAACTGTTGATTCATTTATCGGATAGTTCATTTGCATTTGAGGATAATTTCTTTATTTTGGAGCATTCACTATTAAGGAATTAGTCTCAATTCAAAAATCATAATAAATATCCTCGGATGGAAACTGTGATAGCACCATCAGCTTCATAATCTTGATTTTTTGGCTAGGGAGACCCTGGAACTAGGTCCTAAGGCTTCTTGAATCACCTTGGTCTATTGGGTAGAATTAGTAAAATTAGAAGTACGGGTGTGAGGCCTATATTTAGTTAAAATTATATTGTATAAAATATTTAACATTTCTATTTAGTATAAAATTTCTAATTGTTTATGGTATCATAGCTTGTTTACATGCATGGGATTTCGAATAAATCCTGCACACTTGGTTATAGTTTGTTAGGACTTAAGAAAATTGTTGGTTTCCCAACATCTAGTGCAACCATCTTTTATTCTTTGCATTAATGAAGGGTCGGGGTGTTGATCTTTGAAATCATGAACCTCACCTCTTGCGCTAGTAATATGGGTCATCCCCTTCCCAATCAACTACCTTATCTGTGATGGCAACTTATTTCCTTTGATTGCAATGGTTCGATTCCTTTGCCTTTTTGTTAGCAAAGTGACAACTGGAAAATTTCATAGTGGCTCGACACAGTTTCCACCTTGGACGCGACCTAGAATCTCACCACGATGCGGTGGTATCGCGTTGAAACACTAGAAAAAGGACAATTATCAACTGGGCCCTTGGCTCGAAATGCTACTATGATGGAGAAACAGTGAAAATTGACAATTATCATTTAAGATGGCTCCGCGGTGCGCTGATGGCTTAGGTGATACACTGTCTCACTAAAAAGGCTCTAACTCTTTCCCTGAGTGTCGGATTTAGGACAATTTGGTATCGATGGAAAGCTTATTTTTTTCCCACACAACAAAATATGAAAATCTTGAATATTCCACATATATAAAGGTGTATTCATATTTAAATCATGTCCTTCACATCGTCGAGATTACTTTAAGCTAGGTAGAAGTACGGGGTATTACATACATCCACCATAAATACTACCCACTCCACTCTCTATTGAGCCATCTCCAGTTCCCATTATTGAACGGTGGGGATACCCTAGAATGCAGCATTTATATGAAGAATATAGTTCCATAATCCCCAAAAATAGAAAACCCTTGAGAGGTCTTTATGTAGAGAGAAGGTTAACCACAATATCCATATCTGTGATGCCCACGTTTGAGGCATGGTTCAAACAATAAAAGTTTGAGAAGATGACTAGAGCACTAGTACGGTTTAGTAAAGTGATGGTACATAAGTTCTATGTGGTGTATCAAATGGAATTAAAAAAGATAAACATAAAAGGAATCTTGTGGAGAGGTGTAAATATGATATTAATCTTGGAGATTTAAGGTGTTATACTGAACATCTCAGTTCAGATAATTTCTTGGATGCTTCATGGGCCAAAATTTATTAATCCAACCATAACTACAAAATTAGATTTTCGAGTAGAGAAGATGAAGAAAGTAAAGGTAAAACATATAGGCTTGGAAGATAAGCTCATTTAATTTCGGGGGATGGCCAAAATTATTTCTTCATCTCCGGAAGAGGGCCCATTGGTAGTTGGTGGAATCAAAAGTTCTTCCTCAATCAAGAAGAATAGGTTGAACTTTTAGGCTAAGGTGTGGTGTACCCTAGTTAGACATATATTGTGTCCAAATCTGTACAGAAACATCATGGGTCAGAACAAGGCAGTACTAATAGTAGGAATTATGTTGGGCTACGAGATTAATGTAGCTAAGTAGATAGCTCAGGAGATTATGGATAGGGAAACTAGCACTGATACAGTGTTGGCCTTCCATTATTTATTGATACAGATCTATCTAGATGCGGGAGTGTAGTAGCTCCCAGGCAATGACCGATGTTTGAGGCGAAGGACTACTACAGACCTAGGGTTGATTAGAGACGTGACTAACCCAATAAACAAGATGGCCAAATTGGAAGCTTTTATAGTTAGTGATGTTTATGAGGCCCAAATAGACATGACGAGGAGTGATACTCCTACTAAGACTGGCCATTCTTAACCGCAGGCCTCAAATATAGCAGGCACCTCTAGTACTCCTACTCCCAAAATGACACCATAATCATCCATAACCAGGTCAGGTCCAGGCAGCTACATAATGGTATTGCAATCGATTTTAATTGAGATAATAACTAGGACGAGTATTGTAGAGAAAAAGATATGATTAACTGAAGGAGGATTAAAATTATTGGTTAAGAGAAAGCTTGGTTAAGAAAGTAGATATATGTAGAATAGGTTTTATAGGTTTTAGGGGAGGATTACCTCGCTGAATGAGGGGATACAGTCACCAAATATAGAAAGGGTACTTGTTGAGTTTGCTGAGTTGTAGAAAGTAGTAGAGGCATTGCATGAGAGGCCAATCCTCCCGATATCAAATATTAAAGAGATTTCTAGAGGGCCTATGGTTAAATATATTTGGGTAGTTGATGATTCAACTTCAATGGAAAATTTTGAAGAAGGAGGAATAAAGAGAGAAGAATAAAAAAAAAAAGATAGAGAATGGAGGATGAAAAAGTTGAGATAGCAGTAAAAAAGAGCTGAAGAGTGAAAGGATTTGGAAGTGAGGGTCCAAGAGGTGTCAACAGCAGATGGTAGTTTGAGACCCACTGAGACTGTATAGAGGGGGAAATGATGCAGTACCACCGCCTAATCCACCATAAAGTACACTAGCCAACAGTAGTTCAACTATTGTTAAAGATGTCCCGACATTAGTTAGGACCATTACTGGTGAGTGTACCGCTCAATTTTAGGGACCCAATGCTGATGATAATTGATTTGGTGCCTAGTACACTCAAGTATGTCCTTGCCCTATGTTATACATTGCTAGATGCATTGGAGAAAGTGCATAAGTATTTAGTTGGGTGTGGGGGTGTACCGTATATCCGCCCAGGCTATTGTTGTCATTATTTTTTCTCATTGACTATAATTTGAATGTAAAACTAGAATGTTTTCTATTTTAGTTATTGTTGTTTGCTATTTTTTTTATGTGTGATGCTCAACTAGGAAAAAAATTTGTACTTGAGGCAGTGAATATATTTTGACTAATGTTTGGTGCTGAAAGTTATTTTGTTTAAAGGATGCCCCACATAAAATTTATATAACTATGTGATGTGTTCATGTCAAGGACTACTATAAATTAGATAATGTCATTAAAATTAGGGATGATATAATTCAGGAAAAAAACAACAGAACTAGAAAAGGAGTAACTAGAAATGTGACCCTATACGATATGTGTGTGAGGCATTACTTAGTTCTTGGTGTATATGGAATCCATATCTTACCTGTTTGCTCTTGCCTAGGTTCTAGGGTGGTTGATTAGGAGATGATCATAGGATATTTTTTTATTTGTTCTCTTTAGCCAAAATTTCACGAACCAAATTATATATGTTTCATTAGATGTGCGTAGCATAGGACAAGTATGATGAAAGTGTGATAATAAAAAAAAGTAAGGTTGGGTGTGGTATAAAAATTAAAGTGAGAAAATGGGTAAAATAGAGAAAAATATAAATAAAAGAAAATTCTAAAAGAAAAGAATAAGAAACCACACCCAATACAAATAAGTATTTAAATAATAAAAAGGGAGAAAGAAGGGTGGATTGAAAGAAAAGTTGGAAAATAAGTGGACCCAAAGTAATCGTAGTGTCAAGGAGGCTTAGTCACTGAAGATTTCCTAAAATATATCATACCAGCCCCAAATCCTATATTACAATCCGAATAAAGACCTATAAATGATCGTAAACCAACTTTCTGAAAACCTAGGTAAATAACATAAGGGTAAGCGGCTGGCACTATATGCACACTGCTTGAAACTTGTTTCTAAGTACGAGTGTCTATTGACCATTCCTTAATGAAAATATTGATATATCTGAGTGAAAGGGACATCTTTGATTGAGATGGTACAATAGATGCATTGATAGGTTATTTATCTATTCGGTTAGTATAACTTGTAGAGACACCTATTTGTTCTTTGCTAATGTAATGACATCATTAGATTCTGATCTGTGACAATGTTGCTCCAAATTAATATACCCAATTGGGTTGTTGAAGAGTTAAAAATATGTAGGGGGTAATACGTGTGAAATAAAATGAAAATTGACTTATTAAGGTATCTTAGGATCCTTCTATTAAAACATTTTGTTTGCTTATGGTCTTGTATTTATTTTGAGGACATGCAAATGTTCTAAGTTGAGGGTTTTGATGCGCTATGAAAACATTGCACATTTGATGAGTAAAATAGGGAAATTATGCACTAAATTTGGTTGTTTTATCGGATGTGATGTGTTTTTTACGTATTTTCTAGGAAAATTGGCAAGAAAGTGGCATTGACTAAAAAGTAGAAGAAAATTATCCTAAGAAGTGAGATACTTCTTAGGCTATGAGTCATCAGTCACCTAATGACTCATACCCTAATTCGTAAAGATAGTGATAGTTGACGCAAAAGTAAAGAACTAAGTAATGGAAAGCTACGAGTCGTAAAGTCATGATACAACTCATAATAGAAAATCTTAGGGTGACAAATGTATACATAATTGAAGATGGATACTCCAGTGTATACGAGTGAAGACCACGAGTCATAACATCTATAAATGACTAGTCCTAAGAAGTCGTAAAGACAACATACATAAGTGACCCAAGGGAGGGGATCTACTGGAGTGACTATTACTTAAAGCATATGACTCATAATCTGACTCTATGAGTCATAGACATTGAAGTGTGAAGAGAGATACAACATCAGAAAATGAGTCACAGGGAGACATAATGACTAATTGCCAGAGACGTAACCACTGTTGACTTAATTTTCCTATTCCATTTTAATTAGTATTCATTGGTTATTTTGAGACATTTTAAATACCCTTGGGTTGTTACTTTGTTATGTTACATATTTTGATAACATTTGGCATACTTTCATATACTTTGCTCTGTAATACAATTATTCTTGGATTTCTAGTCTCGTATTTAATAGGGGATTTTGGATTTTATTATTTTATTATTGTGCAATCAATTACATGCCTTCTTCACTGAATATCATGGATTGTGGAATAATCATGAGAGACTAAATTCCTTGACTAGGGTTGTGGGAACCCTGATGGATTATCTACATAAGGGAAGTGGGAGTTTATCTATTCTATTGTAACCGTGTTTATTATAATATTCTTCACATTAATTTCGTCTAAGCTACTACGAAAGATCGGGTATTGACCTTATTCAAGAATCTCCTCACAAAAGAGTTCGAGATTAGGAAAAGAGGATTACGACAATGATTCAAGGATATTAACCCTCACCTAATAAAATCAAGACTCAAAAGGTGAGAGTTGTACTGAGGCTATAGAGAAGGGACAACAAGGTGACACCTAGAGACTCATAAGATGAAGAGTAAGATTTATCAACACGTTCACAAGACGGTTGAAAAGACATAGCTTGTCAACTTTGCATGCAGAGCAGTAGGTTAGGTGAATTAAACACTAGAAGCATCAAAGTTAAGAAACTAGGGGGAACACAGTCCTAGTGTTCTTATTCTATTATTTACAAATACAAACATTTAAGTTTTGTTACTTATTACTATTGATTTCCAAATCCCCGCATTCACTTTTATCCATTGCTTGTTGATTTTGCCAATTTTGAGATACTATTCCATGTATTACATATGGGTTAGACCCAACCTTATTTTGGTTACTATATGACATCGAATGGAATATACTTCTTTGGAGGTGAGTTATTTGGGTGACATCAGAGGTTATCTGGGAAGTTTTTCGTGGGATATGCATGCTCTGTACCTCATCTTTTAAAGTTTTTTGGCTTTTATTATCCATTGAATTTCAAGATTGAAAGTCCTTTAAGTAGTGGAAATTGTAATGACCCTCCAGGTTATTTCCTTGGATTTTATGTATTTTTGGAATTTCAAGGATTCACACAATGGCTACAGGTCATTATTACTTGTTGAACTGTCAATTCTGTTATCGGATAGTTCATTTGAATTTTAGGATAATTTCTCTATTTTGGAGCTTTCACTGTTAAGGAATTAGTCTCAAATCAAAATCATAATAAATATCCTCGGATGGAAACTGTGATAGCACCATCAGCTTCATAATCTTGATTTTTTGGCTAGGGGGACCTTGGGACTAGGTCCTAAGGTTTCTTGACTCATCTTGGGCTATTAGGTAGAATTAGTAAAAATAGAAGTATGGGTGTGGGGCCTATATTTAGTTAAAATTATCTTGGATAAAATATTTAACAATTCTATTTAGAGTAAAATGTCTAATTTTGTATGGTAGCATAGCTTGTTTACACGTATGGGATTCCGAATAAATCCTGCACACTTGGTTGGAGTTCCTTAGGAATTAAGAAAATTGTTGGTTTTCCAACAGCTAGTGCAACCACCTTTTATTCTTTGCATTAATGAAGGGTCAAGATCTTGACCTTTTCAATCAGAAGCCTAACCTCTTGCCCTAGATATATGGTTTAGCCTCTGGCCAATCACCTACCTTACCTATGTTGGCGACTTGTTTCCTTTGATTGCAATGGTTCGATTCCTTTTTCTTTGTGTTCGCAACTCATTAGTTGCATTTGCAAAAGATAATGTTCTTGGTCATTGTGTTTGTGGCCCTTAACCCCCGCATTTGGAATGGTGAACCATAGGAAAAATTTCTTGAAATAAGTGATAATTCATGGAATCATGGCACATTTAATGCTTAAAATGGTGAAATTATGCGCTAACATAGGTTGTTTTGTCGTATATGATGCATGTTTTATATGTTTTGCAAAAATTAGGTAGGAAGTGTCTTAGACTACGAAATAGAAGAAAATGCTCTCAAGAAGTGTAGTACTAATAAGGATACGAATTGTTATGTCACTTTACAACTCGTAGCCTACCTCGTGTTGATAATGGTGTCTAAAGACAAGATTAGTAACTATGTAAAGAAAGGTTACGAGACATAGGTATCAGATAAGACTCATAGTGGGTAGTCATACTGTTACCAGTGTCTAAAGAATAAAAAGATTGATGCTTCAGTGGCTATGAATGAAAACCACGAGTCCTAATGTCTGAATATGAATCAAGGTAATAAGTTGTCAATATGATAGAATAAAGTGCCTTAAAATAAACAGCTAATGGCATGACTATGATTAGCAGGATATGATTATAATGTGACTATACAATCCATAACCACTAAAGATTAAAAATAGATACTACAGAAGGCAGTGAATCATAAGGAGACCTATAGACTCGTTGACAAAGGTGTAACCACAACCAAATTAATTTTCCTATTATATTTTAATTAGGATTCCTTTGTTATTTTGAGATACTAGAAATACCCTAGTTTTATTTCATTATTATGTTATGAACTTTTGAAAATCTTCTAGATTCTTTTGCATATTTGATCATTCATACTATTGTTCAAGTGGAGATTTTGGATTTTACTCTTTCATTATTGTGCTAGTAATTACATGTCTTCCTCATTGATTAGTGTATGAAAATAAATGTATAATTCTCTTGAATAAGATAGTTGGAACCCTAGTAGATTAATTATATAAGAAAAGTGGGAGATTCATCTATTTTATTATAGCTGCGTGCATTTCAATCTTCCTCATATTAATTGTACCCCCAAGTTACTGCAGAAGCTTAGGAATTTTTTGTATTTGAGAACGTTCTAACAAGGGAGTTTGAGATAGGGAAAATGAGGTTACGATAGTGATTCTAGTTTATCAACCCTCGTTTATTCAACTTGAAACTCAAAAAGTGATAACTATACTAAGGTTATCAACAAGGGACAACAAGGCTACACCCTGAGAAACACAAAGTGAAGGGTGAGAGTTATCAACACATTCATATGATGATTAATAATAAATATCTTGTCAACTTTATTCATAGCATAGTGGGTTAGGTGGATCACACATGAGAAACTTACAGAGTTTAGATACAAGGGGGAACACTACCGTAGTGGTCGTCTTCTATTATTGACAAACTCATGTATTCAAAATTGGCTACTTGTTAATGTTGATTTACAAATCTGCCATTTACTTTTACGTGTTGCTCATGGATTTTTTAATCTTTGAGATACTATTATACATATGCCTTGTGGGTTTAAACCCAACCTGAGTTGGGATACTATATTTGACATCTCCTTTAGCATACTTCTTAGCAAGTTAGTTTTGGGATACATCTAATTTTTGTACCATATATAGGGAATACGGTGTTGAGTTGTTGACTAAGTTGGTGAAGTTCGTGGTATTCATTTTCTTTTCCTTAGTTGGGTCTACACCAACGTATGCCTAGCACTTGGAGGCAAGAGAATCCCTTACTCCATACAAATCAAGAACCCAAAATAATTCTTCAAACAATAAGAAGGATGACGAAACATACTCGTGATGGTGCACCAGCAAGAGTCAGAGATGATCTTTTACATATACCTCCACTAGCTCTAGGTGATCCATAAAATTTTTCTAATAGACAAATAGAGTTGATGTTAGTAGAGGCAGCTGAACATCAGAGAATAGTAGATGATGAAGCCAGGTTAGCACAATAGAAAGCGTTAGAAGGCCTAGATTAGTGGCTTATCATTATTCACCACCTGACGATGGTCATGATAGAGCATATAGTGGAAGAGCTATAGTGATCCTAACATATCAATATCTACTTCTTTGTGAGAAACTTGAGGACATGGGTTATGTTGATCCTGCTGATACAGGAGCGATTATTCCTCATACGTTACCCTAAAATATTAAGTGTGATATATCTATTGAATTTAAAGGGTGTATTTTTGGGATTTTCAATATATGATTTGAACATGCATCTTGCAAATTCTATTGGGATTTGTACTTTGTATACCATACTGTGGGTAGATCATAAAGCTTTAAGCTTGTAGTTGTTACCTTTTTTGCTGACAAAAGAAACAATGTTGTGGATGGGGGAGCTTCCTAAAGGCTCAATCATGACTTTGAATAAGATGTTTAGATACTTTTTGAATCAATTATTTCCTTCTTCTAAGATTCTATAGGTAAAAGATGAGATTTAAAACTTTCGCCAGTTCCCTACATAGTTTATATATAAAGCATGGTTTTGATTAAAAATGAATTTTAGCATGGTACTTCATCACTGGATTCCAGGATCCAGCCTATTGGAGATATTCTACAAATCCTTGAACATGAGTTCTAGGTCTATGGCCAACATAATAACTATAAGTGTACTTATGCATCTGCATTGGAATATGGCACATGAGATTCAAGATGAGATCTCTGTCACGAACCTAGGATGGTACACTCGTGAGGCTGTTCAAAGAGCTGTTACATATGCTTTTGGCGCTGCTAGTGATTATTGAGAGGGTGATGATATGGTATTACATGATGTTGCACATCTTAAAACAGATATTGGGCTAATTTTAAAATTATTTGAATCAATGATAATTAAAATGGTTAATGCAGTTGGGGCACATAGATCCACTTCTAGAGCTTACGAGTCTGATGCAGATGAGAAAGCCAAGTACCTAAATTGTGAAGTGGCAAGTTTCCTAGCAAAGAAGAAAAGAAACCAAGGTTGAAACTATTATGATGATAGGTAACGATACATAAGCAGAGAACAATATGGTGATTGGATTCATAAATATTACCATAAAGTGAAGAGTGATAGATATGTTCCACAAGGCAATTGAGATACTAAGTCTAGAATGGAAGCAATGCTATTGAAGTTAGTAAAAGTCAAAGAAAGTTAGGAAAGCTGCCATAAGAAGATTAAGGTGTATATTATCATGGCTAAATAATAAAGTTGAGTCACATGCCATCGCGATTAAATAACTGGAGAAACAGTTTATCCAAATATCTGCCATATTAAATCAAAGAAAGTGTGGCACTTTTCCTAGTAATATAGTGCAAAACCCAAAAAATAATTGTCATTGCCATGGCATTACCACTAGGAGCTGTAAGATCACCATGGATTCACCCATGTCTACCGTGAGTGAGTCAAATAATAATGATAATCCTGTTGATATTCTTGAAGCACCTAAAGTTGAATCTGAGATATCATCTGATGTTGAGAATAGTAGTAGGAATGATAAAGGTATGGGTAAGGCAGACGAGCCTGTTCTAAAGACCATTTTAAGACCTCCCCCTCTTTTTTCTTAGAGGCTAAACAAGAAGTAGGAAGAAGGTGAATATCAAAAGTTACTACCTATATTAAAGGAATTGTCTATAAGCATCCCACTTGTAAAGGCATTGAAGCAAATGCCTGGCTATATGAAATTAATGAAATATCTGGTCATCAGGAAGAAGACAATGATCTATAAGCCCTCTACCAATGTTTATCACTGTAGTGTTGTTTTCTCTCGATTGTTGGTAGAGAAGAAAGAGAACCCTGGAACCTTTACCATTCCATATACTATTGGGTCCTTCAGTTTTGCTCGGGCTTTATGTGATCTCGGAGCCAGTATTAATCTTATGTCACTAGTTGTGTTTAATTAGTTGGGGTTGGGGGAACCCAAATCAACATCGATTAGATTATTGATGGTAGACCAGATGATAAAAAATAATCAACATTCTTTTTGATGTGTTGGTAAAGGTGAAGTCCTTCATCTTTCCATTTGATTTTATGATACTTGATTTTGAGTTGGACTTCTAAGTCCCTATTATCTAAAGTAGACCCTTCATACATATGGGTAGGGAGTTGGTCGATTTGGAGTTGGGATAGATGAGATTAAGACTAATAGATGAACAGGTAATCTTAAATGTATGTCAGTCGATGCAATATCCAGATGATATAAGAGTTCTATCGATGATAAACATAATTGATGATAAATTTGATGCATTGACTGTTGTAATTTAGGAGAGGCTGGGTGTTGAAGCATTATCAGTAATGATTATGAATTTTGACAGCGATAGAATTGAGGAATATATTGATATGGTAGGTGCTCTGTATAGGAGATGTTTTTTTTATCTTATACTCAAAAGAAACATGATCTGGATTTGAAAAATAGAACTCCTCCTCCTGCTCATCTGTTAATTGAACAACCACCAGCTGTGGAGTTGAAGGCCATCCCCTCTCATTTGCATCATACATTTTTAGGGGTGGATAATTGTAAGACACCGTAAAATTTCTAATCTCAAATCAGTCCACTAAGATTGTCAAGGGGGTCCCATACTTAGAAAATTCTAGCTAACTTCCTAGACTTAGTTTATTTTTGGCCTTCTAAAGTTGGCAATCTTATTTTTCCACCTTAATTTTTTTTAATGGTCTGTATTTTTGGTAATGCATGATCAGAGAGGTCAATAGGTGTTCCCGGACAATTTTTGGATTTTTTGAACCTCGTTTACACCACTTTGGTGTCCAAAAAAAGTGCCCAATGTGATCTTGGCGCGTCGCGTCGCCTATCGCACTGGTTAACATTGTTGCAAGGACTGCCAGTAAAACTACTGAGGGTTAGCGTGATCATGGTGTGACGCATTGGGTATCGCATCGATGCATCGACGCGCTACGTTGCCAATCGCGTCGATACCCAATTTTCAGTCATTAAATGTCCATGTTTTTAAGGGGAAAAGGGTAAATTTCCCACCCCTATATAAGCCTATAACATGAGATTCATCCCTTGTTTCACCAAAATATTATTGTTACTCTCAAATACTCTCAAGATAAAGTCTATGGTTTTCATAGAAGCTTTAAATTCAAGAGATTCTACCATTAGTATTCAAGAATTTTCCATCCAAGCTATATCAAGTGTTCGTTCATGGATTTATTTCAACCTTGAATCCCAAGAATCAAATTTTAAATTATGAATTGCGATGTTTATGTTGTGGATTAATTATGTTCATATAGTTATTGTAGTAGGATTCCCATGTTGGAATATGTATGTGTTGTTCAGGAAACTATGCTAGTATGTAGGTTCAAATTTAAGAAATTGAGTTGAATTAGGGAATCATGTGGTATTAATTTGATAGCATGACTTAGACTTAAGTTATGCATACTAGGTGTTTGATAAAATGCCTAAGAGAATAATACTTGTGCGTTATGACTTAACATAACCTAAATGATGAGATCATGTTTCCATTATTCTCAAAATGACTCCCATACTATTGTTATGCCTTGTAATAGATTGATGTAATGCTAGTGAGATTAGGCTTAAGGAATTATGACATGTTTATATGCATTCTTAATCATGTGAAAGCTTGTGGTATGTAAATACTTAATGAAAATCCCCAATGATAGTAATATGAATTATTGACCATGGTTATGTGTTCAAGATGTGTCATGTTTTGTCAGCCTCATGCTATCAAGTCCTAGGGGCACTTGTACCCGAAAAACTTAGTTGTGTTCCTAGAGCCAGTCTCAGTTTTATGATAGTTTCTCTAGGGTTATGTAAGAGAAAGGAGAAAAAATGAACTTCTCTTCTCTACTTGTATATATATACATAGGACTAAAATGGGCGTAAATGACCCAAATGCCGCTACAAATGAGTTAAAAAAATTGTCGATTGAGTCTCTGATGGTCGAACTGACGGTACGTCAGAGGAACTGACGGTCCACCAGATCATCCGTCACTCGAGTGCAAAAACTAGGAAATTCTGCTTTGACATAACAGTCGAAGTGATCCATCATTAAACTGACGGTCCACCATATCGTCCGTCACTCGGGGTCTAGAAATGGGACATTCTGCCTCAACTTGACGGTCCCCTTGATGGTCCGTCAAATTTTTGGCGGCCCACCATTTTGGCCGTCGCACAATGGAAAGAAAAAGGGGTTACTGCCTTGGATTGACGGGACAATTGACGGTCCACCAAGGACTTGGCGGTCCTTCAGATCTACCGTCAGGCCTGTGGGATTTTGACATCGTTTAGTAAAACGGCCATAATTTCCTTGTCCGATCTAAGATTTTGATGAAATTGGTATCAATGGAAAGCTTATTCAATGTTCTAAGGGCTTACTTTACACTAAACTTTTTAGTACTTCACAGAATACATGAATCATAGAGAGAGTAACCATATAGCTGAATACACAACTTAATTGAGAAAGAATAGTACCTTCGTCATTTTTTGAACTCATGGAGAAAAGATAAGGATAACTAGCTTGCAAATCTGCTTCTGTTTCCCAAGTAGCACCCTCGACTAATTGATTTCACCTTAAAACTTTACCCAAGGGACTTCCTTGTTCCTTAGTCTTCGTACTTGATAATATAGGATCTCGACTAGAAATTCATCATAAGAAAGACTATCTCGAACATCAAACGTCTTTGATGGATCAACAACAACAGAATAGCCAATGTGTTTTTTGAGCATCGAAACATGAAATACAGGATGGACAGCTGACAACTCTGTAGGCAACTCAATATCATAAGATGCTTTCCCAACACGATTCAAAACTGTATAAAGGCCTACATATCGGGGACTAAGCTTCCCTTTTTTCCAAATCTTTTCACCCATTTTATGGGTAAAATATTCAAATACACCAGATCACTAACTTCAAACTCAAGGGATCGTCTTCTTACATCTGCATACAACTTCTGACGACTCTGGGTTGTCTTCAACCTCTCCCGAATCAACTTAACTTTCTCCATATCCTCGAACACAACATCAGGTCCAATCGCAGTAGCTACAAATTTAAGATTTCGATGAAATTGGTACCGATGGAATGCTTATTCAATGATCTATATAACAAAAAGTAGAAATTAGTGAAATCCAATACAATATAAACATCTATCGCTTTGGAAGCCACCCCTATCCACTCCCAAGATAGATTCAGTCTTAAGGAAAGATCGGGGTATTACAATATCTCGCCCTTGGAAACATTAATCCTCGAATGTTGCCAGATAGGTTAAGAACAAGAGAAAATTAGGACGCACAGCTGGAACGACCCAATCAAAGGGCTTACTTTACTCTAAACTTTTTAGTACTTCACAAAATTCACGAATCATAGAGAGAGTAACCATATAGCTGAATGCAAAACTGAATTGAGGAAGAATAGTACCTTCGGCTTATTTAGAACTCATGGATAAAAGATGAGGGTAACTGGCTCGCACATCTGCTTCTGCTTCCCAAGTAGCACCCTCGACAGATTGATTTATCCATAAAACTTTAAATAACGGAACTTTCTTGTTCCTTAGTCTTCGGAATTGATAATCTAAGATCTCAACTGGAAATTCATCATAAGAAAGGCTATCTCGAACATCAATGATCTTTGATGGATCAAGAACAACAGAATCACCCATGTGTTTTTTGAGCATCGAAACATGAAATACAGGATGGACAGCTAACAACTCTGCAAGCAACTCAATCTCATAAGCAGCCTTCCTAACATGATTCAAAACTCTATAGGGGCCTACATATCGGGTACTAAGCTTGCCTTTCTTTCCAAATCTTTTCACCCCTTTTGTGGGTGAAAATTTCAAATAAACCAGATTACTAACTTGAAACTCAAGGGATCATCTTCTTACATTTGCATACAACTTTCGACGACTCTGGGTTGTTTACAACCTCTCCCGAATAAACTTAACTTTCTCCATAACCTCGAACACAACATCAGGTCATATTGCTGCAGCTTCCGATGTCGGATTTTGATGAAATTGATATCGATGGAAAGTTTATTCAATGATCTACATAAAAAAAGAAGAAATTAGTGGAATACAACACAATATAAATATCCACCACTTTGGAAGCCATCTCTCTCCACTCAAAAGATAGATTAAGTCTTATGGAATGATTGGGGTATTACAATATCTCCCCCTTGGAAACATTCTTCTTCTAATGTTGCCAGATAGGCTAAAAACAAAAGAAAATGAGGACCCACAGTTGGAATGACCCAATCAAAGGGATTAGTTTACTCTAACTTTTTAGTACTTCACAAAATTCACGAATCATAGAGAGAGTAACCATAGAGCTGAATGCACAACTGAATTGAGGAAGAATAGTACCTTCGGCTTATTTTGAACTCATGGAGAAAAGATGAGGGTAACTAACTAGTACATTTTCTTCTGTTTCCCTAGTAGCTCCGTCGACTGATTGATTTAACCATAAAACTTTAACTAAGGGAACTTCCTTGTTCCTTAGTCTTCGGACTTGATATTCTAGGATCTCAACTGGACATTCATCATAAGAAAGACTGTCTCGAACATCGAAGCTCTTTGATGGATCAACAACAGAATCACCAATGTGTTTTTTGAGCATCGAAACATGAAATACAAGATGGACAACTAACAACTATGCAGGCAACTCAATCTCAAAAGCTGCTTTCCCAACACGATTCAAAACTGTATAAGGGCCTACATATCGGGGACTAAGCTTCCCTTTTTTCTAAATTTTTTAACCCATTTTATGGGTAAAATATACAAATACACCAGATCACTAACTTCAAACTCAATGGATCATCTTCTTACATCTGTATACAATTTCTGACGACTCTGGTTTGTCTTCAACCTCTCCCGAATCAACTTAACTTTGTCCATAGCCTCGAACACAGCATCAGGTCCAATCGCAGCATCTTCTAATTTCGGATTTCGATGAAATTGGTATCTATGAAAATCTTATTCAATGATCTACATAACAAAAAGTAGAAATTAGTGAAATACAATTCAATATAAACATCAATCACTTTTGAAGGCACCCCTATCCACTCAAAAGATTGATTCAGGCTTAAGGAACGATCGGGGTACTACAATATATCGCCCTTGGAAACATTCATCCTCGAATGTTAACATATAGGATAAGAACAAGAGAAAATTAGGACGTACAACTGGAATGACCCAATCGAAGGGCTTAATTTAATCTAAACTTTTTAGTAGTTCACAAAATTCACGAATCATAGAGAGAGTAACCATATAGCTGAATTCACAACTAAATTGATAAAGAATAGTACCTTCGGCTTATTTATAACTCATGGAAAAAAGATGAAGGTAACTGGCTCGCACATCTACTTCTGCTTCCCAAGTAACACCCTCGACTGATTGATTTCGCCATAAAACTTTAACTAATGGAACTTCCTTGTTCCTTAGTCTTCGGACTTGATAATCTAGGATCTCGACTGGAAATTTATCATAAGAATGACTATCTCAAAAATCAAAGATCATTGATGGATCAAGAACAACAGAATCACCAATGTGTTTTTTGAGCATCGAAACATGAACTACAGGATGGACAACTGACAACTCTGCAGGCAACTCAATCTCAAAAGCAGCTTTCCCAACACGATTCCAAACTCTAGAAGGGCCTACATATTGGGTACTAAGATTCACTTGCTTTCCAAATCTTTTCACCTCTTTTATGGGTGAAATTTTCAAATACACCAGATTACCAACTTGAAACTCAAGGGCTCATCTTCTTACATTTGCATACAACTTTTGACGACTCTGGGTTATCTTCAACTTCTCCCAAATCAACTTAAATTTCTCCATAGATTCGAACATGGCATTAGGTCCAATCGCAGCAGCTTTCGATTTCGTATTTTGATGAAACTGGTATCGATGGAAACCTTATTCAATGCTCTACATAACAAAAAGTTGAAATTAGAGAAATACAACATAATATAAACATCCATCACTTAGGAATCCACCCCTACCCACACAAAAGACAGATTTAGTTTTAAGCAACGATCGGGGTATTACAATATCTCCCCCTTGGAAACATTCGTCATCGAATGTTGCCATATAGGTTAATAACAAGAGAAAATGAGGATGCACAACCGGAACGACCCACTCGAAGGGCTTACTTTAATCTAAACATTTTAGTACTGCACAGAATACACGAATCATAGAGAGTATCCATATAGATGAATGCACAACTGAATTGAGGAAGAATATTACCTTCGGCTTATTTTGAACTCATGGAGAAAAAATAAGGGTAACTATCAAGTACATTTGCTTCTTCTTCCCAAGTACCACCCTCGACTGATTGATTTTGCCATAAAACTTTAACTAAGGGAACTTCCTTGTTCCTTAGTCTTCGGACTTGATAATCTAGGATCTCGACTAGAAATTCATCATAAGAAAGACTATCTCTAACATCGAAGCTCTTTGATTGATCAACAACAACAGAATCACCAATGTGTTTTTTGAGCATCGAAACTTGAAATACAGGATGGACAGCTGACAACTCTACAGGCAACTCAATCTAATAAGCTGTTTTCCTAACATGATTCAAAATTGTATAAGGGCCTACATATCGGGGACTAAGCTTCCCTTTGTTCCAAATTTTACCACCAATTTTATGTGTAAAATATTCAAATACACCAGATCACTAACTTCAAGCTCAAGGGATCGTCTTCTTACATCTGCATAAAATTTTTGACGACTCAGGGTT
Source organism: Capsicum pubescens (assembly GCA_030864215.1). Taxonomy (NCBI): domain Eukaryota; kingdom Viridiplantae; phylum Streptophyta; class Magnoliopsida; order Solanales; family Solanaceae; genus Capsicum; species Capsicum pubescens. Next base: position 228,140,524 of record CM061548.1, on the reverse strand, counting down.
ATCTTCAACCTTTCCCGAATCAACTTAAATTTCTCCATAGCCTCGAACACAACATCACGTCCAATCGCAACAGCCTCTAATTTTAGATTTCGATGAAATTGGTATCGATGGAAATCTTATTCAATGACCTGCATAACAAAAAGTAGAAATTAGTGAAATATAATACAATATAAACATCAATCACTTTGGAAGCCACCCCTATCCACTCAAAAGATTGATTCAGGCTTAAGGAACGATCGGGGTACTACAATATCTCGCCCTTGGAAACATTCATCCTCGAATGTTTCCATATAGGATAAGAACAAGAGAAAATTAGGACGTACAACTGGAATGACCCAATCGAAGGGCTTAATTTAATCTAAACTTTTTAGTAGTTCACAAAATTCATGAATCATAGAGAGAGTAACCATATAGCTGAATTCACAACTAAATTGATAAAGAATAGTACCTACGACTTATTTATAACTCATGGAGAAAAGATGAAGGTAACTGGCTCGCACATCTACTTCTGTTTCCCAAGTAACACCCTCGACTGATTGATTTCGCCATAAAACTTTATCTAATGGAACTTCCTTGTTCCTTAGTCTTCGGACTTGATAATGTAGGATCTCGACTGGAAATTTATCATAAGAATGACTATCTCAAAAATCAAAGATCTTTGATGGATCAAGAACAACAGAATCACCAATGTGTTTTTTGAGCATCGAAACATGAACTACAGGATGGACAACTGACAACTCTACAGGCAACTCAATCTCATAAGTAGCTTTCCCAACACGATTCAAAACTCTAGAAGGGCCTACATATTGGGTACTAAGATTCACTTGCTTTCCAAATCTTTTCAACTCTTTTATGGGTGAAATTTTCAAATACACCAGATTACCAACTTGAAACTCAAGGGATCATCTTCTTACATTTGCATACAACTTTTGACGAGTCTGGGTTATCTTCAACTTCTCCCAAATCAACTTAAATTTCTCCATAGACTCGAACATGGCATTAGGTCTAATCGCATCAGCTTTCGATTTCGTATTTTGATGAAACTGGTATCGATGGAAACCTTATTCAATGCTCTACATAACAAAACGTTGAAATTAGAGAAATACAACATAATATAAACATCCATCACTTAGGAAGCCACCCTTATCCACTCAAAAGATAGATTAAGGCTCACAGAATAATAGGGGTATTACAATATGTCCCCCTTGGAAACATTCCTCCTCGAATGTTGCCAGATAGGTTAAGAACAAGAGAAAATGAGGATGCATAGCTGGAATGACCCAATTGAAGGGCATACTTTACTCTAAACTTTTTAGTACTACACAAAATTCACGAATCATAGAGAGAGTAATCGTATAGATGAATGCACAACTGAATTGAGGGAGAATAGTCCCTTCATCTTATTCTGAACTTATGGAGAAAAGATGAGGTTAACTAGCTGGTACATTTGCTTCTGCTTCCCAAGTAGCACCCTCGACTGATTGATTTCGCCATAAAACTTTAACCAAGGGGACTTCCTTATACCTTAGTCTTTGGACTTGATAATGTAAGATCTCGACTAGAAATTCATCATAAGAAAGACTATCTCGAACATCGCAGCTATTTGATGAATCAACAATAATAGAAACAACAAAGTGTTTTTTTAGCATCCAAACATGAAATACAGGATGGACAGTTGACAACTCTGCAGGCAACTCAATATTATAAGCTTCTTTCCCAACACGATTCAAAACTCTATAAGGGTACATATCGGGTACTAAGCATTCTTTTCTTTCCAAATGTTTTCACCCTTTTTATGGGTGAAATTTGTAAATACACCAGATCACCAACTTTAAACTCAAGGGCTCGTCTTCTTACATCTTCATACAACTTCTGAAAACTTTGGGTTGTCTTCAACCTCTCCCAAATTAACTTAACTTTCTCCATTGACTCGAACAGAACATTAGGTCCAATCGCAGCAGCTTTCGATTTTGTATTTTGATGAAATTGGTATCGATGGAAAGCTTATTCAATGCTCTACATAAAAAAAAGTTGAAATTAGAGAAATACAACACAATATAAACATCCATCACTTTGGAAGCCACCCCTATCCACTCAAAAGACATATTCAGTTTTAAGGAATGATTGGGGTATTACAATATCTCCCTCTTGGATACATTCATCATCAAATGTTGCCATATAGGTTAATAATAAGAGAAAATGAGGATGCACAGCAGGAATATCCAACTCGAAGGGCTTACTTTAATCTAAACTTTTTAGTACTGCACTGTATACACGAATCATAAAGAGAGTAACGAAATAGTTGAATGCATAGCGGAATTGAGGAAGAATAGTACCTTCGGCTTATTTTGAACTCATGGAGAAAAGATGAGGGTAACTGGCTCGCATATCTGCTTCTACTTCCCAAGTAGCACCTTCGACTGATTGATTTCGCCATAAAACATTATCAAAGCGAACTTCTTTGTTCCTTAGTCTTCGGACTTGATAATCTAGGATCTCGACTGGAAATTCATCATAAGAAGGACTATCTCAAACATCGAAGATCTTTGATGGATGAACAACAATAGAATCACCATTTTGAGTATCGAAACATGAAATACAAGACGGACAACTGACCACTCTACAGGCAACTCAAATCTCATAAGCTGCTTTCCCAACCCAATTCAAAACTGTATAAGGTCCTACATATCGGGGACTAAGTTTCCCTTTCTTTCCAAATCTTTTCACCCATTTTATGGGTAAAATATTCAAATACACAAGATCACTAACTTCAAACACAAGGGTTCATCTTCTTACATATGCGTAAAACTTCTGATGACTCTGGGTTGTCTTCAACCTCTCCCGAATAACCTTAAATTTCTCCATAGCCTCGAACAGAGCATCAGGTCCAATCGCAGCAGCTTTCGATTTTGTATTTTGATGAAATTGGTATCGATGGAAAGCTTATTCAATGCTCTACATAAAAAAAAGTTGAAATTAGAGAAATACAACACAATATAAACATCCATCACTTTGGAAGCCACCCCTATCCACTCAAAAGACATATTCAGTTTTAAGGAATGATTGGGGTATTACAATATCTCCCTCTTGGATACATTCATCATCAAATGTTGCCATATAGGTTAATAATAAGAGAAAATGAGGATGCACAGCCGGAATGACCCACTCAAAGGGGTTACTTTAATTTAAACTTTTTAGTACTGCACAGAATACCCAAATCATAGATAGAGGAACCATATAGTTGAATGCATAACTGAATTGAGAAGAATAGTACCTTCGGCTTATTTTGAACTCATGGAGAAAAGATGAGGGTAACTGGCTCACACATCTTCTTCTGCTTCCCAAGTAGCACCCTCGACTAATTGATTTCTCCATAAAACTTTTAACCAAGGGAACTTCCTTGTTCCTTATTCTTTGGACTTGATAATCTAGGATCTCGACTGGAGATTCATCATAAGAAAGACTATCTCTAACATCGAAGCTCTTTGATGGATCAAGAACAACAGAATCACCAATGTGTTTTTTGAGCATCGAAACATGAAATACAGGATGGACAACTGACAACTCTGCAGGCAACTCAATCTCATAAGCTGTTTTTCAACCATGATTCAAAAATCTATAAGGGCCTACATGTCAGGTACTAAGTTTCCCTTTCTTTCCAAATCTTTTCACCCTTCTTATGGGTGAAATTTTCAAATACACCAGATCATCAACTTCAAACTCCAAATCATAAATAGAGTAACCATATAGTTGAATGCACAACTGAATTGAGGAAGAATAGTACATTTGGCTTCTTTTGAACTCATGGAGAAAAGATGAGGGTAACTGCCTCGCACATCAGCTTTTGCTTCCCAAGTATCACCCTCGACTGATTGATTTCTCCATAAAACTTTAACCAAGGGAACTTCCTTGTTCCTTAGTTTTCGGACTTGATAATCAAGGATCTCGACTGGAAATTCATCATAAGAAAGACTATCTCGAACATCGCAGCTATTTGATAGATCAACAACAACAGATTCACCAATGTGTTTTTTGAGCATCGAAACATGAAATACAGGATGGACAGCTGACAACACTGCAGGCAACTCAATCTCATAAGCTTCTTTCCCAAAATGATTCAAAACTCTATAAGGGCTTACATATCGGGTACTAAGCTTTCCTTTCTTTCCAAATCTTTTCACCATTTTTATGGGTGAAATTTCTAAATACACCAGATCACCAACTTCAAACTCAAGGGCTCGTCTTCTTACATCTGCATACATCTTCTGACGACTCTTGGTTGTCTTCAACCTATCCCGAATAAGCTTAACTTTCTCCATAGCCTCGAACACGGCATTAGGTCCAATCACAGCAGCTTCCGATTTTGGATTTTGCTGAAATTGCTATCGATGGAAAGCTTATTCAATGCTCTACATAACAAAAAGTTGAAATTAGAGAAATACAACACAATTTAAACTTTTTAGTACTTCACAGAATACCCAACTAATAGAGAGAGTAACTATATAGCTGAATGCACAACTGAATTAAGGAAGAATAGTACCTTCGGCTTGTTTTGTACTCATGGAGAAAATATGAGGGTAACTGGCTCGCATATCTGCTTTTGCTTCCTAAGTAGCACCCTCAACTGATTGATTTCGCCATAAAACTTTAACTAAGGGAACTTCCTTGTTCCTTAGTCTTTGGACTTGATAATCTAGGATCTCGACTATAAATTCATTATAAGAAAGACTATCTCGAACATCGAATTTCTTTGATGGATCAACAACAACAGAATCACCAATTTGTTTTTTGAGCATAGAAACATGAAATACAGGATGGACAGCTAACAACTCTGTAGGCCACTTAATCTCAGAAGATTCTTTCCCAACACGATTCTAAACTGTATAAGGGGCTATATATCAGGGACTAAGTTTCCCTTTCTTTCCAAATCTTTCCACCCCTTTTATGGGTGAAATTTTCAAATACACCAGATCACCAACTTCAAACTCAAGGGATCATCATCTTACATCAGTATACAACTTTTGATTACTCTGGGTTGTCTTCAATCTCTCCAGAATCAACTTAAGTTTTTCCATATCCACAAACACAGTATCAAGTCCAATCGCAGCAGTTTCCGAAGTCGGATTTTGATGAAATTGGTATCGATGGAAAGCTTATTCAATGTTCTACATAAGAAAAAGTAGAAATTAGACAAATAAAATACAATATAAACATCAGTTAGTTTGGAAACCACCCCTATCCACTTAAAAGAGAGATTTAGTGTTAAGGAACGATCGGGGTATTACAATATCTCTCCCTTGGAAACATTCATCATCGAATGTTTCCATAATCTTAATAACAAGACAAAATGAGGATGCACATCCGGAACAACCCACTCGAAGGGATTACTTTAATCTAAACTTTTTAGTACTGCACAAAATACACGAATCATAGAGAGGGTAACCTTATAGATGAATGCACAACTGAATTGAGGAAGAATAGTACCTTTGTCTTGTTTTGAACTCATGGAGAAAAGATGAGGGTCACTGGCTCGCATATCTGTTTCTGCTACCCAAGTAGTACCCTCCACTGATTGATTTCACCATAAAACTTTAACCAAGGGAACTTCTTGTTCCTTAGTCGTCGGACTTGATAATCTAGAATCTCGACTGGAAATTCATCATAACAAAGACTGTCTCGAACATCGAAGCTATTTGATGGATCAACAACAACAGAATCACCAATGTATTTTTTGAGCATCGAAACATGAAATACAGGATGGACATCAAACAACTCTGCAGGCAACTTAATATCATAAGCTGCTTTTTTAGCACGATTCAAAACTGTATAAGGTCCTACATATCGGGGACTAAGCTTTCCTTTCTTTCCAAATCTTTCCACCCCTTTTATGGGTGAAATTTTCAAATACACCAGATCACCAACATCAAACTCAAGGGCTCGTCTTCTTTCATATGCATACAACTTTTGATGACTCTGGGTTGTCTTCAACCTCTCCCAAACTATCTTAACTTTTTCTATAGCCTCGAACACAGCATCAGGTCCAATCGCAGCATCTTCCAATGTAGGATTTCTATGAAATTGGTATCGATAGAAAGCTTATTCAATGATCTACATAACAAAATGAAGAAATTAGAGAAATATAACAAAATATAAACATAAATCACTATGGAAGACACCTCTATCCACTCAAAAGACTTATTTAGGCTTAAGGAATGATTGGGGTATTACAATATCTCCTCCTTGAAAACATTCATCCTCGAATGTTGCCATATAGGTTAAGAACAAAATAAAATGAGGACGCACAGCTGGAACGACTCACTCGATGGGCTTACTTTACTCTAAACTTCTTAGTACTGTACAAAATAATGAATCATAGAGAGAGTTACCATATAGCTTAATGCCCAACTGAATTGAGGGTAACTGGTTCACATATCTGTTTCTGCTTCCCAAGTAGGAACCTCGACTGATTAATTTCACCATAAAACTTTAACCAAGGGAACTTCCTTGTTCCTTAGTCTTCGGACTTGATAATCTAGGATCTCGACTGGAAATTCATCATAAGAAGGACTATCTCGAACATCGAAGCTCTTTGATGGATCAACAACAACAGAATCACTAAAGTGTTTTTTGGGCTTAGAAACATAAAATACAGGATGGACAACTGACAACTCTGCAGGAAACTCAATCTCATATGTTGGTTTCCCAACACGATTCAAAACTCTATAAGGGGCTACATATCGGGGACTAAGCTTCCCTTTCTTTCCAAATCTTTCCACCCCTTTTATGGGTGAAATTTTCAAATTCACCAGATCACCAACTTCAAACTCAAGGGCTCGTCATCTTACATCTACATAAAATTTCTAACGACTCTGGGTTGTCTTCAACCTCTCCCGAATCAACTTAACTTTTTCCATAGTGTCGAACACAGCGTCAAGTCCACTTGCTGCAGCTTTCGATGTCGTATTTCAATGAAATTAGTATCGATTAAAAGCTTATTCAATGCTCTACATAAAAAAAGTATAAATTAGAGAAATACAACACAATATAAACATCAATCACCTTGGAAGCCACACATATCCACTCAAAAGAATGATTTAGGTTTAAGAAACAATTGGGGTATTACAATATCTCCCCCTTGGAAACATTCGTCATCGAATGTTTCCAGATAGGTTAATAACAAGAGAAAATGAGGATGCACAGCCAGAACGATCCACTCGACGGGCTTACTTTAATCTAAACTTTTTTGTACCGCACAGAATACAGGAATCATAAAGAGAGTAACCATATAGCTGAATGCACAACTGAATTGAGGAAGAATAGTACATTCGGCTTGTTTTGAACTAACGGAGAAAATATGAAGGTAACTGGCTCGCATATCTGCTTCTTCTTCCCAAGTAGCACTCTCGACTGATTGATTTTGCCATAAAACTTTAACCAAGGGAACTTACTTATTCCTTAGTCTTCAGACTTGATAATCTAGGATCTCGACTGGAAATTCATCACAAGAAAGACTATCTCGAACATTGAATCTCTTTGATGGATCAACAACAATAGAATCACCAATGTCTTTTTTGAGCAGAGAAACATGAAATATAGGATGGACAGCTGACAACTCTGGAAGAAACTCAATCTCATAAGCTGCTTACCCAACATGATTCAAAACTCTATAAGGGGCTAAATATCGGGGACAAAACTTCCCTTTCTTTCCAAATCTTTCCACCCCTTTTATGGGTGAAATTTTCAAATACACCAGATCACGAACTTCAAACTCAAGGGCTCATCTTCTTACATCTGCATACAACTTCGGATGACATTAGGTTGTCTTCAACCTCTCTCGAATTGACTTAACTTTCTCCATAGCCTCGAACACAACATCACGTCAAATTGCAGCAGCTTCTGATGTCGGATTTCATTAAAATTTATGTCAATGTAAAGTTTATTCAATGATCTACATAAAAAAATGATTAAATTAGAGAAATACAACAAAATATAAACATAAATCACTTTGGAAACCACCCCTATCCACTCAAAAGATAGTTTTAGGCTTAAGGAACGATCTGGGTATTACAATATCTCCTCCTTGGAAACATTGGTCCTCGAATGTTGCCAGATAGGTTAAGAAAAAAAGAAAATGAGGAAGCATAGCCGGAACGACTTTCTCGAAGGTCTTACTTTGCTCTAAACTTTTTAGTACTGCACAAAATACACGACTCAGAGAGAGAGTAACCATATAGCTGAATGCACAACTGAATTGAGGAAGAATAACACCTTCGGGTTATTTTGAACGCATGGAGAAAAGATGAGGGTAACTGATTCTCTTATCTGCTTCTTCTTCCCAAGTAGCAACCTCGACTGATTGATTTCTCCATAAAACTTTAACCAAGGGAGCTTCCTTGTTCCTTAGTCTTCAAACTTGATAATCTAGGATCACGACTGGAAATTCATCATAAGAATGACTATCTCGAACATCGAAGCTCTTTGATGGATCACCAACAACAGAATCACCAATGTGTTTTCTGAGCATAGAAACATGAAATACAGGATGGACAGCTGATAACTCTATAGGTAACTGAATCTCATATGCTCCTATCCCAACACGATTCAAAACTCTATAATGGGATACATATCGGGTACTAAGCTTCCCTTTTTTTCCAAATCCTTCCACTCCTTTTATGGGTTAAATTTTTAAATACACCAGATCACCAACTTAATACTCAAGGGCTCGTTTTGTTACATTTGTATACAACTGCTTACTACTCTGGGTTTTCTTCAACATCTCTAGAATCGACTTAACTTTCTACATATCCTCGAACACAGCATCAGGTCTAATCACAGCAGCTTCAAATGTCGGATTTAGATGAAATTGGTATTGATGGAAATCTTATTCAATGCTCTACATAACAAAATGAAGAAATTAGAGAAATACAACACAATATAAACTTCAATCACTTAAGAATCCACCCCTATCCACTCAAAAGAAAGATTTAGTCTTAAGGAACGATCAAGGTATTACAATATCTCCTCCTTGGAAATATTCATCCGCGAATGTTGCCAGATAGGTTAATAACAAGAGAAAATGAGGATTCTTAGATGGAACAACCAACTCGAAGGACTTACTTTAATCAAAACTTTTTAGTACTGCACAGAATACACCAATCATAGAGAAAGTAGTCATATAGCTGAATGCACAACTGAATTGAGGAAGAATAGTACCTTTGGCTTATTTTGAACTCATGGAAAAAATATTAGGGTAACTGGCTCGCACAGCTGCTTCTGCATCCCAAGTAGCACCCCCGACTGATTGATATCTCCATAAAACTTTAACCAAGGGAACTTCCTTGTTCCTTAGTCTTCGGACTTAATAATCTAGGATCTCGACTGGAAATTCATCATAAGAAAGACTATCTCGAACATCAAAGATCTATGATGGATCAACAACAACAAAATCACCAATGTGGTTTTTTACCATAAAAACATGAAATACAGGATGGACAGCTGACATATCTGCAGGCAACTCAATCTCATATGCTGGTTTTCCAAAATGATTCAAAACTCTATAAGGGGCTACATAATGGGGATTAAGCTTCCCTTTCCTTCCAAATCTTTCCACCCTTTTTATGGGTGAAATTTTCAAATACACCATATCACAAAATTTAAACTCAAGGGCTCGTCTTCTTACATCTGCACACAACTTAAAACGACTCTAGGTTGTCTTCAACCTCTCCCTAATCAACTTAACTTTCTCCATAGCCTCGAACACAGCATCAGGTCCAATGGCAGCAGCTTTCGATGTCGGATTTCAATGAAATGAGTATCGATGGAAATCTTATTCAATGCTCTACATAACAAACTGAAGAAATTAGAGAAATAAAACCCAATATAAACATCAATCACATTGGAAGCCACCCTTATCCCCTTAAAAGAAACATTTAGGATTAAGGAACGATAGGGATATTTCAATATCTCCTCCTTGGAAACATTCGTCCCTGAATGTTACCAGTTAGGTTAATAACAAGAGAAAATGAGGACGCACTGCCGGAATGACCCACTCGAAGGGTTTACTTTAATCTAAAATTATAAGTACTGCACAAAATACACAAATCTTAAAGAGAGTAACCATATAGATGAATACACAACTGAATTGAGGAAGAATAGTACCTTCGGCTTATTTTGAACGCATGGAGAAAAGATGAGGGAAATTGATTCACATAATTGCTTCTGCTTCCCAAGTAGCACCCTCTACTGATTGATTTTCCCATAAAACTTTAACCAAGGGAACTTCCTTGTTCTTTAGTCTTCGGACATTATAATCTAGGGTCTCGACTAGAAATTAATCATAAGAAAAACTATCTCGAACATCGAAGTTCTTTGATGGATCAACAACAACAGAATCACCAATGTGTTTTTTGAGCATAGAAACATGAAATACAGGATGGACAACCGACAACTCTGTAGGAAACTCAATCTCATATGCTTATTTCCCAACACGAGTCAAAACTCTATAAGGGGCTACATATAGGGGAATAAGATTCCCTTTCTTTCCAAATAATACCACCCCTTTTATGGGTTAGATTTTCAAATACACCAGATCACCAACTTCAAACTCAAGGGCTCATCTTCTTAAATAAGCATACAACTTCTGACGCCTCTGGGTTGTCTTCAACCTCTCCCGAATCAACTTAACTTTCTCCATAGCCTCAAACACTTCATCATGTCAAATCTCAGCAGCTTCCGATGTCTGATTTCGATGAAATTGGTATCGATAGAAAACTTATAGAATGCTCTACATAACAAAATGAAGAAATTAGAGAAATACAACACAATATAAACATCAATCACTTTGGAAGCCACCCCTATCCACTCAAAAGAAAGATTTAGGCTTAAGGAACGATCGGGGTAATACAATATCTCCTCCTTGGAAAGATTCATCCCCGAATGTTGCTAGATAGGTTAATAACAAGAGCAAATGAGGATTCACAGCCGGAACGACCCACTCGAAGGGCTTACTTTAATCAAAACTTTTTAGTACTGCACAGAATACACGAATCATAGAGAGAGTAACCATATAGCAGAATGTACAACTGAATTAAGAAAGAATAGTACCTTTGGCTTGTTTTGAACTCATGGAGAAAATATGACGGAAATTGGAACGCACATCTTCTTCTGCTTCCCAAGTAGCACCCTAGAATGATTGATATCTCTATAAAACTTTAGCTAAGGGAACTTCGTTGTTCCTTTGTCTTCGGACTTGATAATCTAGAATCTCGACCTGAGATTCATCATAAGAAAGACTGTCTCGAACATCGAAGATCTTTAATGGATCAACAACAACAAAATCACCAATGTGTTTTTTTAGCATAGAAACATGAAATATAGGATCGGCAACTGACGACTCTGCACGCAACTCAATCTCATATGCTCCTTTCCCAACATGATTCAAAACTCTATAAGGGGCTATATATCGAGGACTAAGCTTCCCTTTCTTTCCTATTCTTTCCACCCCTTTAATTGGTTAAATTTTTAAATACACCAGATCACCAACATCAAACTCAAGAGGTCATCTTCTTACATTTGCATACAACTTCTGACGACTCTACGTTGTCTTCAACCTCTCCCGAATCAACTTAACTTTTTCCATTGCCTCAAACACAGTATCAGGTCCAATCGCAACAACTTTCGATGCATGATTTCGATGAAATTGGTATCGATAGAAAACATATTCAATGATCTACCTAACAAAATAAAGAAATTAGAGAAATACAAGAAAATATAAACATAAATCACTTTGGAAGACACCCCTATCCACTCAAAAGATAGATTTAGGATTAAGGAATGATCGGGGTATTACAATATCTTCTCATTATAAACATACGTCCTAGAATATTGCCAGATAGGTTAAGAACAAAAGAAAATGAGGATGCACAGCTGGAACGACTCACTCGAAGGGATTACTCTAAACTTTTTAGTACTACACATAAGACACGAATCATAGAGAGAGTTACCATATAGCTTAATGCACAACGAAATTGAGGAAGAAAAGTGCCTTCGGGTAGTTTTGAAATCCTGGAGAAAAGATGAGGGTAATTGGTTCACATATCTGCTTCTGCTTCCCAAGTAGGAACCTCGACTGATTGATTTCTTCATAAAAATTTAACCAAGGGAACTTTCTTGTTCCTTAGTCTTCGGACTTGATAATACAGGATCTCGACTGGAAATTCATCATAAGAAAGACTATCTCGAAAATCGAAGCTCTTTGATGGATCAACAACAACAAAATCACCAATGTGTTTTTTAAGCATAGAAACATCAAATCCAGGATGGACAGCTGACAACTCTGGAGACAACTCAGTCTCATAAGATGCTTTCCTAAAAGAATTCAAAACTCTATAAGGGGATACATATCGGGGACTAAGATTCCTTTTCATTCCAAATCTTTCCACACCTTTTATGGGTGAAATTCTCAAATACACCAGATCACCAACTTCAAACTCAAGGGCTCATCTTCTTACATCTGCATACAATTTCTGATGACTCTGGGTTGTCTTCAACCTCTCCCGAATCAACTTAAATTTCTCCATAGCCTCGAACACAGCATCAGGTCCAATCACAGCAGCTTCCGATGTCATATTTCGATGAAATTGGTATCGACGGAAAGCTTATTCAATGATCTACATAACAAAATGAAGAAATTAGAAAAAATACAACCCATTAAAAACGTCAATCACTTTGGAAGACACCTCTATCCACTCAAAAGAATGATTTAGTCTTAAGGAACAATCGGGGTATTACAATATCTCCCCCTTGGAAACATTCGTCTCCGAATGTTGCCAGATAGGTTAATAACAAGAGAAAATGAGGATGCACAACCAAAATAACCCACTCGATGGGCTTACTTTAATCTAAACTTTTTAGTACTGCACAAAATACACGAATCATAGAGAGTGTAACCATATAGATTAATGCACAACAGAATTTAGGAAGACTAGTAACTTCAGCTTGTTTTGAACTAATGGATAAAAGATGAGGGTAAGTGGCTCGCATATCTACTTCTGCTTTCAAAGTAGCACCCTCGACTGATTGATTTTTTCCATAAAACTTTAACCAAGTGAACTTTCTTTTTCCTTAGTCTTCGGACTTGATAATCTAGGTTCTCGACTAGAAATTCATAAAAAGAAAGACTATCTCGAAAATCGAAGCTCTTTGATTGATCAAAAACAACAAAATCACCAATGTGTTTTTTGAGCATAGATACATGAAATCGAGGATGGATAGCTGACAACTCTGCCTGCAACTCAATCTTATAAGATGTTTTCCCAACACGATTCAAAATTCTATAAGGGGCTACATATCGGGGACTAAGATTTCTTTTCTTTCCAAATCATTCCACACCATTTATGGGTGAAATTTTCAAATACACCAGATCACCAACTTCAAACTCAAGGGCTCATCTTCTTACATCAGCATACAACTTCTGATGACTTTTGGTTGTCTTCAACCTCTCCCGAATCAACTTAAATTTCTCTATAGCCTCGAACACATCATCAGAACCAATCGCAACAGCTTCCGATGTCCGATTTCTATAAAATTGGTATCCACGGAAAGCTTATTCAATGATCTACATAACAAAACGAAGAAATTAGAAAAAATACAACACAATAAAAACATCAATCACTTTGGAAAACACCACTATCCACTCAAAAGATTGATTTTGTCTTAAGGAATGATCGGGGTATTACAATATCTCCCCCTTGGAAACATTCGTCTCCGAATGTTGCCAGATAGGTTAATAACAAGAGAAAATGAGGATGCACAGCCAGAATGACCCACTCGATGGGCTTACTTTAATCTAAACTTTTTAGTACTGCACAGAATACACGAATCATAGAGAGTGTAACCATATAGATGAATGCACAATAGAATTGAGCAAGACTAGTAACTTCAGCTTTTTTTAAACTAATGGATAAAAGATGAGGGTAACTGGCTCGCATATCTACTTCTGCTTCCAAAGTAGCACCCTCGACTGATTGATTTTTGCCATAAAACTTTAACCAAGGGAACTTTTTTTTCCTTCGTCTTCCGACTTGATAATCTAAAATCTCGACTAAAAATTAATCAAAAGAAATACTATCTCGAACATCAAAGCTCTTTGATTGATCAACAACAACAGAATCACTAATGTGTTTTTTGAGCATAGATACATGAAATCCAGGATGGACAGCTGACAACTCTGCCTACAACTAAATCTCATAAGGTTCTTTCCCAACACGATTAGAAATTATATAAGGGGCTAAATATTGGGGACTAAGATTCATTTTCTTTCCAAATCTTTCCACACCTTTTATGGGTGAAATTTTCAAATACACCAGATCACCAACTTCAAACTCAAGGGCTCATCTTCCTACATCTGTATACAACTTCTGATGACTTAGCGTTGTCTTTAACCTCTCCCGAATCAACTTAAATTTATCCATAGCTTCGAACACAGCATCAAAACCAATCGCAGCAGCTTTCGATGTCGGATTTCGATAAAATTGGTATGAACGGAATGTTTATTCAATGATCTACATAACAAAATGAAGAAATTAGAAAAATACAACACAATAAAAATATCAATCACTTTGGAAGACACCACTATCCACTCAAAAGAAAGATTTAGTCTTAAGAAACGATCGGGGTATTACAATATCTCCCCCTTGGAAACATTCATCCCCGAATGTTGCCAGTTAGGTTAATAACAAGAGAAAATGAGGATGCATAGCCAGAATGAGCCACTCGATGGGCTTACTTTAATCTAAAATTATTATTACTCCAAAGAATATAAGAATCATAGAAAGAGTAACCATATAGCTGAATGCACAACTTAATTGAAAATGAATAGTACCTTCGGCTTGTTTTGAACTAATGAAGAAAAGATGAGGGTAATTGGCTTACATATATGCTTCTACTTCCCAAGTAGCACCCTCGATTGATTGATTTTGTCATAAAACTTAAACTAAGGGAACTTCCTTGTTCCTTATTCTTCGAACTTGACAATCTACGATCTCGACTGGAAATTCATCATAAGAAAGACTATCTCGAACATCGAAGCTCTTTGATGGATTAACAATAAAAGAATCACCAATATGTTTTTTTAGCATAGAAACATGAAATACAGGATGGACATCTAACAACTCTGCGGGCAACTCAATCTCATAAGCTTCTTTCCCAACAAGATTCAAAACTCTATAAGGGGATACATATCGGGGACTAAGCTTCCCTTTTTTTCCAAATCTTTCCACCCCTTTTATGGTTGAAATTTTCAAATACACCGGATTACCAATTTAAAACTCAAGGGCTCATCTTCTTACATCTGCATACAACTTCTGATGACTCTGGGTTGTCTTCAACCTCTCCTGAATCAATTTAAATTTCTCCATAGCCTCGAACACAACATAAGGTCCAATTGCAGTAGCTTCCGATGTCGGATTTCAATAAAATTAGTATCGACGAAAGCTTATTCAATAATCTACATAAAAAAATAAAGAAATTACAAAAAATACAACATAATGAAAACATCAATCACTTTGGAAGACACCCCTATCCACTCAAAAGAAAGATTTAGTCTGAAGGAACGATCGGGGTATTACAATATCTCCCCCTTGGAAACATTCATCCCCGAATTTTGCCAGATAGGTTAATAATAAGAGAAAATAAGGATGCACAGCCAGAATGACCCACTCGATGGGCTTACTTTAACCTAAACTTATTTGTTGTGCACAGAATACACGAATCATAGAAAGAGTAACCATATAGCTGAATGAACAACTAAATTAAAAAAGAATAGTACCTTCGGCTTGTTTTGAACTAATGGAGAAAAGATGAGGGTAATTGGCTTGCATATCTGCTTCTACTTCCCAAGTAGCACCCTCGACTGATTTATTTTGTCATTAAACTTTAACCAAGGTAACATCGTTGTTCCATATTCTTCGGACTTGATAATCTACGATCTCGACTGGAAATTTATCATAAGAAAGACTATCTCGAACATCAAAGCTCTTTGATGGATCAACAATAGCAGAATTACCAATATGTTTTCTAGCATAGAAACATGAAATACAGGATGGACAGCTAACAACTCTGCGGGCAACTCAATCTCATAAGCTGCTTTCCCAACACGATTCAAAACTCTATTAGGTGATACATATCGGAGACTAAGCTTCCCTTTCTTTCCAAATCTTTCCACCCCTTTTATGGTTGAAATTTTCAAATACACCAGATTATCAATTTCAAACTCAAGGGCTCATCTTCTTACATCTGCATACAACTTTTGATGACTCTGGGTTGTCTTCAACCTCTCCTGAATCAACTTAAATTTCTCTATAGCCTTGAACACAACATCAGGTCCAATCGCAACCGCTTACGATGTCGTATTTCGATAAAATTTGTATCGACGGAAAGCTTATTCAATAATCTACATAACAAAATGAAGAAATTAGAAAAAATACAACACAATGAAAACATCAATCACATTGAAAGACACCCCTATCCACTCAAAAGAAAGATTTAGTCTTAAGAAACGATTGGGGTATTACAATATCTCCCCCTTGGAAACATTCATCCCCGAATGTTACCAGATAGGTTAATAACAAGAGAAAATGAGAATGCACAGCTAGAATGACCCACTCGATGGGCTTACTTCAATCTAAACTTATTGGTACTGCACAGAATACATGAATCATAGAAAGAGTAACCATATAGCTGAATGAACAACTGAATCGAAAAAGAATAGTACCTTCGGCTTGTTTTGAACTAATGGAGAAAAAATGAGGGTAATTGGCTTGCATATCTGCTTCTACTTCCTAAGTAGCACCCTCGACTAATTGATTTTGTCATGAAACTTTAACCAAGGGAACTTTTTTGTTCTTTATTCTTCAGAGTTGATAATCTACGATCTCGACTAGAAATTCATCATAAGAAAGACTATCTTGAACATCGAAGCTCTTTGATGGATCAACAATAACAGAATCACCAATGTTTTTTTTAGCATAGAAACATGAAATACAGGATGGACAGCTAACAACTCTGCGGGAAACTCAATATCATAAGCTTCTTTCCCAACATGATTCAAAACTCTATAAGGAAATACATATCGGGGACTAAGCTTCCCTTTTTTTCTAAATCTTTCCACCCCTTTTATGGTTGAAATTTTCAAATACACCAGATCACCAACTTTAAACTCAAGGGTTCATATTCTTACATCTCCATACAACTTCTAATGACTCTGGGTTGTCTTCACCTTCTCCCGAATAAACTTAACTTTCACCATAGCTTCGAACACAGCACCAGGTCCAATCGCAGCAGCTTCCGATGTCGGATTTCGATGAAATTTGTATCGATGAAAATCTTATTCAATGATCTACATAACAAAATGATGAAATTAAAGAAATACAACACAATATAAACATCAATCACTTTGTAATCCACCCTTATCCACTCAAAAGAAATATTTAGTCTTAAGGAACGATCGGGGTATTACAATAACTCCCCCTTGGAAACATTCATCCCAGAATGTTGCCAGATAGGTTAATTACAAGAGAAAATGAGGTTGCATAGCAAAAACGACCCACTCGAAGGGCTTACTTTAGTCTAAACTTTTTAGTACTACACAGAATACACGAATCGTAGAGAGAGTAACCATATAGATGAATGCATAACTAAATTGAGGAAGAATAGTACCTTCGGTTTGTTTTGAACTCATGGGGAAAAGATGAGGGTAGCTGATTCTCATATCTGCTTTTGCTTCCCAAGTAGCAACCTCGACTGATTGATTTTGCGATAAAACTTTAACCAAGGGAACTTCTTCATTCCCTAGTCTTCGGACTTGATAATCTAGGATCTTGACTTAAAATTTATCATAAGAAAGACTATCTCGAACATCGAATCTCTTTGATGGATCAACAACAACAGAATCACCAATATATTTTTTGAGCATACATATATGAAGTACAGGATGGAGAGCTGACAACTCTTCAGGCAACTCAATCTCATATTCTGCTTTCCCAACATGATTCAAAACTCTATAAGAAGCTACATATCGGGGACTAAGAATCCTTTTCTTTCCAAATCTTTCCACCCATTTTATGGGTGAAATTTTCAAATACACAAGATCACTAACTTCAAACTCAAGGGCTCGTCTTCTTACATATGCATACAACTTATGATGACTCTAGGTTGTCTTCAACCTGTTCAGAATCAACTTAACTTTCTCCATAGCCTCGAACACAACATTTGGTCGAATCGCAGCAGCTTCGGATGTCGTATATTGATGAAATTGGTATCGATGGAAATCTTATTCAATGATCTACATAAGAAAATTAAGAAATTAGAGAAATACAACACAATATAAACAATAATCACTTTCGAAGCCACCCCTATCCACTTAAAAAAAAGATTTAGGCTTAAGAAACGATTGGTGTATTACAATATCTCCCCCTTGGAAGCATTCATACCCGAATGTTTCCATATAGGTTAATAACAAGAGATAATGAGGATGCACAGCCAGATCTAGCCACTCGAAGGGATTACTTTAATCTAAACTTTTTAGTACTGCGCAGAATACACGAATCATAGATTGAGTAACTATATAGCTGAATGAACAACTGAATTGAGGAAGAATAGTACCTTAGGCTTGTTTTGAACTCATGGAGAAAAGATAAGGGTAACTGGCTCGCATATCTTCTTCTGCTTCCCAAGTAGCACCCTCGACTGATTGATTTTTCCATAAAACTTTAACGAAGAGAACTTCCTTGTTCCTTAGTCTTTGGACTTCATAATCTAGGATCTCGACTGGAAATTCATCATAAGAAAGACTATCTCGAACATCGAAGATTTTCGATGGATCAACAACAACAGAATCACTAATGTGTTTTTTGAGGATACAAACATGAAATACAGGATGGATAGCTGACAACTCTTCAGGCAACTCAATCTCACATGCTGCTTTGCCAAAACTATTCAAAACTCTATAAGGGGCCATATATCACGAACTAAGGTTCCGTTTCTTTCCAAATCTTTCCACCCATTTTATGGGTGAAATTTTCAAATACACCAGATCACCAACTTTAATCTCAAGGGCTCGTCTTCTTACATTTGCATGCAACTTCTGATTACTGTGGGTTGTTTTCAACCTCTCCCGAATAAACTTCACTTTCTCCATAGCCTCAAACACAACATCATGTCCAATTACAGCATCTTTCGATGTCGGATTTCGATGAAATTGGTATCGATGAAAATCTTATTCAATGATCTACATAACAAAATAAAGAAATTGGAGAAATACAATACAATATAAACATCAATCACTTTGGAAGCCACCCCTATCCACTCAAAAGAAAGATTTAGGCTTAAGGAACGATCGGGGTATCACAATATCTCCCCCTTGGAAATATTCATCCTCGAATGTTGCCAGATAGGTTAATAAAAAAAGAAAATAAGGATGCACAGCCGAAACAACCCACTCAAAGGTCTTAGTTTAATCTAAACTTTTTAGTACTACACAGAATACACTAATCATAAAGAGAGTAACCATATAGCTGAATGCACAACTGAATTGAGGAAGAATAGTACCTTCGACTTATTTTGAACTCATGAAGAAAAGATGAGGGTAAATGGCTCGCATATCTGCTTCTGCTTCCGGAGTAGCACCCTCGACTGATTGATTTTACCATAAAACTTTAACCAAGGGAACTTCATTTTTCCTTAGTCTTCGGACTTGATAATCTAGGATCTCGACTAGAAATTCATAATAACTAAGACTATCTCGAACATCGAAGTTCTTTGATGGATCAACAATAACAGAATTACCAATGTGTTTTTTGAGCATACAAACATGAAATACCGGATGGACAGCTGACAACTCTTCAGGCAACTCAATCTAATATGATGCTTTCCCAATACTATTCAAAACTCT
Source organism: Capsicum pubescens (assembly GCA_030864215.1). Taxonomy (NCBI): domain Eukaryota; kingdom Viridiplantae; phylum Streptophyta; class Magnoliopsida; order Solanales; family Solanaceae; genus Capsicum; species Capsicum pubescens. Next base: position 228,120,576 of record CM061548.1, on the reverse strand, counting down.
TGAAGGGGCTACATATCGAGGACTAAGCTTCCCTTTCTTTCCAAATCTTTCCACCCACTTTATGGGTGAAATTTTCAGATACCCCAGATCAACAACTTTAAACTCAAGGGCTCTTCTTCTTACATCTTCATGCAACTTCTGATTACTGTGGGTTGTCTTCATCCACTCCCAAATCAACTTAACTTTGTCCATAGCCTCGAACACAGCATCAGGTCCAATCGCAGCGTCCAATGTTGTATTTTGATGAAATTGGTATCGATGAAAAGCTTATTCAATGATCTACATAACAAAATAAAGAAATTAGAGAAATACAACACTATATAAACATCAATCACTTTAGAAGCCACCCCTATCCACTCAAAAGAAAGATTTAGGCTTAAGGAATGATAGGGGTATTACAATATCTCCCCCTTTGAACCATACATCCGCGAATATTGCAAGATAAGGTGATAAAAAAGAAAATGCGGATGCACAGTCGGAACGACTCACTCAAAGGGCTTACTTTAATCTAAACTTTTTAGTACTGTACAAAATACACGAATCATAGAGAGAGTAACCTTATAGATGAATGCACAACTAAATTGAGGAATAATAGTACCTTTGGGTTGTATTGAACTCATGGAGAAAAGATGAGGGTAACTCATTCGCATATTTGCTTCTGCTTCCCAAGTAGCAACCTCGACTAATTGATTTCGCCATAAAACTTTAACCAAGGGAACTTCCTTGTTCCATAGTCTTCAGAATTGATAATCTAGTATCTCGACTTGAAATTCATAATAAGAAAGACAATCGCGAACATTGAAACTCTTTGATGGATCAACAACAACATAATCACCAATGTGTTTTTTGAGCATAAAAACATAAAATACAGGATGGACAGCTGACAACACTGCAGGCAACTCAAACTCATATGCTTCTTTGCCAACACGATTCAAAACTCTACAAGGGGCTATATATCTTGGACTACGCTTCCCTTTCTTTCCAAACCTTTCCTACCATTTTATGGGTGAAATTTTTAAAAACACCAGATCACCAACTTAAAACTCAAGCACTTGTCTTCTTACATCTGCATACAACTTCTGATAACTCCGAGTTGTCTTCAATCTCTCCCGAATCAACTTCACTTTCTCCATAGCCTCAAACACAACATCAGGTCCAATCGCAGTAGGTTCCAATGTCGTATTTTAATGAAATTGGTATCGATTGCAAGCTTATTCGATGATCTACATAACTAAATGAAGAAATTAGAGAAATTCAACACTATATAAAAATCAATCACTTTGGAAGCCACCCATATCCACTCAAACGAAATATTTAGGATTAAGAAACGATCGGGGTATTACAATATCTCCCCTTTGGAAACATTCATCCTCGAATGTTGCCAGATAGGGTAATAACTAGAGAAAATGAGGATGTATAACCGGAATGACCCACTCAAAGGTCTTACTTTAATCTAAACTTTTTAGTACTGCAAAGAATACACGAATCATAGAGAGAGTAACCATATAGCTGAATGCACAACTGAATTGAGGAAGAATAGTACCTTCGGCTTGTTTTGAACACATGGAGAAAAGATGAGGGTTACTGTCTCGCATATCTGCTTCTGCTTCCTAAGTAGCACCCTCGACTGATTGATTTTACCATAAAACTTTAACTAAGGGAACTTCCTTGTTCCTTAGTCTTCAAATTTGATAATCTAGGATCTCGACTGGAAATTCATCACAAGAAGTACTATCTTGAACATCGAAGCTCTTTTATGGACCAACAACAATAGAATCTCCAATATGTTTTTTGAGCATAGAAACATGAAATCCAGGATGGACAGCTGACAACTCTTCCGGCAAGTCAATCTCATAAGCTGCTTTCCCAAAACAATTCAAAACTCTATAAGGGCCTACATATCGGGGACTAAGCTTTTCTTTCGTTCAAAATCTTTTCACCCTCTTTATGGGTGAAATTTTAAACTACACCAGATCACCAACATCAAACTCAAGGGATTGTCTTCTTACATCTGCATGCAACTTTTGATGACACAGGGTTGTCTTCAACCTCTCCCGAATCAACTTAACTTTGTCCATAGCCTCGAACACAACATCTGGTCCAATCGCAGCAGCTTCCGATGTCATATTTAAATGAAATTGGTATGGATGGAAACCTTATTCAATGATCTAAATAACAAAATATTTAAATTAGAGCAATACAACAAAATATAAACATTAATCACATTGGAAGCCACCCCTATCCGCTCAAAAGAACGATTTAGGCTTAAGGAACGATCGGGGTATTACAATATCACCCCCTTGGAAACATTCATCCCCGAATGTTTCCATATAGGTTAATAACAAGAGAAAATGAGGATGCACAGCCAGAACGACCCATTCGATGGTCTTACTTTAATATAAACTTTTTAGTACTGCACAGAATACACGAATCATAGAGTGAGTAACTATATAGTTGAATGCACAACTGAATTGATGGAGAATAGTACCTTCGGATTGTTTTGACTTCATGGAGAAAAGATGAGGGTAACTGGATCGAATATCTTCTTCTGCTTCACAAGTAGCACCCTCGACTGATTGATTTTTCCATAAAACTTTAACCAAGGGAACTTCCTTGTTCCTTAGTCTTTGGACTTGATAATCTAGGATCTCGACTGGAAATTCATCATAAGAAAGACTATCTCGAACATCGAAGGTCTTTGAAGGATCAACAACAATAGAATCACCAATGTGTTTTTTGAGCATACAAACATGAAATACAAGATGGACAGCTGACAACTCTTCAGGCAACTCAATCTCATATGCTGCTTTCCCAATACTATTCAAAACTCTATAAGGGGCTACATATCGGAGACTAAGCTTCCCTTTCTTTCAAAATCTTTCCTCCCATTATATTGGTGAAATTTTCAAATACACCAGATCAACAACTTCAAACTCAAGGGTTCTTCTTATTACATCTTTATGCAACTTCTGATTACTGTGGGTTGTCTTCAACCTCTCCCGAATCAACTTAACTTTGTCCAGAGCCTCGAACACAACATAAGGTCCAATCGCAGCAGCTTTCGATGTCGGATTTCGATGAAATTGGTATCGATGGAAATCTTTTTCAATGATATACATACTAAAATGAAGAAATTAGAGAAATACAACATAATATAAACATCAATCACTTTGGAAACCACCCCTATCCACTCTAAAGAAAGATTTTGGCTTAAGGAACGATCGGGGGATTAAAATATCTCCTTTTGGAAGCATTCATCTTTGAATGTTTCCATATACGGTAATAAAACAAGAAAATGAGGATCCACAGTCGGAACGACCCACTTAAAGGGCTTACTTTAATCTAAACTTTTTAGTACTAAACAAAATACACGAATCATAGAGAGAGTAACCTTGTAGATGAATGCACAACTAAATTTAGGAATAATAGTACCTTTGGGTTGTTTTGAACTCATGGAGAAAAGATGAGGGTAACTGATTAGCATATTTGCTTCTGCTTCCCAAGTAGAAACCTCAACTGATTGATTTCTCCATAAAACTTTAACCAAGGGAACTTCTTTGTACCTTAGTCTTCATACTTATTAATCTAGTATCTCGACTTGAAATTCATCATAAGAAAGACTATATCGAACATCGAAGATCTTTGATGGATCAACAACAACATAATCACCAATGTGGATTTTGAGCATAGAAAGATGAAATACAGGATGGACAGCTGACAACACTGCAGGCAACTCAAATTCATATGCTTCTTTGCAAACATGATTCAAAACTCTACAAGGGGCTATATATCACGGACTAAGCTTCCCTTTCTTTCCAGATGTTTCCACCCATTTTATGGGTGAAATTTTCAAATACACCAGATCACCAACTTCAAACTCAAGGGCTCGTCTTCTTACATTTGCATACAAATTCTGATGATGCTGGGTTGTCTTCAACCTCTCCCGAATCAACTTCACTTTCTCCATAGCCTCGAACACAACATCAGGTCTAATCGCAGCAGCTTCCAATGTCGGATTTCGATGAAATTGGTATCGATTGAAAGATTATTCGATGATCAACATAACAAAATAAAGAAATTAGAGAAATACAACACAATATAAATATCAATCACTTTGGAAGCCACCCTATCCACTCAAAAGAAAGATTTAGGATTAAGGAATGATCGGGGTATTACAATATCTCCCCTTTGGAAACATTCGTCCTCGAATGTTCCCAGATAGGGTAATAACTAGATAAAATGAGAATGCACAATCGGAATGACCCACTCAAAGGTCTTACTTTAATCTAAACTTTTTAGTAATGCATAAAATATGCGAATCATAGAGAGAGTAACCATATAGCTGAATGCACAACTAAATTGAGGAAGAATAGTACCTTTGGCTTGTTTTGAACACATGGAGAAAAGATGAGGGTACTAGCTCGCATATCTGCTTCTTCTTCCCAAGTAGCACCCTCGACTGATTGATTTTTCCATAAAACTTTAACCAAGGGAACTTCCTTGTTCCTTAGTCTTCGGACTTGATAATCTAGGATCTCGACTGGAAATTCATAATAAGAAAGACTATCTCGAACATCAAAGGTCTTTGATGGATCAACAACAACAGAATCTCCAATGTATTTTTTGAGCATAGAAACAAGAAATCAAGGATGGACAGCTGACAACTCTACCGGCAACCTAATCTCATAAGTTGCTTTCCCAACACGATTCAAAACTCTATAAGGGCCTACATATCGGGGAATAAGCTTTTCTTTCGTTTAAAATCTTTTCACCCCCTTTATGGGTGAAATTTTCAAATACACCAGATCACTAACTTCAAACTCAAGGGCTAGTCTTCTTTCATCTGCATACAACTTCTGATGACTCTGCGTTGTCTTCAACCTCTCCCAAATCTACTTAACTTTGTCCATAGCCTCGAACACAGCATCAGGTCCAATCGCAACAGCTTCTGATGTCGTATTTCGATGAATTTTGTATAAATGGAAAGCTTATTCAAGGATCTACAAAAAAAATGAACAAATTAGAGAAATACAACATAATATAAACATCAATCATTTTGGAAGCTACCCCTATCCACTTAAAAGAAAGATTTAGGATTAAGGAACGATCAGGGTATTTCAATATCTCCCCCTTGGAAACATTCATCCTCGAATGTTGCCAGATAGGTTAATAAAAAGATAAAATGAGAATGCACAACCGGAATGACCCATTCGAAGGGATTACTTTAATCTAAACTTTTTAGTACTGCACAAAATACACGAATCATAGAGAGAGTAACCATATCGCTGAATACACAACTGAATTGAGGAAGAATAGTACCTTCGGCTTCTTTTGAACTCATGGAGAAAAGAAGAGGGTAACTGGCTCGCATATCTGCTTCTGCTTCCCAAGTAGCACCCTTAACTCATTGATTTTTCCATAAAACATTAACCAAGGGAACATCCTTGTTCCTTAATCTTCGAACTTGATAATCTAGGATCTTTACTGGAAATTCATCATAAGAATGCCTATCTCAAATATAGAAGATCTTTGATTAATCAACAACAACAAAATCACCGATATGTTTTTGAGCATAGAAACATGAAATCAAGGATGGACAGCTGACAACTCTCTGCCGGCAACTCAATCTCATAAGTTTCTTACCCAACACGATTAAAAACTCTATAAGGTGCTATAAATTAGGGACTAATCTTCCTTTTCTTTCCAAATCTTTCTACCCCTTTTATGGGTGAAATTTTCAAATACACCAGATCACCAACTTCAAACTCAAGGGGTCATCTTTTTACATCTGCATACAACTTCTGATGACTCTGGGTTGTCTTCAACCTCTCTCGAATCAACTTAACTTTGTCCATAGCCTCAAACACAACATTAGGTACAATCGCAGCAGCTTCTGATGTCGGATTTCAATGAATTTGGTATAAATGGAAAGCTTATCCAAGGATCTACAAAAAGAAATGAACAAATTAGAGAAATACAACACAATATAAACATCAATCACTTTGGAAGACTCCCCTATACAATCAAAAGAAGGATTTAGGCTTAAGGAATTATCAGGGTATTACAATATCTCTCCCTTGGAAACATTCATCCTAGAATATTGCAAGATAGGTTAATAACAAGAGAAAATGAGGATGCACATCCGGAACGACCCACTCAAAGGGATTACTTTAATCTAAACTTTTTAGTACTGAAAAGAATACACAAATCATAGAGAGAGTAACCATATAGCTGAATGCACTACTAAATTGAGGAATAATATTGACTTCGGCTTGTTTTGAACCCATGGAGAAAAGATGAGGCTAACTGGCACGCATATATGCTTCTTCTTGCCAAGAAAGACCCTCGACTGATTGATTTTGCCATAAAACTTTAACCAAGGGAACATCCTTGTTCCTTAGTCTTCGGACTGGATAATCTAGGATCTCGACTGTAAATTCATCTTAAGAAAAACTATCTCGAACATCGAAGCTCTTTGATAGATCAATAACGACAGAATCACCAATGTGGTTTTTGAGCATACAAACATGAAATACAGGATAGACAGCTGACAACTCTGCTGGCAACTCAATCTCATAAGATGCTTTCCCACCACGATTAAAAACTCTATAAGGGGCTACATATCGGGGACTAATCATCCCTTTCTTTCCTATTCTTTCCACCCCTTTTATCGGTGAAATTTTCAAATACACCAGATCACCAACTTCAAACTCAAGGGCTCATCTTCATAAATCTGCATACAACTTTTGATGACTCTAGGGTGTCTTCAACCTCTCCTGAAGCAACATAAATTTCTCCATAGACTCGAACACAGCATCAGGTCCAATCGCAGCAACTTCCGATGTAGGAATTCGATGAAATTGGTATTGATGGAAAGGTTATTCAATGCTCTACTTAATAAAATTGAGAAATTAGGGAAATAAAACACAATATAAACATCAATCACTTTGGAAGCAACCCCTATCCACTATAAAGATAGATTTAGACTTAAGAAATGATTGGGGTATTACAATATCTCCCTGGTGGAAACATTTTTCCTCGAATGTTACCAGATAGGTTAAGAACAAGAGAAAATGAGGACGCACAGCTAGATAGACTCACTCGAAGGTCTTACTTTACTCTAACCTTTTTAGTACTGCACAGAATACATGAATCATAGAGAGAGTAACCATATAGCCGAATGCATAACTAAATTCAGGAAGAATAGTACCTTCATCTTGTTTTGAACTCATGAAGAAAAGATGAGGGTAACTGGCTCGCATATCTGCTTCTACTTCCTAAGTAGCAACCTCGACTGATTGATTTTTCTATAAAACTTTAACCAAGGGAACTTTTTTGTTCCTTAGTCTTCGGACTTGATAATCTAGGATCTCGATTGGAAATTCCCCATAAAAAAGACTATCTCGAACATCGAAGCTCGTTCATGAATCAACAACAACAAAAACACCAATGTATTTTTTGAGCATACAAACATGAATTACAGGATGGACAGCTAACAACTCCGCAGGAAAGTCAATCTCATATGTTTCTTTTCCAACACGATTCAAAACTCTATAAGGGGCTATATATCGGGGATTAAGCTTCCCTTTCTTTCCAAATATGTCCACCCACTTTATGCATGAAATTTTCAAATACACCAGATCACCAACTTCAAACTCAAGGGATCGTCTTCTTACATTTGTATACAACTTTTGATGACTCTGGGTTGTCTTCAACCTCTCCGAAATAAACTTTACTTTTTCCATAGCCTCAAACACAGCATTAGGTCAAATCGTAGCAGCTTTCGATGTCAGGTTTCGATGAAATTGGTATCGATGGAAAGCTTATTCAGTGATCTACATAACAAAATAAAGAAATTAGATAAATACAACACAATATAAACATCAATCATTTTTGAAGCCACCCTAATCCTCTCAAAAGAAAGATTTAAGCTTAAGGAACGATCGGGGTATTACAATATCTCCTTCTTGGATACATTCGTCCTTAAATGTTGCCAGATAGTTTAATAACAAGAGAAAATAAGGATGCACAGCTGGAACGACCAACTTGAATATCCTACTTTAATCTAAACTTTTTCATACTGCACAAAATACACGAATCATGGAGAGAGTAACCATATAGACGAATGCACTACTAAATTCAAGAAGAATAGTACCTTCGGCTTTTTTTGAACTCATGGAGAAAAGATGAGGGTAACTGGCTCACATATCTGCTTCTGTTTCCCAAGTAGCACCCTCGACTGATTGATTATGCTATAAAACTTTAACAAAGGGAACTTCCTTGTACCTTAGTCTTCGAACTTGATAATCTAAAATCTCGACTAGAAATTCATCATAAGAAAGACTATCTCGAACATCGAAGCTCTTTGATGAATCAACAAAAACAGAATCACCAATGTATTTTTTTAGCATAGAAACATTAAATACAGGATGGACAGCTGAAAACTCTGCAGGCAATTCAATCCCATAGGCTGCTTTCCCAACACGATTCAAAACTCTATAAGGGGCTACTTATCGAGGACTAAGCTTCCCTTTCTTTCCAAATCTTTCTTCCCCTTTTATGGGTGAAATTTTCAAATACACCAGATTAACAACTTCAAACTCAAAGGCTCATCTTTTTGCATCGGCATACAACTTCTGATGATTCTGTGTTGTCTTCACCCGCTCCCGAATCAACTTAACTTTCTCCATAGCCTCGAACACAACATCAAGTCCAATCGTAGCAACTTTCGATGTCGGCTTTTGATGAAATTGGTATCGATGGAAAGCTTATTCAATGCTCTGCATAACAAACTCAAGAAATTAGGGAAATACAACACAATATAAACATCAATCACTTGGTAATCCACCCATATCCACTCAAAAGATAGATTTAGGCTTAAGGAACAATCGAGGTATTACAATATCTCCCTATTGGAAACATTCATCCTCGAATGTTACCAGATAGGTTAAGAACAAGAGAAGATGAGGACGCATTACTGGAATGACTTACTCGAAGGGCTTACTTTACTCTAAACTTTTTAGTGCTGCACAAAATACATGAATAATAGAGAGAGTATCCAGATAGCTGAATGCACAACTAAATTAAGGAAGAATAGTACCTTCGGCTTTTTTTAAACTCATGGAGAAAAGATGAGGCTAATTAGCTCGCATATCTTCTTCCTCTTCCCAATTGGTATTGATGGAAAGTTTATTCAATGCTCTGCATACCAAAATGAAGAAATTTGGGAAATACAACATAATATAAACATCAATCACTTTGAAAGCCACCCTTATCCACTCAAAAGACAGATTTAGACTTAAGGAACGCTCGGGGTATTACAATATCTTCCCCTTGGAAACATTCATCCTCGAATGTTACCAGATAGGTTAAGAACAAGAGAAAATGAGGACGCACAACTGCAATGACTCAGTCGAAGGGCTTACTTTACTTTAAACTTTTTAGTACTGTACAGAATACCGAAATCATAGAGAGAGTAACCATATAAATGAATGCACAACTAAATTGAGAAAGAATAATACCTTCGGGTTGTTTTGAACTCAGGGAAAAAAATGAGGGTAAATGATTTGCATATTTGCTTCTTCTTCCCAAGTAGCAACCTCGACTGATTGATTTCACCATAAAACTTGATCCAAGGGAACTTCCTTGTTCCTTTGTCTTCGGACTTGATAAGCTAGTATCTCAAATGGAAATTCATCATAAGAAAGGATATCTTGAACATCAAAGCTCTTTGATGGATCAACAACAACAGAATCACCAATGTGTTTTTTGAGCATAGAAACATGAAATACATGATGGACAGCTGACAACTCTGCAGGCAACTCAATCTCATATGTTTTTTTCCTAACACGATTCAAAACTCTACAAGGGGCTACATATCGGGGACAAAGCTTCCCTTTCTTTCCAAATATTTCCAATAATTTTATGGGTGAAATTTTCAAATACCACAGATCACCAACTTCAAACTCAAGGGCTCGTCCTCTTACATCTGCATACAACTTCTGATGAATGTGGCATGTCTTCAACCTCTCCCAAATTAACTTAACTTTCTCCATAGCCTCAAACACGGCATCAGGTCCAATCGCAAAATCTTCTGATGTTGGATTTCGATGAAATTAGTATCGATGGAAAGCTTATTCAATGATCTGCATAACATAATGAAGAAATTAGGGAAATACAACACAATATAAATATCAATCACTTTTTAATCCACCCCTATCCACTCAAAAGATAGATTTAGGCTTAAGGAACGATCGAGGTATTATAATATCTCCCCCTTGAAAACATTCATCCTCGAATATTGCCAGATTGGTTAAGAACAAGAGAACATGAGGACGCACAACTGGAACGACTCACACGAAGGGCTTACTTTACACTAAAATTTTTAGTCCTGCACAGAATGTACAAATCATAGAGAGAGTATCCATATAGCTGAATACACAACTAAATTGAGGAACAATAGTACCTTCGGCTTGTTTTGAACTCATGGAGTAAAGATGAGGCTAATTGGCTCGCATATCTGCTTCCTCTTCCCAAGTAGCACCCTCGACTGATTGATTTTTCCATAAAACTTCAACCAAGGAAATTTCTTTGTTCCTTAGTATTCGGACTTGATAATGTAGGATCTCGACTAGAAATTCATCATAAGAAAGACTATCTCAAACATCGAAGCTCTTTGATGGATCAACAACAACAGAATCACCAAGTGTTTTTTGAGCATAGAAACATGAAATACAAGATGGATAGCTATCAACTCTGCAGGCAACTCAATCTCATAAGCTGCTTTCCCTACTCGATTCAAAACAATATAAAGGCCTACATACCGGGGACTAAGCTTTCCTTTAATTCAAAATCTTTTCACCCATTTTATAGGTGAAATTTTCAAATACACCTGATCACCAACTTCAAACTCAAGCAATCATCTTCTTACATCAACATACTACTTCTGATGACTCTGGGTTGTCTTCAACCTCTCCCGAATAAACTTAACTTTCTTGATAGCCTCAAACACACCATCAGGTCCAATTACAACAGCTTTTAATGTCAGATTTCAATGAAATTGGTATCGATGGAATGCTTATTCAATTCTCTACATGAGAAAATGAAGAAATTAGAGAAATACAACACAATATAAACATCAATCACTTTAGAATCCGCCCCTATCCACTTAAAAGAAAGATTTAGGCTTAAAGAATGATTGGGGTATTACAATATCTCTCCCTTGGAAGCATTTATCCTCGAATGTTACCAGATCGGTTAATAACAAGAAAAAATAAGGATGCACAGCCGGAACAACCCACTCAAAGGGCTTACTTTAATCTAAACTTTTAGTACTGCACAGAATACACGAATCATAGAGAAAGTAAACATATAGCTGAATGCATAACTGAATTGAGGAAGAATAGTATCTTCGGCTTATTTTGTACTCATGGAGAAAATATGATGGTAACTGGATCACATATCTGCTTCTGCTTCCCAAGTAGCACCCTCGACTGATTGGTTTTTCCGTAAAACTTTAACCAAGGGAACTTCCTTGTTCCTTAGTCTTCAGACTTGATAATCTACAATCTCTACTGAAAATTCATCATAAGAAAGACTATCTCGAACATCGAAGCTCTTCGATGGATCAACAACAACAAAATCACCAATGTTTTTTTTTGAATAGAAACATGAAATACAGGTTGGACAGCTGACAACTCTGTAGGTAACTCAATCTCATAAGCTGTTTTAACCACACGATTCAAAACTCTATAAGGGGCTACATATCGGGGACTAAGCTTCCCTATCTTTCCAAATCTTTTCACCCATTTTATCGGTGAAATTTTCAAATACACCAGATCACTAACTTCAAACATAAGGGATCATCTTCTTACATTTGCATACAACTTCTGACGAATTTGGGTTGTCTTTAACCTCTCCTGAATCAAGTTAACTTTCTCCATAGCCTCAAACACAGCTTCAGGTCCTATCGCAGCAGCTTCCGATTTCAGATTTCGATGAAATTGGTATCGATGGAAAGCTTATTCAATGCTCTACATAACAAAATGAAGAAATTAGGGAAATAAGACATAATATAAACATCAATCACTTTAGAATCCACCCCTATCCACTCAAAAGATAGATTTAGGCTTAAAGAACAATTGGGGTATTACAATATCTCCCACTTGGAAACATTCATCCTTGAATATTTCTAGATAGGTTAAGAACAAGAGAAAATAAGGACGTACAGCTGGAACAACCCACTCGAAGGGCTTACTTTACTCTAAATTTGGTAGTACTGCACAGAATACACGAATCATAGAGAGAGTAACCATATAGGTGAATGAAAAAATGAATTATGGAAGAATAGTACCTTTGGGTTATTTTTAACTCATGGAGAAAAGATGAGGGTAACTGGTTCGCATACTTGCTTTTGCTTCCTAAGTAGCAACCTCGACTGATTAATTTTTCCATAAAACTTAAACCAAGGGAACTTCCTTGTTCCTTAGTCTTCGGACTTGATAATCTAGGATCTCGACTGGAAATTCATCAAAAAAAAAGACTATCTCGAACATCGAAGATCTTTGACGGATCAACAACAACAGAATCACCAATGTTTTTTTAAGCATAGAAACATAAAATACAGGATGGACAGCTGACAACTCTGCAGGCAACTCAATCTCATAAGCTTCATACCCAACACGATTCAAAACCCTATAAGGTCCTATATATCGGGGACTAAGCTTTCCTTTCTTTCAATATTTTTTCACCATTTTTATGAATGAAATTTTCAAATACACCAGATCACCAACTTCAAACTCAAGGACTCGTCTTCTTACATCTGCATACAACTTCTGATGACTCTGGGTTGTTTTCAACCTCTCCCAAATCAACTTAACTTTATTCATAGACTCGAACACAACATCAGGTCCAGTCGCAACAAATTTTGATTTCAGATTTTGATGTAATTGGTATCGATGGAAAGCTTATTCAATCTTCTATATAACAAAAATTAGAAATTAAAGAAATACAACACAATATAAACATCAATAACTTTGGAAGACACCCTTATCTACTCAAAAGATAGATATAGGCTTTAGGAATGATCGTGGTATTACACAATCCTTGTTCTCCAGAACTACGTAGCTAGCATATGTTAAGACATCAAACCTTATAGTTAAGTGTAGATGCGGTGGCTTAACCTATTATATGAGTTTCACACCATTCTCCTTAGAGTACCTATTAGACGAGGGATTTCTCTCAGGTTGTCCTTACTAGTGGTGCGGTATTGACACCCTACCAACTGGGGTTAAAGGTTGGACCCCAAATCAACTTAGAAAAAGGGGCACGTCAGTTAGATAAATTCTCCCATAGTTTTAGTTACAGAATCAGGACTATCAGATACAGTCACCTAGTCTGAGTAATAGAACTCAGATAGTTATCCAGAACCCAGAACTATCAGATACAGTCACTCAGTTTAGTACAAAACTGAGCTAGTTCCATCAGAACATAGACTGTCCGATACAGTCACCCAGTATCAGTTATATCAATTATACCAGTTATCAGTAACTCATGTTATCAGTATTCAGACTTAGTAGTCAGTATTACTTACGAATTTAGTCACAGTTACACACTCATGTATGTATTCTCATGATTATGTTATACAGTCATTTATCATTGTTGATGGATATCAAACCTTTGCATTCATCCTACCTCACTTACATACCAGTACATTTAGTCATACTGACATATTTTTGCTAGGGTGTTCTTATTCCATAGGTTTAGAAGCATGAGCTCCAGAGCATCACTAGCATTCTAGTTTCAATAGTCAGAGTCAGTAGTGAGTCCTCATCATTCGATGATGTTTTGATTTGATTATTTCATATCTTTTGTACTTAGTTATTTTAGTAGTTAGAGTTAGTTAGGGACATGTCCCATCAACTCCTTTTGCAGGCAGTCTAGAGGCTTTTAGAATATAACATGTTCACAGTTATTTCAGTTGTTTTGGTAATGATGTACCACTTTTCCAGATGTTATATTTTATCATATATTTGAACCTTATGGACTTTCAGCCTTTAAATTCTATATTTTTACATTATATTATGCAGTGCTCAGTTAGAGATATCAGTCATGGGTTTGCTTGTGGTCCTTCAGGGTCCTGAGCACTATATAGCATTTTAAGAACTAGATTCTAGTCATTACAATAATACCTTTCCAGTGATTAATGCTTCTCACTTGATTGAGACAGAGGTAGAGGCATTATTATCAGTGTTGCAAACATTTAAGAGAGCTATAAGGTGGACCATTTTTGATATTATGGAGATTTTGACAGGTATTTATACTCACAAGATCCAACTCAAACTAAACTATATTAATAGAATAGAGAACCATGGCTGACTAAATTCTTTATGCAAAATATGGTAAAGAAAGATATCATTAAGTAGTTGGACGTTGGTGTTGTTTACCCTATTGATGATAGCAAGTTGGTCAATCCTGTTCAGTGCATCTCAAAGAAAAGAGGAATTACTATCATGCCAAATATGAAAAATGAGCTCATGCTAATGATACCAGTAATAAGTTGAGTGTGCATGGACTATAGAAAGATAAACACCTGGACCTAAATGGACATATGCATAATTCCTTTCATGGACCAGATATTGGATATACTTGTGGGATGGGGCTGGTATTATTTTTTGTATGGCTATTTGTGTTACAATTAGATATGGATTTCTCCCAAAGATCAAGAGAAGACAACCTTTACCTGCCCATATTGGACCTTTTCTTTCAAGAGAATACTATTTAGGTTGTGCAATGCTCCATTTACGTTTTAGAGATGCATGATATCCATCTTCTCTGACAATATAGAAGACACCATTGAGGTATTTATTGATAGCTTTTTGGTAGTTGGTGACTCTTTTAATGACGGTTTGGCCAACTTAGCCAATGCTCCAGGTCGATGTAATGAATGCAACTTGGTACTAAACTGGGAGAAGTGCCATTTAATGGTAAAAGAAGGAATTGTGCATGGGTACAAGAATTTGAAAAGAGGCATAGAGGTTGACAAGGCAAAAACTAAAGTAATTGAGAAACTTTAATCGCCCGTCTCGATGAAGGGTATTCAGAGTTTTTTTTGGCCATGCTGGTTTTACAAGTGATTCATCAAGGATTCCTAAATGATTTCAAACCCTCTTTACAAGCTCCTTGATAAAGAGGTAAAGCATTATTTTGATAGGGCATATCTAAAGTCTTTTTAGTGAATGAAGGTGCATTTGGTGTCCACCCCTATTATAGTGTCTCCAAACTAGTTTATTCTATTTAAGATCATGTGTGATGTAAGTGGTGTGGCTTTAGGTGCTGTCCTAAGCCAAACGCGAGAAAAGATACTTCACCCTGTGAATTATTTTACTAAGGCAATAAACCATGCTCAAATAAGTTATACTGTTACTGAACAAGAGTTTTTTACAGTGGTTTTTTCCTTTGAAAAGTTATGGTCCTTCTTAATCATAACTAAGGTGATTGTTCATACAAACCATATAGCATTGAGATTCCTAATGGTGAAGAAATATTCAAATCCACAATTGATTCAATGAGTTCTCTTGCTGTAAGAGTTTGATTTTGAGGTAAAGGACTGGAGAGGCATAGAAAATCAGGTTGTAAATCTCTTGCCCAGACTTTAGGAAAAAGCAACGCTGAAAAAAGGGTATGGGTTTGAAATTAATGATACTTTTTAAAGATGAGAAAATTTAGAAAGCATCGCAAGACCTAATTTCCTTGTTTGCATATTTTGCCAATTACTTGACAAGTGATCTTGTTTTTTAAGACTTTTCCTTTGTATAGTTGAAGATAATTATGCATTAAGTAAGGAAATTATTTTGGGACAAACCTTATCTATTCAAAATTTGTATGAATGGTATAATTTGTAGATATATTCCTACAGTGGAGAGATGAGAATTCTTGAGGCTTGTCACGCTTCACTAGTTAGGGGTCACTATGGAGGAACCCACACAACCCAAAAAATTATACAATGTGGGTAGTTCTAGCCGATAATCTAAAAAGATTCTCATGACTTTGCAGTATCCTGTGATTAATTCCATTGTTAGGGCAATATTTTGAGGCGCCATGAACTCCCTATGACCTCTGTTTTAGAGCTGGAGCTTTTTTATGTGTGGGTGCAGACTTCATCGGGCTATTTATGAGATCCTATGGTATGATGTATATCTTGGTTGAGGTTGATTTTGTTTCCAAATGTGTGGATATGGTAGTTCTCCAAAATAATGATGGTAGAAGCACCACCGCATTCCTAAAAAGCATATCATTTCTTAGTTTGACACTCCACGTGCAATACTTAGTGACAGTGGGTCACATTTAAATAATTGTTAATTGAAGAGTTTTCTTAAGAAATATTAAGTAAATTATAATGTGTCTACACCTTATCACCCTCAGACAAGTGGATAGTTTAAGGTTTCCAATTGTGAGATTAAGTCCATTTTGGCGAAGACTATGAACGCCAACAAGACTGATTGGTCACCAAAGTTGTATGATGCATTATGGTCCTACTGGAATGCTTATAAAACCCCTACAGGTGTATTCCCATATTATCTTGTGTTTTGCACAGCATACACTTGCCTGTTTTGCTTGAGCCCAAGGCACTATCAGTATTGAAAAAGCTGAATTTTTAGTGGCATGATACAACAAAGATGAGGATGAGCAAAGTGAAAAATTTGGATGAATTTCGGCTTTGGGATTATGAGAATATTGAATGGTACAATGAAAAAATAAAGATTCATCATAATAAAAAAATCAAGAAATGAGTATTTGAGACTATTGACCAGGCGTTGCTTTATAATTATAGACTTTTTTTTATTTCCAGACAAGTTGAAGACTAGGTGGTATGGGCCATTTATTTACTGTGGTGAGAGTTTTCTCATATGGTTCTATAGAGTTAAGAGTGATGGTGAAGCCCTAGTTTTAATGGGAAAAGGGTCAAGGACTATATGGGGAACACTGATGTAGTAAAGATAATGAATGATATGATCCTCGGTGAAGTCTGAGTAACCAAGAAAACCAAGTTGTGCCGCTATGTTTAATTAGGCATTGAATGGGAGACAACTCATGGGTATAGCTGGTGAAATATGAGTATCCAACATAGCCACATCAAGCCACAACATTAAATCAAGCATGACATATGAGGCAACCCATGTTTTGTACTTATTTTATTATAGGGTAACTTGGGAGTTCAATGTGTAGGGCTGAAGATTTGATGAGTGGTTAATTTACCACTTATTTTAACTCAACATTGATGCACACTACCATGTTTTAA
This sequence comes from Capsicum pubescens, assembly GCA_030864215.1. Lineage (NCBI taxonomy): Eukaryota > Viridiplantae > Streptophyta > Magnoliopsida > Solanales > Solanaceae > Capsicum > Capsicum pubescens. The sequence continues at coordinate 228,103,277 of CM061548.1, read as the reverse complement.
ATAAATAAATGAGACATAATTGTGATTGAATGCACTAATATGTACATTTTGGAGGCATATTGTTGATTGGAGGTAAAAAGGATAAAAAGGGGAGCAAGAAAGTGCAACTGAAGACGTGGAGTAGACATAGCCTCAGTTATCGCGGTGGCAGTCTGAGGGTCGCGATCGTGGTGAGTCAAAAAGGTCAACCTACTGTGATCGTGTGGAATTGACCATGGTCGCTGTAGCCATGGTACTGGTAAAGCTATTGCGATATTGGCCTAGCAAAAAATCAGAACAAGGGAAAAACTGTAAATTCATATAGTTGCTCCCAAATTTTCTCAAAAGTAGACTTAGACCTATCATCCTATTTCATCTCTAGAATTTCCAATTATTAAACATTGTTCTATTTCTTAGCGACCATACTTGGAGAAGAAAATATTGTATTAATTTTGGGTTAAAAATACACTGGAGTGGTTTACAAGTGGAGGATTATGGATATTCAAAGTTTTAAGTAAAATTCCCTTAGTCTTCCATAGATCTAATCAATGGAGGTTATTGGGTATATCTTGTTTACTATTTCTATGAGTAGCTAATTTTTCCATTTGGGGTTATGCTAGAGTAATGTGCAAATATGTGTGAGATATGATTTACTTGTTCATTTACTACTTTGTGATGTTAGGTTTTATTATTCCTTTATTTAATTGGTTGGGATTTGTAGGTGAAACCCACAAATTCACATATAGGGTTTGTGGGTGAAAATCCCAAGCTCTTGAAAGCCTAAACCATTCTTGGAAAAGGGGTTTAGGAGAACTTTAGGAACCCACATCATCTTTTAAAGAGGGATGTGGGAACCAAGGCAATAATAGATAATTTATAAGCATGGTTGACTAGTTTTCACTATCTTAAATATAATAGTGTTTGTGAATTTGGCTATACTTATAGCATCATCCTGGAAGTAGGGGTGCCAAATTGAGGTTTTAGGTGGTTTTGATTGACGAACTCTTTAGGTATTTGAAAGGGTCAATGAGTGAAATCCTTGATGTTTTATTGACAAACTATCCTCAAGGATTGCTATCCTATCCTACCACATCACCAATATTTAGAATTTTTATCAAGTCATCACGCGCTCATGCATATGTTGCCCCTAGTAAAGCATAATCCCAAGATCCATAACTGATTGATTAGACTCTAATTATTCATCGTCATAAATTAATACTAGAAAATCACAACAAGAAATACTATTTGTAATGTTTCACAAACCCCTCTTTTCATCTTCTTGTATTCTAGTTTTTAATTTAGCAAGTATCCATTATTTTGAGCTAATTTGATCGCCACTCACATTGTTCCTCATGGATTCGACCTCAACTCTAAAGTTGGGTAAATATATTGATAATGACCGCATTGCACTTAAGTTAATGTGTAAGTTGAGCGTTATAAAAAATGGCATTATTATCGAGGAACAATTTGGCGTATTGAGTTAGTTTGAAACTTTAGCTTACTTTCTTGAATTTAAACTTGTAAATATTTGTTTGTGATTTTCTGTTGATTCTTGTGTTAAGTAGATTTTTGTTATTGTATAGTTTTCTATAAGGAATCTTGGGAATACTATGATTTTTGTAGTTGGAAGCCCTATATTGATGATTCCTGTCCATATTATTATAGACCCTACTTTCTAAGAGATTGTTGATATGCTCCACAGAGAGAGACGGAATCACCATGTTGAACATATTGTGGGAATGATTAATCTTTATGTGGTGGTTGAGATGTACATTGGAGTGATTTCCCAAATGCCCCTTCCCCTTGTTATTCTAACCGACATGTTAGATTATTTTATGATTTGATAGGTCTTATGATGAGAATAGGAAAGAGTAACATACCAAGCCCAATATTTTTGAAGCAACGCTTTAAACTATTTTTGATCAGGTAAATACAATGGATGAAAATATGTAAGACATACATAAATCTAATGAGGCATTTGGAAGGGAGATTGTAAATATGGAGGAAATAGTCAAGGAGACAAGCCTTGCAAATACAACATCCTTGCCTACTTTCCAAGAGGAGGTCGACAATAAAGAGAAACCAAGATATGATGATGATCTTGGCAATGAAGATTCCTTGGTGGTTTCCCAACCAATCGATTCAAATGATAATAAATATACCAAAATAAAGAAAATGGTACTAAAGTCAAAAGAAGAAGAAAATCATATATCTTATGATGACTCTCATCCATTTTGGGGTGAGGGTGCTATTAACGATGCAATACCAAAATTAAGGGATAGACCTTATTCAAACAACGTCTCAACATTATGGTTAGAGGATGTGATGAGAATCCATGTACCTAGTAAAATGGAGGATTGTGTGAAAAAAGACACCATCCCTATATTTTGGAATTTGACACTCCGAATAAGCATAAGGGTGCCCCACACTTTAAGGAAAAAAAGATCAACTTCGGTTGTACAAATAGTGGCCTATTGATGTCTTCACCTTTTTCCATTGAGCCAAGCCAGAAATTTGATCTGAAATTGGGTAAAAGGTTTAAGTCTTCAAAGTGGCAAAATAAAAGCTTCAACATCATGCCCTACATTATATATTTTCACATTGGAAGATTAGAATTTTCTGTCCCTATTCTGCTCAATTCATTGTGGGTGAAATTTGGGTTGGCAATTCAAATCTTTTAAGTGAAAACTCAAATGATAGTGGGAGGGGTGGTTTGCCACAAAAGACGGGACGAAACCCATCATGCCATAAAAGTAATCCTATCATTTCTTTTATGCCTGATAAAGTAGATTTTAATTTTGTTTTTGTTCAACCACAATCAATGAAAAGGTGGGGTTATTAAGAGTGTTGATTGAAATTGAAAAAGAGAAAGTATGAAATTATTTTGTTTTGAACTTGACAGGGGAGTGCAGGGGACCTAAATTTTTTTCTTAGTTACCGAGACTATAGATTGTGTCCCCGCGATTGCGGAGGCTGCATGCCTGCAATCGCGGAACTAGGACCACTATTGCATCCATATCAACTTAAATGATAATCCAACAACAATTCTCTACATGTACCCTTTTTCAATTTCTCTCAAATTCTCTCTAAGTTCTACCTGTATGTTGAGTGTCCAAGTGTTCATTTCCATCCATTTGCATTTTCAAACTTTGTATGTTGTCTAAACTCCCTTATTTTTAATGTAATTATATACTTAAAACTTGTAGTTTAGGGAAAGGTCTGAAGTACCAATTCAAACATGAGGTTAATGATTGATTATGAGTATTGTGGTGATTACTAGTTTTATATGGTGTACACATCAATAAGGAAGTCTTAAGTACCCAAAATTAGGCCTCAAACTATTGAAAATAATGTTTACACCATGTGTTTGATTCAATGCCCCAATGAGTTCTGTGTTAATTCCTTCGAGTTTGGGGGTATAATCACATATTCTAGGATTAAATTCCTTGAACATGATGTTTATATGCCTTGTTGAAACACATGTTTGGGATTAAAATCGTGTGTTTTATATGGTGTTGTAGAACTGTTGACAATGGTTTCAGGTGCTGTAATTGTGGTCCTGATGACCATAATTGCGGCATCACAATCGAAGTCAAGGCTCTGCGATTACCATAACTGAGAGTAGTTATTTTCTGAAACTTAAAATTATGTACACCAATTTCTCACCCCAAAACTCTCAAAAATTCTACCACATGAGTTTATCTGATTAATCTTGCATAATTTTGGTGTGACAATGCATTGGGTGCGTTAGTTCTACATGAACCTTAGCGTTGATTTTCTCACAAACCCAGTGATGAAAATTCTTTGAAAGGAGGTGAATATTTTAGAAGAGCAGGTCAATGGGACATATAGGCCCCTGGACGCAGATATGGCCTAATTTCAGGCAACAATATGCAAGCCAGGTACCTTGATGACAAACATATTATGTCCTGGCAAAGAAGTTCTCTGGGGACATCACCAAAGGTGATAATTTAATCAATAACTTTACAGTAGAGACAGGCTTAGTCTGAAAATCATCTGCAATAGTGTATCATCGTGTGCATACATGACTACTATCACATGTCTGTGGCTCGAATGATGGCTTGTATCTTATTTGGCATTCCTCTGAATTTGGTAGAAAATTGTGATCTTAAAGTGGAGACACTTCAAGAATCACGGAGGTACACTTCTATTTTTTCTTACCCTTATTACTAAGTTATACAAAATGGTAGAGGTAGATTAATATGCTATAGATACCTGTGTGCACCCAGGCCCCCACATTTTTCCCCTAAAATTTTGAGGCAAGGGTGCCTCTGGTCAGAGCAAGATAATAGAGGTGTACTTGGGAAAGGCAATACAAAATGACCCACACTCTTGTAGATCTTCTTCAACAAACCCCTTTGATGAGATATCAGGAGAGCCGCGGGTGATGAAAGAGCTAGTTTCTAGACTACCTCAGGGATCGGGAGAGTCCTGCACTACTCGCCACTCATATGTAGGTCAATCGGATTATGAGATAAACTGAGAGTAGTAAAAAAAGCAAGAAGCCACAGTTGCCAAATTGGAGAGAGCCAATTTATCCTAGGCTAAATCACACAGGGACCTCAAGGAGCCTCATGACTAGATGATGAAGAGGGATAAGAAGAGCGACAAATTCTTCACCAAAATATGGAAGGGGGGTTAAGGTCCTGTGGAAGGTCGTAAAACCCCATGAGATATTTCCTTCTCCCTGGGTTGATAGTGATGATGAGGCCCCTGCGTATTGGTCATCTGATGATACTGATGGTAATGGTGTATAGTTAGCGGGAGAGAGCAGTTGCTGATGCAGATTCAAGGAGGACCCTTACCTTTTACTTATGCTTTATTATTTATGCAGTGGCTGGCTTCTCAATTGGGGGTGCCTTTCTCTATAATTGTATTGTTTTCATATATTTCTGCATATTTTTATGTTCTATTGAGAACATTTTGGATGATGTTTTATTTTGATTTTGGGATGCTACATTTGGGCACTCTGATGGTGCCTACATTTTCTTGGATTATCATTATCATTTTGTTTTGTTTTTAGATATTTTGTGTTACTTAAGTTTAGTTTTATTATGGTGATGCAAGATGAGCTTTGCCCTATGATAGATTGAGTGACAACATTCTTCAGGGTAAAGTGTCGTGTTTGGGTTTTGAGTTATAGATGTAGGGGAATTCTAAGTGCCCATTGCATCAAAGTCATAAATGCAAGGAAATTATGAGTACCTGTGGTATTGTAAATTTGGGATTACATTGTGCACCATTGGAGATGTCTGAGAAGCCATATGGTTTGTTTGTCCATATTGAGCAAAAGTGTGAGACTAAGGCTTTAGTTGTAGCCATAAGTTAGCAAATTGTGCGCGGTGCGAATGCAAAACAAATACCCCCGCCGCCCAAATTTTTTCAATAAAGAGCATGGACGTGAGTAATATTTTAACAAAAATTTTCCTTTTTAGTGACTGCAAAATCATTGGCTTGTACATATTAATAGATGGTCTATGTTTGTGTCTTACGTGAGGGGTAAATTGATCCTCTATAGCAAGTTCATATGCCTTGTGCGGTGAGTTTGTTTGATTAAGTATGTTGTATACTTGTGTCATCTAGAACTTTGCCTCATTAGTCTATCAAGACTAATTTTGATTGTATTTGGTTGGAGAAATGAATTTAGGCCATCTTTGTGACTTTTGAAAACCCAATTTAGCCTAAAAATCCTACCCGTGCATAAATGTTATCCCTAGTCGCCTACTTTGAGACTTTAGCCCCTTTATTTAGGAACACTTTACAAATTATGAACCATTAAATTTTTATCCCTCTTTTGAACCATACCCTCCTTGAAATTAGATATTCAACTTGAGGCTAAAATCCTAAGTTAGGGTTGGTGAAAATTGAAGGAAGAAACTTTGGGCCATGAAATATTAGTGAATGTGTACGTGCTTAAGCATTGAACAAAATCAATTAGAAAAAGAAAGGACCCACCAAAGGAAGTAAGTGTATGAAATTTGAAAAAAAAAAGAAATGAAAGAAAATGGGAGAAAAAATGAAACAATAGTAGGCTTATGCAATCAAATGAATTAAAACAAAGGGAAGTGACCTATAGTCAAAGGATTGATAAATTAGTGTAATATAGATGTTCAAGGAAGGTGTAACCATGTCGTTCATAAATGATATCCTACCCTAACCCAAACCTACTTTACAAGCTCAATAAAACCTTCGAGATCTCAAACCATTTTCTTTCATTGTAGTGCTACTGAAAATAGGGGCAAGCCTATGGTTTAACACTTGTTGTCATAAAGAGTTCTGGTGTGGTAGAGAGTTTTGCACTTAAAAATTCCTTGTTTAATAATTGGTAGCTTGGTGTGTGAATTTTTTTTTGCTTGTGAGTAGGCATGTGAACAAGTTTATGTGGGTGATTTTGTCACTTTCAAAAAAATGAGGCAAAAGGAGTATAGCTTAGTGATGATCTAAAGTGAGCCACTTGTCGATGATTAGTGGTTGTTTAATTGTTGATCTTTGAAGTATTTTGCATCCTTATACATTTGTTTTTATTTGGAGGGGTATGTTAAAATATCTTGGCCCGTGTGCAAAGATCTACTTGTGGTGGTGACTAGGATTAAGGTCAATATGATCATTGAGTCATGAAATTTGGGCATAAATGTGTAGTATCTCATGATGGGAGGAAGTGTTTCTTAAGGATATGCAAAGCTTTAAGTTAGTGGTGTTTATGAGTCATGAATTTACTACTCTTCCCTAAACATTCTTGCACACTACCATGTTTTGAATGCCTAAATGAGATATAATTGTGATTGAATGCACTAATATCAACATTTTGCAGGCACATAGTTTATAAGATAGAAAGATGTGGATTAGGGATAAGAAGGATCAAAAAGTGAGCAAGGAAGTGTAAACAAAAACTTGGAGCAAACATAACCTCCGTTACAATGGTCGCGGTCTAAGGGCTGCAATCACGGTCAGTCAAGAAGGTTAACCTACTGCGATCACATGACACAGACCGTGATCACTGTAGTCGCTGTCCTGGTAAAGCTGTTGTGATCTTGGCCTAGAGGAAAATCAGCTCAAGGGTAAAAATGTAAATGCACATAGTTGTTCCCAAATTTTCCCTAAAGAAGAATCAAACCCTATCATCCCATTTTATCTTGAGAATTCCTAATTATTAGACATTTTTCTAGCTCTTAGTCTCCATACTTTGATAAGAAATTAATGTATTACTTTTGGGTAAAGAATACATTGGAGCGTTTTCCAAGTGGAGGATTAGCTAACTCCCGTTGGAGACTTGTGTATATTCAAAGTTTGAAGTAACATTTACTTAGTCTTCCATAGATCTAGTCAATGTAGGTTATTGGGTATATCATATTTACAATTTCTATGAATAGCTATTTTTTCCTCTTAGGGTAATGATAGAGTAGGGTGCAAATATGTATGAGATATGATTTACTTGTGCATTTACTAGTTTGTGATGTCAGGTTTTATTATTTCTTGATTAAATTGGTTGGGCTTTATAGGTGAAAGCCTCAAATACCCAAATAGGGTTTGTGGGTCAAAATCTCAAGATCTTGAAAGCCTAAACCATCCTTGGAAATAAGGTTTAGGTGAACTTTAGGGTCCCATATCATCCTTGAAAGAGGTATGTTGGAACCAAGACAATAATAGACAATTTATGAGCATGGTTGACTAGTTTTCAGTATCTTAGACATAAGGGTGAATATGAAGTTGACTATACTTAGGGCATTATCCTAGAAATATGGGTGTCTAGTCGAGGTATTAGGTGGTTTTGATTGAAGAACTCTTTAGGTACTCGAAAGGGTCAATGAGTGACATCCTTGAGGTTTTGTTGACAAACTAGCCTCAAGGATTTCCAACCTATCCTACCACATCACAAACATTTAGAATTTTCATCAAGTCATCGCGCACTTATGCATATCTTGCCCCTAGGAAAGCATAATACCAAGATCTGTGCCTAATTGATTAGACTCTGATTATTTGTCACCCCAAATTAATATTAGAAAATCCCAAAAAGAATATTAGTTGTTAAGTTTCACAAACCCTTCATTTTCATCTTCTTGTATTCTATTTTTGAATTTAGCAAGTATTCATTATTTAGAGCTAATTTGATCGCCACTCACATTATTTATCGTGGATTCGACCCCGACTCCAAAGTTGGGTAAATATATTGACCATGACCGCTTTGCACTTAAATTATATGTAAGTTGAGCGTTATCAAGATTGTAGAACTAGAACAGAAAATTTTCTAGTGTTAGGCCTCAGACTCTCCTAAATGAGTTGTAGTCTGACCTAACGACTCAAAATCAAGAATCACAGGATGCTGAAACACAGACCAGTCTTAGGAATTTGGTTTATGGAGTCATTACGACTCTCAAAATGAGTCATAGTCTGAGAGTACGACTCATCTCCTTGAGTCGTAATGACTGGAGACCCAGGTAAGGTTTTAGTCATTAAGGAGGGACTCTATGATTCGTAGAGTACGGTTACGATCTATGACCCATAGTATTTGGTTACGAATTATAGTTAAGACTCGTAAACAGGCCCTACTATCATAGGACTAGAGGGTTGACTTAGTTTTCTTTACGAGATAATACATGAGTAGTCAACCCAAATTATTGACATACAAAATTTAAAAATCTGCGGACTCCCTCCATTCCCGTAAAGGCTACTACAAAACCAATACATTACTCGTAACCACTGTTAACATTTTTTATTAGAAGAGTATAGGTTTTGTTAACTTTATGACTCATCTCATTGACTAATAGTCATACTATATGACTCGTAGTAAGGAGTCGCAATAACTGGGAAAGGGAATTGCACAAGAAAGGTATTTCTTGTTAGATAACAAGTGTTAGTAATAAGTCGTAGTTTAACACTACAACTTTTAGGAGAACACATTAATTAACAAATGAATACTTAATAGGAAACCTTCCACCCTATGAGTCTCACTACGACTTGTAACCAGAGGCAATGACATGCACATATAAGTCGTAGTGTAGCCAAACCCTGCCACACTGATGCATTATTCCATTGTTTTCTTTCCTTTTCTTAGGATTAACTAATAAGTCTCATGAAATAGGTTATAATGGCTCCAAAATGTGATTTATCAAATCAGCTGACACCGAATAAGAAAACCGAAAAGAAACCTGCCCCAAACTGCTTTTTTTATCTGAGAAATGAGGACATCCAAGAGTCAAGCAGTGACCTCGAGGAATATCTAGTAATGAAGAAGGTAGAGCCAATGGAATAAGGACCCACGGGTAAGAAAGTAGCTAATGTGGAGGATGAGACAACCCCTAGGTCCATACAATGAATTAAGAACCTTATCACTGCACCACCTCATTCACCATCATCCTTTGATGAGAAAGATGAAGAAGAGAATAGTGAGAATGCTACTGAGGAAGAATAAGGTTCTGATGATGGGGAAGAATTAGTGTCTAAGAATGAAAAAAAGAATGATGATGGGTCTGCAGGTGAAAAAGAAAGGTAGAGTGGGAATAGTGGAAGCTTGGTCAGAGTAGTTGCACCACCACAAGTACTTTCCACTCCACTATCCATCCAACCTGCCCAGGTGCCTATCATTGAAAGGTAGGGGTACCCTATAATTCAAGAACTATATGAAAATCACAGTAACATAAACCCAAAAAATCATAAAACTCTAGGAGGTATTCCTCTTGAGAGATAGCTGACTACTACTTGAATAACTGAGATGCCCGCGTTTGAGGCACAGTTCAAGCAATAGAAATTTGAGTGGATGACTAGAATACTGGGCCAGTATAGCAAAGAATTGGTACGTGCTTTTTATGTTACGTTCTAAATAAAATAGAAAAGGAAAAATCCACATGAAACTTGTGGAGAGGTGATGATCCAATATCATGCTAGGTGATTTGAGGCATTCGTATAAATATCTCAGCTCAGAAAATCTCCCAGATATTACATAGGCCAGAATTTCTACATTCAACCAATATCACAGAATTGGACTTCTGAGTAGATAAGATAAATAAAGTTAAGGTAAAATGGACATGTTTGAAAGATATGCTTGTTTAGTTGTGGTGGATGGCTGAATTTATTACTTTAGATCAGGAAGAGGCCCTATGGACAGTTGGTGGTATTGGGAATTCATTATCAATCAAAAAGAACAATGTTGAGTCTAAATTTTAGGAATAATGTCATGGGTCTAGACAAGGCACCATTGATAGCAGACATAATTTTAGGCCACGAGATTGATATAACCAACTGGATACATCGTGGGACCAGGGATAAGGCCATTAGCACCGATACAATGTTGGCCTACCCCTGCTAATTGACCAGAATATGTCTAGATGCAAGTGTGGCAGAGCTCCCAGATATCATTTTGTTTTTTAGGACAAGGACCACTATAAACTTAGGGTCAATTGGAGACGTCATCAGCCCAATATCTAAGATGGGCAACATGGTTGATACAATGGTTAGTGATTCTTTTGAGTCCCAAGGGTGGAGAGAAAATACTAAGAGGTGTGGTACCCTAATAAGACTGGAAAGTATAAAACACAAGTCTCAAATATAGAAGTCACCTCCAGTACTCTTAGTCTACACCTACTATGACACTACGACCATCTACAACCAGGTCGGTTCCAGTCGACTATGTATTAGTCTCGTAATCATTTTTGAATGAGATAATGATATGTTGTGTAATGTGGAGACAAATGTGAGACATATGAAGGGTAGAGTAACACCATGGGTTTAGAAGAGGTTGAGTGAAGAAATAAGGACTATACAGACAAGGTTTAATGGGTTCGAGAAAGGGATTACTCGGCAGCTTGAGGGAATCCAGTCCCAAGATCTAGCAGGTGTACAGGTCGAGTTTGCCGAGCTATAGAAATTAGTGGAAGAATTACATAATAGACCAATCTTCTATATGCCTAGCATTGAGAAGATCCGCATAAAGGAAGTGCTTGAAAATATTTGGGCTTCAGATGACTTGACACCTAAGGGAAAAGTTGATGAAGGAGGAAGTAAAATAAAGGAAAACAACAAGAGAAATTGACAAAGCACAGAGAAAGAGAATATTGAGGCTGCAAAAAATCCAGCATACAGGATGAGGTAAACCGGCAGGCTAGGGTTCGTGAGATTGACGTAGGAGTTGGGAGTTCTATAACTTCAGATACTTCTCACCTAAAAAGTAGCATAGATCCACCGCCTGATCCATCATTGAGCGTATCGACCAAAGTTGTACCACTACCGATTTGAGTTCCTCGGTCACTTCTGGGGCCCGATCTGATGGCCTCCATGTTGATCCGGCTTGATTTTGTCACTAGTACGCCTAGGTATGCCTTTACACTTTATTTTATTTTATATATTTTCTAGGGACAATTCATAGATATTCAGTTAGGGATATCGGTGTACCACATAGTTGGTGATGGTTGTTGTTGTCGTGTTTCTTCACCCGTTGCCTGCTGTTTGAATTTTGAACTGACATGTTTTGTTATCTTTTTGATTTATTTTATTTGTGTTTTTTTGTTATGTGATGTTCAATTAGGAAGAAAATTTATACCTAAGGCAGTAGACATGTTTTTAATAATGGTGTTGAAACTGTTTGAAGAATCAATGCCACTCCTAAAAATTTTGCAACTGTGTGATTTATGTGTGCATGTGACTACTGTGAACCTTTTAATGGAGTTAGAATTAGGAATTTAATAACCGTGGAGAGAAATTGCATGAACTAAATAGGAAGTAATTAATAATGTGACCATGTACAATGTGTGCGTGAGGTATTAGCTAGTTTCTTTTGTGTGAAAAAACTAGAACCTTCCTGATTAGTCTTTCCTAGGTTGCAGGACCGTCAGTTAGGAAAGGATCTTAAGCCATTTTCTAAGATAGTCGACTTTAACCTAAATAACCAACCAAAAGAGAATATGAATCCCTTGATCCAAATTTGAGCCTTAATAGAATTAATTTGTGTTTACACTAATTCACCTTCCCATTTTAATTGCAATGAACCTGTCTTTTCCTTTGTCCTCTTGGGAACTATGCACCTCAACTTAGGAAAATTTCCTAAGTTGAGGTTGGCGATTAATGAGGTGCGCAAAGAATAATGGGTATGAAGAAGAGGTGTGAATAGAAAAGAAAGGAAGGTTGGGTGTGGTAGAAAAAGAAAAACTTGAAAAACTTATGACAAATAGAAAAAAAGAAAGAAAAAGAAATTTGTGAAAAATTAGAAAATTAAAAGCATAATAGATCACACCCAATTTGAACATGTAGAAAAATAATAAAAATGAAAAGACAGGAGAAAATTGAAAGAAAAGTTGGAAAATAAGTGGGCCTCAAAGAAATCATTGTGCAAAGGAGGCTAAGTCACTAAAAATGCCCCAAAATATATGATACCAGATCCAAGCCTACATTATAAGCCAAATAAAGTCCTATAGTTATCCTAACCTGACTATCTAAAAACTAAGGTAAAGAAAATAATGGCAAGCCTATGGCACTCTATGCACACTGTGGAACTTCTTTGTGAGAGAGAGTGTCTCTTGATCCACCCTATATTATCTTAACAAATCCTTATGAGTGAATGTGTATTCTTTGACTGAGAGGGTACATAGGTCACGTTGGTAGATTATTTTTCTATTCAAGTAGTGCAACTTGTATCCATGCCTAGTTGTTCGTTCTTATTGTAATTCCATCATTTGATTACTGTGTGTAAAAACATTGTGCCAATCAATATACACAATTAGGTTCTTTAAAATTTAAAAATGGGAGGGGAATAATATGTTTTCAGCAAATATTTATTAGTAGGCTACCAAAGGTACCTTTGTATCTTCCCGGTTAAGCATAGTTTATGTTTTGATTTTGTGTTCTTTCCCGAGGACATTCAAACATTCTAAGTTGAGGGAGTTGATATTTTATGGATACATGTCACATTTGATGCTTAAAATTGTGAAATTATGCATTGACTTAGGTTGTTTTGTCGGATATGATGTGTGTTTTATATGTTTTACAGGAAATTAGGTAGGAAGTGTCTTGGACTGAAAAATAGAAAAAAATTCTCTCAAAAAGTGAAGTACTGATCAGGCTATGCGTTGTTATGTCACTTTATGACTCGTTTCCCAACTCGTGATGATAATTATGGATAAAGACAAGCTGAGGAACTAAGTAATTAAAGGCTACGAGTCGTAGGGAATTTGTACTGTGACCAATGTTTGAAAAATAAAAAGATTAATGCTCCAGTGTCTACGAATGACGACCAGGTGTTGTAATGTCAAAATATGACTCATGGTGAGAATTATTAAAGACAATATACTCGAGTGCCCTAAATATAAAGAACAATTGGAGTAGGTACCTTTGTATCTTCCCGGTTAAGCATAGTTTATGTTTTGATTTTGTGTTCTTTCCCGAGGACATTCAAACATTCTAAGTTGAGGGCGTTGATGTTTTATGGATACATGTCACATTTGATTCTTAAAATTGTGAAATTATGCATTGACTTAGGTTGTTTTGTCGGATATGATGTGTGTTTTATATGTTTTACAGGAAATTAGGTAGGAAGTGTCTTGGACTAAAAAATAGAAAAAAATTCTCTCAAAAAGTGAAGTACTGATCAGGCTATGCGTTGTTATGTCACTTTATGACTCGTTGCCCAACTCGTGATGATAATTGTGGATAAAGACAAGCTGAGGAACTAAGTAATTAAAGGCTACGAGTCGTAGGGAATTTGTACTGTGACCAATGTTTGAAAAATAAAAATATTAATGCTCCAGTGTCTACGAATGACGACCACGTGTTGTAATGTCAAAATACGACTCATGGTGAGAATTCTTAAAGAAAATATACTCGAGTACCCTATATATCAAGAACAATTGGAGTTATTACGATTAGAAAGATATGACTAGTAATGTGACTATACGAATCGTCACCACAGAAGATCAAAAAGTGTTACAACAACAGGCAACAAGTCATAAGAAGACCTAACAACTCATTTCCAAAGGCATAACCACTGTCAAATTAATTTTCCTATTCCATTTTAATTAGTATTCCTTTGTTATTTTAAGATACTCTAAATACCCTAGGGTTATTTATTTAATATGTTACATACTTTTTACAATTTCCTAGATACTTTTGCATACATTGATCATTGATACTATTGTTCTTGAGTTTTTGGTTTCTTAATTAATTGGAGAATTTAGATTTTAACCTTTCATTATTGTGCAAGTAATTACATATCTTCCTCATTGATTATGATGGATTATTGTATAAACATATGTGGCTAATTTACTTGATTAGGGTTGTGGCATCCCTTGTGGATTAACTATGTAAGGAAAGTAGGAGATTCATATATTTATTGTTGCTACATGTATTGAAATCTTCCTCATATTAATCGTACCTCGAAGATACTGCAGAATTTTAGGAATTGCCTATATTCGAGCATGTCCTCGCAAGGGAGTTTTAGATTGAGAAAAGGAGGTTACAATAGTGATTCAAAGCTATAAACCCTCATCTAATAAACTCGAGACTAAAAAGTTAAGAGTTGTACTGAGGTTATCGACAAGGGACAACAAGGTGACAACCTGAGACTCTCAAGATGAAGGGTGAGATATATCAACACGTTCACAAGATAGTTGATAAACCATAGCTTGTCAATTTTTCAAGTAGAGCAGTGGGTTAGGTGGATCAAACATGAGAAACTTATGGTTTTGAAAAGCCAAGAGGAATGCAGTCCTAGTATTTGTCTTCCATTTCTTACATAATCAAGCATTTATGTTTGGCTTTTTGTTACCATTGATTCTCAAATTCCCCATTTACTTTTACATGTTGCTCATTAATTTTGTCAAGTTTTAGAGATTGTTCTACATACTCCCTTTGGGCCGACCCTAAACTATGTTGGGTTAATATATTTGGTATCGATCGCAACATACTTCTTAGGAGGTTAGTTTAGGGAGACATCACTAAAAATCCTCTTCTTCCAAAATTTTTCAATATTTTCCTCTATTTTAGCCTTAGAAGCTCAAGAACTAGTGGGGAATCATAAATTAGAGTTGAGGACGTGTAGGGTATGTTGAATTGATCATTTTCCATTAGTTTCTTCATAAGTTTTCCACCTAAGTCCTCTGTTTCATTTTTGTTTTCTCTCTTATTTTTTCATCTCTCAAGGATGAATTGAGCCCCAATTGGTACTCCATTTTTGCTCAATTATTTAGCACACAGTACTTGTCATTCGAGGGGCTTTTAACAGATTAAATTTTGTGATTCCATCAGTGGGCCCCAATGACCTATTTTTTACATAAATTTTTGTCAGAAAAGGTTATATTGCAATATTGGTATCTTTTACTTGTATTAACATGAATATTGTGTTTTTTATAGTGCGACATCATTTTGAGTTTGTGGAGAAAGGACGAGTAATTTGTAGATAGTTCAAGGTTTGTAGTTCATCATCGAGGTAGGCTTTAGTCTACTTATATCAATGAAATTGTGTATTATTTATTTTTCATGCTAGGTAGGGATTATATATTATGTTTATACCTCACTATATCATAAATTGACCTAATTAGGAGATTTATAATAGAAATGTGGCTCGTACCTTACACCTAACTATAGACTTGGTTAACCACAAACTTGCATAATGTATCTTTTAGTAAAAGATTTATTATATTATTTCGTATTTTGGTTGATATTTCCTAATTAGACCCCTCTTATTAGTGGTATGCCATAATTTCCCTTAGTATCCTAGTTTATGGTATAATATTATATTTAGATTTAATTTTATATTATTGGCCCCAAGGCTGTGGATGGATACCAAGTTAGTACTCTACCCATAGAAAGGATGTGATTAGGGCTATGGATGTGTAGATGCTTACAATTGTATTGTTTTGATACTAGTGATGGCATACATATATTTAGACACATTTACTCTTATTTAGGGTACGATTTAGGTTTAAACCTTTGTTTTACTATTTTTTTTCTAAAAAAGAAATTATTCTAACTTTTCATAACTTTAAAATTGATTCGTTCAAAATAGAAGACGTACAACCCTTATTATTGAATTGTGACATTTTATACTAAAAGTATTACTTTGGGAATTAGACCAAAGCTGATTATAGTTCATTATTGATCCATACATTTTACTACTACTTATTCACGTCAGTGGAGGGAAATATCTACCCTTACAACATTACTATAGTATTTTTAGTACCAAGGTTGGTCTCAAGCAATGAATTTATAGATATTCACTCAATAAGTTATTGTCCTAGTTCAACAATCATTATAATATTAGATATATCTCTCCAGTAATATGCAGAGTATATTGGTGATGATGGATTATGAAAGTCCTGGTTTGAGACCACATAGTGTATGTAGAAATCCCAAATCCCATACGTGCCTCTTTGTCTGATAATCCATGGTACTGGAAAAGGATGGTTACCATAAGTTCTGCCTTTTTAAGCTACTGAGCTGGGGAAGACGTAAACACCTCTTGCATTATAGTTCTTGGTTCATCTTGCATCACTTGGATTTTATGAGTTGCATTCATCATATGAATCGTCGTTCACCATTATAATTGTTTGGCACTTATATCTTTTAGTATTTTGGGGACATGTATTGGTATAATCTATATATACTATTTGTTGCATGCTTGGTTGAACCTTCTAGGATTATGAGGGCCTGATTAGGTTATATTTTGTCTAGACTAGCCGATCACTATTTCATTGATTATTATTGTTAATTTATGGTGAGATAGTTATAGACTGGTACCCAAGATTGTTGGTACACTTTTAAATTTGTTTCTCTATCATAGAAAGACACTTAATTGTTAAGTTACATTATGATTAGTCACACTTTGGTTAGTAACTTGAGTATGCTGGTATCAGCTGCCTTACTTGTCTATGATCCTTGAGATGTTAGGTTGGCTTCCTCAGGTTATTACCTTTGAATTTAGTCCTATATATGTATATATGTGTATATATGGTAGTACCATATATCATTTAGCCTTGTATTACTACTATATATCCTTCTTTCAGTTTTCATTTGTATTTTGGATAGTGATATACGATTATGTATTTTAGACCTTGCTATTATTAGAATAGGATATTTCATCCTTTTTACTCCAACAAAATTATCCTGTTTAATTACTTGGATTATTTTTTGTGGTTTATATTTCCATTTTACATGTTATTAATGCTTAAATTATCATTGGTACTCATTATTAATGTTTAAATTATCCTTGGTACTCATACTTAACTTTTGCTACTAGTAGATCATAGTATGAGTTCTCACTATTGATATGTGCATCATGTGGAGTATCCATGGATCTGAGATTAATAGTGCGCTCTTGACGTCCAGATTGTATCTTATTTCTTTTTCTTATTAGAATGATATCTATCTTGTATTTTAGAGACTACTTTGTACATATTAATTTTATACTTTACTTTTTACTCCTGCTACACTAGAATTCAAGTACTGACTGATATGTCATCAATTTAATGACTTATTAGCATATTTTTGTGTAAATTATCATGTTTTCTATTAATTTGGTGTCAACCTCATGTATAATGCTAATTTTTGTAGGTAAAGGTTGAAAATAATAATGAGCAAGTCATTTAAGTAAGTGGTAGGTCAAATATGAAAGAAAAAGAGGCCTAAAGTTCACATGGACATGTCTGGAGGCCACCCGTGCAAATAGGTGGCCAAAATGGCCAAAACTATGTCATTTGCACCCTATCTACGCCCATATACCCAATTTTCTCTGCATATGCTCAAGCAGATCAACAGTACGATGGCATTTTTATAATATTAGGCAAATTGGAAAGCAGGATCAAAAATAGGGTTTTAAACTCATTTCCTCTATTATTGAACTATTCTTACAATTTTCTTGTGATAAGAATCACTTGAGAAACTCTCAAGAAAAGAATTAGTAGTTGTTATTGAAGATTCATTCAAATTTATGTTTTGATATTGTATTCATTTTACTTCCTGTGGAACTACTTAAAGGGGGATTTTGGTATATATCTACTGTCTCTTAATGAGTAGGTAATTCTTCATCTTGGGGTTATCCTTGAATAGGTTGTGATTAGTGTATCCATTTTTTTTTGTGTTGCTAATTACCTATTTGATATGGGTTTTGCATTCATCCATATTTTAACTACAAATTAGTGCTTACAATCCCCAATTACCTTAGAACTCATACTATCCTTGATAGTAGGGATATGGGTAAGTAATGTGTGTGAAAAATAACTTGAGTTAGTTCATTTAATATCACCTCTTAGACATAATGATTTTATTTGAGGACATATATAAGTAAAATTGTAACTCTTATGAGGTGTTATAAAGAACCCATTTGTGATATTTGGTGTTTTATTAACAAATCAACACTAAAACCTCTAGATATAGACTACCCATGAATTCTAGCTAAATTTGAAAAAATAATCAAATACCCATGCATAAACCCATACATATTATGGTATAACCCCTATTCTCATATACACTTTATTAATCTCTAATTGTTTTTAGCTTCAAAATAGTAATCTTTAAACAACAAAATTGTTAAAGTAAAAATCATTCAACGAAACCCCCAAATTTTTACTTTCATGTCTATTTACTTCACATTGGTCAACTCCTAGTTGACTTCTAACACTCTCGAGCATTATAATCCTTGTCTTCACTCCTCGTGTATTCGACCCCAACTCTATTGGGTTATTGTATTGATTTTGATCACTTACATCTTAAGTGTGTAGTTTGGCCATCAGCAAGATTTTGGCGTCGTTGTCAGGGAGTGAAAATTAGTTTTCATTCCTATAGTGTTTTTAGCCATAGTAGTTATTGTACATTATTTTTTGTTTTTGTTCTTTGTCAGTTGAGGATAATAATATAAATGATACAATGCACGGATATGATAGAAATGCCAGTTTTTATGATGTGCATCTCAACGATGAGGATCTCCTCGGAGATACAAATTAAGCTAGTGCTCTCTGTATTCCACTGGCGGAAGAAAATAGAGTGTTTCAAATTACTAGAATGATGCTTTATTTAATTTAAATAAAAGGATTATTTGGGGGTTGAGCTCATAAGGATGAAAATATAAACTTGACGAATTTTATTGATCAGTGTTCTCTATTTGATATTACCCACATTTATCATAAATATTTATATCTTTTCCGATTATCTTTGATGGAATAACAGGTATTATGGGTTGGTCTTTTACCATGAGAATTATCGCTTCATGGGTTGAGCTCACAGAAGCATTTTTAGATAGTACTTTTGTCCTTCATGGATGTTGCAACTAAGAAATGAAATCATCAACTTTTGCCAACATAATGGTCATCCATAATATGAGTCTTGGAAATATTTAATCAATAAGATAATGGAATACCGAAATCATAAGGTCCCAAAAAAAATTCTTCTAGAAATCTTCTATAGGGCATTGGATCAATTAAGCAAGATGGTAGATAATAATATAGTCAAATAATCTCTTATCAAATAAACTGAAGGTGTTGTAGCAGCTTTATTGGATCTACCATCGAAATTAGAGGTTAGCACATAAGACAAACTGAGGTAGCCTTGGGTGCTCCCATGCATCTTTTATAGGTCAAGAGTAAAGAAGATATGATGAGGAAAGAAATGTAAACACGGCTAAAGTGATGACTCAACTAGATCTTCCTACCAAGAATGTAATAGGAGATACTTAAAAGGTGGTGAACATTGTTGCATATAAAGGTGTTGAAGCTTATGATGATCAGGATGTAGAGTTTCTTAATCAAGAAAATATGTTGTTGAACCAATCAGAGGGCTGCTTCTATTGCCTAAGGTTTTTGGTCCTTGAAATTTTTATGAACTTTTATCCACACTAATTTGACTATGACTCACCCTACGAGTCGTAGGGTGTCTTGATGGATAATGTGACCTTAGTAATAAGATGTCCAGTGAATGGTGCTTATGTTATTGTCCTGAGAGCGACTTAGGGATATGAGTCATAGTGAGTCTTGATAGGTCTTAGGGACACAATCATAACCAAATTAGAAAGTAAGTGGCAATGTTTTTATCTGAAAATGAGTGGCTCACTAAGAGTCATAAGGACTTGTAATGAGTCATTGGGTGCAAATCGTAGGATGTCCAGTGTTTACCAAATTGGATTCTGTGTTAACTACGATTAGAACCTATGAGTTGTAGGGTCCCATTACGAGTGGCACCGGTTGAGTCATACGTTCAAAAGTACGTGGGTTTCCTGTGAACTATATTGTCTATGACTTATGGTGAAGAGTCATAACGAGACTATTTGAGTCATATGGTGACCCGTAGTCATTGACGACTAAATTTCAGCTTTCACTTTAAGTGCACTTTAGATAATTCCCTCCTTTCCCAATTAAACCACACATCCATAAAGAACTAAAGGGGTTATATTTCATCCTTAAGGTACTCAAACACTTTCAAAGTTCTCTGAAATTCTATCAAGCATCCATTCTTAGGGTTTCTAAGAAGCAGGTCATCCAAGAGCTCAAAGGTTTAATTCCTTCCTTGAAACTTGGTAATTTAGGCATGTTACTCTTCTTTAATTTTTAATTTGTTAAAACCATATGTTTTAAAGTATTTTCCATGAGATATTTAAGTTGGTCTTGGAAAAAAGGTTGAGGGTTTTGATTGCTTATGGATTGAACAATGTTTCTCATAGATTACATGTGATTAATCCTGCTTTAATTATGGTTTTAAACTTGTGGTTGCATGGGTATGGTGAATTAACAAGGGAATTTAGATTTTCCCCAAACATATGACTTTTGAAGTATTTATGATCTCAATCCCATACTGTGAAATTGGTTTAATTTTGAGAAATGTGGGAATTGAGTTATCCTTGAATTATTGCATTATGATTTTGAACTAAACCTTATGGATTTTGTGTTTTCACAAGATATTGGTTAATTTAACCAAGGTGGTTGTAAATTCCCCTATGTGGTTTAATTGTTTTGGCATGTTGTTGTCATCTTACAAGTGTAGTTGGTATGATGATACCAATAATGTATGCCTTATTATGAATCATGGCTTAATAATTGTGATAAATGTTTTTAATGTGTCTTTAATAAGGGTTATGTAGTTGAGTCATAGTAGTGGAGGTTCGAGTGAAAAATATTAGAAACTTCGGTTGTCGATACAGGGGTCTATATAACAAGGTAGTTCAAGTCCCTCTTATAAATATCATTTGATTTGGACTTTGAGTCACCCACATCTTATAACATGATTTATTACTTGTATCACCTTAATATGTTAGGGGGGTTGAGTTCCCCATAGTGCATATGTATACCCTCTAGTTTATATGGCCACACGTATTAAGGCCCTACCAGCTGGGTGAGAGTTGGGCCTATATAGACCATGGATATCTTTGTATGTTATGATGGTTGAGATGTATAATTAAGGCTAAAGTTTTAAATTTCATGTTTAGCCTTTTTCCCTATCCCTGTATGTGATATATATATTTATATGCAATGATTATGTGCATTGGAATTCAATGATTTTAAATTGTTTATCATGGCATAATGTTATCTTCATCTTTGAGTTACATGCTAGCATTCACCCTGCTAATTTTCTTAAAATATTGTATCCCCACACGATGGAGGAACTGTCCATACTTCTACTTCTCCTACTTAGTGATTAGGATCTAGGATCGATCCATGAGTTGTTATTAAAGTGGTCAGCTTCCATACACTGGAAGTCTATATTTCATGTTTTGGTCTCTTATGTCTCAGACTATTTAGATTTATTTTTTCTATAGTTAGAGGCATGTACCGATGTATTATTGATATTCATTTTTGGTATAGGCTTTGTTTGGTTTACTGTTGATATTGAGTGATGTTGGTCTATTTCTTGGCTAGTCGCCGGTATTGGTAATAGACATATTTTTAACTATTTTAAGCATATTTCGTGCTATCTTATTATATAATTGGAATTCATCCAACATGGGAGGATGTAGTGTTTGGTTTAGTTAGGTTCAGGGGGTGATCTCTTGTCTATGTCAGACTTGAGATACCCATCAAGGCAAATCCCTAGTTCGACTTATGAAAAAGATTGTATCAGAGCCTAGGTTTGGTATCATTAGTTGTCCAACAAAGCAGTGTCAAGTAGAGTCTCATTTATGGGTGTGTAGCGTGCCGCACTTATAAGGGAGAGGCTATGAGGCACTTAGGAATATTTCCCTTTTTTGTTATTCTATTTTTCAGATGAAAAGTCTAAGGTCTTAAATCTCATCTAGTTCCCTAAGTTTTGTTTTCATATGATTCTCGTTGAAACCTTTGTGTCCCATCTAAGGACAATGTGGAAGGAGATCGTCCAAGTATAGTAGTTCAGACCCGATCAAGGGTAGCTGTTTCTGATTGCCATGATGGAACTCCACCTGTTCCCCCTATCCCTCCTCAGACACCTCAAGCTAGTATGTCCAATACTGAGTTTCAACAATCGATTTATTTGCTTTCCAAGTTAGTGGCCTCTTAAACTAAGTATGTTACTTTCGTTGAACCATCATCTGAGGTCAACTAAGGTTGGCCAATTTATGAGGTTGAGTCCTTATATTTTTGCTATTTTTATAAGTTGAGGAAGATTCTCAAAACTTTATTCATGAGATGGAAATAATATATTTTATGATGCATGCGACAGATGTGGAGGGTGTAGAGTTAGATGCTTATCATTTTAAGGATATAGTACACCAATTGTATAAAGAGTAGGAGTAAATTAGGGGCGATTATGCTGAGTCTTATTTGCGGGATGACTTCTCCAGAGCTTTTCTAGATCGCTTATTTCCTTAGGAGTTAGGGAAGGCAAAAGCTGAGATGTTCATTAATCTGAAGCAAGGCGGGAACTAAGTTAAGAAGTATGCCTTGAACTTTCATTAGTTGTCACATTATGCTCTAGAATTGGCTTCTAGAAGAAGGGATAGGATGAGCAAATTTATATTTTGTTTGTCTCGTGAATTGATCTAGGAGAGAAAGGGTGTCTTGTTGAACAAGGATATTGATATTTCTAGACTTATAGTATATATGCAACAAGTGGAAGAAGAAAAAAAGAAGAATGTAGAGATGAGTGAAAAGTAGTGTAAGATGTTTTGATATTCAGATTAGGGTTGAGGTCAGTAGGAAAGAGAGAGATATAGTGGAAAATGGTCTTAAAAGACGTGGGGAAATTTTGGTTCCTACTCTATGTGCTAGTGGACCTTATCTGAATTCCTTGGGTGATCATCATTCTCAGTATAATAGTGGGTTTATAGCACCAGGAGCCCAGTCACAGGCTAGCAGGGCTCAATCTTCTTTTATCATATCCTCCTTTTAGATTATGTTGTCAGGTGCACCATCGTGTTTGTAAAAAGGAGAGAAAAAAGTTCTTTAAATGTGGTATGATTGATCATATCCAGATGGATTATCCTTCAAAGGATTTTTTTGGGGAGAATAAAATTCATGTTGCTACTTTATTATCTCCCGCACCAAAAGGTACTACTTCTTATTATGGCTCAAGCACTGGTCGTACCCGTTTGTATTCTCTTGCCAATTGCTAGAATTCTGAGCTGTCCCCAGATATTGTTACTAGTACACTTAAACTTTTCTCGAGTGATGTATATTGACTACTTATTCCTGGGTATACTCTATCATATGTGACCCTTTGTGTGGCTATCCATTTTCGCGTACATCCTGAATGTATTTTGAAACCTTCTTTGTATCCACCCTGATGGGTGACTCCATTGTGTCTAGAAGAGTCTATAGGGGTTGTGTGATTTTGGTCTATAGTAGAGATACCTTGATAGATTTGACAGAGTAAGACATGATACACTTTAATGTGATTTTGGGGATGGATTGGTTGTATTCATGCTATGTTTCTCTTGATTGTCGAACCCAACTGGTAAGTTTCCATTTCCCTAATGAGCAGGTGATCGAGTAGGAAGGTAGTTCCATTGGACCTAAAGGAAGGTTCATCTAATATCCTAGAGCCCAGAAATTGGTTTCTAAAGGGTGCCTCTATCACAGAGTTCATATTAAGGATTCTAGATCTGAAGGTCTTTCTTTGCAAACTATCTCTGTGGTTTGTGAATTTCACAAAGTGTTCCTCACGATAGGGAAATTGATTTTGGTATTTATCTTCTTCTGGACACTCATCCTATTTCTATTCCTCCTTATAGAAGGACTTTGACCTAGTTGAAGGAACTCAAGGAGCAGGTGAAAGATCTTCTTGAAAAATGTTTTATCTACCCTAATGTGTCTCTGTAGGGTGCCCATGTTATTTTAGTTCATAAGAAGGATGTTTCTCTTCAAATTTGTGTTGATTATCGCCAGTTGAATAAGGGGACCATAAAGAATAAGTATCCACTTTTGAGAATTGATGATCTATTCAATCAAATTCAGGGTACTAACTTCTTTTCTTAGATTGATCTGCCATCGGGTTAACATTAGTTTAAGATTAGGGAAGAGGATATCCCTAAAGCTATTTTCAAACTCTGTTCGGTCATTTTGAATTTTTGGTGATGTTTTTTGGCTAGACTAATATTCCAATAGTATTAATGGATCTTATGAATCAGGTTTTTATCAATTCTTGGATTTGTTTGTAATTGTATTTATCAATAATATTTTGATAAATTCTAAGAGCGAGGCGAATCATTCCAATCACCTCCACCTTGCGTTGTAAACCTTGAGAGATCAACTGTTGTATGCTAAATTTTCTAAGTTTGAGTTCTAGCTAAATGTTGTAACTTATCTGGGACATATTATATCTAGTGAAAGGATCACGGTGGATCCTTAGAAGGTTGCGGTGGTTAAGTAGCCTAGACCCATGAATCTAACCGACAATCAGATGTTCTTGGGTTTAACTGGTTCCTGTTGAAGGTTTGTAGAGAGTTTCTCTTCTATTGCTTCCTTATTGACTAGTTCACTCAGAAGAAGGTGAAGTTCTTATGGTATGATGCTTGCAAGGTTAGCTTCGAGAAGCTGAAGAATAAGTTGACATAGGCTCTAGTCCTGACTTTACCAGAGGACACTGATAGTTTTGCTTTCTATTGTGATGCATCCTGGGTGGGATTGAGTTGTTCATTGATACAGTATTTCAAGGTGTTTCCTTACACTTCTAAACAGTTGAAAGTCCACGAGAAGAATTATCCAACTCATGATTTAAAATTTTTAGTTGTGATCTTTAATCTAAAGATCTAAGCAGCATTATTTGTATGGGGTCTATTTTGAAATATATTCTGATCATAAGAGCATGTAATATATGTTCACTCAGAAAGATCTAAATCTTAGGCATAGGAGGTGGCTTGAGTTTCTCAAGGACTATGACATAAGCCTTCACTATCATCCATGTAAAGCTTATATGGTTGTGGATGCTCCTAGAAGGTTGTCCATAGGAAGATTATCTCATGTGGATGAGGAGAAGCGAGATTGTTCAAGAGGTAGAGAGGTCATCTCTTCGTTCTGAAGTGAAAGAGAAGCAAATACTGGATGCTATTCTAATGTATTTCATGAATAATGTAGGTAGGTAGAAAGTGATGATTTTTTAGATTGGTGTTTAAGGTATCTTGAGGTACCAAGGATAATTATGTGTTCCCAATGTTGATGGGTTACAAAGATGAATTTTTGTTGAAGCTCATTAGTTGCATTGAACTATTAATCCTGGTTTGATAAAAAGGTATCATAATCTTGATGAGATTTATTGGTGGAATAACATGAAGTGGGGTATGGCCAATTTTGTAGCTAAGTGCATAGTATGTTAGGAAGTGAAGGTAGAGTACTTGAGGACCAGTGACTTTACTCAGGAGATTGAGCTGCCGGTGTGGAAATGGCAGAAAAATTAATATGGATTTTTTACTAGTCTTCCGTAGTTTCGCTGGCAATTTTATTCGATTTGGGTCATCATGGATTGGATGATTAAGACAGATCACTTCATACTAGTGAGGACCAATTTTCTTCTGAGGATTATGCCATGTTGTTCATTGAGGAGATCTTAATATTGCACGACAATCCAATCTCCATCATATCTGAACGAGGTCCCCAGTTCTCATCTGACTTTTAGAGATTTTTTCAGTAAGGTTTGGGGACTAAGATAGCCCTTAATACCATTTTCCACCGTTAGATGGATAGGTAAGCAGAAAGGACAATTCATGTCTTGGAAGATATGCTTAAGGATTGTGTGTTTGATTATGGTGGAAGTTGGGTTGACCACTTGCCTTTCATTGATTTTTCTTTCAACAAGAGTTATCACTCTAGCATTGGTATGGTTCCATTTGTATCTTTATATTGTAGTAGGTGTAGGTATTTTATTAGGTAGTTTAAGGTTTTTAAGAATAAGTTGTTTGCCACTGATGTGGTTCGCCAAGCCATGGAGAATGTGAAGGTAATTCGGGGTAGACTTAAGGCTGCCCAAAGTTGCCAAAACTACTACACAAATGTGAGGCAAATGGAGTTGGAGTTCAGTGTTTGTTATTGGATATTATTAAAGGTGTCTCCCATGAAAGAAGTGATGCGGTTTAGAAAGAAGGGGAAGCTCAGTCCTTAATATGTCAGTCTGTATTTGGTTTTAACGATTGTTGGAAGATAAATTTCACCCTTTACCGGGTTAGTCTCAGGGTGTCAACTTGTTTCCCCTTGCTATGACCTTAGTTGACAATCACTGGGTAGGATCAAGTGATTAGATGAGATGGTAGGAACTAAGTGGTGGATATGAATCTCAAATCACTGTCCTAATCTTCCTTTTCCAATTACAAACTCCCTTATAGGGATGGATGCGAATAAAGGATACATCAAGCTACTGAAGCTACTTGAGATTTAATTATCCTGAAAAAGATTAAGATTAATGCAACCCTATAATAGATGAATATCACACATCCTCTACATATCCAATCCTCTAGGGTTTCCACAACCCTAGATAAGGGAATTAGCCGCTCATATTTATGAGATCAATCGTGGAATCCACAGAAAAAATTAAAAAAATCCACGGAAAAAATTAAAAAATCAATCTCCAAATAATGAGAAATAAATCCCAATGTCTTAAATTGAGTAACAAACCAAGAATAATGAATCTCTGAATTTATTAATGAATGTTGAATGATTGAATAAACAAAGCCTAATGGGTATTTTTAGATTACAAGAAACAAATCCTAATTAAAATAGGAAATTCCTAGAAATCATCTCCTTAATAAAAATAGAAAACACTAGAAATAGAATCCTAAATAAAATAGGAAAACCTAATTACCCATACATAATAGTACTTAAAACATAATAGAAGTGTAATTCGGATATATGGAAAATCTAGGCCACAAATCCGAACTAAACAGGATAGGAAAAGTAAGATGGCCAAACTTCAGACTTGTATCTTCAGCTTCAATTGATCATAAATTTTTGTGTACTTTGGATTTTTTATCTCAAGACCCACCAACAGATACAAAATTGAATGATATTTCCAACAATACAAATTTTTCCTTAATCCGATATCGGGGTGAAAGGTTATGGCCAAAATACTGAAACTCATGCATTCTCATTACGAGTTGTTAGGAGAAAGTCGTACTTTTGGCATTAAAGGCTAAAAATGGGTTTTTGACTGCGATTCAAGCAACTTTTCATAGTTCCTGTTACATTTATCACCCAAAACCTAATTTCCTGCAAAACACTCACAAAAACACATCAAATCTAACAACATAACCTTAAGTACTTGAATATTCTCATAGTTTAATCATCGTAAGAGCTATATTCCTATAACACAACAAGACCCTCAACTTAGAACGTTTCATATCATCAGGAAAAAAAACATAATAAAACAATGCGACGATGCTTAACCAAGAGAAATGTATGATACCTAAGGTTGTCAATCATCAATTTTAGCTCAAAACATATTACCCTCTCAAAGTTCAATTATTTAACACAAACCGTGTGTACTAATGATCACAATAATATGACACAAGGAATCAAGCGATGTCATTATATTAGTGACAAACAACTATGCATGTACAAGTTACACTACCCAAACGAGTAAGAAGATATCAATATAACCCATGTTTCTTCATAAACAACAAGTCACATTCACTCATATATGAAATCAAGCATGTCAATATGGGGACGGCCAAGAGATACTCACTCTCAGAAAGAAGTTCCAATCAATTCATGTCAAATACCATAGGTTTTCCCATATTTTCTTTACTTAAGATTTCAGACAGTTAAGATAGGATCACCATAGGACTTTTATTTAGCTTGTAACATAGGCTTGGGGCTGGTATGATACGTATTAATATTTAATATGACTAAGCCTTGTTGGCACTACACTAACTTTTGGGGTCTACACTTGACTAATTTTTCACTTTATTTCCATCCTTATTTCCCCTTTTCTATTTTAAAGCATATTCATGTTTGGTGTTATCTTTTAGTCATTCTTTTTCTCTTTTTTCACAAAGATTCTTTTCTTTTTCTTTATCTACCATACCCAACCTTACATTCTTTTCTCTTATTTTACCCTTCTTCATACCCATTTTATATTACACACCCCTATGATAGCCACCCTTAATTTAGGCAATTTTTCCAAGTTGAAGTGCCTAATGTCGAAGAAGGACAAGGGCTAAAACAGGTCCATTGTTACACAAATAGGAAGGTGAGAGGTGTAACAAAAAAAATAAGCTATAAGGCTCAAAATAGGAATCAAGGGAAATAATTTATACATGGAATGTCATTTATGCTAAAAGTAGACTAAAATAAAAATGGCCTATATTACTTTCCTAACCATCCTACAACCTAGGTAAGTCTAACCGGGCAAATTTTGGATTTAACACATAAAGGGAACTAAGTAGAATCTCATACACACATGGCACCGAGTCAATATTGCAAGTTACCACATATCTAATTCATGCATAAGTTCGCAATTATTATCATGCCCCTAATACTAATGGAATAAAGAGATTCACAAAATTCACATATATACACATCACACAGTTAAAAAATAGAAAATTGGAGAGGTATTTATCATTTATATGGAAAATCAAAAAATATGTCAACTGCCCTAGATACTTATTTTTCTCCCAGTTAAGCATAAAACATCATGAAGAAAAACACAATACGCCAAAACATGCCGGCTCTACTAGGAACAAGACTCCGGGGAAAAGAGGCACGATAACAAAAATCCCAAGAGGACATCAAGACCCACAAGTAGCCCCACGCTCAACTTAAAATCATGCATTATCCCAATGCGTCAAACTAAAATAAAAGAGTTAGCAACATATTTGTGGCACCATAGGTATAAAGTTCTGACGTCAATTACTCAATACAAATACAAATAACATAATACCTTGGGTTGCCACCTAAGCAGTGCCTGAGTTTAAGTCGCGGCATGACAGCATTTTGTTGGGTACTCAAACTTCCCCAACAACTCTATGGGTACCTTGATTACTTAGATTTCATCAAGGTAGCCCAATAGTTGGCCTTAAAATTTCTCTTTCCACTTTGAACTTATGAATATCACCCCTAATTGCATTTTTAATTTTCTATTAGGTTCATGAGGCGGAGATGTAAAACTAAAGGACCCAAGAAATACATGCGACATGTTCTTCTTCATTGACTTTATGTGAGGAATGTGGCTCTTTTATTCTGGCTTAGCAAATTCAAGAATATCGACATATGTTTCCTAATCCTTGCATTTTTCTTAGGCTCGGATGGCTCGATAAAGATATGATTATTCAAACACAATGTGAAAAAATGCTTAGAATAAGGCCCAATACGCCCAACTCATGATTTGCAATCTTCTCTACAT
The DNA here is from genome assembly GCA_030864215.1 of Capsicum pubescens. Lineage (NCBI taxonomy): Eukaryota > Viridiplantae > Streptophyta > Magnoliopsida > Solanales > Solanaceae > Capsicum > Capsicum pubescens. Next base: position 228,073,571 of record CM061548.1, on the reverse strand, counting down.
ATCAACATAACTCTAGTATACTCTCCTTAAGAGTGACACTATCCATAACAACATGAGGGATTTCTTACTCCTCTAATTTTAGCTCCTTAAGTTGACGTTTCACAATTATTTTAGTCTCACAACACCCACAACTAATTCGCCGGGAATTCCACGCAGCAATGTTTGCATTTGACTCTACTTATAGGTGGTAAATATCCAACCCAAATATTTAAACCTCTTTAATACGAACTTGTCTTTCTTTTTCTAGGATTGCCAACATATCAAGAATGCTATCAATTATAATACCCCGCATGTTTCTAAGCCAGGAAGTGAATAAGTATTCCTACATATGAAATCTCCTATCCAGTGATTCATACTTGGGTACATGACTTACAATGAATATCCTAGTCATAGGATAGCTTATGATGCATTAATCATGTTCATATGAGTCACTTAAGGTAATACAAGCTAAGAGTTTATGAATCCATCAATTTTTAGTGTTCGATTTTGCAAGGGTCATCTTTGAACGAGTATAACGTGATGTTAATATGTTATTTTGGCTGATTTATACCCATCAAATTGTATATAATCGAATTATCTTTCCAACGATACCAATTTTTCCTTAATCCAATACCCGAGCGAAAAGTTATGCCCATTTTTGTGAGAGACAGTAAGCATAGGCGATTGGTTAGGCGCCGCCCAATCTAGCTTAGGAAATCACTTGGGCGCTACCTAAGTCAGTTCCAGGTGACAAAAACACTCGGTCTTGAGTTATTTTAAGGATAATTAAGTCTTTTAACACTCCTTACACGTCCCTAAACTTAACCCTACGAAATATATAGCTTCTGAACATATTACAACCCTATTATCACCTCAAAACTCATCATCGAAGAGCACTAAAAGAGAAAAAACAACTAGGGTTGCATAATTAATCTGGAAGATTCGATTTCAAGGAAATTCCTTTATCAATCATCAAGAATCTTCCTTATAAGGTATGCATGAGTTGATTCATGGACTCCTTTCATCCATGAAGCTCAAGAACCATCTTCTAAATTATGTATTATGATGTTTATGTTGTTGGTGGTTGATGTTCATGTGGTTGGAGTTTGATGATACCTAAGATGGGGTCTTTGTATGTTTTATGTGAGGATATGGTGGTATTTAACGTATAAACATGTGAAATTGGTGGTTGAATGTTTGAAATCTTGATGAATCCACCTATGCCTAAGATGTGCATGTAAGGTGTTTTTGAAAATACCTAAGGGAATAGAAATCATGCTTTTATGACATAATAAGTCTTAAGTGACTATTCCATGTTCTAAGTTTATGTTCAACGTGATCCCCATGCTATTGTCTTGAATTGAAGAAGTTGTATGAGATGCTCATGATATTGTTGTAATATGGAAAAACCATGTTATTAAAGCCATGCAAGTATATAGATGTTGTGTGCATTCACGATCATGTGATAGTTTGTTGAGAATCATTCTTATTATGAAATCCTTACTTATGATATTGTGAATTGTGGACTCAAATCTTGTGATCAAGTCAGTCATGTGTGTCAGTTTCCTTCCATTGAGTCCTGGGGGTACTTATACCCGAAAACTATAGTTGTGTGCCTAGAGCTAGTGTCATGTTTCAAGACAACCTCAGTCAAGCTATGTACCATAGATTGCAGTTAGTTATGTGACTCAGGAAAGACTCAGAAATCTCATGAAAACTCAGTACTCAGTAAGATCGACAAATCTTATTACTTAGCTAGATATCAGATGTTAGTAGTGTTTCATCAGTCCAAGGAACTCAGTAAACTCAGAATCAGTTCAGTTCAGTTAGTCAGTTCAACTCAGTTATTTTGTTCAGTGTCTTTCAGTTGGGAGTTGGAACTAGCACCGAGCGAGTATGGAAATGGTGGTTTCTCTGTTAGAGAGGTAGAACTATTAGCAGCAATCCCTGTACTCCAGAACTGCATAGCCAGTGCAGGACAGGAGTCACCCGTCAGATTAAGGCTAAACTTGATTATTATATTGCCTTAGGCTGTATTTCCTGTTCAGGGTCACCCGTTAGAGAGGCTTGACCATAGCAGAGGTCTCAACCCGTGGCATGGTATTGACACCCTTCCAATCAGGTCAAGGATTAGACCCCACCAGTACAGTAGTAGGGCATGTCGGTTAGGTTACTACCCCCCACAGTCACAGTACAGTTTTAATTTTAGTATTAGTCCTCAGAGTAGAAATCAAGAATTAGGACTGTCAGATACAGTCATCAATCTCAGTAAGGAACTCAGATAGTTCCAATGATTCCTGGACCATCCTGTTAGATAGGCTTGGTACCATATTCAGATGCTTATTATTATATCTAGAGGTCACCCGGCAGATAGGCTTGATCTCAATCTCAGATTCAGTCGAGTATTCTCATTTGCAATTTCAGAGATCACTCGTCAACTAGGACTGATCTCAGAGTTAGATGTTCAGCTACAGTTTGGAACTCAGATATTTTTCTTCGGAATTAGGACTGTTAGATACAGTCATCCATGTCTTCAGTCATTCAGTATCGCAGCATCACGAAACTCACGTTGTCAGAGTTCAAACTCAAGTAGTCAGTATCTCCACGAGTTCTATAGCAGTTACGTATGCATGTATGTATGTATTCTCACATTTATATTAGTCAAAATGTTCATGCATATAAACCCCATGCATTCAGCCTACCCCCACTTATACTCAGTACTTTAGTTGTATTGACGCATTTTTGCTTTGGTGCTTTCTTTTATGTTACACCATAGGTTCTTAGGTGCAGATTCCAGATCAGCAGTAGAATTTCAGTAAGAAGTGAGTCCTCATCTTTCAAGGACATGATCGTTACATTTATTATTCCAGTATTTCTGTTTATTTTTAGTTTAGGGAGTTAGTTGGAGACATGTTCTTTCAACTCCTTATTCAGACAGTTTAGAGGCTTTCAGACAATTATAGAGTTTTTCAGATTCAGACTTTAGTACTTTTAGTTTTGTTTTAGTACTGTGATACCACCTTATTTCAGATATCTTATTATTCAAGGTTGAACCTTACGCCTTTTTTGTTCATGTTTCTGTATTTTATATGAATATTATGCAGTTACAGGTATAGATATCAGTCATGGGTTAGCTTGTGGTCCTTCGGGGTCATGATCACCATATAACATTCCGGTTCAGCGAATCGGGGTTTTACAAACTTGGTATCAGAGCCTAAGGTTCAATAGAGTCCTAGGTAGTCTGAAAGCCGCATCTAGTAGAGTCTTGTACATGGGTGTGTTGCGTGCCACATTTATGTACAGGAGCCTATAAGATGTTTTTGGAATAGTTTCCCTTCTTTAAATACTCATATCGTGCCAGTGAGCAAAAGCTCAAGTTGAACTCTCAGTTTAATCCTTTTTCCTCTTTTGTTTGCAGAACATGCCTCCTAAGAAGAGAACAGGGAATCAGTCAGCCCCGCAACCCACAGATCCTTTGAATGAGAATGTGTCATATGGTGAATTTCAAGCAGCTTTTCAGGTGCTAGCCCAGGCTGTGACCACTAGTGTTCAGGGAAACCAATAGACTTCAGCCCCACCCCAGCAAGATGGGGATTCAGCTGCAGCCAGAATCAGAAATTTTATGAGAATGAACCCTCCAAAATTCTTTGGGTCAGTAACTGGTGAGGACCCACAGCTGTATCTCGAAGAGGTAAAGAAGATCACCCAAATCATGCATATGTCAGAGGAGGAGAGTGTGGAATTAGCGTTCTATAGGCTAAAAGATATTGCTCATGATTGGGTAGTGTTGTGGAAGAAGAGTAGAGGGGAAGATGCAACTCCCATGACTTGGAAGATATTTCAGGATGCCTTCTTAGATATGTTTTTCCCATTAGAGATGAGAAGAGCTAAGGTTGAAGAGTTTATCAACCAGAGACAAGGCTTCATGACAGTGAAGGAGTATTGTCTTAAGTTCAACCAGTTATCTAAGTATTCTCCTAACATGATAGCTGACCCCAGAGTGAGTATGAGTAAGTTTGTGACTAGTGTGTCCGGGTTGGTATTGAAAGAGTGTAGAACAGATATGCTCAATAAGGACATAGACCTTCCTAGGATAATGATCCATGCTCAGCAGATAGAGGCAGATAAGTCTAAGAAGAAGGAGAGATATAATAAGAGATTCAGAGCATGTAGTTACAACTTTTCTCCGGATGGGTCACAGGGTGGTAATCATTCTCACCATAGTCAGAAAAATTCAGCCCCTGTTCCATCTTCAACTAGTGTGCCCACACCTAACTTTGGATATGTTAGTCATGGTGGGGCGCTAGGCTCCAAATCCTAGAGTAGTATTAGAAGTGAGCGTACTTATCCGCTTTGTGGAGAGTATGGAAAGAATCATCTAGGTGCATGCAGAGCTAATAGTTAGGTATGTTTTGGGTGCGGTAAGCAAGGCCACAGAGTGCGAAAGTGTAGAGTGTTAGCTCAGAAAGGTAGAGATTCACGTGGGCAGGCCGCAAATCCCAGTACCAAAAATGGTCAGCGTCAGAATCGACTCTATTCACTCCAGACTCACCATGATCCAGAAAGTTTCCCCAACCTAGATTCGGGTACGTTATAAATTTTTCATGATCATTGTATGCATTGTTAGATATCTTGCGCTCGTTTGAGCTTATGTTTCTACATGAATTAGTCAGTAACATTAGCAGGTCTAGTTCAGTTCATGCATCATGTATTAGTCTCGGCTCTCCAATGTTTAGTTATAATCTAGTTTGTAGATGCCCTGTGCATCACCCAAGTATCTCAGCAAGGTAAACATTCCTAGAGGGACATAGTGTCCCAAGGGGGAGATACCCCACCCTTTTCTTGATACTTTTATGTTCTCATTATAAATTAGTTATCAAGTGACATGGCATAATCAGTCAATCTTTCAAAAGTCAACTCAGTCAGATATTCAGGCATTAAATATGCGTGTTCAGTAGAGAAAGTACTATTTATCAGTAACTTCACTAATACATTTATATATCATGTCAGTCATGTAATCATGCATCAGATATTCATGGATTCAGTCTTTCAGTTGTGCATAAAAAATGCAGTATCATTTTGAGAAAACTCACTTTATTAGAGTCCTCAGTCTTATATTCATGAATCAGCTTCCCATGCATCAGATATGCATGTTCAGTATATTGTGCTCCACTTTTAGTTATGTCAGTCATGAATCCATGTTTCAGTAGTGTATGTCTTGTACATACTTCATCTTATCATCTCTCCCACCTTAGTTAATTCTCATTCGAGGACGAATGTTCCCAAGGGGGAGATATTGTAACACACCACATATTTCTAAGCTAGGAAGTGAATAAGTATTCCTACGTATGAAATCTCATATCCTGTGATTCATACTTGGGTACAATACTTACAATGAATATACTATTGATAGGATTATTTATGATGCATTAAGCATGTTCATATGAGTCACTTAAGGTAATACAAGTTAAGAGTTTTTGAATCCATCAATTTTTAGTGTTCGATTTTGTAAGGGTCATATTTGAACAAGTATAACTCGATGTTAATGTGGTATTTTGGCTGATTTATACCCACTAAATTGTAGATAATCGAATTAGCATTCCAAAGATGCCAATTTCACCTTAATCCAATTCCCGAACGAAAAGTTATGCACATTTTTGTGAGAGACAGTAAGCATAGGCGATTGGTTAGGCGCGGCCCAACTCAAGCATAGGCGATTGGTTAGGCGCCGCCCAACCTAGCTTAGGCAATTATTTGGGCGCCGCTTAAGTCAGCTCCAGGTAACAAAAACACTATGTTTTGAGTTAGTTTAGGGGTAATTAAGTCTTTTAACACTCCTTACACGTCCCTAAACTTAACCCAACAAAATATATAGCTTCTAAACATATTACAACCCTATTATCACCTCAAATCTCATAATCCAAGAGAACTAAAAGATAAAAAACAACTAGGGTTGCATAACTAAGCTTGAAGATCCGATTTCAAAGAAATTCCTCCGTCAATCATCAAGAATCTTCCTTCTAAGGTATGCGTGAGTTTGATGATATTAATGTGGTTTTATTTTGATGATGCCTAAGATGTGGTCTTTGTATGTTTTATGTGAGGATATGGTGGTATTTAACGTAAAAACATGTGAAATTGGTGGTTGAATGTTTGAATTCTTGATGAATCCACCTATGCCTAAGATGTGCATGTAAGGTGTTTGTGATAATACCTAAGGGAATATAAATCATGATTTTATGACATAATAAGTCCTAAGTGACTATTCCATGTTCTAAGTTTATGTTCAACGTGATCCCCATACTATTGTCTTGAATTGAAGAAGTTGTATGAGATGCTCATGATATTGTTGTGATATGGAATGACCATGTTATTTAAGCCATGCAAGTATATAGATGTTGTGTGCATTCCCAATCATGTGATAGTTTGTTAAGAATCATTCTTATTATGAAATCCTTACTTATGATATTGTGAATTGTTGACTCAAATCTTGTGATCAAGTCAGACATGTGTGTCAGTTTCATTCAAAGGAGTCCTGGGGCTACTTGTACCCAAAAACTATAGTTGTATGCCTAGAGCTAATTTGATGTTTCAAGACATCCTCAGTCAAGCTATGTTCTATAAATTAGCTAGATATCAGATGTTAGTACTGTTCCATCAGTCCAAGGAACTCAGTAAACTCAGAATCAGTTCAGTTCAATTAGTCAGTTCAACTCAGTTTATCTATTCAGTGTCTTTAGTTGGGAGTTGTAACTAGCACCGAGCGATTATGGGGATGGTGGTATCCCCGTTAGAGAGGTAGAACCGTTAGCAGCAATCCCTGTACTCCAGAATTGCGTAGCCAGCGTAGGACAGGACTCACCTGTCAGATTAAGGCTATACTTGATTATTATATTGCCTTAGGCTTGATTTCCTGTTCAGGGTCACCCGTTAGAGAGGCTTGACCATAGCATAGGTCTCTACCAGTGGCATGTTATTGACACCCTTCCAATTAGGGCAAAGATTGTACTCCACCATTACAGTAATGGGGCATGTCGGTTAGGTTACTATCTCCTACAGTCACAGTACAGTTTCAATTTTAGTATCAGTCCTCAGAGTAGAAATCAGGAATCAGGACTGTCAGATACAGTCATCAATCTCAGTAAGTAACTCAAATAGTTCCAATGATTCCTGGACCATCCCATCAGATAGTCTTGGTCCCATATTCAGATGCTTATTATTATATCTAGAAGTCACCCGGAAGACAGGATTGATCTCAATCTCAGATTCAGTCGAGTATTCTCATTATCAGTTTCATAGATCACTCATCAGCTAGGACTAATCTCAAACTTAGATATTCAGCTACAGTTTGGAACTCAGATAGTTTTTTCAGAATTAGGACTGTTAGATACAGTCATCCATGTCATCAGTCATTCAGTATCTCAGTATCACGAAACTCACGTTGTCAGAGTTCAAACTCAAGTAGTCAGTATCTCCACGAGTTCTGTAGCAGTTACGTATGTATGTATGTATGTATTATCACGTTCATATTAGTCAGCATGTTCATGCATATAAACCCCATGCATTCAGCCTACCCCCACGTATACTTAGTACTTTAGTTGTACTGACACATTTGCGATATGGTGCTTTCTTTTATGTTACACCATAGGTTCTTAGGTGCAGATTCCAGATCAGCAGTAGAAGTTCAGTAAGCAGTGAGTCCTCATCTTTCAAGGACATGATCGTTACATTTATTATTCCAACATTTCAGTTTATTCTCAGTTTAGGGAGTTAGTTAGAGACATGTTCCTTCAACTCCTTTTTCAGACAGTTTCGAGGCTTTCAGATGATTATAAAGTTTTTTAGATTTAGACTTTAGTATTTTTAGTTTTGTTTTGTTACTGTGATACCACCTTATTTCAGATATCTTATAATTCCAGATTGAACCTTACGCCCTCTTTGTTCATGTTTCTGCATATTATATGAATATTATGCAGTTACAGGTACATATATCAGTCATGGGTTAGCTTGTGGTCCTTCGGGGTCATGATCACCGTGTAGCATTACGGTTTAGCGAATAGGGGTGTTACAAACTTTGTATCAGAGAATAAGGTTCAATAGAGTCCTAGGAAGTATGAAAGCCACATCTAGTAGAGTCTTGTACATAGGTGTGTTAAGTGCCACATTTATGTACAAGAGGCTATAAGATGTTTTAGGAACAGTTTCCCTTATTTTAATACTCATATCATGACAGAGATAAAAAGCTCAAGTTGAACTCTCAGTTTAATCCTTGTTCCTCTTCTGTTTGCAGAACATGCCTCCTAAGAAAAGAACAAGGAATCAGTCAACCCCGCAGCCCGCAGATCCTTTAAATGAGAATGTGTCACATGCAGAATTTCAGGAATCTTTACAGGCTCTAGCCCAGGATATGACCACAAGTTTTCAGGGCAACCGACAGACTGCAGCCCCAACCAAGCAAGATGGGGATTCACCTGCACCTAGAATTTGAAATTTTATGAGAATGAACCCTCCAGAATTCTTTGGGTCAGTAACTGGTGAGGACCCACAGTAGTATCTAGAAGAGGTAATGAAGATCACCCAAATCATGCATGTGTCAGAGGAGGAGAGTGTGAAATTAGTGTCCTATAGGCTGAAAGATATTGCTCCCGTGAATCAGGTAGTGCTGTGGAAGAAGAGTAGAGGGGAAGATGTAACTCCCGTGACTTGGAAGATATTTCAGGATGCCTTATTCGATAAGTTTTTCCCATTAAAGATGAGAGAAGCTAAGATAGAAGAGTTTATGAACCTGAGACAAGGCTCCATGACAGTGAAGGACTATTGTCTTATGTTCAATCAGCTATCTAAGTATGCTCTTGACTTGATAGCTAGCCCCATAGCGAGTATGAGTAAGTTTGTGACTGGTGTGTCCAAGTTGGTATTGAAAGAGTGTATAATAGCTATGCTCAATAAGGACATAGCACTTGCTAGGTTAATGATGCATGGTCAGCAGATAGATGCAGATAAGTCTAAGGAGAGGGAGAGATCTAATAAGAGATTCAGATCATGTAGTTACATCTTTTCTCCGGATGGGTCACAAGGTGGTAATCGTTCTCACCATAGTCAAAAAAATTCATCCCCTGTTCCATCTTCAGCTAGTATGCCCACACCTAACTTTGGATATGTTAGTCATGGTGGGGCGCCAGGCTCCAAATCCCAGAGTAGTGTTAGAAGTGAGCGTACTTATCCGTTTTGTGGAGTGTATGGAAAGAATCATCTAGGTGCATGCAGAGCTAATAGTCAGGTATATTTTGGGTGTGGCAAGCCAGGCCACAGAGTGCGGGAGTATAGAGTGATAGCTCAGAAAGGTAGAGATTCACGTAAGCAGGCTGCGAATCCCAGTACCAATAATGGTGAGCGTCAGAATGAACTCTATTCACTCCAGACTCACCATGATCTAGAAAGTTTCCCCAACCTAGATTCGGGTACGTTACAAGGTTTTCATGATCATTGTATGCATTGTTAGACATCTTGCGCTCGTTTGAGCTTATGTTTCCACATGAATTAGTCAGTAACATTAGTAGGTCTAGTTCAATTCATGCATCATGAATTAGTCTCAGCTCTCCAATATTTAGTTATAATCTAGTTTGTAGATGCCCTGTGCATCACCCCAGTATCTTAGCAAGGTAAACATTCCTAGAGGGACATAGTGTCCCAAGGGGGAGATAACCCACCCTTTTCTTGATACTTTCATGTTCTCGTTAAAAATTAGTTATCAAGTGCCATGGCATAATCAGTCAAGCTTTCAAGAGTCAGCTCAGTCAGATATTCAGGCATTAGAAATGCGTGTTCAGTAGAAAAAGTACTATTTATCAGTAACTTCACTAATATATTTACATATCATGTCAGTCATGTAATCATGCATTAGATATGCATGGATTCAGTCTTTTAGTTGTGCATAAAAAATGCATTCTCAATTTGAGAAAACTCACTTTATTAGAGTCCTCAGTCTTATATTCATGAATCAACTTCCAATGCATCAGATATGCATGTTCAATATATTGTGCTCCACTTTCAGTCATGTCAATCATGAATCCATGTTTCAATAGTGTATGTCTTTTACGTACTTCATCTTATCATCTCTCCCACCTCAGTTAATTCTCATTCGAGGATGAATGTTTCCAAGGGGGCGATATTATAATACCCCACATGTTTCGAAGCCAGGAAGTAAATAAGTATTCCTACATATGAAATCTCCTATCCTGTGATTCATACTTGGGTACATGACTTACAATGAATATACTAATGATAGGATAGCTTATGATGTATTAAGCAAGTTCATATGAGTCACTTAAGGTAATACAAGCAAAGAGTTTTTGAATTCATCAATTTTTAGTGTTTGATTTTGTAAGGGTCATCTTCGAACGAGTATAACCCGATGTTAATGTGGTATTTTTGCAGATTTAGACCAACCAAATTTTAGAGAATCGAATTATCTTTCCAACGATACCAATTTCGCCTTAATCCAATACCCGAGCAAAAAGTTATGGCCATTTTCGTGAGAGACAGTAAGCATAGGCGATTGGTTAGGCGCCGCCTAACCCAAGCATAGGTGATTGGTTAGACGCCGCCCAACCTAGCTTTGGCAATCACTTGGGCGCCGCCTAAGTCAGTTCCAGGTGCCAAGAACACTCCGTTTTGAGTTATTTTAAGGGTAATTAAGTCTTTTAACACTCCTTACACGTCCCTAAACTTAACCCTACAAAATATATAGCTTCTAAACATATTACAACCCTATTATCACGTCAAAGCTAATAATCCAAGAGCACTAAAAGAGAAAAAACAATTAGGGTTGCATAACTAAGCTTGAAGATCCGATTTCAAGGAAATTCCTCAGTCAATCATCAAGAATCTTCCTTCTAAGGTATGCGTGAGATAATTCATGGACTCCTTTCGTCCATGAAGCTCAAGAAGCATCTTCTAAATAATGTATTATGATGTTTATGTTGTTGGTGGTTGATGTTCATATGTTTGGAGTTTGATGATACCTAAGATGGGGTCTTTGTATGTTTTATGTGAGGATATGGTGGTATTTAACGTATAAACATGTGAAATTGGTGGTTGAATGTTTTAAATCTTGATGAATCCACTTATGCCTAAGATGTGCATGTAAGGTGTTTGTGAAAATACCTAAGGGAAGAGAAATCATGCTTTTATGACATAATAAGTCCTAAGTGACTATTCCATGTTCTAAGTTTATGCTCAACGTGATCCCCATGGTATTGTCTTGAATTGAAGAAGTTGTATGAGATGCTCATGATATTGTTGTGATATGGAATGACCATGTTATTGAAGCCATGCAGTATATAGATTATGTGTGTATTATCGATCATGTGATAGTTTGTTGAGAATCATTCTTATTATGAAATCCTTACTTATGATATTGTGAATTGTGGACTCAAATCTTGTGATCAAGTCAGTCATGTGTGTCAGTTTCCTTCCATCGAGTCCTGGGGGTACTTGTACCCAAAAACTATAGCTGTGTGCCTAGAGCTAGTGTCATGTTTCAAAACATCCTCAGTCAAGCTATGTTCTATTGATTGCAGTTAGTTATGTGACTCAGGAACGACTCAGAAATCTCATGAAAACTCAGTACTCAGTAAGATCGACAAATCTCATTACTTAGCTAGATATCAAATGTTATTAGTGTTCTGTCAGTCCAAGAAACTCAGTAAACTCAGAATCAGTTCAGTTCAGTTAGTCAGTTCAGCTCAGTTAATCTATTCAGTGTCTTTTCAGTAGCACCGAGCGAGTATGGGAATGGCGGTTTCCCCATTAGAGATATAGAACCGTTAGCAGCAATCCCTGTACTCCATAAATACGTAGCCAGCACAGGATAGGAGTCACCCGTCAGATTAAGGCTAAACTTGATTATTATATTGCCTTAGGCTTGATTTCCTGTTCAAAGTCACCCGTTAGAGAGGCTTGACCATAGCAGAGGTCTCTACCCGTGGCATGGTATTGACACTCTTCCAATCAGGGCAAAGATTGGAACCCACCAGTACAGTAGTGGGGCATGTCGGTTAGGTTACTACCTCCCACAGTTATAGTACAGATTCTGTTTTTGTATAAGTCCTCTAGTAGAAATTAGGAATCAGGGCTGTCAGATACAGTCATCAATCTCAGTAAGGAACTCAGATAGTTCCAATGATTCCTGGACCATCCCGTAAGATAGGATTAGTCCCATAATCAGATGCTTATTATTATATCTAGAGGTTACCCGATAGACTGGCTTGATCTCAATCTCAGATTCAGTCGAGTATTCTCATTATCAATTTCAGAGATCACTAGTCAGCTAAGACTGATCTCAGACTTAGATGTTCAGCTAAAGTTTGGAACTCAGATAGTTTTCCTCAGAATTAGGACTGTTAGATACAGTCATCTATGTCATCAGTCATTCAGTATCTCAGTATCATGAAACTCACGTTGTCAGAGTTCAAACTTAAGCAGTCAGTATCTCCACGAGTTCTATAGCAGTTACGTATGTATGTATGTATGTATGTATTCTCACATTCATATTATTCAGCATGTTCATGCATATAAACCCCATGCATTCGGCCTACCCCTACGTATACTCAGTACTTTTGTTGTACTGACGCATTTGCGCTATGGTTCTTTCTTTTATGTTACACCATAGGTTCTTAGGTGCAGATTCCAGATCAGCTGTAGCAGTTCAGTAAGCAGTGAGTCCTCATCTTTCAAGGACATGATCGTTACATTTATTACTCCAGTATTTCAGTTTATTCTCAGTTTAGGGAGTTAGTTGGAGACATGTTCCTTCAACTCCTTATTCAGACAGTTTAGAGGCTTTCAGACGATTATAGATTTTTTTAGATTTAGACTTCAATATTTTCATTTTTGTTTTGGTACAGTGATACCACCTTTTTTCAGATATCCTATTATTCAAGATTGAACCTTACGCCTTCTTTGTTCATGTTTTCGCATTTTATATGAATATTATGCAATAACAGGTACAAATATCAGTCATGGGTTAGCTTGTGGTCCTTCGGGGTCATGAGCACCGTGTAGAATTCCGGTTCAGCGAATCGGGGTGTTACATCAATATGTACCAATAATATATTTATCACACTCCTGCAGTAATGTACCATATCAAAATGATAAGGATCAATAAATAAAGAGTCATTATCACTCCATACTTCCGCTGGCTAGGTTGCCATTTCAAGAAGAGTAGGTCAACAAAAATAAATAAAATCTAATAAAAAAACAAAAAAAACTAAACCTAATAACTCAATCAACTTCAATAGAGAATTTTGAGACAATATTCCCCGGCAACGGCGTCAAAATTTGACAACGCGCAAAGTACACCCCCAATTGAAGGCTAAAGAGGTCATTATCAAATATAGTAACCCAACTAGGTTGGGGTCGAATCCCAAGAGAATACATCAAAAATATATCAGTAATTTATTGAAATCATCGAGAAATATGTAAAAGTAAATGGAGGAATTTGGTGAAATAAAAAAAGGAGAAGAATTAGTTGTTCTTGGTTGTAAACAATAAAAGAAGAAGACTAGGCTTGTGTTCCCCTTGGCTTCTCAACTCTATAAATTACCTGCGATCAACCCGACTATTTTGTTGTTCTACATTCTAAGTCTACAAGATAGGTATTATCAGCCGTCGGGTATGCTCGAAGATAAACTTTACCCTTTATCGGGTAAGTCTCATGGTGTCACCTCATTTCCCCTTGCTATGACTTAAATTCACTATTAATGAGTAGGATCAAGTGATTAGATGAGATGGCAGGAACTAAGAGGTTGAGATGAATCCCAAATCACTATCCTAATCTTCTTTTCCGAATCAAAAATCCCTTATGGTGATGGATGCAAAGACATGCTATCTCAAGATACTACAACTACTTGAGATTTAATTATCGTTAAGAAGATTAAGATACATGCAACCCTAGAATAAATGAATATAACACTTCATTTACTTAGCTATAGCGCTAGGGTTTTCACAACCCTAGCTAAGGGAATTAGCCGCTCATATTCATGAGATCAATCATGGAATCTTCAGGCAAAATTAAAAAATCAATCTCCAAACATTGAGAAATAAATCCCAAAGTCTTAAATGGAATAACAAACCAAGAACAATTAGTCTTTGAATTTATTATTGAATGTTGAATGATTGAATAAACAAAGCCTAAAGGGTATTTATAGATTACAAAAACCAAATCATAATTATAATAAGAAAACCCTAGAAATCATCTCCTAAATAAAATAGGAAAACACAAGGAATCAAATCCTAAATAAAATAGGAAAACTTAATTACCCATACATAATAGGACTTGAAAACATAATAGGAGTTTTATCTGATTATATGGAAACCCCAGGAAACAAATCCTGTGAAGTTTAATTACCTAAAAATCTCTATAAGTTAATTAGACAAATAAAATAGGAAAACACTAGAAATCAAATCCTAAATAAAATAGTAAAACTTAATTACCCATAATAATAGGACTTGAAAACATAATAGGATTGTTATTAGATTATAAGGAAACCCCAGGAACCAAATCCTGTGAAGTTTAATTACCTAGAAATCACTATGAGTTAATTAAACAAATAAAATAGGAAAACACTAGAAATCAAATCCTAAATAAAATAGGAAAACTTAATTACCCATACATAATTAGACATATGAGTTAATTGATGAAAATCCAAATGTAGTTGATTAAAAGGGTGAAAGTAAGGAAACTCTAAAAGAGAATGAGGGTAATGCCCCAAAATTGTACAAAACTCTGATTTCTCCTTTGTCAAAAATCAAAATTAATAAAAAAGATGATACAAAGTTCATGAAATTCCTTGTGAAGTTTAGCAAAATTTTATGAAAATACTGTTGTTAAAATCTTAACAAGAGATACCCAGGTATGTTAAATTCACGAAGGACATGGTTACACCGAAAAGAGATATGGATGTTGTACTATAGAGGTAACCATAATTGTGGCGCTATACATTCTAGCATAATGGTGTTGAAAAATGAAGACCTAACTTGATTCACTATTTATTGCATCCTCATGCACACGCAAGTGTACGTGGTCAATCAAGTAGTAAAATGACCTTTAAAATTAAAATATCAATCCCACATGGACTTATGCTCAGTATTAATATAATTATATCATTAGTAAAATGATTAAACAAGTGAAAGTGTAACACAAAGAGTTTGAGAATTGAAAATTCAAAAGTAATCGTAAACAATGAAATATTATAAAATATTGGAGACAATAAAGGGGAGAAATCCAAGATCTCTTAACATCAAACATGTCCTCCTATAAAATTAAACACCATGAATTATTCCATACAACACAATATAATTCATTAGAGATAAACTAAAACAACACATATCTCAAGCTAGTAGCACTAATTTTCTCACCTAAACTCTAAGAACCAAATTGATTCAAAATTTATTTTAAAAATACCTTAAACACTATAAACAAGTATTTTAACACATAACTCACACAAAAAGTCCTCAAAACTAGGCTAAAAATGTATATAATAACACTTAGGCTCATAAATACACCTAAGATCACCATCTCACACTTAAAACCTTGTTCGTTCTCGAACAACTCTTTACATTAACCACCATTCAATGAAGACTCCAATATTACTACTAAAATCAAGACACTCAAACTAGCACTACAGCTAATACATGAATAGCATGTTCCAGAGTAAGCATGTCATGCATAATTGCAACTTATGTACACTACTTCAAAACATTCTATTCTCAAGAATTAAATTTACCAAGTTGGAAAACTCATACATATTACTCAGTTAAAGAGATCATCAAAGTCACCTAACTATAATCAAACATGTGCCCTCACCATAAGAAACTTACCATATTCACCACATAGATGCAATTTATCATAAGAATAGGTATTAAAATCAAATTTCACTCACTTTTACAAATAATTCAATGCCATGTAAGATGAACAAAGGATTGTCCTTAGTTTTCTAATCTATTTATAGTAGAATATCGAGGTTCCAGATCACGTAGGACTTAAAGGCTTGCAATCTAGTCTAAGGGATGGGTAGGAATCATTCTAGCTAGTAATAATGGCAATCTTTCCTTAGAACTTTAATACATCAGTTTTGTCATTAAATTTCTCTCCAATTGTTTCAAGATTCAAAATAGCACTCTCAAAATAACAAATTGTTAAAAAAAATCATTCAACCAAATCCTCAATTTTTACTTTCATGTGTATTTACTATTTATTATGGGTCAACTCCTTAATGACTTATACCACTCTCGAGCATTAAAATCCTTGTCTTTACTCCCTGTGGATTCTACCCGAACTCCGTTGGTTACTATGTTGATGACGATCGCATTCATCTAAGCGTGTATTCACAGAGTCATCACTGACTTCACCATGTTTTAGGAAAATATTTAATTTTTTCTTGCTCTCTTTCTCCTTGTTATTCTGTTATACTTCCACCTTTCTTAGTACTTAATTACTAGTTTTTCCAAACTATGGATTGGCTTACTTATTTATGGGTTATGGTAAGTAGGTGCTATCATGATCTTAGAAATCGGGTCATGACCATTATAATTTGAGATAAAAAGATAATCCTAATTGATCTTATTGATCATTGATTTAACAATAGACTAAAAAGTTAAAACTAAAAATCAAACTTTTTGTCTAATAATTTTGTTATCAACAATTTAATGTTGATTAATAATATTACAACATTAAACATTACAAGGGAGTTGGAAATCCCGAATCCTTATGATCAAATCTTTACCAAAATTTAACATCTTTCTCAATAAAGTTAATCATAAGTCATGTTCAAATGTGTGCAACTATAAGAAATTTGTTAGAGTGGAAGACTTGGCAACACAAATGATTGCACCATTCATCTCTACATCAATATGGACCCTAGAGTTATTAATTCACAATGGATCCCGCAACCCTGGTTGTGGGGTTTCTAGCCAATCATAAATTTTGAAGATAAATAAGCAACAGTACGGATATGAAGAATATCCTTAAAAAAATGAATATGTAATCTCAATTGCCTTTAAATTCAAATTGTAATTGCTTAACACTCAAGAAAATATCTTAAGAACAATATGCATTGTTCTCTAAATTGTTTGATCCTGAAATAAGACCTAATAGTAGCTATTTATAGTACATGAAATTACAAAATTAAATTTAGATAAAATCTTGCCTCTCACTGCATGATCAAATGGATGGACCATCGGCTAAGTGACATTCCATCTATTATCTGTAACGACCCAATTTGATGAACCGGAATACTACACAGTGCTCATGATCCCGAGGGACCACAAGATAACCCATGACTGATATATGTACCTGTATACTGCAAAAGATAACTTAATAATGTGAAAACATGCATTTAAAGTCCATAAGGTTTGATCATTAACATAACTGATTGATATAACATCTGTGTGGGGTAATAGAATACCCAAAAGAAAAAGAAAAATACTGAAGTCTAAACATGATAGTCTGTATCTAGTCTATACCTTGTCTGAATGCCTCTACTTTCTGAAGAATCTGAATAAGGAGTTGATGGGACATGTCCCCAACTAACTCCAACTAATAATCTAATTAATGAGATACTAGAAAATCATTATATCCTTGAAGGATGAGGACTCACTACTACTCTGACTGCTGAATCTGGAATCTACTGTTGATTTGGAACTCGTGTCTCTGAACCTATTGTGTAACATAAAAAGAAAGCACCATAGCGCAAATATGTCAGTATAATGGAATGTACTGAGTATACATGTGAGGTAGGCTATATAGAAGGGTTTGCATGCATGATCAATACTAACTAACTATCTAACATGAACGTGAGAATGCAAACATAAATACATAACTATAACTGACAACGTGATAACATGATACTGATATCGTGGTAGCATGACTACTGAGTTTGGGCACTGATTACATGACATAAATGATAATAAGAATGACTGTATCTGAATATAACTGATAACATAGGTGACTGTGTTTAACAGTCCTGAATCTGATGGAACTAGTTAAGTTTTGTACTGTATCTGAGTTGACTATATCTGACAGTCCTAAAATCTAAAAAACTATCTAAGTTCTACTACTGAGACTGATAGACTATATCTGATAGTCCTGATTTTGTAACATATACCTGTGGGAAATAGTATCTAATCGACATGCCTCAAAAGTGCTATAATATCTGAGCTGGAGTCCAATCTATGTCCTGATTGGAAGGGTGTCAATACCGCACCACCGGTACGGAAAACATGTGAGTAACCCTTATATAACATGTAACTCTAGCGAGAATGGTGGGAACCCTCACATAACAGGTTATTCCACCTCATCTACGCTCATATAATAGTCTATGATGCCTCAACCTATGTTGTCTACATAGTTCTGGAACTCAAGGATTACTTCTAAGAATCACACAATCATATAATAGGTGAGTTCCCATCCTTGGGTTCACTCGGTGCTAATTCCTACTCTCATCTGAATAGACACTGAACATGATTTACTGAACTGAACTGAACATGGACTGAGTTACTGAATTTCCATGGCCGACGGAATACTACTGATATCTGACAACTGACTAATTCATGAGATCATGGAGATTTTTCCTAAGTCATCAGACTATTTGAAGTCTAAGAGTTCATATCTTGACTGAGAGTATCGTGAAAACATGACATAGCTTTAGGCACACGGCTAATGTTTTGGGTACAAGTACCCCCAAGACTCGTCGTAAGAAAACTGACATGACTTGATATTCCTGAACATATGATATTCACCACAATACGTTTATTGAAGAATTTCATCAAACGTCTAATAAGCATGAGCTTGTACATTTATGGGGATTTTCATTATATCATGCTAGTTAGGAAAATTTCCTTCATCTAGGTATTTTATCAAACATATGACAGGCATAGTATATGTAAACATCATGGTATAGCAATTAAACATCATGATTCACTTCCAATTTCATCATAAAAGATTTTAGTCATGAGATTTTGTAAATCTTTATCTATACTAATAAACCCACATGGAATTTATCATCAAATCATGGAATAGAAATCAATTCCCCATTTATCAACATGAAAGATAACATACAAAGCATCAACACATGAAGAAAATCCATGACTTGTAGTTGAAAAGGGATTCTTGGACTTCATGGATGAAAGGAGCCCATGAATGAACACTATGCATACATTAGTTCATGATTTCGTGAAGATTGATGGTGAAACCTTCTTGAAATTGGACCTTCTATGAAAACCCTAGCTTAAGTTCTTAAGAGTATTTGAGAAAAACATCAATATTTTGGATGAATAAGGGGTAAATATCATGTTTGGAAGCTTATATAGGGGGGAAATTGACCCTTTTAACCCTGGACACATAATTTAATTTTTAGTAAAATTTCCCGAATTTGGCCATTGGCGTGCGCGGCATTATCGCACTGTGTCACTGTAAATTCTCAATTGGGAAACTACACGGTGGCGTGATACGGAGCTATCGTATTGCCACCTTGCCTACGACCTGAAAGTTTGGCGCGATGCGCCAGTATCACAGAGAAACACTGGAAATTGACAATTGCCATTCGAGCTATCTCCGCGACGCGCTGAAGGCTCTGGTCAAACACTGTCTCACTAAAAAGGACCTAACTCTTCGCCCGGGTATCGGATTTGGGCGAATTATATATTGATGGAAAGAATTTTTCAAAGAAAGTTCTAACATCCTTCAGAGGATTTTCAAGCTAAGAAAAAGTACGAGTATTACAATACCTCCCCCTTGAGAACATTCATCGTCCAATTAAAGGGTAAACAATAAACTGAACATGAATCGAACATGAATAACTAGAATATGATCTCATGACGGACGTGGAAAATAATCTGAACATAACATACTGAACATGCATATCTGATGCATGCGTAACTGATTCATAAATGTATATCTGAAAGTTTTGAAGAACTAAGTTTTCTCACAATGAGAATGCATGTCTGATGCATAACTATATAACTGATCTGATACATGAATGCATGACTGAATATGTGGTGGTACTTCATACAAAGCTTATCATGGTATACTAAGATAGTGATGCACACTAATCGTGAAACTGAGTAAGCTTAAGGAGAACTATTACCTTGAGCTTGATTTAAGTTGGAGGGGAAAAGGTGTGGATACTTGGTATGCATATTTTCTTCTGTTTCCCAAGTATCTCCCTCGACGGACTGATTTTGCCAAAGAACTTTAAATTGAGGTACTTCTTTGTTCCTCAATCTACAAGTATGATAGTCTAGAATTTTGAATGGAATCTCTTAAAAGGAGAGGTTGTTCTAAACATCGATGCTCTGAATAGGGACTACGACTGATGGTTCACCAATGCACTTCTTGAGCAAAGAGACATGAATTACTAGATGAACTGAGGCTAGATTTGAAGGTAATTCGAGCTCATAAGCTACCTTTCTGAAATGACTGAGAATCTTGAAGGGAACAACATATCGGGGACTGAGTTTTCCCTTCTTGCCAAATCTCTTAACTCCCTTCATAGGAGAGATCTTGAGGTAGACATGATCACCAATCTTAAACTCAAGATCTTTTCTAAGAACATCTGCATAAGACTTCTGTCGGCTCTAATCAGCCCGGAGTCTTTCTCTTATCATCTGGACTTTTGCTAAGGTGTCAAATACTAAGTCAGGCCCTATGACTGAGGCCTCACTAACTTTAAACCAACCAATCAGAGATCTACATCTCCTACCATAAAGAGCATTGAATGGAGCAATCTAAATACTAGAATTATAGCTATTGTTGTATGAAAATTTAATCAAAGGCAAGTGGTCATCCCAACTAACCTTGAAATCAATTACACACGCCCTTAGCATATCTTCCAAAGTCTGAATGGTCCTTTCTGCTTGACCATCTGTCTGAGGATGAAAGGCTGTACTGAGATGAACTTGGGTACCAAGACCCTTTTGGAATGATTTCCAAAAATGAGAGGTGAACTCGGTACCTCTGTCTGAGATAATATATAAAGGAACACCATAAAATATTACCAACTCCTTAATGTAGAGTTTGGCATAATCCTCGACTGAATAAGAGGTATGAACCGGAAGGAAATGGGCTAATTTGGTCATCCTGTCTACAATGAACCAAACTGAATCATGTTGATGATGAGTTTGAGGAAAACCCATCATGAATTCCATGTTCACAAGTTCCCACTTCCAGGTGGGAATACTGAACTCCTGCATAAGACTATTACAATTCTGATGCTCTATCTTAACCTTCTGACATGTAGAGCAACTAGCCACAAATTTTGCAATATCTCTTTTCATCACGCTCCACCAATAGATCTCCGGCAAGTTGCGGTACATATTTGTAGCTTCTGGATGAATAGAGTAGCGCATACCATGCACTTCTGCAAGAATTTACTGCCTTGTGTAATCTACGTCTAGAACACAAAGACGACCCTGACAACATAGAACACCATCTCCCCCTTGGGAGAAAACCTTTATTTTCTGATCCTGAACTGACTCTTTTAACTTGAAAAGGATGGGATCCCTATCTTGCTTGTCTTTTAGCTCAAAAACTAGAGATGATTCTGAACTACTCTGAACACATACACCACCCTCTGAAGAATCGACTAAGCGAACGCCTAGTCTTGTAAGCTGGTGTACTTCTTGAGCTAAATTCTTCCTACTATCCTCTACATGAGAAACACTACCCATACAGAGTCTACTGAGAACGTCGGCCACTACTTTGGCCTTACCTGGATGATAAAGGATACTAATGTCATAATCTTTCAAGAGCTCTAATCACCTTTTCTGACGAAGATTGAGATCTTTTTGAGAAAAGACATACTGAAGTCTCTTATGATTTGTGAAGATGTTTACATAAACTCCATAGAGATAATGCCTCTAAATCTTTAAGGACAAAACTACGGCTGCTAACTCAAAATCATGAGTAGGATAATTTTTCTCATGGGGTTTAAGCTGTCTGGAGGCATAGGATATGACCTTACCATGCTGTATGAGGACACAACCTAAACCCACTCTAGATGCATCACAATACACTGCAAACCCATTTTAACCATATGGAAGAGCTAAGACTAGAACTGAGGTGAGTCGAGTCTTCAATAACTGAAAACTCTTCTTCCAAGGATCTAACCACTGGAACTTGACTTTCTTCCGAGTCAATTTGGACATAGGTGATGCACTGGATGAAAATCCTTCAATAAACCATCTGTAATAGTCCACCAAACCCATAAAACTCCTGATATCTGATGGAGAAATAGGGCGAGGACAGTTTCTTACCATTTTAGTCTTTTGAGGATCTACCCTAATGCCATCACCAGAAAAAATATGGACAAGGAATGCTACTGATCTTAGCCAAAATTTGCACTTACTGAATTTGACGAATAACTGATGATTTATGTGAGTCTGAAGTGCTATTCTGAGATGGTCTATATGATCTCGCTCAGTGCAGGAATAGACCAGAATATAATCTATAAAGACTATGATGAACATTTCCAAGTACTTCTTGAACACGCGGTTCATCAAGTTCATGAAAATGGCTGGGGAGTTGGTAAGCCTAAATGACGTAACTAGAAATTTGAAGTGACCATACCTCGTATGGAAAGCTGTCTTTGGGATGTCACATTCTTTAACTCTGAACTGATGATAGCTGGATCTGAGGTCTATCTTAGAGAAATAACTGGCACCCTAAAGCTGGTCAAACAATTCATCGATTCTAGGAAGAGGATACTTGTTCTTGACCGTAACCTTAGTGAGTTGACGGTAATCAATGCACATTCTGAGTGAATTGTCTTTCTTGCGCACGAATAAGACTGGTGTGCCCCACAGGGAAATGATGGGTCTGATGAATCCCGTATCTAAGAGATCCTTCAACTAATCTTTCAATTCTCTGAGTTATACTGGTTTCATTCTGTATGGAAAAATAGAGATAGGCTGAGTGTCTAAAAGAATTTCAATACAGAAGTCTATTTCCCTTTTGGGAGGAAATCTTAGAAGATCTTCGGGAAAGATATCTGAATATCCATTCACTACTGGGACTGATTCGAGACTAGGAACCTCGAAACTGGAATCTCTAACATGAACTAGATTATAAACATATCCCTTACATATCAATTTCTTTGCCCGAAGGTAGGAAACAAGATGACCTCTGAACACTGAAGTACTACTCCCCACTCAAGGATGGGTTCATTCAGGAACTGAAACCGAATTATTATATTTCTACAGTCGACTGTGGCATAGTAGGAATGAATCCAATCCATGTCAAAAATGACATCAATAGAATTCGTCTCTAATTTGATGAATTCTGCTGAAGTGACTTTCTGAAATAACATAACCAGGCAGTTCTTCTATACTCGTTGGACTATGATGGTTTTACCCACTGGGGTAGAGACTAAAAAGGGATCTGCTAGATTTTTGGGACTGATTCCAAAATCAACTTCTATGTAAGGAGCAACAAAAGACAAGGAAGCTCCGGGATCTATCAAAGCCTAAACATGCACATGAAAGATCTGTAACGTACCGGTAATGTAATAACCCGTATATTTCTAAGCTAGGAAGTGAATAAGCATTCCTATGAATGAAATCTCCTATCTTGTGATTCATACTTGATTACATGACTTACAATGAATATCCTAGTGATAGGATAGCTTATGATGCTTTAATAATGTTCATATGAGTCACTTAAGGTAATATAAGCTAAGAGTTTTTGAATACATCAAGTTTTAGTGTTCGATTTTGCAAGGGTAATATTTTAATGAGTATAACTCGATGTTAATATGGTATTTTAGCTGATTTAGACCCACCAAATTGTAGAGAATCGAATTATCTTTCCAACGATACCAATTTTGCCTTAATCCAATACCCGAGCAAAAAATTATGCCCATTTTCGTGAGAGACAGTAAGCATAGGCGATTGGTTAGGTGGCGCCCAACCCAAGCATAGGTGATTGGTTAGGCGCCGCCCAACCTATCTTAGGCAATCACTTGGGAACCGACTAAGTCAGTTCCAGGTGCCAAAAACACTCCATTTTGAGTTATTTTAAGGGTAATTAAGACTTTTAACACTCCTTACACGTCCCTAAACTTAACCCTACGAAATATATAGCTTCTAAACATATTACAACCCTATTATCACCTCAAAGGTCATAATCCAAGGGCACTAAAAGAGAAAAACAACTAGGGTTGCATAACTAAGTTTGAATATCCGATTTCAAGTAAATTCCTCCGTCAATCATCAAGAATCTTCCTTCTAAGGCATGCGTGAGTTGATTCATGGACTCCTTTCGTCCATGAAGCTCAAGAACCATCTTCTAAATTATGTATTATGATGTTTATGTTGGTGGTGGTTGATGTTCATGTGGTTGGAGTTTGATGATTCCTAAGATGGGGTCTTTGTATGTTTTATGTGAGGGTATGATGGTATTTAATGTATAAACATGTGAAATTGGTGGTTGAATTTTTGAAATCATGATGAATCCACCTATGCCTAAGATGTGCATGTAAGGTGTTTGTGAAAATACCTAAGGGAATAGAAATCATGTTTTTATGACATAATAAGTCCTAAGTGACTATTCCATGTTCTAAGTTTATGTTCAACGTGATCCCCATGCTATTGACTTGAATTGAAGAAGTTGTATGAGATGCTCATGATATTGTTGTGATATGGAATGACCATGTTATTGAAGCCATGCAAGTATATAGATTTTGTGTGCATTCCTGATCATGTGATAGTTTGTTGAGAATCATTCTTATTATGAAATCCTTACTTATGATATTGTGAATTGTGGACTCAAATCTTGTGATCAAGTCAGTCATGTGTGTCAGTTTCCTTCCATCGAATCCTGGGGTAACTTGTACCCAATAACTATAGCTGTGTTCCTAGAGCTAGTGTCATGTTTCAAAACATCCTCAGTCAAGCTATGTTCTATTGATTGCAGTTAGTTATGTGACTCAGGAAAGACTCAGAAATCTCATGAAAACTCAGTACTCAGTAAGATCGACAAATCTCATGACTTAGCTAGATATCAGATGCTATTAGTGTTCCTTCAGTCCAAGGAACTCAGTAAACTCAGAATCAGTTTAGTTTAGTTAGTCAATTCAGCTCAGTTAATCTGTTCAGTGTCTTTCAGTTAGGAGTTAGAACTAACACCGAGCGAGTATGGGGACGGCGGTTTCCCCGTTAGAGAGGTAGAACTGTTAGCAGCAATCCCTGTACTCTAGAACTGCATAGCCAGCGCAGGACAGGAGTCACCCATTAGATTAAGGCTAAACTTGATTATTATATTGCCTTAGGCTTGGTTTCCTGTTCAGGGTCAACCGTTAGAGAGGCTTGAACATAGAAGAGGTCTCTACCTGTGGAATGGTATTGACACCCTTCCAGTCAGGGGAAAGATTGGACCCCACCAGTACAGTAGCGGGGCATGTCAGTTAGGTTACTACCTCCTACAGTCACAGTATAGTTATTATTTTAGTATTAATCTTCAGAGTAGAAATCAGGAATCAGGACTGTCTGATACAGTCATCGATCTCAGTAAGGAACTCAGATAGTTCCATTGATTCCTGGACCATCCCTTCAGATAGGCTTAGTCCCATAATCAGATGCTTCTTATTATATCTAGAGGTCACCCGACAGAAAAGCTTGATCTCAATTTCAGATTCAATCGAGTATTCTTATAATCATTTTTAGAGATCACTCGTTAGCTAGGACTGATCTCAGACTTAGATGTTCAAATACAGTTTGGAACTCAGATAGTTTTCCTCAGAATTAGGGCTGTTAAATATAGTCATCTATGTCATCAGTCATTCAATATATCAGTATCACGAAACTCATGTTGTCAGAGTTCAAACTCAAGTAGTCAGTATCTCCATGAGTTCTATAGCAGTTTCGTATGTATGTATGTATGTATTCTCACGTTCATACTAGACAGCATGTTCATACATATAAACCTCATGCATTTAGCCTACCCCCACGTATGCTCAGTGCTTTAGTTGTACTGACGCATTTGCGCTATGGTGCTTTCTTTTTATGTTACACCATAGGTTCTTAGGTGCAGATTCCAGATTTGCAATAGCAGTTCTGTAAGAAGTGTCTTCCTCATCTTTCAAGGACATGACCGTTACATTTATTATTCTAGTATTTTAATTTATTCTCAGTTTAGGGAGTTAGTTGGAGACAAGTTCCTTCAACTCCTTATTCAGACAGTTTAGAGGCTTTCAGAAGATTATAGAGTTTTCAAATTTAGACTTTAGTATTTTTCAGTTTTGTTTTGGTACTGTGATACCACCTTATTTCAGATATCTTATTATTCAAGATTGAACCTTACGCCCTCTTTGTTCATGTTTTCGTATTTTATATGAATATTGTGCAGTTACAGGTACAAATATCAGTCATGGGTTAGCTTGTGGCCCTTCGGAGTCATGAGCACCATAAGCACCATGAGCATTCTGGTTCAGCGAATCGGGGTGTTACAAACTTGGTATCTGAGCCTAAGGTTCAATAGAGTCCTAGGAAGTCTGAAAGCCGCATCTAGTAGAGTCTTGTACATGGGTGTGTTGCGTTCCACATTTATGTACAGGAGCCTATAAGATTGTTTTGGAACATTTTCCCTTCTTTCAATACTCATATCTTGCCAGTGAGCAAAAGCTCAAGTTGAACTCTCAGTTTAATCCTTGTTCCTCTTCGGTTTGCAGAACATGCCTCCTAAGAAGAGAACAGGGAATCAGTCAGCCCCGCCGCCCACAGATCCTTTGAATGTGAATGTGTCACATGCAGAATTTTGGGCAGCTTTTTAAGCACTAGCCCAGGATGTGACCACTAGTGTTTAGGGAAACCGACAGAATGCAGCCCTACCCTAGCAAGATGGGGATTCAGCTGTAGCCAGAATCAGAAATTTTATGAGAATGAACCCTCCAGAATTCTTTGGGTCAGTAACTGGTGAGGACCCACACCTGTATCTAGAAGTGGTAAAGAAGATCACCCAAATCATGCATGTGTCAAAGGAGGATACTGTGGAATTAGCGTCCTATAGTCTGAAAGATATTGCTCATGATTGGGTAGTGTTGTGGAACAAAAGTAGAGCGGAAGATGCAACTCCCATGACTTAAAAGATATTTCTGGATGCCTTCTTAGATAAGTTTTTACCATTAGAGATGAGGGAAGCTAAGGTATAAGAGTTGATGAACCTGAGACAAGGCTCCATGACAGTGAAGGAGTGTTGTCTTAAGTTCAACCAGTTATCTAAGTATGCTCCTGACTTGATAGCTGACCCCAAAGCGAGAATTAGTTTGTGACTGGCGTTTCCAAGTTGTTATTGAAAGAGTGTAGAACAACTATGCTCAATAAGGACATAGACCTTGCTATATTAATAATGCATGCTCAGCAGATAAAGGCAGATAAGCCTAAGGAGAGGGGGAGATCTAATAATACATTCAGAGCAGGTAGTTAAAGCTTTTCTCCGGCTGGGTAACAGGGTGGTAATCGTTCTCACCATAGTCAGAAAAATTCAGCCCATGTTCTATCTTCAGCTAGTGTGCCCACACCTAACTTTGGATATGTTAGTCATGGAGGGGCGCTAGGCTCCAAAGCCCAGAGTAGTGTTAGAAGTGAGCGTACTTATCCACTTTGTGGAGAGTGTGGCAAGAATTATCTAGGTGCATGCAGAGCTAATAGTCAGGTATGTTTTTGGTGCGGTAAGCCAGGACACAGAGTGAGGGAGTGTAGAGTGTTAGCTCAGAAAGATAGAGATTCATGTAAGCAGGCCGCAAATCCCAGTATCAATAGTGGTCAGCGTCAGAATCGAGTCTATTCACTCCAGACTCACCATGATCTAGAAAGTTTCTCAAACCTAGATTCGGGTACGTTACAAGTTTTTCATGATCATTGTATACATTGTTAGAAATCCTGCGCTCGTTTGAGCTTATGTTTCCACATGAATTAGTCAGTAACATTAGAAGGTCTAGTGCAGTTCATGCATCATGCATTAGTCTCAGCTCTCCAGTATTTAGTTATAATCTAGTTTGTAGATGCCCTGTGCATCACCCCAGTATCTCAGCAAGGTAAACATTCCTAGAGGTACATAGCATCCCAAGGGGGAGATACCCCACCCTTTCTTGATGCTTTTATATTCTCGTCATAAATTAGTTATCAAGTGCCATGGAATAATCAGTCAAGCTTTCAAGAGTCAGCTCAGTCAGTTATTCAGGCATTAGATATACATGTTCAGTAGAGAAAGTACTATTTATCAGTAACTTCACTAATACATTTACATATCATGTCAGTTATGTAATCATGCATCAGATATGCATGGATTCATTCTTTCAGTTGAGCATCAGAAATGCATTCTCATTTTGAGAAAACTCACTTTATTAGAGTCCTCAGTCTTATATTCATGAATCAGCTTCCCATGCATCAGATATGCATGTTCAGTATATTGTGCTCCGCTTTTAGTCATGTCAGTCATGAATCTATGTTTCACTAGTGTATGTCTTGTACGTACTTCATATTATCATCTCTCCCACCTCAGTTAATTCTCATTCGAGGATGAATGTTCTCAAGGGGGAGATATTGTAATACCCCGCATGTTTCTAAGCTAGGAAGTGAATAAGTATTCCTACGTATGAAATCTCCTATCCTGTGATTCATAATTTAGTACATGACTTACAATGAATATCGTAATGATAGGATAGCTTATGATTCATTAAGCATGTTCATATGAGTCACTTTAGGTAATACAAGCTAAGAGTTTTTCAATCCATCAAGTTTTAGTGTTTGATTTTGCAAGGGTCATCTTTGAACGAGTATACCTCGATGTTAATGTGGTATTTTGGCTGATTTAGACCCACCAAATTGTAGAGAATTGAATTAGCTTTCAAACACCAATATTGCCTTAATCCAATACCTGAGCGAAACGTTATGCCCATTTTCGTGAGAGACAGTAAGCATAGGCGATTGGTTAGGCGCTGCCCAACCCAAGCATAGGCGATTGGTTAGGAGCCGCCCAACCTAGCTTAGGAAATCACTTGGGAGCCGCCTAAGTCAGTTCAGGGTGCCAAAAACACTCTGTTTTGAGTTATTTTAAGGGTAATTAAGTCTTTTAACACTCCTTACACGTCCCTAAACTTAACCCTACGAAATATATAGGTTCTAAACATATTACAACCCTATTATTAACTCAAAGCTCATCATCCAAGAGCACTAAAAGAGAAAAACAACTAGGGTTGCATAACTAAGCTTGAAGATCCAATTTCAAGGAAATTCCTCCATCAATCATCAAGAATCTTCCTTCTAAGGTATGTGTGAGTTGATTCATGGACTCTTTTCGTTCATGAAGCTCAAGGACCATCTTCTAAATGATGTGTTATGATGTTTATGTTGTTGGTGGTTGATGTTCATGTGGTTGGAGTTTGATGATGCCTAAGATGGGGTCTTTGTATGTTTTATGTCAGGATATGATGGTATTTAACGTATAAGCATATGAAATTGGTGTTTGAATATTTGAAATCTTGATGAATCCACCTATGCCTAAGATGTGCATGTAAGGTGTTTGTGAAAATACCTAAAGGAATAGAAATCATGCTTTTATGACATAATAAGTCCTAAGTGACTATTCCATGTTCTAAGTTTATGTTCAACGTGATCCCCATGTTATTGACTTGAATTGAAGAAGTTGTATGAGATGCTCATGATATTGTTGTGATATGGAATGACCATGTTATTGAAGCCATGCATGTATATAGATTTTTTGTGCATTCCCGATCTTGTGATAGTTTGTTGAGAATCATTCCTATTATGAAATCTTTACTTATGATATTGTGAATTGTGGACTCAAATCTTTTGATCAAGTCAGTCATGTGTGTCAGTTTCCTTCCATCGAGTCCTGGGGGTACTTGTACCCAAAAACTATAGCTGTGTGCCTAGAGCTAGTATCATGTTTCAAGACATCCTCAGTCAATCTATGTTGCATAGATTGCAGTTAGTCATGTGACTCAGGAAAGACTCAGAAATCTCATGAAAACTCAGTACTCAGTAAGATCGACAAATCTTATGACTTAGCTAGATATTAGATGTTAGTAGTGTTCCGTTAGTCCAAGGAACTCAGTAAACTCAGAATCAATTCAGTTCAGTTAGTCAGTTCAACTCAGTTAATCTGTTCAGTGTCTTTCAGTTGGGAGTTGGAACTAGCACCGAGCGAGTATGGGGATGACGGTTTCCCCGTTAGAGAGGTAGAACTGTTAGAAGCAATCCATGTACTCCATAACAGCATAGCCAGCACAGGACAGGAGTCACCCGTCAGATTAAGGCTAAAATTGATTATTATATTTCCTTAGGCTTAGTTTCCTGTTCAGGGTCACCCGTTAGAGAGGCTTGACCATAGCAGAGGTCTCTACCTATGGCATGGTATTGACACCCTTCCAGTTAGGGAAAAGAGTGTACCCCACCAGTACAGTAGCCGGGCATGTCGTTTAGGTTACTACCTCCCACATTCATAGTATAGTTACAGTTTTAGTATCAATCTTCAGTGTAGAAATCAGGAATCAGGACTGTCAGATATAGTCATCGAGCTCAGTAAGGAACTTAGATAGTTCCATTGATTCCTGGACCATCCCATAAGATAGGCTTGGTCCCATATTCAGATGCTTCTTATTATATCTAGAGGTCACCCGACATACAGGCTTGATCTCACTTTTACATTCAGTCGAGTATTCTCATTATCAGTTTCAGAGATCACTCGTCTGCTAGGACTGATCTCAGACTTAGATGTTCAGATATAGTTTGGAACTCAGATAGTTTTCCTCAGAATTAGGACTGTTAAAAACAGTTATCCATGTCATCAGTTATTCGGTATCTCAGTATCACGAAACTCATGTTGTCAGAGTTCAAACTCAAGTAGTCAGTATCTCCATGAGTTCTGTAGCAGTTTCGTATATATGTATGTATTCTCACATTCATACTAGTCAACATGTTCATGCATATAAACTCCATGCATTTATCCTACCCCCACGTATACTCAGTACTTTAGTTGTACTGACGCATTTACGCTATGGTGCTTTCTTTTTATGTTACACCATAGGTTCTTAGGTGCAGATTCCATATCAGAAGTAGTAGTTTAGTAAGCAGTGAGTCCTTATCTTTCAAGGACATGATCATTACATTTATTATTCCAGTATTTCAGTTTATTCTCAGTTTAGGGAGTTCGTTGGAGACATGTTCCTTCAACTGTTTATTCAGACAGTTTAGAGGCTTTCAGAAGATTATAGAGTTTTCAGATTTAGACTTTAGTATTTTTTAGTTTTGTTTTGGTACTGTGATACAACCTTATTTCAGATATCTTATTATTCAAGATTGAACCTTACACTCTCTTTGTTCATGTTTCTGCATTTTATATGAATATTAGGTAGTTACAGGTACAGATATCATTCATGGGTTAGCTTGTGGTCCTTTAGGGTCATGAGCACCATGTAGCATTTTGGTTCAGCGAATCGGGGTGTTACAAGTAATAACATCAGGAGAATTTTCCTGATCCTATCGGGTCTGAAGAGCATCAAGATGATTTAGGCGTTTCTCACTAGTTGCACTGGAAGTGGCACCATGCTGATTTGGGCGACCGGACTTAGCTGAAGAGCGATTCTGTTGACCCTGAGGACCTGGCTGAGTTCAGTCTCTAACTCTATGGACTGGATTGACACAACCAAAACAAATGCTACTACCTACTCTACACACACCCTGATGGTTCTTACCGCAAGTCTGGCAAAGAGGATAGGTGCGGGCACTACTAACACTGCCCTGGGTCTTAGATCCTGGTGCTCTATCTTTGTTACCCTTTCTAAACTTAGGAACTGGAGCATTGGTTGTAGAGGGAGCTGGAACTGATGACTTAGGAAAAAACTAAGAATGGTTGCTCCTTGTGATTTAGGCTGACTAAAATTGAAGTTACCTGTCCTAGCTTTCTTATTATTTTTTTCCCTCAGCTTAATTTTCTTCTCTTCTATTTGTTGAGCATGGGTCATAATTCTAGCTAAGTTCATGTCACTGTTCAGCATGGTGGATCTGCACTCATTAACCACGCTGTTGTTCACCCCTGAAGCGAACTTACTCATCTTGGATCTATTGTCTGCAACCACTAAGGGGCATACCTGGCTAATTGAGTAAACTTAAAAGAATACTCTTTCACTGTCATATTGCCCTACCTGAGGTTGATGAACTCTAGCACCTTGGCTTCTCTAAGCTCTTGGGGAAAGAATCTATCTAAGAAAGCAGTGACAAACTCCTCCCACTCTATAGGACCTGCATCATCTGATCTTTTAGACTTCCACTATTTGAACCAAGCATGTGCCACATCCTGCAACTGGTATGCAGCTAGCTCAGTACTTTCAACAGTAGTCACCCCCATGGCGTCTGTCACTTTTTGAACTTGATCTAAGATTCCTGATGGTCTTCATATACCTTAGACCAAAGGAAGGTTGGAGGATTCATTCGAGTGAAGTCCCAAATTCTAGCTGCGGCTTAGTTGGACACTGTGTTGGCCAAAATAACTGTTGGCCATTCATTATGAGCAGCGATTAATTGATCGAGTGTCGTAAATATGGTCCTGAACACCACATGAGAAACATGATCGCCCGAAGGTTCTTCAGGCTGAGGGGCTGACTGATTTAATCTCTTAGGAGGCATGTTCTGAAATAAAGAGAAGAAGCAGATTAAACTGAGAGACTGACTTGTGAATATGCTCACAGGAACGACATGAATACTGAAAGAGGGGAAACTATTCTTAAAACATCTCATAGCCACTTGAACATAAATGTGACACGCAACATACCCATGAACAAGACTCTACTAGATGTGGCTTTCAGACATCCTAGGACTCTATTGAACCTTCGACTCTGATACTATGTTTGTAACGACCCAATTTGATGAAACGGAACACTACACGGTGCTCATGACCCCAAGGGGCCACAAGCTAACCCATGACTGATATCTGTACCTGTATACTGTATAAGATAACTTAATAATGTGTACACATGCATTGAATGGCCATAAGGTTCGATCATGAACATAACTGATTAATATAATATTTGTGAGGGGTAATAGAATACCCAAAACAAAACTAAAAATACTGAAGTATGAACATGATAGTTTGTATCTAGTCTGTATCTAGTCTGAATACCTCTACTGTCTGAAGAATCTGAATAAGTAGTTGATGGGAGATGTCTCCAACTAACTCTAACTAATAATCTAATCAATGAGATACTAGAAAATCATTATGTCCTCAAAGGATGGGGACTTGCTTCTACTCTGACTGTTGAATCTAGAATCTACATATGATCTGGAACTGGTGTCTCTGAACCTATGGTGTAACATAAAAACAAAGTACCATAGCGCAAATGTGTCAGTACAATGAAATGTACTGAGTATACATGTGAGGTAGGATATATGCAAGGGTTTGTATGCATGATCAATACTAACTGACTGTCTAACATGAACGTGAGAATGTATACATAAATATGCAACAGTAACTGACAACATGATAACATGATACTGATACCGTGGTAGCATGACTACTGAGTATGGACACTGATAACATGACATAACTAATAACATGAATAACTGTATCAGAATATAACTGATAACATAGATGACTGTGTCTGATTGTCCTGAATCTGATAGAACTATCTGAGTTCCTTACTGTATCTGAGTTGACTGTATCTGATAGTCCTAAAATCTGAAGAACTATTTGAGTTCTATTACTCAGACTGATTGACTGTATCTGACAGTCCTGAATCTGTAACATGAAACTGTGGGAAGTAGTATCTTACTAACATGCTCTAAAGGTCCTATAATAGCTGAGTTGGGGTCCAATCTATGCCCTGATTGGAAGGGTGTCAGTACCGCGCCACTGGTAAGGACAATATGTGAGTAACTCTCATATAACAGGTAACTCTAGCGAGAATGGTAGGAACCCTCACATAACAGGTTAAGCCACATTATTTACCCTCATATAATAGGTTACGATTTCTCAATCTATGCTGGCTACATAGTTATGGATTGCAAGGATTGCTTCTAAGAATCACACCCATATATAAAAGGTGAGTTCCCATCCTTGGGTTCACTCGGTGCTAATTCCTACTCCCATCTGAATAGACACTGAACATTATTTACTGAACTGAACTAAGCATGGACGGAGTTACTGAATTTTCGTGGATGATGAAATACTACTGATATATGACAACTGACTGAGTCATGAGATCATGGAGATTTTTGTTGATTCATAAGAGTATCTGAAGTTTATGAGTTCATAGCTTGACTAAGAGTATCGTGAAAACATGACATGGCTCTAGGCACACAAATAATGTTTCGGGTACAAGTACCCCTAGGACTTGATGAAAGGAAACTGACATGACTTGATATTCTTGAACACATGATAATCACCACAATACGTTAATTGAAGCATTTCATCAAATGTCAAAAAGGCATAAGCTTGTACATTTATGGGGATTTTCATGATATCATGCTAGTTAGGCGAATTTCCTTCATCTAGGCATTTTATCAACATATGGCATCCATAGTACATGTAAACATCATGGTATAGAAATTAAGAATCATGGTTCACTTCCAATTTCATCATATAAGGGTTTAGTCATGAGATTTAGTAAATATTTATCTATACTAATCAACCCACATAGAATTTATCATCAAATCATGAAATAGAAATCAATTCCTCATTTATCAACATGAAAGAGAACATACAAAGCATGAACACATGAAGAAAATCCATAACCTATAGTTGAAAAGGGATTCTTGGACTTCCTGGATGAAAGGAGACCATGAATGAACACTATGCATACCTTAGTTCGTGATTTCGTGAAGATTGATGGTGAAACCTTCTTGAAATTGGACCTTCTATGAAAACCCTAGCTTGAGTTCTTGAGAATATTTGAGAAAAACATCAATATTTTTGATGAATAAGGGCTAAATCCCATGCTTAGAAGATTATATAGGGGAGGAAAATTAACCCTTATAACCTTGAACACGTACTTTAATTTTCAATAAAATTTCTCAAATTGTGCCCTTGGTGCAACGCGGCGTTATTGCGCCGTGTCACTGGAAATTGACAATTTGAAAACTACATGGTGGCGCGACGCGAAGCTATCGCGTTGCCACCTTGTCTATGACCTGGAATTTTTTAGTAACACACCAGTACTACGGCGCAATACTGGAAATTGACAATTATCATTCGAGTTATCTCCGTGAGGCGCTGAAGGCTCAGGTCAAACACTGTCTCACTAAAAAGGACCTAACTCTTTGCCCGGGTGTCGTATTTTGGTTAATTATATATCGATGGAAATCTTATTCAATTTCCCACATGGATTATTACTAACATGACTCTTGATTAAGATCATAGGCTTCTTTTAGATTCACGTGTGCCAGTATACCTGTCCTAAGAAGGCCTATTTTTTCTAAAGTAGAAGATGATTCTTAATGAACTTCAATAGATCTACTTTACCGACAAGAGGTCTTAATGAATGAGCAATGAGTTTGATTCATAATACGTAAAGTAGAGGAAATAGTGTATTATATAGACCAAGGCCCCCCTTTAGAGATCTCGCATAGACTTGTGACTTGGTTCATTTTACTTATGGTTGACAATCAAAGCGATGATCCATTGGAGGTTCAATCACTTGTTCGTTTATCCCTCACTTTGATTCAAGAACTAGGATATTCTACTCTATGTCTATGCTTATGGTGATAGTCTATCAGAGATACGATGGTTTATTTGAAATCTCATTTTCTTGGAATTTTTAGTATAAGTTATCTTTTCCATTCCTTAACACATTTCCATCTAACTAGACAAAAGAACAATCAAACCTACCAAAAGGTTATTATGAAATTGTATTTATTCATAGTTAAAACATTAAATGTGTTCTCCAATACCAATACATCCACACCCTCAACTTAGAATGTTTGCAGTTCCCGAAACATCAAGACACAACCATACCTAAAGATGACGTGAAGAAAAAAACTTTGGTTAACTATGTCAGTTACGATGTCCTATACAACTCATCACTCAAAGCACAACCCTTTATCTGATACCATAAAAAACAGTTGTGCATGCAATTAGTTTTGAACTTCACTTAAGAAGATCTCAGTATGACATTATGATATCAATGAAAAACTTTATATACCAGCCAACACTTATCATAAATATTAGAAATCAACAAAGAATTCTAATTCCCCTCAACAAAAAGAAGTACCAATCACATAAGATCCAATTCAATTGGCACGGGAATAAAATCTCTCAATCTCATACAAAATTCAAACAATGCAAATACAATATCACAAGCTTGCCCTTAATTTCTGTGCTTTAGCTGGTAGTTAGATTGGGATAACACTAATATTTTTATGGATTTTAATGCAGATTCGGTGTTCAATATGGAACATTTAGAATTAGTGACTATGCCATTATTGACAGCACACTACTCTTTCTCCACTAATGAACAACCTTATTCTTTCCTTTTCTTTATTTACCCACTCTTTTTCCACCATGGGTGCGGATTTCTTCTCAATTATAAGACTCTTTTTTTTTCTCTTTTTCACAATTTTCTATATATCCTTATTTTTTCTCATTGACTCTTACCCATGGCATTGAGAGGTATACCCATTAGTAAATTATATCCTTTTTCTCTGACACATAAAAATTTAGAATGTAGAACATCATAGAATTTCTCTTTGGAATCTCAATAATATCACCTTTTGCCTTTTCTAATTAGGTCGATAACTTGGCCAAATTTGGTTTAGTTATTACCTTTAGATGCTCATCAATTCTTCTTTCCATATCATTAATCTGGAAATAAAGGTCCATTATAATTCTTTAATACACACTATAATTGAGTGCATATGGTCATTAGCAATATATTTACCAAACATTGAGTTAGGGTCTATCCAATGAGAAATAATATTACTAGCGATCGAGAAAGTCATAAATAAAAGAAGCTTCCTATAGTCCAAGAAAAGAACACAAATATTTAGAGGTTTCTCAATATAAAAATTTAACAATTATAATATGATCAAGTTGATCAATGGTTTTCACAAGTAATGAGGATATGAGAAATGATTATGGGGAATAAATTTTATTAATGATCCATATTACTTAAGTCAAGTACTCATGATTGATTATGGATTAGCAAATTAACTTGGAGAATCAAACACCTTCCACGTCTATCGACATAATGATGAATAATTTATGGTTAAACTCTATCAAATAGTAGCCCAGTGCTAAGGAAAATCTCTCCACTGTATGGTTACCTTAGGATTTTACCATGTTTAGTATCGAATAAAAAATATAGGTCATGCATACCAAATCACGCTAAATTAATATTTCGTAACTTCAATTAGATATTTCAAGAATTAATCAAAGTAGATGGGCAATCCCTACTTTAATCTCCTCTTTCAAGATCAACTAGAGTAAGAATTGATAAAACATCAGATTAATTTAAACAAGAAAAATTCATTCATAAATAAACAGTATTCAGTCAATAAAAAAGTATAAGATAAGAATCAAATTCAAATTCAAAACATAAACGTTGAAGTATGTCTTACTACAATATCGAAGTATGAACTACCTACAACCAAATATTAAATATAAAGCAAGGGAATGAAGAAAGGATTATGAAATACTCAACACAAAGCTTCCAAATCCTTAGTCAAAGACTGTTGGATCAAGAGCCCTAGTCCCAAAGGTTGAAAAATATGAAAATCGTAGTCTTGAAATGGACGGGATCATTTTTATTTATTTTGGTGTTGAAAATGTCAATTTTATATCATCCCCGATGCCTAAAACTTTTTACTCATTGTGATCATGATCATTGACCATCGGTATCATGATGCCTTGACTTTCAAATGAATGAAATCATGGAAAATAACTTCATATTCTCAAGGCTTTGACTTTTACCATCTAGAAATCACGAGCCTTCTTCACTGCGGTCATGATGAGCATTTTTATCCTGTTTGTCAACATTTCCATTTCAACTCCATTTTTCCTCGGTTTAACTTTTTTTATTAATATAACCTATTGACCTCAAATCACCTAGAATTAAAATATTTTGAATTATAATTAGCCTTATATTATTGATTAACAACAAAAAACATAATAAAAGACATAGAAGAAAGTGATAAAATCATCATTTATCAACACTCCAACTTAAAGTCATTGATTGTCCTTAAGAAAAATAATTTCAAACTTAATGAGGTCAAATTCTAGCTCATGTACAAACATTAAATTTTTCACTTCATATTATTAGGTACAATTACTATGACTTTTTGTGGAACTAATAATTAGTCAGCAGGCATATGATTCTTACCCAAGAAACTCCCTCAATTTCAAAAAAACATTCCAGAATACAATAGAGTTTCAAGAATAATCAACTAACAACAACTAATTCTAAAAAAGTTACTCAAAACCACTAGTCAACTAAATAGTTTTCCTTCACTCATTTATGTAATTTATCAACATGACTAATCTATCCTCGTTCATAAGCCTTCACAAGAAAGAAAGTACAAAAACTAACAATATTTACAACACTTATACAAAGGACAAATGCACAAAAAGACACAATGAATAAATTATTTCCAATGCAAACAAGTACCTGGCTTGTAATTTAGGCTTGAGGAAGGGTAGGATAAAAATTAGGGAAAGAACATGCTATACTCTCCTTGAACTCTGAACAACACTTTACAAATAAAATTTTGATAATTTTCCTCTTCATTTCCATACAATATAAACGCCTTTCCATTTCATTATAGTTCACCACTTATTGACAACTCCCTATTTTTCTTTTTGTTTTTTTGTTCTCTCACTTTATTAAACTAATGATTTGTTCTTAAGGTACCCACTTACTAAACCACGATGAATGATAACATTTTTCAAGTTCAACCATACTCAACTTAGTCTTTTATCCTCAAATTGGATTTTTCAAGTTCAAGGAGAGTAGTCTTCAAGAGAGGGAATATCTCAAAAAGAGTTTAAGGCTTGTAATGTGGTTTCCAAAAAAATATATTAAGGTTAAATTGGGTAATTACTAATAACAGTTATGCACGAGTGGATTTTTCAGGCTTAAGATATTTCAAAAAATCACAAAAAAAGCCTAAGATTATTTCACCAACAAAAAAAACTAAAACTAGCATTAAAAGATCAATCATGCATGTTTTTAATGGAACATGTAATCACAAGAAGTTTTGAACAAAAACTCCCCTAACATGGAATGAAAACTATTAAAAATGTATCAATTTTATTTCCTAAACAAGAATAAAAGGAGTATCACCACCTAATAAGTAAGGAGTCACTAAAAGAGTCAAGGTGTTTTCACAAACATAATTCACTTCGATACACTTGTTTTCCCAATATTTTAGAAGGGGTATGCTAAGTTCAACATTTCAAAATGTAATACTAACTCTATTATCCAAAATAAGTTGCAATCACACATTTTTACTCTAAAAAGGGTGATAATGCAACAACTACTCAGACTTCACTATATCAATTAATAACTCATAATTCACCATAGTAATTAGTTACTCAGACCTACCTTAATAACAATCACAACCCTAATTCACAATGGCTATGGGTACTCATAATTACCCTAATTATTTTGGTCCTATAGGGAGTATAATCATTACTTGAATAGTGGTTGAGATAGAAATTCGAGTGATTTCTCATTTGTTGTGCCCTCTCCTCAAGTTATGCTAGTGAAAATTTTGTAGTTCTTTAGATATTGATAGGAATCATGATGTGGCAAAGGATGAGGAATGTATCAAATACAAAGGTATTAAAGTAATACTTCAAACTATCTTTGATCGGGTGACTAGTGTGGTTGAGGATGTACATCTCTTGCTCCAATCTTTGGCGCCATTTAGAATGAAATATGTAAAAGAAGAAGTCCTTTTGAATATTCCTTTCTCTCAAGTTCTATGGATTTGACTAATATTTAAAATAAAGTTTTCAATGAACATATTCAAGTTATCTTGTTGAGCAATAAATTTTTGATGGCCCTAATGAAAAATAACAAAATAAAAAAAAACATGATAAAATTGAAATTTCAAGCCAAGAGTGCATATTGAATCAAGATCAACAACGTAAAGTCAATGAGAAAAAAACTAATAGATCTTTCATAATGATGGTTAAATGTTAAATCCCTCAAAGTGGATTTTGAGCAATGTCAAGTGGTTATCCAAATGGAAATGGCTACCCAAAAAATAAGAAATTGAATTCAGTGCAAAATTATGGTATGTGGTGTTCAATGCCAAATGGTCATAAAAATGTGATGAGAAGGTTTCTAATGATGATGTGGCCAAGATTGATATTGAGGAATTCATAATAATTAGTCAAACATTCTACCAAAAAATAATACAATATGCTAAATTGATGAAATGATACTAGAAATGTAAGAAAAATCCACTCAAATCCTTTGTGAAGAATCTAGTTTATTTAGGGGTGAGAATGTAAAAAAATATGCAAATTCAAAAACAGAGAGGCTTAGGCTTTATTCCAACCCT
Organism: Capsicum pubescens; assembly: GCA_030864215.1. Classification (NCBI taxonomy): domain Eukaryota; kingdom Viridiplantae; phylum Streptophyta; class Magnoliopsida; order Solanales; family Solanaceae; genus Capsicum; species Capsicum pubescens. The sequence continues at coordinate 228,033,020 of CM061548.1, read as the reverse complement.
TTTTCAATGTTGTGCTTGTTTGATGAGATGGAAATTGGATTAACCAGGCAAATAAGCAAATGGAGAATTTTAGAAATGATGGTTAAAGTACCTATATTTTGGGTTTGTCATACCAAAAGGCAATGATGAAACGACTACTCAGACTTTACCATAGCAATTTTTTACTCAAAATTCACGATAGCAATTTTATACTCAGACTTCACCATAACAATAACGACAACCCCTATTCACAATGGCTATAGGTACCCAAACTTCCCCTGTACAAATGACACCAATACCAAATAAATAGACTATTTTCTTCAAGATGGTCATCACTCAATCTATTATCGAGAATGGTCACTAACAATAATTTCAAAATTAAAAGCTAAAAGAAGCTAACCTAGAAGTGAAAATAAATAAAAAATGACTAATCCAACAACACCATCAACCAAAACCAAGACCGACAATGGTGCTCAATATCCATAACAACCAATGTCAAACCTGGTATGGGCACACCATAACATTAGAAGTTAATATATCCCAAAGAGGGAACACAATAAGGCATCAAAAGATAATAAAGGTCGACAAGGGCACAAATGCATCCAAATAAAACATAAAATAGGTCAAATCCCAACAAAGACACAAATGTATCAAAATAAAAAAGTAACCAGTAGCTAATAAGATACCTCACCCCCTAATAATGTTGTATTTTCCCCAATAAGCTACCCCACCCCCAAGTAATGTTGCATTGTCTCCAATGCATGATAAATAAGAACATAGAAATTGTAAGGACTCCTTACCAATATCAATAAAAATTGGAGCTATTGGGCCCTCTAGGACATGGTTATCCTCCTCCTCTATAGGCTCCTCATTTTCCTCATATTTTTTGTGCCAAAGAATAGCCTAAGTGTGCTCATAATCTTTTTAAAGAACTTGGTATAATTTTTCTCATTCCCTTTATTTTTTATTGCCTCTTTTAAACTTTAGTCAGCCTTCTTCAATCTAATACTGCACTTGAGCTTTTTCATGGTCAGTACATTAGAAGCTAGATGAGAGAAGGTGTTTTCTTATGGTCTCAAGAAAAGGCCAACTAAAAGATGCCAAATTATTCCATAAATACCATGAACCTAGCTAGATATATGTTATAGTGTAAGAGGTCTAGTATAGAGTATCTCAACAGACAATGAAGATCTAGGTGGATTAGGGGTTTCACTAGCCATGGAAAAACTGACAAATGCTAAAGAAGACAAATTATTCTTCCTTGTCTAAAGCACATTCTTGACTCTATTAATTTTTCAAAGGGCGTGTCATCTTTTTGGGACTCTTCATATGGTCATCACCACTCTTTTCAAGCTCAACTTATTTGCATATCCACATGATCAGGGAACCAAAAATGAAACTCTTAGACTCTTCAAGAACCTCATCTTAAATTTAATTTTAAATATGCATCTTGACATTTATTTTAAGACCCCCTATAATAGCATAAATGAATTAAAATTTAATACTTGATTAGCCTATAAGGTAGTGAAAATCATGTACTCAATGCTAATTTGAATTATTTTTAATATGTTTGGGTTAAATTTTAGGATTAAGGCAAAGAAATGATTAGAATAGCAAAATGAAGAAAAAAGATGGAATATTGGAGATAAAAATTGATCAACACAAAAACTACACTTCCAATATAAGATAAATTTGTCACTGTTATGTAAAGTAACCTAACTCTGGTTGGGGTCGTACCCATAAGAAATACCTGGAGTGTTATCTCTCGTATATTGGTAATAATAGGCACTGCAGAGAGAAAATGGGGTGGGGGTTATAGTAACAATGTCGTACAAGTAACATAATTCAACTTTGGTTGTAATCAGTCTGAAACAAACAATAGTATTTTTTCCCCTGTCTTCTAAATACAGTAGTCTTATTGTGCATTATTGAACAAACCTAGTACCTTGCATGCAAAATTAGATAAATTATCTACCATCAACTATCTTGTGGACTCATTGTCAGATTTCATCCTTTATATTTTGACTCTCAGGACGTCGCATTACTAACCCTTATCCTAAATCCAAGTTAACTATTACATTTTGAATCTCAAATTAGTATATGATAGATAACACACTTACATAGATGACACTGATTAGCCTAGATCAATGGTTAATCTTCATATTATTGTTGTGATTATCTTTTCCTAGTCACTACTCCTCTTGTTGAGTAAGTAGTGATATATTTGTGGGATATTACTATTTGCAACCTCTAAGACATATATTAAATTGAAGATTATACAATCCATGCAAGAATACTTGTTCAAAATAGGTTATCACTTCCCCTACTTCATCAATATCTAGGGTTATCACAATCCTAGCTAAGGACTTTAACCACTCATGCTTGTAAAGCAATCAGAAAAATTCATACAGAGAAGCATTAAACAATATTGAAATGATCAACAAGTAAAATCCAAAGTCAACATTGAAATTATCAACAGAAATCAAGAAAAAAATAACTCAAAGATCATAATTGAATCTTGGAATCAAATATATGTTTGTAATTATTAAAAATGCATACAAAACTAAAAAATGTCAAAAAGGATTTTATAGGATACAAGGAAACCCTTAAAATCTAAACTCTAACGAAAAAAGAAAATTGAGGTCGGTGGCTAGTTACTTAGGACACTATGGACTGTAGGTACTACCTATGGACTATAGGTGGTCCTTGGTAAGTGATAGACCTCCTGTATAGCTTCTAAAGCGCTCTAGACTTGGCCCTCTAACACTTACTATGGTCACCTACGGATTGTAGGTGCCTTGGTAAATGAAAGGGTCTTTTTTTTTTCTACTTCTGAGCCTCTAGACTTCAAGTTTTGCTTATCCCTAGAAATACCTCGATAAGTAGCCCAAAACTTCAAATTTTATCTTTTTATTCAATTTCTGCTTCCAAGCCTGGTTTACTGCAAAACATACCCAAAACACATCATATCTCACAAAACAACCTAAAAAAATGCATATTTTATCATTTTAAGCATCAAAAGTTTTATAAATCCATAGCAAATCACCACCCGCAACTTAGAACACTTTCATATTCTAAAGCAACAAAATAAAACAATGGTGCTTAACTAAGAGAATCTAAGACATACAAGGTAGTCAATAAATAATAAGCTCAAACGCATTACCCCTTCCTATTTCATCAATCCAAAACCGTGTGTACATATGAAGAACAATAATGTGACACAAGGGAATCAAGGTATGCCAATTACATTTGCAACATACAAACATGCATATATACAAGTTACACTATCTAACAATTAAGCACCTAGAAATACAACCCATGTTCCCTCGCAACAAAGAAGTCCCACTCACTCATATCAAATAATGCATGACAATGCGGGGACTACTGTAATACTCCATAAAATCCTAAGTCTGAAATTCAGCTCGTTTAGCTCTTAAAGCTCTTTAAAAGATTCAACACATAGAAAATTTTGGCAAGTATTCAAATACTTAGCCGATTTCAAGCCTCCGGACTTCAGGGATTTATTTGACGACCTTTGTTTTTGGATTTTTAAGTTGCGTTGCATTCGGGGAAGTAAAGATTACATCCCAGGTAAGTTTTGGAATTTTTGGAGTAGAGTAAGGGCACGTTTAGGTGCCCAAAACAGTGGCACCATGTAATTAACATGCGCCGAATGCTCTATAGCATGCTCCAGAAAATTTTCAACATTTCAGGGTCAGCTTCAAATGATCATAAATTCCTATATATATTTAATTGTGAGATCTAACATATAACAATGGAAAGATATTTGAGTCCTCTTTCCAATACAATTGGTTTCATCAAATATTAACATTGGAGTAAAAAGTTATGATCAATTTACTTCATCCTATCAAACAGTCAATAGAGGGACAGCTGCGTTTTTCTCTCTTTCTTTAGAGGCATTTTAAGAAAAATATACTCCTTTTCTCTAATTTCTCTCAAGAACAATAAGATGGGTTTTTAATTGAGGATCCAAATTCAAGAATTTTCTCCGTCAATCTTTGTAAAATCAAGAATTAAGGTATGTGTAGTGTTCTTCCATGGATTTCTTTCATCCATGGAGCTAAAGAATCAAGTTTTAAACTATGTATTGTGAATACTTTTTTATGGTATGATTATGTTCATTTTGATGGTTGTTGTATGATTTCAAGTTGGGATTTTTATGTATTTTCATGAAGCTATGTTAGTATGTAAGTTGAAATCTATGAAATTAGTTATTTCTGATATCTATATTGATGGATGTTGATAATCAAGTTATTGATGTTGAAACATTCCCAAGTTGGAATCTTTATGTGTTATTATGAATCTATGACACCATGTGAGTTGAAAACATGTAAAACTTGGTTGTTCATGATGTAAAATCTTATGGTTTCACCTATGCCTAAATTGTGCATACAAGGTGTTCAATGAAATGCCTAGAATAATAATAATCATGTTTTCATGACTTAAGAGTACCAAGTAAGAAGTTCATGCTCTATGCTTTATTATTCTACATGAGTTCCATGTTATTGATATATTGTGATGGTGATATGTAGTGAACATGATGTTGAAGTTAAGAAAGTACTTCCATGTTGAATGTATCTCCTCCCACGTATGAAATGTTGAGAACCATGTGTAGTATTGAATCCCCTACATATGATATTGTGAAATGCAGACTCTATTCCTATGAACAAGTCAGTCATGTGTATCAATTTCTTTCCATCGAGTCCTGGGGATACTTTTACCCAAAAAATATAGTTATGTTCCTAGAGCCATGTCATGTTTTCATCATATCCACATTCAACCCATGTTTCATAGAACTCAGTCAGTCATGTGACTCAGGAAAAATGCAGTAACTCAGTATTCTTAGAAATCTCATGAACTCAGTCAGTCGTACGTAGTATTCCGTCAGTCAACGGAACTCAGTAACTCACCTCAGTATTCATGTTCTGTGTCTATTCAGATGAAAGTAGGATTCAGCACCGAGCGAACCCCATGATGGGAATCCACACTGCCAGATTGAGGGTGATATTCCTAAAAACAATCCTTGCGTTCCAGAACTATGCAACCAGCATAGGTTGAGACATCAACACTACTAACTTTAGAGTTGATGAGGCAGATACCCGTCGTTCTTTTATGGGGACATTGCCAGATTTAAGGGTCACACACAACTTATCTTTACCCGTGGCACGGTATTAGCACCCTTCTAATCAGGGTACAGATTGGACCCTGATTTAGCTATTGAAGCATATTCGGGGGATGTCGGTTAGATGTATTCTCCCATAGTTACAATTTCAGTATCAGTCTCAGTAAAAGAACTCAGATAGTTCATCAGAATATCAGGACTATCAAATACATTCAACTCAATTACAGTACGAAACTTAGCTAGTTCCACCAGCATCAGACTCTCAGTTACAGTTACTTATGTTATCAGTTATTAGTATTATGTCATAACAGTTTCAGTATCGTAATCATGTATGTATTCTCACATTCATATTAGTGAGTTAGTATAGTTCATGTATATGAACCCTTTGCATATAGCCTACCTCACTCGCATACTCAGTACATTCAGTTGTACTGACGTATTTGTGCTATGGTGCTTTCGCTTATGCTACACCATAGGTTCAGAGGCACGAGCTTTGGAGCAGCAGTAGTTTACCAGTTCCAGTTTTCAGTGTCAGTGGTGAGTCCTCGCATACGAGTACATATTTTGTCTTGTCATTTCAGTACTCAATTTTATTTGATTATTTTATTTCAGTTTTCTAGACGGAGTTAGTTGGGGACATGTCCCATTCAACTCCTTATTCAGATAGTTAGAGGATTTCAGAAGATTACAGTATCTTCAGATTTAGACTTCAGTATTTTCAGTTATTTTAGTATTGTGATACCACTTTCAGATATTATGTTTCATTTAGTATTGAACCTTATGGCCTTACAGTATTACGTATTACGCATTTATGATCTATATTATGTAGTGTACAGGTACAGATATCAGTCATGGGTTAGGTTGTGGTCCTTCGGGGTAATGGACACCATGTAACATTCTGATTACCAGAATCGGGGTGTTACAAACTTGGTATCAGAGACTAAGGTTATACAGCGTCCTAGGAAGTCTAAAAGTTGTATCTAGTAGAGTCTTGTACATGGGTGTGTTGCGCTCCATATTCATGTGCAAGAGGCTATGAGATATTTTAGGAACAGTTTTACCCTCTTTCAGTATTTATGTCGTGAGAGTGATCATAATGTCAATTTGAACTTTCAGTTTAATTTTCTTCTTTCCTGTTTTTAGAATATGCCTCCCAAAAGAAAGAGTGTGAATCAAACAGCCTCTCAGCCCAAAAATCCTTTGAGCGAGCATGTTTCCCATGCAGAGTTCAGAGCTGTATTTACTGCTCTTGCGCAGTCAGTCGCTGCTCAGAATGAGCATCCATCTATCATTCAGGCCAAACCAATGGCCAAATCTGCTACAGCCAGGATTCGAGACTTCACCCGAATGAATCCTTCATTCTTCATAGGGTCTAAGTCCGATGAGGATCTGCAAGATTTCCTTGACTAGGTTCAGAAGGTCACGAATATCATGGGGGTTACTTCTTGTCAGAGTGACGAGTTAGCCTCATACCAGTTACAGGATGTTTCTCATACTTGGTACAAATAGTGAAAGTCCGAGAGGTTAGCAGATGCAGGTCCGATTGAGTGGGAGAAATTTGTCACGACTTTCTTAGACATATTCTTTCCCTAAGAGCTGAGCGAGGTGAAAGTTCTCGAGTTTATCAACCTCGGGTAGGGAAGCATGAAGGTGAAATAGTATTCCCTAAAGTTTACTTAATTAACCAGATACGCTCTTCATGTGGTGGCAGACAACCAATCTAGAATAAGTAAGTTCGTTTCAGGAGTAAACAATAATTTGATGAATTAGTGCAGGTCTGTTATGCTAAATAGCGACATGACCATATCCAGACTCATCACTCATGCTCATTAGATCTAGGAGCATAAGATCAAGATAAGCGAGAAGCAGAGTAAGAAAGCTAGGACAGGTAGCTTTAATTTTAGACAACCCAAATCAGAAGGAGGAAACCATTCGCAGTTTTGTCCTAAATCATCAGCTCCTATTCCTTTTTCAGCTAGTACTCCAGCTCCTAAGTTTAGAGAGGGAAATAGGGTAGAGTGTCAGTCTCTAAGGCATAGGGCAGTGTTAGCAGTGCCCGAACCAATCCCCTTTGTCAGATTTGTGGTAAGAACCACAAGGGTGTTTCCAGGGCTGGTAGCGATGTTTGTTTCAGTTGGGGAAAGCTAGGCTACAGGGTAAAGAATTGTCCTCAGTCAGGTCAGCAGAGTCATCTTTGTTATTCAGCTCATTCAGGTTGCCCGAACCAACAGGGTTCCACCTCTAGTGCTACTATTGGGCAGTGCCCAAATCGTCTTTATGCTCTTCAAACTTGACAGGATCAGGAAAATTCTCCTAATGTAGTTACTGGTTCGTTATAGATCTTTCATGTTCATGTTTATGCTTTGCTAGATCCAGAAGATTTTTTGTCTTTTGTCAATCCTTACATAACAGCCGATTTTGGAGTCATTCCTGAGATTTTAGCAGATACATTCTCAGTATCCACCCCAATGGGTAAATTCATCATAGCCAGATGGGTATACAAGAACTGTTCGGTTATGATATTTCAGAAGGTAACCTCTGAAGATTTAGTTGAATTAGAGATGATGGATTTTGATCTCATTCTCGGCATAGATTGGCTTCATTCATGCTATACCACGGTCGACTGCAGGAAAAGAATAGTTAAGTTCTAATTTCCGAATCAACCCATCCTTGAATGAAAGGGTAGTAATTCATCTTTCAGGGGTCAGCTTGTTTCTTACCTTCGATCTAAGAAAATAGTATTTAAGGGATGTATTTATCATCTCTTTAATGTCAAGGACTCTAGTATCGAGACTCCCAGCCTTGATTCAGTCCCCATCGTGAATGAATATTCAGATATCTTTCCGAAAGATCTTCCAGTAATTTCTCCCAAAAGGGAAATAGGCTTCGGCATAGATCTTCTTCTAGACACTTAGCCTATATCTATTCCTCCATACAGAATGGCACAGTAGAGCTCAGAGAGTTAAAGGATCAGTTGAAGGATCTCTTAGATAAGGGATTCATCAAACCCAGAGTGTCCCTGTGGGGTGCACTAGTCTTATTCATGTGGAAGAAAGATGGTTCTCTCAGAATGTGCATAGATTATCATCAGCTCAACAAAGTTATGGTCAAGAACAAGTATCCTCTTCCCATAATCGATGACTTGTTCGACCAACTTCAGGGTGCCAATTTTTTCTCCAAGATAGACCTCAGATCCGGATATCATCAGCTCCGAGTTAGGGAATGTGACATCCCGAAGACAGCTTTTCATACTCGGTATGGTCACTTTGAATTCCTAGTTATGTCCTTTGGTCTTACCAATGCCCCTTCAGCTTTCATGGACTTGATGAATCGTGTGTTCAAGTAGTACTTGGAAATGTTCGTCATAGTTTTTATAGATGATATTCTGGTCTATTCCCGCACTGACCGCAATCATGCAGACCATCTCTGAACAGTACTTCAGACTCTCAGAGATCATCATCTATTCGCCAAATTTAGTAAGTGTGAGTTTTGGCTAAGGTCAACAGAATTCCTTGGCCATATCATTTTGGGTGATGGAATTAGAGTAGATCCTCAAAAGACCAAAGCGGTAAGAAACTGGCCTCTCCCTGTCTCTCCATCAGATATCAGGAGTTTCATGGGTTTTGTTGGCTATTACAGATAGTTTGTTAAAGGATTTTCTTCTATTGCATCCTCTATGCCCAAATTGATAAAGAAAAAGGTCATGTTCTAGTGGTCAGATTCATGAGATAAGAGTTTTCAGGAGTTGAAGATTCAAATCACCTCAGCTCCAGTTTTAGCACTTCCCGATGGTTCCTATGGTTTTGTAATATATTGTGATGCATGCAGAGTAGGTTTAGGTTGTATCCTCATGCAACATGGTAAGTTCATAGCCTACGCCTCCAGACAGTTAAAGCCCCATGAGAAGAATTATCCTACTCATAATCTTGAGTTAGCAGCCGTAGTATTTTCCCTAAAGATTTGGAGGAATTATCTCTATGGAGTTCATGTAGATGTCTACATAGATCATAAGAGCATCCAGTATGACTTTTCTAAAAAAGATCTCAATCTTTGTCAGAGAAGGTGGTTAGAGCTCTTGAAGGATTATGACATGAGTGTTCTTTACCATCCGGGCAAAGCCAATGTTGTGGACGATGCTCTCAGTAGACTGTCTATGGGTAGTGTTACTCATGTTGATTATACTAAGACAAATTTAGCTCCGGAAATCTATCATCTTACCAGACTAGGCATTCGCTTAGTCGATTCTTCAGAAGGTGGTGTTTGTATCCAGCATAGTTTAAAATCATCGCTAGTATAAGAGGTGAAAGAAAAGTAAGATAGAGATTCCAGCTTAGTTAAGTTGAAAGAGTCAATCAAGGATTAGAAAGTAGAGTTTTTCTCCCAAGGGTGAGATGATGTTCTTCGTAATTAGGGTCGTCTTTGTATTCCAGGTGTAGATGACTTGAGGTAACGAATTCTTACAGAAGCGCATAGTACACGCTACTCTATTCATCCAGGGGCCACTAAGATGTATTGTAACTTATGGGAGATCTATTAGTGGAGTAGGATGAAGAGAGATATTATAGAGTTTGTGGCTAAGTGCTCTACATGTCAGCAGGTTAAGATAGAGCCTCAGAAGCCTAGTGGTCCATGCAGGAGTTCATTATTCCTACCTGGAAGTGGGAAGAAGTAAACATGGAATTCATGATAGGTTTGCCTCATACTCGTCGTCAGCATGATTCAGTTTGGGTCATTATAGATAGGATGACCAAATCATCTTATTTCCTTCCTGTCCTCACCTCATATTCAGCCGAGGATTACTCCAAACTCTATATCAGAGAGTTGGTCAGGTTACATGGTATTCCTTTATCTATTATCTCTGACAGGGGTACCCAGTTCACCTCTCACTTCTGGAAAGCTTTCCAAAAGGTCTTGTCACCCAAGTCCATCTCAGTACAGCGTTTCATCCTCAGACAGATGGTCAAGCAGAAAGGACCATTTAGACTCTAGAAGATATGCTAAGGGAATGTTCCATTGATTTCAAGGGAAGGTGGAATGACCACTTGATTTTGATTGAGTCTGCATACAACAATAGTTATCACTCCAGTATTCACATGGCTCCATTCGAAGCTCTCTACGGTAGATGATACAGATTTTCTGTTGGTTGGTTCGAAGTTAGTGAGGCCTCAGTCATAGGGCCTGATTTAGTATTCGACGCCTTAGAAAAAGTTCAGTTGATTAGAGGAAGACTCTAGGCTGCTCAGAGCCGACAGAAGTCTATTGTAGATATTCGTAGAAAGGATATCTAGTTTGAGATTGGTAAATTTTTCTATCTCATGATCTCTCCCATGAAGGGAGTGAAGAGATTCGGCAAAAAGGGAAAGCTTAGTCCCCAATATGTTGGTCCCTTCAAGATTCTCAGTCGCTTTGGCAAAGTAGCTTATGAGCTTGAACTTCCTTCAGATTTAGCCGCAGTTCATCCAGTCTTCCATGTCTCTTTTCTCAAGAAGTGCATAGGTGACCCATCAGTTGTAGTCCCCATTCAGATCTTAAATGTTCAGAATATCCTCTCCTATGAGGAGATACCAGTTGAAATCCTAGACTATCAGACTCGTAGATTGAGGAAAAAAGAAGTCCCTCTAGTCAAAGTTCTTTGGCGAAATCAGTCCGTTGAGGGAGCCACTTGGGAAGCAGAAGCAGACATGTGAACTAAGTACCCTCATCTTTTTTCCGTTAATTCAGATTCCTCTCAAGGTAATGATTATCCTTAAGTCTACTTAGTTTAATGTTCAAGTTTTTGTTACATATCTGGTATCTTCAAGCATTGCGTATTCAGTCATGTGCAGATGTGTCAGTTTAGACATGCATTCATGTATCAGTTCAGTCAGATAATCATGCATCAGTCATGCATTAATGAATTCAGCTCGCCAGTCATGCATCGGATATGTATGTTCAGTTATGGTATATTCAGTTTAGCATTCATGTTAGTTCATAAATCATGTGATGGTTGAGCATAATCTGTATACGCGGTGTCGTATCTTTTCTTACCTCTCAGTCAGTCTCATTTAAGGATGAATGTTCCCAAGGGGGAGATATTGTAATACCCCATAAAATCCTAAGTCCGAAATTCAGCTTGTTTAGCTCTTAAAACTCTTTAAAAGATTCAACACTTAGAAAATTTTGTCAAGTATTCCAACACTTAGCCTATCTAAAGCCTCCAAACTTCAGGGATTTATTTGACGGCCTTCCCGACCTTCGTTTTTAGATTTTCGAGTTACGTTGCAATTGTGGAAGTCAAGAGTACATCCCAGGTAAGTTTCGGAATTTTTGGAGTTGCATAAGGGCACGTTTTGGTGCCGAAAACAGTGGCACCATGCGATTAGCATGCGTCGCATGCTCCAGAAATTTTCAGCATTTCAGGGTCAACTTCAAACGATCATAACTTCCGGAATATAGTTAACTGTGAGAGATGCTATATATAAATGGAAAGATATGTGAGTCCTCTTTCCAATTCAATTGGTTTCAAACAATTTGAAAATCGGAGTAAAAAGTTATGATCAATTTACTTCAGCCTACCATACAGTCAACAGAGGGACAACTGCGTCTTTCTCTCTTTCTTTAGGGGCATTTTGGTCATCTTCCACCACTATATAAACCCCTTAACACCGAATTAAGCCTCATTAGTAGAAAAATATACTCCTTTTCTCTAATTTCTCTCAATAACAATAAGAGGAGTTTTCAATTGAGGATCCGCATTCAAGAATTTTCTCCGTCAATCTTCGTAAAATCAAGAATTAAGGTATGCGTAGTGTTCCTCCATGGATTCCCTTCATCCATGGGGCTCAAGAATCAAGTTTTAAATTATGCATTGTGAATACTTTGTTGTGGTATGATTATATTCATATTGATGGTTGTTGTATGGTTTCAAGTTAGGATTTTTATGTATTTTCATGAAGCTATGTTAGTATGTAAGTTGAAATCTATGAAATTAGTTGTTTATGATATCTATATTGTTGGATTTTGATAATCAAGTTATTGATGTTGAAAGATTCCCAAGTTTGAATCTTTATGTGTTATTATGAATATATCGCACCATATGAGTTGAAAACATGTAAAACTTGGTTGTTCATGATGTAAAATCTTATGATTTCACCTATGCCTAAATTGTGCATGTAAGGTTTTTGATGAAATGCCTAGAATAATAATAATCATGTTTTCATGACTTAAGAGTGCCAAGTAACAAGTCCATGCTCTATGCTTTATGATTCTACATGAATTCCATGTTATTGATATATTGTGGTGGTGATATATGTAGTGAACATGATGTTGAAGTTAAGAAAGTACTTCCATGTTGAATGTATCCCCTCCCACGTATGAAATGTTGACAAACATGTTGAGTATTGAATCCCCTTCTTATGATATTGTGAATTGTGGACTCTATTCCTATGAACAAGTCAGTCATGTGTGTCAATGTCTTTCCATCGAGTCCTGGGGGTACTTGTACCCTAAAAATATAGATGTGTGCCTAGAGCCATGTCATGTTTTCACGATATACACAGTCAATCCATGCTCCATAGAACTCAGTCAGTCATGTGAGGAAAAATGCAGTAACTCAGTATTCTCAGAAATCTCGTGAACTCAGTCAGTCGTAAGTAGTATTCTGTCAGTCAATGGAACTCAGTAACTCAACTTAGTATACATGTTCAGTGTATATTCAGATGGCAGTAGGATTTAGCACCGAGCGAACCCCAGGATGGGAATCCACACTGCCAGATTGAGGATTAGATTTCTAGAAGCAATCCTTACATTCCAGAACTATGTAGCCAGCATAGGTTGAGACATAAACACTACTAACTTTAGAGTTGGTGAGGCAGATACACACCGTTCTCTTATGGGGACACTGCCAGATTTAAGGGTCACTCACAGCTTATCTTTACCAGTGGCACAGTATTGGCACCCTTCCAATCAGGGTACAGATTAAACCCCGATTTAGCTATTGAAGCACATTCGGGGCATGTCAGTTAGATGAATTCTCCCACAATTACAGTTTCAGTACCATTCTCAGTAAAAGAACTCAGATAGTTCATCAGAATATCAGGATGATCAGATACAGTCAACTCGATTACAGTACGGAACTCAGCTAGTTCCACCATCATCAGACTCACAGTTACAGTCACTTATGTTGTCAGTTATTAGTATCATGTTATCACAGTTTCACTCTCGTAATCATGAATGTATTCTCATGTTCATATTAGTCAGTTTGTATAGTTCATGTATATGAACCCTTTGCATATAGCCTACCTCACTTGTATACTCAGTACATTCAGTTGTAATGACGCATTTGCGCTATGGTGCTTTCTCTTATGTTACACCATAGGTTCAAAGGCACGAGCTATGGAGCAACACTAGTTGACCAGTTCCAGCTTTCAGCGTCAGAGGTGAGTCCTTATCATGCAAGGACATATTTTGGCTAGTCATTTCAGTACTCAATTTTATTTTATTATTTTATTTCTATTTTCTAGACGGAGTTAGTTGGGGACATGTCCCATTCAACTCCTTATTCAGAAAGTTAGAGGCCTTCAAACGATTATAATATCTTCAGATTTAGACTTTAATATTTTCAGTTATTTTAGTATTGTGATACCCCTTTTAGATATTATGTTTCATTAAGTATTGAACCTTATGGTCTTACAGTATTACATATTCCGTATTTATTCTCTATATTATGTATTGTATAGGTACAAATATCAGTCATGGGCTAGCTTGTTGTCCTTCGTGGTCATGGGAACCATGTAGCATTTTGATTACCAAAATCGGGGCATTACAACTATTAAGAGACACTCACGTTCAATAGGGAAGTTCCACCAATGCGCATCAAATACAATAGGCTTGCCTTTATTTTCTTTACCTTAGCTTTCAAACAGTCAAGTTAGGACCACTATAGGACTTTATTTGGCTTGTATTGTAGGCTTGGGGGAAGGTATAATACATATGGATATATCAAGAGACTAATCCACCTTGGAACTACACTTAATTTGGAGTCCACACTTTAACAAATTTGCTTTTATTACACCCTTATTTCTCCTATTTATTCTTGAATTTTGAGATTCAGGTTGGGTGTGGTTTCTTTTATTTCTTTCTTCTTCTTTTATTTTTCTACAACACCTAGCTTTTCTATCTTTTTTTCTAATTTACCATTTTTCATACCCACTTTACATTATGCAACCCTATGATAGCCACCCTCAATTTTAGCGATTTTCCTGAGTTGAGATACACAATGTCCAAAAAGGACTAGGACAAAAATAAGTTTATTATAACACACATGGTAAGGTAAAAGGTATAACAGGAAAAATAGGCTATAAGGATCAATAATAAGTATTAAGGGGTACTTATTGACAAATGCAAGGTCACTTAGGGTAATAGTGGACTATCATTAAAAATGGTCTATGATCCTTTTCGAACTGACTATCCTACAACCTAGGCAAGACTAATCGAAAGTTCTGGATTTAGCACACAAAGGGAACTATGCAGCATAAAACACACTAGTGGATCAAAGTCATATCATAAGCTACTACATATTCTATTCATGCACAAGTTAGTGATGGTTATCATGTCTCTAATATAATGCCATAAAAAAATCCACAATGTCACACATATATACATTCACATAGTTCTAAAAAAATTCAGAGGGGTATAATTTTTCTAAAAAATAAAAAAAATATGACAATTGTCCTAAATACTAAAAAATCTCCTAATTACACAAAAACATAACACAATACGAAATAAAACACAATAAGACACAAATTTTAACCTAGACATGTCATTTCTACAATAATACCGCAGCCAACAGGAAAAGAAGCATAGCAACAAAATCCCACAGCAACTATAATATACCTCACCCCCAACTAAAAGACTGTGCACTATCCCCAATACTTGTAAATAATAAAAATCAAGGGAATGAGGGCATACCTAGGATTCACTAGACGTCCGTGTCATCATACAAAAAATCACCATATACCTTGGGTTGCCTCCCAAGTAGCACTAGATTTAGTTTTGTAGCACGACTAAGTTTCCTTGGCTACTCAGACTATACCAAGGTCCACCTTAACACACACTTTCACTTCTTAAATATTTCCTATATAATGCTTCACTTACTTCCCATTTACCTTAATGTGGCTTTACCTTCATGCTTCAATTCTATAAAAACATGTGGACTATCCAAATCACGATGAATGGCCCATACTACCTAGACTTCAGCTTGTTAATAAACAAACAGGGTCTTAAATTATACAATGAGACCAATTCATCGGGCTCAATCTTTCTTTTCTATATTTGATTGTCATGATAGAACTTTATTCTTTATTTGTATATGGAAGAACTATCATAAGAACATAGTTGAAATTCATTTAAATCATTTACCTTTCCCAATCTCAACCTTGTTGCATCACGCAACTCAAAGTTTAGCCTTTTCAATGCCTATAGTGCCTTATGCTCGAGCTCGATCGACAAGTTCCATGCCTTGCCTTATATGAGCATTTATGAATAGGAACCTATGGGAATCTTATATACTTTATGGTAGGCCAGAACACATCATCCAACTTTCTTGACCAGTCAGCCCCGATGGCATTAACAATCTTTGCCAATATGGACTTGAACTCTCTATTGAAGACCAAAACATACCCGATTGTCTAAGGATAGTAAGGTCTTTCCACCTTATTCCTAATACAATATTTATCAAGCAAGGCCTTAAATAAATGAGTTAAAAAGTGAGACCCACCATTACTAAAAATTTCAACTGGAGTGCCAAATTGAGTAGAGATGATTTCTTTAGATATACAGTAATATTTATACCTCTAATATTTGGAAGAACAAATTTCTCCACCCATTTGGAAACATGGTCAATTTCTACCATAATATACCTCATGCCAAAGGAACTCACGTACAGACCCATGACTCTGACATTGGTCGCAAGCTTGTACAGAATCGTGAGCATCCTTATAAATTAAAGTCTAGTAAAACACACACTGTAGAATTTTTTTGGTTATGTTGGTACCACTATGATGACCCTCAATTATTGATGAATGACAAGCTTCAAGAGTGCTCATGATCTTCACCAAAGGGATAAACATCCAAATAACACCATCTTCATAAATTTTCAAAAGGTATTGTTCATCCCCAAAAAACATTCTCACCTCATACATAAATCTCTTGCGTTTCTAGAAGGAAAGATCGTCTAGGACAATATCACTTGCGAAATTATTGGAAAAATCAAGAAACTAGGGTATTAAGTCTTGAGATACTTCTAAGACCCACTCTTCTTGGAAAGTGTCATATATTTCAAGCTCATCCACTATTTTCTAAATTGCCTCTCCTCAAGCCTAGTAAGTGATCAACAACTTAGATTTGGGTGCCTTTTTTGTCCTACACCTTAAAGTCAAATTACTGCAGCCTGAGAACCCAACAAATCAATCTCAGCATGGCATCTTTTTTCGATATCAGATACCACAAGGTTTCATGGTTTGTATTAATTATGACTTTGGTCCCAATCAAATTGGACCAAAATGTTTTGAAAGGAAAAACCACCGCAAGTAACTCTTGATATGTTACTGTACAATTCATTTGTATAGGGTTTAATGCCTTGATGTCATAATATATTGGATAAAGAATCTTATTTCTCCTTTAGCCTAGGACAACCCCTAAAGCCACTACACTCCCACATAACATTAAACAATACACACCAATCTGACGACATAATTATAAGAGATAAAATCAGCTGCTCCTTAAGACAGATGGAGGCTTTCAGATATGCATCATTAAATATGAATTTAACCTCTTTCTCTAAAATTTTGTACAGAGGATTTACAATTTTAGAGATTTCTTTGATGAACCATCAATAAAAACCTGCATGGCCCAAAAAGCTCCATATACCTTTTAACTGAGACTGGTGGTGGCCAGTTTTCAATCATCTTAATCTTGGCTTTTTCAACCTTCATACCCTATTTGGAGATATTGTGCTCAAGAATAATACCTTCTTTTTCAATAGAATGGCATTTTTCCTAATTTAGCACCAAGTTTCACTCTTTCCATCTCTAGAGTGCATTGGCCATATGGGAAAAAATTTATCAAAGGAGTCCCCAACTATTGAAAAATCATCCATTAATACCTCGATCATTATCTCCACTATATAAAAAATATAGACATCATGCATCACTTAAATATGGTTGCGTAATCTGAATGACATTCTTTTAAATGCAAAATTTCAATATAGGAAAGTAAATATCATTTTATTGAGCCTCTGGTGGAATAGTGATCTGATTGTAATCCGAGTACCCATCAAGAAAATAATACCAAACCTGACCTGTTAGTCTATTGAGCATTTGATCCATGAAAGGCATAGGGAAGTGGTCCTTCTGGGTCTAAGTATTCATCTTCCAATAATCCATGAAAACTCTCCAACTGGTAGCAGGTTTTATAGGCATAAGTTAATTTTTCTCATCGCAAACTAATGTAATTTCACCCTTCTTTGGCACAAATTGAACTGGACTAACACACTTGTTGTCTGTAATAAGGTAAACTACTTTAGTATCTAACCACTTGATAATTTCTTTCTTTATAACCTCCTAAATAAGAGGGTTTAATATATGTTGAAGATCAATGCTGGGAATACATTTCAACTCAAGCTATATTTTATGGGTACAAATACTGGGTGGAATTCCCATAATATTTACTATGGTCCAACCAATGGCTATTTTGAACCTCTTCAATATGGATATAACTGCTTCCACCTATTACTCTACTAATTACACAACAATAATCAAAATAAAGGTACTGTTATCCCCAAATAATGCATGCAACAAATGAGATGGGAGGGCTATCAATACCAAAATTGATGGATTCTCAACAGATAGTTTCACAGGAGGTGTGGCTCTATTTTGTAAATCAAGATCCAGCTTCTTTAGAGATTAATTTAAGAACCTCTACCATGCAATGTGTTAACCATCTAATTATATTCTCCAATGCCATAACTATTGGAATTCATGATTACTGTTGTTAATAATTCGAGACCAAGTCTCTCTTCAATGGGAAACACCGTTGCATCAACATCATCATCAATAGTGTATATCACCAACACTAGCTACTTGATCGAAGTTACATTAGAGTCAACATTCTGTGTCAGACTTGAGATATTAGCTTTAATCTCCATAAGGCATGTCTCCTAATTTTTTAACCCTTTATAAGTTTGGAAAATAATTCCTCCATTTTCAATTTATTGTCGTAGCTTCCTGACATAATATACCTGTCTCCCTTCTTCTTAAAGTCATCTTTCAATCTCCAATCACCATCATGCTCCCTACTACGATCTTTGTATCTATTTACATAATAGTTTCGACCTTTTATTTCCTTTCCCTTTGGCTCAAAAACCCGCCAATTCAATATCAAGATACTTAGCCTTTTCTTCCAAGTCAAACTTATATGCTTTTGAGGTTAAACCCTATGCACCTACTGTGTTTACCTTCTTAGCATTCACTACTGCAAACTGCTTAGTCAACAATCATATATCAATACTCAGTAGCATAATCTCTTACACCACAGAATCATCCACTTCTATATGGTCACCAAAATCCCCAATGGAATAAGTGTCAACACCCCTCTTAGCCTTTCATGTATGCCACCCACGTTTAGTGACAGAGATTAGGTCTAGAACCTCAGAAGTTTCTTTCTAGCGTAGTTTCATCAATGCTCCTATAGTGATTGTGTTTGTCATGGCTTAGGAACTGATGTTCAGGTACCTATAGAATACCTCCAGCAAGCTGATCCCTAAAATATGATGATTGGGTACCATGCTCAACTCTTTTCTAATTCGAAATCAAACCTCGCACATCGACTTCAGAAATAGCTGTCTGAATTTGTATATCTTATCTTTTAACTACAACATTCTGGATAAAGAAAATAAATTGTTTAAGAATTTCCTACACAACTTATTCCAAGGGATAATATATCCTCTCGGAAGTTCCCCCAACCACCAAGAAGCTTCTCTAGTCAACAAAAAAGGAACAACCTCGATCCAAGTAACTCGTGGTATAACCAAGAATAGAATATGAAGACCATATTCCCAATAAAATTAGCAAGATGCATATTTTCTTTATTTTTAGACAAGCTGGAAATACACCATTCAAATTAAATAGTTGGATCATGGCACTAGTTATCTAAAATTTCACAAGGAGGAATGATATCTCCGATTTCTGTTAGCACAACGTATTCCATATCCTCCTCATCATCATACAGATATAAGTACAAATATACTGGGATCACTTGAGCTTGATCACCTCGAATTCTATCTCACTTACCTTCGAGAGCTTCTTGACAATCAACTATCAGTCTTGGCCTGACTACCTTTGCCTGCTGAGCTAGCTGGGCCTCCTCATCCCTTCTGTAGTACGAAGCTGCATCTTTCTATAACTGCTCTATCTGTTGATAAAAAATATTTTTAGGATGACCTAGAGTAGGGGAGGCACTTCATTAGGTTCATCTAGAACCCCTTCTAAATATCCTACACATACCGGTTCAGTCATAGTACAATTATGTTGTTAGAGTCTCACTGGGTTAGGATTCAGTGGGAGTAACGAATTGCCTTGACTTTTAGTGTTAAGCATGCATCGGAACCTGAAAATTTCAGAATGTTCAATCAATATGTCAACACCGCATTCCTCAGCAACAGTTCTAAAATTTTTATCAATGCCCAAACTACACTTCTAATCAAAGATAAAGTGGTCGCTGCCAAGTAACGTAACCCCACTCAGGTTAGGGTCATACCCACAGGGAATGGACATATATCTCTCTTTTTTGGGAACTAATGAGTAGTATGGAAAGTAAATAGGGATTTGTAGTAACAATCTCAAACGTGTAATAAAGTTCAACTTTGGTAGTAATCAGTAGAAAACAAACACTAGGATTATGTTCCCCCTAGAATCTCAACTCAGTAGGATTATCATGCTTTATTGAACCAACCTAGTACCTTGTATGCATAATTTAATTATTTATGTTCCATCAGTTATCTTGTGATCTCATTTAAGGATTTCATTCTATACATTTTGAGTCTTAAGACGTTAGATTACTAACCCTTATCCTAGATCCCAGTTAAATATTACTTTTTGAGTATCACATTATTAGTTGATAGATAACCATCATACATAAATGACACTAATTATCCTAGATCGACAATTAATCTTCAATTAATATTGTGATTATGTTTTCCAAGTCACTACTCTTGTGGAGTAAGTAATTTTAGGCTAGGTGGAGATCTTACCATTCGCAACTGATAAGACATCGACTAAACTAAAGATAATACAATAAATGCAAAAATACCAATTTACAAAATCATAGTACTTCTCTTACTTCATCAATATGTTAGGGTTCCCATAACCCTAGCTAAGGTCTTTAGCTGCACATACTTGTGAAATGATAAATGAAAAGTTATTGGAACCCTTACGGGTTTCAAAACACAATGAGGGGCCTGGTCCATCAAAGTCAATCACATGCAATCTAACAATAAAGTGCAAGAAAAGTTGAGCAGGAAAATAACAACACAAAAGATTTAACGTGGAAACCCCTTGCTCAAGGGTTGAAAAATCATGACTTGCCCTCACAAGCACCTAAGAAATCAACTATAATCAACCTCTTGATTATAGAGTCAATTTCAGCCGAAATTTAGGCTCCTCCTACTAGTAGTAACTGTACTACAGCCTCAATTCGACAACTCTACCAAGACTTCTCAAACCTAATTAACTCTAATCAGTATCAAACTTAGAAAACTCTACCTAAGCACTCTCTAAGCAATGAGAAAAGATCATTACTCCTATAGATTGAGTAATTAAATTACAAATCAAATCAGAATGAATAAACTCTCTAATTTAGCACACACATATGGCAAAGAACTTGAGTAATATGATACATGGAGTTTTTTACTTTTTCTCTCTTCAACACTCTTTTTGTATTTCTAAAACCTATTTGATGAAGAAACGTCTTTTTTCTTTTATAGAAGAGTGATTATTAGGGATGAGATGTCATTGGACCAAGTGTTACAATTAGTATAAGCAACAGATATGAATTTTTTACACAAACATATAAAATTGTGCAGACGCTTCCCAATTGTATTATTGCCTTAAACATCCAGGGACCTGGTCCCTTTGTAGTTATCTTCTCATCATTAGAACTGTATACAAAAATTTATCCCCTTTTGATGATGACAAACCTACCACAAATCTTTGAGAAAAAATGCAGATTCATCATATTTAATCCTTGTGTTTACCACTACTGAAGATGAATGTTCCTATATCATCATGCTTCCATAATCATTCAACACAGGGACTTGATCCTTTATTGTCATTTACAGCAAAACCTCTAAGCACATAAGCATATTTTCTCCCCCTGTCATCATGCACCATTAAATATTTTGTATATTTGCATACTTCCCCCTTTCAAAATTCCTTCCTTTATTCATCTATTAAACACATCATTTACTTTCCCCTATTAGAATACCATTCAAATTTGCAATACAGCTTATCATAAGAATCTTCATTAGTTTCACTACACCTATACCTGGTACCTATTCCCTACGACATGAACTCAGTATTCCCTCTTTTGGCATCATTAAAAAGTGAGTACAATAAACAATGAGAATAAGAAAAAATTAGTTAACTCATGGCCACCGGTAAAACACTAATATGAAGAATAACTTTTCAATTTAAAGGGAACAAATGTACCACCAATGAAAATATTAATTCATAATAAGAGGACAAGTATCTTTGCAGTGCATAATTTAAATGTTCTGGGGAACAAGACACAAGAATCAAGAAGGATTAATAAGTGATGGACAGGAAAAAGATTTTAAAGAAGTAGGGTCAGATTATTGTTGAGATGCCTTATCTCTGAATTTATGCTCAGGACCTCTTCAGTTAAAATTGATACCTTCTTCTTCATTTCAGCATTATCAGTTCTAATAATTTCAAAGACACATGGGATTCTTTGGGAGAGATGCTGAATTGTCACCTGGAGCTTGCAAATTTCTTTATCCTTAGCAGCTAACTTGAACTTTAGTTCATCTATTTCCTTGCTTAGCTCTCTTTGAGAAATGCAACTTGATTAACCACATTCATTTTTTACCAGTGTCTTCATGACAAGCATCTGTAGCAATGTTCCTTGAGTTCCATTTTCACAAACAATACCAAAATTGTCAAATACATTGTTTAACTAATATCTATAAGGCATGCCATGTTTTCCATTTTTCCCAAGAACATCCATTATTAAAGAAGGTAGATTAATGAATTCAATGCAATTAAGGCATGACATCACATACAAATCAGTGGTTGAGGCAATGTTTCCCTTTTGTTATCTTGAAAAAATCACTATGTTCACAAAGGCAAAGACCAATTTAAACTCACTCTTGAGTGATTTCCTTTTCACTGCACCCGCAGATTTCCCGTTGACCATTGATGCATTAGCTATGAGTTCTATTGAAGGCAACTGCTTTGAGAAAGTTCTCACATAATATATACAAACTTCCAAAGTTCTTTCCAATATTTCTTCATATAGCTTTATTGACTTTCCTCGGACCCGTTCAGTTAGATTCAACCCAGTTTCTAAGAATTCCAATGTGAAATAGAATTCTCTGACTACCTCATTAAAGAAAGTTTGAATAGGTCCTTCCATAAGATGCATCCAACCTTGATGTTTAACCAGCTCAACGAATTCCACCATACCATGTTCTTTTAGCATATTTGCATAAAAAATCCTTCTAGTTAATACCTTTTCATTCTTTAAGAACCTGTTTCTAAATTTCTTTGATACAACATTAATTTTCTCCCCTTTTTTCCT
This sequence comes from Capsicum pubescens, assembly GCA_030864215.1. Taxonomy (NCBI): domain Eukaryota; kingdom Viridiplantae; phylum Streptophyta; class Magnoliopsida; order Solanales; family Solanaceae; genus Capsicum; species Capsicum pubescens. The sequence continues at coordinate 228,010,045 of CM061548.1, read as the reverse complement.
ACTATTATAGGTGCACAAATTTTCTTTCATCTACTTTCCTCTTTTTGGGATCGGGCCCCTCAAAAGTCAATTACTTCTCAGTAAAGCTTCCAGGCCATTCAAAAAATTCTTTGTGTTTTATTAACATCATTCTTCTTATGATCAACTATGCTTTTTCCAGGGCTATGTAACAATAAGATAAGGTTTTCAGAAACCCAGGTTTCATCTATCACATCACTATTAGAATAGTTTTTAAGATACACGGATGATCTTTATCAATAGGTTGAGTGATGAAGAAGTTAACGTTTAGAAGAGTAAGAAATAAAGGATATTTTCAGGAAGGTTTAGGAAGGGATTTTTAAAAATTCTATGCTCATAATCCTTTTAAATATATGAAATGGGAGATTTATCGCAATCAGGTAGATCATTTTCTTAGAAGGGATATTTGGAATTAGGATTTTCCTTTTTTATAATATAAGGAGTGGGTCCAAGAAGATTTAAGGGAGTAATAAGTAACAGGAAGGGTTTTTTGTGAGAACAAGAGATGATCAATTTCAGATTTTTGGTGATTCATCTTCTCTTTCAGAATAGGACAACTTAAAGAAAAAACAGAGAGGACGCGACTTTTTCTTGACAGAACAAACAAAATTTGCACATAAAAAATACTAACATGAGAGATAGGACCAGGTCCCTCTCTACTTTGAGTGGGTCTTTGACTTTATGCTGGTCACATCTTTCCATATAAAAAGTTATTCCAATGGGAATAAACCTACAAAGGTATGGCATAGAGTTAGAAAAACATGTACCTAATTTACCAAGGATACTTGCCTTTTGAACATAGCTAATTTTGTTAAGAGACACTGATTCACATGATAGTAGGTCAGGGTAATTTGATCAATCCTAGCATTAAGTTGTTAGATTCATTACACTACATCATATATCGACTTACTCTGGAAATAGGTTTAAGGAGAAGGTCCTATAGTTAGGATCCTTCAAATGTATAGAGTTCCTTATGCATTGATTTGAACTCGCCAACCTCTTTCATACCTTTGTGAGTTAATTTTTTGTATAGGAATACTGAAAAAGCCATGAGATTTTTGACTAAGGCTCTTGTTTGCACTCTTTCCTCTATATATGAAATTAGAATATCCAGGGAAATAAAAAGATATGTGCTTCGAGTTTGAATCTCTAAGATGAAGTCCAATGGAACCAGGTCCCCATGAATTCTGACTAGACATTTCCTTGGAGTTCTTCTACTTGAGCTGATGTTTGTGATTAAGATATTAGATCACCATTCATTATTAGGCTATTGACCATTCCCATCAGCTATATGCAATTTTGGCCCTTCTTACCTTGTCACATAAGATACCTTCACCTTGAAGTATCATAGGAAAGAGAATATAATAAGACCTTCTATTCATAGCCTTGAGAAATTAAATATCAGGAAGATTGTTCTGATTGCATACCCTTTCTACCTCCTGTACTTACAATTATTTGTAAGACTTAAGAACCCATTTGAGTTTGAGTTCCCAGTAGGTGGAAAATGGTGTGATCAAATGCTTCTTTTTACATCTAGGTAATGTGAGTTTCTTCATGTTTTTAAAGGTCATAAACCTATGGGATAGGTTCTCCCCTATTGGACATGTCTAACATTAATCATTCTTTTTTCTGAAATAGCTTTGGTAGTTTTCTTTGACATGCCCTTCCCTTCCACAGAAAGTACATAGAGTCTTGTGGACCTTTTTCTTAGTAGTTTGAGCAGCCGTTTCATGAGACCCAAGTGATTGAGTTTTTTACTGATACCCAAGATTTTTAATATTATTAACTCCTTAATTAGCAAGTTAGAGATGATGTTAGAGGATGAAGTCCATTGTAGGTATTTTTTAAGTTGTTCCATCATACGGACCTGGTGCCTTTCTAACTCCTCATTGTTATGAAGTGCAGTCATGAGAAGCCTTTGAGAATCCCTCAATTTTTCTTCAATCTCAACCTAAAAATTTGAGGTTGTTTTCTTCCCTTAATTCTCAGAAGAATCTGCTTTCTTAAGTTGACTTACAAAACTCAGATTCTCAAATTATCATCTTAGCAACCTGTTCCTTATTTACTGATATCTGGAGACTCAAAGCTATCAACACAAGCTCTTGATCTTCTATGTTTCTATAGAGCATTATTCTTGTCTTTATCACAAGTATCATCTCTTTTCTCTAACTAACTCACTAAATTCAGAATTTTAGATTTTAACTTAGTAACCTACTCTTTAGATTTAGAGTTTTGGAGAGTTAAAGAAATTAACTCAAGCTCTTTACTTTCCACTATATCTTCTAGAGAAAAATTTTTATCAATCATTTTACACATACAATCAAATAGGTCATCAAAAAGCCTTTTTATCTTTCTAGCAGGATAGTTGTCAAAGTTTACTTTACGGTAGAAAGTGTTACTGCATTTTCTTCTTCATATTCACTATTTTCCATACACTACCAGAAATTGGGTCTTTGGCAACAGACTTTTTAGCGGTGGTTGAAAATACGTTGCTATAAACTATCTATAGTAACGCTTTCAACAGTTGCAAAAAATTACTTTATTAGTGCTATGACCGTTTCTACTGAACATGAATATTTGAAAAGGGCATATGTATTGCAGTTCTATTAAAACCCATTGCCAAAAAAAGCATCTATGGCAACACTTCATAAAAAATAAATTGATGCAATAGATATATACACTATTAATTAATTTCCCTACATAATATTTCACACAAGTCCACAAAAATATTTTTCATTTTATTAAAACATTATTTTTAATTCTCAATCTCAATAGCAAACCCTTAGAACAAAACCTAACATTTATTCTATTTCAGACAAACAAACCAAAAGCAACATCAAGAGATTATTATACAAATTGCAAACAATCTCTAACAATTTTTCTATATTATGGTAATGAATCCAGCATATGTAAACTATAATTACAACCCATTTACCCTATTTTGATAGTGAACAATAGTTTTGTTGTGGTGTGAGATAGTGAACAACAACAATTTCTGATAGAATTGTTGGAGCTCGTGTTTAATATGCTACATAACCCATAAATCACTCTTTATATTCTTTTGAGTTTGTTTTCCAAGGGATCAATATTTTGATACTAAATTTTAGCTCTTTCGCTTGTTTGAAATGTGAAGGTCCTGAAAAAAAGCTTCATCAACTTGTCATTTTCAGTGAACTGCATGTAGTTTTTCCAGATGTATGAATTCATATTTATTTTGTGGAACCTACAATTCCAGTAGAAAGGTTTAATATCCCTTATTTATTTCATGTTTCTAGTTTACTTACTTTCCACTACAACAACAACAATAACAAACACAGTGTATTCCCACATAGTGGGGTCTCGGGAGGGGGTAAGATGTACGCAGTCCATACCACTACTTCGGGAGAAGTAGAAAGGATGTTTTTGATAGACCCCCAGATCAAGACAAGGAATAATAAACAAATACTTAATAGAGCTTGGAACAGGATGTCAAGACAAAAATACGCCACCCAAAAGGAATAATAAACAAAGAATAGTAAACACATTCGTAATAAAGCATACAACAAAGTGTACTATCAAGAATAATACATCTACCAAGTAATGTCCTACCCCAATGACTCAAAATGGCACTAGCCTTCTATCCTAATCCGCGCCCTCCAGATCATCCTATGTAGGGTCATGTCCTCAGTGAGTTGTAACTGCTCTATGTCCCTCCTGATCAACTCTCTCCATTATTTCTTTGGCCTACCCCTACCCCGCCTGAAAGCATCCAAAGCAAGCTTGTCACACCTATGAATCGGGGCATCCGTGCCCCTCCTCATCACATGCCTGAACCATCTTAATAAGAATTCTCGCATCTTGTCCTCAACTGAAGACACTCCAACCTTTTCCCGAATAGTATCATTTTGAACTCTATCACCCCAATTAAGCGCAAACATCCAACACAACATCTGCACTTCTGCCACCTTAAATTTTTGAATATGAGAGTTCTTGACTGGCCAACATGCCGCTCCATACAACATGGCCGGACGGACTGCCACCCTGTAGAATTTGCCTTCAATCTTGGGTGGCACCTTCCAATCAGACAACACCCCTGAGGCGAGCTTCTACTTCATCCATACTGCTCTAATACAATGGGAGACCTCCTCATCAATCTCACCATTCCCTTGAATCATGGACCCCCGATACTTGAATCTATCCCTCTTACACACTTTCTGGTAATCCAACCTTACTACCAACTCATCTTCCTGCCTAACGTCATTAAACTTTTATTCCAAATATTCTGTCTTTCTCCTGCTCAACCTGAACCCTTTAGACTCAAGGGTCCGTCTCCACACCTTTAATTTATCATTCATACCCCTCCCCTCCCTACGCGTCTCATAAACTAAAACTATATTATCTGCAAAAAGCATACACCAAGGTACCTCTCCTTGAATATGCCACATTAATATATCCATCACCAAAGCAAACAAAAATGGGCTAAGGGTGGAACCTGATGCTACCCCGTCAAGACAGGAAAATACTCTGAGTCTCATCCCGTCGTACTCACCTGTCTTAGCTCCATCATATATGTCCTTGATTGCTAAAATATAAACCACCGGTACCCTACTTACCTCCAAGTATCTACAAAGTACCTCCCTAGGGACTTTGTCGTATGCCTTCTCCAAGTCCATAAACACCATGTGCGGATCTCTTTTCCTTTCCCTATGTTGTTCCACCAGTCTTCGTACCAGGTGAATTGGCTCCATCATCGAGCGCCCGTTCATAAATCCAAACTAATTTTTCAAGATAGATACTAACCTCCTCAACCTCAACTCGACCACTCTCTTCCAAATCTTCATTGTGTGGCTCAATACCTTAATACCTCTATTGTTATTTCAACTCTGAATGTCACCTTTATTCTTATAAAGAGGGATCATAGTACTCCATCTCTAAGCCTCGGGAATTTTTCCCATCTTGAAAATGCCGTTAAATAATTCATTTAACCACCTTACGTTATCCTCTCCAGAGAACTTTCAAAAATCCACAGGGATCTCATCAGGCCCCATCGCCCTACCCCTACGTATCCTACGAATATCCTCTCTGACTTCTTCTACCTTAAAATGTCTACAATAACTAAAATCACGACACTCCTCTATGTGCTCTAGCTCCCCTAAAATAATAACTCTATCCCCTTCTTAATTCAATAACCTATCGAAGTACGACTGCCATCTCTTCTTAATGTGAAAATCCTCCACCAATACTCTACCATCCTCCCCCTTAATGCATTTCACCAGGTCGAGGACAAGACCCTTCCTCTCCCTAGCCTTAACAAGCCTAAACAACCTCTTTTCCCCTCATTTCTCCTCTAACCCCATATACAAGCTCTCGAATGCTACCGTCTTATCCTCCATGACTGCTATCTTATCCTCCTTCCAAGTTATCTTATACTCCTCCCTATTATCCCCTTCTTATCTTCATCCCTACTCTTACCCAACTTAGCATACGCCCCTTTCTTAGTCTCCACTTTCTTCCTAACTTCTTCATTCCACCACCAATCCCCCCGACGATGGATGGCACAACCAATCGAGATATCCAACACCTTACTGGCAGTCTCCTTGATGCACCTAGCCGCCTTATCCCACATACCATCCACGTTCCCCCTGCACTCCCACACCTCCATTCCCTCAACCTTCTCCCCTATCTCCCTCACATTCGCTGACGTAAGGCCACCCTACTTAATTCTATGTCTACCATCCTCACCCCTTCTCTTCTTATCTTTCTTAATACCTAAGTCAATCACCAAGATCCTATGCTGGGTCGAAACATTCTCACTCGGGATGACTTTACAGTCCTTACACAACACCCTATCCCCTTTCCTAAGCAACAAAAAGTCAATTTGTATCTTGTCTATCGCACTTCGAAAGGTGATCAGGTGTTCTTCCTTCTTCGGAAAGCTCGAATTCACCACTACCAACCTAAAGGACCTCGCAAAATCAGACTGAGCTATTCCCTCCTCATTACTTTCCACTACAATTTTTAGTTAAACTGCAGGAAAGGAGAGTAGTCTCATTGACCTTATTTTGAGCAATCAATTTGTTACTAAACATTTGAACGTTACTTAATTTTTTAAATTATTATGATTTATCTCTCAATCCGTTGTTTGCTCTATTTCATAGATAATTCACTTGCTGTTTTGGGGTGTTCTTCTTCAATTTGGGGATTTTAAGATTTGCCTATTCTTCTCTATTTCGACCTAATTTTTGATCTAGACTTCAATTTTGGTAATCTCTCCATTTTATTTTGGTTGTACTGTGCTTGACCTCTGTTACATTTGTGTCAATTTCTATTACACTCTGCAAAGCTTACTAAGTAGCAATTCCAAAAGTAACATAAAATCAACAACATTTGTTATGTTCATAAGAGGTTCATTAGTGCCACATCTTGGTGCCTCTTTTGTCCATATGTGTTTTGGATACACATATTTTGTGCTATAAATGCTTCAGCGTTACTTACTGCATCCCACAAATTCAACCAGCAACTTGTAAATGGTATACCTTGAGTACTCTTTTATACCTACTTATCGATTTATAAGCTGACTTTAATTTCTATATATAAATTTTCCATTATCCGTTGTCACCTAAGAAGTACTATATTTGTTTATTATTGTTAGTTTAAGTATATACACTTCTTTTTAACAAGTCTAATTAATTTCCCATGTCAATAAATGGTTAGCTATATGTAGAGTAAAAATTCTTAGGTTTACAGTGTTAATGATTGAATTTAAATTATAGAACCAAAGGTGAAATGGATATAAGTAAATTTTACCAACGGTTGGTGTATCATACATTCAAATTCCAGAAGCATAATTGAAGTTGCTAGTTAAAATTGTATCCTTTAAGCAATCACCAAGTAGCATTATATTCTAGTTATCCTTCTCTACCACAATATTCTCCTTGTAATATCCGTTCTTAATGTATTTAACATAACGATTAGACAATTCTTGTAAACCATAGTCTACTAAAAAATTCTATTTGTAAACAACTATGTAAAACTTAGAACATATAAAGAATCTATTCAAAGGGAAGATTAGGATAAACCTTAAAAAGAGAAATTATGAAACAAGATAATGAGTGCAATGTATTGCAGCCTCCTCCTATACTGTCTATGTTAAAGGACTGAATTTTCGATTTTTAAAACTCCAATGGAAGTAATACCTTTTTGAGTACAAAGATACATGAGTCTCCAAATATTAGAAGAAATTGAGCAAAAATGTCCATGACATGCATACTACTTGACACGCCATACTATAACACATCTTTTTCTATTTCTTAAAAAAAGAACAAGTCAAAAAACAATGAGCCATAGTTGGGCATGCAAATTGCCAAGTAATATAAAGCTGATTGACTTTGTTTGTAATCCATTTGGTTGTATGCTCACTCAACAACCTTCTCATATAGATTTCCTTATTTTAGACTTCTGGCTCAATGCGATGCACAGTCTCTAACTACTTAAAATAAAAATTGGAAAAAATAACTTTATGAATTCCAATGCCTAACAGCCTTTGAAAACTTAGGATAGTGGTGATAGGATAATGTGCTGTTTTGGAAGTGTAAAGTGGATCCTATGGACTTCTCGAATGGAGGTTGGTTGTGGGTGATGTGATGATAGTGAATTGAAAATTTAGAACCTACTAGTTGTCTTGTGGAGATACTGGGAGCATGAGATCAAGGCATAATTATTTCTATTTACTTTGGAATTCAGATGGTAATACCTAGTTAAAACAAAATCAAATGTCTTTCGATGAGTTGAAGCTTATTCCAGTTAACTCTATTTTGTCTTTTGTCATTGAAACTGTTGATATATTTGATTAGTTTGATACTATAACTGCAAATGTTATATTATAATAGGGGAATTGGCATATAAGTTTCTTAATTTGTCATTGCCTTTACAACATTTAGGCAAATAGCTTCTTCTTTGGGATAGCAAATTTTTAGGATTCTCAGAAATGAAATGGATTATAACTTCCTAAAAACTGTCCTGTTGTCTCTGAGCTCTTTTTGGAACAAATCTTGTTATTATTGATTAACTCTAATCAGTATCAAACTTAGGCAACTCTACCTAAGTACTCTCTAAGGAAAGAGAAAAGACCATTACTCTTAATAACTAAGTAATTCAATTACAAATTAGGACTGACTAAAGACACTCTCTAATTTACTGCACACATATGGCAAAAGATCTTGAGTAATATCAAATATGTAGTTTTTCCCCTTTGGTCAAACTGTGTTTCGGATACACATATTTTTTGCTATAAATACTTCAGCGTCACATGTGGCATCACACAAATTCAACCCACAACTAGTAAATGTTATACTTAGAGTACTCTTGTATCTACTTATTGATTTATAAACTAACTTTAATTTCTGTATACAAATTTTACATTATCCTATGTCACCTAAGAAGTACTAGATTTGTTTATTATTGTCAGTTTATGTATATACACTTCTTTTAAACAAGTCTGATTAATCTTCTATGTCAATAAATGGTTAGCTATATTTAGAGTAGAAATTCTTAGCTTTACACTGTTAATGATAAAATTTAAATTATTGAACCAAACGTGAAAATGATATAAGTAAATTTTACCAATGGTTGGCATATCATACATTCCAGTGTTAGAAGCATAGCTCATGTTGCCCATTATAATTGCCTCCTCCAAGCCAACACCAAGTAGCATTATATTCTAGTTATCCTTCTCTACGATAATATTTTCCTTGTAATCTCCTTTCTTAATGTATATCACATAATGATTAAACAATTCTTGTAACTGATAGTCTGTAAAAAAATTATATTTGTAAGCAACTATGTAGAACTTAGAACATATAAAAAATCAGTTTAAAGGGAAGATTATGGTAAACCTTAAAAAGATCAATTATAAAATAAGAGAACGAGTACAATGTATTACAACCTCTTCCTATACTGTCTATGTTAAAGGACTGAATTTTCTATCTTTAAACCTTCGATGGAAGTAATACCTTTTTGAGTGCAAAGACATATGAGTCTCAAAATATTAGAAGAAATTGAGCAAAAATGTCCATGACATGCATACTACTTGACATGCCATACTATAACCCTTCATTTACTATTTCTTAAAAAAAATATAAAGAAAGACAAAATGAGCAATAGTTGGGCATGCAAATTGCCAAGTAATATGCATCTAATTGACTTGGTTTGTACTCTATTTGCTTGTATGCTCGTTCAAGAACCTTCTTTTATAGATCTCCTTGTTTTAGACTTCTTGCTCAATATGATGCAAAATCTCTAACTACTTAAACTGAAAATCGAATAAAAGAACTTTATGAATTCCAATGCCTAACGCCCCTTGAAAACTTAGGATAGTGGTGATAGATTGATGTTGTATTTTTGAAGTGTAAAGTGGATCCCATGGACTTCTCAAATGGAGGTTGGTTGTTGGTGATGTGATGCTAGTGATTTGAAAATGTAGAACCTACTAGTAGTCTTATGGAGATACTGGGAGAAAGAGATCATGGCATAATTATTTCTATTTACTCTAGAATTCGGATGGTAATACCTAGTTGACACAAAATGAAATATCTTTTGATGAGTTGAAGCTTATTCCAGTTTACTCTATTTTTTCCTTTATCATAGAAACTGTAGATATATTTTATTAGTTCGATACTATAACTGCAAATGTTATATTATAATAGTGGAATTAGCACATAAGTTTCTTAATTTGTCATTGCCGGTGAAGCATTTAGGCAATTAGCTTCTTCTTTGGGATAGCAATTGTTTAGGATTCTATGAAATGAAATGGATTATAACAACTTCCTAAAAAATCTCCAGTTGTCTCTGAGCCCTTTTTGGAAAAAATCTTGTTATTACTGAATAGTTTTAGTGAACTGAACAAGTTTGGATGTATTTTCAGGGATATGCTGATAGAGAATTCACAAAACATAGAGTTATGCCTAGGGAACTGGCTATTTTCTCCAAAGAGGCGGTAAATATTTTGAATTTCTTTCTCACCTTCACTAATTTAAATTGAAAATCATACTTGTTTGCTGCCTCTGTCGACTTAATTCTAGAGAAGGGAGCATTCATTTTGTTTTATCGTAATATCTTGTACTGTTGGTCCCTAGATTTACCTTAGTATTCCAATTAATTTTTATCTATAAGAATCTCTAAATTCTGTTATGTTGGTGCAATAATCTAGTATTTCATTAGGCTATGCTTATAAATTGCTTAAAAGTATTCATTCACTGTCTCGTAGCTAATATACAAGAGTGTAAATGTCCCTTTGACATATGTTTTTCAACTAGGAAAGAAAAGTCTCTTAATCCTCCTACCATTTACGTAAAAAATTTTACCTTCTTTGCTTTTGGAGTATTTAATCACACCTCTCTTATCCCATAATGTGGTAGGCTATGTCTCTCTCTCTCCAATGGATTTTTTTTGCAACTTATGTAATATTAATTTGTATTCATCTTAAATTTTATGTCGAACAATCTTTCATTCTTTTAGTAAAATAGTGTTAGATTTGATCGGATTTCTAAAAAATGTTTTTATACCTTAGGTAGCTCCTTATGAATGTCCTGCACTTAGCAAGGCATACCTTTTTCCTGAAGGAAAGTTACTCTTACCTTTGATATGAATTAAGTTTGTGGTAGTATGGACTTGAACAAAATTTTGTATTTAATAAGATTACAAAAAATGCATATTATGTTTCTCCAGAGTAATAATAGGATTACAGTTTGTGAGACCCCGTAAAAGTTCTAGTTCAATTCAGTCCTATATAGCCTGTAATAAGGGGTCCTAGACTTAGAAAAATTCAGCTGAGTGTTAAGACTTAGAATCAGTTTTAGCCTTCGTAATTGGATGATTTTATTTTTTATCCTTACGACCTTAGAATGTGAATTTTTAAATTGATTCATGATCAGGGATGTCAATAGGTCATCTTGGGTGAGTTTTGGTATTTTCGAACATTGTTTGGGTCATGTTTGGAAGACCAAAATAGCAAGCCAATGCGATCTCGATGCGTCACATTGGCTATCGCATCGACAACATTAATGCGACGTGTCAGCCATCATGTTGACAACATCGATACGGTCCGTTGCCTGCCGCAACGCTGGGCACATTTTGCTCATTAAAGTCCAAATTTCCAAGAGCAATTAGGTCCTTTTCCCTTCACCCAATTCAGTCAAAACATCAAATTAAACCCCCTAAAGGGCAAAATTCACTCATTATCTCACAAATATTCTCAAGAACAAAGCCCTAGTTTAATTAAGTTACAGTCCCAGTCCTAATAATTCACCACAATTAAATGATATCAACAATCAAGGTATGTTAGTTTTTCATCCTTGGATTTCCTTCCACCCTTGAAGTTCAAGAACCCCTTTCAAAACTACAAGGTTTTAGTTTCATGTTGTACATGCACAAATTGGGTTGTATTCATGTTTGTGTAGTTGTATATGTTTTCAATTCAAGATTTAACTATAAGTTTCATGAACATAAGATATCATGTATGTTGATTGATGTAATTCCTATGACAAAACCCTTGAAATTGCAAGTTTAAGTTGTAGTCAAGATGCTTATGTGTTGTTCATTATCTTGGGCATTAATTATGCTCCGCAAGTGTTTGATATAATGTCCATGTGAATCGAATAGTTTAATCATGACATGTTAGCTTGTGTTCTCATTCAAGTACAAGTTTATGACCTCCAAGTGTTTGACAAAATGTCTCAGTGATTGAATTGTGGACAATTGACTATTGCTATGATTTCAAGATTTGCTATGTTTTATATATTATGCTATCGAGTCTTGGGTGTCTTTATTAGTTAAAATTTAGTTGTTTACTTAGTTGCAGTAGTTATAGACTAGTCCTAGTAAAGGTCAAGAATAGTAGTACTCAGTCAGTTAACAGAACTCAGTGAACTCAGACTAGTAGATTTAGTCAACACAATCAGTGTCAGATCATTCAAGCCTAGTACAGTCTAATAATTAGTTCAATGTTGATTTAGCACCGAGCAAACCGAGGGATAGGGGCATTCCTACCAGCAGAGGGTTTGACCCCTAGTAGTAGACCCTACATTACAGAACTATGTAACTAGCATAGGGTAGCCATCCTCCTGCCTGACCAGGGTTGACGCAATCTTATATATACATTACGAGTGTTCCTTACAGATTAGGGTTCACCTAGAATTATTAGTATCCCGTGGCGAAGTTCTAACACCTTTGCAACTAGGGTCACAGGTTGGACCCCAAACAAGTTTATATCGAGGTATGTCGGTTATATAAACACTCCCATAATTACAGTTTTAGTATCAGTATTAAGTAAAGAACTCAGACCGTTCTACAGAACCATGCCTACTTGTTACCAGTTATTAATCCATTAGAATTCAGCACTAAGTTTCAGTATAATCTCAGATACATGATGTATATCTATATGGACAGTATAACATGCTTAGTATGTTTAGTGGTTATAGTTTTGCATGTACTCTTATCCAGTTACTTCATAATGTTCATTAGATAGTTATGATCTCATGTATATGAACCCATGTACATCAGCCTTACCTCACTTAGCATACCAGTACATTCCATCTACTGACACATACTTTTTCTTTGCGAAATAATATTTCATTTCATAGGTTCGGACGCTCAGGTTCCTGATCATAGTTAGTAGCTCAGGCTATCAGAAATAGTTATAGTGGTGAGTACTCATATTTCGAGGACAAAGTTTGCTTATTTCAGCATTTTAGTAGTTCAGTAGTTATTTCAGTCGGAGTTATTTTGGGGTTTGTCCCATCAACTCCATATTCAAACAGTAAGATGCTTTCAGACTAGCATAGAAAGTTATTAAGTTTCCATATGTGATTATCAGTTATACTCAGTATTATTTTAGTACTTTGAGAGCCTTATGGCATTTATAGTTTTCTTCCATACATATTTCAATATTTTATTCAGTACTCGTAGAAAGTCCCAGTCATGGGTTAGCTTGTGCTCCTTCGGGGTCGTAAGCTTCGTGTGACGCCCAGGGTGTAATCTTAGGGCATTACAAACTTGGTATAATATCCTAAGGTTCTAAAGAGTGCTATGGAGTTTGAAAGCCATGTCAAGTAGATTCTTGTGCATGGGTCTGTAGCACTCCATACTTAAGGACAAGAGTCTATGAGGAATTTTAGGAAAAATTTCCCTTCTTAAAGTGTTCATATCATGCGAGTGAGCATTATCTCAAGTTAAACTCTCTATCTAATCCAACTTTTCCTTCTATTTAAAGAACATTCCTCCCAAAAAAAAACAACAGAAGAAGAACTAGGAACCAGCCAGCACCCCTGCCTATTCACGAAGATCCCCTAAATAAGCACGTTTCTCACATTAAATACAGAGCAACTTTCAACACTCTACCCCATTCAATGGAATCTCAGAATAAATGCCCAGCTATTGTTCAGGCCACCGAGTGGCCAATACTACTGCAGCTAGAATTCGGGACTTCACCCGAAAGAACCCTCCTTTATTTTCAGGTTCTAAGTCTGAAAACGACCCACAAGAATTTTTTGACATGGTACAGAAGGTAACTGACATTATAGGGGTAACTGCTAGTGAGAGTTTTGAGTTAGCAACCTATTAGTTGCAGAATATGGCTCATATATGGTTTAAAAAGTGAAAGGTAGATAGGATCACAGATGTAGGGCCTATAGAATAGGAAAAGTTTGCTACTGCCTTTTTAGATAGGTTCTTCCCATTATACTTAATGGAAGCAAAGGTTTTATAGTTCATTAACTTTAAGCTGGGCAGCATGACAGTGAAGTAGTATTCTCTCAAGATTACTTAGTTGGCCAGGTATGCTCCTCATATGGTAGGTGATAGCAGGTTGAAGAAGAGCAAATTCATGTCTTGTGTGTCTGATAGTGTGGTCAAGGATTGCAATGCTGATTAAGGTGATGGACTTGGCTAGGTTGATGGTTATACTCAACAGATTGAGAAAAAAACACTATAGAGAAAGAGATGGAGAAAAAGAAGGCTAGAATAGGTAGCTTCAACTTTACTCAGCCTAACATAAAGGGTGGTAATCGTCCTCAATGAAGCCAAAAATCTTCAGTCCTAGCTCCATCCTCGACTAGTGCTTCTGTGCCTAAATTTAAGAATGGTAATAGTGATAAGACACCAAGATCTAAATCTCAGGGTAGTGTTAGCTGTGCTCAAACAAATCCTTTCTACAAAAAGTGAGGCAGAAATCATCAAGGTATCTTATATTTGATATCAATGTGTGTTTCGGGTGTGGTAAGCCAGGACATAGAATCAGAGAGTATCCTTAGGTAGGCTTACAAAGTTATCATAATTGTCCCCCAGTTCAGTTTGGTCGCCTATCTCAGTAGGGTGTCACATCTAGTGCCACCTGTGGGTAATGCCCAAATAGGCTCTATGCACTCTAGTCCCGACAGGATCAGGAAAGTTCTCCTTATGTTGTCACTGGTACATTACAAGTTTACTATTTAAATGTATATGCTTTGATAGATCCAGGAGATTCTTTGTATTTGGCAACGTCTTATATATCTATCAACATTGGAGTCAGTCACAAAATCCTAACAGAGAGTTTATCAGTCTCTACCTCGGTGGGTATGTCTATAATAGCCCGACGAGTATACAAAAACTATCCTGTTCTGGTGTCTCAGAAAGTTACCTCAGCAGACTTAGTTGAGTTAGAGATAACGAACTTTGATATCATTCTCGGCATGGATTGGCTCCATTCATTCTATGCCTCATTTGATTATAGAAACAATGTTTTCTATTTTCAGTTCTCATATGAACCGATCCTAGAAAAGAGGGGTAGTACCACAACGCTTATGGGTCAACTTGTTTCATACCTTAGAGTGAGAAAACTGATATCCAAGGGTGTGTCTATAATTTGGTTCAAGTCAAAGACTCTAGTCTTTTGTGCTCTATTATTGATTTTCTTGCCTAATAAATTAGGGGAAATATTATCTCCTACTTTGGACCCAAAACAACACAATGTGTCACTGCACTTGTATCACCCTTCAAATTGAATAGTTTGGAAAAATCTAGAGCAATAATAAAAAGAGAATATGTTAGCTTTTCTATAAGACAATTCCTTCAAACAAGAATCATCAAGAAGAAATGTAACTTGTTCTTCAACAACTTTCAAAGAAGATTCACCATTTTCAAGAAGTCATTTATGATCATCAAATAAAAACCTGTATGACCAAGATATTTCTACACCCTATTTATAGAGATTGGTCGAGGTAATATCTCAATCACTTAAATTTTTACTTTGTCAACTTCAATATCTTTTTCAAAAATTTTGTACCTCAAAAATTCCCTCCTTCACCATAAAGTGGCATTTCTCGTAATTGAACACCAAATTTGCTTCTTAATATTATTGTAACACCTTGTAAAAATTAGCCAAGAAGTTATCAAAACAATCCCCAACTATGGAAAAATAATTCATAAAAAACTTCCAGTGTACCCTCAACCACATTCGATAAAATAGATATCATACATCTTTGAAGGTGGAAAGAACATTTCATACACCAGAGAACATGCATTTGAATGAAAATGTACCTTAAAGGCATGTGAATGCCATTTTCTCTTTTTTCTTTTTGTGCTACTAAATTATAGTTGTACCTAATATATCCATCAAAAAAATAATGCCAACCTCGTCCTACTAATTGATCCATAATCTAGTGTGTAAAAGGCATTGGGAAATGATCACTTAGTGTCCAAGAGTTCCATTTATAGTAGTCTATGTATACAAGCGAGCCTGGGACTAACCGGAGTAGAATAAATTTTTGTGCTCATTAAGACCACCATCATACATCTTTTTTGTGGACACATTGTGCCAAATGTACCCATATTATTTTTTGATATAGGATACACCATGTAACAACCCAAATATTGATCTCTAAAATCTCTAAGAGTTGATCTTACTTCCCTGACTACGACTCTCCTAACATGTCATAAGGTGTCTTGACAGGTCATAGGACCCTAATCATAAGGTGTTAAGTTTATTATCCCAGGTTGTTGATGTGACAACGACTAGCACGTTACGAGTCATAAGGATACTATACGACTCGTATAGTCCCTTCCATTAGGTAACTAGTGATATAACTAAGGTGTTCTATTTTGAGAATGACTAGGACATAACGATTCATATGGTCCTTCCGTTACTAGACCAGTGTTGATGGGTCTTGATACTATTTATCTTATGACTGAGTGCCACGAGTCATAGAGTGAACCTACTAGTCGTAAGGTCACCCGAGACGATTGGGTCGTACACTTTTAGTCTTTTACTAAGGGTATTTTTGATATTTCCCCTTTCTATAAACGCAACCAACAACCTTAAAACAACATTAACACCTTATTCTCACCTATAACATAATAAAAATACACTCTCATCTCTCTCAAATTATCTCAAGAAAGAATAATAGGGTTTCTAAAAGGTTGGTCTAATAGAGATTCCAAGGCCAAATCTCTCCATAATTTATTGTATTTCTAGAATGTGACTCTACCCATAACCTTGTTTTGTTTAAAGCATCATAATATATGGTTGTTTATGTGGATTTGAACAAGGGCTTTGTTATGATTTGAAGATATTGGTATGGTTGTCTCTTAACTTGATTTCTCATGATTTATTTTGCATTATTCATTATCTATTAATGATTTTTAACTCATAGGCTCCACGAGAATGGTAAATAAACTGAGGGGTCATAGTTATACCTAATTTGATGATTTTTCCTTGATATATGGTTTCAGAAATTGTATTCCCTCAACCCAAATAATGAATGTGATACTGATTATGGTTTTGTCACATGGTTTAACTTTCTCACTTATACTAATGCATTGGAATAAAAGGTGAATGAACCACGAATTGATTTTTATTGATCTTCGGATTATGTGGAATCCTTGTATGAATGATTAATTAAAGTTAAGAGGTCATGAATTCCCTTGTATGATGGATAATAGTTATGGACTGATAATGAAATTTATAGTGGGGTTGGTATGATGTTACCAATGGGATGCCTTAATGCATAATTTATTTAATTAATGGGAATGTGTGATTAATGTTTAATTGGGATTAAAAGTTCATAGTGTAGTTGATCCATGAAAGTGGAGGTCCCTTGGGACCAATAATAGAAATCATGCTAGCCAATGCGGGGTCCTAAATTACAGGGTGGTTTGAGTCCTCCTTATTATATGATTGGGATGTTCAAGTTCACCATGTTACAAGATTTGGTACTTAAGTCACTTTGATATATGTTGGGAGGTTTGAGTCCCCCATAAGGCATATACATATATGATTATTCTTTAGTTTTTGCGGCTACACCCACTAGGGTCCTGTCAGCTGGTGTGAGTTCGACTCATATAGCCCGTGGGTGCCTTATTATGATGATTATGATACAACATTTGAGATATGGTTTTAAAGTACATGCTAAGCCTTGTTTCCAACCTCAGTATGCGATATATACATATATATGTGCAATTATATTTAATTACGTGCATTATATTTTTGACTGGTTTTGAATTATTGATCATGGCATTACTTTATCCTTTTATCCCTAAGTTCCATACTAAATCTCAACCTGTTAACCATCTTTTAACATTGTATCCATATGTGATGCAGGCACCAAAAATAATTTTACTTTTCCTGTGCAGTTATCTGGTGTACGTGGATAGTTTGTGAATTTCATTAAATTGGTGAGCTTCAATACTTTGGAAGAGCTCATTTCATGTTTTGGGTTTCATATTGTTATATACTATTCTTTCAATTATATTTGCCTTTTTTTGAGGACACGTCCCAACATTAATTGATATTTAGTTGGTTAGAGGCTTTGTTGATATTACTGTTGACTTGGGTATTAGATATTAGTTTTTGGACTTATCATAGATGTCTTGAGTTTCCTTTAATATCTTCTTATAAGTTTAAAATTCAGGCACAGTTAGTGTATATGCTCTATTTCACTAGACAAAAATGGTAATAACCGAACCAAGGCAGACCTCAGACACCCATCATAGCCAGGCCCTGGTTTGATTCGTTTCAAATATTTGTATCAGAGCCTAGGTTCATAGTCAATTAGGTATCCATAAATCCTTGTCAGTTAGAGTCTCTTTTATGTCTATGTAGCACACCAAACTTATAAGAGAGAGACTATAAGGCATATTGAAAAGTTTTCCTTTCTTGTTGTTTTATTTTTGGCTATAGAGTCTAAGGTCTTGAATCTTGTCTAATCTCTATTTGTTTGACTTTTTGATCTTGCACCCCAGACGATCTGAAGCTCGTTGAAATTTTTTTCCCATCTAAGGACAATATGGATTGAACTTATCCTCTTTTTAAGGTGCAAAACTGGATGAGATTTATTATTTCGAATTGCCAGTGTAGAGCTCCACTAATATCCACTGACCCTTCTCTAGATGGTGAAACTCCTTCTTAGTCACCTTAGGGTGATATTACTAATTCTAAGTTTCATCGATCTATTCATCTATTGACCATGTTGGTGACCTCTTAGTCACATTAATCAAGACCTATTGCTGATGGTATGAGTTATTTTGAGGCCACTAAAATTGGTCAGTTTATGAGAATAAACCCTCCGGTTTTTACTTTCTTGAAGGTTTAAGAAGAACCTGAAGGATTTATAGATGAAATAGAAAAGATCTTTTGAGTGATGCATACTACTGATGTATAGGATGTGGAGTTTTCCACTAATTTGTTAAAGGATATAGTATATCAGTGGTATGAGGAATAGGATCAGTCTAGGGCTAAGATGCTAAGACAGCTTTGTGGGATGATTTTTTTGGTGCTTTTCTTGATCATTTGTTTTTTAGGAGATAAAGGAAGGAAATAAAAAGAAATTCATGTATTTAAAGCAAGGAAGGATGGTAGTGAAGGAGTATTCCTTGAAGATTCATCAATTGTCTCATTATGCTCTTAAGTTGGTGTCTAACATGAAGGCTACAATGAGTAAATTTACTTTGGGTTCTCCTCTGACTTGGTTTTGGATAGTAAGGTTGCCTTGTTTATCAAGGATATGCATATGTCTCGACTATGGTGTAAATGCAATATGTTCTAGAAGAAAAGACTAAGCAACTAAAGAAGTGAGAGATATAGAGTACGAAGTTTTGGTATTTAGATTTGGATGGAGGTCAGCAACAGAGTGGTAGAGATAGTAGGAAACAGTGTAAATAGAAGTGTGAAAATTCTAGCTCCAATTCGACAACTAGTGCTCCTAATCCAAAAGCATTCTGAGATTGTTGTTTAAAGAGTGGTGATGGTCCTAGGGAGTAAGGTGAACAATCCTTGGCTAGTGGGTCCCGATCACCTCCATCATATCATCCTTGTTGGTTTTGTGGCTAGTTGCATCATCTTCAGTGTTAGAAGGGGAGGAATTAGTGTTTTAGTTGTGGTCAGATTGGTCATAACAGTAGAATTATCCTTCTAGGGTTTCTTTTGGGGCTAAGAAATTCTCGGTTGCTACTTTTTTAGATCCTGCACTAAAGGGTGCTACTTTTGGCATTGACACTAGTTGAAATTACCTCTATTCTCTTTCCACCAGCCAAGAGTTGGAGCCCATTCCTAATGTCATCACTGGTACATTAAAACTTTTCTATAATGATATATATTTGTTTCTTGATCTGAGGTCTACTCTTTATTATGTGACCCTTTTTATGGCTATTTATTTTTATTTTGATCTGGAGTATATTTTTTATCCTTTTTCTATTTCTAACTCGATGTGTTACCTTGTGTTTTCTAGAAGAGTATATGGGTTGTGTTTTATCTCTCGTTTGTAGGAATACTTTGGTTGAATTAATGAAGTTGGATATAGTTGATTTTTACATGATCTTGGCTATGGATTGGTTGCACTCATGCTATGCTTCTTTAGTTTGTCGTTCCCATAAGTTTATTTACAAATTTCCTAATAAGCCAATTATTTAGTGAGAAAGGAGTTCCTTAGTGCTAAGGGAAGGTTCGTTTCATATCTTAGAACCTAAAAATTGACATCCAAGGGGTGCCTTTTTCATTTGGTCTTGTTTAAAGATTCTAACTTAGAGGTTCTTTCATTACAATTGGTTCCTATTATTAATGAATTTTTTTTGGTCTTTCCTGATGATGATCTTGGTGTTCCTTCCAATAGGAGAATAGAGTTTTGAATTGATCTTCTTTCGGACACTTGTCCCATCTCTATTCCTCCTTATAGAATGGCTATAACTGAGTCGATAGAACTTAAGGAGTAGATAAAAGATTTTCTATATAAATGTTTTATTCACCCAAGTGACTCTCCGTGGGGCACTCTGGTACTCTTCGTGAGTAAAAAGGATAGATCTTTTTAAATGTGTTAGATTACCACCAATTGAATAGGGTGACTATGAAGAATAAGTATCCTCTTCCTAGGATTGGTGATCTGTTTTACCAGCTTTATGGTTACAAGTACTTTTCTAAGATTGATCTTTGGTTGGATTATCATCAATTGAAGATTAGGGTGAAGGATATCACTAAAATTGCTTTTCGAACCCGTATGGTAATTTTTAATTTTTTGTGATGTCCTTCAATTTGACTAATGCTTTGGCGACGTTTACGGAATCGATGATGTCAGTTATTCAATTTTTTGTCATTGTATTTATTTATGACATTTTGGTGTATTCTCAGTATGAGACAAATCATGTTGATCACCTCCGCATAGTGTTGCAGACTTTGAGGATAAGCGGTTGTATATTAACTTTTTAAAGTTTCAGTTCAGGATGAATGCTTTTACTTTCTAGGTATGTTGTTTCTAGTTAGGGGATCATGGTGGATTCACAGAATGATGTGGTGGTTAAGAAGGTGACTATACCCACGACTCCAACTAATATGTGAAGTTTCTTGGGTTTAGCCATGTATTATAGGATGTTTGTGGAGAGATTCTTATCTATTGCTTCCCCATTAACTAAGTTGACATCGAAAAAGGTGAAATATCTGTGTTTCGATGAATGTGAAGGTAGCTTTGAGAAGTTACAAGATAAGTTGACTTCCATTCTAGTTTTGACCCTACCCGAGGGTACTGATGGTTTTGTTAACTATTGTGATGTATCTCGTGTGAGACATAGTTATGTGTTGATGCATCATGGTAGAGTTGTGGCCTATTCTTCTAGGTAGTTTAAAGTTCATGAGAAGAATTACTTGATGTTGTTGGCTGTGGTGTTCGCATTGATTATTTGGCAACATTATTTATATGTAATTCATGTTGATATTTATTTAGATAATAAGAGTCTACAATATGTGTTCATCCAGAAGGAGTTGAATGTCAGGAAGAAGAGATGGATTGAGTTGCTCAAGGACTATGATATGAGTCTCCATTATCATCCAGCTAAGCTAACATGGTTGCTGATGCAGTTAACAGGTTTTCTATGGGAAGATTATCCTGTGTAGATGAGGAGAATCAAGGTTTGATGAATGATAATCACCATTTAGATAATATTAGGGTTTTCCTTTTGGACTCTAAAGATTAAGGTGTCATAGTGTAGGAAGTGGTGAAGTCATCACTTGGTGTTGAGGTGAAGGAGAAGCAATTGTTGGACCCTATCTTTATTTGAATTAAGGATGATATGGGTCAGCAGAGAGTTATGTCCATTGAGATTATTGGCAATGGTATCTTTCGACACAAAGCTATATTATGTGTTCCCAATTTTGATTGGCTGCAAGAGAGGATCTTGATTGAGGCTCATGAGATGATGTACACTGTTCATCTATAGTTGATATAGATCTACCATTATTTGAAAGAAATCTATTGGTGGAAATACATGAAGAGAGATATGGCTAATTTTATGGCCAAGTCTATGGTGTGTGAGCAACTTAAGGTGGAGCACTTAAGGCCTGGTTATTTGTCTTTAGTGATTGAGTTGTACGTGTTTAAATGGGAAGTGATTAATATGGATTTCACTACCGATCATCCACGGTCTCGCCATAAGTTTGATTTAATTTAGGTCATTGTGGATAGAATGACCAAGTCTTCTAATTTTCTACGAGTGAAGACTAATTATTCTGTTGAGGACCATGCAAAGTTATTTATCCAAGAGATCGTGAAGTTGCATGGTACACTTTTTTCTATCATATATGATTGGGGTACAGTTTTTGTCCCACTTTTGGCGTATTTTCCTACAAGGTTTGGGGAGTAAAGTGAACCATATCGTCACTTTCCAACCTCATATGCATAGACAGGTGGAGAGAACTATTTAGACTTTGGATGATATGCTAAATTCTTGTGTGATTTATTTTTGTAGTAGCTGGGTTGCTCATTTGCCTCTCATTGAGTTTGTATATAACAACAACTGTCAATTCAATATTTAGACGGCTCCGTTCGAGGCTTTTTATGGTAGGATGTGTAGATCTCCTATAGGTTTGTGAGAATAAGTTGTATGGTACCAACATTGTTCACCAAGCTATTGAGAACGTGAAAGTGAATAAGAATAGGCTTAAAACCGCCTAATGTCGCAAAAATTCCTATGTAGACTAGAGGCAAAGAGAGTTGTAATTCAATGTTGGTGATTGGGTATTCTTCAAGGTATCTCCCATGAAGGGAGTGATATGGTTTAGAAATAAGGGTAAGCTCAGTCCCCACTATGTGTGTCTGTACTTGTTTTTGAAGAGAGTGGGTAATGTGGCTTATGAATTAAATCTGCCTTCTAGTTTGGGATTCATCTACTTGGTGTTCCATGTTTCGATGTTTAGGAAGTGCGTATGTGATCCATACTTGGTTGTTCCTTTGGAAAGTGTGGATATTTTCGATTCTTTGTCTTATGAAAAAGTCTCAGTTGAGATTCTGGATAGGCAAGTCCAACCTTTGTTCACTTAGGATGTGGCTTCGATGAAGGTTCTATGGAGGAACCTAAATCTTGATGAATTTATTTGGATACTTAAATAAGACATGAAGTCCAAATAGCCATTCTTATTCCCCGTTTCGGATAATCGTGCCTAACGTATGTGTCAAACTTAACATTTTGTTTTTTGACTTTATTAAAGAAAATTGTTATTTCCTTAACATATTTGATTTTTGTCATTCTTAAAGGTAAGTGTGGGAGTGTTTTTGTGTTAAATCATACCAAAGGATGCCTTGACCCATCATTCGAGGACGAATGATCCTTAGAGGGGGAGAATGCGACACCCCAGGTGTTGGTCTCTTTAAATATCTGAGAGTTGAGCTTACTTCCCTGACTATGTTTCACTTTACAAGTCATAAGGTGTCTTAATGGGTCATAGGAACCCAATCATAAGGTGTCTAATTTATTATCTCAAGCTTCTAATTTGGCGACAACTACTATGTTATGAGTTTTAAGGACACTGTACGACTCGTATAGTCCCTTCCAAAAGGTAACTAGCGAAATGCCAATGGTCCTCTATTTTGTGTACAACTGGGATGTAATTACTAATATGGACTCTTTATGAGACATATGGTACTTCTATAACCAAACCATTGTTGATGGCACTAGACACTGTTTATCCTAAGACTAAGTGCCATGAGTCATAGAGTAACCCTACCAGTCATAAGGTCACCCGTAGTGACTAGGCGTTCTATTTTGAGCTTTTTGATGATTTTCACCACTATAGTGAAATAGCATTCTGGTCTCTTGTTAAAAAAAGATATTGGAACATTCACCATTTCATGAACCATTGGAGCCTTCAATTTTACAAATGATGTGGGTGACTTGGATACTAGTATTAATCTCAAGCCGCTAGTAATATTTTAAAAATTAGGCTAGGGACAACAAAAACTAACTTTAATGCAGCTTCTTTTGGTATATCATACAATAAACAAGACTGATATACCAGTGTTTCATGGCACTTTTAATGCTTATAAAAACAAAATTATGCAAGTACTTAGGTCTTTTTGTTATATGTGATCTATTTTTATGTTCGTTTTGCAAGAAAATGGCGTTTGAAGCAAAATCGGAGAAAAAAAAATGAAGTGTAGCTGAAGGTATACTTATATAACCAACCTAAAAGTCGTAAATAGTACCTACAGGGTGTAGGTCGGGTCTGTAGGTTGCATATTCAAGGTTCTGAAAGTTTGTTCCAGATTTGAGTCCTGCAAAGACACACTTAAGAGGCATAGTTGGTACCTACGACCCCGTAGGTAACCTTCATAAGTAGGGTTCTGAAAGTTTCTAAATTTCTTTGAAACCTATGAACTAACCTAGGGCTCGTTGGTACTACCTATGAGATGTAAGTGGGATCTTAGGTTTATAACGACATTATTTTTCTACTTTGTTTTGGAAAGAATTTATACGTTTTTGATGTAACCTATAAATACCCCATTGATGTTTTATTATTAGCGTACGCACATTAAATACTTACAACATTATATTCATTTCTAAGATACATTTTTGATCTTCGAATTCTTGTTCTACACTTTTAGGGTTTGATATTAATTTGAGATTTTAGTTTTCATTATTAATTCTTTGTAAGATCATTCATATGCTTCCAATTATGAGTTATATATATGTTCTAGCAATCATTAAAAGCTAAACTCCCATAGCATGGGTTGTGGGAACCCTGATGGATTAACGAAGTAGAAGAACTTGAAAGTCTTTGTTGATTTGTGATCTTGCATGTATTGTGGTGTAGTTTGTATTGATTTCATTATTGATGGCTGTATATGTTTAGAACCTATCTATATTTGATACTAACTTGAGAAAAAGGCTGAGATTAGGAAAAAGAGACCATAATTGTAATTTGAAACTACCAACTTTCATCTAATTAACATGTGATCGAGAGAAAATAGTTAATCTGGGATCTATGACAAAGGTTTGTAATACGATACTCTGAGACCAAGAAGTGATGAGTGAAATTCACTAAATAGTGTCGAGAGATGGTTGGTTATAAATAGCTTTTTAGATTCTGCATGCAAGAAAGAAAGATAGTTTGAGGAGCATGATAAGTTTATGTTAGGAAGTAAAGGGAAATATAATCCTAGTGATCGTATCATATTGATAAAAACCTAAATAGTCCATGTTTTGTTACTTCTAGGGTTATTACAAAACCCCTCATTTAATTTTAGCACTTCTCCCACTACATCGATACGTTGTTGATAGAGATTTGTCTTATTATCTATGGGTTTGACACGACCCAAACTAGGTCCTGGTCGTTACAGGTATCTCAAGTCCAAAAAGGACTATAGACCACCCCCAACACCCAAACAATAGACCACCTTACACTTATTCTAGATGAATGTCGGACATATAACAAAATAAGAGAACTTGAAATTAAAGATTTTATGATATATGTATAGAAAAACTAACCAACAACCAAACCATCCCAAGTCTATAGTAGTCCAACAAAGCCTCTACCAAACTGAATATCAATAAAGTTTTGGGGCATGCCACCTACTATCGAAAAAAAATTGTATCAAATAATCTATAAATTAAAAGAAAAATAGAATCTTGAAATTGAGCATTCCGAAGCATGGAAGTTTACCACATCAACTCGACTCTCGATCAATCCACAATGTCTAAGAAGGAAAAGTAGAGGTATGATCAAATCCTGCATTGCATTGGGGTACAAAGTTTGAAGACGGTAAAAGGGGTGAGTGCTAGAAAGTAACTTAGGGATAAAGATAAAATAATTATGTGATCAATAGTTTCAAATCATTCAAATTTGATGCGCATAATCAAATTCATATATGTATACTCAGAACATGCCAAAACTGGGAAAAGGGCTTAACATGCACTTTAAAACTTTAACCAAGATTGTGTATCTCAACTGTCATATATTATTACCCACGTGATATATGTTCCCCGCTCTCACCCCTGGTCAGACCCCATTCCGTCTAGCTGCATGAATAAGAGAAAGATCACATATTTATGAACGGGGGACTCAAACCCTCCAATCATATACTAAGGTAGATTAAGCACTCAATCAAGAAATCTAGCAACTATCAAATATGACCTCTTCGCCGGACAAGGAATCCTAAATACTCACCTCTTCCAAGGGAGCAACGGTCGAAGGATTACCCACTCATTTCTTTAACATTGAAATATGAAACACGGATAAATGGAGCTCAAACATAGAAGGTATCTCCAATTTATAGGCAATAGTATCAACCTTCTTCAAAACAAAGTCATGACTGACATACCGGGTACTGAGTTTCCCATTTTTCACAATCTGTAATAGTCCCTTCATAGGACATACCAACAATAACACCCAAACGCTAACCTCAAACTCTAACTCCTTACGCCTCATATCTAAATAGGAATTTTTTCAACTTTGGACGGTCTAAAGTCTATCCCGAATCATCTTCACCTTCTCCATGGGCCAATGAACTAAATTAGGGCCAAACATCTCTGCCTTACCAACCTTGAACAACCCAATAAGAGATCTACACCTCCTACCATACAACACCTCAAAAGGAGCAATCCTAATACTTGAGTGGTAGCTATTATTATACGCAAACTCTATAATCGGAAAATGATCAACCTAACTACCACCAAAGTCAACCACGCAACCTTAAAGCATATCTTCTAATGTCTGAATAGTTCTTTCCATTTACCCATCTGACTGCGAGTGGAAAGTAGTCTTGAGGCTCACCTTATTTCCAAAACCACTCTAAAATGAATGAAAAATGTGAGTTGAAAACTGAGTTCCATGATCTGACATGATTGAAATAGGCGCGCCATTAAACTTCACAATCTCTTAGAGGAATTACTTAACATAATCCTCTGTCGAATAATTAGTCCTAATTAGCAAAAAGTAAGCAGACTTAGTCATCCTATCCTTGATGACCCAAATCAAATAAAACTAATTTCGATAACAAGGAAGACCATTATAAAATTCATATTAATCACGTCCCACTTCCACATAGGAAACTAAATTTCTTGATACAACCCTCCGGGCCGTAACTTCACAACCTTCACTAGTTTACACACCATGAATTTATCCACAAAAGTGGCCATATCACTCTTCATATAGTTCTACCAATAAATCTCCTTAAGATCATCATACATCTTCGTCAAACCAGGATGAATGACATAACGCGTATAATGAGCCTCAGCCAATATCCTCTCTCGCAACCCATCTACATTGGGAACACATAATATGTTCGAGTAACTCAAGATACCCCCGCCACCAATCTCAAAAGCCACATTATTTTTCTATCCCACATAACCCTTAATATTCAAGAATAAAGGATGCAATACCTGCTTCTCTTTTAGTTTAGTAACAAGGGATGACTTCACTTCTTCTTCCACAAACACACCACTATCCTTAAAGTCCAAGAGATGACTACAAAGGCTATCTAAAAGGTGAATATCTTTCACCAACACACATTTATCCTCATTCACATGAGCTAGACTCCTCATAGATAACTTTCTAAGAGCATCAACAACCACGTTAGCTTTACCTGAGTAGTAGTGAAGACTCGTGTTATATTTTTTCATCAACTCAAGCCACCTTCTCTACCTGAGATTCAACTCCTTTTGGGTAAATACATATTGCAGGCTCTAATGATCAGAAAGAATATCTGCCTAGAATCCATTCAAAGAGTGATGCCAAGTCTTCAATACGAACACCACAACTAATAACTCCAAGTCATGAGTTTAATAATTCCTCTCATGGACTTTCAACTACCTAGAAGCATAGGCAACTACTCTACAATTCCGCATCAACACACAACCAAGTTCCATACGAGACACATTGCAATAAACCACAAATCCATCATTACCCTCGGGCAAGGTCAAAACTTGAGCTGAAGTCAACTTATGTTTCATCTTCTCAAAACTACCCTCACAAGCATTATGCCATAAGAACTTTACCATATTCTAGGTCAACTTAGTTAGCAAGGAGGCTATATCTGAGAAACTCTCCAGAAATCTCCTATAGTAATTGGCTAAACCCAAGAAACTCGAAATATTGATTGGAGTCGTAGGCCTAGTCCACTTCCTAACAAATACAACCTTCTATGGATCCACCATGATCCCTTCACAGGAAATGACATGACCCAAAAAAGTTATAACTTTCAACAAGAACTCACCTTTGAAAACTTAGAATGCAAATGCCGATCTTTCAAGGTCTGTAACATAATATGGAGGTGATCAGCATGATCTGCCTCTCTTTTAATATACCAAAATATCATCTATAAACATAATGATGAACAATCAAAAAACTAATAGAAGTCCCTATTAATCAAGTCTATGAATGTGGCCGAAGCATTAGTAAAACCAAAGGACATGACTAAGAGTTCATACTTACCATGCCGGGTTTGTTAGGCAGTCTTAGGGATATCCAACTCCATAATATTTAGAAGATGATAACCATATCTAAGATCAATCTTAGAGAAACATCCAGCACCATGAAACTGGTAAAATAAATCATCAATCCGAGGAAGTAGATACTTATTATTCATTGTAAACTTGCTCAACTGACGGTAATCAATGCACATTCAAAGGGAATAATCCTTCTTATTATGAAAAAACCTAGAGCATCCTACGGAGACATACTAGGATGGATAAAATACTTGTCAAGGAGGTCATTCAACTGCTTGTTGAGCTCCTTCAACTTAGTCGGAGTCCTTTTATAGGTAGTTATAGAGATATATCGAGTGTCCAGAACAAGGTAAATCCAAAAGTATATTTAAATATCAGGAGGGACACCAGGAAAATTATTAGGAAAACCTCAGGAAATTCATTAACCACAGTAACAAACTATAAGGAAGGACCCTCAAAATTAGAATCTTTAACTCAGAACAAATGATAAGGACATCCCAAGGAAATCAACTTCCAAACTTAAGATATGATATGAATCTTCCCTTGGGCACTAGATAACACCCTTCCCACTCAATGATCAGATCATTAGGGAATTTAAACATGACCTTACGTGTTTAACAATCTAAGGAGGTACAACACAAGTACAACCAGTCCAAGTGTAAATCACTCCCAGCCATAACAAATTCCTAGATTTAGAAATTGATATCATGTCAGTTCTCCAACTTAAGAATTTAGACAGATAGTATAAGTAGGTTCACAAATTATCAAGCTATGATACCATGCATTCATGAATTCAACACAGTTCACAAATCATGCATCAATTTATGATTCAGATATTAAGTCATGATTCAACTCGTAAGTTTGCACTGCACAATCTCAGTATTTTCTTAGTACATTATCCAAGTCAATATCATTTAGGATGAATGATCCCAAGGGGGAGATATGGTAATACCTTGAGATTTCTTGTTCTAAATATATTAAAATATAACCCATAAAGTTAGCTTTCCTTCACCACAAGTCTCACCTTAATATGATATCAAGCAAAGAAGATATTACAATATGTAGTATTGATAATGAGTAGCTAAATAACAAGGAACCAAGTCCCTGGATGTGCAAAGTACATTACAGCTGACATATAGTATCTGCACTGCTTTGTCTTCTTGTGTAACAAACTTGCTAGTGCTATTTTGTACTGACTTGGACAGTTGGTCCAATGGTATTTCATCCATAATCATCACCCATATATAAAATAAATAATATACCGTTTCTACAATTAGTTTTTGTCAATTCTAAAGAGTGAAGTGTGGCAGCAAAAACTCATTTTCAAGACTGCTCAAGCATTGCTCATGTTCTTTACTTTATACTTTTCTTAAAGAATGAGTGAGTGTTTTTTATCATTGATTTGTAAGAGAATTACTCATATTATAAGAGTAATTTCTTGTTTTCAAATTAAGAGAAGTTCTTAGGTAAAGTTGCCTGAATTTGACATTGATTAGATCAAATCAGTGTAGAGAGAG
The DNA here is from genome assembly GCA_030864215.1 of Capsicum pubescens. Taxonomy (NCBI): domain Eukaryota; kingdom Viridiplantae; phylum Streptophyta; class Magnoliopsida; order Solanales; family Solanaceae; genus Capsicum; species Capsicum pubescens. The sequence goes on along the minus strand of CM061548.1, from coordinate 227,980,301 downwards.
TCCTTGGTAGAGTTACCAAGAAGAGCTTGTAGTAGAGTTTCTACTAGCGCAAGGAGCCTAGAGTTAGGCTGGAATATAGACTATAATCAAGAGATTTATTATAGTGGATTAGTAGAGAAGGCCATGGTTTTTCTCATCTTGGGTTTCCACATGAAAAATTCTTTTGTTTTTTTACTCTTTTTTCACTGTCTCCTACTTCTTGATTGCTTTACAGTATTTTGTCTGCAATTGATCTCGAGGGACCTGGTCCCTTACTGTGTTGTGAAACCCTAAGGGGTGTAGCAACTGGTATCACAGCCAGGTCACTCTAAAAAGTTCACACCTAGTGTTTCTTGGTTAGCATGGCTGCTCCACCTAATCTAGAAGAAGAGCAATCTATCCACCAAGATTCAATGGATAGTATTATGGGTGGTGGAAAACTAGGATATTTGACTTTATTATGGATGAAGATAGATAAATGATTGACATAATCCTTGTTGGTCATCATGTTCCAATGAAAGAATTTAAGGAAGGAGAAATGACAAGAATGGTTATAAAGAACAAGAGGAAGTCCAATGATGAATATTCAAAAAAGATTGAACATGTTTTCAAAGCCAAGAAACTATTATTATATGGCATAGGTCCTAATGAATACAATCGGATATGAGAGTATGAAAATGATAAAGAGATATAGTATTGCTTATGGATTGCTCATGAGGGAACAATATATGTGAAGGATTCTAGCATTGACATGCTGACTACTCAGTTTGAAGCCTTTACTATGGATTAAGAACAGATAATACAAAAAATGAATACAAGATTTACTTACATCACAAATGAGCTACATTGCTTAGGAGAGGTGATTACATTGTAAAAACAAGTGAGGAATATTCTAGTTGTTCTTCCCAAGTCATGGGAAAGATAAGTAGACTCCATAACTAAGGCAAGAAATCCTAAGACCCTCACTATGGATGAACTCGTTAGGAATCTGAAAATTATGAACTTAGAAAGCAACAAGAGCATGAGAAGATGGAGCTAAAAAAGGAAATATTTCTAGCACTAAATGCATATAAATTAGACTCTAAGGATAATACACCAATGTTTCCTACTTGGCAAAAAGAATAGTTACAGCTATGAGACAAAGTAGCCAATTTCAAAGAAAAAGGAGTAGTAGCAAAAGGCGAGGCACTGTGGAAGTTTGTCACAAATATGGAAGTCCTAAATTTTTTTATGAAGGATTTTCCCTTGAAAAAAATGGATAATCAGGAATTCTACGAGGCTGCTAGTGATAAAGGAAAGATTAGAGACCAGGTCCCTGACAATGCAAGAAGGAAGGCTCAGCCCATTATGCAGTAAAGCAAACTCTGGCAGCATGGGAGATTTTTCTAGTGATTCTGTTGATGATGAGAAGGATGGAGATGTTTTTATGCTATCCTTAGAAGAAGGTACACATTTCTATGATTCCCTATTTGCATTCATGGAAAACACAGAGGATGAAAAAGAAAATAAGGTAACTTTTTCTTATATTAAGGAGAATCTAGAAAATTATAATTCTAGAAAGATAAAAGGTCTTTCTAGTGTCTTGATATACACTATATGTGAAATAACTACTGAGAGGAATGCATTAGAATTGAAAGTATAGAATTAAGAATATGAGCTCACTGCTTTAACATTAAAAATTTCTGAAACTGAAGAGTTGTTCAAAAAGCTAAATTTTGAAAATCTAAAGTTAATGAGTAGTTTAAAAGGGTTAAATGTAGTAGATGGAAAAGGAAAGATAGATGCTTCAGAACTTAAAATTTATATTTTATAGGGGTTGAAACATTCTAAAGAAAATCTTATGTCAGCATTCCACAGGAATGAAGAGTTAGAGAGGCACCTAGTCAAGTAGAAACACGAGTTGAACAAGTCTCTTAAATAGAATACATCCTTACTAATCCTTTATGACTTCACTAGTCAAAGTGTTAGTGATTGTAGAGGTATTGTCTACAAAGAAAAAGGCCAACCCATTGAGTATAAAGAAAAGGAACCTCATGATGATAGAAACAAAGGGCACAAACCCTTGTGCACTCACTATGTAAGAAATGGACATTTGAAGAAAGATGTCAGCAATAGCTTATGAAAGAAAAGAATACTGAATACATTTACCAGGAGATTTAACATCCTAAGGGCTTCGAGTCACAAAAGGGGTGACTAGGAAGCTATCTCTTTCTAAAAGAACTAAGAACAATTTGATCACTCCATTATCCTACTATTGGAAACTCAGACTCAAGTGGTTTCAAAAATTTGACAAGTGATCATGATTCTAGTTATGAGAAGAGGATTTAAGTTTGGAATAACTCATTGAATGAAGGTTTGACTGTTTTCTCTCTCTTAAGATACTTTAGGTGTAGGCATCTTATTGTGAAAGATTAATCTCATGGACCTAATACTTGTCATATGTGAATCTTGTGTTCAAAAGGAATCCCTATAATGACCTTTTAGAAATGATAAATGAGAATTCTTTGGAGAATGAACTGAAAAAATTTATGGATAGATATAAAAGGTGTATATCTTGATTAGTCAGGAAAATTATTGTTCCTTAGTTGTGATGAGCTTGACGAGGAAGAGGATGAAAAAATGCAGATAAGTCATGATTCTCAGGGACCTGGTCACTAGGAAATTCATCTTTGAAGGAGAAAATTTAGTGGCCTGAATTTAGTCAATTTTGGGACCTGGTCTTTAGAACTACATTAAGAACAGGCTATAGAACTAAAAGGGTGTGCAGAGGTAGAAAGTCTGAAGCGGGATTGATCAAAATAAACTGACCCATCATGAGAATCAATGTCTCTCAACAACAATTGGCTATGATAAGGAGACGGGTATGCTTGATATAGTGGGTACACATTTTTCTAACTCAGTACCAAGTCCTTGCAGGTATACACCCATGGGAACAACTTTGAAAAGTGCACAAATGTGTATTGTATAAATTTTTAGATTCACTAAAAATGGAGAAGGACTCACTCTCATCTCTCAGGTTAGATTGACTATAGTGTGCTTTGATAATCCTAAAATATTACCTGATAAGGCCATGTATTTTTCCTTCTCTAAATAAAAGTTGTCAATTCTTATGGAAGATGAAGATTCACTCTTATTAAAATAAAATATGGCATTACAAAAGGAACATTTAATGATAACAGCAGTTACCTTTTCAATGTAAAATTGGGATATTTCTAATTTTAGTACTAATTCATCACTCTTTGCCTCCTCTAAACCAAACTGGTCTATCTCACTCTCTTTCATTCAACAAACTAAAATTAAATAAGAATTTATCAAATACCATGATCCTTTAGTAACTAAAGAGATAGAAAACTTCTCTTTAGATCCAATAAGTCAAAGTATTGTAGTCTTGCTAGAATGAGTCAAAACATATAGCTGTAATAAGGAAAAAGCCTTCGAGAGACCTGGTCCTAAGAAGAAAAAGTTGCTATTAAAAGGGAAGAGGCAAGTAATGAGACAAAGAGTAAATATGAAATATGTGCGTAGTTCACACAGGAAAGAACTCTTGATCCCAAAATATGTAAGAAAAAACCTAACATGGACTTCCATATTGGTACCTCCTAAACAAAATATTCAATAACTTCGGGGTACTTAGGATATAGGGAAAACATGGAATAACCAAGGTGATAATCAGTCTGACAAAACTTATGAACAATGATTATCAAGTATCTGAGTTGCTAGCTATTTAAGATAAGTTGGGAATGTAAATTGAGGAGTTAAGTATTAAGTTAGATGCAAAAGATGTTTGATTAAATGCATTAAACATTGCTGAATCAAAGGTTCCACTGATGAACCTACTGCTGAAAATGCAAAACTCCAGGAAAGAATTACCCAACTAAATGTTGAAGTGTAGGACCTTACAAAATAATTGTTGGATTCTCACATTGTTGAAAGAGAAAAAATAGAGATACTCTTTAAGTACTTTCATTCGACCTTCCCTCAATTAAACCATGTTATCCTCATGCCCTCATCAACCTTGTGCCAATTTCATATCCTAATTCTCATAATGTCTTTAAAAGATAGTTATCTTATGATGATTATTTTAGCTTATTGTACTAGTACTGACTATTATGAGTGGATGGATCTTTGCTTTGTGTGTGACATTTGTTCTTTATATAAGTGATGCCCTTATGACCAAGAGTTAACTAATTTGTGCTAAATTTACTCTTGGTTTACTGTTCTAACTTTTCAATAATGCTAAAAAGGGGAATATTGAGTTTATGAAGTAGGGTACCAGGTAAATTGAGCTACAAACTATTGCAAATTAGGGGAAAGTATGTGATGTGCTGAAATTTTGATAAAAGGGGGAAGAAAGTAATAAGACAAGTGTGAATGTTAAGTCGCAATGACAGGGGGAAGTAATTGAAGTTTGAAGTAAGTGCAGTTTTTATTGCAAATGATAATAAAGGACCAGGTTCCTGTGTTTCTTAATGAAAGAGAAAGAATGATGTTAGGAGGAGCATTCATATTCAGGTGGTAATTACTATGATTAAATATGATGAATGTACACTGTTGCTTAAATTATATGGTTTGGTTAGTCATCATTAAAAAAAGGGAAATTGATAAATGTAGTTTTGATGATGAGCAACTAAACTGTAAGGGACCAGGTCCCTGGACGTACAAAGTATAGTACTACTGGCACACAATAGTTGCACTGCTTTATGATCTTGTGTTACAAACTCGCACGCGCTATTTTGTACTTACTTGGATAGCTGGTACAATGATATTCCATCCCTAATCACTACCCAGCTATAAAAAGAATGAGATACCTCTTCTACAAATAGTTTTTGGGAATTCTAAAGAGAGTGAAGTGAGGCCATAACAACTCCATTTCAAGACTTCTCAAGCATTTCTCATGTTCGTAACATTGTACTTTTCATAAAGAATAAGTGAATGTTTTTGAGTTTTTATTTATAAGAGAATTACTCATCTTATGAGAGTAATGCCTTATTTTCATGTTGAAAGAAGTTCTTAGGTAGAGAGAGTCCTTCGTAAATTTACCAAGATGACTTTGTAGTAGAGTTGCTACTAGCACAATAAGAACAAGGAACCCAAAGTTAGGCTGAAATTGAGACTGTAATCAAGAGGTTGATTATAATGGATTTGGAGGTGCTTGTGAGGGCAAGCCATGTTTTTTTCCATCTTGGGTTTCCATGTTAAAATCCTTGTGTTTGTTTACTCTTTCTATACTGTCTCTTATTTTCTGGTTGCTTTACTGTAATATGCATGTGATTGATCTTGAGAGACTTGGTCCCTTACCATGTGGTGCAACCCTAAGGGTTTATAATAATTATACAATTTTCCCTTAAAGTGTCAATCAACTGCTAATGGTTATGACTGACGTGGAGACCCATAATCAGACCTTATGAGTTATTAGGAGTAATTATAGTCACAATAGTGCTCAGACAAGAATCTTATCCAGTGGTTATGAGTCTAACACATACTCGTAGTCAGATAATATGAATTATTGTGTGGACCCGTAGCCTGACCAGTGATGGATCCAAGAATATATACTCGTGTTTTGGTGGTTATATTAGTTATTTTTATATATATATATATAGAGAGAGAGAGAGACCTCAAATAGCTCCTAGCTTATAGACAAGTCCAAACTTCCCTTAGCGTTTAAATTCTTGGGATGTATATAATTATAGTCAGATTCAAACAATCGTTAATTTGGCTATAAGAAGAATTTTTTAGCTCAAGCTCCACCAACAGATATATAATTGAATTAGCTTTCCAATGATACCAATTTCACCTTTAATCCAAAGGGTGAAAAGTTATGGACAAAATATTAAAGCACTGCCAAAGTTTCCCAGACTGCGACTTGTAATGTCTCATTATCTGTTACGGGTCATTTTGAAGGAGTTGTAATCTGGGCATTAAAGGAGAAAAATTGGTTTCTTACTATGACAAAAGTCATGACTCATAGACAGACCTTATGAGTTATTACCTAAGTCATCGGGACTTGTTCCAGGCAACTTCTAAATAGTTTCTTAGGGTTTTTTTTTGTCTTTCCCAATCTATTAACCCCAAAAATATGTCATTAAAACCTTCAAACAATAGTTATCAAGTGTAAATAGTACCCTAACCTATCATAACTCAGAAATCTGTCATCACAGAGCTAAAAGAGGCGATTCCTTTCTCCCCAAAGCCAATGATGGTTCTTCAAGTTCACGCTCAATCCAAGGCTTCTATATCAAAGTATGTGGGCTATTCATCAATGGGTTCCTTCCATATTTTTTTGTTCATGTATGAAACTTTTATCCTCTTCCATGAAAATATCCATGTTAATTATGAATTTAATCCATGTTTTCTTAGTAGTGTTGAATTAAAGCCATTCCAATATGTTTCGTTGTGTGAATTTTGTTATTATATGCTTTGAATTACAATCACCTATTTCCTGTTCGATTTTCTTCATGTTAATTTACAAACTCATGAATCAAACTATGAGAATATTCTTCCCTCCCAAGTTTAAAATATTACATATTCAAATTCATTGATTTCATCATTTTAGTGAATTACATTATGTTTTGTGTCTTTGAATTATTGATTTCCTTATATTGTTTTAAATATTGTTATTTGATTTAAGTATCACTCAGTACTAGAGGGTTATAAACACCTAATCCTTATAGTTTTAACATGATTCCATTTTCAACTAACCAATATGTCAGACCATGGTTTTATTATCTTATTCAGATCCTAATGTTCATGTTGAGCACTTATCAGTATAATACCATATTATGTTAAAACAATAATAATACCATTGTCATTTAGTGGGGAGTAATACTTATCACCGAGTGAACACAGGTATGGCGGCTCCCCCGTCAGTTTGGCATTAGTCGTTAAAAGTAGTCCCTATTTTCCAGACCTACGGCGCCATCGTAGATTTTAAGGGGTATCCGGTTAGTAGAGGCATGACACCCTCCTCATTTTTTACATTAACCTTGTGGATCCACATCGCCAGTTATGTGTTAGTACTCCTAACAAGGTACCAACAACCTTCAAACTAGGGTTACAGGCTGGACCCAAATAGCTCAGATTGAGGCATATTAGTTGTAGTCAGGTCCAACAGTATCAGTTTAGTATTTAGAGTATGTCAGATCATACTTGCTTAACCAAGTGTATAGATATAAATTATTCAGTTATTCAGTAATTTAGATATCTATTATTTTGTTGTTAAAATCATTTTAGTACTTGCTTATGGTTGGTCTTGCATTCGTTTTATATGTTCATGTATTCATGCTATGTTTTTCAACTTATTCTGCTTTAACTTTAGATTTACATATAGTAGTCATGTTTCTACTACTTCCCAGTTTACAAAAATATTTTTGCTCATGATTTAGAAATTTTACCATATTTTACAGCTTTTAGTACAGTCATTATTTAAATGCATATTTTAGAAAAAAGCTTATGACCTCAATTTTAAAACATACATTAATTATTTTCATAGTTTTGTGTATGTCACACATACTCAGTACATTTAAAAGTACTTACCACATGTATGCGTTTGTAGCTACATTCTTCATGATGTAGGTACCAGACGTAGCCCATACATCAGGGTCAGACAGTTCGTAGTATTTAGCCAGCACGTGATGAGTTCTCTTATTTTGAGGACCCAAGTCAGTTGCAGTTTATATATGGTATTTTTCTTATTCTTGTGTATTAATTTGGGATAGTTGGAGGCATGCCCCAGCTTCTTATAGTCAGTACTAATCGAGGTTTCATAGATGGTCAATCAGAGTTATTATTTGTAATTTATGTTCCTTGCTCTCTCCCAAATTGCAGAGTTGTAAACTTTAATCTGTTATGTATTAAAACAACTTATCTCTTGATGATTATGCTTATGTTAAGTTATTTAGCATTTAAATCTATATATAATATTAATAAGTTGCTCAAGTTGTATTTCAGTAGATAGGTTAGCTTGGGATCATTTGTGATTCTAGGCGCCGCCTTACTACTAGGGGGTAGTCTTGGGCCATGACACTTTTAAAGATAAGAAACATTCATCCTCATTCAAAACTGCAAGACACTACTAGAAACATGCTCTTGTACCAATAATACCAGTGAAACCTAGGGTTTGATACAAGTTTCCCACAACCCGATGTATAATTCATGAGTGTACCTACTTCATCTCGCCAGTAGGTAAGCCGAAGTATAGCTCAAAGATACATACAATACCTAACTTAGTGGAAAATAGCCTAAAATCTAAAATTAAAAGTTCAAGAATTAAGTAGTGATATAACAGTCATGATAGTCTAATAGATAGATTAGTAAACGATCAACAACCATCCCAAACTCAGTAATGTCAGTACAAGAGCTACTAAAAATGAACTATGAGTACTAACTAGTCAAATAAAATTCATCTCGAAGATGAAAGACTAGACAATGATAAATATAATAGAAAAGGGTAACTTCTATTACAAGAGTTCAACTAATCTTCCAAATCAACCCTGCTCAAGTGTTGAAAAAACAGCGACATCTAGTACTCGGATCTACACCAAAAAGGTACATAAGTGTAATATGAGTACCCAAACCACAAGTACCCAGTAGTCATCATTAGTCGATAGAGCTAACTTATTATAGAAATAAGATAAGATACAACATAAAATAACCTAAGTCAAAGTAAAATGGACAAAACTAGAAATAAGCTCCAACAATGCTATACATAAATAATTAAATAACTATGAAATGGTAGAAAAAATATTATTGATGTGATATGGTTTCATAGTACTTTTGACTCTTAAAATGATGAAAATATGAAAGTTACTTTGGTCTTTTAGTTATATATGATCTATTTTGTGTTGTGTTTTTATAGTAAATCAGGTTTTAAAGCCAAAAAGAAGAAAAGATGTGAAAATTGGAGATTTTGGAAACCTACATGGCAAACTACTCCACATAGGTACTACCTACGTGGAGTAGGTGTTAGAAGAAGTGCAAGGAAGTTGAAGTTCAAAGATTCAAAAAATGAAGAAATTGTATTGTTACCGATGAGTGGTAAATTTACCACTCACTTGCACTCATATTTCATACCCATCACTATGTTTTGAATGAGCAAGTGAAACATATTTGTGATTAAATGCACTATATCAAAATTTTGCAGGAACATAGGTAATAAGATGAAAAGATGTGTATGCGAGCTGAAAAAGATTAAAAGAATAAAAGAAATATAGTTTAAAGACCTGCAACAGAATATAGCCTTAGTTACCGTGATCGTGGTCTTAGGTCCATGATCGCGGTCAGTTAAGATTGGTCATCTAACAAGATCACGTGAAGTCTATCGCAATCCTAAAGACGCGACCATAACAAAGCTGATGCGATCGTGAAACCATTGTGTAACACCCCGAGATCCCATCCCGAGACATCACACGGTGCTTATGACCCCAAAGGATAAAAAGCTAAACCTTGTCTGATATCTGTATCTGTACATTGCTTAGTATCTGAAATAAATGCAGAAATTGGCCATAAGATTCAACACATCTATACATACTCAAAATTGAAAACTGAATACTAATACATCTGTCTGAAAAGCCTCTAAACTCTCTGAACTGTGGAGTTGATAGGACATGTTCCCAACTAACTCCGTCTAATAAAAATGTAAACAAAGTCTGATGCAATAATAGTAAACTGAGATTCATCCTCGAAAGAAGAGGACTCACTGCTACGACTACTACTGCTGACTGGGACTGAACTGCTGAGAAAACTCTAGATCATGTGCCTTTGAACCTATGGCGTCAAATAGAACACCATAGCTCAAATGCGTCAGTACAGGAATGTACCAAGTATGTAGACGTGGTAGGTTAAATGTAAGGTATCATGCAGGCTTAATATCTAAACTGAATAATCATGATAATGGCCCACGATAACATATGCACATACATGAATGCATAGACCATAGCCACAATTATCATAACTCTAGAGACTGAAACTCGGGTACTGCCTTACTGCAGACTGAACTCACTACTAACACTGAGATACTGAGATACTAACTCATCTGATATTGATGACTGAGAAACTAGATGTACTTACATCAAGGACTGAATTTTGAGCTTACTTCTTTCGACTGACAGTATTAGGGATCAAATTTTCTAACACATTATTTTGGAAACAATTATCAATGATAAAAAGTATGATTATATCTGAATCTAACGACAAGAATACTCAATAGAAATATGATACTATGATCAAGCCTGTCTAACGACATATCTATGAATATGATATCAAATAACTGTATGTGAGACCAAGCCTATCTGATGGGATGGTCCATGGATCAATGGGACTATCTAAATTCCTCATAAAGGTAAATGACTATATCTGATAGTCCTAATTTTTGAAGATTGATACTGAAACTGAGACTGAAACTGTGGGAAGTAGTTGCCTAACCGATATGCCCCAACCTACCACAGGTGGGGTCCAACTTGTAACCCCACCTGGAAGGGTGTCAATACCGTGCCACTGGTAAAGACCTCAATCTAGTCAATCCTCTCTAGTGGATGACCCATACCAGAAAGTCAACATAAGGCAATATAATAGTTAAATACTCTCTCTCTGGAGGTGACAGCCTTTTCCTGATAGTGACTCCCGTATCCTGCGCTGGCTACGCAGTTCTGGAGGTCAGGGATTGCTACTAACGACTACGGCCTCTCTCTCTCTGATGGGAGGAGCCGCCATCCCTTCTCTTACTCGATGCTAGTTTTTACTCCCAACTGAAAAACTCTGACTGATGTCTTAACTGAACACAATTGAACTGAATCTGATACTGATCATGTTTATCAAAAGATCTAAATGAGCTACACTAAGATCACTTAGTTCCCTATCTGACGGAAATGGTATTGAATCACGGTATCTAACTGACAATACAGAGCTTAAATAGATTATTCGATCACTTCCTAGATTAGAATTGAACACTTGCATACTATTAGATATGTGTTGATTACAGGACTGAGGTTAGATCACTAGAGATACGTAGATTACAAAAATAACTGAGATTATTGAGCTTTCTTAAGTTCTGCAAATGTTTGAGGATACAGAGTTCTATAGTTCACTGAGTTTTGAGAATCATGGCTTGACTATTATCGAGAAACTGACATGAGCTCTAGACAACATCTCTACTACCAAGTATTAAGTAGTCATCACCATAATCATTCATTGGTCATCAGGATCATTCATTAATCATCACAATCATTTTTTCATTATCATAATCATCCAAAGGGTCACTTCAAATTCTTAAGGATCATCAACATCGGTTCATCATCATATACTAGCCTAGAGAAAACATGCTATTAGATTATACCCGATTTAACAAGGTCTTACATCAAGTACTTCATACCTATATTAGTCTTGAAACGTACTTGTATCTCACTTGATTTGGGGAGACTTCATACTATCATATCACTACTTACTTGTTAACCGCTTGACATGTATTAAAAGCTTAGCATAAAACAAAGACAACATAATTAGGGAATTTACTACCATCACATCTCCACTTGTTCACTAAGGTCCTTCAACAAACAATACACATGGTGGGTTCATAGTTATTTGGGTATTTCCTACTATCAAGGAATAATTCATCCACTTGGGCATTTTATCAAACACTAGGCATGCATAAACTAACTCACAATTTGGGGTTTCATCTTCAACATAGTACAATGACCCTTTTATGCTTCACCTATGATTTTTATCAAACCTATGGGGACCATGCTCTGCTTAATCAACAATTTCTACACCGAAATATCATGAACACATCACATAGAAAACAACTTCAAGAGGGCTCATAAAAAACATTATATAAATCCCACATACTAGGGTCAAAGATCATAAATCTTGTACACAAACATGAATCAAAACTCCACAACACAAGGAACATTAATTTCAACTCATACAAATCATGGAATCTCATAAACATAAAAATCTTGATGTTTTAAAAAGGGTTCTCGATCTTCTTGGATGAAAGGGACCCAAGAATCAACATCAACATACCTTGGGGAACTCTTTTCTTGAAAGCCTTTGGAGAGATTCTTGATTTCTCTAGATCTTTCTTGATTTTTGCTTGAAGAAGAGAGGAGATTTTAATTTTTTTGGAAACCCTAATTTTTGGTGGAAGAAGAGAAAAATGAGGCTGAGATCCCTTGGACGGGTATTTATAGGGTGTAGGGTAAAAAGGGAAAAGAACAAAAAGCCCTAGGAATTAACCTGAAAAAACCCCGATTTTACATGTTGACGCGATGTGCCATAATTGCGCCAACTCACTGGAAAATGGAAAATTGGGAAACTATAAGATGGCGTGACGTGGTAGAAATCGCATTGCCATCCTGATTGTGAACTGGAACTATACTGCGATGCAGTGGAATCGCGGATTTTCACTAGAATTTGACAATTCCCATTTTGGCTGGCTCCGCGACGCGCTAAGGTGCCAGGTGGCACACTGTCTCACTAAAATGCCTCTAACTCTTCACCTGAGTGTCCAATTTGGGCGAATTAGGGAAATTTCACCGTATTCAAAGTATTTCATACTTGGGAAGATATTTCTGAAATGTTTAGACTCGGATTTTTGCTTCACTGAATACGATCTAAGGCTCAGACTGGAGGAGGACTTTGCGGGGTCTTACATTATCTCTCCCTTCAGAATATTCATCCTCGAATGTGGCTCGATAAACAAAGAATACAGATCAATAGAATTAACTCAAGAAAGGGAAACATCTCAAGGCATGACTACGGAACTGGAACGATTGGCATACTGAGTGCTCATACTGGACTTGCATATCTGATGCATGGAATACTCGACCGAAGATACTTAGAGCTGAATTCTCATAACACAAATGCATATCTAATACATGGACTCATAACTTGGCTGATCTCATGAATGCATAGCTGAACACACACTGACAAGATGAACTCTTTATAATAAACGTGCATATCTAACACATGAGTGTCTGACTGAACTGACTTTCAAAAGCGCGACCGATAATGCAATGACAACTGATGTCAACTTCATAAAAAAAATATGAACATGCATTTGGATGAATCTAATGATATGCAAACATCGTAATACTATGGGTTATCTCCCCCTTGAGACTCTATGTCCATCTAAACACACTTTGCTGAAATACTAGGGTGGTGTGCGGGGAACCTACAAACTAGGTCATAATTGAACGACTGAGATCTGAAACTTGCGCATGACACATGCTAGGATATAAGCTTTAAATAAAAGAAAAGGATCTAACAATGCATATTATAAAGATGAAGGGCTCATAACATACCCGGGTTTATTTCAGGGAATCCTTCCCAATCAAGGCGAACTTAAAGCGCATGAAGTCTACCCCTTTGATTCAGCACTCTATATTCTCGCATTTTATGGTGTGGCTCACCACACATAAAGCACACATCACTACCATCTCTACACACACCTTGGTGGCTCTTTCCATACTCTCCACAATGCGGATGGGCACGAATACCACTAGCACTACTCTGAGCTTTTAATCTTGGCGCTCCCTCAGATCTAACACCCCCAAACACAGGTGAGGGTACACTATCTAAACATAGAGATAGGGTTAAAAATCTCTGACCGTGTCGAGAATGACTACCACCCTCGGAGCCTGACTACGAGAAACCAGGACTACCTGTCTTGGCTCTCTTGCTCACTCTCTCCCGTTTCTTCATCTTATCTACCTCAATTTGTTGTGCATGCATCATTAGACTAGAAATATCCATATCTCTATTGATAATAGAAGATCGACACTCTTTAAACACATAACTCGGCACCCCAAACAAAAACATACTTATACTCTCTCTAGGGTCAGCTACTAGTTTGGGGGATACTTAGCTAATTGGTTAAACCTAAGGTGATACTCTTTCAGGGTCATGGAACCTTGACTTAGGTTCAAGAACTCTTCTATCTTAGACTCTCTCATTTTTAACGGGAAAAATCTGTCTAGAAAGGCACTCTGAAACTCTAGCCAAGTCACAAGAGTTGTATTCTCCCCTCAACTCTTCTCCCACATCACTACCCAATCATAAGAAATATCCTTTAACCTATAAGATGCTAAATCAAAAATATCCTACTAAAAAACATGCATAATCTGGGTGATTTTCTTCACCTCTTCAAGATAAAACTGCAGGTCTTCACTTACCACTGACCCAAAGAATTCTGGCAGGTTCATTTTCATGAAATTTCTAACCCTGGCTGTGGCAAAATTCCCATATTACTGAGGTGGGACTGTAGCCTAAAATTACCCTGAACATTGGTCACAGCTTGGGTAAGCACCTGAAAAGATGCCTGAAACTCTGCATGCAACACACTCTTATTCTTAGGATCTACTGGTTGAGAGGGCTGGTCATCAACCCCATGGAAAAAATCACTGCGAGGAGTCATACTCTGTAATTAGAAGAAAGAATAACATTAGACTAAGAATCAACCTGAGCTCATGCTAACTCGCATGACCTAAATACTAAAAGAAGGGAAACATCTCCTAAAACATCATGTAGCCTCTTGTACATAAATGTGGAGCACAATACACCCATTCAAAATACTATACTAGATGCGGCTTTTCAGACTCCCTAGGACACTCTTGAACATTAGCCTCTGATACCAAGTTTGTAATTCCCAGAGATCCCATCCCGAGATGTCACACGGTGCTTATGACCCCGAAGGACCACAAGCTAACCCTTTTCTGATATATATACCTGTACACTTCTTAATATGTGAAATAAATGTGGAAACTGGCCAAAAGGTTCAACACATCTATGCATACTCAAAACTGAAAACTTAATACTAATATATCTGTCTGAAAAGCCTCTAAAGTCTCTGAACTATGGAGTTGATGGGATATGTCCCCAACTAACTCCATCTACTAAAAATATAAATAAAGTTTAATGCAATAATAGTTAACTGAGATTCATCCTCGAAAGAAAAGGACTCACTTCTACGACTACTGTTGTTGACTGGGACTGAACTGCTGAGGAAACTCTGGATTCTGTGCCTCTAAGCCTATGGTGTCAAATAGAAAAGCATAGCATAAATACGTCAGTACAGGAATGTACTGAGTATGTAGATGAGGTAGGTTAAATGCAAGGTCTCATGCATACATAATATCTAAAATGAATAATCATGATAATGTCGCACTAGAACACATACACATACATAAATGCATAGACCATAGTCACAATCACCATAACTTTAGAGATTGAAACTTGGGTACTACCTTACTGCAAATTGAACTCACTACTGACACTGATATATTGAGATACTGACTCATATGATACTGATGACTGATAAACTAGATGTAATTACATCAAGGACTGAATTAGAGATCAATTTTTCTAACAGATTTTTCTGGAAGCAATTATCAATGATAAGAAGTATGATTATATCTGAATCTGACAACAAGAATACTCAATAGAAATCTGATACTGTGATCAAGCCTGTCTGACGTCATATCTATGAATATGATATCAAATAACTGTGTGTGAGTCCATACCTATCTGATGGGGTAGTCCATGGATCAATGGGACTATCTAAATTTCTCATAAAGGTAAATAACTATATCTGAAAGTTCTGATTTCTAAAGATTGAGACTGAAACTGAGTCTGAAACTGTGGGAAGTAGTTACCTAACCGACATCCCCAACCTACCACAGGTGGGGTCCAACCTGTAACCCCATCTTGAAGGGTGTCAATATCATGCCACGGGTAAATACCTCTCTCTGGTCTATCCTCTCTAGGGGATGACCCTTATCAAAAAGTCAACCTAAGGCAATATAATAGTCAAATACTCTCTCTCTGGAGGTGACAGCCTTTTCCTGATGGTGACTCTTGTATCCTGCACTGGATAAATAGTTTTGGAGGTCAGGGATTGTTACTAATGACTTTGGCCTCTCTCTCTTTGATGGGAGGAGCTGCTATCCCTTCTCTCACTTGGTGCTAGTTTCTACTCCTAACTGAAAGACTCTGACTGATGTCTTAACTGAACACAATCTAATTTAATCTGATACTGATCATGTTTATCTAAATATCTGACTGAGCTACGCTGAGATCACTTACTTCCATATCTGATGAAAATGGTATTGAATCATGGTATCTGACTGACTATATAGGGCTTGAATAGATTATTCAGTCACTTTTGAGATTATAATTGAACACTTACATACTATTAGATCTGAGCTGATTATAGGACAGATGCTAGATCACATGAGATACGGAGATTACAAAGATAACTGAGATTACTTAGCTTTCTTATGTTCTGCAATTTTCTGAGGATACAGAGTTCTATAGTTCACTGAATTCTGAGAATCATGGCTCGACTGTAATTATTGAGAAACTGACATGGGCTCTAGAAAATAGATCTATTTTCTAGTATCAATAACTCCAGGACTCGATAACATCAAAGTAAAGTGTAATAATTCTTAACTAGTCATCACCATAATCATTCATTGGTCATCACGATCATTCATTCATCATCACAATCATTCATTCATTATCACAATCAAACACTTAAGTATCATCAACATCGGTTCATCATCATAAACTAGCCTAGGGAAAATATGCTATTAGATTATACCCCATTCAACAAGGTCTTACATCAAGTACTTCATACCTATATCAGTCTTGACACGTACTTGTATATAACTTGATTTGGGTAGACTTCATCGTATCATGTCACCATTTACTTGTTAACCACTTGCCATGTATTAAAAGCTTAGCATATAACAAAGAGCACATAATTGGGGAATTTATTACCATAACATATCCACTTGTTCACTAAGGTCCTTTAACAAACACTAGACATGCACGGTTTCATATTTATTTAGGGATTTCCTACTATCATGCAATAGTTCATCCACTTGGGCATTTTATCAAACACTAGGCATGCATAAAGTAACTCACAATTTGGGGTTTCATCTTCAACATACTAAAATGGCCCTTTTATGCTTCACCTATGCTTTTTATCAAACATATGGGGAACATACTCAACTTAATCAATGATTTCTACACCCAAATATTATGAACACATCACCTAGAAAACAACTTCAAGAGGTCTCAGCACAAACATTATATAAATCCCACATACTAGGGTCAAAGAACATAAATCTGGTACAAAAACATGAATCAAAACTCAACAACACAAGGAATATCAATTTCAACTCATACAAATCATGGAATCTCATAAACATAAAAATCTTGAAGTTTTAAAAAGGGTTCTTGAGCTTCTTGGATGAAAGGGACCCAAGAATCAACATCTACATACCTTGGGGAAACTCTTTTATTGAAGGCCTCTGGAAAGACTCTTGATTTCTCTAGATCTTTCTTGATTATTGGTTGAAGAAGAGAGGAGATTTTAATTTTTCCTAAAACCCTAATTTTTGATTAAAGAAGAGAAAAATAAGGCTGAGATATCTTGGTCGGGTATTTATAGGGGCTAGTGAGAAGGGGAAAAGACCAAAATGCCCTTAGAATTAAGCTGAAAAATCCTGATTTTACATTTTGGCGCGACGTGCCCTAATCGCGCCAGCTCACTAGAAAATGGACAATTGGAAAACTGCATGACGGCGTGACACGGTTGAAATCGCGTTGCCATCTTGATTGCAAACTGGAACTATACTGCGACGCTGTGGAATAACGGAGTTTCACTAGAATTTGATAATTTCCATTTTGGCTGGCTCCGCAATGCGCTAAGGTGCCAGGTGGCACACTGTCTCACTAAAATGACCCTAACTCTCCACCCAATTATCCAATTTGGGCGAATTTGGTATCGATGGAAAGATTATTCAATGTTATACATGATTCCACACGATTCAAAGTATTTCATACTTGGGAAGATATTTCTTAAATATTTAGACTTGGATTTCTGCTTTACTGAATACGCTCTAAGGCTCAGACTGGAAGAGGACTTTGAGGGGTATTACACACAGGAATTTTCCTGGGGAAGAATTGAAATTTCAATAATCCATTCCCAAATCTATTAAATAAGACTCAAACCCTAATCTTTGGTATCATTTGATTACTCCCAATTATTGTAACATTGTCTAGTGCTTAGTTTCCATTATTGGAAAATAAAATATTGTATTAATTTTGGGAGAATAATTCATTGAAGTATCTTCCTAGTGAAGTATTGGCTAACTCCCATTGAAATTTTGTTGATATTGAAAGTTTTAAGTAACATTCACTTAGTCTTTCATGAATATAATAAATTGAGGTTATTGGGCATATCTTGATTACTATTTTTATGCGTAGCTAGTTTTTTCTCTTGGGATTATGCTTGATTTAGGTGGAATTATGTGTGGGATGTTATTTTCTTTTGAATTTACTTGTTTGTGATGTTGGGTTCTATTATTGTCTGATTAAAGTGGTTGGGATTTGTGGGTGAGAGCCTTAAATACCCATAAATAGGTATGTAGATGAAAATCCCAAGCTAATCATCCTTAAGATACGGGTTTGGGTGAACATTTGGAACTCACATCATCCTTGTAAGAGAGATGTGGGATCCAAGACAATAATAGATAATTATTGGGTTTAGTTTGCTAATTTTCACAATCTTAGACATAAGGTTGATTTTGAGGTTGACTATAATTAGGAAACTATCCTAGAAATATGGTTGTATAATTGAGGTATTAGGTGGTTTTAATTGAAGCACTCGTTAGGTAATCAAAAGGGTTAATGAGTGACATCCTTGAGGTTTTGTTAACAAACTAGCCTCAAGGAATTCCAACCAATACTACCACATCAGTAGCGTTCAGAATTTGCATTAAGTCATCACACACCCATGCATAAGTCACCCCTGGGAAGGGATAATCCCAAGATCTGCTCTTAGTTGATTAAACTCTAATTATTCGTATCCAAAATTTAATACTACAAAATCCCGAATAGAAATATTAGTTTTGACACATTTCAAATGCGTAATTTTCATATTCTTGTACTCTAGGTTTGAATTTTAGCGAGTATCCATTATTTTGAGCTAGTTTAATCACCACTCAAACTGTTCCTCGTGGATTCGACCCTGACTAAAAGTTTGATAAATATATTAATGACGCCTGCCTTGCACTTTAATGGACATGTAAGTTGAGCATTATCAAAAAATGGTATCGTTTCTTCGGAACAATTTAGTGTATTAAGTTAGTTTGGAATATTAGCTTACTTGCTTGAATTTTAAATTGTAAACAAGTGTTTGTTAATTTCTTTTGTTTCTTGTTTTAGGTAGATTTATGTTTTGGTTTACTTTACTCCATGGCTTCTTGGTATAACGATGATTTTGGTAGTTTGAAATTCTGTCTAAACGATCCATGTCCATATTGTTACAAACCCAACTTTAGGAGAGATTGTAGATATGCTCCCCATAGAGGGATAGAAGTATCATCCCAATCCTATTAGGAGTATGGTTGTTCTTTGTATGGGGGGTAAGATACATATTAGAGTAATCGTCCAAATTCTCCCTCCCCTAATTATTCTACTCCAATTGCTAGTTTTTCTTATAAGTTTGATAGGTATCATGATAAGATAAGGGAAGAACAATATGCAGAATACAATAGTTTTGAAGCAATGCATTAAACTTCTTTGGATCGGGTAACTACAACTGGGAAAAATTTGCAAGACATGCATCAATCCAATGGAAATGGGTAAAGAAACAAATCTTGTAAGTACTATCACATTTCCGACTTCCCAAGTAGAGGTAAATCAAGGAGAGAAACCAAGCTTTATGTTCAATGATGAGCTTGGTAGTGAAGATTTCTCAATGATTTCCTAACAAACCAAACCCAATATTTTTGAAGATGACGATATCAGGAAAATGGTTCTAGATTCAAAAGAAGAAGCAAAGTGAATCTCTTATGATAACTCTAGTCCAATATGGGGCGAAGTTTCTAACAAGGATGCAACCCCCGAATTAAGGAATAAACCTCATTCAAATTATTTTTCAACATTATTCTTAGAGGATGTGATTAAAGTTTATCTACCTAAGAAAATAAAGGATCACGGGGAGAAAGAGCTACACCCCTACATTTTGGAGTTTGTTATTCCAAGGGACCATATGGGAGCCCCATATTTGAAGGCCAAGTAGCTCATCTTCTGAAATGGAACTATTGGCTTATTGTGGTTCCATCCATTACCCAGGGAGCCAAATCAAAAATTCAATGTGAAGTTTGGTAAGAGGTTCAAATCTTCAAAGTGGTAGGATAGAAGACACATCACCATAGCACCCTTTCTTATGTGTTTCACCTTGAAAGATTTGAATCATTTGTCCCTATGCACTAGACTCATAATGAGAAAAAGTTTGGATGGAGATTTAACTTTGCAAAGTGGAAACCCAAGTAATAGTTTGAAAGGTGTCAAGCTACCAAGATGGGAACAACCCATCACACCACAAAAATGGCACGTATCCTTTTATTTATACAAGGAAGAATAGATTTCATTTTTGTTTAGGCATAATCCATGAAGTTATGGTGATATGAGGAGTGTTGATTGAAATTGTAAAACGGAAGGTGTGAAATTATTATGTTTTCAACTGAGTAGGGGAGTGCAAAAGACTTAAAAATTGGTCTCTGTTACTGTGATCATGATCTATGAAACCGCTATTGCGGTAGCCAAGTGTACACGATCCAAGAAATTGATTTATGATCACAGCCAATGCAGTTTAAGAGAGCATTCGACTGCCATTTCTCCCTCACACCCCTTTTAAAAATTCTATCAAATTTCCTCTGAATTATAACTATGTGTTGAGTGTCCAAGTGTGCATTAAAATACATTTTTATCATGTAACTAAGTATGTGGTCTTAACTCTCTTATTTTAATATGTGTTATAGGCTTGAAACTTATTTTTAGGATTGGGCCTGAAATAGTATTTCTGATGCTAAATCCATGCATCTTTGAAGTTTTTGTTGTGGTTAGATATTATAGTTTGTGTACACATCAACGATGAAGTCTTTACTACCGAATCTTTGGTGATTAAAAAGTCGAGTTTAGTGTGTACACCACGTGTTTGATTAAATGCCCCAATTAAGTCCTTATTAATTTCTTATTGTTTTGAGGGAATGATCGAACATGTGGGGGGTTCAGTTCCATTTGAAAGATGGTTGTTTGATTGCTGGGTCTCAAATTTGTGTTAAAAATTGGTTTTTGAAAATGTTGCAGAACCTATAAAAAATGGACTCAGTTACCGCGATCGTGGTCTAGGGTTCGTGATTTCCATAACTGAGAGCAATTTTAGTTCTGCCCAAAATTTGCTGCAATTTAATTTCTTATCCCAGATCCCACAATGGTACCACCCAATAAGCTTAACTGAACAAATGAACATGATTTAGTATGAAAATGATTATGAAGGTCATTATTGTGTTGATCACATGTATTAGGCCGCAAAAATAGGAGACTTTGACCATACTACATCAATGGCTATGGAAGGAAAGAACTCTACTATTGTGACCTCCCAAGGACAAAACTTCTCTCGAAAAGGGGTAATTGCTTAGACAAAGTAGAGAAGAAACTCTTGAGATTCCATGCCAGACTTACTGCTACTAGGTTGATGTGCTTTGCCTCGTACCCCTGCTATAATTATGAACAATGGGTAGGCAAGTTCATTGCTAACCTTAGTGCAGTCTCTCTCACAATCCAAGTGATAACAATTCAGGGAAAAGAAGTGCATTTCAAAGCAGAGTGGATTAATAAAGTATATGGGCTACCAGTGAAAACATGGCTCAGTTCTAGGCAAAAAGTGTGAGCCAAGGACCTGGATGGAGAACATATTATACCATGGTATAGAAGTCCCCTGGGTTGGAATGAAAAAGGGTATATCTATAAATGACTTCAGAACATTGGCAAGGATTTAGTTGACAATCATTTGTAGTAGGGTATCGCCCTTTACACATATGATTGATATCATATAATTGTGATTTTAGGGTGGAGGTAATTCAAGAATTAGCGGTATATTTCTTTTTTTTCCTTCACAAATTATTGCTCTTTGCGGAAGGGAAAAATTAAAGGAGTGCACCTAGGCCCCTACATCTTTCCACTCAAAATTAGGGATGAGGTAGCACCTGGTCAGAGAAAGAAGTGAAAAATTGACTTACTCAAATCGACAGCTGAGGATTCAGAGTTGTGCAGACCATCAATTATCATATCTTTAAAGTAACTTGGTGTAGACATTAGGCTTTTCAGGGAGATGGTTTCAAGCTTGGCTCAGGGGAAAGGAGATACCTCTACCAGGCGTCACTCTTATGTGTCCCGCTCAGACTATAAAAGCATAAAGAGGCTCGGGATAAATAGGAAGACATGGTTTCTAGGCTCGAGAGGGCATACTCATCCTTGATGAAGTCTTATAGGGAGCTTTAGAACTTCCACGAGATGATGAAGAAGAGGGAGAAGAAGCTGGAAAAATTATTCAAAAAAATATTGAAATGGGTCAAGGTCTTTTGGAAGGTCTTGAAACCTTGTGACAAGCTACCATCTCATAGAATTGAGAGTAATGATAAGGCACCTGTTGAGTGGTAAGATGCTGATGCTGGTGGAGATAATACAGAGTCTGCAGGAGATAGAAGTTCCTAAGACTATTTTAGAGAGCACTATTATTTCTTGTTGTTTGCTTTATTGATCAGGCAGTGGGGACATTGCTAAATTTTTAGTTGGGGGTTCCAAGCCTTGGATTTGTATTATTTTGATGAATTTATGGATTTCTGGATGATTTTGATATTATTTTGATGACAATGTGGATTATTTTTATTTTTTTTGATTGCTACATTTGGGCACTCTAATGGTGCCCTTTTTCATCGATTAGTCATTTTGTTTTTGCTTTTAAATTTTTTGTTTTACTGTTGTTTTATTTTTTATTATGGTGATGTCCGATGAGCTTTTCCCTATGATAGATTGATTGACGACATTCTTAAGGGATAAGCATCATGACTGGGTTTTGAGCCATGAATGTAGGGAAAGTATAAGTACCCATAGCTTCAAGATCAGAAATACAAGGAAATTCTGAGTACCTATGGTATTATGGATTTGAGATTGCACACATACCATTGGTGAAATCTGAGCTACCGTATGGTTGGTTTTCCCATAGTAATCCAAAATGTGAGACAAAGGCTTGGGTTGTTGCCATGGTTAAAAAATTATGCGTGGCGTAAATACAAAGCAAACACTCCCTCCGTTTAAAAATTTTCAAAAATCAAGGGCATACACTTAAGAAACCTTGTAACAAAACTATTTCTCTTTTTGTGACTCAAAAATTGTTTGCTTGTACATATTTACAAATACTCTATTTCTGTCTCAAACGTGAAAGGAAATCGAGCCTCCTTAATGCGTCCATATTCCATGTGCAGTGAGTTTATTTTTTTGACTCTTTTGTATACTTGGGTCATCTAGTACTTTCCTTATTAGTCTCTCAAGGCTATTTTTATATTGTATTTAGTTGGTGAGATGATCTTAGGCCATCTTGGTGACATTGGAAGCCATTTTAGCCTAAAAAAAGCTACACGTGCATAGTTGTTATCCCTAGTCACTCATTTTCAGCCTTCAGACCTTTCTTTTGCAAACACATTGCAAGCCGTGAGCCTTTCAATTGTTATGCATTTTTTGAGTCCTACCCTTAATGAACTTCAAAATGCAGACTGGGGCTAAAAGCCTAAGTTGGGGTATTGAAGATTGAAGGATGTAACTTTGGTCCATGAAGTTGTAAGTGAATTCATTTAAGTTTAATGTTATGAGAAAAAATTAGTAAGAAAAAAAAGGGACCCGACAAAGGAAATAATTGCATGAATTTTGTAAGGAAAAGAAATTGAAGAAATTGGGTAAACCAAGGTAATATACGTAAGCACTTGTAAAAGAAAAAGTAGTGAACCATAGTAAACAATTGGACAAAATAGTGTGATATAGATGTTCAAGGAGGGTATAGACTTGTTGTTCTGAAATGATTTCCTACCCTACCTCGAACCTATGTTACATGTTCACAAAGTCCTTTAGGATCTCCAACCATTTACTTTCATTGTAGTGGAAATTGAAAATATGGGCAAGCCTAAGGAATTATACATGCTAACATAGAGAGTTCTTCTGAGGGATAGAGTCTTGTACTTATATTCCTTGATGCATATTTGGTAGCTTGGTGTGTGAAATTTTCATTCTTGTAAGGAGGCATGTGAAGAAGTTGAGGTTGGCGACTTTGTTGTCTTTCAAAAATTAAGGAAAAAGAAGTAAGTGTTGCAAAGGTCAAAAGTGAATCACCTCTAAAGTATTGGTGATTGTTGCATTGTCGCTATTTGAAGTGTTTTACTTCCTTGAATATTGCATTTTATTGTGAAGGGTGTTAGGAGAATAGCTTTGCCAATGTTTGAATAGAGACTTGTGGTTGTATCTAAACCTGAAGTCATTATGATCATTGGGTAATAAAAGTTGAGTAGTACATATGCATTGTCTCATGGTAAGCAGTAGTGTTGCTTGAGGACAAGGAATGATTTAAGTTGGGGGTGTTGATTAGTGGTGAATTTACCACTCACTCACACTCATGTTTTGTGAACATTACCTAATTTTAAATGAATAAGTGTGACATATTTGTGATTAAATGCTCTAATATCCACATTTTGCAGGCACATAGGTAATTAGATAGAAATATATGGATTCATGCTGAAAAAGGTCAAAAGAAGGAAAGCAGTGCAGTTTGATGACCTAAACCAGAACATAACTTAAGTTGCCATAATCGCGGTCAGCCAAGATTGGTGATCTAATGCGATTGCGTGAATTATATTGCGGTTACATAGTTGTGATTATGGAAAAACTTATGCGATCGCTATAGTACGGGGGTTTTCCCAGGGGTAGAATTGTAATTTCAGTAATCTATACCAAAATCCCTAAATGAAGAGTCAAACCCTATCTCTGGGATATTATACCATTACTCCCAATTATTTTAACTTTGTCTAGTGCTTAGTTTCCATTCTTGGAAAAAAATATTTACTAATTTTGGGTGAAGAATTCATTGGAGTAGCTTCCAAGTGAAGGATAAGCTAACTCCTATTGAAGATTTGTGGATGTTCAATGTTTGAAGTAACATTCACTTAGTCTTTTATAAATCTAATCAATGGAGGTTATTGGGTATATGTTGCTTACTATTTTTATGTATAACTTGTTCTTCCTCTTGGTATTATGCTAGATTAGGGTGCAATTATGTGTGGGATGTGATTTAGTTGTGCATTTACTAGCTTGTGATGTTGGGTCCCATTATTGTTTGATAAATATTGTTGGGATTTGTATTTGAAAGCCTCAAATACCCAAAAATGGGTTTGTCGATGAATATTACAAGCTCCCAAAAGCCTAAATCATCCTTGAGAGAGGGGTTTGGGTGAACATTCGGAACCCACACCATCCTTGCAAGAGGGATGTGGGAACCAAGGCAATAATAGGTAATTATTGGGTTTAGTTTGCTAATTTTCACTATATTAGACATAAGGGTGATTATGAGGTTAACTATACTTAGGTAACCATCCTAAAAATAGGGGTTCATAATTGAGGTATTAGGTGTTTTTTATTAATGCACTCATTAGGTACTCGAAAGGGTCAATGAATGACACCCTTGAGGTTTTGTTGACAAATTAGCCTCAATGGATTCCAACCTAGCAACTACATCACAAGCATTCAGAATTTATATCAAGTCATTACACTCCCATACATAAGTCTTCCTTTTGAAGGCATAACCCTAAGATCATCTTTTAGTTGATTAAACTCTAACTATTTGTAACCCCTAATTAATACTAGAAAATCCCAAAAAGAAATATTAGTTGTGACACCTTGCAAACCCCATATTTTTAAATTCATGTACTTTAGGTTTAAATTTTAGCGAGTATCTATTATTTCGAGATAATTTCATCGTCACTCATATTGTTCGTCGAGGATTCAATCCCGACTCAAAGTTGGGTAAATATATTGACGACAATTGCCTTACAATTAATTTCACGTTTGATTTGATCATTATCAGTCACCTATGTAAGGTTACCTACAAGTCGTAGGTAGTACCTATGCCTTTTAGTTTTCAGAAACCATGAGATTCTAAAAGTTCAGAGATGTTTTGGGTTCTGTTACTTACGGTGGGCCACTACGACTAGTAGGTTTCACCTATTTCTCATAGGTGGACACTTACTTTGATTTTTCTCTTTTGTTTAGGATTGGTTTCCTAGTTTATTCTTGTACTTTATAAATACCATTTTGACATTTGAAGTTAGTTGATGCACTCTTCATACTTAAAAACATATATTTTATTCCGAGATTCAATTTTGATCTTGGGATTACTTTGTTCTTAACTCTGGTTGATTATTTAATTTGAAACTTTGGTTTTTATTTGTTAATTATTGTGAGATTAGTTCAATGCTTTCAACAATAAATTTCGTTAATTATTTCCCAGTGATGAGTGACTAATTCGCTTAGCTAGAGATATGGGAACCCTTGCGGATTAAGGGAGTAGAGGAAGTGTTCAATTATTTAGATTATTGTTGCTATATGTATTTTGGTTTTCTTCACACATTGATTTCTCAATGGTTTCAAATATTAGGATCCGGCCTATATTCACTATCAACCTGAGAGGGAGGTTGAGAATAGAGAAAGGAGAGAAAAAAATTGATTTGAAGTTAACTAATAAAATAAACTAATCCTCACTATAAACTTAAAATAATTACTTTCATCTAATGAACTTGAGACCAAGAGGAGATAGTTGAAACTGGGGTCCAAGGAAATGGTTATTAAGGCAACACTCTGAGATTGAGAGAAGATGAATGAGATTAACTAACGTTTGTCAACTTGTTGTTGGTGATACTTTACTTTCCAGATTCTATATGTATTGTAGTTTGATAGTTGGTTTGATCACATTAAACCAATGGAGTCAAAATCTATAGGGGACATAAGACTAGTGTTCGTTTCTGATTAATTATAGCCAAAGCATTCGAT
The DNA here is from genome assembly GCA_030864215.1 of Capsicum pubescens. NCBI lineage: Eukaryota > Viridiplantae > Streptophyta > Magnoliopsida > Solanales > Solanaceae > Capsicum > Capsicum pubescens. The sequence continues at coordinate 227,953,388 of CM061548.1, read as the reverse complement.
AGATTATTACTTTTAACATATTACAACTACAAATCCCCTATTTACTTTCTTATATTGCCCATTTATTTTAGTATGCTTAAGAGATAGTTCACATAGTCCCTGTGGGTTTGAATAAAACCTGATTTGGGTTACAATTTTTTTTATCAACCCTTTATCTTCAATTTGAGGTATAGTTTAGGCGATATCAAAATTTAGTCTCTATTACAAGAGAATATGGTTATTGTTGATAAAAGTTGTTGAAGTTTTTGGGTTTTTATTTTTGGTTTTTAGTTTGGTGTACGTTGGTATGTGGATAACATAAAGAGTAGAGTCACTATTACTACTACTTAATCCTGAACCATAGAGAATCCTAAAGTTGACTGGTAGGATGAATGAACACATTCAAGAAGGTAAGCTTGATAGTATTCGAAATAACCCTAATGATGTGACTCCCCTCCTTCTCGAGGTGTTCAAAACATTGTTGATCAAACAACTTAGTAGTAATTAGTAGAATCTACTAACCATAGGAGGGAAGTAGATGCTCAGGAGATAGAACTAGAAAAGAAGAAACAAGAATTAGATCATCGAGCAGCACTTGATGAAAATTGAGATAGAATTATAGGTGGTAGAGCTCAAGTACTTCCAACCTATAATTGTTTACCTCCATATTATTACCTAGAGGTGGACTTGGGATATGTTTACCCTATTGAGATAGGAGCTATCATCCCTCTATTCTAACATTAGGAAGATAATCCATATATGACTCACAACTCCTCGAAATAACCCTCATAGCATGAATATGAGAAATAATCCCCATCAGCTCATGTCTAACAGCTCTATGTCACACAATTGATTGGACAATTGATGTGACTAAGGTAATGCTCTTAGAAAAATTATCTAACATGCATGATAGTACGATAACAAGTCAATGCCTAGAATCATATCGAAATTCACCATGTCTAAAATAATATGATTAGCACGAGTATCAAGCTCTCAAATAGTCAAAAAACATGATTGAAAAACCCAATCCACTATGAAAGTATCACCTATGAGAGTAGATACACGTAATGGCATAGACAATGAATCCCAAGATAACTCTAACCACGGGGCATAATAAGATGATAGATATGAATAAGTGTATCCCAGATCAAATAAAGAAAAAGCCAACTAACTGCACCCCAAGACTATACCTAAGATAATAACATTCGAAGACTCAACCTTGGTTCTAGTAGGTACGACATACAATAATACATGACCACCACCTGGCTGACCTCTTAATCGCTCTTGTCCTACCAGTCAGAAAGCATCCACGGGACCATTCCTATGTCTATTAATACAACCTCTATGTGGGGGATGAACTACCCTAATATGTGGAACACTCTGAGCTAAAGGAACTATCACTCTATGTCTAGGATACTCACTTGAGAAATGACAAAAATTTCAACAACCATAACATGCCCTAGGCATTGACAAAAAATCAAAAGATTCAGGTGAATCGAAATAAAACCATGATAAGAATAACCATAGACAAACCTCATAAAGACAAACAATAACCCTTGCCAAAGTGATCACAGAATCTAGACTGGCCTCAATCAATAATCTGAAGCATGACCTGAATGGGTCTTCTATATTGACCCTAATTTTAATATGGCTGACACATAGGGTACTAACCTTAAGATACATTGCCTCTGAACCATGAGAAACTATAGCTACTACTAAACCTTCCCTAGTATCATGACCTCTTATCACTATCCCCCTAGGCCTCACAATGCATCTCCTTCATAATTTGAGCATGATAAGAAACCTCAACAACTAAACTATGTGAAGACATAAAAAAAGTAATTCTCAATCCTCAAACAAAGCAATGTACCATTTCATACTTAGTAGTCGTAATATAAGTTTCATGCAAGCCAACTCATAACATTGAGCCTTATAGTCCAAAATAGTCATGTATCCCTGCTCCAACCTCGAGAACTGGTCCTTTAAATGATATCTACAACTGTGGAGCATATACTTCTCTAATAAAATGTCAGAGAACTAGGTTCATGTAAAAGGGGGATATCCAACTGTACTAGCATTAGGATGATCTCTCCAAAAATGTCGAGCTGCCAAGTCTAACTAAACAGTAGTCTAATCCACACCACAAGTCTCAAATAGACTCAAATTATGTATCCTATCCTCAAAAATATTTTTAAGAACTAATACGCATCCTTTTTTAATGAACTAAAAAACCAAGGAAGAGTAAATCTTCATAATTAATGCAACACCTTCTGATTATTTGAAGAAATAGAAGGATGGGCAACTACCGATGAGGAAGGGACCTCAACTTTAGGTGTCACAGTTGTAGGTTGCACCTCTGCCTTAGTACCACTCAGATTTGTAGACTATGCACCATCAAATGGTACACCACCAATTAATTGTAAATGTTGCACCAAAGCATCCCTTAGAACTGAAGAAATAAAATCTTAGGCACAAGTGCGAGAATAGGGTCTAGTGAAGGTTCCTTATCCTATCCCCTAGCTGCGGACAAATCATTAGGCTATACATGACCTCTAGGTCATCCACAAGAAATGACAGAATTGATAGGTTCAGTCTTAGTATTAATCTCATATATCGGTAGCACGTGTCCTACCTATCTGAAAAATTACAAACCTAAAGAAATGTTTTAGCAAAAAACTCAAACTCTTAAAACAAGTAAGTCAAAGAAGTGAAGAACTTTTAAAAATTTCCTATATCCTCCCTATAATACCCTGATATTTTAATCTCCAAATCTCTCAAAATATAGCTCATGAAGTTAGCTTTCAAACACCACAAGTCTCGCCTTGATAAGATATCGTGGTAAGAAGTTATACAATTTTCCCTATAAGTGTTAATAAGCTGCCAGTGGATACGACTCACATCATGACCCATAATCAGACATACGAGTCATTAAGAGTAATCCTAGTCACAACAGTAGTTTGCAAAGAATCCGTTCTAGTGGTTATGAGTCTAGCACATGACTCGTAGTCAGACTTTACGAATCATTGTTTGGACTCGTAGCCTGACAAGTAAAGGATCAAAAAATCAAGACTCATGTTTTGGTGGTTTTATTAGTGAATTATATATATATATATATATTAAGTCCTAAAATATTTTCTAGCTTTAAGAAAAGTTAAAACATCCCTAAGATATTAAATTCATTGAATGTGTATAACTATAGTCAGATTCAAACGAACATAAAATTTGATATACGAAGAATTTTTTAGCTCAAGAACCACCAACTGATAAAACTGAACTTGTTTTCCAACAATACAAAATTCACCTTAATATGATATCGAGGTGAAAATTTATGGCGAAAATACAAAACCACTGATAAAGTTGCCCAGACGATGACTCGTAATGTCTCATTACGAGAGGTTAAGAAGGAGTCATAATTTGGGTAGTAAAGGATTAAAATGGGTTTCTGATTATGACTCAAGTCACTAATCGTAGCCAGACCTTACGAGTCAAAACCTAAGTCATTGAGACTGCTTCCAGGAAAATTTCAAATAGTTTATTAGTGTTCTTTTTGGTATTTTCCCAATCTTTTAACCCCAAAACTACATTGTTTCACCCTCCAAACAATAGTTATCAAGAAAAATAGTACCGTAAACTATTATAACTAAGAAATCATTCATCATAGAGCACAAAGAGGTGATTTTTTTCTCCCCAATGCCAACTAGGATTTTTTGAGTTCAAGTTCAATCCCAAGAAATTTACCAAAGGCTTCTTTATACAGTTATGTGTGGTATTTATCAATGTCTTCCTTTGACCTATTGAGTCCCAAAAATCCTTTTTTGTTAATGTACGAAATTTTTATCCTCTTCTAAGAAAGTATCCATGTAATTATAAATTTAATCCACATTTTCTTAGTAGTGTCGAATTCAAGCCATGACAATATGTTTCCCTTTTTGAATTCTGTTATTGCATGCTTTGAATTTTAATCACCCATGTCCCATTTGATTATCACCATCTTAATTTACCAACTCATGAATCGAAAACATGTTGTCCTCCCAAGTTTAATATATTCCATATTCAAATTTATGGATTTCATTAGTTTAGGTAATTCCATTATGTTTTGGGTCTTTGAATCATGAATTTCCTTATAGTGTTTTAAATGATGCTATTGTATTTAAGTATCACTCAGTGTTGGAGGGTTATGAACACTCGATACCTATGTACTTTTACATGATTCTATTTTCAAGTAAAAAGTCAGTTAGACTATGGTTTTATAATCATATTGAGATCAAAATGTTCATTCTGAGCACTTATCAGTACATTACCATATTATGTTAAACCAATAATTATCCCTGTGTCATTAAGTTAGGAGTAATACTTAGCATTGCGTGAAAGCAGGGATTACGGCTCCCACATGAGTTAGGAATGAGTCATTAGTAGCAGTCCTTAAGTTCCAGACCTACGACACTATCAAAGATTTTGAGGGGTCCCCTGTCATTTGAGGCATGACACCCTCGTCCTTTGGAACATCTGCCATGTGGATCTGCATTGTCAGTCATGTGTTGGTATACCAGGGAAGGTACCATCAACAATCCAACTAGGGTTACAGGTTAGACCCCGATAGCTCATATTGGTGTATATCGATTGTGGTTATCTCCCAGAGTCTCACTTTAGTATTCATAGTATGTAAACTAAAGTTTGCATGACCAAGTGTACATATATTGATAATTCAGTCATTTAGATCAGTAATTCAGTCATTCATATATCAGTTAATCAGTTGTTGAAATTATTTTAGTACTTGTTTATGCTTGGTCTTACATTTATTTAACATGCTCACATATTCATTCTAATTATTCATACACATCCTCAGTACGGTTTTGCAACTCATCCATCTTTAACTTGAGATTTACATATAGTATTAATGTTTCTACCACTTCCTAGTTTATAAAAATATTTTATCTCATGATTTAAAAATTTCACTACATCTTACAACATTTATGTACAGTCATGTTTTAAAGGCAGATTTTTGAAAATAGCTTATGTTATAAGTTTTAAAGTATACATTAATTATTTTCATGATTTAATGTGTCTCTCATATACTTAGTACATTGTAAAGTAATGATAACATATATATGTTTGTGGCTATATTTCTTTATGATGTAGGTACAAGAGGTAGCCCACACATTAGGGTCAAACAGTTCATAGTATTCATCCAATAGGTGATGAGTTCTCTTCTTGAGGACTGAAGTCAGTTGAAGTTCTTGTATGGTATTTTTCTTATTCATATCTATTGATTTGGGATAGTTAGAGATATGTCCCAGCTACCTATAGTCAGTATTAATAGAAGATTCATAGATTGTCAATAAGAGTCAGTATTTGTAATTTATGTTTCTTGCTTTATCTAAGATTGCAGTGTTGTAAACTTTAATCAGTTATGTATTGAAATAGCTTGTCTCTTTATTATTATGCTTCTGATCAATTATTTTTCATTCATATATATATTAAATTTTTTTCTCAAGTAGTATGATAGTACATAGGTTATCTTGGGATTAATTTTTGTTCTAAGCACCATGTTATGACTAGGGTGTAGTCTCAGGTCATGAAAAACTATGTATCAGAGCACACGGGTGAAGTGTACTTGGGTGTTTAGAAACCATGTTTAGTAGAGTCTTGCAGAACGGTACAGAGATGTCAATAATTTTCATCAAAAGGTGACAGGGCATTTAAGAAATATTTTCCCTTTTTCATATCTCAAAGCGTTCAGTAAGGATGTTCTCTAAGAATCTTAAACAAATTCTTAAGTTGGTCAGTTCATGATAACTCTAACCTATTTTAAGGTAATAAAAATAGTCAAGCTTAAATTCCTACAGATAGAATTTTCTCAGAAAGTCCTCATAGATAATTATGGGATTGCAAGTAGACTCAAAAAGGGATCCTATGAGTTCCTTTATGTTCGAAAGATTGAAATATTTCATTCATACTCAAAAAAATTATACACTACGACATAATCTGATGCACTCTCAGATCCCTTCTTAGAATCTTATGACAGTATATGATCTAGAGTTACAAGCATGAACATAGAAGTTTAGCAGTAGTAAATTGGAGACAGTGTTTATCTAAATTTATTAGATTATGTATCCACGGAGCCAAAAAGGTGTTATGTAGTTGGTTTAATAGAACTTAGATATTAAATTCTCAATTAAGGGAGACTTAGAGTATGTTAATTCTTTAGTTGGGATAGAGATTAGGCAGTGACCACAATAATAGAAGATCTTGATAAGGTTGAGTATATTCATTAAATTTTGTGTGGGTTAGTATGTAATCATTTCTATTCAGTGTATTAGGTAGGTATTACAGTATGAAAAGTCTTGTGGATATACATTGTAAGTGTTAGAATATAAGTTTGTATCTTAGATGATTGAGCCAATAGAAAGAAGAGTTTTGAAATTTTAGATGGTGTGAACTCAGTGTTTGGTGATACTCCTTAAGTTTCTAAGTTAGTAAGTGTCAAAGTGATTATCTAATGACTATTAGGGCTCTAGATAGTTAAGAGTTGTATTAAAAAATGAAGTACAAATGACGGGTTTTACACTTTAAGATATAGTCTTTCAGGGTGATTTTATTATTTATCTATACTTCTATATCTCGGACTCTAGAGTAGAGTGGTTGCAATTAAGTTGAGAGTTTATTGAAGGGATCTATAGACTTAAAATGGTAGATTTAATTTAAGGGTGAGATGATTCAACAATGAACCAAGTCAGGTTTTCTAATTGTAGTAGCGATGCTAGTCAGTTCTAATACAATAGTAGGAGTAGAATATACTTGACCCATCCAAATATCAATGCAAATTTTTTTTACTTAAGTCATCATGACTTCTACTCATGACTTACAAGTCATCTCTACGACCGTAGTTCGTATTTCATTCACTTTATATTGAATCATGTATGCTACCAGTTACTAGTAAAGGGAGAGAAAATTTACTAAATTTGATGTACAAATCATATTCCATGAATTTATGAATTCCAACATCAATTCATATGGCTCATGACATATGTACTCATGCATTACAGTATGCTCAATTCCTACAACTCATGGTACACCTTTAATTTGTAGTGAAATTAACATTATGAAACGTATGTCATCAGTTTAGATCTCCTTAATATTTCCATTCCTTCCCTAATCTATTCTTTAAGCCTCAGTTAAGTGTCACAGTTACGTATAATATTCTTTTATACTTTAGGTCTTCATGTTCTAACCTTTTACTAGACTATCCTTATGTAAGGATAGTGGTGATCAAAATAGATGAATAATGATTTAGATGGGGGGGAGTAAATTTTCCTTTTGAAGGAAAGATTTTTATGTGCTTGTTTTATCTAAGGCTATAAAAGTGAATAAAGAATAAGGAAAAGCTTTTGGTCTATGTCATAGTCAGTTGAGAATCCTAGGTGTGTTTTCTTGGGGATATTGCATGAATGTTGTTATTGATTAAGGTATTAGAGAATATAGAAAATCCTAGGTGGGCTAATTGTTTAGAAGTTCATACTTGGTTTTAGTGATAGGCTTTAATGTAATGTTGGTATATAAGTAGATAAATGCATTGTGGGCTAGTGAATTCCTAGTAAGAGGTTAAAGTTAGTTGTTGAAGTGGTAAGGAGTGTTATTCTTGATATGAGAGCTTTGAAAACACATAGGATAGTAAAACCTTGGTTTAGAGAAGTATTATGGTGTATGCATAGTACCTTTTGACTTTGAGTTAAACTTATACATGGTGAGAATTTAGTTCAACTCAGACTCTGATAGAGGGAGTTATCAGTACTTATGTGAAGATTACAAGTGATGTCACATTAAATATAGTTGAGGGAGTAATTGAGAAATGTGGTTAAGCTTGGAAGTTAGAAGTTGCTTTGCCTAAGGCATAGTAGTTCCATCCTAGATTATGTTTTATATGCATATATTCCATGTTTTATAGTTGTAGCCATGTAGAGAATCATTATTCAAACATCTTACTCAGATCATGCCCAAATCCTTGCTCCCTAATATTATTAGAACCTTTGACAAGGAGTGTAAAGGTAGAGAAAATTCTTTGTCAAGTGACTCTTACAAATTTAATTTCATCCGATATCACTTTACCATTATAAATATTTATTTGTGCCAGGAATACTCCAGCTGAGTATAAACATTCAGTAAGATTTAGTTTCTATAGACAACAATTTAGTATAACAATCAGACAGATAAACTCCTATTGTTTTCAATCTTTTCATCCATTCTTACTATCTAAAGTTTCATGAATATTCCCATTACATGGGGTCCTTTTTTCATTCATTCTATGTGTAAACTAGATTGAGTCCTTACTCCAAGCGTAAATCACTCCCATCCATAACAAATTCCAGGTTTAGAAATCAATATCATGTTAGTTCTTCAACTTCAGAATTTAGCCAGATAGTATAAGTAGGTTCCCAGACTATCAATCTATCATAGCATGAATTTATGAATTCAAAAAAGTTCATACATCATGCATAAGTTTATGATTCATATATTAAGTCATGATTCAACTGGTAAGTTTGCACTGCACAATCTCAACATTTTCTTAATACTTTATCCAAGTCAATATCATTTAGGATGAATGATCCCAAGGGGGAGATATTTTAATACCTTGAGATTTCATGTTCTAAATATATTAAAAGATAGCCCATATAGTTATCTTTCCATCACCGCAAGTCTCACCTAAATATGATATCAAGGAAATAAGTTATTACTATATGTAGTATTGATGATGCATAGCTAAATAACAAGAGACCAGGTCCCTGGATGTGCAAAGTATAGTACAGCTGGCACTCAGTATTTGAACTGCTTTGTCTTCTTGTGTAACAAACTTGCTGGTGCTATTTTGTTCTGACTTGGACAGTTGGTCCAATGCTATTTCATCCATAATCCTCACCCAGTTATAAAAGAAATGATACACCATTTCTACAAATAGTTTTTGTCAATTCTAAAGAGATAAGTGAGGAATCAAAAATTCAATTTCAAGACTGCTCAAGCATTGCTCATGTTCTTAACTTTGTACTTTTCTTAAAGAATTAGTGAGTGTTTTTGAGTGTTGATTTATAAAAGAATTACTCATCTTATAAGAATAATTTTTTTTTTCATATTGAGAGAAGTGCTTAGGTAGAGTTGCCTGAATTTGACATTGATTAGAGCTAATCAATGTAGACAGAGTCCTTGGTAGAGTTATCAAGAAGAGCTTGTAGTAGAGTTTCTACTAGCACAAGGATCCTAGAGTTAGGCTGAAATATAAACTATAATCAAGAGGTTTATTATAGTGGATTAGTAGGGAAAGCCATAGTTTTTCTCATCTAGGGTTTCCATGGAATAATCCTTTTGTACTTTTACTCTTTCTGCACTGTCTCTTACTTCTTGGTTGGTTTACAATATCTTGTTTGTGATTGATCTTGAGGGACCTAGTCCCTTACTGTGTGGTGAAATCCCAAGGGTTATAACAATTGGTATCAAAGCCAGGACACTCCAAAAGGTCCACACCTAGTGTTTCTTAGTTACCATGGCTGCTCCACCTAATCTAGAAGAAGGGCAATCTATGACTAGACCACCAAGATTCAATACATATTTTATGGGTGGTGGAAAATTACGATGTTTGACTTTATTCTGAATGAAGATAGAAGAACTGATTGACATAGTCCTTGATGGTCATCATGTTCTAATGAAAGAAGTTAAGGAAGGATAAATGACAAGAATGGTTATAAAGAGCAGGAGTGAGTCCAATAATGAATATTCAAAAAAGATTGAACATAATTGCAAAGCAAAGAAACTATTAGTATGTGTCATAGGTCCTGATGAATACAATCTGATATGAGCTTATGAAAATACTAAAGAGATATAGTATTTCTTAAGGACAACTCATGAGGGAACAATATATGTAATGGATTCTAGTGTTGACATACTGACTACTCAGTATGAACCCTTTACTATGAAATAAGGAGAGATAATACCAAAAATGCATACAAGATTTACTTCCATCCCAAATGAGCTACATTTCTTAGGAGAGGTGATTCCACTGTAAAAACAAGTGACAAAGATTCTGGTTGTTCTTCCCAAGTCATGGGAAAGATAAGTAGATTCCATAACTAAGGAAAGAAATCCTAAGACCCTCACTATGGATAAACTAGTTGGGAATCTGAAAATCATGAACTTATAAAGCAACAAGAGCATGCGAAGATGGAGGTAAAAAAGGAAAAATTTTTGGAACTAAAAACATCTAAATTAGAATCTAAGGAAGAATACACTGTTGTTTTCTACTTGGCAAAAAGAGCAGTTACAGCTATGAGACAAAGTGGCTAGTTTAAAAGAAAAAGGAGTAGTAGCAATAGGGGAGGCACTGTGGAAGTTTTTCACTGATATAGAAGTCCTAAACATTTTTATTAAGGATTTTCCCTTGCAAAAAATGGATAATCAGGACTACTACAAGGATACTAGTGATAAAGGAAAGATTAGGGACCAGGTCCCTGACAATGTAAGACGCAAGGCTCAACCCATTATGCAGTAAAGAAAACTCTGGCAGCATGGGAGATTTTTCTTGTGATTATGTTAATTATGAGAAGGCTGGAGATGTATCTATGCTATCCTTAGTAGAAGGTACATGTTTCTATGATTCCCGATTTTTATTCATGGAAATTACAGAGGATGAAAAAGAAAATGCAGTAACTATTTTTTATATTAAAGAGAATCTAGAAAATTATACTTCAAGAACGATAAAAAGGATTGCAAGTGTCTTGATATACATTATATGTGAACTAACTACTGAGAGGAATGCATTAGAGATAAAAGTAGAGAATTAAGAATATGAGTTCATTGCTTTAACTTTACAATTTCTGAAACCGAAGAGTTGTTCAAAAAGCTAAATTCTAAAAATCTGAAGTTAATGAGTAATTTAAAAATGTTAAATAAAGTAGATGGAAAAGGAAAGAGAGATGCATCAGAACTTCAAATTTATACTTAAAAATGGTTGAAAGATTCTCAAGAAAAGCTTATGTCAGCACTCCACAGGAATGAAGAGTTAGAGAGGCACCTAGTAAAGTTGAAAGTAGAGTTGAACAAGTCTCTAAAATGGAATACGTCCTTACTAATTCTTTCTGACTTCACTAGTCAAAGTGTTAGTAATTGTAGAGTTCTTGTCTACAAAGAAAAAGTCCAACCCATTGATTCTAAAGAAAAGGTACCTTATGATGACAGATCAAAGTGCACAAACCCTTGTGCACTCACTATGGAAGAGATGGACATTTGAAAGAAAGATGTCAGCACTATTGTAACAACCCAATTTTCTGGAACAGGAACATCACACGGTGCTCAAGATTCCAAAGGACCACAAGCCAACCCTCTACTGATATCTATACCTCAAAACTGCATAATATAGATAATAAATGCAAAAACTAGCCATAAGGTTCAAAATGTCTAAACATACTCCAAAACTGAAAACTGAATTCTGATACATTTGTCTGAAAAGCCTTTAGAATGTCTGAACTGTGGAATTGATGGGACATGTCCTCAAATAAATCCATCTACTGAAAATAAGCAAAATCCGATGAAATAATAAAACAAGGATTAACCTCGAATGACAAGAACTCACTACTACGCCTACTACTACTGACTGGGACTAAACTTCTGAGGGTACTCTAGATCTCATACCTCTGAACCTATGGTGTCAAATAAACCACCATAGCGCAAATGCATCAGTACATGAATGTACTGAGTATGGAGATGAGTTAAGGCTAAATGCAAGGGCTCATGCATGAACAATTACTTAACTGAATAATCATGAGAGTATCGAATGAGAACACATACATGAACGCAAAACCATAATCATAATCATCACAACTCTAAATACTGAAACTCGGATACTGCTTTACTGTCATTAGAACTCATCACAAACACTAAGATACTAAATTACTGAATCATCTGATACTGATAATTGATTAAATGGATATACTCACATCAATGACTGAATTCTGAGATCACTGCTCTCGACTGAAGGAATCGGAGATCAACCACTCTAACGGATGATTATGGAATCTATAATCAATGATAAGAAAATGATCATGTCTGAATCTGACAACAAGAATACTCAACAGAATCTGAGACTGAGATCAATCCTATCTATCGGGAGATCTCTGGATCTGATAACAAATAACTATATATGAGACCAAGCCTATCTGACTGATTGTTATGAATCAGTGGAACTATCTAAGTTCCTCACTGAGATAGATGATTGTACCTCACAGTCCTGATTTCTGAAGATTGATACTGAAACTACAACTGTGGGAAGTAGTTACTTAACCGATATGCCCTGACCTCCCACTAGTTGGGTCCAACCTACAACCCCAGTTGGAGGGCTATCAATACCGTGCCATGGGTAAATACCTCACTGATCAAGCCTCTCTGGTGGTTGACCCTCACAGGAAGTCAGCCTAAGGCAATATAATATTCAAATCTCTCTCTACGAGTGACAGCCTCTACTGATGGTGACTCCTGCATCCTGCACTAGCTACGCAGTTCTGGAGTTCAGGGATTGCTCCTAACGACTAGGCCTCTTTCTCTGATGAGGAGCAGACATCCCTTTTCTCACGTAGTGCTAGCTCCTACTCCCAGCTGAAAGACTCTGAACTGAATTTCAACTGAACTCAAACTAAACTAAATCTAATACTGTTCACGTTTCTTAAATAATCTAACTGAGTTAAGCTGAATTCATATAGTTTCGTATCTGACAAAATACTACTGAATAATAGTATCTGAAAGACGATACAAAGTTTGAATAGATTACTCAGTCACTACCGAGGTAGGAACTGAACACTTGAATACAACTAGATTTGAGCGGAGTACAACACTGATGCTAGATAACTAGTGATATAGGGATTATGAAGATTACCGAGATTACTGAGATTTCTTAAGTTTTGTATCTGTTGGAGGAAACATTCTATTAGATCATACTCCATTCAACAAGGTCTTGCATCAAGTACTTCGCACGTATATCAGTCATGGCATGTATTGGATGGCACGTAATTGGGGAATTTCCTACTATTATGTCTCAACTTGTTCACTAATGTCTTTCAACAAACACTAGGCATGCATGGGTTGCACCTAATTGGGGATTTCATGCTATCATACCACAATTCATTCATGAAGACATTTCAACTAACACTTGTAATACATGAACTTGGACACCATTGGGGTTTCCTTATAAACATTCTATAATGGCCCTAATTCTTTACATAAGCATTTTATCAAGGGAAAAGGCATCGTTTGCACCCTAAACTATACCCAAAAAATCGAAGCCACACCTAAACTATACTAGTGACCTATTACACACCTAAACTATAAAAAAGTAAAACTATTTACACCCTGTCAGGCTACCACCACTTGCATGTGGTGTAGTGTTTTACACGCGCTGCCACGTCAGTAAAAAAAATCATTTTTTATAGTTAAGGTGTGTAATAGGTCACTTATATAGTTTAGGTGTGGATTCGACTTTTCGACTATAGTTTGAGGTGGAAACGATGCCTTTCCCCTTAATGTTTTTAGCCATTTACTTTTGTTATTTAATAGGCTGGACGCACCTAAAATAAGTGTAACACATGTGCCTTAGAATGGGGGTTGAGGGGAGGTAATAATATCACTTTTATATAGTTAAGGTGTGTAATAGGTCACTTATATAATTTAGGTGTGGCTTAGACTTTTCTTATATAGTATGGGGTGGAAATGATGTCTTTTCCGTTTTATCAAACATATAGGGAGCATGCTTTGCTTATTCAACCATTTCTATGCTTAATAACATGAACACATCACATAGAAAGCAACTTGAAAAGGCTTTATCATAACCATCACATGAATTCCATATACTAGGGTCAAAGCTTGAAAGACTTGTAAACAACCATGAATCACAACTCAATGATAGAAGTAACATCAATTTCAACTCACATGAATTATGAAAACCCATAAACATAATATCTTTGAATTTTAGAAAAGGGTTCTTGAGCTTCAGGGATGAAAGGGACCCAAGAATCAACATTTACATACCTTGGGGAAACTCTTTTATTGAAAGACCTTGGAGAGATTCTTAATTTCTCTTGGTCTCTGTTGATTTTTCTTGAAGAAAAAATAAGGGTTTTAATTTTGTAAAACCCTAGTTTTGATGTTGAAGATGGGAAATGAGGCTGAGAGATTTTTATCGGGTATGTATAGGGGCTGAAAAGAGTGGGAGAAGACTGAAAAAAACGCTTGGAATTAAACCGAAAAATCCAAATTTTATATGCTAGCGTGATGCGCTATAATCACGCCAGTTTTCTGGAAATTGGACAATTGGGAAACTGCATGACGGCGCGACATAGTGGCAATCGCGTTACTAGCATAGTTGTGAACTTCAAAGGCACTACAACACGGAGGAAATCACGGAAGCTCACTGGAATTTGACAATTTCCATTTTGGCTAGCTCCGAGACGCGCTAAAGTGCGAGGTGGTACACTGTGTCACTAAAATGGCTCTAAATCTTCGCCCAAGTGTCGGATTTGGGTGAATTTGGTATCGATGGAAAGCTTATTTAATTTCCAAAATGAAAAATAGTAGATATTAGGGAAATTCTAGATGGTTCAAAATATTTCTCTCTTAGGAAGGTACTTCTAAAACTTTTAGGACAAAATTTATTCTTCACTGAACATTCTCAAAGGTTCAGACTAGGAGAGAATTTGGCGGGGTGTTACAACTAGCTTAAGGAAGAAAAAAATACTGAATACATTTAGAAAGAGAGTTAACATCCTAAGGGATTCAAGTCACAGAAGGGGTGAAGAGGAAGCTATCTCTTTCTAGAAGCACTAAGAACAATTTGATCACTCCATTGTCCTACTATTGGGAAGTCAGAATCAAGTGGGTTCCTAAATTTGACAAGTGATCATGATTCTAGTTATGAGAAGAGTATTTCAGTTAGGAATAACTCATTGATGAAAGGTTTGACTGTGTTCTCTCTCTCAAGATACTTTAGGTGGAGGGGTTTTATTATGAATAATTAAATCTCAAGGACCTAATACTTTGCATATGTGAATGTTCTGTTCAAAAGGAAGCCCTAGAATGACCTTCTGTATATGATGAATGAAAATGCTTTGGAGAATGAACTAAAACAATTCTATGGACAGATATAAAAGGTTTATACAGTTCATGATTAGTCAGGAAAATTATTGTTCCTTGGTGATGATGAAGATGATGAGGAAGATGATAAATAAATGTTGATAAGTCATGATTCTAAAGGAACTGGTCACTATGAAATTCATCCTAGAAGGATAATCTTCAGTAGCCTAAATTTAGTCAATTTTGGGCCTAAACAAAAAGGGTGTGTTGAGGCAGAAAGTCTAAAGCGGGATTTATCAAAGTAACCTGACCCATCATGAGAATCAGTGTCACTCGACAATAATTAGCTATGATTAGGATACATGTATGCTTAATAAGGTAGGTACAGATTAGTCTAACTCAGTACCAAGTCCTTGCAGGTATACACCCATGGGAACAACTTTGAAAAGTGCATAAATATGTATAGCACAAATTTTAAGATTCACTAAAAATAGAGAAGGACTCACTTTTATCTCTCACGTTAGATTCACTATAGTGTTCTTTGATAATCTTAAAATATTTTCTAATAAAGCCATGTATTTTTCCTTCTCTAAATAAAAGTTGTCAATTCTTATGAAAGACGAAGAGTCACTCTAATTAAAACAAATTGTGGGATTCCAGAAGAAACATTTATTGATGACAACAGTCACCTCTTTAATGTTAAATTGGGCTATTTCTAATTTTAGTCCCAATTCATCACTTTTTGCCTCCTCTAAACCAAACTGGTTAATCTCACTCTCTTTCATTTACAAAACAAAAAATAAATATGCCTTTATCAAATACCTTTATTTGTCAGTAACCAAAGAGATAAAAAACTTCTCCTTAGGTCCACTAAGTCAAAGTATGGTAATCTTGCTAGAATGAGGCAAAAACATATAACTGTAAGAATGAAAAAGCCTCCAAGGGACCTTGTCCTAAGAAGAAAAAGTTGCAATTAAAAGAGAATAGGCAAGTTATGAGACAAACAATAAATATTAAGGATGTGGGTAGTTCACTCAGGAAAGAACTCTTAATCCCAAAATATGTAAGGAAAAAGGATAAATGGAATTCCATATGGGTACCTCCTCAACAAAGTATTCAATCAATTCGGGGTACTTAGGATATAGGGAAAACATTGAATAACCAAGTTGATGATCAATCTGACAAAACTTATGGAGAATAAATATCAAGTATCTGAGTTGCTAGTTTTTTAACAGAAGTTGGGAATGTAAATTTAAGAGTTAAGGATTAAGTTAGATGCAAAAGATGTTTGATTAAATGCATTAAACATTGTTGAATCAAAGGTTCCACTGATGAACCTACTGCTGAAAATACAATACTCCAGGCAAGAATTGCCAAACTGAATGTTGAAGTAAAGGACCTTACAAAACAATTGTTGGATTCTCTCATTGCTGAAAGTGCAAAAATGGAGATACTGTTTAAGTCCTTTCAGCCAATCCTCCCTCAATTGAACCATGTTATCCTCATGCCCTCATCAACCTTGTGCCAGTTTCATATCCTAATTCTCATAATGACTTTTAAAGACAGTTATCTTATGATGATTATTTTAGCTTACTGTGCTACTATTGACTATTATGAATGGATGAATCTTTTCTTTGTGTGTAATATTTGTTCTCATTAAATTGTAAAGATATTCATTATGTTAGTGTTGCCCCAATGACCATAAGTTAACTAATTTATGCTAAATTTACTCTTGGTTTACTGTTCTTACTTTTAATGATGCTAAAAGAGGGAATACCGAGTTTATGAAGTAGGATACCAGGTAAATTGAGCTGCAGATGGTTGCAAATTAGGGGGAAGTATGTGACCTGCTAAATAATGTGCTGAATTTTTGATAAAATGGGGAAGATAAGACAAGTGTGAATGATAAGTCGCAATGGCAGGGGGAAGTAGTTGAAGTTGTAAGTAAGTTTACTTTTTATTGCAAATGATAACAAAGGACCAAGTTCCTGTGTTTCTTAATGAAAGAGGAAGCATGAGGTTAGGAGGAGCATTCATATTCAGGTGGTAATTACTATGATTAAATTTGATTAATGTACACTGTTGCTAAAATTGTATGGTTTGGTTGGTCATCATAAAAAAATAGAAATTGATAAATATAGTTTTGATGATCAGCAACTAAACTGAAGGGACCATATCCCGGGACGTGCAAAGTACAGTAATATTGGCACAAAATATCTGTACTTCTTTGTGAACTTGTGTTATAACCTTGCAGGTACTATTTTGTACTAACTTGGACAGTTGGTATAATGATATTCCATCCCTATTCACCACCCAGCTATAAAAAGAATGAGATTCCTCTTCTACAAATAGTTTTTGCCAATTCTAAAGAGAGTGAAGTGAGGTCGCAAAAACTCTGTTTCAATACTGCTCAAGCATTGCACATGTTCTTAACATTGTACTTTTCTTAAAAAATGAGTGAGTATTATTGAGTGTTGATTTAAAAGAGAATTACTCATCTTGTAAGATTAATGTCTTATTTTCATGTTGCAAGAAGTTCTTAGGTATATTTGCCTAAGTTTGACACTAATTAGAGCTAATTAGTGTAGAGAGAGTCCTTCGTAGAGTTACTAAGATGACCTTGTATTAGAGTTGCTACTAGCGTAAGAAGAACAAGGAGCCTAAATTTAGGATGAAATCTAGATTGTAATCAAGAGGTTGATTATAGTGTATTTGGAGGTGCTTGTGAGGGCAAGCCATGGTTTTTTCCATCTTGGGTTTTCACGTTAAAATCCTTATGTTTGTTTACTCTTTCTGTACTGTCTCTTATTTTCTGGTTGCTTTACTATATTATACATGTGATTGATCTTGAGGGACCTGGTCCCTTACCTTGTGGTGAAACCCTTAAGGATTTATAACAATTATACAATTTTCCCTTTAAGTGTTGATCAACTCCTAGTGGTTATGACTGATGTGGAGACCCATAATCAGAACTTATGAGTCATTAGGAGTAATTGTAGTCACAATATTGCTCAGCTAAGAATCTTATAAAGTTGTTATGAGTCCAACATATACTCGTAGTCAAATAATATGAATTATTGTATGGACCCTTATCCTGACTAGTGAAGGATCCAAGAACCAATACTCGTGTTTTGGCGGTTTTATTAGTTTTTTTAATATATATATATATATATAGAGAGAGAGAGAGAGAAACCTCGAATAGATCCTAGATTATAGACAAGTTCAAACATTTCTTAGTGATTAAATTCTTGGGATGTATATAATTATAGTAAGATTCAAACAATTGTAAATTTTTCTATAAGAAGAATTTTTTGGCTCAAGCTCTACCAACAGATTTATAATTGAATTAGCTTACCAACGAAACTAATTTAGCCTTTAATCCAAAGGGTGAAAAGTTATGGACAAAATATTGAAGCACTATCAAAGTTGCCCAGATTACGACTTGTAATGTCTCATTATGGGTTATCGTTGATTTTGAAGGAGCTGTAATATGACATTAAAGGTAGAAAATTTTTTTCTTACTTGGACTAAAGTCATGATTCGTAGATATACCTTATGAGTTATTACCTAATTCATCGGGACTTCTTCCAAGCGACTTGTAAATGGTTTCTTAGGGATTTTTTTCTTTCCCACTCTATTAAACACAAAATTATGTCATTACACCCTCCAAACAATAGTTATCATATATAAATAGTACCCTAACCTATCATAACTCAGAAATCTTTCATCACATAGGAAAAAGAGGCAATTATTTTCTCCTCAAAGCCAATGATGGTTCTTCAAGTTCAAGCTCAATCCAAGGCTTATACATCAAAGTATGTGGGTTATTCATCAATGGGTTCCTTCCATCCCTTTTTGTTCAAATATGAAACTTTTATCCTCTTCTATGAAAATATCCATGTTAATTATGAATTTAATCCATGTTTTCTTAGTAGTATTGAATTAAAGCCATGCCAATATGTTTCCCCATGTGAATTTTTTTATTATATACTTTGAATTTTAATCACCCATTTCCTATTCGATTGTCACCATGTTAATTTACAAACTCATGAATCAAACCATAAGGATATGTTTCCCTCCCAAGTTTAATATATTACATATTCAAATTAATTGATTTCATCATTTTAGTGAATTACATTATGTTGTGTCTTTAAATTATGGATTTTCTTACAGTGTTTTAAATATTGTTATTGTATTTTAGTATCACTCAGTACTAGAGGGTTATAAACACCTTATCTCTATGTGTTTTTACATGATTCCATTTTCAACTAATAAATAAGTCAGACCTTGGTTTTATTATCTTATTCAGATCATAAAGTTCATGTTGAGCACATATCAGAATAGTACCATATTATATTAAACCAATAATAATACCATTGTCATTCAGTGGGGAGTAATACTTAGCACCGAGTGAACACAGAGATGACGACTCCCCCGTCAGTTAGGAATTAGTCATTAGAAGAAGTCTGTAACGCTCCAAATCTAGTACCCAAAATTCTACACGATGCTCATGACACGGAAGGACCACAAGCTAACCCATGACAGATATCTGTACCTGTTTAGTGCATGATATACTTTATAAATATGGAAACATGAACTGAAAGGCCATAAGGTTCAAATATGTAACATAATTGATAAATCATAACATATGGATGGGGTATGAAATACCCAAAACACTAAAACAAATGTCTGAACATGATAGTCTGAAAAACCTCTAACTAACTGAACTGTCTGAATAAGGAGTTGATGGAACATGTCCCCAACTAAAGCAACTAATAAATTAATTAATGAGAGGATAAAATAATGTTAATATCCTAGAAAGATAAGGACTCACTACTACTCTGACTGTTGAGACTGGGATACTACTGATTCTCTGGAGCTCGTGTCTCTGAACCTATGGTATAAGACACCATAGCGCAAATGCGTCAGTACTTTGAATGTACTGGTATGAATGTGAGGTAGGATCAATGTGTAGGGTTCATATGCATGAACAATATTGACTAACTGACTAATATGAATGTAAGAATACATGCATGAATACATAGTAACTATATCTGAGATTATGATAACTTGAATTTATTGGTAACTAACATGACTGATATAACTCATAACATGAGCGACTGCATCTAACTGTCCTAAATATGATGGAACTAGCTAAGTTTGGTACTTTTCTATGTTGATTGTATCTGATAGTCCTGAATTCTGTAGAACTATCTAAGTTCTATTACTGAGTCTGAATGACTGTATCTGATAGTCCTGATTCTGTAACTGAAACTGTGGGAAGTAGTTATCTAACTGACATGCCCCTAATATACCATTATGGTTGAGTTGGGGTCCAATTTGTAACCCTAATTAGCAGGATGTCACTACCGCTCTGCTGGTAAAGACAATCTATGAGTAACCCTCATATAACAGATAACTCAAGTGAGAACGTTGGGAACCCTCATATAACAAGTTAAGCCACCTCATCCACCCTCATATAGTACGCTATGATGTCTCAACCTACACTGGCTATGTAGTTCAGGAACACAAAGATTGCTTCTAAGAATCACACCCTTTTATAACAGTTGAGTTCCCATCCTTGGGTTCACTCGGTACTAATTCCTACTCCGATTTGAATAGACACTGAACATTGATTACTGGACTGAACTGGACTTAATTAACTGAATTCCATTGACTGATGGAATAGTACTGAGATTACTATATTATTGAGTTTACCTGAGTCACATAACTAACTGAGTTCTATGGATTATGGATTGACTAAGGATATCATGAAAACATGACACGGACTCTAGGAACACAACTATATTTTTCAGGTATAAGTACCCCCAGGACTCGATGAAAGGAAATGGACAAGGCATGACATTCTTGAATACATGACTAACATC
The DNA here is from genome assembly GCA_030864215.1 of Capsicum pubescens. Classification (NCBI taxonomy): domain Eukaryota; kingdom Viridiplantae; phylum Streptophyta; class Magnoliopsida; order Solanales; family Solanaceae; genus Capsicum; species Capsicum pubescens. Next base: position 227,932,422 of record CM061548.1, on the reverse strand, counting down.
AACAATCCATAATACAATAATTGAAGATATTTCATGGGCATTTGGATATCATAGCTTGGTATGTGAATAAGATAGAATGTATACATATCATAATTTCATAAGACTAACTCATGAGTAATCCAACAAACCAATTTCAATACATAAGAATAACACGAAAGTCATTTTGGATCACAATTTAGCTATAGTGCATAATTTCTATCTTCCTTGGCATTTTTACGAACACCTTGCATGCACCCTTAGGGCATAGGCATAATCATCAAATTGACACATTATAAATAACTCAATTTATGGATTTCACTCACTTGCTAATGTAGTTTCATGAAAAATACACAAATATTCCAACTTGGGAATCATATAAAAAGATAAAAATGGTTACAACCAACCCACAACATAAATATCATGATTCATTTATTAAAATAGGGTTCTTGATCTTTATGGATGAAAGGAATCCATAAATCAACACAACACATATCTTAGTTCTTGATTTAGTGAAGATTAACAGATAGACCTTCTTGAAATTTAATCCCCAATTGAAACTCTAGATTGTTATTGAGAGAAAGTTGAGATCAACTAGTATATTTTTGGTTCCAAATAGTTGAATCTCATGTTAAAGGGATTAGATAGGGGTAGGAAATTAACCCTTTTAACCCTGGTTGCATCATTTTATTTCAGTGAAATTTTCAAGAATTTGACTCCTGGCGCGATGCGGCGCTATCGCACCGTGTCACTGGAATTTGGAAACTGGGAAATAGAGGGATGGGGCAATGCAGAGCCATCACGTTGCCACTTCATTTATGACCTAGAAGTTTAGAGCGACGCGCTACTGTAGAGGACCCCTACTGGAATTTGACAATTAACATTTTCTCTGATGGTGCGGCGCACCACTGACTAATCTGGCGTTGTTTTACGATGGGAACTTGAAATAGTCATAACTTCTTACCCAGTAATAGGATTTAGGTAAATTTTATATCCATGGAAATCTTATTGAATTTCCCACATGACTAATAGTGAAATTATTCAAAATTCCTTATGTATTAAACATCATTCAATTTAGAAGATAATACATGACATTCATGAGACAAAATTAGCTAGGAAACTTTGGTGTATTACATAGTCCCTATGTTCCAGACCTATGGCACCATCGTAGATTTTAAGGCGTACCCCATCAGTAGAGTCATGACACACTTCTCCTTTAGGACATAAACCTTGTGGATCCACATAGCCAGTCATGTGTTTGTACCCCTAGCAAGGTACCAACAACCTTTAAACTGGGGTTACAAGATGGACCCAAATAGCTCAGATTGAGGCATGTCGGTTATAGTCTGGTCTGATAGTATTAGTTAAGTATTTAGAGTATGTCAGATCATATTTGCATGACCAAGTGTATAGATATCAATTATTGAGTTATTCAGTTATTTAGATATCTTTTATTTAGTTATTAAAATCATTTCAGTACTTGCTTACGGTTGGTCTTGCATTCGTTTTACATTTTCATGTATTCATGCTATGTTTTTATACATGTCCTCTATATATTTTTGAACTTTTTCAACTTTAACTTGAGACTTACATATAGTATTAAAGTTTATACTACTTCCCAGTTTACAAAAATATTTTTGCTCATGATTTAGAAATTGCACCACGTTTTACAGCTTTTAGTACAGTCATTATTTAAATGCATGTTTTAGCAAATAGCTCATGACCTTAATTTTAAAGCATACATGAATTATTATCATAGTTTTTTGTATGTGACACATACTCAGTTTATTCAAAAATACTTACCACATATATGCGTTTGTAGCTACATTCCTTTATGATGTAGGTACTAGACAAAGCCCATACATCAGGGTCTAACAGTTTGTAGTATTCAGCCAGCACGTGATGAGTTCTCTTATTTTGAGGACTCAAGTCAGTTGCAGTTTTTATATTGTATTTTTCTTATGCTTGTGTATTAATTTTGGATAGTTGGAGGCATGCCCCAGCTACCTATAGTCACTACTAATTGAGGTTTCATAGATGGTCAATCAGAGTTATTATTTGTTATTTATGTTCCTTGCTCACTCCCAAATTGTGGTGTAGTAAACTTTAATCAATTATGTATTAAAACAACTTATATCTTGATGATTATGCTCTTATTTAGTTATTTAGCACTTATATATATAATAATAATAAATTGCTCAAGTATTATAGTAGATGGGTTATCTTGGGATCACTTGTGGTCCTGGGCTCCGTGTTACTACTAGGGGCTAGTCTTGGGCCATGACACTCTCAAAGATAAGAAACATTCATCATCATTCAGAACTGTAGGACACTACTAGAAATATGATCTTTTACCAACAATACCAGTGAAATCTAGGGTTTGATACCAATTTCCCATAACTCGATTTATAATTCATGGGTGTACCTACTTCATCCCGCCAGTAGGTAAGACAAAGTATATCTCAGAGATATATACAATGCCTAACTTGGTGGAAAATGGCCTAAAATCCAAAATTAAAAATTAATGACTTAAGTTGTGATATAACAGTCATGATAGTCTAATAGATAGATTGGTAAAAGATCAACAACCATCCCAAAATCAGTAATGTCTGTACAAGAGCTACTAAGAATGAACTATGAGTACTAAATAGTCAAATACAATTCATCTCGAAGATGAAAAACTAGACAATGATAAATACAAGGGAAAAGTGTAACCTCTATTCCAAGAGCTCAACTAATATTCCAAATCAACCCTGCTCAAGTGTTGAATAAACGGCGACATCTAGTACTCCGATCTGCACCAAAAAGGTTCATAAGTTTAGTATGAGTACCCAAACTACAAGTATCCAGTAGTCATTATTAGCCGACAGAGCTAACTCATTATATAAATACGATAAGATACAACATAAAATAAGCTAAGTAAAAATAAAATGGACAAACCTAGAAATAAGCTCCAACACTACTATACATAAATAATTAAATAAATATCATTGATGTGATATGATTTCATAGTACTTTTGACTCTTAAAATGATGAAAATATGAAAGTTACTTAGGTCTTTTTGTTATATATGATCTATTTTGTGCTGTGTTTTTATAGTAAATAAGGTTTTAAAGAAAAAAAGGAGAAAATACGTGAAAATTGAAGATCTTGGGACACCTTCATGGAAAACTACTCCCCATAGGTACTACCTACGTGGTGTAGGTGCCAGAATAAGTGCAAGGAATTTGAAGTTTAGAGATTTAAAAATTGAAGAAATTGGACTGTTACTGATAAGTGGTGAATTTACCACTCACTTGCACTCATCATTCGTGCACATTACTATGTTTTTAATGAACAAGTGATACTAATTTGTGATTAAATGCACTTATATCAAAATTTTACAGGCACATAGGTAATAAGATATGGATGCGAGCTAAAAAATATATGGATGCGAGATGAAAAAGATCAAAAAATGAAAAGAAATGCAGTTTGAAAAGATGGAGCAGAACATAGACTCAATTACCATGATTATGGTCTTAGGTCCGCGATCGCAGTCAATTAAGATTGGTCATCTTATATGATCACCTGAACTCTATCACAATCCTATAGTCACGACTGCAGCAAAGCTGATGCGATCGCGAAAGCACGGGATTTTTCTTGGGGCTGAATTGAAATTTCAATAAACCATTAAGGAAGACTCAAACCCTACTCTTGGATATCATTCAATTACTCCCAATTATTGTAACATTGTCTAGTTCTCAGTTTCCATTATTGGAATATAAAATATTATATTATTTTTTGCAGAATAATTCATTGGAGTATCTTCCAAGTGAAGGATTAGCTAACTTCCATTTAAGATTTTTTGATGTTCAAAGTTTTAAGTAACATTTACTTAGTCTTTCATGAATCTAATAAACGGAGTTTATTGGCCATATCTTGATTACTATTTTTAGGAGTAGCTAGTAATTCCTCTTGGGATAATGGTTTATTTAGGTGAAATTATGTGTGGGATGTTATTTACTTATGAATTTACTTGTTTGTGATGTTGGGTTCTATTATTTTCTGATTAAAGTTGTTGGGTTTTGTGGGTGAAAGCCTCAAATACCCAAAAATGGGTTTGTTGATGAAAATCCCAAGATAACTATCCTTAAGAGAAGGGTTTGGGTAAACATTTTGAACTCACATCATCCTTGGAAGAGGGATGTGGTAACCACTACAATAATAGACAATTATTAGGTTTAGTTTTCTAATTTTCACTATCTTAGACATAAGGGTGACTATGAGGTTGACTATACTTAGCGAACTATTCTAGAAATAGGGGTGACTAATTGAGGTATTAGGTGGTTTTAATTATAGAAATCGTTAGGTACTCAAAAGGGTCAATGAGTGAAACCCTTGATGTTTTGTTGACAAACTAGCCTCAAGGACTTCCAACCTAGCCTACCACATCACTAGCGTTGAGAATTTGCATTAAGTAATCACACTCCCATGCATAAGTCGCCCCTAGGAAGAGATAATCCCATGATCTTCTCTTAGTTAATTAAACTCTAATTATTTGTAACCCAAAATTAATACTACAAAATCCCAAATATAACACCTTTCCAATGCTTAAAAGTTGGTTAAATATATTGATGACACTCGTCTTGCACTTTAATTGATGTGTAAGTTGAGCATTATCAAAAAATGGTGTTTTTTCTGGGGAACAATTTAGTGTATTAAGTTAGTTTGGAATATTAGCTTACTTTCTTGAATTTTAAATTGTAAACAAGTGTTTGTGAATTTCTTTTGTTTCTGGTGTTAGATAGATTTATGTTTTTGTTTACTTTACTCCATGGCTTTTTGGTATAACAATGAATTTGGTAGTTGGAAATTGTATCTAGACGATCCATGTCCATATTGTGATAGACCTAGCTTTAGGAGAGATTGTAGATATCCTCCCCAGAGAGAGATAGAAGTACCATCCTGATCCTATTAGGAGTATGGTTGTTCTTTGTATGGGGGCTGAGATGGACATTGTAGTAATTGTCCAAATGCTCCCTCCTCTAATTATGATAATACAATTTCTAGTTGTTCTTATAAGTTTTATAGGTATCATGATACGATAAGGGGAGAACAACATGCCGAATACAATAGTTTTGAAGCAATACATTAAACTATTTTAGATCGGGTAACTACAACAGGGAAGAATGTGCAAGACATGAATCATTCCAATAAGGAATTTTGAAGGGAGATTGCCAAGATAGAGAAAATGGGTAAGGAAATAAATATTTTAAGTACCATCATATTTCCCATTTCTCAAGAGGAGGTAAATCAAGGAGAGAAACCAAGCTTTATGTTCAATGACGAGCTTGGTAGTGAAGAGTTCTTGGTGATTTCCCAATAAACCGAACCCAATGTTGTTGAAGATGACAAAGTCAAAAAAATGGTGCTAGAGTCAAAATAAGAAGCAAATCCTATCCTTAATATGACTCTAGTCCATTATGGGGAAAAGTTTCTAACAAGGATTCAACCCCCGAACTAAGGAATAAACCTCATTGAAATCATTTTTCAACTTTATTCTTAGAGAATGTGATTAAATTTCATCTACCTAAGTAAATGAAGGATCCAGGGGAGAAATAGAAACACCCCTACATTTTGGAGTTTGTTATTCCAAAGGACCATATGGGAGCCCTACATTTGAAGGTCAAGGAGCTCAACTTCTGACATGGAACTAATGGCCTATTACGGTTTCAACCATTACCCAGGGAGCCAAATCAAAAATTTAATGTGATGTTTGGTAAGAGGTTCAAATCTTCAAAGTGGTCGGATATAAGACACATCACCATAGCACCCTTTCTCACATGTTTCACCATGGAAGATTTGAATCATTTGTCCCTATGCACTTGACTCATAATGAGCGAAAGTTGGGATGGAGATTTTAATCTTCTAAATGGAAACACAAGTAATATTTTTGAAGGTGTCGAGTGACCAATGATGCGAAACAACCCATCACATCATGAAAGTGACACGTATCTATTTATTTATGCATGGCAGAGAAGATTTCATTTTTATTTAGGGATAATCCATGAAGTTACGATGCTATGAGGAGTGTTGATAGAAATTAAACAAGGGAAGGTATGAAATTATTATGTTTTCAACTGAGTAGGGGAGTGCAACGGACATAAAAATCTATGTATCTTTTATGTTATTATTGTGGTTAGATATTGTATTTTGTATACACATCAACGGGGAAGTTTTTACTACCCAATTTTTGGTGATTAGAAGGTCGAGTTTAGTGTGTACACCATGTGTTGGATTAAATGCCCCAGTGAATTCCTTATTAATCTCTTATTGTTTTGAGAGCATGATCAAATATGTGGGGGGTTAAGTACCATTTGCATGATAGTTGTTTGATTGGTGGATCAAATTTGTGTTAAAATTTGGGTTTTGGTACTGTTGCAGAACCTTTAAAAAATAGACTCAGTTACTGCAATCGTGGTCTAGGGTCCGTGATCGCCATAACTGAGAGCAATTCCAGTTCTGACAAAAATTTTCTGCAATTTAATTTCTTAACCTAGATCCCACAATGGTACCACCCAATAATCTTATCTGAACAAATAAATATGATTTAGTATTAAAATTATAATGATGGTCATTATTGTGTTAATCACAGGTATTAAGCCATAGAAATGGGAGACTTTGACCATACCAGATTAATGGCTGTGGAATGCAACAACTCTACTACAGTGACCTCCCAAGGACCAAACTACTCCCAGAAAGGGGTAATTGCTTAGACAAAGTGGAGGAGAAACTCTCGAGATTCCATGCCAGACTGACTGCTACTCAGTGGATGTGCTTTGCCCCGGACCCCTGCTATACTAATGAACAATGGGTACTAGAGTTCAATTCTAACCTTAGTGTAGTATCTCTCACAATCCAAGTGATGACAATTTAGAAAAAAAAAGTGCATTTTAGAGCAGAGTGGATTAATGAAGTATATGGGCTACCGATGCAAACATAGCTCAGTTCTAGGAAAAAGGGTATGAGCCAAGGAACTGGTTGGAGAACATATTATGCCCTGGTATAGAAGTTCCCTGGGTTTCCATGAAAAGGGGTATCTCTATAAATGACATCACAGCAGAGTCAAGGATTTAGTTGACAATCATTTGTTGTAGGGTATCGCCCTTCACACATATGATTGTTGTCACATGATTGTAATTTTAGGGTGGAGGTACTTCATAAATTAGGGTGTTCATTTCTTTTTTTTGCTTTACTAATTATTGCACTTTGCAGGAGGGAAAAAGTAGAAGAATATGTTGCATAAACCTTGGTGCACCTAGGCCCCTGCATCTTTCCACTTAAAATTCTGGGTGAGGTAGCACCTGCTCAGAGCAAGAAGAGAAAAATTGACTTAGTCAAATCGACAGTGGAGGATTTAGAGTCTTACAGACTATCCACTATTAGACCTAAAAAAGTGAATTGGTATGGACATTAGGGTTATCAGGGAGATGGTTTCAAAATTGACTCAGGGGCTAGGAGATACCTCCACCAGGCATCACTCTTATGTGTCCTGCTCAAACTATAAAAACATAAGGAGGCGCAGAAGAAAAAGAAAGCCATGGTTTCTATGCTAGAGAGGGCATACTCAACATTGATAAAGTATCATAGGGAGCTTCAGGACTCCCACGAGAGGATGAATAAAAGGGAGAAAAATAGGGCTAAATTCTTCAGAAAAATATTGAAAGGGGTCAAGGGCCTTTGGAATGTCCTAAAATCTCGTGACAAGCTACCATCTCCTAGAGTGAAGAGTAATGTTGAGGACCCTGCTAAGTTGTCAGATACTAATGCTGGTGTAGATAATACAGATTCTGCAGAAGGTAGAAGTTCCTAAGACTCTTTTAGAGAGCACTCTTATTTCTTGTTGTGTGCTTTATTGATCATGCAGTGGGAACACTGCTAGATTCTTAGTTGGGGGTTCCTAGCCCTATATTTGTATTGTTTTGATGGATTTATTGATTTATGGATGCTTTTGATATCATTTTGATGATAGTGTGGATGATTTTTTTTTATTACAACATTTGGGCTCTCTAATGGTGCCCATATATCATTGATTAGTCATTTTGTTTTTGCTTTTAGATTTTATGTTTACTGTTGTTTTATTTTTTTATTATGGGGATATTCGATGAGCTTTTTGATATGATAGATTGATTGACGACATTCTTAAGGGGTGAGCATCATGATTAGTTTTTGAGCCATGAATGCAGGGTATGTATGAGTACCTATAGCTTCAAGATCACAAATACAAGGGAAGTTTGAGTACCTATGGTATTGTTGATTTGGGATTGCACACATACCATTGGTGAAGTTTGAGCTGCCATATGGTTTGTTTGCCCATAGTAAGACAAAATGTGGGGCAAAGGCTTGGGTTGTTGCCATGGTTAGAAAATTATGCGTGGTGCAAATACAAAGCAAACACCCCCTCCGTTTAAAATTTTTCAAAAAACAAGGGCATGTACATAAGCAACCTTGTAACAAAACTATTTCCCTTTTTGTGACTCAAAAATTGTTGGATTGTACATATTGACAGATACTCTATTTCTGTCTCCAACATGAGAGGCAATTGATCCTCCTTAACATATCCACATTCCATGTGCGGTGAGTTTTTTTTTTTGACTCTTTTGTATACTTGTGTCATCTAGAACTTTCTCCATTGGTGTCTCAAGGATATGTTTATATTGTGTTTAGTTGGTGAGATGATCTTAGGCCATCTTGGTGACATTGGAAGCCAATTTAGCCTAAAAAAACCTACCTATGCATAGATGTTATCCCTAGTCACCCATTTTCAGCCTTGGGACCATTCTTTTGCAAACACATTGCAATCCGTGAGCCTTTCAATTGTTATACTTTTTTTGAAAACTACCCTTCATGAACTTCAAAATGTCAATTGGGGCTAAAAGCCTAATTTGGGGGTGGTGAAGATTGAATGAAGTAACTTTGGGCCATGAAGTTGAAAGTGAATTCCTTTAAATTTAAAGTTATAAGAACAAATTAGTAAGAAAAAGAAGGGACCCAACAAAGTAAACAATTTCATCAATTTTGCAAGGAAAAGAAATTAAAGAAATTGGGTGAACCAAGGTAATATATGTAAGCACTTGTAAAATAAAAAGTAGTGGACCATAGTAAACAATTGGATTAAATAGAGTGATGTAGATGTTCAAGGAGTGTATAGCCTTGTTGTTCTCAAATGATTTCCTACCCTACCCCTAACCTACCATACAAGGTCACAAAGCTCTTTAGGATCTCCAACTATTTACTTTCATTATAGTCATAATTGAAAATAGGGGCAAGCCTATGGAATGACACGTGCTAACATAGAGAGTTCTTCTGAGGGAGAGAGTCTTGCACTTACATTTCTTGATGTATATTTGGTAGCTTGGTGTGTGAAATTTTCTTTAGTGTGAGGAGGCATATGAACAAGTTGAGGTGGGCGACTTTGTTGTCTGTCAAAAATTAAGGAAAAAAGGAGTAAGTGTAGCAAAGGTGAAAAGTGAGTTACTTCTAGAGTATTGGTGATTGTTGCATTGTCATTCTTTGAAGTCTTTTACATCCTTGAATATTGCATTTTATTGTGAAGGGTGGTGGGAGAATAGATTTTCCACTGTTTGAATAGCGACTTGTTGTTGTAACTATACGTTAAGTTATTATGATCATTGTGTAATAAAAGTTGAGTAGTACACATGCATTGTCTCATGGTAAGAAGTGGTGTTGCTTGAGGACAAGGAAAGATTTAAGTTGGGGTCATTAATGAGTGGTGAATTTACCACTCACTCACACTCATCTTTCATGAACATTACCTAATTTTGAATGAATAAGTTTGATATATTTGTGTTTAAATGCTCTAATATCCACATTTTGCAGGTCCATAGGTAATGAGATAAAAATATGTGGATGCATGCTGAAAAAGATCAAAAAAAGGAAAGCAGTGCAGTTTGATGACCTGAAGCAGAACATAACTTCAGTTTCCGTGATCGCAGTCAGTCAAGATTGGTGATCTAATGCGATTGCGTGAAATATATTGTGGTTGCATAGCTGCGATTGCGGTTAAACTGATGCGATCGCTACAGTACGAGATTTTTCCCAGAGGAAGAATTGTAATTTCAGTAATCTATACCAAAATCCCTAAATGAAGAGTCAAACCCTAACTCTTGGATATTATTACATTACTCCCAATTATTTTAACTTTGTCTAGTGCTTAGTTTCCATTCTTGGAAAAAAATATTGTACAAATTTTGGGTGAAAAATTCATTGGAGTAGCTTCCAAGTGAAGGATTAGCTAACTCCCATTGAAGATTTGTGGATGTTCAATGTTTTAAGTAACATTCACTTAGTATTTCATTAATCTAATCAATGGATGTTATTGGGTATATCTTGCTTACTATTTTTATGCATAGCTTGTTCTTCCTCTAGGTATTATTCTAGATTAGGGTGCAATTAGGTGTGGGATGTGATTTAGTTGTGCATTTACTAGTTTGTGATGTTGGGTTCCATTATTGTTTGATAAATATTGTTGGGATTTGTAGGTGAAAGCTCCCAAAAGCCTAAATCATCCTTGAGAGAGGGGTTTGGGTGAACATTCGGAACCCACACCATCCTTGCAAGAGGGATGTGGGAACCAAGGCAATAATAGGAAATTATTGGGTTTAGTTTGCTAATTTTCACTATATTAGACATAAGGGTGATTATGAGGTTAACTATACTTAGGTAACCATCCTAGAAATAGGGGTTACTAATTGAGGTATTAGGTGGTTTTTATTAATACACTCATTTGGTACTCGAAAAGGTCAATGAGTGATACCCTTGAGGTTTTTTTGACAAACTAGCCTCAAGGGATTCCAACCTAACAACTACATCACAAGCATTTAGAATTTGCATCAAGTCATCACACTCCCATACTTAAGTCCTCCCTTGGAAGGCATAACCCTAAGATCCTATCTTAGTTGATTAAACTCTAACTATTCGTAACCCCTAATTAATACTAGAAAATCACAAAAAGAAATATTAGTTGTGATACCTTTCAAACCCCATATTTTTACATTCATGTACTCTAGGTTTAAATTTTAGCAAGTATCTATTATTTTGAGATAATTTGATTGCCACTCACATTGTTTCTCATGGATTCCACCCTAACTCAAAGTTAGTTAAATATATTGACGACATCTACCTTGCAATTAAATTGACGTGTAATTTTATCGTTATCAGTCACCTATATAAGGTTACCTACAAGTCGTAGGTAGTACCTATGCCTTTTAGTTGTCAGAAACCATGAGATTCTAAGAGTTTAGATAAGTTTTGGGTTCTTGGACACTACGGTGGACCACTACGCCTCTTAGGTTCCACCTATGCCTCATAGATATCCACCGACTTTGATTTTTCTCTTTTGTTTAGGATTGGTTTCCTAGATTTTTCTTGTACTTTATAAATATCATTTATACGTTTTTAGTTAGTTGATGCACTCTTCATACTTAAAAACATATATTTTATTCCAAGATTTAATTTTGATGTTGGGATTACTTTGTTCTTAACTTCGGTTGATTATTTAATTTGAAACTTTGATTTTTATTTGTTAATTATTGTGAGATTAATTCAATACTTTCAAATATGAATTTTGTTAATTTTTTCCTAGTGATGAGTGAATAATTCTCTTAGCTAGAGATATTGGAACCCTGGAGGATTAACGAAGTAGAGGAAGTGTTCAATTATTTAGATTATTGTTTCTATATGTATTGTGGTTTTCATCACACTTCTTGATTACTTAATGGATCCAAATATTAGGATCCTAACTATATTCACTACCAACTTGAGAGGGAGGTTGAGAATGGGAAAAGGAGATCATAAAAGTGATTTGAAGTTAACTAACAAAATAAACTAATCCTCACTATATACTTAAATGAATTACCTTCATCTAATGAACTTAAGACCAAGAGGATATAGTTGAAACCAAGTTCTAAGGCAATGGTTAGTAAGGCAACACTCTGAGATTGAGAGAAGATAAATAAGATTAACTAAAGTGTGTCAAATAGTTGTTGGTGATACTTTAGTTTCAAGATTCTATATGCACTGTAGTTTGATAGTTGGTTTGAGCACATTAAACCAATAGAGTCAGAAGATACGGGGGATATAAGACTAGTGTTCATTTCTGATTAATTATAGACAAAGCATTCCATAGATTATTACTTTTCATAAATTACAACTACAATTCCCCAAATTACTTTCTTATATTGCTAGTTTATTTTAGTATGCTTAAAAGATAGTTCACATATTCCCGATCGGTTTGACACCAACCTGAGTTGGGTTACCATATTTTTTATCAACCCTTCATCTTCAATTTGAGGTATAGTTTGGGCGATATCAAAATTTTATCTCTATTACAAGAGAATATGGTGATTGTTGAAGTTTTTGGGTTTTTATTTTTTTTAGTTGGGTGTATGCCGGTGTATGGCTAAAATTTAGAGTACAGTCAGTATTACTCCTACTTAATCCTGAACGATAGAGAATCCTACAACTGACTGGTAGGATGAATGATCACATTCAAGAAGGTAATCTTGATAGTGTTCAGAATAACCTTAATGATGTGCCTCCCCTCCTTCTAGAGGTGTTCAAAACATTGTTGATCAAAGAACTTAGAAGTAATTAGTTTAATATACTAATGATAGGAGGGAAGTAGATGCTCAGGAGGAAGAACTAGTAAGGAAGAGACAAGAGATAGATCATCGAGCAGCACTTGATGGAAATTAAGAAAAAGGTTATAGGTGGTAGAGCTCAAGTAATTCCAACCTATTATTTTTTACCTCCATATTATGACCTAGAGGTGGACTTGGGATACGTTTACCCTACCGAGATAGGATAAATCATCCCTCTTACTTTTTTAATGAGTTTGAAGTTAGACATTACTAGTGCCATGATCTAGTGATGATGGGTGTATTTATGCATTCTAATGTTACTATTCTAGTGATTTTAGCGTTGTTTTGAGGATTATTCTATGATATATGGGTTTATAATGGGATAAATTTGTATAAAATTATCAAATCATTTGTTTACAATGGTTACAAGTGTTTTCTAACAAGTTTGTACTTCAAAGAGTCAATAAGAGTTCAATAGGAGAAACTAGTTTTTCTAGCTTGAGCTAGTTGCTTGGCTAGTCTATCTTGTTGTATTATATTGTGTTCTATGTGTTCCTTGTGGTTTTAATGATTTTATTATATGTGTAACAACATGTTTACAAAGTTAAATTGATTCAATGAAAGAGTCAAAACATTGAATGGAAGATCAAGGAAATTTGCCTTGTCTAAGATCTTATTTTTTATTCATCGTTATAGATATAGTGTTGTTTGTACCTCTAATTAGTGTGGTGTGTTCTTGTAGGATAATTTTTAAGATTAATATGATGATATATGGATGATATATAGGATTTAAAATCATTGGAAATGCACCACAAGACAGGGGATAAAAGGAGAAAGGACCAACACTTAACTAAAATTCGGAGGACAACTTCCAGAGGCACCATGCGATTAGCATGCGTCGCATGCTCTATTAATATGTAGTAGAGGGTGTGAAGAATATTCCATTCCATATTAATAGAGGTTTTGATGAAAGCTCCACTCCACACCTGGGCGTTTCATTCTAATTCGACTCATACGCTGACTTGGCTCACCCTTATACTATAAATACATATTGTATCACATTTTTACATATCTTTTGACATATTTTTTAGATAGAGGGGATAATACAACTTCATAATTAGGTATTTATTATTTTTTGTTTATTTCATTCATATTTTTAGTCATTAATTAAAACCTTGTGATTAGGATTAAGACTATGCATGGCTAAACGCCCTCTTTCCGGGGTTGAAGCCATGAACATGAGTGTTATTGTTATTGATTAAGTTTTTTCTCTTTGATTATAAATATTAGTTTTTTTATTCTAATTTTAACTATTTTAAATATTCATGACCCTTACAATTGGTCTATTGTCAACCTTGTGAACTCGAGAGAGGGAATAAGGAGATAGAACATGGGAATAAGCAGAGTATGGTTTGTGTTTCTTTATGAAATAGGGAATTTAAAGCAGTAACTAGGACAACGATGTAATTAGATAGATTAATTGATTCATATGTAGGATGATATTTGTAAAGAACTTAAGTGAATTATTACTTGCCCACTCAACGATGTAGTATTAAGATTCAACTTAGGTAAAAGATTAGAGATTGGGAAACCATAATCATGCAATAAACCCTACAAATCAAAAACCAAGTTAAGCAAGTTAACAAATGAAGTTCAATGCATAATATGATTGTTCAAAGTTCTTCAACCCCTTGTTTTCTCTTATTGTTTTTCTCAAGATCTTTACTGTAAGTTTTGTTTACTTTCCTTACAATTACAAATTTCCAAACTCTTTTTTGTAACTCTCGCATCAATTGAATCTTAATTGTGAATTGAAATCCTGTTGCTTAATAAAGTCTCTATGGGATCGGTACTTGGCTTCCTGAAGGCCACTTTACTTCTTGATAAGGCCACATACACTTCCGTGTATGCTTGGGGCTGTCAAGTTTTTGGCGCTGTTGCCAGGGACTTGTATTATGGCAATTGTTTATTTTAGTTTTACTTATAGATTTATTTGGTGTTTTTATGCTTGGTCTTGGTTTTGTTATTGTAGGAAATAAGTTTTTATGTTGATAAGCTGGCAAGGGATCGGGAATTCGTAGAACCAAGACTTAAACCCAAGTAAGACTTTTACCAACGCAGGACAGAAGTAATCCTTCTCCCCAAAATTCCAAAAATCCAAGAAGACCAAGAGAATACTACTCTAATGTCTGAAGAAAAAGTAGCCTAAAGGACAGTTAGGGAAGTGGAAGTCCTATATCTGATAAACTTGACTTCCCCAATTCAAAGACCAGCAGTTGGGGGGAATTTCTAGTTAAAACACAATATGGTGCAACTTATTATTAGCAGTGGACAGTTTGCAGGGCTTTCACATGAGGATACACAACAAGTCTACTTACAAATCTTTACTGAGCTTACTAATACATTCATTTCGACTAAGGTGAGTGCAGATTAAATGAGGCTAACACTGTTTCCCCATTCACTTTTTAGGGAAGATAAAAGGTAGTTGAATGTAGAGTCATCCAATTCAATTACATCATGGGATGACTTAACTAGAAAGTTCCTCATCAGATTCTTTCCATCAAGCAAAACTGTGAGGCTTCACAGTGGGATAGTAAGCTTTAAACAAAATCCTAATGAAAACCTCCATCATGCTTTGGCATGATTCAAGGATCTTCTTCGGGATTTTCCACACCATCAACAGTCTAATGAGGTACTTGCTCAAACTTTTGTAGAACCTCTTGATCATAATACGAAGATCTTGCTAGATTCAGCTACAGGTGGTCAAGCACTGGAATTGACTTATGATGAGCTGTACACATTACTGAACCACATAGCACAACGAAATCTAAAGAGGCATTAAAATTCTATAAGTGCCATGAAAAAAATTGCTAGCGTATTGGAGGTGGACCAATTCACAACCTTATCAGCAAAGATTTTGCCTTACAAAATTTGATCAACACATTATTCAGCAGCATGAAGTTGGGAGCAGCACAACCTGTAGCCACAATCAATGTCGTCCAACAAGCTACAGGTTGGTGTGAGGTCTGTGGAAATAATGG
Organism: Capsicum pubescens; assembly: GCA_030864215.1. NCBI lineage: Eukaryota > Viridiplantae > Streptophyta > Magnoliopsida > Solanales > Solanaceae > Capsicum > Capsicum pubescens. The sequence goes on along the minus strand of CM061548.1, from coordinate 227,916,764 downwards.
CCAATCAAAACCCATGTGTGCTTCAAATACAGAATCTGTGATGTCGGTAGGTAATGCTCAAAGGACAAATTATGGTAATTCCTACAACGTGAAGTGGAAGACTCAACCACCAAATCAGCCATGGAAAGTCCCACAATCACATAACCAATGGAATCAGTCAACTTGCAACATGCAAGAGATGTTGAAGAAGATTCTAGCAAATTAGACACAGTTGGCTGCAGACATAAAAAATTAGCAAGTGGCCATAAGACGTTTAGAGTTGTAAGTGGGCTAATTAACAAAAGAAATTAATACTAGACCACAAGGTCGTTTGCCAGCAGATACAGAAAATCTAAAGTAGGTTATGAAAATCACCTTGAGAAGTGGTAAAGAGCTTCAAGAAGAACCTTCCAAGGAAATAAAGGAGATAGATGCTGATATGGTAACCCAAAAGGTAAATGACAGAGATACTGAAAATTCAAGGAAGTCTGAGTACTTGAAAGAAAAAGTTGATGCAAAAGAAGTGAAGAAGATGCCACTATTACCCATCCCTCATAGGTAGATTAAAGCAAAGAAGGATGCAATGTTAAAAAAGTTCTTCAACACATTCAGAGAGCTTCTTATTAATTTACCTCTTTTAGATATTTTGCAGAGTATGCCCAAGTACTCAAAGTACTTAAGGAATGTAGTGGTAAAAAAGATAAAATTGAGATGTGGGGGCAATAACACTCCCTGAAGAGTGTAGCGCTATGATGATGCATAGAATCCCCAAGAAATTGAGAGATCAAGGGAATTTTTCTATCCCTTTTGAAATTAGGAGTAAAGAAGTTCATGCATTGAGTGACTTAAGGGAGAGAATTAATTCTATGCCCCTATCATTATTTAAAACATTGGGCTTAGGAGAGCCTAGATCGACAATAGTGATTTTGAAGCTCGTAGACGGATCCATAAAATATCCTGAAGGAGTAATAAAGGACGTCTTCATAAGAGTTGGTAAATTCAATATACCTATTGACTTTTTGGTTCTTGATTTTAAGGCAGACGAACAAGTACAAATTATCTTAGGGCATCTATTCTTAGAAACTAGAGGGGCTTTGATTGATGTTAGAGAAGGCACACTCAAAATTAGGGTAGATTATAATGAGGTGGTAATTGAAGTTTACAAAAAAACCATCATAAATTCAAAAATTAAAGATTTTTATGTGATCAATGTTATTGAAGGGAAAAAATGCGGGGTGGTTAATCCACCAAAGGCCCCTTTGGATTACCAGATTGAGCGAACCAAGTAGAATCCACAGTTTCCCAATATGATAAAGGTTGAAGTGAAGAGATATATTGACCTTAAGAGTGCAAACTCAAGAGGTAAGAAATTAATGAGAAAATGGCTCCCAAAAGGGCGTAAAAAGGTGTAGGAATATGGTTGAGCTAAATTGGGTTGTGCCGCAACACTAAATTAGGCGTTGCTTTAGAGGAAACCCAAGTTAATTAGGTATGTTTTATTTTAAGTTTTTTAGTTTTTATTACACGTAGTTTTTGTTGTTAGTTGGGTCACAAGTTAACGAAAAGTCTGAGTACCATAAACTTGAGCTAAGGAGCACGGTATACACTGAGTGTGGGGTCTCATGAATCTTCTTTACGTATAAAGATTCTACTAGTTAGTCCTATAGGCCTTAGGGAGTATTTCTATCTCTTACTTTTAAGTTAACTTTGGGGAAAAAGTAGATTCTTAAGTGTGTAGTGGGGAAATTCACAAATCTTGGCTCAATTTTTTTAAAATATTGTGTAAGATATTCTAGTTGGTACTATATTTGATTGTCTGGTTCAAGTGTTTTTGTATGTAAGAGCATGTTGATTGAATGAATTACTGTTTTTGAGACTCTTGGGCTCATGTTTATGACTCTTATACTTGTTGGTTTAATATTTAATTTGTGCCATTGTTTGGTGGAGATCTATGATGATCCTTTTAAGTTTGAAATGTTCGATGTGTGTGTGAGAATTTTTGTATATTCCTTGTTGCTTGTGATGTCTAGAACTTTCCCGGTGTGTGTGTGAAGCGAAATAAAGAGTGTGGGTTTAGGAGATAATATAGTCATTTCATTGATAGCCTTGTTTTATACCCTCATTTGTCCTACCCTTGTGTATTATCCTAGTTAACCTCTATTGAGCCTTTAGATTTTTCTTTGGTAGCCTTATATGTAGCCCAATTTAATTCTTGGATAGAGCATCATTTTATCCAAAAAGCTCCTAAGTTCTTTAATGAAAATTTAATTTATTAAGGAGTTTGAGAAATTGACAAAGAAAAAGGTGAAATTGATACCCCAAGGTAATAGTTATTGGTGTTAATAATTGATGTGTAGTGGATTGGTGTGATGTAATTTATGCTAGAAAAACTGTCATGATTGGAAAAAATGAGAAAAGTTGACTCATGTGGTAGTAAACTATGAATTCACCAAGTGTTTATGAACATACTTAAAAGAGATGGGGCAAAATTAAAAGGTATGGGTGGATGAAAAAGTATAATTTGGTTGTTAGAGATTTTTTTTAAATGAATAATGTAGTGTATTAAAGTGCTTAGATAGGTTAGTCACTATACCCAAATAGTTCCTACCCGTCCCTTAGCCGACATTACATCCCGGAAAAGTCCTAATTGATCCTGAGCTTTACATTCTGATATTAGTGGAGCATTACAATAAGGGCAAGCCTATGGTTCATTATGTGAAACTTGTGAATTCTTTTTGATAGTGAGCGTAATTTGATTCTAGTACTCATCGTATTAGAAATTGCTTAACTGTGAGTGCTTATGGGTAACTCTTTTGTTGTGAGGGGCACATGTTTGATGAATTTGGGTGAATTGTATGATGTCCTTTATTGCATTATAAGCATGATTTTTCCAACTAGGTGAGTCAATTCTTAAGGCTAGGATGTTTTGGAGTGGTGCTCATGAGCTTTCAATAGTATAAATAACATGCTTAGTGTAATAACTTGCATTCTATGTAGTCATTGTAGTACTAGCTTGAGAGTCTTGCATTTAGTAGAAGTGTAGAGTCTCCTTAGTTGATGATGATTATAGTTAAGAGTTGTTCGAGGATGAACAAGGTTTTAAGTGTGGGGTGGTGATGTTGGGTGTATTTATGCATTCTAGCATCACTATTATAGTCGGTTTAGCCTTGTTTTAAGGATAATTCTATGCTATATGGGTTGATAATGGGATAAATGTGTATCAAAGTGTTAAATAATGTGTTTACAATCGTTATAAGTGATTTTTGAAAAGTTTGTACTTCAAAGAGTCAATTAGAGTTCAATTGGAGAAACTAGTCTTTCTAGCTTGAGCTAGTTTCTTGGCTAGCCTATCTTGTTTTATTCTATTGTGTTATATGTGTTCCTTGTGGTTTTAATTATGTTATTATATGTGGAACAACTTATTAGATGTTCACAAAGTTCAATTTTTTCAAGGAAAGAGTCAAAACATTGAATGGAAGATCATGAAAATTTGCCTAGTCTAAGCTCTTGTTTTTAATTCATCATTATAGATATAGTGTTGTTTGTACCTATAATTCGTGTGGTGTGTTCTTATAGGTTAATTTGTGATATTAATATTATGATATATGGATTATATAGATTCTTGAAAATCATTGGAAAGACACCACAATTCAAGGGATGGAAAAAGGAAGGACCAACACTAAACCACAATTCGGAGGACAACTTCCAGAGGCACCATGCGATTAGCATGCATTGTAGATATATTCCTATGGAGTATAGGATAAAATTCATTCTCCATTCCATAGTAATAGAGGGTCAGACGTATTCTCCACTCCACACCTGGGCATTTCATGTTAATTCAATACCTACACGGACTTGTCTTACCCTTATATGATAAATATATGTTGTATCACCTATTTATATAACTTTTGACATATTTTGGAGATCAAGGGACTACTAAAAATTCATAATTAGGTTTTTAGTAATTTTATTTAGTTCATTCATGTTTTTAGTTGTTAATTACAATCTGATTACAATTATGATTATGCATGGCTAAATGCCCTCTTTCCGGGGTTTAATGCAAGATCATGACTATTATTGTTATGGATTAGGTTTTTTTGCTTTCCTTATGAATACATGTTGTTTTTTTATTTTTATTTTAACAATTTTATGGATTCACTACCCTTAGAATACATCTATTCTCAACCTTGTGAACTCGGGAGAGGGAATGGGGAAAAAGAACATGGGAATAAGCAAAGTATGGTTTGAGTTTCTTTATGAAATAGGGAATTCAAATTAGTATCTAGGACGGGGATGTACTTAGATACCTTACTTGATTCTAATGTAAGATGATATTTGTATAGAACTTAAGTTAATTATTACATCCCCATTCAACGATGTAGTTGTAAGGTACAACTTAGGTAAAAGATTAGGTTGGGAAACCATAATCATGCAAATAAACCTACGAATCAAGAACCAAGATAACTAAGTTAACGAATGAAGTTCAACGCATAATATGATTGTTCAAAGTTCTTCAACCCTGGGATGTCACTTTTTTTATTGTCTCAAGTTCTTTACTTTACGTTTTATTTACTTTCCTTGGAATTACAAATTTCCAAACTCTTTTTGGTTACACTCCCATCAATTGAATCTAAATTGTGAACTAAAATCGAATCATTTCTGAATCAAGTCTTTGTGGGATCGGTACTTGGCTTCCTGAAGGCCACTTTACTACTTGATAGGACCATGTACAATTGTTTTTGTGCTTGGGCGTTGTCATCCAACTCTTAATTAAAAAACTATTTTTGCAGGCTTGCCGAAAGACAATGCAAACATGCACCTTAGAAACTTCATCGGGAAACACTATACCTGGGGTAAATCAGGAACCACTTAGGCTCAGGTTGTTCCTATTTTCATTGACTGGTGATGCTACTTTGTGAATAGGGGAACTTTCAAAATGATCAATCATTACATGGAATGATTTACGGTGGATTTTTTTGGATTGTCTCATTCCACCATCCAGAATGATTCAGTTATAGGAGAGATATATAATTTCAGGTAGTTACACTTTGAGTCGATGTAAGAGGTATGGTTACAATTCAAAAATAAGTTGATAATGGTGCCTAACCATAAGATTTTAGGTAAGAGCTTTCTTAAGATTTTCTATCATGCCCTTAACTCAAGATTGAGAGCTATGTCAAACACTATTACTGGAGTATCATTCATACATATCTGCTGCGGGATAACATCAGATATATTATATAAAATCTCTAACCCCAACTAAGGATTGCATACTTGTGAGGAAGAGAGAGGGATGAACATATATATTATTGGTACTTCCAGCGAGTATAGAGTTGCTAATGATATAGTGACACAAGAGATTGCTCTGCTAAGTACGGAGGATGGATTATTGGCAAAGTTATTCACAATGATGAATTCATAGAAGGTTAATGTAGTTGTATCACAGACTAATGCCTCTAGATCATATGATTCTAATTTTTAAGAGGAGCCCAAGTACCTAGATTCAGAGTTGGTGGGTTTTGGAGCTAGAGGTTAAGGAAAACAAGGTCGGAACCATTATGATGATCAGTATAGAGATAGGAACACAGAGTCAGATAGTTACTATAGATTTAAGGATGATTACAAGAAGAAGGGTGTTATTTATATCCCACCAGGCAGTTGTTATATTGAGTCGAGGATAGAGGCTATATTGTCCAAGATGGTCAAAAGTATGGAAAATTACCTTAAGAATATTAAGGAAGGCATCTAATGATTGAAGAAGAAGGTAGAGCGGCATGATACTATAATAAAACAATTGTAGCATCTATTGGGACAAATGTCTGCAACTTTGCATCAGAGGCAGACGGGCACCCTTCTGAGCAACACAGTTCAGAATCCTAAAAATGATGGCTTTTTTCTAGACATCACTACTTGAAGTGTTAAATAAACTATTGACCCCCCTTTGCAAACTATTGATAATATAAATAATGATAGTGCTATAGTGAATAAGACACCTGAAGTAGTGTCGTAAAAGGCTACAGGTGTTGATTATGATAATGATAAGGAAAAAGGTAAGGGAAAGGTCGATGAGCCTATCCTGAAGAAAATTCCATGACCCCCTCACACCTTTTCCTCAAATGTTGAAACATTAGAATAATGGAATGTTCAAGAAGGTCAATGCCATGTTGAATGATTTAATCTTGAAAATCATTCTTCTTGAGGCTCTTGAACAGCTTCCTAGATACGCCAAGTTTATAAAGAAGTTAGTGACGAATTAGAGACTAGAGAGTTTTAAGGATGTCAATGGTTTTAATCATTGTAGTATGGTTACTTTTAGATATCTAGCCGAAAAAGTGTAATCCTAGAACATTCAGAATTCCATGCACCATTGGAACATCCAGGATTGCAAGAGCATTGTGTGGCTTGAGAGCCAACATTTATTTGATGTTGTTGGTCGTGTTCAAAAAACTGGGCTTTATCTTTTCGGAACCTATGAATATGTGGTAGATAAGGGCAATTGTACAGTAAATAAACCCGTGGGCATATCGTTCAATGTTTTGGTGATGGTTGATAACTTTATTTTTTTGACTTACTTTGTTATCCTATATTGTGAAGTTGTTTTCAAGATTCCCATAATCTTGAGGATACCATTCATGCCCATAGGTAGAGTGATGGTAGATATTGAGAAAAGGGAGCTCAATTTTAGAGTGAATGATGAATAGGTCACATTCAATGACTGCAGAGCCATGAAGCAGCCTAATGACATGAGGGTGGTATCGATAATTCAATGTATTGATGACCTAGGAGGTTACTCTTTTGGTTACTTTAAGACCCCACAAAATTCTTAGCTTAACTCAGTCCTTTAGGCTTGTTAATGGGGTCCAGGACTTAGAAAATTTTAGCTAAGTATAAAGACTTAGATTCATTTTAGCCTTTCAAATTTGGAAGATTATATTTCCGACCTTCCCGACCTTCGTTAGTTGATTTTTAAATTGATTCATGATAAGGGTCACTTGTAGTTCATCTCAGGCGAGTTTAGAATTTTTCATACTAGAGTAAGGGTGAAAGTGGATGCCTAAAATAGTGAAGGGTCGCGATAGCCTCGCTTTGCGAAGGCCAGTCAACACATGTAAGGGTCGCGCTGCAATGGCTACTTGACCCGAGTAAGGGTCGCATCATGATGGCTACTTGACCAATGTAGGGGTCGTGACGCGAGGGCATCCCTGTTCAGCATTATTGCAATACAGGTTGTGGGGGGAAATAGGTCATTTTCCCCTCCCTTATTCGTCCTTAACACGAAATTAATCAGCCTATAAGGCAAAATCTCATTCTTTACTCATAAAATATCTCAAGAGCAAGCCCTAGCCTCATCATGTTAAAGAATTCAAGTCTTAAGAACTCACTTCAATATTCTCGAAACTAGTAATAAAGGTATGTGAAGTGTTCATCAAAGGTCCCTTCCACCCTTCGAGTCCAAGAAACTATTTTTTTTTATTTCATGTTTATGGATTTCATGAATTCCATGTTGGTTTTGATTATATCCATGTTTATAATGATTAATTGGGATTCTAATCCATGTTTTATGATACGTTTTATGTGAGGTTATTTGATATGTAAGTAATAGCATGAGGATCCATGTAAAAGCCTTCAACTTGTCAATGGGGATTTGAATTGTGATGTCTACTTGTTGTTTAGTGTTATGTGCATATGTATACTCACCAAGTGCTTGATGAATTATTCATGTGAACTAATAAAGGAAAGAGATCATGTCATGTTAGCTTATGTGCAAGTTTTATCATTCAAGTGTTTGATAAAATGTTTCCATGAATAAGTTATGAACTAGTGCACATGTGATAACACTCAAATTACATTCTTGAATGTGTGTAAGTGATCGTTGTCAATATTAAACCCAACTAGGTTGTGGTCAAATCCCACAGGGACTATGGTATGAACTCAAGTTGTTTGCAATTTCATCCACTGATAGTTTAATGTTTCCTGAAATAGGAGGTTTAGGTTTAACAAGTTGTTGTTTGTCACTTTACTTTCAATGTTTGTAAATTAGGAGTTTATCAAATAACCAGAATTATGTTCACTAGGGCTTCCAGTACATGAGAGATGCTAAAAGTGATTCAAGATTCTCACGGTGTGTAGGATAACAAGCTATCTTTATCAATCTTATGCTTAAATGTCTCTCGACCTACTTAAGCATTTAATTCCCTAATCCTCTTGGACCTAGGAAATTTCTATTTATTGCCTAGATTTTACCTCAGGTTAACAAACCTTGTTATAACGCTTATTATTAAAAGAAGGATTTCTGAGTCCCTGTTGATAATTCACTTCCTACTATATTTGATTTCTTTCTCAAGCAAATAAAAAAGGTGTGTCTACTGTTTGCAACCAACAGACGTTGATTAAAACTTCATAATTATCAAGAAATCCTACCACCTTTTGAATCTTGAATACTTAGCACCTTATCGAGACCTAACACTAGATCCCATAACTCAGGTTAATGGTGTTTAGCCCCTCGTGATGTAACGAACGAAACACATAATTAAATTCATGATTTTAGAGATAAACTTATAGAGATGAATAATAATTAGTGAATCACAGATTAGATCACAAAGGAAAAATCCCAAAATACTGATAATAATCTCTCAAAAATAGTTGTGTTGTTAAAGTGAAGAAGTAAAGAGAGAAAATATCAAAATATGTTGTCCAAAACTCACGGTGTTGACCTTGTGTGGAATAATAATAATGATAATGATAATGCTGATCATCCAGAAAGCCCTAAAATAAAGCTTTAAATAGTTTACCCTAAATAAGGAAAAAAATCATGGTTACAACTTTTTATCAGAATAGACGACGACTATTGGTGATGCCTTATCAGGATCCTAGCAACTTATCAAGAATGTCGTCAAGTCTTCTTCAAATCTGCACTAGTCCTATCTTAGGTTGATGGCAACTTCTGACGACTTATCAGGACTGTGATGACTTATCAGGAATGTCATCACACTTTTTCTCCAATTCTCATGTCCTGCCTAAGTCTGACGGCATTCCTGATGACTTATCACCATTATTACAGCTTAAAATAAAATGTCATTAATTCTACCAGCTGGAACTCGTTCCCTGTTTAAGGCTGACGACAAACATGATAACTTATCAGACCCTTGACGAATTATCACAAAATGTCGTCACCAATTCCACTTTAGGAGAATTCTCTGTCTGCTGATGACGACCAACAAGATAGCTTTTCACAGGGCAGAAAACTTATTACAAATGTCGTCAGCCACACTTATCTCCAAATTTCTTCAAATTTCAACTTCTTTGCTTTATTTCATGTTGGTTCTCTATCATATCAGCTTAAACTGCAAAATCAAACATAAACTAATAAAAAATAACTAATGTTGCCCAAGACCTTGCAATTATTTAAAGTTAAAAGCCTCAAATGTGTTAGCATATGCTCACACATCAACACCCTCAACTTAAAACAATTGCTCTTCCTCAAGCAACAAAAACATAACTAAGAGAATACAAAGTACAATTTGGCAACTAACTACTCATATTAGTTCAGAATAATTTGACCATCTCCAAGGTCAGTCAATTTAAAACTCACTGTTGATGTTTTGAAAAACAACCATGCAGCTCACAAGCATCAAGATATGGCAAAAATTCAGCGATAACAATGATGCCATACCAAGATCACACTATCTGAACAAGTCAGTGACTTAGAAACATACCCAATGTGACCTCACAACAAAGAAATCCTTTTTTCACTTATATCAGAATTCACATACATAAACATAGGGATAATCAAAAGTCTCACTCTCAGAATGAAGTTCTAATCACTGCATGTCAAATTCCATAGGATTTACCTTAAAGTCAGTACCCAAATCTTTAGGTAGGTTAATTAGGATCACTTTAGGGCTTTTCTTAGGCTTGTAATGTAGGCTAGGGTCTGGTATGCCATTCATGGATATTTTAGAGTGACTATGCCTCCTTGACACTACACTAAACTCTCAGAGTTTCACTTCTCAACCTTTTTTTCTTCCTCTTCTTTTATTGATCACACATCCTCAAGATGGATACCGTCTTTTCAATCATCATATTATTTTTTTATCATCTTTAACACAACTTTCTCTTTTTTTATTCCTTTTTCACCGCACCCAACTTTTTATTCTTTTCACTTATTCTACCTCTCATCATGATCATTTTGCATCATGCACCCATATGATATCCACCATCAACTTAGGCTATTTGCCTAAGTCAAGGTGCACAGTGTCCAAGGAGGACCAGGGCCAAAACAGGTTCATTGTGAAGTAAATTAAAAGGTGAGAGGTTTCACAAAAAGAAATAGGCATATAGGCTCAAATCAGGCATCAAGGGATATTATTCACATTGGGAAGGTCATTTAGGCTGAAAGTGGGTTACAATAAAAAATGGCCTATGATCCTTTCCTAACCCCTATCCTACAACCTAGGCAGGACTAACAGGGCAAGTTCTAGATTCGACACACAGTAGGAGCTGAGTAAGACCTCTCACACACATGGCACACAAGTACATAGCATATCACTACTTATCTTATTCATGCAATTTGTTCAGCAAAAATCACCAAGTCGCCAGACTAATGCCACAAAAAGATGCACCGCAGTCACAGATAAATGCAATTCTTGCAGTTATAAACTTAGATCAATGGAGAGGTGCTTAAAAGTCAAAAAACAAGCTAACTATATCAAGTACCTGTATTACTCCTAATTATGTACCAAAAATTGTTACAACAACATCCTACCCTACACCCTCAACTTAAAATTGAAAATAAAGCTAAACTAAGGGTTAGAGTATACCTGGTATGGATCAATCCTGGGGTTCATGTGTTTCCTCCCATGCAGTGTCTGATTTAACGTCGAGGCATGAATTAGGTATCTTGATAACTTTAGACTTCATCGAGACAAAAAATGGTGATACTTTTTATTGATTCTTTTGGACCAATGTAAAGCTTGACACGTTGCCCATTTACCTTGAAGGTACTGCCATCTTCATTTTCAAGTTCCACAACCCCAGATGAGTAGACTTGGCTAACTTTAAAGAGGCACGACCAATTAGATTTTAGCTTACTCGGGAACAATTTAAGTCTGGAATTGAACAGAAGCACTATGTTACCCTTTTTGAAGTCTCATTTCTCTATCCTCCAATCGTGGTAATTTTTCATATTTTCTCTATACAGATCTTCTCGTTCATATGCCCTGAGACGGAATTTATCCATCTCATTCAGTTGACTTAGTCTTAGCTTTGTTGCCTCCTTCCAATTCAAATTCAGCCTTTTAAGTGCCCATAAGGCTTTGTGCTCCTGCTCTATTGGTAGGTGGCAAGATTTTCCATAGACCATCTCAAATGGTTACATACTAATGGGTGTCTTAAACGTAGTCCAATATGCCCACAGGGCATCATTGAGATTTTGAGACCAATCTTTTCGGCTAGCATTCACCATTTTATCTAGGATTTCTTTAATCTCTCGATTTGACACCTCCATTTGCCTACTGGTTTGTGGGTGGTACGGAGTAGATACTTGGTGCTATTTCACCCCATATTTTGTTAAAGCTGCTCAAAACAGTTTGTTGTAAAAATGAGATCCTCCATCGCTTATAATAATACGTGGTACTCCAAAGCGAGAGAAGATGTTCTTCTTGAGAAAAACAACAACCCTCTTTCTTTCATTATCAGACAATGCTATAGATTCAACCCATTTCAAGATGTAGTCAACAGAAACTAAAATATACTTCATCCCATACAAGCATACAAAAGAAATCATGAAATCAATCCCTCGGACATCAAACAATTCGACTTCAAGCATCTTAGTCAAGGGAATCTTATGTCTTTTACATATTGACCCCTGCCTTTGACATTGGTCACATTTCAGCACAAACTAGTGTGCATCCTTGAACAATGTTGACCAGTAATAGCCACTCTGCAACACCTTTATAGCCATTTGGTCGCCTGCATGGTGACCCCCAACTAGGGAAGCATGACATGCTTCCAATATGCACAATACATCCACTTCCGGTACGTATCTCCTTATAATATTATCCGTACATCGCCGAAAAAGATACGGTTCATCCCAGAAGTAATGAGTACATCATGCAAGAATTTTTCCTTTGATGGAAAGAAAAGTTTTTTGGGATGACCTCACTCATTAAATAATTTGCATAATCCGCATACCAAGGCAATTTTTCCACAGCGGTAGCCAGGATCTCCTCATCAGGGAATGCATCATTTATCTTTGTTTCATCACTAATTTCCTATTCACCTTCCATTCTAGACAGATGATCTGCAACCTATTTTTCACAAACTTTCCTATCTTTGACCATAAAGTCAAATTCTTGAAGCAGAAATACCCATCGAATCATCCTTGGTGTTGCATCCTTCTTTGACATCAGATACTTCAAGGAAGCATGGTTGGTGTGGACCACCACTTTGGTCCCAAGCAGATAAGCTTTGAACTTCTCAAAAGTATACACTATGGCTAGAAGTTCTTGTTCAGTAATGGTGTAATTCTTTTGCGCTCCATTCAGTGCTTTGCTGGCGCAATATATTGGATGAAATGGTTTGTCCCTCTTTTATCCCAATAAAGATCCAAGGGCAATAACACTAGCATCACACATGATCTCAAATGGCTTTGACTAGTCAGGTGCAACAATAATAAGGGCCTCAACCAGCTTCTTTTTAAGGCATTCAAATGCCTTCAAGAACTCATCATCGAAGGAAAACAACACTTCTTTCTCCAAAAGTTTGCAAAGTGGATTTGCAACCTTCGAGAAGTCTTTTATAAATCTTCGATAAAAGCCAGTATGCCCAAGAAAAATATGCACTCGCTAAAATGGGAGGTGGTAGTTTCTCAATAACTTCCACTTTTGCTCGATCAATTTCTATCCATTTTTCAGAAATTTTGTGGCCGAGAACGATACCCACCTTTACCATAAAATGTCATTTTTCCCAGTTAAGCACCAAATTAAATTCAACACATCTCTGCAAGGCTAGATTAAGATTTCCAAACACATATCGAATGAATCACCCACCATAGAGAAATCATCCATGAATACATTTCTGGTGTCCTCTACTATGCCTTAAAAGATAGACATCATACACTGTTGAAAAGTGGCAGGCCCATTGCATAGCCTAAATGGCATCCTTTTAAATGCAAATGTGCCATATGGTCATGGGAATTTTGTCTTCTACTCATCTTCAGGAGCAATGCAAATTTGGTTGTATCTGGAATAACCATCCAAGAAGCCTTACCACCCCCTTCCAGCAAATCGATCAAGCATTTGGTCCATAAAGGGCATCAGGAATTGGTCTTTCAGAGTCTAAGAATTCATCTTGCGGTAGTCCATGCAAACTCTCCACCCAGTTATAGGCATGAATAGAATCAACTCATTCCTTTCATTAGCAACCACCGTCATGCCCCTTTTTTAGGTACGTATTAAAATGGGCTCACCCACTTACTGTCAGAAATAGGGTAAACCACTCCTGCATCCAACCACTTAATAATATCCTTTTTAACCACCTCTTGCATTGGTGGGTTAAGATGGCGTTGATGCTCTATAGTTGGAATACAATCATCCTCAAGTTGAATTTTATGCGTGCAGATGCCCGGGAGAATGCCAATAATATCTACGATGGTCCATCCTATAGCTTTCTTGTGCATCTAAATTACTTAAATAAGTGTGTTTACCTGTTTCTCATCCAAATCAGCTGCAATAATAACAGGCAGCGTGTTCCTGTTACCCAGAAATACATATCGTAAGTGTCTAGGCAGTTCTTTCAATTCCAACACCGGAGGCTCCTCAATAGATGGCTTGGCTGGTGGTGTTGGTCGATTAGCAAGTTCAAGGTCTAGACTTTTAGGAGAATAAGGATATGAACCCATTATTTTCAAAGAACAAACGGTCTCTTCATACTCCCCGATGCCTTCACTATCATAATTCATTATAATTATGGAAAAAGGTTCGATAACAAGTTATTCAGCTATGGACACTTCCTGTTCGTCCTCATAATACACATCAACTACAAAGAACACACTCATTTCTTCATGTTGCTTCATTGATTTACCCACATCAAACCGGACCACTTCATTTATCCTGAATAAGAGTTCATTTGCTCTTATATCAATCAACACACTTCTGGTTACGAGGAAAGGTCGACCCAAAATTATGGTCAACTCAAAGTCTACCTCGCTATCCAGAATGATGAAGTCTACAGGGAATATAAAGTTGGACACATTTACCAACACATCATACAAAATGCCAACAGGTTGCTTTACTGACCTATCCACCATCACGAGCCGCATGTTGGTGGTTGTGGGATTTCCCAGACCCAACTTTATTTAAAAGTTAGTGGCATCAAATTAATGTTTTCTCCTAGATCACATAATGCCTTGGCGAATTCCATAATCCCAATTATATAGGGAATAGTGAATGCGCCCGGGTCTGGCTTCTTCTGCACCAAGGTCCTTGTAGAAATAGAGCTACAATGGTAGATATTTTCCTCCAATTTGTAGCTCACACCTTATTTCTTAGTCATAAGGCCCTTCATGAATTTTGCGTATCCTGGTATTTATTCAAGTGCCTCAACTAAAGGCACATTTATTGCCAATTGCTTCAGCATTGCCAGGAATTTGCTGAATTTTGCATCCTCAGCCTTCTTCTTCAATCGTTGAGGAAAGGGAGGTGGTGGTCTTGGGATAGTTTTAAACACCACTTTCTCTTTCTTTTTTCTTTCCTTATCCGAAACATTAACAGAACTATCCATCTTCTCTGACTTCACTGGATTGCTTTCTTTTGATTTATCAACAACTACCTCACCATCTACAGATTTTCCCACAGAAGGGCCAGGTAATATCTTACCTTTCCTAGTGGTAATCTCCATGCATGGCCATCATTCTGTGGATTCTAAACTGTATTGCTTTGTAACGTTCCGCTCTTTCTCTGGTTGAATGCAACAGAAAATTGACTCATCTGCTGCTACAACTATTTGATGGCAGTGGAGTATGAGTGCACCAACTGACTGATAGATGTCAAATCGGTCTTCATGGTGGTTTCACCAGAGTTGGTGGCCTCAACTCCCTTTAACAATTTTGCCATCATGTCCTCCATAGACATCTTTCAAGATCTAGTTGCAGCAGCTTCCCGATTTCTAGGAAGAACATATAAACAACTCCTATTATTATTGCTTCTCCAGTTTCCTTGCTCCCTGTCTTTGTCACAAGGCTTGTCATAAACATTCCACCTTGATTCCCTTGGATATTGCCTTGGAAACCCCTCTGATTATTAACATAATTTTCCTTTTCTTCAGGCTCCACATATACTCTATTTTGAGACGTTACAACTTTCACTTTATTTGTCTTCCCTGATAATAAGTTCTTGGTGAGAACGTCCATCTGAGTCTTTAGATGGGCCATGTCTTGATCATACTCCTCATCTCTCCTGTGTTGTTCAAAAGACATACCAACATAAATAGTGAGGCTTGATACCATAGAATCCCTAGTATACCAAGCCCAACTCTGTTTGGTCATCTTATTTAGCATATTTGAGGCATCTTGAAAAGACAGATTAACAAACATACCACCAACAGTATTATCTACAATCAGTATTATTGTAGAGTTGAGGGCCTGTATAAAGTCTCCCTCAAGTGTAGGACTGTCATATTATGGTTCAGACACTGTGTTAGCTTCTTCTTGAATCTCTCCCAAGTCTCATACAAAGCTTCAGTAGGAAGCTATCTAAAATTATTGATTTTGTCCCTCAACACTACCCTCCTGGAGGGTGGAAAAAACAATTCTAGGAACACTTGTTTTGATTGCCTCCAGTGGGTGTGGAATCAAGCATAAGATCATTCAGCCAGAATATTTCCTCCCCAGACAGAGACAAAAGGAACAACTTCAACCGGATAGAATTCTGGCCCACTCCTAGGTTATCAAAAGATTTGCAAATGATGACAAAATTCACTAGATGTATGTTCGGATCATCCCCAGGAAGGCCATCATACAACCCCTTAAGATTGAGGAGTTTGATTATAGTACTCGTAATGTTGAACTTGGCTCCAGGTACCAACGGTGGAGGAATAATTGTACCCGTTGCACCTGCCCCTTCCATGCCATCGTCATCATCATTCAGATCATACTGGACCAGCTGGTACTCTTGTCTTTTTTGGAACAGACGATTTTGGTTAACATTACGTGGCACTTGTGCATCTATCTGCTCTTCACGCCTTGGGTTATCAGGGTTTAATAACTCCTTGTCCCCCAAAACTTCATCCTCAGGGTTTGGATGTCGTGCATGTTGCTTGACATTTTCCATATTAACCTGAGCTCTAGCTAAGGCTGCCAGTCTGTCAGCCTTTTATTGTTCTACCATTCTTCTTATTCATTGCGGTTACGGATTTACTGGTAATAATATTTCTCCGGAACTTCTGGTGCTTGACATACACTATAAAGACCTACAATTAAACAAAAACAACAAATAAACATAAATATAGAAAACTTAACTAACAGTCAATTAGAGCATACAAACTTTAGCGTACAACTATATTGCCCGACAATGGTGCCATTTTAGATAACACTCAAATTACACTTTTGAATGTGTGTAAGAGATCGTTGTCAATATAAAACCCAACTAGGTTGGGGTAGACTCCCACAGGGACTATGGTGTGAACTCAAGTTGTTTGAGATTTAGTCCACTGATAATTTAATATTTCCTGAAATGGGGGGTTTAGGTTTAACAAGTTATTGTTTGTCACTTTACTTTCGGTGTTTGTAAATCATGAGTTTGTGAAATAACAAGAATTATTTTCGCTAGGGCTTCCGGTACATGATAGATGCTAAAAGTGATTCAAGATTCTCACGGTGAGTAGGATAACAATCTATCTTTATCAATGTTGTGCTTAAATATCTCTCAACCTACCTAAGCATTTAATTCCCTAATCTTCTTGGACTTAGAAAATTTCTATTTACTTCCCATATTTCACCTCAGGTTAACCAACCTTGTTACAATGCTGATTATTAAACGAAGTATTTTTGAGTTCCTGTTGACAATTCACTTTCTACTATATTTGATTTCTTTCTCAAGTAAATCAAAACAGGTGTGTCTACTATTTGTAACCAACAGACGTTAATTAAAACTTCAGAATTATCAAGAAATCCTACCACCTTTTGAATCTTGAATACTTAGCACCTCATCAAGACCTAACCCTAGATCTCATAACTCAGGTTAATGGAGTTTATCCACTCATGATGTAACGAATAAAACACATAATTGAATTAATGATTTAAAAGATAAACATACAGAGATGAATAATAACTAGGGAATCGCGAATTTGATCACAAAGGAAAAATCCCAAATTACTGATAATAATCTCTCAAATATAGTTGTGTTGTTAAAGTCAAGAAGTAAAGAGAGAAAATATCAAAATATGTTGTCCAAAACACAAGGTTTCGACCTTATGTGGAATAATAAAAATGATAATGATAATGCTAATCATCTAGAAAACGCTAAAACAAAGCTTTAAATAGTTTACCCTAAATAAGGAAACCAAATTAAGGTTACTGCTTTTTCTCGTAATAGAAGATGACTATTGGTGATGGCCTTATCAGGATCCTGACGACTTATCAAGAATGTCATCAGGTCTTCTTCAAATATGCACTAGTCCTCTCTTAGCTTGACGGTAACTTCTGATGGCTTATCAGGACTGTGATGACTTATCAGGAATGTCATCATACTTTTGCTCCAATTCTCATGTTCTTTCTAAGTCTGACGTAATTCCTGACCCCTTATAACCATTATGACAGCCTATCACAAAATATGGTCGAGTCTCCATCTGTAACTCATTCCCTATTTAAGGCTGACGACAAACTTGATAACTTATCAGACCCTTGACGGCTTATCACAGAATGTCATCACAACTTCCACTTTAGGTTAATTCTCTATCTACTGATGACGTCCAACCTAATAGCTTATCACAGGGCTGACGACTTATCACAATTGTCATCATCCACACTTGTCTTCATATTTCTTCAAATTTCATCTTCTTTGCTTTATTTTATGTTGGTTTTCTATCATATCAGCTTGAATTGCAAAATCAAATATAAACTAATCAAAAATAACTAAAGTTGCTCAAGACCTTGCATTTATTTTGAGTTAAAAGCCTCAAATGTGTTAGCATATGCTCACACATCAACAAGATTACGTTTTTCAAGCTTATTCTATGATTCACCATTCACGCTATCAAGTCCTAGGGGATTCAATACCCGAAAACTTAGTTGTTTACCCAGAGCTTCAGTCAGTTATAAAACTCAGGAAAATCTCAGTAGTATTCATAAGTCAGTCATATATTCTGTTCAGAACTCAGTAGTACTCAGTTAGTTAACATAATTCAGTTGTATTCCATCAGTCCACGAAACTCATTAAACTCAGTTTAGTTCAATCAAATAGTATGATCAGTAACAGTTTAGTCAAGCCTACTATAGCTTATAATTCAATCCAGTGTCTATTCAGTTGGGAAATCGATTCAGCACCAACTGAACCCAAGAATGGGGAATCACCAGCCAGTAGATGGTGTAAACCTTAGAAGTAGTCCTTGCATTAAAGAACTACATCCCCAACGCAGATTAAGATATCAACCTTCCAGTAAAGAGTTGATGAGGTAATGTATCTTCCAGTTGAGGGTACCACCATTCTCGTTTTGAGAACCTTCCAGATGAGGGTGACTCAGTACTTATCCTTACCCGTGGAACGATATTGACACCCTTCCAACTGGGGTGACAGGTTTGACCTCAAATCAGTTAGAGAAGGGGCATGTCAGTTAGATCAAATTGGACACCAAATCATTTAGAGAAGGGGCATGCCAGTTAGATTATTACTTCACACAGTCTCAGCATTGAACTCAGTTTAGTTTTATAGATTTAGGACTGTCAGATATAGTTACTCAGTTCAGTTCAAAACTTAGTACAGTTCAATAGATTTAGGACTGTCAGATATAGTCATTCAGTATCAGTATACTAAGATATTAGTTAATCAGTATTCATATTTAATATCCAGTGTTATTATGATTTCAGTTACAGTATACGTATTCATGCATGTACTCTAATTCAGTTATATTCATAAATTTCAGTTAGTATTGTTCATGCATATGAACCCATGCATTTTAGCTAACCTCACTAAGTATACCAGTACATTCAATGTACTGACTCATTTGTTTCTTTTGTTCTATGATGTCTTATATCATAGGTTCAGACGTGTGGGCTCCCGAGCACCGTTAGCAGTTTAGACTTTCAGTAGTCAAAGTTAGTGGTGACTCCTCATAGTTCGAGAATATGATTGTTTTCTTTTAGTATTTCAGTTATCAGTTAACTTTTAGTTGTTGGAGTTAGTTGGGGGCTTGTCAAATCAATTCCACAGTTCAGACAAAGTAGAGGCTCTTCATCCTAGAGTAATTTTAGACCGATATTTTAGTTTTTGTATTGTTATACCGTATTCAGTTTTATTTATAGTGTTGAACCTTTTTTCCAGTTTGGTCCTACTTTCCGTGAATTTATAGTATTATTATTCTATTATTGTAGTAGGTACCAGACATGTCTTAGCTTGTGGTACTTTGGAATTATGAGCATCGTATAGCATCCGGGGTACAAACTCGGGGCGTTACAAACTTTGTAATAGAGTCAGGTTCAATAGAGTCCTATGAAGTCTGAAAGTCATATCTAGTAGGGTCTATTGCATGGGTGTGTTTCGTGCCACACTAATGCACATGAGGCTGTAAGATGTTTTAGGAATAGTTTCCCTTCTTTCAGTATTCATGCTATATGAGTGAGCATGATCTCCAGTTAAACCCTCTTTCTAATCTAAGTTTCTCTTTTGTTTACAAATAAGACTCCAAATAGGACTAAGGGAAGAGGAACTCGAGACCAGCCAGAACCCCAACGCGTCCAGCTAGTTCCTTTAGATAAATATGTCTCCCACGTCAAATTCAGAGCAGTATTTACCACCCTAGATGATTAAGTGACAACCCAGAATAAACGCCCAGCTACTGTTCCAGCCAACCCAGTGGCCAATACTACCTGTTTCTAGGATTTGAGACTTCAACAGAATGAACCCTCCATCCTTTTTCAGTTCAAAGTCAGATGAGGACCCATAGGAATTCCTTAATCAGGTGCAGAAGGTTACAAATATTATGGGGGTGAATGCCAATGAGAGGGCTGAGTTAGCTATATATCAATTGCAGGATGTGGCTCAATATTTGTTTAAACAATGGAAAGAGAAGAGAGCCACAGATACAGGGTCCATAGAATGGTAGAAGTTTGCCACTACTTTTCTAGATAGATTATTTAATCTAGAGCTGATAGAGGCCAAGGTGTTAGTGTTTATCAATCTCAAGAAGGGCAATATGACCGTGAAAGAGTATTCTCTAAAGTTTACTCAACTGGCTATATACGTTTCTCATGTGCTGGCAGATAACATATCTAAGATGAGTAAGTTTATGTCTGGAGTGTCTAGCAGTGTGGTCAAGGAGTGTAGGACCGCAATGTTGATTATAGAGATGGACATAGCCAGACTCATGGTCCATGCTCAACAGATAGAGGAGGCTAAGAATAAGGAGAATAAGAGAGAGAATGGGAGAGCTAGGACAAGTAGTTTCAACTTCTCATCTTAAGTAGTGGATGGGAAGCATTCTCAGTTCCACCTAATATCCTCAGTTCCCTCTTCATCCTCAGCCATTGCCCTAGTGCAAAAATTCAGAGACGGCAATAGAAATAGGGCGCCAAGCCCTAAGCCTCAGGGTAGTGTCAGCAGTGCCCGAACCAATCCCCTTTGTCAGAAAAATGGTAGAAACCACCAGGGTATATATAGAGCCGGTAGTGGTGAATGTTTTGGGTATGGAAAGCCAGGACATAGAGTTATAGATTTTCCATAGTTATGTTCTCAGGGTCAGTATAACTTTACCCCAGCTCAATCCGGTCGCCTAAATTTGTAGGGTGCCGCTTCCAATTCCACCAGTGGACAACACCCAAACAAACTCTATGCTCTTCAGTCCCAATAGGATTAGGAGAGTTCTCCTGATGTGGTCACTGATACATTACAAGTTTATCATTCACATATTTATGCTTTGTTAGATCCTGAAGCTTTTTTGTCCTTCGTTCCTCCTTATATAGCTGTTGACTTCATAGTCCAGTCCAGAAATTCTAGCAGAGACCTTATAAATCTATACACCAATGGGTAAATAAATTATTGCTTTATGGGTATACAGGAACTGTCCAGTTATGGTATCTTAGAAAGTTACCTTAGCAGACTTAGTCAAATTAGAGATGACCGATTTTGATGTCATTCTCGGCATAGATTTGCTTTATTCCTGCTATACCTTAGTCGACTGCAGAAATAAAATTGTCCAGTTTTATTTTCTGAATGAGCCCGTCCTAGAGTGGAGGGGCACTACATAAGAACTTAAGTTCAGCTTGTTTCCTACCTAAGGGAAAGAAAAATGATATGTAAAGGATGTGTCTATCATCTTGTGTGTGTCAAAGACTCTATTTCAGAAACTCCTAGTCTTGAGTCAGTTCTAGTAGAATGTGAATTCCCAGATGTGTTTCCCAAAGATCTTCCTGGAGTTTCTCCCAAAAGAGAAATTGATTTCATAAACGATTTTCTTCCAGATACTCAGCCCATATCTATTCCGCCACACAGAATGGCTCCAGCTGAACTCAAGGCATTAAAAGAAAAATTGAAGGATATTTTAGATAAGGGATGCATTAGACCCAGTATATCCCTGTGGGGTGAAACAGTTCTATTCATTCGTAAGAAAGACTGTTCTCTCAGAATATGTATTGACAACCGTCAGTTAAATAAAGTCACGGACAAGAACATGTATCCCCTTCCCAGAATAGATGACTTTTTCGAACAACTTTAGTGCGCCAACTATTTTTCTAAGATACACTTCAGATCAGACTATCATCAGCTCAAAGTCAGAGAATGTGACATCCCAAAAATAGCTTTCAGAACTCAGTTTGGTCACTTTGAATTCTTAGTTTTGTCCTTTGGTCTTACCAATAACCCAGAAGCTTTCATGGACTTGATGAACCATGTGTTCAAGTAGTACTTGGACATGTTCATCATAGTCTTCATAAATGACATTCTTGTCTACTCTCGCAGTGAACACGACCATGCAAACCATTTCAGAATAGTAATACAGACCCTCAGAAACCATCAGCTATTCATTAAATTTAGCAAATACAAATTTTGGCTAAGGTCAGTAGCCTTCCTCGGCTGTATAGTTTCTAGTGATGGCATTTAAGTTTATCCCTAAAAGACCAAAGTAGTGAGAGACTAGCCCATACCCATCTCTCTATCAGATATCAGGTGTTTCTTAGGTTTGGCTGGCTATTATCGATGGTTTATTGAGGGATTTTCATCTATTGCACCCTCATGTCTAGACTAACTAAGAAGAAAGTTAAATTCCAGTGGTCATATTTTTGTGAAAAGAGTTTTCAGGAGTTGAAGACTCGACACACTATAGTTCCAGTTTTGACTTTACCCGATGGTTCAGACGACTTCATTGTGTATTATGATGCTTCCAAGGTTGGTTTGAGGTGTGTGTTCTTACAGAGAGTAAAGATTATAGCCTACTCCTCTAGACAACTTAATCCCCATGAAAAGAACTACCCCACTTATGATCTTGAGTTAGCAGAAGTAGTATTTGCCCTAATGATTTGGAGGCACTATTTGTATAGGGTGCATGTTGATGTGTTCACAGACCGTAAGATCCTCCAGTATGTGTTCTCTCATAAAGACCTAAACCTCCGTCAGAGAAGGTAGTTTGAGTTACTAATAGACTATGATATGAGTGTTTTGTGCCATCCAGGCAAGGCCAATGTAGTGGTTGATGATGTCAGTAGAATGTCTATGGGTAGTGTTGTTCACGTGGGATATGAAAAGAAGAGGTTAGTTTAGGAAGTTCATCAGGTTTCTCGACTAGTTGTCTGTTTAGTCTATTCAACAGAAGGTAATGTATGGGATCAGAGTAGATCAGAATCATCCTTGGTTTCTAAGGTGAAGGAAAAGCCGGAAAAAGATCCCAGTCTAGTCAAGTTGAAAGTATCAGTTAGAGATCCGAAGATAGAGGTTTTCTCCCAAGGGGAAGATGGTGTATTTCATTGTTAAGGTCGACTGTGTATGCCAAGTGTTGATGACTTAAGACAACGAATTCTTGTAGAAACGCATGGTGCGAGCTACTCTATATATCCAGGGGCCACTAAGATGTACCGAGATTTATGCTATATCTATTGGTGGAGTAAGATGAAGAGACATATTGCAAAGTTTGTGGCTAATTGCTCAACATGTCTGCTAGTTAAGATTGAGCATCGGAAGCCTAGTTGGTCCATGCAAGAGTTTAGCATTCCCACATGGAAGTGGGAAGAAGTGAACATGGACTTTATGATAGGTTTGCCTGGTACTCGTTGTCAGCATGATTCAGTTTGAAGTGAGGGAGGCTGCAGTGGTAAAGCCTAACTTGGTATTTGATACCTTAGAGAAAGTTCAGTTGATCAAGTAAAGGTTTAAGATAGCTAAGAGACAACAGAAATCGTACGCAAATATGTGTAGAAAGGATATCGAGTTTGAGATTGGTGATTAGATGTATTTGAAAATCTCTCCTATGGAAGAAGTGAATAAGTTTTGACAAGAAGGGAAAACTCAGTCTCCGATATGTCGGTCCTTACAAAATTCTCAGTTATTTCGGAAAGGTAGCTTATG
This sequence comes from Capsicum pubescens, assembly GCA_030864215.1. NCBI lineage: Eukaryota > Viridiplantae > Streptophyta > Magnoliopsida > Solanales > Solanaceae > Capsicum > Capsicum pubescens. The sequence goes on along the minus strand of CM061548.1, from coordinate 227,893,020 downwards.
AGCTCAAGTTACTTTTAGATTTATCTTCAATGTATCTAGTGTTCTATGTCTCCTTGCTTAAGAAATGCATAGGTTACCCAGAAGTCGTAGTCCCGATAGAGGGCATAGATATCCAGAACTGTCCCTCTTATGAAGAGGTTCTAGTCAAAATCCTTAACTATCAGATTCGCAGAGTGAGGAACAAAGAAGTCCCTCTAGTCAAAGTTCTTTGGAAGAATTAGTCCATTGACAGAGCTACTTGGGAAGCTGAAGCAGATATGCGAACCAAGTATCCTCACCTCTTCTTCGCAAAATCAGACTCAACTCAAGGTAATAGATTTCCTTAAAAACATACTCAATTCCATGCTCAAATGTTCCTTGGGAACTTGGTATCAGTTAACATTGCATATTCAGTCGTGTATTTATGAACCATTTTCGGTCATGTACTCATGCATAAGACATACATGTTCAGTATATATAAACTCAGCTTATTGGTAATATCAGTTATGAAATCATGCATCAGATATGCATGTTTAGTATGAAATACCAATATTACAATAGTCTCAGCTATGAAATTATATTTCTTTTGTGTATGTCCAGTACGTACTTGAAGTCTATCAGTTCTCCCATCTTAGTCAGTCAAATTAGAGGACAAATATTCCCAAAGGGGAGATATTGAAAGACCCCGAAAAATTCTTAGCTTAACTCAGTCCTTTATGCTTGTTAAGGGGGTCCCATACTTAGAAAATTTTAGATAAGTATCAAGACATAGAATCATTTTAGCCTTCCAAATTTGGAAGATTGTATTTTTAACCTTACTAGCCTTAGTTAGTAAATTTTTAAATTTATTCATAATCAGGGTCACTTGTAGGTTATCTCAGGCGAGATTTGGATTTTTTAGACAAGCGTAAGGGAAAATTTGGATGCCCAAAGGAGAGAAGGGTCGCGATAGCCCTGCGTCGCGAGGACCAATCAACCCAAGTAAGGGTCCCTAGGTGATGGCTTCTTGACCCGAGTAGGGATAGCATCAAAATGGCTACTTGACCCAAGCAGGGGTTTTAATGCGAGGACAACCCTGTTCAACATTATTTTAATGCGGGTTGTAGGGGAAAATGGGTCATTTTCCCCACCCTTATTCAGCCTTAACACAAAATTAATCAGCCTATAGGGTAAAATCCCATTCTTTACTCATAAACTTTATCAAGAGAAAGCCCTAGCCTCATCAAGTTAAAGAATTCAAGTCTCAAGAATTCTCTTCAGTCTTCTCAAAATTAGTAATCAAGGTATGTGAATGTTTATCCAAGGGCCCCTTCCACCCTTGGAGTTCAAAAAACTTTTTTTTTTTACTTCAAGTTTATGGATTTCATGAATTCCATGTTGGGTTTGATTATATCCATGTTTATAATGATTAATTAGGATTCTAATCCATGTTTTATCATATGTTTCATGTGACGTTCATCGATATATATGTAATATCGTGAGGATCCATGTGAAAGCTTTGAAATTGTAAATCTGGATTTGAATTATGATATCTACTTGTTGTTTAGTGTTATGTGCATTTGTATGCTCACCAAGTGCTTGATGAATTAGTCATGTGAACTAATAAGGGAAAGAGATCATGTCATGTTAGCTTATGTGAAAGTTATATCATACAAGTGTTTTATAAAATGGTTCCATGAATGAGTTATGATGAAGTGCACATAATTATGTTTTTCAAGCTTATGCTACGATTCACCTTTCATGGTATAGAGTCCTGGGGGTATTCAATACCCGAAAACTTAGCTATTTACCCTGAGCTTTAGTCAGTTATAGAACTCAGGAAAATCTGAGTTGTATTCATAAGTCAGTCAAAATATTCTATTCAGAACTCATTAGTACTCAGTCAGTTAACTGACTTCAGAAGTATTCTGATAGTCTACGGAACTTATTGAACTCAGTTCAGTTTAGTCAAACAGTATGATAAGTAACACTTCAGTCCAACCTAGTATAGGTTAGAATTTAGTCCAATGTCTATTCAGTTGGGAGTAGGATTCAGCAACAAGTGAACCCAAGGATAGGGACTCACCTGCCAGTAGAGGGTGTAATCCTTAGAAGCAGTCGTTGCATACCCGAACTACGTAGCCACAGTAGGTTGAGAGATCAACCTACCAGTTAAGGGTTGATTAGGTGATATACCTACCAGTTGAGGGTACCACCATTCTTGTTCAGAGAACCTGCCAGATGAGGGTAACTCAACACTTGTCCTTACCCATGGCACAGTATTGACACTATTCCAACTGGGGTTACAGGTTGGGCACCAAATCAGTTTGAGAAGGGGCATGTCGATTAGATGATTACTTCCCACAGTCTCAGTCTCAGTATAGAACTTAGTTCAGTTCTACTGATTCAGGACTATCAGATACAAACACTTAGTTTAGTTTAGAAATCAGTATAGTTTCACAGATTCAGGACTATCAGATACAGTTATTAAGTTATCAGTAATTCAGTATCAGTATACTCAGAAATCAGCTAATCAATATTCAAATTCAGTATCTAGTGTGATCATGCTTTCAGTTATGGTATACGTATTCATACATATACTCTCATTCAGTTATATTCATGATATTCAGTTAGTATTGTTCATGCATATGAACCCCTGTATTTTAGCCTACCTGAATGAGCATACCAGTACATTCAAAGTACTGATGCATGATTTTTTTTTGGCACTATGATGTTTTAAATCATAGGTTCAGAAACGCGGCCTCCCAATCACCATTAGCAGTTTATACTTTCAGCAGTCAGAGTTAGCGGTGAATCCTCATAGTTTGAGGACATGATTATTTCCTTTCAGTAATTCAGTTATCAGTTTACTTTTAGTAGAGGCTTTTCAGACTAGAGTATTTTTAGACCGATGTTTCAGTTTTTGTATTGTTATACCGTATTCAATTCTATATTCAATGATGAACCTTATGGCAAATTTTCACCAACTTTCTGCATATTTACAGTATTATTATTCTGTTATTATAGCAGATACCAAACATGGGTTAGCTTGTGGTCCTCCGAGATTATGAGAACCGTGTAGCATTCGGGGTACAGAATCGGGGTGTTACAGTTACCTTTTGAGTAATCAAGGTAACCACATCATGATGCAACATTAAATCAAGCACTACAACGATGTAATCCATGGGCTTATAGAAAAATTCTGAGTAGCCAACATTGTCGCGTCGTACCGCGATGTTAAATTAATTGTTGGGTGGGAGGAAACCTACTAATTTAGTGTTCATGTTGTTTTTCCTTTTTCTGGTCTATAGTATGAGAAACAACCTAGAACATAGTAAATCATTTCTAGATTTAGAAAATTCTAGGTAAGGGGACTCATTGAACCAGCCAGGGTGGTCATAAGTCCCACTTGGGCCAAGTAAGTTGTACATTGAATGTCAAAAAGAAATTTTAAGGATTTTTGGGTGTTTCTAAACTTTAACCTACTAACTAACTTTTGGTGTTGTAAGCACCACTTATGACCTCATAAATAGTGTAATAAGTTTCAAAATAAAAAGTTTAATGAGTAGTAAAAGGTCAAAAAAATTGGGGTACCTACTGTATGGTACCTATGGGCCATATATGCCTCTTATTCTCTATAGGTGGTGCTGTAAGTGGCCCAATTTTAGTATAGTTTTTTAAATCTTTACATAACCCACAACCCAATAGACCCAAAATTAACCCAGGGTTATTTAAATACCCTAATACGCCTACTAAACCCATTAAACTAAAAATCTCTAAATCCCTCTCAAATTGAAATTATCAAACTTCCCTACACTTTATGTTAGGACAAAACATTCCTTGTTATCTGTACCAACACATCAAATTGCCAGTATTATTTATTAAAGTTAGGGCTTCTCTTCATCTTTTCATATTTCACTTCTAATTTTCGATATCAAAGGTTAAAATTTTGGCTCCTAATAATATTATCTTGTGCAAAACTAAATCTATGTGAGTTGGTATGTTTTAATTTTTGCAAAATTCATAGAATTCAATAAAATTGTGTTTAGGAGCATAGAATTAGCCTAAAAGCCGAAAGTGATGCATTGCTATTAAATACTTTCTTTGTGATCATGCACCATAAAAAAATAGAATTTGTAAAGGTTTAGAAAACCCAAAAGTCTTGTACGCCACATTTGTATTTGATCTTTTATTCTAGTTATATGTGCAAATATTGAATTTGTTTGGGCGAGTACAGGTATAGCAATGTAAAACTTAGAAAAAATACAAAATTTTATAATTTGGAGTTTTTCTTTAAATTTTGTTGTCCCTTACTCTCTTTTGGGGTCTAACACTTTATTTTTTAGGTACTATGGAATATAAGCCTTTAAAAAAGAAGGCAGGACTATCAAGGTGATGGGACATGACCCCTGAGTATAGTGGCTTATTGGAGGAGTACCCTATTTCCCTAACAAGAGCAGCTTACCCATATACTAGGTCCCAGCGTCAAGCTACGACTGAGACTATTGTAAGATCCACTTTCGTTATCTATATCACGTCACAGATATAGTAAGGAAGATGACCAACATCTACTAGGGTTTGGGACCAACCTGAGGATAAATGACCAGTTTATAGACTGATAATAAAGTTGGCCACGTTGTCACCAACATACTTCCGCTAGTCTAAAGAGGGAAATGATGGCGATAATGAGGAGGTGGAGTTAAAGCCACTAGATAATTTATCCAAATAGAATCCCTAGTTTGACGAGGGGTCACAAGTTGAGATTGTAACATAAGTTCCTAAGCCATTATGTACAATACCCAGTTCTAGGAAAGTACAACCCATACCTCTCATCAAGTACCACCACTAGCCACGAAGCCACCATCTCAGACTGACCAAACTTCTAACCTTACTCATATCTTAGTTGAACCTTTTATTGAGGAGAACCCAAGGTGGTGTTTAGAGAGGTTACAGATGATTAATGAGAGAGACAACTTTGTGACTAAGACAGGCCAACCCAAGAAGGGTATTTGGGAGGATTGACTAATTAAGTTATTTGATTTAGCATGACAACCATTTTTGCAGGATGCATGTGATCATAATCAACAGGGGTGGATTAGTAAACCCTAGGGCTTATATAGTCAGGCATTGATGCAAGAATCTATGCCTCCTAGATTTCTATAGTATATTTGACCATTCTTAGAGGAGTTGGGCGTATAGAGCATCCCCTGTTAGAGAAGAAACTGGTGAGTAGTGTGATGGTTAATATTTAATAGCGGCTATCCGCCGATCTTTTTTTGGCTATGATTATACATCTCTTATATCTACTTTAGAGTTTGATTTTATGTTAATATTTGCATAAAATAGACTCGCTATGCAAGATGCTGATTATAGGATACAAAGGGCAGAGTTTGCGAGAATGATCACCTATTATATTTTAGACCTTGATTAGGTGGCCCCTTAGATCAAGAGGCAAGGAGTGATTAAGAAGGTGATATTGAATTTTGCTGCTAAGTTTTGGTGGGCAATTCTTTTTTATAGATCATGATTTATTGTTGCGTACAAATTGCTTACATAGGATGAATATGCATTGATCACGAGTCTAATGGCTAATTATGATATAGAATTTATATCCATTATCAGGTATAAGGTACTTGAGCGGGCTTTTTGTTAGTTGACTACACTATCCTTTTCTAGCCTTGTCCAGAAGTTATGCAATAAGGATGGTGTACCCGAGGTTCCAATTATTAATTAAATAGTTGAGTATTTTAGGGTGGACCAAATAAGTTTGATCAAGAATCTCGAAAACCCATTCCTTGCCTAGAAGAGTCGTAGACCTCTGACATTGATTCTGGGCCAGTCTGAGAGCCCATCAGTTGCTGCAAAGAATAGTGATAGACGGTGTTTTGATGATGATATAAGTATAGATTTTTATACGGGTGAGGAGAAATAGGCACCCTAGATGAGCACTCGGCGGGGGGACCCCAGCCATATCTAATTTAGCATTGTCCTTCACTTCTAAGAAGGTTGAGGGTATTCTCTAGGACCCTCACCACACTACCACTTCTACAACTCCCGATTGCATATTCATATATCAAGAATCCTTAGAATTCTAGTTATATAGGCATGATGAGACTATAGCACATTTGACTAAGGCAAAGTCCAAGATTGCCAGAATCTATAAGAAGATATAGCCTTGGTCTAAATTAATTTAGAGACTACATAGACTCAAATTTGAGCTACTTTGAGGTCTGAGATGGTAAAGTTAAGTTTTGAGTTGCATGGATGTATTTATACTTTTGAGAGAAGAGTACAAGTATAGTTTATGGATTTTAAAGCACCAGATCTAGTTGGATATAGGGAGGAGGTAGATACATTCCACGCCAAGGTACGCACTATTACCAAGAGTCATATTCTATACATTTCTCCTGAGATCCCCATATTTGTCCAGTTGATGCCACCACACTGACCTTGGAATTTGGATTTTATTGATGTGTAGCCTGTCCCTAGAGTTTGGACCAAGATAATGAGAGATAAAGATCTGTGGGATATCGATATGCTATATGATCAGGACCTATAATGGTCCACTTTTGAATCTAATCAGTCTATAGTATTTGAGAGGCAAAGCCATGCGGTGATAATTATGGGTGCCTTTTCTAGTAGTTGCACTACCACCACATCGCTTCTACTTATCGTGATACTGATTTAGAGGGAAGAGAATAATATGGGTGCCTACTGTATCCCAGGTATATCCTTATTCTATCATTTCCTTGATTTATATTATTTTCATGCTCTTAGATAGTGCATCATCTTTAGTTGGGGTGGGGTATAACATAGCCATTGTATGTTTTTGTTACCGTGCTTCTTTTTCTTTAGGTCGCGGTATGGTTGTTGAATAAGAATGTCTAGGGTAATTTTTCATCGTATTGTGTTTTGTTTAATATTGTGATGTGTTAATATGTAATTAGGAGATATTTGAGTATCTAGGGTAGTTGATGTACTTTGTTTTAAATTTTTGAGAAAATTGATACCCCTCCTAAAGTTTTCTTTTGAACTATGTGATTTGTATATATGTATGACTATTGTGAATCTCGTTATGACATTAGGTTTCGTGGCATGATAATCATGGCTAACAATTGCATGAATCATATAGGTAGTAGCTTATGATGCGACAATGTGCTATGTATGTGAGAGATTCTACTTTGTTCCCTTTGTTTGTTAAATCCAAAACTTCCCAGTTAGTCTTACCTAGGTTGTAGGATAGCCAATTAGGAAATGATCATAGGCCATTCTTTAAATAAGTCCACTTTCGGACTAGATGACCTTCAAAAAGTGAATAAGTATCACTTGATCCATATTTTTGAACCTTATAGCCTATTCTTCTTGTTTCACCTTTAATCTTCCTATATTTTCCCTGGTCCTTGTTGGACATTGTGCTCCTCAACTCAGGCAAATCATTTTAGTTAAGAGTGTCTATTATACGGTGTGTGTAATGTGAAGTGGGTATGAAGAAGGGTAAATAAGAGAATAGAAAGTAGGGTTGGGTGTGGTAGAAAAAAATAATAATAAATGAATCCCACCTAACCTAAATGTGAAATAAAAGAGTTAAAAAGGAGAAAAAGGTGGAATAAAGTTTTTTTTTAGTAGTGAACACCCAATGTAAGTGTAGTTCAAAGTAGGCTTAGTCATTAAAAATGTACATATGTAGCATACCAGCCCAAAGCCTACATTACAAGACTAGTAAAGTCCTATAGTGATCCTAACCTGACTGTCTAAATGCGAAGGAAAACAAAATAAGGACAAGACTATGGTATTTGATGAACATTGATTGGAACTTCCATGTGAGTGTGAGTGTCTATTGATACATCCCTGCATTGACATGCATGATTTCATATGAGTGATAGGTAGTTCTTTGATGTGAAGGAACTATAATTGTGTTTCTAACATCTTGTTTGGGTAGTGTAACTTGTACATATGCATGGTTGTTTGTTGCTAATGTAACACCATATATTTATTCAGTTGCTTCATATTATTAGAATTCACTGATACACACAGTTTGTTTTAAAGTGTTAAAATAGGAGTGGGGGTAATTGTTTGAGCTTAAAAGTTGGTGAATGATTGTCTTAGATAACATAGGTTTCTCCTAGTTAAACATCGTTGCTTAGTTTTTTAGGTTGTGTTTCCTGGGGACATAAAAACATTCTAAGTTGCTGGTATGGATGTGCTATGGATTCATAGAACTTTTGATGCTTAAAAATATGAAAATATGCAAGTTACTTACGTATTTTTGTTATATATGATGTTTTTTGTGTTGTGTTTTGCAGAAAACCAGGCTTTGGATCTATAAAGAAGAAAATTGGAGATTTTGGGACACATATGTGCATACCTACATCTCATAGGTACTACCTACGTGGAGTAGGCGGCAAAATAAGTGCCAGTAAGTTGATGTTTAGAGATTCAAAAAATGAAGAAATTAGACTATCACATATTCCAGGTCACCAATGGGCCGTAGGTATCACCTATGCCTCGTAGGGGAAAGAAACCAAGATATTCTTAGAGTTCAGACAATGTTTGGATTCTCGGCTCCTACGGTGTGACCGCATAAACCCAGTAAGTGGTCTTGTAGGTGGCCACCGACTTTCATTTTCCTCTTTTGTTTAGGATTGGTTTCCTAGGGTCTCCTTGTACTTTATAAATACTTTTTTGATGTTTTTTAGTTGGTTGACTCACTCTTAATACTTAAAAACATATATTTTATTTATAGATTCAATTTTGATCTTGGGATTTCTTTGTTCTTATCTTTGGTAGATTATTCTATTTGAGACTTTGGTTTTTATTTGTTAATTATTGTGAAATTGATTTAGTTCTTTCAAATAATAAATCCATTGATCGTTTCACATTGATAAGTTCCTAATTCCCTTAGCTAGGGTTGTAAGAACTTGATGAATTAATGAAGTAGGGGAAGTGTCCAATCCTTCTTGACTATTGTTGTTGTATGTATTATGGTTTTCTTCGTGCTTATTGAGAACTTAATGGTTAAATATATTTTGATCCCACCTAAATTCACGATGCATATGAGAGGGAGGTAGAGATTAGGAAAAGTAGAGTGATTTGAAGTTAATTATCGAAATAACCTAATCATTGCTATTTACTTAAGATAATTAACTTCATCTAATCAACTTGAGACCAAGATGAGAGAGTTAAAACTGAGGTCCAAGGCAATGGTTAGTATGGCGATTCTCTCAGACTGAGATAAGATAAGTGAGATTTACCAAAGTTTGTCAAGAGGTTGTTGTTGATAACTAACTTGTCATATTCTACATCCACTGTAGTTTGATAGTTGGTTTGAGCACGATAAACCTACAAAGTTAGAAGCTAGGGGGAGCATAAGTCAAGTCTGATTTTTTTATTGATTACAATGAAAGCATTCCCTAGAGTGTCACTTTTCACATATTACAATTACAATCTCCCCATTTACTCTCTCTTATTGCATGCTGATTTCACTAAGCTTGAGAGATAGCTCACGTCTTCCATGTGGATTCGACCTAACCTGAGTCGGGTTGTTATATTTTGCATAAACTTCATTATCTTCAATTTTAGGTGTAGTTTGGGCGATATCAATCATACAACTATAACAACAAGATTAGCCCCCATAAGCTAATAAGTGTGGAAAAGTAAATAACCCAACGTAGGCTCCCATAACCCTTGAGAGTACTATCAAGGAAACTAAGTAACTTAATAACCATGAGTTACCAATTATCATGCCATAATTATGAATCCATCTTAACTGTATCTTATCATAATAACTGTCTATGACAAACTTTAACCAGAGCTCAATTCATCATCATCATTATCATTATCTGCTGAACTTTAATCGGAACTCACATTATCAATATCATAATGATTACAATCAATAATTGTACTTGAACCAAACTCATATATATAAACCATACCAATTAGTTATATCAAAAACAGTCAAGTAAACTATACCAAAATATTATCCCTTTACTCGTATTGTACATCAGACCAAGCATCATATCCATAGGTTATACCAATGCCTATGTCTATAACCAATATTTATCCCATATATATATTAAGGAATGCCAATAAATATATATATGGTCCAAGTCAATAGTCATATCCATAAGTCAGATCAATAATGATATCTATTGGACATATCATTAATCATATCGATAGTCCATATCATTAATCATATCTATAGGCCATATCATTAATCATATTCATAAGCCATAACATTAGTCATATTTATTATTCATAGAATAAATCATATCTATAGGACATATCATTAATCATATCTATAGACAATATCATTAATCATATCTACAGTCCATATCATTAATCATATCAATAAGCGATAACATTAATCATATCGATGAATAGCCGGAATTTGCATCAACTGTCAATACCCAATAACAAAATCTTCGGATAAATTAACACTCATCAAGTCCCAAACTAAACATTCATATGAGTAAATCATTCATAAATAAGTTTACAAAAATAATACAAGTTTTCGCCTAAGGTGGGTCATAGGGGCCCACTTCTTATCCCCGAAATCCATTAACAAAATTTTTACCTCGGACTAAGCTAAAATATCTAAATTCATTTCTATATGTTTATTAAGCCATTAATAGGCTTAGGATAGCAGTTTATCCTAAAACACAACAACTAAGGAAAATTACACCCTTAACATGAGTGACTAAGATAATTTCTCGTAGGTTGAGCAACTATGATATTTTCATCTTAAACATTAACCACGAAGCCAACTTAACCTAAGACATGAGTAACTAAACTATGTACTCTAAATTTGTGGCTTCAATAAAGCCTAAATGGTTTAAAAAATACAAATTTTCTCATTCATGCTCCCAAAATAATAATCTTATGATGATATAACACAATCTATGAAAAAGCTAAACCTATCCTACTTGGACACCGAAGAAAAGCCAAAAGAATTAGTTAAACCACCGATTTTCCTTTCCGAAAAGCTTCCGCAAAATGACACCCTATTAAATTCACAAAGTACTCCTCAAAATGAGAACTATTATACCCATATTTCACTATTATGTTTTAGGTCCAAAATTACGTAAAATCACATATGAGGCCTATTTATAGAATCAAACTTTCAAAACCAACACAACGTCTCTCTATTCTCAAGGAACATTTACCTTTAAATGAGTTAATTTCAAGCTCTAATGGTTCTATAATCAAGCCACCAAGATTTTAGAAATTTTATAAAAAAGATGATGAATTGACCATGAAATTAATGGAAACTTACCACAAATTTAAAGGTGAAATGTGTAAATTGATTTTCCCCATGCTCCAAAATCACCCAAAATCAGTTCTCCCAAGAATTTCAATTTTTTTAGTGTCCAATACTCCAGAGAATGGAAGAACAATGGTGAAAATCAGGCAAGGTGTGTGCTTATACCCGTCCAAGGACCATGTGTGTTGCGTTCATGACACTTTCATCCTCAGCATTGACGGCATAAGTTACACTGGTATTGCTTAGACGGTGTTCACCTACGTGACATTGTAAGACTCCACAAAATTCTCTCGTAGTTTGAGCCTTAGAGCGTGTTCAGTGGAGTGTTAATCCGGACCTAAAAATTTAAGAAATGTTTTCCCAAGTGAGAAGTATTTTAAATCATGTAGAGAATTGAATAATCTTTCCATTGATACCAAATTTTTCAAAATCTAACACTCGAGCGAAGAGTTAGAGCCATTTTAGTCAGGCAGTGTGCCACCTCGAACATTAGCGCGTCGCGGAGCCAACAAAAATGGCAATCGTCAAAATCCAGCTAGCCTCTATGATTGTGGCGCTCATGCCAAAACTTAATTTCAGAGTTATCAATTTTCAGTGCACTAATGCGATTCCACCGCGTTGAAGTGCCTTTCTAGTTTGCAACCAAGGTGGCAACGAGATTTCCACTGCGTCGTGCCACCAACCAGTTTCCCAATTTTCCAGTTTCTAGTGAGATGGTGCAATTACACCGCATCGCGCCAACATGTGAAATCGGGATTTTTAGATTCCGTTTTAAAATTTCAAGGACCAATTGATAATTTCCTAAAGCCCCAAACCAGTCTATATAAGGGATCTATACCCTAAATAATGAAAAAACTTCATTATTCATCAATTTTTCCCCAAATCAAAATATTTTCTCTCTCAAGAAATCAAGAACAATACCTATGTTTTCTAATCCATGACCCAAGTCATCAAGATTCCTCCGTAAATCTTTCGAGAATCATAAAACAAGGTATGTAGATGTTGATTCTTGGATCCCTTTCATCCAAGAAGCTCAAGAACCCTTTTCTTAATTTCAAAGATCTTATGTTTATGAGTTTTCATGATTCATGTGAATTGAAATTGGATTTCATGCTATTATGAGTTTCTAGTTCATGTTCTTTTATGATGTTTCAAGCTTTGACCCTTGTATGTGATATTCATGATAAAACCTCTTCAAGTTGCTTGTTAAGTGATGTTTTCATGTTAATTAAGTTTAGAAATTATTGAATAAGCAAATCATGCTCCCCATATTTTTGATTAAATGCTTATGTGAAGGAATTAGAGCCATTATAGCATGCTAACTAGAATTCCCAATTGTGTGCAAGCCTATGCATGCCATGTGTTTGTTGAAAAGCCTTAGAGAATGAATTGTGACATGTTAGCATGAAATCCCCCAAATATGTGCTCTTTAATGCATGTTAAGTGTTTGATGCAAGACCTTGTTCAATGGAGTATGAGCCAATAACATGTATCCCTATACTATCACATGTTTATGATTTCTAAATGCTTCAAGAGATGCTTTAGTGATTGTGAAGGTGAATGAATGTCCATGGTCTTGATTATTCAAGAATGCTTCTTTTTTACTTTTATGTTATTGAGTCCTGGAGGTATTTATACTCGACAAATTAGCTGCAGTCTAGAGCCCGTATCAGTTTCCTAACTAATCTCGGTTAAGCCATGATTCTCAGAACTCAGTAGGTTATAGAACTTTGTACTCTCAGACAGATACATAACTTAGTAAATCTTAGTAATCTCAGTATCACTAGTATTCTAGCCTCAGTTCAATACTCAGCTAGGATCTGGTAGCATTCAAGTGTTCAGTTCGGAACTCAGTATCATGCAGTAAGATAATGATATTCAGTGCTATTCAGTCTGATACGAAACCAAGTGAATTCAGCGTAACTCAGTCAGATCATTCGAGAAATATAATCAATATCAGATTCAGTTCAGTTTAAGTTAAGAATCAGTATAGAGTCTTTCAGTTGGGAGTAGGAGCTAGCACCGAGCGAGTGCAGGGATGGAAGCTCCCCGTTAGAGAGGCATAGTCATTAGGAGAAATCCCTAAACTCCAGAACTACGTAGCCAGTGCAGGATGCAGGAGTCACTAGTTAGAAATGACATGTCACCTGCTAGATCGGCTTGACTATTATACTTCCTTAGGATTTACTTCTTGTGAGGGTAACCCATTAGAGAGGTTACACCAGAAAGGTATTTACCCATGGCACGGTATTGACGCCCTTCAAGCTTGGGTTATATGTTGGACTCCACCAGTTTAGATTCGGGGTATGTCGGTTAAGTGAGCACTCCCACAGTTACAATTTCACTATCAATCATCAGAAAAGAACTTAGAAATCAGGACTGTCAGATACAGTCATCTATCTCAGTGAGGAACTCAGATAGTTCCATCGATTTATGGGCCACCAACTAGATAGGTATGGTCCTACATAAAGTTATTCAGTATCAGTATTATCACCCACTATATAGGCTTGATCTCAGATTAAGTTGAGTATTCTTTTAATCGGATCTAGAGATCACCCACTTGATAGGCTTGATCTCAGCCTCAGATTCAGTTGAGTAATCTCATTATCAGATTCAGAGATCACCCGCTAGATAGGCTAGATCTCAGATTCAGTTGAGCATTCTTATTATAATAACTAGAGATCACCCTCTAAATAGGCTTGATCTCAGATTCAGTTGAGCATTCTTGTTATCAGATTCAGAGAACACCCGCTAGATAGGCTTGATCTCGGTCTCAGATTCAGTTGAGTAATCTCTTTATCAGATCTAGAGATCACCAGCTAGATAGGATTGATCTCAGTCTTAGATTCAGTTGAGTAATCTCATTATCAGATTCAGGGATCACCCGTCAGATAGGCTTGATCTAATTCTTATATTCAGTGATTATTCTCTTTATCAGATTTAGAGATCCTCCACTAGATAGGTTCGATCTCAGATAAAATCCCTTCTTTTCATTGATAGTAGATTCAGGGATCATCCGTTTGAGAGGTTTGATCTCCTATTCACTCAGCTGAAAGTAAAAAGTTCAGAGTGCAGTCATTGATGTGAGTAGATTCAGTTATTCAGCTCCAATAACATTAGTTTCCTAGATCACTCGCTAGAGAGGACTGATCTCAATTCCTGTAATCAGTTATCAATATTAGGAGATTCAGTTGTTCAGTATCTCAGTATTAGTAGTGTGTTAAGATAACAGCAAGGCGGTATCCGAGTTTTAGTATTTTGAGTCACGATTATTTCTGTTATGATTTATACATTCCTGCATGTGTCCTCATTCAGTGCTCTCAGGATTATTCTGTTAAGTAATTGTTCATGCATAAGCCATTGCATTTATCCTTACCTCATTTTCATACTCAGTACATTCTCGTACTGACACAATTGCGCTATGGTGTTTTATTTGACACCATAGGTTTAGAGGCACGAGATCCAGAGTAACCTTAGCAGCTCAATCCAAGTCAGCAGCAGTAGACATAGTAGTGAGTCCTCTGCAGTCTAGGATGATATTTATTTTTATTATTATCATATCAAACTTAGTTTATTTTCAGTAGATGGGGTTAATTGGGGACATCTCCCATAAACTCCACAATTCAGACAGTTTAGAGGCTTTTCGGACAGATCTATCAGTATTTAGTCTTCAATTTTGAGTACTTTTAGATGTTTTGAACCTTATGGCCAGTTTCCACATTTATTATCTATATTATGCAGTGTTCAGGTACAGATATTAGTTGAAGGTTAGCTTGTGGTCCTTCGAGATCATGAGCACCGTGTGACGTTCTGTTCTAGAAAATTGGGTCGTTACAGACATGGCCTTTGCTTATACGATAGCATTGGTCCATTCCAGACAGCTTAAGTGGTTATATTGTCGCATAACCCATATACTAGACACTTACTAAGACTTTGAATTTTTCCAAGTCTCCACACATCCCTCAGGATTTATTTGGAATCCCGTATACACAAATGAACTATGCTACCCTATTGAACTTAATGTTGAAATTAAAATTTCAATCCGAAGTTGTTTCAAAAATTTTTTTGTCCCATACCCACTTACCATTTTTCTTAAATTTTGTTCAATAGCCAAAAATGAATCCAAGAGACTCGTGACCCAAACCAAGGTTCCACCTAGCCAAAAATTGATGTTCTAAAGCTATTGGAACATTCATAATTGGTATATAGGGTTGGTTGACTGATTTTTTTACTTGGTAGCCAATTTGAACCTAGAAAGACTTCAAAATAGGTACTTATCTTTAAAAACCAAACAAAATGCCCGTTGACTGAACTATCGATTCTAGAAGGTCATAAATTTACTTGTGGCAGCTATAGGAAAACTCTAAATTGTAAGAAGGAGCGGGAATACACAAAATGTCCTAGAGTGTCCTTACAAATATTTTTTATCAATAAATGATTCATTTTTGCAGAATTTTCTTTCTTTTCATTACATCAGCCAAATCCACAACACAGAAACCTTTTCAACACCACTAGACACTATTTTGGGACTTCACTTTCACCTCTTTCCTTCTTAAATTTCACACTCTTTAACCTTATTAATTTCTCAACAAAGTCTCTTACGAGCTTTGGATTATATTACAATAAATCAAAGAAATGAAATAAACTAAATATGAAGCTACCAAAGAAATAGGCAATGTCTAAATGGGGTTAACTAATATTATTCACAAGGGTGGATAAAAGGGGCATAGACATAGCTATCAAAGAAATGCCTATGTCATATCCTAAACAAAACACTTTTCATTTCTATTTGTAGAGAAATCGGGCAAGTTCTAGAAATCACCATGCATCAAGGACAATAAAATAACGAAAATCACATACGACACATGCTTAAAATCATTAGTATTGTTATATACTCCCAACTAAGCAAGAACATGTACTCAAAATTAATCCAAGATCGCACAAGTGTCAAATAAATGAGCCTAAGTGTCTCAAAAGTAGTCATTCATATCAATCAACATACTCTTTAAATTCAAAACCACTTGCATTTTGTAATAATGCATAGAAACTTGAAAGAACATCTCACTTATTACTAACATTAAATTTTTAAAATTTACTCCACAAAATGAGAAAGGGATACTTGGTTCAATGGGATCCCACTTGAAAAAGAACCAAAAAGAAAAACCAAGGGGTTGGTTAAGTGTGCAACTACTAAAGGACACCAACTAAGTCTAACAAACAATGATTTTCTTTTGTAATTTTTTCACTAAAATCACCATCATAATCGACAAATCAAAACTAGAAAAATGATACTCATATTGCACTATTGTGCTTCATGTCCAAAATTATGTACGAATTCCATGTGGGGTGTATTTACAGAATTGGAGTTTTTAAAGAAGCACGGCATCCCTCTATTCATAAGGAAGATTTATCCTAAAAATGGTTGAATTTTGAGCTCTAATGGTGCAATAATCAAGCCATAATGATTTTAGGGATTTTAGAGAGAGATAGAGAAATTAACTATGATATTAAAGGAAACTTACCTCAAATTTGAAGAATATCACATAAATAATGTTACCTAATCTCTAAAATCACCCATAATCGATTCTCCAGGAATTCTAACTTTTTAGGTTTCAAAACTCTAAGGAATGGAATGAAAATGGTTAAAATTGGGCTAAGTGGGGGTATTTATACCATTCCCAAGAATGCGAGTGTCGCTTAAGAGAACACTGGATCTCTTAAGCAACCATTAATTAAGTTACCAAGTGTCGTATGTGTAGCACTGGAAGCCTCAACATATACTGCATAAGTAATATTTGTATCTCTTAAGCTATGTTTGCTTATGCAACACGCGATACCAGTTGGTTATTTGTTGTATTTATACCCTTCCCAGTACACGAATGTGACTTTAGCAAAATCTGGGGGTAAGGCTAACTCTTAAGATACCTCACCAATTGTGTGAAAAATCTCAAAAGGTCTAATATATCTATGGATGAACTTCCCTTTCTTCCAAAATATGATAAGACCCGTCATGGGCGATACACAGAGAAATATTCGATCGCTAACTCAAAATATCAAGGATCAAAGTTTACGATCTGCATAAGTCTTCTGCCTACTCAAAGTTTCCCTCAACCTATCCTGAATCACCATAACTCTATCAAATGACTCCTGAAGTAAGTCATTACCACTAAGCCTAATATAAAAATCTAAAACCAACCAATGGGGGAATGACAATGGATACCATACAAAGACTCAATAAGAACTATCTCAATACTCAAATGGTAGCTATTATTATTCACGAACACTTCCAAGTCTAAGAGCTATTCCCACTAACCTCGAAAATCCATAACACAGTCTCAAACCATATACTCAAAAATCTGAATAGACCGATTCGACTACCTATTAAACTGAGGGTAGAAGGCTATACTAAGATCTACTTAAGTACCCAAATTTTCTTGAAAAGGTCACTAAAAGATAGATGTAAACATTGAACCCTAATTTAAAATGATGTACATATGGATATCGGCACACAATTTAGACGGACAATCTCACTAATATATATTTAGGCTAATATAGGCTCTAAAGGATGTCTGAATAGTTATGATGTGTGCCAACTTGGTCAAATGATCCATAATAAGTTAAATACCATTAGAACCACAGTAAGTATAATGAAATATAATAAAAAACTCTATGCTAATCCACACCCATTCCTACTCGAGAAATGGGCAATCTATGAATGTAATGCCTCGAATTTAGTACCCAAAATGCTACATGATGCTCATGATCCCGAAAGACCACAAGCTAACGTATGAATGATATCTATACTTGAATAGTACATAATATATTATGTAAATGCAGAAATAAAGGTTGTAAGGATGTAGGGTTCAAAACTGAGACACAATATCTAATAAAATATAACATCTATGTGGGGTATGAAATACCTAAAACAAACTAATAAAATGACTGAATATGATAGTCAGAAAAGCCTCTAACTGTCTGAATAAAGAGTTGATGGGACATGTACCCCACTAAAACCAACTACTAAAATAAACTAAGTACTGAAATGATAAGATAATGATCATGTCCTCGAAGGATTAAGACTCACAGCTGACTCTGACTGCTGAGTACTAGAATGCTACTAATGGTCTGGAGCTCGTACTTCTGAACCTATGGTATAAAACACCATAGCACAAATGCATCAGTACGATTGAATGTACTGGTATGCATGTGAGGTAGGCTGAATGTAAAGAGTTCACATGCATGAACTATACTAACTGACTGAACAACATGAACGTGAGAATACATGCCTAAATACATAAAAACTATAATTGAGTTCATGATAACATAATTACTGAATATGAGTACTGATAACATGAGATACTAATAACCGCATAACTAAAATAACTAATACTGAGTGACTGTATCTGACAATCTAGTTTCTAATGGAACTAGCTGAGTTTTGTTATGTTTTGAGGTGACTGCATCTAATAGTTTTGAATTTGTTAGAACTATCTGAGTTCTATTATTGAGACTGAATAACTGTATCGATAGTCTTGATCTGTAAATGAAACTGTGGGAAGTAGTCATCTAATCGACATGACCCAAATAATGTAATGTATCTGTGTTGGAGTCCAATCTGTAACCCCAATTGGAAGGGTGTCAATACGGCGCCATAGGTAATGACAAGTTGTGGGTGACCCTCATCTGATAGTGTCCCCAAAAGAGAATAGAGGAACCCTCATTTGATAGTGTTTATCCACCTCAACAACACTCATCTGGCAGTGTTTATCCACCTTAACAACCCTCATCTGACAGTGTTGATGTCTAAACCTATGCTGGCTACATAGTTCAGGAACACAAGGATGACTTCTAAGAATCACACCCTTATCTGAAAGTGTGTGTTCCCATCCTTAGGTTCACTTGGTCCTAATTCCTACTCCCATCTAAATAGATACTGAACATGGATTATTAAACTGAACTAGACTGAATTAACTAAGTTTCCGTAGACTAATGGAATAGTACTGAGATTATTGTATTACTAAGATTTTCTGAGTCACATGACTGACTGAGTTATATGTATCATGGATTGGCTGAGGATATCATAAAACCATAACACTAACTCTAAGAACACAACTATATTTTTAGGGTACAAGTACCCCCAGGACTCGATGGGAAGAAACTGACAAAGTATGACTTTCTTGAATACATGACCAACATAACAATCCATAATACAATAAGTTTGACATTTCATGAAGTACAAGTTCTAAAGCACCACAATGGCTACACATATATCCATACTTCATTGGCTAAGACCTTACATCAAACACTTGACGTGCATAAACTTGTACATGAATTGAGATTTCATAGTATTATAATAGTATGACACTTTTCCTTCACATAGGCATTTAGTCAAACACATAGGGAGCATTCTTTGCTTATACCATCGTAAACACATCTAATAATTATGGATACATCAATCAACTTGTAAATGGAAAGGGATTTATCATGATTATTATGAAAATTTTCATATACTAGGCTAAATCATTGGAATATGTAATTTAAAACATGAATCAAAACCCCACAACAACATGACCATAAATTTCAATTCAATTTAAATCATGAACATTCATCTATAAACAAATCTTGGATTTTAAAAAGAGATTCTTGAGCTTCATGGGTGAAAGAGACCCATGAATCAACACATAACAGACCTTGATACTTGATTTGGGAGGATTCATGGAAAAATCCTTTGAGATTTGGATCTTGAATTCGAAACCCCTCTTCTTGTTCTTGAGAGAATTTGAGAGAAAAGAATTTATTTTGGTGAAATGGAGGTTGAATTCAGTAGTTTTGGAGCTTTAGGGTAAAGGTAAACTACCGAAATACCCCTCCAAAACTATTTTGAAAATGCTAAATTCTACGGTTGACGACATTAGGCTGATGTCATCACATATATGATATGCCGTCAGCTCATGTCGTCACTTAGTCACCAGGCTAACATGCTGGAGTAAAATGTGTATAACTTTTTGCTCCAATATCGAAATATGGGAAAAATTGTTATAGTTGGAAAGATAATTCAATTATTTATCTGTTGGTAGGTGATGACCTTAAAAATTCATAATATTACGAGAGATATGCTCGTTTGAAGTTCACTATACAAATATCATTCCCAAGAATTCAATCGGTAAGGAATGTTTTGATTCGCCTAATAGCTAGGATGTATTTGAGACCTTAATTGACATCAAACTTGATCATGAAACTACCAAAGAACCATGATTTACTATGAATAATATTGAAATATATTGCTAATATTGATTTGAATTTTTTAGGGTATTACAATATCTCCTCTGGGGAACATTCATCCTAAAATGAGACTAATTAGATTGAGAGAAATGAGAACTGAAAGTACAAACTGGACATGCACAACTGAAGCTTGATTTCATGACTGACATGACTAATAAGCTGGTTTTATCATATTGAACATGCATATCTGATGCATGAATACATGACTGAGTTGACACATTAATGCATGACTGAATATGTAATGGTACCTGGTACCAAGTTTATAATGGAAATCTGAACATGAAACTGAATAAGCTTAAGGATAATTATTACCTTAAGCTGAGTCTGATTTTTCGGAAAAGAGGTGGTTTGCATGCCTGCTTCTACTTCCCAAGTAGATCCATTAACGGACTGATTCTGCCAAAGAACTTTGACTAGAGGGACTTCTTTGTTCCTTAGTCTACGAATCTTGTAGTCAAGGTTTTTGACTGTAATTTCTTCATAAGAGAGACTGTTCTGAACACCTATGCTCTGAATAGGGACTACATTTGTTGGGTCACCTAAGCACTTCTTGAGAAAAGAAACATGGAAGACTAAGTGAACTGAGGCTAGATCTGAAGTCAATAAAGCAACTGAGAATTTTGAAGATGCAAATATATCTGGGACTAAGCATTCCTTTCTTTTTAAATCTATTCACTCCTTTCATGGGAGAGATATTTAGATAGATAAAGTCACTAATTTCAAACTCGAGATCCTTTCTACGTACATTTGCATAAGACTTCTTTCGGCTCTGAGCAGCCCGAAGTCTCTCACTAATCAACTGAACTTTTTCTAAGGCATCGAATACAAAGTCAGGCCCTGTGACTGAACCCTCACTAAATTTGAACCAACCAACTGGAGATCTGCATCTCCTACTGTAGCGATATTTGAATAGAGCTATTTGAATACTAGAATGATCACTTTTGTTGTATGCAAACTCAATCAAAGACAAGTGGTCATCCCAACATCCCTTGAAATCAATTGCACACACCCTTAGAATATCTTCCAAGGTCTGAATGGTCCTTTCTACTTGACAATATATCTGGGATAAAAGGTTGTACTGAGATAAATTTTGGTACCAAAACCCTTTTGGAATGCTTTCCATAAGTAAGAGGTGAGTTGGGTACCTCTGTCTGAAATAATGGACAACGGAATACCGTGTAATCTGACCAACTTCCTGATATAGAGTTTGGCATAATCCTCGGCTGAATAAGAGGTATGAACTTGAAAGAAATGAGATTATTTGGTCATCTTGTCAAAAATGGCCCAAACTGAATCATGCTGATGGCGAGTACGTGGCAAACCCATCACAAATTCCAAGTTCACTTCTTCCCATTTCTAGGTGGGAATAATGAATTCTTGCATGGCACTACTAGGCTTCTGATGCTCTATCTTAAACTTCTAACATGTAGAGCACTTAACCACAAACTCTGCAATATCTCTTTTCATCCTACTCCACCAATAGATCTCCCGTAAGTCGCGGTACATATTTGTAGCCCCTGGATAAATAGAGTAGCGCGCACCATGTTCTTCTACAAGAATTTTCTACCTCAAGTCATATACACCTAGAGCACAAAAATGACTTGACAATGCAGAACACCATCTCCTCCCTGGGAGAAAACAACAACCTTCTGATCTTTGACTTACTCTTTCAACTTGACTAGACTAGGATCTCTATCTTTTATTCCTTTCACCTCGGAAACTAGAGATGATTCTGAACTACTCTGAACTCATACATCACCCTTCTCTATATCGACTAAACAAGCACCTAGTCTAGCAATATGATAAACTTCCTAAGCTAACTTCTTCTTACTGTCCTCAACATGAGAAACACTACCCATCGACTGTCAATTGAGAGCGTCGGCCACTACATAGGCCTTTCCTGGATGATAAAGGACACTCATGTCATAATATTTCATGAGCTCTAACCACCTTCTCTTCCAGAGGTTAAGATAATTCTGAGAGAATACGTATTGAAGGCTCTTATGATTTGTGAACACATCTACATGAACACCGTATAGTTAATGCCTCCAAATCTTTAAGGAAAATACTATGGCTGATAACTCAAGATCATGACTCGAATCATTCTTTTTATGGGATTTAAGTTGTCTGGAGTTGTAGGCTATGACCTTACCATGATGCATGAGGAAACAACCCAAACCTACTCTTGATGCATCACAATATACTATGAACCCATTTGAACTATCTGGAAGAGCTAGGACTAGAGCTAAGGTGAGTCGAGTCTTCAGCTCCTGAAAACTCCTCTCGCAAGGATCTGACGACTGAAACATAACCTTCTTTTAAGTCAATGTGGACATAGGGGATATAATAGAAGAAAATATCTCACCAAACCATTAGTAATAGGCAGCAAAACCTAAGAAACTCCTGATATCTGAATGAGATATAGGGCGAAGCCAGTTTCTTACCGCTTCGGTAATTTAAAAATCAAACCTAATGACATCACTGGAAATGATATGACCAAGGAATGCTACTGACGTCAGCCAAAACTCGCACTTTCTAAATTTGGAAAACAACTGATGATCTCTGAGAGTCTGAAGTACAATTCTGAGATGGTCTGTATGATCACGCTCACTTTGGGAATAAACCAGAATATCATCTATGAAGACTATGATGAACATGTCCAAGTACTGCTTGAACACCCGATTCATCAAGTCCATGAAATCTGCTAGGGCATCAGTAAGACCAAAGGACATGACTAGGAATTCGAAGTGACCATACTGAGTTCGAAAAAATGTTTTTGGAACGTCACATTCCCTGACTCTAAGCTGATGATAGAAAGATATGAGGTCTATCTTCGAGAAATATCTAGCACCCTAAAGTTGGTAAAACAAGTCATCAATACAGGGAAGTGGATACTTATTCTTGATCTTGACTCTATTGAGCTAACGGTAATCAATGGACATTCTGAGAGAACCGTCTTTCTTGTACATGAGTAAGACTAGCGTGCCCCATAGGGACACGCTGGGCCTGATGAAACCCTTATCTAAGAGATCCTTCAACTGCTCATTCAATTCTCTAAGTTCTACTAGTGCCATTCTGTATAGAGGAATATATATAAGCTGAGTATTCTAATACCCCAAAAAAAATCCAAACCAATATTAGTGCCACGTTGCAAGATCATGAATAGTACATCATGGTTCCTTTATAGTTTTATGAGCAATTTAGATGTATATTAAGTCTTCAAATAACTCCCAGCTATCAGACGAGTCGAAAATTTCCTTACCGATTAAATTCTTGGGAAGGATATTGCTATAGTCAACTTTGAATGAGAATATCTCTCGTTATACTATGAATTTTTTAGCTCATAACCTACCAAAAGATATAAAATTTAATTATATTTCCAACGATACCATTTTCTTCTAAATCCAATATCAGAGCAAGGAGTAATGCCTATTTTACTCCAACATGTCAGGATGGGAAACTGAGTGACGACATTCATGATAAGCTGTCACACCTGGATGGCTTATCACCAATGTCGTCAGCCCTAGGAAGATTTTCACCCCCAGTGACAATATTTTGTGACAAGTTGTCACGCCCGTGATGGCCAATCACCAATGTCGTCAACCTTAACCAGAAAATAAAGATTTCACCTTTTTGTGACGACAATTCATGACGGCCTATCACCAATATGACGGCTTGTCACGATGTCGTCAGCTATTTTTTTCCAGCAATTGAGAGACATTTTTACAAGGGCATTTGGGTTTTTTCCTTCACTTTCCACAACATATAACCCTCAAGGACCGTATTATCTTTCATTCTATTTAGTTAAACATCTCAAAAAGCTCTCTCATACACTCTCAACTACAAGATTAGGGTTTTCTCTCAAAATCATCTCCTCAAGAACAAAAACATTCTCTCCCAAAGGGGTTAAACCCTAGTCAAGAAAAATCAAGAACAAGCCTTAGGATTTATTCAAAAACATTCAAGAAACATTAGATCTCTTTCAAGAGCAAGCTTTAAGGTATGCGTAGTGTTCATCCATGGATACCTTTCATCCGTGGAACTCAAGAATCATGTTTGAAATTATAAATTGTGATTTCCTTGTTGTGTTATGGCTATAATCATGTTAATGATTGTTGTTTGTATTCAAGGTTGTATCTTGATGTGTATTTCATGAAGCATGTGAGTAGGTTAGTTGAAACCCATGAATTTGGGATGGATTAAGATTTTCAAATTTATAAGTAAACCTATGCCCAAAGTTGTGCATGTAAGGTGTTTGATAAAATTCCAATAATGATAGAATCCATGTTTTTATGACTTAATAGTGCTTAAATGACAAGCCCATGTTCTATTCTTTATGATTCCAAATGAACTCCACGTTATTGTTGTGTGTTATTGTTGTGATATGGAATAAGCATGATATTAGAGCAACGCAAGTATATACATGTTGTCCGCATCCCCTTCCATGTATAAGATGTTGTGAACCAAGTGTAGTATGAAATCCCCTACTTATGATATTGTGAATTGTGCACTCTATTGTTATGATCCAGTCAGTCATGTGTGTCAGTTTCCTTCCATCGAGTCCTGGGGGTACTTGTACCCAAAATAATATAGTTGTGTGCCTAGTGCCATGTCATGTTATCCCGATACTCTCAGTCAAGACATGGTGTATAGAATTCAGTTAGTCATGTGACTCAGGAAAACTCAAAAATCTCAGCAGTCTCAGTAGTTCAGTAACCTCAGTACTCAGTAATCTCAGTGATCTCAGTAACAACAGTATTCCTAGAAATCTTAATAATTTCAGTACTCTCAGTCAGTCCTCAGAACTAAGTACGTTCCTTCAGTCAAGGGAACTCAGTAAATTTTGTTTAGCTCTGCTAATCAATACCACTAGTATCAGTTCAGTTAATTAGTATCAGTTCAGATCATCAGTTCAGTCCAGTTATTCTATTTACCTCAGTTATCCAGTTCAGTGTCTTTCATATGGGAGTAGGATTCAGCACTGAGTGAGCCTAGGGATGGGGACTCAACCACTAGAAAGGATGAAGATCCTTAGAAGCAATCACTAAGTTCCAGAACTACGTAGCAAGCATAGGTACGAGATGTCACCCGTTAGATAGGACTGGAATACTCAGGGGTCACCCATTATCAGATTTATATTTATAGGACTGATCGCAGGAGTTACCCTCTAGATTAGGAATAACTCCACAACAGTTGTCTTTGCTAGTGGCGCAGTACTGACACCCTTCCAGTAAGGGCAGCTATTGGCCCCCGGTCTGCTTAGCATGAGGCATGTCGATTAGATGAATACATCCCATATTTTCAGTTACAGATTCAGGAATGTGAGATACAGTCAACTTAGTTTAGTAGTACAGACTCAGTACTGTTAGAGATAGCCAATCCTTATCATTATAAATAGTCTTCAAGATCACCCATTAGACAGGACTGATCTCAACTATAGTTAATCAGTATCAATATTATCAGATTTAAAGATCACCCTCTACATAGGACTGATCTTAAATTTAGTTACTCCATATAGAACGCAACTCAGATAGTTCCATCAGAACTCAGACTATTAAATACAGTTGCTCAGTATCAGTTACATCGGTCTTGTCGATCATCATAGTTATATCAGTTGTATCAGTTGTCATAGCTTATCTTATCTGTATTCAGTCTCAGGACTATTAGACACTGTCAATCAGACCAGTTCTTCATAATTCGAACTGTCAGAAATAGTCATTCATCTATTTAGTATCTTAGTATCTGTAAATTCACGTCGTCAGTATTCAGACTCAGTAGTCAGTATCACCACGAGTTCAGTTATAGTTTCTTATGCATGTATGTATTCTCACGTTCATATTAGTCAGCATTGTTCATGCATATAACCCTTTGCATTTAGCCTACCTCACTCGTATACTCAGTACATTCTGACGTACTAACGCATTTGTGCTATGATGCTTTCTCTTATGTTACACCACAGGTTCAGAGGCATGTTTTCAAGATCAGCAGTAGCATTCCAGCCACAGAGTTGCAGTGAGTCCTCATCCATTCCAGGATGATATTATTTTATTTTATTTTTTATTTCAGTTTAGTTTTACTAGACGGAGTAGTTGGAGACATGTTCCTTCAACTCCTTACTCAGACAGTTTTTAGAGGTTTTCAGATTTAGTCAGATTTGATTTAGACTTTAGTTGTTTTTGGGTATTTACCACCCATATGGATATTATGTTTGTAAGATATTTTTTTTAGTTGAACCTTATGGCCTATTGTTTATGTTTTTTCGCATTATTACGTCACATATTGAAGTGTACAGGTACAAATATCAGTCATGGGTTAGCTTGTGGTCCTTCTGGGTCATAACCATTGTCAAGCATTCTGGTTTAGAAAAATTAGGGTGTTACAAGTTTTTAGAAGAAGATCAATGCCGAAGTCTATTTTACTTTCAT
The DNA here is from genome assembly GCA_030864215.1 of Capsicum pubescens. Classification (NCBI taxonomy): domain Eukaryota; kingdom Viridiplantae; phylum Streptophyta; class Magnoliopsida; order Solanales; family Solanaceae; genus Capsicum; species Capsicum pubescens. The sequence goes on along the minus strand of CM061548.1, from coordinate 227,866,095 downwards.
AAGGAATTCTTGGAAGATCTTCGAGAAAGACATCTGAATATTCATTTACTACTGGGACTAAAACAATATTGGGAGTTTCAAAACTAGTGTCCTTAACTTAAAAAAGATAATAGACACATCCTTTAGACATCATTTTCCTTGCCCGAATGTAGGAAACAAGCTAACCTCAGAACGTTGAAGAACTACCCCTCCACTCTAGGAAGGGTTCATTCGGAAATCGAAATTGGACTATTCTATTTCTGCAGTCAACTATGGCCCAATAGGAGTGAGGCTAATCCATGCCGAGAATGATATCAAAATCAGTCATCTCTAATTAGACTTTATCTGCTGAAGTGACTTTTTGAAATAACATAACCGAATAGTTCCTATATACCCATCGGTCTATGATGGTTTTACCCAATGGGGTAGAGACTAATAAGGGCTCTTCTAGAATTTTAGGACTAATTTCAAAATCACCGGCTATATAAGGAGTAACAAAAGACAAGGAAGCACCTAGATCTAGCAAAGCGTAAACATACAAGTGAAAGATCTGTAATGTACCAGTAACTACATCAGATGAATTTTCCTGATCTTGTCGGGACTGGAGAGCATAAAGTCTATTTGGGCGTTGCCCACTAGTAGCACTAGATGTCGCACCCTACTGATTTGGGTGACCAGACTGAGATGAGAAACGATTTTGCTAACCCTGATAACCTGAATAAGGACAATCTTTGACACTGCGGCCTGGCTTACCACATATGAAATAGAAATCACTGCCATCTCTGCAAACACCATTGTGGTTCTTACCACAAGTGTGACAAAGGGGATTAGTTTTGTCATTGCCGACACTGCCCTAAGACTTAGAGCCTGGCGCCCTATATCTATTTCCATCCCTGAACTTAGAAGATGGAGCACTAGCCGAAAAAGGAGCTGGAACTGATGACTTAGGAAAAATTGGGTGAACGGTTTCCTCCTTCTGATTTGGGCTGAGCAAAGTTGAAACTACCTGTCCTTGCTTTTTTATTCTACTTCTTCCTCATCTTAATCTTTTTCTCCTCTATCATCTAAGTATAAGTCATAATCGTAGCTAAATTTATGTTACTACTCAACATCGCAAACCTACACTCGTTGAACATACTATCATTCATCCCAAAAACAAACTTACTCATCTTGACCCTGCTATCTGCAACCACATGAGAGGCATATCTGGCTAATTGAGTAGACTTAAGATAATACTCTTTCACTATCATGTTGCCCTGCTTGAGGTTGATGAATTCTAACACCTTAGCTTTTCTCAGCTCTAGGGGAAAGAACCTCTCTAAGAATGCGGTGACAAACTCCTCCCACTATATAGGTCATACATCAACTGACCTTTCCAACTTCAAATACTTGTACCAAGTATGGGAAATATTCTACAAATGATATACAGCTAGCTCAAAACTCTCACTAGGACTAACCTCTATGATGTCAGTAACCTTCTGAACCTAATCGATGAATTCCTGAGGGTCCTCATCTAACTTAGACCTTAGAAAGGATGGAGGAGTCATTCAGATAATGTCCTGAATACTGGTTGTAGTTGAATTGGCCGCTGGGTTAGCTGGAACAATAGCTGGTTGTTCATTTTGAGCAGCAACTGAATGAGCAAGAGTAGTGAATACATCTATGAACTCTTCATGAGAAACATGTTCACCCAAAGGATCTTTGGGCTGAGGGGTTGGCTGATTCCCCTTTCTTCTTTTTGGAGGCATATTCTATAGGAAAAAAAGGAGAAATAGATTAGACTGATAGATTAGCTTGAGATTATGCTAACTAGAATGACATGAATACTGAAAGAAGGGACACTTTCCCAAAAACATTTTGTAGCCTACTGCACATAAATATGGCGCGCAACACACCCATGTACAAGAATCTATTAGATGCGTCTTTCACACTTCCTAGGACACTATTGAACCTTAGGCTCTGATACCAAGTTTGTAACGCCCCAAATATGGTACCCAGAATGCTACACGGTGCTCATGACCTCGAAGGACCACAAGCTAACCCATGACTGATATTTGAACCTAAACAGTACATAATATACTTTGTAAATGCGGAAATAAAGGCCGTAAGGTTCAAAATAGAGACACTATATCTAATAAAATATAACATCTGTGTGGGGTATGAAATATCCAAAAGAAACTAATAAACTGACTGAACATGATAGTCTAAAAAGCCTGTAACTGTCTAAAAAAGGAGTTGATGGGACATGTCCCCAACTAACTTCAACTACTGAAATGATAATATAATGCTTATGTCCTTGAAGGATGAGGACTCACTGCTGACTCTGACTGCTGAGTACTGGAATGCTACAGATGCTCTGTAGCTCGTGTTTTTGAACCAATGGCATAAAACACCATAGCGTAAATGCGTCAGTACGATTGAATGTACTAGTATGTATGTGAGGTAGGTTGAATGCAAAGGGTTCACATGCATGAACTATACTAACTGACTGAACAACATGAACATGAGAATACATGCGTGACTACATAATAACTGTAACTGAGTTTGTGATATTATGATTACTTAATTTTAGTACTGATAACATGAGTTACTGATAACCGTATAACTAAAATAACTAATACTGAACAACTTTATCTGACAGTCTAGTTTGTAATAGAACTAGCTGAGTTTCATTCTGTTCTGAGGTGACTACATCTGACAGTCCTAAATTCTATAGAACTATCTGTGGTCTATTACTGAGACTGAATAACTATAGCTGATAGTCCTGATCTGTAACTGAAACTGTGGGAAGTAGTTATCTAACTGACATGCCCCAAATAATGCAATGTAGGTGTGTTGGGGTCCAATTTGTAACCCTAAATACAAAGATGTCAATACCGCACCACTGGTGAGGACAAGTTGTGGGTTACCCTCATCTGATAGTGTCCCCAAAGAAGAACGGTGGGACCCTCATCTGACAGTGTTTATCCACCTTTAATAACCCTCATCTGACAGTGTTGATATCTCAACCTATGCTTTCTACATAGTTTTGGAATGTAAGGATGACTTCTATGTATCAAAACCTCATCTGACAATGTGTGTTCCCATCCTTGGGTTCACTTGATGCTAATTCCTACTCCCATCTGAATAGACACTGAACATGGATTACTAAACTGAATTGGACTGAATTAACTGAGTTTCTATTGACTGACGGAATAGTACTGAGATTACTGTATTACTGAGCTTTCCAGAGTCACATGACTGACTGAGTTCTATGGATCATGGATTGACTGAGGATAACGTGAAAACATGACACTAACTTTAGTCACACAATGATATTTTTTGGGTACAAGAACCCCCAGGACTCGATGGGAAAAAACTGACAAAGCATGACTTTCTTGAATACATGACCAACATCATAATCCATAATACAATAAGTTGGATATTTCATGAAGTACAAGTTCAAAAGCACCACAATGGCTACACATATATAAGTACTTCATTGACAAAGACATTTCATCAAACACTTGATGAGCATAAATTTGTAAATGAATGGAGATTTCATATTATTATACTAGTATGACAATTTTCCTTCACATAGGTATTTAGTCAAACACATGGGGAACATGCTTGGGTTATACCATCATCAACATATCTAATAATCATGGATACATCAATAAACTTGTAAATGGAAGGGTGTTTATTATGATTATTATGCAAATCTTCTTATACTAGGGTCAATCATTGGCATATGTAATTTAAAACATGAATCAAAACGCCACAAAAACATGAATATGAATTTCAATTCAATTGTAATCATGAACATTCATCAATACACAAATCATTGATTTTGAAAAGAGATTCTTGTGCTTTAAGGGTGATAGAGACCCATGAATCAAAACATGACATACCATGATACTTGATTTGGGAAGATTGACGGAAAAATCCTTGTGATTTGGATCTTGTATTGGAAACCACTCTTCTTGTTCTTGAGAGAATTTGAGAGGAAAGAATGTATTTTAGTGAAATGGAGGCTGAATTCAGTGTTTATGGAGCTTTGGGGTGAAGTGAAAATACCAAAATACCACTCTAAAACCGTTCGAAAAATGCTGAATTCTACAGTTGACGACATTGGGATGAAGTCGTCATATATGTGATAATCCGTCATCTCATGTCGTCACTTGATGCTGGAATTTATGACTTTCTTCTTAAGGATGACGACATTAGCTGATAAGTCATCAAATATATGATACGACGTCAGCTCATTACGTCTCTTAGTTTCCAGGCTAACATGCTAGAGTAAAATGGGTATAACTTTTGTCTCCGATATTGGATGTTGGTGAAATTGGTATCGTTGGAAAGCTAATTCAATTATCCATCTGTTGGTGGGTCATGATCTAAAAAATTCATAGTATAATGAGATATATGCTTGTTTTAAGTTGACTATACCAATATACTTCCCAATAATTCAATCGTTAAGGAATGTTTTGATTCGCATAATAGCTAGGACGTATTTGAGACCTTAATTGACATCAAACTTGATCATGAAATTACCAAAGAACCATGATGTACTATGCATAAGCTTGAAATATGGCACTAATATTGATTTTCATTTTTTGAGGTATTACACTGAATCAAGCCACTAAGTCTTTAATGCTCAGCCTTTACCTGCTGATATCAAGGCAATGGGCTAAAAATTGTGCTATATTTAGATTTATACCACTCTACCAATTGTGCTACCTTAAATCTCTATACATCTTAGTTGTACCTGGTTGAATAGAATATGCGGAGCTGTGAGACTCTTGCCAAATAAATTGAATCAAGACATAAACCCTCGGAACACAAATACGACTATCCAATCTCAAAATACCTTCAGAATCTATGGTGGACCTCTTCGACTCACTACTCAAAACCTAGTCATGGACCATACAAAGTCTCTTATCCTGAAACCAATAACTCCAAATCTACTCAAATATCAAATAACTCTCCTCAATACTAGTTATGATCCTCTTAATGTCTGAAATATCTAGGCAGAGCATCAAGTTATAAAGACTTAATATCCCATTCTAGCAGCCTGTAAGAAACTAAATTACAAGGAAAACTACCCGTACTCACTGCCTTTCAGGTCAAGGCACCCGCTACAATATTTTCCTAGCCTGTATGATAAAAGATAGAGATATCATAATAGTTAAGTAGCTCCATCCATCTATTCTAGCTAGAATTAAGTTTTTTCTAGGTAATAAGATGTTGAAAACCATCATTGCCAACTCGATGTCATGAGTGTGGTAGTTGTTCTTATGCACCTTCAATTGTCTCAATGCATAAGCAATAATTCAACCCTGCTGCATCAACACAAAACCCAAACCAAAGCTAGATGCATCATAATACATGGTGAATCCCTCACCCTAAATAGAAAGTTCTAAAATATGGGCTGAAGTGTAAAATCCCTTGAGCTTTAAAATTCTTGACTCAAACTTCAAGGACCATAAAAAAAGTACATTATTCCGAGTCAATCTAGTCATCGGGGCTATAATATTATAAAAACTCTGAATGAATTATCAATAATAACTGATAAAGATAATAAATCAACGATACAATAATCATATCATTAGAGACCACATATCCAAGGAATGTCATCGACTCTAGCCAAAACTCATACTTAAAGGACTTGGAAAAAAGCATATGATCTCTCAAATTCTGGAGAACAATCCTTAAATGTTGTATATGAAAATTCTCTACTCCTCTAATATACAAGGATGCCAGCGATGAACACAATAAAAAGGGAATCAAACAAAGGCCTGAACACAAAGTTCATCAAATTCATTAATGCAGCTGGAGCATTAGTCAACCTAAAAGACATTCATAGAAACTCGTAATGACCATCACAGATCCAAAAGGCTATCTTTAGGATACCCACAATCCAATCCTAGATTATTGGTGATCGGACCTCAAACTAATCTGAGAGAACATTGTTGTACCCAAATGTAGGTCAAACAAATAATCAATATGGGGTATAGGATAACGGTGCTTTACCATAACCTTATTATGGTGCCTATAATTAATACACATATACATGAAGCCATCTTTCTTCTTCACAAATAGTATCTCTCCAAGAATTCACACCTGGTCTAATGAAACCCTTACACAAATGATCCTAAATCTGAGAATTCAACTCCTTAAGCTAGACATGAGCCATATGATATGGTGCCATAGAAATAGGTTGGGCACCAAGCTAAACATTAGTAAAAAACTCAATACTATTTCCAGGAGAAAGGCTAGGTAGATCAGTAGGGAAAACATCAAGAAATTCATGAACCACAGGAACATAGTTAAGAGATGATCTCTCCACAGTAACATCACAAATATAAGCTAGATTAGTATATCAACCCTTCAAAATAATCCCCATAGAAAAAATATAAGAAATAAACTTTATTGTCTCATGGCTAATAATTCCCTTCCACATAATTTGGGGTATGACGAGCATGGCCAAAGTAACAGCCTTAGAAAAAAATCCAAGAATGCATGATAGTGGGATAACCAGTCCATGCCCAAAATCACATCAAAATTTACCATGTCTAAAATAATAAGATCAGCATTAGTATCAAGCTCTCAAATAGTCACAAAACTTGATCGAAAAAACACCTACGGGAGTAGATGCATCTAATGGAATAGATAATGAATCCCAAGATAACTCTAACCGCATATAACTCTAATCACAAGGTGTAATAAGTAGACACATAATAATAAGTGTATCGAGGATAAAATAAAGCAAGAGCCAGCTAACATCATGCCAAGATTGTACCTATGAGAACAACATCTGAAGACTCAACCTTGAGTCTATCAAGTATGGTATACAACTGAACATTCCCACCACCTGGTTGGGCTCCAGACTGCTCCTACCTACTTGTTAGAGAACCTCTATGAGCTTCTTAGGGATCACCCCTATGAATATGCATACCACCCTTAGGTGTGGGGTGAACTTCCCTGATAGGTTGAACACTCTAAGCTAAAGGAACAATTGCTCCATGACTAGGAACTTTCTTGAGAAATAACCAAAAGGTCAACAACCATAACATGCCCCTGGTGTTGAGCAAAAATCAGAAGATCTGGCTAACTCAAAAGAACTAACACAATAAGAATAACCAGAAGAAAAACCTATCAAATACAAACCACTAGCCTCGACAAGATGATCACTAAAGCTAGACTAACCTTCATTGATAATTTGAAGCACAGCCCAAACGGGTCTACTAGACTGACCCTAATTCTAATACGGATGACATGGAGGGTACCTACCCTGAGATCTACTAGATGTAAACCTTGAGAGACTATGGTTGCAACTGAACAAACACTAGAATCGTAACCTCTTATCTTTCCTCTTTGGGCCTCGCGATGCATCTCCTCCATAAGTTGAGCAATCAAAAACCTCAGTAAAAAACCTACCCAGATCAACCAAACTTTATGTAGACATTCAATGAGTAAGTCTAAAACCTCAAATAAACAAACACTCTCTCTCATACTCAATAGTTAGAATAGAAATAGTACGCAGAGCTGACTCATGAAACAAGCTTCATACTCCACAATGGACATAGAGCCTTATTCCAACCTTAATAACTAATCCCTTAAATAATCCCTAAGACTTCATGGAATATTCTTCTCTAATAAGATCTTTGAGAACTGAGTCCATATAAAAGAGAGAGATCCAACTGGTTGAGAATCAAAATGACCTCTCCACCAATGTCGACATGCTAATTCCAATTAAAAAATAAAGCAATCCATACCACGAGTCTTAACTAGGGACAAATTATAGAGACTATATTTACAAGCAATCAAGCACTCATATACATCCTTACCCAATGCACCAAAAAACCTAGGCAGAGCCAATCACAAGAAACTACCCAACATCTTCTGCTCTTCTGCAAAAATAGTGGCTAGGTAACTACTAGCTGAGCAACTACTGGTGCAAGAGGGACCTCAACTCTAGGAGTCATAGAAACAAGTTGTACCCCCACCTTAGTAGCACTTAGATCTATATACTATACACTGCACCACCAACCAATCTCAAAAGCTAAACCAAAGCAACCTTCAGCACTAAAAAAAAAATCCTAGTGAAGATAGGATGGTACCTGGCCTACCACTAGTTCGACCTAAAGAATCTTTGACTCAGGAATAGGAATACCATTTGATGAAGTCCCCCTCTCGTACCCCATAGTTGGGGACATATCTATGAGTTCTCTATGACCTCTAAGTATTCCACGGATAGCCATAGGATCCCCACGTTCAATCTCGAGACCCTAATATCATATAGAGGTAGCCTGTGTCCTAGCCATCTTTAAAAAAGTGAGACAAAAGGAATTCTTTAGAAACCAACACAGACTCTTAGCACAAAATAAGCAAAAGAAGTGAAAAAATCCTAATAATGTCCTATAGCCTCCAAAAGTTAAGAAATAAATGTCAATTTTCTTATCTGTGGGACTCTACTAGAGACTAACTCTTGTACCAATAATACCGAAGAAACCTAGGCTCTGATACTAATTTTTCAAGATTCAATCTATGAGTCATTACGACACTTATTTTATCTAGCTAGTATGTATGCCAAATCATAGCTCAGAGCTATATGCAATGGCTAACTCGATGTAAAGTAGCGTAAAATCCAAAAATCCAAAATTAAAGAGTCAATCAGTGACAAACATTCATAATAGTCTAATAGAAAGATAGATAAAAGATAAAAAACCATCTTATGACTTAATAATGTCAGAGTAAGAGCTACTACAAATGAATAATAAGTACTAAATAGTCAAATAAAATTCATCTCAAAGATGAAATACTTGATTTTGATAAAGAGAAGGAAAAAAGGTAACTTAGACTCCAACAGCTCACCCAATCTCTGAAATAACCCCTGTTCGAGCGTTGAATTAACAGTTATACTTAGTACTTAGATCTGCACCAAAAAGGTATAGTTGGGTTGTATAAGTATTAATACTGTGGTTACTCAGTAGACATCATCGGTTGGCTGAGCTAAATCTTTATATAAATACGATAAGATATAAGATAAAATAAGATAAGGCAAAGTAAAATGGGAAAACCTAGAAATAATCTCCAACACTACAGTACGTAAATCGTTAAATATGTATTGAATGGTAGCATAAAGATCATCCAACTATAACAACATGCTTATCCTCCATAAGGAAATAACTGTGGAAAAGTAAATAACCTAATGCATGCCTCCATAAGCCTAGCAGGTATAATCAGGGGAACTAAGTAATTGAATTACCATAAGTTACCAATTTTCATAACATAACTAAGAATCCATCTGAACCATGTCTTATTATGATAACTCCTAGTGCTGGACATGAACCAGAAATAAATGCCATCATCATCATTATTATCAATTATCAAACTTGAAGAGAAACTCATATTATCAATATCATTATCATTACCATCAATTGCAATACTTAGATCAGAGCTCATATATATAAATCATACCAAGTAACCATACCAATAAGTCATATAGACATAATACCCTAACAAACTATACTAATAAATCATCCCTTTACTCATATCTATACACCAGACCAAGAATAATATCCATAGGTCATATCAATACCTATGAACATAAACCATATCAATACAATATCTATTAAGTCATTCTTATAACCATGTCTATGGGCCATGAAAATAGTCATATCCATAAGTTTTTTCAATAATAATTTCTGTAGGCCATATAATTAATCATAGCCACAGGCTATATCATTAATCATATATATCGGCCATACCGTTAATTATTTCTATAGGCCATATCATTAATCATTACTAAAAGACATATAATTAATTATATTTATAGGCCATATCATTAATCACCTCTATAAGACATATAATTAATCATATCTATAGGCATTATCAATAATCATATATTGATATCAATAATCATATCAATAGGCTATATCATTAAACATATCTAACAACCATAACATTAATCATATCGACGAATAGCTTAAGTTAGCATCAACTTCCACTACCAAACAAACAAACTCATTAAATATATTCATTCTCATCAAGTCTCAAACCAAACATTAATAAGGGTATATCATGTGTAAATAACATAGCTTGTTCTATCTCTTTAAAACCTTGGTGATGGTAACATCGGATGATGGAATTTGTACTGGATGCCTCCCAATTATGTTTGGGATCTACTTTATTTCACTTTTTAGCTCTATTTTGAAAGAGGGATAAAAAGTATTGACTGGACCTTTATCCTTAATTAATTGGAAAATTTTGGACTACAAGGATAATGCTAATAGCCTAGTGACTGCAATTCTCAACTTCGACATTAAATTCACAATTTTTTAAGAAGAATCCATAGAAAAAGGCAGAGATTAAGGATAATAGAAAACTAAAGAAGGGATTCTGTCAAATATTTTGCTTCAAGATTTAGTCAAGGGAAGTGTGTTGTTACTTTAAGTGAAGAAGATTTGACACCCCAAGATGAGTGCTAGAAATTTGAGATTATAGGTTTTGTAATAGGATATATGCCATATCAGAGGAGCATGGAGCGCTACTTCTCAAATAAATAGTGGTTTTCTCAAAGGCCAGAAGTCCTAGATCATGATGATGGGTACTTTATTTTTGGATTTGCATCAAAAGAGGATTATGAGAAGGTGTTACTTGGAAACCTTACACAAAGTATAATAAGAATTTCATAATTTAATCATGGAAGAATTATTTTGAATTAAACCTCGATTATATCAAAACAATTCTAATTTTTTTCACTCTCCATAGTTTGTTGGTGGGTACTGGTTGAAAGGATCCCTAAAAAAATTTACAAATGCAAAAGGAAAAAAACTATATCTGATTGTGTAACTACAACAATGGAACAAATATCATATTATAATACCCTGGGTTTTTGTTCCTTGAATTTTTTTTAAATTTTATCCTCACTATGTCATACCCCGTACTTCTACCTAGCTTAAAATCATCCCAAAAATCTTAAAGACTTATTTCAAAGATGAATCTACTTTTATACAAGTGGTATTTTCAAGATTTTCAGTTTCTATCATGTGGAAAATTGAAGAAGCTTTCCATCGATATCAAATTTGCCCAAATTCGACACCCGAGCGGAGAGTTAGAGCCCTTTTTGTGAGACACTGTATTACCTGAGCCATCAACACGTCGCGGAGCAGGCAAAAATGGCAATCATCAGAATCTAGTGGGCCTCCGTAATTATGATGCTTCGTGCCAAAGCTCAAATTCAGAATTTGTTCTTTTTCCAGTGTCTTAGAGCGTTACCACCGCATCGCACCAAACTTCCAGGTTGTAAACAAAGTGACAACATTATAAGATCCACGTCACGCCATCATGAAATTTCCCAGTGGTCAAATTCCAGTGACACGGCGTGATAGTGTCGTGTCGCGCCATGGGTCCAAATCAAGAAACTTCACAAAATTGAAATACGCGTCCAAAGGTTAAAAGGGTTAACTTTACACCCCTATATATAACCAATAACATTTGATTCATCCATATTTCACAAAAAATATATTGTTCCTCTCAAGTTTCTCTCAAGAAAAAGCTAGGGTTTTCAATTGGGGATTCAAATCCGAGATATTAATTCAAGAATCTCTCCGTCAATCTTCGTAGAATCAAGAACTAAGGTTTGGATAGTGTTCATTCATGGATTCCTTTCATCCATGAAGCTCAAGAATCCTCTTTTAAACTATGAATTGTAATTTTTATGTTGTGGGTTTATTGAAATCATGATAGTGTTTTTGTATGATTCCCAAGTTGTGGTTTTTATGTGTTTGTCTTGAAATTATGTTAGTATGTAAGATGAAATCCATGAATTCAGTGGTTTATCATATGTAGTTTGATTAATACACCTATGCCATCAGTGTGTATGCAAGGTGCTTGATAATATGCCCCAATGAATGAATGTTGATCAAGTACTTAGTTTCCATGTGTCAAGATTATGTCATGTCTCTTAAGTGATGCTATACCTATTTGATTAAGATGTTTCCCATGCTAAACCTATGTATTTTGATTGCTTGATGAGATTTCTATATGATTTGAAATATTTAATTATGCTATTTTTATACGCATTACTATCAATGTAAAACATTATGATGATCAAGTACTTCATAAAATTCCCAACTATGAAATTATGAATTGTTGATATTGGTCATGTGAGCAAAAGTATCAAGCCTTGTCAGTTTCATTCGATCGAGTCCTGGGGGTACTTGTACCCACCAATTTTATTGTGTGCCTAGAGCCATGTCATGTTTTCATGATAGTCCCAGTCAAGCCATGATCAGTTTTGGGTATTGTTATACCCCATTACAGACATTGTTATATATTCAGTATTAGTTTAGCTTTGAACCTTATGGACTTACAGATTATATTCTGCTTATTTATAGTATATTATTTAGTTCTCAGTTACAAATAAAAGTCATGGGTTAGATTGTAGTTCTTCGGGGTCATGAGAACCATGTAGCATAATGGGTACTAGATTTGAGGCGTTACAAACTTGGTATCAGAGCCTAAGGCTCAACAGTGTCCTAGGAATTCTGAAAAATCACATCTAGAAGAGTCTTTTACATGGGTGTGTTGTGCACCACACTTATGTGCAGGGGGCTATGAGATGTTTTAGGAATAGTTTCCCTTATTTAATGTCTCAGGTCGTGCTATAGAAAAGTACTCTTAGAAACTTATGTAGATTCTCCTCATGCTTCACTCATGTCAACTTTACTTTACTTTTAAGGTAATAGAAATAGTGAAGCTCAAAGTCCTAGAGATAGGGCTTTCTCAGACGGTCCCCACAGACAGTTAGTATGGGATTTCCCAAAAGCTCAAAAGTATCCCATCAGTTTAATTACGTTCCAGAGTTGTACAATTCTTATTCATGATCCTGAGAACTCATACGCTATCAGATCCCTCCTCCGAATTCTATGATAACATATAACCTAGAGTTAGAAGCATAAAATCAGGAGTATAAGAGTAGTGGAGTTGGGATAATAATATCCAGGTTGAATAGATTATGTATTCATGGGGATAGTTGTACCAGAGTAAATCCCTAGGCTTGAACAATGCAAGCTAGCACTTAAGTTTATTATTTTGATACTAGGTATGAAGGTGTGGATGTGAATTAGGTGATGTAGTATTAGTATTCTATGAATAAATAGGACCAGATGATGTGTTTAGTAAGTCCAGCAGGTGTCGAATAGTGCATAAGTATGTGATGATGATTGTCGTTCAGTTCAGAGTTTAGTAAAGTGCTCACAGACATATAATGATGGCTTAAAGCTAAGGTAGTGATGATAAATCAAGTGACCAATTCAGGATCTTATATTCCCTTAGTAGTGCCAGTTCATATAGAAAAGCAGTAAGAGAGGTGATTCCCGACCCATTCTTATCTCAGTGTAAAGTTTCTTACTCTAGTCGGCATGATGCCTACACATGCTTCACATCTCAGGTCCATGAACCCATCTTATATTTGCACACTTTTCATAGAATCATGTACAATTCTAGTTCCCAGCATAAGGAGTTCAGTTATATTCCCATCAGTAATGCAAATTATGTCCCACGAATATAGAAAACTCCAAACTCAGGTCATGCAGCTCATGACTCATGTACACATATCATGCTTTAGAGTATACTCAGTTTTCATGGATCATGCTATTCCTTTATTGATTAGTTAAATTCAAACTATGTTATGCATATCCTCATTTTAGATATCTTGGTGAATCCATGATATTTATATTCTATGCCTAAGGCCTTAGTCATGTGTCAAGTTCAGTTAGTGTCCATTCATGCTTCAGGTCCCCCTAATTAAACCCATCATTTATCTCTCTTTATGAAAATAGTGTGGTAGAGAGCAATTGCTCAGAAGGGAGAGAGTGGATATTTCACGTTAAGAGAAGTTTGTTGCATGCTTATTTTACACGAGGATGTAATGATGAATATAGGCTTGAATTTCATATTAGTGTGCAAGTAAAGGACTAGAAAGAGTTTGTAATTAGAAGTTGGAAAAGTACATAATGTGAGTAAGTGTATACATTCAGATCCTCGACTTCTGCCTGTCTTCTTTACGTGGATATCTGAAACTCATTTATCATTTTAGTTACATATTAGGTTACCATGTCACTTAATAATCAGTGTTCAGTCTTAGAATTTAGTACTTCAGTATCAGGCTAAACCTTAGTTATCAGAAACCAGTATTCAGTCTTAATACATAATGTGAGTAAGTGTATACATTCAGATCCTCGACTTCTGTCTGTCTTCTTTACATGGATATCTGAAACTCATTTATCATTTTAGTTACATATTAGGTTACCATGTCACTCAATAATCAGTGTTCAGTCTTAGAATTTAGTACTTCAGTATCAGGCTAAACCTTAGTTATCAGAAACCAGTATTCAGTCTTAATTACCGTCTTAGATACGATCTTAGTCCCAGTCCTAGTCAGCTAGATCAGAAACTCAATTCACTTTTAGGATTACCTGACCATAGCATATAGCTCTCAAATACTCAGTTATTAATATTTTTGTACCTTAGTTACCAAATGTTTTTGAATCATGTGATACGCTTGGCCTTGCAATTACAAGTAATACAGTTTTCATAAATTCATGCTCAGTTACCTCATATTAGCCAGTCAACTATTACCTTCTGTGTATAATACTTTATAGTCTTAGTCCAGTTAATCAAACCAAGTACAATTCAGTCTTACACGTCCAATATTCAGCTATTAGCTACCTAGTTAATCCGATAAGTTAGTATATTTATGCACTCGTGTTTAGCACACATGTGACTCTTTTTAGTAATATCAGTTGCATTGAATGAGGCTTAGTCATTTCATCTTAAATGCTATTCGTAGGCCTCAACTCATCTTACCAAATTTTATACATGTGATGATTTTCTTATTCAGTTGTCTTGTTTAGACAAGACAAAGATTTCCTTGCACCCTAAATCCATTAAATCTCTATAGAAATAGTTCTAAATAAATACTCCAGTCGACAAAAATTTTTCATTATGAGTTTGTCCATAAAATCAGTCCTTCAGTTTCGCAGTCAGACAAACATATTCGCATGGTTTGGGATTTCTCCCTTTCTATCTAGATGTACTATTTGGGATCTCATGAATGTGATTATTCAAATATGGACCAACTTGGTAGTTGCATGTTCAACTTCGTCCATGTATCATGCTTTAGTTTTAGATCACAGATATTTATTCACGATTCATCTCGTAGATGCCTTGTGCATCGCTTCAGTTTCCTCTGCGACTCAGCCATGTTAGTATTGTTTGAGGGACATAGTGTACCAAGGGTAAGATACACTATGAACTCCCAAACATTCATGACAAGAACATCCCATTCTTTCTCTCCATAAGGAATCCAGTTTAGGAGTAGGGGGTTCCCATAAGTTAACCCTCTCGCTACAATCATGGTCATATGCCATGCACTTAAGGTACTCAGTTCAGATCACAATATTCATCTCATGTATCATGTTCCAGACCCAGTTACATTCTCATGTTTCTGCTCATGCATATTAAGTAATTAAGCCCAGAATCAACCCAAGGTAATAACTTGTCTTAAGCTTATTCAGTTTTATGTTTACATTTCAGTTACAAATGTGGTATTCGATTCCACATTCAGTTTTTATTTCAAACTTGGTATGTTTACCCTTACATGTTCACTAACATGTTCATGAGTAAGTTCATTCATGTATTCACATTTCAGATATGCGTTATCAGCTATTAGTACTCTCAGTCATGTAGTCATTCATCAGCTCAGTCATAAAATCATGCATGAGATATGCATGTTCAGTATGAAACTTAGTAATGTCATTCATGTAGTGATGCTTCAGTTGTTCATGTTCAGAATGCACTTTAGCTTATCATTTCCCCCATCTCAGTCAGTCTCATTTGAGGACGAATGTTCCCAATGAGGAGATATTGTAATACCCCGTACTTCTACCTATCTTAAAATTATCCCAAAAATGTTAAAGACTTTTTTAAAATATGAATCCACTTTTATACAAGTGGTATTTTTAATATTTTCAGTTTTTATCATGTGGGAAATTGAATAAGATTTCCATCGATATCAAATTTGACCAAATTCGACACCCGAGCGGAAAGTTAGATGTTTTTTAGTGAGATAGTGTTTCACCTGAGCCATCAACGCGTCGCAGAAAAGGCCAAAATGGAAATCGTCAAAATCTAGTGGTCCTCCGCAATTATGGTACATCGTGCAAAAGCTCAAATTCAGAATTTGTCCTTTTTCCAGTGTCTCAGAGCGATACCACCGCATCACGCCAAACTTCCAGGCCGCAAACAAAGTGGCAACGCGATAAGCTCCAAATCGTGCCATCATGCAATTTCCCAGTGGTAAAATTCCAGTGACACGATGTGATAGAAATGCGTCACGCCATGGATCAAAATCAGGAAACTTCACAAAATTGAAATACGCGTCCAAGGGTTAAAATGATCAATTTTCCACCCCAATATATACCCAATAACATGTGATTCAGCCATATTTCACCAAAAATATATTGTTTCTCTCAAGTTTCTCTCAAGAACAAGTTAGGGTTTTAAATTGGGGTTTCAAATTCGAGACCCTAATTCAAGAATCTCTCCATCAACCTTTGTAGAATCAAGAACTAAGGTATACACAGTGTTCATTCATGGATTCCTTTCATCCATGAAGCTCAAGAATCCTCTTTTAAACTATGAATTGTAATGTTTATGTTGTGGGTTGATTGAAATCATGATAGTGTTGTTGTATGATTCCCAAGTTGTGGGTTTTATGTGTTTGTCTTGAAATTACGTTAGTATGTAATATGAAATACATGAATTGAGTGGTTTATCATGTGTAGTTTGATGAATACACCTATGCCCTCAGTGTGAATGCAATGGGATTTACAATATGCCCCAATGAATGAATGATGATCAAGTACTTGGTTTCCATGTGTCAAGATTATGTCATGTCTCTTAAGTGATGCTTTACCTATTTATTTAAGATGCTTCCCATGCTAAACCAATGCATTATGATTACTTGATGAGATGTTCATAAGATTTTAAGCATGAAATTATACCATGTTTATGCGTATTACTATGCATGTAAAACATTATGATGATCATGTGCTTCATGCAATTCCCAACTATGAAATTATGAAATGTTGGTATTGGTCATGTGATCAAAAGTGTCAAGCCTCGTCAGTTTCATTCTATCGAGTCCTGGGGGTATTAGTACCCAACAATTTAGTTGTGTGCCTAGAGCCATGTCATGTTTTCATGATAATCTCAGTCAAGCCATGATAAATAGAATTTAGTCAGTCTCATGACTCAGGAAAACTTAATAAATTTAGTTCCAGTCCAGTCTTTTCGAGAAATCTCAGTAATCTCAGTAGCTCTATAATCTCAGTGACCTCAGTGGTCTCAGTAACATTAGTAATCTCTATGATCTTAGTAATCTAAGAAATCTCTGTGGTCATAGTTAGTAATATAAAAATCTCAGTAATATTCTGTCAGTCAACAGAATTCAGTTAATTCAGTTAAGCTCAGTAATCCATATTCAGTGTCTATTCAGATGGGAGTAGGAATTGGCACCGAGTGAACCCAAGGATGGGAACACACACTATCAGATGAGGGTTTGATTCTTCAAAGTCATCCTTCCAATCCAGAACTATGTAACCAGCATAGGTTGAGACATCAACACTGTCTGATGAAGGTTGATAAGGTGGATAAACACTGTCAGATGAGTGTCCCACCATTCACTTAGGGGACACTATCAGTTGAGGGTCACCCACATCTTTTCCTTACCAATGGTGCAATATTGACACTCTTACAATTGGGGTTACATATTGGACCCCAACTCAGCCATAATGGCATACCATGGGCATGTCAGTTAGATAACTACTTCCCATAGTTTCATGTTATAGAATTAGGACTGTCAGACACAATCAATAGTCTTAGTAATAGAACTCAGATAGTTCTTTAGATGTTAGGACTGTCAGATAGAGTCAACTCAGATACAGTATGTAACTCAGCTAGTTCCATCATATTCAGGACTGTCAGATACAGTCAATCATGTTATCAGTTATATCAGTTATTAGTATGTTATGTTATCAGTATTCAGACTCAGTAATCATGTTATTATGAACTCAGTTAATGGTATATTAATTATACGAAACTCATGTTATCAGTATTCAGACTCAGAACTATCAGATACAGTCAATCAGACTAGTTCTTCATAAGCAAAACTTTAGAAATAGTCTTTTCTCTATCAATAAAATAACATTAGTCTCTCAGTATTCAGTAGACTCAGTCATTTAGTATCCCAGTATTAGTACTCAGATATCAGTAAATTTATGTTATCAGAATTCATGAGTTAGGATTATCACGATCTCAGTTATAGTTATGTATTCATGCATGTATTCTCACGTTCATGTTATCTAGTTAGTTAATATTGTTCATGCATATGAACCCTTTTTATTCATCTTACCTCACTTTCATACCAGTATATTTAAAGTACTGACATATTTATGCTATGGTGTTTTATACCATAGGTTTAGAAGAACGAGCTCCCGAGCATCCTTAGTAGATCAGATGTTCAATAGCCAGACTAGTAATAAGTCCTCATCAATTGAGTATAGATTGATTATTTTATTACATTATTATTTCAGTAGTTCAGAGTTAGTTGGGGACATGTCCCATCAACTCCATAATTTTCAGACATTTTAGAGCCTTTCATACTAAGTGTTTTCAGACTCTTGTATGTTTTCAGACAGTTTTATTTCAGTTTTAGGTATTGTTATACCCCATTATAGACATTGTTCTATATTCAGTATTAGATCATCTTTGAACCTTATGGCCTTATAGCTTATATTTTGCATATTTACAGTATATTATTCAGTTCTCAATTACAGATATCAGTCATGGGTTAGCTTGTGATCCTTCGGGGTCATGAGCACCGTGTAGCATTTTGAGTATCAGATTCAGGGTGTTACACACTGTATACACTATGACTTACCCTACAAGTCATACAGAGACTTTATGAGTCATTGGACCTAATAATAACCTAAACAGAGTGTGTGCGACTACATTATACTTTGAGTATGAGTTGCTCACTAAGAGTCGTAAGGACTCATTATTAGGAGTCATTGGGCGCAAATCATAAGATGTCTAGTGTATACCCCAAGTAGGTTCTATATTGACTACACTTGGACCCTACAAGTCATAGGGTCCTATTACGAGTCGTATTAGTTGAGTCATAAAGTCAATAGAATGTCAGTGCTCTTGAAACTGTCTTGTCTATTGATCATGGTGATGACCCATAAGGAGTCCCTACGAATTGATAGAGAACTGTAGTCACTGATGACTAAATTTTAGCTTTTAATTTAAGGAAAATTTGGATAATTCCTTTCTTACCCAATTAAAGCCTCATATTCATAAAGCACTAAAGTGGTTTATTTACCACTCATAACATAATCATACACTATAAAAACTCTCTGAGGTCTCTCAAGCAAGATACTTAGGGACTCTAAGAAGTAGGTCATCCAAGCACTCAAGGGTTGGCTTCTCTCAATAATCTTTGGTCTTCCATGCTTGTTACACTTCCCTAATTGCTAATTTTAAAAATTGGTCATTTGGCATTTATGATGGTTTTGAAACATGGATTGAGGGTTTTGAATGCTTGTTGTTGGATAATGTTTCTCATTGTTTACATATGATATTTCATGCTTTAATTTTTGGTTTTAAACTTGTGAGGTGCATAGGTATGGTGAATAAACTAGGGGATTATGATTTTCCCAAACTTTTGACTTTTGAAGTGGTTATGACCTCAACTCCATATTGTGAAATTAGTTTTGAGTATGAAAAATATGCACGTTGAACTTCTGTTGAATTATTGCATGATGTGAATGGTTATAGAAGCATAATGATTTTTAATTGACTTTATGGTGTAATTCCCCAAGATAATGTATAATTTAACCAAGGGGACATGAATTTCCTTAAATAATTAAATTATTTTTGCCAGTTTATGTTACCTTACAAGTGTAGTTGGTATGATGATAATAACAATGTATGCCTAAATATGTATCATGGTTCAAGGAATGGAAATGTGTGATAAATGATTTAATTGGGCTTTAATAAGGTTTGTGTAGCGGAGTTGCAAGAAGTGGGGTCCCTAGGGACCAATATTTAAAATCTTCGTTGTCGATGTAGAGGTCTATATGAATGGTGGTTTGAGTCCCTTTTTTTATTTTCATATGATTGGGAGGTTCAAATCCCCTGAATTATATTACCTTGTATCACCTTTATATGCTGGGAGGTTTGAGTCCCCATAGTTCATAAGAATACCCTTTGGTTCGTGTCTCCATATGCACTAAGGTCCTACCAGCTGGGGGAGAGCTGGGCCCATATAGCCCATGGGTGCCTTCTTATGTTATTGCAGTTGAGATAGACAATCCAGTCTAAGAATTTAAAGTGCATGTTAATCCTTTTTCACTATCCCAACATAAGATTTATATATATATATATGTATATATGTATTTATATATGTATATATATGTATATATATATATTATATGCGCATTAGATTTTAATGATTTTGAAATATTGATCATGACATTATGTTATCCTTATGCTTGAGTTACATTCTAGTGTTCAACCCACTTACCATCCTTGAATTTTGTATCCCCATTTATGTAGGTACCGAAGATACATCTTCTTTTCTTGCACAGAGTTAGCTGGGTCAGCTTGGTTTGTTGGCTCGTGGTGAAATTCCATTCTCCAAAGGGCTTAGGAGTGTGATATTTTTATATTCTTTGATTTAAGTTGATAGTTTTCATTATCATTAACATTATCATTGTCTTCAAACAGAGTCGGGGACATATCCCGACCAATACTGGTTTTTGATTCTTTGTTTTAAGGCTTTGTTGGATTACTGTAGATGTGGGTGATACTTATAGGGTGTTTTTCCGATTATTGGTTATCAGTTTCAAACATAACTTTTATTCTTTAAACTTATATTGTGCAATCGTGTTATATTTATCATTTAACCACTGTTTGGCAATGTATTGTATTTGGCTAGGTTCAGGGGTGGTCTCCGGTCCATGGTATATTAAAGATGCCCATCATGGTTGATCCCTAGATTGGGTATGATGTATCTTAGAGAGTATGCCTTGAAATTTCATTAGTTATTTAGGTATGCTCATGATATGGTTTCTAGCATGAGGGCTAGAATGGGTAAGTTTGTTTCGAGATTATCCCATGAGTTGGTCCTTGACAGAAGGATGCTTTGTTAAACAATATCATATACATCTCTAGGTTGGTTGTGTATATGAAACTAGTTGAGAAAGATAAAAAAAGTTAGGTCAAGTTCATTAAAAGGCAGGGGGGAAAATTTAGGCCTTCTATGAAAGTGGTAGCGATGATGATAAGTGACAAAGAAAGAAGTGTAGGAGTATGGGTTCTTTCTTCTCGTCTAGTTCTCCTTATTCGCATTAGTCGGATGATTGTTGATCTTAGTATAATGGTCGATTCCGAGCACAGGGTGTCTAATCTCAGGCTAGTGAGGCTTAATTAGCTCCATCCGACCCTCCTTATAGATTTTATGGAAGGTTGCACCATGGATTCTTTACAGAAGAAAAGGATAGGTGTTTTTCTTATGGTCAGAGTGGTCATGTATTGTGTGACTGTCCTACTAACATGGCTTCTATGGCTAACAGGGTCCATATTGGCTCTATATCTACTCCAAAACCGAAGAGTGCTTCTTCTTCTTTTGGTATCGACACTAGTTGGAATTGATTATATGCTCTTGCGTCTTACAATAATTCTGAGGCATCTCCCAATGTCGTTACGGGTACATTGAAACCTTTCTCCAGTGATGTGTATTGTGTACTTGAACCATGATGCACTCTATCTCTTATGAACCTACTTGTAGTTGTTCATTTTGGTTTTGGTCCTGAGTGTCTGTCGGTTTTTTTTTTTCAATTTCTGCCCTGGTAAGAGACTTCATGGTTGTTAAAAATATCTATAGGGTGTGTGTGGTATATGTTAGTGGTAGAGAAACTCTTGTAGACTTAATAGAGTTGGATATGGTTTATTTTGATGTTATTCTAGGGATGGATTGGTTACATTCATGCTATGCCACCTTAGATTGTCGGGCATGTATGGTAATGTTTAAATTCCCTAATGAGTCGTTCATTGTATAGGAAGGGGTTCTTTAGTGCCTAAGGGGAAGTTCATTTCATATCTTACAGCCTGAAGTTGATTTGTAAAGGGTGTTTGTATTATTTGGTTTGAGTTAAAGTTTCTAACCAAAAGGTCCTTCTCTAGAATCTGTACCCATAGTTAATGAGTTTTCCAAGGTCTTACCGGATGACCTTATTGGTATTCCTCTCGATAGGGAAATTTATTTTAGGATTGATCTTGTTCTGGAATTTTGTCCTGTCTCTATCCCTCCGTGTAAGATAGCTTCAACAGAGTTTAAGAAGCTTAAAGAGAAGTTGAAATTTCTCTTGGGTATATGTTTTATCCATCCTAGTGTGTCTCCTTTCAGTCCACCCATGTTGTTTGTGCGTAAGAAGGATCGTTCCCTTCGAATGTGCATTGATTATCGTCAGTTGAACAAGGTGACCATAAAGAATAAGTATCCTCTTCCTAGGATCGATGATTTTCTTGATCAACTAAAAGGTGCAAAGTGTTTCTCTAATATCTATCTTAGGTTTAGTTATCATCAGCTTAAGATTAGGCAAGTGGATATCCCTAAGACTACCCTCAGGACATGATATAGTCACTATGAATTCCTAGTTATGTCTTTTATGTTGACCAATGCCGCGGCGGCATTCTTGGATTTAGTGAACATGTTCTTCCATCTGTTTCTAGATTTGTTCGTCATTATCTTCATTGATGACATCTTGGCATACTATAAGAGTGAGGCAGATCAAGTAGCCCACCTTCATGTTGTGTTGCAATCTTTGAAGGATAATCATTTGTATGCCAACTTTTCCATGATTGAGTTTTTGTTGAAGGTTGTATCTTTTCTTGGTCATGTTATCTCTAGTGAAGGGATAATGGTGGATCCACAAAAACTTGTGGCGGTTAAGATATGGCCTAGACCTGCGACTCTAACTGATATTTGAAGTTTCTTGGGTCTAACCGGTTATTATAGGAGATTTGAGGAAATTTTTTCAATTATGGATGCCCCATTGAGTAAGTTGACCCAGAGAAGGTCAAGTTCTTATGGTCGGATGCGTGTAAGGGTAGTTTTGAGAAGTTGAAAGATAAACTGACTTCGGCTCCAGTTTTTGCCTTGCCTGAGGGTAATGATTGTTCTGTAGGGTATAGTGATGCTTGTCGTATTGGACCATGTTGTGTGTTGATGAAACAAGGTAGGGTGGTGGCCTATACTTCTAGGCAATTGAAATTTCATGAGAAGAACTACCCTACTCAGGATTTGGAGTTATTCGCCGTGGTTCTTGCATTAAAGAATTGATGTCACTATCTCTATGGGGTTCATGTTGACATATTTTCTAATCATAAGAGCCTACAACATGTATTTACTCATAAAGAGTTTAATCTCAAATAGAGATGAAAGCTTGAGTTACTAAAGGACTATGATATAAGCCTACATTACCATCCAGGTAAACAAAATATAGTTATTGATGCTCTTAGAAGGTTATCCATGAGGAGTCTAGCTCATGCGGGTGAGGATAAACGAGAGTTAGTGAAGGACATTAATTGTTTGGATAATCATAGAGTTTGTCTCACAGACTCATAGGATGGTAGTGTATTCGTGCATAAGGTATCGTTGTTGTCTTTTGTAGTTGATATAAAGGAAAAACAATTGCTAGATCCCAATTTTATGAAGATTAAGAGTTATGTGGGTCAATAAAAGGTTGTTTATTTTTCTATTGGTGGTGATGGTATCTTGATGTACCAAGGTAGGTTATCTGTTTCCATTGTCGATGGATTAATGGAAAGGATTTTGGCCAAAGCTCATGGCTCTCGTTATGTTATTCATCCTATTTCTATTAAGATGTATCATGATTTTAGGGAGTTCTATTAGTGGAATAATATGAAGCGAGATATGGCTAGTTATGTGGCTATGTGAATCGTGTGTCAAAAAGTGAATGTTGAGCATATGAGGCCCAGAGGCTTGTACCAAGAGATGGAGTTGTCCAAATTGAAGTGTGAAACAATTAATATGGATTTCATAATCGGGCATCCCCGATCTCCGAATCAATGCAATTCTATTTGGATCATTGTGGATAGAATGACAAAATTTGGTCATTTCTTGCCCGTAAGGACCAGTTATTCGATGTAGGATTATGCTAAGTTGTATCTTCAAGAGATTGTCATATTTCACCATGCTTCGATTTCTACCATATCCGGTTGTGTTTCTCCGTTATCATCTTATTTTTTGGAGTCATTTCAGAAAGGTTTGGGAACAAAGGTGTTCCTTAGTACCACTTCTTACCCACAGATAGATGGACAGGTAGAGAGGACCATTTAGACATTAGAATATATGTTGAGTACTTGTGTGATTAATTATGGTGGTAATTGGTATGGCCATTTTCCTATGATTGAATTTGCCTATAACAATAGTTATCATTGTAGTATTGGCATGGCTTCTTTTAAGACGTTGTATGGTAAGAGATACTATTCTCTTATTAGGTTGTATGAAGTTGGTGAGGGTAAGTATCTTGTCCCTATTATGGTTTACCAAGCCTTGAAGAAGGTGAAGGTGATTCGTGATAAGTTTAACCCTGCTCAAATTCGCCAAAAGTCCTATTCAGATATGAGGCATAGGGATGTTTGTTTAATGTTGGATATTGGCTATTCTTAAAGGTATCTTCTATGAAGGGAGTGATGCAATTTAGTAAGAAGGGGAATCTTAGTCCTCGGTATGCTGTTCCATAATTTATATTGAAGGGGGTTTGTAATATTGCCTATGACTAGGAGTTGCCCTCTAAATTGAGCTCCTCCCATCGGGTATTCCATGTGTCCATGTTGCGAAAGTGTATGGGTGATCCTTTATTGGTTGTTCCCTTGAAGAATGTTGGTCTTTCGTACTCTTTTTCCTATGTAGAGGTCAAAGTCAGGATCTTGGATGGATAAGTTTGCCAGTTGCGAATGAAAGACGTGGCTTTGGTGAAGGTTCTATGGAGGAACAAAAAGTTTGAGGAAGCTACTTGGGAGATGGAAGAGGATATAAAGTCCAAGTATCTGCATTTGTTTTCCATTCCAAAAACTCGTGCTTGAGGTATGTGCTAATCTTCTTAGTATTATTTATCTCATTGTAAGGCAATGGGTTAAAGTCCCTAAACTTTGAATTGAGCAAGTGTTTTGATAAAAATAGGTTCGAGTCACAAAGTCAATTAAATGAATGGATGATTGATAAAGATCATGGTATGTGTTTTATCCTTGTTGTGTGTCTTTGATTTCTAACTTGGTTAAAGGTTAGATAGTTGTTCTGTTATGTATTAACTCATGCTTGTGCTTTCCTCACCCGTTATTCGAGGATGAATAATCTAAGTAGGGGAAATTAAAACACCTAGGCATTAAACCTTTAGAAAATTCCCCCAAGTTTTGAGTTTCTAGGTAGGGAATGATTTAAGCCTACCGTTCATAAGCTAAGGTACAACTAGTACCCAACTTCTTATATGATGATTAGTCTATGGTGATGGAATTCTGTCCAAGGTACGGTTTAGCATCATACAAATCATATGATGATGTATGAGTCGTAAAATACCTAGTCGTTTGATATTTGAAATCTTAGCAAAAGAATTTTGACTTGGGCACAGGTTGTAGGGTACCACTCATACCATAGGGTATGAATAATGCATGTGGATTCCTTTTTTGTTTAGTTTAGGGGTCCATAGTGAGGTCTAGGCTGTAAATTAGGGTACCACTCATACCTTAGGGTTGGGGTAAAGGGGGTGAGTCGCACCTTCCTAGGTGTAATTTTCAACTTTTAAGATGAGGACATTTTAGATATTTCACACACCTAAACCCTTATAACCCACGACTTTAACCTTATTTGTCCCTTCACTTTTCATATATACAAGATCAAAATTGTCCAAAACACTCTCAAGAATATCTCTATCAATATTGAAGGTAGGGTTTCAAGAGGTGTCATTCTAGAGGCTTGGAGAGCATGAATATCTTTCCGAATCTTCTTGTAAAAGGCATGTAACTCTTCCTTCTTTGTTACTTTGAAAATATCATTTGTTCGAACATTTATTTTGATAATTAAATAATGGTTTTGAAATCCATTGTTGAGGATTTTTATGCATATTTTTTAGTATTGTTTACTCTCGATTCAAAAAAATGTTTTCCCATGTTTTTTGTGATAGTTTATGTAGGTTAGTGCTTGTTGATTGTGGTTTAATTCATGTGTCATGGTTAACCCTAACCTTAGTGTTCTTACCTTATTTTGGTCTTGTTAAAGATGTGCCCACAAGGTATTGTGAAATGTCTAAAAAATCACCAGTCACATGTTAATGGTGTTTTGAACAAAAGCAATGGATTAATGAGTATGAATGGTGTGCAAATGGTCTTGTAAGGTCCTTGTTGGTAATGAAATTGTTTAAATAGAAATCATGGTGGTTTAATTGAATAAAAAGGTATTTGAGTCCCTAAACCTTGGGGTTAATGAGTGTCCTTTTTGGATGATAGATTAGAGCCCAAAAATCATATAAATGGTTGATTTATAAAAGTAATGGCATATATATACTTGCAAGTAGTGTTGGTATGATGATACCAACAAAGTTTCATTGGTAAGAAATTGACTAAATGGTTGGTTGTGTGTGATTGGGTTTAATTTAGGCTTTAAAACGGGATGTTTAGCCAAGCCGTGGAAGGCAAAGGTCTCGGGGAGAGCAAATCCTGGAAACTCATGATTTGTTGGTGTCATGTTATTCATGGTGATGATGTGCTTGATGTCACACTTATACTCTTTGAGATGAAATAGTCATCTCAAATTCTCTCCGGCTTAAGTATCAAATATGCTATGGGGCTCTTTACTCAGGTGGTGCAGACTCTATATACCTCATGTGTGAAAATTTTAAGTGGCAAGGCTTCACATCAAAAGTTTAGTATTTCAAAGTTCATGATAAACCCGATTGCCTTCCCAGTATGGATCATATGTATAGGTCTGTAAATATGTGCATATGGTTGTTTGATTAGTTTTAAACTATTGGAATTAATTTAACCTTATCCTTGAGTTATATGTTAGCATTACAACTGCTAACCATCTCTGAATGTTGTGTCTCAATGCGACATAGGGGCCAGAGCTTCTTCTTCTCCTCATACACAGTTTTTAGGTGCTTGGACAGTTTGGTTATTAACATTGAAGTTGTCTGCTTCCATACTTCAGAAGGAATATGTTTCATGGTTTTCATACTTGATGTCATTGACATCTTTGGATTTTGTTTTTGCTATTATTCGGGGCTTTTCACGACATATTTTTGACATCAAATTCGTAAAGTCTTTGTGGATGACTGTGGACTTGCGTAGGTGGGATGTTTTATGTGGATGTCAATGGAATGATTAGATGTTCCTAATTTATGTTTATTACTCCTGTTTTAGTTGTATTATTAATATATTTTTGGAGTTCATCCAACACTTGTGGTTGATATGATGGTTAGGTTATGCTAATGAGGAAATCTCCGATCCTTGTTGGGCTTGAGATGCCCATTACAATAAGGCCCTAGTTTGAGGTCGTGTCAAGTTAGTATCAGAGCCTATTTTTATAGTCATTTGGGGGTCCACAAAACCATGTCAAGTAGAGTCTCTTTCATGGGTATGTTGCATGCCATATTTATACTTACAAGGAATTTAGGAATCTTTCACCTTCTTGTTGTCTTACTTCGAGCTATAGAATTTAAGGTCTTGGATCTTTCTTATTTTTATTTGCTTGACTTTTAGATCATGCCTCCAAGAAGTTTTGAAAATCCTGCAAACCTTTCTGTCCCGATTAGGGATGATGTTTATGGGACTCTCTCTACTTATGGAGTCCATGCTCGGTCAAAATATTCAGTACCTGATTGTTTGTTGCTCTATATTCTAAGACCATAAGGGTTGGCCATTTCATGAGGTTGTATCCTCCTATGTTTTTCGACACCAAGGCTGGGGAAGATCCTCAATGTTTTGTTCACTAAATATAGAATATCTTTTTAATTATGCATGCTTCAAAGGTAGAAGGTGTTGAATTTTCTTCCTACTAATAGAAAGATGTAGCTTACCAAAGGAACGGAGAGTGGGGACAGTCAAGAGGTGAGGATGCTAGTGCTATCGTGTGGGAGGATTTCTATAGTGCCTTCTTTGATCCCTTCTTTCTTCAAGAGTTGAGGGAAGCAAAAGCGGAACAGTTTGGGAATTTGAAAAAAGGTAGGATGTCTGTTACGGAGTGTGCCTTGAAATTCGATTAGATGTTTAGGTATGATCGTGAGATGGTTTCTACCATGAGGGCTAAAATGCATAAGTTTTATACGGTATTATACCGTGAGTTGGTCGTTGAGAGCAAAGAAACTTTGTTAATCAAATACATGGACATATCTTTTTTTGTCATGCATATGAAACAATGCTAGGAAGATAAAAAAGGTAGGTCAATTTTAGTGAAAGGCAGGGGAAAAAATTTAGGCCTTCTAAGCAAAGTGGTAGACAAGGTAGTAAGTGACCACGGAAGAAGTAGAGGAGTTTGGGTTATTTCTACTCGGCTAGTGTTTCTTATCCAAAGCTATCGAGTGATCCTCGATCTATGTTAGATGGTTGATTCCGAGCATAGGGTTCCCAATCTCAGGCTAGTGGGGCTAAGTCGGCTCCATTTCGCCCTCCTTGTAGATTTTGTGAAAGGATGCACCGTGGATTAATTGCGGAAGGGACGGACAACTTTTTTTCTTGATTTCATAGTGGTCATATACAACGTGACCATCCTGCTAAGATGGTGTCCAAGGCTAACAGGGTCAATTTTTCTCTTTATCTGATCTTGCATCGAAGCGTGCTACTTCTACTTCTGCTTCTAGTACAAGCATTGGCCAAAATCTATTATATCTTTTTTTGTCCCACCAAGATTTTGAGGCAACTTACGATGTCCTTACGGGTATGATGAAAATTTTTTCCATTGATGTGTATTGTTTATGTGATCCACGGTTCACTCTATCCTATGTGACATCATTTTTGGCTATTTTTTTTATTTTGGTCTTGAGTGTATGTCGGTTCCTTTTTTTATTTCTACCCCGGTAGGAGACTCCATGGTTGTTAAAATTCTATAGAGGGTGTGTGGTACCTATTAGTGATAGAGAAACTCATGTAGACTTGATAGAGTTTGATATGGTTGATTTTGATGTTATTTTGTGAATGGATTGGTTACATTAGTGATATGCCATCTTAGATTGTTGAACCCATACCTTCATGATTAAATTCCCTAGTGATCCAATCATTGCTTGGGAAAGGGGTTATTTAGTGCCTAAGGAGAAGTTCATTTCATATCTTGGAGCCTGAAAGTTAATTTCTAAAGGATGTTTGTATCATTTGGTAGTTAAAGATTCTAACTGGGAATGTTATTTAATATAATTTGTTCTCATGGTTAATGAGTTTCCCGAGGTCTTTCCCAATGACCTTCATGGTATTTCTCACAATAGGGAAATTTATTCTGAGATTGATTTTGTTCCGGACACTTATTCTGTCTCTATCCCTCCCTATAGGATGGCTTCGACGGAGTTGAAGGAGCTTCAGGAGAAATTGAGGGATCTTTTGTATAAAAGATTTATACATCCTAGCGTGTCTCCTTGGGGTGGTCCTGTGTTGTTTGTGCTTAAGAAGGATGACTCCCTTAGAATACGAATTGATCATCGTCAATTGAACAAGGTGACCATAAATAATAAGTATCCTCTACCTAGGATCGATGATTTGTTTGATAAGCTTCTGGGTGCAAAGTTTACCTAGAATCGATGATTTGTTTGATCAGTTTCTGGGTGCAAAGTTTTTCTCTAAGATTGATCATAGGTCGGGTTAGCATCAACTTAAAATTGGGGGGTGGATATTCCTAAGACGAACCTCAGGACACGATATGGTCACTAAAAGTTCCTAGTTATGTATTTTTGGTTGACCAATGCCCCAACGGAATTCATTGAAATAATGAACAGGGTCTTCCATCTATTTCTAGATTTGTTCATCATTATCTTCATTGATGACATCCATGTCTACAATAAGAGTGAGGTAGTTTATGTCGACCACATTAATGTTGTACTGTAAATCTTGAAGGATAATTGTTTGATTGCAAAGTTCTTTATGTGTGAGTTTTTGTTGAAGGTTGTGTCTTTTCTTAGTCATTTTATCTCTACTAAAGGGATCATGGTGGACCCATAAAAGGTTACGATGATAAATAAGTGCCCTAGACCTGCGACTCCAACTGATAGTCAGATCTTGTTGGATCTAGCCGATTACTGTAGGAGATTTGAGGAATGTTTTTTGACTATAGCTGCTCCATTAAATAAGTTGATCCAGTAAAAATTCAAGTTCTTGTGGTTGAATGCGTATGATGGTAGTTTTGAAAAGTTGAAAGATGTTTCTTCTCCAGTTTTGACCTTGTCCGAGATTATTGAGGGTTTTGTAGTTTATTGTGATGCTTCTCATATAGGGGTTAATTGTGTGTTGATGCGACATGGTCGGGTGGTGTCCTATGCATCTTGGCAATTGAAATTTCATGAGAAAAACTGTGCTACTTATGATTTAGAGTTATTGGCCGTGGTTTTTGCATTGAATATTTTTCATCACTATCTATATGGGGTTTATGTTGATATATTTTCTAATCATAAGAGCCTACAGTATGTATTTACTTAGAAGGAGTTGAATCTCAGATAGAGGAGATGGCTTGAGTTACTCAAGGACTATTATATGAGCTTCTATTACCATCCAGGTAAAGGTAACGTAGTTATTGATGCTCTTAGCAGGTTATCCATGGAGATTCTAGCTCATATGGAAGAGGATAAGATGGAGTTGCTGAAGGACATTCACCATTTTGATAATCTTGGAGTTCGTCTCATGGACTCTAAGGATGGAGGTATATTTATGCATTTGGTATAACCGTCATCTCTTGTGGTTTAGATAAAAGAAAAGTTATTACTAGATCCCAATTTGATGAAGATTAAGACTAATTTGGGTCAACAAAAGGTTATTGATTTTGCTATTGGTGGTGATGGTATCTTGAGGTGCCAAGGTAGGTTATGTGTTCCCTTTGTCGATGGATTGAGGGATTGGATTTTGGCCGAAGCTCATGGATCTTGCTATGAATATTCATCCTCATTCGATGAAGATGTTTCATGATCTTAGGGAGTTCTAATGGTTGAAAATGAAGTGACATGTGGCTAGTTATGTGGCTAATTTTATGGTGTGTCAACAAGTAAAGGTTGAGCATATAAGGCCCGAAGGTTTGTACCAAAAGATTGAGTTGCTTGAAAAGAAGTTGGAGTTAATTAATATGGATTTCATCACTTGTCTTCCCTAATCTCGGAATCAATGTGATTCTATTTGAGTCATTATAGATAGAATGATCAAATTCTCTCATTTCTTGCTGATGAGGACTAGTTATTAAGTGGAGGATTATGCTAACGAGTATCTTGCGAAGATTGTGAAGTTGCAAGGTACTCTTGTTTCTATTATATTGAATTATGGTACTCTGTTCTCATATAATTTTTGGAAGTCATTTTAGAAAGGTTTGGGAACTAAGGCATTTCTTAGTATCACTTTCCACCCACAGAGGGATGGACAAGTAGAGAGGACCATTCATACATTGGAAGATATGTTGCGTTCTTGTTTAATTGATTATGGTGGTAATTGGTACGACCATTTTCCTTTGATTAAATTCGCCTATAACAATTTTTATCATTTTAGTATTAGAATGGGTCCTTTTGAGGTGATGTATGGTAGGAGATGACGGTCTCTTGTTGGGTGGTATGAATTTTGTAAGGGTAAGTTTCTTTGCCCTAATTTGGTTCACCAAGACTTGGAGAAGGTGAAGGTTATTTATGATAGGTTGAATGCAACTCAAAGTCGCCTATTGTCCTATACAGATGTGAGGGATAGGGATTTGGAGTTTAATATTAGTGAATGGGTATTCTTTAAGGTATCTCCCACGAAGGGAGTGATGTGGTTTTGTAAGAAGGGGACGCGTAGTACCCATTATGGTTGTCAATACTTGATATTGAAAAGGGTTTGTAATATTCCCTATGAATTGGAGTTTTCCTCTTGATTGAGCTCCATTTATCCTATATTCCATGTGTCCATGTTGCGGAAGTGTATAGGTGATCCTTCATTTGTAGTTCCCTTGGAGGATGCAGGTGTTTCAGAATCTTTTTTCTATATGGAGGTCACGATGAGAATCTTGGATCGACAAGTTTGCCGGTTGGGAATGATAGAGGTGGCTTCAGTGAAGGTTCTATGGAGGAACCAAAAGTCTGAGGAAGATACTTGGGAGGCGGAAGAGGACATGAAGTCCAAGTATCAAGTTTTTTTTTCCATTTTAAAAAAGTTGTGCTTGAGGTATGTGTTAATCTTCTTAACAATATTTATGTCATTGTTAGGCTATGGGATCAAGTCCATAAATTTTCAATTGAGTAAGTATTTTGATAGATATGGGTTCGAGTCCCAAAGTCAATTAACTGAATGGATGATTGAAAATGTTCATCGCATGTGTCTTATCATTGTTGTGTCTTTGATTTCTAACTTGGTTAAAGGTTAGATTTTTGTGATATGATGTGTTAACTCGTGCTTGTGCTTGCCTTAACTGTTATTCGAGGATGAATGATCCAAGCAAGGTTGAATTAAAACACCTAGGCTTTGAATCCTTGTAAAATATCCTAAAGTTTTGAGTTTCTTGGTAGGGCACGGTTTAAGCATACCACTTATATGCTATGGTATGATTAGTACCCAGATTCTTGTATGATGATCAGTCTAGGGAGATGGCATTCTGTCCAATGTATGGTTTAGCATCATACCAATCATATGATGGTGTACGAGTCGTAATATACTTAGTCGTATGATGTTTGAAGCCTTCGCCAAAGCATTTTGACTTGGTTACGGGTTGTAGGGTACTACTTGTACAATAGGTACGAGTTATGCATATGGAGTCATATATTGTCCAGTTTAGGAGTCCATGGTGAGGTCTAGGGTACGAGTTAGGGTACCACTCGTACCCTAGGGTATGGGTCAAGGGGGTGAGTCGTACCCTCCTTGGTCCAATTTTCAGCCTTTAAGCTAAGGACATTTTAGACATTTCCCACCTCTAAACCCTTCTAATCCCTTACTTATCACAATATTTGGCCCTTCATTCTTCATATATAAAAGATCAAAACATTCCAAAACACTTTATAAAGATTGAAGATAGGGTTTCAAGAGGCATCATTTTAGAGGCTTGGAGACCATGAATCTCTCTATGAATATTTTTGTAAAAGGCATGTAACTCTTCCATCATTGTTAGTAAAAAAATATCATGTGTTTGAACATTGATTTTGATTCTTAAATGGTGCTTTTGAAATCCCATGTTGACGGTTTTGATGCATATTTTGGAGTATTGTTTACTCTTGATTTAAACAAATATTATCCTAAGTTTATGGCGATGGTTTGAATATGTGGGTTCTTGGTGATTGTGGTTTAATACATGGGTATTGGGTATCCCTAACATTAATTGTTTTTACCT
This sequence comes from Capsicum pubescens, assembly GCA_030864215.1. Taxonomy (NCBI): domain Eukaryota; kingdom Viridiplantae; phylum Streptophyta; class Magnoliopsida; order Solanales; family Solanaceae; genus Capsicum; species Capsicum pubescens. Next base: position 227,832,452 of record CM061548.1, on the reverse strand, counting down.
TAGTTTTGGACTTGTTAAATATGTGCCCACAAGGTGTTTGTGAAAATGTCTAAAGGAAATCAGTAGTCATATGTTAATAGTGTTTTGAACTAAAGAAATGACTTAATGAGTATTAAAAGCTTGCATATGGTTTTGTAAGGGACTTTTTGGCCATGAAATAGTTTAAATGCAAACCTTGGTGGTTTAATTGAATAAAAATTGGTTCTAGTCGCTAAACCTTGGGGTTAATAAGTGTCTTTGTTGGGCGATATCTTAGAACCCCAAAATCAAATAAATGGTTGATTTCATACTTCAAATTACTCTAGTCATGAGAGATTTATACCCTTTCTATACCTTTATTATGCTTTAGTTCTGGAGTTTACCTCGGGAAATGGATTTATAGATTTACACACTTTTTAGCCACGTATTTAATATGTGCACCTATTATATATATCAATATACACATATCACTATAACGGGACAAAAAAGGATTTTATATTTATGATATGAATTCCGGGAAAACCCTAATGATAGATTATTATATTGATTTTATTTATATTTGTAGATGATATTCCTATATACCTGTTATGGCTGGAGGGTGATTATGATAATTTGCTTATATACCCAGCAAGATTGAAGGATGATTACAATGATATGTTTATAAACCCGGCATGGCCGAAGGATGATTATAATTATATGCTTATGTATTTTGCAAGGATGGAGGATGATTATAATGATATGCTTATACATTTGGTAAGGTCGGAGGATGATTATGATGATGATGGTTATGATGGCGATGGTTATGATATCAAGATTATGATATTAATTATACTTACCGGTTTGAGCCTGGATATACATTATGATACTTTGATTGATTACGATATTGTGGATTCTATTTCATTCATCTTTACATACACATTAAATATCACCAATATGCACCTATATCTATCAACATTATGCAGGATTCCATTGGTATGGGTGATGTGTATGGCTTGTGGTGTATTGTTTGTTAATTGAACCTTCTAATCCTGGGGTGGTGGGAGTTCGTGAAAGGCTCGGTTAGGTAATATTTTTCTGGACTAGCCGATTACTTGCATTGTCGTTGCTATTGTTATTATTATTCTTATGATCATTATTATAACTATTTTGTGAGATACTGGTTAATAATTCAATATAAAATTTAAGGTATTATTCTGGATCTTCTATCCTATAATTTCATCATTATGAATGATTAACTTGCGATTAGACATATGGATTAAAAATTCTGAGTAAGCTAGCACTAATTCCTGCCATGATTATGTCTTAAAATGCTAATCTTATAATTTAGACTATGCCTAAAGTTTACCTTGTTTATATATATATATATATATATATCAATATGTAACTATGGCATTATCCTATATCCGTTATTTTCAATTATTTTGATTCCATATTCATTCCTTGGCCTTTTATAATCATATATATATATTCCTTGTGCCCTTATTTTTTATATTTGCCAGTGATATATGGAATACAGTTGAGATTTTTGAGTATTTCTGCAATAGGATAGTTCATCCTTAATACTTCCTTAACCCTATTCTGTTAGTTTCTTGGAAATGAATAGGATAGTTTATTCTTACTATCTCGTTGTCTTTCTTAAATTGTAGCCTGACATTTGGGAGTAGCTTTCCATTCTATTTATATGGTATATGTATTTGCATTATCTTTATATCTCAATCGACAGTTTCCTATAGATTACCACATGTTTGGTTCTGATACTACACTTTCGGAACCTACAGATCTTTAACGCTCTAAAAATGGGTCCCCAGACGCCACATGGTGTTCTAATCAACTTGTAGCCTCAAGCAAACCCTGTAAGCCTTCTACTAAATATGAAGCTTATAATAGAGAAATATAATCATAAAATAAATGAGAAAGTCTATCTGATCTAAGGTGAAATTATTTGAAAATATTTGACTCAAAAGTCTGGACAATCAACGGAAATCGGAATTACAACTAGCACTCTGACAAGCCTCTACTATTAACAACTAGAAAGACACTGGTCCAAAACCCCATCTGACTCGAACTGACTGAAAATACAAAATCAACTACTCTAATTAGCTAAAAAATAGAATAACTGGGTCCCCAAACTATGAGGACTCACCAACTGTCGGGATGTATATGGAGATGCTCAAAATCACAAACGCTTCTGAAACAGAGCACCTAAACCTACATTATTAAACAATGTTACACATAGACACATATGTGGATCAATACTTCTGTAATTTATTGAGCATGTATGGGTAAATGCATAAGTAGAACATTATTTCACCATTAATATAAATTTGTAAAAGTTTGCATGCTAAGTGTAGATGACTCACATTAGCTTGAATAACTGAAAACTGAGAATCGTAACCATGAGTAGTAAACCATGTTGTATAAATCTTGTGAGTCAAAACACTTAGTTCTAAAAGCTATACTTGTATTCTATCTTTAAATCATGCTGCCTAGTCGTAGAAATGACTCACTTTTATATCTGTAAACTAAAAGATGAAATCTTATGACTGACATCTTATGTGAAATAATATCTGAAATTAATTGTGAGCCTTACAATTAGTTTCTAAAAGCTTTTCTGCTATGATTTTTCTTTTCTATTAGGAGTTTCTTCTAACCGACATACACTATCTGAGCTATAATAGTGTCCAATGTCTAGTTCCCTTGTGGGAAAACCTCATGTTGGGGAGAGGTGACATACACTTGCAAAGGAGTATAACCTTAGTTGAGTGATCACAATCTGTATCTATCATCTATATAAATAGGAATAATCTGATAATCTTAACCTATGTTGGCTCATAGTTCTGCGGCATGTAAACATACCCAACTCTATGGTAAATACTACTCCCTTTAATCTGTACGCTCATTTTGTAGTAAATCCACTTTTAAAACTACTATAAGGGTTTACAATGAGAACCAATCATGCATTTGTTCACTTTAAACTGTAATAAAATGTTAAAGAAGGGTTTCATATCTTGGTTGTGATCAAAAGATCAAATCTTGATAAAAATCTGAATATAAACTAATCATAGGGTGATTAAAGCATAGTCATTCTTGAAATATCAATATTGAAACTAAGGTTAAAAACTCACTCATCAAATTCATGTCAAATCATCATAAAGTTCATGCTTAATAATGAAGATACTGAAAATTCAAATCTAAATCTGTAAAATAATGTTACAAGCATAAAATACGAAAGTAGACATACAATTCAACATCTAATTACTTGTAATCTCATAATATTCAAATAGTGATGAGTAGGTATAAACCATAGACTAAAATTCATATAATTTCATGTAAAAATCAACTTTAAAAATAGTTTTGGGCACAAGGAACAAATGATTATCCTCGTTCATAACCCCACATACCTTAATAGATGAATATATGGAGAAGCTGGAACTTGGTGTTCCTATTTGTTCTCTTGAAGATTGTTTCTTGATATTCTTGAATTGGGAATGTTGAATTTTGGGTTATCTTGGAAAAAGAATGGTGTAATTTGGATTTCTTAAGGTTTAAAATTTGAAGCTTTAGGGTTTCTTGGAAAGCAATTTTGTGAAAAGTAAGTGTAATATGCTTAGAATAGGTTTAATCTTTTATTTTTCACGAATTGGGGGCTTGGGAAAAAGACTAAATTGCCCTTTGGAAAATAAAGTTTAGAACTGGAGTCCTGATTTTGAGCCTCAGCACCATGCGGTTCCATCGCGGTGGCTTATTGGAAAAGGGACGAGTTCTATTTTGCACTATCACACAACACGACTCTATCACATTGCATCATCATAAAAAGGACCATAACACGGAATTATCGTGATGCTTCACTTGAAAAGAATGACTGCAAAATTGCACTCCAATGCAACATAGTGCCTGCTCCCCCGTGATTTCTGGCGAGACACTGGCCAATCGCGGTGAGCTACTTAAAAGGGATGAGAGGGATTTAGGGTTCAGCGCGACACTCCTAATCATGATGCTTCACTAGAAATAGGACTATTGTTAATCTTCCCCCCACCGCGACGCAGTCTATCGCGTTGGCCTACTTTATCACATGAAAAATGGCATAACTTCCCACCTGGTTATCGGACTAAGGCAAAATTGGTATCGTCGGAAAGATGATTCAATTGTCTATAATTTTTTTGGACTAGAGATGGACAATTCTACATGTATCAATAGTTATTCACCTTTAAAGTTGACCATCAACACACTAGGAGCTAAACAGAACTATGAAAAGTATCAGGGTATTACAATATGTCACCCTTGGGAATATTCGTCCTTGAATGAGACTAGTTAAACTGAGGATACTAAGGAACTTAGACTATATATTTCCATGCACAACTGAAAAAAAACTACAAGAATTGGCATAAAGATAATCACATAGCCGAAACTGAGACTAGAAAAAAACTGAGTTAAGGAAGACTATTACCTTTGGTTGAATCTGAGTTTGTGGAGAAGAGGTGAGGATAATTGGTGCACATTTCTATTTCTTCTGCACAATTATCAACCTCAATAGACTAATTTCACCAAATAACTTTGACCAAGGGAACTTTTTTGATACTTAGTCAATGAATCTGGTGATCAAGAATCTCGACTGAAAGTTCTTTGTATTAAAAACTATTCTGAATATCTGTGCTTTTTAGAGGGACTATAATAGCTGAATCGTCCATAAACTTCTTCAATAAGGATACATGGAACACTGGGTGAACAAATGTCAAGTCTACAATTAGCTAAAGCTCATACGCAACCATCCCCACACGACCCAAAATCCTGTAGGATCCCACATATCAAGGACAAAGCTTCCCCTTTCTCCCAAATCTTTTCACCCACTTCATGGGTGAAACTTTAAAATAAAAAAATCATTGACTTCAATATCAAGAACTCTCCTTCTTACATATTCATAAGATTTCAGATGACTCTGAGCTTCTTTCAAACTCTCTCGAATCAACTAAACTTTATCCATAACCTCAAACACCATATCTGGCCCAAACAAAGCTACCTCTCTTAGTTTGAACCAATAGACTGGTGACCTATATCTCTGCTCATTAAGAACATCAAACGAGGCCATCTGAATTCTAGAATGGTAACTGTTATTGTAGGAAAACTCAATCAACAAAAAGTGGTCATCCCAACTGCCTTTAAAGTCAAGAACACATGATCTCAACATATCCTCTAGGGTATGAATCATCCTCTCTGCCTGACCATCTGTCTGTAGGTGAAAAGGTGAATTGAGATTTACTTGGGTACCAAGACCCTTCTGAAAGGCTTTCCAAAACTGAAAAGTAAACTAAGTACCCCTATCTAAAATAAAGGACAAGGGAACTCTATGTAATCTAACCAACTCTCTGATATACAGGTTAACATAATCTTCAGTTGTGTAGGATATGTGAAATGGCATGAAATGGGCTGATTTTGTCAATCTGTCTACAATAACCCAAATCGAATCATGCTGACGATGCGAATGAGGTAACCCTGTCAAAAATTCCATGTTCACCTCTTCCCACTTCCAAGTGGGAATACCAAACTCCTGTAATATGCCACCAGGTCATTGGTGCACTACCTTAACCTATTGAAAAGTTGAACACTTGATCACAAATTCTGTGATATCTCTCTTCATACCATTCCATCAATAAAATTCCTGCAAGTCGTGTTACATCTTAGTGGCTCTAGGGTAAATAGAGTAACGCGCACCATGTGCTTTTCTCCATAATCCGCTGCCTCAAATCGTCAACGCATGGCACACATAATCTACTCTTGTATCTCAACACACTATCTCCCCCTTGAAGAACACATCTACCTTTTTGTCTTTAACAAAACCCTTCACTTTGACCAAACTAGAGTCCTTATCTTGCTTTTCTTTAATTTCAGAAACTAAAGAGGATTCTTAGATACTCTGAAACCAAAAATTCCCCTCAGCTGAGTCAACCAATCTCACACCCAATATAGCTAACCAATGAACTTCTAGATCTAGTTCTCTCTTATCACTCTCCATATAAGAAACACTGCCCATAGACAGTCTACTAAGGGTGTCTGCCACTATATTAGCCTTGCACGAATGATAAAATAGACTTATGTCATAATCCTTCAAAAATTCTAACCACGTTCTCTAATGAAGATTTATCTCCCTCAGAGTAAACACACGCTACAATCTTTTGTGTTCCATGAATATATTGATATGCACCCAATAAAGATAGTGCCTCCTAATTTTCAGTGCAAATACAATAGCAGCTAGCTCAAGGTTATTGGTAGGGTATTTCTTTTCAAGAGCCTTAATATGTGTAGAGGGGTTGGCTATAACCTTACTTCTATGCATCAAAACACAACCCAGACAGTTCTAGAAGTATCACTATAGACAACGAATCCATCTATACCATCAGGTAGCACAAAAACTGGGGCTGAAGTGAGTCGAGTCTTCAACTCCTAAATACTCTTCTCAAAGGAATCTGACCACTAAAAAATAACTTTCTTTTGGATCAATCTAGAAATAGGGGTCACAATAGATGAAAACCCTTTAAATAAATATCTGTAATAGCCATCTAAACCTAAGACACTTCTAATGTCTGATGGAGAGATAGTTCTAGGATAGTTTATTACTACTTTTGTCTCTTGGGGATCAAATCTAATGCCGTAAATTGTAATAATATGACTGAGAAAATCTACCGACCTTAACCAAAATTCACATTTGCTGAATTTGACGAACAACTAGTGATCCCTAAGAGCTTGCAACATAATTCTAAGATGGTCTGTGTGATCATCCTCACTACGAGAATAGACAAGAATATCATTGAAAAACATGTCCAAATACTATTTAAACACTTCGTTCATAAAGTCCATGAAGGTTGCCGGGGCATTCATCTGCCTGAATTTACATGACTAGAAACTCAAAATGACCATAACGGAATGTGAAAGTTGTCTTTGGAATATCACATTCCCTTACTCTAAGATGATGATAGCCGAATCTATGGTTTATCTTGGAGAAGTAACTGGCACCTTAGAGTTGGTCAAATAAGTCATAGATCCTAGGAAGAGGGTATTTGATTTTTATTGTGACTTTATTCAATTGAAGATAGTCAATTGATATTCGCAAAAAACTATCTTTCTTTCGCACGAATAGGATGGGAGCTCCCCATTGAGAGGTACTGGGCCTTATCAAACCTTTATCTAAGAGGTATTTAGGATGCTCATTAAACTCCTTAATCTTGGTTGGAGCCGTACAATATGTAGGAATGAAGATGGGTTGAGTATATGGAAAAAGGTTAATACTTAATTTTGTTTCCCTATCGGATACAACCCTGGAAAATCATCAGGAAATATTCAGGAAACTCATGACTACGCGAATTAGCTGATCTATTTGAGCCCCAGACTTAGTGTCTTTGACTCAAACTAGATGTTAGATGTACCCTTTTGATATCAACTTTTTGGCATTAATATAGGATAGAAAATGACTCTTCGGAGACATTGAATTACCTTCTCTCTCAAAGACTGGTTCATCTTGAAACAAAAACTACACTATTCAAATACGACAATCTACAGATGCATAAATGGAATGGAGCCAATCCATACCCAGAATATTGTCAAAATCGACCATGTCTAACTATATTAAGTCTGTTAACTTGATCATATGAAGGATAATGATAGAACACTTTCTATCGATCTATTTGATAATAACAGACTCACCCACTAGGCTAGAAACTAAGAAAGGCTTAGGAAGTTTTTCATGTCCTTTCCTAAAATTTACTGCAACTAATGGGGTCACATAAGAGAGATTCGACTCGGGGTCTGACAACATATAAACATCAAGATGAAAGACACAAAGCATACAAGTAACAACTGGTTAACTCACCCAGTCCTAATGGGATGGTAAAGCATAAAACTGATTCTGGCATTGACCACCACCGATGCTGGATGATGCGCTCTAAGGAGGGATAGGGCGATCTAGAGGATCTGGTGTGCTAGTAGCCTGAGTTTGGGTTTTAACATCCCAATTTCCATGCTTAGTATGTAGACACCCTTTGATTCTATGTCCCAACTTACCAGAACCACAAAAGCCTTTCTGTCCCAACAAGCACTCACCAAGATGATTCTTACCACACATAGCACATGAAGGATAACTGGGTTTTCAACTCACTCTAATATGATATATGGACATAGATGTTTTACCCCACTGCTCTTGCCTAGCTCTAGGGGAGGGAGCACTGGCTGAAGATGGCACTGGCATAGACAAGAAACTCTGAAACTAAGAATGATTTCCCTCTCCAAATTTTGTCTAGCCATATTCAAACTGCTAGGTTCTAGCCTTCTTATTTTCTCTCTCTCTTCCCTTTAACATTTCAGTTTCAATCAGCTAAGAATAAATCATCAGGCTAGCAAGATCCATATCCCTTATAAGTAATGCAGTCCTACACTTCTTAACTACCATGCAAGATATTCTAGTAACAAACTTACTCATACTGGACCTAGGGCCAGCCATCGTGTCTGGGGCATACTTAGACAACTGGTTGAACTTAAGGCAGTACTCTTTCATTGTCATTGAGCCCTGCTTCAGGTTCACAAACTCCTCTACCTTAGCTTTTCTCAATTCACGTGGAAAGAACGTATCTATAAATTCATCCTGAAAAACCTGCCATCTTATAGGAACTTCATTCTCACCTCTATCATTCTTCCACATAACTACCTAACCATACGCCACATCCTTTAGCTTATAAGATGCTAACTCTATACACTCCACCTTAATAACATACATAATCATGATCAATGTGATTTTTTTCACTTTATCTAAGTAAAGTTGTGGGTCCTCACCTTCTTTTAACCCAAAGAACTCAGACGGATTCATTCTCATAAAGTCACGAATTCTAGACACTACTAAATTACCATTCTGCTAAAGTGGGACTATTGCCTGATGGTTGCCCAAAAAATTGGACGTCACAGACAGGGCCAACACCTGAAAGACAACTCAAAATTCAGCATGGGATACATTCTCATTCAAAGGCTTAGTAGGCTGGGGTGGCTGGTTATCATTTTTGTGTGCATTAGCTCGGCGAGGAGGCATAGTCAACTATAATGTAAGAGAACTAGTTAAAATTAGATAGAGACTCTATAAGTACGATAGATCATAAATTAAAAGGATGATTTCCTAAATTATATTGTAGCCTCTTTCTCATAAATGTGGCGCACTTCACACCTATGATCAAGACTCTACGTACGTGGCTTGTCTGACTCCCGAGGACTTGTAGAACCTTAGGCTTTGATACTAACTTAGAAATACCCAAAAAATGGGTCCCAAGTTGTCACAAAGTGCTGAAGACTATGATTAGCCTAAAGCTAACCCTCTAAACCTTCTACTAAATCTGAACCTCATAATAGAGAAATATAAAGATAAAATAAATACGGAAGTTTGTTTGATCTAATCTTAAATTATTTGAACATAATATCTAAAAACATTAGACTCAAAAGTCTGTACAATCAACACTTGAAATCTAAATTATAACTACCAGTCTGACAAGCTTCTGCTACTACCAACTAGAGATCCACAGGGACTAAACCCTAATTGAGCTGACTGAAAATACTTAATCAACTATGCTAATCAGTTGAAAAACTGAATAACTGGGTTCCTGAACTATGAGAACTCACCAACTATCGGGATGTAGATAGAGATACTCGAAATAACTCACGCTACTGAAACTAAGCACCTAAACCAACATTATTAAAGAATGTAGCAGATAGACATATATATGGATCAATACTTTTGGAATGTACTGAGCATGTCGGGGTGAATGCATATGTAAAACAATATATCAACATTATTATTATTTTGTAATAGAATACATGCTAAGTGTAGATGACTCAAATTAGATTGAATAACTGAACACTGAGAATCGTAACCATGTGTAGTAAAACATATTGTATAAATCTTGTGAGTCATCACACTTACTTCTAAAAGCTATACTTGTATTTTATCTTTAAATAATGATGCCTAGGTGTAGAAAGGCTTAGTAAAACTGTTCACAACAAAAACTAACCTTGCATCTGTTCACAACGAAAACCAATCTTGCTTGTGTTCACTTTAAAACTTTAATAAAATTGTACAGTGGGATTTCATATATTGGCTGAGATCAAAAGATCAAATCTTGATCAAAATCTTTATATAAACTAATCATAGGGTTCTTAAAGTATATTCATTCTTGAAATATAAATATTCAAACTAGGGCTTAGTAACCCATGCATCAAATTCATGTCAAATCATCATAAAGCTCATGCTTAATAATGAAGGTCTTGAAAATATAAATTTGTATCTGGAAAATAATGTCACGCGTATAAAATATGAAAGTAGACATGCAATTCATCTTCTAAATTACTTGTGATCTCATAATCTTCAAATAGTGATGAGTGGGTATAAACCCTAGACTAGAATTCATATAAATTTATGTAAAATTAAACTTTAAAATTAATTTTGGGCACACGGAAGAAAGGATTACCCTTGTTCATAACCCCATATACCTTAATAGACGAATAGATAACGAAGCTTGAACTTTGAGTTCCTATTTGTGCTCTTGAAGATTGTTTCTTGACGATCTTGAATTAGCAATCTTGAATTTGGGGTTGTTTTGGAAAAAGAATGATGGAATTGGGATTTCTTGAGGTTTAAAATTTAAATCTCTAGGGTTTCTTGGAGAGAAATTTTGTGAAAAGTAAGTGTAATATGCTTAAAATAGGTTTAATCTTTTTTTTCATGAATTGGGGCTTGGGAAAAGACTAAATTGCCCTTTAAAAAATGAAGTCCAGAACTAAAGTCCCAATTTTGAGCCTTAGACCAATGCGGCGCCATAGAGGTGGCTCACTGGAAATGGGACTAGTGTTATTTTGCACTATGGCATGACTCAGAGCTATCGCGTTGTGTCACTAGAAAAAGAATGAGTGTGAATTTGCACTCCACTGCGACACGAAGTTATCACGATACTTCACTTGAAAAGGATGAGTGGATCACTGGAAAAAGAACAGGTGCCATTTTCTACTAAGCCGCGACACGACACTATCTGGTTGCATCACTAGAAAAAGGACGAGTGCGAATTTGCACTCCACCGCAATGCGGCATTATTGTGATGTTTCATTTGAAAAGGACAAGCGTAAAATTGCACTACAATTTGAAGTGTTGCCTGCTCCACCGCAATTTATAGGGCGACACTAGACAATTGCAATGAGCTACTAGAAAGGGATGAGTAGGATTTTGGGGTTCATCACGAAACAACATAATCGTGGTGCTTCACTAGAAATAGGATCATTGCAGATATTCCCTCCACCGGAACATAGTGGTATCACAATGTCCTACTACCTCACACAAAAAAATTCATAACTTCCCACCTAGTATCGGTATTGTTGGAAAGATGATTTAATTATCTATAATTTGGTGGGTCTAGAGTTGGAAAATTCTACACGTATCAAGAGTTATTCACCTTTAAATTTTACCCTTAACATACTAGGAGATAAGTGGGACTAATAAAAGTACTGGGGTATTATAAGATCATAGTACGGTTTACCGTTGTTATTTTGTGCATGGTGAGAATCAACCATAGTTTTGAGAGTAGAGTGAGATCTTGACGTTTGGAGTATTATTTTCCTCCCTTTTATGTTCTAGACTAGTCTCTATGTGGTTTTTAGAGATGGTTGTACACATATATTCTTTTAGTATCTAATTTGTATCCTTCTTATGTTAGAAACTCTTATACCTATTTCACCAAGTTTTGGTATTTTCAAATGTATGGAAATCTTTTATTTTGATTATTTCACATTCTTTCTTTGAAGGGGAGCCTTGGAGTAACCTGTAAAGTTGTTGCCATGTGACTAGGAGGTCACGGGTTCAAGCCTTGGAAACAGACTCTAGTAGAAATACAAGGTAAGGTTGAGTAATATAGACCCTTGTGGTGGGGCCCTTCCCTGAACACCGCGCATAGAGGTAGCTTTAATGCACCGGGCTGCCCTTTTTTATTTCACATTCTTTCTTTCATTCTTTTACTATCAGTTTCAGACTACGGGTTTGGCTTGCCTATGGGGCTTGCTAGTCTAAGTAGGAGTCATTGTTAGAAACATGTGTCTGACCTTTTTAACCTATAATGTTAAACTTTTGGTATTAATAAAATTTCTTAATTTACAAAAAAAAAAAGTTTACAAAAAAATCAAAAGTCTTGGCCTAATATGACCCTTAGGGCCCCACTTCTAATACCCAAAATCCATTAAGTAAGAATTTACCCCTTACTATGGTAATTTCTCGTGGGTTTAGTAACTAAGATATTTTTATACTAAACACGAACCACAAAGCCAACTTCACCTAAGACTTGAGTAACTAAGATAATTACTCCTAATTTACGATTTAAAGATATACTAAATGGTTCAAATAATACAATTATTCTCGTTCATACTTCCAACAACTAAATCCCTCCTCATATCAAGCATAATATTATAATCATACTATGCAATAGCTTAATTTATGAAGAAGGAAAACCTACCCAACCTAGAAGCCAAAGAAAAGCCCAAACAACCTGTTAAACCACTGATTTCCTTTCTAAGAAGCATCTTCAAAATGTCATGCTATCAAAAGCACAATCTACTCATCAAAATAAGAACAATGATACCCATGTTGCACTATTGTTCTGTCGATCCAAAATTTCATAAAAATCTCATTTTGGTCCCATTTATGGAATCACACTTTCAAAACCAACACAACGTCCTTCTATTCTTATAGATCATTTTTCCTAAAAAATGTAGGAATTCTGAGCTCTGATGGTGCTATAATCAAGCCACAATGATTTTAGATATTTAAAAAAAAGGATAAAGGAATTAATCATGAAATTAATGGAAACTTACCATAAATTTGAACGAGAAATGCATAAATTAATGTACCCAAGCTCAAAAGTCACCCACAATTGGTTTTCCCGAGAATTCCCACATTTTAGTGTTAAAAATTCTAGAGAATGGTAAAAAAAAATTGATAATCCGGCTAAGTGGGGCCTTTATATTCTTCCCAGGACCACGAGTGTCACTTAAGCGAACACCAGTTGCTTAAGCAACTAGGTGTCACGTTCGCGACACTGGCAGCCTCATCATACACCACATAAGAGACACAAGTATCTCTTAAATGGAATTTGTTTATGCAACACACTATTTTATTATTTGAGCAGTGGGCCAAGACAACTTGCTCAAGAGACTGCATGGTCGCATACTGATAACACTCACCTTATACATCAATTTAAGTGCAAGACAGTTGTCATCAATATATTTGGCCAACTTTGAGTTGGGGCCGAATCCATGAGGAACAATGTGAGTGGCGATTAAATAAGTTCATAAATAAAGTCACTTGCAAAATTTAAACATATCATACAAATATTTTGGGGGATTTTTAATGTGTTAAAAAGTGTAAGACATTTCTTGAGCTTTAAAAGGACTAATTAGAGACTAAGAATAATTAGAGCATAATCAATTAGAAATGGATATTAGGATTATGTTTTCCTAGGAATAAACTAGTGTGAGCGGATCTATGAAAGATAGCATCCAATTTTAATTAATGTGTGAGTGAGTATGCTAGGTTCGGGGTTTTGGTGTTAGTATCTCAACAAAATAACAAAATATCACCCATGGATTCTTTCGAATACCTCATGGGTGTTGACATTCTAATCAACCTAAAATCCTCAATTTAATATCCCTATTTCTAGGATAATGTTCAAGAGATTACAATTCCATATTTTATCCTTATTTCTAAGACAACAAAACGAGAATAACTACTATCTACATTATTGTTCACAAATATTTGTGTCACCTACATCCCTTTTTCAAGGATTATGTAGGATCTAGACTACCCACATCCTTCTTTAAAGGATGATGTGGGAATTTTAGGGGATATGGAGGTACTAACCTATAATTCCAATTTTGTATTCAAATATTTGTGAAACTCATAAACATTAACCGCATATTAGAGCTAACAATCAATATCCACACACTTTCACGAAACTCTAACATAATCCCAAGAGGTAGATCTAGCAAATCATAAATATAATAAATATAAATATACCACCATTTCCATAAAATTTGTTCATTAAAAATAAAGAGAGTGCAAACCACACTATAAAACACAATGAATCTTCCAAGGGTGATGCAAAATCTACACTTTGGAGTTCCTTTAATTGATTCTTTTCTCAAATTAGTACAAATTTAAGCTTCAGGCTCTAAAGAAAAAAAGTCCTACAACTAAGCTAAGTTGATGATGAAAGATGAATAACAGATGGTGAAAACTGATCTAAAAACCCTTATTTGAGCCCCAATTCCATATTTTCCAAATGTCAAAAATTCCTGTGAAAATTTTCCCTATACCGCGATCGCAACTTCTTCACCGCATTTGTGACTCCTGCAATCACGGTAATCATATTGTGATCGCCCTCTGGTTGACTTATTGACTGGTCTCAATCGCGGCCCTCAGGCCATGATCGCGGTAACTGAGGGTCGATTCTTAGGCTTGATTTCTAGCAGTTGACTCTTTTCTTTCACATTTAACCTTTCTTTGACTTGAATGATTTGCTCATCTTCCATTTTCATCTTTTACTACACAAATGAGCATTAAGTAAGAGATTAATATAAAAGTAATGGAAAAGCATGATAATTTAGGCATAAAAGGAGCTATAAAATCCTCAAACTGCCGACTGATCAACACCCCCAAACTTAAACTAATTCTTGTCCTCAAGAAACTAAGAACAATACAATGATATAGGGTATTCATCTAAAATCCACCCAAAAGAAAGCTATACTAAAGGAACAAGTTAACAAAGCTCTATAAATACTTTCAACCATATAATGGAAGCAAGTAAACTAAATTTTTTCAATAAGCACATCTTATGAAGCAAGGATGCAAGTTCGTATAACATGAACCTTCCAAATCAACAAAGCATCTTAATAGGAAAACCTTCAAAGATTTTTCTCAATCTTTACAGTGCAACTTACTTAACCCATTTACCCAAACTAAGAGTAAGACGTCACCCTCTACCCCAAAGTATCGATGGCACTCACAAGAAAGAGTTATCTCCATACACACAAAATACATTGAAATTTCTAAAAGAGCTCAAATAATGAAAGAATTCATACTCACTCTCATAAAGAAATTCAAGTACAATGAATTGGACCATATGCTTGACCTTTATGTTTTTCGCCACTAATGTAGACTTACCTGGTTTGGGATCACCAAGGTCTTACGGGTCAAGAAGAAGCTTTAAGGTGCGGGAAGGAATATACATGGATCAAGTTACTAAAATACCCCCTTCAATACAATTCCTCCAGCCCTTCTATCCCAAAATTTTAAAACTATCCACCTTATTCTTATTTAAATCATTTCTCATGTCTCCTTGACTTTTTTATTAGCATTTAAAAAAAAATTCAAAGCCACTAGTTTATTTTTTCATTTCATTGGCTTTTTGAAGAGACTTTCTAACTTTAAGCGCTTCTTAGCCCCCTCATTTGCCTCTTTTCTCTTCACATTCTATGGGTTTGGCTATACAACTTTACTATTAAGTATGTCTCTTGTCTCTTTGACCACCTTACATACAACTTTCTTGTCTCATCTTAGCACATTACATTAATTCCCCCAAAACTTAGAGTGTGAACCACACTTACATTATTCTCCAAACTACACAAACCCCATAAACTTATGCTTTCACCTACAATTCATTTCTTTGAATCATTCGATACATCAAAGGAAATTAAGTGCCAAAAGAAAGATTTTAAAATGGATTAGGTGTTTTAGCAAGGTTATCATTACAAAAAAGAAAGAAAAATGAGCAAAACAGCTCAAAGGGGATAACTAGGGAACGATGTTAAGGTAGGAATTTGGCAAAGTGACTTGTATAAAATGGCCTCGGGTCATTATCCAAACCAAAGTTGCCTAGAATTTTGCTTTGAACATACTCGGGGCAATTGTAGACTACACATATGTACAAGAATTATTCAAAAATCTCATCATACTCATATAACAAATAGTTAATCTCCCAACCAATTTAAGCTTAATAAGTTACTCCGAGTCAAGGACTCATCCTTGTAATGAGAGAGACAAAAATTGAATTTAATGCTCTCATTCTAATGAAATTTCAAGGACATCCTTGATCATTTCCACAATGAAATTATAATTTTTTGGTTTTTCACAAAATCATTTAGTTTCTTGTAAATAACATTCTGAAAGCATTTTTCAACTTTTGCCTCTTGCCAAACAATTAAAGAAAAACTTAGGGGAATGTAAGGAAAAATTCTCATTAAACTTCATGGGATTCTTTCCTCACAACTGCACATATTTCCCATTTAGATCATAAAACACTCACAACACCAATAGAAAATAAAAAACCCTATACCCTTATGAATGGTTTCACCCAATCTATCATAAGGCAAGACAAGTATTTATGTCGCTCTTATGATGGGCGCAACTTTACTCAACAAATTCAACAAAAGACCACCGGTTATTCCAAATTCAAGATCAATTCAACTCAAATCTATGCTCCAAAGATAATCACATAGCTCCCCAAGAAAGTTCATATTAACCTTTACAAGCATATAAGACATTTTTATTTTATTGACATTTTAACAAAAATATGGTGTGCTTGAAAAGTGAGAGATTGAATAGATAGAATAAAAACACACATGAACAAGAACAATGCACCAATTCATCACCAAATATATTATTTGTAATCATACTAATCCAATTAGATCACCCACTACTCATTTAAGAAAACAAACCTCAAGTGGGTGTTTCATAAAACACATGGTGTGCATTAGTGTACGAATACAAGAATTTTGCAATTTATGTTTTGAGACAAGGAACACATTCAAAACACCTCATCCCAACAACCACATTCTACAAAATTAAGCTCAAGTTAATTAAGTTCAAACAAAAATAAACTATGGAATGTGATCATCATTTGTATTTTAAAGATCATGCCTTGTAAGATTACTTAAAAGAGGAAAGTGATGAAAAGAAAGACCAATATACTTTTTTGGGGTTTTATTCTTGAGGTACCCATTCCAAATTGTCATATCATCTACAAACACCCAAAAACAAGCTAAAAATTGAACCAAAAAGATTAGAAAACATTAAGAAAAAATTCATGGGTTGCCTCCCAAGAAGCATCTTAGTTAAAGTCATGGAACGACATCTTTTTCTTATCATTTATATCTCCATTTAAAAGATTTTAATTAGAATCCCAACTTTAGAACAATATATCTCTGAGGTGCTTTGGACAAAGGTTAGGACAGAATGAAATATTTTCTATCACGCCATTTTTAAGACTTGAATCTTTTATCCAACTCCACATCAAATTTTCTAATAGGTTGGTTGGGTATCGATGAGAACATCAAGAATTCACTTAATGCACATAAAATTTTGCATTTTTTTCCTTCAAGTGAGGGGATTCATTTTGCCCATTTGGAAAGACAAACTCTAAAATATAGGTATTTTCCTCCTCATCTCCAAAATTACTTATTTGCTGGGGTGGTTCGACTTTAATCACATCCACCAAGCGCAATGTTGAAAAGTGGTTTGAGTGAGGTCTTCTTTGTAATTTCAAAATCACATCCTTCGTGATATTTTAACCCCAAAATTAACTAGAGCCTTCAAAAAGTATTTATTTGACGTTTTATTTTGGCTCTAGTGATATTTCCTCAATCTTGGCATTATCTGTCATATTTGGATTCGTTGCTTGGGAAACCATTGAGGATTCTTCACTATCACGCTCTCCATAATCCATATGGATTGACATCTTTTCTTCTTTTACCTCATTTTGAATAGTGGGTATGTTAACGGTTTTTGAGATATCAGACTCATTACCCATTTTATCTATCCTTTCAATTTCCTTTTTAAATGCCCTCATGGATTGATGCATGAGATTAATGTTATCACCCGTTGTTTCCTCCTGATCCAAGATAAGTTAAAGTATAGATTCAACACCATTGTATCAGGCACGTTGTTCTTTCTTTTTCTTATCATAAGACCTATCAAACTCATAAGAAAAACTAGCATTTGGGTTAGTATAATGAGGGGATGGGTCATTTAGACAATCACTCCAAGTCCATCTCAACCACCACATAAGAAACAATCATACTCCCAAGAGGATCAAGATGATGCGCATATCTCTTTCCGGGGAGCATATCTACAATCTTGCCAAAGGTAGGGTCCACCAAAATATGGACATGGATTATCAAGATAAGATTTTCAACCACCAAACTAATATTCATTCCAAAATGCCATAGTATCAAATAAACTAAAATAAAAATCTATCTAACACAGGGAATGAAAGAAGATCACAAAAAAATATTTACAAGGTTAAACCAAAGAAAGTAAGCTTAAATTCCAAACTATCTCAATTCGCCAAATTTTTCCACAACAGCGGTGCCATTTTTTATAACACTAAACTTACACATCAATATAAGTACAAGGAGATAATCGTCAATTTATTTACCTGATGTTATGGCTTTTGATGGAATATTTTATTTCTTTTACAAAGGATAATTGTGAATTTTCAAGAAACTATTGTTGTATTTGATACTGGATTTTAGTTTTTTCAGGTCAAGGACTTAGCTGGAGAAAGAACTTTGAAAAGCAATAGAAAAAGGGCAGTGACGGTCAAAATAATAGACCGTCAACCATGTGATGGACCGTTAGGGTGCCTGTCAATGAGAAATAGAAGACTCAGAATTTTAGGTCCTTACGACGGTGTAAGCGAGGGACCGTCATTCCCTTGATGGGCCATCAATTTGGCCATCAGAACATAAATAGAAGGCATCATATTTAGGAATGAAGCGATGGTCCAAGAGACAGACTGTCAGTCCCTTGACGGGCCGTCAAATCCAAAACATAATACAACATCACTGGAAGCATTACGACATACCCAGTGACGGACCATCAGGGACTTGACGGGTCGTAAACTCATAGGTCAACCTTGAAGCGACAATCTGAGTTTCTAATTTTAAAACTCCATTCCCTTGAAACATAAAAATACCCAGTTTAGATTTTATTTTAGGCATCTTTATCATATTTCTATTTTTTGAAACTCATTGTAACGTAGTATTTTCTGGGATTGAAGCTACTATTGTGGATCTAGCTATTTTATTGATTTTTCACTAAAGATTCAAGGTTAATTATTTGAATTTTTGTTTGTAATTCTCTGAATTTATTTATGAATATCACAATGACTATTTATTTTTCTCTTGAGATATGTGGCTAAGTCCCCATTAATAGGGTTATCGGATCCTTGTAGTGAATAGCTGATTTGGGTTGTGAAAACTCTTAATTTCCATACTTAATTGAGATTTTATAATCCCTTCTTCATATTAATGAACTTTTATGGTTGTAAACATGAAGGGTGAGCCCAAGAACATCACTTTTTCGAGTAGAAAAGTGCATGTTTGAAAAAGATGAGGTTTATATAAAATCTAAGGGATTTAACTTGTGGGTTATGGGTTGATGCCACAATAAGAATTAACCCATATGAGAGACTAGTTGAATAAACCAACATATTCTTTATGTCCAAAAGAATTGAAGGGTAAACTATCAATATAGGTTGAGAAACAAATGGGTAAACTTTAGAATTCAATAATTCATACAATTGAAATTATAAATTGGAAACTTAAGATAACTCACAAACCTATCTGTTTGAACATCTGGGTGAACATAACTCTAGTTTGCCTAATCTCGTTGAATTAACAGCTGTAATAAAACTCACTAGTTGGAACACTATTTGTTACAAACATTCTGAATACTGTTACTTAGTCGTAAACCCACTTTTACTCTGAAAGTCCGATCAACAGTCTGTTAACAACCATAAGACTTTGTTTGCATAGTATTACCTGTGAGATTTGACCATAATCTAGTTGGGTTCTATATTTGACAACAACCTCTTACACTTTCTAATGAGAGTTGTATTAAATTTTGGCGTCATTGCCGGGTAATACGGTTGTCAATTAAGTTTGTGATTGTTAATTGAACTTTGGTTAAGTTTCCCAAATTTTACCTTTATTTGTTATTTTTTCCTATTATCGGAGCTTTATTTTGCATGTGAAGTACAAGGATGTCAGGAAACCCACTATTATTATTTCATCCAGAACTTCAACTAATTGGCATAATGGAAGAATAGCAATACGCTGAGAGACTAGCCACCTTGGATAGAGTATAACTTAATTAAAAGAATGATGTTCAACCAGCCCATGTCCCTAATCTTGATGAGGAAGATTTCGGTGATGATGATATGATCAACCCAACAAACTAGAGAAGTGTAGAAGATGTAGCTTTGCCAGTGAATAAAAATTGGG
This sequence comes from Capsicum pubescens, assembly GCA_030864215.1. NCBI lineage: Eukaryota > Viridiplantae > Streptophyta > Magnoliopsida > Solanales > Solanaceae > Capsicum > Capsicum pubescens. The sequence continues at coordinate 227,812,130 of CM061548.1, read as the reverse complement.
TAGCTAGAGAAAGAGCAAATAGTCAACCTGCTGTATAGTTTTTACCTGATAAGAAAGATGACATAGACTTTGATGAGGGTGGTGCAACCAGAGAAATTATTCCACAACCATTGGCACCCGGAGTAAAGTTCAACATAAAAAGTACTATGATACAATAGCTTAATCTCAAGGGTTTTTTGGACGACTTCCATGGGATGACCCAAATATGCACTTGGTGAACTTCATCAACCTTTGCAAATCCTTTGACAACCCCGAGTTTAGATAAAATGCAATTAGTCTTCGGTTATTCTCATTGTCTTTGTCTAGAGAGTCAATAATGTGGTTGAATGAATTGAATCTCGATTCTATAATAAACTATAGGCAATTGAAAGGATCTTTCTACCCTCCAAGATGTTATAGTTGAGGGATGAGATTAGTAACTTTAGACAATTACCGAATGAGGCACTACATGAGACTTGGATCTGATTTAAGAAGAAGCTGACACAGTACCCCAACCACAAGATAACTGATGAATATTTAATGGAGTCATTATATAGAGATTTAAACTGTATCATCAAACCAACTGTAGACAATGCTACAAGAAGAGCATTCATGGATCTTACATTCACCGAATCAATATATATGTTGCAATTATTGAATAAGATAAGTAGAGCTTGGCATACCATGGATTCTGTGGTAGCAATATCTATTGTGTCTTGTAGTATAACTACAAAGAAATAATGGAGAGTGGAAGAATGAGATCAATATTGGCACACATGAAAACCCAAATGGATCTTCTCACTAAGCACTTGCTATCTAAAAAGGATGAAAAGGTAAAAGTTGTTAGCTTGCAAAGTAGAGCTGAATCAGATTCTGAGGAGGAGGCCAACTATCTAAATAATTAGGGGGGTTTCTGAGGCAATATATAAGGGAATAAAGGTTGAAACTATTACGACAAAGATGGTTACAAAGAGAGGTTTCAAGGGATCTAGAAGAATAAGAATGATAGAAATGGACTGTATATACCTCCTGGAAGTCATGATAATACTGTTACCAGTTCAGGTAAGATATCTATAGTGGACATGATAGAGAAGCTATTGAAAAAGGTTTAAGTGACAAATTCTTGTGTGACAACGATGAAGAGTGACTAATCCTCCATGAGTTAGCTAGTTAACATGCATTCATCTTCTATCAAATAGTTAGAGTAGAAAATGAACCAACTCTCAGCATAATTTAATCAGAGGAAGAGAGGTACATTGCCGAGTGACACAGTGCAAAATCCCCAAAATAATTGTTCTTGCATGGCAGTTACCACTTGAAGTGGTACAGTATTATCGATCCCTTATGTGGGAAAAGTTTTGATTAATAATGTGATTGAAGATGATATGAAATATGAAGAAAACCATCCAGTAGAGTCTGAGAAGATTTATGGTAATGATATTCCATCTAACTATCAGTAGGTTATTGAGTTAGAAAAAAAAGGGAAATAAGAAGGAAGCAGTGGTTACTACTTTCCCAAAACCACCGCCGCCCTTCCCCCATTAATTGAAAAAGAAGGTTAATGACATAAAGTTCAGCAAATTTATGGCGATGCTGAAGTAGCTGAAAGTGAATGTACCTTTAGTGGAGGCACTAGAGCAGATACCCGGATACACTAATTTTATAAAGGACCTTGTGACGTAAAAGAGTACACTTATCTATGAACCGATGGATAATCGTCACTATTGTGGAACCATTTGGACAAGATCTGTGGTACAAAATAAAGAAGACCCGGGGGCATTCACCATCCCTTGTACTGTTGGGTTGCTTGATTTTGCTAAGTCCTTATGCGATCTCAGAGAAAGTATTAACTTGATGCAACTTGTTGTTTAAAAGAAGTTTGGTTTAGGGGATCCTACACCCACAAATATGAGACTAGTTATTTCAGACAGGTCTGTGAAACGGCCAATGAGTATATTGTATGATGTGCTATTAAAGGTGGCCAGCTTTATATTTTCTACCAATTTCATCATTTTGGATTGCGAGGTGGATTTTGAGGTACCTATAATCTTGGGTAGACCTTTCCTCACAACTAGGAGTATATTTATTGATTTTTGGGATAATAAACTACTATTCAAACTTAAAGATGTTGTAGTTTGGTTTGATGTGTGCCAGTTTATAAAGTAGAACAATGAGATGAGTGTATTATTTATCATCAATGTTCTTTATGAAGATGAGCAAGAGGTGCCGATCGAGGAGAAATTTGTTTTGGATACTCTGGCCATAATCTTAGTAAACATTGATAGTGAATGTATTGAGAAATATGAAAAAACATTATGTATGCACTAACGTGAATGGGATCATATTCATATGCTCCCAAAAAAATGGATTTAGATCTTAAAAATATCTCAACACCAGTGGCTAAGCTATCTATCCAAGAGCGACTGGTGTTAGAGTTGAAGAAGTTGCCAGGCCATCTACAGTATGTGTTTCTAGGCAGTGGAAACACTTTACCTATGATTACTGCATTGGATTTGGGTGAGAACAAGGTTGAGGCACTTATCACCGTGCTTAGGAGATATAAATGGGCTACAAGTTGGACTACTCCTGATAGTATTAGTGTTCCTCTGTGTATCTACACTCACAAAATTTATCTTGAGGAAGATTGCACACCAACCATTTAGCACGAACTCACCTTAACCCACTGATGGAAAAAGTGGTTGAGAAGGAGATCATTAAATAGCTGGATGTAGGAGTTGTATACCCATTCTCTGATAGTATATGGGTAAGCACCATCTAATATGTCCCAAAGAAAAGGGGAAAAACTATAGTAGCAAATGAGAAAAATGAGTTTATTCCATCCGGGCCTGTGAATGGGTGGAGAGTTTGCATACATTATCATATGATCAACTCATGAACTCTGAAGGTCCACTTCCCGATGCCTTTTATGGATAAAATCCTTAATTGATTGATGGTTAGAGGTTGGTATTGTTTCCTAGATGGGTATTCGGGCTATAACCAGATTTCTATTATCCTAAAGGATTAGGAGAAGAGGACAGTCACTTGCTCGTATGGTACTTTTTATTTCGAGTGGGTGTCATTTGGTCTGTGTAATGCACCCGCCACCTTTCAATGGTGAATGATGTCTATCTTTTATGATATTATGGAAGACACCTTAGAGGAATTTATGGATGTCTTCTCAGTGGTAGGTCACTTTTTTGAGCTTTGTTTAGTAAATTTGAGTAGAGCACTGTAGCGATTCAAGGCATTTAACCTTGTGATGAATTGGGAAAAGTGTCACTTCATGGTGAAGGAGGGCATTGTTCATGGTAACAAAATTTCATCCAAGGAAATCAAAGTCGACCGGGAAAAGGTTGAGGTTATTGTGAAACTACCTCCTCCTATTTCAGTAAAAGGAGTTCATAGTTTACTTGGTCATGCAGGGTTCTATCGTTGATTTTTAAAGAAATTCTCCAAAAATGCAAACCCACTTAGAAATCTTTTAGAGAAGGAAGTTATGTTCATATTTGATGATGATTTCAAGAAGGTATTTAAATACCTTAAGAGGAAATTAGTTACTGCCCGAATCATTTTTGCACCAGATTGGTCGATGCCGTTTGAAATCATGTGTAATGAAAGAAGAGTGGTACTTGAGGCTATCTTGGCCAAAAGAATGAAAATCATTTTCATCCCATTACTATGCAAGCAAGGCATTGAATAGGGCTTAAAAGAATTACACAGCTACTGAGAAGGAGTTTCTTGCGGTGGTCTATGCATTTGAGAAGTTTTGTGCTTATCTATTAGGGACAAAAATGGTAGTGCATACAGACTAGGCCGCTTTGAAGTATTTGATGGTAAAGAATGATGATAAGCCAAAGCTTTTTAGATGGGTGCTTCTTCTTCTAGAGTTTGACTTTAAAGTCAAAGATCAGAAAGGATGTGAGAATCAAGTTGCAGATCACCTGTCCATACTTGAGGGAGATCAAGCAGTCAAGGATGAGCTTGAAATTGACAATACATTTCCATATTAGAAAATCCTAGTTGTTTTGTTTGAAAGAGTACCTTGCTATGTGGACTTTGCAAATTATGTGGTAAGTGAAATTATCCCAGAGAATTTTTCCTTTCATCAAAGGAAGAAGTTTTTCCATGATGTTACAAACAACTTCTGGGATGAGCCATATTTATTTTTGTGGTATGCGGAAAACATCATCAGGCAGTGTATCCCAGAGGCGGACATGCTGAGTATCCTGGAAGTTTGTCATGCTTCCTCGGTCAGGGGTCACTATGCAGGTGACCGTACTATAAGGAAAGTGTTGCAGAATTTATTTTATTGGCCAACCTTATTCAAATATACATATGAGTTTGTTCAAAGGTGTGACCAATGACTGAGACAAGGATCACTCTCAAATCACCATGAGATGCCTATGACAAAAATGATGGAATTTGAGTTGTTCGACGTCTGGGGTATTGATTTCATATGTCCCTTTGTGAGATATTATGGGTTAAAATACACCTTGGTTGTCATTTATTATGTGTCTAAATGGGTTGAGGCTTTTTCCTTGGCCAATAATGAAGGGAAAGGTTGTTCGGGTAGCACATACCTCTGTAAGCGATGGTGGATCATATTTTGGAAAACCAGTGTTCGGGTAATTGCTCTATGGCAAGGCATTTCACTTGTCTCTTGAATTAGAACACAAAACACTATGGGCACTTAAGAGGCTAAATTTGAATTGGAATAAGACAACAGAGTTGCAACTGGGGCAGCTGAATAAGATGGACGAGTTCCATCTCGAGGCTTATAAAAGAGCAGACCTATACAAAGAAAAGATGAAAAGGTACCAAGACCGGAGGATTAAAAAGCGTGACTTTCAGAAAAGTGATTGGGTACTCCTCTTCAATTCCAGAATAAAGCTCTTTCCCATCAAACTTAAATCAATGTGGTCTGGCCCATTCAAATTTAACCAAGTCTACTCATCTGGAGTAGTTAAACTTAAAAATAAGGACGGAAGTGTCTTTAAGGTTAACGAGAAATGAGTGAAGTTGTATATCGTACCAATGGAATTGCTAAAGTGCTTATCTACCAGCTATCTTCATAAAGTCTGAGTAATCAAGATAACAAAGTTGTGTCACACTAATAAATCTGGTGCCAGTGGGAAGCAACCTACTAAGTGTTGTTGTAAGCGTAGTTGGAATTTATTTGTTATTTTTATGCAAATTGATGTGTATTGTATGTGTGCAGGAAGAGAAATGCCAGAAAATAGAAGCTGAACAAGTTTTGAGATGCCCGACGGGAAGCCTGATAGGCCATCAAAGCGATGACAGACTTTCACTGTAGCCGTTAAAAAGAAAACCACAAACCTAAGCTACTAGAATGAGGTCGACGGATAACCTGATGAACCGCCGAACCCTTGATGGACCGTTAGGTCGACCTTTGCAAGGTAAGAAGACTGATATGGTTTTGATAAGATACGATGGTTTACGTGATGGACCATCAGTCTCCTGATGGACCATCGAGTCGACCGTCAACTTAACCCGAATTCTGATGGATCGGGTTGGTTAAATTCAATGTTGAATAAGTTGTCCTTATCCGACCCAAATATTTTTAAATTGATAAAGAGAAATGGTTGAGTACATGACCAACCCTTCAAATGCTAAGCCTACTTAAATTCCACTGTATTTAAAGTACCTGAAGCCATTCATATCCTTTTAGAACTTTTTATCTTCACTCTCTCTTCTATTTAAAAAACTCCATCATTCTCTTTCTCACATCAGAAATCAAGGTAACAACGAGAGTGGCTATTGTTAGGACTTTAGCAGTTTAATGAAAAAGTGGTCTAGAGTTGAAATCAAGTATCTAACATCGATCTAATTAGATAGTATGCACCTCGACTGACTGTATCAGCATAAGTTAAGGGTGGCTGATATCTAATTAGATAGTATGCACCTCGACTGACTGTATTAGCATAAGTTAAGGGTGGCTGATACTTATAAAAAACATAGATTTATGGTGTAAGTATGGATGGATAATAGAGGTCGTAAGTGAGCTAAAAAAATAGTAGTCTTGGAGTAGAAAACAATGGCAAAGAGAGTGAAGTCTTAATCTTAAGTCACTTTTCCCAAAAGTTGTCCTCACCTAGCCCCAAAACCTTATTACAAGCCTTAAAAGACCTTCTTGATCTTTGTGAATAAACCATACAAGAGCTTTAGATTATAAGGGCAAGCCAATGGGTATGTATACTATGTTTGCAATTTCGTTTGTGAGTGTGAGAGTTTTAGTTTCGTACATGAATTAAACAAATAATTTGTGATTGACTTCTTTGACTATGAGGGCAATTTGAGTTATACTTAGTTTGTTGATTTCTTTGGGATATTATGTAAATGGTTGTGTTTGTGTTGAATAGTAAATAATGCCAGTTACGGATCCTAATATATTGAGAAAACATGATCAAGATAACAGTTGAATGGTTGTATAGAGTCTAGTTCAGTATTTAAATGCCCATTATTATGTTGTTCATGGATCTGATTTGGTGTTGAGTTTCTTGAGGACAAGAAATTGTCTTGAGTTGAGGGTGTTGATATTTCATCTTTTGACAGAACATTTTATATCTTTTACAAGGGATAATTTTTCATTTTCAAGAAACTATTATTGTATTTGATATTGGATTTTAGTATTTTTAGGTCAAGAACTTAGCTGGAGAAACAATTTGGAAAACTAGTAGAAAAAGGGCATTGATAGTCAAACTGATGGACCATCAGGGTTCCCGTCAACGATATGCAGATGACTCAAAATTTTAGGTCCTTCCAACTGTCTAAGCGATGGACCGTCTGTCCCTTCATGGGCCGTTAACTTGGCCGTCAGAACATAAACAGAAGGCATCATATTGAGGAAGTGAAGAACCAGATGGAAGATGCCAGTCCTTTAATGGTCTTTAAAACTGGCCATCAAAACTGTAACAGAACACAACATTACTGGAAGCATTGCGAAGAACCCAGCGATGGACCGTCAGGGACTTGATGGGCCATCAACTCGTCCATCAACCTTAAAGCAACAATCTCAGTTTCAAATTTTAAAACCCTAATCCTTGGAAACATATAAATACCTAATTTAGGTTTTATTTTTAGTATTTTTATCATATTTCCATCTTTTGAAACTCATTGTAATGTAGTATTTATTGGGATTGAAGCTAATATTGTGGATCTAGCTATTTTATTCATTTTTCACTGAAGATTCAAGGATAATTATTAGACCTTTTCAAATTAATTCTCTAAATTTATTTATAAATAACACAATGACTATTTCTTCTTCTCTTGAGATGTGTGGTTAAATCCTCATAACTAGCGTTATGGCATCCTTGATATGAATAGATGATTGGGTTTGTTAAAACTCTTAATTTCTACGCGTAATTGATATTGTATAAACCCTTCTTCATATTAACGACCTTTCATTATTGCAAACTCGAAGGGTTAGCCCAAGAACATCACTCATTTGAGTAGAAAATTGAATATTGGGAAAAGAACAGGCTTACATGGTATATAAGGGCTTTAACCTTTGGGTTATGGGTTGATGCATTAACAAAGATTAACCCACATAAGAGACTAGTTGAATAAACAAACATATTCTTTAAGTTAAAAAGAATTAATGGGTAAACTATCCATTTAGGTTGAGAAATAAAACTGTAAACTTTATGAGTTCTTGGTCATGTCCTTTGGGCTGACAAATTCCCCAGCCTCATTTACAGAGTTTATGAACTGAGTATTTTGATCGAATCTCGATATTTTATTCATTGTATTTATAGATGATATCATGGTTTATTCAAAGTGTGAGGCTGACTATGAGGAGCATTTGCAAATTATGCTTCAGATATTGAAGGATGAGATGTTAAATGTAAAGTTCTCTAAGTATTAGTTTTTATTGGATTTTGTCTTTCTCTTGGGTCATGCGATGGCCTAAGATAGTATTATGGTTGATTCAACGAAGATTGGAATAGTTCATGATTGTGCTAGGCCTGCTTCTCCTACTGAGATTCAGTGTTTTATTTGTTAGCAGGTTACTATCTATGCTTTTTTCAGGGTTTTACTTCTATTGTAGCTCTATTGACTAAGTAAACTCATAAGAAGATTTACTTTTTGTGGTTTGATGCATGTGAGGCGAGCTTTCAAAAGCTTAAGGATTTGTTGACTTCAGCTCCTATCTTGAATTTTCCCAATGAAGTCTTGGGTGTTATTATCTTTTGTGATATTTCAGGTGTTGGGTTAGGTGTTGTGTTGATATAGAAGGGCAATGTCATTGTTTATGCTACTCATCAGTTGAATCCCCATAAGAGGAACTAATCTACCTATGATTTAAAGTTATGCATGGTTGATTTTGCTTTGAATTTGTAGAGTCACTAATTGTATGGTGTCCGCTAGGATATTTTCTCAAATCATCATAGCCTTCAATATTTCTTCACCCAGCGATATATTAATATTAGGGAACGTAATTTTCTTGAGTTTCTTAAGATTCTCTATCATCCTGGCAAGTTGCTTGGGTTTCTTAATGATTATGACATTACTATTATCTATCATCTAGGAAAGGCTATGTGGTTGAAGATTCCTTGAGCCAAAAGTTCACTAGAATGGGTTGGTTGGCGCATCTTTTGAACCAGGGGAAACCCTTGTCCTTAGAGGTACAGTCTCTGGCTAACCAGATGGTTAGGCTTGATGTTTCAACACCATGGTCTATTTTGTATTTTGGGGAGGCTAGGTCTTTCTTGATGGAGTAGATTCAGCCTCAGAAGTTTGATAATGTTGGATTGAGAGTGAGTTTTGATATGGTGTTGAGTCAAGAGTTAAAGGAAGACACACTTGATTTAGATAGTGTCTTAAGGATTTTGGGCTGAGTTTGTGTGCTGAGAGAGAGTGATTGTATTAGATTAATTTTGCTGGAGGCTCTTTGTTCTAGGTATTACTTCTTTTTAGGAGTGACTAAGATGTGTCATGACTTGAGACAATACTACTATTGGGGTGGTATGAGGACGGATATAGTGGATTTTGTAGCTCGTTTCCTATGATGTTAGCAGATCAAGGTCGAGCATTTGGGACCTGGTAGTTTTCTTTGAAGTTTACGCATTCTTGAGTGGAAATGGGTATGGATCACTATAGAATTTATGACTAGATTGCCTTGTGCTTCTCATGGTTTTGATTGCATTTGGGTTATCGTGGATCTATTGAAAAATTATGCTCATCTAAATCCGATCCAGGTATTTTTCGATGCTGAGATGTTGGCTTTTATTTATATTTGTGATATAGTTCATCTTTCTGGTGTACCAATGTCTATCATCTCAGATCGAGGTTCAATGTTCATCTCACTGTTGGAAGACAATTCAAAAGGTGTTAGGTACACAGGTTAATCTTAGTACGTATTTTCACCCCCAGACTAATGGTCAGTCAGAGCAGACTATTCAGGTATTAGAGGGAATTCTCCACACTTTTATGATGTACTTTGGTGGTCAGTGGGAGCCAGATCTAGCTTTGACATAGTTTACATATAATAATAGCTACCATTCTTGTATTAAGATGGATCCTTTTAAGGCTTTGTATGTGAGGCATTGTCTCTCTCTAGTTGGTTGGTTTGATATTTCTGAAATTATAACTTGAGGTTTGGACTTGCTTAGTTAGTCCTTGGTTATAGTTTAATTAATTTAGGATAGACTTTGAGTAGTTCAGATAGGTTTAACTATTATACGGATAGTAGACTTCGTTCCTTGAGATTAAGTGTTGGTGAGAGAGTCTTTCTTTGTATGTCAGTAATGAAGGGCGTGATGAGGTTTGGAAAGAGGCGCAAGCTTACTCCCAGGTATCTTGGACCTTTTATGATTATTCAAACTATTGGGGATGTGGCTTATGAGTTGGCATTGACCCTGGATTCAACAGCTATTCATCATGTTTTTTGTGTTTTCATGCTTGAATATTATATGTCATTTGAGTCGCATATTATTTTTTCGAGGCCTTTCTTCATCTTAGATAGGTATGTGAGATGGTTGCGTTCTAGACTTATTTTAAATGTTAAGGTCAAGTGGAGACATCATCTTATAGATGAGCCTACTTGGGAGTTTTGGGTCTGATATTCGTGGTAGTTATCCCTAGAATTTTGCTAATTCAGATATTTTTCTTGCTTTTAGTTCGAGGAAGAACTAGATTCTTTGTGGTAGATAATGTAATTACCTAATTTTTGGTGATTCTTTTGAATTATTCATTTCTTTGTTATTTGACAATTTAACTCTCCTTGCGGTTAAATTGTGGTATTTCTTGGGTGTGAGGACGATTTCTATGTTTTCCAATGTATCTAGGTGTGATTTGTGCGAGATTATGGTTTTTGGTGATTATATAAGCTTTACAGTTGACTGTGATCAATATTTATTGATTTTTGCATCGGATGGCAAAAAGGATTGCCCCAGCACATTTGTAACATCAATTTTAGGTTGGTAACATGGTTGTTGTTGGTCTATGGATTTTATATTTAATTTTGACTCTTGGTTTTGAAAGTTGTGAAACTGGGATTTGGGGGAAAACTTTGTCATAACGATTTATTTTAAAAAATCTAATACCGCAACTGAGTTCCTAGCATCAAATTTGATAGGGTACCATAATTTGTTTGTGTTCTTGGGATTTTAGATGAATCCCTAGGGGTCCGCAGAGATTTGGAATTCATTAAGTCTCCAGCTGGTGCATCTCGTAAGCGACACTTTCGTTTCTTTAGAGACTAGGCATGATATAAAAAGTATCACCTCATCAACCCTAGCCTCTCTTAAGTCATTTCCTCTTAAGGTATAGCCCGGTCACTTACGCGACAAGGCAGGTATCGCCTAAGCGATGCCTGTTTTCTTAAGTGATGTCTGCTTAAGTGACGAAGTAATCGCTTAAGCAATACATGGGTGGATTATATCCCCCATTTTTGCATTTTTAACCTTGGAGCTTGGGGTTTCATGTTTTTGGGACATTTCTTCAATTTTTTATCTTGGGTAAGCTCTAAAAATCCTATTGAAATTACTTTTCTTTACTTTTTCATTTTAATCCCTTTAAAAAATGTATTACGAAGTGAAATTTGGGGATTTTTCGTCGGAATGCCTAAGTTAGTAATTTCTGAATTGAAACCCTGATTTCAAGTTATTTTTTTGTAGGTTTTCTTCTACTATTTTCTTTAATAATGGGGAATATATTTTTGGACAAAAAAAATTTCTTTACCCTTTTTTTCATAAACTTATTTTGGGGGTCCATTTCTATCCCAACCTAAAAATGGGCAATATGGATATCATTGGCTTTTTATTAATACGTGCATTCTATATTTGTGTATTTTATTGATTCTGAGTCCATTCTTCAGGTAAAAGCTCGGTGTTAAAGGCTTGTTAGTGACGATTTTGGCATTTGAGGTAGGTTATGTCTTGAGTTTCTTCAGACAACACTGAATAGTAAAATTGGTATAAAATCATGTTACGTGTGTGGGTACTAATCATGGAAATGGAACTACTATTCTTTTTTTCCTATATGGGGGCATATGTTATGTTATTTGGTGGATTTCAAGTTATATTTTATTGCATATGTTTCTATAAGAAAGCATAAATTTGAATTTACGTGGTATCAATAGGATATTTTCATGACCCGAGCTGGGGCCTAGCCGTGACGGGTATATTATGTCCGTCGAGAACCATAGATCACTCCCTTGCACATAATTAACCAACACAACATCCCCAATTTTTGATGAATTCCTAATGTATAACAAGATAACATAAAGATACACTTAAAGATATTTAAACCATGTCAATAATTTGTCAACCGAAAACTAGAAAAATAACCTACAAACAACACCCAAGCCTACAGTAATACAACAAACCCAGCATCACGTTGGGATACATCGTTCGAAGATGGTTATCGGGGTGAATGCTAGCATGTAACTCAAGTATAAAGATAACATAATGCCATGATCAACATCTTCAAATGTATTAATAATCCAATGCACATAATCAAATGCATATACATAAATACATATATATATATATGTATCATATGTCGGGATAGGAAATAAAGTTTAACATGTACTTTAAAACTTTAGCCTGCATTGTATAGCTAAACCATCATATAATACTACACACGGGGTATATAGGCCCCATCTCTCACCCTCTGGTTGTGCCCCAGTATGTGAAGCTTCAAGAATCGGAGAAAGATTATATATATATGCATGGGGGACTCGAACCCTCCAATCATAAATAAAGGTTACTTAAGTAGTCGATCATGAAATATGATATGGGGGACTCGAACCCTCCAATTATAATAATATTAGTAAGGTGGACTCGAATTACCTAGTCACAAGCAATGGGACTCAAAACCTTAATCCATAATGACCTCTGTACCGGGTAGCGTGGTTCCCAGTGTTGGTCACTCGAATATCCAATTTCACAACTCAGCTATGCAACCCTCTTTAAAAGCCCAATTAAACTATTAATCACACATTCCCATTAATTGAACCATATTACACATTGAGGAATACATTTTTGGTATCATCATACTAACTATACTTGCAAGGTAACAACAACATGCTCAAAAAGTTACATCACATGGGGGAATTCTCAACCCCCTTGGTTCAATTAAGCAATAATTTGTGAAAACACGATTCCATGAGGTTTAATTCAACATCACAACGCAATTGTTCAAGAATAGTTCAATTCTCATATCTCTCAAAACTAAAAATAAATTTCACATTATGGGGTTAGGGTTATAACCACTTTAAATGTCACAAGTTCAGGAAAATTATAGGTCCCTAGTTTATTCACTATATCCATGCACCCACAAGTTCAAAACCATAATTAAAGCATGAAAAATCATATGTAAACTATGGGAAAACATTGTTCAACAACACGCATTAAAAACCCTTAAACCCTGTTATAAAACCAACATGAATATCCCATGAACAATACTTTAAAACATGTGCTTTCAAAAAAATAACAATGAGGGAAGAGTAACATGCCTGAAATACCCAATATTATAGATAGATATCACCCTTGAAAGTCCTAATTGATCAACCTCTTGAAAACCCAAAGTGTTCTTGACCTTGAGGAATTTGGGAGTTTTGAGAAGTTTCTTTGATCTGTTTCTGAGTGCTAATAACACCCTAAAGGAGTTATAAGACGTGGGTTTCATGTCGGGTAAGAGGGGAAAAGTCTAGAATGCCCTTATCTTAAATACTATAGAAGTGTTGCTTTAGATTACGGGTCAACCCTTGACTCATAGCCACTCCTTACGACTCATCACTACAAGTCTTAAACAAGGAAGTACCACCAAGTCACCCTGCACTATTATCCTTACGACTCAATGGTACCACTCGTAATGGGACCATACAACTCGTAGGGTCCAGTCGTGCGGATAGAGAACCCAAATTGGGACTTACACTAGACACCATATGTTTACACCCAACGACACCTAAAATACCCTTACAGTTCTTAGTGAGCCACTCATGATCAAAGTAGAATCAAGCCACAAACTTATTGGTTTTGTTATAACTTGGCCACTAGGACCTATAACGACACCTTAAAATGCCTAGGGAGAGTCGTTACCGAGGCAGTGATCTCAAAGCTTAAGAAAATTTCAAGGGTAATAATTCAGGGTGTTTCAATTCTCCCCTACTTGGATCATTCATCATCGGATGATAGGAAAAGGCATTTATTAGAACGATTGAATCTAAATACAACCACTTTTACCTTTAAAAATACAGAAAACCAAGAGACCAAGGAATTTACAATTTCCTGTAAAAAGGACAGAAAACAAAATGTTAAAAAATACACATACATCCAGCACGATTATCAGGAACAAGTTCATTCCTCCCATACAATACATCTAATAATACTTAAATATTACCAAACTCTCCAGTACGCGTTCAACACTGACTACAACACTCCACCATTTCAAACTCCTAACTCTCCCACGAAACACATAACCAAAAGACCTAAGCATTTGTTGCATCCCCTCCTATGTAAAATCTTAACTCAGAGTTAAAGGTGCTAGTGTAAGTCATGGGAACCTATATTTTACACCACTCCAATAGTATTACTCGATCTTATCACAACAATATAGTAACGACAGGTTATAATCAAAGAGTTATAACCACATAACGCAATGGTTTGTGTATCTATCAATCACAACATTCAATCCTACCTTTCTACCCCCTCTTTACAGATCTCCCACTCAAAAATAGAAATTTCAATCACTATGATGATGGATTTCACAACATATCTTCTTCTTAACAATTTCATATAACAAAGGTTCATCTTAATCTTCCATCTTTATCTATAATTTTAGCCTAAGTAGTCACCCAATTTTTTTTACAATAAAGAACATCTACTCCCTTATCCAAAACATTACTATGATTCTATAGCTACTACCAACCTTACATAAAAAGGGTCACTGAGGAACTAGAGTACAAGAATAAAAAATGAGGTGGTTACTTCTCAATTACGGCCCTTAGTTATCATACTACTCAAGGTGAGGCCTATGAAATGAGACACAGTACAATAGGCATGAAGTACTTTGTAGCAACCACCTAGGTTATAAATTTAGGTTCATTACAACATAAAAACACCATAGCACAAGTCCTTAAGATAGGGCACCGTGAGAAACACGACTGCATATATCATGGGTAATATAACATAAAGCCAAGATTTATATTCAGCGAACAAGGCAAGGCTTTCCACTTGAAACCGCTATTTTTTCAAACTAGGTATAATGTGAGGTAAGAATGTTTCGATCATGAGCATCATGACATAGATCTTGAACACTTAGATAGTCAGATTTCTAAGAACCATTATTTCCTTTTGTTCAAGGGATGGAGTAGGATCATATGCAACATTTAGAACGTTAGCCTTAGACATATTAACTAATATAATGCATAAGACATTAGTAGACTGCCTTCTTTAAAAAATAGGAGTGAATCACGAGAATAGGAGCAAATTTACCCCAACTCTCTCTTGAAGATCACCACTAGTAGAAAGTTGAAGACTATCCCTCGATCTCTATCTTACTACACCTATAAGAATATCACTCTATTCTAAGGGGTATCATCATGGACATGTACTAGGGACACTTGGCTCTATTATACTTAAAACCTCATCTATCCATATGCTACCTAGGGTTCAGCTTACTCTTACAAACTCCATGCCCTAATCCATCCAATGACTTAACCTTTAATCCATCTGTTCGACCTAGACCTCCGGCCTATATATCAAAACCTTCCTACTCAAGTATTCCCTAAGTCATCAACCTCATCTTTTCCTTAGACCCCATCAAGACTATTAGTTTATTCCCATATATCTAGCATCGCTATCCTTGATCTAACATACTTTTTTAACCAAAATTAACATCAAAGGTTCAAAGTTTGTGTCTAATAACCATCATGCACCACTAACAGAGTACCCCACATAATATATATATATGTGTGTTCCAATCCACTAGGAGGTCACCCTCAATTCCTTATTCACCTTCAGATAATCTATACATATTTAGAAGAAATCATCCTCCCTACGTATAAAAGAATGGAAGCACCCCATGAAAAAATGCTAGGGTGGACAAACCCTTATTAAGAAGATCTTTCAACTACTCCTTAAGTTATTTCAACTCAGTTGAAGCAATTTCGTAAGAAGGGATAGAGATAGGAAGAGTGTTCGAAATGAGATCAATCCAAAAAATCCATTCTCCTATCGCGAGAAATTCCAGTAAGATCATCCGGGAACACATTAAAAATTTCACAATAATTCACAATCCTCAGGGATAGACTGCAAAGAATAACCTTCATATGTAGAATCCTTACCATGCACTAGATGGTAGAGTTTCAATTATAGAGATCAATTTTTAGGCTCTAAGATACAAAATAAACTGTCACGCCTCCTATCATGTTGAGAGGGACAAACACTCAATTCCCTAAAGAATTGATAGAACTAACTTATACCTTGGGATTCTATGCATATGGCTGTAATAATTATAAGGTTCTTACAAGTGTATGTAAGACTCATTCATAAAAAACAACATAGATAGGCCCATAATAAATATACATGACTTGGCTATTGGCGTCTTTATTAATAGCGAATAAGACACCACTATGCTTTACTTTAACAATAGTCTACAAAGCCTCTAAGAAACAAACAACATTAGCTTAGATAAGGATAGAACCCCGCAATACCTTAATTATAATAGAACATCAAATAAATGTTAATGACTCGGCAAAGCCTGGAATCAACCTGGAGCTCACCAACAACCCCTAAGTAAAATATGTTTCTTTAGGAAGATCTATTAGATAGAATACATATACCTGTGACATGAATTATAGTGTCCCCAAGAGGGATGTCAGTATGAAAGAATATACAAAATATTTAAGGCATACAGTAAAAATATGTAAAATAATAGCTCAAGTAAAAGAAGGTACAACTGTATCGATAATGATCGAATACCACCCTTGCGTATACTTGTAGAATCATGTACATTACATTTTTTTCTTTGCATTATTGTTCTTTTTGTTCCTAACTTTGTAAGACATTACAAATGACCAGCTGATCAGTTTTAAATCAATAAATTAGGATCAACCCATGGTAGGATTACACCATTGAGCCGCCACCCATATATAAACATTAGGATTGACCCATTCTAGGCTTTTACCCTTATCTTCAACTAATATATAAAGGTATCGGGATCAGCCCATGCCAGGCTTATACCCCTGAGCTCCACCTGTTCAATTCAGATTGCGTTACATAGTGTATTTAACCTTTAAGATTGTTACTTTTGTTGTCATAAGTTTATTGAAATTTAGATGTATGGGCCAATAGAAGAAGACATGATTGAGATAAGAACAATGATATAGGAAATAAATGTAACATTAATGTACTAATACTTTGGAACTTATATGACACCTTGAACCTTATTGGGCATAAAAAAAATTCACTAATGAGCCATAAAGATATGTGAAAATGAGGATATGAATACATGCGACAAATGAGCTTGTAAGGTGTATAACTAGTGAGAAAGTGATATTTCACATCATGTATTGGTTATGGAAGATTCCAATGATCTTACGTAGCGTATATCAATTATGGAAGATTCAAGCATAGAAATATTGATGCTTCAAATGGGGTAATATGTTCATAAAAAGTGGAGACATGTAACTCCTCAACTAAAGAGGTTTGAACTATACAATAAATACTTACTATATAATAACAATTAGAAGGCTATGTAAGAATGGGTACTATTGAGGCACATGGGCAGATTCTAATTAGGAACAAGTGTGTATCCCATGTAAGATCATATAAACTATACATTTAATAGGTAGGACTCTATAAGGTCACCTTATACCCAAACACGATGGGAATGATATTAAAAAGGGAGGATGTGTAGCCAAATCAAGTATATGATCAATTAGACAATTGAAGAAAACTTGAACAAATTGTATATCCAGCATATGACACTCTCAAATTTCATAATCTTGTATCTTATTGACTCATATAAGAGAAACATGTGACGCTTTGACACAATTTTAGACCATGGGTAGTAAACAAAAGGTTGATTAACTACAGTGGGGTTTCTACACCATCACAATGTATCTCTTACCAAAAAAAATCATCCATGAATCTCACTTTATTGGTTCCCAAATGTAAGACATCATTCCAAAGAATATGAACTGGAATAACCTTACATACCTTGTTGTGCAACTTGATTTTTACAATGAATTATCCTACTTTCTTTTAAGGTGTTAATCTACAATATAAGCACATAATGGATCTAATATTAGTAACTAATCACAATCTAATCCTTGTAAAATAGTCGCTAAACACTTGACTTGTAGTAAGAGTATTGTAATACCCCGCATGTTTCTAAGATAGGAAGTGAATAAGTATTCCTACGTATGGAATCTCCTATCCTATGATTCATACTTTAGTACATGACTTACAATTAATATCCTAGTGATAGGATATATTATGATTCATTAAGAATGTTCATATGAGTCACTTAAGGTAATGCAAGCTAAGAGTTTTTGAATCCATCAATTTTTAGTGTTTGATTTTGCAAGGGTCATCTTTGAATGAGTACACCTCGATGTTAATGTGGTATTTTGTCTGATTTAGACCCACTAAATTGTAGAGAATTGAATTAGCTTTCCAACGATACCAATTTTGCCTTAATCCAATACCCGAGCAAAATGTTATGCCCATTTTCATGAGAGACAGAAAGCATAGGCGATTGGTTAGTCTCCGCCCAACCCAAGCATAGGCGATTGGTTAGGAGCCACCCAACCTAGCTTAGGCAATCACTTGGGCACCGCCTAATTCAGTTCCAGGTGCCAAAAACACTCCATTTTGAGTTATTTTAAGGGTAATTAAGTCTTTTAGCACTCTTTACACGTCCCTAAACTTAAACCTATGAAATATATAGCTTCTAAACATATTCCAACCATATTATAAACTCAAAGCTCATCATCCAAGAGCACTAAAAGAGAAAAACAACTAGGGTTGCATAACTAAGCTTGAAGATCCGATTTCAAGGAAATTCCTCTGTCAATCATCAAGAATCTTCCTTCTAAGGTATGCGTGAGTTTATTCATGGACTCCTTTCATCCATGAATCTCAAGAACCATCTTCTAAATTATGTATTATGATGTTTATGTTGTTGGTGGTTTATGTTCATGTGGTTAGAGTTTGATTATGACTAAGATGGGGTCTTTGTATGTTTTATGTGAGGATATGGTGGTATTTAACGTATAAACATGTGAAATTGGTGGTTGAATGTTTGAAATCTTGATGAATCCACCTATTCCTAGGATGTGCATATAAGGTGTTTGTGAAAATACCTAAGGGAAGAGAAATCATGGTTTTATGACATAATATGTCCTAAGTGACTATTCCATGTTGTAAGTTTATGTTCAACGTGATCCCCATGCTATTGTCTTGAATTGAAGAAGTTGTATGAGATGCTCATGATATTTTTGTGATATGGAATGACCATGTTATTGAAGCCATGCAAGTATATATATGTTGTGTTTATTCCCGATCATGTGATATTTTGTTGAGAATCATTCTTATTATGAAATCCTTACGTTTGATATTGTGAATTGTGGACTCAAATCTTGTGATCAAGTCAGTCATGTGTGTCAGTTTCCTTCCATTGAGTCCAGGGGGTACTTGTACCCAAAAACTATAGTTGTGTGCCTAGATCTAGTGTCATGTTTCAAGACATCCTCAGTCAAGCTATGTTCCATAGATTGCAATAAGTCATGTGACTCAGGGAATACTCAGAAATCTCATGAAAACTCAGTACTCAGTAAGATCGACAAATCTCATGACTTAGCTAGATATTAGATGTTAGTAGTGTTTCGTCAGTCTAAGGAACTCAGTAAACTTAGAATCAGTTCAGTTCAGTTAGTAAATTTAGGGCAGTTAATCTGTTCAGTGTCTTTTAGTTGGGAGTAGGGACTTGCACCGAGCGAGTGCAGGGATGGCAGTTTTCCCGTTATAAAGGTAGAGACGTTAGCAGTGATCCTTGTACTCCAGAACTACGTAGCCAGTGCAGGGCAGGAGTCACCCATCAAATTAAGTCTAAACTTGATTATTATGCTACCTTAGTCTTAATTTCTTATTCACGGTCACCCGTTAGAGAGGCTTGACCATAACAGAGGTCTCTACCCGTGGCATGGTATTGACACCCTTCTAATTAGGGCAAAGATTGGACTCCACCACTACAGTAGTGGGGCATTTCGGTTAGGTTACTACCTCTCACAGTTACAGTACAGTTATAGTACAGTTACTATTTTAGTATCAGTCTTCAGAGTAGAAATCAAGAATCAGGACTGTCAGATACAGTCATCAATCTCAGTAAGGAACTCAGATAGTTCCAATAATTCCTGGACCATCCCTTCATATAGGCTTGGTCCCACATTTAGATTCTTATTATTATATCTAGAGGTCACCCAGCAGACAGGCTTGATCTCACTCTCAGTTTCAGTCGAGTATTCTCATTATAAGTTTTAGAGATCACTCGTCAGCTAGGACTAATCTCAGACTTAGATGTTCAGGTATAGTTTGGTACTTAGATAGTTTTTCTAAGAATTAGGACTATTGGATACATTCATCCATGTCATCAATCATTCAGTATCTTAGTATCACGAAACTCATGTTGTCAGAGTTCAAACTCAAGTAGTCAGTATCTCCACGAGTTCTGTAGTAGTTTCGTATGTATGTATGTATGTATGTATTCTCATGTTCATATTAGTCAACATGTTCATGCATATAAACCCCATGCATTCAGCCTACCCCCACGTATACTCAGTACTTTAGTTGTACTGACGCATTTGTTCTATGATGCTTTCTTTTTATGTTACACCATAGGTTCTTAGGTGCAGATTACAGATCAGCAATAGCTGTTCAGTAAGCAGTGAGTCCTCATCTTTCAAGGACATGGTCGTTACATTTATTATTCCAGTATTTTAGTTTATTCTCAGTTTAGGGAGTTAGTTGGAGACATGATCCTTCAACTCCTTATTCAGACAATTTAGAGGCTTTCAGATTATTATAGAGTTTTTTCAGATTTAGACTTTAGTATTTTCAATTTTGTTTTGTTACTGTGATACCACCTTATTTCAGATATCTTATTATTCAAGATTGAACCTTACGCCCTCTTTGTTCATGTTTCCACATTTTATATGAATATTATGTAGTTACAGGTACAAATATCATTCATGGGTTAGCTTATGGTCCTTCGGGGTCATGAGCACCGTGTAATATTCCGGTTCAGCAAATCGTGGTGTTACAAACTTGGTATCAGATCGTAAGGTTCAATAGAGTCCTAGGAAGTCTGAAAGCTAAATCTAGTAGAGTCTTGTACATGGGTGTATTGCGCGCCACATTTATGTACAGGAGTCTATAAGATGTTTTAGGAATAGTTTCCCTTCTTTCAATACTCATATCATTCCAGTGAGCAAAAGATCACGTTGAACTCTTAGTTTACTCCTTGTTCCTCTTCTTTTTGCATAACATGCCTCCTAAGAAGAGAACAGGGAATCAGTCGGCCCTGTAGCCCGCAGATCCTTTGAATGAGAATGTGTCACATGCAGAATTTCGGGCAGCTTTTTAGGCGCTAGCCCAGTCTGTGACCACTAGTGTTCAGGACAACCGACAGACTGCAGCCCCACCCCAACAAGATGGGGATTCAGCTACAGCCAGAATCAGAAATTTTATGAGAATGAACCCTCCAGAATTCTTTGGGTCAGTAACTGGTTAGGAACCACAGCTGTACCTAGAAGAGGTAAAGAAGATCACTCAAATCATGCATGTGTCAGAGGAGGAGAGTGTGGAATTAGCGTCCTATAGGCTGAAAGATATTGCTCATAATTGGATAGTGTTGTGGAAGAATAGTAGAGGGGAAGATGCAACTCCCATGACTTGGAAGATATTTCAGGATGCCTTCTTAGATAAGTTTTTCCCATTAGAGATGAGAGAAGCTAAGGTAGATGAGTTTATGAACCTAAGACAAGGCTCCATGACAGTGAAAGAGTATTGTCTTAAATTCAACCAGTTATCTAAGTATGCTCCTGACTTGATAGCTGACCCCAGAGCGAGTATGAGCAAGTTTGTGACTGGTGTGTCTAGGTTGGTATTGAAAGAGTGTAGAACAGCTATGCTCAATAAGGACATATACCTTGCTATATTAATGATGCATGCTCAACAGATAGAGGCAGATAATTCTAAGGAGACGGAGAGATCTAATAAGAGATTCAGAGAAGGTAGTTACTACTTTTCTTCGGCTGAGTCACAGGGTGGTAATCGTTCTCACCATAGTCAGAAAAATTCAGACCCTGTTCCATCTTCAGCTAGTGTGCCCACACCTAACTTTGGATATGTTAGTCATGGTGGGGCGCTAGGCTCCAAAGCCCAACGTAGTGTTAGAAGTGAGCGTACTTATCCGCTTTGTGGACAGTGTGACAAGAATCATCTAGGTGCATGCAGAGCTAATAGTCAGGTATGTTTTGTGTGCGGTAAGCCAGGCCACGGAGTGCGGGAGTGTAGAGTGTTAGCTCAGAAAGATAGAGATTCACGTGAGCAGGCCACAAATCCCAGTACCAATAGTGGTCAGCATCAGAATCGACTCTATTCACTCAAGACTCACCATGATCCAGTAAGTTTCCCCAACCTAGATTGGGGTACGTTACAAGTTTTTCATGATCATTGTATGCATTGTTAGATATATTGCGCTCATTTTAGCTTATGTTTCCACATGAATTAGTCAGTAACATTAGAAGGTCTAGTTCGGTTCATACATCATGCATTAGTATCATCTCTCCAATGGTTAGTTATAATCTAGTTTGTATATGCCCTGTGCATCACCCCAGTATCTCAGCAAGGTAAACATTCCTCGAGAGACATAGTGTCCCAAGGGGGAGATACCCCACCCTTTTCTTGATTCTTTCATGTTCTCATTATAAATTAGTTATCAAGTGCCATGGCATAATCAGTCAAGCTTTCAAGAGTCATCTCAGTTAGATATTTAGGCATTAGATATACGTGTTCAGTAGAGAAAGGACTATTTATCAGTAACTTTACTAATACATTTACATATCATGTCAGTCATGTAATCATGCATCAGATATGAATGGATTCGGTCTTTCAGTTTTGCATCATAAATACATTTTCAATTTTAGAAAACTCACTTTATTAGAGTCCTCAGTCTTATATTCATGAATCAGCTTCTCATGCATCAGATATGCATGTTCAGTATATTGTGCTCTACTTTTAGTCATGTCAGTCATGAATCTATGTTTCAGTAGTGTATGTCTTCTACGTACTTCATCTTATCATCTCTCCCACCTCAGTTAATTCTCATTCGAGGACGAATGTTCCCAAGGAGGAGATATTGTAATACCCCACATGTTTCTAAGCTAGGAAGTGAATAAGTATTCCTACGTATGGAATCTCCTATCCTGTGATTCATACTTGAGTACATGAATTAC
Source organism: Capsicum pubescens (assembly GCA_030864215.1). Classification (NCBI taxonomy): domain Eukaryota; kingdom Viridiplantae; phylum Streptophyta; class Magnoliopsida; order Solanales; family Solanaceae; genus Capsicum; species Capsicum pubescens. The sequence continues at coordinate 227,789,164 of CM061548.1, read as the reverse complement.
AATGAATATCCTAGTGGTAGGATAGCTTATGATGCATTAAGCATGTTCATATGAGTCACTTAAGGTAATACAAGCTAAGAGTTTTTGAATCCATCAATTTTTAGTGTTAAGGGTCATCTTTGAATGAGTATACCTTGATGTTAATCTTGTATTTTGGCTGATTTAGACCCATTAAATTGTAGATAATTGAATTATCTTTCCAATGATACCAATTTCGCCTTAATCCAATACCTGAGAGAAAAGTTATGCCCATTTTCGTGAGAGACAGTAAGCATAGACGATTGGTTAGGCGCCGCCCAACCCAAGCATAGGCGATTGGTTAGGAGCCGCCCAACCCAAGCATAGGCGATTGGTTAGGCGCCGCCCAACCTAGCTTAGCCAATCAATTGGGCGCCGCCTAAGTCAGTTCCAGGTGCCAAAAACACTCCGTTTTGAGTTATTTTAAGGGTAATTAAGTCTTTTAACACTCCTTACACGTCCCTAAACTTAACCCTATGAAATATATAGCTTCTAAACATATTACAACCCTATTATCACCTCAAAGCTCATCATCCAAGAGCACTAAAAGAGAAAAACAACTATGGTTGCATAACTAGGCTTGAAGATCCGATTTCAAGGAAATTCCTCTGTCAATCATCAAGAATCTTCCTTCTAAGGTATGCGTGAGTTGATTCATGGACTCCTTTCGTCCATGAAGCTCAAGAACCATCTTCTAAATTATGTATTATGATGTTTATTTTGTTAGTGGGTTAAGTTCATATGGTTAGAATTTGATTATGCCTAAGATGGGGTCTTTGTATATTTTATGTGAGGATATTGTGGTATTTAACGTATAAACATGTGAAATTGGTGGTTGAATGTTTGAAATCTTGATGAATCCACCTATGCCTAAGATGTGCATATAAGGTGTTTGTGAAATTACCTAAGGGAATAGAAATCATGGTTTTATGACATAATAAGTCCTAAGTGACTATTTCATCCTGTAAGTTTATGTTCAACGTGATCCCCATGCTATTGTCTTGAATTGAAGAAGTTGTATGAGATACTCATGATATTGTTGGTATATGGAATGACCATGTTATTGAAGCCATGTGAGTATATAGATGTTGTGTGCATTCCCGATCATGTGATAGTTTGTTGAGAATCATTCTTATTATGAAATCTTTACTTTTGATATTGTGAATTGTGGACTCAAATCTTGTGATCAAGTCAGTCATGTGTGTTAGTTTCCTTCCATCGAGTCCTGGGGGTACTTGTACCCAAAAACTATAGCTGTGTGCCTAGAGCTAGTGTCATGTTTTAAAAAATCCTCAGTCAAGCTATGTTCCATAGATTGCAGTTAGTCATGTGACTCAGGAAAGACTCAGAAATCTAATGAAAACTGAGTACTAAGTAAGATCGACAAATCTCATGACTTAGCTAGATATCAGATGTTAGTAGTGTTCCGTCATTCCAAGGAAATCAGTAAACTCAGAATCAGTTCAGTTTATTAGTAAATTCAGCGCAGTTAATCTGTTCAGTGTCTTTTAGTTGGGAGTAGGGACTAGCACCGAGCGAGTGCAGGGATGGCGGTTTTCCCATTATAAAGGTAGAGCCGTTAGCAGCAATCCCTGTACTCCAGAACTGTGCAGCCAGCGTAGGACAGGAGTCACCCGTCAGATTAAGGCTAAACTTTATTATTATATTGCCTTAGGCTTGATTTCCTATTCAGGGTCACCCGTTAGAGAGGCTTGACTATAACAGAGGTCTCTACCCGTGGCATGGTATTGACACCTTTCTAATCAGGGAAAAGATTGGACCCCACCAGTACAGTAGTGGGGCATGTCGGTTAGGTTACTACATCCCACAGTTACAGTACAGTTACAGTACAGTTACAGTTTTAGTATCAGTCTTCAGAGTAGAAATCAGGAATCAGGACTGTTAGATACAGTCATCAATCTCAGTAAGGAACTCATATAGTTCCAATGATTCCTGGACCATCCCTTCAGATAGGCTTGGTCCCATATTCAGATGCTTATTATTATATCTAGAGGTCACCCGGCAGACAGGCTTGATCTCAATCTCAGTTTCAGTCGAGTATTCTCATTAAAAGTTTTAGAGATCACTCGTCAGCTAGGACTGATCTCATACTTAGATGTTCAGGTATAGTTTTGAACTCAGATAGTTTTCCTAAGAATTAGGACTATTGGATATAGTCATCCATGTCATCAGTCATTCAGTATCTCAGTATCACGAAACTCATGTTGTCAGAGTTCAAACTCAAGTAGTCAGTATCTCCACGAGTTCTGTAGTAGTTTCGTATGTATGTATGTCTGTATTCTCACGTTCATGTTAGTCATCATGTTCATGAATATAAACTCCATGCATTCAGCCTACCCCCACGTATACTCAGTACTTTAGTTGTACTAACGTATTTGCGCTTTGGTGTTTCTTTTTATGTTACACCATAGGTTCTTAAGTGCAGATTCCAGATCAGCAGTAGCAGTTCAATAAGCAGTGAGTCCATATCTTTCAAGGACATGATCGTTACATTTATTATTCCAGTATTTTAGTTTATTCTCAGTTTAGGGAGTTAGTGTGAGACATGTTCCTTCAACTCCTTATTCAGATAGTTTAGAGTCTTTTAGACGATTATAGAGTTTTTCAGATTTAGACTTTAGTATTTTCAATTTTGTTTTCGTACTGTGATACCATCTTATTTCAGATACCTTATTATTCAAGATTGAACCTTACGCCCTCTTTGTTCATGTTTCCGCATTTTATATGAATATTATGCAGTTACAGGTACAGATATAAGTCATGGGTTAGCTTGTGGTCCTTCGGGGTCATGAGCATCATGTGGCATTCCGGTTCATCGAATCAGGGTGTTACAACTATTCAACCTCTCAAAAACTTGGTATGTACCACACCCTCCTTCTATACTTTAATACAACTCTACTTAATAATTTATTAAGGTCACCCACTGCCTCCAACAAAAACACCTATGTACATCAGCTAAGTAGGCCTAAAATCCTTCAACAAAATATAAAATATTGAACTCATGCATCCGATCACCATTATGTGAGATCTTAAAAACAACATATAAAAAATCTTCCATCAATACCCACGCATAAAGATGGAAAAATTAAGGCAGTAACCTTACCTTTATTTCTAAAATTTGCTTTATTAATCTGTACTCCATCAAGACTCTAAGTTTCCCTTAAAGTTGAAGTAAATACTATTGGAAAATACCTCAGAGATTAAAGAGAAATGGAGAGCCAAGTTTGGTAAAAAGGGTTTTCCTACACTTCAAACAAAAATAACTTGATTTCCATAACTTACCATGATAGGATTAAAGATAAACCGTAGTTCTTTTCTCTTACCTTTCTGGAATAAAGAGGGTGTCTTCAAAAACCCTAGGAGAAATTATGCAGGTATTTTTGGTTGAGAAAACCAACAGAGAAATTTGAATTTTACACAAATGAAATATTAGCGAAATGATGTTTTCTTTGTATAAATTGACCCTTCATGACCGTCTTTCTCTCTTTAATTTGGATCAGATATTTCTTTTTGGTAAAAAGGTCCAAGAGGTGATGCACCTACTTAGTTCTTTAAGTTAGTCAAGTAGTCCAAGTAGATGATGCACCTACTTGCTTTATTAGGCGGGTGAACAGGTCAATTTACCATAATTAGGTGATGCAACTAGTTTATCTAATTATTTGGTCATATAGACTAAGTAGGTTATGCACCTACTTAGCCATTGGACTCGTGCCTTGGCTGCCAATTCTTCTCCTTTTCTTTCTTTTAGTTTGGGCCAAAATTAATTCATGTTGGTGTTAGTGTATTTGGTCAAATAATCTAGTCAAGGGAATCTTAGTATGTAATGCACCAACTTGGTTCTTAGACTGGTTAATATGTCAAAGTAGGTGATGCACCTACTTGTCACCTACTAGCTTAATTTATGTCAAACAAGCAAATCGTTTATTAATTCCATATACTAAGTCTAAAATGTTAACTTCATACTTAAATGAACTAGGACACTTTAATTCTTTTATTTACACTTAACACTCACCTCCAACCTTTAAGCTAAAAAACCACCTTACTTAAAGTTTTAATTACTTCATCAATTCTAACTTAGTCATAAATGTGCCAAGATATACGGGGTGTTACATCATCCCCCTTTGGGTCATTCATTCTCGAATGAGAGATGTAGCTCAAAATAATGTTTACTCTAGAATTTCAGTAAAATATTTTCTAGTATTTCTTCATCCCTTGTGGACAAGACAATTCAAAACACACTAACTTACAAAACTACATATATACAAACCTCAATAAAATATTCTAACCAGTGCATATTAAGAAATCAAATAAGGAGTAAGGCTCTTCTCGGCCATATATAATAAAGTGAAATAATTCTATATCTCATATTTCTTTACACTTTTTCTTTGTATAACTTATTTGATGTGTAATAGTTGGAATTTATGAATCCCAAGTATGAACTGTACATACGAATATATGACACGTGGGTAAGATAACAAATGAACAAATGGGTAAGTGAACAAGTGATAAAGTAATTAAGTGATCCTTCGAACAAGTAAATAGATACATGTGAAATTTTTTATCTGGTAAGCAAGACAAGTGATGTCGGAATCTCATGCAGTTTCTTGGAATAATAAGGATAAATGAAATTTGTGAAGTTCTCAATTTCTAAAGTTGTTTCTCTCTCTTTTTAATCTTTTTGAATCCTACATAACACTATAATCAAGACAACATCTCTTGGATTTCAACCTTCTAATATGTAGCATAATGATAGAATTTAGAAATTATTAAAGAGATACATCTTTGAATTCAATACCCTCGGAGGGTATAATAAGTTATTGGTCTCATAGACATTAACATTACATAAACACATAAAGTACTAGGTGTAAATGTAACTGTGGAGGTAGTCTATCTTAAGCCTGCTAGTCGATTCTCCATACGTTAAGACCCAACATATCAAGGGCACAACTTTTTGTTCATTACAAATCTCATGAGTCCTTTATTAAGTGAATCCTGTAAAACATATACTTTCTAATGTGAAACTTTAATTTTTTTGCTCTTTGCATATTGATGGTATACTGTGCTTAGCCATCCATCTATTGGTACACTTTCTTCTTAAATTTATGTACATATAAAAAAATTTTCCGAGAAAGACGCCAACTTCACCATAAAATAAATGTCTTAATCCCAATATATTCAATGTTTAAGTAAAAAAGCACAATCGAGACATAAAACACATTGACAAATTAATCACATAAAGTCTATGACACAAAGGATTACTTTATATATAAATAGTAAGACACAATGAAAAGAATTTAGTATATAAATGATGCATATAAGAGGCATAGGATACATAGGAATTTGCACTATAGGAACATTGATCTGTATGCAAGTAAATTGTAAAATCTGATAATATGTGAGCATGTAATCCAGGTAGCATATGAGAAAATGAACTAAGATATCTAAAACGGGAATATGAATTCCAAAACATTAGTACATCAGCTGGGGGACCGCAAAAAAAATTGAGAAAATGGACTAGATTTGAGAACTACCCCATACGTGACCAATAATTCTACCTATTATAAAGAAAAATATGAATCAGGATTGTTGGTGGACTCTACATATATAAGCAGACTAATATGTGAAAAAGTATAATTTAGGAAATATGAGAAAATGAGCATATGTCACATGGATAAATATTTAAAATATGAGGCATGTAATTCCATAATAAGTAGGCTATGAAGTATGTTGATATATAGGCATATAGTGTGTGCAACATATAATATGAAGACAAATGATTTGTGGTACTTATGACCCATGAGCAAGTAACTTAGAATGCCTTCAACATTTGAACCATTAATCTATGATGCATATATCATATGGATAGGTTGTTTGTGGAAAGTAATTAGTTAATATATAATATATAGGGCAAGATCCCTTAAAACATATAGTAATAAGTGAGGTTTTTATGATGCAATCATGTCAGTGAATGTCTCTTCTAACAAAGTAATCTTTCAATTGCACTCTTTATCTTGTAGAAATTAACTTGACACAAAAATTTAGATTGCTACTAAAATGACTTTCATTTATCAAAAGTATAAGAAGAAGTTATTTCAGGAATAAATTTGAATTTTTGTTTACAACTATCTAATCTAAGAAGTCAATATCTCTTTGTTACATCACATGCTTAGTAAGCATTTTCTTTAATAAGACAACCTACATAACCTTTTCTTCTAGTACTCATATATGTCGTATCCGTTTACTATTAGAGAAATTTAGTCAACTCATATCTCCATTCTCTTATATTTGAATGTAATACTCATTTATTTCATAAGTAATTAAATCCTTTCCTACTATTGATTAATTTAAACTTTGCCTTTATCTACTCTAAATATTTTAATAGACCATTACTAATTTCTAACCCCTCAACATTTACTACCATAGTCTTTACATAACCCTAAATACTTTATGTCTATTACTTATAAAGTATTGAACATTCCCTATATGATTAAATCCTATAACCACTGGAGGAGTTATAATAGAAATCATGGACTCGGTAAGTGGTCAGATCCTTCTAAGAATATGTACAATGAAATAAAACTCATCTCTATGATTAGGTGACCATTTACTGGTAGCATATGAATGACCCTATTATATCTTTCTAAGATTAACCAAGATGATAAAAGTGGTACAAATGAAGATGCAAGTAATGTAAAACCTCTAAAAGCATTTTTCAATTTTTTTTTAACATCATGAGACCTTTGTCTTAAGATTACCTCTAAAGAAGTACCTTAATTATAGTAGGCACAATATAAGTGACATGGGTCATAGTATGGTTCGGAACAAATTTCTTAACAACTATACCACATGATTTAGATTCTGAAAAAAGGTTACATTTTCAAAATGTCGATGCAACCCTAGTTATAAATGTGGCATGCAACATATTCATAAGTTAGTCTCTACTCGACATGACTTTGTAGACACCCTAGGATGACCTGCTCGGATACCACTTTTGTCATGCCTCAAATCCTGTTGAGATGGTTAGGAACTCGATGCCCTGAAGGATCGAGACAACCAAATTATACCTTGGGATTACTATTCATGTAACTATAATAATTATAAGGCTCAGAAAAATATCGGTAAGGCTCCTTGATAAAATACCAAAATAGATAGGCCCACAATAGATATACATGACTTGGCCGCTGAGACATTGATTATTACAGAATAAGACACCACTGAGCTTTACTTTAACAAATGTCTACAAATCCTCTAAGATATAGACAAGATTATCGTAGATCAGGAACAGACCCTATCATACCCTTAAAGATAATACAATATCAAATAAATGTTAGGCAATGCCCCAAATCAACCTGGAGCTCACCAATAATTGATAATTAACATATGCTTTAATTAGGGAGATATATTAGATGGAATATGGTACCTGTGAGATGAAATATATTGTCTCATAGGAGGTATATCAGTACAAAATAATGTACTAAATATCCAAGGCATAAAGTAATCGTATGTAAAATAAGACCTCAAGTAAAACCACATTTAAATTTATCGATAATGATAGAAAACCACCCTTGTTTATACTTGTAGAATCATAGACATTAAATTCTTTGCATTTCTTTATTTTTCTTTGCATCACTAACTTTGTAAGACATTACAAATTACAAGATGATAAGTGGTAGACAGAAAAATTAGGATCGGCCTATGCTAGGCTTATGCCGATGAGGTGCCACCTATATATAAACAATGGTATTAGCCCATTCTAGGATTTTTAAACTGAGCTACCACCCACATATAAAGGTATTGTGATCTACCTATGCTTAGCTTATGTCTCTAAGTTGCAACCCACTCAATTTAGATTGCGTTACTTAGCTGATTTAGCCTTTGACATTGTTACTTTAGTGGTCATAACCTTATTAACAATTAGATCTATGGACCAATAGAATAAAACGTGATCAAGAAAGAACAATAATATAGGAAATAAGTGTAACATCAATGTAGTAATACTTTCGAACTTATATGACACCATGAACCTCACTGGGTATAAAACATATTCAATAATGAGCCAAGAAGACATGTGACAAGTAAGATGATGAATACATGCAAAAAAATGAGCTAGTATGTTGTATAACTAGTGAATAAGTGACTTTACATAGCATATATGGGTGGTGGAAAATTCTTGTGATCTTATGTAGCATATAGAAATTGTGGCAGATTCTAGTATAGAAACTTAGATATTTCAAATGGTGGAATATATGCATACTAAGTGAAGATATGTAACTCCTAAATAATTAGTTTAGGACTGTATAATAAATACTTACTAGGTAATAACAACTAGAAGGGTACGAGAGAATGAGTACTACTGAGGCACGTAGGAAGATTCTAACTAGGAACAAATGTGTATCCCTCGTAAGGACATATAAAATATATATTGAATAGGTAAGGAATCAATAAGGTTACCTTATACCCAAACACAACGGGAATGATATTACAAAGGGAACATGTGTATCCAAAAGAAGTATATGATCAATTGGACAATTGAAGTAATCACGGACAGATTGTATATCCAACATTTGACACTCTTAACTTGTATAATCTTTTATTTTATTGACTTATATAAGAGAAACATGTGATACTTTGATACACTTTAAGAGCTTGGGCAGTACACGAAAGGTCGATTATAAATAGTGGGGTTTATACACCATCACAATGTATCTTTTACCATGAAATATCATCTACAAAGCTCACTCTATTGGTACACGAGGATAAGATATCATGTAAAAGAATATAACCTATAACAGCCTTTCATAGCTTGTTGTGCAACTTGATTATTAAAATGAATTAGCCTTCTTTCCTTTAAGGTGCTAACATACAATATAAATACATAATGGATCTAATATTAGAAACTAATCACAATGTAATCCTTGTAAAAAAATAGCTAAACACTTGACAGGCAGTAAGACTATTTAGACCCTCAAATACTTGTCGTAACAACGCACCCTACTTATATTCTTTAATAGAACTCCACTTAAACATTCAATACCTACTGCCTCCAACAACAACATCTATCGAAATAACCAAAGCAATAAAAAAATTCTTCAACACAATATAAGACATTGAACTCACGACATCTAATAACCATCCCATGAGTTCTTAACCTTACCTTTATTTCTAAAATTCGCTTTCTTAAAGTGTACTCCATCAGTACTCTAAGTTTCCCTTCAAGTTGAACTAAATACTATAGGAAAATATCTTAGAGAATAAATAGAAGTGAATTGCCAAGTTTGGGGAAAAGGGCGGTCCTACAATTCAAACAAAAATAACTTGATTTCCATAACTTACCATGATAGTATTAAAGATGAACCATAGTTATTTTCAATTATCTTGGATGGAATAAGGAGGGTTTCTTCAACAACACTAGGAGAAATTAGGCGGCTATTTTTTGTTTAGAATAGCTGGAGAGAAATCTTATTTTTCTACAAATGAAATAATAGTGAAATGAGCTTATCTTGATCTAAAATGGCCCTTCATGACTGCCTCTCTCACTTTAATTTTGACCAAATATTTCTTTTTGGTCAAAAGGTCCTAGTAGGTGATGCGTCTGCTTTGTTCTTTAAGCCAGTCAACTAATCCAAGTAGGTGATGCACCTACTTGCTTTATTAGGCTGGTCAAAAGGACAATTTACCATAATTAGGTAATGTAGCTACTTTATCTCATAATATGGTCAAATAAATGAAGTAGGTTATGGACCTACTTGGCTATTGGACTTGGGCCTTGGTTGCCCATTCTTATCCTTTTCTTTCTTTTAGTTTAGGCCAAAATTAATTCAAGTATGTGTTAATGTATTCTGCCTAATAAGCTAGTCAAGAAAGTCTTACTAGGTAATGTACCTTCTTAGTTCTTAGATTGGTCAATACGTCAAAGTAGGTGATCCACCCACTTATCACCTACTATCTTAATTTAAGTTAAGCAAGTAGATTGCTTATTAATTCCATATGCTAAATCATAAAATGTTAACTTAATACTGATATTCACTATGACACTTTAATTGTTTTATTTACATTTAACACTCACCTCTAACCTTTAAGCTCAAAAACCACCTTATATTCAAGTTTAAATACCATAATCGATGATAACATAGTCATATACAAGCCAAAATATAAAGGGTGTTACATTAACCTTCCCTTAGGCACTAGGGAACTACCTTCCTATTCGATCACCGACTTATTTAGGAAATGGAAACTGACCCTACAAGTCGACAATGAATACAACCAATCAATCCTTAAAATCACATCAAAGTCTACAATGTCCAACTATATTTCATCAACAAGGGTCTCCCTACCATAGATTGATATCACACAACCCCAATAGGGCCTTTTAGCCACAATAGAGTCACCCACCAGGAAGGACATAGATAAAAAGACCCGAAATACACTCAAGATCAAAACCAAAATGAACAACCACATAAGGGGTCACATAAAAAAAAGTAGACCCCGAATCAAAAAGGCAATACGCATCACCAAAAATGAGTTATAGCATATAAGTAATGACATCTGGTGATCCCTCAGACTCCTGGTGGATTATAAACGTATAAAGAAAATTCTAGCAGTATCGGTATAAAAACTAGCACCCCTTGGTGCGAAAACCAAAGAGCTAGCAACCAGAATCTTATTATCTCCAGTAGAAACACTGAACGAAGGAAAATATCACTAGATATGACTAGGTTGACCACACTTGAAGGATCGATTCTTCCCTAAATGACCAAACCCATGATGCCACTAACCTAAAAATCAACAAAGAGGATAGGGAGATACTAACTAGGCTCTACTAGACTGATACTGGGAACTATATACGCTAGGACCAACACCCCTTTAAAAATGTCGATCACCGAATGACTTTGGGTAAGGGGCGCCAGCTGATGGGTATGAACCAAAATTCCCTCAGCTCCCTTCCTTAGTCCACTACTCCCATGTCTTCAGCTATTATGATAACCTTTCACCATACTATAAATATATGAACTTCATTTTCTACCTCTCTTTTATTATAGCATGATTCCTTCTACCACAAAAAAGACGAGAATGCATGATAGAGAGACTACTATCTGGGTCAACAGATAAATAGAATAAATAAACTCAGTATTAGACACTTTTCCCTAAGGTGTTTGAGGAAGACTAGGATGAATCAGTTGAAATCCACTAGGTTAATCGACCTTACACCGAGTCTGTACCCCGGTATAGGATGAGTTCCATCCACAATGACCTTACACGAGGTAGAAGAGATTCCACTAGCATATATTTTTTAGGGAGGCATGATCTGAAAAGCAAATATACAATAATTTAAGGAGATTTCATGACCATAGACTCTATAGCCAAAAAAATAGATCATAATAAAGGGAAATATTCCTAAAGGCCTAAATGCCTCCCCCTTATAAGTGAAACACCCTTGGTTTTGGCCCTTGCAAATTTCCTAAGCTTTAATATCACTGTCCTTGTAACTACTCATTATACGAGTTGTATGATCTGGGTATTGTTTAGTTTACCTAACTCATTAGGTGTCCAGTGATTGGTGTTTGTGTTTCTATTGGGGTTAAAACTTTGTTGTACGGGTCATTGATAACTCCCAAACTACAGCTCTCGTAAGAGTGTAAGCGGTCGCTGTCAAATATAGAACCCAACTGGGTTGGGTGTCGAATCCCACAGGGAATACTTGGTCACTAAGTGTTCCAATTATTAGTAGACTGTTGATCGAAAATTCCACGAAAAAGGGGGGATGGTTTAGGCGTGAATTAAAAGTATCAAAATAGCAAAGTAAAAGTAGAATGCTTTGTTTAGTAAGATTTTAATCAATGAGAATTTTGAGTTAGGGTTATGTCCACCTTATGAATTCTACGTATCTATTAACTATGAGTAATGCAGGATTCAGACATGCATGCACTTATAGAGATTTGTATTCTACTGGTAAATCCAAGTGTCTCTCGACCATCAAGGATTATCTCACTTTAACTCTCTCGAGCTTAAAGAGTATAACTATTGGTACGAACTCTCCAAGAGTTAATCCAGTTACGGCACTAACGTGTAAATAGGGGTTGGTAGCCCTAATTCCTTGTCACACTCTCTTTTCCAAACATGTAACTTTTCTCTCAAACAAATTAATGCTATAATGGCATATTTTATATGTTTGCAACCACAAGAATGTAATTAAGATGAAGAGAGTAATGATATAAGTACCATACGTATCAAGAATTCACAAACTCATAGTAATAGATAGTATATCATAAGGCTTCCATAACCCTAACAAAGATGTTTAGCTACTCATGATTACAACGGAGATCACAATAAACATCATTATCGTACCAAAGCTCAAAGAATCTCACGTTGAAGATGGGTGTGGCGTCAAACTAGGTTGATGTTTTTTCCCTCTAGACGTCTCTCACAAGTTAGCATTTTTTTCTCTATTAAAACTTACAGAATCTGTAAATTGAATAATACTAGAAAGTCGAATGAATAATGAAAGTATCTATCAATTCGTGAATAATGAAAAGCATCAATGAATGAATGAATGAATGAATGAATGAATGCTGAAAAATTCAGCAAAATAGGGTTTTTATAACATCCTTGTCCTATTCCTACTAAGTTACTACTGATCCCCAAGTCTTTAGAAATACTGTTTTTGCCCGGGGCAAGTTCTCCATGCATCACTTTCAGTCCATAAGCTTCCAGAAGCTGCCTTCCCTCTTATGTGAAGTTTCCCTTGTACCAAAAGGTCCACAAAGTGCTGAAATCTTCATCATTAATACCTGAAAACATGCTAATCATGTTGGTTAGCTCACTTACAGGAAAATGGACTAAAAATGCAAGAATTATAAATTTTGTCCTTAAAACTTAGCTAAAATATGGGTAAATTATGGTGCTTTAGGCGTGTAAATACGCCTATCATCAACACCCCACACTTAAAGCTTTGTTCGTCCTCGAACAAAATATTACGTCCATGCAATCATCTACTTAGAATATTACAGCAACAACATAAAATATTCATCAAGACATGCTCGACAATTATTAACAAAGAGTAGTTTTCTGGATCACTACTAGAAACCATTCAACCTCCAACATAGACTCGTGATGATGGCTAATTCATATCCACAAGTTAAGGTACCAAGAATCATACAAAACTACCCAACAATCATCAACCATGTGTGTCTCACACAAGATATCCCTCATAATCACTCATAAGTTTTGCATTTTTCGAAACATGGGTACAAGATTCTCCTTGCTCTCACTCTCACAAAGAATTCCTATGTTGCAATTGATGACCATAGGCTTGCCCTTAGTGTAATGCTCCACTAATATCAGAATGCTAAGCTTAGGATCAAGTAGGTCTTTACATGTTGTAATGTAGGCTAAGGGACAGGTAGGACTATTTTGGCCTGAAATAGTGACTATGTTCCCTAAGATCTTTAATACACTACATTATGACATTAACACTCTCTTTTAAACAACCCTTCTACCTTTCTTTTCATCTAACATCCCTTTTCACCTATTTTGTTATTCAATTATAAACACAAAGATGAGAATATACAACTTATTTTTTTTTTCTATTTTTTTTTTATAAAACACCTCTATGATAGCCACTTTTTTTCACAACAATTTCAAGTACCAATACACTCTGAGGCATCACTCTCACCCAATTTCCTCTTATTTTGTCACATGACTCTACAATTTAAAGCGCTTAGGAATTTGGATCAAATTATGGTCTTGAAAAAAATGGATTAGGCTACATATGAGGATGTCAAAGAAAATAGCTAAAGGCTCAAAGGGGGTTAACTAGGATAATGTCCACGGGTAGGTAAAAAGAAGGTAAACAATCACAGGCTGCCAAAGAAATGCCTAAATCATCTCCTAAACTCACACTCTTTATTTCTCTTTTCACACACACCAGGCAAGTTATAGCATCAGTCACAACACAGAATATACTATAACCTCACACACACAAGGCACATGGTCAACTTTATTGGGAGCAGTATAGACTCTTGACCCAACAGATGAATGAATTAAACCACACACTTATCACAAAGTGAGTCACACTTAGAGTCTAAACGTCTCAATAGTAATGATTTTGGCACAAACTCTTGTCATAATACCATGTCGCCTATCAGAACAATTTCATGCAAAATCTAAAAAAAATCTAAAATTAAACTAACTAATTACGACTAATTAAAACAAAAAAGAACTAGAATAAATATAGGCAAAGAAGTGCAAGAAGCATACAAATACCAGCACCCCACACTTAGACGGGACACACTGCCCTCAGTGGAAAATAAATAAGGAAAACCTGATTAGTTAGACTCCTCTTCTATGTCTGGGGTCATACCCCCTGCGTCGGAATCATCATCAGAGTCGTCATCCTCAGAGTTTCCTCGAAATATACCCTACGTGATCCCAAAAGTGCGTCGAGGTATTTGTAGAGAGGAGGACTCAACTTGCTCCTTTCTTGTCCTTTTCTGTCCCTTCTGTGAGGTGGTCGCTTTTTCTTTTCCTTGTCGTCCTTTTGGGGCCATTCTACCTGAGATTAAAATAGAGTCATGTTAGCTTCATCTCGGAAGATTCAATCGAAAAACAAATAGTAGCGGTGTCACCCCACACTTAATTTGTTGGAACAGACTAATTAAGTGAGTGATGTCGATTACTCAGACTTCATCGACATACATTTAGGCTATATGTTCCAATAACATGTTCAGCACAGTCATACGTTCATGTCATCTTAACTATCCTTTTCAATTCTATTTCATGTAATCTTGTCTATACTTTCATGTTTGGATGAATGCACTTTTTGAACCAAACTACCACATAAGGATCGTACCACAAATAGAAACAAGTTATTGCATAGGCATAATCGTACCATCTTATGCTTGTGGTCAATCATAATCGGTATCTCGATGAACGAGTCATTCAAACATTCAAGCTTTCAACTTACAAGATTATGTATTAACTTCACAAAACTATGACAGTGTATAACAATCAAATACAAGTCGGAACACAGTCAAGAACACCCACACGTATTCTTTCACTCAACTAGATGTATCATAACAAATCAACCAAATTCAAATCACCAACAACCTTTCAAGATCTAACAAATCATTATAAACGTAGTATTTCAACAACTACGGAATATAAAAGAATGACTTACTTGGTGATGGATCCGGAAGATGAACTCACTAGACTAGATGAGCAAAAAGAAATTTTTTGAGAGATTTGGAGAGTAAAGGCGGCGCCTAGGTTGAGCAAATAAGTGTGTTTTGTTCTAATGTTGAAGTTTTATTTATTTGACAATGCTTGGGTCGGGTTTGACCCATTTAAAATCGGATTAGGAGACCAAAAAGTAAGCATAGGTGGCGCCTAATGCTTTGCCTATGCTTAGCATAGGCAGCGCCTTTTGCAAAGCCTAGTTGAGCATAGGCGGCGCCTATGCTATGGCATTGTTAGGCATAGGCGGCGCCTATGCTATGGCATTGTATATTCAGAGAGCAAAGGAAATGGCATAGGCGGCACCTATGCTATGGCATTGTTGGGCATAGGCGGAGCCTATGCTATGGCATTGTAGATTCAGAGAGCTTAGGCCATAGCATAGGCCTTGCCTTGGTCATTGCCTAAATTTACATAGGCCTTGCCTTGTTCGTTTCCTAGATTTGCATAGGCAATGCCTAACCAATAGCCTTTGTTTCTTCATTCCAAACTTACCACCTTCAACATGACATAATTCCAAATTAAAATTTGGGCTATATCTCCTCCTTTATACGTCTTACACCTACATTTACTCAAAAACAACACAAACACGATTAGAAAGATGGGTTGCCTCCCACCAAGCGCCTTAGTTTTGGTCGTGGCTCGACTATTCTTTTTGGATTTTTATTTAACAAAACAAACTCCTAGGAAAACAAAATGACTAAAAACGATGGGTTGCCTCCCATGTAGCGCTTGATTTATTTTCGCGGCACGACATAGTTAACTCGATTACTTAGACTTCATCGAGATAGATGGTGGATCTTTTTCTGAATGGATTCAGACGACGCTGATGCTTACTTGTAGGCATGCAATCTTCTTTGAGATGACTCTTGTGCATACATATCCCAGGAGGGATACCAATTATATCATCAATAGTCCAACCCATAGCTCTCTTGTACCTCTTCAGAGCAGAGATGAGAGCCTCTACGTGTTGTTCACCTAAATCAGCCGCAACACTCACCAGAAGTGTATTTCCACTTCCCAAGAATGCATACCTTAGGTGACTGGGGAGCTCTTTCGATTCTAGCACTGATGGCTCTTCAATGGAAGTCTTCGCTGTTGGTGACAGTCGATTCTTAAGATCAAGGTCCATCTTCTTAGGAGCATGAGAATAGGACCTTATTCTTGTTAGAGCACAAACGGTTTCTTCATATTCTTCAACCTCCTCACGCTCAAAATTCAACAGCACAGTAGAAAATGGCTCAACAGTAAGCTGCTTCTCTACAGATAATCCTTTCTCATCCTCATAGTAAACATCATCTACAGAGAACACATCCATATCTCTGGGCTGCTTCATCGATTTACATACATCAAAATGGACCACTTCATCATTCAGCCAAAATAAAAGCTCATTAGCTCTTAAATCAATAAGCACACTTCCAGTTGCGAGGAAAGGGCGTCCCAAGATTATGGGAGATTCAGAATCTACCTCGCAATCCAAAATAACAAAGTCTGCAGGAAAGATAAAGGTGGAAACCTTCACCAACACATCATAGAAGATACCAACAGGCCGTTTTACCGACCTATCTGCCCTCACGAGCCGCATATTGGTTGGTGTAGGATCACCCAACCCCAACTTTCTGTAAACGGATAACGGCATCAAATTGATGCTAGCCCCCAGATCGCATAATGCCTTAGCAAAATTCATAGATCCAACCGTGCAAGGAATAGTGAAAGCACCAGGATCTGCCTTCTTCTGTACTAAAGATCTTGTAGCGATTGCACTGCAATGATGAACATTATCTGCCAGCTCATAACTTGCTACCCACTTCTTTGTCAACAGGTCCTTCATAAATTAAGCATACCCAGGCATCTGTTCTAGTACCTCCACCAACGGAACATTAATAGTTAGCTGCTTCAACATGGTCATGAATTTACTGAACCTGGTGTCATCAGCTTTCTTCTTCAGTCTCTGCGTAAAAGGTGGTGGAAGGGGAATCATTTTCTCCACCACTTCCTCTTTATCTTGCTTCCGATTATCAACCTTTACAGGAGTGTCATCAGCCTTCTTCTTCAGTCTCTGAGGAAAAGGTGGTGGTGGAAGAGGAATCATTTTCTCCACCACTTCCTTTTTATCTTGCTTCCGATTATCACTTTTTTCAGGCTGGTGATGTCTAGGTGCAACATCATGTTCACTCACTTCAGCTTCTACGACATCTTCAAACTCTGCTTCATCAACATTCTCTGCTATATCATCAACCACCTGTTTGTCTTTGGATGGATTTTCCAAGACTTTACCACTCCGGGTAGTAATAGCCATACACGATCCATCATTCCTTGGGTTTAGCACAGTGTCACTGGGTATTGTGCCAGCCTTTCTTTGGTTGAATGCCGCTGATAATTGACTCAATTGTTGCTCCAGATGTTTTATTGCAGTAGAATGCGATTCAACCAATTGATTTATGGATGACAAATCCTTCTTTACCTCAGTAACGCCTATATTGGTTGCCTCCACCCCTTTCAACAGCTTAGCCATCATATCATCCATGGACATCTTTCCAGATCCAGACGCCACAGCCTCATGGTTTCCAGGAGGAACGTACAAACCACTCCTGTCGGTCTTATTCTTCCAACTACCTTGATCACGGTCCTTATATCCTGATTTATCGTAATAGTTCCGACCTTGGTTTCCTTGGGCATTGCCTCAGAAACCCCCCTGATTATTCAAGTAGTTCGCTTCTTCCTCAGAGTCGGATTCATCTCTTCCCTATGATACAACGGCCTTAACCTTTTCGGTCTTCCCTGATAATAAGTACTTGGTAAGAAGATCCATCTGTGTTTTCATGTGAGCCATATCTTGGTCACGTTCCTCTTGTCTACGCCTCTGCTCTGCAGTCAAGCCAATTGATACGGTAGAGCTTGCTACCTCAGAATCCCTGGTATGCCAAGCTCTACTCTGCTTTGTCATACGATCTAGCATATCACTTGCCTCAAGAAAAGTAAGGTCCATGAATGACCCACCAGCAGCATTATCAACCACTAGCTTTGTCACCGAGTTCAAAGCCCTATATAATATTTCCATCAAGTGGATATTCGTCATCTCATGGTTTGGGCACCGCATAAGCTTCTTCTTAAACCTCTCCCATGATTCGTGGAGAGCTTCAGTTGGAAGCTGTCGAAAATTGCTGATCTCATCCCGTAGTTGGGCTCTCTTGGATGGCGGAAAGAATCTTTCTAGGAAAATGTCTTTCAGTTGCCTCCAATTAGTAATAGAATCAGGAGTTAGCCCGTTCAGCCATAGAGTTACCTCCCCAGACAGAGACAATGGAAATAAGCTCAGCCAAATTGCATTCTGCCCAACTCCTGGATTGTCAAACGACTTGCATGTTGAAATAAAATTGACCAAATGCATATTCGGATCATCTTCTGCAAGTCCACCAAATAAACCTTTAAGCTGCAATAGCTGAATCATGGTGCTAGTGATATTGATCTTGGATCCAGGTGACAAGGGCGGAGGAATAATAGCCCTTGTGGCACCAGCTCCATCAAGATCATCATCATCATCATCAAAAGGATCCTGCACAGCTCGGCGGTCAGGTCTCATTCTCGCTTGATGATCTCTCCTGTGCATAGGTGCCGCCACCTCATCAGTACGCCTGGGATTCAGTAACTCATCATCATCCAGGTCCTCATCATCAGGATTTGTTGCTCGCCCTGGGTTTTTAATATTCTGTTGATGTACTTGAGCAGCTGCCAGTGCAGCTAGTCTAGCCTGCTCCTGTTGAGCCGCCCTTCTGTCAATGTCACGCTGTGCATCCATTCTACCAATAAGTTGAGGTTCAGGATTTATGGGTAATAATGGCTGACAAGAACTACGAGTATTTGGCATGCACTCAACAGAACCCGAATAAAACAAAAACAACAACTAAAAGTAAAATCTCAGAATTTTTGACCAAAGGGTCTAGTAACTATCACAAACTTAGTTGACAATTGTATTCCCCGACAACGATGCCAAAATTTGATAACGCCCAAACTACAGCTCTCGTAAGAGTATAAGCGGTTGTTGTCAAATATAGAACCCAACTGGGTTGGGTGTCGAATCCCACAGGGAATACTTGGTCACTAAGTGTTGCAATTATTAGTAGACTGTTGATCGAAAATTCCATGAAAAAGGGGGGATGGTTTAGGCGTGAATTAAAAGTATCAAAATAGCAAAGTAAAAGTGGAATGCTTTGTTTAGTAAGATTTTAATCAATGAGAATTGTGAGTTAGGGTTATGTCCACCTTATGAATTCTATGTATCTACTAACTATGAGTAATGCAGGATTCAGACATGCATGCACTTATAGAGATTTGTATTCTACTCGTAAATCCTAGTGTCTCTCGACCATCAAGGATTATCTCACTTTAACTCTCTCGAGCTTAAAGCGTATAACTATTGGTACGAACTCTCCAAGAGTTAATCCAGTTACGGCACTAACGTGTAAATAGGGGTTGGTAGCCCTAATTCCTTGTCACACTCTCTTTTCCAAACATGTAACTTTTCTCTCAAACAAATTAATGCTATTATGGCATATTTTATATGTTTGCAACCACAAGAATGTAATTAAGATGAAGAGAGTAATGATATAAGTACCATACGTATCAAGAATTCACAAACTCATAGTAATAGATAGTATATCATAAGGCTTCCATAACCCTAACAAAGAAGTTTAGCTACTCATGATTACAACGGAGATCACAATAAACATCATCATCCTACCAAAGCTCAAAGAATCTCACGTTGAAGATGGGTGTGGCGTCAAACTAGGTTGATGTTTTTGCCCTCTAGACGTCTCTCACAAGTTAGCATTTTTTTCTCTGTTAAAACTTACAGAATCTGTAAATTGAATAATACTAGAAAGTCGAATGAATAATGAAAGTATCTATCAATTCGTGAATAATGAAAAGCATCAATGAATGAATGAATGAATGAATGAATGAATGCTGAAAAATTCAGCAAAATAGGGTTTTTATAACATCCTTGTCCTATTCCTACTAAGTTACTAATGATCCCCAAGTCTTTAGAAATATTGTTTTTGCCCAGGGCAAGTTCTCCATGCATCACTTTCAGTCCATAAGCTTCCAGAAGCTGCCTTCCCTCTTATGTGAAGTTTCCCTTGCTACCAAAAGGTCCACAAAGTGCTGAAAGCTTCATCATTAATACCTGAAAACATGCTAATCACGTTGGTTAGCTCACTTATAGGAAAATGGACTAAAAATGCAGGAATTATATATTTTGTCTTTAAAACTTAGCTAAAATATGGGTAAATTATGGTGCTTTAGGCGTGTAAATACGCCTATTATCAGTCATTGGGGTGGTGACGGGTTATTAGGACGATCCTTCATCAAATGAGAAACTTGGTTACTTGACTTGGCTCTATGTGTGAGTGGATTACTCAAATTTGTAAGGATATGTTATGAGTCAGTGTCGTATGTTGTCAAGTGTCAATCCCTTTGGATTCTATCTTGGTTATGACAGGACCGTACGATTCGTAATGTTAGGTCATGAGTGGGGATCATGGAGTCATATGATGGAAAGTATGTGGGTATTCCACACACTATATTGGTTAAGACTTAATGGTAGGAGTCTTATATTGTGGTCATGAGTAGGGCTGTGCAAATTTCGTTTTAAACTATTAACTCGAACCGATAAATACTTTATCGGTTTAACGGTTCATTTTTTTTCACTATCGGGTCGGGTGTCGATTTAAAATTTCCAACTAACGGGTTAATGGTTCGGGACTCGGGATTGCTTATTTTTTTATCGGGACACCCGATAACCCGATAAGAGAATGTACAGTATATCCATTATATGCTAAAATGCCCAAGCCCCAATTCAGCAAAACTGGCCCAAAACTACTCTAAAGGCCCAATTCCCCTCCAAACCTAGTACTTACTACTTAAGATACTTAGGGAGATTGCAGTAGTTAGGGTTCATTCTATTTTAATACTAGTACCAGGTGGCAGAGGCATCATAGACTGCGGCGGAGGTCCCGTAGGTGGTGGCATCATTGACGGCAGCGGCGGTTGTGGTCCTCCTCCGCTAGTACCGGGTGGTGCTATGTTACTACTGTTCCACATTTCTTGTCTGTTTCCACTCTACATAGCTTCGTTAGAAGATGAAATATGAAACTACATAGATCAGATCCTCGGGAAGTGCAAAAACCCTAGCTATATAAAGCAAATCTATTTACAGAGAGAGACGGAGAGGGGTATGGTAGAAGTGAAGTAGAAAACTGGGGTAGGGCAACTTTGGAGGGTTTATAACGAAGAGGGTAACACCGACTTGTATAATAATTTCATCTTCTTAGTCAAGTTCCGCCTCCGCCTTCCCAAGTTCCCATCAATACCATCTTCTACTCAACTTTCTTGGTTTTCTTCTTTGAAGAAAAAGGTGGCTCGACTTATTACACTCGTGGAACGTCTACTGAAACGTCATTTCAAGGGCGAAACTCGTGGATCGCTCTAGGATATTTACTGAGTCCCATCTGCATATAACAAACTGCTATATTACTATGGAGGTAAGACTGTTAGAAGTCTTTTTGTGAATTCTTGCTATAGTCTGCCTTAGTCAGACACTCACGCTGCGATTTTTTTCAATTTTCACATCTGTGAATTGCGATCTGTTTGCATTCTCCCTCACTCATACTCATCGGATCAAAGACCGCCTCAGCCTCTCCCAGTCTCTCTCAACAGTCAAGTGGTCAACACTCAACAGGTAAGAATTTTTTATTTTGCTCGATTTCATTCTTAGATGTCTTCTGCTAATCTGCTTCATCTTCAATTCCTGCATATCACTATAGAATACTTCTTAAAAACACCAAGATTGAAGATTCCATGATGGGGCAGTGTTAACATAAGATTTTTTATTAAAACTAAGGCTACCACTAATGCCTAATCCTATTAACAATTTAACTGCTTGAAATTATTGCCTATTGGTATAAATGAGTAAATTGAAGCACAAAGAAGAAGAAATTTGTCTTACTGTTGTCTGAAGTTAAATATTTAGAAGAAATTTTGTTTTATGGATATTAGAATTATTATTTATTGTTGAACGAGATATGATTGTCAGTTGAAGTGAAAAATAGATGGATTTTTCTTATATGCACTTTAGTTGCTTTGTAAGGTATGTACTAACAGTTTTAAATTAATTTGTGACTTAGAGTTTTAATGTTTAATGTTAATGGTTAACCCGATAACCGAACCGATAACAATGAAATATCGATAAACCGATAACCGATTAACCAATATCTTAACGGTTCTTTAACGGTTTAGCATATATACAAACCGATAATGAATAAGTGAAACCGATAATTTTCAAAACCGAACAGACCGATATGCAGCCCTAGTCATGAGTCATAAGATCGATTCATAACCATCTATGACATTTTTACAATTTTAAGTTGGGGATATTTTGGGCATTTCCCCCTTATAACTCCATTTTATACCATGACATAAAACACATTTTGGGACTTTATTAACATATTATTCTCATTCAAATGTTCTTAAAATCTCTCTCAAACTCTCTCTCAAGCAAGAGGCTACAATTTCATCAAGACAATCCATTAGGGGTTTTCAAGAGTGATTCTCTTCGTCTTTCTTGGTGTAGAATGTTACTACTTCCTCATTGTTATTTTATAAAGAATATGTGTTTAATGTTTGGTTTTCATACTTTTTTTATGATTTTGACATAATGGTTGGGGTTTTTGGATGTTCATGATTGAATAATGTTCTAATGGTTTAATAAAGTTTCTTTCATACTTGTAATATTATTTTGATGTGATGGAATGCATGGTAATGCTAAATGGGTTTAGGGGTACTTTGGTTTCCTTGAATTACTTGGTTATGGTTTTGAAATATATATGCCCTCAACCTATTTTTTAAAATGACAATGAGAATGATTTTGTCACATAGTTTGACTACTGTTGATATCTTTTGTATTGCTTAAATGATAATGGAACCTGAATTGTTCTGGTTGATTTTAAATAGTTTGGAAAGGACTTGGTGGCCATGGTTTTTGTTTAATTAGAAATTTTGGAGTCACATTGGTTTAATGTGTTTGGTAAGGCATAAATAGATAGACTTGTAAGTTGTAATTTTGGTATGACGATAGCAATGGTTAGTGCCAAAGAAAAGACTCCTTGTTAAATGGTTGTAATGTGTAAATGGTTTTATTATTATGTTAAAGGGGATGTGTAGCAAAGCTGTGGAAGGTGATAGTATCGGAGGTCCAACAATTGAAACATATGTTTGCCGATATGAGGTTTGTTCCTAGCGACCATGTGCTTGATGTCATACGTTATATTTTTGGAGATGTACTAGTAATCTTAGGTTCTTTGTTTGATCGAGCGGCTAACACACACTAGGGAACTTCCAGAAGGAGGAGTTGAACCCATATAGCTCATGGGTGGTATTAGTATACCAAAGCTACACATCTCAGGTTAAGGTTTTAAATTCATGCTAAACTCGATTCCCTATCCTAGAATGGTGTATGTGAATATATGTGATTGTATATGGTTGCTTACTTTGATTTTGAATTACTGATAATATTTTTTCTTATCCCTTGTACATGATAGTGTTCACTTTAATAATCATCTTCGGGAGCTGTATCCCCACGTGATCTAGGAACCGGACATACTACTATTCCTCCGATTAAGTGAATTAGATTTTTGGGACAACTTTGAGTTAGACTGAAGTGGTGAGCTTTCATGCTCCGGAAGGCTCCATTTAATGCTTTGATTTTGTTTTTGCGATGGTTGGTGGCATGTCTCAACAAGATGTTATTGATTCTCGATAGAGGCTTTTTCTAGCTACTATAGACTTAGGCGGTATAAGTATTGTTGTTATCCTTGTTATTGGTATTGGTATTATGTTGGCACTAGTTTGATAATTTGTTGAGGTTTTCTGATTATGATTATAGACTTTATTTAAGGTCTTTAAACTATTATTATTTTATCTAGTCATATGTTCAAAATTTATCTAACATAGGGTGTAGGGCGGTTATGGGGTGGTATCGGGGGTGGTCTTCTGTCCTTGTTGGACTAAAAATTCCCGACATAAATAGGTCCTATCTTGGGTCTTATAAGTTTGGTATCATAGCCTTAGGTTCATAGTCAATTGAGTTTACCACAAAGCTATTTCGAGTAGAGTCTAATTTTAGGGTAAGTAGTGTGCCACACTCATAAAGTAGAGGCTACAAGTCATTTAGGAATTTTTCTTTTTCTTTTATTTTGTTTTCAAGCTATACTCTCTAAGGTCCTTCTCTAATTCGCATTATTTTTCTTTTCAAATCATGCCTCCTCAAAGATCTGAAGCTCACTAAAACTCTTCTTTCCTACTCGAGAATAATATTGATAGGACCCATTCTACTTATGGGGTCCAAAATCGGTCATGAGGTCTAGTTCCTAATTTCCCAATAGGAGTTCCACCAGTTCTCTCCAGTCTTTCTTGATTTCCTCAGGCTGAGGTGATAAATGTCGGGTTTTGTTAGTCTATGCATATTTTGGCATAGTTGGTAACCTCTCAGGATGAGCGTGGTGTTTTTGTTACTCTATCTTCTAAGGCCACAAATGTTGGCCAGTTCATGAGGTTGAATCCTCCAACATTTACTAGTGTTAAGGTAGAGGAGAATCCTTAAAGTTTTCTTGATGATATGGAAAAGAATTTTCATATTATACATGCCATAAATGTGGAGGGCGTGTAGTTTGTTTCCTACCAGCTAATAGATGTGGCGTACCAGTGGTACAAAGAATATGATCAGTAAATGGATAATGATGCTTACTCAACCCTGTGGGAGGATTTTTCTACTGCTTTCCATGATTATTTCTTTCCTGAAGAGTTGAGAAAAGCTAATGCGGAAGAGTTTGTTAATCTGAAGCAAGGTAAGATGTCAGTCAAGAAGTATGACTTGAAGTCTCACTAGTTATCTCGGTATACCCCAGAGTTTGTTTTTATCATGAGGTCTAGAATGAGGAAGTATGCTTCTGGGTCATCTCGAGACTTAATTTTTGAGAGTAAGGTTGCCTTGTTGAACAAGAATATAGATATCTCTAGGTTGGTTGTGTACATGTAGTAGGTATAGGAAGAGAAGAAGAAACATGCTGAGATAGGGAAGAGGTAGAGTAAAAAGTTCAAATTATCGAAGTAGGGAAGTGGTCAATAGTACAGTTGTAGGAATAGTGGGAAGTGGCAAAAAAGAAGTAGGGAAATTATGGGTCTTACTCAACAGTTAGTTCTATCTACCTAAAGTCGTCGGATGACAGGTATTTCTAGGGAGGCAATAATTTTAGGGCATAGGGCGCCCAGTCGCAGGCTAGTAGGTAAAAGTCAGCTCTATCATATCCTATCCACAAATTTTGTTGTCGATTGCATCGTGGTTATTGTGATGAATTAAATAAGATATGCTTTAACTATGGTCAGCTAAGGCACATGGTTATAAGTTATTTAATGTCCAAGGTTTCTATGGGGGCAAAGAAGGTTCCTATTGCCTCTTCTTCAACTGAGGCACCAGAGGGCACACCATATTTTTTTGACCCTAGTCGGAACAATCTCTATGCTCTCACTACCTTCCAAGAACCTAAGGAACACCTGATGTTATCAATGGTATGTTGAAAATCTTTTCTTGAGATATGTATTATTTACTTGATCTGGGGTCCACCCTCTATTATATGACTACATTTGTGGTTATACATTTTTTTCCGTCCCAAATGTATTTTATACCATTTTTCTATTTCTATCCTGCTGGGTGACTCTGTGGTGGTTAGAAGAGTCTAAAAGAGTGGTGTGGTATATGTGGGTGGTCGAGAGACTTTGCTTGAACTATTTCAATAATATATGGTTGATTTCAATGTCATATTAGGGATGGATTAGTTGCACTCATGCTATGTTTCTTTAGACTTTTGGACCTATAAGGTCATTTTTAATTTCCCTAATAAGCCAGCTATTGTGTGGGAGAGTGGTTCCCAATATCCTAAGGGGAAGTTCATATCATATCTTAGAGCTCAAAGATTAATCATAAAGTGGGGTCTCGATTATCTTGTCTGGCTTAAAGATTCTCACTCGGATGGTCTTTCTTTGCATTTCATCCTTGTGGTGAATGAATTTCTTAGGGATCTTCCCTAATGACCTTCCTGGTGTCCCTCCAGATAGGGAGATTGATTTTGGGATTGATCTTTTCTTGACACTCGTCCGATTTCTATTCCTCCATATAGAATTGCTCTGGCTGATTGGAAAGACCTAAAGGAGAAACTAAAGGATCTTTTAGATAAGTGTTTCATCGGTCCCGATATGTCCTCGTGAGGTGCACCATTGTTATTCATGTGTAAAAAGGATGGTTTCCTTTGGATATGTATTGATTATCGACAGTTGAATAAGGTGACATTAATGAATAAGTATACTCTTCCTAGGATAGAGAATTTTTTCGACCAGCTTCAGGGTGCTAAATTTTTCTCAAAGATTGACCTATAATCTGTGTATCATCACTTCAACAATAGGGAGGTCGATATCCCTAAGATTTCTTTTCATACACGGTATGGGCATTTTGAGTTTCTGGTTATGTCTTTTGGATTGACAAATACCGTGATGGCATTTATGGATTTAATGAATAGAGTCTTCGGTCAGTTTCTGGATTTTTTAATCATTGTGTTCATACATAATATTTGGTGTACTCTATGAGCAAGGTGGATTATGCTGATCAACACTGTGTTATATTACAGACCATGAAAGAGCAGCATTTGTATGCCAAGTTTTTGTAATGTGAATTCTAGTTGAACAGTGTCACTTTTCTGGGTCATGTCATTACTAGTAATGAGATCATGGTGGATCCGCAGAAAGTTGCAGTGGTTAATAAGTGGCCTAGACCCACGACTCCAACCGATATTCAGAGCTTCTTGGGTTTAGCTGGTTACTATATATGGTTTGTGGAATGTTTATCTTCAATAGCTGCCCCGGTTGACTAAGTTAATTCAAAAAAAAGTTATGTTCTTGTGGTCGGATTCTTATGAGAGTAGTTTTGATAAGCTAAAGGACAATCTAACTTTGACTCAGATCTTAACCTTGCTTGATGGCACTGATGGGCTTGTGGTTTATTGTGATGTGTCCCATGTGTGGCTGGGTTTCATTGTGATACAGCACTACAAAGTGATATCTTATGCCTAAACAGTATAAAGTGCATTAGAAGAATTATCCAACTCATGACTTGGAACTTTTGGTTGTGGTATTTACATAGAAAATCTGGCATCGCTATTTGTATGGAGTGCATGTGGATTCTGATATATGTATTTACTCAGAAAGAGCTGAATCTCAAGCAAAAAAGATGGCTTGAGCTGCTCAAGGATTATGACATGAATCTTTACTATCATCAAGGTAGAGCTAAGATGGTAACTGATAAACTTAGCAAGTTGTCCATGGGGAATCTTGCTCATGTGGAAAAATAAAAGTGGGAGTTGGTGAAGGATATTCACCATTTGGCTAACCTTGGAGTTATCTTCTTAGACTTGTAGGACGGTTGTATGTTCTTACAAGAGGTGCCAGAGTCATTTCTTGTTTGGAGATCAAAGATAAACAAGTTCTAGATCCTATCTTGAATGGATCAAGGGTTATATAGGTAGGCAGAAGGTTATTGCCTTTGAGATTAAAGGTGACGGTACCTTGTGTTAACAAGAGAGGCTATGTGTTTCTGATATAAATGGATTGTGAGAGAGGATCTTGGCTTAGGTGTATGAGTCGTTGTATGTTATTTATCCTAATTCGGCAAAAATGTATCATGTCCTTAAGGATATGTAATGGTGGAACAATATGAATTGGTATGTGGCTAGTTTTGTGGATAAGTGCATAGTGTGCCAACAAGTTAAAGTTGAGTACATGACGCCTAAAGGATTATATCAAGAAATTGAGCTGCCTGTATGGACATGGGAAGTGCTCAACATGGATTTCGTTATTGGTCTTCCTAATTCTCAAAATAAGTTTGATTCTGTTTGGGTCATCATGGAGAGGATGACAAAGTCGGCTCACTTTTTGCCAGTTAGGACTAATTTCTTACTTAAGGATTATGCAAGGTTGTATCTCCATGAGATTGTGAAGTTTCATAGGGTACCTATTTCCATCATCTCTGATTGTGGTACGCGGTTTTTATCTCACTTTTGGCGGTTGTTTTAGAAAGGTTTGGGGACTAAAGTGAGTCTTAGTACAAATTTTCACCCATTTTCATATAGGCAAGTGAAAAGAACTATTAAGTCATTTAAGGATATGCTTTGGGCTTCTGTGATTGACTATGGTGGTAGTTGGGTTGAGCATTTGCCTCATATAGAGTTTGTTTATAATAATAGCTACCACTCTATTATTAGAATGGCTTCGTTTTAGGCATTGTATGGTAGGAGGTGCAAACCATCTATTGGGAGGTTTGAGGTTGGTTAGGAGGAAATGTGATTTGAGATAGGCTTAAGGTTACCTAAGGTCGCCAAAAGTCCAACGCGGATGTCAGGAAAAGGAAGTTGGAATTTTAGGTTGGGGATAGGGTGTTCTTAAAAGTATCCCCTATGAAGGGAGTGATGCAGTTTGGGAAGAAGGGGAAGCTTAGTCCCTGGTATATTAGTCCGTACTTTGTTTTTAGAAGGGTTGGTAATGTTGCATATGATTTGAGTTGCTTTCTAGTTTGAGTACCATTTAACCGGTATTCCATGTTACTATGTTAAGGAAGTGTAAGAGTAATCTATCGTAAATTGTACCTACTAAGAATATTGGTAAATTGTATTTCCTATGTTATGAGGAGATCCTGGTTGATATCTTGGATCAACAGGTTCTTCGGTTATGGAACAAGGACGTCGCCTTGTTAAAGGTTCTATAGAGGAACCACAAGGTAGAAGAGGCTACCTGGGAAGCTAAAAAGTACATGAAGTCCAAGTATCTATTCCTAACTTAGTCCAAGCTTAACACCTATGCTTTATAACTTAGTTAAAGGAAAGATTGGTTTTCTTGGTATCTTTGTTTTCTAACTTAGTTAAAGATAAGAGTAGAGGTGTGCGGATTCCAAATCGTACTTTTACTTCCTTGTCCCATCATTTGAAGGTGAATGATCCAAGTGGGGGAGAATCAAAACACCCTAGGTTTTGGCCCTTGGAAATTTCTTGATCTTTGAACTCACTGTTCTTTTAATGACTCATAATATGAGTTGTATGATGTGGGTATGGTTAAGGTGACCCAACTGGTAAGGTGTCCAATGATTGGTAGTTGGGTTTATATTGTGGTTACGTCTTGGAGGTATAGGTCATTAGGGGTGGTGATGGGTCATTAGGATTATCCTTCATCAAATTAGAAACTTAGTAACTTGACATGGCTCTTAGTACTAGTGGCTCAATAAAATCCATAGGGTTATCTTACAAGTCATTTTATGAAGTAGTATGTTGTCCAATGTCAATCGGTTTGATTCTTTCTTGGGTACGGCATGACCATAAGAGTTGTTTGGTTTGACCATGAGTGGGGGTCAAGGAGTCATACAGTAGACTGTGTATGGGTGTCCAATTCACTATCTTGGTGAAAACTCTATGGTACCAGTCATATGTTGGAATCACGAGTCACGGGGTCGACTAGTAACCACCATCGATATTTTTACAGTTTTTAAGTTGGGGATATTCTAGAGATTTTCCACTTGTAACTCATTTTGATACAATGACATAAAATGCCTTTTGGGATTTTATTAACCTATTATTCTCTATAAGTTACTCTTGAAATCTCTCTCAAACTCTCTCTCAAGAAAACGTCCAGAGTTTCTTCAAGACAATCAATTAGGGGCTTTCAAGAGTTATTCTGTCTGTCTTCCTTGGTGTCTAAGGGATTTTACTCCTCCCTTGTTATTTTACAAAGAGCATATGTTTAATGTTTGGTTTTCATACTATTGTTATTGTTTTGACTTAATAGTTGGGAGTTTTGGATGTTCATGTTTTAATAATGTTTCTAATGGTTTAGTGATGTTTCTTTCATGCTTTTAATACGATTTTTACATTGTGAAATGCATGGTAATGGTAAGATGGATTTAGGGGTACTTTGGAATCCCCGAATTACTTGGTTATGCTCTTAAAACATGTGTGCCTTAAACTTGTTTGTTAAAATGCCAATAAGAATGTTTTTCTCACATAGTTTGACTACTCTTAATATCTTTTGAATTGCATAAATGGTAATGGAACCTGAATTGGCCTGGTTGATTTTAAATTGTTTGGAAAGGCCATGGTTTTGGTTTAATTGGATACTTTGGAGTAAAATTGGTTTAATGTCTTAAGTATGGTATAAATGGATAGACTTGCAAGCTCTAGTTTTGGTATGATGATACCAATGGTTTATGACTAATAAAATACTCCTTTGTAAATGGTTGTAAAGTGTAAATGGTTTTAGTATGGTCTTAAAAGAGGGTAGAGCAAAGACGTGGAAGGTGGATGTCCCCGGGGACTAGTGCTAGAAACTCATATTTTCCGATGTGAGGTTTTTCATGGTGACTGTGTGCATGATGTCATAATTTATATTTTAGGAGATGTACTAGTCATCTCATGTTCTTTATCCAATCTATTGCCTAATACACGCTGGGGCCCGTTCAGTTGGGGAACTAAACCCATACAGCCTGTGGGTGGTTCTATGAAGGCAAAGCTACACGACCTAGGTTAAGGTTTTAAATGCATGCTAAACACGATTCCCTATCTAGGCACGATATATCTGTATTTATGTGATTGTATATGGTTACTTACTTTTAGTTTGAATTACTAGAATTATTTAATCTTATGCCTGAGTATATGCTAGTGTTCGCTCAGATAACCATCTTCAGGCGTTGTATCCCTACAAGATGTAGAAACCGTCCATACTACCATTCCTCTTGCTCAGTTATTTGGATTTCGGGGACATCTTTGAGTCGGACTAAAGTGGTGAGCTTCCATACTCTTGAAGCCTCCATTTCATGTTATGGACTTCTTTTATTTTTAGTATTCCTTTGGTTTAGTTTTGGCTATGGTTGGGGGCATGTACTGACCGACTGTTATTGAATCTGGATAGAGGCATTTTCAGATTACTATGGGAATGGGCGGTATCGGTATTGGTATCAGCCATGGTATTGGTATCGGTATTGGGGTTGGCACCACTTGGATAATTGGTTGAGGTAGTTGAATTATGATTACAGACTTTATTTAATGTCTTTAAACTATTATTGTTTTATCTTGTTATATGCTGGGAATTCATTCGACATAGGATGTAGGGCAATTATGGTTGGGTATTCGGGGTGGTCTCCAATCCTGGTTGGACTTGAGATGCACAACACGACTAAGTCCTAGTTTGGGTCATATCAATAAATATGGCACTCTATACACCCATAAAAGAGACTTTACTTGACACTGCTTTATTCGACACCTAATGACACAAAACCTAGGCTCTTATACCATCTGTCATAACTCGGATCAGGGTCTGGCCGTGATGGGTATCTCAATTCTTTGAGGAACTGGAGATCACCCCTTTTCACCTAACCAAGCAACACAACATCCCTATTATTAGATGAATTCCAAATATATAACAAGATAACATAAGAATCCACTTAAAATATTTAAACCATGTGCATAATTTGTCAACCGAAAACTGGCCAAATAACCTACTAACAACACTAAAGACCACTGTAATCCAAAAAAAACTTCTAAAAAAGTATTGAAATTAAATACAAATAAAGCATCAGGACATGCCCCCGGTTATAAACACAACACATCTAAACAATCTTAAACATAAGAGACTAAAATATGAAATATAGACTTCCCATGTATGGAAGCTCACCACTTTATGTCAACTCATGAACTGACCCCAAATCTGAATCGCTACATGGAGAAGTAGTAGTATGGCACATTCCTACATTCCATGGGGATATAGAATCCAAATACTATTAGCTAGGTGAATGCTAACAAGTAACTCAGGGATAAGGATTACATAATACCATGATCAACACCTTCAAACTCATTCAAAATCCAATGCATATACTTATATATTTATCACATGATAGGATAGGAAACAAGGTTTTACATGAACTTTAAAACTTTAGCCTTAATTGTGCAGCTCAACCATCATATATTAGTACACATGGGATATTTGGTCCCCAACTCTAACCCACTGGTAAGTCCCCAGTGCGTGTAGTCGCATGAACCGGAGAAAGATCATATATATATATTTATGCATGGGGGACTCGAACCTTCTAATCATATACCATGGTGACTTATGTACTGGATTAAAAAATGTTAATGGGGGAATCGAACCGCCCAATCATAATAATATAAAAAAGGTGGACTCGAAACACCTGGTCATAAGAAAGGGGACTCAAACCCTCAAGCCATAACTACCCCCTCAAATGCTATCGTAGTTCCTAGGGTAATTTACTTAGGCCTCCACTTTCACGAATCAGACAAACAAACCTCTTGTAAAGCCAAATTAAAATATTTAACAGACATTCCCATTCATTGAACCATATTACACATTAAGGCATACATTATCGGTATTGTCATACCAACTACACTTGCAAGGTAACAAAAACATGCTCAAAAAATTACATTTTTGGGGGAAATAATAGACCTCTTGATTTAATTATGCAATAATTTGTGAAAACATGAATCCATGAGGTTCAATTCAACATCACAATACAATTGTTCAAGAAGAGTTCAATTTCCACATTTCTCTGAGCTGAAAACACATTTCACATTAAGGGGTTGGGTCATAACCACTTCAAAAGTAAAAAGTTTGGGAAAATCATAGTTCCCTTGTTCATTAACTATACCCATGAACCCTCAAGTTCAAAACCATAATTAAAGCATGAAAAATCATATGTAAATAATGGGAAAACATTGTTCAACAATAAGCATTCAAAATGCTCAACCCTTGTTATAAAACCAACATGAATATACCATGAACAAAACTCTAAAATATGTGCCTTTAACAAACTAACAATGAGGAAGGAGTAACATGCTTGAAATACCCAAGATTATGGAGAGAAATCACCCGTGGAAATCCTAATTGATCAACCTCTTAAAAACCCTAAGTGTTCTTGACCTTTAGTCATTTAAGAATATTGAGAAGTTACTTTTATGTATTTCTGAGTTCAAATAACACCCTAAAGGGTTTATAAGAAGTGGGTTTCAATTTGGGTAATAGGGGATATGTCTAATATGTCCTTAACTTGAAAGTTGAAAAAGTGTCGCCTTTGACTATGGGTTAACCCTTGACTCGAAGCCACTCCTTACAAATCGTCACCACTAATCGTAACCAAGGAAGTACTACCATGGAACCCTACACTGTTATCCTTATGACCCAATGGTACCACTCGTAATAGGACCCTAAGACTCATAGGGTCCAGTCATAGTTGACCCAGAACCTAAATTGGGACGTACACTGGACACCTTACGATTACAGCTAACGACTCATGACATGTCCTTATGGTTCTTAGTGAGCCACTCATACTCAGAGCAGAATCAATCCATAAACTTACTGATTTTGTAATGACTTGGTCCCTAGGACCCATAATGAATCCATACGACTCGTAGGCTGAGTTGTAACCAAGGCAGTAAGCTCAGAGCTCAATAAATATAAAAGGGCCAAAAATCCAAGGTATTTCATATATTGATGTGTATTTTTCCCTATTTGTTTATGATTTCAATGAATTCATGGAAAGTTGGCATATTGAGTGGATATTGGCTCACATGGTTAGTATATTTGTTGCCTTTAGAAATTCTCATTCTTGTTGGTTGAGAGCATCGCATCCTCATATAATATATACTTGTTAAACATTTGTAACACTATGAAAATACTGGAATCACTAGAATGTGACATCTTTATAGACCCTCTACTAAGGGATATGCCAAAGATGAGTCATGGATATTGGTATTGGTTATTAGATTGTATATGGGTTGTGAACATCTTCATATGTCTTACCTCAGGAGCAAATCTCGTTAGGTGTATAGATAGGTCGTGCGAAAACCTAAAGTATCACATCAGTGTCATCATTATCTTCATTGCATTTCATATATATATATATTGTACGTTGTCCTTGATGTGATAATTTTCTATTTGTACTTATTTCTTATACTTGTATTTGGTATATCTGTACAGTCATGCTTCTTTCACATATTGGTGTACGGTTTATGTGTATATTGTAGAACTGTTAGTGGAAATGGTGTGGGCTACCATTTGGGACATTTTCTTATGGTTGGTGACGTGCCCATAGTGTGTATTTTATATGCTTTATTTTATACTTTTCTTAGTTGGCCTATGATACCTACTATGTACAAGTGGATCGTACTCACCACTACTGCATATTTTTTGTTTAGGTCCAGGTACAAGTGGGTTGTATAGTATCTGATTCAGATGGTATTTGAAGAATATTTGATGTAGTGAATGCTCTATACTTCCAGAGTTGTTCTACTACCTCTTCTTATATATTTCATGTGTTTTTTTGTATTTTGAGATAGATTATGATCCTTTTGGACTATTAATATATCTTTTGACATTACAGATGTATTTAGGAGTTCTTACACTATCACACCAGGTTTTGGGATACTGTATGGTATCTTTGGTTATGAATTTTTTCTATTACTATATATGTGTGGTTTGACTCCGTTCTAGGAGTGTTTCCTTTGTTTTTTGTATTGTCTTCTTATTTCATATCAGTTTCCATGATAGTCTTACCTATCAATGCTTGCTTTGACAAGTGCCTTTATGTCCCTTTGATTTTGGTTCTCAATAATTGTTTTACATAAATATACAGTTATTTAACATGTTTGATTCTTTTGTAGGAGTTTTACTCATTAAAATGGCCTCAGAATTAAATGACAATACGCAAAAAATTGAATAAGTAGTTCAAGATGAAAACTATGATCAAGAGAAGTTTGCTTCATTAAAATGCTACAAATTACATGTAAAACCCCCAAAATCCAATATAAGATTAGAACCATGTTTCCAGTAGATGTTAAGCAAAAAGAAATCTTTTTATTGTATAATTAGTGATTTAGACAAGTATTAAAGACACATGTAACTTCCATCTCATAGCTAAGTTGAAACCTTCATGATCAATTGATTTCTTGAGAAAAATCTTTCTATGGACAACTTCATACTACTATAACTTCTATATTGTAAAGTTTTTTTGAGTTTCACACAAACCAAAAGAATGTTTATTCAGTCTCCTTGCCAATGTATTAAGTTTAACCTTAATTTGATGTTAGAGTAAAATGGTATGCATTGTTTACCTCAAGGTCTCTGACTTCAAGAGTGTGATGGATCGGGTGACGAACCCTAACACCTATGATGACCCATATGGGAAAGCCTTTGGTATTAAGAAGAAGATAAAAATTATATAATGTTTTGATGGTTCAAGTAATTATTAGTCAAGAGATTGATGGTCTGTCACCTGAACCTTCAACAACAATTGTTCTTCCGTACTATAACATTTTCAAAGGAGTTGTTTGGTCTTTTTACACTTTTTTAACACCAAACCTACACCACATAAGCTATCTAAGGCTAAAATAGAAGACCAAAATGACATAAATTCCCCATTAACTCAAAATTCAGTCAACACAAAGAGAAAATAGATAAAGAGCTGAATTTTTTCTCATAAGAAAAAATTAGATTTCTTCAATTTCAAACTCCAAATTTAAATGTTTCACCAAGGTTTCCATATAAAGGTATGTGGAATTTTATTAATGGGTCTCCTTCCATCCATTGAGTCCCAAAGTTTACTCGATTTCTCAATTTACCTCCTTTCTCAAAGCTTAGGGTTCAGGAATGGCGTGAACTTCTTGGTATTCCCATTCATAGATCACATTGAGTTATAAACCTGTATTTTAACAAGAATTTTAGAACCATTACATATTCAAAATTTTAAACCTAACGTATATTTTTAAATGTATGGTTTTTGGACTTGAGTTATTAAATTCCTTAATTCACTCAGTTTATGGAATTGTCATAATAGTTTCAGTCTACTAGGATGGTGGGTTGAGAACACCCAATGAATGAGGATTTCATTCATATATTCATGAGTATTATATCCTCCATTTATGTTTTTTTAATGCTCTCAGATAATATTTTTATTTTCATTCATGAGAATATTACTATTATTGAGAATTTTAATAATTAGTACCATTTTTTTAGAGTAGTACTTAGCACCGAACAGAAGCAGAGATAAAGGATCACATATTAGTTAGGTTAAGCTTTGTATAAGTCCCTATGTTTTGGAACTATGACACCACTGTAAGTTCTAATGGGTCACCCAGTATACTAGGTTTGTTACAATTAGTCCTATTGGACATTAGTTTAGTATATCCATACAAGTCAATGTTCATACACTTGGAAAGGTATAGAACACCCTTCCAGCTGGAGTTACCGGTTGGACCCCAGTTTTCTCAGATTGGGGTATGTTCGTAAAAATTAACTCCCATAGTTTTCTCAAAACTCACGTGACTTTGTACTCTGTTTACTTATCATATTATATAGTTATATGTTTTTTACGTAGTCGTTGTATCAGTTCTTACAATCAAACACCATGTTTCATTTATCATGTCATCGTTAACATTTTTTGTTCACATAGCATAGTATATATCCTGCATGATCAGTACATTCAAAGTATTGACCACGTATTTTGTTTATGCTATATTCATTTATATTATAGGTTCCATTGCTCAACATTCGGATCACGATTAGTGTAATCTTCTACTATATTAGACGCTGCACTTTGGTGAGTCCTAATCTTCCAAGGACTAGCTTTTAGTAATTTAATCATCTTATTATTTTCGTTTTTGATATTTAGAGTTAGTTGAGGGCTTGTCCCATCAACTCACCATATTTAGACGGTTTCAAATATATGGTTGGATTTTCATCAAGGTTAATATGTTAGATAACCTTATTTTTTACCTTTAGTATTGAATTTTCTTTTATTATGATTATATTATTTTAATTTAGTTTTCACTTAGTATTTAATCATTTATACAATATCTTTATTGGTATGCCAGTCTATAGGTTGACTTTGGGTCACTTGTGACTATAACACTTTATTACGACTAAGGGATACTATTAGGGTCTGTCAAATATGGTATTAGAGCTTCAGATTTAAAGTCTCCTAGGGTGTTCTAAAGTTTATTTAGTATATTCATAATTATAGGTATGAAGCACGCCATACTTACGAGTGAGATTCTAAGCAACATTTTAGGAAATCTATCACTTCTTTCAGTTTATATCATGGAATAGAGTGTGAACTCAATAAAAATCTTCTTCTTTATTTCCACATGCCTCTAGAAATTGCCTACTATGGTAACTATTGAAAGGGGGAATGGTAATGGCAATGACAATGAGAATCAGCGCTCCCACCAGTACAAGAAAACCCTCTAAATGAACAAGTCTCTCATGTCGAATTAAGGGCTACCTTTAGAATATTAGATAAGTCTATCACCACTCCGAATAATTGAAAGTTTTTTGCATTAGCAATCCTAGTGGTGAATGCGTTAATGGCCAGAGTTTGGAACTTTAATTGGATGAATCCTTTGGTATTCTTTTGGTCCAAGTCTTAATAAGATCCACACGAATTTTTTGGTAGTATTAATATAGTTACTAATATCATGTGTTTCACTCCAACTGGAAGCACTGACTTTAATGCTTATTAGCGAATAGTGGATCATACTTGGAACAAGTAATGGAACAAAAAGAGGGGTAAGGATGCAGTATAAATAAAGTGGGATGAGTTTGTTGGTGTATTTATTGATAGATTCTTCCTACTTGAGCTAAGTGGGACAAGGTACATGAATTCATAAATCTAACGTAAGGTAACATGAGTGTGAAAAAGTACTCTCTTAAATTTACTTAGTTGGCAAAGTATGCTACGGCTATGGTTGTTGATTCTAGAGCAGAGAAATGTAAGCTTATGTCAAGTGTTTCTGAGGATGTGGTGAAAGATTTTAGAAATACTATACTAGTTAAGAAGATGGACACCACTAGGTTAATGGTTTATGCTAAATAGATCTAGAAACAGAAGATCAAGGAAAGACGGAAGAAGAATAAGACAACTAGAATATGTAGTTTAAACTTCTCTCAACATAAGTCAGATTAAGGTAATTATTCTCACTATCACCTGAAATATTCAACTACATTCCCATCTTCTGCTATTGCTCCAGTGAGTATGTTCACTAAACATAATTGGGATAGAGCACTAGGCTCAAACTCCAAGGATAGTGTGAATTTAGGATAGATCACCAGGCTTAAAGTCCCAAGATAGTATGAATTGTATTTGTACTAACCCAGTTTGTAAGAAGTGTAGTGAGAACCAAAAGGGTAAGTTTATGCATGGCAGTGATATTTATTTTAGGTGTAGAAACCAAGCTCACAAATTGAGGGAATGTCTTGAGGCTTCACAAAGAAATTATGATGCTTATAAACAAAGTCATTGTAACTCTTTAACATCTCCTGCTGGAGGCCCAACTCATAAGGCTACCTTATATAGTGTAGCTGGCAGACTATCTCAAAATAGGTTTTATGCCCTTCATAGTTAATAAGATTTGGAGTGTTCTTTTGATATGGTCATTGGCACGTTAAGAGTCTTCAATATTTATATTTTTGCATTATTTTATGCTAGAGAAACACTTTATTCTGTGACTCCCTATATAAAAGTAAACTTTGGTGTTTTTCATAAAATCCCCTCAGAACCTTTCTCAGTCTCAACTCCAGACGCAATTTGAGATATAACCAGAAGGGTATATAGAAAATGCCAAGTTATAGTTTTTGAAAAGGTTACTCAGTAAATTTTGTAGAGTTTTACATGATTGATTCTAAGATTATTCTTAGGATTGATTTGTTCTACTCTTGGTATGCCCAAATTGATTATAGAAAAAGCGAAGACAAGTTCTAAGTCCTAAATAAAAAAGTCCTGGAGTGGAAGGGTAGTACCTCAGTGCCTATAGGTAGGTCCATCTCTTACCTTAAGACAAAAAAATGATTTCCAAAAGTATAATCTTATTCAGGTCAAGGATTCAAAGTCAAGAGTCTAACTTTTGAGTTAGTTCCTGTGGTAAATAAATTTCATTAAGTGTTTCCTAAAGATTTAATTAGAATTTCTCCCGAGCTAGAAATTTACTTTGGAATAGATATCCTTATATACACCCAACCTATTTTAGTTCCACCCAATAGAATGGATCCAACCAAGTTTAAGGAGTTCAAGGAATAGTTGAATACTCCTAGACAAGGGTTTATCAAGCCTAGTGTATCTTCATGGGGTGCTCCAGTTCTTTTCATGTTTAAGAAAAATGGTTCTTTTTGAATTTGCATTGACTATCACAAATTTAATAAAGTGACAATCAAGTAAGTATCCCACTTTGAAGATTATTGACTTGTTGGATAAAGTCAGGGTGCCAAGTGTTTTTCTATGATAGACCTCAGATCGGGCTATCATTATCTCAGAGTCAGAGAATGTGACATCCCAAAGACTACCTTTAGAACATAATATGACCACGCAAAATTATCTTTTATGTATTTTAGACTAATGAATGCTCCTAGAACTTCTATGGACATGATAAATAAGGTGTTCAAGCACTGCATGGACATGTTCCTCATGTCATTTATAGAGGACATTCTCTTTTACTCTCGGTATGAGGATGAACATGCAAACTTGTTGAAGATTTTCTTACAAAAAATCAAAGATCTTTAATACTACTAAAACTGTAGTAGGTGTGAGTTCTTGTTGAAATCAGTAACATTTTTTGTTCATATCATTTCCAGTGGAGGCATTTAGGTTAATCCCTAAAAGACAAAAGTAGTTAGAATTTGGCCTCAACCTATCTCGCCATAAGACATCATGAGTTTCTAGGGTTTAGTAGGTTACTACAAATAGTTTTTTGAATGGTTTTTCTATATTCTTCTCCCATCTTCAAACTAAATTTTAAGAAAGTCAAGTTTCAGTGGTCTAATTTATGTGAGAAGAGTTTTCAGGAGTTCAAAACTCGACTTACCATGACTCTAGTTTTGACTCTACCTGAGTGCTCAAATGTGTTTATGGTTTATTATGATGCTTCCAGAGTTGGATTTTGTTATGTGTTTATGTGGCATGGCAAGGTTATAACATAAGCCTCTAGACAACTCAAGCCTCATGAGAACAATTACCCAACTAATTATCTTGAGTTCGCAATAGTTGTTTTTACCTTAAATAGTTAGAGAAATTATCTCTACAGGATTCATGTTTATGCATTCACGGATCACAAAAGCCTTTAGTATGTGTTTTACCAGAAAGATCTAAATCTTCATCATAAAAGGTGGTTAGATTTATTGAAGGATTATTATATAAGTGTCTTATACCTTTCATGTATAGCCAATATTATGGTTGACGCTCATAGAAGATTTTTTATGAGAAGTGTTGCTTATGTTGAAGATAAGGAAAAATGGTTAGTTTTCAAAGGTTCACCATCTTGTTAGACTAGGAGTTTGATCGGTTGATTCAATAAAATGTAACATCTAGTTTTAGAATGGCTCAAAATATTCATTAATAAGTGAGGTGTAGGAAAATCAAGATAGTGATTCCCTTTTTCCTAATTTCAAAAAAGTGGTCCAGAGTCAGAAAGTTGAGGTTTTATCCTAAGGGGAGATGGTGTTCTTCCCTGACAGGGCAAGCTATGTGTTCTAAATATAGGTGACTTGAGATCAGGAATGCTAAAAGAAGCTCCCAGTTCTCAGTACTCTATTCATCGAGGAGATAATAAGATATAGCATGACCTATGGGAAGTATATTGGTCGAACAACATGAAGTAGGACACCATAGTATTTATGGTTAAGAGTCTGAATTACTTGAAGTTTATGATTCAGCAAAAAAATCTAGTGGTAAGATTTAGGATATTAGTTCCTACTAGGAAGTGGAAAATGGTGAATATGGACATCATTATAGGTTTTCCTCGTACATGTTGACAACATAATTCTATTTGGGTATCATAGACCAAATTACTAAGTTGGCCAATTTCTTATCATTTAAAAACTTCAGATTCATCCTATGATTATGCTAGACTTTCTCTTAGGGTATTGGTTAGATTTTATGGATTACCTAGGACTATCATTGTAGATAGTGGTCCCCAGTTTACCTCTTAGTTTCAAAAGGCATTTCATAAAGGTCTTGGTACCCAAGATCATCACATTACGACTTTTCCTATGCGAATAGATGGTCAGGCAGAGTAGAGAATTCAGACCTTGAAGGATATATTAAGAGTATGTATGATGGATTTAAAGGGTAGTTGGTATGACCATTTGCTTTTGATTTAGTTTGCTTCTAATAATTATTATAGTTTCAATGTTCAGATAGCCCTATTTGAATCACTTTATGGTAATAGGTGTTGATCTCCAATTGGTTGGTTTGAGGGTGGTGAATCTACCTCAGTGGAACCAAATTAAGATAATGAAACTATGAAGAAAGTTCAGCTGATTCAAGAAAGGTTAAAAATAGCTCAAAGTCGTCTGATGTTTTATGAAGATATGAGGAGAAGGGAACTTGAGTTGTCTATTAGTGATTTGGTTATCTTGAAAGTTTCACCTCCAAAAAGAGTGAAGTGATTAAGAAGGTAAAACTCAGTCCCAATTATGTTGGTCCTTATAAGATTGTGTCTCATTTTTTCAATGTAGTCTATGAGTTAGAGTTTCCTACAGACTAAGAATTAGTGCATCCAATTTTCTGTGGTCCTTATTAAAGAAATATGTTGGTAATTGCACATTGGTTGTGCCCTTAAAGAGTGTGGGTGAAAAACACAGTCTTTCTTATGAGCAGGTTTCAGTTGAGATACTTGACGTTAGTTTTATAAGATAAGGAATAAAAAGGAAACCTTAGTTACAGTTCCTTGGAGAAATCAGCTCATTGAGGGAGATACTTGAGAAGAAGAGGTGTAAATGATTACCAGGTGACCCCATCTTTTCACTTTTAACTAAGTTCCAATGTGAGGAAATAGATATACCTTAATTAATTTTTTTTGTCATATGTCAAGCAATTATTATGATGTCATTGCATGTATTCATATGTCCAATTTATCTATGTTTCTGTTACAGGCTAGCTTATCATGTCAGTGTTCAATATTTAGAAATTCAGTATGCAAATTGACAGGTTTTTCCCTAACACTTAATTTATGTTAGTTTTATTTTTGGATTAATGACCCTAAACAAAATATATTTGAACACCCAAAATATCAAAGATAAGATTAGAACTATGATTTGATGTTGGGTGTATTTATGCATTCTAGTATCACTATTCTAGCCATTTTGTCCTTATTTTGAGGATGATTCATCTGCTATATGAGTTGATAATGACATTAATATTCATATAATTTTTAAATAATGTGTTTATAATGCGAAGAGTGAATTCCAAAAAAGTTTGTACCTAAAAGTTTCAATTAGAGTACAACCTAGAAAACTAGTACTACTAGTTTGATCTAGGTAGTTGTCTAGTTAATCTAGTAGGATTTTATTGTGTTTAATGTGTTCCTTATGGTTTAAATTTGTGATTATTAGTGTAATATCTTGTTAATAGTGATAAAAGTTCAATTTGGATGAGTGTACAGCTAAAACTATAAGTGAAATATAAATGCTAACTAGCTTAGTTTAGCTTTTGTTTTGATTCATCGTTATGAGTAGTGTGTTGTGTTTGTCTCCTAATTCGTGTGGTGTGAGTTTTTAGTATTATTTTGGAATTGAATATTATGATATTTTTATTATAATAAGGATGGAAATCAATGGGTAAGTCACCCCAAGACAAGAAACCAAAAGGGGAGACTCAACACTTAACAAAAATTCAGAGAGCAACTTCCAGAGGCTCAGGGCGATATTGA
This sequence comes from Capsicum pubescens, assembly GCA_030864215.1. Taxonomy (NCBI): domain Eukaryota; kingdom Viridiplantae; phylum Streptophyta; class Magnoliopsida; order Solanales; family Solanaceae; genus Capsicum; species Capsicum pubescens. Next base: position 227,746,046 of record CM061548.1, on the reverse strand, counting down.
GACGGCGCCCCACCTGTAGCAGGGATATATGTATGGTGCATACATGAATATATTATCTATCTATCCAAGTCTAAGAATCACCTGGAGCGGTGCTATATCAAGGGAGATTCCCCACCGAGTCCCAGGCTCAATAACTAACAGTTTTCTTGTCCAACAATAAATCTGCTTGCTCCTATGTTATAAATACATGTTAAATCACATTTTTACATATCTTTGGATATATTTTGGAGATCAAGGGGATGCTACAAGTTCTTCATTATTTTTTTAATTTTTTTAATTTATTAAATTCATGTTTTTGTCATTAATTACCACTTTGTGATTATGATTATGACTATGCATGGCTAAATGCCCTTTTTCGGGGTTAAAGCCAAGAACATCAGTATTATTGTTTTGAATTAAGTTCCTTTGATTTTTTTGTCATTATTGGTTGTTTGTTTATTCTTATTATAAGTATTTTAAGGATTTGCGACCCTTATAATACATCAGTTGTCTACCTTTTGAACCCGGGAGAGGGAATATGGAGATAGGATATGGGAATAAGCAATATTTGGGTTTTTATTCTTTTAAGAAATAATGAATTGAACTTAGCACCTAGGAAAGGAATATACTTAGGAGAAAAACTTGATTCAAATGTAGGATAATGGCCTTATGGAACTTAAGTGGACTATTACATTCCTGCTCAATGATGTAGTTGTAAGGTTCGACTTATGTAAAGGATTAGAGGTTGTGTAACCATAATCACACAATTAACCGTACGAATAAATAACCAAGATAAGAAAGTTAGTGAACAAAATTCAATAACATAGTACGATTGTTCAAAGTGCATTGACCCTGGGTTTTCTCCTTTAATTTCTGCATTGTTTACTTTTCTACAATTTACAAATTTCAAACTCTTTTTTTTGTTATGCTTGAATCAATTGAATGTAAATTGTCCATATAAATAGAATCGTTATTAAATCAAGTCTCTGTGGGATTGATAATTTGATTCTTAAAGGACACTTTACTACTTGATAAGACCACGTACACTTGTGTGTGCACTTGTGCGCTATCATGTTTTTGGCACCATTGTCGGGTACTTATAATTTGGGAACTATTTATTTTAGTTTTATTTTTAAATTTATTTGGTGTTTTTACTCTTTGTCTTGGTTTTTCATTTGCAGGAAATAGGTTTTAAGGTTAGTAAGCTTGCAGGGGATAGGGATTTGGTTGAATAAAGCCCAAACTCGAACAACACTTCCATAAACAAAGGAGAGACACAATCCATTTCCCTTAATTTCTGTAAATAGAAGAACTCCAAGAGAATCCTGCTATAATGGTTACAGAACAACAAGCACGTAGGACAGTTAGGGAAGTGGCAGTCCCACTTATGACAAACATGACTTCCCTAATTTAAAGACCGGCTGTTGGGGGAAATTTCTAATTAAATCACAATATGGTGTAGCTTCTCTTCATCAATGGACCATTTGAAGGGCTTACACACGAGGATCGACAAGTCCACCTGCTGAATTTCATCGATCTTACTAACACATTCATTCCAACTAGGGTAAGTAAAGATTACGTGAGGATGACACTTTTCCCTATTCACTTTTTGGGGAAGCTAAAAGAGAGTTGAATGCAGAGGCGACCAATTAAATCACATCATGGGATAAATTAGCACGAATATTCCTCATCAGATTCTTTTCATCAGGAAAGAATACGAGACTTGGCAATGAGATAGTGTGCTTAAATTACAAGCTTGATAAAAATCTATATCATGCTTTGGAATGCTTTAAGTCCTTTCTTCGGGATTGTCCACACAACCAATAATCCAATGAGTTACTTGCTTATACTTTAGTAGAAACACTTGATCACAATACAAATATTATGCTAGATTCAGTAGTAAGTGGACAAGTGTTAGAGTTGACTTATGATGAGTTGTACACATTGTTAAACTGCATAGTACAAGGAAATCCCAAATGGCATTCATATTCTAGAAGTGCCACAAAATAATTACGAGTGTATTAGAGGTAGACTAGTTTACTACCTTATCATCTTAGGATACAACATTATAAAATATGATAAACACTCAGTTCAGCTACTTGAAATTAGCTCCACAACCTGTAGTCATAGTCAATGCCATCCAACAAGCTACAGGTTTGTGTGAAGTATGCGGTAATAGTGGTCACTTGGCGTCTATATGTGATTCTAATCTAGAATCAGTGATGTATGTGGGAAATGATCAAAGGCCAAATTATCGTAACGCCTACCACATGAAGTGGAAGACTTAGCCTTGTAACGCACACAATAACAAATTCCATAATCATAAGCCCAAACAAATCATTTAACTAGCAATATGGAAGAGATGTTAAAGCACCTTCTAGCTAGTCAGACATAATTGGCTTCGGATATATCAAATTCGTAAGCTGCTCATAGAAGCTTGGAGATTTAAGTGGGGAAGTTACAACAAGCATTCAATACTAGGCCACAAGGTGGTTTGCCAGCAGATACTAAAAATACAAAGCAGGTTATGGAAATCACCTTGAGAAGTGGTAAAAAGCTTCAAGGAGAACCTCCAAAGACAACTAAGGAGGTAGATGCTAATATGGTGACTGACAAGTTTCCTAAAAAGGTTGCTGAAAAGTCAAGAAAGTCTGATTGCTTGAAAGAAAAAAATGCTAAAAAAGAAAAGAAGAAAATGCCGTCGCTTCTCTCAGAGGCAAATTAAAGCGAAGGAGGATGCCATGTTTAAGATTTTCTTTGATACATTTAGAGAGTTTCACATTAACTTACCTATGTTAGATGTTTTACAGTGTATGCCAAAGTACGCAAAGTACTTAAGCGATGTCGTTGATAACAAGGAGAAATTTAAGGATGTAGCGGCAATAACACTCACTGAAGAGTGCAGTAATATAATAATACAAGAAATCCCCAAGAAATTGAGAGAACAAGAGAAGTTTACTCTCCCTATCCAAATTAGGAGTAAAGTAGTCCATGCATTGAGTGACTTAGGGGCTAGCGTGAATCTGATGCCTCTATCCTGGTTTGACACATTGAGTTTGGAAAAGCCTAAATCGACAAAGCTGGTTTTGCAACTTGCAGACGGATCCATAGCACATCTTGAAGGAATAATTAAGGGTGTCCTAAAAAAGTTTTGTAAATTTGTTATTTCTATTGACTTTATTATTCTTGACTTTGAGGAAGATGAACAGGTACCAATAATCATGGGGCGTCCATTCTTATCAACTGGAGGAGCATTGATTGATGTTGGAGAAAGCATGCTCAAAATAAGGGTAGACAATAAAGAGATCGTATTTGAAGTATATAAAGCACCCATACTAACGTCTTTATATAAAGATTTGTGTGTGATCAAAATTGATTGAAGGGGATGAGCGTGTGATGGATAGTCCACCAAAGACCTCTTTGAACTACCTGATTGAGAGGCCTAAGCTTCAACCACCCAAGCCTGATTTGATGCTAATTGATGAGCCTGGAAAGGCTACAGTTGAGAAATATGATGCACATGAGAATTCACACCCAAGAGTAGTGAATAGAATAAAAAGATAGAGACCAAGCGTGAGAAAGAGTAGGAAAGAGAATGACTAAGTCATTAGTTAGGTCGTGCCACTATACTAAATCAGACGCTTCTTGGGAGGCAACCCAAGTTAAGTTGGTATGTTTTATTTTTAGTTTATAGTTTTTATTTCTTAAAGTTTTTGTATTTGGTTGAGTCGCAGGTTGATGGGAAGTTTGAGTACCATAAACTTGACGTAAGCAGCATGGCAAAGATTGTGTGTGTGGTCTACAGTCTCCTTGATATTTATAGATGCAAGTAGCTAGGCCTAGAGGCCTCAGGGAGTATTTCTACCTTTTACTATTAAGTTCACTTTAGGGACAAAGTAGATTTTTAATTGTGGGGTAGGGAAATTCCCAATTAGTGGCTCAATTTAAATTTATTTTAGGATAGGAATAAGTGAGATATTCTTGTTGGTGCTATTTTTGATTGCATGGTTCAATTGTTTGCTTTTGATAAAAGAATCTTTATTGAGTGTATTGCTATTTTTTGAAACTCTTAGGCTCATCATTAGGACTCTTGTACTTGCTGGCTTAAAATTTGACTTTATGTTATGTTTGGTTCAGAGTCTATGATGATCCTCTGTGAGTTAAGCATGTGCCATGTATGATGTGAGTTTTTTTTGTTTATTCCATGTGGCATGTGATATCTAGACTTTCTCGATGTGTGTGCAAAGCGAAATAAAGAGTGTGGGTTTAGGAGATGATTTAGGCATTTCATTGATTGCCTTGTTTTATACCTTCAATATGTCCTATTCTTTGTGCATTATCCTAGTTAACCAACATTGAGATTTTATCCTTGTCTTTTGTAGCCTCTTATGTAGCCTAATCCCCTTCTTTGAGAGACCATAATTTGATCCATGAAGCTCCTAAGTGCTATAATTAAAAAAATTAATTAAGGAGTTTAGAAATTGAAGAAGAAAAAGGTGAAATGGATGCCCCAAGGTAATAGTTATTGGTGTTTATATTTTATGTGTGGTGGTTGTTAGTGGTATAAATGGTGTTATAAATATTCCCATGATTTTAGAAAATGAGAAAAATTAAATCTTTAAGGAATAAAGAATGCGCCCACCAATTGTTTATGAAAATGCTTAAAATAGATAGGGAAAAAATAAAGATGATAGGTGGATGAAAGAGTATAATTTGGTTGTTGGATATTGGTTTTAAATTTATAATGTAGTGTGTTAAAGTTCTTAGAGATGTTAGTCACTATTCCCAAATAGTTTCTGCACATCCCTTAGCCTATATTATAACCTGTAAAAGACCTATTTTACCCTAAATTCATCATTCTAATATTAGTGGAGCATTACACTAAGGGAAATCTTATGGTTCATTGTGTGTAACTTTTGAATTGTTTGAGAGAGTTAGTGTAATTTGATTCATGTACCCATCATGTTATAAATTTCTTAATTGTGAGTGATTATGGGTACTCTCTTGTTGTGAGGGGAACATGTTTGGTGAGCGTGGGTGATTTATATGATGACCTTTATTGAATGATAAGCATGAGTTTTCCAACAAGGTTAGTCAATTCTTGAGGCTAGTATTTTTTGGAGTAGTGTTCATAAGCTTTTAGTCATGTTTGTAACATGCTTAGTATGAAAACTTCCAATCTGTATAGTTATGGTAGTACTAGCTTGAGTATCTTGCATATAGTAAAAGTGTAGAGTCTCCATATCATGATGTTTAAATTGAAGAGTTGTTCGAGGATGAACAAGGTTTTAAGTGTGGGGTGGTGATGTTGGGTGTATTTATGTATTCTAATGTCACTATTCTAGCCATTTTAGCATTGTTTTGAGGATGATTCGTGTTCTATATGAGTTTACAATGATATTAATGTTCATATAAGTGTTAAATCATGTTCTTATAATGCAAAGAGATAACTCCAAACAAGTTCGTACCTAAATCTTTTAGTTAGAGTTCAACCCAGAAAACTAGTGCTACTATCTTAAGCTAGGGGCTTGTCTAGTTGATCTCATTGGATTTTATTGTGTTTAACATAGTCCTTATAGTTTAAATCTGTGAATATGAGTGGAAAGACTTGTTATTAGTGAGAAAATTTTAATTTGAGTGAGTGTACAACTGGAACAATAAGTGAAAGATCAACGTGAACTAGCCTAGTTTAGCTATCGTTTTGATTCATTATTAGTAGTAGTGTGTTGTGTTTGTCTCCTAATTAGTGTGGCATAATTTTGTAGGATGATTTGGGAACTGAATATGATGATATTTTAATGATAATAAGTCTTGAATCCATGGGAAAGACAACACAATATAAGGACCCAAGAGGGGAGACTCAACACTTAACCAAAATTCGGAGAGCAACTTCCAGACACTCAGGGCGATATTGAGGCGTCGCCCCACCTAGAGAAGGGCTATGGGAATGGTTCAGCCTTTCCTGGAGAGGTTCTCTAGCTAAGTCTCATCCTCACTAGGTGCAGGGCTATACCCAGGGTGATGCCCCACCTAGTACCCGGGCTCAATAACTGACAGTTTCCTGGTCCAACACGGAATTGGCTTGCTCATATACTATAAATACATGTTATATCACGTTTTTACATATATTTGGACATATTTTTGAGATCAAGGGGATTATAAAACTTATTCTTTAGGTTTTTATTATGTTTATTTATTTCATTTATGTTTTTAGTCATTAATTACCACTTTGGGATTACGATTTTGACTATGCGTGGCTAAACTCCCTTTTCAGGGATTAAAGACAAGAACATGAGTATTATTGATTAGAATTAATTTTGTTTTATTTTCTAATCATTATTGGTTGTATGTTTATTCTTGTTATAACTATTTTATGAATTTGTGAACCTTAGAATACATCAATTGTCTACCTTTTGAACGTGGGAGAGGGAATAGGGAGATAGAACATGGGAATAAACAAAGTTTGAGTTTTTATTCTTTTATGAAATAAAGAATTGAACTTAACACCTAGGACATGGATGTAATTTGGAGCCAAACTTGATCCAAATGTTGGATGATAGCTTTAAGGAACTTTAGTGGACTATTACATTCCAACTCAACGATGTACTTGTAAGGTTTAACTTAGGTAAAGGATTAGTGGTTGGGAAACCATAATCACGCAATTAACCCTATGAATCAACAACCAAGATAAGCAAGTTAACGTACGAAATTTAATAACATAGTACAATTTTTGAAAGTGCTTTTACCCTGGGTTTTCTCCTATTGATTGTTTTGAGATCTTAATTTCTGCATTGTTTACTTTTCTACAATTTACAAATTCCAAACTCTCTTTTTGGTCACGTTTGCATTAATTTAATCTAAATTATGAACTAAAATAGAATTATTGTTAAATCAAGTCTCTGTGGGATCGATACTTGGCTTCTTAAAGGCAACTTTACTACTTGATAAGACCACATACACTTGCATGTGTGTTATCATGATTCAAGTACATGTAAAGACAAATGTCATGTTTTTATAGTATAAGAAGTGATTTATACAAGTATTAAGGCCATAAGTAGCTCCTAGATCATAGCCAATCTTAGTGATTGATATCTTAAGAACAATCCTTCTATAGTCAACTTAAAACATCCATAATTCCTACATTCTAAAGTAATTTTGTGCTTAGTACCCACTAAATTAATGTTTGTTAAGTATTCTTTCCAAAGCCCAAATTTTAGCATTAATTTAATATTGGAGTGAAATTTAATACTCAGTTTACCAGAGGATGTCTATCTACTAGCATGTGAAGGCTTAGGTGACATACCGTCACACCTGTGATGACCCATCGAGGTAAGCCATTAGTCTTAAGTAGTAAGAACAAAAGTGGCAGTTAGTTAAGGTATTGATGATCCATCACATTAAAAATAAACAAGAGCTCTTTTGCACTATTATAATGTTTTCAAAGGGGTTGTTTGGCCCTTTCCTACTCTTCTAACATAGAACTACATCGTTTAAGCTATCGTAAGGCTGAAATATAAGTCTAAAATGACCCAAATTCCTAATTAACTCAAAATTCAGCCAACATAGTAAGAGAAAATGTAGAAAGAGGTTATTTTCTTTTCATAATTCTAAATTATGGTTTTTCAACTTCAAACTCCAAATTCAAAGGTTTCGCTAAGGTTTCCATATTCATGAATGTGGGATTTCATTAATGGGTATCCTTCCACTGCATGAGCCCAAAATTTAACTCAATTTCTTAGTTTGACTCCTTTCTCATAGCATAGAGTCCATGAATGTTGTGAATTTCTTGATATTCTTTTTCCTTGATCTTACTGATTTATAAATTAATGTTTTAACTAAAATTTTAGTACCATTTCATATTCAAAATTATAATTATATTGTGAAATCAATGATTGTATGACATGAGTTATTAACTTCTTTCATTCATCAATTTATAAAATTGTCATAACAGTTACATTCTTATGGGATATAGGTTTTGAACACTCAATAACGTAGGATTTCAGGCATATACTTATGATTATTATATCATCAAGTTTAGATTTTTCAATGCTTAAATAATGCATTAATTTTTATTCGCTAGAATATTATTATTATTGAGCATTTCAATTATTAGTGTTCGTTAGTTGGGAGTAGTACTTAACACCGAGGGAACACAGGGATAAATTCTCACCAATTAGTTACTCTAAACTACAGAGCCACTGTATATTCTTAAAGGTCACCCATTAGACAAAGATTAAAACCTCAGTCCTTTTGGACATTGGTTTAGTGGACCCACATCAGTTAGTATTTCTACCCTTGTCAAGGTACAAAATACCCTTCCAGCTGGGGTTACAAGTTGGAACCCAATAAGCTATGATTGGGGAATGTCGGTTAACAATAGATCCCACAATTTAGATTCATACATCGCATGACCTTGTATCAAATTTATTTATCATAATATATATAGTTAAACTTTTATTACATATTCAATGTATCAGTTTACATGTTCCAGCTCATGTTCAGTTTATAATGTTATCATCAAAATATTCAGTTCACATAGCATAGTGTATATCCCGTATACTCAATTCAGTTAAAGTATTGATCTCATACATTCTTTATGCTATGTTGGTTTATATTATAGGTTCAGAGGTTAAGCATTCAGATTGTGCTTAGTATGACCTCCTACTATATCTACTATAGAACTTTGGTGAGTCCTCATCATTCGAGGACTAGATTTTAGTACTTTCATTATTTAATTTTAATTTCAGATAGTAAGAGTTATTGGGGGCTTATCTTGGTAAATCATTATATTTAGAGTCTTTCAAACAAATGGTTAAACTTTTAGCATATTTAATATGTGAGGTAGTCTTAGTTTTAACATTCAGTATTCGTTCTAGTTTTATTATGATCATGTCATTTCAATTTATTTTTCACTCAGTATTTCATCATTTATATAATATCCTTAGTGTACTGCCAGACCATGGGTTTTATTAGGGTAATGTATGACACTAAACACCATGTTATGAAAAGAGGTAAGGTACTAGTCCTCATATTACATTATGGCCTCAAGATGTAATGCAAATTACAACTCCATGAATATCTAAAGTAGTTATTAGTAAAATATACAAAACCAGGTTGGTGTTGACCGCATAAGGAATTGGGCGAATATCTATCAAGATCTTGATGATATAATTAGAAAGTACGTAAAGTAAAAGGGTGATTTCCAAAAACTAGAGTAATAGTAATGGTCATTGGGAAATTAGGGTTGTGATAAATATATGACGAGCACTAGAATTGTGTTCCCTTTGACTTTATAACTCCATAAATTATTCGTACTTGTCAAATTACCTCGGTGTATTGAATGAAAAATCTAATAATTTATGTATCACCTAACTATCTCTCACCTTGGTTTAGGTGAATTTCACTCATATCCTCTCACTCTCAAAGCGTCGCATTACTAACCCTTATTTTATGATCTTATATTAACTATCTTCTCTCTATCTCAAGTTAATTAGGTGATGGTTAGTAGCTTTAAGTTACTGTTGTAATCTACTTTAACAAGTGTCTACCTCTCTCTCAATCAAGTATCAAATACGAGCAATTAATGAAAGGAAAATACAAATACGTGCAAGAACACCAATAAAGAATGATTTTCCCTTAACCTACTTCATTAATTCAATAGGGTTCCCACAACCCTAATTATGGGGTTTGGTTAATCATGGTTGTAATAACAAATGGATATGTCATAGATGCAAGCATGATGATGATTTTATGATGAATAAGAATAAAAACCTAAAATCTAAAATTAATTATATGCCCTAAGAAATAAGAACAATTATTACAAGATAAATAATGTATCTCACAACTCAATATAATGTAAAAAGTTTATAAAGTATGTAAACTGATAATAAAATATCTAAGGGATATTCTTAAATACAAAAGATCCCTCTAACATATTAAATCGTTTCTTCATCCCATTCGAATGTAGAAACTAACTTATCAAATCTTTGGACATTGGGACCAGCCTTCCCAAGGAGATCATCGTACCTATCCTATCCTAAATAGTATATGAAACCAAGGTTGGCATCAACTCATGATTTGTGGGTTGAGTGGTCGGTACAACCCATGAATTTCTCCTTGGAGTCAGGTAAATCATAACATATCTTCAGCTTTTAGAATCTTCAACTCAAGATTTCCCACTACTAATTCTACTCATGAATCATAGGTACTATCCATGAGTCTTAGGTTGACTGATGGATAGCTCTTTCTATAACTCCTAGTCCTCATTTTCTTAGTCTGTTCTCTAAACCCTGTATTCTACAAAATAAAGATAAAGACACATCATATCTAAAAAGAATACCCAAGTTCCAACATAATTTACGTATTTTAAGAAGCGAAAGTTCCATGAAACCATAGTAGATCACCACAAGTCAAAAGAAAATCATTCGAAAAGCAGGCATTCTTTTGGATAAGTTATAAGTTTAATAGGATGATTTTTATTGAATTTTTTTTACTAGTGGCTGGATTTACTTTGCTGAAGAAATTATAAGAATAACTTTTACAACAATGCAAGATTTCTATGTTAATTCCACCAAAACTAACTTTTCTAATAATTTTGTTGTCATGATCTAAGGCATGTAACTTTAATTTGACCCAATTATGATCAATGAGTATTACAACCTTCCAATATCTATAATGTCACACACAAATAAAGGGAAATGTATGAGGAATTAGAGTGGCATATTGTACATTTGCTTAGTTGTTATTTGACTATGTGGACTGCTAATAATATGCACATGGACTCCTCAAAGTATATTGTTGAAGCCAAATCTTGGCTTTCTATCATTTATGCTCGTATTGTTCTTTATAAAAATGAGACAGATGTCTCATTTGAGAAATCATAGATCATTTATTTCATTATGGATTGTAACAACCCTATTTTCCAACACGTATGAGTCCTACATTTAAAATCTCATGTCCAAATTCTTTCTTGTTTAGAAGATAGAAATTTTAGGCTAGGTTAATTTTGTTCTATTTTTGAGTGAGGTGTGTTCTATGGAATTTTGAGAATGATTTGGACAAGGGTTGGTAGTATTTGTCTTGGTTTATATTTGGCTAGGCCATAAGGAACCCATAAGAAGTTGCAAAATCAAATTTGGTTAAGTAAAACTCCAAAAATTGATCTTAACATAAAGGGAACAATTAAAATTATCCCATGTTTAAGGTGTGTTAAAAAATGAGGTTTTTTGGGAAAATATGAAAATTCTATTCCCTCGACATTGCTATAGCATTTGGCACACCACTCTAGCGGTAAAAGCTATAACAGAATAATTTCTTCTATGGAATCGATAAAAAGCAGTGAATGACTGTTATAGCAGTCGATGCCACTATAGAGGTCAGGTACTATTATAGAGGTGAAAATCGAAGATTTATTAAAATATTTTCCCAAAAAATTTATTTTTCTAAAACTCATTGTGAGGTAAAGAAAGTTATATTTAGAACAAAATACACTAGAATTTCTTCATTTGGCTTTGTTAAGGTAAAAAATTAATCCCAATTAACTTGTATTTAATTATTATGCCTTAGTATTGTTGATTCATGGAGTTTGGAGAGGATTTTAGGATAGATTTTAGTAAATAGTCAGTGCAAGGGGGAATTAGTAAATAAGATAATAGATTTTGAGTATTAACATATAATTTAACCTTGCATTATGTTAATTTACTAATTTAACCAGGAAGTCTATGTCTTCTTTCGTGTTTTTCCTATGAAATATCATGGTTATATTTTGGAGAAGAGGTAAACTTATCCTGGGGATATCGGGCCATTTAAGATTCTATAAAAGGTTGGGGATGTAGCCTATGAGTCAACTTTGCCTCCAGTATTGTCTGACATTCACCCATTTTTGCATGTATCGATGCTATAGATTAAGATTCTAGATAAGTCTCACGCACTCTAGAATAAATCAATTAATTTGGAAGATATATTGACCTTTATGGAGAAGCGAGTTTCTATTCCAGCTAAAATTGTCAAATAATTAAATTCAAGGGAGATTTTGATTTTAAAGGTTTAGTAGAGACACCATTAAGTTGAGAAGTCTTCCTGGTAGATTGAGCATAATATGTGGACCCAGTATTCCCACTTACTCAAGCCTTAAGGTACTTCTTGACTCTTAAATTTTGTAGATAAAAGTCCTTTTCATTGTTAATGTTGAAATGAACCTCGAGGTTATTTTTTGTGTTATCATTTTGTTGTCATTTCCCAAGTGATTTAATACTTTCTAGGATTGATAGTTTAGTATTTGAATAGTTTGTTAGTTTATATGTTACTTTCCTTATTTTAGAGTTTTCGAAGTTGATAAATAGTTCTCTGGTCTAAACTTCAAGTAAATGGCCTCAAATAAGAATTTTAATAGTTTTGTTAGCTCTAAAATTTAGATTTTAGGATAGGGTTACCTTTTATTTATGCCCCAAGATTTTTAGTCTCATTTTGGGCTATTAGTGGAAAATGTAAAAACATAATAGTAGGCGTGGGGCCCATACTTTTTAAAAAAAAATCTTTGCTGTAATTTTTTTATAGTTTTCTTGGGTTGAGAAAGTTATTTTGGTAGGGTAGAATAGTTTTTTTGCATGCATGGTGTTTAAATGAATCTGGAAAACTCGATTGTAGTCTATTTGGACGTAGAAAATTATTGGTGCAACAACACCTTTTGCAGTCCATAATTACTCTTTTCATTCATGAAGAGTTGGTTGAGTTTGTGAAGGGTTAAATACTTGATCAATACATTCACGAACCTTAGCTCTCATTCTCGACGAAAGACCTCCCTGACTTGCTCTAACTTTCTTATTTTCATTCATGAAGGACCCCTTACATTCGTGAAGGGTTAGGATAGTTGGATATCGCATTTATGATAGGTATCCTGCGTTCGTAAATAAGAAACCCCTTTCTATATATAAAGACTCCACTTTATTTTCAACTTATTTTCTAAGTTTGAAAACCTCAATTTTAATGTTGTAAGATTTGTAATTGTTGAGGATTCATAAATTAAAGTTGGGATTAGATAGGGTTAAGTGAGAAGATCAATTTCTGATCTTTTCATAGTAATTTTCTGGTCCTCTTTCAACTAAACTCTAAGTAATTAGTATATTTACCTTAGACTTTGTGGACTATATTGAGGAGTGACCAGAGGGAAAGTGGTGCTTAAATTTTTAGAACAAGATCTTTGTCCCTAAAAGGATGTTATCGTGGTTCCAATTTCTAAATTTCATTAGCAGGATACACAAGTTTTTTTATCCCAATTTACGACCCAAGATACTTTATATAGTTATTCTCGCCTTGATAAGTAGATTAATATTCTTATTGTTAGGTAGCAGTTAAAGGATTCACAAAAGGTAACGACCCTAATTTAGTGGAATGCGAGTGCATTATTCGACGTCCAGGTAGGTTACAACTTACAAACTTTTAGACTTTTCTTATTTATTTTATTGATTTAGAAAATTTCTAATTATTGGTGGAGTATTTTAGTTTAAATGATCCTTTGTGCTTATATTTTTTATAAACGGTTAGGGGGCTTTAGAGTAGAATTTTTCCTTGAAATCCATTGACCAGGTAGATTCTTCTTCTTTAGGACTTGTCTTACCATACCTAGGATCCTTTTATTTGTATATAATGTCTTAGCCTAGATTTGGGTATTTTTTCCCTTAGGTTGGGTTTTAAGGCTTGTAGTTAGAATAATCACACTTTTTAAGATGAAATACCTTGGGATAGTGTTCCTTCCTTATAGATGACAATAAAATGCCTATTTTGCAAAATTGTTACCTAATTATTGGTATTGGGCTTTCTTGCTCACTCTATTGTAATTATTTGATTAATATCCTTATAATTGTTGTTTGTTGGCCTAAAAATATTATTTTTATCTTGATAAATGGGAATCTTAAATACTTTTAAGAAAATATGTTATCAAAAAAGAAAAATGGACTATTTACTCTATGTTTGAGTTAAGGTACTTGATTATACCACTTATTGCATATTCAACTTCGATTCTAGTTCAGCACCCAATTTTACTATTAATTATATATGTAGTCCAAGTTTTTTTCTAGCATGTTTGTTATTTATTTCTTGTTCAAAATTCATTTTGAGTCTTTTATAGTTTACTAATATGGTTGTATAAGGAGTATAGAGTATTTTCATCGCATATCATTGCTTACTTTCACCTTACTTACTGTTGTACTTGATTTAGATTAGAATTACTTATCATTGCATCCACCATACTTATAAGGGATCATATGGGTTAGTATTTTAGTATGTGTACCTTCTAGAGTTATGGGGGTCTATTTATGTATAGTTAGCCTCTTATTTATGTTTCTCATGTTATTTACGTGCACTTATCGTGGTTCCCTAGATTTAGCATGTTATTTTTTTTCTGACCCCTCTTTTCTTGTCTTTATCATATATGATCTCTTTATTAGATGTTACTTTTGAGATACAGTATGTTTTGGTCATCATACTACACTTCTTCATCATTTTTTCTATTATAGATCCTAGTATGAGAAATCACCATTGATGATGCCCTCTAGTGAGTTGTTGATTTGAGATTACAGTGAGCTTTTATTATCTGTAGCTGATCCATCTCTTTCTCTTTTGGGGTTAGTCTCAATTTGTATTCTTATAAACTACTCTCTCTATATATATTTATATTACACTTGTCTGGTACTCCTTCAATTTAGTGGCTCACGTACTAGCGTTTCCAGGTTTGGAGGGACTCATTTTGTATATTTTAATCATTTACCTTCCTTTATATATATATATATATATATATATATATATATATATAAATATACATATATATATATATGAATTCTCTATTTTCTTTCTGACCTTAGCTTTTGGGTTGTGACACATTTTATTTGTCAATAGTTCTTTAAAGAAAAAAAGCTAACCAAGTTCTTCTCTCACACTTGTTTAGTTCTAGTTACTAAAATTATCCTACCTAGTTGTTTTTGTAATTTTAGTTTTATTACTTTTTCAAAGTTTACTAACAAAATTATCTTTAACGTTCTATCTCAAACACTTAATTTGCTTTTACATAACCTAGTATCCTAATCAAATTGGAATTGTGAAAGTTATGTCTATGAGAGAAAATGTGTTTCTGGATCTAGAGATTATTCAAATTATATCTCAAGCTAAAAGAGAATGTAATTTTGTGATCAAATTGACTATTGATAAAATTTATGATGAGATGTCTATAAAAATTTTCAATTATCTTCTCTCAAAATTTGGTTTCTATAATTTTTGGATTAATGTGATTGTAAAAATTGTCTCTCAAATTGGCATTCTTTAATAATTAATGGTTGTAGATATGGTTTCCTTTTTCTCCCTTAGGGTTATGAATGATTGTAACACTCTATAAGTTCAGGTTATATTTCATTCATGAAATTTTGTGTGATTTGACCTAAGCTGTAATAAACACTATAAAAATATAGATTACACGTAAAAATTAATGATATACCAACAATGTTTCATGCATCGATCCTATACCCTAGGCATTGCTTGCACTGATGAGTGCTAATTTTAACACTCATTCACACTCATTATTAGAGAACATTATCTTGTTTTAAATTATTAAATGAGTCATAATTAAATGTACTAATATCCACTCTTTGCGGGCATAAGAGTTGAAAAGAAAAAGAGATATGGAGTGGATCTTGTAATGATAAAGTTGCAGCTGAAGACCTGCAGCGAAAGAGACTCAGTTACCGCGGTGGAGGTCCATTGGTTTCAGTCGCAGTAAGTAAAGATGTGCAATCAACCGCGACCGCGGAAGTTGATCGCGGTCGCGTAGCTGCGATTGTAGCCAGACTTGCGCGATTGCAGCTTAGCAGAAATTTTAAGCCCAAGGGCAAAGCTATAATTGTACGTGCTGATCCCAATTTTAGCAAAAAGACTCAAACCCTAGTTTTAGAAAGCATTCCATTCTATCACATTCCTTCTTCCCCAATTTTTTAGGTTTTAGCTCTAAACTTTGTAGCCTTCATTTTTGGAGAAGAAAATATTGTATAAATTTTGGGTGAAGAATACATTGGAGACTTTTTAAGTGGAAGATTTGATCACTTCCATTGTTGATATTGTGTGAGATCCAAGTTTGAAGTAACATTCTCTTGAATCTTAAACAAATTATTTCAATGGAGATTATTGGTATATTTATGCTTACTTATCTTAAGTGTAGCTAAATCTCCCTCTTGGGGTTATGTGTATAGGGTTTAAAGTATGTGTGGCTTGTTATTGGTAGCATCCATTTGGTAGTTCTTGTTTATGGGTTCAATCATTTCTATGCTAATTTTGTTGCTATTTGATGGGATAAAGCTCCAAACACCTACATGGGGTTAATGAGTGAAAGCTCCAAGCTCTTGAAATATCATGGCCATCTTCAAAACAAGGATTTTGGGTGAAGTTTAGGAATCCATATCATCCTCGAAAGAGGGATGTGGAGACCAAAGCAATTATATGCAATTATGTGTGTACTTTGCTAAATTCTCAATATCTTAGAAATAAGGGTTAATGTGAGGTCGACTATGCCATGAGTATATTCCTAGAAATAAGGATGCCTATATTGAGATTGTAGTTACCAATTGTTGAACACACCTATTAGGTATTCGAAAGAATCAATGGGTGAAAGTTTGGTGTTCTGTTGAAAGACTAGCATCAAAATCTATAACCAAGCCTACCCATATTTTAATTACTAAATCAATGTTGATGACTAACTCCCACATGTCACTCCATTAGTATTGTATAATCCCAAGATCCGTGCATATTTGTTAAAACTCTAATTATTTATCGTCCCAGATTTATACTAGAAAATCCCAAAAAGAAATATTAGTGTAGGAACCTATCTCCTATATTTTATTTTTTTGTACTGTTCCTTTGAATTTAACTTGTATCTATCATTTTAGATTAATTTAATCGCCACTCACATTGTTCCTAATGGATTTAACCCCGACTAGAAAGTTGGATAAATATATGTGTGGTTGTTATATGTGTGGACATCAACAAGGACATTGGGATGAGTGTCCAGATGCCCCTCCCCCTATTATAAAAATTGAATTTCTTATTCTTCTTATAAGGTTAATAGGTTTTCAGATGAGAAGAAAGAAGAGAAAGATACTGAATCCAACAGCCGTGACCCTAGGTTATTAGCCATTTTGGAGCGGTTATATATGATGAGGGAGAATTTAGATTACATGCATAACAAATGGACAAGCGTCATGGAGGAGGTAACAAGCAAAAACAATCTTGAAATAATCCATACTATGCCCATTGCCCAAGAGGAGGTTTATTTAGAATAGAAACCAAGTTATGATGATGAGTTTGGCAGTGAAGATTCCTCAATGACCTCCCAATTATCCGAATCATATAAGGGAGAATAAGCCCAAATAAAATAAATGGTACTAGAGTCAAAACAAGAATCAGGGAAAACCTCTTAGGAAAACTCTAGTCCATTTCGGGGTAAGGATGCTAAAATGGATGCAATTCCAAAATTAAGCGAAGGACTCCATTCAAACCATTCTTCAACATTATGCTTGTTGGATTTGATAAAAGATTGTTTACTCAAGCTAATGATGAATGTTTGGGACAAGGAACTCCATCCCTATATTTTAGATATTGAATATCCAAAAAAACATACGGAGGCCCCGCACTTGAAGGCCAATGATCACAATCTCCGATGATCATCAAGTGGCCTATTCCCACCTTTACCCAAGGAGCCTAATCGAAAGTTTCATTTAAAGTTGGGTAAAAGATTCAAATCTTCCAAATGGCAAGATCGAAACTTGATAGCCATGTCCTCGCCTCTTCCAAGCCTCATCATGGAGTATCTTGATCTTTTATTTGTCTTCAATTTGTTGTATTTTGAATGAATGTTGGGAAGAAGATTCAGCTCTTCTAAGTGGAGACACAAAAGAAGAGGCGGAGTTTTCAAGACATGACATTAAACTAAGTACTTGATGGGAGGCAAACCATCACGCCATGAACGCTGGCAGATACCCTTTTTTTTGCATGTAAGAGTAGAATTAATTTTTACCCTTAATTTATGAAGGCATAATCCATAAAATTGTGGTTCTTAGAGAAATTTTGGTTGAATTTGAAAAAGGAATGTGTGGAATTATCAAATTAGAACGAGAAAGAAATGTAGACACCCAATTATATGGTCTTACTTACCAAGAACGCGTTCTATGCCTCCGCGACCACAGAAGCCATGTGACCTCTATCGCACTACTAGGACTACGACCGCGTTTAAGTCAATTTTAAAAACTGTTTGACTACCACCCCCCAAAATCATCTCTAAAAATTCTCTCAAATTCATCTTTACTTGTTGGCATTCCATTGCATATCTGAGTGTCATGTTCTCTCTTTTGTATCATATAATTCGGTAAGTTGTTGAAATTTTGTTGTTTTTTCATATATAAGGCATATTTAGAACTCGCAGTGTAGAAAAAGGTCTGAAATAGAATTTTCAATGCCCAATGCATGCTTTTTGTAGATTATATGTGTGGTTAAGTATTGTAACTGGTGTGCACTAAACTGGGGAAGTCTCGAGTACCCATAAATGAGTACTAAGACGCTTAAATTGAAGATCTCATCATGTGTTTGATTAAATGCCCCTACAATTCCTTCATAAATTATGTTGTGTTTTGGGCTGTGATCACACTCTCTAAGATCCAATTCACTCTTTAAAATGATTAGTTTGCCTAGTTATAATAAGGGATTGGGATTAAAATCAAAATTCAAAAAAATATGCAGAAATTGTAAAACCTGATCCTAGGTACCGTAATCGCGGTGCCGATGACTGTGGTCACGGTTAACACTACGCAATCTTCAAGACTAAGAGCACACTTTCATAGGAGTCAAAATTTTTGCTCATCACCTATTGCCCCTGAAGCCTCCCATAACACTACCACATGAATTTATATGCTGGTTTTAGTATGTTTCTGGTGTAATACTTCTAATAATTGCCTGAGTTTCATTGTTCAAAGGTTCTGATCTACAAAATAATAGAAGATTACAACAACATCCAATTAATGGCCTCTGAATGTCAAATACAACACGAGGATGATATCCTACGATCCAAATAGTTATTGGAGAGATGCATCAGCATCGTGGGGGTCCTAGAACAGTATCCAGGATTTTTCGAAAGGCTTGATACTTCTCGATGGATATGTTTTTTCCCGTACCCTTGTGAGGAAAATGAGCAATGGGTGTGGGAGTTTTAAGCAAATCTTAGCGATAAATTTCTTGCAAACTAAGTGATGAAAATTCCGGAAAGGCAGGTGCATTTTGGAGTGCAGCATTATAATGAGGTATATGTCCTTTAGGATACTGACATGGCCGATTTCCAAGAAAAAGGTCATGATCTAGGTACCAGGATGGCTAACATTCTTTTCCAAGACATAGAGGTTTCCTGGGCCGCTACCAAAAGAGGGATCCCCACAAACAAACCCTTCATAGAGGCTAAGATCTGGTTTAATATAATCTGTGGCAAAGTCTCACCATGAACCCAGATGACATCTATCATCAAGTTTCGAGCTCGCATGGTGGCCTTCCTGATGACTGTGATTGATCTAAATGTAGGCCAAATTATACTTGAGAAATGGAGGCAGTACAAGATTCAGAGTGGTTCCCTTCATCCTTTTCCTTCTCTTATTACTTAATTGAGCAGAAAAGAAGGGGTAAAAAAGTATCCTATAGATAACTGGGTAAAACCAAATCCATGAATAACTCTATTCAAAATAAAGGGGAAAGATTCACTTGGGTACAACAAGACATGAAAAATTGACTCAACCAGGTCAGCAACTGAAGATCCTGAATCTTGTAGGCCATCCACCACTGGGCCTTTAGATGATTTGAATGTTGATACTAGAGCAATCACAGAGCTGGTAGCAGATTTTCCTTATGGACCAGGGAAGCCATCCACTAGGAGTCATTCATATGTGTCCATTTTAGATTATGAGAAATATAAAAACGAATAGAAAACATAGAGTACTACAATTGCCATCCTAGAGAGAGCTTATTCAGCCCTTGCCTTATCTCACAGGTATCTCAAGGCCTCATATGAGAATATTCTAAAGCAAGAGAAGAAAAGGGATAATTTTTTCAATAAACTGTGGAAAGGGGTTAAGGGCCGGTGGAAAGTCCTAAATACTGATGAAAAACTCCCTTCTTTAAAGATTAATAGTGATGGCGAGGCACCGGCTGAGTGGTCAAATACCAAGTATGGGGGTGAAAATTTGGAGTCAACAGAGGAGAGCAACTCGTGATGCATATCTACTGAGACTTTTTTTTACTTTCACTTGATTGCACTTGTAGTGGGGACACTTCTTTCGTTTGGTTGGGGATTCCCCTTGGTCTTTACATTACTTATTTTAAGATGATGTTTTGGGATGATATTTTAATTTTATGTTTTGAGATGCTACACTGTTGAGACACTCTGATGGTGCCCATGTATTATGGATTAACATGTTTTTCTTTTGTTTTAGTATTCTTTTGATTTAATTTTATTTTTATCATTTTGATGCATGACTATCTTTAACCTATGATTGATAGAGTGAAGAACTTATTAAGGGTAAAGCATCGTGTCTTTGCTTGAGGCATGGATGCAGGGGAATTTTGAGTACCCGTAGCACAAATATAAAGAATGCAAGAGAAGTCTTAGTACCTGTGGCATTTTATTTTGTTAAAACTGGGGTCACTTTATACACCATTGGTGAAGTCTGAGTATCCATAGGTTTAGTTTTCCCATGTTTATATGAAATGTGAGAATAAGGCTTTTGTTGTAGCCATAGAGTAATACTCCATACTTCTACCTAGCTTGAAATCATCCCAAGTATGTTAGAAACTTAATTTGAAAGATGAATCCACATATATATACGTGGAATTTTTAAGATTTTCACTTTTTGTCAGGTGGGAAATTGAATTAGGTTTCCAATGATACCAATTTCATCCAAATCCGGTATCGTGGTAGAAAGTTATGGTCGTTTTACAGAAAGCAGTCAAAACTGCCAAGGTGCGACAATGAGGGCTGAAGGATCATCGATCTTGCGATGAACCGTCACCCAAGCCATTACAGTAGAGGCAGTGAGACCATATTCTTCCTAAGGGTGGCGGCTCAGGTTGACAGACCATCGAGCTAGCCACAAAACATCGCCCAAGCCATCGTAGGAGTAGAAGTGAATCCTTATTCTTCCTAGGTGCGATGGTCAAGACCGGCGAACCGTCAACCCAATGACGGACCATCGCACCCACCGTCACATAGTTTATTAAGTTATTTTAAAGTCATTTTTAAAAGGGTATTTGGGTATTTTTACACCCGTTTTAACCCCTAATGATATAAGATCAAGGCTCATAAGTTCATTATCCATCTACAACATCAAATTAGGGTTTTCTCTCAAAAGATAATCCCCAAGAACAAGATACAAATCTTCTTCAAGAAACAAAGAGATTCAAGTTATTCAGGTCTAAGAACTGTAGGAAAACTCAAAATCCAGGTATGCCATGTATTGATTCATGGGTCCCTTTCACCCATGAAACTCAAGAATCTCTTTTCAAAATCTAAAGATTTGTGTATGTGTGAATGTTCATGATTTAAATTGAATTGAAATTCATGTTCATGATGTTGTGGGGTTTCGATTCATATTTAAAATTACAAATTCTAATGATTGACCCTAAGAAGTGGTGATTTGCATAATAATCTTGATAAACCCTTCAATTTACAAGATGATTGATGTATCCATGATTAGTAGATATGTTGATGAATGTATAATCAAAGCATGCTCCCCGTGTGTTAGATTATATGCCTATGTGAAGGAAAAGTGCCATACTAGTATGATAATATGAAATCCCCATTTTATGTACAAGTTTATGCATGTCCAGTGTTTGATGAAATGTCTTAGTCAATGAATAATGGATATATAAGTAGACATTGTGGTGCATTAGAACTTCTAGTTCATGAAATCTCCAACTTATTGTATTATGGATTGTGATGTTGGTCATGTATTCAAGAAAGTCATGCTTTGTCAGTTTTGACTCCTGGAGTACTTGTACCCAATAATTAGCTGTGTGCCTAGAGCCAGTGTCATGTTTTCAAGAAACTCTTAGTCGAGCCTTGTTCATAGAAATTCAGTCAGTCATGTGACTCAGGAAAACTTAGTAAACTCAGTAATCTCAGGAATCTCAGAAATTCAATAATCTTAGAAGTATTCCGCCAGTCAACGAAACTCAGTTAATTCAGTCCAGTTCAGTTTAGTAATCCATGTTCAGTGTCTATTCAGATAAGAGTAGTAATTAGCACCGAGTGAACCTAAGGATGGGAACACACACTGTCAGATAAGGGTGTGATTCTTATAAGTCATCCTTACATTCCAGAACTATGTAGCCAGCATAGGCTGAGACATCAACAATGTCATATGAGTGTTGATGAAGTAGATAAACACTGTCAGATGAGGGTCCCACCATTCTCTTTTGGGGACCCTATCAGGTGAGGGTCACCCATAGATCCTCCTTACCAGTTGAGCGGTATTTACACCCTTCCAATTGAGGTTACAGATTGGACTCAACTCAGCTATATTGCATTATTTGGGGCATGTCAGTTAGATAACTACTTTCCACAATTTTAGTTACAGATCAAGACTGTCATATGCAGTCATTTAGTCTTAGTAAAAGAACTCAGATAGTTTTTCAGATTTTAGGACTATCATATACAGTCAACTCAGAACAGTATGGAACCTAGCTAGTTCCATCAGAACCTAGACTATCATATACAGTCGATCAATATCAGTTATTTAAGTTACACAAATATCATTTTCGCATGTTATAAGTACTCAGACTCAGTAATCATGTTATCATCAACTTAGTTATAGTTATTATGTATTCATCCATGTATTCTCACATTCATGTTATTCAGTCTATTACTATAGCTCATACATGTGAACCCTTTACATTCAGCCTACCTCACATGCTTACCAGTACATTCAAACGTACTGACGCATTTGTGCAAAGGTGTTTTATACCATAGGTTCAGAAGAACGAGCTCTAGAGCATCAGTAGCATTGCAGTCTCAGCAGTCAGAGTTAGAAGTGAGTCCTCATCCTTCGAGGACACAACCATTGCTTTATTATCTTATTATTTAATTTATTTCAGTAGTTGGAGTTAGTTGGGGACATGTTCCATCAACTCCTTATTCAGACAGTTCAGTCAGTTAGAGACTTTTCAGACAATAGCATGTTTAGACAGTTTATTTAAGTTGTTTTGGGTATTTCATACCCCAACTATAGTTATGTATTATAAGTTATGTTATAGTTTTGAACCTTACGACCTTACAGCCTTTATTTTGGCATTTATACAGTATATTATGCAGTGTTTATGTATATATATCAGTCATGGGTTAGCTTGTGGTCCTTCAGGGTCATGAGCACCATGTAGTATTCCGGGTACCAGATTCAGGACGTTACACATAGTTTAGAAAATTGAGTGGGGTGCTAATGTAAAACAAAAAATCCCCACCATACAAAAGTTTCCAAAAATCAAGAGCATAGACGTGAGCGACTTTGTAATAGATCTTTTGCTCTGGTTGTGGCTCCGCATATAGTTAACTTAAAAATAGAGTTGAATACTCTAATTTTGTCTTGCACAAGTGACAATTAATCCTCTTTATAGAGGTTTGCATGCCTTGAGAGGTGAGCATTTTACATTCATCTCTCATATACTAGTGTTATCTAGAACTTGCCACGGTGGTCTTTAAAGGCTAGTTTTGATTGTATGTGGTTAGAGAAATGGTCTTAGGCCATCCATGTAATTTTTGAAGCAACACTATTCAAAAAATCCTACCCAAATATGAATGTAACCACTAGTTACCCACTTTGTTCTTTTGGATCTTTCTTTGGTATATCCATTACAAGTGTGAACAATTCTTTTTATCACTCTTTTGACCTATACCCTCCTTGAACTTTAAAATTCAACTTGAGGCTAAAATCCTAAGTTGGGGGTCATAAAAGTTGATGAAAAGTAGTTAGAGGCCACCAAGAGTTAGTAGAATACCAAGGTGCCTAAGTGATAAAAACAAATGTTTAGAATAAGAAATGATCCAATAAAGGATACAATTGAATAAATGGTTCAAGAAAAAGAGATAAAAGAAAAGTGATGAACAAAGGAAGTGAGTTGTAGGCATGAGAAAGAGAGATCAATAGTCAAATACGGAGATTTAAAAGTGTAATGTAGACGTTCAAGGAAGGGATTAGCCGTGTTATTCAAAAAAAATCCTACCCTAACCTAAACCTTCATTACAAGCTTAGAAAGTCCTCTGAGATCTCCAACCATTTACTTTATTTAAAGTGTAAATTAAAAATAGGGAAAAGCCTATGGTATAACACTTGTTGTATTAAGATTTCTTTTGTGACAGAGAGAGTTTGTGCACTTAAAATTCCTTGTTTCTTATTTTATAGCTTGATCTGAGAAATTCTCTTTCTTGTGAGGATGGCATGTCAAACAAGTTGAAGTCATTTATTTTGTCACTTTCCGACAATAAGGCAAATTGAGTATAGCTTAGTATTGGTCAAAAAGGAAGTCACTTATAGAGTATTGGTTTTTGGTTGCTTGATCGCTTTTTGAAGTCCTATGTAGCCTTCATCTTAATATTTATCAAGGAGGGGTATAGAAAAGTTAGTTTAGACCTTATGTAATGTGTTATTTATGGTTACGGTTAAAGTTAAGGTCAATGTGATCTTGATTTGATCCCGACTCCAAATTTGGGTAAATATATTGACGGCGACCACCTTGCACTTTAATTAACGTGTAAGTTGAGTGTTATCAAGCACCTAATACCATTGTTAGATTGAATGTACCCGTTCATGGAATGTGACATAAGCATTAATCTAACATATTTTGAAGAGATAATTAAAACATCAAAAGGGAAAATATAAAAAATATATATTTCATAAAAATAAAAGTTGAAGCTTTATAATCATCATGACACAATGGTTAAAACAAAAATAATATAAATCTGCCAACTAATTATCTATGAAGCCTCTAGAATCTAAAAAATAATGTGTATCAAAAGAAGGCCCAGAAAAATCTTTTTTAATATAAAACATTAGAACTAATCATGGATAACCCCTAGAAAATAGCGAGGTGTCAGTAATAACTAAAGTCGTGGAACGTAACAATAAACCTAATGTCGGTCTGGGTACCTGAATATACATTATAAAATGATTCACTCAATGAAATGAATTTAAAATGGTAAAAGATGTTACAATCAAGGAGTACACCCTAGCCATGTGTCTTAACTAACTTCTCACAAGTGATTTAGATAGACCCTTTGCTACACAATATTAATAGGATGAATATGAAAGAGAATCTTTATTGAAACCTAATTAAAAATAAATAAAAGATTGTCAACAACTACATAATTGTCTATCTAGTGAATCCTCTAGACTAACATGAATAGTAAACTAGGGAGAAGGCCCCAAAAACCCCCATTGGTACAAAAGTGTTATCAAAGATAAGAACAAAGCTATAATAAAATCTAAACCTCTTGGATGATAGGAGATATCACAAATCTACTGTATGTCAAGTACTACCAAACACCTAGCAGTAAACCTCAAATTCAAGTACTTAAATCTACATCATGAAAAGATATAAAGCAAGATGCAGTAAATATAATGAAACGGATTGGTACACAAGTATATATATATATATATATTTATATATATATATATACACACACACACATATACATATATATATATATGTATGCGTATATATATATGCATTTTAGAAACTAAATGATTGTTCATAAGAACAAATAGAGAAAAGCTTAAGAATATTGGTAAGATCTAAAACAGGAGTTATAGGAAAGTCCTTTAATATATCTTATGATAACTAAGAATATGAGAGAAAGCCATGATAAATAAAAAATGCATGAAAGTATTTAATGCTACTTACATAGTTATATCCTAAAATATATACATGTGGAGAGTTTCTTATAACTAACAAACAACATGTTAGCTCATAATACTCAACATAATGCACCTATGTTAGAAGAGCTGTTGTGACCGTCCAAAGCACAAAACCATGAACATGTGAAAAAAAAATAATGCCTCTAGGGAAAAACCTATGGTTTAATATAGTTATGTGGTATGTTTTATATGAAACTAATACCTACTTAATACTAAATATTCCTCTTAAAACATACTAGCCCTTATATCATATCATGTACCATAGTTTATTCATAGTTTTCAGTCTAAACTCAACATGTCTATAAAAAATATACTTTTAGGACCCATGCTATATCATCAACCATGTCATGAAAATCTTGTATCTAAATATATTTTTTTTCTCTATGCATATACATTAAAAATATGAAAACTTGATTGAAACATATCATAGCTAGTAGATACTTAGTTATGCTTTAAAACTTTACAAAATAATATTAAAATATCAGTTTAAAAATAATTGTATAGAATGATCATAAACTTCATGATAATTCAATAGTTTCCATAGTAAATAATTCATTAAAACTAATACTGGACATGAAAATTAAATTAGGAAAAAAGTGGATAAAATCCCGAGCTTTTAACATAATTGCATATAACCTTAAAATTATTTGTATGTGATGAAAATGGAATCCATCACTAAATTCTTAAACACCTATTACAAACAACAACATTGATGAGAGAATACTTGACTATCTTGCTAGAATAGGAACCTTAGATGTTTGATTTGACTTGCAATTGGCTCTTGACTTGATTTGGAGTAATAAAAGGTTTAATTGAATTAAAAATTTGATATTTATACCTTTTAGAGGTTAGAAATTTATGGATAGGGTAATAGGTTAAGTAAAAAAATGAAAATACCGCTTTTAAAATATTGCTAAAAAATTCAGGACATCATTCGACGGGTCAATCCATGACTTATGGACTAGTTCCACTGTCATGATCCTAGTAGTTGTTTCCATAGATATTTTATATCTTCACCAATTCAATCCTTAAGTCTAGTTCATGACTCATGGACCTATTCCACCATCTGTACTTATATTAGTGGGTTTTCTAAGGCATTTGTCAACTCTCAGGCATGGGTCCAGAAAATTATTTCCAATCCATGGTTCTATTCTAAGATTTTGATGCACTTTTTTCTATCTTTTTTATAGGAAAAATTTGGGTACTGGTTCCACAAGTGGTTTCATGACACGTGGTTTAATTGTATAGGTCATGGATGTAATTGTGGTTCACTAGAAAGATTGGGTTAGATTTCATGATTAATGACCCTTCTAGTTATTTTTTATATTTTCTCTTATTTTTATTGTTAGTTCTTCTCCATAGCTGACCCAAGTAATTTACGACTTCATGGGACTAACAGTTTGGTTATCGGGTAGTTAGTTTGGTTCTTGGAACCAATTCCCTATTTGGAATTCTTCACTAGTTCCAAATGGCCATCAATCAAACATTAGTAAAACAAACTCAAAAGATTTAAAATATTTGTTTTAGTCTAGGTAAACCTTTGGTTCAGGTACCAATGCACCCAAGTTCATTTCGACCTATAGGTTAAAAAGTTGGAAAAATGGTAAGTATGGTAATGGGGACCATATATTGTCTAAACAACCTCTAATGGAAAATAAAAATTCACCAACGCTTCCAGAACGTCGAATTTAGTAGGGTTACATAGTTCATTATTCAAAATTGGAGTTCGAATGAGTTTTGTAGGTTAAAATAAGTTTTGACTTTCCTGGTGCTAATGCATGGCCATCATGATGAGGTTTATGTAAATATCCCTAGCGTTATAGCGACCCATAGGATTACAACAGAGATATCTCCTTACCTATAGAGGCTATATATAGACCCCAAGATGCATTTGGGGCATTTTCTCTTCATCTTTAAGACATAGAAACCCCAAAATGAGTGTGGTAACTAAAAGTTTAGTCTTTTGGGTGAATTGGAACTTGAATAAAATATATTTTCATGATTAACATTAGATTTAAGGTAAGAATCCTTCAAATTCATGCTTGAATTTCTTAGTTTTGATGCTTTATCCAAAATTCACCAAGGGTTTGATTTTAGCCCTAAGGTTTTTTGGTTTTCATCTATTTCTTGAGGGTTGTAATTTCATACATGTATTCATATTAGGTTAACCTCAAAAATGGATTTTTTGAATGTGGGACCCAATTGGGGGTTTTGGTGTCATTTTTAAACCCAAATAATAATTGTGTAATATGGGTATCGTTAGACTCATATTTATGAGTAGATGGATATTTTGATAGTATGATGATATTTTGGGGATTGTGAAGTGAAGATTGGCGCAGGATGAATGATGTGAGGTTTTATTACTCTAATTTGATGTAGACTTATACCTATTCTTCTTCCAAGATGATGAGTGTTATATATGGAATGTGTATGTGAATTGGAGGCTTGATTATGAGTAGAATAACTTAGTCTTGATTATTGATTATTGTTGAATAAATAAGGGTTTTGAACCCGTAAGGTGGTATGTTTGTAGCCCTTTTTGAATTCTATGGCCTTCTCCCTAGATTGGCCTAAATTGTAGTATGGATGTGATAGAATGCTATGTTGGGGATATGGTTTATGTGTTGGAATTAATTAGTACGATTAACCTTAGTTAAACTATTCTAGTGATCTTGAAACTATAATTTTGGTTGAATTGACATGAATGCCTATGTTTCTTGCCAAAGTTCCTATCATACGATTGGTTGTGGCTTACTTTAAATATAGAATTTTAACTAGATACCTTAGCCTCATTTTGGAAGTAAGGTGCCTTAATATGGAAATTGAGGATTAGAAGTGGGTGTGTCCGGACCACTTAAGACAAGACTCTTGTTAGACTTTGTGGACTAATTTATGGATGTTAGGCATAGTTGATGCTAGTAAATTCCAACAGAGTTTATAGTTGGGGCATTAGAGATGTTATTTCCTCTTAGATGTGATATTGGTCCATTAGAGATGTTATTTTCTCTTAGATGTGATATTGGGCCCTTAAATATAAATTCATCTTAGATAGGGTAATTTTCATATAAGGATGATATTCCTCATGGTCGTGATACATGACTATAGATACGAGATACATCATAGATGTGATATGCCTAGTTGATATATGATATGCTTATTGATGCATTGTGCCTCCTAGAAGTGAGATGCCTCCTATATATGAGATGATGATAGATCTGCTTTATAGATTAAAGAGATGTTATTCCTTGTGAATTAACTATGGCCTATAGTTATAAGATCATTTATATATACATGATTATTAATATAAGATATGAATACATATATAGGCCTAAGGACGTGATTACGATGTTATGACTATTTCAAACACATTATTGGGCCAACGGCTGTGTTATGATATCAGTTTGATATTTGGGAAATAATTATCCTTATAAATGATACGATTGTAGTTTGTGAATATATGGACATTTATATAAACATATCTTAGGTATGGGACAGAAAAAAATGTGGTATGATGTTATGATTCTAATGTTTGAATACTAGTGATGGCATGCATAGATTTAGTACATTCATGATTGTTGCATCGATGATTAATACGATTCCAATTTGATTATAATCTTAAAAATATTATCATTAACTATGGGCTAAAGCCTACTTTATACCCTAAGATGGATTTCTTCACAATCAAAACTGCCAAACCTAATGACTAATTTATATGATTACAAGAAGTTAATAACAATGATTTAAAGATTTGACTGAGGTATATTCTGCTACATGATTCGACGTTCCTATTATCTCCAGTAATAAGATATTTTGATCGTTTCTACACTTTATAATGATTTACACCCAATGATTACTCCATGCAACAAACGTACAGATTTACATTCTCTTAGCCAGGATTTGAGTCCATGCACCTATTATAATATATACTTACTAATGATGTGACATTGATAATAAATGATGAATTATGGAAATATACTCTACTATGCTTCTCTTCTTATGATCATTTACTTTAGCCCTCATGGGGCTTGACATTTTACTTTAGCCCTTATGGGGCTTGTACTTTACTTTTGCTCGCATGGGGCTCGCATTCTATTATTGATATTAATTTTGATATTATGATAATTTGATGATTCTAAAAAGGTCGGAAGATATTATGATGATATGATGATGCCCGACAAGATCAGATGATATTATGATTATATGTTGATGCCCGACAAGGCTACAGAATTTTATAATGATGTGATGATACCCGACAAGGCGGGAGAATGTTATGATAATGATATAGATATCTGAAAAGGATGGAGGATGATTATGATTAGGGTATTAATAATGAAGATAGTTATGATTATGATGATTGTTTTGGTATGTTGAATTCTATTGCATTCATACTTGCACGTGCATCTCCTATAACCAGTATGTGCCTATGTCTATCATCTAGTATGGTACGGGTACATTAATATGAGTGATGATTATGCCTTTTGTTGTAGGCTGATTAAACCTTTCGATCCTGGGCCAATAGGGGTTTGCATATGCTCTGGTAGGTATTTGGTTAACAAAGACAGATGATTACTTGCATTGTTATTGATATTGTTACTATCACTATTATGATTATTATAATATCTAGTTTATGATAGATTGGTCATTGAGTTGTTATCGATACTTGAGGTATGATTCTTTCCTCTTCTATCTTACAATTTCGTTAGCATGATTAATTCATTATTAGACAAATGGATTAAAAACCCTGAGTATGATAGTATTAAATCCTCAAAAGATTATAAC
This sequence comes from Capsicum pubescens, assembly GCA_030864215.1. NCBI lineage: Eukaryota > Viridiplantae > Streptophyta > Magnoliopsida > Solanales > Solanaceae > Capsicum > Capsicum pubescens. Next base: position 227,715,312 of record CM061548.1, on the reverse strand, counting down.
AAAACTTAATGTGAGTACAATAATTTAGGTTATTCATTGACTTGAACTCATATGTATATGTATATATATATATATATATATCTAGCTATTGTATTGCCATAAATCCCTCTCTTCAATTGTTCATACGGTATACTCATTCCTTGGCCTTGTACATTGCTATCTATATTCTTCTGTTGCCCTTTTGTTCATATAATGGTCAGGTATATATGGTATGGTGTTGATATTCATGAATATGGTCGGTATAGGATATTCATACTTGGTACTTCCTTTGTCTTATTATATTAGACTCTTGGACTTGAATTTTATTATGGTTCCGTATTATTTCATTTGGTTGTTATATGATTTATTTATAGTATCCATTTTTTTTATATTTTTTATATATTTACTTTATCCTTTGAGCTCAGTTGGAAGTTGCCCACTAAGTACCATTTGTTTGGTACTTATACTACACGTCTACAACCTACAAATCATAGCACGGGTTATCACCATTGGTGTGTATGTCGTGTGGAGCATCAATAGTTCAGAGACGTAGAGTGAGCTCCTGACACTCAGAGTATTACTTACCTCCTTCTTATATGCTGGATTTGTCATCATGTTGTATTCAAAAATAAGTCGTAACCGTGTTTTTACCTTTGCATTTCATTCTTATGATCTTGTTATATTAAAATCTCTTGTACTGTCACCACCAGGTTTTGGGTCTATATTGTGTAATTTTTTTAATATTTCATCTATTTTGCAATTCTTTTCTTTATATATTTGGTAGTTCATTACTAGGCATTCCGGACTATGGGTTTGGCTTGCCTATTGGTGGTTTATAGTGGTCTCCATTATAACCTAAGAAATTAGGTCGTGACAAATTGGTACAAGAGCTTAGATTTTAGTAGTGTATTAGTACAAGATGTAAATGTTTAGTAGAGTCCTGCGGATTGGTGCAGAGAGATCCATAACCTATCTTTGGGAGGCTACAAGGAAATTTATGGAAATTAATTTCTTGACTCCTTATCGAGTGTCTGCATTGCTAGGAAGCTCAAAAATATTCTTTGACTCTATTCTATCCCTAATGAATGATGCAAGATAGGTAATGTTGTTGACATATGTGACGAGACATGAACACGCATTTCCAGAGTTTTGGCGCAATGTTAGACTAGAGATCCAGAGATAAATATCAAAGATCTTCAGGGTCATCCAAAATATAGGGGGCTAGTTTAGGCTCCAGTTGAGCTTATGACTACTTCAAACCTATGAGGTTCAGCATTAGGGATTTGAGTCATGTTGAAGATCCCTCTCAACCATGGATGGCATTTGAATTATCGAGCAGTTCTTAGTATAGAGTTGGGTTTATTGGTGTTAATCAGGGTCCATTATCAGTTTCTGAGTATGAGATTTAGTTTGTTGAGTGGGACAGGTATGTTATTATTCTATATCCTTCTGAGTAGGACATTATGCATGAATTATTAAAGGACTAGGATTGCCACTATGCTTGGTATTGGAGCATATGATAGAAGTTGGGTTCTTTTCTCTCAAGTTGTGGATTATGCGATGGCCATAAAAAAAGCATGTATTGAGGCTTATGGAGGTGAAGATAAGGGGTCATGCCATTATTATAGTGCTATTGGTATTCCATTCGAGGGCTAGTTTTTGTTGAGGAAATTTGAGACATCAATTAAGAGAGCACCCTAGATATGGTTTAATGGTAGAGATGAGTTAACATGTTCTCCCCTCCATCTTAGAGTTTGAATGCTAGTCTATGATTGCAAGAAGGATAGATATTCTACTATAGTTTTCACTCAGTGTTAGTTGGATAGGCATTTTGGCTTAGTTTGTGTTTCTCGTCTGGATTAGAGCTTCAGAAGTTTAATACTACCACAGAGAGAGTGGTTTATGATCTAGATAGTGTCTTGAAATGGGATTTCTCATAATTTAGGTAATTTAGATAAGCCTTGTGATGATTGTGACATCTTTATTTAGAGAGAGTGTATGGTACCTCAGATGATGATTTAGTCGGTCGGTCCATGTTTTACTCGTTCAGATTAATTCTTCCTCATCCCGTCAGACATGTGACTGCGGATTTTGCCATGACAGGTGTGGTTTAATTTTCCACATTTATCTTTAGTTATATGTATTGGAATTTGTAATACAACTGATTATTTTATGACTTGATGAGTTCATATTGGTTATTTGTGTTCCTTGTTAGTTTTTACATGATTTTGTGACTACTATGGTTTATTTCTTTTTGTAGTAGATGGAGTAGATCTGTTGTTACGACCCAATTTCTCAGGTCATGATGGAGCCTACCATAACCCAACACTAGGCAAGCGAACCCGTAGTCTGGAACGGCTAGTAACAGACTACTCAATAAATATAAGGAAAAAAATATGGAACATATAAAGTAAAAATCAATACGTAAGAACATCACAGAACCTAGTGGTATCAGTACAAGAGCTTCTAATATATTTGGAGTACAAAAGTGAAATGTTAAGGAGAAACACTCTGAAACAACTTATCTCCAAATACAACATGGAGACTAGTCTAATACATAAGAGATAGATAGTAATACTATGAACGTCAGGAGCAGACCCTAAGTATCTGAACAATGACATCTCCTTATGATGCACACATCAACGACGATAACCCATACTATGATTGGCAGGCTGCAAAAGTGCAGTATCATTATCAAACGAATGGTTCTCAATAGGCAACTGCCAATTGAACTCCAAAGATAAAGCATATATATACAATATATAGGCAAAATGGAAAGTACAACCAAGAGTCTGGAAATCTTATAACAAGTCAATGAGATAATAGGGGGAAACTATCCTATTCATGTCCAAAAGTCTAACATGATAAGAATAAGGAACTATCATGGTGAACTATCATATTCCAGCTAGATTCAACAAACGTTAATACAATAATGTATATCCCAAGAAATTATACAAATGAAGAGAGGAAGAAAGATATATAGCAATATACAAGGTCATGAAATGAATATACAATATGAACAAGAAAAGGAAGGGATATATGGTAGTGCCATAACTTCATAAATCTCTCTCTATATATACATATAAATATGAGGTCATTTAAAGAATAACCTAGATCATCATATCCTCATTCTAAGGCCTCATTATTATAACATTAGGATCTAAGGCTATCATGCTCAGGGTTATAATCCACATGGCTAGACATGATGTAATCATACGATACCATACAATCATAAGATAAAAGAGGCCAAAAACATACCTCAATTCTCGATATGAAATCAACGTCTATTTTGTCATATGCTAGCCATAATAATGATAATAACAATATCAATAACAACACGAATAATTGGCTACTCTAGACAATAATATACATAACCGAGCCTATGCGTACCCTCATTGCCCAGACTCAAAAGGTTCAATAAACATAAAACAATACAAGGCATATTCTTCACTCATGGTTATGCAATTATCCCATGCCGACTGATACAAAAAGGTGCATTCTGCTGATAGGTGATGCGCATTCAAGAATAATATATGATACACAATCAATATCACGACTCATAACAACTACCATCATCATAAACATCATAATCGTAACAAACCTCCAGGCATTGCCGGGTATAAATATATCATCACAGTATCCTCCGATCATGCCAGGTATCAATATATCAACTCTGTACACTCCATCCATGATGGTTATCAATATATCATCATAGTATGCTCTAGCCTCGCTGAGTATCGTAATATCATCACAGTATCCTCCGGATTCATCGGGTATCTATATCATAACAATAGTATCCTTCGACCTTGATGGGTATCAATATAATAACAATAAATACTACTAAATAACATATACTAATATACCCATGAACATAATTTTATCACCCCAAAGCATCTATCTAGACAATATTTACCAACTAATCGTTATTAACTAACCAACGCTAACCACTAGTTTTCTAGTCATTACATAACCTCCAGTTATTCAACTAAACATTATCCTTATTTAAGGAATAGCAATTAATAATTATTTATTAACTAGCCACCATTTTAAATCTAGACAAGGTTCATCACTAGTCCATAATCGCCACAAACCCACTATTTAATATTATCAACTAATCATCATACATTTTTTAACAATTATTCGACAACAAAAAAACACTTACCATCTAACCATCTTTTATTAAATGACATCATTCATTATCTAACCCTCTTTCACCAACTTATCCTCATTTATTTATTAATTAACTAACCATTTATAACCTATTCATCATTATTAACTCCTCACCTTTTATTACAAACATCACATATTATCTAGCCTCATTAATATACGACTCCTAATTTAACAACTAATCGACATTAGATACTTAGTCATCAATATCACTAATCTTTGCCTATGTTAAAATTGACATCATCATTAGCCACAAATCAGCCGCCTCTAAAAACATATTTCAACTAAGTAATATTTGCTAACTATTACATTTGATTCCTAGCCACCAAGTGCTATAGTCTTTTATAGACAATTAATTACTACATAGCTTAACCCTCAATTAAGAAGAGCAATCATAAGATCATATTTCATCAAGAATCACATAAGTTAACAATGCAATAATCGTGAATGTACGAAATCTATGCATGCTATCACCAGTATCCAATCAAATAAGTCATAAGCAACTTACAACATCTTCATCTATCCCATAATGGAGAGATAAGTTTATGGAAATAGTACATAAATTAATAACTCTAACAGTATCCTTTACAATGATAAACAATCCCAAATATCTAATCATTATCATAACACACTACTTTGACTAATAATATATACAAAATAATCACAACATCATAATCATGGTCTTAGGCCTATATAGGTATTTGGAACTCATATCAATAATCATATTTATAAGTCATAGCATATTTCTAGTTATCTCATATATATGAGGCATCTCACATATAGGAGGAATAATATCAATAGGCTTGTATATAACCATGTAATCATCTCTCATATAGGATATCTTATATCAATAGGTCTATGTAATACCCCATAATTTTCTAACTAAATTTGTTTTTGTCCCAAGAATGTCAAGTGTTAGCTTTAAAATTGAATGATGTTTATTCCATGAGGAATTTTCAAGATTTTCACTATTTGTTATGTGGGAAATTCAATAAGATTTCCATCGATATAAAATTTTCCTAAATTTGATAATCGGATAAGAAGTTATGACTATTTCAAGTTCCCGTCGTAAAACATCGCCATATTAGTCAGTGGCGCACCGTGTCATAGGAGAATATGGAAATTTTAAAATTCCAATTGGGGTCCGCGATAGTGGATCATCATGCCAAACTTCCAGGTCGCGTCGCGCCATCCCTCAATTTCCCAATTGTCAAATTCCAGTGACACAGCGCGATGGAGCCGCATCACGCCTGGGGTCCAATTCGAAAAAATTTCACTGAAATTAAAAGACGCATCCAGTGTTAAAAGGGTCAATTTTCCACCCCTATTTAAAACCAATAAAATGTTATTTAGCCATTCTTCACCCAAAATATACTAGTTTCTCTCAATTTTTTCTCAAGTTCTAGCAAGTGTTTCAATTGGGGATTCAATTTCAAGAAAATCTCTCCATCATTCTTCGCTAAATCAAGAACTAAGGTATGCGTTGTGTTGATTTATGGATTCCTTTCATCCATAAAGCTCAAGAACCCTATTTGAAATTATAAATCATGATTATTAAGTTGTGGGTTGCTCAAGTTTTGTGATGGTTGTTGTTTGATTCCCATGTTAGGATCCTTATGTGAAATTATGAAACTATGTTAGCATATAAATTGAAATCCATGAATTTGGTGGTTTATGATTTGTGAAATTTGATGATTTCACCTATGCCTTAAGTTTTGCATGTAAGGTGTTTGATAAAATGTCTAGGAAGATAGAAATTATGCACTATAGCTAAATTTTGATCCAAAATGACTTCCATGTTATTCTTATGTATTAAAATTGTTGTTTGATTGCTCATGAGTTAGCCTTATGAAATTATGCTATGTATACATGCTATCTTATTCACGTACCAAGCTATTATAATCAAATACCCATGAAATGTCTTTAATTATTGGATTATGGATTATTGATGTTAGTCATGTATTCAAGAATGTCATGCCTTGTCAATTTCGTTCCATTGAGTCCTGGGGTACTTGTACCTCGAAAAATATAATTGTGTGCCTAAAATCAGTGTCATGTTTCAAGATACTCTAAGTCAAGACAGGTTTAGTAGAATTCAATTAGTCTAATGACTCAGGAAAAACTCAGTAATCTCAGTAAACTCAGTCAATTAACAGATCTCAGTAATATTCCGTCAGTCAATGTAATTTAGTTAATAAAGTTAATTTAGTTAATTCAGATAATTCAGTTTAGTTCAGTAATCCATGTTCAGTGTCTATTCAGATGGGAGTAGGAATTATGTAATACCCTGCATGTTTCTAAGCTTGGAAGTGAATAAGTATTCCTACGTATGAAATCTCCTATACTGTGATTCATACTTTATTACATGACTTACAATGAATATCCTAGTGATAGGATATCTTATGATGCATTAAGCATGTTCATATGAGTCACTTAAGGTAATACAAGCTAAGAGTTTTTGAATCCATCAATGTTTTAGTGTTCGATTTTTCAAGGGTCATCTTTGAACGAGTATAAATCGATGTTAATATGGTATTTTGGCTTATTTAAACCCACCAAATTGTAGAGAATCGAATTAGCTTTCCAACGATACCAATTTCGCCTTAATCCAACACCCGAGCAAAAAGTTATGCCCATTTTCGTGAGAGACAGTAAGGATAGGCGATTGGTTAGGCGCCGCCCAACCAAACTTAGGCGATTGGTTAGGCGCCGCCTAAGTCAAATACAAGTGCCAAAATACTTCGTATTGAGCTATTTTGAGGGTAATTAGGTCTTTTAACACTCCTTACATGTCCCTAAACTTAATCCTACGAAATATATAGCTTCTAAACATATTACAACCCTATTAACATCTGAAAGCTCATCATACAAGAGCACTAAAAGAGAAAAACAACTAGGGTTGCATAATTAAGCTTGAAGATCCAATTTCAAGGAAATTCCTCCGTTAATCATCAAGAATCTTCCTTCTAAGGTATGCGTGAGTTGATTCATGGACTCTTTTCGTCCATGAAGCTCAAGAACCATCTTCTAAATTATGTATTATGATATTTATGTTGTTGATGGTTGATGTTCATGTGGTTGGAGTTTGATGATGCCTAAGATGGGATCCTTGTATGTTTTGTGTGAGGATATGGTGGTATTTAATGTATAAATATGTGAAATTGGTGGTTGAATATTTGTAATCTTGATAAATCCACCTATGCCTAAGATGTGCATGTAAGGTGTTTGTGAAAATACCTAAGGGAATAGAAATCATGCTTTTATAAAATAATAAGTTCTAAATGACTATTCCATGTTCTAAGTTTATGTTCAACGTGATCCCTATGCTATTGTCTTGAATTGGAGATGTTGTATGAGATGCTCATGATATTGTTGTGATATGGAATGACCATGTTATTGAAGCCATGCAAGTATATACATGTTGTGTGCATTCCTGATCATGTGATAGTTTGTTGAGAATCATTCTTATTATGAAATCCTTACTTATGATATTGTGAATTATGGACTCTACTCTTATGATCAAGTCAGTCATGTGTGTTAGTTTCCATCCATCGAGTCCTGGGGTTACTTGTACCCGAAAACTATAGCTGTGTGCCTAGAGCTAGTGTCATGTTTCAAGACATCCTCAATCAAGCTATGTTCTATAGATTGTAGTTAGTCATGTGACTCAGGAAAGACTCAGAAATCTCATGAAAACTCAATACTCAGTAAGATTGGCAATCTCATGACTTAGCTAGATATCAGATGTTAGTAGTGTTCCGTCAGTCCAAGGAACTCAATAAACTCAGAATCAGTTCAGCTCAGTTAATCAGTTTATAAATCAGTTCAGTTCAATTATTCAATTCAGCTCAGTTAATCAGTTTACAAATTAGTTCAGTTCAGTTAGTAAGTTCAGCTCAGTTAATCAGTTTATAAATCAGTTCATTTCAGTTAGTCAATTCAGTGCAGTTAATATTTTCAGAGTCTTTTAGTTGGGAGTAGGGACTTGAACCGAGCGAGTGTAGGGATAGCGGTTTTCTCGTTATAAAGGCAGAGTTGTTAGTAGCAATCCTTGTACTCCAGAACTGCGTAGCCATTACAGGAAAGGAGTCACCAATCAGATTAAGGCTATACTTGACTATTATATTGCCTTAGGCTTGATTTCCTGTTCAGGGTCACCCGTCAGAGAGGCTTGACCATAGTAGAGGTCTCTATCGTGGCATGGTATTAACACCCTTCCAATCAGGGCAAAGATTAGACCCCACCAGTACAGTATCAGGGCATGTCAGTTAGGTTACTACCTCCCATAGCCACAGTTACAGTACAATTTCTGTTTTAGTATCAGTCTTCAGTATAGAAATCAGGAATCAGGACTGTCAGATACAATCATCGATCTCAGTAAGGAACTCGGATAGTTCCATTGATTCCTGGACCATACCATTAGATAGGCTTGGTCCCATATTCAGATGCTTAATATTATAGCTAGAGGTCACCCGACAGACAGGCTTGATCTCAATCTCAGATTCAGTCGAGTATTCTCATTATCAGTTTCAGAGATCGCTCGTCAGCTAGGACTGATCTCAGACTTAGATGTTTAGATACAGTTTAGAACTCAGATAATTCCATTGATTCCTGGATCATCCCGTCAGATATGCTTGGTCCTATATTCAGATGCTTATTATTAGATCTAGAGGTCACCCGACAGATAGGCTTGATCTCAATCTCAGATTCAGTTGAGTATTCTCATTATCATTTTCAGAGATCACTCGTTAGCTAGGACTGATCTCAGACTTAGATATTCAGATATAGTTTGGGACTGAGATAGTTTTCCCCAGAATTAGGACTGTTAGATACAGTCATCCATGTTTTCAGTCATTCAGTATCTAAGTATCTTGAAACTCATGTTGTCAGAGCTCAAACTCAGTAGTAAGTATCTCCTCGAGTTCAGTAGCAGTTACGTATGTATGTATATATGTATTCTCACGCTCATATTAGTTAGCATGTTCATGCATATGAACCCCATGCATTTAGCCTACCCCCATGTATACTTAGTACTTTAGTTGTACTGACGCATTTACGCTATGGTGCTTTCTTTTTATGTTACACCATAGGTTCTTAGGTGCAGATTCCAGATCAACAGTAGCAGTTCAGTAAGAAGTGTCCTCATCTTTCAAGGACATGATCGTTACATTTATTATTCTAGTATTTCAGTTTATTTTCAGTTTAGGGAGTTAGTTGGAGACATATTCCTTCAACTCCTTTTTCAGACAGTTTAGAGGCTTTCAGATGATTATAGAGTTGTCAGATTTAGACTTTAGTATTTTCAATTTTGTTTGGTACTGTGATACCACCTTATTTCAGATATCTTATTATTCAAGATTGAACCTTACGCCCTCTTTGTTCATGTTTCTGCATTTTATATGTATATTATGCAGTTACAGGTACAGATATCAGTCATGGGTTAGCTTGTGGTCCTTTGGGGTAATAAGCACCGTGTAGCATTTCGGTTCAGAAAATCAGGGCGTTACAAATTAGCACCGAGTGAACTAGGGATGGGAACACATACGGTCAGATGAGGGTGAGATTCTTAAAAGTCATCCTTGTGCTCCAGAACTATGTAGCCAGCATAGGTTGAGACATCAACACTGTCAAATGAGGGTTGATGAGGTGGATAAACACTATCAAATGAGGGTCCCACCATTCTTTTTTAGGGGACACTATCAGATGAGGGTTACCCACAGCTTGTCCTTATCAGTGGTGCGGTATTGACACCCTTCTAATTGGGGTTACAGATTGGACCCCAACTCATCTATAATGAATTATTTGGGGCATGTCAGTTAGATAACCACTTCCCACAGTTTCAATTACAGAATTTAGGACTATCCGATATAGTCAACTCAGAATAGTACAGAACTCAGCTAGTTCCATCAGATTCAGGACTATCAGATACAGTCACTCATGTTATCAGTTATATCAACCATGAGAACTCAGTTATTAGTCATGTTAGTTATCAATAAATTCATGTTATCATGATCTCAAACATAGTTACTATGTATTCATGCATGTATTTTCACATTTATATTAGTCAGTTAGCTAGTATTGTTCATGCATATGAACCCCATGCATTCAGCCTACCTCACATGCATACCAGTACATTCAAAGTACTGACGCATTTGCGGTATGGTATCTTATACCATAGGTTCAGAAGTATGAGCTCCAGAGCATCAGTAGCATTTCAGTCTCAACAGTCAGAGTTAGCAGTGAGTCCTCATCTCTCGAGGACATGATCACTTATTTATTATCTCATTATTTAATTTATTAGTTGGACTTAGTTGAGGACATGTTCCATCAACTCCTCATTACGACAGTTCAATTAGTTAGAGGCTTTCCAGACTATTATGTTCAGACTATCATGTTATTTCATTTTTGTTTTGGGTATTTCATACCCCATTCAGATTTTATATCTCTATCAGTTATGTTACAATCTTGAACATTGAGGCCTTTTTGTTCATGTTTCCACAAACATACTGTATATTATGCAGTATACAGGTACAAATATCAGTCATGGGTTAGCTTATGGTCCTTCGGGGTCATGAGCACCATGTAGCATTCCGGGTACTAGATCTGGAGCGCTACATTCTAACATCATGAATATGAGGAATATCATCTTTCTAGGGAAATTGCCATATCTACGAGGAATATAGTCTCTATAGGCCCAATAATCAAAACAAAAAAGGGATATAGCATCTCTATAGGAATAACAATCATATCTTAGAGGAAATAACATTTATATAGGCCAATTTAATATCTAATAGGAAATAACATCTCTCTAGGCCAAACATCAAGTCTAAGAAGAAGTTGCATCTCTATAGGACAAACATCAAGTCTAAAAGGAAGTAGCATCTCAATAGGACACATAACGTATCTAACGGGATATCATCTTTAAATGCCTAATATCACTTCCACATGGAGTATCATAGCCATATCTCAAAACCTCCAATTTGGGGAACATCAATACAAGGTAACAAATCAAAAAGTAACCTTATAATAAGGTTTACTAGCCTCAACTATGTCTAACATCCGTAACTAAGTCCACAAGGCTAAAACAAGTCTAGCCTTAAGTGGGTTGAACGATCCCACTTCTAAACTCAATTTCCATAATTAGACCCATCATGCCCAAAACTAGAATAAGGTATCTAGTTCTACTTCTAGATTTCAAATAAGCCACATTCAAGCTTAATATAGGAGCTTCAACTAGAAACAAGGGTAATCAAGTCTACTTTACCCAAGTTACAGTTTAAAGACTACCACACTAGTCCAATAAGATCAAATCCACAATTCATGCTTCAAATGCAAAAACTACAACCCAAACATAGCACTACATAATAACAATTCTACGACTAATCTAAACTAGTGAGATAAGGCACTAGGATTCACAAGGCTTATAAATATATTATCTTACAGGTCCAAAACCCTCGTCTAATCCACAATGTACCAAAAATAAAATCTCATCTATCCTATGCATAATCCATCCTAACATCTATATTAACACATGATACATATCATGCGACATCGATGAAGAGGAATAAATAGAGGCCTACCTCAAAGTCGAACATCAAAATATCACATCATGCACCATATTCTCAACTTCACTTTATAATCCCCAAAATGCCATCAAACTAGCAAAATCATAATATACTCATTAATATGAGTCTAACAATACCCATATTGCACTAATGTGCTTTAGGTCCAAAAACGTAACCAAAACCCTAAGTGAGTCCCACATATGAAAAATAAGTTTCTGAGACCAACCCAATGTTTACACATTAACAAGAAGTCATAACCCTCAAGAAATGGGTGAAACATATTCATACTTTTGTCTAAAATAAAGCCTTAAGCCAAATTAGGGTTTTGGGTTCAAAGTAGGAATTTCAAGCATGAATTGAAAGGATTGTTACCTTAAATTTGAAGATAATCATGATAAAAGATGATTATTAAGCTTCTGAGTCACCTACCATCAAGTGATTAGCATATCATATTAGGGGTTTAAGCTCTCAAGTGTAGAAGCAAATAGCCAATTCTCAGCCAAAATGGCTATTTAAAGAACTAGCCCAGGCCCTCGGTATTTGCAATCACCCATACAGGGGCCATGTTCATAGCAGTAGTGATCTTGCTAAGTCCTCCATGATAGCGGTCTTGACTGCACCAGATGATAGGCAAAACTTGGACTTTGGTTCCATATTTTGGTTAATGCCTTAGGATGCATCCAAAATCCAATTTTTTCAAAAAAAAAACTGTAACCACACTAAATTTGACATTTCGGATGCATTAGCAAACTCGAATTTTAAATTCGTGGTTGTTTTGACCAAATATTGGTCCCACGCATAAACATTTAATTTTTTTAACTTTTCTATCGATAGGTCAAAATGAACTCGGGTGCATTGGGACATAAAACAAAGGTCTACCTAGCCTAAAATGGAGTTTTCGAATTTACTAGCGTAGTCGGAATTTTCAGCCGAGATTGCTTTACTGATGTTTTTGCTCGGTGGCCATTTGGAACCATCAACGACTTTTAAACAGGGAATGAGTTCTAAAAACAAATCGAACTGCCCAGTAACCGAACTGTTGGTCCAAGCAAGTCATAAATGAATTATGGTAGCTATGGAGAAGCTCAAATGGCGGAAATAAGCAAAAATATAGAAAATGACCTGAAGGGTCATTACAATATCCACTAGTAAAAGGGACTTTCATCCCCAAAAGTCAACAGATAAAAAAAATATCAAAAGATGGAAAGGATGAGGTACTGGGCCTGCATGCCTATGCATGACTTCCCAGATAACCTTAGTAGAGAGAAAATAGTTCTAAGGGATCTCGCAATATGTATCCCTTTTTTCAACCAGCAATCTCATTCTACTTCCAAAATAGTCAAAATATAACTTGACCGTCACTGGCCTCACACTAAACCAAGAAGGCTGATGCATAAATATTTGAACCATATCATACTGATACCATCTCTATATCTGCATAATTCAACAATGGCTCACCCAAGCCAAAGAAAACCAAGACATGAATGATAAAACCAACTCCAAATCCAAAAATAATCATCCTTTAAAACTTTCACATGATATCTTGTCAAAGGCAAGAGGAAAATTCACTTGAGTCTCATCCACTTAGTTTGATCACAAAGATCTCAAAGAACTGGAGTTGATCCACTGAAAGTCCACAAGGAAATCAAAAGAATAACCTCATATGGAACTATTTGGGCAAACAAACAGAGATAATCAAGGAATCCAAACCATGCAAATACTGCTACAAGTTCAGATTACAATAAAAAAAATCTTGAAGTCCAAGGTATAACTAGTAATAAATGAATATTTTTCTCTAGGATGTCTCATCCACCGGGAATGAAGTTAAATTGAATACAAGTCCAGTATCTTACTACCATTGAGTAAATCATAAAAATTCCAAAGATAAACTGAAATCTCTAAGTCAAGACTGAAGAAACTAATATGGGGCCCACGGGCTATCATTTGAACACTTATCAACTATAACCCAATCAATATCAGGAAGGATGAATAGGCAACTACGGAGTAGAATCAACAGGCATATAATTAAGACCTGAACAAATAAAACACTAAAATAAAAGTTGCACGAAAGCTCTTCAACACCAAGCTAAAATCTAAATACCAAGGCTGAATCGCTCGTTATCAAATATTTAAATTTAAACCATAAACTGGTAGTAGGTACTAATACTCAAAATCTATCATACTTCCAAATTTCCATTCCAAGGAGTCTAATCCAACAATAAGCCAATAAGACTATATCAATGTCAACTTTCTCAAATTGACTCTAGTATCAAAATCTAATATATCTAAGATAAATAATACCAAGACACAATAGAGAAATATCCTAAGAGAAAAATTACCACAGGGATAACCACTTACTGATATCATAAGAAACCAAATCGATTGGAGGGAATGAAATATGGCTGCAAAATTGAAATCATATAAAAGGATGAACTACTGGCTGAAAATATATATAACCAACTCCATATACGTTGGAGGGAATGAACTATCTAAACATACTAAAAAAATTCCCAAGGCTGAAAACCACACGAGAAATGGGAAAAGCTCTACAAACTTAGAAAAAATGCAACTCAAACCAGAAACTAACCAATCCAATTGTCCATCTCGATAAGAATAGTCGTAGGCACATATCATCAAGGAGAATCCCTCCACCAGGCCACATTAGGCCAAACAAATTGTGAAATGGGGATTTTCTAAATCCACCCAAGAAGGACAATCACCACTTGATCTATTTGAGAATTACATTATTATAAAAGGAATATACCAATCTTAAAACCAATGTCAAAGTGAAAACTACTACCAAAAAGTCAACAACTCAAGATAAGGAACTTCTAATTTTCCAAATCAAGAAGCAATCACAGGAAAGGCCACCTGCCTCTAACTCTCTAACTCCACTTAAGGCAAAACCTTATAGTAGGAAAGGAGGATCCAGTCCCCACATCAAAATTAAGGGAAAATAATCACAATTGAATGAATTAAACAATCTGAAGGAATGGATCAATGATATCTCAACATCAATATTAAAATTGCTATTAGTTGATGAAAGTAGCCACAAACAATGAACCGACCTCAAATTAGTCACTCTAATAAATGGGCCCTATCAGAAGGGAAAGACAAATAAAAACCTTCACAACCAAGGAAGCAAGTCTAATAATCTTGAACTCAATAACAAGAAACATAACTAAATCGTCATCTCAAAAACCACTAAAAAACACGGAAGGTCAACTTACCTTTGATACCACTATACATACCTAAATCAATCTAATAAAGGTAACACAGAGTGAACTCAGTCAACCTCATCGCGCAACGCGATAGAATTCATCAGCGGATTATATCTACTAAAGCCACCGAATGATATCACAAGAAAATAAAAGTTTAACTAGATAACACTAGTCTATATTGATACCCAACAAGAATCAATTACATTAAGTAACAACATCAAGTGATAATATCAAGTAATAGCATTAACCTCACACAGTGGTAGCAATAACAACATCAATATTAATATCAATCATACTGAACAGGCGGTTCTAAAATAAACATTAATATAATGTACCACTAAAGTGTGACAACTAGGCTAATATGCTAAGATAAGTGGGAATCGAACCCAAATAACACCCATAAGGGAAAAACATCAATAAAGATCTACTTTATCCACTACTAAATGAAATAAACCATGAAGTAGTATCATAATCACAAATTTAATATCACGGCACATAATAATCAATATCAATTTATCAAGGCATATAATCATCTAATGGGTATTAAAACTCAAATACACATAATAGCAGACATAAATGTAAGAAATAAAAGCATACCAATTGTGGTGATATCCATAATCACATACTTGACAGGCATAGGGAAAATAAATATAAACATGTCTAAATCAGACCAATCGACTGAATCATCAACTGAGGTGCCAAAAGCACCATGTCAAACTAAAGATGTCCCAACATCATGAGCTAATCTAGGTAAGCCAAATGAATGGAAATCTCATGTTTGGGACACTCCCTGTACTAGTAGTCGATCTCTCTACAGTTGAAGCAAACTTTTTAATCACTAACATGGTGAGAATATAACTGAGCACAAATGGATGGGCTACTGGGTGAGAGAAATTCATAGAATTATGTCCAAACTTTTAAAATCACAGCCTATCTAAGGAAATCAAGACTGGCGGGGAAATACATGCTAAATCTAGCTGATCATCCATCTCATACCTGGGCATTTACTGAACTAGTATCTCATCAAAACACAACCAAACCCTAATCCTTTAATACTTCTAGATACCGGCCCTCATAATCCAAAAATTATTGTTATGGCCTGAAGAACCATACCACACTTTGCAAGTTTGATGCGGACCTTGACCACTATGATCATCATGACTAATCTAAGCACTACTCATAGTATGGAATACTATTTTTAAAGAGATGATGGGCTGTAGGTGAAGCTGAACTATACCGGAGAGATCCTCACTCCTTAATATAATACCAATGGCACTATATTGATGGCATGCCTCTTGCCGCCATTTCCACAAGTCTCCATACATGCTCTGGATGGTTCTCTATAAAATAACCACATGAGGGAATGAAAATTTGTCTGCTATCAAGTACTCTGATGCAAAACGGAGTGACACTACTAACCCTCTAACTCTTTTTTGCATAAAACTCTGGCTCAAAATTATATGGCATGGGAAAATGCCTGGAACACACGAGAAATCAAATATCATATTAAAAATTGATAAAGAACCCTTATGAACACTAGTAGACTCCGATTTGAGAACTATTGGATGAATCGAATCTCATACATGGCTAGGGGATTTATATCTTGACTCAAATTCACAATGATAAACCTCAAAGAAAGAAGCTATCACAAGCTCAATAGAAGCCTATGGTAGCCTAAATCCTTTTTGGTTTCTTTTAAAGATATTTGATATCCATCTCCAACTCATTAATCTAATGTTGCATTGAAACTGTAAGAACTCATATTGAAGTCTCATCTGCATCTATCGACAAGGTTGTATTATCCTTCGAGGATAAATTAGAGTCAAAGAAGGTGTTCGAGGTTCATAGAAAATAC
This sequence comes from Capsicum pubescens, assembly GCA_030864215.1. NCBI lineage: Eukaryota > Viridiplantae > Streptophyta > Magnoliopsida > Solanales > Solanaceae > Capsicum > Capsicum pubescens. The sequence continues at coordinate 227,698,525 of CM061548.1, read as the reverse complement.
AGACACATAAAAAGTAGTCAAGAAGAAAACATCCTAAAATGTTACTATAGCCTCCCGACGATATGATAAGACGTCTCCACACCGATCTGCAGTACTCTACTAACACTTAGCTCTTGTACTATTACACTGATGAAACCTAGTCTCTGATACCAATTTGTCACGACCAAATTTCTCAGGTCATGATGGCACCTACCATAACCCACCAGTAGGCAACCTTACCCATAGTCTAAAATGGCTAGTAATGGACTATTCATTCAATATAAGGATAAGAATGCAGAATATATAGAGTGAAGGTCAATAGATAAGAACATCCAAAAACCTGGTGGTATCAGTACAAGAGCTTCTAATATATTTAGAGTACAAAAGTGAAATGTTAAGAAGAAATACTCTAATACAACTTATCTATGAATACAATATGGAGACTAGTCTAATACAGAAGAGAGATATAAGTTGTACTCTGAATGTCAGGAACTCACCCTAAGTCTGTGAACCACTGTTGCTCCCGCAATACACACATAAATGGCGATAACCTGTACTATTATCTGCAAGGTGGAAAAGTATAGTATGAGAACAAAATTAAATGGTACTGAGTAGGAAACTTGCAACTGATATCCAAAGATAAAAAAAATATATACAACCTATCAGAAGAATGGAAACTACACACAAGAGTTTGAAAATCATATAATAAGTCATTGAGATAATAAGGAACAACTACCCTATTCATGTTCAAAATTCTAACTTAATATGACTAAGGAAGTATCAGGGTTCACTATCCTATTCCATCTACATTCAACATACGTCAATACTTTAAATATATCCTAGGCGATTATACATATAAAGAGTAGAAGAAAGATATATTAAAATATACAAGGTCAAGAAACAAATATACAATATGAACAAGCAAAGGAAGCGATATACGGTAGTTCCATAACTGAATATATCTTGATATATATGTATATATAGAGAGAGAGAGATACATATAAATATAATGTCATCTCAAGCGTAACCTAGATCATCATATTCTAATTCTAAGGAATTATTATAATACCATTAGGATCTAAGGCTATGATGCTCGGGGTTATAATACAAATGGTTAGACATGACATAGTTGTATGCAACTGTAAGACCTCGAAAAATTCACTCATAGTCTAAGCCTTAGAGCGTGTTCAGTGAAGCATAAATCCAGCCCTAAAAGATTAAAAAGTTCCTTCCCAAGTGAGAAATATTTTAAACCATGTAGAATTTCCCTAATATAATTATTTTTTTTCATTTAGGTCATTGAATAATATTTCCATCGATACCAATTTCATCAAAATCCAGCATCGAACGAGGAAGTTATGGCCATTTTACTGCAAGCAGTCAGAACCACCCAGGTGTAACGACCGGGTTGATGGACTATCGAGCTTGCGATGGACCGTTGCCCATCCCATCATAACCAAGGCAGTGACTCCCTTTCTTGACTCAAGTTCGATTGCCAGGACGATGGACGGTCAAGGCTGCGATGGACCATCGCTAGGACCGTCTCCATTGAAGTAGTGTGGCCTCATCCTAGTCAACGTCCGACGGACGATCTGGCGGACGGACCATCGAGTTTGCGATGAACCATCCCTAAGACCATCACCTCGAGTTAGTGTATTCTTTTTTCTGACCGACGTGCGACTGATGACCCGATTGACCATCAGACTACCGACGGACCGTCGCTTCGACCGTCGCAGCCCCCATTCAATAATTTTAAGATGTTTTTAAAATGGAATTTTGGTCTTTCCCCCAATCTTTTTAGACCCTATTTATATCCGATCATGGCTCACAGCTTCATTTCTTATCTTCAACATCAAAAACTAGGGTTTCCTACAAATCAAAACCCTTTTTTCTTCTTCAAGAAAAATCAAGAGAAATCAAGAAATCAAGAATCTCTCCAAGAGCCTTCAAGAAAGAGTTTCCCTAAGTTATGTAGATGTTGATTCTTGGGTCCCTTTCATCCAAGAAGCTCAAGATCCCATTTCAAAATTTCAAAGATCTTATGTTTATGAGTTTTCATGATTCATTTTAGTTGAAATTGATGTTCATGCTATTATTGAGTTTGTAAATCATCTTTTGTTTATGAGGTTTCAAGATTTGACCCTAGTATGTGATATTCATGTGATGTTCATAATAAACCCTCTTCAAGTTGCTTGTTAAGTGAGGTGTTCATTTCAATTAAGTGTATAAATTATTGAATAAGAAAAGCATGCTCCCCGTATGTTTGATAAAATGCTTATGTGAAGGAATTAGAGCCATTATAGCATGTTTACTAGAAATCCCCAATTGTGTGCAATCCCATGCATGCCAAGTGTTTGTTGAAAAGCCTTAGTGAACGAATTGTAACCTGATAGCATGATTTTCCCCCAATTATGTGCTCTTCGATACATCCTAAGACGTTAATACATACTAACGGTTTGATGCAAAACCTTTTTGAAAGGAGTATGAGCCAAAACATGTCTCCCAATGTTATTACATATTAATGATTCCTAAATACTTGAGGAGATGCTTTAGTGATTGTGATAGTGAATGGTAATGTTTTACATTTATGTTATTGAGTCCTAGGGGTATTTATACCTGACAATTTAGCTGCAGTCTAGAGCCAGTGTCAGTTTTCAAAATAATCTCAGTCAAGCCACAATTCTCAGAACTCAGTGAGTTATATAACTCTGTACTCTGAAATAGATATAGAACTTAAGTAATCTCAGTATCTCTAGTATTTTAGCCTCATTTTAGTTCTCAGCTCAGACCTAGTAGTATTCAAGTGTTCAGTTTGGAACTCTGTATCATGCAGTCAGATAACGAGATTTAGTAGTACTCTATTAGATACGAAACTAAGTGAATTCAGCGTAACTCAATCAGATCATTCAAGAAATATGATCAGTAACAGATTCAGATCAGTTTAAGTTCAGTTAAGAATCAGTTTAGAGTCATTCAGTTGGGAGTAGAATCTAGCACCGACTGAGTTCAGGGATGGCGGATTCCCGTTAGCTAGGGAGAGTCATTACGAGCAATCCCTAAACTCCAAAACTGCGTAGCAGCGTAAGAGCAGGAGTAACACGTTAGAATAAGACTTGACTATTATACAACCTTAGGCTTAACTTCCTGTGAGGGTCACCCTTTATAGAGCATTGACCAGAGTAGAGGTCCTTACCCATGGCACGGTATTAACATCCTTCCATCTAGGGTTATAGATTGGACCCTACCAGTTAAGATTCAGGGCATGTCGGTTAAGTGAGAACTCCCACAGTTACATTTTCAATATCAGTCTTCAGAGTAGAACTCATAAATCAAGACTATCAGATACAATCACCTTTATTAGTAGGGAACATAGATAGTTCCATTGATTCATGGACCACCCACTAGATAAGCATCGTCTCACGTAAAGTTATTCCATTGGTTCCATATGAATTCTAGAGTACTAACTATTAATATAAGGAAACTAAATAAGAGGTAGGTGATCATACCAAATTAACTTAAATATTGATAACACAAGCTCTCCACATATGTTTAAGAGTATGAATAGTTTGCTCTACCTTCTGGTTGGTTTTTATATGGAATGAGGTACTAAAGTTCACTATTAAACCTAAACCTTTCTAAAATAATTGCAAAAATTAAGTTGTAAACTATGTATCCATGTATTAAATAATGGAAAATGGAACACCATGATCCTTGAATATCTCCTCATTATACATCCTAGTATAATCCTCTACTATATCAATTGTCTTAACAAGTAAAAATATGGTTTGTTTAGTCATATAATTAGCAATCACCCATACTGAATCATGTCGACGTTGCATACATGACAAATTTTTTATGAAGTTAATATTAAACATCTCAATTAACATGCAGGACCACTTGTGTCTTGTGCAATTCCACCAATCATTTGATTCTCAACCTTATCTTTTTAAAAAAATTGTTCACTTAGCCAAAAACACTATAATATTATTCTTCAGAACGCTCCACTAATAAACCTCTCTCATATCATGGTACATCTTTGTGAAGCCAAGATGAATGAAGAATAAATAATTTGGTGACTCTTTCATAGTTTGCCATATCAATCAATAATCTAAAGAACATGACCTTCATTAATACCATAGAACACCATCACCCCTTGGGAGAAAACCAATAACTTTTTTTTATGGATTGTTTATTTTAACTATAGTAGTATGGGTTCTTTGTGTTTAGTCTATTTGAGTTCAATTACAAATGAGGATTCAAAAAAATTTTGAACAATCATACAATTATCATATAAATATACAAGGAAAACACAAAAATATGAAAATATATTAATATCCTTAGCAAGCTCATTCGAACCTTCTTCTACATGGGCAACACTTCGTACAGATAGCTTAATAAAAGAATAAGAACCAAACTTTACCATACATAGGTGTTATAATGCTCTCATATCATGATTATTAATAATCTCAAGCCATACTTTCTATAGAAGGCTCCACTTTTTCTAACTAAACACATACTATATGTTTTATGTATTGTAAAAACATCAATTTGCACACTAAAGAGATATTAACATGAAATTTTCAAAGAAAATAGAACAACTTCAAACTCGATGTCATGTGTAGGATAATTCTTCTCATGAGTCTTACGTTGTCTAGAACCATAAGCAATAACCTTTATATTCTTCATTAGAATACAACAAAGACCAACTCTAGAGGCATCATAATAAACCACAAAACTACTTTTACAAGTCTAAACTAGAGAACACATCAATCAAGATTGTAAGTCTTGAAAACTTATTCTTATAGACCTTGGACCAATAAATATTTCCCTTTTTTAAGTCCACGTGGTCAATAGAGTATCAATAGATAAAAAACCCTATACAAATCATCTAAAGTAACAAGCTAAACCCAAGAATCTCCTGATATCTAACAGGATGTAGTTCCTAGCTAATTCTTTATTGACTTAATATTTTAAGAGTCAAGTAGAACACACTTAGTAGAACAACATGCCAAACAAAAGAAACAAATTTCATCAAAAAATCACATATAGAGGAGTATGCATACAACTGTATATTTTTTAGAGTTTAAAGAACATATGTAAGGTGATTAGCATATTCCTACTCACTGTAGGAGTAAATAAGAATATCATCTATGAACATAATTACAAAAATATCACGGTACAAGTTGAACACCCTATTCATTAGGTTTATAAAGGTTACAGGAGCATTAGTTAATCAAAAAGACATAACAAGGAACTCGTATTGGCTCTACCAAGTCTGAGAAGTTGTATTCAGAATATCACACTCCCTAACCTTCAACTAATGATAAGTGCATCTAAGATAAATCATAGAAAAATAAGTAGAACCTTGAAGTGGGTCAATGGGTCATCAATTCTTGGAATGGAATACCTATTCTTATAAGTGACAGGTGTTTCCCAAATTACACCTCACAATGATATATAAAGCGTTCGTTATCAAATATAGAACCCAACTAAGATTGGGGTGTATCTCACGAGGAATATGATTTCGTCATTATTTAATGTGGTTATTTTTACTATTATTGACTATTTACGAAAGAAGGGATTTAAAAGAACAAGTAATCAATTTGTAAATTAAAGTAACAAGTAAACAAATATCAGTTTATGATCTATAAATAAATAAGAATGATGAACAATGATTGTTTTCCCCATAATTTTATAACCATGTTGACTATTCATGCTATCTAATAAATTCCAATGTGTTCCATACAAAATCTAACATGTTAGGTTCACCTAAATGTCCCTCAGTTCTAATTTTATTTTATTTTAATTTTACACAAATTTCATCATATAAATAAAAATATAACACTAAGGATAATACATAAAATCAATGCTCAAAAAGGACTAATAAAAATAGTAAACGGGTGAAAAATTATGACTATATTTATATATACATATAATTTAGCCTCAAATCAGTGACCTCATTCCATTGGTAATAATCAATATATATTCTAAGGGAACCAGTTTTCTTATACAAAAATAAAAATAAGGAACTCTATAGAAAAATACTAAGTTGTTGAATCCCTTATCTAGAAAATCATTTAATTTCTCTTTAAGCCCTATAAAACTTAGTGGGTGCCATTTTGTATGGTGGGTCAAGAATTGATTATGTATTGGTAAGAGGGTTTATCTTAAATTCTATCTCCATATTAGGAGGAACTCTTGGAAGATCATTAAGAAAGACTTTATAAAACTCATTGACTATGAGGACTAACTAAATAAAAAAGGTTTTCTACGCAAGAATCCTTAACCAAAACTTTAAGGTAGATATAAGAATTTTAAATAATTTTTTGGACTATTATAGAGGATGAAACAACCTTTTGGCATGGCTAGACAGTTTTGCCAATCTAAAATTGTAAGATCCCGTAAAATTTTGATCAAATTATTTTGGACCCTCCCATATTTATCTTGCTAATTTTTTACTTGAATTATGATAATGGATGTTAAAGGTGTGTTTTAGGAAAGTTTCAAAATCTTTAGAAGGGGTTCAGGGTCAATTCATGACCCCCATGCAGTGAGTGTCTATGATAATAGTGTGTCGCACCACTTACCCTCCTCGATAAGAGCCTGGGATGCTGGCTACGCTCCACGATTGTGATATGCTACACCACTATGTAAATTTCACCCAGTTCATTATTTTTCCTCTTAGGGTGATGGCATTTTTATCCTTTTAACTTTTAAAACATCTTAAACTTCCCCCAACCCAAGATAACCCCCTAAATGCACATTGCTTCATATTGCTCTCTCTTCTTGTACTCCCAAATCATGAAATACAAAGTGTTTCGCATGGATTCCATTCTTTGAGCTTTAAGCTTCGATTCCTCTTCAAATTGTTGTAATTTTTAGACACATTTCTCATTCCTTAACTTGTATATTACATTGTGGCATCAATTTATTCAATACTTATTGTCATGACCCAACCTCGGGCCTAGTCATGACAGTTATTTCAATCCTACCATGGAAGGATACCACCCTTTTAGCCTAACCTTAGTAAAGAATAAAAGAATACACCAGAAGCCAACAAAGAATAGTAATTAAGAGAGATGAATCAAATAAAATCTAAGAGTCTAAATAAGATGACCAATCATTTCAATACTATCCATGAAATCCTCTAAAAACGGAGTACCAAACTAAGTCGGGACATGCCCCCGACTATGACAAATGAAGATCAAAATATGATATAAAATAAGGAAAATGAGTAAAATAACCATGCCTTCTAAAAGATGGAGGCTCACCACTTTATAGCAAGTCCATAAGGGTACAAGATCACCTATCCCTAACTATGAGCAACAGAAAATCCCTTGGACACTACATCATGAAATAACGCAGCATCCAAGAACAGTCAGTGGGGTGAGTACTGGAATGTAACTCATGAAAGAGGGATAAAATAATGCCATTGACAAAAATAGTCAAAACCACATGAAGAACATTTATATATACATATATAGGATATCAGTTTTTGGATAATAGTCATGAACATGAAAGTTTAAACTATTAGAATGAACTGTGTAGCTCGCTTTGTCCTAGAGGAATTCACTGGCTATATGGGTCTAGCTCTCCCTGCTGGAAGGGCCCCAATGCATTTTAATTGCACGAACCGAGAAAAGGCTAGGGAAACTATAGTTATTTCCATCAAAGATCTAGTGTTTAACTAGACACACAGTCATAAAGATCCTTATCCCAACAAATATGGTTTCCAGTGTTGGTTCCCCTGGGATTACACATTCATGATGGGCTACACGATCCCCTTTAAGCCCAAATTAAAATAGTCGGCACATAAATTGAACCATTAACCAAGGATTCTTTATTAAGGCATTTTCAAACAAGGTAACATAATACAAATAAGCTTGAGAGCAAATTCAATTATGCCAAACCAGTCCATTTAACCACTTCTCTCCCACGTTTTATTTAAAATCCAAACCATTGCAACCCAGGGGCATTCCAAAACTATTTTTATCATCCATTATCCTTTAATGCAATGCAATATTCTAAAAGTAATTTAAATTATGCAAATTTCGTATTAAAAACCAAAGCTATACAAATGGGTTGAAGTTAATACCATTACAAATAAAAAAATCCATCAATTTAGGTAAAACCCATGTTCCCCATTACAATCATTATAACCATGCGCCCATTCAGCCTAAAATAATCAATTTAAGCATACACAATACCTTTAAATCATGGGAAAATAGTTAAATTAATAACCATAAAAAACCCTAAACTCAATTTAAAACTCATCAAATAAAAAAACTCGAATAATGATTAAATAAATGTCATAATGTAAAATTCAAGTTAAGGATGAGAAACATGCCTGAAATACAAAAGAATTTGAAGAGAAATCAAAGATTGGAGCTTGAATGGTAAATTCTCTATAAAACCCTTATGATTTATCGGGTTGGGAGTTAAAGAAGAAAAGAATGGACTTTGATCTTTGAAAAATTAAAGAAAAAAGGTTTATTTGGTGTTTAAAGGTCATACAAGGGGAAAAGGAGTAAAAGACCCTCACTCAAAGTGAAAAAACTAAAACTAGATAAAAATTACAAAGCAGTAAGGCACGTTGCTATCACAGAGCTTAGACTCCATGCCACACCCCTATCACAGAGGTTAAGTGGCATGGAATGCCTCTATCACAAGGGCTTACTACCTCGGAGTCTTAAAATGGCCCCAAACAGCTTCCAAAAATGTCAAAACTTTTCCAAAACACCTTTTTAACACCCATTAAAATAATTCAATTCAAAAATTGACATTACACACCGGGAGGGTCAAATTTAAAATCATTGATATTTTGTAGGGTCTTACATTATCCCCCACCCCTTTGTCTCATTCATCCTCAAATGAGGAGTTAGGAAATTTGCATGATAATTAAAGGAATACATAAGAACCAAATGACAGATTCAAAAGGAAAATGAAACCCATTCCTCAAGTACATTCATCCAACACGAGGAATAAGAATGGGTGCTTGGCTTTTATATCTTCCTCGAATTTCCATGTAGTTTCCTCCACCTTTTGATTTATCCAAATAACCTTTACTTATGATATATCCATAGTTCTCAATCCACTAACTTGCCTATCCAATATGGGACTTCTTTATGCAAATTGCATACACATGTGAGTTATCTTTACATTATTAGTTTTAGTTTTCTTTCTACCTTTCATTGTCTTAGTTGCTAGCTTTATATTTGTATTCTTTACTTCTCTATATTTAGTATAAAAGTCCTGTAAATAATAGAGTCAGAGTATCTCTATTATCACAGTTAGAGTTTTCTATTTATCATATTCTGTGTCTTGTACATAATCGAGTCGTAGTTTCATAGATTTTCGAACAAATATTTGTTGAGTCTTATATGTCCACAAAATACTAAAAGATTTTATTATGTCTTTTCCTTAGAACATAGAAAAAATAAATCCAGTTATTTTAGTCCAAAAAATACCAAAATATGTCTATTCCTAATTATTCACTAGTTTTATCTAGTTTGTATGATCCGTACAAGTTTCGGCCATAGTTATCCATGTTTACAACCCCTCATAGAACTTCGTCATGTAAAGATGACTATATCTATGAAAGACATGTGTTAAAACCTGAACTAGATATCTATTCCACACATCTACCCCTACCTAACCCTTACTCTGCCATTTCCAAAAAGCATGTAATCCATGGATGCAGATTGATTCTTTACATCAAAATAGGTCAGAAGGAGTTAAGAAATACTTCACTGTGACATCCCTTGACCACCATATCCTTACGAATCCTAATTTAACGCCACAAATCTGGTACTCAAAATGCTACACGGTGCTCATGACCCCAAAGGACCACAGGCTAACCCATGACTGATATCTGTACCAGTATACTATATGATATCATGTAAAATACAGAAACAATAGGATAGAACATGCCATAAGGTTCAAAATGAATAAAACATACTATCTGAGAGTATGGTACATCAATACCAAAACATGAACTGAAATAAAATGTCAGAACATACTGTAGTCTGTAAGCCCCTAAAGATGAACTGTCTGAATAAGGAGTTGATGGGATATGTCCCCAACTAACTCCAGCTACTAAAATAAACAAATTAATAACATAATAAAGTAATGATCATGTCCTCTAAGGATTAGGATTCACTCCTAACTCTGACTGCTGAGACTAGAATGCTACTGATGCTCTGGAGCTCAAACTTTTGAAACTATGGTATAAAACACCATAGCGCAAATGTGTCAGTACGATTGAATGTACTGTTATATGAGTGAGGTAGGTTGAATGAAAGGGGTTTATATACATAAACAATACTAACTAGCTGAGTAACATGAACATGAGTATACATGCATGAATACGTGAACTGTGACTCAGATCATAACATCACTAAATCTGAATACTAATAACATAAGTTTTGTATATTTGATATACTATTATCTGAATGATTGTGTCTGATAGTCCTATTGTTGATGGAACTAGATGAGTTCTGTACTGAACTGGGTAACTATATGTAACAGCCCTGAATTCTATAGAACTATCGAAGTTTTATTACTGAGACTAAGACTGAGACTGTAACTGTGAGAAGTAGTCATTTAATCGATATGCCCTAAATAAAGCATTATATCTGAGTTGGGGTCAAATCTATAACCCTAATTGGAAGGGTGTCAATACCGTGCCACTAGTAAGGACAAGTTGTGAGTGATCCCACATCTAACAGGTACTCTAAGGAGAATGGTAGGACCCTCATATAATAGGTTAAGCCACTTTATCAACCCTCATTTAATAGGTTAGATGTATCAACCTACACTGGCTACATAGTTCTGGAGCATAAGGATTTCTTCTAAGAATCATACCCTCTATTCGCAGGTGAGTTCCTATCCTTGGGATCACTTAGTGCTAAATCCTACTCCCATCCGATTAGACACTAAATTAATTATACTGAACTGATTGGTCTAAGTTTATTGAGCTCTACTGACTGATGGAATATTATTGAGATCTGATAACTAACTAAGATTACTGAGTTTTCCTGAGTCATAAGACTAACCGAATTCTACTAAACATGGATTGATAGAGAGTATCTTGAAAACATGACACTGGCTCTAGGCACACAGCTAAATTGTTGGGTACAAGTACCCCCAGGACTCGATAGTATGAAACTGACAAGAAATGACACTTCCTAGACTCACAACCATAATCAACAATCCATAATACAATCATTAGGGAATTTCATGAGGTACTTGATTATCATGGTTTGGTAGATGAATTGGAAAGCATATAAACATTTCATAATTTCATAGGCTAATCTCATGAACAATCCATCAAACAATTTCGATGGAAAACAATAACATGGAAGCCATTTTGAACATAAGGGTAAAGCATGGGTTCATCAATTTGGTCATAATTGAGTCCTAAAGCATGATTCTTGTCCTTTGGGCATTTTATCAAACAAATTGCATACATAACATTAGGCTTAGGCATATACTCTAGTTCATACATCATTGTTACTTTAATCAACTCCATTTAAAAGTTTCCAACCCACATACTTGCAAAATTTCAAGAAAAGTACATAAAGATTCCAACTTGGGATTCATACAACCACATCACCATAATTAAAATCAACCCACCATATGGAAATCACAATTCATGAGTTTAAAAATGGGATTATTGAGCTTTATGGGTGAAATAAACCCATGAATCAATAGTTTACGTACCTCAAAAGCTTGAATCTTAAAGGAGGTTAACTTTTTTGAAGGTTCTTGAATGGTGACGTTTTGATTCTTGAGTTTTCTTGGAGAAGGGTTTGAAGCTTATTCTTGGGTTTTGATCTTAAAAGAAACCCTAATTTTGATTTTATGGAAGAATGAGGAGTTATGTGCTTTGATTTGATGTAATTAGGGGTTAAAAAGGATGGAAAAGAACCCAAAAATCACTTTAAACATTTGTTTCAGTGATGTTTCGGACAAAATTAAATGTCTGGGTGACCGAACGTCACTCTAACCATTAGTTTTAGGCCAAAAATTTCCTTACTGCCTTAGTTGTGAAGGCCATATCGATGGTCCACCGCTGACTTGACAGTCCGTCAGGTTGCCCGTCTCTCCTAGGCAGCTCGGATAGCTCTCAGTAAAACGGTCATAACTTTTTACTCCGATAACGGATTTTGGTGAAATTGGTATTGTTAGGAAGATAATTCAACTGTTTATGGGTTATGAGCTCAAAAATTCATATTATAACAAAATATATGCTTGTTTAAATTTGACTATTACAATATCCTTCTAAAGAATTCAATTGGTAAGGGATGTTTTGGTTTGTCTAATAGCTAGGACGCATTTGAGGCCTTAATATACATATAATTTGTTCATAAAACTACCAAATAACTATAATTTATTTCTCATAATAATAAAGCATGGTTCTACGATCAGTTGGGATTCTCGGGGTATTACAATATCTCTCCCTTGGGAATATTTGTCCTCGAATGGGACTGACTAAGCTGAGATTTATGATAGATTGAACATACTTAAAGGACGTGAACATCTGAAGCATGTCTATATGACTGACATTATTCAGATTAATGTTGATCATGCATATCTGATGCATGGTTTTATGACTGAGCTGATACATAAATGCATGACTGGGAGAACTAATAAGCTGATCACATATATCTGATGCGTGAATACATGATTGAACTGACTCAATAACATGCGACTGAACATGTAAGGGTAAATATACCAAGTTTGAAATGAAAACTGAGCATAGTTTGTAACTTAAATTTGAACCATAAGTTGAATGAACTTAAGGAAAGTTGTTACCGTGGGCTGGGTCTAAATTAGCGGAGAAGAGGTGAGGATACTTGGTCCGCATATCTTATTCTAATTTCCAAGTTGCTTCCTCAATGGACTAATTTCTCCATAGAACTTTAACTAGAGGGACTTCTTTGTTCCTCAGTCTGCGAATCTAATAGTCAAGAATTTCAACTGGAATTTTCTCATACGCGAGACTGTTATGAATATCTATGCCCTTAAATGGGACTACAACTGCTGGATCACATATGCACTTCTTTAGCAAAGGGATATGTAATACTAATGAACTGAATCTAGATCTGAAGGCAATTAAAGCTCATAAGCTACTTTTCCCAAGCTACTGAGAATTTTGAAGGGACCGACATATCGGGGACTGAGTTTTCCCTTCATGCCGAATCTCTTCACTCCCTTCATAGGAGTGATTTTCAAAATACTAAATTTTATTTGATCTCAACTCGAGATCCTTTACCGAACACGCATGAAAAGGAACAAAAGAACATGACTTAGTCTGTAATGTGTGACATGGACTGACTATCGTGGACTGAACTGAGCCATTGAGCATATTGATTAGGACTAGGATTGGAGATAGAGGGTCAACCTATGGGTACCCACTAATCCAAAATAGGTTCGTTACGTGAAGAGAGAATGTCATATTTATGTCATGAAAGTTTGGGGAATTATAGTGTATCTCTATCTTAGGACACTATGTCCCTTAAAGAATGCTGGGATGATTTTCTTTTTTTTAGCTATGAGGAGACCGAGGTGATGCATAAGGCAACTACGAACTGAATCATGACTAAATATCTGGATTCTGATACTAAGGCATGATACATGAACTGAGATGGACACGCAACTACCTGGTTGATCCATCTTTGAATAGTTACATTCATAAGACTTCGGATAGTGCAAGTAGAAGGAAAAATAGGAAGCCACACCATACGAATTTGTTCGTCTGACTGCTAAATTGAATCCATGTCTTTACAAACTAACTCATACTGAAAACTTATACTCGATTGGAGTATATATCTGACACTCTTTCTATAGTGTTCTAGTGACTGTAGGGAGAAAGGAAATCTTTGCCTGGTCTGAGCAAGACATCTGAATAAGGGATCACCACATGCCTGGGATTCTTATACTAGGAGGCAATTCCTATGAAACATCATCTAAAATAGAGTGACAAATCCTTATGCACTTAATCTAAAAATTTTGGGCTTAAAGATATCCCTCGAATACTCTTTCCATTATACTCTCTGTCTTAGTACAACACATCACTGGAGACTACTAAAAATATTCACATGGGTGCTGAGCACGAATGCATAAACATACTAACTTATACGATTAACTGCATGGCTGACAGCTGAATACTGGGCAGGTAAGACTGAACTATACTTAGTCTGAATAACTGGACTAAAACTATAGAGCATTATGTATAGAAGATAATGATTTACTGGGTAACATGAGATAACTGAACATGAATGAGTGAAAAGTTTATTATCTTAAGGATGCAAGACCAAGCGTATAACATAATTCGGTAAAATTTCATAAACTGAGGTACTGAAATACTAATAACTGAATAGCTAATATGCTATGGTCAAGAAGACCTAGATCTGGACTGAGTTTCTGATCTGATTACTGAACTGGAACTGTCACTGTAACTAAGACTACAACTGGACTCATACTGGAACTAAATATTGGGTTCTTATTGCTCAATACCAATAATTGAGGTTTAGACTGATACTGAATTCTGATGGAAAAGTAACTGATAGATGAACGCCATCGTTCTGCAGGACTATCTGATTCATTTACTAAATATTGATTACTAAATTGATGTTGTAACTGAGGCTTAAAGGATAGAGCATAAACACCATAGATTTCACCAAGGGATCTAAACTGAGGGTATACATGACATAATATGAGTTTGGATGATCATTGGAAGTGGAGCATGAGTCATGTAGGATGAGCATACTGTAAAGCATGACATGAGTGCATAAGTCGTGAGCTCCATTACTTATGTCTGAAGTCTCTGTACTCATGGGACATGATTCGTAACACGAAGTGAATTGGAACTCCTTATACTAGGAACTGTGAACATACATGGTTCTCACTAACGTGCATGAATATGAGTGATGATCATAGAGCTGACATGTAGGAAACAAATAGACATCATGATAAGTGATGGGTTTTCAGGGTCTGTAACACTTTTTTTAGATGGTCTACATGATTACGCTCACTGTATGAGTAGACAGGAATGTCATCTACGAAGACTATGATTAATATGTCCACGTACTTGTTGAATACATGGGTCATCGAGTCCATGAAAACTATTTTGTCATTGGTAAGACCAAAGGAAATGACTAATAATTCGAAATGACAATACCGAGTTCTGAAAGTTTTTTTGGAATATCACATCTACTGAGTTCTATTGTTGCCATTCTTTATGGAGGAATAGATATGGGATAAATATTTGAAAGAAGGTCAAAGCCAAAGTCTATTTCCCTCTCAAGAGGAACTTCGAGAAGATATTCAGGAAAAATATCCGAATATTCACTCTCAACTTAAACTAACTCAAGACTGGGAGTTTCTAAACTAGAGTCCTTACTAGAACAAGATGATAGACACATCCCTTAGAAATCATTTTCCTAGACCATAGGTAGGAAACAAGATGACCTCTGAATGCTGAAATACTACCCTTCCACTCAAGGACAAGTCCATTCAAAACTTAAAATGGATAACTCTATTCCTATAGCCGACTGTGGTATGGCATCAATAAAGCCACTCCATGATGAGAATGACATCAAAATTAGTCATATCTAATTCAACTAAGTCTGCTGAAGTGACCTTCTAAGATACCATCATTGGATAGTTCCTGTATACCCATCGGGCTATGATGGATTTACCCACTGGGGTAGAGACTGAGAAGGGATCTACTAGAATTTAGGGACTGACTCTGAAATCAACTGCAATATAAGAAGTAGCAAAAGATGAAAAAACTCCTGGATCTAGCAAAGCATAAACATGCAAATAAAAGATCTTTACTGTTCCACTAACCATATTAGGAGAATTTTCCTTATCTTTTCGATACTGAAAAGCATAGAGTCGATTTGGGCACTGCCCACTGATTGTAATGGAAGTGGCACCCTGCTGATTTGGGCAACCGGACTGAATGGAGGAACAATTTTACTGACCCTAAAATCCTGACTGGGGACAACCTCTATCTCTGTGTCCGGGCTTTCCATATCCGAAACACACCTCATTGCCATATCTACAAATACCCTTGTGGTTCTTACCATAAGTATGGAAAAGAGGATAGTTCGGGAAAATACTACACTCTCCTGAGACTTAGAGACTAGCTCCCTATCACTATTACCATTTCTAAACTTAGGTACTGGGACACTGACTAGGGGTGGAGTTAGAACTGAGGACTTTAGAAGGTACTGAGAATGATTCCCACCCTCTGACTTAGGCTGATTGAAATTGAAGCTACCTGTTCCAGATTTCTTATTTTCTCTCTTTCTTTCTCCCTACGTTTCCCCACCTTACTCTACTAGGCATGAATCATATGCCAAGGTGGGAGAATAGCCTTCTAATTTATCTAAGCTACTATTAAGTAAGATAAAGTAAGGGAGTAAATTCTGAATTCGCCATGAACGACATGCTCTTCTAGGGAATTTGCCTTGACGGGTCGTGGTGCTGACTGATTCCCAATTCTCCTTTTGTTAGCCCTTTTGGAAGACATGATTTATAAACAAAAGGGAGAAATGAATTAGACTGAGAGTTAGATTTGAGTTAATGGTCATTGGCATAACATGAATACTGAAAGAAGGGAAACTATTCCTAAAACATCTTGTAGCCTCTTATACATAAATGTGGCACGCAACACACCCACGTAGAAGACTCTGCAAGATGTGGCTTTTTAAACTTCCTAGGACACTATTGAACCATAGGCTCTAATGCCAAGTTTGTAACTCCCGAAATCTGGTACTTGGAATGCTACATGGTGCTCATGACCTCGAAGGACCATAAGCTAACCCATGACTGATATTTTTACCTATATACTGTATGGCATCTTGTAAAATGCAAAAATAATAGACTGGAACATGCCATAAGGTTCAAAATGGATAAAAAATACTATTTTAGAGTATGGTTTATCAATACCACAACATGAACTAAATTAAACTATCTGAACATATTGTAGTCTGAAAGCCTTTAAAGTTGAACTGTCTGAATAAGGAGTTTATGGGACATGTACCCAACTAACTCCAACTACCAAAATATACTAAGTAATGACATAATAAAGTAATGATCATGTCCTCGAAGGATGAGGACTCACTGCTAACTCTAACTACTGATACTGGAATGTTACTGATGCTCTAGAGCTCATGCTTCGTAACCTATGGTATAAAACACCATAGCACAAATGCGTCAGTACAATTGAATATACTGGTATATAATTGAGGTAGGCTGAATACAAGGGTTTTATATTCATGAACAATACTAACTGATTAAATAACATGAATGTGAGAATATATGCATGACTACGTAAACTATGACTGAGATCATGACATCACTTAATCTGAATACAGATAACATAAGTTTCGTATATCTGATATACTATTATCTGAATGACTATGTCTGACAGTCCTGTTGCTGATAGAACTAGATAATTTTTATACTAAACTAGGTGACTGTATCTGAAAGCCCTGAATTCTGTAGAACTATCTGAGTTTTGTTACTGAGACAGAGCCTGAGACTGTAACTATGGTAAGTATTCATCTAACTGATATTCCCTAAATAAAACATTATAGTTGAGTTGGGGTCAAATCTGTAACCCCAATTGGAAGGGTGTCAATACTGCACCACTGGTAAGGACAAGTTGTGAGTGATCCCTCATCTAACAGGTACTCTAAGGAGAATCGTGGAACCTTCGTCTAACAGGTTAAGCCACCTCATCAACCCTCATCTAACAAGTTATATGTCTTAACCTATGCTGGCTACGTAGTTCTGGAGCACAAGGATTGCTTTTAAGAATCACACCCTCTTCTCGCAGTGAGTTCCCATCCTTAGGTACACTTGATGCAGAATCCTACTCCCATCTTATTAGACACTGAATTAATTAAACTAAACTGAATGGACTGAGTTTACTGAGTTCCATTGACTGATGGAATATTGCTGAGATTTGAAAACTGACTGAGATTACTGAGTTTTGTTGAGTCATGAGACTGACTGAATTCTACTGAACATGGCTTGACAGAGAGTATCTTGAAAACATGACACTGTATCTAGGTACACAGCTAAATTATCGAGTACAAGTACCCTCAGGACTCGATAGCATGAAACTGACAAGACATGACACTTCCTAGACTCATGACCATAATTAACAATCCATAATACAATCATTGGGGAATTTTAAATGGCACTAGATTATCATGGTTTGGTACATAAATAGGAAAGCATATAAACATGTCATAATTTCATAGCCTAATCTCATAAAGAATCCATCAAACAATTTCAATTTATAAAAATAACATTGAAGTCATTTCGAACATAAGGGTAAAGTATGGGTTCATCAATTTGGTCATCATTGAGTCCTAAATAATGATTCTTGTTCTTTGGGAATTTTATCAAACATATTGCATGGATAAACTTAAGATTTGGCATATACACTAGTTCATATATCATGGTTACCTTAATCAACTCCATTTAAAAGTTTCCAACCCACATACTAACATAATTTCATGAAAAGTACAAAAAGATTCCAACTTGGGATTCATACAACCACATCAACATAATTAAAATCAACCCACCACATGGAAATCATAATTTATGAGTTTAAAAATGGGATTCTTGAGTTTCATGGGTGAAATAAACCCATGAATCAATACTTTACATACATCAAAAGCATGAATCTTGATGGAGGTTAATATTTTTTGAAGGTTCTAGAATGGTGACGTTTTGATTCTTGAGTTTTCTTGGAGGAGGGTTTGAATCTTATTCTTGGGTTTTGATCGTGAAAGAAATCCTCATTTTGATGTTATGGATGAATGAGGAGTTGTGTGCTATGATTTGATGTAATTAGGGGTTAAAAATGGTGGAAAAAGACCCAAAAAGCCCTTTAAAATGTTGTTACAGCACTGTTTCGAATAAAATTGACGGTCTGGATAACGGACCGTCACTCTGGTGACTGACCGTCAATCCAACCATCAGTTTTTGGGCAAGAATGAATACTTACTACCTCAGTTGGGATGGCCAAAGTGAAGGTCCGTCACAGAATTGACGGTCGGTCAGCTTGTCCGTCGCTCCTGGGCAGCTCGGATAGCTCTCAGTAAATCTGTCATAACTTTTTACTTCGATACCAAATTTTGGAAAAATTTATATCGTTGGAAAGATAATTCAATTATATATCTGTTAGAATATCATGATCTCAAAAATTCGTTCTATAACAAAAGATATTCTTGTTTGAAGTTGACTATGACAATGACCTTCTCAAGAATTAAATTGGTAAGGGATATTTTGATTCGTCTAATAGCTAGGACGTATTTGACGCCTTAATATACATCTAACTTTATCATAAAACTACCAAATAACTATAATTTATTTCTGATGAGCTTGAAGCATGGTTCTACTATAAGTTGGGATTGTTGGGGTATTACACCTAATGACCATTTTATCTATCTTTGGATGCCAAAAAACTTTCCACAAGAATGGAAAAAACATTGTTATACCATATCCATATTAGTGACATTCGTGTTGTGCTGACTCAAGAAGTAAGAAAAGTCCATCCAATAATAGCACGTCTTTCTCTCCTTGATATGAGATTCCGCAAATACAAATATGCGAATTTGGGTACTCAACATGATATCCTGGATGATGGGATGATAGTTGTTACTTTATTTCAAAACCTTACCATGTCCCTTTCTGATCCAAGCTTAACAAAGGCACTAAAAATTTAAGTTCAAATCCTTAAAACCCCATATGCTAACTTATGTCCAACAATGCATTACCAATTATCTTGGTAAATGCTAAAACCTGAGGTTACACTATCCATGCCAGGCGATCAAGCCTCCTTATCCTTAATAATAGATACAACCCGAAGAACCACCCTTAGTGTACAAATCTTAATTAAAGTGTCTAGGGAAGAAATGCTCATAGTCATTCAAGATTTATGTGTCAATAATTATAAAGACCAAAGATTCTATTATCAGCGTCTTTGAACTTTATATAACATATTAGAAGTGACGCCTCACCAAACATCTCTGCCTATTAGCATGATCATCCCTACTGATACATACTAGAGGGAAAAAAGCGCAGATCCAATATACATCTCACACATACTTCAATGATCCATGAAATATAATGATTGGGTTCAACAATTCAATCATGAGGGATGAAATGTAGACCGGTTAAAATGTACTTTCATAAGACCTTACCCATGGGTCAGCAACTGTAGTTGTCCAGGGTATGGCATGGCCAGGCCAAATGGTGATAAGGACGAATATTGGGATTCGGGAGTTGCTAAACTTATAGAGGTACTATAAGAAAGAAGATAGGCTATCAAGTATGTGACATGTCCGTTAAAAATGTTGATATTATCCTTTATTGACCAGCAAAGAAGAGAAATGGCATCACTCGAAGAATAGATTACCCTATTGAGATACGACACCAATAATCCATAGAATATTCCAACATATGCCATACTTCCCACATCACCACAAAAGCTACAACAACCCTCTTCCATATTCCTATTATGTTCATCTACCTCCGAGCTACTCAATCCAACTCAAGAAGATTAGTAGAACTATTACCTTCTCAGATTCACATGGAAAATGAAAGAGGCCATGGAAGACTACGAGCCAGCTGAAACAGACAAGGACAAGTCAAAAGGACGAAGGTCCCGTGTGATGCTGATATGATAAAATCAATTTCTACCACTCCACTGCACGATGATATCATTTTGGAGCTGGATTCTATAATTAAAGATGATGAACTAGAGATTCAAGAGAAACTACCACCAGATGAAGATTGGGAATCCATCAATCCTAGTCTTCTTAATGGTGACCAAGCATGGACATGGATCTTCTGGTCTTATGATCCTACAATGCTAGGAAATGACATCCTAGTGTTTAATATATCATAAAAAAAGAATCATACTCTCTAGAAGTTCCGTGATGACCCTATTGAGGAATATCTAAATTCCTCCAATTCCCTTGATGACATTGACCCAGAGGGGGAAGAAGAGCAATGACATAGTCAGTTGATCTAGCAAACATGATGATCTCAATTAATGATCTAGATCATGTTCTTCTCACAGAGACTGATGAAACAACAAGCGGGATAACCACCAATCAGGATGATCCAGATTCAAATCTAGATGGGGCTCCCAAGCTCTCAAAATGTCAAGCAAGTCATAAGAGGTACATGTACTACAGACAAGGTAGAAAGAAAAAAAACCCTGAATAAAGAACTGATGATTAGAAAGGATGCCAAATTCACCAGAAAGAAAGGTCCAAGAAAAGATAAGTTCTTTATCGGCCATGACAAAGGACACTTTGAAAAATTATGTCCAAAGTCCAAAAAAAAAAAAAAAAAGGCTCAGTCCTAGGAAGAAACAATGGATGCTTAGTTCCCAATCAAAGATGAGGATAGAAAACCTATGTCTATTTGTAACTCAGACATAAGAACACCCAAGGACATTCCGTATCTCTTCATTAATGGCCCAACTCATTATCTTATTACTGACAACATCCAGGAGAAGATATAATTGTCCATCAGTGAAGGTGACTTCAATCAATTATAAAAACATATGAAGGAGATCAACATGCACAGGGAAAGAATCAATATGATATCTAATCTGGAAACACCTTACGTCAAACTCAAAATATATCCATCAAGATGGGACAAGCCCCTTCAAGTCATCAACTTCATGGACACCAGAGCAGCAACCTTACTACTAAATATCAACATCATCCTTATTGATCAATGGGTTCCTCACTCCAGGATCTTTGGCATAATATCCAAAAGAGGAGTCCTGACAACTAGGGATTTTACATGGAAGCAAATCATGATCAAATTCATCCTTAGAGTACTCTACAGAAAAAAAATTCTTGGCTCCAACATACCTGGGAATGATCTAATCTTTTGATTTGACATCTATAGGAAGCTTAAGAGCCGCCTCCATATTTTGGTGAGAGTTATCACTTTTATGGGATGATTCAGGAAATATTCCACCATACCGAGGTTGTTCCCAATTTTTTATAAAGATTCGATAAAGAAGATGGAGAATCAATATATAGAAGAATTTTGTGCAGAACCCCACAAAGTGTTCCTCAAGAAGAACAAAAATCCTTATGGCTCAACTAGGAATTCTTCATCTGACTTCTATTTAGAAAGAGTGAAAATGTTAATCCTACGAAGGCAAGTCATTCTATTATGAATCTCGAATATCTTTATCTTGCAAACATGTAGTCTACAGAACTTCTGGAGTTTTGGCTCATTGAGCCATCAGATTTCCAGTGGGCTTGTGAAGCATTTTATGTAAACAAGTGCGCTGAGCAGACAAGTGAAAAAATCCATCTATTCATAAATTACCAACCCCTAGACCACTTTCTTCTATATGAAAATTTACCTATTCCAAATAAGCTTAGATGTTCTCACACATAGCATAAGCCACCGACTTTTCTAAATTTGATCTCAAATTTAGATTCTGGAAGCTATCTATACACCCATACATTGGGTCCAAAATGACCTTCTACATGGTTGTGAAACCTTCATTTATATTTGAATATTTGGAGAACTATTGTAAACCACCTAGTTACAATGATAGGTAGTACTCCGCATGGCACTAGTAGTGGTGATCATGTATGTAGACAACTGATTCTCCTTCTTTGTTATTCGATCTTCGTTAACAATCTTGAAAAACCATGGTATGGAGAAATATTTACAGAATTGGCCGATGAAATTTATACCTTCCATCAGAATAAGGAGATGGTTCTTAAGCTTCTTATAGATGTTGAATTCAATGATCAAATCTTTCTTTGGTATGTTGTAACCAAGGAGTTTTGTTTTTAGAGTACTCCTAGGAAGAATATGATCATAATTTGTTACCTAAGGATTCCTATTTTTGATGTTGTGCCAATGGTTCTGAAGTGAGGAACCCATTGATCACTAGGGATGATATCAGGATTTAGTATTGAGGCTGTTGCACCGGTGTCCATGAAGGCGAAGAGCTAAAGGAGATTATCCTATCTTGATAGATATATCTTGAGTTTGACATGAGCTACTTTGACACGACCCAAACCAGGTCCTTGTTGTAATAGGCATCCCAAGTCTAACAAGGACTGGAGAGTATTGTCAATACCCAATCAAACCTCGAATCATATACCTTGAGTCGGATAAATTCCAAACATATAACAAAATAGAGTAACTATCAACTCAAAGACTTTGGGATAAGTCCATGACTATGTACAACCCACACAAGTCTAACCATCCAATTCCAACCAACAACCATAACCAAAACCAAAATAATAACCAAATCCATATCCATATCATAATAAAATTGAATAATCACAAATCAAATAAAGTATATGGTATTATCCTTAATACCAACACCGATTCCAAGGCCCACACCACTACTGACACTATAAATACAAACCCATAGTAGTTCTACAATGCCTCTATCCGAAATCAAAACAATATCTGATTGGGACATGCCACTGACCATAGTTAAATCCATTGACCAAAACTAACTAATGAAAACATAAGAAACTATAACAAGAAATGGAGTCTTCCGATGTATGGAAGCTCACCACTTTAAGTCAACCTAAGTTGTTCCTAAAGTCCAATCACTGAGTAGGAGGTGTAGTATGACCAACACCTAATTACATAGGGAAACAGTGTTAAAGATGGTTGGAGAGAAATCATGTAACTCTAGCATAAGGAGAAAACAGTTCCAATAGCTCAAAATGAATCAATCAATGCATATAATAATGCAATACATACTTATACATATATACATATTTAAACTATGACGAGATAGGAAATAAGATTAAAATAAACATTGAAAATATTAACCTAGGATATGTAGCATGACCATCATAGAACAATGCATCCACGGGCTATATAGTCCTAGCTATCCCGTAGATGGAAGGGCTCAGTGTGTGTAGTCACATGAACCAAAGAATATCCATAGCTGTATATACCTTTATGGGAGACTCAAACCTCCCTGCATAATAAAGGTGACTTAAGCACCAATACATTAGTAAGGGGGACTTGAACCTCCCATTCATATATTCATTGGGGGGGGCTTAAACCACCAGGTTATAAGACACCCGCATCGGCTACTGCAGTTTCCAGTGTTAGTCTTTCGAACTCTATTTTCATGGACCGGCTACACATCCCACTTTAGAACCTGATTTGAAACCATCATTACACATACACAACCATTAAGTCAATTACATACCAAAGGCACTTCATTGGTATTATCATTCCAATACTACTTGCAAGTATACCACACGCCAATGCCATTATTAATCAACCATGTATTCATTTGACTATGGGACTCGAACCCATCATCAAACAAAGATGCTTGTCCAATTTAAATCTTAGGGACTCAAAACCATTGTCTAACAAAGACATAAATCATGTTAACATTTAGAGACTAAAACCCATTTAACAGTTTAAACAATAAAGGTTACCATTTAGATCATTACTTGGAAAATAAGGCCTTCATAAAACCATTACCAACCATTCATGTTCATTAGGACAATTCTTTAGCTCAAAACATCATTGACATATGACTAGTGTATTCTCTTAGGCATTCTCACAAATTATTTGAGGGCATTTAATTATCAAGACAAAAGTCAAGGTTAAAACCACAAAGTTTAGGATAACCCATGACCCATTTGTTAAACCACAATTATCAAGATCCCACATATGAAAACCATCACCAAAACATGTATAAACATAAGTTAAACCAAGAGTAAACAAGAATCAATCATATGCAAAGAAACCCTCAATTTTGAATTCTAAAACCACAATTTAAGAATCATAACCACTCTTTAAAACACATGATATTTATAAACTAACAATGAGGAAAGAGTCACATGCCTTATTCAGGAAGATTCATGGAAAAAACTTGACTCTTAAGCCTCAAGATGAACTCTTTTGTAAAACCCTAGCACCGATCTGCAAGAGAGAGTTTAAAGAGTGCTTTTGGAATGTTTGATCTTTCAACAGTGGGTTATGAGAGGCTAAAATATGTTTTAAGATGTGGGGACTTAAGGGTTTTGGGGTGGGAAATATCTAAAATACCCTAACCTTAAAAGCTCATAACATACACGTAGGAGGGTATGACCCATCCTCCCAAACAGTATCATAGGGTACGAGTGGTACCCTTATCTGATACCCTATCATAATATTGAACCCCCATAATGACCAACATACAACCACACTTAAATAACTCATATCTTAACATACGATAAGTGTCGTATAAGTCGTACCCTAGAAAAAATACTTTAGGCAAGACTTAGGGAACTATACGACTTACAAACATACCATTCATAACCCAACTAATGAATTGTAAGATATTCAATCATAACTTGGAAGGAAACTATCCTAACCATACTAATTTACATACAAAATTAGGGAACCTAAACTGTAGAACATTATACAACTAGTACCTTAAGTCTTATGATGTCCAGAAGCTTAACTTATTAGAATTTTCTAATGGTCCAAAGCTAAGGTGTTTCATGTTTCCAACATGGAGATCATGTTTATTCCTTTCATGAGCATGTTGATCCCCTCCATTAGTTTTTCTAACCAATTAAATTTTCCTTTATTGATGGGTGATGATATCTTCTTCAAGTAGTCATTAATAATAAGAGACTGAGGTGGTCTATCAATAAAGAGAGATGGAATGTCCTTTGGATTGCATGTATCTGTGTTTCAAATAGACTTAGGAATGTTTTCCTCATTATTGATTGGGAACTGAGCATCAATTATTTTTTCGGATGATTAATCCTCTCTTTTTGCCTTTCTAGACATTAGACTTGCTTTTATAAATGGTACTTTCTCATGGAAGATGACTCACTTGGTTTTTTTGGACCTTTTTTTCTGGAGGATTTGTCATCTTTGTAGTTCTTTATCTAGCAATTTCTTCTTTATAGCCGGTCCATATTGCATGTACCTCTTATGCCTTGCTTTACATTTTGGTAGCTTGGGAGACCCATCTGGCTTGGAATCTGGATCATCATGATTGGTGGTAATCACGCCATCCATTTTTTCAGTCTCTACAAGAAAAACAAAATCAATATCATAGTTTGAGATCATCATGTTTGTCAGATGAACTGACTGATTATTTTGCTGCTCTTCTTCTCCCTTTATGCCAATGTCATCTAGGAAACTAGGAAATTTAGATATTCCTCTATAGGATCATCATGGAATTACTGAGGAGTATGATTCCTTGTTTCTATTGTATCAAACTCTAGGAAGGCCTATCTTGTTTTAGGAGGATCATTAGACTAGATAATCCCTGGCCATGCATGGTTACCATTAAGATGACCATGCTTGATGGAATCATAGTTCTCTTCTTGTAGTACTTCATCTTGGATCCCTAGGTCACCATTTTTAACTATAGAATCCAGATCCATGAATATTTTATAATGTAGTGAAGCGGTAGGCACTGAGTTCATCATATCGACATCTATTGAGAGATTTATCCTTTTAACTTGTCCTTGTGTCCTTTTAGCAGTATTATAGTCTGCCATGGCCTCTTTTCCTTTCCATGAAAATTTGGGAAGGTAATATTTTTACTCATCTTCTTGAACAGGACTGAGTAGCTTAAAGGTACATGAACTTGAGGGGAATGTAGAAGAGGGTTGGTGCTGATTTTTTGGTGATGTGGGAGTACAACATATTCTAGAACCTTCTATGGATTGATGGGTGTTGTATCTCAACATAGTAATCTATTCTTTGTGTAATGTTATTTCTCCTCTTTTCTTGTTAATAAAGGATAGTATCGAGGTTTCTAGTGGACATGTCATAGACTGGATATCATGTCTCATTTATTCTAGTACCTCTATAAGTTTAGCATTACTCGAATGGCAATATTCATCCTCATCTCTATTTTTCCTGGTTGCTCCTTTCTCTGCACAGCTATAGTTGTTGATCCATAGGCAATGTACCGTGAAAGCACATTTGAAATAGTGTACATTACATCTCTCATGATTGAATTGTTGAACCAATTAATTATCTTTCATGGATATTTCAAGTAAGTGTGAGAT
The DNA here is from genome assembly GCA_030864215.1 of Capsicum pubescens. NCBI lineage: Eukaryota > Viridiplantae > Streptophyta > Magnoliopsida > Solanales > Solanaceae > Capsicum > Capsicum pubescens. Next base: position 227,671,463 of record CM061548.1, on the reverse strand, counting down.
GTATGTTGGGTTTGAGCTTTCTTCCCTCGGGCATTTATCCGTGGGGATAAGCATACTAATAGGTGAAGATGTTTTGTGAGGTGTCACTTCTGATATAGGATAAAAAGTTTGGAGACGTAGATAATAGAATCTCATATTCTTATAACTATTGACCAATAAATCTCAAATGACTATGAGAAATTCTTCCCGATACACTTGCCTTGAGATTTATATCCCAACGGTGGTTCTTTGGGTTGTATCTATTATTAAGAACAAGGAGGTTTGATCCCCTGGCATGTATAGGATATCCTCATGGATTTTCACTTACCATGATAATTGGTAATGCATTGTTTGACATAAGTTAGCATATGGGGTTTCAAAGATTTGAACTTGAATTTTAAGTGCCTCTGTTAAGCTTGGATTATAAATGGACATAGTAAGGTTTTTAAATAGAGTAACAACAACCATCCCAGCATCAAGTATAATATATAAAGTACCCAAATTCGAATGTTAGTATTTGTGGAATCCGTATCAAGGAGATAAAAACCTACTTTTATTGGTTGGGTTTTTCTTCCATGATGAATCAGCACAACATGAATATCACTAAAATGGATATGGGTATAACCATGGTTTTTCCATTGTTGTGGAAAGGTTTTTGGCATCTACAAAGTGATATAATTGTTATTTTGAGTCATAAGTCTATGCTGGTCAAGGTTTGTTGCAGAGATGTATTCCTTAACTACTTTTGGCCTATTTTAATGCAAAGAATCAATATGCATCTATGGATTATATATGTTTTTTGTCAAAGGAAGAGGAAGGGTTAGGTAGGGGTAGATGTGTGGAATAGATATCTTGTTCAGGTTGCATCATATATACTTCATAGAGATAGTCAACTTTACATGACAGAGTTTTATGAGGGGTTGGACATATATCTAACTTAGGCAGAAACTTGTACGGATCAGACAAACTAGATGAAACTGGTTAATAAATAAGAGTAGTCATATTTTTGTATTTTTTGGACTATATGGACATGATGTAATTGTTCTATAGTTCTACGGTAAACACACAATAAATTCTTTGTGTATTTTTATGGACTTATAAGACTCAATAAATATTTTTTCTAAAATCTAAGAAAAGAAACTACGACTCGATTATGTACAAGGTACGGAATATGATAACTTGAAAACACTGACCCTGATAATGGAAATACTATGAATTTGTTGTTTACAGGACTTTGGTAGTGACTACTGAGATGTAAAGACTATGAATCTAAGGTTAAGAACTAAGACAATAAAATGTAAAAACTAAAAATATAAATGTAATGCTGGCTCACGTGTTTGCAGTCAGCAGATGTTATGCAAATACCTGCTTCATCACTCCCTCCGGGAGTAGTTTTTAAGTGTAGACACATGTAAAATAGGATGAATAAAGGCCAAACCTACTGGAAAATCAAACTCATATGGAACATTCCTTATTCTCCTCACAATCTGATATGGACCAATGTAATAGAGACTGAGACTCCCCTTCTTCCCAAATCTCATGACTTCTTTCACAGGAGAAATCATCATAAACACCTAATCACTCAGTCAAAACTCCAACTCACTTTGCCTTACATCTGCATAAGTCTTTTGGTGACTTTGAGTAGTCTTAAGTCTTTCTCTAATCACTTTCACCTTCTCCATGGCTTGGTGACCTAAGTTCAGGCCAAATGACGTAGTCTTACCTACCTAAAACCACCCAATAGGAGACCTACACCTTGTACCATAAATAGCCTCAAATAGAGATATTTTAATGCTAGATTGATAACTATATAGTAAGCAAACTCAAGAAGAGAAAATGGGTCAACCCAACTACCCTTAAGGTTAATCACACAGGCCATTAGCATATCCTTCAAAGTCTGAATAGTTTGTTTTGCTTGTCCATCCATTTACGTATGGAGAGCAGTGCTATGATTCACCTGAGTAACCAAACCTCTCTAAAATAAAGGACATAAGTAATAATGAAACTGCGTACCTCATTCTAAAATGATGGACATCGGCGCTCCATGCAACTTAGCTATCTCATGTATGAACAACTTAGGTTAATCCTTCTCTGAGTTAGTCCTCAAAGGCAAAAAATGAGTAGACTTAGTAATTCTATCCACAATGTCCCAAATAGAATCATATTGATTGTGAAACCTTAGAAGGCCCCTTATAGAGTACATGTTGATCATCTTCCACTTCCACATGGGAAACTATATCTCTTAAGACATTCCATAGGGCCTCTAATTCTCAACTTCATCTTGCTGACAAACCATACCCTTAGCAACAAAATTTGCCACATCCCTTATCAATTTATTCCACCAGTAGACTTCCTTCAACTCGTGATATATCTTGGTCAAACTCGAATAAGAAGTATATTTAGACTCATAAGTCTCAGCCAAAATCCTTTCTCCCAGCCCATCAACATCACAAACACAAAACCTTCCTTGATACCTCAAGATGCCATCTCTCCATATCTCAAAATCCATAACCTTTTGTTGATCAACATCATCCTTAATTTACAAAAATATGGGATCCAAAGCCTGCTTCTCCTTAATGTGAACATTAAGAGATGACTTAACCACTTCTTGAATAATGACTCCCCCATTCTTGGAGTCCAATATATGAACTCCTAAATTAGACAACCTGTGAATATCCTTCACCAAATGTTTTTTCTCCCCATCAATGTATGATAAGCTTCCCATAGACAACCTGCTAAGAGAATCAACAACCATACTAGATTTCCCTGAATAGTAGTGAAGGCTCATGTTGTAATGCATAAGTAGCTCGAGCTACCCCCTCTACCTGAGATCCAATTCCTTCTGCATACAAACATATTGTAAGATCTTTGGTGTAAATAAATATTTATATATACCACATATAGATAATGGCACTAGATCTTCAAAGCAAAAATCACATATGCTAAATCTAGATCATGAGTCAAATAATTTCTCTGGTAAACCTTAAGTTGCCATGAGGCATAGGCCACAACCTTACCCTATTTCATCAAAACACAATCCTGTCCTACTGAGGATACATCACAATACACCACAGACCCATTTCCCTCAAGCAAGGCCAAAGCTGGTGCACAAGTTAACTTATCCTTCAACTTCTCAAAACAACCATCACAAGTATTGGACCACAGAAACTTAAACTTTTTTTTAGTGAACCTCATCAGCGAAAAAGCAATGGAGAAGAAACTCTTACCAAACCTCCTATAAGACAAAGCCATGCCCAAAAAGTTCTTAATGTCGGTTGGAGTTGTGTGTCTAGGTCATTTCTTAACTACCTCAAATTTATATGGATCCACTTTGATCCCCATACTAGAAAAAACATTCCCAAGAAAGGTCACAATGCTTAGCTGAAATTCACACTTGGAAAACTTTGCATATAATTTCTTATCAATAGTTTGCTACACAATTCATAGGTGATTGGGATGATCCCTACTCTTAGAGTACACCAAGATGTCATCAATGAAGACTATAACAAGTAAATGCAAAAGCTACCTAAACGCCCAATTCATAAAATCCATGAAAAGTTAGAGTGTTATTCAACCTAAATGACATAACCAAAAACTCATAATGGACATACTGGGTTAAAAATGTAGTCATGGAAATATCAACCTCCCTAACTTCCAATCGATAATAGCACAAATGGATATAAATCTCAGAGAAACACCTAGAACCTTAAAGTTGATCAAAAAAATCATTAATACTCGGAAAGGGGTACTTAGTTTTCACTATAAATTTATTCAACTAATGATAGTCTATACACATCCTAAGGGACCCAACTTTTTTCCTTCACAACAAAAGTATCGGAGCACCCCATGAAGAAATACTAGGATGGATGAAACCCTTATCAAGAAGATCCTTTAACTGCTCTTTTAGTTCATGTAGTTTAGTTAGAGCCATCCTTTAAGAAGGAATGCAAATGGGATGGGTATCCGGTGGAAGATAAATGTTAGAATATTTTTTCCTATCTGGAGAAATTCCAGGAAGATCCTCAAGAAACACTTTAGGAAATTTACTAACCACAAGGCTAGATTAGAATGAAGGACCTTGAAATCTAGAATCCTTAACCCAAACTAAATGATACAGACACCCTTTGGAAATTATTTTTTGATCTCTAAGATAGGAAACAAACCTCCCTTTGGGTCATAATAAACTCTTTTCCTATTCAATCACCGGTTCATTAGAAAAGTAGAAACTAACTTTTAGGTCCTACAATCAAGAGAATCAAATCATGAATGAAGCTAATTCATGCCAAATATTACATCAAAATCCACTATTTCAATTTCTATCAAATCCACCAATGTCACTCTATGGAAGATGGACACCACATAACCCCTAAATATTTTTCTAGCAACAATAGAATCACCCATCAAAGTAGAAATAGAATAGGGGTGAAAATATTTTCAGGGAAAAACCCAAAGTGTATAGCCACATAAGGAGTGACATACGATAGCATAGAACCTAGATCTTGCAAAAAATAAACATCACAAGAGGAGAGCTATATTATAGAAGGGACAACCTCTTGTGATACCTCAAATTTCTGAATGGTAGCAAGTGCATAGAGATGATTTTAGCTACTCTCGGTACTAAAAGTCGCGCCCTTAGTTTCAGAAGTTAAAAAAGTGGCACTAAAATTTTTTATCTCTAGTGGAAACTTTAGTTATGGTATAATTTTTCTGCAGATAACTAGGATGACTGATAACACACAACTTATATTTCAATTAAGTGCAAGACGGTCATCATTAATATATTTACCCAACTTTGGAGTCGGGGTTGAATCCACGAGGAAAAATGTGAGTGGCGATCAAATTAATGGGAAATGATAGTCACAACTTAAATTAAAGCAAATGGAATAAAAAGATAAATGGGGTAGGTGAGTTCCTACACTAATGTTTCTTTTTGCGATTTTCTAGTATAAATTTAGGGCTACGAATAATTAGAGTTTTAACAATTATGCTTGGATCATAGGATTATGCATTACTAAGGGAGAGACATGTGGGATCAAACTATCAACATAACTTTAGTAATTCAAATATGGGTAGACTTGGTTATAGGTTTTAATGTTAGACTTTCGATAAAACACCAAACTTTCACCCATTGATTCTTTCGAATACCTAATAGGTATGTTTGACAATTAACAACCACAACCTCAATAAAGGCATCCTTATTTCTAGGATGACACTCATCATATAGTTAACCTCGTATTCATCCTTATGTCTAAGCTAGTGAAAATTTAGCAAACTACATGCATAATTGACTATCATTGCTTTGATCCCCATATACCTTCTTTGAGGATGATATGGATTCCTGAAATTCACCTAAAACCCTTCTTTTGAAGTGGGAATTGAACTTTCTAGAGCTTGGAGCTTTCGCTCATCAAACCCATGTAGGTATTTGGAGCTTTCACCCATCAAATCTCAACAAAAATAGCATAGAAATAATTGCAATATTTTTCATATTAATTGCTCCCATGATACTGCAAAAGCTTAGTAATTATGTATATTTAAGAACGTCCTCGCAAGGGAGTTTGAGATTGGGAAAAGTAGATTATAATAGTGTTTTGAGGCTATCAACCCTCGTCTAATCAACTCTATACTTAAAGGGTGAGAGTTGTACTGAGGTTAATAAAAGGGGACAACAAGGAGGCACCATGAGACTCACAAGGTGAAGATTGACATTTACCACTACATTCACAAGATGGTTGATAATATGTAGCTTGTCAACTTTTCACGTAGAATAGTAGGTTTGGTGGATAAAACACGGGAAACTTATGATGTTGAGAATCCAGGGGGAACATAGTCCTAGTGTTCATATTCTATTGTTTACAATCTCAGGCATTCTAATTTGGCTACTTATTACGGTTGACTTTTAAATCCCCCTATTTACTTTTATGTATTTCTTGTAGATTTTTAAAGTTTGTGATACTGTTTAACGTATTCCCTATGGGTTCGACCCCAACCATTTTAGTTTACTATATTCTACATCAGCCACAACATACTTTTTTGGAGGTTAGTTTTTGGGTGACATCAAATGTTAGCATCATTGCTGGGGAATAAAGTGTTGAATTGCTGACTGAAGTTGGTGAAGTTTACGAGTTTTATTTATATTTATTAAATGGGTATACATTAGTGTATGCCTAAAACAAGGATTCAAGGCAATCCTTTACTCCCCATTTATCCAAAACATAAAAAAATTCTGCAAATACCAATAAGGATATCGGAGCATACTCTTGATGGTGTTCTAATAGGAGTTTGGGATTATCCTGTTTCTATACCTTTACCTGTTGTAGGTGATCCATAGAATGTTCCTAATTGACACACATAGTTATGTTAGCAGAGGCAACTAAACAACAGAGGGAACAACTAAAGAAGTCAAGTTAGAGTAACAGGCAGAGCTAGCCATCCCTAGACCAATAGCTACTCAATGTTCACTACTTGATGGTGGTCATAATAGAGAAAATAGTGGAAAAGATCTAGTGTTTCAAACCTATCAATATCTACCACCATATGATAAAGATAAGGACATGGGTTATGTCGATCCTTCTAAATAACAACCATTGTTCCTCCTACTCTACACCCTAACGTGAAGTTTGATATTATTAGTGAACTGATTAAGCTGTTGAATTTAAAGAGTGTATTTTCAAGATTGGTAACCGATGATGCAAACATTTATCTTGTGAATTTACTGGGATCTGTACTTTGTATACCATACTAGGGGTAGATCAGGAAGATTTGAAGTTATTGTTATTCCCTTTTTCCCTTACAATAGAAGCACCATTACAGCTGGAGGAACTTCCTAGAGGCTCTATCATGAATTAGAATTTGATGTGCAGATAGTTTTTGAATCAATTCTTTCCTCCTGATAGGATGCTACAGGTAAAAGATGAGATATACAACTTTTGGTAGTTGCCTGCATAGTCTATGTATCTAGCATGGTTTCAGTTCAAAAAGAAGTTATGCATGGTACCTCATTATCGGGTTTTTGGACCTATCATGTTGGAAATATTCTATAGATCCCAAAATATTAGATCTATGGAGATAGAAGACTCTATATAAAGAGGAACACTCATGCAACTTTATTTGGATATGGCCCATGAAATACTAGATGAGATCTTTGTCATAAACCGAGGGTGGCACACTTAGGTAGATGATATTGGAGATTGTACATATCTTATTGCGGTTGTGAGTAACTATAGAGCTATTGATGATATGTTAGAACAAGAAGTTTCATATCTTAGAACTAATATTGGGCTAGTTAAAAACAATTTGCAGCAATGACCGCTAAAAGGGTAAACGCGGTTGAGGATTAGGTATATACTTCAAGAGCTGATGCAGTTGATGAATCAAAGTATTTGGATCGTGAAGTGGTGGGTTTTCAAGCCAAATATAAAGTAATTTAAGGTCAGAACTAATATAGTGATAGGTATCGAGACAGAAGTTGAGAGAGAGATGGTGCTTAGAGGTAAACAGTTGATTATAAAGAGAAGGGTGAGAAATATGTTCCACCAGGTAGCAGAGATATAGAGTCTCGAATAAAATCAATGTTGTCATTGTAAAATGCCAAGAAAGTTAGGAAAGCTACCTTAAGGAGATTAAGACGCACATATCAAGGTTGAACAAGAAAGTTAAGTTGCATACCGCCGTAACTAAACAACTGGAGCAGTAGTTTGGAAAAATTTCAGCCAGATTGAATTAGAGGCAGTCTGGCACTCTTCCTAGTAATATAGTGCAAAACCTAAAAAATGTTAGTCATTTCCATTCCATTACCACTCGGAGTGGTAAACCACCATGGATCCACCCATGCCTACTGTGAGTGAGTCAAAGAATTATGATGATCCTATGGAAGTTATTAAGGCATCTGAAGTTGAAGCTTGAAAATTGTCAGATGTTGAGAGTAGTAGTAAGAAGGATAAAGGTAAGAGAAAGGTTGATGAACCTGTATTGTAGACTATTTAAGGACCTCCCCATTATTTCCTTCAACGGTTAAAAAAAAGTAGGAAGAAGGAAAATCTCAGAAGTTCTTATCTATGTTGAAGTTGTTTTCTGCAAACACACAACTCATAGAGGTATTGGAGTAGATGTTTTGTTTTACAAAATTTATGAAAGATATGGTCATAAGGAAGCAAACAGTGAGCTATTATACCACTAAAAATGTTCATCACTGCAGTGTTGTTTCCATTAGATTGTTGGTAGAGAATATCACCATTCCATTTAGCATTGGGTCCTTCAACTTTTCCCGGGATTTATGTGATCTAGGATCTAATATTAATCTTATGTTGCTAGTTGTGTTTAAGATGTTAGGTTTGGGAGTACATAAACTGACATTGATGAAATTTTTGATGGCTGACCAGACCATGAAATAGTCGATTGGTAGTCTTTGTGATGTGTTGGTAAAGGTGGCATCCTAAATCTTCCCAGTCAATTTTGTGATACTTCATTATGAATCCAAGTCCCTATCAACTTAGGTAGAATATTCCTAGCTATGGGAAGGGTATTGCTTGAAATGGATTTGGGGAAGATAAGGTTCACACTCAATGATGAATAGGTAACTTTCAATGTATGTCAGTTGATACGACAACCGGAAGATATAAGAGTTGTTTCTATAATAAACAACCATTGATGCTGAAGTTGATTTAGTGAATATTCAAATTGAAGATAGTTTCAGTGTTAAATCATTCAAAACAATGATTATGAATTTAGAAAGTGATGGAATTAATGAGTACGACGTGGGTAGGTGCTACATACGGGAGCCAAAGAAGCTTGATCTAGATTTGAAGAACAAAACCACTCCTCCCACTTGTCCATCAATTGAGAAGTCATCCTTCGTGGAGTTAAAAGCCTTCCTTTCCCATATACACTATGTATTTTTTGGAGAAAACAAGACCTTGACAATGATTATTGCAACTGATTTGATAGATACCAAGGTAGAAGCATTGTTGTCAGTGTTGTAATTGTTCAAAAGGTCTATAGGATGGATGATTGCTTATATTATGTGTATTTCAGCAGGCATTGGGACTCATAAGATCAAAATATAACCGAACTACATTACTAGCATAGAACATCAGCAGGGACTAAATCTTCTTATGTAGGAGGTGGTAAAGAAATTATCATTAAGTTGTTGGATGTTACTGTTGTTTACGCCAATACTGATAGCAAGTGGCTAGTCCTTTTTGGTGAATACCAATGAAAGGAAAATTTAATGTTGTGCCAATGATACAAGTCAAGGGTTAGAGACTGTGCATGGAATAGAGGAAGCTGAACACATGGACCAAAAAGGACCACTCCCCAATGTCCTTTATGAACCAGATGCTAGATAGACTTGTAGAAAAGGCTTGGTACCATTTGTTAATGGTTACTCAGGTTACAATCAGATTAGGATTATTCTCAAAGATCAGGAGAACATACCCTTTACCTGCCCATATGAGACCCTTCTTTTAAAGAGAATTTCAGTTGTGTTGTGCAATGATCCAGCCACATTTTAGAGATACATGATGTCCATCTTCACTAACATGGTACAAGACATCATTGAGATATTTATGTATGCCTTTTATATGGTTGGTGATTCTTTTGATGATTGTTTGGTCCACTTGGCTAATGCTCTATGCCGATGTGAATAATGAAATTTAGTGCTTAATAAGGAAAAGTGCCTCTTTATGGTGAAATAAGGAATTGTTCTTGGGAATAAGATCTCGAAAAGCATAATAAAGGTTGATAAAGCAAAAATTGAAGAAATATAGAAGTTGCCACCACCAATTTCACTTAATGGAATTCAAAGATTTTTAAGCCATGTTTGTTTTTACAGGATATTCATTAAGGAATTCTTGACTATTTCAAAACCTTTATGAAAGCTTCTTAAGAAAGAGGTGAAGTTTTATTTTTATGAGGCATGTATGAAGAATTTTAATTTCTTGAAGGAGTGGCTGGTGTCATTCACTATTATTGGGTCCCTTTAATGGTCCTCGCCATTTGAGATCATGAGTGATGCAAGTAGAGTAGACCTAGGTGTTTTACTAGGCCGAAGATGAGAATAGATTCTGCACCATGCCTACTATGCCAACAAGGCATTAAATCCTGCACAGAAGATTATATTGTTACAAATAAGCGTTACCACCAGTGGTTTTTGCCTTTGAAAATTTTCAATCTTATATAATTTGCACTAAGGTTGTTGTTCATATAGACCATACAGCCTTGAGATACTTCATGGAAAAGAAAGATGAAAGGCCTAGATTGATCCATTGGGTTCTCTTGCTTTAAAATTTTAATTTTGAGGTGAAAGATCTAAAGGGTACATAAAACCAAGTTGATGATCATTTGTCCACACTTAAGGAAGAATCTACGAAGAAAGTGGGGGATGGGCTTGAAATCGATCATACTTTTCAAAATAAGAAGATTAATACATTATCGCTAGACCTAATCCCCTGGTTTGTTGACTTTACAAATTAGCTAGCGAGTGATCTTGTCCAAGAAAATATTTCCTTCCAGCAGAGAAAGAGGTTTATACATGAGGTAAGGAAATTTTTATAGTATAAGCCTTATCTTTTCAAAATTTGTGCAGATGGTATAATTCATAGGAGCATCTCAAAGGTGAAGATAATGAGTATTCTTGAGGCTTGTCATGCCTCACCTATTGGGGTTATCATGGAGGAACCCATACAGCCCAAAAGATCTTATAGTATAGGTACTAATTCCCAAAAATTTACAAAGATGCTCACAACTTTTTTGTAGCCTGTGAACATTTCAAGCTTCAAGGTAATATTTTGAGGTGCCATGAACTCCCTATGAACACTTTTTGCTTCGTTATTGGGCCATTTATGACCTTCTATTGTATGAGATATATCTTGGTTGTGGTGGACTATGTGTCCAAGTGGGTGGAAGTAGTAGATCTCCCCAATAACGAAGCAAAAAGTGTCACTACATTCCTAAAAAAGTTATCTTTTCTCGATTTTGGCACTATGCATGGTATTAATTATGATGGGGGGTCGTATTTCTATAATCACCTATTCAAGAGTCTTCTTGATAAATAAGAAGTAAATCATAAGGTGAAATGACCTTATCACCCTTAAACAAGTGCGCAAGTTGAGATTTTGAATGGAGTGATAAAGTCCATATTGGCAAAGACAATGAATCCCAACATGATTGATTAGTCTATAAAGTTAAATAATTTGTTATGGGCTTACTAGACTGACTTAAAAATTCACATTGGTGCTTCCTTGTACCATATTATGTATGGAAAGGCATTCCACTTGCCTGTCGAACATTAGAACAAGGAGTTTTGGGCTTTGTAAAGGCTAAATTTTGTGTGGCATAATACAGCAAAACCGAGACCGAGTAAGATAAATAAGTTAGATAAGTTCCGACACCGGTCTTATAAGAGTTATACACTATAAAATAAGAGAATTAAGCTTCACCATGATTGAAAAATCAAGAAAAGTGTATTTGAGCCTAGCGACCAAGTGTTACGATATAATTCGAGACATCGTTTGTTTCCATGCAAGTTAAAGTCTAGGTCGTATGGTCATTTGTTGTGGATAGGGTATTCCTATATGGTGTTATAGAATTGATGTGTGGTGGTGAATCTCCTTTTAAGGTGAATGGGAAAAAGGTCAAGAACTATATATGGAATAGTAAGAAAGTAAAGGTGATTGATGATGTGGACCTTGGTGGAGTCTGAGTAACTAAGGCAACTGAGTCATGTTGTTATGTTAAGCCAGGTTCTGTATAGGAGGCAAACCATGGGGATGTATGGTGAAATCTTAGTATCTAACCTAGCCATGTCGTGTCGCGATGTTAAATCAAGCATATTATAGGAGGCAACCCATGTTTTGTACTTAGTTTATTATAGGGTAATTTCTGTGTTCAATGTGCAGGACTGGAGATTGCAGGATTAATCTAGGCAATTTTTTGGTTCCAGGACATATGGGGTGCTTTACAAGTCATAACCAAACATTATGACTCATGAGTAAGAGTCGTAAGGATATGTAACTCAGACCAATCTTAGGTATTTAGTCTCTAGAGTCATTACAACTTTCTGAACGAGTCGTAATTATTGAGCACAACTCATCACCATCAGTCGTAATGATTGGAGACCTAGTTAATGTTCCAGTCTTTACAGAGGGAAATCTAAAATTTGCAAGTTGTGGTTATTTTTCGTATTCGAGATTCATAACCAGGACTGACATTACAGGGCTAGTGGGCCTACCATGTCCCAATCGCATGATAAATTAAATATAAACAAAAATGGCAAATGATTGGGCTTCCAATTATTTAAAACGTGACTCCTTCCACTTACTTTGTCTAACACAACACAAAAACACTCCATAAACTTCCCCTAAAATAAAAATCAACCAAGTCAACTCTCCCAAAATTCAAAGATCTCAAAGAATATAGGCACAAATTTATTTCAATTAAGAAATTCGAGTCTTATGTGAAGAAGTAAGTGCTTTGTGCATGAAAATTTAATTTATTAAGTTTTTTATTTAAAATACCTATTATCACTTGGATTTTTTGCTTGAAAAATATATTCTTAAAAGTAATTAAACCCAATTCTCAAGAATTTTGTTATGTATTGTGGTAATGAGCGATTAGTCATCAATTTGAAAACTTACTAGCATTTTAAGGCTAAATTATAATGATTTGACAATGATTTATTGTTACTTTCTTAATTAATGCTCATTTGTGTAGGTAAAAGTTGAAATGAGAAGATGAGCAAGGAAACTTGAGAAAAATGAGCTAAGGAGAAAGTGAAGGTGAAAGAGAAGAAATGTGAGCAAAAAGAACAAAAGCTGAAATTGTTGACTCAGGAGTCCACCCTCAGTTGTCGCGATCATGGACTAAGGATTACGATCGCAGTCAGTCTATATGTAAACTGAAGGGCGATCGCAATATCATTATAACGATTGCGGTAGCGCAATCTCATTCCAGAGATAGAGATCGCGATAGAGCGAAAAAGTTCTAAGGGCATTTTTAAAATTTTTGGCAAATGTGGAATTGGGAATTAAATAGGGATTTTCATCCATCTTTTATCTTACAAATTATTCTATCCTTAGGTTAGGATTTTTAAAATTTCTTTGGGCTTGGAGATAAAATTTGCACTAATTTGTGACAAGAATTAATAGACGAATTCCAAAGTGTAGATTTAGCATCACCTATTGAAAATTCATTGGATTCTAAAGTGTGGTTTGACCTCTCTTTATTTTCTTATGGATAACTTTGATGGAAATATTTGTGTATATGTGTTTATTATCATTATGATTTGGTAGATCTATCTCGTGGGATTATGCTAGAAAAGGATGCAATTGTGTATGGGTTGTGATATATTTGTGTATATTTTAGTTTGTTGATGATGTATTCTATTATTGCTTGATTAGATTGGTTAGGACTTGTGGTTGAAAGTCCCAAATGCCCTAATGGGTTTTATGGATGAAACTCCCATGCTCTTGAAAGCTCAAACCATCTTTGAATGAGGGGTTTTGTGTGAACTTTAGGAACCTACCTCATCCTTGAAAGAGGGATTTAAGAACCAAAGAAATAGTAGACAATTTATGGGTATGTCTTGTCAATTTTTCACTATCTTAGACATAAGGGTTATTAGGAGGTTGACTATACCATGGGTCTTATCCTAGAAATAGGGATACCAAATTGAGGTATTGGGTGGCTTTAATTGTTACACTCGTTAGGTACTCAAAAGGGTAAATGAGTGACATCTTTGAGGTTTTGTTGAATAACTAGTTTCAAAGACTTTAAACCTAGCCTACCACATCATCCACAATTAGAGTTTGCATTGAATTATCATGTTCCCATGCATAACTTACCTTTAGGAAAGCATAGTCCCATGATCCATTTCAATTGATTATACTGTAATTATTCTTGCTCTCGAATTAGTCCCTTAGAAGCCCAAGAATTGTTTTCAAATTAGACAAAATTGAAAACCTCCCAAACTATTTTGTACCATAGGTTTGAACCTAACAAGCTAATTTTATTTTGAATTTACTCAATCGCCACTCACATTGTTTTTCGTGGATTCGACCCCGACTCTTGGTTAGGTAAATATATAACTTGAGTTTTATCAAAAGAATGGCGTCGTTGCTGAGGAACAATTTGGCGTATTGAGTTAGTTTGAAATTTTATCTTACTTGCTTTTGTTAAAAGTTGTATTTATTTGTTTGTTATTTTCTTTCGTTTCTTGCTTTAGGTAGATTTTTATTTCTCTTTATTTTTTACTATGGCATCTTGTAATGAATATGAGTTTGGTTGTTAGAAATCCTATTGTGACAATCCATGTCCATATTGTAAGGGACCTCATTTTTTGCAAGATTGTAGATATGCTTCCTAGAGAGAGATGTGTGCACTATCTCTGTAACGCCCTGATTTTATGAATCAAAATGCTACGCGGTGCTCATGATCCCGAAGGACCACAAGCTAACCCATGACTGATATCTATACCTGTAAACTGCATAATATCTCATAAAATATGCGGAAACATGAACTGTAAGGACATAAGGTTCAATACTGATACATATCTGAAAAACATGGTATAACAATACCAAAAAAGAAACATAAATACTGAAGTCTGAACATCTAATCTGACATCTAGTCTGAAAACCTCTAACTGAACTGAATAAGGAGTTGATGGGACATCTCCCCAACTAACTCCAACTACCGAAATAGACTGAAAACTAAAATACAAATAAAATTATCATGTCCTCAAAGGATGAGGACTCACGTCTAACTCTGACTGCTGATCCTGGAATCTACTGCTGATTTGGAGCTCATGCTTCTGAACCTATGGTGTAACATAAGAGAGAGCACCATAGTGAAAATACGTCAGTACGTCTGAATGTACTGAGTATACAAGTGAGGTAGGCTAAATACAAAGGGTTATATGCATGAAAAATACTGACTGATATGAACGTGAGAGTATATACATACATACGTAAGTGTAATTGAACTCGTGGAAATACTGACTACTGAGTCTGAATACTGACAACATGAGTGTACTGATAATAAGATTCTGAAAGACTGAGTTTACTGTTATTGATATGTAAATCACTAATAAGTGATGGATCTGATACTGTAGTACTGAATACTAAAAGACTGATATTGCATTACTGATAAGTGAATGATTGTTTCTGACAGTTCGAATTATGAAGAACTGGTCTTATTAACTGTATCTGACAGTCCTGAAGCTAAGTACTGATAGCATGAGTTCTGATAACTGTTGTGATTGATAGAATAAGTGACTGTATCTGACAGTCCATAAATCAGAAGGAAACTATCTAAGTTCCATTCTATTTCTGAGTTGACTGTATCTGACAGTCCTGATATACTGAAATCTGAAGAACTATCTGAGTTCTTTACTGAGACTGGGTAGCTATAGCTCAGAGTCCTAAAATCTGTAACTGAAACTGTGGGAAGTAGTTATCTAACCGACATGCCCCAAATACGCTATAATATCTAAGCTGGGGTCCAATCTCTGCCCCAACTGGAGCGGTGTCAATACCGCGCCACTGGTAAGGACAGCTATGAGAACCCTATACTGGCAGGTACTCAAATGATAACAGTGGGAACCCTAAACTGACGGGTTAAGCCACCTCATAAACCCTAATCTGACGGGTTAAGATGTCTCAACCTATGCTGGCTACGTAGTTCTAGAATACAAGGATGACTACTAAGAATCACACCCTGAACTGGCAGGTGAGTTCCCATCCTTGGGTTCACTCGATTCTAACTTCTACTCCCATCTAAAGGACACTGAACTGAATAACTAAGCTGAACTGAATAACTTAAATGAACTGATTAGCTAAACTGATACTGATTAACTGGACTGATACTAGTGGTATTTTTTAGCGGAGCTAAACTAAGTTTACCGGATTTCGATGACTAACGGAATGTACTGAGTTCTGAGGACTGGTTGAGAGTACTGAAGTTACTGAGATTGACTATGAATACTGAGGTTGCTGAGGTTACTGAGCACTGAGATTACTGAGATTACTGGACTACTGAGATTACTGAGATTTCTGAGTTTTCCTGAGTCACATGACTGACTGAATTCTATAGATCATGGCTTGACTGAGATGATCATGAAAATATGTCATGGCTCTAGGCACACAGCTATATTTTTTGGGTACAAGTACCCCCAGGACTCGATGGAAGGAAACAAACACAACTTGAATTTCTTGAGTACATGACCATCAATAAAAATCCATAATACATGAGTGGGGGATTTCATGAGTAGATGGTCATCATAATATCTATCATGAATAGGAATGCTTATAATCAAGTCATAAATCTCATATTCTAATATCATGAGCATTCCTACAACATATACTATTCATAGCAATGGCATGGAAACCATTCAAGCATAAGGGAACGGCAACATGTAACATTTAGTTCATATTGTAATGATTTGGGGATATTAAACTTCATGTATTTATTCAACATTTCAAACATGGTAGGGAAAGCATGGATATAATTCGCATACGTAAT
Organism: Capsicum pubescens; assembly: GCA_030864215.1. Lineage (NCBI taxonomy): Eukaryota > Viridiplantae > Streptophyta > Magnoliopsida > Solanales > Solanaceae > Capsicum > Capsicum pubescens. Next base: position 227,654,969 of record CM061548.1, on the reverse strand, counting down.
TCATATCTTCATCATCATACATGCTTCATGCCACTACCATAAGAATGCATAATTAGCATGGAAATTCATATTGAAGTGTATAGCTAACATGGACTTGTCATGTGAATATCATGGAATCATGTAAATAGGAATTACTAGCATCCTAGGAATTTTATCAAACACCTTGCATGCATTCTTTAAGGCATAGGTGGATTTTATACTTGGATTATATTAAACAACCCAAAGTTCATGATTTTCAACCAACAACCACATATATTTAATGAAAACGTCCTTAGATATCATCTTCAAACTTAAACATCCATCATCAACATGTACATATTCATATCACCACAAAAAGTTTACAAAACAACATTTAAAAGCATGATTCTTGAGCTCTATGAACGAATTAAATCCATAGATGAACACTACACATACCTTGGAAGAGAGGTTCTTGATGATTGACGGAGGAATTTCCTTGAAATTTGATCTTCAAGCTTGATTGTGCAACCCTAGTTGTTTTTCTCCTATGATGCTCTTGGATGATGAGCTGTGAAATTTTAATAGGGTGGTAATGTGTTTAGAAGCTATATATTTCGTAGGGTTAAGATTATTGACGTGTATGGAGTTTTAAAAGACTTAATCACCCTCAAAATAACTCAAAACGGAGTGTTTTTGGCACTTGGAATTGACTTAGGCGGCGCCTAACCAATCTCCTAAGTTTGGTTGGGCGGTGCCTAACCAATCGCCTATCCTTACTGTCTCTCACGAAAATGGGCATAAATTTTTGTTCGGGTATTAGATTAAGGCAAAATTGGCATCGTTGGAAAGATAATTCGATTATCTACAATTTGGTGGGTCTAAATATGCAGAAATACCACATTAACATCAAGTTATACTCATTCAAATATGACCCTTACGAAATCGAACACTAAAACTTGATGGATTCAAAAACTCTTAGCTTGTATTACCTTAAGTGACTCATATTAACATGATTAATGCATCATAAGCTATATTATCGCTAGGATACTCATTGTAAGTCATGCACTAAAATGCTACTCACAGTATAGGAGGTTTCATACGTAGGAAAAATGATTTGTCTCCTAGCTTAGAAACATGCGGGGTAATACAATATCTCTCCCTTGGGAACATTCGTCCTCGAATGGAAATTAACTGAGGTAGGAGAGATGATAAGATGAAGTACATACAAGACATACACTACTGAAACATGGGTTCATGATTGACATGACTGAAAGCTGAGCAAAATATACTGAACATGCATATCTGATGTATGGGAAGCTGATTCATGAATATAAGACTGAGGATTCTAATAAAGTGAGTTTTTTCAAAATAAGAATGCATATCTGATGCACAACTGAAAGGATGAATCCATGCATATCTGATGTATGATTATATGACTGACATGATACGTGAATGCATGACTGAAAGTACTGATGAGTTGATCACACATATCTGATGCGTGAATTTTTGACTAAACTTACTGATGAACATGAAATGGTAAAGGTATCAAGTTTGAACTGAAAACTGAGCATGGAACTGAATACCGAGTTTGGTACTGAAATATGAACATGAGAACGAGTAAGTTGAAGGAAAACTGTTACCTTGAACTGAAAATACCGATAAGTTTGAGATTAATTACTCCATATGCATGATCGGAAATATGAGAACATAAATGAGTCTGGGACGTGGTAGTTATACTGAATATCATGATCTGAACTAAATCTTGAAAACATGGCATATGACTAAAGTTGGAGTTTGAGGGTTAACTTACGAGTACCCCTTCTCTAAACTGGATTCATCAAAAGAAAAGAGAGCAGCATGTTTATGTCATGAAAGTTTGGAGGTATGATGTATCTCCCCCTTGGGACACTATGTCCCTCAAAGAATACTGATTTGGCTGAACTACTGAGGTGAATTGAGGCGATGCGCAAGGCACCTAGGAACTGAGTCATGACTGAATAGCTAGGATCTGAAACTGAGACATGATACATGAACTGAGTTGAACACGTGTGCATAAATATACTAACTTATCTGATTAACTAAATAACCGATATCTTAACACTGGATCTACAAAGCTAAACAATACTTAGTCTGAATAGCTGGGCTGAGATTTTTGAGTTTTATGCATAGAAGATAAGGACTAACTGAGTAGAATGAGGTATCTGATCATGGATTCATGAATTCTGTATTATTTGTGAATGTGAGACCAGGCGTACGACATGGCTCTGAGGTATTCTATAAACTGGGGTACTGAAACACTGAAAACTGAGTACTGACAACCTGAATGCTATGGTCAAGCATGTCAAGAATTGAATTGAGTTTCAAATATGGTTACTAGACTGAAGATGACATTATAACTAAGCCTATAGCTAGTACAGAAGTACTGAATTCTGAGGCTAAGTAACTGGTAACTGAATCCATGGTTCTGTAGGACTATCTGAGTCCTTTACTGAATATTAATTTCTGAACTATCACTGTAACTGAGTTTTAGACTGATACTGAAGTACCGAATTCAAGGAATGAACATTGATCACTAATTGCTGGATACTGAAACTATAATTGAGTTGGAAACTGAGGTTTTGATGGCTACATGCTGGGGACTGACATAAGTCAAGGATCTAAATGTACACTTACACTTTGTACCTTCCCAACTTCTAAATACAACCCCTTGCTAGACGTTTACTTGCACATTTATCATGAAATTCAAGCCTATCTTCACAACTACACCCTCGTGCAAAGTAAGCATGCAACAATCTTCTCTTATCTAAAGAACTGCTCATCACTACACTGTTCCATAAGGAGAGATAATTGGAGGAGTAAATCAGGAGGACCTAAAACATGAATAGATACAAACTAAACTTGACACATGGAAACTTGAGGAATAAAATATCAATAGTTTGGATTTACCAATAAGTTCTAAACTGAAGATATACATGACGTAGTCTAAATGTATCTGATCTATAGGGGCATAGCATGAGTCATGGAAGCTAAGTATACTGGAAAGCATTATATGCGTACATGAGTCATGAGCTGCATGACCTGAGTCTAGAGTTTCTATACTCATGGGACATGATTCATAATACTGAGGAAGCTGGAACTGAACACCTTATACTGGGAACGAAAATCATACATGATTTATGGGAAAAATAAATGCATGAGTCTGGTTCGTGACCATAGAGTTGACAAGCAACTCCTGAGTGGATTTTTTTTTGTGATAGCTGAGGTGCAAAACTCTGCACTGAGATAAGAATGAGTCTGAAATTGTCTTCCCTTTCTGCTTTCTATACATACTGGCTCTACTACCGAAATCTGAGGGCCTGGCTTAGGTACTCGATCTACCATCACATACCTACATTCTGTTCAGCACCTGTTTGTCTTACTAAACACATCATCAAATTTTGTTTCCTCATATACTGCTAATATCACATTCACACCTTCATGCTTAATTTTGAATAAATAAACTTAAGTTTTTAGCTCGTATTGTTCAAGCCTACTGATCTAATCCCTACGAATACATAATCTGATCAAATAGAATAATACTATCCCAACTCTACTACTGCTAAACATTTGGGCTCAAGAATGAGTTCTCATGATCATGAATAAAATTTGTACGACTTTGGAACAATAATTAACTGTTGGGATACTGTTTGAGTCTGTGGCTATTCCTATAACTGACTGTAGGGACTGTCTGAGAAAGCCCTATCTTTAGGACTTTGAACTTCACTGTTTCGGTTACCTTGAAAGTAAGGTAAAGTGAACATAAGGGGTGCATGATATGAATCTACATGGGTTCCATATAGAAACTTGCTATAGCACGATCTTGAGACATGAAAGAAGGGAAATTGTTCCTAAAACATCTCATAGCCTCCTGCACATAAGTGTGGTGCACAACACGCCCATGTACAAGATTCTACTAGATGTAGCTTTCAGACTTCCTAGGAAACTGTTGAACCTTAGGCTCTGATACCAAGTTTGTAAGGCCTCAATTTTATGAACATAAATTCTATACAGTGCTCATGACCCCGAAGGACCACAAGCTAACCCATGACTGATATCTATACCTGTAAACTGCATAATATCTCATAAAATATGCAGAAACATGAACTGTAAGGACATAAGGTTCAATACTAATACATATCTGAAAAACATGGTATAACAATACCAAAAAAGAAACATAAATACTGAAGTCTGAACATCTAATCTGACATCTAGTCTGAAAGCCTCTAACTGAACTGAATAAGGAGTTGATGGGACATGTCCCAAACTAACTCCAACTACTGAAATAGACCTAAAACTAAAATAGAAATAAAATCATCATGTCCTCAAAGGATGAGGACTCACGTCTAACTCTGACTACTGATCTTGGAATCTACTGCTGATTTGGAGCTCATGCTTATGAACCTATGGTGTAATAGAAGAGAAAGAACCATAGTGCAAATGTGTCACTACGTCTGAATGTACTGAGTATACGAGTGAGGTAGGTTAAATGCAAAGGGTTATATGCATAAAAAATATTGACTTATATGAACGTGAGAGTACATAAATGCATACGTAACTGTAACTGAACTCGTGGAGATACTGACTACTGAGTCTGAATACTGACAACCTGAGTGTACTGATAATGAGATTCTAAAAGACTAAGTTTACTGATATTGATATTTAAATCACTAATAAGTGATGGATCTGATACTGTATTACTGAATACTAAGAGACTGATATTGCATTACTTATAAGTAAATGATTGTTTCTGACGGTTTAAATTATGAAGAACTGGTCTGATTGACTGTATTTAATAGTCATCCTGAAGCTGAGTACTGATAGCATGAGTTCTGATAACTGTTGTGATTGATAGCATAAGTGAATGTATCTGACATTCCATAATTCTGAAAGAAACTATCTGAGTTCCATTCTATTTCTGAGTTGATTGTATCTGACAGTCCTGATATACTGAAATCTGAAGAACTATCTAAGTTCTTTACTGAGACTGGGTAGCTATAGCTGACAGTCCTAAAATCTGTAACTAAAACTATGGGAAGTAGTTATCTAACCGACATGCCCCAAATACACTATAATTTCTAAGCTGGGGTCCAATCTCTGCCCCGACTTGAGGGGTGTCAATACCGCGCCACTGGTAAAGACAGCTGTGAGAACCCTATACTGGTAGGTACTAAAATAAGAATGGTGGGAACCCTAAACTAAAGGGTTAAGCCACCTCATCAACCCTAATATGATAGGTTAAGATGTCTCAACCTACGCTGGCTACGTAGTTTTAGAACACAAGGATGACTACTAATAATCACACTCTGAACTGGCAGGTGAGTTCCCATCCTTGGGCTCACTCGGCGCTAACTTCTACTCCCATCTGGAGGACACTGAACTGAATAACTAAGATGAACTAAATAACTTAAATAAACTGATTAGCTGAACTGATACTGATTAACTGCACTGATACTAGTGGTATTGTTTAGTGGAGCTAAACTAAGTTTACTGGATTCCGATGACTGACGAAATGTACTGAGTTCTGAGGACAGGTTGAGAGTACTGAAGTTACTGAGATTGATTGTGAATATTGAGGTTGCTGACGTTACTGAGCACTGAGATTACTGAGATTACTGGACTACTGAGATTACTGAGATTTCTGAGTTTTCCTGAGTCACATGACTGACTGAATTCTATAGATCATGGCTTTACTGAGAGTATCATGAAAATATGACATGGCTCTAGGCACACAGCTATATTTTTTGGGTACAAGTACCCCCAGGACTCGATGAAAGGAAACTGACACAACTTGAATTTCTTGAGTACACAACCATCAATAAAAATCCATAATACATGAGTGGGGGATTTCATGAGGTATATGGTCATCATAATATCTATCATGAATAGGAATGCTTATAATCAAGTCATAAATCTCATATTCAAATATCATGGGCATTCCGACAACATATACTATTCATAGCAATGGCATGGAAACCATTCAAGCATAAGGGAACGACAACATGTAACATTTAGTTCATATTGTAATGATTTGGGGATATTAAACTTCATGTATTTATTCAATATCTCAAACATAGTAGGGAAAGTATGGATATAATTCGCATACGTAATTCATATCTTCATCATCATACATGCTTCATGCCACTACCATAAGAATACATAATTAGCATGGAAATTCATATTGAAGTGTATAGCTAACATGGACTTGTCATGTGAATATCATGGAATCATGTAAATAGGAATTACTAGCATCCTAGGCATTTTATCAAACACCTTGCATGCATTCTTTAAGGCATAGGTGGATTTTATACTTGGATTATATTAAACAACTCAAAGTTCATGATTTTCCACCAACAACCACATATATTTCATGAAAACATCCATAGATATCATCTTGAAACTTAAACATCCATCATCAACATGTACATATTCATATCACCACAAAAAGTTTACAAAACAACATTTAAAAGCATGATTCTTGAGCTCTATGAACTAATTGAATCCATAGATGAACACTACACATACCTTGGAAGGGAGGTTCTTGATGATTGACGGAGGAATTTCCTTGAAATTTGATCTTTAAGCTTGATTGTGCAACCCTAGTTGTTTTTCTCCTATGGTGCTCTTGAAAGATGAGCTTTGAGATGTTAATAGGGTTGTAATGTGTTTAGAAGCTATATATTTTGTAGGGTTAAGTTTAAGGACGTGTAAGGAGTGTTAAAAGACTTAATTACCCTCGACTTAACTCAAGACGGAGTGTTTTTGGCACTTGGAATTGACTTAGGTGGCGCCTAACCAATTGCCTAAGTTTGGTTGGGCGGTGCCTAACCAATCGCCTATCCTTACTGTCTCTCATGAAAATGGGCATAACTTTTCGCTCAGGTATTAGATTAAGGCAAAATTTGTATTTTTGGAAAGCTAATTAGATTTTCTACAATTTTGTTGGTCTAAATATGTAGAAATACCACATTAACATCAAGTTATACTCGTTCAAATATGACCCTTTTGAAATCGAACACTAAAACTTGATGGATTCAAAAACTCTTAGCTTGTATTACCTTAAGTGACTCATATGAACATGATTAACGCATCATAATCTATCTTATAGCTAAGAAACTCCAATTTCTCTTTTTGCTCGTTAGGAGAACTCTTAATGAATTGGTTTACGGGAGTCGAGGTGGAAACACTAAAATGCTACTCATATTATAGGAGTTTTCATACGTAGGAAAAATATTTAGTCTCCTAGCTTAGAAACATGCGGGGTATTACAATCTTGATCTTATAGTGAGTATTTTTATTCTTTATTAGGTGGTCTAGATGGGCATAAGAGTAATTGTCCAAATCCCCTCCCCCTTTATTCTAACCAATTGCTACTTCTTCTTATGCTTTTGATAAGTCATATGATAAGAAAGAGGAAGAACAACATGCCAAGGACAATGGGATTGAACAAATGCTTCAACTTATCTTGGATCGGGTAGGAACAATGGGCGATAACATACAAATCAAGCATCAATACATGGGGAATGTAAAGAGGAAATCAAAAGGATAAAGGAAATGGTTATGGATGATAAATATTAAAATACCATGGGTTTGCCTACTCTTGAAAATGATCTCAAAGTTGATGAATCCTCGGTGATTTCCCAACCAACCAAACAAAATATGAGTTATGATGCCAAAATTGAGAAAATAGTACTATAGTCGGAAGAAAAAGCCAAGAAAACCCTTTGTGAAGGATCTTGTCCATTTTGGGGCAAGAATGATAACACAGATGAAGCTTCAAAATTAGGAAGAAGACCTCACTCGAACCACTTTTCAACATTACGCTTGGTGGATGTGATGATAGTTGAACCACCCAAGCAAATGATGAATTTTGGAGATGGGTAGGAAAATCCCAATATTTTGGTGTTTTTTATTCCAAAAGGGAAAACTAATCCCCTCACATAAAGGACAATAAATGCAAAATTCAGTGTGTAACAACTGAATTTTTTATGCTCTCACTAATAACCAACGAGCCTATTAGAAAATTTGTGTGAAGTTGGGTAAAAGGTTTAACTTTTTAAAGTGGTGAGATAGAAAATATTTTGTTGTGTCCTCACCTTCGCCTAAAATGCCTCAAAAATGTATTGATCTAAAATTAGGATGCCGTTTCATGTCTTCCAAATGGAGAGATAAATTTTATAGGTAAAAGATGCCGTGCTGCAACTTTAAATAAGGCGCTTCTTGGGAGGCAACCCAAGGTACTTTTCTTTATGTTTTCTAACATTTTTAATTCATTTTTAGCTTTTTTTTGGGTGTTTGTAGGTGCTAGCGCAAGTAAGAATGGGTACCTCAAGAATGAAATCCCGGATAAGTATGTTGGACTTTATTTTCATCACTTTCCTCTCTTTAGTAAGCTTACAAGGTATGATCTTTAAAATATGAACGATGACCACATTCCATGGTTTCTTTTGGTTTAAATTTAATTTATTTGAGATTAATTTGGTAGAATGCGGTTGTTGGAATGATGATTTTTCAATGTGTGCCTTGTCTCAAATGCTAAATTGCAAAATTCTTGTTTTCATACACTAGTGCACACCACGTGTTTAATGATACACCCACTTGGGTTTTTTTTGCTTAATTGAGTGGTGGGTGATTTAATTTGGTTAGTATGATCATAAGTGGAGTGTTTGGTGATGAATTGGTCTATTAGAATTGTTCACATGTGTTGTTATTGTATTTATTCAATCTCTTACTTTTCATGCACACCACATGTTTGTTAAAATGTCAATAAGAGAGAAACGCCTTTTGTGCTTGTAAAGGTTAGTGTGAGCTTTCTTAGAGCATTATGTGATCATTTTTAGAGCATGTCTTTGAGTCCAATTGGTCTTGAATGTGGGATAACCGGTGGTCTTTGGTTGAAATTATTAAGGAATATTGCGCCCATGGTAAGAGAGACATGGATGTTTGCCTTGCCCTATGATAGATTGGGTGATGCCATTTTTAATGGCATAGGGTCGTATGTGTTTCTATTGGTGCCATGAGTGTTTCATTATCTAAATGGGCGATATATAAAGTTGGGAGGAAAGAGTCCCGTGAAGTGTAATGATAATGTTGCTTTACATTCACCCAAGTTTTCCTTTAATTATTTAGGAAGAAGCAAAAGTTCAAAATACTTTCAAAATGTCATGGGCAAGAAATAAAATGATTTTGAGAAAAACTATAATATATATATACATATATATAGTTTTATTTTTGTAAAAAAAAAAAAGATCAAGGATGTTTTTGATCTTTCTTTGTGTGAGACCTTCAATTTTTGGTTGCCTCTTTACAAGGATGACTTCTTCACTCAGAGTAACTTATTAAGCTCAAAATTTGCTCAAATTGATTGGAAGACTAAACTTTTGCTCTATGGGTACGATGCCATGTGTGGTGAGATGTTTGAATAATTTTTATACATATGTGTAGCCTATAACTTGCCTCGAGAGTGTTCAAAGCAAAATCTTAGACAAGCATGGTTTGGAAGATGACCCGAGTCCACTTTTGACCCATCACATAGCCAAATTTCCACCTTAACATAGTTTTCTAGTTAACCCCTCTGAGCCTTTTGACCTATTGCAATTTCTTTTGGTAATTATAACATTGCTAAAACACCTAAGCCCTTATTAAATCTCTCTATTGGATCTTAACCTCCTTTGATACATTGCCTGATTTGAAGAAATAAAATATAGGCAAAAGCCTATATTATGGGGATTTGTGTAGTTGGGAGAATAATGTAAGGGTCGTTCACACTACATGTTTGGGGAGATGAATGTGATGTGCCGAGATAAGCCAAGAAAGGCGTATGTAAGGTGGTTAAATCTTGTGCTTAAGAGATAAGAGACAAACTTAATGGTAAAATTGTGTAGCCTAATCCATAGAACTTAAAGAGAAATGAGATAAATGGGAGGATAAGAAGAGCTTTAAGTTAGAAAGTCTCTTGAAGAAGTCAATGAAATAAATAAATAAAGTAGTTTCTTTGAATTTTTTGGTAAATAATAATCAAAGAGGTAGGGAAATATGGGCAATGATTTAAAGGAGAATAAGGTAGGTAGTTTGAAAATATTGGGAAAATAGGGTTGAGCAATTGCATTGAAGGAGGTATTTTAATCACTTGATCCATAGATATTCCTTCCCACATCATAAGCCTTCACATTGACCTGCAAGACCTGAGCAATTTTAAACTAGGTAAGTCTACATTAGTGGCGAAAACACAAAGGTAAAGCCTATGGATCTACACATTCTACTTGAATTTCCTTACGAGAGTGAGTGTGAATTCTTTCATTATTTAAGATGCTTTGGAAATTTAAATGTCCTTTGTGTGTGGAGATAACTCTTGCTTATAAATGTCACAGACACTTTGGAGTAGAGGGTGAAGTCTTACTCTCGGTTTGGGTAAATGGGTGAAGTAAGTTGCATTGTGAAGATTGAGAAAAATTTTGAAAATTTGTATTTCCTCTTAAGATGCTTTGTTTTGGAAGATTCATTTATACAAACTTGCATCTTTACTTCATACTATGTGCTTATTAGAAATTTTGGTTTACTTGTTGCCATGACATATTTGGAAAGTCTTTGTTAGCTTATTTAATTATTATAGCTTTTCTTTGGGTGAGATTGAGTTAAAAATACGCACTTTTGTTGAATTGTTCTTGGTTTCTCAAGGACAAGCAATAGTTTAAGTTAGGGGGTGTTGATAAGTCATCAATTTGACACTTTACTAGCATTTTTCAGTCTAAATTATCATGCTTTGTCAATGATTTATTGTTACTTTCTAACTTAATGCTCATTTTTGTAGGTAAAATATAAAATGAGAAGATGAGAAGGGAAACTTGATAAAAATGAGCTAAGGAGAAGGTGAAAAAGAAGAAATATGAGCAAAAAGAACAAAAGCTGAAATTGCAGGCCCAGGAGTCGACCCTCAGTTACCGTGATAGCGGACTGAGGGTTGCGATCATGGTCAGTTGATAAGTAAACTGAAGGGGGAACGCAATATGACTCAAGAGATGGCGATCGCGGTAGATTGGAAAAGTTCCAAGGGCATTTTTGTAATTTTTAGCAAATGTGGAATTGGTGATTAAATGGGGATTTTTATCTCATTATTCATCCATCTTTTATCTTACATATTACTCTATCCTCAGTTTAGGGTTTTTTAAATTTCTTGGGGCCTGGAGCTAAAATTTGCACTCATTTGAGTCAAGAATTGATTAGAGGAACTCCAAAGTGTAGATTTGGCATCACGCATTGAAGATTCATTGGATTGTAAAGTGTGGTTTACCCTCTCTTTATTTTCTTATGGATAACATTGATGGACATATTGATGTATATGTGATTATAATCATTATGATTTGGTAGATATACCTCTTGGGATTATGGTAGAATAGGACACAATTGTGTGTGGGTTGTGATATATTTGTGTGCATTTTAGTTTGTTGATGATGGTCTCTATTATTGCTTAATTATATTGGTTTGGATTTATGGGTAAAGGTCCAAACTGTCCAAATGTGTTTGATGGATGAAAATCCAAAGCTCTTGAAAGCTCAAACCTTTCTTCAAAGAGGGGTTTAGGCTAAAATTTAGGAACCCACCTCATCATTGAAAGGGGGATGTGGGAACCAAAGAAATAGTAGACAATTTATGGGTAGGTCTTGCCAATTTATAACTATCTTGGACATAAGGGTGATTAGGAGGTTGACTATACCATGGGTGTTATCCTAGAAATTGGGATATCCAATTGAGGTGTTGGGTGGATTTAATTGTTGTACTCTTTAGGTACTCAAAAGGGTCAATGAATGGCATCGTTGAGGTTTTGTTGAAGAACAAGCTTCAAGGTCTTCAAACCTAGCCTACCACATCATCAACAATTAGAGTTTGCATCGAATAATCATGTTCCCATGCATAACTTGCCCTTTGAAAAGCATAGTCCTAAGATCCATTTCAATTGATTATACTCTAATTATTCTTGATCTCAAATTAGTCACTTAGAAGCCCAAGAATTGTCTTCACATTAAACAAAATTGAAACCCCCCCAAACAATTTTTTAATCGCCACTCACATGTCCCTCGTGGATTCAACCCCGACTCTTAGTTGGGTAAATATATTGACAATGACCGTCTTGCACTTAAATTGATGTGTAAGTTGAGTGTTATCAATGGGAGTAAGAGAATTGATTTCATGCTTTAGTATAATTTTTAACGATGAATATTTAGAGTGTTGAAAATTGCTTGATGGTTGGATTTTATGATAGGATTGAGTATCAAAACTAACTAGTCTATAAACCCAATTTACAGTGGCGATAGCCCTCATTACTACTTATAAGAAAACCCAATGAGTCATTACGTAAATTATAACTAGTGGTAACATGTTTTTTTAGTAGAGTAGGATTTCTGGTAACGCTACTACTCAACTAAATGAGTTGTGGTCATTACTTCTGACTAATAGTCCTGATACGTAATGACTAGGAAGGCCTATGCATAATATGATATGTTTCTGGCCAGCTAATTACTATTGGTAACAAGTCATAGGTTAAAATTATGATTCGTTAGGAGGACTCATAACCTTACCAACAAATATTAACTTTGCTACTGTCTACCTTATGGCTCATCTAAACGAGACATACCCAAAGGTTACGACTACATCCCTGAGTCATAATAAGTCCAGTGATGGCACACTAAAACTAATTTTTCTTGTTTTATTTCCCTTTTCTTAGAATTCTCTAAAGAGTGATGTTTCAATAGGTACAATGGCCTCAAAAAGATATTCCATAAAGAAGCCGATAACAAAGAAGAACACTCAAAAGAAACCTGCCCCACAAAATACTCATTATCTCTGAGACGAAGACGCTAGTAATAAATAAAGCTACTCAATCGAAGAATAAATAATGTCGGGTTAGGTAGAGCCAAGGGAAAAGCAACTTCAAAAGGGGAAAGAAGTAGTTTTCATAAAGAAGGTAAGAACCCCTAGTACCATACAGAGGATGAAGAACTAGAGTACCTCACCACTCTATTCGTTAGCATCATCTGATGACGATGACAATGATGATGAAGAATAAAATGGTGACAATGATTATGAGGAAGAATCAAGCTCTTACAATTAAAAAGTTGACAGGGAGAGTGAGAAGAATATTACTTCCATCAATATTCATACATAGCCATAACCACCTTATATTTCACTATCTATAGAACTTGATCCAGTGCCCATCATTGAACGATGAGGGTACACTAGAATGGAGGCCACATACAATGCAGGGATAATAATAAACTCGTCTGCTAGAAATTATCAGAGGGGGATATATCTTAAGTAAAGGTTGAAATCTGCAGGCATGACTAAAATTCTCTAATCCAAGGCCCGGTTTTAAAAAAACAACTTCATATGGATGAGAACAACTCTCAAGAAATTTTGAATCTTATTTGATGCATACCAAGGGGGAGCTGAAGCGGTTATACCCACAAGGACAGTTGTGGAAGGGTGATGAACTACTTAATTCTTTGACTAACAGAGTAGTGCGGGTAAAAATCTCCCCGAGGACTATTTGAATTTCATAGTGAAGGTGTGGTAGACACTTGCTTGACATAGACTGTGTCCCAAAATTTGGGACAACATGCTTAGTCTAGTCTATGTAGCATTGATGTAATACCCCATACTTCTACTTAGCTTGAAATCATCCCAAGTATGTTAGAAACTTACTTTGAAAGATGAATCCTCTTTTATATATGTGGCTATTTTACAGAAAGCAGTCAAAACTTCCCAGTGTGACGATAAGGGCTGACGAATCGTTGATATAGAGATGGCCCATCTCCCAAACCGTTACAGCAGAGGCAGTGAGACCACTTTTTTCCTAAGGGCAACGGCTCAAGTCGACGGACCGTCGATCTAGCGACGGACCGACGAATTAATGACGGATGATCGGCCAAGCAATTATAGCAGAGGTAGTTAACCCCTATTCTTCCCAGGTGCGACGGTCAGGACCGACGGACCGTTGACCCAACGATGGACCATCACACCCACTGTCTCATAGTTCGTTCAGTTATTTTAACGTCATTTTTAAAAGCATATTTGGATCTTTTTCCACTCGTTTTAACCTCTAATTATATCAGATCAAGGCTCATAAGTTCATTATCCATCTAAAACATCAAATTAGGGTTTTTTCTCAAAGATAATCCCCAAGAATAAGATCCAAAACCTTCTTAAAAAAACTATGAAATTCAAGTTCTTCAAGTCCAAGAACTTTAAGAAACTCATAACCCAGGTATGTCGTGTGTTGATTCATGGGTCCCTTTCACCCATGAAGCTCAAGAATCTCTTTTCAAAATCCAAGATTTGTGTATTTATGAATGTTCATGATTTAAATTGAATTGAAATTCATGTTAATGATGTTGTGGGGTTTTGATTCATGTTTGAAATTACATTTTCCCATGATAGAACCTATGATGTGGTGATTTGTATAATAATCATGATAAATCCTTAAATTTACACGTTGATTGATGTATCCATGATTATTAGATGTGTGTATGATTGTATAACCAAAGCATGCTCCATATATGTTTGATTAAATGCCTATGGGAAGGAAAAGTGTCATACTAGTATGATAATATGAAATCCCCAATCATGTACAAGTTTCTGCATGTCTAGTGTTTGATGAAATGTCTTAGTCAATGATTTATGGATATATGTGTAGCCATTGAGGTGCTTTAGAACTTTTACTTAATGAAATCTCCAACCTATTGTATTATGGATTGTGACGTTGGTCATGTATTCAAGAAAGTCATGCTTTTTCAGTTTCATTCTATCTAGTCCTGGGGGTACTTGTACCCAACAATTTAGCTATGTGCCTAGAGCCAGTGTCATGTTTTCAAGATACTCTCAGTCAATCCATGATCCATAGAATTCAGTCAGTCTCATGACTCAGCAAAACTCAGTAATCTCAGTAGTATTCCGTCAGTCAAAGGAACTCAGTAAACTCAGTCCAGTCAGTTCAGTTAATCATGTTCAGTATCTATTCAGATGGGAGTAGAAATTAGAACCGAGCAAACCTAAGGATGGGAATACACACTGTCAAATGATGGTGTGATTCGTAGAAGTCATCCTTGCATTCCAGAACTAGTTAGCCAGTATAGGTTGAGACATCAACACTGTCAGATGAGGGTTGATAAGATGGATAAGCACTGTTAGATGAGGGCCCCACTATTCTTTTTTGGGGACACTGTCAGATGAGGTTCACCAACAACATGTCCTTACTAGTGGCACGATATTGGCACCCTTCCAATTGGGGTTATAAATTAGACCCCAAATCAGCCATAATGGCGTATTAGGGGCATGTCGGTTAGATGACTACTTCCCATAATTTTAGTTACAAAATCAGGACTGTCTAATATAGTCATTCAGTCTCAATAATAGAAGTCAAACAATTCTACAAAATTAAGGACTGTCAGATACAGTCAAATCAAAATAGTACGGAACTTAGCTAGTTCTATCAGAACCTAGACTGTTAGATACAGTCACTCAGTATCAGTTATTTCAGTTATACAATTATTAGTATCGCATGTTATTAGTATCTCATGTTATCACTACTCAAGCTCAGTAGTCATGTTATCACAAACTCAGGTACAATTATTATGTATTCATGTATGCATTCTCATGTTTATGTTATCCATTCAGTTAGTATAGCTCATGCATGTGAACCCTCTACATTCATCCTACCTCACACACATACCAGTATATTCAATCATACTGACGTACTTGTGCTATGGTATTTTATACCATAGGTTTAGAAGCACAAGCTCCAAAGCATCAGTAGCATTCCAATCTCAGCAGTCAGAGTTAGCAGTGAGTCCTCATCCTTCGAGGACATGATAATTACTTTATTATCTCATTAATTAATTTATTTTAGTAGTTGCAGTTAGTTGGGGGACATGTAGCATCAACTCCTTATTCAAAAAGTTTAGTCAGTTAGAGGCTTTTCAGACTATAGTATGTTCAGATAGTTTATCTCAGTTGTTTTGGGTATTTCATACCCCATCCATATGTTATGTTTATTAGTTATGTTACAATTTTGAACCTTATGGCCTTTCAGCCTTTATTTTCATATTTATACAGTATATTATGTAGTGTTCAGGTACAGATATAAGTCATGGATTAGCTTGTGGTCCTTCAGGGTCATACACACCATGTAGTATTCTGGGTACTAGATTTGGGGCATTACAGTTGATAGCCAAAATCATGGTAGGGTATATATTTGATGTAGCACGGTTCATTGTTAGAGATATGTAGGATCGGAGAGTTGGTAATAGCGTGATTTTGGAATTCACTTGGTTGTTGACCCAAATATCCTTGGAGGCTGACATGCCGGAACATCCTTGTATGGATCACTTTATTCATCCAAAAAACATCACTGACTTGGGGTTGAGTCATGATGCTGCAAATCCGATGTCTAAGTAGGTTAAGTAAGGAGTATCTTTATTATCTGAGGTGCTTTATAACAGAGATCCTAGTACTAATATTGTTGAATTCATCGATATAGATGATACTCCTTATGAGACTAGGTCGTCTGAGCCCAAACCTTCTGATGCAGCTGGTACCTCCAATACCTTTAATCCAACTCTTACGGTGGCACTAAGACTATCCACGTCCAGGTCCATTAAAGATGGCTATATGATAGTGCCACAGTTCTTTATGACTGAGGTAATGAAAAGGCTGAGAACCATGGAGATGAAGGTACGGTTGATGGAGAATGGAGTACAACCCTGGGTTGATAAAAGAATTTAAGAAGAAAGAAGGATGATCTAGAGGAGATTTGACAGTTTTGATCAATGGATCTCTCAAAATCTTGAGGGTGTTCATTCATCGAATATAGTAGGAGTAAAGGCCTAGATAGTCGAGCTATAGAAGTTAGGTAATGAATTACATGAGCACCCGATCTACCCCATATAAATTCTTTAGATGATCCAACAAAAAGAAGAAGTCGATAATATTTGGTACATTGATGATGCGACCCTGCACCTATTGAGAATGTAAGGAAGAACAAAATGAATAAAATAAAAAAAATAAAGGATGAAAAAGTTGAGATAGCAGTAAAAGATAGCATACAGAGTGGCAAGGACTGAGAGGTAAGAATCCAAGAGATTGACGTAGGGGTTGGTAGTTCAAAACCCAATGATACTGTTAAGAGGAGAAGTGATTTTATCCAACTGCCTGATCTATCACTAAGTGCACCGGCCACCACCGATTCCACTATTGATGGGGATGTCATGACAGCTGTTGGGACCACTGATGATGATAATGGGGCTCGATCTGAGGGCCCTAATGGTAATGATGCTTGATTCAATGACTAGTGCACCCAAGTTTGTATTTGCCCCTTATTTTACATTGCTAGATTTACTAGGGACAGTGTTGTAATACCCCGCATGTTTTTAAGCTAGGAGACGAACCATTTTTCCTACATATGAAATCTCCTATCCTGTGATTCATACTTGAGTACATGACTTATAATGAGTATCCTAGCGATAATATAGCTTATTATATGTTAAGCATGTTCATATGAGTCACTTAAGGTAATACAAGCTAAGAGTTTATGAATCCATCAAGTTTTAGTGTTTGATTTCATAAGGGTCATATTTGAACGAGTATAACTCGATGTTAATGTGGTATTTATTCATATTTCTACCCACCAAATTATATAGAATCTTATTAGCTTTCCAACTATACCAATTTCATCAAAATCTGACACCCGAGCTAGGAGTTATGGCCTTTCAAAGTAGAATGCATCGCCTAACCAATCGGACATGGCCACTGGAAAGCATAGGCAATATCATATGCAGATTCTATGTAAATATAGGTGATATCATATGTGGAGCCTCTGTAAATATAGGAGATATCATATGCGGAGCCTATGTATGATTTCAGCCACAAAAATACTTTGTTTTTGAGTTTATTTTGAGGGTAGTTAAGTCTTTTAACACTCCTTACATGTCCCTAAACCTAACCTCACAAAATTTATATCTTCTAAACATATTACAACCCCATTAACAACTCAAAGTTCATCATCCAAGAGAACTAAAAGAGAAAAAAAAACTAGGGTTGCATAATTAAGCTTGAAGATCCAATTTCAAGGAAATTCCTTCGTCAATCATCAAGAATCTTCCTTCTAAGGTATGCGTGATTTGATTCATGGACTCCTTTTGTCCATGAAGCTCAAGAACCATCTTCTAAATTATTTATTATGATGTTTATGTTGTTGGTGGTTGATGTTCTTGTGGTTGGAGTTTGATGATGCCTAAGATGGGATCTTTGTATGTTTTGTGTGAAGATATGGTGGTATTTAATGTATAAATATGTGAAATAGATGGTTGAATATTTGTAATCTTGATGAATCCACATATGCCTAAGATGTACATGTAAGGTGTTTGTGAAAATACCTAAGGGAATACAAATCATGCTTTTAGGACATAATAAGTCCTAAATGACTATTCCATGTTCTAAGTTTATGTTCAACGTGATCCCCATGCTATTGTCTTGAATTGAAGATGTTGTATGAAATACTCATGATATTGTTGTGATATGGAATGACCATGTTATTGAAGCTATGCAAGTATATACATGTTGTGTGCATTCCTGATCATGTGATAGTTTGTTGAGAATCATTCTTATTATAAAATCCTTACTTATGATATTGTGAGTACTCTATTCTTATGATCAACTAAGTCATGTGTGTCAGTTTCCTTCCACCGAGTCCTGGGGTACTTATACCCGAAAACTATAGCTGTGTGCCTAGAGCTAGTGTCATATTTCAAGACATCCTCAGTCAAGCTATGCTCTATAGATTTCAGTTAGTCATGTGACTCAGAAAAACTCAGAAATCTTAATAGTTCAGTAGTCCAAGTAGTTTCAGTACTCTCAGTCAGACCTCAGATCTCAAGAAGCTTTTCCGTCAGTCAACGGAACTCAGTGAATTCAGCTTAGTTCAGCTAAGAAAATATTATTAGCTTAGTTAATCAGCTTATAAATCATTCAATTCAGTTAGTCAGTTCAACATAATTAATCTTTTTAGAGTCTTTTAGTTGGGAGTAAGGACTAGCACTGAGTGAGTGCAGGGATGGCGGTTTTTCCCGTTATAAAGGCAGAGCCGTTAGCAGCAATCCCTATACTCCAAAACTATGTAGCTAGCTCCAGAAAGGAGTCACCCATCAGATTAAGGCTATACTTGACTATTATATTGCCTTAGGCTTGATTTCCTATTCAGGGTCACCCGTCAGAGAGGCTTACCATAGTACATGTCTCTACCCGTGGCATGATACTGACACCCTTCCAATCAGGGAAAATATTAGACCCCACCAGTACAGTATCGGGGAATTTTGGTTAGGTTACTACCTCCCATAATCACAGTTACAGTTGCAGTTTCAGTATCAGTCTTCGGAGTAGAAATCAAGAATCAGGAGAGTCAGATACAGTCATCGATCTCAGTAAGCAACTTAGATAGTTCCATTGATTCCTGGACCATCCCTTTAGATAGGATTGGTCCCATATTCAAATGCTTATTATTAGATGTAGATGTCACCCGTCAGACAGGCTTGATCTCAATCTCAGATTCAGTCAAGTATTCTCATTATCGGTTTCAGAGATCACTCGTTATCTAGGACTGATCTTAGACTTAGATGTTCAGATACAGTTTGGAACTCAGATAGTTTTTCCCCAGAATTAGGACTGTTAGATACAGTCATCTATGTTATCAGTCATTCAGTATCTCAGTATCACGAAACTCATGTTGTTAAAGTTCAAACTCAAGTAGTCAGTATCTCCACGAGTTCAGTAGCAGTTACGTATGTATGTACGTATGTATTCTCACATTTATATTAGTCAGTATGTTCATGCATTTAACCTACCCCCACGTATACTCAGTACTTTAGTTGTACTGACGCATTTGCACTATGGTGCTTTCTTTTTATGTTACACCATAGGTTCTGAGGTGCATATTTCAGATCAACAGTAGCAGTTTAGTAAGAATTAAGTCCTCATATTTCGAGGACATGATCGTTACATTTGTTATTCCAGTATTTAAGTTTATTTTCAGTTTAGGGAGTTAGTTTGAGACATATTCCTTCAACTCCTTATTCAGACAGTTTAGAGGATTTTAGACTATTATAGAGTTTTCAGATTTAGACTTTAGTATTTTTAGCTTTGTTTTGGTACTGTTATACCACCTTATTTCAGATATTTTATTATTCAATATTGAAACTTATGCCCTCTTTGTTCATGTTTCCATATTTTATATGTATATTATGTAGTTACAGGTACAAATATCAGTCATGGGTTAGCTTGTGGTTCGTTGGGGTCATGAGCACCGTGTAGCTTTTCGGTTTAGAAAATTGGGGTGTTACAAAATTGGTATCAGAGCCTAAGGTTCAATAGAGTCCTAGGAAGTCTGAAAGCCGTATCTAGTAGTGTCTTGTACATGGGTGTGTTGCGCGCCACATTTATGTACAGGTGGCTATAAGATGTTATAGGAACAGTTTTCCTTCTTTCAGTACTCATATCGTGCCAGTGAGCAAAAGCTTAAGTTGAACTCTCAGTTAAATCCTTGTTCCTCTTCTGTTTACAAAACATACCTCCTAAGAAGAGAACAGGGAATCAATCATCCCCGCATCCCGCAGATCCTTTGAATGTTGATGTGTCATATGCAAAATTACGGGCAGTTTTTTAGGCGCCAGCCCAGGCTATGACCACTAGTGTTCACGGAAACCGACAGACTGTAGCCCCACCCTAGTAAGATGGGGATTAAGCTGCAGCCAGAATTAGAAATTTTATGAGAATGAACCCTCCAAAATTCTTTGGGTCAGTAACAAGTGAGGACCCACAGCTGTATCTAGAAAAGATAAAGAGGATCACCCAAATCATGCATGTGTCAGAGGAGGAGAGTGTGGAATTAGCATCCTATAGGCTGAAAGATATTGCTCATGATTGGGTAGTGTTATGGAAGAAGAGTAGAGGGGAAGATGCAACTCCCATGACTTGGCAGATATTTCAGGATACCTTCTTAGATAAGTTTTTCCTATTAGAGATGAGAGAAACTAAGGTAGAAGAGTTTATGAACCTGAGACAAGGCTTCATGACAGTGAAGGAGTATTGTCTTAAGTTCAACCAGTTAGCTAAGTATGCTCCTGACTTGATAGCTGACCCCAGAGCGAGTATGAGTAAGTTTGTGACTGGTGTGTTCGGGTTAGTATTGAAAGAGTATAGAACAGCTATGCTCAATAGGGACTTGGACCTTTCTAGGTTAATGATGCATGCTCAGCAGATAGAGGTAGATAAGTCAAAGGAGAGGGAGAGATCTAATAAGAGATTCAGAATAGGTAGTTACAGGTTTTCTCTGGTTTGGTCACAGGGTGGTAATCGTTCTCACCATAGTTAGAAAAATTCAGCCCCTGTTCCATCTTCAGCTAGTGTGCCCACACCTAACTTTAGAGATGTTAGTCATGGTGGGGCCCCAGGTTCCAAAGCCCAGAGTAGTGTTAGAAGTGAGCATACTTATTCGCTTTGTGGAGAGTGTGGCAAGAATCATCTAGGTTCATGCAAAGCTAATAGTTAGGTATATTTTGGGTGCAGTAAGCCAGGCCACAGAATGCGGGAGTGTAGAGTGTTAGCTCAGAAAGATAGAGATTCGCGTGAGCAGGCCGTAAACCTCAGCACCAATAGTGGCCAGCGTCAGAATCAACTCTATTCACTCCAGACTCACCATGATCCAGAAAGTTTCCCCAACCTAGATTCAGGTACGTTAGAAGTTTTTCATGATCATTGTATGCATTGTTAGATATCTTATGCTCGTTTGAGCTTATGTTTCCACATGAGTTAGTCAGTAACATTAGAAGGTCTAGTTCAGTTCATGCATCCTGCATTAGTCTCAGCTCTCCAATGTTTAGTTATAATCTAGTTTATAGATGCCCTGTGCATCACCCCAGTATCTCAGCAAGGTAAACATTCCTAGAGGGACGTAGTGTCCCAAGGGGGAGATACCCCACATTTTCTTGATGCTTTCATATTACCGTTATAAATTAGTTATCAAGTTCTATGGAATAATCAGTCAAGCTTACAAGAGTCAGCTCAGTCAGACATTCAGGCATTAGATATACCTGTTCAGTAGAGAAAGTACTATTTATCAGTATCTTCACTCATACATTTACATATCATGTCAGGCATGTAATTATGCATCAGATATGCATGGATTCAGCCTTTCAGTTATGCATCACATATGCATTATCATTTTGAGAAAACTCACTTTATTAGAATTCTCAGTATTATTTTCATGAATCAGCTTCCCATGTTAAGATATGCATGTTCAGTATGTTGTGCTCATCTTTTATTCATGTCAGTCATGAACCCATGTTTCATTAGTATATGTCTTGTACGTACGTTATCTTATCATCTCTCCCGCCTTAGTTAATTTCAATTTGAGGATGAATGTTCCCAAGGGGGAGATATTGTAATACCCCGCATGTTTCTAAGCTAGGAGACGAACCATTTTTCCTGCATATGAAATCTCCTATCCTGTGATTCATACTTGAGTATATGACTTACAATGAGTATCCTAGATATAAGATAGCTTACGAGGCATTAAGAATGTTCATATGAGTCACTTAAGGTAATACAAGCTAAGAGTTTTTGAATCCATCAAGTTTTAGTGTTCGATTTCATAAGGGTCATATTTGAACGAGTATAACTCGATGTTAATGTGGTATTTCTACAAATTTATACCCACCAAATTATAGGGAATCTAATTAGCTTTCAAACGATACAAATTTCATCAAAATCCGACACCCGAGCTAGGAGTTATGGCCTTTAAAAGTAGAATGCGTTGCCTAACCAATCGCATATGGCCACTGGAAATCATATGCGATATCATATGCGGGCCTATGTAAATATAAGGGATATCATATGCAGCGCCTATGTAAATATAGGAGATATCATATGCGGCGCCTATGTATAATTTAAGCCACGAAAACACTTAGGTTTTGAGTTTATTTCGAGGGTAGTTAAGTCTTTTAACACTCCTCACATGTCCCTAAACCTAACCTCACAAAATTTATAGCTTCTAAACATATTAAAACCCTATTAACATCTCAAAGTTTATCATCCAAGAGAACTAAAATAAAAAAACAACTAGGGTTGCATAATTAAGCTTAAAGATCCAATTTTAAGGAAATTCCTCTGTCAATCATCAAGAATCTTCCTTCTAAGGTATGCGTGAGTTGATTCATGGAATCCTTTCATCCATGAAGCTCAAGAATGATCTTCTAAATTATGTATTATGATGTTTATGTTGTTGGTGGTTGATGTTAGTGTGGTTGGAGTTTGATGATGCCTAAGATGAGATCTTTGTATGTTTTGTGTGAGGATATGGTGGTATTTAATGTATAAATATGTGAAATTGGTGGTTGAATACTTTTAATCTTGATGAATCCACCGATGCCTAAGATGTGCATGTAAGGTGTTTGTGAAAATACCTAAGGGAATAGAAATCATGCTTTTATGACATAATAAGTCCTAAATGACTATTCTATGTTCTAAGTTTATGTTCAACGTGATCCCGATGCTATTGTCTTGAATTGAAGATATTGTATGAGATGCTCATGATATTGTTGTGATATGGAATGACCAAGTTATTGAACTCATGCAAGTATATACATGTTTTGTTCATTCCCGATCATGTGATAGTTTGTTGAGAATCATTCTTATCATGAAATCCTTACTTATGCTATTGTGAATTGTGGAATCTACTCTTATGATCAAGTCAGTCATGTGTTCAGTTTCCTTCTATCGAGTCCTGGGGGTACTTCTACCCGAAAACTATAGATGTGTGCCTAGAGCTAGTGTCATGTTTCAAGACATCCTCAGTCAAGCTATGATCCATAGATTTCAGTTAGTCACGTGACTCAGAAAAACTCAAAAATCTCAGTAGTTCAGTAGTCCCAGTAGTGTCAGTACTCTCAGTCAGACCTCAGATCTCGAGTAGCTTTTCCGTAAGCCAACGGAACTCGGTGAATTCATCTTAGTTCAGCTAAGAAAATATTATCATATGTGTTAATCAGTTTATAAATTAGTTCAGTTCAGTGCAGTTAATCTTTTTAGAGTCTTTCAATTGGGAGTAGGGAATAGCACCGAGCGAGTGCAGGGATGGCGGTTTTTCCTATTATAAAGGAAGAGCCGTTAGTAGCAATCCCTGTACTCTAGAACTATGTAGCCAGTGCAGGACAGGAGTCACCCAGCAGATTAAGGCTATACTTGACTATTATATTACCTTAGGCTTGATTTCCTGTTCAGGATCACCCGTCAGAGAGGCTTGACCATAGTAGAGGTCTCTACCCGTGGAACGGTATTGACACCATTCTAATAAGGGCAAAGATTAGACCCCACCGGTATAGTATCGGGGCATGTCAGTTAGGTTACTACCTCCCACAGTCATAGTTACAGTTATAGTTTCAGTATCAGTTTTCAGAGTAGAAATCAGGAATCAGGACTATCAGATACAGTCATCGATCTCAGTAAGGAACTCAAATAGTTCCATTAATTCCTGGACCATCCCGTCAGATAGGCTTCGTACTATATTCAGATGCTTATTATTTGATCTAGAGGTCACCCGGCAGATAAGCTTGATCTCAATCTCAAATTCAGTCGAGTATTCTCATTATCAGTTTCAGAGATCACTCGTTAGCTAGGACTGATCTCAGACTTAGATGTTTAGATACAGTTTGGAAATCAGATAGTTTTTCCCCAGAATTAGGACTGTTAGATATAGTCATCCATGTTATCAGTCATTCAGTATCTCAGTATCACGAAACTCATGTTGTCTGAGTTCAAACTCAAGTAGTCAGTTTCTCCACGAGTTTTGTAGTAGTTACGTATGTATGTATGTATGTATTCTCACGTTCATATTAGCAAGCATGTCCATGCATATAAACCTCATTCATTTAGCCTACCCTCACGTATACTCAGTACTTTAGTTATACTGACGTATTTGCACTATGGTGCTTTCTTTTCATGTTACACCATAGATTCTGAGGTGCAAATTTCAGATCAGCAGTAGCAGTTCAGTAAGCACTGAGTCCTCACCATTCAAGTACATGATCGTTACATTTATTATTCCAGTATTTCAGTTTATTTTCAGTTTAGGGAGTTAGTTGGAGACATGTTCCTTCAACTCCTTATTTAGACAGTTTAGAGGCTTTTAGACGATTATAGAGTTTTTAGATTTAGACTTTAGTATTTTCAATTTTTTTTGGTACTGTGATACCACCTTATCTTAGATAATATATTATTCAAGATTGAACCTTATGCCCTCTTTGTTCATATTTCCGTATTTTATATGTATATTATGCAGTTACAGGTACAGATATCAGTCATGGGTTAGCTTATGGTCCTTCGGGGTCATGAGCATCGTGTAGCATTCCGATTCAGAAAATTGGGGCGTTACATGTGCATAGGTATTTAGTTGGGGTGGGGTGTACTACATAGCCATCGTGGGTTGTTG
Organism: Capsicum pubescens; assembly: GCA_030864215.1. Lineage (NCBI taxonomy): Eukaryota > Viridiplantae > Streptophyta > Magnoliopsida > Solanales > Solanaceae > Capsicum > Capsicum pubescens. The sequence continues at coordinate 227,629,447 of CM061548.1, read as the reverse complement.
TTACCATGTTTTTTCTCGTCGAATGTTGTTTGAATGATGAAATAGCATGTTTTTTGTGTGATGCTCAATAAGGCAAAAAAATTGTACCTATGGTAGTAGACATGTTTGAAAGATTGATACCCCTACTAAAAATTTAAAGAACTGTGTGATATGTATGCGTATGTGACTCTTATGAATCTTTTAATGTCATTAGGATTAGGAACGTAATAAGTATGTTTAATAATGACATAAACTGCATAGGAAGTAATTAACAAGATGACCATATACGATGTGTTTGAGGCGTTACCTAGTTCTCTTTTTGTGAAGAAACAAGAACTTGTCAGGTTCGTCTTGCCTTGGTTGTAGGACCATTAGTTAGGAAAGGATCATAGACAATTTTGGACATAGATAACTTTGGCCTAAAGAGAACCAACCAAATATGAATAAAAATCACTTGATCCTAAATTTGAGCATTAATGATCTTAATTTTTGTTTACACGGATTGACTTTCCTATTTTAACTGTAATGACCCTATCTTAGACCTAGTCCTCTTTGTACACTATGCACCTCAATGATGTCAAATTGCCTTAGTTTAGGGTGGATATTATAATGGTTTCAAAGAAGAGTGGGTTTGAAAAAAGGGTGTGAATAGAAAAGAAAGTAAGGTTGGGTGTGGTAGAATTAGAAAAATTGAACATTAGTGAAAAATAGAAAAAGAAATTTGTGAAAAATGAGAAAAGGAAAAGAATAACCGACCACACCCAGTCAGAACAGGTAGAAAAAAAAATAAAAAGGGAGAAACAAGGGTAAAATAAAAGAAAAGTTGGAAAATAAATGGACCCTAAATAAATCATAGTGTCAAGGAGGCTAAGTCTCTAAAAATTCCCCCAAAACATCACATACCAGCCCTAAGCCTACGTCATAAGAAAAATAAAGTCCTATAGTTATCCTAACACGATTGTCTGCAAACTATGGTAAAGAAACTAAGGTCAAGCCTATGGCATTCTATGCACAAAGTGGAACTTTTTTGTAAGTAAGAGAATCTCTTGACTATCCTTGTATAGACTTGATAAATTTATATGACTGAATGGGACATCTTTGACTGAGAAGGCACATGGGTCACGTTTTTAGAGTTTCTATCTTTTAGGGTAGTGTAACTTTTATCCTTGCCTAGTTGTTCATTGATAATGTAATGCCAACATTAGATTCATGTTTGTCACATTCTTGTACAAAATCAATGTACATAGTTGAGTTCTTGAAAATTTAAAAATATGAGAGGAATAATGTGTTTTGAGCAAATATTGATAAAGTAGACTGCCAAAGGTATTTAAGGATCTTCCCGGTTAGACATCATTTTTGTATTGGTTTTGTGTTTTGCTTGAGGACATGCAAATATTTTAAGTAGAGGGTGTTGGTGTGTTGTATAAAAATGACACATTATGCTTAAAATGGTGAAATTATGCATTGACTTAGATTGTTTTGTTGGATGTGATGTATTTTTATGTGTTTACCAAGAAAATTAGGTAGGAATTAGCATCGACAATAAAGTAAAAGAAAAAAGCCCTCACAAAGTGAAGTAATGGTATGGCTATGATTCATTATGTCACCTTATGACTCATAGCAATAAGTCAGAAGGAGACCATTGTTTGAAACTCTTAAAAATAGATGATCCAGTGCTTTCAACTGAAGAAGACGAGTCATAAAGTCTGATGATGAATCTTGGTGAGGAGTCACAAAGGCAACAGATCCAAATGCCTTGAGGAAGAAGAGCTATAAGAGTGACTATGACTAGAAATATACGACTCATAATGTGACTATTTGAGTCATAACCACTAAATATAGAAAGAGAGCTATGATAGAAGGCAATGAGTCATAAGAATACCGAATGACTCATTGCCAGAGGCATAAGCACTTCCAACCTAGTTTTCTAATCCATTTTTATTAGGATTCCTTTATTATTTTGAAACACTATAAATACCCTAGGGTTATTTCGTTATTATGGTATGAACTTTAGATAATTTCATATATACTTTCACATACTTTGATCATTGATACAAATGTTCTTGGATATTTGGTTTCATATTCACCTGAATATTCTAGATTTTATTCTTTCATGATTATGCAATTTATTACATATTTTCTTCATAGATCAACATGGATTAATGCATGAACATGAGCGGCTAATTTCCTTGACTAGGGTTATGGGAACCCTAGTGGATTAACTATATAAGGGAAGTGGAAAATTCATATATTCTAGTGTAGGTGTGTCTATTGCAATCATCTTCATATTAAATTCTTTCAAGCTACTGCAGTAGCCTGGGAATTGCCTGTATTTGAGAACTTCCTCTCTAGGGAGTTTTAGATTAGGAAAAGGAGGTTACATTGGTGATTCGAGGCTATTATCCCTCATCTAATCAACTCGAGACTCAAAATGTGAGATTTGTACTAAGGTTGTTGACAAGGGACAACAACGAGACACCTTGAGACTCATAAGTTAAAGGGTGAAATTTATCACTTCGTTCACAAGATGGGTGATAATACATATCTTGTAAACTTTACATGCAGAACAGTAGGTTAAGTCGATCAAACACGAGAAACTTACAGAGTTTAGAAGCCAAGGGAACATAATTCTAGTGTTTGTTTTCTATTGTTAACAAACTCAAGAATTCAAGTTCAGCTAAAAATTACTTTGGATTTTCAAATCCCTATTTACTTTTACGTATTTCTCCAAGATTTTTTCAAGGTATAGATACAATTACACGTATTCCCTGTGGGTACGACCCCAACTTTATTTGGGTTACTATAATTGAGATCGGATACATCATACTTCTTTGGAGGTTAGTTTTTGGGCGACACCAACTTTGAGTATTGGTAAAGATTTTAATGACAGGCCTCCTAATACAAATAGGGAGACGCAGAGTTTGTTCCACAACAGGTTGCAGGAAAAGACGTTGATAATTTGGGGAAGTTTATGAACCTAAAATAAAGGTATATTGAGTAAGTGCAAGAAAGAACACCACCACCATTAACACAGAGGATGATAAAAGTCAAAAGAGGATGCTTGTTTCAAAATGTTCTTTGACACTTTCAAAGAACTTTACATTAATTAGCCTTTGTTAGACATTTTTTCAGTAAATGTCTAAGTATGTTAAATACTTAAAGAACTTGGAGAATATTAAGGTTAAGTTGCAGGACATTAACATAATAGCACTGATATAGGAGTGCAACTCTATGGTGTTGAAAAAGATGCCTAAGAAGCTAAAAGACCCAGGGATTTGACCCTCCTTATACAAATTGGTGACAACAATGAGTTCTAAGACTTTAGTGATTTAGGGGAAAGAATAAATTTTATGTCCCTATTAGTGTTTAACAGTGTTGGGTTGCGGAAGTTGAGACCATACTTTGTGGTGCTTCAAACGGTAGACCAGACCTAAGTTTGTCCCGACGAAATTATTGATGGTGTTATCATAAAGGTTGGTAAGTTTATTATCCCTATTGACTTAATTATTTTTTATTATGCTGTAGATGACAAGGTACCTATGATATTAGGACGTCGATTTTTTGAAATGGGAGCAGTATTTATAGAAGTGAGAGAGTGCACTCTCAAGATGATATTAGATAATGAATAGCCAATCTTCAAATTTCATAAGCCACTCAATCCACCTTCCCACTACTATAATTTATGCATGATTATGGTGATAGAGGGTGATGAATGTGGGTGGTGAAGAACAAACCACCAAAGATCTCTTTGGACTATATCATTGAGTTACCCAAACCACTACTTAATCCCAAAGGGATAATGATTGATGATCCTAAAAAGGCTATATCTGATAAAGATGATGACCTTCAAAGTTCACACTTAAGAGGTCAAAACTAAGTGGGAAGATGGCACCCTATTAAGAGGAAGAGAATGAAGGAATGTGGTTGAGATGCAGTGATATGTGTCGTACCGCAACAATAAATCAGGCATTGCTTGGGAGGCAACTCAAGATAAGGTAGGTATTCTATTTCTCATACTTTTAGTTTTTATTTCACATAGTTTTCTTCTTTGTTTAGTGACAGGTTGATGGGAAGCTTGAGTACTAGAGACTAGAACTAAACAGCATGGTAAAGACCAAGTGTGGGGTACTCATACCTTCTTGATGTATATAGATGCTACTATCTAGGCCTTGAGGCGTCGGGAGGTACTTCAATCCTTTCTCTTGAAGTTTGTTTTTGGGATAAAACATGTTTTTAAGCGTGGGGTGGGGAAATTTCCATGGTTTAAGTGAAGTGATGCAATATGATCATAAGTTTTAGTTATTTTCTTAATTTTTTTGGGCTAAATTTAAAACTTTTCAAGGATTACAAAGTTATATTGTTTTTTATTTTTAGTATATTTAGGTCAGTTTAGTAGGTGCACACTTCACCCACCCCATGGTTGTTCATTTTAGATCTTTTCCATGGGGGCGCCTCTTGAACTTGGTAGCCTTTTTCTTTTTTAAGAGTAGATTTAAAAAAAAAATTGTTTGGTAAATAAGATGTTTTTATTGGTGCTATGTTTGATTGCATGATACGAGTAGTTTTGTATATGATAGCATGTTGTTGTGTGAATGGCTACTTTTGAGACTCGTAGGCTCATGAATATGACTCTTTAATACGTTGGCATAATTTTGAATTCGTGTGATAGCTTGGTTGAGAATCTATAATGATCCTTGTTGATTTGAGCATGTACCATGTGTAAGTGAGTTTTTTTTACGTATTCCTTATTGTATTTGATGTGTAGAACTTGTCTATTATGTGCGCAAAGAAAATTAAAGAGTTTGGGCGTAGGATATGATATATCCTTTTGTATCTGCCCTTGTGAATACTCTTAGTTAGCCCTATTGAGATTTTAGTCTATTCTATGATAGCTTCATATGTAGCCTCTTCCCTATCTTTGGTTTTACCTTAATTTGATCCAATGCTCCTAAGCTCATAAGTTTAAAATTAATATGGTTAAGGAGTAAGAAAAATAATAAGGAAAAAGGAGAAAGTTAATCCCCAAGCTATTAGCTACTAGTGTTAAAATAATGATAAGTTGTGACAGGGAGTTGTGCAATGAGAAGAAAGAAATGTGCGTAAATTTAATTATGTGTTGATAGAATATACTCCCTTCCATAGTATTTGTTAATACTCTTAAAAAGATGAGGTCAAACAAGATATTTATGTGGATTAATGTGGTGAAAATTGGTTGTTAATAGAGAGATCTTAATGTTCGTATGATGTATTAAAGCGCTTAGGAAAGGTAGTCACTATTCTTTTCAAAAATAGTTCCCACCCATCCCTTAGCCTAAATTACAACCCTTGAAGACCTATTTGATACTTATCCTTAATATTTCCATATTATTGGGGTACTACACTAAGGACAAGCCTATAGTCCATCAAGGGTAACCTGTGAATTCCTTGTGATAATGAGAGTAATTTGATTCTTGTGCCCTTTTTTTGTTATCCATTATATCCTTATGAGTGATTATGGTTAACTCACTTGTTGTAAGGGCACATGTTTGATGATAGTTAGGTGACTTATATGATCTCTTGATTAAGTAATAAGAATGAGTTTTCCAACTTGGTTAGTGAATTCTTGAGGTGAGGATGTTTTGAAGTAGTGTTCTTAAGCACTCGATAGTATATAACATATTTGCATGAGAAACTTGCTATTTGTGTAATCATTGTAGATCTAACTTAAGTGTCTTGCCTATATTAGTAGTGTTGGAGTCTTTTCTTGATATGATTCTTATAATGATTAGTTTTTCACGGACAAAAAGGACTTTAAGTGTTGGGTTGTTATCTTAGGTGGATGCATGCACTTTAGTGTCGTTATTGATACAACCAGAGCCAGGTCCTTGTCGTATCGGGCATCTCAAGTCTGAGCAGAATTGGAGACCATCTCCAATACCCAACCATAACCACCTTGCACCCTGTGTTGGAGGAATTTCAAAAATATAAAAAGATAAAATAAACATAATTCAAAGTCATTTAAAAGAGGTCATAACCATACCCAACCAAACATCCAACCTAATATCCAACCGGTGTCAACACCAATGCCAATACCTATACAAAGAATGACACAAATACCGACACCATCCATGCCCATTGTAGTTTCACCAAGCCTCTAATCAAAATAAAAGAACATCCGATCGGGACATGCCCCTGACCATAGCAAAAATCAATATCCAACAAATAAAAATATGTAACGAAGTCCATAGAATGAAATTGAGTCTTCCAAATTATGGAAGCTCACCACTTCAATATGATGCAAAGTTGTCCTCAAATACAAGTCACTGAGCTGGTGTAGTAGAATGTCCAATTTCAACATCACGTGGGGATACAACGCTCAAAGACGGTTAGAAGAATGAACTCTAGCATTTACTCAGGAATAAGGGTAAAACAATGACATTATTTAAAATCAATGTAAATAACCATATATAATCACACACACATATATAACATGTCAGGAAAGGGAACCAGGTTTAGCATGCATTTATAACCTTAACCTTAGTTGTGTAGCTTTGCTAGCCTAAAACCACCCATGGGCTATATGGGTTCAACTTCCCCTACTGAAAGGGCCTCGGTGTTTGTTAGTCGCACAAACCAAAGAAAAGAAGCTGAGATGTCTAGTATATCTCCCAAAATATAAGTTTGAAATCATGTAAACTTTCACCAAGACCAAACCTCACATCGACAAACATGAGTATTTAGTTTTGCCCCCCCCCCCCTCCGGGACCTCCACCTTCTATGACTTTGTTAACACTTACCTCTTTAAGCCCATATTAAAACAATTTACACGTAATTAACCATTTACCATGGAGTCTTTATAATCAAGCATTAACCATTGGTATCACCATATAAAACTTAGAGCTTATAAGTCTATCCATTTATGCCACACCAAATCCATTAAACCAATTTGACTCCAAAGTTTCCAAGTAAACAAAAATCATAGCCACCAAGACCTTTCTAATCCATTTAAAAGAAACCAAACCAATTTAAGTTTCATTACCATTTTATGCAATGCAAAGGTTTCAAGAATAGTCATACTATGTGACAAAATCATTCTCATTGGCATTCTAACAAACTTGTTGAGGGCATATAGTTCCAAAACTTAAACCAAGTATCAATTGACCATTCACATGCAACCACATGTTCAAACAAAAATTAAAACATGAAAAAAAACTACAAGTAAAATATAGAAACACATTATCCAGTCATAAACAACCAAATCCCCCAAAATCTATTTAAAAGGAAAAATAATACCACAATAATACCATGAAACCCATTCATTAAAACATGCTTTTAGTTGAACTAACAATGAGGAAGGGATAAAATTCGTTAGACACCAAGAAAGAAGGAGAGATGCACTCTATAAAGCCCTTAATTGATCATTTAGAATAAACCCTAGCCTCCTTATTGAATAAATAGTTGACAGAGATTTTTAGAGAGTTTAAAGGGTGTTTGATTGAGAATAATCAGTTAATAAAGTCCCAAAAGATGTTTTGTATCATGGTGTCAAAAAAAGTTAAAAGGGGAAATGTCAAGAATACCCCAACTTAAAATAGTAAAATCACCACAGGTGGATACGAGTTGACCCTCCAAACCATCACCACATCATACGACTAGTACCACCCAGTCGTACCCAGATCAAAAAGTTGGACATCCATAAACTATCCATCATACGACTCCATTGACCTAAATTGTGACCAGAATATATGATATTTATTGAACATTCATACTAAATATTGTGGGCATTGCTCAAGAAAATCCTGGATGGCGTGGTGACATGTCTAGAAGCTTGGTGAAAAAGGATGTGGGAATGATTGATGTTTATAGTATCACAACCTTAGTCACCTAATTTTCAGCTATGCAGGACCACATGATGGCTCAATTCAGCAAATTAGGTATGAACCAATCTTCGGTCAAGTGAATGCAGTGTAGTAGACCCCAGGTTTATGTGAGACTTTAGGCAATAGTGTCTATGTTGTAGACTTATGTGGTGCAAATCCTGAGTCTATAATCTTTGTGGTTAATGCACGTAAGACATCTTATGCAAATATCTACAATGAAAAGTTGAAGACAACCCAATTATGCATAGGGAAATAGTCAGAATTAGTAGTTCCAGTAGTAGCACAATACACAAGATAGTAACATTGAGGAAACTTGAATAAGATCCTATTATAGCAAGAAAAAATAGCTGCTAAAATGAAAAATCAGTAAGTGGCTCATCAAAAGTTAAAACAACAATTGAGGAAACTAGCTCAGGTGTAGTATACTAGGCCACAAGGGGGATTGCAAACTGATATAGAGCAACCAAAAAAAGTTATAGAAATTACTTTGATAAGTGTTAAGGATCTTAATGATAGTCCTCCAAAGACAAATAAGGAGGTAGATGCAGAGTTAGTTCCACAATAGGTGGTAGGCAAATATATTGATAATTTGGGAAAGTCTAAGTACTCAAAAATAAAGGCTACTGATCTAGTGCAATAAAAACCACCATTGTCATTAACTTAGATGCTGCTAAAGTTAAAGTGGATGCATATTTCAAAAAGTTCTTTGACATGTTCTGAGAACTTCACATAAATTTGCCTTTTCTAGACTTTTTGTAGTGAATGCCCAAGTACGCTAAATACATAAAGAATGTGGTGACTAAAGATGCTAAGTTAAAAAACATTGAGATAGTAACACTGACTGAGAATTTCACCTCTGTGGTGATGAAAAATATCCCTCCAAAGTTAAAAGACCAAGGGATTTTCACCTTTCCTGTATAAATTAGTGGCAATGATGTGGTTCATTCCTTGAGTGATTTTGTGGAAAGTATAAATTTTATTCCCTTTTTAGTATTCAACACTCTTAAGCTACGGAAGATGAGACCATGCTCTGTGGTTCTTAAAATGCCAGGCAGTACCCAAGTCCATAATAAAGGAATTATTTAGGACGTTCTCATATGAAACACCCTAGTTTATGGACCTTAGAAAATTTCCTTGATTTCTGGTTTTTGGGAAAGATATGACTTAGGGGAATGATTCATACACTTAGGTATAGGTGGTATGGTCCAGTCATATGCTAACTAGTGTTGGTTGGTGGGATAGATGTAGTTACTGGAATGGGTACGATATGGGTGGTACGAGTCATATCTGTGGCTATGGATTGTTTGGTTACTTTACTTAACCTTATACTTAGAAATGTTCAAACCTCCTTAAATTCTATTCTACCGGGGGTATGAATCATGGTTACTTATCATACACTTGAATATGACTTGGGTTTGTGTTTAATGTACCTTGGAAAAAGTTGGGTCCAAAGGCAACAACCTAGGGTTCAAAAGGTGGATACCACTCGTACAGTATATGTACGACTCATAAGGGTCAGTCGTACCCTATGCCTAGAATAAGTGCAGTCTAAGTGAAGGCAATCTAGGAATTTACCCACTTATCCTAATGAGGTCCCTCAACTTATATTGCACTTGGGAGGTTATTTACCCTACTATTCAATTCTTAAACACTTAGAAAACACTATTAAATCTTCTTTAGATTTTTCAAGCAAAGGATGCTAGGGTTTCATCTGAAGGAGTAAATTGGGGCTTGTAATTGTGACTTCTATCCATCATCATTTTGGTTTAAGGCATGTTCTCTTCCATCATTGTTAGTTCAAACTAAAGCCAAGGATTTTATATAATATTTTCATGATTTGAATGTCGTATGATTTTGGATTTTCAAATATGATTTGGGGGGATAAATGCTTGGTTATAGTTTACCCATGTTTTAATTATTGTTTTATCTACATTAATGGTTGTTTTGGATAATTGGTTGTGTGGGAATAATTGTTTGGTAATTGGTTTTAGTTTTTGAAATAATATGCACCCAATGTGTTTGACAAAATGCTTATAACAATATTTTCACAATATTATTGGGTTTTCAATGGAAATTATGCATGGTTTAAACTTGGTAATTGAACCCTAAATGATATGAATGATTTAAATGGTTTTGGAATGATTGGTTTAATAAACACCCTTGTGGCGTACATGGGAATCCCCCAAGTTAATTATATAATAGAGTCTATCGGTATATGGGAATCCTTTAACCACTAAAAGGATTGGCTAAGGACAATACTTGTAAGTTATATTTGGTATGACGATACCATTACTAATAGCCTCAGTTAATAATAATGGTTTGGTTGGAAATTAATTTTAATTGGGCAATAATGTCATGGTGTAAGAGCTACCTATTAAGGTTGTAATCCAATGAATGCATACTAAAAAATCCTTTTTACTGACATGAGGGGTAGGGCAGAGCAACCTCATATGATACTTATAAGGTCTACAAAAATCCTCTAGGTATACTGCATATATGAATCATGGAGAGTGAAGGGTACATCGGAATCCCCGACTCTTATGGTATCTCCGGTTTAAGTTGCTACATAGATCGGGGCCCATTCAGTGGTTTACACTAGACCCATATAGTTTGTAGATGATTTTAGGATTGGTAAGCTTCTCATACCCAGGTTAAAGTTTTTAAATGCATGCTAAACCTGGTCTCCTTTCCCGACATGGTTATATATATATGTATGAGTTATGTGCCTATGGATGGTTTTACTTGGTTTTTTTAAATGGCATTATTTTATACTTATCCTGAGTTCGTGCTAGCATTCACCTACTAACCCTTGTTTGGACAGTTGTATCCCCACACGATGGAGGAACTGACTATTCTACTCCTCCTTCTTAGCATTCAAACATTTGGAGGTCAGCTTTGGATTGATGTGGTGAAATTGTATTTTTTGGAAGGCTCCATTTCATGGTTATTATTTCATACTTAATATTATTTATGGATATTAGTTTTCGCTATGGGTGGAGGCATGTCCCAATAAGATTTTCATATTCTTTTGGTTAGTGGCTTTTGTGGAACTACTATGGGTTAGAATGGGTGGGTTTAGAATGGGAGTCTTCATTATTATTGGCATTGGTGTTGGGGATGACATCATTGGACAAAATTTCTCACTGTTCTATTGTATTTCATTTTGAGAAAATTTATTTAATTATTTATGGAACTTATTTGGTTATGGTTTGGTTTTTCTTGGTATGGTGGGACGGTTGGTATAGAATGATCGGACTCGGTTGGGTCGGTCATAGTCGTGATCCTATACCAAAGTATTCATATGAGCTATTACACTATCTTGTTATATGCTTGAAATTCAGCAACCTCAGGGAAGGCGACTGGAGGTTGGGTTGGGTAGCTGGGGTAGTCTCTGGTCCCGATTAGACTTGGGATACCCATTATGACAAGGCATAAGGTTTGGTCGTGTCAAGTTGGTATCACAAAATTTGGTTCACAGTCAATAATGAGTCCAGAAAGCCGTGTCCAGTAGAGGCTCATTAAGGTTGTGTATTGTGCCATACTCATAAGAGAGAGGCTACATGGAATTTAGGAATGTTTCACTATCTTGGTATTCTATTTTCAAGATTGGAGTATGAGTCTTGGAATTCTTCTCTAATCCTTGGTTGTCCACTATTCAGATTATGTTACAACGATCTAGAACACAATGAAATTCTTTTGTCCCATCTGGGTATGAGGTTGATGAGGTATGTCCTATACTTGGAGTTCACACTTGTTCTCAGGGTCTTATCCCTGATTGTTCTGGAGTTCCCCCGGTTGATGCTAGTCCTCCTCAAGGTGAGTTGACTAATGCATAATTTTGCTATTCTATTCATACTATTGCTCAGTTGTTTGCTTCTAACGCTAAGCGAGATGCGTCTGGTGAGTTTTCTGCTGAGGCCACAAGGGTTGGCCAATTTATGAAGCTGAATCCTCTTACTTTTACTAGTGTGAAAGTGGAAGATGATCCTTAGTCTTTCTTGGATGAAATGGAGAAGATATTAAGGGTTATACAGGCCAAAAAATTAGAAGCTATGAATTTTTCATCTTATCAGCTCAAGGATGTTGCGTACCAATACTACGAAGAGTGGGATAGGGATAGAGGTGATGTCGAGGAGTTGTCCTTATGGGATGCTTTTTCTAATACTTTTTTGGATTGTTTCTTTCCCTAAGAGATAAAGGAAGCAAAGAAGGAGGAGTTTGTGAATCTCAAGCAAGGTAAATTGACTGTCAAGGAATACACCTTCAAATTTCTCTGGCAATCAAGGTGTACTCCTAATTTGTGGCTGACATGACGGAGAGAATAGGAAAGTTACTTCTAGTTTATCTCGAGATCTGATCCTCTCAAGCAAGACCGCTTTGCTAACCAAGGATATAGATATTTCAAGGTTGGTTGTCCACATGAAGTAGGTGGAGAATGAAAATAGAAAATAGGAATATTTTGGAGAAAGGATGGGTAAGAGGAGTAGGTTCTATAAGTCAAGTAGTGCACAACATCAGGGTGGTCGGGATGGAGTGGGGGAGTTCTAGTTCCTTCTCTAGAGCTAGTTCTCCTTACCTAAAATAGTTGGGTTAAAGGCTTCAGTAAGGTGGTGATAATTTTGAGCACAAGGTTCCCAATCTCAGGTGAGTGAGAGTCAGTCGGTTTTTTAATGCCCTCTTTGTCGGTTTTGTGGTCGTCTTCATTAGGGATATTGTGATGAAGGAAGGCATAAGTGCTTTAAATATGTCAAACTAGGACATATGCTCAGAAATTATCAAGTTAGAAAGAGTGTATCGGAAGCGGTCAAAGCTATGAAAGCTTTGTTTTCTGCTCCAACACCTAGTGGTGCGCTTCGAAGTCTACTCCTGCTTTGGGTACCGGCAAAAGCCAAATTAGGTTTTATGCTCTTGCATCTCGACTGGAATCTAAGGCATCACCTAATTTCATTACTTGTATCTTACCACTCTTTTCTCCTAACGTGTATTGTCTTCTTGACCCCGAGGTCTACTTTTTCTTATGTGACCCCATTGGTTGCTCTATGTATTAGTTTTGACCCTGAGGTTGTTTTAGATCTTTTTTCTATTTCTACCCCGATAAGTGACTCAATTATTTCTAAAAGAGCCTATATGGGATATGTGGTATTTGTTTGTAGCAATCAGACCTTCGTAGAAGGATTTTGACATGTTTCTGGGATAGATTAGATATAGTTTTATACACTTCCTTGGAATGCTGGACCTGTAAGGTTTTCTTTAGGTTCCCTGGAGAACTGATTACAGAGTTGAAGGGTGGCTCCCTAACTCCTAGGTGGAGGTTTATTTCTTATCTTAGAGCTCAGAAGTTAATCTCGGCAGATTGTCTTTATCACTTAGTTCTAGTAAAGATACTAGCTCAGAAGGTTCTTCTCTACATTCAGATTTTTTAGTAAATGAGTTTCCAGATGTATTTCCAAATGATCTTCCTGGTGTTCCTCTGGATAGGAAAGTAGATTTTGGTATTGATTTTTCTCCGGACACTCGTCTAATATCTATACCTCCTTATTGAATGGCTCTTGCTGAGTTGAGAAAACTACAGGAACAACTTATGGATTTTCCAGATAAGGGTTTTATTATTCGTAGTGTATCCCCATGGGGTGTACCTATGTTGTTCGTGTGCAAGAAGGATGGTCCCCTTCTAATATGTATTGACTATAGGCAATTGAATAGGGTGACTATAAAGAATAAGTTACCTCTCCCAATGGTAGATGACATGTTTGTTTAGTTGCAAAGTACTAAGTTCTTCTCTAAGATAGAACTTTGGTATGGATATCATTATCTTAAGATTAGGGAGAAGGATATCCCTAAGATGACTTTTCTTACTCGGTATGGGGACTTTAAATTTTAGGTTACGTCATTTGGTTGTATTATTGACCCTGCAGGCTTTATGGACTTGATGAAAAGGGTTTTTAGGCAGTTCTTGATCTCTTTGTCATTGTGTTTATTAATGACATTCTAGTTTATTCCTAGAGTGAGATGGATCATGTTGAACACCTCTATATGGTATTGCATACCTTAATTGAACATTAGTTGTATGCCAAGTTCTCCAAGTGTGACATTTGGTTGAATGCTATGACTTTTCTTGGTCTTATTATTTCTAGCGAAGGGATCATAATGGATTTGCTAAAGGTGGTTGTGGTTAAAAGGTGGCCTAGACCCATGACTCTAACTGATATTATAAGCTTCTTGGGTTTGGCTGGCTATTACCGATGGTTTTTGGAAAGCTTTTCGATGATAGTTGCTCCTTTTACTAAGTTGACTCAGAAAATAGGTAAATTTTTATTGGTCGGGTTCTTGAGAGGGGAGTTTTGAGAAGTTAAAAGATAAGCTAACTTCAGCTCCAGATTTTACATTGCTTGAGGGTATGAGGGGTTTGTGGTTTATTGTGATGCATCTAGGGTGGGAATTGGTTGTGTCTTGATGCAGCATAAAAAGTTGATTACCTATGCTTCTAGGAAGTTGAAGGTTAATGAGAGGAATTATCTTAAACATGATTTGGAACTATTACTGGTGGCTTTTTAGAATACCCCGTACTTTTCATAGCATGAAATGTTTCCCAAGAATATTAGAAGATTTCTTTGAAAGATGAATCAACTTTTGTACATGTGGTATTTTCAAGATTTTCATTATATATCATGTGGGGAATCTAATAAACTTTCCATGGATACCAAATTCGCCAAAATCCAACACCCGAGTTAAGAGTTAGAGCCTTTGTAGTAAGACAGTGTATCACCTAAGCCATCAGTGCATCGCGGAGATACCTCAAATGGAAATTGTCAATTTCCAGTGTTTCTCCGAGATAGTGGCGCGTCGCGCCAAACTTCCAGGTCGCAAACAATGTGGCAAGGCAATAGCTCTACGTTGTGCCACTGTGCAATATCCCATTTGTCACATTCAAGTGACTTGCCGCTATAGTGGCGCGTCGTGCCAAGGAAGAAAATCGAAAAATTTTCTCGTAAATTAAAGACGCGTCCAGGGTTAATAGGGTCAATTTCCTACCCCTATTTAAACCCAATAACACGTGATTTAGCCATTCTTCACCTAAAAAATACTAGTTTCTCTCAAGTTTCTCTTAAGAACAAGCTAGGGTTTCTACTAGGGATTCAAATTCAAGAAGGTTTCACCGTCAATCTTCACGAAATCACAAACTAAGGTATGCGTAGTGTTAATTCATGGACTTTTTTTGTCCATGAAGCCCAAGAATCACTATTCTAAGTTTAAGTTTATGGATTTCTTTATGAATTTCATGTTGGGTTTGTTTTGTTTATGTTGAGAATGATCAATTGAATTCAAATCCTAGTTGGGTGATCAATTGAACCTATAAATAAACCATAGGATGATGAAATTAGAGATGAATCATGATGATTAATTTTCGTATAATGTTGTCTACATGTGATCCCCATGTATGTACAAGCTTATGCATATCACATGTTTGATGAAGTGCTTCAATATATAAATTATAAATTGTATTATTGGTCATGTATTCAAGTAAGTCTTGCTATGTCAGTTTTTTCTCATCGAGGGGTACTTGTACCCAAATATTTAGCTGTGTGCTTAGAGTCATGTCATGTTTTCACGATCTCCTCATTCAAGCTATGATCCATAGAACAGAGTAAGTCATGTGACTCAGGAAATCTCAGAAATCTCAGTAGTTTCAGTAGCTCAGTAATTTCAGTAACCTCGGTATTCCCAGTCAATCTTGGTAACTTCAGTATTTTCAGTCAGTCCTCAGAACTGAGTACATTCCGTCAGTCAACGGAACTCAGTAAATTAAGTTTAGCTCTAATAGACAATACAACTAGTATCAGCTCAGTTTTGATAATCACTTCAGTTCAATTAATCAGTTCAGTGTCTTTCAGATGGGAGTAGGATTCAGCACCGAGCGAGCCTAGGGATGGGGACTCACTCGCTAGATAGGACTGAGATCCCTAGAAGCAATCCCTAAGTTCCAGAACTATGTAGCCAGCGTAGGTACAAGATTTCACCCATTAGATAGGACTGACATACTCAAGGATCGCCCATTAGAGCATTTAAATGTATAAGACTGATCCCAGGGGTCACCCGCTAGATTGGGACTAAATCTGCAGCAGTTTTCTTTACCAGTGGCACGGTAATGACACCCTTCCAGCTGGGGTTATAGGTTGTACCCCAGTTAGCTTAGTATGGGGTATGTCGGTTAGATAAACACATCCTACAATTTTAGTTATATAATTAGGACTGTCCGATATAGTCAATTCAGCTCAGTAGTATAGATTTAAGACTGTCAGATACAGTAACTCATTATCATTATAAATAGACTCCAGGTTCACCCACTAGATAGGACTAATCTCAACTATGGTCAATCAGTAATGGTATCATCAGATTTAGAGATCACCCACTAGACAGGACTGATCTCAGATTCAGTTACTCAGATACAATATAGAACTCAGCTAGTTGTATCAGATTTAGTACTGTCAAATACATTGACTCATATTATTAGTTATATCCATTATCAAAACTCATGTTATTATCATTCAGCTCCGGGACTGTCAGATACAGTCAACCAGACCAGTTCTTCATAATTAGAACTGTTAGACACAGTTATCCATGTATTAGTAACATAGTATCAGTCCCTCAGTATTCAGTAATACAGTACTAGTTTCTCATTCATCAGTGACTAAGATGTCAATGTCAGTAGACTCAGTAGTCAGAACTCAGTATCCATTCCTATCATGAGCTCAGTTACAGTTATGTATGTATGCATGTATTTTCATATTCATGTTAGTCAGTCAGTTAGTATTGTTCATGCATATGAACCTATTGCATTCAGCCTACCTCACTTGCATTGCGCTATGGTGTCTTCTACCATAGGTTTAGAAGCATGAGCTCCAGATAACAAGTAGCATCCCAGTTCAGCGATCAGAGTTAGCAGTGAGTCCTTATCCTTCGAGGACATGATGATTTCATTACTAATTCAGTTTTTACTTTATTTTAGTAGTCGGAGATAATTGGGGACATGTCCCATCAACTCCTCATTCAGACAGTTAAGAGACTTTCAGACTATAGCATGTTAGACAATTATTTCAGATTTGCTTTGGTATTGTTATACTATTTTCAGACATTATTTATCAGATGTTCATTCAGTTTTGAACGTTATGGCCATTCAGTTCATGTTTTCACATTTTATGGTATATTATGTAGTATATAGGTACAGATATCAGTCATGGGTTAGCTTGTGGTCCTTCGGGGTCATGAGCACCGTGTAGTGTTTCGGGTACCAGATTCGGGGCGTTACACTTTTCCTTTGAAAATCTTGCGGCTTTATTTGTATGGAGTACATGTAGAAATTTTTTCTGATCATAAGAGTCTACAATATATGTTCACTCAGAAGAAACTGAATCTTAGGTAGAATAGATTATTGGAGCTTCTCAAGGACTATGATATGAGTCTTTAATATCACCCAGGTAAATCTAATATGGTTGTTGATTCTCTTAGCAGGTTGTCCATGGGAAGTTTGTCTTATGTGGAGAAAGGAAAGCGAGAATTAGTTAGAGATATTCACCGTTTGTCTAATCTTGGAGTTCATCTCCTGGACTTTGAGGATAGTAGGGTGATGGTACAGAAAGTGGTTCGATCGTATCAGAGTGCAGAGATTAAGGAAAATCAAGTGCTAGATCCAATCTTGATAAAACTCAAGAGCAACATGGGTATACAAAAGGTAATGGTATTTAAGATCTGTTATGATGGTACTTTACGGTTCTACGGGAGGTTTTGCCTTCTTGATGTCGATGGTTTGCAGCAAAGAATATTGGTTGAGGTGTGTGAATCGTGCTAAGTTATACATCTTAACTTAATGAAGGTGTATCATCATCTCATGGATATATATTAGTAGAATGGTATAAAAGGGGATGTGGCTAATTTTTTGGCCAAATTCATACTTTGTCAATGAGTAAAAGTTCAGCACATGAGACCTGGGGGGTTGTATCAAGAAATTGATTTTCCCATATTGAAATGGGAGGTAGTCAATAAGGATTCCATTACCAGTCTTCCTCGGTTTCAAAAGAAATTTGATTCGATTTGGGTCATCATGGATAGGATGACAAAATCTGCTCACTTCTTGCTTGTGAGGATAACCTCTTTGGCCGAAGACTATGCGAAGTTGTATCATCAGGAGATTGTGAAGTTGTATATGGTGCCTTTTTTAATTGTTTTTGATTGTGCCTTTTTCAATTATTTCTGATTATGGTACACAGTTTTCATCTAATTTCTTACAATCTTTTCAGAAGGGATTGGGTACTAAGGCGAGTCTTAGTAGTTCTTTTAATCCTCAGATGGATGGGAAAGAAGAAAGAACTATTTAGACATTGGAGGATATACTTCAGGCGTGTGTGATTGATTATGGTGGCAGTTGGTTTGAGCATCTACCTTTCGTAAAGTTTGCTTACAACAATAGCTATCATTATAGTATTGGTATGGATTATTTTAAGGCATTGTATGGTAGGAGGTGTAGATCTCATATTGGTTGGTTTGATTTTGGTGAGGAAGATAAATTTGGTCCGGATTTGGACTTTCAGGCAATGGAAATTGTAAAGCACATTTGGGATAGGCTTAAGGCTGGCCAAAGTACCAAAAGTCTTATGTGGAGGTAATACATAGAGAATTATAGTTAGATATTAGGATAGGGTGTTCTTAAAGGTATCTCCCATAAAGGGAGTAAAGCAGTTTGGCAAAAAAGGGTAGCTCAGTCCCTGGTATGTTTGTCCTATGTGGTTCTTCAAAGGATTCGTAATGTGGCTTATGAATTGGAGTTTCCTTCTAGTTTTAGCTTCGTTCATCCGATATTTCTTGTTACTAGATTGAGGAAGTGAATTGGTGATCCTTCTTCGATTGTTCCTCTAGAAGGGTTGGGTATCTCAAACTCTCTGTTTTATAAAGAGGTCCCGGCTGAGATCTTGGATAGGAAGGTTCATCGATTTCAAACTAAGGATGTGGCTACGATTAAGGCTCTTTGGCGGAACCATAAGGTGGAAGAAGCTACATGGGAAGCGGAGGAGGACATGAAGTCCAAGTATCCACATCTATTTTCTACTCTTGGGATTCGTACAGAAGGTATGTGTTCTTCTACACATCTTTGTTTACTGAGATTGTTAAAGGAAAGATTAGTATCTTTGCATCTTTATTTTATAACTTTGATAAATATTGGGAATTTATTTGATAACGCAAATGATCATGGGTCTGGTTACCCCTACCTTATCCGTAATTTGGGGATGAATGTTCCTCATAGGGGAGACTGAAACACCGTGGTCAACAAATCCAAGATATACTACTACAAGTAAAGGGAGTTCGAATAGAGATTGGTTGTGCCCGAAAGGTTATGAATCGATTTACAAGTCCAATGCCCATGTCTTGATTTCTAGTGGCAATTCGCAAAATACACCAACCATCGAAGTGTTAACCATAAAGCCTGATGGGGAAGAACCCCTCTTCCGCATAAACACAGAAAGGAAAGTCAACAGTCTAGAGCCTATTCTTTCAAAGATCGCATTCCCATTCCCCGTACCCTATTATCTTATCTAGCGTCTTTCTATCCATTAATCTTTATCTTATCCAAAAGGAATTCTCTTTTTCTAGTTTTGTTTCTAACTAATACAAGAAGAATGTTGCAAGAGGTTACTAATTATGTTATTCCTTATTTCTTCCCTCACCTCCATCTTCAACTAGAAAGCGGTTTAAGGAGTGCCTTTCACACCTTACTTTTTCTTTTAGCCTTTGTTCCCCATTTAAAGAGGACATGAGATTACATCTTATTCTATGTCATAGGGTTATATCAATTCTAATTATGAGAAGGGTCCATTCGGTCCTATCTATATAGATACTATGTTTACATATGGATCCCTACATCGTTACATTCCATTTAGGATTAGGAATACGCGTAATCAGACCTGCTTTTTACATATCTCTATTGGGACCCTATACACCTCTTTGAGTGAATCGTAATCTTTTAAAAAGCATTCTGAGTGAGTTATTTAAGCTCCACACCTTTTTTCCTTTGAATCAAAAGTC